>JARPMR010000024.1:12493049-17293049 GCA_029955525.1 Oeneis ivallda | reverse complement strand
AACACAAAACTTAACTCATACACATACACGTCCAAACCAAACAAACACAAACACATACACACACACACACACGCACACACTAAAGCTATATTATATTATTAATAAGACTGAACGTCCGACCTCGCAGTACTACTTACCTACTGAGTACTTTGGCATGGGGAAGGTCAACCCACTGTGATACAGTTTTGACTAGTTCAGGGGTTGACCTGCCTTTTTCTTATACCATATATACGATAAATAATATGTAAATACTGTGATTGTAAGGCATCAAATAAATAAAGTGGTGGTAGTGATGAGGCGCAGAAATGCCGTGGCCGGCGCCGCGACACGCTCCGCCGTGCTCGCCAGGCCACCGGCGATGAGGCGCAGAAATGCCGTGGCCGGCGCTGCGACACGCTCCGCCGTGCTCGCCAGGCCACCGGCGATGAGTAGCAGAAATGCCGTGGCCGGCGCCGCGACACGCTCCGCCGTGCTCGCCAGGCCACCGGCGATGAGGCGCAGAAATGCCGTGGCCGGCGCCGCGACACGCTCCGCCGTGCTCGCCAGGCCACCGGCGATGAGGCGCAGAAATGCCGTGGCCGGCGCTGCGACACGCTCCGCCGTGCTCGCCAGGCCACCGGCGATGAGTAGCAGAAATGCCGTGGCCGGCGCTGCGACACGCTCCGCCGTGCTCGCCAGGCCACCGGCGATGAGGCGCAGAAATGCCGTGGCCGGCGCTGCGACACGCTCCGCCGTGCTCGCCAGGCCACCGGCGATGAGTAGCAGAAATGCCGTGGCCGGCGCCGCGACACGCTCCGCCGTGCTCGCCAGAGCACCGGCAGATGAGGCGCAGAAACGCCGTGGTCAGCGTTGCACCATGCTTCCTTGCAAGTCCAGTCCACACTAATTGGACTTCAAGTTGCTACACCGCGTGCATCTTTCTGCCGACGGTAGATCATCTACCCGACAATTTGCTACGCACAACGGGCATACCGACCGAACCTTTCATCTCAATCTATTCATTACATACAACGCTGTCGATTGCCATTCCCTTGCCTAACAGAGCCTAATATTACCTACTCTAAGCTAATCGAACCTACACTGATATAAGTCACCTAATTTGACCTAAACTTTATCTGGCGGTATATCTAAACCTATTGAATAGAATGGCAACAAAAAGGGCTATAAGCAGAGTAAAGATAATATGATAGCAGCGACAATATAAAATATAAACTAAAAAATAAATCAGTAAAAAGATAGTTGAGTACTAAAATGTCTAATCAATATTTGTAAATCCTAAATGTCTTTTGAGTATAAAAAGTTCATTACATCTATATATATAAAAGAAAGTGGTGTTAGTTACACTATTTATAACTCAAGAACGGATGAACCGATTTGGCTGAAAATTGGTGGAGAGGTAGCTTAGAACCAGGAGACGGACATAGGATACTTTTTATCCCGTTCAACCGCGTTTCCGTCAAGTCACTATAAAACGTGGTATAACAAAAACGCATCTGACATGGAATAACAAAACGCAAATGACAGTGGAATAACAAAACGTAAATGACAGCTAAACGTAATTTTGTCTTTGGTTAGTATGGTAAAAAATTTGACAAAAAAATGATAGCTAAACGTAATTGATAATATCATCAGTAGGTAATATGTTTTCTCTTTGAATCATCATTAACAATGCCGCGAGCAAGACGATCAAATGTTTCCTGCTACAAAGCTACGGATTGACGTGATTTATTGGATAGGTATAGTTGAGAACCTGAAGGGTGACAAAGATTTCCCGCGGGATGTTATGAACTAAATCCACGCAGACGAAGTCGCGGGCATCAGCTAGTTAAATAATAAAACGGTAAAAGGTATTCCCGCTAACGTGAAGATTGTCGGCACGGCACTTTTAAGTTTTAACGTAAATTAACGGCTGTTTGTGAGTGTATCAAGGTTTATAGTGAGCACAGGCAGATCCCACTTCTGAATTTAGCACCCAGAAGTGGAAAGAAATAATAAAAAAGCCGGCCAAGAGCGAGTCGGACTCGCGCATCGAGGGTTCTGTACTCCAAAAGTAAAAGTAAAACGATAATATTATATTAATTTACTTATTTATCGTTAACTTTGTCTGTAGAGGTTTATTGTTAACATAAAAAAAACTATGCTAGTTAGAGCGTTGGTTTTATTTTTCATGTAAAATATACATAAACTTCTATTGACCATAATTATTATTCGATTGGTAAACTTCGGAGATAGGGGGTGGTGGAGGGGGGGGGGGGCGGTATTTTTTTCGACATTTTGGCCGATTACTCTGTGACATTTGGCTTTGTGTTAGGTCGGTGCAGCTAGATAACTGCACCGACCTAACACACAGACAAAAGGAGATCCTTTTGGCGACTGCACGTATAGTCTCTTTCTTTCAGGGGTTCTGACGGCGGCTGCGGCGGCGGTGGAAGGTCGCTGAGTTTCCCTGCAATAAATTGGAGTTTTATAGCCTCAATCGAGTGGAGGGCGCCAGAGAGCGAGAAAGTTCGCCGATGCGATGGACCGACCAAATTATGTCTACTATGAACAGACTATTGCACGAGAATCAAATCTACCGCTAAAAACGTCAATTTTTAGGGTTCCGTACCCAAAGGGTGCCAACGGGACCCTATTACTAAGCCTCCGCTGTCCGTCCGTCTGTCCGTCCGTCCGTCCGTCTGTCCGTCCGTCCGTCCGTCTGTCAGCGGGCTGTATCTCGTAAACCGTAATAGATAGACAGTTGAAATATTCACATACTTATTGTGTATTTCTATTGCCGCTATAACAACAAATAACTAGTGGTTCGCCCCGAACTGAGGCCTCGCGGTAACGGTATCCCATGATTATTCATTCAATCGATACATGACGACCAAAACTGACATTATTATTATTATGCCCGTTTTCACCAAACATACCTAAATCATCCCCTATGTAGGAGTCTCTTTACGTAGGTAGCTCCAAAACACAATCCTAAGTCCTAACATCCGTCCCAATGTCCTTTTAGGTGTCCCGTACAGGATCGTGATAAAGAAGTTGACAGTAATCATCACATTACTTATCATAGGTAGCCCGTAAAGGTTAGGGAACGTCAGTGAAAACATTGAATTATTATGTAGGTACTAACGAGTGAAAACGGGTTAGGGGCATCTGTACAAATCGTCATCTATCGACGCGAATAGAAAATATACAAAATGATATTTAACTAAAGAATAATTTTAATTGAATAATATGTTATTATATTATGTACCTAAATAATAATGGTCGACGCAAAACTGTTTTTGGGATAAATCGTAGTCGTAACTCCTAGTTCAATGGAATAGTTAATGACTGCGCCATCTATTAGCATTATTGTGAAGCTATGTGAAATTTACTGGGGCAGTTCTCCTAATTGTTGGCTAAAACGCCCGACGAAAAAAAAAAATTTTTATTTGAGTTATTGGTTTTTTAAGTATGCCTTGACAGAGAGGTGCCTTCATTTATCACAGTGATGAGGAAGGCCTCCACCAGAACCTAGTTTTCTTGGAGAAATAGCGTATTTGGTAATTATGGTGTCCATGGTAAGGATAAATTGTGACATGGTAATGAGGTCCGGAATATGGTGATTAGAATATGCTATATGGTAATTTGTTAAAATTTTGTGAATGAGAAACAAAAATAAAACATAAGTGTTTTTGTTAATAAAATCTATTTAATCTGTAAATGTGGAAAAATACAGTAATAAAACTGAAAGAAATATCGTAGTATTTCTTTAAATATAAAAAAAAATCTGCGTAGGTAAGTAGGTACTTATTAATAGTCCTCAAAATTGATAAATCAAATGTATCAATCACGATTTACAAAATAGATAAAAATGTCACTCGTAAATTTTCTTGATTCAATTCCGATTATTTATTGATTAATTATTATAGTTAATTAGTTACCTAGAAGAAGCGTCTAAGTAAATGTCATAAAAACGGCATGCCAATCATAATCGTACAAAGATTCATAACAAAATTCTGCCTTGCTGACGAGATCAATAAATTCAGTTATTTTCCTATCAGACCTACTTAGGTTTACCTACAAAAAGCGTCTAATTATATTATGAGTTTAACATAAGATAGGTCTATGTACACAAAATATTCTTCAAATGACATGCCAAACATAATTAATAATTATTATTATAATATAAAATTTGATACAGAATTTTCAGTGTCGTTGATGAGATCTATATATTCGGTAATCTTCTAATCAAATAAGGGTCTAGTGCCTTTGGAGGAAATAGTGACTTACCTGCGACCGCAACTGTTAGGTCTTGACACTAAGCTAGGCTATCCACACAACGCATTTGTTCGCTATAGACCCAAGCAACAAGGACTGTGTTATCATGGAGCTTGACATACATAACGCTTTCAATACACTGGAAAAGGACATTCTACTGAGCGAAGCAAAGTTATGATTCCTACTCTGTATCCTTTTCTTCAGCAATTTTAACATTCCCCCTCCAATGTCTTCTATAACCAAACCTCTATCCTTTCGCAGATTGATGTCCAACAGGGAGATCCACTTAGACCTCTCATCTTCAGCCTCAGCATTCAGAAAGTTCTTCACGACCTCAAATCCCCCCTTAATATCTGGTAATTCGATGACGGTACTATAGGAGGCAAACAATGAAGTTGTGGAACGTGACCTACTGCTTT
Organism: Oeneis ivallda; assembly: GCA_029955525.1. Lineage (NCBI taxonomy): Eukaryota > Metazoa > Arthropoda > Insecta > Lepidoptera > Nymphalidae > Oeneis > Oeneis ivallda. The sequence continues at coordinate 17,288,373 of JARPMR010000024.1, read as the reverse complement.
CAATACGTTGCTTGAAGGAGCTGGGGTTGAAGGTGAACATGCCTAAGTGAGAGTTCTTCCCCTGTAATCCAGAGTCCCGTCTTCTGTTCCCTCACTTTGAAGACCTAGTTCCTGGGCTCAAGGAGTTTAACGCTGACAATTTTGTTCTCTTGGCTCCTCCTAACTTTTCTTCTGCTATCCCGAAAGCCATTGAGGCAAGAAGGCCACTCCGCCATTCAAGACCATTGGAAAGATCTTTCGGCCCATGTTACGCTTACGCTCTTGCAAAACTATTTTGCTGTGCCGAAGATTATATATCTACTGAGGACTTCCCAACATGGTTGCATGCCTGTTTGCGAATTCCATCGATGCATCTGCGGTTACATGGTGGAAGCCAACGGCCACCACGCATTGAGTTGCAGTCGTTGTGTGGCCAGATTCTCTCGTCACCACTCTCTGAACGATATCGTCCGCACAGCCCTCGTCTCGGTCAACGTACCCTGCGTAGTACTCGAGCCACCCGGTTTGGGTCACATGGATGGCAAGCATCCTGATGGCTTGACAGTCGTCCCATGGCAAAATAGCAAATGCATGCTGAGGAACGCGACGCGCATGAGTACATTCGCACCATGTCATCTCAGCCGGAAAACACAGGTAGACGCTGCAGAGTCCGTTGCATTAAAAAAAGGAGTAAAGATGCCCCTATTCTGGACAGCTACCTTTTTGTCCCTCTGGCAGTGGAGACCAAGGAATGCTGGAGTGTGGAAGCTAAGCGATTGTTGCACGATATCGGCCGTTGGTTAAGGTGAAGGGGTTGCGATCCACGTTCTGGGGTTTACCTGGTCCAAAGGTCGTCAATCGCCATACAACGCTGCAATGCTGCGAGTTTGATTAGTGGTGTTAGTCTAAGTGTATGTTTAGCTTTAAGCATTACTATTTAAGCCATGTATTCAATAGATCAAGATTCCATTATAAAAGTATAATTCAACCTTAGTGGACGTGTTGTCATTTACCCTACTCCGAACCCTATATGGCGACCCTGCCTGCGCGTGCGCGAGTCGGGTGACCTGCCGTAAAAGGACGCGTTAACATAAACTATGTGAGTGAAATACAGGGTTTAAGAAGTTTTAGAATCATGATTTCATTAAATTATATTCGGACAAACTGGCGACTTGTGAGATTTGTGTTGCTGCATTTCAAGATATTATAAATATGGGCAAACAACAGTCCAAAGAACAAGAGATTATAATCGCACAAAACGGAGCAGGAAACTCTGCTTCGACGGAGCAGTTATTGTGGCACGTCAGCTCTACGTCCTACATTTTAATTGCTATATGTGGTTTGCTGTTTGTTGGGGCAGCAATAGTGCTGTTTAGGTACTATCGAAAGTGCCATACTCAGTGGATCCAGCGAGGGATCGATGCATACCACTTGCAAAGGTCAATGAGTATCTATCGGCGACAGCAACGTGACAGCGCTGCGACTTCAAAGGACTCGCCAGTGTGAATGTGTACTAGTGTGCGAAAAATGTGAGTAAAAGTGTCAGTGCGCGGAAAATGTTAGTTAATAATTATTATAAGTATGTGTAATCCTTTAATTATTCCCTGTCATATTAACAATGGTATTACTTTTAAGCTATTTAACCGTATTTATTGATTTTTATTTGGGTGTCTTTGTGTTATGGCAAATGAAATCAAAGAAATATTAGACGAGTTACAACATATTAAAGATTACCTTACAAAGTTGGGACCTAGTAGGAGGTCACCTAATATAAAGGAGAAAAAAGGAACAGAAGCAAAATGTTTATATAATAAGTTTGTTTTTTTAAGCAATTTAATTGAAACCCAAATAGAACGTAAGGAACTAAAAGGTTCGGAGTGTCAACTGTATTGCAAGTTATTTGATAGCATTAATTCGCTTTATTCGAAAATAGTTCAACTTTGTTCTGAAAGTAGTGGTCAAAGTACAACCACCAACATGGAGAAGTTTGAGCTAAAAACTGCAGTCTCTCTGCTACCGGTTATGACGGGTGATGAGAATGTCACCAAACAATTAATTTCTAATATAGAAATGTATGACTCTATGATTGACGAAAATAGCAAAAAGCAACTGATACAGTTTGTTTTAAAATCTAGGTTGTCCGAAAGCGCTAAACTACGCATGTGTCCTGATTATATTTCTATTACAGAATTACTCAAGGATATGCGAAGTATATTGTTACCTAAAAAATCTGACACAGCAATTCAGTCTCAACTACAACGTATCCGACAAGATAACAGGAGTATCCAAGAGTTTGGTAAGCAAGTTGAAAAATTATTTGTTGATTTGACAATTTCTCAGGCTAACGGAAATTCTGCCTCGTATGAAATTTTGAAGCCAATAAACGAGCGGATTGCAATTAAGAGATTTTCCGACGGTCTGCGAAATAGTCGCTTAAGTACTATCATTGCAGCTAGGAACTACAGCTCGCTGAAGGACGCAATTCAAGGTGCATTAGACGAGAACCTTTCCAGCGGTAGTGAGGAGCGAGTGATGAATTTTCACCACAGTAGAGGTAACTCCAATTTTTATAACTCTTGTGGTAATCGTAACCCGAGAGGACGTTTTCTTCAAAACTCTTCTAGAGGGTATTCTAGGGGGATGCCCGCTACTCGAAATGTGAGTAACTCGAACTATGGTTATGGTCGTAGTTATCGTGGTAATGTTCATAATTTCGCTTCTCGCGGACGGAATAATTATCGCGGTTCCAGCGGTTTTCGTGGCCACACATGGGTTCGTAATCAGACGCGACGGAATCAAATAAACTTAGCCGAGATGAATCTTAATGATGATTCAAATCCAAGCCGTGGTAGTGAGGTCAAAAACAGTAGCGAAAAAGATAATTGGTTTTTTCGGGCATGAACATTACTATTGCGAAAACATTAATTCGGTACACATGAATGTTTTTGATGAGGCTTGTAGCTGGCTAATTGACACCGGTGCGTCATTATCTGTAATTAGACTCGAGTTATTAAACAGATGGAATGTTCCTTTCCATAAAGAGCGCATTAGAATAAACGGTATTGGAGGACATATATTTTGCGATGGGTTTGTTCGTTTAAAATTGAATTACAATGACTTTTATTTTGAACATAAATTTTATGTTTTGAAAAACTTTTCTTGTAGAACGGATGGTATACTAGGACAGGACTTTTTGAGTAAATTTAATTGTATATTAGATTTTGAAAAAAACATTTTGACTCTTCAGCAAGGATCACCTATTGAGATACCTTTGCAGATGGGCCAACTTGGTCATAATAATTATATAACAATCCCACCTAGGTGCGAATTTACGTACGTTATGCGGACTAACTTAAAAAATGAATATGTGGTTTTGCCTAAGCAGTTGAGTGATGGAGTGTTTTTGGCATCTGTTTTGGTTAATCCTGTTTGTGGTAAAATTCCAATAAAAATTTTAAATACTAGAGAGGAAGAAGTTAAACTAAGTTATTTTGTTCCTGATGTAGTAAGTTTGAACGAATATACTTTGTGTTCGTTTGAAAAAAGTGACGTAAATGCGGAACGTGTGAAAAAATTGTTATCCATTTTGAGTTTAAACCATCTTACCAAAGAAGAGCAAATTTCTATCGAAAATATATGTGCTAAATTCTCTGATGTATTTTTGTTGCCAGGAGATAAATTAGGTGTTACGAACATGTATAAACAATCAATACGGTTAAGTCGGCAGAAAAATGCACGCGGTGTAGCAACTTGAAGTCCAATAATAAGGGTACGCACAGGCCGAAGATGCCTCACTGCGATACCTCGTGGTCGCGGTTTAGCTCGCTACCTCGATGTCGATATCGCGATGTCTACATGGATGACGGTGCGAACATGCCGGTTCAGTCGCACCTCGATGCTTGTTAAGGTGCTCAGTCGTGTGGTCGCGGTAAAGTGGCAACGAAATTGTAATCACAATTGTAATCACGGTTTACGAGATACAACCCGCTGACAGACGGACAGACGGACGGACGGACGGACGGACAGCGGAGGCTTAGTAATAGGGTCTCGTTGGCACGCGAACGAAGAAACCCTAAAAAGGATGTTTACGATAAAAATCAGTTATTGATAACTAGCTGCTTGCTGCCTGCGACTTTAGTCCGCTTGGAAATGTTTTGAGAATCCCGCGGGAACTCTTTAATTTTCGGGATAAAATGTATCCTATGTCACTCTCCAGTTCCTCAACTATGTCCATGCAAAAATCACGTCAATCCGTAGCTCTGCGTGCGGCGCGCGTGATAAAAGGACAAACCAAGAAGAAGCAAACACACTTTCGCATTTATAATACTACAGTATAAGTAGGTATGTTAAAGCATTACCGCTCTGACTTATTTACACCGTGAGAAGACTGGGTGGATATATATATAGCATTAGCAATAGCATTTATAATAGCAACAAATGAATGGTGGAAAATTATGACCCAATAAAAAATGCAGCTTACCTGTTGATTCACATGCTAGAGCAACTTTCTTCCATTCTTTGGCTAAAACATACTGTAGTATATAGGCGGTAGACATCATAATGTCTGCATTGCTCATACAGCAAATAGTGGGTAGAAGCAAAACATAGAGGCGCATAAATACGGGCACCACTAGGTGGGGGGACTCAGTCGTGTGTAAGCCACGGACAGAGTAGTACGCAAGTGAAGTGTGTGTGTGCTATTACGTACTATAGAGTACATGTGTACATGTGTACTCTATATTGGCGACGAGTTAAACAAAATGAATCTCACGTAAGTACTTATATTTTATTTTGAATTTTAATATATATAAAGATAAATTTTAATTTTTATCGAAAAGGAAGATGAGATGATTGTGCTGAAAATCTACCAGATTTTCTTAAGTCTAATAAAACTACCCACACAGTGAAATACTTCTTAATTTGTCAAAAAAAAAGAATCCTACTGTGACAGACTGTCAAGTAGAATTCTTAATTTGTTATTGTTTGCATTAATATATCTACTTACACATCTAATAATATTATGGGGTTAGATTACATGAGGCCCCGACAGGAGGTTGCATAGTTACAATTAATTTACAATTAATTTCCCTCCTGTAGACCTTCTTTCTACTCTGTTAGATTACATGAGGCCCCCATCAGGAGGTTGCATAGTTACAATAAAATTACAATTAATTTCCCTCCAGTAGACCTTCTTTCTACTCACTCTTTAACAATGAATGTTAAAGAGAAGAAAAAATAATATTTTAATAATTACATTTACATTTGCTGTTTTAATGGATTTTAATGAGCCCTAGAGGGTATAGTGTAGTATATTATAACTCTGGAAGCACAATACACAGTCAGCCACATAAATGACTTGCGGCGGAATTTGATAATGGTACGATTCGTGGCAAGACGATCGTCGAGCTTTGACTGCGCCGAGCTATGATGTTTGCGAGCTAATAACGATCTGCCCAGCTTAGACTGTTTGCGAGCCGATGATGATCTGCGTTCTGATTGATGATCCGGTAAATGGAATGGTGATCCATCAAATTGGAATGTGTGATGCGTCAAAGGCTGGAAGTGCAATGTAGCCAAGTGGAATGGCAATTTGTCAAAGCTGGAAGGGGCAATCTGTAGCTGGAAGTGCAATTCGGCTAATACCCGGTCATAGCTGGAAGTGGCAATCAGACAAAGCTGGAAGTGGCGATGGAAGAGTCAGTGCGGAAGGGCGATCTAACATTGTCAACGCGGAAGTGCAGTCGTGGCGCAAGTGAGATCTGTCGAGCGTAAGGGCGATTTGTCGAGCGGAAGGGCGGTCTGTCGAGCGTAAGTGCGATCTGTCGAGCGTAAGTGCGAGCTGTCGAGCGTAAGTGCAATCCGTCGAGCGTTGCGTTGGAAGGGACGATCTGCCTGCTGGAAGTGACGATCTGCCTGCTGGAAATGACGAGGCGCCTGCTGGAAGTGACGATGCGCCAGCTGGAAGTGACGATCCGCGGCTGGAAGTGACGGTCTGCCTGCTGGAAGTGACGATCTACTTGCTGCGTATTGTGCATTACTTGCTTGGGATTCCTGTTCTCCCTGTATTTAGTTACTGAACCTAGTGGCTGACTTGTTCGGCTGTGAATTAATGACGTTCCGGGTTCAAGTCCCGATGTGGGTGAAATTAATGAGCTTTTGATCAATAAATTCTCATTAATAGCCCAAAGATGTGAATGTTGAAGTTTGAATGTGAATTTGGCCTAAGTTAGGACTGAATAAGCAGACAAGCGTGCTGCCTATTAAGGCCCTTCGCCTTATTTACAAAAGAGTGCGTAGTGTTTACGCGCACGCGTGTGCACTGACACCTCTAACGTAGTTGATTAGTTTCTATAGGGAGTTGTTATCGGAGCCATATTTTATTAGGGTTCCGTACCCAAAGGGTACCAACGGGACCCTATTACTAAGCCTACGCTGTCCGTCCGTCCGTCCGTCCGTCCGTCCGTCCGTCCGTCCGTCCGTCTGTCAGAGGGCTGTATCTCGTAAACCGTAATAGATAGACAGATGAAATTTTCACATATTATGTATTTCTATTGCCGCTATAACAACAAATAATAAAAATTAAATTTAATTAAAAAAATTAAATTAAAATGGGTAGGTGGGTAGATGGAAATTTTTTAATTTAATTTTTTTAACGGAACCCTAAAAGAGCGAGGCCCGACTCGCACTTGGCCGATTTTTTTATTCAATTTTGTTAAAAGAATATTAAAATAAACTCCTACCAACCAGGAAGATAATATTATGTATTGTGTCAAATATAAAGACTTTTCGGAAATTAAATTAAATATATATATGGCTCACTACCATCTCAACATTTAACTGCTATATTGAATCACGTGAATAGTAGTAGCTTTCATGCTAGTTGTGACGTATGGTCAAGTGGTAACGATAGCAATCTCACGCCAATCGAATAAACATAATCTTAGCAACTCAAATATAAAAATATTATAGTTCAACTCGGTTGTTGTCAATATTTCACATTTAATGCTAGTTTGAATTCCTGTTAACTCCCAGGGAGCATAATTGATATAAAAGTTTATTTATACAAAAAATTTGTAAAGTCATATTATTAGAAACCCATATCAATCAATTATATAATTATTTGGAAGGAATATATTAACAACAAGTTGCCAGTTGTTTTCTGAAATATAAATCAAGTATCGAAGTTATATAAACATCATTAGATTGCATTAAGGAGTTGTAATAGTTTTATATTTTATAAAGTTTTATTATTAATTCATCTCAAATCACAAAATAACATAATTAAAAATAAAAATCTTAATCTAAAACTTCCATATAGAAATGTTTCCATTGCCCTTGTTGTTAATTGTTAAAGAGTGCCCTTGGAGACCACAAACTTTCTTTAGTTAGGTTGAATTTACCACAGTCAAATAAATTCATAAATTCGAAAAAACAAATGGAAATGTGACAGGGGCTACAACAAATTTAGAAATATAATTTTAAAATATTAATCCTAAAGTAAGGGTTGGAAAATGCCTTATCCCAGGGAAACCAGTTTTTCTTCCCGTTCATGATTAACATAAATACAAATTAACAAAATTGGACTGATTTAATGCAGCTCTAAGTTTAAATAATTTCTGCTATTCAGTACTGTCTCTTTTATAGTTTATATGAAAATCTTTCCTACATATTAAAACATTGTTTATCTTAAGTCCATTAAAATTTAAGAGACGTACGAACTTCAATGTTTGTTAATTTAGCGCGAAAGTAAGCTCTAGCAGATGGTGAATTGCAATGTCCAAAGCATTTTTGACTAATTAGCGCCATATTTAATGGTTGCGTTATGTTCATCAAAAAAAAATTATTGATACAACCTACCCTAATCATGCTCACTATTGTCAGACCGACTGATATTCGTAATACAATACTTATGAACTATTGGCTAGCATATGGTTATAATCAGGACAGCCTAAGGAGTTATCAATTTCTTAGTTAGCTTCTAACTGAGGTACTTATTGTATATTGGGAATATTGAGCTCACAAATTTGGTACTTATCGAGAATTAGTTGGTATACGAATGATAACAAGGACTCAATGAAAACAATTTGAGCTTTGTTAAACATAATCTAACCGATTTTAAAGTTATTGGTGTAGTCTCAGAATCTACAAGAGAAGACAAACAATGATTGTAAACAAAGACTGAAACTGAAGCAGTGCGATTGGTCATCTAGGTTTTACTGAAGATTCACAGTTAAGTATAGTAGTAATAATAGACCACAAGGATGGTTCGCGAGGAGAACGAGGAAAGGTGCTCTGTAAGTATTGTTTAGATTTTTCCTCCTATCATGGTCAAGCAAAAGAAGAAAAGGAGAAAAGGCAGCTGATAGTCGTGAGTATGTTTACGAGTTTCTAAAAGTCCTCAGAACAAAATCTGGAGAGAATTCTGATGTGTTCCTGAAACGTTGGGTGCAAACTCTGCAGGTAATTCACAAAGGTATGGTAGGGATTTAACATTGCAATCTTAAAACGATCGATGATTGAATATGAGTGGCCTGAAGCTAGAGAAACAGCTAAGGAACGCTGCTATATAAATGTTGACCTGATTCAAACATTAATTTTTAAGTATCACCTGGTAACTTTTAAATACTTTCCCCAAATAGGCAGGACCTTCAGTTAAATCCGTACAAGATTGCTTCGAAGTTTTAAAAAAATCTTCATATTTTATCAACATAATGTAGATTAAGATTTATTCTGATTTTTAGTTTCAGTAAAGGTTTCAAATCATTACCTTAAGTTTTGTTTATCTTGGTAATAATATCAATTCGAAAAGTTCTAATAAGTAATTTAAAGAGACCCTACTACACAAAGTATTAGCATTAATCTATTAACTTAATTGACGTTTCAAAACGAACATATTTTACATTTACTCTTAGTATTATAAAGAAAATGAGAAATTCGTTATCGTAATAATTATATCCATTTTGGTAGTGAATCCCATTCAAACAGGTAGGTATTTGGATACGGATTTGTCTTGTATAATGACCAGGTCAACAATAATTTGTTGTTCTATTGATTTCATGTGCTTAGATTAAAATTTAATTAGTCGTGGGTTTGAGAAGTTGCGGACCAGTTATTCACACCTCGATTATTTAAAGTAGTTTCGTGGATCTTTATTGAAAGGATATATCCCAGCTCAGTATAGTGGCTAGTATTTGATGTATTCATTGATTGGAATTTGTAAATAGCTACTCGAATCTTTTAACTTCAGAATCAGTCAGTAGACAAATGTCACTGTTAAGCTTCGGATGCATGGTTATAGATGGAAAGTTTTCTTATTCTAATTCTTAGATATTGGAGTAGCACTAATGTAAAAAAAAATGGTAACTGGTGACAATCACTTATTGACATAATTGGCATTGACAAGTTTCTTTGACAAGAGTGACAGGTGTCTACTTAAGTTTCAGTCTGAGAGGCAAGGTTCAATAAGGCGGGATTTTCTCAAAATTGGCGACATCCTACTTTCCTACTAATATTATAAATGCGAAAGTTTGTGAGGATGGATGTATGGATGTTTGGATGGATGGATGTTTGTTACTCTTTAACGCGACAACGAATGAACCGATTTTGCTGAAATTTGGCACAGAGATAGATTATAGTCTGGAATAGCACATAGGCTACTTTTTATCCCGGAAAAGCAAACAGTTCCTGCGGGATAGCAACGCTATTTTTTACGCATTTGTCCTTCAAAATACGCGCAATGGAGTTTTAGATTGACGTGATTATTTTGCACAGGTGAAGTAAAGGGCCTGAAAAATGACAAAGGCTACTTTTTATCCCGGGAAAACAAACAGTTCCCGCGGGATATTCGTATGCTACTTTCCACATATTAATCCTTCAAATCCTTAAGTATGCGCCAACGAAGTTACAGATTGACATGGTTTTTAGGGTTCCGTACCCAAAGGGTACCAACGGGACCCTATTACTAAGCCTACGCTGTCCGTCTGTCCGTCCGTCCGTCCGTCCGTCCCGCGGGATATTCGTATGCTACTTTCCACATATTAATCCTTCAAATCCTTAAGTATGCGCCAACGAAGTTACAGATTGACATGGTTTTTAGGGTTCCGTACCCAAAGGGTACCAACGGGACCCTATTACTAAGCCTACGCTGTCCGTCCGTCCGTCCGTCCATAGCACATAGGCTACTTTTTATCCCGGAAAAGCAAACAGTTCCTGCGGGATAGCAACGCTATTTTTTACGCATTTGTCCTTCAAAATACGCGCAATGGAGTTTTAGATTGACGTGATTATTTTGCACAGGTGAAGTAAAGGGCCTGAAAAATGACAAAGGCTACTTTTTATCCCGGGAAAACAAACAGTTCCCGCGGGATATTCGTATGCTACTTTCCACATATTAATCCTTCAAATCCTTAAGTATGCGCCAACGAAGTTACAGATTGACATGGTTTTTAGGGTTCCGTACCCAAAGGGTACCAACGGGACCCTATTACTAAGCCTACGCTGTCCGTCTGTCCGTCCGTCCGTCCGTCCGTCCCGCGGGATATTCGTATGCTACTTTCCACATATTAATCCTTCAAATCCTTAAGTATGCGCCAACGAAGTTACAGATTGACATGGTTTTTAGGGTTCCGTACCCAAAGGGTACCAACGGGACCCTATTACTAAGCCTACGCTGTCCGTCCGTCCGTCCGTCCGTCCGTCCGTCCGTCCGTCCGTCCGTCCGTCCGTCCGTCCGTCCGTCCGTCCGTCCGTCCGTCTGTCAGCGGGCTGTATCTCGGTAACCGTAATAGGTAGACAGTTGAAATTTTCACAGATTGTGTATTTCTATTGCCGCTACAACAACAAATAATAAAAATTAAATTAAATTAAAAAAATTAAATAAAATATTTCCATGGGTACATGGAAATATTTTTATGTAAATTTTTTTAACGGAACCCTAAAAGAGCGAGGCCCGACTCGCACTTGGCCGATTTTTTTTGATAGTCATAGTTGAGGACCTGAAAAGTGACAAAGGCTGCTTTATATCCCGGTAAACCAAACAGTTCCTGCGGGATTTCCGCATGATACTTTACGCGTATTTATCTTTTAATTACGCGGCTATTATGTATGTATGTATGCGTGTATGTATGTATGTATGTATGCATGTATGTATGTATGTCGCTATTATTTACGCATTTGTTGAGTTTAGATTGACGTGGTTTTTTACACAGAAAAGTTGAGGACCTGGAAAGTGAAAAAGGCTACTTTTTATCCCGGGAAAACAAACAGTTCCTGTGGGATATTGGTATTCTACTTTTCACATATTATACAGTTACCTATTGACGTGATTTTTTGGATAGGCAAAGATGAGGACTTGAAAAGTGAAAAGGCTACCTTCAATCCCGGGAAAACAAACAGTTCCTGCGGGATAATGGGATCCAATTATGTTACAGATTGACGTGGTATTTTTATAGGCATAGTTGAGGACCTGAAAAGTGACTAAAGCTACATTATATCCCGGGAAAACAAACAGTTCCCGCGGGATTTCCGCATGTTACTTTCACGTATTCCTTTTAATTACGCGGCAATTATGTATGTATGTATGTATGTTTGTATGCATCGCTATTTTTTACGCATTTGTTGAGTTTAGATTGACGTGGTTTTTTACAAAGGTAATGTTGAGGACCTGGAAAGTGACAAAGGCTACTTTTGTCTCGGGAACAAACATTTGAAAAGAAATCTATAATAAAAAATTCTATTTTTAAAACCGACTTCAATCGCGCGCGCTAATGCAAAGTATCTAATTTATTGTTATTTCTTAAAAAACCGCTCGACTGATTTCGATAAAATTTAAATGAGACCACCCGGGAAGTATTCCCTTTGAAACAAAAAAGAAGCGTAGCTCTATACCACGTAGTACGGACTAGATACTGGCGTAGTGCAACGAAAAAGCAATTTTTAAAAACTTTTTCCACGCGGACGAAGTCGCGGGCATCAGCTAGTTTAAAATAACTTTATTCATTATTTTAACTACGATGTTAAGGGATCTCCATCCTTATATTATAACATTCATTAATCCTTCATTTTACAATACCATTCTGAGACATCTTCTTCATTTACAAATGGTCAATCTTAAAATGATATCAGAAAACATAGGGGGTAATAACTTTACTTTCCGGGTTCAGATTATGACATTTTGTAGCAGTGCAATTACAGGCATTTATTAGTGATCAGAAAATGCATATTCAATTTCAAAGCCTTTAGTTTTCTCATCTTTCTGAAATATTTTCATTGGTTGAGACCAGGTATTTACTAATCATGTGATCTTTGTTATGAAAAATTCCAGTTCAAAAAAAAAAGGGAAAGAAAGGAAGGAACTTTCTGGCGACCATGGTTAAGTTAATACCTACTACGAGTATATTCATATTAGTGACTTTGTTAATAAGCCACTGACATGACAAGTAAAAATTATTTAAACAAGGAAGGGATGTAGTATATAGGCGGTAGACATCATAATGTCTGCATTGCTCATACAGCAAATAGTGAGGGAGTCGCCCAGCTGCCGTCGTGTGCAACCGTTTGCACCGGCGCTCGGGCCCCTAAGTGTTTCGGTACTTCGTGCGATCGCCTTGCCGAATCTCTCGCGCCCGCGGAGGTGTTGGGCCAACACGTCACCCCCGCCGGTCAAGGCTCGGTCTGCCACCAGCGGCAAGCCCCGGGTTCGAAGCCGGTGGGGTGCTGGCGTGCCGGCACCCCCGTGCGGGCCGCGCCCAAGGCAGCTCGCCCCCGCATCGACATCGATATTTCGTTACGCCAATGCAACCGGCGTTCGCGTAAACCACCATGCCACCGCCAAGCCTGCCGCCGTTGCCGCAGCGGCGCGCGACTCGACCGCGCGCGCTGCGCCGCAAGGTGTATGTGCGGTCGGCAAGACCCGCCCTTGAGGCCGGGCTGGACGCGATGATAGCGTCCGGCCAAGCCACCCTCGCTGCCTGCTCAACGAGGAGGACCGACCCCGCGCAAGCGGGTCCATCGACGGGAGCTGGCGAGGAGACCTTCGTCGCGAGTCCGCTGACGATGTCGCCAGCCCCATCCACCAAATCAATCCCATCCGTCGTCCGACCGGCAACGCCCAGACGACGACCGACGCCCGCACCGATCGCAGTACCGGTGCCAGCCGTGCGCTCCGCGACACCCGCGACGAGGCACGCCACGCCGGCCCCGCCATCGCGCACGCCGCGCTTCCCCGCGCCCGCGCATAACATCGCCGTGGGACGTTTCCCCTCCCCCCCGAAGGCAAGGGGCGAGAAGACACCGGCGACCTACACCTCGCCGAGTATGCCGACCCTGTCGCCGGGCTCCCCCATGGAGACCGCGACCAGCCCGACGTACGCGACTACAGCCGCGTCCAAACGAACGCCGGGCGACGTACCCGCCCCCGCCGCTAGCACTAGCGCTGCCACTCAGCCCGCTGCCACCGCGCCCGCTGCCACTGCCGCTGCCACTACCACCGGCACCGCCGCCGCCGCCGCAGCTGCTCCAACTGCCGCCGCCGCCGCCACCGCCACCGCTCCGACTGCCAAGACACCCAGCCGCTACCCGCCGCTGATCGTGGAGGTGTTGCCGGACTGGCCCACGCACTTCCGGGAGCTTAAAAAGCTCCTCGGCCACACCCCTAACGGACGCCCGTTTGGCAAGGGCGTCCGTTTTATACCGAAATCGGACCAGGAGTTCCGTGTAACCCAGCGCTATCTGACGCAGCTGGAGGGCAGCACCGGAATCTCCTGGTTCTGCTATTCGCTCCCCGCGGAGAGGAGCGCAAAAGTCGCCATTCGAGGCCTGCCGGCGAACACAGAGCCGGCACTAGTGGAGGCGGAGCTGCGCGAGCTCGGGTACGTCCCTGAGCACGTGCGCACAATCCCAGCTCGCCCGGGCAGACCTGGCTGCCTGATGTTCGCACAGTTGCAGCGGACTAAGGACCTCATCCCGGGCATCTATGAGGTGCACGAGTTACTGTGCATGCCCGGGATCACCATCGAGCCATGGCTCGGCAGGAAGGGGCCCGCGCAATGCCATCGGTGTCAGCAGTTCCGGCACTCCTCCCACAACTGCCACCGGCCCATAGCCTGCGTGCGGTGTGGTGAAAACCACCCGGCGAGGGAGTGCCAACGCCCACGCGAGGACCCGCCGACGTGCGCCAACTGTGGCGGCGCGCACACGGCAAACAACGCCACCTGCCCTGTCTTCAAAAAGGAGACCCGCAACCGCCGAGCAGGCACTACCGCGCGCACCGCTACATCTGCGCGCGCGCCCTCTGCAACCGCCCACGCATCGGAGGCCAACGCGCCCGGCTCGCTTATGGCTGCCGCCAACCAGCCAGGGCAGACGGGCAAACGCCGTCGCAAGCGCGGCAAGCGCGCTCAAGCGCGCAAAGGCGCGCCGCCCGCCGCACAGCCCACCGTGCCATCCACCGCACCGCGCGCCGCGCCATCTGACGCGCCGCGCACCGCGCCGCCCGCCGCGCCGCAACCTGCTCAGCGCAGCAAATCGTCTAAGCCCACCGTGGTCGCCGCCCCTGCAGAGGGGACGAAGGCGAAGCGAGTAGCGCCGCTGGACCCGCGACTCACCAAGGTCATCAGTACACTCAACCAGGTGCTGGTGGCCATCCAGGAGCAGCGAGACCCTATCCCGCTGATCCTGGGCTGCATCGCGGAGCTCTGCGCCTTTTATGGCTGAGCTCCGCATCGCGTTCTGGAACGCCGACGGGCTTTCACCACAAAAAGCCCGTCTTCTCAAGACCTTGCTCTCTCAGCGTCGAGTGGACATCGGCCTGATCAACGAGACTCACCTCAGACCAGTGGACAAGTTGAAGGTTTCCGGATACTATGTCTACCGGGAGGACCACACCTCGCCGATCGGGACTGTTTATAGGGGATTAGTAGTCTTAGTCCGTCGGAATGTCATCCACCAACTGCTGCCAGTACCACAGCTGCAGACGTCGTACGCCTTGGGCGTTGAGATCTGCATCGACCGCCAGCCCACCCGCGTGTTCGCCTTCTACAAGCCGCCGCAGAATCGACTCGCAGTGACTGATGTCCGCACCTTGCTGGACTCGCCGCTGCCCACGATCCTCGCAGGCGATTTCAACGCGAAACACACGGCGTGGAACTCCACCATCGTGAGCCCGGATGGCAGACGCCTCCTGGACGACGCAGACCGCCACGGCTACGAGGTGCTAGGACCAGAGGTCCCGACGCACTACCCGTACTGTGCAGCCCACACGCCGGACGTCATCGACATAGCAGTCGCTCGCGGCCTAGTCGCCGCACCGTCGCTTGACGTCCTCGATGACCACCTCATTTCTGACCACCAAGCTGTCCTCATGACGCTGAAGACGACTCCAATGACGACATCGCTGCCTTCTCCGAAGCATCGCCAGGACTGGCGAATCTTCGCCGAACACATGGCCGAACATTCGCCATCCTTCAGAGTAGAGAGCCCCGCAGACGTCGACCGACTCGCCACGGACCTCAGCGCAGTAATGTCCAACGCGCTTCGAGAGTCCAGACTCGACGCTGCATCTACTCGTAGACAACCCCAGCTCCCTGCCTACATACAAGCGATGTTGGAGGAGAAGAGGAAGCTGCGAAGGCAATGGCAATACCTGCGGTGCCCGACCATGAAGACGCGGCTCAACGCTCTGGCCGCTAGGATATCAGACGCGCTGGAGATAGTCGCAGTCGAATCTTGGCACTCCGCCATTGAGCGAGCCGGCGACGACTGGTCCGGCATGCACCGCCTCTGCCGCCAACTCTCCGGGAAGCCGCCTCCGATTAGCCCCCTCATGGCCAGTGACGGTTCCCCACGTTACCGCGCCGAAGATCGAGCGGAGATCTTCGCGGATCACCTGGAGACGCAGTTTACACCCAATCCGACTGCGGATGTGCAGCACGTAGAGACCATCGAGCGACATGTGAAGGACTACTTCGAGTCGCCGATACCTCCGACAGAAGACCCCGTCGTGTTCTCCCCCGGACAAGTCCAAAGGATGATTCGGCGAACTAGACTGCACAAAGCCCCCGGCCCCGACCGAGTCACCAACGAAGCCCTGCGTCACCTACCCCCGCGAGCAATCGCGACGTTGACGCGGCTCTTCAATGGAATCCTCGGTACCGGGCACTTCCCATCGTCGTGGAAGCTCGGCCGAGTCATCCTGATTCCCAAGCCTGGCAAGAACATCATGCTGCCTGGGAGTTACCGTCCCATCACTCTTCTGTCGTGCACCTCGAAAGTCTTCGAGAAGCTACTGCTGCTGCACATCACGCCCCATCTTCAGCCACGCGACGAACAGTTCGGTTTCCGTGCCGAACACTCCACCACTTTACAAGTGGCGAGGGCACTGCATCACCTCGCGGCCGCCTACAACAAGCGAGAGCAGTCAGTCGCAGTATTCCTCGACATGGAGAAGGCGTTCGACCGCGTTTGGCACACCGGCCTCGTGTACAAGCTGTCCACGTCTACTACTCCGCGCCGAGTAGTCAAGACTGTGGCCACCTTCCTGCAAGACAGACGTTTTCAAGTGGCGGTTGAAGACGCCCTGTCCACGGAGCGCACCATCCGAGCCGGTGTACCTCAGGGAAGCTGCCTGTCGCCCGTCTGCTACAGCAGATACACGGACGACATCCCAGTCGCTGACGGCGCCATGTTAGCGCTGTATGCCGACGACGCGGCCTTCATTACCTCCTCGCTGAATGCCCCGCATGCAGCGCTGAAGATGCAGCGAACACTGGACGCGCTTCCCACATGGCTGGAGAACTGGAGACTCAAGGTCAACGTGGCGAAGACTCAGGCGATCTCCATCGGGCGGGCGCGACTATTGCCGCCCCCGATGTCACTCATGGGCGAGACCATCGAGTGGTCCCCGAAGGCCAAGTACCTCGGCGTGACCGTCGACAAGACCCTCTCGATGCGGCCCCACGTGAAGAACGTGGTCAACCAGACGCGCGCCGCACGGAACCTCCTCCGACCCGTGCTGGCGTCCCACCTGCCTCTCCGTACGAAGCTGTACATCTACAAGGTGTACGTTCGCACGCGACTCACCTACGCGGCCCCCGCGTGGTTCGCGCTGACCAGCGAGACGGACCGCAAATCGCTGCGAGCGCAGCAGTCGCTGTCGCTCCGCACCATCTCCGGAGCACCACGCTTCGTACGGAATCAGGTCATCTCCAGAGACCTGCGCATGGAGAGCCTGGACGACTTCGTTCGCCGCCTGAGTGCCTCTATGTTCGCACGCGCCGACGGAGCGCGATCCCAGCACCTGCATGGCATCGCGCCATACCATCGACGACCGCCGGACATAAGAGGCCTGCCACGCGACCTAGTCACATAGGATACGACTGCTTCCTCGCCGCTGGCTGATGGGCGCTCACCGGTACACTACCGGCGGGCTCGACCTCGCTGAGCGGCGGGCGTAAGCCCACCATGGACCTACCACCCTGCCGCAGTCTGCAGATCGCCCGCGACACTACGCGGGCTCGATCGCACTGCAGCAGGATATCACCGGACAAGACTCCACGGACACGACACCCCGGACCAACCGGTCCCACCCAGAGCCCCGCCTGTAGTTGCAGGCGGCGTTGCCACTACTGTAGGGGGCCATCGCCCCGAACAGTTACCCCGAGGCCTGTGAAGGCCTGCGTGGAAGACCCAGGATCGACAGCAAATAGTGGGTAGAAGCAAAACATAGAGGCGCATAAATACGGGCACCACTAGGTGGGGGGACTCAGTCGTGTGTAAGCCACGGACAGAGTAGTACGCAAGTGAAGTGTGTGTGTGTGCTATTACGTACTATAGAGTACATGTGTACATGTGTACTCTATACATACCTATTGTGGTGGTTTTTGTGCCGCTTGTCCCAAATGGCAGGGACATTAAAAATTAAATCAATAAGCATCTCCTTTTCCATAATTAAATTTAAAAAAATGAGTACAGTGCGAACTGCAATGTATTCGGGGCTTGAAGTTAACGACAGGAGGCTTTAAATCTCTTCCTTGTGACGGCGAACCAATTTAACCAATCACAAGCCAGATCACATCGATGCTTGCAGTCGACCGCGATATAAAAACAAAATATTTTGTTTTCATGCAAGCATCGAGGTGAAGCATCGAAGTTAACCGCGATGTATCGCAGTGAGGTATCTTCGACATGTTCGTGCTTGTCTGTTTGCATAAATGGAGGTGACATCGAGGTAGTGAGCTAAACCGCGACCGCGAGGTATCGCAGTGAGGCATCTTCGGCCTGTGCGTACCCTTAGTGTGGACTAGACTTGCAAGGAAGCATGGTGCAGCGCTGACCACGGCGTTTCTGCGCCTCATCTGCCGGTGCTCTGACGAGCACGGCGGAGCTGTCGCGGCGCCGGCCACGGTGTTTCTGCCCCTCATCGCCGGTACTCTGGCGAGCACGGCGGAGCGTGTCGCGGCGCCAGCCACGGCATTTCTGCGCCTCATCGCCGGTGGCCTGGCGAGCACGTCGGAGTGTGTCGCAACGCCGGTCACGGCGTGTTTGCGCATCACCTGCCGGTACTACTGGATTGTGCGGTGAGTTCAGTGTATCGTTCCAATGCTTAATGCTGTTTTAAAAGGGTCTCTTTATCATTTTACACCCAATACGTGGGGCTCAGTTGTTCAAGAATTAAAAGCTGAAAGCGTATACATTCGATTCAAATCTCTAAATTTAAGGTTATTTTATAAATTCCCTTTTTTTATGTTCTGTTTAATTCAGTTAACTAACAGTAATATATAGACTTGAATAGACTTGAACTGACCGATTGACCCACTGATTAATGCGAAAGTCTGCAACAACGATTTTTATTTACATGTGGGTACTTTGTGCAAATGGGCGCATCTCCGCGCGTTGCCTGTCGGCGGTGGGTGAGCGCGCCGCTTCGTGTCACCTGTCGACGCACTGGCGAGTGCGTCACCTCCTGACGCAGCGCCCGTCCCGGCGCTACTGCGAGTCACCTGTCGACGCACTGGCGAGTGCGTCACCTCCTGACGCAGCGCCAGTCGCGGTGCCACTGCACGACATCTGTCGTTGCGCTGGCATGACGCGGCGTATCTCCGCGCTTCGTGTCGCAGCGCCGGTTGCGGCACCACTGCACCCGTGTCGCAACGCCGGTTGCGGCGCCACTGCACCCGTGTCGCAACGCCGGCTGCGGCGCCACGCTCGTCACCTAGCTGTCGGTGCGCTGGCGAGTGCGTCACCTCCTGACGCAGCGCCAGTCGCGGCGCCACTGCGCGTCAACTGTCGGTGCACTGGCGAGTGCGTCACCTCCTGACGCAGCGCAGGTCGCGGCGCCACTGGGCGTCACCTGCCGGTGCGCTGGCGAGTGCGTCACCTCCTGACGCAGCGCCAGTCACGGCGCCACTGGGCGTCACCTATCGGTGCGCTTACACACATATCGCGCTTTGAGTTGGATCGTTTCTTGATGACATTGCTTGCCCGGAAATTCAAGAGTTAGTCTATGTACAGAGTTCTATAGACTACTAAGTAATACATCCCAATGGCAAATTATAACTTAAAATAACGTGGAAGTAGGAATTACGACTAGGTACGTCTTTATACCTATCTACATTGTTGAGGCCAACGGCTTTGGCCAACGAGTCAACACCTGGACTGCTAGATTCAGGGGCCCATCAGCTGTAACCTGAGTCCTGGGTCGTTGCCCTAAGGGCCTTTCTCCGCGGTCAGATTTGGTCTCTCCGTAACTTATTAGTAGGGTTACACTTACCTTCTTCGCAGCAGTCAATCCTTGTATAGGGGCTGAGATAGTATGATAGAGTGTGTTGTAGTATGGTGAGTGAGTATATTGTGAAGTTGAGTGTAATGTGGGTTAGTGTGGAAGGTGAACTTCTCAGTCCGTTGGCAGCGGCAGGCAGGCAGCCAATTATGGCCTGCAGTTGTGGACGTTGGGCTAGCGGAGCACTGCACACCTGGCTTGTCACTAGTCAGGTTCAAAATCCTTAATCACACACTTTTCTGCCGAGCACGTTGCGAGCAAAGTCGGCGGGTTCCAAAAAGGTTCTTTTGTTAGGGATAGCACTTCAACAGGAATGCTTATAGCTAGGTCGACACATAGATCGCTCAAAGTCGCAATAAAACCGTAAAATAAGCTAAATCTAGGCACTTAAAACAACAAAACCGTACGCGAGGCGACCCGGGTTTTTTTCGTGATCGTGTTAGCTGTCAAAACGGAAAGGAACTTGCCAAGACCACCTCAAACTGGCGGCAAGTTTTTTACCTTTCAAGTGTCATCTGTCAAATTCATTGCGAGCCAAAAGAGGTTGCTAGCGCCACGACCATGGAACAAGGAATTATGGCGCGAACAATCCCCCCGCCCGTGGGCGTAAGGATTTACGTCCACTTACTAGTAAATAGGTAAACGGGATAAGGAGCAAACGGCTCGCTGCAAGACAGAGTCTCCGACCATTACCTCGGCAACCCTGGGAACCCCATCAGACCCGTAGATCAGCTTAAGAATGCGCCCACGGCGCCAATATAAAGGCAACAAATTAGGTTCCTTAATCAGCACTAGATCACCAACTTTGGGTGGATCAGATTTGTCAGCCCACTTAACCCGCTGCTGCAAAAGATGCAAATACTCTAGTGACCAACGGTGCCAAAAACTCTGAGTCATCTGTTGCAGCAGCTCAAACCGGGACAAACGTGAGACCTTCACGTCCCTGAAGGGGTATTCGGGTAGAGCGTTAAGGGGCTGACCAATCAGAAAATGACCGGGAGTTAAGACCTCCAGGTCATTTGGGTCAGATGAGAGGGGACAGAGTGGCCGAGAATTGAGTACAGCCTCAATTTTGCAAAACACGGTGTCGAGTTCTTCAAAGGTTAAAACAGTTTCGCCTATAACGCGCCGGAGATGAGTCTTGGCCACCTTAACCACAGCTTCGAATATTCCACCCCAATGAGGGCAAGCTGGGGGGTCAAACTTCCAGGTTACCCCCATCTTGGACAATGCTGTACTTAATCTAATATTATTGCTAGACAGGAATTCGACAATCTCTTTTAAATATCTATCAGTGCCCTTATAATTGGTGCCGCAATCCGTGCGGATCAGGTCAGGCAATCCTCGACGAGAGACAAATCTACCTAGCGTGGCTACAAAAGCTTCAGTGCTTAAGGCACTCACAAGTTCTAAATGTACCGCCTTGGTAGCGAGACATACAAAAACGCAGAGGTAGGCCTTGAGCGATCTGGCGTTGCGGAGGTTAGAGCTCTTGATGGCAAACGGGCCAGCAAAATCAGTGCCAACCCCAGCAAAGGGTCGAGTGGCTAGAACGCGGTCGGAGGGCAGATCACCCATCATCGGCTGTGAGGTATTAGCCTTCAAGCGGTAACACGGAATACATTTGAAAATGACGTTCCGGATGGTGCGTCTCCCTGCCAGAATCCAAAACTCGCGCTGTAGAATAGCCGAGAGTGCATTACAACCAGCGTGGGCATTTTTAAGATGGTAGTGTGTCACTAGCAATTTGACAAAGGTGCCGTCCTTAGGTAGCAAAAGGGGATGGCGAGCACCATAGGGCAGATTGGAATTCTTGAGGCGTCCTCCAACGCGTAGCATTCCGTTATTGTCCAAAAAAGGGCTTAGGCGAGCAAGGGGGCCCTTCAAAACTAAACCTCTCTTTAGGGTGTCAATCACGGATGAAAAATGCTCCACCTGAACCACACGCACCCAGTAATTCCGGGCGTCTTGGCGTTCAAGAGGGGAAAGCACAGGACTCAAATTTTTATTTTCTGAATTCCGCCCATTATGGATAAAACGTCGAATCCAACCGGTAACACCAATTAGTTTATCAAGGGAACTGTAACGGTTCAAAAGAAAGTTCAAGTCGGGGATCTGTTTATCCTCAACCACTCCGACTCTTAAGCCCGGCAATACTTCGGGGGCGGAAAACCTATTTTGAGGCCAAGTCGTCTCGGATTGGGATAGCCAACTTGGATCCCACCAAAGGTGATGGTGGACCAGTGAAGAGGCCTCACAGCCGCGGGAGGCGCAATCGGCCGGGTTCATTTCTCCGGGTACGTGTCTCCAAATCACCGGTACTGCAGAGCTCTGAATTTGGGAGACCCGATTCGCAACAAAGACCTCTAAGTTGTGAGGCGCGGCTCGTAGCCAGCAAAGGACAATCTCACTGTCCGTCCAAGCATAAACGTCGGTCAGATCGACCGCAGATGCCAAAGAGGAGCGGACGTGGTTCAAGAGGCGTACCAGAAGGGCGGCGCCAGACAATTCTAATTTCGGGATAGTTAACCGTGACCGAATAGGGGCCACCTTGCTTTTTGCCAAGACGAGATGCGTCGCGACTTCACCGGCGACATCGACAGTCCTCAAATATACCACGGCGGCGTATCCTCGTTCGGAGGCGTCGCAAAACCCGTGGAGACTGGCATGACACCTTCCTGTTGGTAGGAAGCGTCGAGGCATGGAAATTCGGTTAACTTCCGGAAGTGAAGACACAAGGGAGTTCCACTCCTTCAATAACTTCCCAGGGAGTGGTTCGTCCCAACCGATTTCAGCAATCCAAAGCTGCTGGAGGAAACATTTAGCCAAAAAGATTACGGGAGTGATCCATCCATTGGGATCGAAGGTGCGAGCAACCGTAGACAATACGGAACGCTTAGTCCAGACCTTAGGAGGTGGGTCTAATTTGACCCGGTAGGTGAAAACGTCTTGGACGGGCTGGTACTGTATTCCAAGGACCGTCAGCAAATTGGGATTTTCGGGATTTTCAAAAATATGAGGATCCTGCTGATCCTTTCCCGGAAGATCCTTCAAGACGTGAGGGGAGTTGGACAGCCACTTGCCCAACTCATAACCTCCGGACTTCAGTATTGCAATTAATTCATCGCGAAGAATCAGAGCTTCCTCAACGCTCGAGGCTCCCGTGCAAATATCGTCCATATAGACTGACGATTCCAAGGTGGCTGATGCGCGAGGGTAATTCAGTCGCTCCCGGTTAGCTAGTTCTAACAAGGTCCTGATAGCAATATAGGGGCTTGACTTGAGTCCATAGGTCGTGGTGTTCAATTCAAAGACACGCATTGGCTCATTAGGATTTTCGCGCCACAGAATCATTTGGTATCTCCGATCATCGCGATGTACCACCGACTGTCTAAACATCATCTTGATGTCAGCTACGAAAACAATTTGATGCCGGCGGAAATGCGTGAGGATATCGGAGATATCCTTGATCAGCTTAGGACCGGAGTGCAAGCATTGGTTCAATGTCACCCCGTTGGATGTGGCCGCGGAGCCGTCAAAAACCACTCGAATCTTCCCCCCAGGGGTCTTCAAGACGGCATGGTGGGGTAAGAAGTAGTGCTCGT
Source organism: Oeneis ivallda (assembly GCA_029955525.1). Classification (NCBI taxonomy): domain Eukaryota; kingdom Metazoa; phylum Arthropoda; class Insecta; order Lepidoptera; family Nymphalidae; genus Oeneis; species Oeneis ivallda. The sequence continues at coordinate 17,265,015 of JARPMR010000024.1, read as the reverse complement.
GTGCGCGCCAATCAAAATTGGATGGTGACATATGCCCCAGGCCCTCGTACTCGCGCATAAATTCAACGTACTTGGAGCGGAAGGTGGAGTCGCGCCGCATGCGCCGTTCCATAGACAAGAGCCTCTTTTCCGCCAAGGCCCGCGATTGACCAAGCGGGGGGCGAGAAGCGAGAAAGGGCAAGCGAGTTACAAATCGCCCATCAACACGGCGGCCTGTGTTGTTTTGATAAAACAACTCACATTCAAGGTCAAGAGGGTCAACTCGTGCGGCATGCGGCGGCTCCTCAACTTCCCAAAAGCGCTGGACCACGTCCGACAGCGTCAAGCCGGCTGCTTGCAATTGGTCCAGCACCGGTAGGTCCGAAGACCATAGCACGGGTCCAAAAAAGCTAGAACCGAATATAGTGGACATGGCACATAGGCCGTCCTTCTGCAAAACCCTAATTTCCCCTGACAAGACCAGGCCCAACACGTCGGAACCCAACAAAAGGTCCGTAGGACCGGGTTCAGTCCAGTGGGGGTCAGCTGGGTTTAGGGCTGATGCACAGGACACCGCAGCGTCGGTTATTCGGACCTGCGGTAGGGGACCTAAGATATTGTCAAGGACTGACACCTTGACCAAGACCCTAAGATTGCCCGTAACGGGGCCAAACATTAATTCCGCTTCCCCGGTAGGAGTCGAGGGCTCTATACCCCCGATACCTATCACCCGTCCTGTTCGAGGACTCCAAGGGAGCCCTAGCTCACCCACCAAACGAGAAGAAGCTATACAGCGCTGTGAACCCGAATCCAAAAGGGCGCGAACGATTAAAAATTCACCCTTCGGGTTGAATACCTTCACTGAGACAGTCGGCAAAAGAATGGTCTGACAGACAGACTGCCGGAGATTCAAGGTCTCAGGAGAAGTTGCTGTGGTGGGGGCTAGGGCGGCAACTACCTATTGGTGGTCGTCCTCATCAAACCCGTCCTCTAACCGGGGAATCTCATATTGAGACTCAGGGGGGACCTCCAACGGTGAGGGGGACAGACCTCCATTTGGGTAAACCCATGCGTCATCTCGTGGTGGCAGCACGGGCCTAGTCATACGGGCTGAGGTCGGTAGGACGTAGTAAGGCTGTCGACCCGCTCGAGGTGGGCGGCGTTCGAGGCGTGGCCACTCATGAAGCGGAGGTGAATAGCGGGTAGGTCGAACCGTAGACGGGGCCGCCACAAATCTCCCATCAGAACGTCGAGGGGGTTGGCGCCCCCCTCACGGGGGGGTGAAGCCCCCATAGGCGGGGTCGAAATCCGGACGCGTCGGGATTCATGGCCCTGATCAGGGGACCGACGCAAATAATCCGGGGAGCGATCGGTAAGAGCGCCCCCGCCCGTGCGGGGCGCGCCCTCCAGGTGGTTACCCCTACAGATTGGGCATGGCCGTTGCTGTTGGCAGTCCCGTTGCATGTGAGCTCCCAGACAGCTATAGCACCAGTGGCGGTCTCTTGCAATGCCCCTCCGATCCTTGATCCGCTTAGAGAGAAACTGGGGGCAAGAAAGCACCCAGTGGCCTGGACGCCTGCAATAGTTACAGGGGGCGGGTTCAGTGGCAGCAAGTCCAGTGTAAACGGGCACTGGTCTCCGGTCGGAGGCCTTTTTACCAGGGACGCCAGTGTGACCCTTTTCCTTCCTCAGCTGGGCAGGCCGCTCTGGGGTCCTTGATGGACCAGCAATACCGGAGTTATCAGCCTGCCGGCACTCTTCCTCAAGGAACTTTAAAAGGTCCGAGAAGGGGGGCAGGTAGCTGGCCCCGTCCCCACCATACCTTTGCTCAAAACGCAGTTTCAACTCGGGAGGTAGGCGGGACAACACAATGTGTAGTAAAAGGAAGGACCACTGGTCCACGGGAAGCTCTAAACGCTTAAGAGCGTTGCAAGCTATAATCAGTGGATTTAAGAGGGATTCTCTTAAATGAGACACCCCATAGACACGTGGCAGCGCTAGAATTTGTGCCACGTGTGTGTCTGCTAACCGGCGCACGTTGGCATACCGCCGAGTCAGTAGTTCCCGCGCGGTGGTATAACTCTCCTCGGAGAGGTCTAGGTGGCTAACTAAACCCAGAGCCTCTCCCTGCAGGGAAGAGAGTAGATAGGCCAGTTTCTGGCAGGGAGACAGGTCTCTTCTCGCGTCCACCAGGCTATCAAAGAGGCTGAGAAAGCCTAGCCACTCGCTCAGGTTGCCAGAAAAGTGGGGCAAGTTTATGGTTGGCAACTTGCCCTGTAACGCAGGCTGCGTGGTGGGTCTAGTGGGAGACTCAAGAATAGAGCTCATTCTCGCCTCCTTCTTGAGCCTCGCGGCCTCCTCCACTAGACCGTCTGTCAGCTCAAAGAACTGTTCGTAGTCCCGCACTGAGGACTCCAGCGATTCCGGAGGTAGCTCCAATGCCATGAGGTCTCGGAAGGCCCCTTCGACGACTGCCTGCCTGGTCCGCACCTGCTCGCACCGCTGGAGCAGTGCGGATGCCCGGTCCTCCCGGCCTACCAAGGCGTTGGCTGTAGCAGCCCAACGCAGCTCTGATTGAATTTGCACGCTCAATTTTTTGTGGGCTGCCATCTTAGGTAGGTACAAAACAACTTAAATAACAGTAGTTAACAACTTAAATAACAGTTATTTTAATAACAGTTAAAAAACATAAAATAACAGTTATTTTAATAACAGTTAAAAAACATAAAATAACAGTTATTTTAATAACAGTTTTTAATAACAGTTAAAAACAAAGTTATTTGTTACAAGTTATGTTTCAACTTCAACCCAACAAATTAATAATCAAACAAGAATTACCCACTTTAAACACAAACAAATTACTACTTAAATACTATTTATTAATTAGAATTATTTACTTTAAAACAAGAATTATTTATTTTAAAGACATCAAACAAACTGCTCTGTTACCTAACCACGAGGGGTTTTAGTAAACAAACAAAGTATTTGTTGGTTAAAAGTTCCAAGAGATACAAATTAAGCTATCAATAATTTATGTTAAGTCAATCAATAACATAAATTAAGATAAAAGAAAAATTAAGTTTTTAACTACCCGTACTAAGCCACTAGACTCATGCTAGGCCCTGCAAATTACAAATTGGCTTGGTAAGTACAATACAATTATCAAATTATATTAATATTAAGTTTATTTATTACAATCTTCATCTAACTGTTGGCCAGTTACGGGCTACAAACAACAAAACAAAATCTCAATAATTGCAATCATTATACAGGCCTACATGTGACAAGGTAGGCTATGGTACTAGTAACTCAATAAGCCTGTGTATTAATAAGTTATAAGGTCCATTAATTTACAATAAATGAGTTTACCCTAGAAACGGCCAAGTTAAGTCACAGTAATGCCAAATCTGTCCGCGGAATCAATTTAACCACGCTCTGCTACCAAATGTTGAGGCCAACGGCTTTGGCCAACGAGTCAACACCTGGACTGCTAGATTCAGGGGCCCATCAGCTGTAACCTGAGTCCAGGGTCGTTGCCCTAAGGGCCTTTCTCCGCGGTCAGATTTGGTCTCTCCGTAACTTATTAGTAGGGTTACACTTACCTTCTTCGCAGCAGTCAATCCTTGTATAGGGGCTGAGATAGTATGATAGAGTGTGTTGTAGTATGGTGAGTGAGTATATTGTGAAGTTGAGTGTAATGTGGGTTAGTGTGGAAGGTGAACTTCTCAGTCCGTTGGCAGCGGCAGGCAGGCAGCCAATTATGGCCTGCAGTTGTGGACGTTGGGCTAGCGGAGCACTGCACACCTGGCTTGTCACTAGTCAGGTTCAAAATCCTTAATCACACACTTTTCTGCCGAGCACGTTGCGAGCAAAGTCGGCGGGTTCCAAAAAGGTTCTTTTGTTAGGGATAGCACTTCAACAGGAATGCTTATAGCTAGGTCGACACATAGATCGCTCAAAGTCGCAACAAAACCGTAAAATAAGCTAAATCTAGGCACTTAAAACAACAAAACCGTACGCGAGGCGACCCGGGTTTTTTTCGTGATCGTGTTAGCTGTCAAAACGGAAAGGAACTTGCCAAGACCACCTCAAAATGGCGGCAAGTTTTTTACCTTTCAAGTGTCATCTGTCAAATTCATTGCGAGCCAAAAGAGGTTGCTAGCGCCACGACCATGGAACAAGGAATTATGGCGCGAACATACATATTTTTATAACCTTAAAATACAAATAAAGTTATTAATGTCTTTTTAGGGTTCCGTACCCAAAGGGTACTAACGGAACCCTATTACTAAGCCTACGCTGTCCGTCCGTCCGTCCGTCCGTCCGTCCGTCCGTCCGTCCGTCTGTCAGCGGGCTGTATCTCGTAAACCGTAATAGATAGACAGATGAAATTTTCACATATTATGTATTTCTATTGCCGCTATAACAACAAATAATAAAAATTAAATTAAATTAAAAAAATTAAATTAAAATGGGTAGGTGGGTAGATGGAAATCTTTTAATTTAATTTTTTTTAACGGAACCCTAAAAGAGCGAGGCCCGACTCGCACTTGGCCGATTTTTTGAGATCCTTTTACGAAAATTCTCAGTTTTAGTAATGGAACCTCTAAGGTTTTAACAATTTTTCATGTATAGACGCTTCAAATAGATTTCAGGTAAAGTGATGTATGAACGCCTGCCAATGTTCTTTAAAGGAAATGTACTTTTCTTATTGGGATCATTGATTAAAGTCAGGAGCTTAATTTGATCAATATTATGATTTTTAAAATAGATTGACTGATGTTAGTTAATAGTTCGATGTGTTTATGTACCTAATTGAACATAGCTTGCATTCTAATTATTATAAAGTTGATGTTTATCACTTAGTTAGATAGGAGTTGTTTATTTCTATTTGACTCGTGTTCCTGTAAGTACTCAGTGGTTAAACTAGTCATGGATTGAATTGAACTAATGACGTGACCGATTTGATAGCTTACAGCTATAATACCTACTGTAACAGAACCGTGATAAACTCCTCGTGATAAAGCTGTGAGAGGACATAGATTAAATTGTAGAGCTAATAGTTTATAGAGCTCATAGAGTCGATAGAGCTCGTAGAGTCGGTGGGGCTCGTGGAGTCGGTAGCGCTCAAGAGTCGGGCTTTTAGAGTTAGTAGCGCTCACTGATTTGATTTATTCCGTGGTAGCGCTGATAAAGATGGTAGCGCTGATAGTTGCTATGAAGCACTTAGTTTGAAGAGCTTGTAAAGCTGGTAAATCTTACAGTTACAGAGTAATTAAAGATTAGTTTGGATGGTAAAAAATATTATTGGAGTCCAATGATGTCCTGATCGAGAGTTGCGCTGCATCTTTTTGGAATATTTAACTGAACATTCCAATGTTTGTGTGTTATAGTAGCACGTATGTGTTTACGTGCGTGTGGGAGTGAGGCAAGCTGCCTTGCTGCTGTGGCTGGCGTGGCCACGCTGCAGCGTGTTCCTGAGGCTGGCGACCTGGAGTTGCTGGTCCCGGTGGACGTGTCCTGTGGATGCGTGTCAGGCGCAGTGTCCGGAAGTCGTGTTCTTTGAATGCGCATCAGGCTCTGTCCTGGGAAGTCTTGTTCTTTGAACGAGCATCAGGCGCTGTCCTGGGAAGTCGTGTTCCTTGAATGCGCATCAGGCTCTGTCCTGGGAAGTCTTGTTCTTTGAACGAGCATCAGGCTCTGTCCTGGGAAGTCGTACGCATCAAGCGCTGTCCTGGGAAGTCGCGTTCATGAACGTGCAATCAGGCTTAGTCCTGGCACGTCTTTGACGTGGTTTCTGTGTGTGTGTGTGAGTTTGTACAAGTTCAGGTATGAGAACGAGTGAGACTTAATGTCTGGAGCAGTATGCATACTTTTGAATGCGAAGTGTTTTACTCTAGACATTGAAAATGTTATTTCGAACGAGGGCGCCTTGTATGTGTGACGAATGTCAGCATAGGCATAGCGTTTGCCGACTTGAGAATTAATCGTTTGTCTCTTAAGCAGGTTCCGATGACTATAACCGTGACCGATGCGGGTGAATCTTCGGGTGCTCCTACTGGTCAAGTCGACGCTACGAGAGGGAGTACTGATGCGGACGGCGAGTGAACACGCATCAGCCCAGTGCTGCCGAGGGCGGCGCACAATCAGGATAGGCCGAATTAGCAGAATACTGTTGTTTTCTTTATTTTTAATCATACTACCCATAGTGACGGTACCGAACATAAACTAAAAGTATAAAAGCGAGCGCTCAGTCGCGTACAGAGAGATTCCTTGCCGAACCGCCAAACGAGTGTGACAGAGCATGGGAGCGTCTTGAAATAATAGTCGATATTAAAAATACTTTCACTATATTTTCGGGCAGAGTTTCTACCTTCAATATTTTACAAGAATGAACGTCTGTTAATCCAGTACCTTCACTTTTATACATAATTATGATTCAGACAACAGGCTTACAGTACTGCCAACCAAACTAATATTATTAGTATTAGTGTTCCGAATACTATTTTACAAAACAGAAATAATTATGCTGCACAAAATAATTAAATTACAATTATAATGAACTGAGTAAATTATTTAAATAAGAATTAAATATTCAGGCAACTCAATATCAATCAAATACCTGTGATTTAGTATAATAGTCTAACAATTCTGCCAACAAAGTTATCATAACAGTATCAGTGCTATGAATACATATATGTCTAGAAGGAGTATCGCGCTACTAAAGAACGAAAAAAAACAGGCCAATGAGAATATGCTCGTGTGCGTGACGTGAGTGCCGCGCATGCGCGGCGTGGATTACTGAGCGTGCGTAATGATACCAGGTACGCAGGTGATTCCAATAAAATGGGGAGAATTATGTCATTAAAATTTTTAAACTTTAAAATAAAATTAATATCTACTTTTTTTTAATTTTTATCATAAAACAATAATTTTACTAATACCTTTAACTATAGTGAGTTATTGTATTTAGTATTTTGTTTTAGATAAATGGTTTCCAAAATTTTAAAAAGTCAGCTCCATACTGAAATTCTTTGTTATTGCACCGATGTCGTTCAAAATCGATATTTAGGGTCCCCTAGCGTCAAATGAGAGGAAATGGTTGCCAGTATTTTTTTAAAAGTCAGCGCCATATTGAAATTCTTTGTTATTGCACCGATGTCGTTCAAAATCGATATTTAGGGTTCCCTGGGGTCAAGAAAGACGAATTGGTGGCCAAAATTTTAAAAAGTCAGCGCCATATTGAAATTCTTTGTTATTGCACCGATGTCGTTCAAAATCGATATTCAGGGTTCCCTGGGGTCAAAAAAGACGAATTAGTGGCCAAAATTTTAAAAAGTCAGCGCCATATTGAAATTCTTTGTTATTGCACCGATGTCGTTCAAAATCGATATTTAGGGTTCCCTGGGGTCAAGAAAGACGAATTGGTCGCCAAAATTTTAAAAAGTCAGCGCCATATTGAAATTCTTTGTTATTGCACCGATGTCGTTCAAAATCGATATTTAGGGTTCCCTGAGGTAAAGAAAGACGAATTGGTCGCCAAAATTTTAAAAAGTCAGCGCCATATTGAAATTCTTTGTTATTGCACCGATGTCGTTCAAAATCGATATTTAGGTTTCCCTGGGGTCAAAAAAGACGAATTGGTTGCCAAAATTTACAAAGTCAGCGCAATACTGATAATCTATATTTAGGGTCCCCAAGCGTCAATAACAAAAAATTTCAACATGGCGCTGACTTTTCAACATTTTGGCAACTATTCCCTCTCTTTTGACGCTAGGGGACCCTAAATATCGATTTTGAACTACATCGGTGCAATAACAAAGAATTTCAATATGGCGCTGACTTTTTAAAATTTTGGCAACGAATTCGTCCCTCTTGACCCCAGTGAACCCTAAATATCGATTTTGAACGACATCGGTGCAATAACAAAGAATTTCAATATGGCGCTGACTTTTTAAAATTTTGGCGACCAATTCGTCTTTCTTGACCCCAGGGAACCCTAAATATCGATTTTGAACGACATCGGTGCAATAACAAAGAATTTCAATATGGCGCTGACTTTTTAAAATTTTGGCCACCAATTCGTCTTTCTTGACCCCAGGGAACCCTAAATATCGATTTTGAACGACATCGGTGCAATAACAAAGAATTTCAATATGGCGCTGACTTTTTAAAATTTTGGCCACCAATTCGTCTTTCTTGACCCCAGGGAACCCTAAATATCGATTTTGAACGACATCGGTGCAATAACAAAGAATTTCAATATGGCGCTGACTTTTTAAAATTTTGGCCACCAATTCGTCTTTCTTGACCCCAGGGAACCCTAAATATCGATTTTGAACGACATCGGTGCAATAACAAAGAATTTCAATATGGCGCTGACTTTTAAAAAAATACTGGCAACCATTTCCTCTCATTTGACGCTAGGGGACCCTAAATATCGATTTTTAACGACATCAGTGCAATAACAAAGAATTTCAATATGGCGCAGACTTTTAAAAATTTTGGCAACCATTTCCTATTTTTGATCCAAGGTAACCCTAAATATCGATTTTGAACGACATCGGTGCAGTAACAAAGAATTTCAATATGGCGCTGACTTTTAAAAATTTTGGCAACCATTTCCTATTTTTGATCCAAGGTAACCCTAAACCCTATTTCCAACTCGACCGGTGAATCGCTTAATCGCTAAAGTCATAAAAACTCTCTCCCGGTAAAATATTCGCTTAAAAAAATAAAAAAAAATTTAAGATGAATATAAGTAAAAGAAAATCAGAAACGAAAAAGTTAAAAAAAATGAGAGGGGAATTCTTGAGTTCGATTATCGATGGAGACAATTTCGAAATTTATAATTTCTGAAATATCTCAGATCTGGTCTGGTGGGAGGCTTCGGCCGTGGCTAGTTACCATTCTACCATCAAAGACGTATCGCTAAGCTATTTAGCGTTCCGGCTCGATAGCGTGTAAAAATTTAATAAATCCTAGCTTATCCCCTTCCAAGTTAGCCCGTTACGATCTAAACTGCATCGTCACTTACCATCAGGTGAGATCGTAGAACAAGGACTGTCTTGGAAAGAAAATTAAATAATGACATTATCTGCAATCGCTTTTCGAATATTATCGGTATCTACATTCTAAGGTTTCATTATTTATTAGGGAAATTTTGGGTTCGTAAACTGGCAACACACATTAAATGGCGAACTCTAATTTAATAATTATTTTCTACAAATTTCAATTTCTTATTTTGCAGGAACTGATGTGCTTGAATGTTATTTACTGATGGTAGGTGATGTTATTGGTTATTTTAGATCGTCCTGTTAAGTTTTTTTCACATTTTATTTACCAAAAACCGCCATTTAAATAAACAAAATATTGGCTCGCGAGCTCCATATCTGGTGATGACCTAATTCAAACTGAGCACGGGAAAAGGGCGTGAACCACATGTGGCAGCACAAATTTTCGACGCATTCACAGCCTTTAGGCTCCATCTTGTAAATCTTTGTATCAGTGCTATTTTACAAACTAAAGATAATTCATAGATGTATATATTCGTAAAACATAAAATAATAAATATTACGATATTAACCATTCATAACAAAATAAGATTTACTCATTACTAATTATTATTTCTAATTAAAGTATTTGGTGTATAATCCGGAAGTAGCGTGTATGTAACGGTCCCGCATGGCATAGCTTAGCAAATGGTTTATAACACGAGTGAATCGTCGGTACTGACACTATTGAGTAAGATCTTTCCATATTATTATTTGTATTTCTTTTGTTGTAAAAATGCTATAAAATTGTTTATCTACTCCAGCGTCGAAAAGTTCCAATTTCGAATTTGACAGCTGAATCGAAATGAACCCTCTTTCGGTTTTGCTTCTCATTTCGATGCAGCTCGTTGTATGGGAGCTGAATCGAAATGGTTATCTTCTTAAAATAGGATACCTAAAGCTAAGGCTCTGAGTTCTGGCACTTGTGTACCTTTTCATACAACAGAGGCGCCACAGGCGGCTGGTGGCGGCTTACGGAGTTACTTTTTGTTGACAGAGGCGCCACAGGCGGCTGGTGGCGGCTTACGGAGTTATTTTTTGTTACTTTATTGAGCCTACGGCGTATTTTATTAATGACTAGCTGATGCCCGCGACTTCGTCCGCGTGGATTTAGTATTTAAAATCCCTCGTGAACACTGATTTTCCGAGATAAAAAGTAGCCTATGTCACTCTACAGGTCCTCTACTATAGTATCCATGCAATAAATCACGTCGATCCGTGGCTCTGTTGTGGCGTGATTGAAGGACAAACCAACAAACAAACACACTTTCGCATTTATAATATTAGTATGATTAGAATATTCAATTGCATAGGAAAACACTGTAGCATTACGTCCATACGATGTATTACATCCATACCTACTATGTATTAGTATGTAGGTATAATGATCGTTTGGCAAAATCTGACGCCTTTGGAGTAGTTTGACTTTGACAAAATAGGGCTATCCACGATGGCTATATACGATAAAGTACGCATGCCAGCTTAAGATGAGCCGTACATTCAAAGTATCCTGTAGATTCCGGGGTTCAAGTTATTTAGCCTTATACTGAAGATTGTGATGTCTATAATTTCTGAACTACTAAATTGACGACCTTGAAATAATTACAGGACAATCTCTAAAATACCTGCTTTCTAACAAAAAAAGAATGAATGAAATCGGAATACGCCTTAATGAATTACAGCTAAATACACATTTTGACTTTCATCCCCTCTCCCAAGGGAACCGTGCTGAATTTCGGGATAAAAAGTATCCTATATTATACCTCGTAGTATGAACTTAAATCATGCCAAGTTTCATTTAAATCCGTCCAGTAGTTTCGGCGTGATGCGCGGCCAAGATACAGACAGACAGACAGACAGACAGACAGACAGACAGACAGACAGACAAAAAATTAAAAAAAAAATTGTTTTGGCTTCAGTATCGATTATAGAGTGCCCTCAAACAAAAATTTTCAAAATATCTTCAATGTACAGAATTGGACCTGTTACAGTTTTATTATATTATAGATTTTATTTTCCTTGTCGTAGATAAAATCTTGTATGCAACTGAACGTAATTAGTCATTTTAATTCTCGTACTATACTATTTTGATACTCGGCAAGCCTCGTATCAAAAAACAGCACTCGAATTAAAATGACCCTCATTACGATGCAGTTGCATAAATAGCTATAACGGTTGTGCGTGATGATTTCTTTTATTTGCATTATTGTCTAAAATTAAGTTAATTTGAAAGTAAATTAGCTGTATTTGTTGTCATCCTGATTTTTATTATTATTTTCCACTTCTGGGTGCTAAATATATATATTAAGAAAAAAGATAGTTACGAAATATCAATAGCATCAGATCATAATATCATTACATCATTATATCAGAATATGTATAAATATAGAGATGCTAATGGACTACAGTCCATTAGCATATCTATATATTTATCATTTATCAACCTCCACAAAGAACTGCTGAATACGCGGTGTTCGGTGGCACGCAGTGACCCGAATATACAATGTAATATTGTTTAGAGTAAGGTTTAGAGGGCAATAAGAAACAAAAGCATAATATAAAAATCAGTACATATATTAATATAGATTATATGTAGATAAATTAACGTAATAGAAAATAAAAAAGTATATAAAAGGCAAAACAAAAAAAGTTTAAACAAAACTAGACCAGATTATAGAAATTTTATCAACTTGAAACGAAACAAATCGTCATCGCTTTGTTGGAAATTGAAATGGTCGCGAAGGGACTGAGTTGAAACTACTGGTTCAGGGTTCGAATCCTAACTTCAGCTTACGTTTTTGTTTGTTTTTTTTTTTATTTTTGTAAGAATAAAAGTGTAACTTTAGTTAATATCAAAGAAAAAACTTGAATTAATATCAAAGAAAAAAAATATTTGATTAAATATTATAATTTATGCAATTATAATATTTAATCAAACATTTTTTTTCTTTGATATTAATTCAAGTTACACGTTAGGATTTGAACCCCGAACCAGTAGTTTAAACTCAGTCCCTTCGCGACAATTCCAACAAAGCGATGACGATTTGTGTGAAATAATGGGATTGCTGGTTTGGCTGTGCGTTAGGTTGTGCAGCTATCTCCTTTTGGCGGGTTGTTTTGGCTTATTGAACTGGAAGCGTCGCTTGCAGTGCGGACACTGCACGTAGTCGGGGTTCTTTGACGGCGGCTGCGGCGGCGGTGGAAGGTCGCTGAGCAGCTGCCCTGCAATAAATTGGAGAGTTTTATAGCCTCAATCGAGTGGAGAGCGCCAGAGAGCGAGAAAGTTCGCCGATGCGATGAACCGACCAATTAATTATGTCTACTATGAACGGACTATTGCACGAGAATCAAATCTACCGCTAAAAACGTCAATTTTTAGGGTTCCGTACCCAAAGGGTGCCAACGGGACCCTATTACTAAGCCTCCGTTGTCCGTCCGTCCGTCCGTCCGTCCGTCTGTCAACGTTCTATATCTCGTAAACATAGACAGTTGAAATTTTCACATATTGTGTATTTCTATTGCCGCTATAACAACAAATAATAAAAATTAAATTAAATTGAAAAATAAAGGGGGCTCCCATACATGATACATGGAAAAGGAGTCGAAATAAAATTTAATTTTTTTACCCCGGCATGTGGGGTGTCATTGTCAGCTCATTAAGTGGAGTTCAAATATATATTTTTTTATTTTTTAGCTACAAAAATGAAGAAATTAGGGGCTGTCAAAGTTTTCGATCTAAATATGTATCTAGTTTCAAAAAAGCCGGCCAAGTGCGAGTCGGACTGGCGCACCGAGGGTTCCGTACTCCAAAGTAAAAGTAAAACGATAATATTATATTAATTTGCTTATTTATCGTTAACTTTGTTTGTAGAGGTTTATTGTTAATATAAAAAAAAACTATATGCTAGTTAGAGCGTTGGTTTTATTTTTCCTGTAAAATATACGTAAACTTCTATGGACCATAATTATTTCAGATTTTTCGATTGGTAAACTTCGGATATAAGGGGGGGGGGGGGGGGGGGGGATTTTTTTCGACATTTTAGAATGCACAAGTAAAGGCCTTTCATATGATACCCCGCTCGGTATAGTTATTTTACTTTGAAATTCCAAACCCCCGATTTTCCCCCTTTTTTTAATAAAACAAAATAATTTTCGATTTTTCTTTATTCCAATGATGTTGGGCCACTATTATACACAACTATGCCAAATTTCATGTCGATAGCTTTAATAGTTACTGAAATAATCGACTGTGACAGACGGACGGACAGACGGACGGAGAAAGTCTCACATAAGGGTCCATTTTTACCATTTTGGTACGGAACCCTAAAAATGATTTGGTCTTATGTACGGAACCCTAAAAGAGCGAGACCCGACTCGCCCTTGGCCGATTTTTTATATATATTATAGGCACGCTATATCCTGGATTAACACATATACTACTATTTATCTCATAAAAAGTCCATGGTTCCCGCAGGATTTTGAAAAACTGAAATTCAAGTATTGCTTCTTCACGCCACAACTTATATGAACTGATTTCGCTGAAATTTGAAACGAAGATAGACTATACTCTTCATTAAATTATAGGCTCCTTTTTATCCCGTAAAAATTCATGGTACCCGAAATATTTTGAAAACCCGAAATTCACGTATTGCGTCTTCACGCCACAACTAATGAACCGATTTGGCTGAAATTTGAAATGAAGATAGATTATAGCCTGGATTAACACGCAGGCTACCTTTACATCCCGTAAAAGTTGATGGTTTCATCAAAGTTCGCCTACCTACCTACGGCAGATTTTTAAAGCGTCTGACAGGGCGTAAGAACTATCGTGACTGCTGAGGAAACATCTTCTGATAGGTCCCCAAGTAACATATATAAAACTCAGCTTTTATACTATGACGAAAGTATACTCATAATTTACTATAGTTTAAGGGTGTCTGACACGGGGAGGAACTATCGGAAGTGTCTGACTGCTGAGGAAACATCTTCTGATAGGTCCCCAAGTAACATATGTAAAACTCAGCTTTTATACTATGACGAAAGTATACTCAGAATTTATGCACCTTTACTACCTGATATCTCCCAAAGCCACCAAGATCCAAACTTCATAATCGGGGATCGTTCTGATCTCTATTGGGGACATACACAGAGGAACTTTCAGCTTTTATAAAATAACGAAGGTCTGAAACGTGCTGGCTCCCTCTCTAAGAGGTAAATTCAGCTTGGCTAATATTCTTCTTGGTTTGTCTGAAGGACATAATATTATAAATGTGAGTGTGTTAATATGTAAGTTGATTTTGATCGCATTGTGTGAATTCTAAAATAAAGTTTTCGTAACAAAATTTGAGGTTAACTAAAAAACGGAATAGGTAGCTTTTTTATTTACCTTACTAAGACCGCCGCAACCGTCTACTTAATTTTATTGTGGAGGGCTTTTATCATCTTTATCTGGAAATAACAAAATCACAATCATCATCATCATCATCATCATCATCATTGACAACCTTTAGATGTCTACTGCTGGAGATAGGTCTCCTGCATGGACCTCCACAGGCTTCGGTCTTGCGGCGCCTGAATCCAGCGTCTCCCTGCGACTCGTTTGATGTCGTCGGTCCACCTAGTGGGGGGTCTGCCAACACTGCGCTTACCGGTGCGGGGGTCGCCACTCCAACACCTTGGGACCCCAACGACCATCAGCTCTTCGAACTATGTGCATCATAAAAACATCATCAGTTATTTAGAATAGAAATTAGAAATATTTTTTTTTTCAAATGAACTTTTACAAGTGCTTTTGAATAGTCGACGAATATACCTGGTTTGGAATGTCGTTTCCTGCCGAGTTAGCCAAATCGGTTCATTAGTTGTGGCGTGAAGAAGTAATACTTGAATTTCAGGTTTTCAAAATTTTTCGGAAAGTATTATATAAGAAAGTATTACCTACCTACATAATTATTATTATATAACGGCATTCCAAACCAGGTATAGTCGACTATTCAAAAGCACTTGTAAAATTTGTAAAAGAAAGCTAAGTTACCAGGAAGCAACTTTGAAATATTATATTTCAAAGTTGATTCCTGGTAACTTAGCTTTCTATTGGTGGAGAGGCTTATTACCTCATGAAGGATTATATGGGCTTACTTACATATGAAGCAGTGATAGCCTAGTGGTTAGGACTGTGGTCTCCTATTCGGGGGGGTCGCAGGTTCGATCCCGGGTACGTACCTCTGACTTTTCGGAGTCAAGTGCGTTTAAGCAATTAAATATCACTTACTTCAACGGTGAAGGAAAACATCGTGAGGAAACCTGCACATCTGAGAGTTCTTCATAGTTCTCGAAGATGTGTGAAGTCCGCCAATTCGCATTGGGCCAGCGTGGTGGACTATGGCCTATAACCCTTCTCTGAAAGGAGACCTGCGCTCAGTAGTGAGCCGTTGATGGGTTGTTAATGATGATGATGATGATGACTTACATTTTGTTGATTCAGGCGTTTCACCTGTTCCTGAAAGTGAAATAGAATACTTTAATAAAAGGAAAACCAACAAACACACTTTCGCATTTATAATATCTACTAGTGGTTCGCCCCGAACTGAGACCTCGCGGTAACAGTATCCCATGATTATTCATTCAATCGATACATGACGACCAAAACTGACATTATTATTATGCCCGTTTTCACCAAACATATCTAAATCATCCCCTATGTAGGAGTCTCTTTACGTAGGTAGCTCCAAAACACAATCCTAAGTCCTAACATCCGTCCCAATGTCCTTTTAGGTGTCCCGTACAGGATCGTGATAAAGAAGTTGACAGTAATCATCACCTAACTTATCATAGGTAGCCCGTAAAGGTTAGGGAACGTCAGTGAAAACATTGAATTATAATGTAGGTACTAACGAGTGAAAACGGGTTAGGGGCATCTGTACAAATCGTCATCTATCGACGCGAATAGAAAACTAATACGGGCTACAACTAATAAAGAAATACGGACTTACTTACCAACTCTAATAAAAGCTGATATTCCTCTTGTTCCTGAAAGTCAAATAGAATAAGTAAATAAAAGGAAAACCAAGAAACAAACACACTTTCGCATTTATAATATCTATACTTAACACAAACCTAAATCTTGACTGTAGTTTTTAAAATCCCTCGGAACTCTTTGATTTTCCGGGATAAAAAGGAGCCTGTCACTCTCCAGGTCCTCAACTACACCCATGCAAATCACGTCATCCGTAGCTCTGTTGCGGCGTCATTGAAAGACAAACCAACAAACAAACACCCGCACACTCAGATCCACACACACACACGCACACACGTTTCGGAATTTTTACTGTATCTCTAATTTTTTTTGAAAATAAATTATAGCCTACTAGCTGATGCCCGCGACTTCGTCCGCGTGGATTTAGTTTTTAAAATCCCGCAGGCAGGATTTCCGGGATGCCTATGTTCCAGGTTCTCAACTATACCTATCCAAAAAATCACGTCAATCCGTAGCTTTTTGCAGCGTGATGGACGGACAAACCAACAAACAAACACACTTTCGCATTTATAATAGATATGTATTAGTAAGGAAGAATTAATACTATACGATAATAAAGGCGTACTTATAATAAAATTTTAGAACACAAAAGCTATTATTGTGACTTAAATATGAGAGATATTATATGCCCTCGGGGACTTTTTTGTAGAGAATAATTCGTACTTTAATCATGTAGTACATAATTTTTATGTATCATCAATAGTTTTCTCAGTACACGCCAAATAATGCATTTACAGGCAAAATTTTGCTCCTTTGGGTTACATTATTGCAAATTTTTTAAGGATTTCTATATTTTTGAAAATAAATTATGCCTATGTTATATATAGCCTATGTTACTTCCTGATAACTTAGCTTTTTATTGGTGAAATGGTTAAAATCGGTCCAGTAGTTACAAAGCCTATTCGGTACAAACAAACAAACCAAAAATCTTTCCTCTTTATATAATACTAGTAGGGCGCGTGGGTGCGCGGCCCGCAAGCGGACCGCGGTTTTTCTATCGTCAAGTGAACTTTTAGGTCCTGATCATTTTCGATCAAATAACCACTCTTCCATCTTTTATACTCTCCGAGATAGATGCCTATGAAATTGGTATGGCCGCCATCTTGAATCCGCCATTTAGAATTTTTTTTCAGCTCATTACCAATTGGATGAGGTTTCGAGTATTTTTTGTTTGAGCACCTCCCACCTATCTTAAATACCCTGCCCGTGCTCCTCACCCACCTTCCAAAGCCTCGATCATCATATCTCATCATTTGTCAGAATGAGAATTCTTCTATAAAAACAAACTTTGAAAAGGAACCGTATCAAAATCTTGCATAGTTCACAGCTTCTAGTCTCTTCAATATTCGCCATATATTTTGTATGGGAAAATAAATTCCGCCATCTTGAATTTTTTTTCTGGTCATCAAGTAGACCTTCGGGTCCTGATCATCTTTTGCCAAAGAAGCACTCTTGTATCTTTTATACTCTCCGAGATAGAAACCAACGAAATTTGTATGGCCGCCATCTTTTTTCCGCCATTTTGAATCTTTTTTCAGCTCGCTGCCAATTGGATGAGGTTTCGAATGACATTTGTTCGAGCACACCCCACCTATCTTTAATAACCTGGCCGTGCTCCTCACCCGTCTCCGAAATCCTCAATCATCAGCTCTCTCCATATTTTTCCTCTGAATGAATTTTTGTCCTCTATACGAAACCATTAGTGAAAAAAAAATTTTTCATACAAAATTTTACAGGTGGTCAGGTCAGGTTTTTACAGAGCTGCTAAAGCAGCTCGCGGGAAGTGTTATTCCTAAAAGTAAGGCGCGTGGGGTGCGCGGCCCGCTAAAGCGGACCGCGATTTTTTTACTCATCAAGTAGACCTTCGGATTCTGATCATCTTTTGCCAAAAAATTTGTTCGAGCACACCCCACCTATCTGCAATAACCTGGCCGTGCTCCTCATTCACAAAAGAAAAAGAAAAAAAAAAGAAAAAAAGAAAAGAAAAAACGAAGAAAATGAAAAATGAAAAAAAAGAAAAATAGTAAAAAAAAGGAAAAAAGAAAGAAAAAAAGAAAAAGAAAAAATGCAAATAAATGAAAAATGAAAAAAAAGAAAAAAAAGAAAAAAAGAAAAAAAAAGAAAATGAAAAATGAAAAAAAATAAAAAAAGGAAAAAAGGAAAAAAGAAAAAAAAATAAAATGAAAAAAAAACGAAAAGAAAAAGAAAAAACGAAAAAGAAAAGGAAAAAGTAAAAGCAAAAGAAAAATGAAGAAAAAGAAAAAAAAAGAAAAAAGAAACAAAAAGAAGAAAAAAAAAAGAAAAATCAATATTCGCCATATATTTCGCATGGAAAAAAAATCCGCCATCTTGTTTTTTTTCCTGATCATCAAGCAGACCTTTGGGTCTTGATCATCTGTTGCCAAGAAACTACTCTTCCATCTTTTATACTCTCCGAGATAGACACCGACGAAGTTTCTATGGCCGCCATCTTGAATCCGCCATTTTGGAGTTTTTTTTTTTCAACTCCCTACTAATTGGATGTGGTTTCGAGTAATTTTTGTTGGAGCACACCCCACCTAGTTGGTCGCGTGGATAGTTGGCAAAAAAACCACTCTTTCACCTTTTTTAACCCATTTCCAAAAAGGATGAAGTTCTCAATTCGACCAGTATATTTTTCTTTTTTAATTCTCCGTGATCTAAGACACCTATGAACCTATCAAAATCAATGTCTTGCATAGTTCCCAACTTCTAGTCCCTTCAATATTCCCCATACATTTTGTATGGAAAAAAAAATCCGCTATCTTGAATTTTTTTCCTACTCACCAGGTAGACCTCCGGGTTTTGATCATCTTTTGTCGAGAAACCGCTCCTCCATCTTTTATACTCTCCGAGAGAGAGACGGACAAAATTTGCCGCCATTTTTTTTCCGCCATTTTGGAATTTTTTTTCAACTCACTGGCAACTGCTCGAGGTTTCGAATGACATTTGGTCGAGCACCCTCCACCTATCTTGTATACCCTGGCCGTGCCTCTCGCCCGTCTCCGAACTCCTCACTCATCAGCTCTCGCCACCTTTCTCCGAGTCACATTCTTTGAGCTCTATACGACACCATGGGTGAAAAAAATTTTTGGCCGCCATCTTGTTTTTTTAATTTCAATCGTTTACTAATTTCTACAATAATTCAAAATGTCAAAGAAATCGGTTGGAAAACAAAAGAGTTGCAAGATTTACGTCGGCCGCCATCTTGTTTTTCCGAAATGTCATAATTTTCCCCAACTCGAATCCCCCCCCCCCCCAAACACATCTCCCGAACATCATTATATCGATTTCCGTCTCCTTCTAGGAGAACAACCCTGTCAATGAGTGAGTGAGTCAGTGAGTGTGTCAGTGGTAATCGAGCTATATACATATATTACTAGTAGGGCGCGTGGGTGCGCGGCCCGCAAGCGGACCGCGGTTGTTCTACTCGTCAAGTAGACTGTCAGGTCCTGATCATTTTTATCAAAAAACCACTCTTCCATCTTTTTTTATACTCTCCGAGATAGACCATGACGAAATTTGTATGGCCGCCATCTTGAATCCGCCATTTTGGAGTTTTTTTTTCAGCTCACTCCCAATTGGATGAGGTTTCGAGTGACTTTTGTTTGAGCACATCCAACCTATCTTCAATACCCTGGCCGTGCTCCTCACCCACCTTCCAAACCCTCGATCATCATATCTCATCATTTGTCATAATGAAAATTCTTCAATAAAAACAAATCTTGAAAAGGAACCGTATCAAAGTCTTGCATGATTCCCGGCTTCTAGTCTCTTCAATATTCGCCACATATTTTGTATGAAGAAAAAAGAATTCCGCCATCTTGGATTTTTTTCTATTCATCAAATAGACCTTCGGGTCCTGATCATCTTTTTCCAAGAAACCACTCTTCCATCTTTTATCCTCTCCGAGACAGACACCGACGAAGTTTGTATGGCCGCCATCTTTTTTCCGCCATTTTGGATTTTTTTTCAGCTTGCTGGCAATTGGATGAGGTTTCGAGTGACATTTGTTCGAGCACCCCCTACCTATCTTCGATACTCTGGCCGTGCTCTTCACCCGTCTCCGAAATCCTCAATCATCAGCTCTCTCCATATTTTTCCTCTGAATGAATTTTTGCCCTCTATACGAAACAATCGTTGAAAAAAAAATTTTTCATACAAAATTTTACAGGAGAGATGATCAATGAGTGAGTGAGTGAATCAGTGAATCAGCCCCAGCAGCTATAAGATGTTGGCTTCCTGATAATTACTCAGCTTTCTATTGGTGAAGACGCTTACCTGCCTTGTCAAAATTGACTTGTGTTTCCTTATCGACCGAGCGAAGCGAAGGTCTTTGAGTCTACTTGAGTGAATTTGCACTTGTCCGTCCGTCCGTCCGTCCGTCCGTCCGTCTGTCAGAGCCTTATAACTTCTGAATTACTGAACGTAATTACTTCAATTTTAGATATAATATGTAAACCGATGGCCTCCAGCCGAAAATGGCTTAAAAAGTTATAAAAATCTTTATTTCAGGGGGGCTCTCATAGAAGCGAATGCGAAGAAAAAAAAATTTTTTTGCATTTCATAGGGTTACAGTACCTCATTTTAAAGATAATTTGGAACAGAGTACAAAAGTATTTTTTTTTAATTTTTTTCCTAAAATTGACGAAATGGGGGGCTTTCAAAGTGGAGATTATATTTGACCTCACAACGGAATAACCATTGAAAGCTGGGGCTTGAAAGTTTTATAATTTTAGCGTAATATCATGTACTTGAACAACAAATACTAAAATTAGATAAATGTAATAAGGAAACTAAATTATTTAACTTTTAATGAGCAGCAACAACAGAACTTCACAATGATGTCAATAGATGGCGCTCTCATCTCATATAGCAAATGCAGCTATATGTAACATATTATTCAATTAAAATTATTATTTAGTCATTTAGCTAACATCAATAAAACTTCACGTTGCAGTTTGTTTTTACATGTTTTCTGATCGTGTCGATAGTTGACGCTGTGTACAAGTAATTTAATTTGAATGTTCCAAAAAACTATACCTAAGTTTGATTGAGGCCTTGAGGATTTCACTATAACAGTTCCCTAACCTTTACGGGCTACCTATGTTAAGTTAGTTGACACTTTCTGTCAACTTTGTTATTACGAACCTCTACGGGACAACTAAAGGTGAAAATGACATTGGGATGTTAGGATTGTATTTAGGGGCTACCTACGTAAAGAGACTTCTACAAAGGGGATGATTTAGGTATGGTTGGTGAAAACGGGCATAATTATAATGTCAATTTTGATCGTCATATATCTATTGAATGAATAAGTAATTATGGGAAACCGTTACCGCGAGGTCTCAGTTCGGGGCGAACCACTAGTTTACCTGAAATTGAATTAATAAGTAGAATAAATAAAAGGAAAACCAAGAAAAAACACAATTTCGCATTTATAATATCGCAATTTCAGCTAAATCATTTTTTTAGGTGCGGGGTGAAGAAGTAATAGCAGGATATAACCAATCTCCATTCCAAATTTTAGCCAAATCGGTTCATTAGTTGTGTCGCAAAGAAGTAAGTAAGGAGAAGGATTTTGAAAATCCATGGTCCTTGCAGGATTTTGTAAAACTGAAATTCACATAGTGCAAAAATTGATGGTTTCCGAAATATTTTGAAAACCTGAAATTCAAGTATTACTTCTTCACGCCACAACTAATGAACCGATTTAGCTGAAATTTAAAACGAAGATAGACTATCTTCTGCATTAACTGACAGGCTACTTTTTATTAAAGTCCGGGTGCCAGAGAGAGTTCTTCCGCCCGTCGCTGGTAGCCCTTCCGCTGGAGAGTTTATCCCTCTTCTGGGATCTGGAGAGCCTTCACACACACACACACACACACACACACACACACACACACACACACACACACACACACACACACACACACACACACACACACACACACACACACACACACACACACACACACACACACACACACACACACACACACATATAAGTTGGTAGCATTGTAAAGACATTAAACTTACATTTTGACTTTCCGTTTGGGTGGCCCTGGATGGGAAAAACATGAATAAGTAACTAAGTAAGTAAGATCTAACTAGTAATATAGCTATCTGATGACTAGACTAATCTAGTAAAATGGTTATAGAAGTAACTACTATGTTTGCCGAAAGCGCATTATTTTTACCATACAAACTTATTCAATCGATATTAATGCGCTTTATTGTGACAACCCTATGATTAACCGTGAATAGGTTACAACGCGCCTGGTGCGCCGACGCGTTATGTTGTCTAGGGTTGTGCTAAGATTGTTATTGGTGAAAACTTTCAGTTTGGTTTACTCAAAAACTATAAGGGCTTCGAATCCAATGCTTGTGCTGAAGAGTTCTATATGAAAGGTACAAAGGTACCCTGCAGTGGTTTTTCGGACTTTCAGTCATCACCATCATCATTAACAACCCATCAACGGCTCACTACTGAGCGCAGGTCTCCTTTCAGAGAAGGGTTATAGGCCATAGTCCACCACGCTGGCCCAAAGCGAATTGGCGGACTTCACACATCTTCGAGAACATTATGAAGGACTCTCAGATGTGCAGGTTTCCTCACGATGTTTTCCTTCACCGTTGAAGCAAGTGATATTAAATTGCTTAAAAATGCACTTGACTCCGAAAAGTCAGAGGTGCGTACCCAGGATCGAACCTGCGACCCCCGAATAGGAGACCGCAGTCATAACCACTAGGCTATCAAGGAAGTCGCGGGTATCAGGTAGTAATAAATAGATTTAACTTACATGTTCCGCACCGTTAACCAATCGAACGTCAAGATTCTGTAAAAAAATTAATCTTCTATAATAATATAACTAGTGGTTCGCCCCGAACTGAGACCTCGCGGTATCCCATAATTCCCATAAGGTAGTTTTAACTATATTATATTGTAATTAAAACGCGCCGAAACTGATGACGTCAATCGTCATCTGCTTTCGTGGATGGGATGCGTATTTACAATATTAAAGACAGCGCCATCTATTAACAGTATAGTGAAGTTTTGTTAAAAACATTGATGCCCATTAAAACTTAAATAATTTCGTTTCTTTATAATATTTATCTAATCTTAGTATTTGTTGTTCAAGTACAGAATATAACTCAAATTATGTGTAAGTTTCAATTTTTAAAATAAAGTGGTTTTAGAGATCTAGCCTCGAATAAAATCTCCACTTTGAAAGCCCCCATTTCGTCAATTTTAGGAAAAAAAATAAAAAAAAATACTTTTGTACTCTGTTCCAAATTATCTTTAAAATGAGGTACTGCAACCCTATGAAATGCAAAATTTTTTATTTTATTTCGCATTCGCTTCTATGAGAGCCCCCCTGAAATAAAGATTTTTATAACTTTTTAAGCCATTTTCGGCTGGAGGCCATCGGTTTACATATCATATCTAAAATTGAAGTAATTACGTTCAATAATTCAGAAGTTATAAGGCTCTGACAGACGGACGGACGGACAAGTGCAAATCACTCTAGTAAACTCAGAGACCTTCGCTTCGCTCGGTCGATAAAACTGTAACAGGTCCAATTCTGTACATTGAAGATAATATTTTGAAAATTTTTGTTTGAGGGCACTCTGTAATCGATACTGAAGCCAAAAAAAAATTTTTTAATTTTTTGTCTGTCTGTCTGTCTGTCTGTATCTTGGCCGCGCATCACGCCGAAGCTACTGGACGGATTTAAATGAAACTTGGTATGATTTAAGTTCATACTAGGAGGTATAATATAGGATACTTTTTATCCCGAAATTCAGCACGGTTCCCTTGTAGAGGGGATGAAAGTCAAAATGTGTATTTAGCTGTAATTCATTAGGGCGTATTCCGATTTCATTCATTCTTTTTTGTTAGAAAGCGGGTACTTTAGAAATTGACCTGTAATTATTTCAAGGTCGTGAATTTAGTTGTTCAGAAATTATAGACATCACAATCTTCAGTGTAAGGTCCAAATAACTTGAACCCCGGAATCTACAGGATACTTTGAATGTACGGCTCATCTTAAGCTGGCACGCATACTTTAATATATATACCTGGTATGCCTTTTAAGTTCTGTCGTTTCCATATTTCCCGGCAATTTTGAATTTGGAACTGTTCTATATTCGAATGTGTTTAAATTTTGAATCTCAAAATAGTTGAAAGTATTAGGATTAATGCTATTGTTTAGTCACAGCGTCGATTGGAATCTGTCAGGTTACGTACGAAAATGAATCTTTCTAAGGAAAATGTTCGTGCAATAATTTTCTACAACTTTAGAAGAGGCTTGACACGGCTTCAATGTTTTGAAGAGCTAACATCTGTGTTCAGTGATGAAGCCCCATGTCTGCGGACTGTCGAACGCTGGTATTTAGAATTCCAGCGTGGACATACTGGTGTTAGTGACAAATCTCGCGAAGGACGCCCAAAATCCGCCTTCACTGAAGATAACATCATTGCTGTGAGACAACTAATTCTCGAAGATCGTCATGTGACGTATCGAGAGATAGAGGCTCTATTAGGCATCTCAGGGACAACCATTCAGAAAATCTTGCATGAAGCGCTTGGTGTGAGAAAGCTAGTTTGCCGTTGGATACCGCATCTGCTTTCCGACGATCACAAGGCAGCCCGCGTCAGATGGTGTAAGAAAACTCTGCAAAGGTTCAACCGAGGAGAGTCAAATCACGTCTACGACATCATCAGTGGTGACGAATCTTGGATCTATGCCTACGATCCTGATTCCAAACAACAATCTACAATCTGGGTCTTTCAAGACGAGCCAAAGCCGACTAAAGTTGTTCGTTCTCGAAGCACTTCAAAGAAGATGGTGGCCACGTTCGTTGGAAAAACCGGCCATGTTGCGACTATTGCACTTGAAGATCGTAGAACGATTAACGCAGAGTGGTATACCACAGTTTGTTTACCACAAGTCATCGCCGAACTTCGAAAATCTAACTCAAAGCGACGCATCATCCTGCACCACGACAACGCAAGCTCACACAGCGCTCGTCAAACGATTGAGTATTTGAAGCAGGAAAAAGTAGAAATTCTTGACCATCCTCCATACAGTCCTGACCTAAGCCCTAACGATTTCTTTACATTTCCTAAAATTAAGAAAAGTCTTCGTGGTCAAAGGTTCCAGTCCGGTGAAGCAGTCGACGCTTTCAAGTCAGCCATTTTGAACACCCCCACTTTAGAGTGGAATAAATGTTACAATAACTGGTTTGAGCGAATGGAAAAGTGTATGAAGCTACGTGGTGAATACTTTGAAAAACAATAAAAAGTACTATAAGGTTCTAGTTGTGTTTTTTTCTTCAAACGACAAAACTTAAAAGGCATGCCTCGTATAGCTGCTCGTGCTGATTCACTGACTCATTGATCACCTCTCCTGTAAAATTTTGTATGAAAAAATTTTTTTTCACTGATGGTTTCGTATAGAAGACAAAAATTCATTCAGAGGAAAAATATGGAGAGAGCTGATGATTGAGGATTTCGGAGACGGGTGAGGGGCACGGCCAGGTTATTAAAGATAGGAGGGGGGTGCTCGACCAAATGTCATTCGAAACCTCATCCAATTGGCAGCGAGCTGAAAAAAAATTCAAAATGGCAGAAAAAAGATGGCGGCCATACAAACTTCGGTGGTGTCTATCTCGGAGAATATAAAAGATAGAAGAGTGGTTTTCTAGCAAAAGATGATCAGGACCCAAAGGTCTACTTGATGAAAAGAAAAAAAATCAAGATGGCGGAATTTAATTTTTCCATACAAAATATATGGCGAATATTGAATAGACTAGAAGCTGACAACTATGCAAGACTTTGATACGGTTCCTTTTCAAGATTTGTTTTTATTGAAGAATTTTCATTATGACAAATGATGAGATATGATGATCGAGGGTTTGGAAGGTGGGTGAGGAGCACGGCCATGGTAATGAAGATAGGTGGGGGTGCTCGAACAAAAGTCACTCGAAACCTCATTCAATTGACAGGGAGCTGAAAAAAAATCCAAAATGGCGGATTCAAGATGGCAGCCATACAAACTTCAACGGTGTATATCTCGGAGAGTATAAAAGATGGAAGAGTGGTATTTTGATAGAAAATGATCAAGACCTAAAAATCTACTTGCCGAGTAGAAAAACCGCGGTCCGCTTGCGGGCCGCGCACCCACGCGCCCTACTAGTTATCGTATATAGCCATCGTGGATAGCCCTATTTTGTCAAAGTCAAACTATTCCGTATGTTACGTTCCCTCAAATATGGTTGAGCGAAGCAATGGCTGGATCATGCGTCATGCTCGTGAACGGGTGCCACCGTCGGAAGCGGGGCTGCTGGTCTGCCAGTCTTGACATGTATTGAATATTGTACTTATAAATATTTTGGAGTTGTTCTATAAATATTATATCATCGTATTGTTGGAAATATTCTATTCTAACGAGTTGCATGGGGTAAATCGGCATGGCATCCAGCTGCCCACAAGATATTATAAAAAGTTATTAAAATGTAAATACATTATATTACCTACAAAAAATATTGTAAAATGTGTAATTTTGAAAAGAGCAACTGCTGAGTTTCTTGCCGGTTCTTCTCAGCAGAATCCGCTTTCCGAACCGGTGGTAGAGTCACGACTTGTCATAAGAGCCACAGGTTGGCCTACATGAAATAAATGATTTTGAATTTGAATTTGAATATTCTAAAGGCGTCAGATTTCGCCAAACGATCATTATACCTACATACTACATAGTAGGTATGGATGTAATACATCGTATGGACGAAATGTTACAGTGTTTTCCTATGCAATTTAATATTCTAATCATACTAATATTATAAATGCGAAATTGTGTTTGTTTGTTGGTTTGTCCTTCAATCACGCCACAACAGAGCCACGGATCGACGTGATTTTTTGCATGGGTACTATAGTTGAGGTCTTGAGGACCTGTAGAGTAACATAGGCTACTTTTTATCCCGGAAAATCATGAGGGATTTTAAAAACTTAAACCACGCGGACAAAGTCGCGGGCATCAGCTAGTATAGTATTAATATAGTAGATATATTAATCTGTCCCCTGTCCCCCTGTCTCTAATAGTACAGGTACAGATCGGAATATTTATTCCTATCCCCCCCTGAGGGGACAAATCAATATTCGTGGCCCAAGTAGGTAAAGTAAATACATCGTCTAATAAACCTAAAATGTTATCCCAATCAGTTTTTGAAGTCCTCACAGATAATGTAAGTACTTACTTGCGTGGTGTATCGTCCTGCGGATTTTGTCGTTTGTAACTCATCTGAAACAAAATATAATTAGGCTGATAATATTAATTGTTTCTTACAAAAGTGGAAACACATAAAATTATTTTGAAAAGAGCACTGCGGCATTCCCAGCCTATGCTAGATTAATTTTCTACAACGAAAGCTTTTTGTATGGCTGAAATCTAACATACAGAGTCTCGCGGAAAAACAGAAGTGAGTCGCGCATAAAATATGGATTTTATCTGAAATAAACGTTATATTATTATTTCCTTTATTTCATTTTTAGGGTTCCGTAGTAAACAAGGAACCCTTATAGTTTCGCCATGTCCGTCCGTCTGTCTGTCTGTCTGTCTGTCCGCGGTTTAGCTCAGAGACTATTGGTACTAGAAATCTGTAATTTGACAAGGGTATAAATATTGGTTTTATTTAACTGAAAGAATTCCACTAGACGAAGAAATAACAAATAAATAAATATGTATTGACTCATAACAACAAAGTATGACAGTTGACACGTTTGTTATTGACAACACTAAGGAGATCATATAGGAGTCTTGTTGTTCCTGGTCTGTGATATAGGAGGATCGCACAGACCAGGAGGAGGATCGTATCGCGGAGGTCGCATATCACCTCAAGCACATAAACAAAGTATGCGATAAACTGCGATCCATGCTGGCAAAATTCTCTGTCATTAAAAATAAAATTCCATACCCTATACGATTGTCATTGTATAAAGCACTTGCTGAATCCACGATATCGTATGGCCTAAGTAGCTACGGTAGAACATTTAAATCACACCTAGATGATATATATCAAATCCAAATTCGACTGCTGAAAACAATAGTACCAAATAAAATAAAACTCAAATTCAAAGGCAACTACCAAGCACTTTTCAAATATTGCAATATTATGCCAATCCACGAAAGATTAAAATACTTATTATTAATAGAAAACTTTTTTGACCCTAAGATCCAGAATATTAAGACATAATTGTATAAAATTACCGCGCAATATTTCCAAAACTAATATACTAACTATTCCCCGAAGCAAAAACTTTTATGGCAAGCAGACTCTGGAATGTCTCATTCCAAAACTGCTAAATAATTTGCCTTACAATTTGAAGCAGGAAATAAACTCAAACAATATAAAAACAAAGCTCAAATCATATTTCCTGCAGACAGTTTAAGTAAATGGAACAACCTGTATAACACTGCAATAAAACCAGCTTGAGTAGTTCGCTAGTCTTTCGTAGTTGTTTCGTGTTGTAGCAAAATGAATATTCCGAACTTACCATCATCGGAATGTTTACGTATATTACATTTTTAATGTTTTAATGTAGGTATTTGTACCTTTAAGTGTTCCGGGCGCTCACCTGAATACCTACCGGTGAACGGATAAACCCGATCGGGTTTTTGAATCACCGATACTAGGTATATAAAATAGTGTAAATATAAAATGTATAGTTGTTTTAAATAAATAAAATAAGTGGTGAAATAAAAGAAAAAATTCAAATAAAAAAACACTTACTGTATCTACTATTATACTTTTATCAGGGAATTTTAATTTTGACTGATCTGACTTTTACTTATTCACTTCAATCAATTAAATTTAAAAATGGAATTTAAAAAATTCTGGAGAAAAATGATGTCTATTTATAAAAGTAGTATTTATTGTAGAATCCTCTTTAAAAACGAAAATTAAAGCTATACTATAGCTTAAAAATATCGCAATAATATAATTGTATAAGTTGATAAAAAATGCTATGTAATAGCTTTACCGCGGCAGTCTCCGAGTGCCACTTAATTAGCTTACATTTATTAGATAAGACTAATTATTGCATAGCTTTTATCGAGGGCTTTGAACTAGGACAAACAGTTTGAGCGCGGCGACCGAATCAAGAAATTCCTTATCGAAAATAAACCTAACACCGTCGTTCAGTAAGCGTTCAACATTTTAGAGGTTCACAAATAGCTCTGTTTGGCGCAGTGGGCGAGCGGCCGCTTTCTTATGATGTCGCAGGTTCGAATCTCACTCGCGAAGTAGTGACAGTGCGCTTTTCTTGTTTGTTTGTTTTTGGAACGAAGTTCCTCATCGCGCGTTGCGAAAGGGGGCTAGACGGAAATTAAGACCATATAATAATTTCAACTAGTTGTGCATTGCTCCTGTGGCTTAATTGACTGGTGGTTCGAGCCCACCTGGGGGCGCGCAATCCTATTTTCATTTTTTATTTTATAAAATTATTTTTTAATATTAATATTTTATAAAATCGATATTTAGGCTTCCCTGGGGTCATTTTGATTTTTATCGATAAAAAAATCATGATAAAAAATGTATACCCGAATAATTATTTTCTTTATACCTCGAAAAGAACTTGAAATTAATATTTTGATAATAATAACTTCGTTCCTATCTGGTGTCCCACGACACCACACGACTTTTTTAATTTTTGGAACGTAGTTCCTTATCGCGCGGTGCGGAAGGGGGTTAGACGGAAAAAATTAAGACTAAATTGAACCGACACTTTTTTGAATGTGAATTTGGCATTGTGTTCAATATTTTCACAGTACAATATTAGATCTCCGTAGCCTTGTGGTTTCTACAGTCGCATAAAGGTCAATAAGGGTCGATGGTTCGAATCCCAGCTCGACAGACTGAATTTTCTATTTTCTACATGTGGAATTTTTCCCTAATTTTTTTATTTTTATTATTTATTATTAATTTATTATTTAAAGAAAACACGAAAGGAACTTCGTTCCATCCGGGTGTCCCTTGACACCTCTCAAGTGTTTTTTTTTTGCATAATTTAGGTACATTATGCAAAAAAAAAATATTGCTTTTAAATAGGTATTATGTTGATGGAGAAAATAAACATAAACACAAACACAGTGGAGTGGAACTAAGGTTTTACTAGATATTAAAATTATTAAAAAGTTATGTATTAGAGCTATTACATTATTTTAGGTCCTTGCATGTAACCAGTGTTGCCAGAATGTTACTTTTGTAACATTTTACGTTACTTTTGACCCTCTCACGTTACCTCCATGTTACACGACTCAAAATGTTACTTCATAATAGGTATTTTTTTTCCTACAAACAAAAAATAATAAGTGATCAAACGAACTTACCTGAAGTGAAGTTCGATCATTATTATATGAGTTGCTTCATCCGAAGATATAAATATTACAAAGGTAGTCACTCCAGTCGCCAGAGATAAGTCCGCGTATTTTACAGTTATACCCTACCCTAAAAATAAATCACCTTGGCAGCACCGTCTTAATTTTGCTCATTATTTTTAGAGATGTATACCTACGGTTCAAAACTTTTTTATTTGGGCAGTCAGGGAGGGTGGGTAATTATATCTTCGGATGAAGCAACTCATATAATAATGATCGAACTTCACTTCAGGTAAGTTCGTTTGATCACTTATTATATTTCTTTGCTTCATCCTTC
The DNA here is from genome assembly GCA_029955525.1 of Oeneis ivallda. NCBI lineage: Eukaryota > Metazoa > Arthropoda > Insecta > Lepidoptera > Nymphalidae > Oeneis > Oeneis ivallda. Next base: position 17,234,214 of record JARPMR010000024.1, on the reverse strand, counting down.
GATATAAATATTACAAAGGTAGTTGTTTAGAGTAAAAAGTTTTGATAAACATGTACGCAATACAGATTTTGTAAATCGTGTATTTTTAATCACTTTCTTATGGAAATACTAATTAATTTGCTTGCATACACTTTAACAATATTAAAATTTATTTATGATATTATTATCATAATATTATTTAATACTATAAATTAGAATATATTTATTTTTATGATTAGGTATAATTCATAAATTGATTCACTATTAGATGTGTTAACGCAATTATTATTAAGACCTGTCTTGGCAGGGTTTGGCATAATCATTAATCTCCCTCATCCGCCATGGATCTAACATCTAAGCAGCGAAAGAATGAGTTCGATGTGTTAGTCCAGCCTGCCGTTTTTCTAATTTCCTCAACGCTCGCCTGAGCGTGAGGCGCTGTGCGCTTGTGTCAACGCTGCTCCCTGATACCGTTTACTTAATCCACCTGCTGATCGATTGAAGTTCGGCCTTTTTGTAAGGCTTCTTGTAGGTAAATAGCAGGTTATTTGTCCCCTCAGATCTTATATTTTTAGTTCTGGAAATATAGTGTGTCCTGGGTGTAGCAGGGCAGATGCTCAGATTTTCTTGAAAGTAAGGTAGGAAGAGAGAGAGAGAATAGGCTTGGTATCTGCCGCAGCGTATGTTTTTTTTTTTTTTTTTTTTAATATTACGGTTTTACATAACAATAAAACCGATATTATGTGCCGAGAGGGAAAACATACAGCATTATTGAAGAAGCTGTTTGTATTTCACCGGATATCCGCGATCGATCTATATACAAAGTAGTTCATCTTACCGGATATAGGGGGCGCTAGTGTCTCACCCAGCAAGGCAGTTGGAAACAGCTGCCATTTTGAGTCATAGTCTTTACCAGGAAGAACTTCCTGCAATGCTGTATGTTTTCCCTCTCGGCACATAATATCGGTTTTATTGTTATGTAAAACCGTAATATTGATGTGCCTCCGGAAAACATACAGCATTATTGAAGACGTGTTTGTTATCTGCTGGTGAAAAGTATTAAACAACGCTATGATGAATCACAGGGAGTTAATCTGTGAAATAAATTTTCTTTTGATCATGCATATTGCAAATAATGTTATTTTCAACCAAAATTAGTAATTTCATAGTAATGTTTTAAGGTAAATCTTTTTATACTTTTGAAAATTAAATTAAAAATTAAGTAATTTTTAATTTAATTGTCTTGACAATTAAGGAACTTTAGTATGGATTGAAAATCAAACCGGACTAAATGAATAAATGTATCGAGATATAAGCTTCGGTTATTTGTAGATATCTTAGGAGAGTAGTATTAAAATATATATAATATGTCACGATTTTCTGTTATCATGAGATAATAATATTGATGGTCTATTGGTTGGTTATCTGACCATAGTGAAGACTACTGCTGATCTGCAACACCCTGGGTATGCACAACTTTACCGAAGAAAATTAACTTTACTCATGTATTTTGGGAGTCTAATGTTATAAAGGAAAATTTGTTATAGACAATCATAATGATTTCTATATTCAGAAATTTCTTTGACCTATTTTCCTCTCATGAAACCCTAACTAATGTTACTGATCATAATATCCCAGCGATCGTATTTTATTATTATTTTTAAAGTTTAGATTTCCCCTAAGAGTGATTAGTGTTTGAGTCAAATGCCTGTATCAGATACTAATATATTTTTCCCTATATTACAGGAATAATCATTAGCTTTAGGTCATGACCCCTACGTTCCGAGGCTTATAGAAGCCTTTTTAGGTTTGTCTAGATATTTTATCATTTAATCATTTAGATTGCAAAGTGTGTCTTAAGCACGTATAGGTTAGATGAAAACGATTGCTGTCCTAGGTGGGGACCACAGAAAGCATAGAAACTGCATATTTACTTGTATGTACAAGAATGATTAGGTATGTCAAAAAATTTGCTTTGCAAGAAGAGAAGATTTTGAATTTATTTGGGAAATTTCGCGCCAGTTTAGTCATCTTTTGATGGCTGGTAAGTACAGACAAGTTCGATTGTATATTTTTTTATATTTTCCCAAACTTTCAGTATCAAATTGCACCTGAGGTGAACGCTTTTACATCGTGGCATCTGTCAGAGTCACTGATAGGTTCTGTATTTAATGTGGGTGATCCATTCAGATCTTAACACCAAAAAATAAACGCTCGAGGCCATTTGGGCTTCACTATAAGGTATGCTCCTGTCGCACTGTTTTAATGTGTCAGTTGAGGAAATCCCAAAGCCAATGATGCCCTCATAGTCTGCTGAAGGCATCTATATGACTTATTGATTGATTCTTTCAATTTATCGAGACATAGTACTTTACTACACCGGTTTGATGTGTCTCAAACAAGTTAATGTCAAATTGTTCCATCCCATAAAACAAACTCTGACGTCATTTGAGGGAGAAGATGCCACTCTATGGGAGGTTTTTCTCATGACCATCTGTCCCAACTATGTTGTATCGCCCTGAAAACTATTTGAGCAGATTATAAAAATCCAGTCTGGTGTAGGAATTCGGTCAGAGTTAGTAAAGTCACTACTTTACTCCCATTTCGAATGTACGCAATGAGTGTTGCATTGTTATCCAATTGAGCCAGGACGTGATTTTCGCAGTTTGTTTTATTTGTGATTACCAATAAAACTTGTTACTGTGGCATCATTTTAGCTGAACGGTCAGTTACTAACATTAGTTTGTCGTCTAAATATTTGCACGAGGACCCGTGTGTTCAACATAGTATGGATGTTGGCTCTCATTGGACACCCTTAAATTTTAAATTTATTGGGACATGAGGCTCTCGCCACCATCAATTCCTGTTCCACGCTCCTGGAGCGAGATACAGATGTTTCCTATCGAAACTTTTCTGAATATTTGAGGAATCCCCAGGGAATCACAAAGTCCTCTGAGGGTTGAAGCCTCAGTAGTCCAAAGGTTAAGGGCGCGGGATAGAAACTGTACTGTACTTAATATACTCGTCATAGACAAGTTTTACGTTTATTTGAAGAGGGGTGGGGAGAGTTAATAAGGTTCAGCATGGCTAATATTACTTATTACTTAACTGTCCCAGCAACCCTTGCAATTCACAAGAGCTAATGCTACTTTACAGCAATTATTATCTCAAGGACTCGATGAGAATATTTATCCTTTTTAAGGGAAAGGAAATTGAATTTGCTGTAGTTGGCAACGATTACCCCTTCATGCGTGTTATTGATTTAGCAGCTTAGATGTTCCAAGTGTCTCGTGGCTTCCGCAGCCCAAAGACATAACTTGGATTGGTCGTGATTGAGCAGAAGGAGATGTTCCAAGTGCCTCTCGGCTTCCGCAGCCTAAAGACTACTTGGATTGGTCGTGATTGATCTTTGCATTAGATTCTCAGGCATGGTTGATGAGATTTTGTGGTCGAGCTGAGGAAGAATTCTGAGAAAATTCCAGTTTTATCATCCAGTCTCTGGTTATAGAGAGCTGGAAACTGAAATATCAGACGGAACTCTTATTTTCACAAATTCAATTTGTTTTCGAAAGTTGAAAATGGAACGCATATCCATTGTAATATACTGCCGTATACTCGTATATATCGATATCTACTATATGTAGATATCACACACCCACGCACACGCACGCACACACACACCTTCCACTGGTGGCCGGCTCGGTAGCCTGTACACGACTGGTGACGCGTGCAGTTGTTTCTTGTATTTATGCCCTGTATGATTTATATGTACTTATTAATGAAACATTATTGGTACCAGAGATTTCTTGCGTGAGGGTAATCGAAATCCCGTTATCATAGATTCACTACAGAAATCTTTTATATAATAGAAAAGTTTATTCCAAGGAACTTTTACAAAGTGCTTTTGAAACATCAAGTGAATCTCTGGTTCCGAACCAGAGTGCTGTTGGTAACCAAAACTGCCTATGTACCAAAATTTCTATATCACTTTTTTGTTCGACTGTTGCAAAGTCAAAAGGAAGAACTACACACTAGAGTGTCCGGGTGACAAGGCTATATTTTACACGATCGATACATACGATGGATGTTACAATATCCAATTTCCGCAGTCAAGTCTCAGTTTCGAAAATACAAACGGACTTAATAAAAGCGGTGAATGTTGCTTTGACAATTAATTCTTTACTGGGAGATACATTGTTTATGAGTAGCTTGAAACTTTATGTGTTGTTAGTTGCTACTGACATTTTAATTCAATAAGTTCAACCCTTTTTAACGAAAACGATTAGTTATGTTTGTTCTGATAACTATCGTTACACATATTATATGAAATAGACAAAGGCGATTTACCGAAAGCTTCAGTAATTTATTAGAGAGGGTATTTGGAATTCGTTCAGCTTTTTATGTGGGTCGAACCCACTGCAATGCCGAGCCTACCTACCCCTGACGAGAGTGGAGCCAGCCCCGAATATCCCGTCAAGTCGCAAAAATCAGCTTAATATATTCGTCCCGCAGTGTGGGAACTTTCAAATATTACGCTAAAAAGAACAGATACTGCACTTTGTTCTTAGGAAAAATTGTCGAGAAGCGATGCAATAAAAATGTGAGAAAACTCACCTGGTGGTAAACGTGTCGATCCGAGGATCGACCGTTACCTGTGAACCTTGTTAGAGTTTCTTTCGTCGAAGTCCCTCTCGCTGCTCGAAACCGCTGCTGGAACTTGTCCTCCCGTTCATTGTACCTCTCAGGCACACACAACATCAGATCGATTGACTTTTGAAGCCGAATCGACATTGTTCGTACACGTGGTTTTTACATTACGCGATTTTCCCGATCCGCGATCGGTTCGTACACGTGGTTTTTACATTACGCGATTTTCGCGATCCGCGATCGAAAATATGGATTATAATCACTGTATCACTATATTTAATAACAGCCTTTGATAATATTTTTTCCAAAAGAAGACGGATTAACGATATAATTTTAGATTCGATGCGCACGCGGCGAAAATACACAACGCTATGGCTCAAAATGGCAGCTGTTTCCAACTGCCTTGCTGGGTGAGACACTAGCGCCCCCTATATCCGGTAAGATGAACTACTTTGTATATAGATCGATCGCGGATATCCGGTGAAATACAAACAGCTTCTTCAATAATGCTGTATGTTTTCCGGAGGCACATCAATTTACCGTTATTCTAATTTAAACCCCGATTTCGAAAGTAATATTGCTTTCCAATTTAATTGATGGAAGAGTTTGTAGTCTATGAGCAGTGCAAATTGCTAGTATACTGAAAAGTTTCTTAGTGATTTTTTCTAAAGATGAGTGACTATAAGGGAACCAATTTTTAATATAGTTTAAAACAAGTTGAGGGACCCAAGTACGGAAGTAATAGGGTTTGGTTGATCTTAACTTATAGACACCTTTGAGGAGACGTTTTACGCTCGCTCCAGAAACAATGCTGTTTCTTAGCATAAATTATATTGAAATTCGATAAGGGTTCAAACTCCGTAACGAACGCTGTAAGAGAAGATACCTAATGCTGGTCTTTGACGGTTTAAATACATTTTTATTATTTAATTTACACAACTGCCACCGAAACTTGAGTGTGGTATTATATTGTTTTAAAATACTGTCAGAGAATGATGTTAACATTAGTGACGCTGAGTCTGGGTCGGTGCCTTGTTTTAAGGGAGAGAGAGAGAGAGAGAGAGTCCGGAGAGTCTCGCGACACCCAGGGTAAGTTACTTGTGCAAGGAATGGTGAAATGAGATTGCAATAAGTATTAATGAGGATTAACATTAAGTAGTATCCGAAACTACCAAGCTTTATAGGAGAGAGTACCACGCTTGTGGTAACCAATTTGAAAAAACTAGGATTCCGTTTGCCTCGTTATCAATGATTTTCCTCTGACACTTTAAAATTAAAGAAAAAGGAGGAAACAAAAATCATAGAAAAATATAAAAGCCCCACATAGCGTAAATGCATCGACAGATAAAGCGTCCGGGTCTTGTTGTCAAGGCACGGATTTTTTAAATTTAGTATTGTTATTCAAGCAAAAACGGACTTAAAGCCTAGGTATCTCAAATAGGTTATAACTTCTTTTATGACCTTGATTAAAACACCTGGAGTCACTGATAAGACGAACAGCCTAACATTAGGTTTAGGCATCAAGAAAATAAAACTCGGAACTAATAGCTCCTATTTGTAATAAATTATTATTAATAACCACCCACATATTAAGCTGGTAAGCTGTTATCCTGCGCCGCAGTGTTACGCCCCCCCCCCCCCCCCCCAGTTCATGACGAGTACCGACGAGGCGCTCGCCAGTTTTCCTGGTTGCGGGCTGGTCGAGTACCCGTACATAGTTAGGTAAGAACATAACGTATATTGTCTCGCAGACAATAATTTGTAACTAATGTACATATATATTCACGATTACACATTATCTACACAATTGTCATAAGGATATGGCTCATAACTAGCTCGCAGCTAGTAAGGTTATCACAATTACCAATTTTCTTTTGTGGAGTCACAGCTTTAACAGCTTTAGGATATGCCTCATGAGTAGCTCGCAGCTAGTTATGTAATCGCAATCGACTCGCAGTCAACAATTTGTTTAAGGAATCACAGCTTTAGTATGTGATTTATGAATAGCTCGCAGCAAGTTATGTTATCGCAATTGATTCGCAGTTAATCCCTTTTTATTGTGGTGTTACAGCTTTAGGATTTGACTCATGAGTAGCTCGCAGCTAAGAAGTCACATCTTTAGGATATGAACCATAAGTAGCTCGCAGCTAGTTATGTTATCGCAATTGACTCGCAGTCAATTCCGATTTGTTTGAGGAGTCACAGCTGTAGGATTTGACTCATGAGTAGCTCGCAGCTAGGAAGTCACATCTTTAGGATATGAACCATAAGTAGCTCGCAGCTAGTTATGTTATCGCAATTGACTCGCAGTCAACCCCGATTTGTTTGTGGAGTCATAGCTGTAGGATTTGACTCATGAGTAGCTCGCAGTTAGGAAGTCACATCTTTAGGATATGAACCATAAGTAGCTCGCAGCTAGTTATGTTATCGCAATTGACTCGCAGTCAATCCCGATTTTTTTTTTCTTGTGGAGTCACAGCTTTAGGATTTCACTCATGAGTAGCTCGCTCGCAGCTAGTTATGTTATCGTAATTGACTCGCAGTCAATCCTGATTTGTTTGTGGAGTCACAGCTTTAGAATATGACTCATGAGTGGCTCACAGCTAGTTATATTATCGCAATTGACTCGCAGCCAATTCCAATTTGTTTGTGGAGTCATGGCTTTAGTATATGACTGATGATTAGCTCGCAGTTAATCATGTTATTGCAATAGGTTCGCAGTCAATCCCTGTTTGTTGTTTTTTAGTTTCTCGGATAAAGCCAATCCAAATAAAGTTTTGTCTCCTTCCGAATCTTATAGCACTTCTTGTTGAGTTGAGGCATTAAGAGTTTAATGCTGCTTTGAGTGATTTTGAATCACATAGGATCCTGCAGCCATCTTCCTGCTTAGGTGCTTCATGGCCTGCACCCTGTTTTCACTCTCTTTTAATAGTAGGCCCATTCCTTTACTAACGGCCGTGATACTCAGGACGAGTAGTCTTTGTCGCATCCCCTTTTTTAATATAAAGAGCCATATGGTTGGCATGAATATTTTCACCATACTTCGGGGAAACATGCGTCGATTTCCCAAGCGCCGAGTGTAATTTTGAGTCAATTTCGAGTTGACCGACTTTTATAAAGTAACTTTGAACCCTTTGTCAAAATGACCAATCAGTATCTGGATTAACTGTACCTACTAGACTCGGCGTCGGCTTGATTTTCTTCGGTGTTTATGTATGACGCCAAAAAAAAAAACAAAGCTCACATTGTTCACACTAATGCCAACTGGGTCTAGTTAACTTATTTAAGTGAGGGTATTGAATGCCTCTCTTTCAATTAATATAACTCATTACCGTCGTAGTGTCGACACGAACATTGCACAGTTGTTTAAGTTACGAGCAAGACTTTCAAACCGAGGAAAATGGCCATTATTTCTTCCAAATATTTAATATCTTCTATAATATCTAATAATATGCTACTTGCTCTGCTTGTTCATCTACCATTGCTTTTAATTTTACGTGTTTCGTAACAATTAGTGTTTTCAGATAAATCGAAGAAAAGGTGGGTAATTAGTTCCCTTACGCTTCGCTAGGCTCGTCTTGGCAGGGACACTACCGTCTCTCCAGATAAATAATATTATATTTTTGTTTACAAGTAGGTACTCGAATATAGTTAACGGCTGGGCAAGCTACTAAAGCCCCGTTGAGCGAATGTTACGAGCATAGTTGAGTGAATTCGTGAATTTTATTACATTTTTCGAATGTATAATATGATATGTAGAAATAATAATGATAAATTACCTAAATAAATCCGAGACACTTGGGGGGGTAGGTACTAAGTTAATTCAATCGTGATTGATGACAAGTTGTAACAATAGTGTTACCATAATAATCGTTATAGTTGTGTTTTAATTTTTATTAATTTTCATAATAAAACACTTCCGCAAGTATTTGCAGAGTAGGTAACGTAATATTTAATTCCGAATATTTACGTTTTCTCTGATACCTCGTAATCGATGAAGACTCACAGTAAACCTCGATACAAAAGGTGTACCGTTTTTATGTTAATGCAAAAACAATAATATAGTAGGCTATGTGGCGATACGTAAGCGCAAACAAGAGATCGTTTGAACACAGAAAAGAGCTCGTACCTTTTTCCTTCGGTGATGATGATGATGATCATTTCAGCCGATGAACAATACTGCAATCACACTATCCTACAATATCACTCGATCTTCTGCACTTCTGGTTAAATTATTAAGTGCGGCGCGCTGAGCGCGTGCGGTCCTTATCTCGCGCGAAAAAGTAATGAGCAAAATTAAGACGGTGCTGCCAAGGTGATTTATTTTTAGGGTAGGGTATAACTGTAAAATACGCGGACTTATCTCTGGCGACTGGAGTGACTACCTTTGTAATATTTATATCGAAGGATGAAACAAAGAAATATAATAGTGAAACAGAATGCATCCAAGGCGAGTGAGGCGACAGTTGTAACAGACAGTGTAATAATTATACCGACTTTTAGGGTGGAACCGTTATGATAGAAGGATGATCTAATCTAAGTGTCTCGAATACAGGCATTTATGGGCTAGAACTTCCTAGTGTTCGTGGTCTATGGCTAGAACCCAGAGCCGTAAAAAACAATTATTAAAAAAATCAATATCAAAAACATAGCCTCATTTCTTTGCGAAATAAAATAAAAAATCCATGAATTTATACCTTTAGAACAGTAATAATGTCTCTAGAATTAGAAGATGCAATCTTTTCGGATCTTAAGGTATCTAAAGAAGCTAAATATTTTTTAATAAACAAAAACAGCATTATAAACATGGTTCAAACTTCAAAATGTTTCAGTCGCCGCCTATTTTCGAAGATTTAAGTGAAAGGGTAAAGAATTATTTGCTGAAACCCGAAAGGCTGTCCATTCACAAATGGGAGAAGTCACAGTGGCACTGGCATAGAACTGCCGATATCGAATCTTTGTTTAAAATTGACGATGATGATTTAGGACTTGACACTACTTTAGAAGTAAGTAAAGATCCTTGTTATGCCTTTCAAGTCTAGGAAGATAATTAATAGTGCTAGAAATAGATTGTCCATAGTAGGTTGATATTCAATAAAACACTATACTCAATGACTAACTAATAAATTAACTTGAAAAGGTTTAAATTTAGGGTACACTGATTTTATTACTCTTAATTATCACAAAGAAATGTGTTGTGTCGTGTAAGTGCGTCTAATGAGAGTGGAGTACACTTCAAAATCTGTAGTGAGATATTTTGGATCAAGCTTAACAGGTTATTGAGCTGACAGGAGGACTGACTTTGTCACCAAGATACACTCTAAAACTGCCACACTATCCTATCTACTAATTTAATGATCCACAGTGTGGACTATGGTTGAGCGAAGCAACGGCTGGGTCATGCGTCATACTCATGAATGGGTGCCACCAGCGGGAATGGGGCTGCTTTCTGTCTACCTGTCTTAACATGTATTGAATTGAAAATAGGTATGCTTTTGTGGAACTTCCCCTCATTGTGGAAACACTGCATACGTAGCATAGTATCTATTGTACTGTAAACTTGTTTTAAAAAGAGCAACCGCCGAGTTTGTTGCTGGTTCTTGGCAGGAAGAACCAGTGGTAGACTCATCGACAATTCAAAAGCACTTGTAAAAAAGTTTATTTGAATAAAAAATATTTCTATTCTATTCTGTTCACAATTGTGAAAGTGTAGAGTCCACAATTCCACTTTCACACTTTATTTTTTACTGACTAATGCTGGCTGGTTTATCCATGTAGGTATTTAAGAAGGATTTAATTATTTAAAACTCATATTTATGGGATAAAAAGTATCTTTTATATTGTTGGATATATGTTTAACAGGTTGTCCGAGACCCTATAACAGGTGAAATAGTAGGCCTAGAAGAGGTAAATATACCAGTGGAAGATGATGAAGACAGCCTCTCTATGTCCCGAGCACCACTACCTCCCAGTCAGGCCACCAGAGGGAGCATCATGCAGAATCCCTTCTTACCAGCAGGTTTTGAGGAGGAGTTGCAGCAAATGCTTGACGAAGCAGCTAAAACTGGGGAGATAGTGATAGATTTGGAGGATGAGGAGCCTGGGAAATTTCTTGGGGAAGGTATGACTTTGTATTGTATTTACGGAGGGGATGCCTTCTAACATCAGGTGGGTGATCAGTCCTGTGTCAGAACTATTCCACCTAATTCCCCGTGTTTGGACACAGGTTACTGGTGCCCAGGCAGCCTGCCCCCCTCAAAATACATGTAGCTTTCTATTATGTTTAAATAATACGCGAATTAATAGAAAATATGTTTATTGAGCTAAGTAGCAGACATGACATGCAAAATCATTGCAATAATTAATCTACCCACTTTTTTATCTTTAATCACCTTCTTTAACACTTTATCTTTTGTTTAGAAAAGGTATACAAATGAATCACATATATGACATATTCGTAAACCTAATGATGTCCCCTATAGAAAGGTTTGTCAGGTCTTACCTTGCAGTTCCCATCTTACCAATGAGTACATAAGGCACTCAGCTATGAAGTGAAAGCTGGTCTGTTCCTAACCACACTCTGGACAGGTTGGGTCTTCTTTAATTCTCATTATTGTGAAATGTCTATTTAGCAAACAGTGTCCAGTTGCTATACCTATTACCAATGGCAATATTATTCCTATTTTGTGACATAATCTGTCTTGTCTTCTTTATAAGGTTCTGTATAAGGTATGACTTTACTTTAACCAGGGAAAACTTGACCTCTATCAAGTGTAGCACAAAATAAGCAATGGTATGGTAAGCATGTTGGTTATTCCCCTTTTCACCTACCATACTTAAATCATCCCCTTAGTAGGAGTTTCTTTAAGTAGTTTGCCCCTAAATACAATCCCTTAACCAATGTTTTTTCCATCTTTAGGTCATCCCTATCCATTCAGCTTGCAGAAGCATGATGTTAGTGTGAGACAACGAAAATACCCATTTTGTTATTTTATAAGTTCAGTTATTTCTACAATCATCATCATCATCAGCAACCTATCAACAGCTCACTACTGTACGCAGGTCTCATCTCAGAGAAAGGTTACAGGCCATAGTTGACCACACTGGCCCAATGTGAATTGGCAGACTTCACACACCTTTGAGAACATTATGGAGAACTCTCAAGTGTGCGGTATTCCTCACAATGTTTTCCTTCACCGTTGAAGCATGTGATATTGAATTTCTTAAACACACTTGACTCCAAAAGTCAGGCCAAAGCCAGAGGTGTCTACCAGGGATTGAACCTGCAACCCCCCTAATAGGAGACCGCAGTACTAATCACTAGGCTAACACTGCTTCCAATAATTATTTCTACAATAATTATATTTCATTAATTATTATACTTTGTAATCTATTGTATGTTCCAGAAATCCTAACAACTGCGCCTGGTGCAAAAGAGAGTGTTGTATTTAGTAATGACGGGATGACATTACTCAGTCAAGTCAACACAGACATGCCTCAAGAACAGGGGGAGGAGGTTGATGTTATCAATATTAACTTGGAAGAGGTGGTTGAAAGCAATACACATTTAGCAGGTAATTTATATAGGTTATGGTAGGTATAGGTATAAGTATATGGTATAGGTAGGTATTCCAGCATTGAAATCATCCAAAGGTCGCAAAATTATATTTTAAAATAAATTTCCATTGTGCCATGGTCCGTTGTTGTGCATCGGAACTTCATGAACACCTAAATGTGAACACAGTGAAGCAAGAAAAACTTCAACTGTACTTACAAGGCAAGGTTGTCTGGTCATCCAAATGACCTAGCAGTACAATTAACGATGCCAGAAGTGATACGCCGCTTAAAGAGACATCATTTACTGGATAGTGTGGCTTCATAGGACATGAAGGGTTCTTCCTGCTGGGGAAGTTGTCTCCGAACGAAACTAATTCCCAGAACGAATCTGCTCATAGTCTGGCGACTGATCACATGATGTACACTTAAAAAAAAGATAATTATATAGATAGCTTTTTATGGTTCTATCTAAATATATAAGAGAAAAGTTAACTGACTGACTAATTGATCTATCAATTGTGGCGCATCTCAAACCACCGGACAGATTGGGCTGTTTGGCATACACATAGCTATTAAGACGTAGGCATCTGCTAAGAAAAGATTTTTGAAAATTCCACCCCTAAGCTGTTAAAATAGGGGCTTGAAAAATCGAACTTAACATAAACAAAGCTGAGGGCAAATTTCAACCCTATGATCCAATGGCACTTTTTATAGGAATGTTTTCACTAAAAATTTAGGTCTCTGGCAAGATGAAAATGAACCAGAAGAAAAGAAACCCAAACCAAAGAAAGTGTACATTGAAATAGAAAAGGACCCAGCTGAAGACAATTTCCTAGAAAGCACAGTCATACAACCTCCAGTGGAGCTTCCTGAGATACCAGTACTAAATATTACTAGTTCTGTGGCCAAAATGGGAGTCACTTCTACAGAGTGGGCGGAAATGATAGATGTTTCTCTGCCTTTGCCAGACTTCAGGGAGAAAATAAAGGACATGGCGCATACTTATCCCTTTGAATTGGATACTTTCCAGAAACAGGTTAGTTTTTAGCAATAAATACTAATCCATATTAATATTGTAAATGTGGAATAGACATGATTAATCTTCTTCTTTTTTTCTTCTTTATCCGCCGATAGGCATCCACTGCTGGACAAAGGTCTCTTGCGTGGACTTCCACAGGCCTCAGTTTTGCGCCGCCTGAATACAGTGGCTCCCTGCGACTCGTTTGATGTCGTCGGTCCACCTAGCGGGGGTCAGAGTCACTCAGCGGGCGATGGAGAGAGAGCTATGCTCGGAGAGATCGAATCATAAATGAGGAGATCCATAGGAGAACCAAAGATACCGACATAGCTCAATGAGTCGCGAAACTGAAGTGGAAATGGGCGGAGCACATAGTTCGGAGAGTTGATGGTCATTGGGGTCCCAACGTGCTGGAGTGGCGACTCGTTTGATGTCATCTGTTCACCTAGTGGGGGTTTGCCAACACTGCGCCTCCCGGTGCGGGGTCGCCATTCCAGCACCTTAGCATCTAAACGACCATCAGCTCTTCAAGTGACCCTGAGCCTTCTTATGAGGCCCATAGTTAGTGACCATGTCTCGGATCCATAAATCATCACTGGCAACACACACTGTTCGAAGACTTTAGTCTTCAGGCACTGAGGGATTTTGGACGAGAAGACATCTCGGAGCTTCCCGAACGCTGCCAAGCCGAGTTGGATTCGGCGGTTGATCTCTTTCTCGAAATTGGACCTACCTAGCTGGACTGTGTGTCCCAGGTAGGTCTTTTTCTTTTAGTTGCTAAAGTTTGCTTTAAAAGCCTAACTAGTGGAGACTGAAAACTGGATGATAGTCAGTTTGATCCTGTAAATACCTACTTAAGAATAAGTTCCTAACAGATGTTATTTTTCTTTATCAGGCAATATTAAAGCTAGAGGAGGGACATCACGTTTTTGTAGCGGCTCATACGTCGGCCGGGAAAACAGTTGTGGCTGAATATGCTATTGCAATGTCCAGGAGAAATTGTACTAGGTATTTATGTTACTTACCCTTTTCTCAACAACTTGTATCATATACTATCATCATAATCATCAACCCATCAACGGCTCACTACTGAGCGCAGGTCTCCCGTCAGAGAAGGGTTATAGGCCATAGTCCACCACGCTGGCCCAATGCGAATTGGCCGACTTCACACACCTTCGAGAACTCTCAGATGTGCAGGTTTCCTCACGATGTTTTCCTTCACCGTTGAAGCATGTGATATTAAATTGCTTAAACGTACATAACTCCGAAAAGTCAGAGGTACGTGCCCGGGATTGAACCTGCGACCCCCAAGTGTATCGATCACAATCGCCGCTGATTGGCTGAATTGAAAGCGTTCTTGCTGCATCAATCTATATATATAAAAGAAAGTGGTGTTAGTTACACTATTTATAACTCAAGAACGGATGAACCGATTTGGCTGAAAATTGGTGGAGAGGTAGCTTAGAACCAGGAGACGGACATAGGATACTTTTTATCCCGTTCGACCGCGTTTCCGTCAAGTCAATATAAAACCTGGTATACCAAAAATGCATCTGACATGGAATAAAAAAACGAAAATGACAGTGGAAGAACAAAACGTAAATGACAGCTAAACGTAATTTTCTATTTGGTTAATTATGTTAAAAACAATTATAAAAATTATAGTTTAACGTAATTGATAATATCATCAGTAATATGTTTTCTCTTTGAATCATCATTAACAATGCCGCGAGCAAGACGATCAAATGTTTCCTGCTACAAAGCTACGGATTGACGTGATTTATTGGATAGGTATAGTTGAGAACCTGGAGGGTGACAAAGATTTCCTGCGGGATGTTATGAACTAAATCCACGCAGACGAAGTCGCGGGCATCAGCTAGTGTATTATAAGTATAACCAATTGCGAGATGGTGCCAGTCAATTAATATAAGAAGGCATTGCGATTGTCAAAGTGACATCATCATTTTTAGACAAGGCAGCTTTCTTTACCTTTATATTCAGACTTGCTTTTATTAGGGGGTTAAATTTTTCTAACCCCCTATTTTTACTTTATAAAGGGGTTAGTAGGGGTTTAATTTTGAAAAATACTTTCTTAGCGGATGCCTACGTTGTAATAGCTATATGTATGCCAAACAAAAATGTCCGATCCGTCCAGTGGTTTGAGCTGTGCGTTGATGGATGAGTCAGTCAATCGGTCAGTCACCTTTTCCTTCTATATATTTAGAAGAATCATCATCATCATCATCATTAGCAATCCATCAACGGCTCACTACTGAGCGCAGGTCTCCCGTCAGAGAAGGGTTATAGGCCATAGTCCACCACGCTGGCCCAATGCGAATTGGCGGACTTCACACACCTTCGAGAACATTATGAAGAACTCTCAGATGTGCAGGTTTCCTCACGATGTTTTCCTTCACCGTTGAAGCAAGTGATATTTAATTGCTTAAAAGAAGAATGAATTTTTTTTTTATTATATTATAGGGCAATCTACACGTCACCAATAAAGGCTCTGTCGAATCAGAAGTACAACGATTTCAACAAAACGTTCGGTGAGGTCGGCCTACTGACTGGCGATCTTCAAATAAACGCCACGGCCTCCTGTCTTGTCATGACTACGGAGATCTTGCGGTCCATGCTGTACTGTGGCTCTGACGTCACGAGGGACCTCGAGTTTGTTATCTTCGACGAGGTTCATTATATTAATAATGCTGAGGTAAGAATGTAAATAATGCTTCATCATCATCAGCAACCCATCAACATCTCACTGCTCAGCACAGGTCTCCTTTCAGAGAAGGATCAGGGTTATAGGTCATAGTCCACCACCCCACACAATGCGAATTGGAAGACTTACCACATTGGAACACACACCTTTGAGAACATTATGGAGAACTCTCAGTTGAAGCTTATTTTATTAAGCACATAACTCCGAAAAGTCAGAGGTGCCCGGGATCGAACTTGCGACCCCCCGAATAGGAGACCACAGTTCTATCCACTCTGCGTACTTTTGTGAAACGAGATTGCTTAAAACTGCAATATTCTTACGATTGACTAATAATGATGCATGTGACTATTCCATATGATGCTAGTAGATGGCGCTGTACGAACCACAAAAATATCAACAAAGCAAAACCGCACTATAACAAACGATCCTACATCGCGATAGTGAAATAATAATACCAGATGGCTATGTCAAATAGGCTATGTATGTAAATTCCAAAATGTAACAAGTAGTCCAAGGGGTGCCAAACTCCCAAGGTGTTCAAATGCTTTCAGATCCCCTACTAACAACCATCATCAAACAACTCGAAGGAAGCATTAGATGTTGCCTTACTTTTGTTTTTAAAAAAAAACTATCCTATCTTTCAAGTTGGACCAAATTACAGATAGTTACGAAGTTTGATCAAAATTGGTTCAGTAGTTTAGGAGTCCATCGCGGACAAACTACGTGACACGTAATTAATATATATTAAGAAGATGTATGTTCACCGATTACTCGAAGACGCCTGAATCGATTTGGAAAATTCTTTTTTTGTTTCAAAGGGCTTCCCAGGTGAAACCTGAAATTTTATCGAAATCGGTCGAACGGTTTTTACACTATCAAAATGAATTATATACTTTGTATCTAGTGGCACGGGCGTTTGAAGTCGGTTTTTTAAATTTTTTTTTTCGTTTTATCCTTTTCTAATTATATTTTAGCGTGGCTACGTGTGGGAGGAGGTTCTGATACTGCTGCCGGCGCACGTAAGCATAGTGATGTTAAGTGCTACTGTACCCAACACGCTCCAGTTCGCGGACTGGGTGGGGCGCACCAAGAAACGGAAAGTGTTCGTCGTGTCTACGCCTAAACGGCCGGTGCCGCTCTGCCATTATCTGTACACAGGTACTTTTAATCTATAATATATACAAAATTCAAATTCAAATTTAAAATTATTTATTTCACGTGGGCCAACCTGTGGCTCTTATGACACGTCATGACTCTACCACCGGTTCGGAAAGCGGATTCTGCTGAGAAGAGCCGGCAAGAAACTCAGCAGACTCGGACTTAAAAATCAATTGCTGTTCATTTGTCTCGCTTAAACTCGAGAAACTCATTTTGAAATTTTTGTCGTAGTCCAGAGAAGGTTTAAACGGAAAAAAAAGGTTAAAAAAAAAGTAAAAAAAATAAATTACATATAACTACGCCGCGGGAGAGCTTCGGATCGACATGATTTTTGGCATGGTTATAGTTGAGGACCTGGAGAGTGACATAATATTATGTTATTTTTTATCCTGGAAAATCAAAGAGTTCCCGAGGGAAGGGATTTTAAATACTAAATCCACACGAACAAAGTCGCGGGCATCAGCTAGTATGCTATAATATAAATTTAATAAGGTAATGGGGTGGGGTTCGAACCTGCGACCTTTTAGTTTTCAGTCCGCACCTTTAACCGTTAGGCTATTGAGGCTTCAAACCCTTAGAGTACCTGCAAACTTACAATTTCAAGTTGAGCAACTAAATCGCTGAGTATACGTCTTAAAGGCGATGAACTTATGCCCCCACTTCTTATCCAACTAAATCGTCCAACTATATAATTGGACACCTATCGTATCAGAATCGAAATTGCCTTCCAATTACGCACATGATATAGTTGGTCAACTAAATTCTGAAAGCACGCAATTTAGTTGTTCAATAGTCGGCCATTGAATGTCTGCGTTCACTCTTATAATGGCACGAAAGTCTAGCGGTGACCGTTATTGCGCAGAAGTCGAAAATAAGGTATCATGGCGCTGATTGGCTCTCCAGTCGTATTCCAGCCGTCGTCATTGGTTGCGCGACAGTACCCCATGCGCAGCTATTTTGTTCAGCGATAGACTTTCGTGCCGCGACCTATAACTTGTAATGGTCTAATGGGTGAACCTGCCATGACGGAACTTGGCACGGATATATTTTGTATCCTAAAGCAGATTGACAACTTTTTATCAGTGGGTGGGTAGTCTTACAATTATGGAAAATGTCTAGACTACCCACAGGATTTTTTTAAACAAAAAAATTGTGTATGAGATCGAGGCTATCAGCTAGTATTTGTTAAATCTTACTAAAGCTAGTTTTATCCAGGAAATACTTATAACGAGTGAACTAAGATACAAGTGAAATATAAAAAACATCATAGTTTGTCTAATTAATATTATTTCAGGTTCTGGTGGAAAGTCCAAACACGAAAGGTTTTTAGTTGTCGACCAAGAAGGCAGTTTCCAGTTGCGTGGGTACAACGAAGCAGTAGCCGCTAAGAAGGCCCGGGAGAATGACTACAAGAAAAGCTTTGGACCTAAAGGTATTTAATGTTCGTCATCATCAACGACACAACAGCCCCTCACAGGCCTGGGGCTCCAGAAAATTTCTCTCATGTAATTATCAAAATCAAATCTCGAGTTGCTTGTCTATCGGTCTTCTATCGGATATACTTTGGAAAGTGCGCTCAGGAACTTCACAACCTTGTGCCTCCTTCACCATTCTACCACAGAACTGCGAGAAGTCGTGAGCGTTGGCACCCTTACGTGGTAGAAATCCAACCTACTCGCACTAAAGGCTTTAGTTCAACTTTTCTGAATTTTCTGAAACGAACCGCTAAGGTGTGAAACGCACTTCCGGTGTCTGTGTTTCCAGCCACGTATAACTTGAATATCTTCAAGGCAGGAGTGACTATTCACTAGTCAAGCGCGCTCCAACCTAGACCTCATCAGTGCTGTCCATAATTGTCGTCAAGCGCAAACCTATCTCAAAATAAAAAAAAACTATATCATTGGCACGTGTTTTTACCTGACTACCTTCGTAATGAAGTCTTTTCAACCTTCACTAGTAAGGTATGTATGTCATCGGTCCACCTAGTGGGGGGGGGGGGGGTCATAGCGCTAGAGTGGACATCAGTTCTTCGAACAAGATGCCCTTAGATTCCTCTTATCGTGGGAGTGACATAGACAAAGATTTACTACGATACATTATACATTATAGGCACACGCGTGACCACTATCACACCTGATGGAAAGTGATGATGTGGCCTAAGGTGGAACGCGTTTGCCTAGAAGATGCCTATTCACTCTTGCCTTAAAAACACCCAAATTGTACGTGTTAGGATTTGTGAGATGTGTTGTAACACCCATACGAAATAGTTTGTATGTAGTTGTAAGTGAGGGGCGCGCCATGTTATCTTAGTTAATCTCTTAGTTCTTTTGAGTGGTTGTGTTACCTTAAGTTTTTTAGGCCATGCGAAGAACCCACATGCGCAACGAAGACCCACTCTTCGTCTGTCTTTATTTCCTTGTCGTCAGACCAGATGATTTGTAGTTAATCTCTTAATTACTTTTAACTAAACTCTATCGTAAGTCGATCTCAAACCCCTTATTTTCAAATATTATATTTGATGGGCTTTCATTATGTTAAAAGTTAAAGTGGATGATTAATTAATTACCCATACATGAATCTCTAGTGGCCTAGTGGTTACGACTGTGGTCTCCTATTCGTGGGGTCGCAGGTTCGATCCCGGGTACGCACCTCTGAGTTTTCGAAGTTAAGTGCGCTTAAGAAATTAAATATCATATGCTTTAACGGTGAAGGAAAACATCGTGAGGAATCCTGCACACCTGAGAGTTCTCCATAATGTTCTCGAAGGTGTGTGAAGGAGTGTGGTGGACTATGGCCCACAACCCTTCTCTGAGAGGAGACCTCGCTCAGTAATGAGCCGATGATGGGTTGATAATGATGATGATGACATGAATCTCTTATTTATGATCTTATTGGTTGTCGGTACAGGTGGTAAGCAGTTCGGGAACCCGAAGGCAGAACAGACCATGTGGGTTGCCTTCATAGACCATCTGAGATCCAACGACAAGTTGCCTGTCGTAGCCTTTACCTTATCTAGGAACAGGTGTGTCTATTATACATAGTAATATTATAAATGCGAAAATGTGTTTGTTGGTTCGTCCTTCAATAACGTCGCAACAGAGCTACGGATCGACATGATTTTTTTTTTGAGGAGAGTGACATAGGCTACTTTTTATACCGGAAAATCAAAGATTTACCGCGGAATTTTAAAAACCAAATCCACGCGGACGAAGTCGCGGGCATCAGTTAGTTGTATTCTAATATAATGCTAATATCAAAAATGTCATGTAATATATCAGTACTACTCGTTCGCTTCAAGTTGAGCCCTGCACCATAGAGTAAAGTAATCGACGTAGTCGTAATTGCTAGTTCCATGCCGACAGTACGGACACAGTATAGGATATGCAGTAGTTTGACACCTTTGATCTAGTGGTACTACGCGTTACAAATTTCCCCTAGCTCTCTCGCGCTTCCCCGTACCGCACCTCAAGTCAGACCCACCTAGTAAACCGCTCGCGAAGCACCGCTTATTAAAAATAAATTTCAAATTCAAATTATTTATTTGCACAGATTGAGTAGTACAATGGTGTTACATTATAATAAAAGTCCTTACAATCTGCCGGATAGGCGTGCAAAAATAATATTTAATAATAATTCTTATTCTAAGTTTACGTATTAACAGTTCAATTTATTAAATTGAACTTTGGATATTAGGAGTTTTGGTAGGTTTGG
This sequence comes from Oeneis ivallda, assembly GCA_029955525.1. Taxonomy (NCBI): domain Eukaryota; kingdom Metazoa; phylum Arthropoda; class Insecta; order Lepidoptera; family Nymphalidae; genus Oeneis; species Oeneis ivallda. The sequence goes on along the minus strand of JARPMR010000024.1, from coordinate 17,213,422 downwards.
TTAAAAAAAACTAAGAATGTTGTATATCGTAAAGCATTAGAATAATAAACACTTTTTTTTTTTTCGACCGAGCGAAGCGAAGGTCTTTGAGTTAACTAGGGCGATTTGCACTTGTCCGTCCGTCCGTCCGTCCGTCCGTCCGTCTGTCAGAGCCTTATAACTTTTGAATTACTGAACGTAATTACTTCAAATTTAGATATAATATGTAAACCGATGGCCTCCAGCCGAAAATGGCTTAAAAAGTTATAAAAATCTTTATTTCAGGGGGGCTCTCATAGAAGCGAATGCGAAGTAAAAAAAAAAAAATCGCGTTACATAAAATTGTTACGTATCATTTTAAAGATAATTTTGAACTGAGTACAAAAATATTTTTTTTTTAATTTTTCCCTTAAAATTGACGAAATGGGGGGCTTTCAAAGTGGCGATTTTATACGCTCGCTTGAAGACGCTCTCTAGAAAAATCCGCTATGGATTTTCAAACTGATTTTATGTTTTTAGGTCACTTATATCCTGTACTTGAACAACAAATACTAAAATTATATGAATATTATAAAGAAACGAGATTATTTAATTTTTAATGGGCGTCAGTAATTCATATAGCATCAACATAGCTTCACAATAATGCTAATAGATGGCGCAGTCAGTAACTATTCCCATGGAACTACGAGTTAAATTCAATGTTTGATAAATAATTCAATGTTTTCACTAACGTTCCCTAACCTTTACGGGCTACCTATAAGTTAGGTGATTGATGTTTTCTGTCAACTTATTTATCACGATCCTGTACGGGACACCTAAAAGGATATTGGGACGGATGTTAGGACTTAGGATTGTATTTAGGAGCTACCTACGTTAAGAGACTCCTACTTAGGGGATGATTTAGGTATGTTTGGTGAAAACGGGCATAATAATAATGTCAGTTTTGGTTATCATGTATCGATTGAATGAATAATCATGGGATACCGTTACCGCGAGGTCTCAGTTCGGGGCGAACCACTAGTATATATTTTTTTATTATTTATTCCAATTCGAATTCAATATTCATAGTTAAGACAGGTCAGCTAGTACTTAATAAATAAAACAATAGATAAACTATTATACTGCATCTTCGTAGACTGTGTCTTTACTGTGGGTCTGACTTGAGGTGCGGTGCGGGGAAGCGCGAGGGGTGAAGATTTCTTTACTCTATGGTGCAGGGCTCAACTTGAAGCGAACGCGTAGTACATTCCTAACGCTGACAGTTGCCTTTATCCCGGAAAAGCCCGGGATAAATCCCGCTGGATTTTTAACTACCCACCCTCAACTGCACGCGGACGAAGTCGCAGGCAAAACCTAGTGTTTTAATAAAGAAATATTAGAATGTCTTGTTTCAAGATGTGACCAGAACGCCGAGAACTTGATGTCAGTGGACCTGACGACCGCCAAAGAGAAGAGCCACATACGATCCTTCTTCTCCAAATGTCTGCAGCGTTTAAAAGAACCGGACAGACGGTTGCCTCAGGCAAGTGAAATATTATACATATATATATATAAAATGAAAAGGTGACTGACTGACTGATCTTGATCTATAGAATAGAATAGAAATGGTTTTTATTCAAATGAAGTTTTTGACGTGATAACGTCTTATAAATCGATGAACACGGGCTGCACGCACGAAAATTGTCACGTTCCGCCTGCGCCTGTGCATGCAAGCGATAGAGAGGCACGATCGGCCCAAGTGTTGGCTTAGAGAGCGCCCGCCGCCGCCCGCCCAGTCATCGTAAATGTTTCTTTATGACGTTATCTCGTAAAACTATCATTTGTAAACGGACTTTATAGACAACCAATTTTTTTACAAGTGCTTTTGAATCGTCGATGAGTCTACCACTGGTTCGGAATGCCCTTCCTGTCGAGAAGAACCAGCAAGAAACTCGGCAGTTGCTCTTCTTCGCTTCAAAACAAGTTTACAATACAATAGATACTGTGCTATGTATGCAGTTTTTCCACAATGAGGGGAGGTTCCGCAAAAGCATACCTAATTATAATTCAACACATGATACAATACAGTACAATTAAGACGGGCAGACAGAAAGTAGCCCATTCCCGCCGGTGGAACCCGTTCACGAGCATGACGCATGACCCCAGCCGTTGCTTCGCTCAACCATATTTGACAACTACTTGACTATCAACGCACAGCTCTTACCACTGGACGGATCGGGCTAAAATTTGGCATACTGATAGCGATTATGACGTAGGCATCCGCTAAGAAAGGATGGTTGAAAATTCCAACCCTAAAAGGGGTAAAATAGGGTTTCAATAAATCTAACTTAACGTTAGCGAAGCCGGGGCAAAAGCTAGTTTTAAATACTTCTACAACCGAAAGAGGTCTCTTGCATGAACTTCCACAAGGCTCGGTCTTGTGCCGCCTGTAACGAGCGGCTCCCTGAGACTCGCCTGATGTTGCCGGTCCACCTAGTAGGGGTCAATTATAAGTTTGACATTAATTATTCAAATATGGCTTTGTATTCATTTTTAAGTCAGTACAGGAGTATTTTGAAGCTTTCAATTGTTGCATTTAGATATATTTCTTCATCATCATTATCATCATCATCAATCCATCAACAGCTCACTACTGTGCGCAGGTCTCTCAGAAAAGGTTTCTTATTCTTAGGTGAATAATTTTGAAGGAGTCTGTAACTCAATGTGTTTCTGAATGCCGAATCTGATGATGATGATGATGATTCCGGATGATAACAGCAGGCCCAAGAGTTTAAAGGGTTTGTGTAATATAATAATATGTGGAATAATAATGCCAGGTCATTCGTTTGCAACGAGTATTGGAGAACGGGATCGGGGTGCACCACAGCGGTATTCTGCCACTGCTGAAGGAAATCGTCGAAATGCTGTTCCAGACTGGCCATGTAAGGTTACGTTAAATTATTATTTATTTGAAAAACGCAATGAATTGAAAACCCTCTTTAGTATCGATCAATTTAATGGTCAATAAACTTTTTAACCTGTACGAAAACTAGCTACCCGTTTCGAAAAATCCCGTAAATCAGATCAGAAGTTTTGGAGACATCTACTATTTCGGTTATATGCAAAATTATTATTTATCTATAATACTAAAAAGGTCAATTCGACGTCTCATTTAGTTCTTGTTTTTCAATTCGATGTACAAAAGCTTTGTAAAAAGAGACAAAAACTATGGGTGCGCTACTAGCAATATAAGTGGTACTAATCAAAAACAGTCTAAGGGTACGTTTATGCACACGCGGCGCCCGCCGCGTGTTCCACCGCGTTCTACGCAAACGCTTCTGCATGAACGCTCTCATTACTCATACTTGGCCATGTTTGAGTTTACCGCGCGATACGACGCGCAACGCCCCGCGTGTTATTACCAATCTACGGCAACTCAATGTACGGCAAATTACATGAATATTTAATTGATTTTCGAGTGTTAGACAATTTAACGCAGAGTAAATAAATTTTACGAATCCCAAAATATTGAGTGACACAGCACTGACACTTTTGCATTTCATATTTGTTTTATTCGAAAAATCCCGCGAATTTTACCAATTAAAAATCACTCACTTTTTCGTGATAAAACATTATTGCAGCAAAATGCGATTTTTAAAAAATTTGTTGCCAAGACGTGTTTTTGGTATCCTAAAAATACTTTTTTTTTAATTCGATAACAAGATAGTCCTTGACTGCGATCTTACCTGATGGTAAGTGACGATGCAGTCTAAGATGGTAGCGGACTAACTTGGAAGGGTTAGGTATGGCAGTGAAAATTCAACTCATAGGTAATCGGTTTCTACACGCCATCATGCCGGAACGCTAAATCGCTTGGCGGCACGTCTTTGACGATAGGGTGGTAACTAGCCACGGCCAACGAAAGCCTCCCACCAGACCAGACCAGAGACAATTCAGAAATTATAAATTCCCAAGTTGATCCCACAGTTGACAGCAGTGATAGCCTGGTGGTTAGGACTGTGGTCTCCTATTCGGGGGGTCACAGGTTCGATCCCGGTTACGCACCTCTGACTTTTCGGAGTCAAGTACGTTTAAGCAATTAAATATCACTTGCTTCAACGGTGAAGGAAAACATCGTGAGGAAACCTGCACATCTGAAAGTTCGTCATAATGTTCTCGAAGGTGTGTGAAGTCCGCCAATTCGCATTGGGCCAGCGTGGTGGACTATGGCCTATAACCCTTCTCTGAGAGGAGACCTGCGCTCAATGGTGAGCCGTTGATGGGTTGCTAATGATGATGATGAAGTTGAACCCGCCGGAAATCGAACCAGATATCTCCCAGTTATAAGACCACAGCGCTCACCACTGCGCCAGGGAGATCGTCAGAAACTTTTTCTTTGAACCAGGTAAAACTCCTGTTCGCGACGGAAACGTTTGCGATGGGCGTGAACATGCCCGCTCGTACCGTGGTATTCGACGATATCACCAAGTTCGACGGAGTGCAGTCCCGCAGCCTGGCGCCCGCCGAGTACATACAGATGGCGGGCCGCGCTGGCAGGCGAGGTGGGAAACTAGTTTTTTTTTTTATGAAATTGTTGACTAAATCTTCATCTCCTTGGTCTTAATCAACCGATATACGTCCACTGCTGTACAAAGGCCATACAAGATGTTCTCGCCAGAGTTCAGAGGGCAAGGACCGTAATCTCCAAACAGCCTATAGGAGTCAAGAGGCGATCCTCTGAACGCTTTGGGTAAGAGGCTTAAGAACAGCCTCCCACCCTGAATGGTCTGTCCCCTAGGGCTATCCACGTATAGGTTATTAATGAACTTATAACTATCACTAAATCAAACAAGAGATACATACATATAAATTTTCAGGTTTTTAGGTTGGTAGCTATCGACTACCCACTAGCCACATTAACACTCTAGTCTTAAGTACCGGCTATACGCTCCGTCTAACCTAAGCGTTTACCTGCACAAGTCAGTTTGGCAGTTAAGCGCGTTCATGTGGACAGCAAGACGGTATCCCGCGCAGTTCCAAAAATACGACTTGAGGAATATTGTACTGCGCAGTTCTCGGTTCTCGCAGTTAACTGCGCAGGCAAGACGGAGCATGTAGCCGGAATTTTAAACTGGTCAACATAATAATTATGCTAGGTAATGTAAAACAACACAGTTCGCGAACTTATAGATATCGAGTTGTTTAGATTTTTCCCTTGATAAAATAACACGGGATTTATAACTATAATAATAATTAGCTTTTAATCTGCGGCTTAGCTCCCGCCAGTTGGTGATTCCTATAAAAAACTACCCATATTTTGATTTTTTCGAATTTTCAGCTGTTTTGTTTGAGTTTTCCCAATTTTTTTTATTTTTAAACCACCCTTATATTAGAGCCTATAAAACAAAAAAAAATATTTCTAATTAGTCAAGCAGTTTTTGAGTTCTAGCCATACGAACGAACAGCAATTGATTTTTATATAGACCATATTCATTGAATGCCTATCTCGATTTACAATATACATTTTTTACCAGTTCGATGCTCCCAAACTTCTACGACCCACCTACCGCTGCAGTTTTCAGTTATAAGATGAGAGGAATAAGAACAAAAAACAATTGTTTAAACTATCCGGTATGAAATAAACTTTTCCTGTGCAACGACTGCTTCCTGTAGTATAAGCAATGGTGCTAATTTGGTTGGTCTTTAATTAAACTAAAATAGAACTTAAAATTATTTCGTTACGTCAGTAGATACCTTAAAATGTCTTTATTTCTAAATTCTATCTTCAAATCTTATACTTATCTCAACTTGAAATGGAATGTTTTTATTTGCAAGAAAAAAAAATTTAACCTATTATGATTTAGTAATTTCATCTTTTAAATGGCCTTCGTGGGTTTCTGTTTTTAGTTTAAAGATTAAGTTTGTCAAGGTTTTTTAGTCCACATTTCATCCTGGTTTGAAATATTATCATCCCTTTTTCATTTAGGCAAAAAGTAAATATATATGCTTCCTCAATCTTCAATGCCTATAACAGTCCACTGCTGGACTAAAGGCCTTTCCCAACGGGAGGGTTGGCCCATAATCACCACGCTGGGTAGTCGGGTCGGTGATCGCAGTAGATGGTAGCAGTAGCACAGAGGACGCTGCTGTCCGTTCTCCGTTATATTCCCTTAGTCGCCTCGTACGACACCCGCGGGAAGAGGAGGAGTGGTGACAACTGTATTCTGATCTGCCGTCGCCACACGACACGATAATATGCTTACTAAAATTAAATGCAAAACTGTGTTTTTCTCATGGAATTGAAGAAAAGACGGACATGACTTTATCCCTTGAAAATCAAAGAGTTTCCACGAGAATCAAGTGGTCTATATCCAAATGGATAAAGTCGTAGTCATCAGTTATATACTCTGTTCAATAAGTCATGAGTCTTGACAGTCAAGAGTTTTCCATTTATTTCACCTTTCCACATTTATGTGTGCGTAGTTTATTTTTAGTTAAAATCAGATTTACTCTTATATACTAGGTATATCAAACTGTTTGCTTAATCGATGACTCTTTCACAATGTTGCTACAACCTATTTTTCAATTTACCCAAGTCAACTGAGTAAAGCCCGCTTGCAGAAACGCCGAGTTATCCTTTTAACCCAGATTTAACTGCTGCTTTGACAGATTTCGTATAAAGCTTCTGTCAAAATTTATTCCTTGGTTAAACCTAACCCGGCGTCTCTGCAAGCAGGCCGTATTGAACAGATGTAGCTATATCCCTTGGTATATAAAATTATCACACATGTATATATTCTTAATTTTTGTAAGCAATTAAATATCACATTATTCAACTGTCAATGTAAACATCGCGAGGAAACCTTCACATCTGAGTGTTCTCCATAATGTTCTCAAAGATCTTTCATAAAGTCTACCAATTCGCATTGGGCCAGCATGGTGAACTATGGTCTATAATCCTTTGAGAAGAGACGCTCAGTAGTAAGCCGTTGATAGGTTGCTGATGATGATCTATTTCTAGGTCTTGATGACACGGGCACAGTCATAATCCTTTGCAAGGAGGGTGTACCAGATGAAATGACGCTAAAAGCCATGATGCTGGGCACTCCTCACAAACTGTCCTCACAGTTCCGACTTACATATGCGATGATACTCAGCTTACTACGGTGAGACCTTTATTTAAGACTGTCGAGACAATATTTTCATTTCAGTAAGTATGTTTGTCCTTCAATCACGCCGCAACGGAACTACGGATCGACGTGATATTTGCACGGGTATAGTTGAGGACCTGGAGAGTGACATAGGCTATGTTTTATCCCAACAGGTTTCCGGAGGATTACATTGGCTGCTTTTATCCCGGAAAAACAAAGGGTTCCCGAGAGATTTTAAAAACTAAACTCACGCGGATGTAGTTCGCGGCATCGGCCAGTAAAATAATATTAAATATAAAAAAAACTTGAGATGTGTCAAGGGACACCCGGATGGAACGAAGTTCCTTTCGATTAATTAGTGAAGGAATAATTAGTAAGGAATTGAATTTGCACATTTGACATTCAAAAAAGTGTCGGTCCAATTTAGTCTTAATTTTTTCCGTCTAGCCTCCTTTCGCACCGCGCGATAAGGAACTACGTTCCAAAAAAATGTGCGAGTGTGTGGAACATTCGGTTGGAACAAAGTTCCTTTTAATAATAAATAAATTATAAAAATAAATGAAATAAAAAATAATAATCTGAAGTCAGGATTCGAACCCCCGAACCGATAGTATCACTCCTTCGTTTAGCCGCTACGCCACTAAAGCTATGACGGAATATGTGTAATAAACGAAAGCAACAAACAAAGGTCGTGACAATTAAACACTTTTTCAGGGTTGCAACTGTATCAGTAGAAGGGATGATGCAGCGTTCATTCCGCGAGTTCCACCAAGTGTGCCAAGCGGACAATTACCGGAAACAGCTGCAAATAGCTGAAAAGGAGTACTCAGAAAAGTGTAGTACTCCGTTGTCGTCGCATTTAACGCCGCTGGCCGCGTTCTACGACACCGCGGTGGCTTACATCGAAGTTCTGAATGAAATAATGCCGCTTCTGCTGAACCAGCCCAAAGTTGTGAAGGAGTTTGTGCCTGGGAAGGTGCTCTTACTATCTGCGGGCCCTTATATCAATCAGTTGGGCGTTTATTTGAATGGAAAGGGTAAGTTTTTAATTAAGTTATCTTGGGAGTTTTATATAATGATTACATTAATTCCTGCTAACATTTTGACGACCACCCTGGCGCAGTGGTGATGACAGCGCTGTTTTATTAAAGTGAGAGGTATCAGGATCAATTCCGTAAAATCTGGTCTGATGTGATGGGAGATTTCGGTGTAGGCTAGTTTAGCTAGTTACCATCCTATCATTAAAGACGCACGGCTATCTTATCATAGAATAAAAAACACATACAATTTTCTGGCTCTAAGAACCGTTACGTGGGATCTAAAAAACAACAATATTAGCCAAGCAGCACTTGACTAATATTTTCTTCTCCCCCAATAAGAGGAATGTTTGTGTTAGGTTAGTACACGACAATAGTGTAACGAGTGGGGATCCAAGTCCGGAACTTTAACTGTTAAGCTGGCTTTTCACTACAGGATATAATTTATATTATATCCCGCGATTGCCCTTTACATTATGAGATATATTTTATCAACCAGTCCAGTTGCAATAAGGTTCCAAATCGCCATTGAATCATAACGCAGCCGCGGGTCGCAGAGGCGTGAACGGCGTGCGGGGTGCGGGAGGCATATTATATCCTTGAAACTATCGCTCGGTCGGTCGAAAAAATTTTTTTAGTTTGGGATATAATCTAATATATAAAATTCTCATGTCGCGGTGTTTGTTACCAAATTCCTGGCTGGACCGATTTTTATAAAATTTTGTGTGCATATCGGGTAGGTAGAATCAGCCAACATCTATTTTTCATACCCCTAAATGATAAGGGTGGGTCACCCCTAAATATTTTTGTTGGCGGTACGAAGTTCGCTGGGCCAGCTAGTATAATTTATTATATTCAAGTATAAAAGATTCATTTTCAAAGCAAGGCGAGCGATATTAATTTATATCTCAGGATATAATATAGTATATTATGTACCATAGTGAAAAGTAGGCTTTACGCTATTGGGGCGTTCTTTACATATCAGCCGATATGGCATCTTTCAATTCAAAATTCAAAATTATTTATTTCACGTAGGCCAACCTGTGGCTCTTATGACAAGTCATGACTCTACTATTAGTTTTAAATGATCATAGGTCCTCGACAAACTCCGTACAAGGTGCTAGTTCTGAACACGGCGGAGGAAGACACGGCGCGGTACAACTTTGACGTGGATGACAACTGGTACCGGATGCTGAGCTTCTCAGCGACGTACGACTGCATCGGTAATATTTTAATTGTTTATGGAAACAAACAGTTTAATAGCTATGGGGCTCAGGGTCACTCAGCGGGCGATGGAGAGAGCTATGCTCGGAGTATCCCTGCGAGATCAAATCAGAAATGAGGAGGTCCGTAGGGGAACCAAAGTCACCGATACCTCAGCGAGTTGCGAACTGAAGTGGAAATGGGCGGGCACATAGTTCGAAAAACTGATGGTCGTTGGGGTCCCAGGGTGCTGGAGTGGTGAACCCGCACTGGGAAGCGCAGTGTTGGCAGACCCCCCATTAAGTGGGCTGAGGACATCATACTAGTCGCAGGGAGCCGCTGGATGTAGGCGTTGCAACTTGCAAGACAGAGGCCTGTGGAAGTCAATGCAGGAGACCTTTGTCCAGCTGTGGACGTCTATCGGACGTCTATCGTAAAAGTCCGAAACTATTAACGTTTATCGCTCTTATTCTCTATCAAAAACTAGGTGTATGTTAATAATAAAAAAATATGTCTAAAATATCCGTAATTTAACTGTAGAAGATAATAAATAATAATTGACCACATTCTGTCTAAAGTATCTGAGATTTTTAAAATCATCATACTAATATTATACATGCGAAAGTGTGTTCGTTGGTTTGTCCTTCAATTACGCCGCAACTGAGCTACGGATTGGCGTGATTTTTTGCATGTGTATAGTTGAAGACCTGGAGAGGTACATAGGCTACTTTTTATCCCGGAAAAACAGAGTTCTCGAGGGAGGGATCCACGCGGACGATGTCGCGGGCATCAGCTAGTTGAAAATATTAGAATGTGCGAGAGAGAGGGATGCGATATGTAATAGTCCTCTTAAAACCAGGTACCGAGGAAAGCACCATGGATCATACGATACTGTGTGTCGCACCGAAGAACGTGGTAGCGGTGACCAAAACGAATCTTAAGATCGACGCCAACATTATCATACAAGACTGGGAGAAGAGGCAAATGCCGAGGTAATCTCGCTGCGTCCTCATTGCCCCTGCGTTTAAACATTTATGTAATTATGAAAAGGACATGAAATATTCTTTATCTACTCCAACATCGAAAAGTTCCAATTTCGAATTTGACACCTGAATCGAAATGAACCCTCTTTCGGTTTTGCTTCTCATTTCGATGCAGCTCGTTGTATGGGAGCTGAATCGAAATGGTTATCTTCTTAAAATAGGATACCTAAAGCTAAGGCTCTGAGTTCTGGCACTTTTGTACCGTTCATATGACAGAGGCGCCACAGGCGGCTGGTGGCGGCTTACGGAGTTAATTTTTGTTGACAGAGGCGCCACAAGCGGCTGGTGGCGGCTTACGGAGTTACTTTTTGTTACTTTATTGAGCCTACGGCGTATTTTGTTAATTATTTTATTTTCCTTGTCGTAGATAAAATCTTGTATGCAACTGAACGTAATTAGTCATTTTAATTCTCGTACTATCCTATTTTGATACTCGGCAAGCCTCGTATCAAAAAACAGCACTCGAATTAAAATGACCCTCATTACGATGCAGTTGCATAAATAGCTATTATCTACTCCAGCATCGAAAAGTTCCAATTTCGAATTTGACGGCTGAATCGAAATGAACCCTCTTTCGGTTTTGCTTCTCATTTCGATGCAGCTCGTTGTATGGGAGCTGAATCGAAATGGTTATCTTCTTAAAATAGGATACCTAAAGCTAAGGCTCTGAGTTCTGGCACTTTTGTACCGTTCATACGACAGAGGCGCCACAGGCGGCTGGTGGCGGCTTACGGAGTTACTTTTTGTTGACAGAGGCGCCACAGGCAGCTGGTGGCGGCTTACGGAGTTACTTTTTGTTACTTTATTGAGCCTACGGCGTATTTCGTTAATGATTTTATTTTCCTTGTCGTAGATAAAATCTTGTATGCAACTGAACGTAATTAGTCATTTTAATTCTCGTACTATCCTATTTTGATACTCGGCAAGCCTCGTATCAAAAAACAGCACTCGATTTAAAATGACCCTCATTACGATGCAGTTGCATAAATAGCTATTATCTACTCCAGCATCGAAAAGTTCCAATTTCGAATTTGACAGCTGAATCGAAATGAACCCTCTTTCGGTTTTGCTTCTCATTTCGATGCAGCTCGTTGTATGGGAGCTGAATCGAAATGGTTATCTTCTTAAAATAGGATACCTAAAGCTAAGGCTCTGAGTTCTGGCACTTTTGTACCGTCCATACGACAGAGGCGCCATAGGCGGCTGGTGGCGGCTTACGGAGTTACTTTTTGTTACTTTGTTGAGCCTATACGGCGTATTTTGTTAATGATTTTATTTTCCTTGTCGTAGATAAAATCTTGTATGCAACTGAACGTAATTAGTCATTTTTATTCTCGTACTATCCTATTTTGATACTCGGCAAGCCTCGTATCAAAAAACAGCACTCGAATTAAAATGACCATCATTACGATGCAGTTGCATAAATAGCTATTATTGTGCACCAAATAAACAAAAAAAAATGGCCAAGTGCGAGTCATACTCGCACAAAAGGGTTCCGTACCATCGTACAGGATTTAAGATGCCTATACGTCATAATAGCTATCTGTGTGCCAAATTTCAGCCTGATCCGTCCAGTGGTTTGAGCCGTGTGTTGATAGATCAGTCACCTTTTCCTTTTATATATTTAGAAGATGGAACTCCCCTCAGGACCTTCAAGGGTTCAGGGACTTTGGGGGAATAGGATGTAACGGACATATTGGACGTGTGGGGACCAATTGGACTTTTTGGCTGAAGGGAATTGGGTATTTGACTGTAGTCAAAATGTTGATATTCATTATTTATAATCGAAAATGTAACATGTAAGAATAGCATTTGTAAAAACAGAAAATAAATTTGCCTATAATAAAGTTTCCTATTACCTGTTAGACAGAGAGAGCGCTAGTGAATTGTGATGTCACAATTCAGCAGCTCCATACACGCTCCATAGAAAATTTCGTTTTAGAAAGAGACATACAATTACAGTAAAACAGCTTATAATTCCGAGACTAGTAAAGATATTTTAAAAAAGAGAAATGGCATTGTGTTATAATATTTAAAAACGTTATGCTTACTACTATTAGAAATGCGAAAGTGTGTTTGTTGGTTGGTTGTCCTTCAATCACGCCGCAACAGGGCTAAGGATCGACGTGATTTTTGCATGGGTACAGTTGAGGACCTGGAGAGTGACATAGGCTACTTTTTATCCCGGAAAATCAAAGAGTTCCCGAGGGATTTTAAAAACTAAATCCACGCGGACGAAGTCGTGGGCATCAACTAGTTTTAAATAAAAAAATATCCAAATACCCAATACTTACCCATTTACCATTTTGTTCCAGGTTTAAGGACGCTCCAGTAGGCTCGAGCTGCGCAAGCGCAGTACAGGAGCTGTCTCGGATCTCGCACGCGGTCCGCACCGGAGCGACCTCCCTGGACCGAGTGAGCCTCACGCAGTCGCTCGCCATATCCACCGGGGAAATACTGCACTCGCTCGACAAAATGAACAGGCTGAGGGTAGGTTACTTCACAAGGATCAACGAAATTCTTTCTAACGCCCGACAAAAAAGAGGGGTGTTATAAGTTTGACGTGTGTATCTCTACCTTTTTTTTAATTCGATGACAAACTAGTCCTTGACTGCGATCTCACCTGATGGTAAGTGACGATGCAGTCTAAGATGGTAGCGGGCTAACTTGGAAGGGGTATGGCAGTGAACATTCAAGCCATACCCCTAATTGGTTTCTACACGTCATCGTGCCGGAAAGCTAAATCGCTTGGCGGTACGTCTTTAACGGTAGTGTGGTAACTAGCCACGGCCAAAGCCTCCCACCAGACCAGACCAGAGAAAATTCAGAAATTAAAAATTCCCAAATTGACCCCGCCGGGAATCGAACCCGAGACCTCCCAGTTATAAGACAACACCGCTCACCACTGAGCCAGGGAGGTCGTCAAAATCTCAAAAAATCTGTGTGCCTATCTGTTCCCTCGTAGCTCCCTAATGAATGGACCCATTTTGATACGGTTTTTCTGTTTGAAAGCTAGCGTAGTCGAGGTAGATATTCAGCTATAAAAGATCTGCTCAGGCGTTTGAAGATCATCAGCTCATTTCCTATTTGATTAAATAGACTTATAAACTTTCACTGGTTTAATTGATATGAAAGGTGTACTGTTACTTCCAAGGCATGGTAACCTTGAGCTGATGCTGCAGCATCAAGTAGTCTGCGCGATACCCAACTCCTCAGCAACTTACAGCAGATATAGTGTGTTTGGTCTCATTAGAATGTTCTCAATGAGTAGGTATTAGATAGATGATGATCGAGGAGAAGGATCTAATGATGGAGCACAAAACTGGGTAACAGGATGTCAGGTATATCGTACATAGTCACTTGTCGGGGGCGTTTTCAATTTACTATAGTGTCATCATCATTCATCATTAGCAACCCATCAACTGCTCACTACTGAGCGCAGGTCTCCTCTCAGAGAAGGGTTATAGGCTATAGTCTACCACGCTGGCCCAATGCGAATTAACGGACTTCACACACCTTCAAGAACATTATGAAGAACTCTCAGGTGTGCAGGTTTCCTCACGATGTTTTCCTTCACCGTTGAAGCAAGTGATATTTTATTTGCTTAAACGCACTTGACTCCTAAAAGTCAGAGGTGCGTACCCGGGATCGAACCTGTGACTCCCCGAATAGGAGACCACAGTCCTAACCACTAGGCTATCACTGCTTACTATACTATAGAGTAACAAACATTTATTTACTTGTGCTATAATCCGCCAAACCCACTGACCTATATAATTTATCCGTGATTAACACTGGATTGGCTGTTCCTATACAAATGACAGCTTAAATTATGGATCAATTTGAAGCGCCACATTTGACATACTAAAGTGTCTCTGGAACTAATACTAATAATATTATAAATGCGAAAGTTTGTGAGGATGTATGGATGGATTTTTGAATGGATGGATGTTTGTTACCCTATAATAACGAATGAACCGATTTGGTTAAAATTTGGAATAGAGATAGCTCATACCCAGCATTAACACATAGGCTACTTTTTATCCCGGAAAATTACAGAGTTCCCGCGGGAATTAAAAAAATTGGTTGTCTTTAAAGTCTGTTTACGGACGATAGTTTTACGTGATAACGTCATAAAGAAACGTTGACGATGACTTAGGGCGGCGGCGGTCACAAGCCAACGCTTGGGCCGATCGTGCCTCTCTATCGCTTGTTCCGCGCTCTCGCTTGCACGCTTAGGCAAAGGCGGAACGTGACACTTTTTCGTGCGTGCAGCCGGTGTTCATTGATTTATAAGACGTTATCATGTCAAAAACCTTAATCAACGCGAACGAAGTCGCAGGCATCATCTAGTAACATATAGAGATGCAGCAGAGCCTCAATAGCCCAACGGTTAAAGGTGCGGACTGAAAACTGAAAGGTCGCAGGTTCGCATCCCACCCGTTGCACTATTGTCGTATCCACTCCTAGCACAAGCTTTCGCTTAGTTGAAGGGGATAGGAAGGATATTAGTCAACTTCAATTTGACTAATATTCTTTTTAAAAAAAATAAATTAATTTCTTTTTTTTTCAGAAAGAACTAGACGCTCAAAAGAAAGCCACAGACATCGCAAACTTCAAAAGCGAATTCGCGATCGTCTACGAGCGGAAGCAAGCTGAACGGAAGCGCGATAAATACAAACGCTTACTCTCATTCGAAAACCTCGCGTTATACCCAGATTACCAAAGAAGGTTGTTAGTTTTACGCGAACTAAACTACATAGATGAACATGACAGTGTTATTCTGAAAGGCAGGGTCGCTTGCTGTATGGGAACCAACGAGTTAATAATATCGGAGTTGGTGTTTAGGAATGTATTCACAGATAAGAATCCGGCTGAAATCGCCGCTTTGTTGAGCTGTTTCGTATTCCAAGCGAAGACTAGGGTGGATCCGTTGTTGACCGACAAGTTGGCTGCGGGAGTTAAAGCTATACAGCAAATCGATGAAGAGCTGACTGCCATCGAAGCTAAGTATTTGGTGAGTTTGCGGAATAGTTTTAATTTAAGGGACTGCGTGGAGTAGGGATGTTTGGATTTCGTTAAAAGTCATACGCGACGTACTCGAAACCTGATTTTTAGAATAATTTGTTCAGCCTTTTTTGAATTACAGTTTTTGCAATTCACGAAGGCGAGTGAACTTTACTCGTGGTTACTTCGTGTACATGCACATTGCATAAGTGTGCGTTCCTGTCAAAGCCTAGGTGGGAGCGGGCAGGCGCGAGCATTGCGCTTGCTCACACTTATACAGATACGACACACACACAACCATAAGTCAGTCGCCCTCGTGAATTGCAAGAACTATACTTGATATGGCGTGAGTGCCGTGGAACACTTAGTTGGAACGAAATTTCTTTTAATAATAAATTAATAATAAAAATAAATAAAATAAAAAATAATAATCTGAGATAAGGATTCGAACCCCCGAACTGTAGTTTCACTCCTTCGTTTAGTCGCTATGCCACCAAAGCTATGACGGAACGTGTTTAATAAACGAAGGCAACACACAAAGGTCGTGACGAAAAAATCTTCGTCTAGCCATCCGCCAAGTCTGTATCGTCCGATAAGGAACTTCATTCCAAAAAATAATTTTAATATTAACTTCGGCACCATTCCCATAAGCATGATTTGTATAATAATTAGATTAGGTTAGCTATAACTTACTTTTTAATAAAAAAAAAATATGTTGGAACTGATTTTTTTATTGCTCGATAGGATTGCGCGACAAGCAATAATGGAAAGCACTGACGAGGTCTAAGTTGAAGCGCGCTTGTCTAATAAGTGCCTATTCACTCGGGCCTTATATGATAATAGAATAGAATAGAAATGTTTTTTATTCAAATAAACTTTTACAAGTACTTTACGATCGTCAATGAGTCTACCACTGGTTCGGAATGCCGTTCCTGCCGAGAAGAACCAGCAAGAAACTCGGCAATAGCGACTATGGTGGTTTCGTGTGATGCGGGTTGTTATGTTCCCTCAAATATGGTTGAGCGAAGCAACGGCTGGGCCATGCGTCATGCTCGTGAACGGGTGCCACCGACTGGAATGGGGCTGCTTTCTGTCTGTCCGTCTTGACATGTATTGAATTGAAACTAGGTATGCTTTTGTGGAACTTCGCCTCATTGTGGAAACACTGCATACATAGCATAGTATTTATTGTATTGTAAACTTGTTTTAAAAATAGCAACCGCCGAGTTTCTTGCTGGTTCTTCTCGGCAGGAAGGGCATTCCGAACCAGTGGTAGACTCATCGACGATTCAAAAGCTCTTGTATAAAAGTTTATTTGAATAAGAAATATTTCTATTCTATTCTAATCACTGGCGATGGTTACATTGAATAGACAATTCTACATCTGTAAAGCTATTATGCGCGCCAGGAGAAAATTTTGTCTACCCGTTTTCTCATCATATCCCTTTGAGATACAGCAGTGATCGCGGCGGTTTTATAGCCTGTAGCGTTTTTATGAACTTTTGCGGCATCGAAAATCTATTCTATTCTATTTATACTCAGGTGGGGCAATTCGAGGGCCAAGCGGAGAGGCTGAACTTTGGCCTAGTGCGGGTGGTGTACGAATGGGCGCTGGAGAAGCCGTTCGCAGAGATCGTCGACTTGACTGACGTGCAAGAGGGCATCATTGTGAGGTGTATTCAACAGCTGCATGAGGTAACAGTTCTTTTCAACCGATCGACGTCCAATGCAATGCTATACAATACATCATTAGCAACTCATCAACGGCTCACTACTTAGCGCAGGGCTCCTATCAGAGAAGGGTTACAGGCCATAGTCCACCACGCTGGCCCAATGCGAATTGGCGGACTTCACACGCCTTCGAGAACATTATAGAGAACTCTCAGATGTGCGGGTTTCCTCACAATGTTTTCCTTCACCGTTGAAGCAATAATATTTAATTGCCTAAACGCACATGACTTCGAAAAATCAGTGGTAAAAAAAACCCGAGATTGAACCTGCGACCCCCGAATAGGAGACCACAGTCGTAACTACTAGGCTATCACTGCTTCAATATAATATATTAATATGAAATTTAAGGTGGAGTTTTATTATAGAATGTCACGCCTATTCCCACACACTACTTTTGGACTTTCTTGAAATTAGAAATACATAGTAGGGGCAAGTGCTGTACCTATGGACGCTTGTACCTGTGGACACAATCGATTTCGTCGAAACTAGCAACCCTAAAATTCTAATATAAAGGCGACCGTAAAGCTTTGTCTATGGTTGACAGTTCGCGTTCAAATTAGAATTTTAGGGTTGCTAGTTTCGACGGAATCGATTGTGTCCACAGGTACAAGCGTCCATAGGTACATCACTTGCCCATAACAATATGATGTTGGGATCATTATTTTGATATTTTTCCAGCTCCTGGTAGACGTAAAAGACGCAGCGGTGGCGATCGGCGATCCGAAGCTCCAAGCTAAGATGATGGAAGCGTCCACTGCCATCAAAAGGGACATAGTGTTCGCCGCGAGCCTATACACCACGCAACGAGAGACTATTATTTCATAAGCACAGGGTCCCACTGCCTATTTAACGCGAATAATGTGATTATCGCATGCTACAATCTCAATTAGCTTTAATTCTTATGCTTAAGGTGGATTATACGGATCTGCCCGCGAAATTCAAATTTTATTTGGTTTTTCATCATCATCAATCATCAATAGCCTATAACAGTCCACTGCTGGACTAAAGGCCTCTCCCAAGGGGAGGGTTTGCCCATAATCACCACGCGGGGCAGACGGATTGTTGATCGCAGTAGATGGTAGTAGTAGCACAGAGGACGCTGCTGCCCGTTCTCCGTTATATTCCCTTAGTCGCCTCGTACGACACCCGCGGGAAGAGGAGGGGTGGTGACAACTGTATTCTTATCTGCCGTCACCACACGGCAATTTTGGTTTTTCGCAATTTGTAAACTAATACGATAAATTAGGCTTATGGCATTCTAATTGCGCCAATGAAATTATCATCTTTACAGGTTTATATAAAAATCTTTACTTGAAGGTGTTCAGTTTAAGAAATTAGTCAGAATATGGACTAATTTGTGAGTAACTCACGTCCAACTCGATATTTTGATTAATTTCTTAAACTGGTCACTTTCAAGCAAAGATTTTTATGTAAACCTGTGAAGATGATAATTCCATTGGCGCAATTAGAATGCCATAAGCCTACTTTGTCGTATTAGTTTACAAATTGTGAAAAACCAAATTAAATTTGAATGTCGCGGGCAGACCCGTATAATCAACCTTAAGAAATTAAACATCACATGCTTTAACGGTGAAGGAACATATCGTGACAAAATCTGTGTGTGAAGTCCGCCAATTCGCATTGGCGTGGTGGACTATGGGCTATAACCCTTCTCTGAGAGACCTGCGCTCAGTAGTGAGCCGTTGATGGGTTGATGATAATGATGCTATACTTGCTGCAACCGTGTATTTTAACAAATAGTAAAAGTCTTAGCCAAGCCAGTAACTACTTAGGAATATGTTTTAAATTAATTTTTTTTAAATTGGGACTGTTTTTACCCGACTACGGTAAAGCCAAAAGGAAAGGTTTTTTTACTGAACCGATTTTGATGAATGAGGCGACAATCGATTCGCTATTATGGTCCAGGTGGCACAGGCTATATTTTATACAAACAAAATCAATATAGCGGGGTCCTTGAAAATTTTATTTTGTTATCAGATCGAGTGGAATGTCAAATTAAAGAGGAGAAAAGTCTGAGTTCATAAATACATTAATAAAGATACATATATTAGAATATTAAATATACCGGGCGACAGAAAAACCATTTTACTATAATATTTCAGTGTTCATGAATACTACTAGTGCCATCTATCGAAAGCTTTTCTCGCCACCACGGTATGACGAATTTCAGGTTATACCTAGTTTTTAAACTCAACTTTTGAACAGCGTTACAACGACAAATGAAATGACGAATTTTTAAACTTTGTATGTTTTGTTTCGAGTTATTTGTGGTCACAACCAAACGTCAACTTATTGCTTCCTCAATTCTTATCGGACCCCATGCTGGGCTGCTTATTATAACTCCTTCCGCATCCGCCGCACAGTTCTAGACTGGATCCACTGACCTCTATAATTAACCTATGATTAACACTGGACAGGCTATTGTCATATTTTTTGGAACTACTTGATTGACGCCATTTGGCCCCTGAAAACGGATTTGTCTGTCTGAGTGTCTGAGGAACTAAAATTAATCAGGACACTAGTCGACAATTACTGATAGTTTTTACTTTTTGACACTTCCTGCTTCCCTCTAGTATTAGTTCCAGAGACACTTGTATGTCAAATGTGGCGCTTCAAACTGATCCATAATTTAAGCTGTCATTTGTAGTTCGGTGTTAATCGTAGATTAACTATAGACTAGGACGCATGCGGGGAGCAAGCGGTTTTAACAAACAATGTAAAATAATAATTTGTATAATTTTCTAAGCATATAATAATTCTTATAATATATTTTGTCTTTGTCGCACACAGAAATATCAACTTAACGTTTTGCTTTCTCTCTCGCTCGTAGCACTGTTATCGTGATTTTAAGCTTTTTTTAAGTACAATTCTTGCCTGAGTGCAACAAAATGAAGTATACTAACTGAATTTTAACCAAATATAATGTTGTAAAAATATAAAAGTAAAATAATAACGTTTGCATAATTTTTTTAATTATGAATTGATTATTGAAATATGGCAAGGATTTTGAAGCATTTATTTCTCCTAATAAGTATATACTATATATTTTATTAATGTACTTACTTACCTACCTATTTTTTGCATGTTCATTTACGAAATGTGTGTAAACATCAGTGAGTATATCAAATAATAACTGGTATCAAAAATATATTACTTGCAAAAAAAACATCATAGTTAATGTATTCTTGCTCTAAAAACTGATTATAAAAATGTTAAGTTTTAAGTATACATAATAATTTGCAGCAGTTTATTAAAGTTCGGCCGTTCAGAGAATGCGTTCCTGACACCTGTCAGTTAGTCGCGACAACTGTCACAAAATTATAACATTAATTGATTATTGATATAATAATGTTGTTTTAATGCTCATCAATTGTTAAAACGGTAAACAACCAGCAATAATATTTTTATCGTAACTGCAACGCCATTACAAAGTTACGTCGTCAGTTCAATCGCGACGTGTCAGGAACGCATTCTCTGAACGGCCGTAGTATAGTAAAGTTATTATTAAATAAATACACTTATTTCCTAGCCTTATTTTGTGTTATGCCAGAAAGTTTTACTATGGAATAATTAATTTAATATTTTTGTAATAATTATTTTATTTTAATGTTTTTATTCGAACATGAACCAAAAAGTGATAAAATAGTACCTAATGTAATCATTGAATGTAACATAATAATTTTGCATAATGTTTGTATTAATAAACTTTTTATAAATAACATTGGAAAGAAACATACACTTACATGCTAGGCTTATTTTGTTTTATTATCTTTGGTCTGTATAATGTACTTTGTGGCCAGCTAGACATAATATTATGTATTCATACTTTTTACTGTAATGAGAAATAGACTTTGTTATTTTAAATTTGATTTTAAATGATTTTATAAATAGGTAGGTACTGTATAGTAACGTAATATTTTTGCATGTAAGGTTTTATTCGTAAGATAATAAAGAATACATACCCAATACACTCATTTACTACAATAGTTTTAGTATTATCACCCAGACCTTACACAGGTACAGAAGATTCACTCCGCAAAGTGGCGTCGTATAGGTAAATCCTTACCTACTAAAATTATAAATGCGAAAGTGTGTTTGTTTGTTGGTTTATTGGTTTGTCCTTCAATCACGCCGCAACAGGGCTACGGATCGACGTGATTTTTTGCATGGGTATAGTTGAGGACCTGGAGAGTGACATAGGCTACTTTTTATCCTGGAAAATCAAAGAGTTCTCGAGGGGAGGCTAACTTGTCTACAGTTAAATAGAAGTTGCCTCTCTTTCTAATCTCATCTTAATCCCACTTTCCTACTAAATATATAAATGTGAAGTAAGAATGGATGGATGTTTGTAACTCTCACGCCACAACGAATGAATCGGTTTGGAATGGATACCTAGCTCATACCCAGGATTAAACCATAAGCTACTTATTATCCCGGAAAATTACAGAGTTCCTGCGGCAATTAAACACCATAATCCACGCGGATGAAGTTGCGGGCATTATCTAGTTTATCTAGTTAATTGATAAGTGCAATATTTAGCCGCCCTTGCCTTTGTGGGATTATACGCTAATCGCGGCGGTAGTGCATTTGAACTTCTCGGTGTACATGTACAATCATACAAAATTACATCGCAAAATGATTTATTTTTTACATTTTAATAAATTAATAAAAAATAGGGTTAATTTTAAGAAATTGCAGAATCATCCTATTTTATTTTAAAATTAAGTACTAGTGAGTTTTAAAATCAGCGTAAAAATAGTCGCACGGTCAAAATGATTCGACCTTCTTGGCATTCCTTGACATGACATTGCATTTTGATTTTTGGTCATGATCAGCATTGATCAGTGGTATGTACGTCAATGTACGTCAAACTAAATCGTAAAAGTGTATAAAAATCGTAAAATGGAACGTTAAAAAATTGTAAATGAGCCTTCAATTTATTCGGATTTCTTTTCTTGCTCAACTTTATTATTGATGACTTGCTTTAAATCCAATGTTGTTTTTCATGTGTTGGTGACTAGACAATCATTAAAGAAATATTCCTATAGTGAAGTGAACTGGTGTAACATGTGTTAGAAATTAGTAAACTTGATAGGCCAGTAATGTTTACGTGAATTGTTAGATTAGAAATTGTTCAAAATGCTTATAGACGATGAATACGAGGCGTTTGTTACGACTCCAGAGCGAATCAAGGCTCTGGGGTTCAAGCCCCAGAAGGAACTGCTCACGAATCATCTGCTGCCGTATGCTGACAAGTTAGATGACGAATCACAAAGATTCCTCGAGCAAGTGAAGACGAACCTTGCTAAATCCGTGATGCTGCGTGAGATGAAACCAGCCTGCGGCGTCTGGTCATCGAGGTTGATGAAGTATGTTTCATATATCTTGTATTTTCCAATCACAATATTACACCAATATACTTGTTAGGTGCTAGTATAGTTCTCGACAATCGACTAAAACTTTGGGTTTTCTTTTGAAACGTGCCGCCCCGATAGGGGGTAAGTGGGGGAGGAGGGGGGGAGAGGGGAGGGAGGGGAAGTCATCCCCCCTCACTTTATTTGCCGGACGCGCATACTTTTTTTTTTATGAATTTTTTAATATTGATTAAAGTGACATTGGTAAAACCTTTAAAACATGTCGCCTGGTTAAGTGGAGGGAGAGGGGGGGAAGAAGGGGAGGTACGTCATCCCCCCTCAATCCCTCCCCTAGAAACTTACTAATTTTTTTTTGATTACAACCCTCTAACCTAACCAACAGTGAGAATTTACGGGTGCAGTCCTGCAGCGGGGCACCAACAATATTTATGTTCTAACCCAACCTAACCTAACTTCATATTTTCCATAGTCTGGTGGTTAGAGGAAACATAGAAGCCCCTCCAATTTAATTTTTCATTTCAAAACAATAGAACTCAATGCTCAAGTTTTTCTAGGCGGTAGAAAATAATAAACACGAAGGCTGTGGCATGAGTTGCGTTTTGTTCAAGCTACAAATCAAATGGGCTATGCCAGAAGACTCGCTCCGTCGCCCCTTCATTCAGCTTCACCTACTCGACCTTCGTTTCGCTACGGAGGTCGCCGGCTCGCTTCGCTCGCCACCTCCCCCCTTCGCTCCACTCGGCCTCGTAGGCTCGCTTCATTCAGGACCTCCTTCGCGAGCTTCTGGCTTCGCGCTTCATAAAAACACTCTAGGGGTAGGACAGACAAGACTACGTGGAGTCGAGGTTGGCCAATTCGGTTCTGTCACACTGTTCGACCTATATCAGTCCATGTCGTTTCAGAGTGGAAAAGCTTTTTTGCTATAAGTACATATTATTGTCAGAAATAAAACAACAGTATAATATAAAAATAATTTCTTTATATTTTATAAACATGAGCTCCCATCTACTCTAATCCTTTTCCCCTCCCTCCCACTCTTATTTTACCTTCACTCCTTCACTAAGCGAAGTTTTGCTCGAATTTCGGCAAGACTAACCTAAAAAATTTAAAAAAAAAAAATTCTCATTACCTTTTCATGGAAGTGGTGTTGGGGATAGGGGACACCTCCCCCCACTCCCCCACCCCCCTCCCATCCACCCCCTACTGCCGCACGTTTCTAAATCCAACCCATTTATTTTACGTTTCTAACCTAAAATATAAGTTTATTCGTATTTTTGTAAAAAAAAAACACGCGGCCGGCAAAAAAAAATTGTTTCGGGGGCATCGAAAGACCCTCTAGGACGCCCCTATAAACTCATCTTGGCTCTATCAGGGCGGCACGTTTCAAAAGCCGAGCCTAAATCAATTGACACCTCTCATCAAAATTGGCTTGGTAGTTTAGGTGCTATGGTGGAACATATGAAAATATAAACATACATACATAAACTGCTGAAATCATAACCTTCCCTGTTAGCAGTAGTTTACTGAAACTTTAAGGGAAGGCTCTCGAGCATATTATGCATTTTACCATGTGCAATTTCAGGCACATTTATTGGTTGGTATATCTTGCAGCATGAATCAGAGCATGCAAAACATTTGGCAAGTACAATAATAATATGTCTTTGGTGCAGACATATCCTTCATCGTCATGGTCGCGTTCTTCATTTCTGAAGGTCGTGTCCGTAGTTCAAGTTTTTCATAACGGTGGTCACTAAAGCCTTCCACTCCTTTCGGCCCTCTGCCTTCCTTATTGAGGTCGTAAATGGAAGGCCAGTGAGCGTCTTGGTCTGGTCCGACCAGCAGCTAGGTGATCGGCCGCGTGGTCTTTTGCCCTCCACCTTGCCTACGACTCATCAGTTTGTCTAAATTACTGGGGAGGCGTCGGGCAATGTGGCCAAAATACCCCAAGATCTTTTGATAGCAAATTGTAGACAATCTAGTGCCAATGCGAAGTTTCTCCAGGATAGACTTGTTTGTTCTCTTAGCCATCCACGGTATGCGAAGCATCCTTCTCCAACACCACATCTCAAATGCGTCAATCTTTTCGATGACCTCCCTGGCGTAGTGGTGAGCGCTGTGGTCTTATAACTGGGAGTTCTCGGGTTCGATTCCCGGCGGGGTCAATTTGGGAATTTATAATATCCGAATTGTCTCTGGTCTGGTCTGGTGGGAGGCTTTGGCCGAGGCTAGTTACCACCCTACCGTCAAAACGTTCCGCCAAGCGATTTAGCGTTCCGGCATGATAGTGTGTAGAAACCGATTAGGGGTATGGGTTGAATGTTCACTGCCATACAAGTTAGCCCGCTACCATCTTAGACTGCATCGTCACTTACCATCAGGTAAGATTGCAGTCAAGGACTACCTTGTCATCGAATAAAAAAAAACTTTTTTCTCTCTGCCGCTTGGATTGTCCACGCTTCAGGGCCATAGAGGAAGATTGAGAAGACAGCTATTTTCTCTAAGCTAGTTTCTCAAATATTATAGTTTCTCTACAGACTTGGGTTGATAAAGAATAATGTTGAGTATAAATAAATGCCTTTTCTATTGGTTTAATAAAAGAAGGATTAATGATAAAATCATTCAGTACATAATTTGTCTTCTAGAGAAGAACATTACTTAATGCTATCTGCGCAAAGCCAAGTTGTAACTGATAATTTTCTTATGCAAATGAAAATAATACATAATGATAAATACCCCTGTATATAGAATAAGATATTAGGATATCAATTTAGAATTTAATTATTGTGAAAATATAATAATTGTAATATGGTGTTACAATATTTTGTTAAGTAACAGTCTATTACCATGTATGGCATGCAATAGTAGGTAAAGATAATAATTAATTAGAATAGTAATTTAAATTACGTAAAAAATGTGAGTTATTATTCAAATTCAAATTCATAATTATTTATTTCACGTAGGCCAACCTGTGGCTCTTATGACAAGTCATGAGTCTAGCACCGGTTCGGAAAGCGGATTCTGCTGAGAAGAGCCGGCAAGAAACTCAGCAGTTGCTCTTTTCAAAATAATCATTTTACAATATTATTATGAAGCTATTACATTGTTATAAGTTTTTTTATACTAACTTGTGGGCAACTGGATGCCAAGCCGATTTAACCTATGCAACTTTGTTAGAATAAAATATAATATTTCCACAATGAGGGTAAGTTCCAAAAAAAAAAGGACTACAATTCAATTCATGTTAAGATGGACGGATTAGCTGTACAACACCAATTTATCATATTTGAGCCCATGAGAACTAAGAGTAGCCTATTTAATTTATTTTTAAAAATAGATATTTGGCCTATAACACATTACTAGTACAGTGTATGGGTGTTATAAAAGACCAAAATCAAAGATCAAAGCTTACAGCTTAAGTGTAAAAGAGATATTCTGTCTCTGTATGCTGTCTCTTTCAGCATATGGAAATTTTTGTCCGCTGCAACTTCTTTGGTGGTGGTAGACATAAGATGTGAATTTATTTTTCACAATTTTTTTAAGACTACTGCAATGGTTTAGTTTGTTTGTATAATAAAACTTTGTGTGTGAGGTATTTAAGTTACAGAGGTGAATTGCATTATTTTAGGCTACAAAAACTGTCAATAATAGTTATACTCTGTCTATTTTGATTTTATTACATACTTATATGTTGTAACCCAGTACTTAGTCACTTTGGAAGCCTCAAGCCAGACCACCCACACCTCTAGACTAATAACGCCTAGACCAATAGTTCCATACAACAAGACCAGCTTAATGTGTAACCCTGGAACAAACTATGTTTGCTAAGAGCGTTCGTTTATTTACACTTCCTAACACATACACAAGTGTGCATGCTGATAGGCGTAAATTGGTTTTTAAGGCTATCATGAAAGGGTGTAAATTCGCTCACGGACACGTACACAAGTGTGCATGCAGACAGGCTTAAGTAGCCTTTAAAGGCTACCATGAAAGGGTTACACTCTGTGCACTGCTGTCTGCTATTGCCTTTCTATGTGTTATAATTCTATGACCCATGTAAGCAAAATGAACTTCCCATATTTTATAATTATATTAGTATGTGTCATGCAATATTATGCCTATGCAATATCATTTCACTAACCTTTGGCAGCATACCCTCAAATATCTGGCGGCTTCCCAGAACTTCCTGACCCAGAGACTTGGCAATGGAATGTACTGTAGCACATCTATGATTACACTATCATTTATTGTGTTTTAACTTTAAATAGAAATGGTATTGTGTACATACTAAATACAAACTGACATACCTTTATTTCTTAGTTACACACACAAACCTATTTATGCATAATAGTACCTAAGACTGAGTAAAATACTTTAATTCAGTAATCATACTAATATTATAAATGTGAAAATGTGTTTGTTTGTCCTTAAATCACGCCGCAACAGAGCTATGGATCGACGTGACTTTTTTGCATGGGTATAGTTGAGGACTAGGAGAGTGACATATAGACTACTTTTATCCCGGAAAAACAAAGTGTTCCCGAGGGATTTTAAAAACCAAATCCATGTGGATGATGGTCCATGAGTTGAGGCATCAGCTAGTATTTAATATTATGGATATAAGGATCTGCACTCGGTCAGCAGAGTGGACTAGGGTCTAAACCCTTTTCAGTCGAGAGGAAACCTAGGCCCAGTAGTGGACCTGCAATAGGTTGAGATAATGATGGCAATGATAAGAATGAATTTCCTATATTATCTTTATAAATATCATCATAATCATTAGCACCCCATCAATGGCTCACTACTGAGTGTAGGTTTTCTCTCAGAGAAGAGTTATAGGCCATAGTCCACCACGTTGGCCCAATACAAATTGGCGGACTTCACACACCTTCGAGATTATGAAGAACTTTCAGATGTGCAGGTTTCCTCACAATGTTTTCCTTCACCGTTGAAGCAAGTGATATTTAACTCCAAAAAGTCAGAGGTGCGTGAATAGGAGACTTTAGGAGCTTAGTTTAAATCTTGTTTTCATTGAAAGACTGTTCTTCAGTGTTACTCCATGCGGTTTGGAGCATTACTTGACACCATCTTTGGGAAGAAACCATTACTATCAGACTTTTTTGACGTGATAGTGTCTTATAAATCGATGAACACCGGCTGCACGCACGAAAAAGTGTTAACGTTCCGCCTGAGCCTGCGCGTGCAAGCGAGAGCGCGGAACAAGCGATAGAGAGGCACGATCGGCCCAAGCGTTGGCTTGTGACTAGAGAAAATTTTCAATTAACTTATACAAAACAACACAATACAAATACAATTATACAAAATAATGATAATTCAATCATAATAATAGGGTATTTGACTATATCAAAAATATCGTTTCATATGGTGTCATCCTAAAAGATTATTATCTAAAAATATTATTCCATACGACAAAACTAAAAAATAAAGCTTTATTTATATAGAAAACATTAATTAAAATTGCTACAATTCTGGCCATTTTCACGAGATCGAAAACGTTCTTGAACCTCGAATGACGTCACAGTTCACACCACCTCTGGAATTATCATCTTGTCAATACATTTCGACGTGTTTGTGTGGCGTTTATTATGCCAATTTCCTCTGATTTTCGTCGTTAATAGTTTATTAAAGAATACCTAGAAAAATAGAAACCAATTTTGTAAAAGTTAATA
Source organism: Oeneis ivallda (assembly GCA_029955525.1). Classification (NCBI taxonomy): domain Eukaryota; kingdom Metazoa; phylum Arthropoda; class Insecta; order Lepidoptera; family Nymphalidae; genus Oeneis; species Oeneis ivallda. Next base: position 17,185,209 of record JARPMR010000024.1, on the reverse strand, counting down.
CTGGAAATCTTCTACAAGTTGATGAAATTACGATTGGAATGTGAACTGTGACGTCATTAAAGCAAATGGAACGTTTCCGCGACAATTTATTTTTTTGAATTTATTTCTCGATTTTTATGAAAAATACTAAAAGTTATACCGAAATATACGTTTTGTTAGCTTCAGCATAGCATTATCAACAATTTTAGATGATTTCCCAAAAGTAGTCAAATACCCTATTCAATCCATAAAAGTAGATATGCAATTTTTCATCAATGTTTCTTTATGACGTTATCACGTAATACTATCGTCCGTAAACCGACTTTACAGACAACCAATTTTTACCAACATTTTCAGTGTATAAAAAATATCACTTTCTTTATAGATATGTACGCATTCACGGCTTGAAGTTTGGAAAGGAGGATCACTTGGCATTCATAAAACTTGCCTACGAGCTTGTGCTCATCCCTGATTTAGAGCCATGCAAAGTGCACAAGTTTGCAACTTTGTTTCTGATGCTCACAAAGTAAGTACCATAAAAATGTTGTATTACATAATATTATAGGTAATATCTTCAAATGAAACTCAATTGAAAGCTTTAAAAATAATGCTATCCTACTTTTAGACCTGACCAATTTTTAGGGTTCCACAATCAAATTATGTCTCAGGTCTGTCCAGCTGTCTGTCATAAGTAGATACTAGAAATTTTCTCAAAATGTATATTTCTATTGCTGCTATCACAACTAATAATAAAACAATTAACAATCAAAGAGTGAAATAAAGTTTTGTTTTTGCTCAGGTATGGAACTCTTCGTGCGCGAATCCAACTCACACTTAGCCAGTTTTTTTTTTCATTTATATGTAACAAATTAGCCCCATACAAACAACATTTAATGAAGCTTTCTGATTTTAGGAAAAGATTTCTTATATCACCCGAAGAGCTGACACTTCCGTGGCGACCACTTTACGACGTCGGCATAAGGATATTTGAAAAGAGCTCGACGAGCATTGGCATGTACCACTATCACACGTAAGTGCAGTTATACCTACATTAACTAGGGTTTTTTAGTATTGGATTTTTCTGTCAAGAAATTCTCATTACTAGCCCGGAGTCAGGAAGTTGGCGGTGAGTCACCCCCGTGCCTCGGAGAGCACGTAAAGCCGTCGGTCCTGCGCCTGATCTCTCTCCGGTCGTGTCGGATTTTCCGTCCCATCGGACTGTGAGAGTGAGGGAATAGAGAGTGCACCTGTGTCTGCGCACACACTTGTGCACTATAATATCTCACGCGCAGATGGCTAATCTCTGAGCAGGTTGGCCGCCGTGATCGGATTCGGTCGGGAGGACATTATTATTATTAACTAGGGTTTTTAAGCACAAAAACATAGCGATGTGACGAGTTTGATTTTTTTACTCGAGTTACTCGAGTTGGTATGGCTGCTGACTCGAGTCGCAACCCGAGTTGACTCGAGTCGGTGCTTAGTAGCATAGCGCGACGCACCAATGCAACCGAGCAAGGCAAGGCACCGCCACCGAGTCAACTCGAGGTGCGAGTTGCGACCCGTCGCACCTCGAGTTGACTCGGTGTCGATGCGAGTTGCGACGCGACCTGAATAGGTAATAATAATAATAATAATGTCCTCCCGACCGAATTCGATCATGGCGGCCAACCTCCTCAGAGATCAGCCATCTGCGCGGGAGATATTATAGTGCACAATTGTGTGCGCAAACACAGGTGCACTCTCTATTTCCTCACTCACATAGTCCGATGGGACGGAAATCCGACACGACCGAAGAAAGATCAGGCGCAGGACCGACGGCTTTACGTGCTCTCCAAGGCACGGGGGTGACTCATCGCCAACTTACTAACTCCGGGCTAGTACTGAGAATTTCTTTAGTAGAAAAACCCAATACTTTTTTTTAACGACCCGACTCGGGAATCGAACCCGGGACCTCGTCATCCGCAGTCGAACCAGCTGACTACTAGACCAACGAGGCAGTAGTACCTACTGAATAGGTTTTATTTTAATAGGCATTTTCTAGGCAAGCGCGCTCCAACCTAGACCTCATCAGTGCTGTCCAGCATTGATTGTCGTCAAGCGGAAGCCTATCCCGAAAAAAAAAGGTACGCTGTAGATATCGGACCGAGTTGATTCGAGTTGTTAAAAACTGAACTGGAGTTGACTCGTTTAAGATTTGATTAGAGTTACTCGAGTCAAATAATTCGACTCGCACATCGCTACAAAAACATACTAAACTTGTAGTAGTATTAGTAGGCGCCTATAATAATCGCGTGAACGTACACTGCAAATATATCTGTAATATAGTGCTATAATTTCAAATAGTTTACATAAATCTCTATTGAAAAGCGTTACATAAATTCCATCTAGAATCTTAAAATAAATCTCAAGCAATTAATAAAACAGATTGACTCCATTAAAATTAATTGACCTAAGCTAAGGCCGCATCTATACTGTCGGGCGGCCTTAAGGCAACTATAAATAAAATTAACTAGTGAGTTGGCGACGCACGTGTATTCACTGACTCATGACAGCGATGCCGATGCAATCATTGCACTTGATCATGACCTCGTCAATTCACCCTGATTAACGTCCCGTTCCTATATTCAATCTGCCTGCAATCTGTCGATACAACTGTCGGTACATATCAATAGATTATAGATAGATTGAATATAGGAACCAGGCGTTAGTTCACTCTGTGCATCGCATCCGAACGTGCTAACCTCAATAGCGGAATATTTTGGGCGCGAACTGAAGACAGGAAGGTCGACGGTTCAAACCCGGTTGCAGTGCTATTATTCCTAGTAGTAGACTTAAACGAATTAAGCGCAATTAAAGAAGTCGCTAAGTCTATAATGGGCCGGTTCAAGTAGGCCCTACGTTCATTTCTCCAACAGGAAAAATGGACCAAGGCCTTTTTGAACTAAAGTCCATTTTTCCAAAACAGAAAAAATAGACTTATAGACTCCTTGAACTTTTTTCCATTGGAACTGGATTGACTTAGGGACTTTTGAATTGGGCCATTGAATTCGAAAGATGCGTCAAACGGAAAGTTTCCAATAATATGCGGCCGGCCCAAAAATACGGCTCACGCAATAAAAGTTGAAACCTAAAGCTAGACATTGCCGTGTGGGATCGCCACAGAATATGATCTTGTGCCGCCTGTATTCAGAGGCTGTCCGTTCGTTTAGTGGGAGGTCTCCCAATGCTGCTTTTCCTTGTGCAAGGTTGCTAATCGAGCACCTCGACATTTGTCTGTCGGTTCATCGCAGTACGTAAGATTAGCAATATTATGGGTTCCAACGGCGAACCTTTACGCGCCGAAAAAACGAAAAAAACCGCCCTTAAGATTCGACTGCTCACTGACTATTGATTCAAGCTGAGGACAAATAGTCCAAATCTGAGGTGCGATTGTCTAAAAATTGCCGATCAAAATCTAATTCATTCCATGGCATTAGCGTCAAAGTAAAATAAACCATAACAGCATTAAATTAGAGCTCAATTTTGTGGATGCATTCTCATACGTTTAGGTATGTACGATACGCTCCATAACGCTCCATGTTAGAATCGGTTGTACTGAATTTGTGACTTTACATCAATACAGTCAAGGAATATTTTACTTTGACGCTAATGCCATAAAAAGAATAAGATTTTGATCGGCAACTTTTAGACTATCGGGGGACTGAGTAGTAAATAATCGCCTACCTTTTCAACTTTTGGGGCGCGTAATAGGTCAACTCCTTATTATAATATAGTCCCATTTATTATAAAATTGAATATCAAGAGGTTCCAAAATGTTTGTTCAGGGCCAAAAGTGGAAATGAAGGAACAAGCATGCTCGACATGGTTCGAAAATTTATCTCGGGCCACGGTTTAGACGATGCCCTCGAATTGTTTGGACTTGCGTTTCCGGACGAAAATGACTTATTTACGTAAATCAGTTTTAAATTATTGGCGGCTGAATATTGTAGCGCCGCTTAATATTCAGAGCACCTTCATTCATTCATTCATTCAGTATAAAATCAGTCGCCGACACTACAGTTTCTTTTTCTTACAATGTTTGTTATTAGGATTTTTTTTATGAGCCTACTTAAGGCTGTGTTCAAAAAGAAAGCAGGTGACCTGCGCCGAACTATAAACGCTTATCGGTACTGCCCCCCCCCCCCCCCCGATTGTCTAAAATTTGTCGATCAAAATCGTATTCATTTGATGGCATTAGCGTCAAAGTAAAATAAACCATAAGAGCATTCGATTAGAGCTCAATTTCGTTTATGCATTCTTATACGTTAAAGGTGAAAAGGTGAAAGGTGTACTGAATATGTGACTTTAAATCAATACAGTCAAGGAATATTTTACTTTGACGCTAACGCCATCAAACGAATACGATTTTGATCGGCAACTTTTAGACAATCGAGTGGCAGATTCGCAGTGATAATCAGCGCAGCCATTCGGTACCGAATCTACTTCTGCCGAACCAGCGCCGACGGAAAAGTGCCGATTAGCTTTTGTAACGCTCCCTTACTGTCTTTTTTGTTTCCCTGCTTTTACTAGCTTGTGTTATGTTACATCAACGACGATAAGCGTCTTTCAAATCGACGCCGGTCGCCTTCTTTCTATTTGAATTGAAAGCAGTGTTAAGAGGACTATTACATTTCGCATCCCTCTCTCTCGCACATTCTAATATTTTCAATGACTTTTGACAAAATGTGGTCAATTATTATCTTTGTTAATTAAATTACGGATATTTTTAGACATATTTTTACTATCACATATACCTAGTTTTTAATAGAGAATAAGAACGATAAAAGTTAATAGTAGTTTTCGTCATTTTTCTCTATCAAAATCTAGGTATATCATAAGAAAACTATATCTCTAAAATATCCGTAATTTAATGGTCGAAGATAATAACTGACCACATTGTGTCAAAAGTATCGGAGACTTTTACAGTCATTGAATTTAGTACTAAAATGTGCGAGAGATAGGTATGCGAAATGTAATAGTGGAAAGACAGCTAAGCTTTAACCTTTTGAAAATATAATAAGGTGCCCTGAATTTTTAAGCAGCGCTCCAGTGTTCAAGGATGGGATGCTTACATATTTGGTGGTTGGTGGAGTTGGCTCATCACTCATCAAAATGTCAAGTTCTAAAAAAAAAATCACATTTTTCTTAAACCGTTAAATCGTAACGTTCGATCTTCACCCTTATGACTATACTGTCGGTGTATCTTTTAGCACAGGGTTTTCGCCTTTAGGTAAGGATTGTTTGGACATGAGATTTTGGAATTGGATATCTATAATATGGATAAACTTAGTATGTATTGATTTCGCGGCGGTGTACTGTATGCCTGAATGATTGTTTTTTTTAAATTCATTAGTTAGTAGTAGTACCAATAGACACTCTCAAACATTAGAAGATGTCTATGTTCTCATTTGCCCTTTGATATTGATACACACTATAAGGGACACGTTAGGTACTAAGAAATTCTTTGTACCAATAGACACTCTCAAACATTAGAAGATGTCTATGTTCTCATTTGCCCTTTGATATTGATACACACTATAAGGGACACGTTAGATACTAAGAAATTCGTTGTACTAATAAACACTCCAAACATCAAAAGATGTCTATGTACTCATTTGCCCTTTGATATTGAAACACACTCTATAAGGGACACGTTAGATACTAAGAAATTCTTTGTACCAATAGACACTCTCAAACATCAAAAGATGTCTATGTACTCATTTGCCCGTTGATATTGATACACACTCTATAAGGGACACGTTAGATACTAAAAAATTCGTTGTACCAATAGACACTCTCAAACATCAAAAGATGTCTATGTACTTACTCATTTGCCCGTTGATATTGATACACACTATAAGGGACACGTTAGATACTAAAAAATTCGTTGTACCAATAGACACTCTCAAACATCAAAAGATGTCTATGTACTTACTCATTTGCCCGTTGATATTGATACACACTATAAGGGACACGTTAGATACTAAGAAATTCGTTGTACCAATAAACACTCAAACATAAAAAGATGTCTATGTACTCATTTGCCCTTTGATATTGAAACACACTCTATAAGGGACACGTTAGATACTAAGAAATTCTTTGTACCAATAGACACTCTCAAACATCAAAAGATGTCTATGTACTCATTTGCCCGTTGATATTGATACACACTATAAGGGACACGTTAGATACTAAGAAATTCGTTGTACCAATAAACACTCAAACATTAAAAGATGTCTATGTACTCATTTGCCCGTTGATATTGATACACACTATAAGGGACACGTTAGATACTAAGAAATTCGTTGTACCAATAAACACTCAAACATTAAAAGATGTCTATGTACTCATTTGCCCGTTGATATTGATACACACTATAAGGGACACGTTAGATACTAAGAAATTCGTTGTACCAATAAACACTCAAACATTAAAAGATGTCTATGTACTCATTTGCCCGTTGATATTGATACACACTATAAGTGACACGTTAGATACTAAGAAATTCGTTGTACCAATAAACACTCAAACATTAAAAGATGTCTATGTACTCATTTGCCCGTTGATATTGATACACACTATAAGGGACACGTTAGATACTAAGAAATTCGTTGTACCAATAAACACTCAAACATTAAAAGATGTCTATGTACTCATTTGCCCTTTGATATTGAAACACACTCTATAAGGGACACGTTAGATACTAAGAAATTCTTTGTACCAATAGACACTCTCAAACATCAAAAGATGTCTATGTACTCATTTGCCCGTTGATATTGATACACACTATAAGGGACACGTTAGATACTAAGAAATTCGTTGTACCAATAAACACTCAAACATTAAAAGATGTCTATGTACTCATTTGCCCTTTGATATTGAAACACACTCTATAAGGGACACGTTAGATACTAAGAAATTCTTTGTACCAATAGACACTCTCAAACATCAAAAGATGTCTATGTACTCATTTGCCCGTTGATATTGATACACACTATAAGGGACACGTTAGATACTAAGAAATTCGTTGTACTAATAAACACTAAACTAACATAAAAGAGAAACTTTCTACAATATGTTTCCCAATAAATAATATAAATACCATGTATTCGACGTTTTTTGATACTGTTTCTAATCAGTATGAAAAAATATTTACGAAACAAATAATTACAGTTACGCCTAAACTACATTTCAGTGACTGGGCCACTAAAAGTATCAGGATTAGTAGAGACAAAATGTACGAACTATATAAAAAGAAATCCAAAGATAAAAGTAAGAAATTTGAAAATTATGTAAAAAAATATTCAAAAATATTTAAACTAGTTTGTATTAATGCAAAAAGAATCTACATTAGCAATAAGATTAAGAAATCTAGCAATAAAATAAAAACAACTTGGCAAGTCATAAATAACGAAACAGGTAAAGTTAAAAATAAATCCAGGGACTTAATATACCTAAAAGTTAATGGACAGCTTATCTCGGACACTTCAAAAATTGCAAATACTTTTCAATCCACTTTTTGCCGAATTCCTATTGAGACTACGAAAAATTTGATTTCTTCGCCTGACAAAGCAGAGATTCTCTTAAAGAAGCATATTGAAATTTCAGCACCTATTTTTAAATTTAAACACATTTCCCAGAGCGAAATTATAAAAACTTTTAAATTAATTAATGTTAAAAAAAGTGAAGATTTATGGGGAATGTCTGTTAAATCTATTAAACCAATTATTGGTGAAATTGCTCCTATTATAGCGCATATATTTAATTGTTGTATTGATGAAGGTGAATTCCCGGATTTGATGAAATTTAGTAAAGTAGTACCAATTTACAAATCTGGTAGTAATTTTGATCCAAAGAACTATAGACCTGTGTCGGTGCTGCCTGTATTTAGTAAAATTTTTGAAAACATTATATTAAATCAATTAAGTCATCACTTTAACACCAATGAGTTACTACATAAACAACAATTTGGTTTTACAAAAGGCAGATCCACAACTCATGCAGGAGCAGACTTAATACAGCATATTCTTATGGCCTGGGAAGTATCGCAAAATGCTATTGGCATTTTCTGCGACCTTTCTAAGGCTTTTGATTGCGTGGATCATGAGATTTTAATTCGAAAACTGAGATTCTACGGAGTAACTGATGCAGCACTAGATCTGATTTCATCTTATCTAAGTAATCGAGAAATGAGAGTATCTGTCAATAAAAGGGTGTCTGAGGGAACAAAACTTAAACTAGGAGTGCCACAAGGTTCCATTCTTGGTCCATTCTTATTCCTTGTTTACATTAATGATCTTCCAGGTGCAATTAAAGAACTAGCAGACATCGTTCTATATGCAGATGACACTTCTCTCGTGTTTAAAATAGATAGAAAAACTAGTGATTTAGGTAACCTTAATAACGGTCTGTCCATACTCTCGCACTGGTTTTCCGTAAATAACTTAGCACTGAACAGTAATAAAACCAAATGTGTATATTTTGCAACTTCAAACTGTCGTAGTGACAAAAATGTTGATATATTACTCAACAACGAAAAATTAGATATTGTTGACAATGTCCTTTTCTTGGGCCTCACCATTGATTCTAAATTACAATGGAAGCAACACATTAATATTTTAGCAAACAAATTAAGTTCAGCAGTCTTTGCGATTCGTAAAATAAGGAAATTAACGGACGTAAAAACTGCTAGAATAGTATATTTTGCATACTTTCAAAGTCTGATGTCATATGGAATTTTGTTATGGGGTTCTGCTGCTGATTGGAAAACAATCTTTATACTCCAAAAAAGGGCTGTTCGTGCTATATACAAAATGAAACCCAGAGAGTCACTGAGAGACTTTTTTAAAGAAACCTCTATATTGACTATGCCTTCACTTTATATCTTTGAAAATATTATGTATGCTAGAAAAAATCTTCCATCTCTCAAAAAGAATCTCGTGTGTCAAAATTATAACTTACGACATAAACATGTCCAGTTGGCAGTGAAAAAATGCAGGTTATCTAAAACAAGAAAAACGTTTATAGGAAACTCTATACGCTTCTACAATAAAATTCCAAAGGACATTACAGATCTTTCTGATACACAATTTAAAGTTAAAATTAAAGATATCTTAATAAAAAAGGCATATTATAGAATAATAGATTATGTAGACGATAATAAAGCCTGGAAATTCTAACATTGCACATGCCATTAATGGTTAAGATTAAATTTTGTTTACGTTATGATATAAAAACTAAGTACGTGAGTACCTACCTATTACTTTTTAATTATTTGTTTATGACATTTTACATGACGATTTATGTTTGACACAATTTTTATTATTTTTTTAATTTTATTCTTTTTTTTTTTAGTAGGTACCTAATTTTTGTGACTTCTTATTTTATTTATTTGTGCTAGACTGAATATTTTTGTAGATATTGTAATTTAAATATTTAAATGATGTAACATTTTTGACATTCGTAAGCGCTTTTGTAAGCCTAAATCGAAGAAAAATAAACAATACAATACAATACAATACTCCAAACATCAAAAGATGTCTATGTACTCATTTGCCCTTTAATATTGAAACACACTATAAGGGACACGTTAGGTACTAAGTCGCAAAATGTTGTTGACCTCACCATCATAAATCAAAAAGTGGCACCCACAAAAATATATTGAGATAGAATGGTTATACCTAACTGTGCGCTTATTGGATTCATGCGTACCAAATTATGGACAAAAGCACGCCGTCCATGTTTTGTGATTTTTTTATTTTATGTTGTTTTTAACAAAAATTAACACTCACTTGTGAAAGATTTCCTATCCTTTTTCGAGATTGACTTCAAAGCTTACTTACTAGACATTCTGGGACACGAGACATTGTAAGCCAGTACGATAGTTCTATACTTTGAAATCAGAAATAGCATTTTCATGGGTTTTTATATTATTTCAAAACTAGTGCACTGTACTATAAATTGTTAGCACGCGTGCTAGAAATTTCTGTTCTATCTTGATATATTTCTGTGGTGGCAGGGTTTGCATGACTAGTTCAAACTATCAATCCCAGAATGTTTTACGTTTTGAATGTTGTTTGCAGATCTCTGGAGACATCCTACATGACCATGATAAAATGCGCAAAGCCGTAAGTACAATATCTATACCTACTTATAATGAAACTGTAACGGGACGATTTCTGTACATTGAACATATTTTGAAAATATTAACCGGGGTATGCTTTATTATCGATACTGAGCCCAAAACATTTTTATTTAATTTTTTTCTGTCTGTCTGTCCGCGCATCACGCGAAAACTACTGAACGGGTTTAAATGTTTGGTATAGTGATAGCTGATACTTCGGGTCAACATACAAGATAGTTTTTATCCTGATAAACAATAGGGTATGAAAGATTTTATCGATTTTACGGTGCGTGCCCGGGATCGAACCTACGCCACCGAACCCCCCTATCGCTGCTAGTTACCTAGTCGAAAACTTAATTGTCTTTACTTTCAGATATTTCGAAGTGGGCGCAACAAAAGAAATGTTAGAGGTGTTGCTGCCTCAGATCTGTCCGTGGTCATCGAACTCTCAAATGATGGGACCATTCACAACATTTCTGCCAGTAGGGCTATATCCCAAGTACGCGGAACACGGACACTTGCTGTGGTTCGACCAACTCATGAATTTATGGGACGTGTGCTATAACAACCAGTGCGGAATTTCCGTAAGTATTTTACCCTAGTAGCAATTTCCGTTGGGGTTTCGTAGCCAACGGTAGCCAACAGTTGGGAGATGGTAGCGGTGATGCCGACTAAGTCCCTTCGTAAGGCACAACAGTCAACGCAAATTGTCACTAGAAACTCCCAAATACGTGTGCAAAATCTTGCAGTTCGCATCTTTCTTCGGAACTTTATTGCATCTATTGAATAGAAGCAGGCGTTACTTTGCTCATATGATACTAAAGTACCTGGGTGACAGAGCTTGTTTTTTTTTTTTGGTAAATCGTATTTTTTGGAAATTATATATTTAGAAAAAATAGTAATAAAATAATAAAAAATAAATAATAATAAAATTCATAGGGGAAAAAATAATCGTCTGGACTCGAACCGGCGACTTCTGGTTTCGGGACCGCCCTATTTTCCGAGCTATAGGAACGTTTTAGATGATGGCGAAATTTACCTTCGTATTCTAATGATATTGTAAGGGGTTTTTCATTGCCTGAAAACACGGATAAAACGACCTTTTCTAAAAATGAAACCTAGCTAGATCGATTTATCGCCCCCGGAACCACCTGCATACTAAATTTCATGAAAATCGTTGTAGCCGTTTCCGAGATAAATATTATCGACCGAGCGAAGCGAAGGTCTCTGAGTTTACTAGAGCGATTTGCACTTGTCCGTCCGTCCGTCTGTCACAGCCTTATAACTTCTGAATTACTGAACGTAATTACTTCAATTTTAGATATGATATGTAAATCGATGGCCTGCAGCCGAAAATGGCTTAAAAAGTTATAAAAATCTTTATTTCAGGGGGGCTCCCATACGAAATGGGGGGCTTTCAAAGTGGAGATTGTATTCGAGGCTAGATTTCTAAAACCACTTTGTTTTAAAACTTGAAACTTACACATAATTTGGGTTATATTCTGTACTTGAACAACAAATACTAAGATTAGATAAATATTATAAAGAAACGAAATTATTTGAGTTTTAATGGGCATCAATGTTTTTAACAAAACTTCACTATGCTGTTACTAGATGGCGCTGTCTTTAATATTGTAAATATGCATCCCATCCACGAAACCAGATGACGATTGACGTCATCAGATTCGGCGCGTTTTAATTACAATATAATATAGTTAAAACTACCTTATGGGAATTATGGGATACCGCGAGGTCTCAGTTCGGGGCGAACCACTAGTATATATATTCTGATTTCGTTACCGCCCGATTTTCTACTGACTAATGAACTGAGCTAATGGAACTTTATAGATGAAAGCGAAATTTACCTTCGTATTCTAATGATTTTGTAGGGGGTTTTCATTGCCTGAAAACACGGATAAAACGACGTTTTCTAAAACCTAGCTAGATCGATTTGTCGCCCCCGAAACCCCCTGCATACTAAATTTCATGAAAATCGTTCGAGCCGTTTCCGAGATACATATTATATATTATATACAAGAATTGCTCGTTTAAAGGTATAAGATAGATAGATAAAAGACAAAACAAGAAATTGAATTGGCTGAACTTACAACTTCCTTACTATATAAATGCATTTTAACCCATAGTGAAAGAGTACCAGCTAATCAGAGTTGATTGCCATCGTAATACTGTAGCAATCAATTTTACCACAACTGGTCGATTGCGAAAAGCTGCAATTTTTGCAACAAGCAGACATTGCAAGCAGAGATTGCAACAAGAGATTGGCTAAATTAAAGGCGTTGTTGCTGCAACAATGCATTTTAGCCAATAGCGAGAGAGGATCGGCCAATCCGTCCAAAGGTGCCACCGGCGTAAATGGGGCTACTTTCTGTCTGCCCGTCTTAACATGTGTTGAATTATAATTAGGTATGCTTTTGTGGAACTTCTCCTCATTGTGGAAACACTGCATACATAGCATTATCTAATGTACTGTGGACTTGTTTTGAAAAGAGCAACCGCCGAGTTTCTTGCTGGTTCTTCTCGGCAGGAAGGGCATTCCGAGCTAGTGGTAGACTCATCGACGGTTCAAAAGCACTTGTAAAAAAGTTTATTTAAATAAAAAACATTTCTATTCTATTCTATTCTTATCACTGGCGACGGTTACATTGCAGCAATAAATTTTACACAATCCTATACCTGTATAGCTATAATTATGCGCGCCACGAGAAAATTTTGTCTACCCGTTTTCTCATGATATCCCTTAGTGAGATACAGCACGCAGTGGATAAAATGACAGTTATTTAGTACTTGTAATGTTTCCCAGGATGTCATGATACTGTTCGCTGGTCTGGCGAAAAGGAACCCCGGTGCAGTAGCCTTTTGCGACATCGCGAAAATCGCGACTCAAATGCGTTCGCATTTTTATGGCTTTGGATGGCAAAATACCATAAAAACGCTAAAGGCCACAAAACGCGTGATCTCTGCCGCTAAAAGTAGCCAGTCATCCCTCTCCCTTAGAGATTCACGAGTAAATGAGTAGATAAAATTTTCGCATGTTAGCACGAATGGTGGATAAAATGACAGTTATTTAGTACTTGTAATGTTTCCCAGGATGTCATGATACTGTTCGCTGGTCTGGCAAAAAAGAACCCCGGTGCATTAGCCTTTTGCGACATCGCGACTCAAATACGTTCGCGTTTTTATGGCTTTCGATCGCAAAATACCATAAAAATGCTAAAGGCCACAAAACGCGTGATCTCTGCCGCTAAAAGTAGCCAGTCATCCCTCTCCCTTAGAGATTCACGAGTAAATGAGTAGATAAAATTTTCGCATGTTAGCACGAATGGTGGATAAAATGACAGTTATTTAGTACTTGTAATGTTTCCCAGGATGTCATGATACTGTTCGCTGGTCTGGCAAAAAAGAACCCCGGTGCAGTGGACTGGACGCCCCACGTGCCCAAGATGTTCATGAGGTTTCTGCACGCGCTCAACCTACCCGTCAGCTATAAAGACATGCAGTATACCAAGAGCCATTCGCTTGGTAAGTAATAATAAAGTAGGTATAGGTAGCGGCACGAAAGTCTAGCGGTGACCGTTATTGCGCAGAAATCGAAAATAATGTATCATGGCGCTGATTGGCTCTCCAGTCGCATTCCGGCCGTTGTCATTGGTTGCGCGACAGTACCCCATGCGCAGCTATTTTGTTCAGCGCTAAACTTTCGTGCCGCGACCTATACTCTTTACTAACTTTCTCTAGCAACCTTAAAGGCCCGCTTGCAGAAACGCCGGGCTATCCTTATATTATAACCCAGAGTTAGCTGCTGCTTTGACAGATTTCGTATACAGCTTCTGTCAAAATTACAAATTTAAACCTGGGTTAAACCTAACCCGGCGTCTCTGCAAGCGGGCCTAAGAGGCTTATTACATTTCGCATCCCTCTCTCTCGCACATTCAAATATTTTCAATGATTGTAAAAATCTCGGATACTTTTGACAAAATGTGGTCAATTGTTATCTTCGACAATTAAATTATGAAAGCACAGCTAAAACCACTGGACGGATCGGGCTGGAATTTAGCATACGAATAGCTATTATGATGAAGGCATACGCTAAGAAAGGATTTTTGAAAATTTAACCTCTAAGTGGGTAAAATAGGGGTTTGAAAAATCGAACTAAATGTAAGCGAAGCCGCGGGCATAAGTTAGTACACTGTAAAGGCATAATTCTCTTCTATTATCTATCCCTTTTTTTAGACATGAAGGTTGTAGCGTCTTGGATAGTTTGGACTATAAATCCAGACGGCGTCGTGTTGAAACACTTAAGGTCCTTCCTGGCGGGGGTGGAAAGCTACTTGCAGAGTGCGAACGCCGGCCGATGGTCCTTCAAACTCAGGGATCTGTTGAGGAAATTGGCTAGAGAATTTCTTATCAGGTATGATAACTCCACTTCCTTCGATCAATAACGTACAAGATATCCACTCCCATGCAAAATCTAACCGAAAAAGCGTATGGGCAAGTGCTGTTCTTATGGACGCTTGTACCTGTGGACACAATCGATTCCGTCGAAATCAGCAACCCTAAAATTCTAATTTGAACGCGACCGTAATGCTTTGTCTATGGTTGACAGTTCGCGTTCAAATTAGAATTTTAGGGTGGCTAGTTTCGACGGAATCGATTGTGTATACAGGTACAAGCGTCCATAGGAACAGCACTTGCCCCTACATGAAAAATATGTCTCTAAACTAAAAAAATGTGTGAGTTTCGTGGAACACTCGTTTGTAACGAAGTTTTGATAAATTATAGTTATGGTACCTATTTGAACAATATTATGAAACTAATATTATCTTCTAATAATGAAGAACTTTACCTCTTGCAATCAACGCCATCTCTCACCACATGTAAGAACCATCTCGTAATACTTCGCATACGCGCTATCGATAACCGTCCACACTACTTGTGACGGAAAATTCTTACACTTTTTTCGCCTAGCCCCATCCGCCGAATCCGTACCGTGCGATAACAAACTTCGTTCCAAAAATCTTCGTTCATCAGTTCAAGATTTTGTCAGGGCTTCAATTCGTTCAAACATTTACAATTATTGTTCAAACACTCAAGCTTTAAAAGTATAAGAGCGATAACTTCAAATAGTGACGAGCGTAACCAAAATATTATTTCAGGGTCCGTCGAGAACGCGAAAAGAAATTGCAAGAAACTTGGGAAAACAAAACTCCCGAACACTACAAGCTGAGAGATGATGACATAACGGAATTCGTTAAAATTGTCCTCGAACCGACTTTACAAGCCGTTTACAGCAGGAGCGGCTCCCTGGACATATCTGTAGCTTTGCAGAACCTGGCCACTTTACGACCCGCGATTGTTATACCGCCTCTAATCGAAAGGTTAAGGACGTCTTTAACGTCCTTAACTGAGCCTCACAGGGTCACCGCGGCGATGTCCGCCGTAGCCGCAGTCGCTCGACCAATGATTCGAGGTGCGGACGCAGATTACCCTGAAGGTCCAACCCATGTAGTCCCTTTCCTTATGGCGGTGTTACCCGGCCTGGATCCAAATGATATCAAGAAAACATTAGTCACATTACATTTCATACTAATTTTCAGCGGAATGATACCGTATGTAGACTGCAGTTCCGCTCACGAACACTATCCCGATTTAACTGAGGAAGAGTTGCTGGTTTGTGAATCGACTGCCCAGTTTGAGGATTTCGTATTAATTTTCCTGGACAGGTTATTCATTATTATAGAGTCGTCTGTAACCGAGCATGCGCGTTTGGACACTAAAGACCATGATAGCGTTAGAAGTAAGACGGACGCTGTTATGGAGTCAGCCATATCCTCCGCTGCAACCGCTGTATTAATGCAGTGCTCCCCTAAAATATTCAAAGAAGCGTTAAGGAAGTTCAAATCCTTCGCGACCGAAACCACATTCGAGACAAACGTTGCAGGTAGCATGGTCGGGATTCTCCTAAAAGTTTTCAGTCGAATCGATTCTGAATCTACTTTAGCGGCATTTCTACCGAAGCTGATTGAAGAACTAACAGAGTTGGTAGCGCATGATGAGGCGTTAAAGGAGGAGAATCCTCCTCGAGATCTTTGCTACAGACTTGTTCTGTTCAAACAGGTGGTAGAATGTGATGGTACAGCGTTGCTGAAATACATTCCACAAATTATCCCGGTACTAGATCGCATATTAAAGTTGCACGCGACCTACGCATTAATCCGCGCAGCGGATGCTTTGGCGCATATATTCCATTCGTTATCAAATGTGGATGTAAAAGAATGGAAGAGTTCGGCTAAGGACTATGGAAGTGCTCCGGAAAAATGGTTACCTATTCGCGAATGGGGCAGGGGTTGTTTGTTGAAAGATGCGGACTTGAAATGGCATGTGCCTAGCGCTGAAGAAGCAGAGTGCGCGCAGATGTTGGTGGACCGTTATGTGAAACACGAGGTGACCAGACTGAGGCAATGGTTGAAAGGGGAAAGGGACATTAGTCGTGAACGAAGGATGAAGAGCTTCTACGTGTTCAGCGCGATGATGGTGGGCTGTAACTTCCTGCCGCCGCCAGATGAGGAGCATGTTGCCATGTGAGTTACATATTTAAGACGCTGCGAGACTTTGCCTGTCTGTGTGATTCCTTTTCAGAGCTCTATTGATGAACCGATCTAGACGAAATTTGGCACAGATAGCTTGAATCTTAAGCGGCCAAAAGCGACAATTTTATCCCGGAAAATCAAAGAGGAAAAATGCTTTGATTTTGAAAGAACCTAAATCCACGCGGGCAAAGTTTCGAGCTTACAGCCGTAATACGTATACGAGAAGTAGATAATTCTTAAATTAGAAATAGATATTTACCAATTTCATTTGCCTTCCGATTAAGTCTTGAATCATCGTAAGATCTACAAGTTGGTCTACAAAAAGTCTAGAATGATTTTATGTTGTTTCGGGACTTTTTGTAGGCCAATCTTGTGGTTCCTAAGGGGAATTGAAAGATTAACACACGGAAATCGTATACCATCTTTTGATCTAAAAATACGTGTACCATGGTAGAGCGCAGTATAATGCCTGGCCCCTAAACTCTCTCCCCAAGATCTCAAGTGCTATGGAAAGCCAGCCTTTCACCCGAATGGGGTGTTGACAGCGGTGAACACGCAGACAATTTTCTTAATCATCATATCAACCCATCAATGGCTCACTACTGAGCGCAGGTCTCCTTTCAGAGAAGGGTTAAAGGCCATAGTTCACCACGCTGGCTTGACTTCACACACCTTCGAGAACATTATGGAGAACTCTCAGGTGTGCAGGTTTCCTCGCGATATTTTCCTTTATCGTTAAAGCATGTGATATTTAATTTCTTAAAAGCACATAGCTTCGAAAAGTCAGAGGTTCGTCGTCGTACCCGAGATTGAACCTGCGACCCCCCGAATAGAAGACCACAGTCCTAACCACTAGGCTATCACTGCTTCTCAAATATCTTCATATTTCGTCCCAACTTCAGGATAGAGTCCCAGGTGCCGGCCACGTGTTTGCCATTCACGAACGCCGTACCATACGAAGTGACGTTAGACGGGGAGAACATGCGGGTCGCCCTCACGCGGCTACTTCTCGACGTTCAGACGCGGATGCTGGATGACAAGACGGACGATACACGCGGATTGGACATGCTTATTCAGGTGAGAATAAAATTAAACGATTAAGTTCTTTGGTTCGAAATCTTTATGGCCTTATCCAAGAGCTATGTAAAAAAAATTCAAATAGAATATTTTTATGTGGCTCTTATAACGTCAAGAGAGACTCTGTCAAGTATCTTTCTTTACCCGGAAAGAAACTCAGCATTTGCTCTTTTCAGTACAAAATTTTACAATCTAATTATGTAGCTATTTACAATATAACAAGTTATTACAGTATCACTATCATGTATGTAGCTTTAGGCACCGAGTGTAGGTACATTTTCATTTTATTTATTGCATTGTCGAATAATACCTGAAAGCGCCCTTCATTTAAACAAAAAATATATTTGCTTAGCCGAATTCTGTGTACATTTTTAGACAGCAAAATTAAACTTTTTTTTTAAAGGCTACTCTAAACAGCTTTGTGATTTCTATATTAGCGCTTCTAATCTAATTTCACTCACAACATATCTAGTGAAGTTAGCAAGTATTGATCGAGTACTTTCCAAACTTGTAAGTACACGTCGTACCTTTAGAACTATAGAGATATATTTCGAAATTTTGAGATTTCGACTTTGAGACTACCTTGGATAGCCATCTCTATCGATTCTTATTATCTTATTAATTCTAAATTATAATGCCTGTACTATAACTCTTATTATAACAAACTCTTATTATAATATAATATGAATCTATAAAATTGGCTATCTAAGGACGTTTTATGACCCAAATGCGAAATCATAAATTTTGAAATAGATCGCTACAACTCTAAAGGTGTGGCGACGTATTTCCGTACTCAAAAGTTCCCTAATGCTGCAGGTTTGGGAACGCGTGATAGTCGTAAGAGGCCTCCGATCAGGGCCTGGAATAGAGGCCAAGTTGCGTTCATACAACGCTCTGGAGAGGGCCCTGGACGGACGAGGGGGCCTCGGTAAAGCGGGGGTGGGGAACGGAGGGGACGAAGCGGGGGCGGCGAGGTTGAGGATGCTGGTAGCAGACGCGGCGAGGCTTCAGTTCGAGTCGCGATTGGACCTTGTGTGCGACGCCGGGATGACGCCTTCAGGACTTCAGGCGTTGGATGCTTTGTACGAGCTCTCCATCAACACTTATAGCTCTGTGAGTAAAAGCCTGAAAACTATCACTTACCTCAAACTCTACTTGATTTTTCTTTATCAACCGATAGACGACCACTGCTGGACAAAGGTCTCTTGCATGGACCTCCACAGGCCTCGGTCTTGCACTTGTTGGGTGTTAAGGGAGCAAAATCCGTAAATACAAACATACATAGACTGCTAAAATCATAACCCTTCCGTTTGGCTTTGCCATGGTCCAGTAATAAAAAAACGAGTGTGCTTTAGACCACACGACTGAAGTAAAACTTACGAAACGCAACTGGCTATGAGAGAAAGACAGAAAGAAAATGTGTGCTCGCACTTCTCTCTATTGCCCCTACAGTAATATACGAAACGTAACTCTCTCTCTCTTTCTATCTTCACTAACTTATATCTCCCTCTCAACTTCCGTTCGCCTCGCCCGATCACACTTCATAACGCATTCACCAGCTTACTCCCCAAGTCAAGCATGCGTAAAGATGTTTTACTTCAAAAATCCTGAGCATTATTGAGAACTCTTAAAAATGCAGGTTTGTATTTCTAAGAGTTCTCCATAATGTTCTCAAAGGTGTGTTAATTCTGCCAATTTGCATTGGGCCAGCGCGGCTATCGCCTATAACCCTTTTTGAGAGGAAACCTGCGCTCAGTAGTGAGCCGTTGATGGATTGCTGTTGATGATGATAGAATAGAATAGAAATGTTTTTTATTCAAATAAACTTTTTTACAAGTGCTTTTGAATCGTCGATGAGTTCGGAATGCCGTTCCTGCCGAGAAGAACCAGCAAGAAACTCGGCAGTTGCTCTTTTCAAAACAAGTTTACAATATAATAGATATTATGATATGTATGCAGTGTTTCCACAATGAGGGGAAGTTCCACAAAAGCATACCTAATTATAATTCAACACATGTTAAGACAGGCAGACAGAAAGTAGTCCCATTCTCGCCGGTGGAACCCGTTCACGAGCATGACGCATGACCCCAGCCATTGTTTCGTTCAACCATATTTTAGGGAACGTAACAACCCGCATCACACGTCACCACCACAGAAATGTTAACTTGAGCGTGACATACTTAGGCTACCCATGTTAAGGCATCGAATTGAAAGTAATATTCAAATACTCATTTTAAGACATGACTTTGACACAAATATATTTGTAACGGAGTGGATCGACCCGGCTGAGAGCGACCCACTTCGTTCATTAGATGTGAGGGATCGAACCTCGCTTTTCACTATTTCCTAGGACAAGGAATAAAATACTCGATAAACAATAACGACTTTTATTTACAATTCTCTTAACCTATTACACGATATCGAGAGACGTTGACGCAAGCCTAAACACGGTTACAATATTATACGAAGCGGGACCGCCCGGGCGGCTGACGGAAGGACGACGGACTCCCGGTGGAGCGCGGGTGACGCGGCGGTCGCGGGGGGAACGCAGACGCTCGGGGTGGTTGGACGGGCCGGGCCGCGAGGCCAAGCGCGAGCAACAGCCCCTGTGGTCCTACCAGAGAGCTCGTACCACTCGTCAACCCAGAGGGTAATCAGGCCGACGATGGGATCGATCCAGAGGGAAATCAGACCGACCCCGATGGTACGGGCGCCGCTGGCGAACTGCCGGTTGACGCTCTTGTTCGGCGTTTTATACTTTTCTGCTGGCTGCTTCGGTGGGCCTCGGCGCGGTTCGGCGGGGATCGCGCCGCTGGTGTCATTGCCCTGGCGCGTGCGTTCACGTCGGCCCCGCGTGATGAGTCAGGCGGCACGTGTATCGTGGGCTGCTTGCGCTGTGACGGCGTGTTCACGCGGGTCCCTCGTGCGATGATTCACGCCGCCCGTGTAGGCTGCTTTGCGTTGTGACGGCGCTCGTCACACTCTCCCCTCTCGTTTTGAGATGTTTACCTGTAAACATCACCGTTGGTTACACACCATCCTCTGAATCAACAGAACTAGAAAGTGGTTTACTGTCGTCTGTATGTCACTTTGTATATTTCGAACCTATGCGTTTGGCTGTGCCTTCCCTCCTTTGTCACCCTTTTTGTATTTGGGTAACCTCACTATCCCCTTTCGGTGGTTACCCATGCGTTTTCTTCCTCTCCGTTTCTTTTTCTTCTTCTTTTGCCCCTCGGCTGCCACCACCTCTGTGGCCAGTGGCATTCTGGTGACATCGTTCGGTCGTCATCGGGTTCCTTTTTGGTTGACGGACCTTGCATTGCCGCTTCTTTGTCCGAGCACGCTGGGGTTGTCGCGTCCGCCGTCGTTTACTCCACTATAACTGATCCTTTTTTGACATTTTCTTGATTTCGATGTTATATTTCTTGTCTTGAGGGTAGGTTGATTTCTTTCTAGTGACATTTGTGTATTCTGTGTTCTTTGTCTATGCTTTCTTATAGTCCGATGTTTGTCTGGTCGGACCTTCCCGGTCGGGTCTATGTTGGATGGTGTGTGTCGTCTTGGACTATTCGTGTCGTGTTCTGACTTTTATCGGTTACGTTTCTTTCGTTTTATTCTTGGAATCTTTTTATATCCTTTATGTGTGCTGTGCATATCTTGCCTCCGTTGAGTGCTTTTAATAAAAATATCACGGGCGATTTTCTTTCTATTATCTTGTACGGGCCTGAGTATTTTGGTGCTAGTTTCGCGCAGAACTTTTTTTCTGCGTTTGACAGTGGAAAATCTCGTTTAAGTACGAGTTGTTCCATCTTTGGTTCCCATTCTCGTTTCGATTTATCGTAGTTTTTCTTTTGGTTTGTTGATGCTAGTTTCTGGTTCTCTCGTACCATTTGATAAATTTCTTCTAGTTTTTGTTTTTCTTTCAGTGTTGGAGTTGGGAGGTTGTTTTCGTCGTTAAAATGTCTAAGTTCCCTGCCGAATAACAAGAATGCGGGCGTGTATTTCGTTGATTCTTGTACTGAAGTGTTTATCGCAAAATTGAATTCACCTAAGTACTCGTCCCATTTTTTATGGTTTTTTTCTATAAAGGCGGCTATCATGGTTTCTAATGTCCTGTTTATTCTTTCTGTTGGGTTACACTGGGGTGTGTATGGTGCGGTAAGTCTCTGTTGTATACCGTACTTATCGAGTGTGTCTCTGAACTGTTTACTTGTGAAGACCTTTGCGTTGTCACTGAGTAATGTCTGTATTCTGCCGTATCTCATGAGTATGCACTCTTTTAGTGCGTTTATAACTGCGTTTGTCGTCGCGTTCCTCAATGGCTTTATTTCCGACCACTTTGTGAACTTATCGTGAAAAACGATGATCCATTGATATCCCTTTGACGATCGTGGTAGTGGTCCTATTAGATCGGTTGTCACTACTTGCCATGGTTCTTCCGTGTTATTGATATGCATGAGTCCTGGTCTTTTTTCCTGCGACGTTTTGTGTTTTTGACATGTCTCGCACCTGTTTACGTATTTTGCGACATCTCTAAAAATGCCTGGCCAATAATAACGTTGTGCTGTTTTGTTGAAGGTTTTTGATACCCCTAGGTGTCCTGCGCTAGGTTCGTCGTGGTTTTGTGAGAGGATTCTTCTTTTGTCGGAGTTTTTGACGCATAGCTTCCATTCGGTGTCGGGATCTAATTTGCCCCCGTATCGTGGATTGATTATTCTTCTATATAGTTTATCTTCCTGTATTCGATAGTCTGGTTCTGTTTCGGGGTTCGCCATTACCTTATTGAATTTCCTTGTGTACCATTCGTTTTCGTCAACTGACGCGGCGCATACTGGGTTTCTTGATAGTTCATCTGCTATCACGTTTTGTTTTCCCGGTTTGTATACTATGTCGAAGCTGTATTGTTGTAGTTCTAATGCCCACCTCGCTAGTCTTCCTGATGGGTTTTTTAGATTGTTAAGCCATTTTAGTGCTTGGTGGTCGGTTATGATGGTGAAGTGGTAACCTTCCAGAAATGGTCTCATTTTCCTAACTCCCCATACTACCGCTAGGCATTCTTTCTCTGTGGTTGTATACTTCACTTCTGGTGGTTGTAGTGTGCGGCTTGCGTACATTACCACCTTTTGTTTTCCCTCGTCTTCTTGCATTAGTACAGCCCCTAGTCCTGTGTCACTTGCGTCTGTTTGTAATATGAATGGTTTCGAGAAGTTGGCTCGGATTAAGATTGGGTCTTCTATTAATAATTTCTTTATTGCTTCGAATTGTTTTTGTTGTTCTTCTCCCCAGGTGAATTTCGTGTCTTTCTTCAGTAGTTTCACTATGGGTGACGTTAATTCGGCGTAGTTCGGGATAAATTTCCTATACCACGATGTCATTCCTATGAATCGCCGTACGTCCTTTACGTTTGTTGGTGCCTGTAGTTGTTTAATTGCCTGTATCTTTCCCTCATTCATCTTTAAACCTTCTTCCGTTACCACATGGCCTAGATACTCTACTTGGTGTTGACAGAATTCGCATTTTTCCTTGTTTATCCGTAAACCTGCGGCTCTGATTCTTCGAAATATTTCTTTTAGGTGTGTCATGTGTTCTTCGAACGTTTCACTGCATACTATTATATCGTCCAAGTAGACGTACGCGTATGGTTCCAAGTCTGGGCCTATTACCCTGTCCAGTAATCTTTGGAATGTCGCTCCACTCGAATGTAGTCCGAATGGCATGACCTTGAATTGATATAGTCCTCTTCCTGGTACGGTGAAGGCTGTGATTGGTTTGCTGGTTTCGTCTAACTTGACGTTCCAGTATCCATTCTTCAGGTCGAACTTCGAGAAGTACTTTCCTTTATTTAATTTTTCTAGGGTGTCGTCTATTTGTGGTATCGGATACGCGTCTTTTTCTGTAATTTCATTTATTTTTCTGAAATCTATGCAGAAACGGTATTCGCCGTTGTCTTTTTTGGCCATCACTATTGGTGAGCTGTACGGGCTGTCTGATTTTTCGATTATTCCCTCTGCTAACATCTTATTTACGTGTTCGTATATCTTTTCCTGCATCTTCGGGTTCCTGGGGTAATACTTCTGTTTTATTGGCTCTTTATGTTTTAGTTTTATGACGTGTTTCACCCATGTATTTCCTTTTGGGCTTTTTTCTGCTTTTTCGAATTCCTCGGCTATTATGGCTTGTAGTATTTCTTGTTGTTCCTTTGTTAACCTTTGCTTGCCCTCGCGTTTTTCCTTGGGTTCTTCTTTGTCGGTTTGTCTATTTGGCTTTTGTTCCCATCTTATTGCTAGTCCAAGTCTTCTTAACAAGTCCATGCCCATTATCATTACTGTAGTTGTTGGTAGATATATCACTTGATGTGTTAGTTTCTGTCCTGCGACTTCGAGTTCGATGTTCACTGCTGTGTCCGATGTTATTTTCGAACCGTCTGCTAATTTTATAGTGTTTGATTTGGGTATTACATCCTTCCTAGTTTCTTTTATGTGGTTCATGATGGTCTTGTTTATGTACGTGTTTGTTGACCCTGTATCCACCAGTGCTTCGTACGTCTTGTTGCCTATTTTTACCTCTGCGAATATTCTATTGTCTTTTTTTCTTTCTTGTACGTTTATTGTGTAGGCTTGTGACCCTGTTTTTCTCACTTTGTTCGCTCCGTTGCAGCAATCCCGAGTTAGTTTTCCTAGTAATCCGTAACGGCTGCAGAAAATAGCCTGTTTGCCTCGGCAGTCTCGGGCCCTGTGGTTTTTCTTTCCGCACTTCCAGCAGCATTTCCCTGGGTCATAGTCTGGTAAGATTAGTTTTCCTTCCGGCTTCTGTTTGTGTTCCTGGTTTCTGGACCCTGCTCTGGAGTGTTCTGGTTGGTTTCCCTTGTGGTAGTATGCCGGTGTCTTGTATGTATACTGATACTGATCTGTTCGGATTTTTTCGTATTCTTTTGCCAGCTGTATTAATTCCGTCATCGTGTTGAAATCTCTTCTTTTGATGTAGAACTGGTAGCTGCTTCTCATGTTGTCATAGATTCTCTCTAGTTGTTGTTCTGGTGTTAATTTCCCATATCTTCTGAATAATGTTTGCATGTTTGTTAGATAGTCGACGAAATCTTCACGTGCTTCCTGTTTCTTGTTTATGATCGTTTCTAACAGATTTTTCTCATAATTTTTCGGGTAGTAGTACAACTTGAAGCTGTCTGTTAAATCTTCCCATGTTTCCCAATATTGATTGTTGTTCCTGTACCATAGTGCTGCTTTTCCGTTGAGACATCTTGGTATGACGTGTATTATCTTGTCTTTGTTGACTTCTAATGTTTCGGCCAGTTCTTCCACTCTTTCTAGGAATTCTACGGCGTCTCCTGTTGAATCGAACTGTATCTTCCATCGGGACACTGCTTTGTCGAAGTCTGTTGCTCCGCTTTCGGTACCCATCGTGTTGTCTTGGCTAGTTGCTTCTTCGGTTTTTATCGTTTTTGATAACAGCTTCCTCAATTCCTCCACTGTGCTTGTAGTTGGAGCTGGTATGTTTCTCTTCTCTAGTTCTTCTGTTAGTTTTTGTTTGTTTAGTGAGTAGATCCAGGCAGTTGGCATAGTTCGCCTTCGATTTGTTCTCCCTGTCTTGGGTTTTTTTTTCTTTTTACGGTACGGGTGTTAGTGACTATCTTTTTTTTTTTTTCCTCTACGGTAACGGTACGGTTGTTAGTTAATATCTTTATATTTTTAATACCTACGGTAGCGGTACGGGTGCTAGTTTATGTCTTTTTATTTTATCTACGGTGCGGAAGTTAGTTTATCTCTTTTATTTTTAATATCTACGGTAGTTGTACGGGTGCTAGTTTATAATCTTTTGTTTTTAATATCTATGGTCACGGTACGGATGCTAGTTAATATATTTATGGTAACGGTACAGATGCTAGTTAATATCTTTTATTTTAATATCTATGGTAACGGTACTGAAGCTAGTTTATATCTTTTATTTTTAATATCTACGGTAACGGTACTGAAGCTAGTTTATATCTTTTAGTTTTAATATCTACGATAACCTACTCTGTTGCTAGGTTATTTCGCGGTGCTCAATTTAATTATTCCGGCGGTTACAGCAAGTACGGTCGGTCGGCGAGCGTTATTTCTACCTACTGTATTTTTCTTATTAATTTTTCCCTAATTTCCGCGGTGTTCCCCCTTGTGTCGTACGTGTAGTAGTTTTCTAAACGAAGAGATGCTTTTCCCGTGATTTATCTAACTACTCGAGGTTAATCAAGCCGACTAATCCGGGATAAGCATCTATTTCGCGTTTTCTTATTCTTTTCCCTATGTTTTCTTTTTCTTTATACGATCGGTTACTCACCCTTTCAGTGGACCCGATAAATCGAATCGATTACGTGAAAGAGTTTGTGACCGTTAAGTTGTAAAAGTCGCGAGTATTCCTAAAGTGAAATGACCTACTGTATGCTTGCCACTCTGTGTTTTTCGGTACGGGTAGACACCACCACGGTCGCGTGGAGCGTGTCTATTTTTACGGAATATGCCTGTGAACGCGACGCGGTACTTTTTCTCGCGACGCGACGCGGCGGACGGACCGGCCAAGCGTAACGGATTGGCGCGGGTGAGTGGTTTTACGGATGCGACGCGATTCTTAAGCGACGCAAAACGGACCGGCTACCTAATTGGTTCGCGCGGTATTTTCACGGACGAGTAGGTGGTTTTTTTTTTTTCACGTGTTCACGGAACGGTATCGCGGGTTTTTGCGGTGGGCGCCAAATGTAACGGAGTGGATCGACCCGGCTGAGAGCGACCCACTTCGTTCATTAGATGTGAGGGATCGAACCTCGCTTTTCACTATTTCCTAGGACAAGGAATAAAATACTCGATAAACAATAACGACTTTTATTTACAATTCTCTTAACCTATTACACGATATCGAGAGACGTTGACGCAAGCCTAAACACGGTTACAATATTATACGAAGCGGGACCGCCCGGGCGGCTGACGGAAGGACGACGGACTCCCGGTGGAGCGCGGGTGACGCGGCGGTCGCGGGGGGAACGCAGATGCTCGGGGTGGTTGGACGGGCCGGGCCGCGAGGCCAAGCGCGAGCAACAGCCCCTGTGGTCCTACCAGAGAGCTCGTACCACTCGTCAACCCAGAGGGTAATCAGGCCGACGATGGGATCGATCCAGAGGGAAATCAGACCGACCCCGATGGTACGGGCGCCGCTGGCGAACTGCCGGTTGACGCTCTTGTTCGGCGTTTTATACTTTTCTGCTGGCTGCTTCGGTGGGCCTCGGCGCGGTTCGGCGGGGATCGCGCCGCTGGTGTCATTGCCCTGGCGCGTGCGTTCACGTCGGCCCCGCGTGATGAGTCAGGCGGCACGTGTATCGTGGGCTGCTTGCGCTGTGACGGCGTGTTCACGCGGGTCCCTCGTGCGATGATTCACGCCGCCCGTGTAGGCTGCTTTGCGTTGTGACGGCGCTCGTCACATATTGGAAACACTGAATAGAATAGAATTATTTTGATATACAGGTTAATCATTACCTACTGTCTCATAAATCGCTGGAACGCTTATCCACGCTTTTTTGTTATTTATATAGTCTTCAATTGTATAATATGCTTTTTTCATGAGTGTAGTTTTAATTGATTTCTTAAGGTGGAATATACGAGTCTGCCCGCGAAGTTCAAATTTAATTTGGCTTTTCCCATTTTGTAAAGTAATACGACAAACTAGGCTTATGGCGTTCTAATTGCGCCAGTAGTATTATCATCTTCACAAGTTTACATAAAAATCTTTACTTGAAAGTGACCAGTTTAAGAAATTAATCAAAATACCGTGTTGGACGTGAGTTACTCACAAATTAGTCAGTATTTTGATTAATTTCTTAAACTGGTCACTTTCAAGTAAAGATTTTTATGTAAACCTGTGAAGATGATAATTCTACTGGCGCAATTAGAATGCCATTAGCCTAGTTTGTCGTATTAGTTTACAAATTGCGAAAAACCAAATTAAATTTGAATTTCGCGGGCAAACCCGTATTCATCCTTAAACTCGTTTGATAAGGATTGTAATTTCCACAGGTCCGTATCTTAGCCCAGATCCGCCTGTATTGGATGCTGAGTCACTTCCCGTACTCGTACCGGGCGCTTGTTCCCAAGCTGGTGGATCTCTTAGCGAAGGGGGGTGAAGGCGACGAGTGGCACGCGAGGCACAAGGGCGCCTTGCACATCATCATGTACCCCAAAGTCGGGCCCATGATCGCGAAGCAAGACTGGGACGTCATTAGGGCCCTTTGGCCTGCCATTCTGAAAGCGCCGCTGAGTGAAAAACCTAGTATATTAAGGTATTATTCAATTTATGCGTGACTTTTTTTCTATAAGTTAGTTAGTTCGCACTTGACTCCGGTCTTGCTAACGTCATACATACATTAGAACCTAGAAATCGAGTAATTATGTGTGTATCGGAATACAACACAACTATGCGAAGATCAACGCTCTAAAAAATTTTATGAAGATTTTATTTACGCAATTAAACGACGATTTAAGCAATTAAATACCTTAACCTTATTAGCCTAAGGGCCTGTATTACCACCTTCTGATAAGTGTCGGATAGGCTAACCGTAAATTTTGTCACTTTCTTACTTTATGTCAAGTGACAAAGACAAAATATGCGAATAAGCTATCAGACACTTATCAGAAGGTGGTGAAAATGGCCCTTAATAATTTAGCTCCTACACGAATGTAAGTAACTACTTGTGAGTCGGCGGTAAAATTATGGCAGCGAGAATTTCTGATCAAGATGAATGAAATAAGCCCAAACCAGAGGAAACTTCTGTAAACCGCTGAGGGATTCTCTCGACTGTCTTCCGGGATAAAAATTATCTTATGTCCTTCCTTAGTATGCAAGCTCTCCTCTTTCTGACGACCTCCCTGGCTCAGTGGTGTGCGCTGTGGTCTTATAACTAGGAGGTCCCAGGTTCGATTCCTGGCGGGGTCTATTTAGGAATTTATAATTTCAGAATTGTCTCTGGTCTGGTCTGGTGGGTTGGCTGTGGCTAGTTACCACCCTACCGTCAAAGACGTGCCGCCAAGCGATTTAGCGTTCCGGCACGATGCCGTGTAGAAACCACTTAGGGGTATGGGTTGAATGTTCACTGCCATACCCCTTCCAAGCTAGCCCGCTCCCATCTTAGACTGCATCGTCACTTACCATCAGGTGAGATCGCAGTCAAGGACTAGTTTGTCATCGAATAAATAAAAAAACTATACTTAGCTAGATTTCTTCGGAATCTACTTTTACACGTATATTCTCTGATAATCTCTATAATATGAGATAGGGATTTCCTAATATTAATATATTATCGCCTACAGGCTAGAGCAGGCATTCAGCGACTGCCTACATCGCCAGTTCCCTACAGTCAACACTCGACTGACAATCTCAGATAGTGCCATAGAATGTGCTAAGCAACTTCTCCCCGAAGCGGAGTTGAACGATCCCGCGTTCAAAGCCTTGTTGGACGAAGCCGTGGAGAAAGAAATAGCGACATCAGATAGAATGGAGAAGGTGTATAATGAGTTGGTCGAGGAATTGGTTGAAGTTGCTGAGGCGCCTAATGTGTGAGTAGCACTTTTTTATTTCAAGATTATTGCACTTAATCAATAAAACACGTACACACACACACACACACGTACACACACACACACACAGACACACTCGGTGTTAGCTTAAGTTTTTCATAATTATATAAATTATTGTTGGAAGGAACAACCTTCTGCAACACAGGTTTTCCTAGCGCAGAGGGTAGGGACTACTTTTTATGTATCAATATTATATTCTATACTAGATGATGCCCGCAACTTCGTCGGCGTGGATTAATAAGGTTTTTAATTCCTGCGGGACCTCTGTAATTTTCCGGGATAAAAAGCAGCCTGTGTATTAATCCTAAATATGAGCTATCTCCATTCCAAATTTCAGCCAAAGCTGTTCATTCGCTGTGGCGTAAAGGAGACCATCCATCCTCACAAACTATCGCATAATATTAGTAGGAACTAGGAACTAGGATGGAAATGACAAATGAAAGAATCGGCGCCATTTTCTCAACTAAAAATGACATTCCCAATTTCACAGACAATGGCGTCGTCTAGAACTGGCGATGCAAATGTTGACATACTGTCCGCTGGTCCAAACCCCGTACCCCGCGCGAGCGGTACGCTTCATGGTACGGTCGTTACTGCACGACGACATCGCGGTACGGCGGACCGCGCAGAAGTTAACGCTGTACGCGTTGAAGCAGAGAAAGAACAAAATCAAGAAGATTGAAATCGACCCGTACGAAGTTATGGGGTTACCCAAACCTGAGAAGCATGTACCTGGTAAGATTACTTAATGGTCACCCACTCTTCTTCTCCAATTAATCCTTCATGTCTAAGCATATTCGTCACCGTTACAAGTTTTTTTTTAATTTTTCTATATTTATCATACTAATAGTATAAATGTAAACTGTGTTTGTTTATTTGTTTGTTGGTTTGCCCTTCAATCACGCCGCAACAACAACGGTTAGAAGTGATTTGAGTAAAGTTGATGACCTGGAGAGTGACACAGGCTACTAGACATAGAACACCCCCCACATGTGAATCTATGGTCGGATTATGATATACCCAACATCCTATTACCCAGTTTGCTGCTCCGTCTACAGATCCTCCTCCTAGATCCTCGATCATCACCTATCTAACAATCAAATCAACAACAACAGATCAAAATCGTATTCATTTGATGGATTTAGCGTCAAAGTAAAATAAACCATAACGGCATTGAATTAGAGCTCAATTTCGTGTATGCATTCTTTTACGTTTAGGTATGTACGATACGTTCCATAACGCTCGATGTTAAAATCGGTTGTACTGAATTTGTGACTCTAAATCAATACAGTCAAGGAATATTTTACTTTGGCTATTTTTAGACAATCGTACCTCAGATGGCAATAATATTTAGACAATCCCACAGCTGGTGTTCTCTTTTAGGTTACAGGCAGGACCTTGAGTGGGCCATCTGGTCTGAAGACAAGGAAATAAACACTGACGAAGAGTGGGACAGGCCTTGGTTGCGCGACTATGTTTATGGGTTCTTCGCATGGCCTAAAAAACTTAAGGTAACATTTTCTGTACAAATATTACATATTATTATTTACGTCGTTTTTTGACGTGATAACGTCTTATAAATCGATGAACACCAGCTGCACCACGAAAAAGTGTCACGTTCTGCCTGAGCCTGAGCGTGCAAGTGAGAGCGCGGAACAAGCGATAGCTTGTGACACATTTATTCATCAATGTTCCTTTATGACGTTATCACGTGAAACTATCGTCCGTAAACCGACTTTACAGACAACCAATTTTTTTTATTTTTTTTTTATTCGATGACAAGCTAATCCTTGACTGTGATCTCACCTGAAGATTAGTGATGATGCAGTCTAAGATGGTAGCGGGCTTACTTAGAAGGGGTATGGCAGTGAACATTCAACCCATACCCCTAATCGGTTTCTACACGCCATCGTGCCGGAACGCTAAATCGCTTGGCGGCACGTCTTTGAGGCTAAACCTCCCACCAGACGTCGTCTTTTAATCAAGTGTATAATCATAAAATCATTTATTTTTTTGCTGTTGGCATTTGTTTTTTGGCTAGTCTGTAAATTTAAAAAAAAAAATTGATAAATTAGTTTATTATCGCGATGTCAAACACCAGTTCATACTTGTATAGCATGATATTATAGTGATTAGTGTTTTTCTTCTACCAGGTGGCAGCACCAATAGGCGAACAGAAGTTATCGCTCGATACTCCGCCCGAGGAAATGGAGGAAGGCGAGCGGTACTTGTTCGAGTTCTTCAGCGACGAGGCGAACGTCGACCGCCTCGTGGCCTTCTTCACCGTGGAGGACAAGAAGGGCAAGGACAAGTTCAATGGGATACGCTTCACCATGTTTCGGGTAACATTCCTTGCAGTATTGTATTGTATCTGAAGTGGTGACGCCTGCCGTCGTCAGACGGATTTGCGGCCATCCATAAATTACGTCACACGTCGAGAGGGGGGAGGGGGCCAACAAAATGTGACATTATGTGACAAGGGACGGGGGGGGGAGGGCTTGATGTTAAAATCTAAAATACTAAAACGCTAAATTTATATGTAAATCAAAAACTCGAAAATATTAGTAGTAACGCCATTATCTAAAATTTAATTTAATTTTTATTTTAATTCTACTAAAGATTTTATTTTTAATTAAATATAAAAAAAATATAAAAACTGCCGTTTTAATTTAATTACTTCTGAAATAAAAAATTGAAAAATATGGGAAGTCACACCAGGGATGGGTCACAAGTATGACCACCTGTGACAAGGACGGGGTGGTACAAAACCATACATTTTGTGTGACGTAATTTATGGATGGCCCCCTTCCCCGTGTTTGGACACAGTACTATTCCTTATAAGTAAGACTTGTTTTAAATCTTCATTCAAATGTGAGTACTTATGTGAGTAGAAGTAGTAGTAGTGTTGGAATTTGTCATCGGTCTTTTCGTGACCAGTTTTTTTTGTCGGTTTTTTAATTAATTACATCTTGTAAAAAATGAACAAATGACATCATTTAACACAAAACAGCAATAATGTACGATACGCTCGCGAACAACTGTTTTTCAAAAGTTCAAAGCACTCGGCCTAAGTACCTACTACGTATACGTGTAGGTATCGGCGTTCGTTGTTTGCAATAAATTGCGTGCTTTAACATTACAATATTTGCACAACGTCATTTCGTAATAGGTGGCATTTATAATTGCGTTAACGTGTCCCTAATACATCCTGTATAATGTTGCCACTTTTAAGTTTGTTTTTGTTTTGGATGCAAATAAATAAAGTGCAAATGTAAACACTGAGTATAAGTATAATTACTGGTTAACAATTAATGGTTGGTTTTACGACAAGTAGGTTAATTTAAGACCTTAATATATCTGTAAATAGCTTAGCGGAAAAAGTTTAGCGGATCTTATTGTAATGTTGTGGATATAACAATTCATTTGACCGCCAACAGATGGCGTTCGCTCAGTTCGGCGAGCGTGTGTCGGACAGGCTGATGTGGCACGCGGTGCGCTGCGCGGCCGACACGCAGGAGGCGCCGCAGCGGTTCGCGGCAGAACTGGCCGCGGCTGCGTTGCGCGCGCCGCGCTTCTGGCCGCGAACACGGGCGCTTGCCTTATACAACACCGCCATGGAAGTTATCAAAGCAGGTATGTCGCTTAACCAAGTGAGGAAGATATTGCTGGATTTCAACCTCAGAAAGGAGGTTGGCGAATTTTGACCCAGCATTTTTAAAAACTGTTCAGATTCAGAAAACATTTAATTTTAATTAATATTTTTCAGAGAATTTTTATGTGTAAACCCCATATTTTTAGAAGATAAGGATCAAAAATATAATTATTCATAAGTACACATTATAAATAACCCTTACATGGCAATACAAGTGAATATCTTTTTTTCTCACAACTTTATTTAATAGACTTTGATTAATTTTTTGTTAGTCTGGTTTATTAGAACAAGTATGAGAAGTTTGGTTCGTGAACGTGGGCGTTCAGTGTTCAGTTCAGTTCGTCTGGGTCAGAAACTCTATGGAATTCGCCATTCTCCTTTGCCGTCAACCCCTAAAATAGGGATTTGAAAAATCGAACTTGACGTGAGCGAGGACTAGTTTTTGATATCATCATTCCCCTGGCGCATTTCCTATTTGGGGTCGGCCCTCCTTATACTTGATCGCCACTTGTTGCGATCTTGAGTTATTGCTGGCGTTAGGTCGAGCATCGTCATATCTGAAATCATATCATCGTCATATATGAAAAGCTAGTTTTTGATATGTATTTAGAAAACATATTCGAACGTGTAGTACTTGTTACCAGGGCTGACCTCGGTAACGGCGGAGACGATGGAGGACTGGGGCACGTGCGTGGCGACGGGCGTGGAGAAGCTGGACCCCGTGCGCGGCGGCACCGTGCTCAAGGCGCTGCTGCAGCTGTGCGCGCCGCCGCCCGCGCTCGGCGACGCCGACCCCGACCATCACACTTCCTTCGTGGTCTGCGCGAGGCTGTACGCTCTGCAGGTGAGCTGACTGCTGCGTTATACCGACACATCTAACAATGAAAACTTTACTTTTTAGAATCAACGCCATCTTTGGCCACATGTTAGAACCAACTCGTAATAAATAAGCGCGCACCTTAAGAGAATATTATCTTCTTACAATGAAAACATTACCTTTTAGAATCAACACCATCTTTGGCCACATGTTAGTACCAACTCGTAATAAATAAGCGCGCACCTAAAGAGAGTATTATCTTACAATGAAAATATTACCTTTTAGAATTAATGCAATCTTTGGCCACATGTTAGAACCATCTCGTAATATATAAGCGCGCACCTAAAGAGCGTATTATCTTACAATGAAAATATTACCTTTTAGAATCAACGCCATCTTTGGCCATATGTTAGAACCATCTCGTAATAAATAAGCGCGCACCTTAAGAGAATATTATCTTCTAACAATGAAAACATTACCTTTCAGAATCAACGCCATCTCTCGCCACATGTTAGAACCATCTCGAAATAAATAAGCGCGCACTTAATGAAAATATTATCTTCTAACAGTGAAAATGTTACCTTTTAGAATCAACGCCATCTCTCGCCACATGTAAGAACCATCTCTTAATAAATAAGCGCGCACCTAATGAAATATTGTCTAAGCCCCCATCCGCCAAGTCCGTACCGCGCGATAAGGAACTTCGTTCCAATATTCTATTATATTGTATTCCAACAGGGTGCCCTGGGATCACTGACGTGGCGAGCCGCGCCGCTGGCCGCCGAGTTGCTCAAGCGGCTGGACGCTGCCAACTTCATCCAGCACCCCTACCAGAATGTGCGCGAAACTGTTGGCAGGTGAGGGGAACTTATACACTCCAATATATATGCCTGCCTGTCTTAACATATTATATTGAATTGTAAGTATGCATTTTTTGGAACTTCCCCTCATTGTGTATGCAGTTATACATAGCATACTACGCGTTCGTTTGAAGTTGAGCCCTGCACCATAGAGTAAAGTAATCGACGTAGTCGTAATTCCTAGTTCCATGCCGACAGTACGGACACAGTATAGGATATGCAGTAGTTAGACACCTTTGATCTAGTGGTACTACGCGCTTTGACAAATGAACCACGGGACCAGTAACGCGCCTAATGCTACGAACAAAAAAGTCTGCCACTTTTGGTGCGGGGGGGAGGAAACACTACATACACAGAACTGCACACTTTATCAATTCCATTTGTGTCATTATGGCACACAAAAGACAAAAACTCCAACACTATTACATTTACGCACACATATAGATTAAATACAGTGTAAGACAGACAAATTAATTGCGATGCTACCATATCGATATTTTATATCGATAGTTTTCCTAAGAAAAAACAGAAAATTTCTTAAGCAGCAAAACGCACTCAAACAAAATTTTAATCATCTAACTCTTTACTTGGTTAGCGTGACACGTCTTTTTTTAGGGTTCCGTAGTAAAACAACTAGGAACCCTTACAGTTTCGCCAAGTCTATTGGTACTTACTGTGGTAAGTTAGAGACTATAATCATTATATTATAACTAGCAAAAAGCTGAGCTTTGTGAGAGCTCGCGTAGTTTTTCTAACGGGTAATAATTTTTACGTTAATGGTTATAAAATTATTTTTTTTTGACAGATAACACATTTGGATAGATAGGAAATTAAATTACAATGTTAAATCACAAATCCATAGGTGTGATAGTTTTTCAGCGAAGTGTACCACAAAATGTACAGTTTGTGGGATAGTGATAGGTCTCGCTCCGCTCTTAAAACTATTAAACTTACTAAAACTTATTGACTATTAAACTTATTTATTATATTAAACTTAGGGCCTCTTTCACGACCTTCAAGTAAAGTCTCTAGTAGGCTAATTGCCGGTTAAAGTCACGAGTAACGTGAAAGTGGATTTCACAATTGCTGAGTAGCACTAATCGACGGTTAAAGTAGCCTGCAACTTACTTCCAGCTTCATGTGCCAATTAAGCTTGTTTAATTGACGAGTAACGTTATATTCGAACGAACTTGACAGTTGATATCCAATTATTTAAATCGAAATTATTGTTTTGAAGGGATTTATTTGAATTGGTGCATCTGCAGCATCAGGATTGAGGAGTTAGAATCCGAATTTTTTATACTAAAATCTCGCAAAGTTTTTCAATGGATAATTTCAATGGAAAATATTTGCGCAAATTAGTTAAGAAATCTCGGAGATCAATATCTCCGTGTTTGTTTTTTTACCTACGGACATCGATATGTCTGTAGGTAAAAAAAACACAAATCCTCCTTTATTGAAAGTCAGTTAAAAAGTAGCCTAACTTACCCCTTATAACACCAGCTATCTGCCTGGCCTTTGTCGAGATTAGCCGGAACAAACAGACAGAGAGACAGACAGACAGAAAAAATTTTGTTTTTTTATAAGTATGTAGGTACCGTATTTACTTTCATAATATGCATTTATTAAAAAGCTGATACGTTGACATTACAAACAGACACTTCAATTTTATTTATTTGTATAGATAGGATACCATAATTATGAAATACCGAACAAAACAATCAAAATCACCACGATAAACAAAGGACGCATTACAAAAAAACTGACATAATATTTTATTGAGTGCCAGATGGCAGCGTTCAAAGTAGCCTCTATTGAATGAAAGTTTGAATGCATTTTAAAGATCATTCAATTATTCCTTGAGTTATTACTCGGGACATTGTTTTGTAATGTGAAACTGATAAAATTTACTTGTAACTTTTACGTGCTGATTAACGCTAATTAGGAAGTAACTAATCAAGACTTTACTTGAAGGTCGTGAAAGAGGCCCTTAATAACTAACTATACTAAAAATTATCTTAAAACTTGCTCCTCCGCATCATAAACCGATACCGTGACAACTTATTCAATAAAATCATAATAATCTATATATATAAAAGAAAGTGGTGTTACACTAGCGGCACGCTATGATGGCCGGTTTGACACATTACAATAGTGATGTGGAATGTCAATTTATTCTCGAACAAAAAACAATTAAGTTTTGTTTTTGTACCTGATTAAATAGGTTTAATAAAACAAAAATGTATATGTTTATTTAATTTATTTGAACGAACTGAATATTTGAATGAAAATGAATATACATACTTTATATGCACACAAGAAACATATGAATACAAAAGATACCAAAAAAGGTGCCACAAAAGGCCATAATTAATCAGATTCGTCCATACTACTATTTTCACTGTCGTCACTGCTATCATCACCTACATTATTATAATATATATAGCTCGATTACCACTCACTCACTGACACACTCACTCACTCATTGACAGGGTTGTTCTCCTAGAAGGAGACAGAAATCGATATAATGATGTAGGGGAGATATGTCCGGGTGGGGGATTCGAGTTGGGGAAAATTATGACATTTCGGAAAAACAAGATGGCGGCCGACGTGATTCTTGCAACTCTTTTGTTTTCCAACCGATTTCTTTGAAATTTTGGATTATTGTAGAAATTAGTAAACGATTAACAGAAAAAGTGAAAAAAATTAAAAAAACAAGATGGCGGCCGAGCTGTGACGTCTCAAATTTCCGACCCCTCTCCTGTAAAATTTTGTATGAAAAAAATTTTTTTCACCCATGGTGTCGTATAGAGCTCAAAGAATGTGACTCGGAGAAAGGTGGAGAGAGCTGATGAGTGAGGAGTTCGGAGACGGGCGAGGGGCACGGCCAGGGTATAGAAGATAGGTGGAGGGTGCTCGACCAAATGTCATTCGAAACCTCGAGCAATTGCCAGTGAGTTGAAAAAAAATTCCAAAATGGCGGAAAAAAAATGGCGGCAAATTTTGTCCGTCTCTCTCTCGGAAACTATAAAAGATGGAGGAGCGGTTTCTCGACAAAAGATGATCAAAACCCGGAGGTCTACCTGGTGAGTAGGAAAAAAATTCAAGATGGCGGATTTTTTTTTCCCATACAAAATGTATGGGGAATATTGAAGGGACTAGAAGTTGGGAACTATGCAAGACATTGATTTTGATAGGTTCATAGGGCTTTTTTTCTTTTTCTTTTTTTCATTTTACATTTGTTTTTTTTCTTTTTTTTCATTTTACATTTGTTTTTTTTTCTTTTTTTTCATTTTTTTTTTCTTTTTTTTCTTTTTTTTTTCTTTTTTTTTCTTTTTCTTTTGTGAATGAGGAGCACGGCCAGGTTATTGCAGATAGGTGGGGTGTGCTCGAACAAATTTTTTGGCAAAAGATGACCAGAATCCGAAGGTCTACTTGATGAGTAAAAAAATCGCGGTCCGCTTTAGCGGGCCGCGCACCCACGCGCCCTACTTGTAGTAATAACACTTCCCGCGAACTGCTTTAGCAGCTCGCGCACCGAGCGAAATAAATAAAGCCGAACAATCGCGGTCCGCTTTAGCGGGCCGTGCACCCACGCGCCCTACTTGTAGCAATAACACTTCCCGCGAGCTGCTTTAGCAGCTCGCGCACCGAGCGAAATAAATAAAGCCGAACAATCGCGGTCCGCTTTAGCGGGCTGCGCACCCACGCGCCTTACTTTTAGTAATAACATTTCCCGCGAGCTGCTTTAGCAGCTCGCGCACCGAGCAAACGCTAGTTATAATATATATAGCTCGATTACCACTCACTCACTCACTCACTCACTCATTGACACAATTGTTCTCCTAGAAAGAGACAAAAAACGATACAATGATGTATGGGAGATATGTCCGGGTGGGGGATTCGAGTGGGGAAAAATTATGACATTTCGGAAAAACAAGATGGCGGCCGACGTGAATCTTGCAACTCTTTTGTTTTCCAACCGATTTCTTTGAAATTTTGGATTATTGTAGAAATTAGTAAACGATTAACAGAAAAAGTGAAAAAAATTAAAAAAACAAGATGGCGGCCGAGCTGTGACGTCCCAAATTTCCACCCCTCTCCTGTAAAATTTTGTATGAAAAAAATTTTTTTCACCCATAGTGTCGTATAGAGCTCAAAGAATGTGACTCGGAGAAAGGTGGAGAGAGCTGATGAGTGAGGAGTTCGGAGACGGGCGAGGGGCACGGCCAGGGTATAGAAGATAGGTGGAGGGTGCTCGACCAAATGTCATTCGAAACCTCGAGCAGTTGCCAGTGAGTTGAAAAAAAAATCCAAAATGGCGGAAAAAAAATGGCGGCAAATTTTGTCCGTCTCTCTCTCGGAGACTATAAAAGATGGAGGAGCGGTTTCTCGACAAAAGATGATCACAACCCGGAGGTCTACCTGGTGAGTAGGAAAAAAATTCAAGATGGCGGATTTTTTTTTTTACATACAAAATGTATGGGGAATATTGAAGGGACTAGAAGTTGGGAACTAAGCAAGACATTGATTTTGATAGGTTCATAGGTGTCTTAGATCTCGGAGAATTAAAAAAGAAAAATATACTGGCCGAATTGAGAACTTCCTCCTTTTTGGAAATGGGTTAAAAAAGGTGAAAGAGTGGTTTTTTTGCCAACTATCCACGCGACCAACTAGGTGGGGTGTGCTCCAACAAAAATTACTCGAAACCACATCCAATTAGCAGGGAGTTGAAAAAAAAACTCCA
This sequence comes from Oeneis ivallda, assembly GCA_029955525.1. Classification (NCBI taxonomy): domain Eukaryota; kingdom Metazoa; phylum Arthropoda; class Insecta; order Lepidoptera; family Nymphalidae; genus Oeneis; species Oeneis ivallda. The sequence goes on along the minus strand of JARPMR010000024.1, from coordinate 17,145,692 downwards.
AAATGGCGGATTCAAGATGGCGGCCATAGAAACTTTCTCTGGTGTCTATCTCGGAGAGTATAAAAGATGGAAGAGTAGTTTCTCGGCAACAGATGATCAAGACCCAAAGGTCTACTTGATGATCAGGAAAAAAAACAAGATGGCGGAATTTTTTTTCCATGCTTTTTTTTTCTTTTTTTTCATTTTTCATTTTCTTTTTTTCTTTCTTCTTTTTTTCTTTTCTTTTTTTCTTTTTTTTTCTTTTTCTTTTGTGAATGAGGAGCACGGCCAGGTTATTGCAGATAGGTGGGGTGTGCTCGAACAAATTTTTTGGCAAAAGATGACCAGAATCCGAAGTTCTACTTGATGAGTAAAAAAATCGCGGTCCGCTTTAGCGGGCCGCGCACCCACGCGCCTTACTTTTAGTGATAACACTTCCCGCGAGCTGCTTTAGCAGCTCGCGCACCGAGCAAACGCTAGTTATAATATATATAGCTCGATTACCACTCACTCACTCACTCATTGACACAATTGTTCTCCTAGAAAGAGACAAAAAACGATACAATGATGTATGGGAGATATGTCCGGGTGGGGGATTCGAGTGGGGAAAAATTATGACATTTCGGAAAAACAAGATGGCGGCCGACGTGAATCTTGCAACTCTTTTGTTTTCCAACCGATTTCTTTGAAATTTTGGATTATTGTAGAAATTAGTAAACGATTAACAGAAAAAGTGAAAAAAATTAAAAAAACAAGATGGCGGCCGAGCTGTGACGTCTCAAATTTCCACCCCTCTCCTGTAAAATTTTGTATGAAAAAAATTTTTTTCACCCATGGTGTCGTATAGAGCTCAAAGAATGTGACTCGGAGAAAGGTGGAGAGAGCTGATGAGTGAGGAGTTCGGAGACGGGCGAGGGGCACGGCCAGGGTATAGAAGATAGGTGGAGGGTGCTCGACCAAATGTCATTCGAAACCTCGAGCAGTTGCCAGTGAGTTGAAAAAAAATTCCAAAATGGCGGAAAAAAAATGGCGGCAAATTTTGTCCGTCTCTCTCTCGGAGACTATAAAAGATGGAGGAGCGGTTTCTCGACAAAAGGTGATCACAACCCGGAGGTCTACCTGGTGAGTAGGAAAAAAATTCAAGATGGCGGATTTTTTTTTTTACATACAAAATGTATGGGGAATATTGAAGGGACTAGAAGTTGGGAACTATGCAAGATATTGATTTTGATAGGTTCATAGGGCTTTTTTTCTTTTTCTTTATTTTTCATTTTTTTTTTTTTTTTTCTTTTTTTTCATTTTTTTTTTCTTTTTCTTTTGTGAATGAGGAGCACGGCCAGGTTATTGCAGATAGGTGGGGTGTGCTCGAACAAATTTTTTGGCAAAAGATGACCAGAATCCGAAGGGCTACTTGATGAGTAAAAAAATCGCGGTCCGCTTTAGCGGGCCGCGCACCCACGCGCCCTACTTGTAGTAATAACACTTCCCGCGAGCTGCTTTAGCAGCTCGCGCACCGAGCGAAATAAATAAAGCCGAACAATCGCGGTCCGCTTTAGCGGGCCGCGCACCCACGCGCCCTACTTGGAGCAATAACACTTCCCGCGAGCTGCTTTAGCAGCTCGCGCACGGAGCAAACGCTAGTTATAATATATATAGCTCGATTACCACTCACTGACTCACTCATTGACAGGGTTGTTCTCCTAGAAGGAGACGGAAATCGATATAATGATGTACGGGAGATGTGTTCGGGGGGGGGAGTCGAGTTGGGGAAAATTATGACATTTCGGAAAAACAAGATGGCGGCCGACGTGAATCTTGCAACTCTTTTGTTTTCCGACCGATTTCTTTGAAATTTTGGATTATTGTAGAAATTAGTAAACGATTAACAGAAAAAGTGAAAATAATTAAAAAAACAAGATGGCGGCCGAGCTGTGACGTCTCAAATTTCCGACCCCTCCTGTAAAATTTTGTATGAAAAAAATTTTTTTCACCCATGGTGTCGTATAGAGCTCAAAGAATGTGACTCGGAGAAAGGTGGCGAGAGCTGATGAGTGAGGAGTTCGGAGACGGGCGAAGGGCACGGCCAGGGTATAGTAGATAGGTGGAGGGTGCTCGACCAAATGTCATTCGAAACCTCGAGCAGTTGCCAGTGAGTTGAAAAAAAATTCCAAAATGGCGGAAAAAAAATGGCGGCAAATTTTGTCCGTCTCTCTCTCGGAGACTATAAAAGATGGAGGAGCGGTTTCTCGACAAAAGATGATCAAAACCCGGAGGTCTACCTGGTGAGTAGGAAAAAAATTCAAGATGGCGGATTTTTTTTTTCCATACTAAATGTATGGGGAATATTGAAGGGACTAGAAGTTGGGAACTATGCAAGACATTGATTTTGATAGGTTCATAGGGCTTTTTTTTTCTTTTTTTTCATTTTACATTTGTTTTTTTTTTGTTTTTTTTCATTTTTTTTTCTTTTTTTTTCTTTTTCTTTTGTGAATGAGGAGCACGGCCAGGTTATTGCAGATAGGTGGGGTGTGCTCGAACAAATTTTTTGGCAAAAGATGACCAGAATCCGAAGGGCTACTTGATGAGTAAAAAAATCGCGGTCCGCTTTAGCGGGCCGCGCACCCACGCGCCCTACTTGTAGTAATAACACTTCCCGCGAGCTGCTTTAGCAGCTCGCGCACCGAGCGAAATAAATAAAGCCGAACAATCGCGGTCCGCTTTAGCGGGCCGCGCACTCACGCGCCCTACTTGTAGTAATAACACTTCCCGCGAGCTGCTTTAGCAGCTCGCGCACCGAGCGAAATAAAGAAAGCCGAACAATCGCGGTCCGCTTTAGCGGGCCGCGCACCCACGCGCCTTACTTTTAGTAAAACACTTCCCGCGAGCTGCTTTAGCAGCTCGCGCACCGAGCGAAATACTAGTTAATAATTATATGTTCGTTTTCTATAATATTATCTATTTTCACATCTCTTTCATAATCTTCCCTTATTAATTTAACAGTTCTATTCACAACCTTTTCCCAGTCTCCTTTAGTCACATGTTCACAAGCTTCTTCTAATAATTTTAGCATTTTTTTTGTGGTAAATGGGGGTTCTGTATTGTGTCTTGCAGCATATCCCTTAATTTGAGCCCACACCAACTCAATCGCATTATACTCACAATGGTAAGGCGGTAACCGTATAACTCTGTGCCCATGTTCTAATGCTATTTCGTCAATGACGTATCGGATCTTGGTTGGTTTGTTTTCTTTTAAAAGACGTACTAATTCCGCTTTTAACATATTCATGTTTGCATCTACGCCATTTTTACGAAGCCATGCGACGATATACTTTTCGAAGCAACGTCAATTCGAAACTGCTTTGTTTTGCATTGAGCATTGACGCGAGTTTGCCGGAGGTAGTAGTTGTGCTAGCCAGCGATCCTATGTGACGATCGTATTACACTAGCGGCACGCTATGATGGCCGGTTTGACGTTTGTCCGCTCATGAAGTTCCGTATTAATTGATAACGACTTTGAAGGAAATAATTGTATTACTTTATTGACGATAGTGATGTGCAGAGATTCATAAATTTTATCGAATGTAGTTTTAGGTTTAGGACTCAAAATTTATTTATTAAATTGATTTCTAAAATGTATACAAGTGTAGAAAAATCAGTTTGCACCATTTAAGGGGTGAATGTACTTGTGAATATGAACAATTTTCACTATGTGGACAAACCTCTGAAATCGCAAAAAAATATCAGCTGTTTCATACAAAAGGTAAAATTTTTATTTTTATATGATATATACCACAACTCGGCATTTGGTTTTCTAAATTGAAAATTTTTAAAAATGGAATCTAATACGATCGTCACATAGGATCGCTGGCTAGCACAACTACTACCTCCGGCAAACTCGCGTCAATGCTCAATGCAAAACAAAGCAGTTTCGAATTGACGTTGCTTCGAAAAGTATAAACTGTCAGTGCAATGCGATTGTGATATAGTTTTGACCTGGCTTTGGATTTCAAATATTGATACTGCATTACTGTTGACCCTTGCTCGTTAATTTGGACTCTGTTCAAGCCCTTTGTTGTGGATTTCGTCGATATGACCGAACGTACGCAGAGAACTGTTCTAAATAGTCAGACACGTGAGTTCGTAATACGCCTTCGTAACTATTTCGATCGTGAAGCTCAAAATGGAGGGCCAATTTTACCTATAACGTCAGTGGTTGAACGCGTAGCTGATGCGCTTAATATTGGACAACGAACTGTTAGACGGATAACTAAAAAAAAATATGGCGAGACTGGCACAGAAGAAAATAAACTTCACACACCAAAAAAGAGAAAACGAGCAAAACCAGTCGTAGGCATCGATAGCTTTGATGCCGATGCTATCCGAAGACATGTTTACGGCTACTATTTACAGAAGGAGTATCCAACAAGAAAAAAGTTGGTGCATTCACTGAAGGAAGCTGGATTATTCTTCGGTGGGGAAAGTTCTTTAACGAAGATTTTGAAGACCATTGGATTTCGATACAAAAAATGTAACAAACGCAAAATATTGATGGAAAGATTTGATATAGCGATGGCAAGGTATACTTTTTTACGGCAAGTGAAAGAAATCAAAAATTGGCAAAATGTTGTGTTCTTGGATGAAACATGGCTTAATGCTAACCATACTGTAGGCCGTTCTTGGAACGATGACACAGCAGCATCTACTTCCAAAGTTCCTGTAGGAAAAGGATCGCGACTTATAATTTGTCACGCCGGAACCATCAACGGGTTTGTCGAAGGTTCTCTCATGGCTTTTGCGTCAAAAACCACTGGAGACTATCATGAAGACATGAATGGAGAAAAGTTTACTGAATGGTTTACCTCAATGTTGTGTAGCCTCCCTGAACCATCTATTATAATTATGGACAACGCCCCATACCACTCGATGCAAATTGACAAGCCACCTGCCCAATCCCAAAAGAAAGCTGATATCGTCGCATGGCTTCGTAAAAATGGCGTAGATGCAAACATGAATATGTTAAAAGCGGAATTAGTACGTCTTTTAAAAGAAAACAAACCAACCAAGATCCGATACGTCATTGACGAAATAGCATTAGAACATGGGCACAGAGTTATACGGTTACCGCCTTACCATTGTGAGTATAATGCGATTGAGTTGGTGTGGGCTCAAATTAAGGGATATGCTGCAAGACACAATACAGAACCCCCATTTACCACAAAAAAAATGCTAAAATTATTAGAAGAAGCTTGTGAACATGTGACTAAAGGAGACTGGGAAAAGGTTGTGAATAGAACTGTTAAATTAATAAGGGAAGATTATGAAAGAGATGTGAAAATAGATAATATTATAGAAAACGAACATATAATTATTAATGTAGGTGATGATAGCAGTGACGACAGTGAAAATAGTAGTATGGACGAATCTGATTAATTATGGCCTTTTGTGGCACCTTTTTTGGTATCTTTTGTATTCATATGTTTCTTGTGTGCATATAAAGTATGTATATTCATTTTCATTCAAATATTCAGTTCGTTCAAATAAATTAAATAAACATATACATTTTTGTTTTATTAAACCTATTTAATCAGGTACAAAAACAAAACTTAATTGTTTTTTGTTCGAGAATAAATTGACATTCCACATCACTATTGTAATGTGTCAAACCGGCCATCATAGCGTGCCGCTAGTGTAGATTCCATTTTTAAAAATTTTCAATTTAGAAAACCAAATGCCGAGCTGTGGTATATATCATATAAAAATAAAAATTTTACCTTTTGTATGAAACAGCTGATATTTTTTTGCGATTTCAGAGGTTTGTCCACATAGTGAAAATTGTTCATATTCACAAGTACATTCACCCCTTAAATGGTGCAAACTGATTTTTCTACACTTGTATACATTTTAGAAATCAATTTAATAAATAAATTTTGAGTCCTAAACCTAAAACTACATTCGATAAAATTTATGAATCTCTGCACATCACTATCGTCAATAAAGTAATACAATTATTTCCTTCAAAGTCGTTATCAATTAATACGGAACTTCATGAGCGGACAAACGTCAAACCGGCCATCATAGCGTGCCGCTAGTGTAGTTACACTATTTATAACTCAAGAACGGATGAACCGATTTGGCTGAAAATTGGTGGAGAGGTAGCTTAGAACCAGGAGACGGACATAGGATACTTTTTATCCCGTTCGACCGCGTTTCCGTCAAGTCACTATAAAACGTGGTATAACAAAAACGCATCTGACATGGAATAACAAAACGCAAATGACAGTGGAATAACAAAACGTAAATGACAGCTAAACGTAATTTTGTATTTGGTTAAGTATGGTAAAAAATTTGACAAATAACTGTCAAATTTAAAAAAAATTTATAATAAAGCATTACTGATATTATAAATGCGAAAGTTTGTTTGTTTGTTGGTTTGTCCTTCAATCACGTCGCAACAGAACAGCAGATTGATGTGATTTTTTGCATGGGTAGGTATAGTAATGGATGTAGTAGTGGTTCCTCAGACCGGGAGAGATACTTTTTATCTCGGATAATGAAAGAGTTCCCGCGGGATTTTTAAAAATAAATCCATGCGGACGAAGTCGCGGGCATCAGCTAGTATAACATAAAGAGGAAAACATTAAAAAAATGCAATATTTATATTTTTTAATCATTACACTTTTTAGGGGTTCGAAGTAAGACAACACGGAACCCTTATAGTCTAGTCAAGTCCGACCGTCTGTCCACCTAAACATTCGAACCGATTAGGGTACTCTCAATTTACACAATATAGGCTATATATTTTATCCTTAAAACTTAAAAAGTTTCCGCTAAAATCAACATTTAGTTAATAAACAATACATTAGCGTTCGGCATAAGATAAATAAAATTGAAGGGAGCTTTAATATATACATATCAATATTCCGATATTTTTGTCGAATTTATAAATTAATGTAATGAATTGGTTCATTTACATTTTATTAGGGCAAGCGGAGCGAGACCTATAACTATCCCACAAGCTGTACATTTTGTGGTACACTTTACTGAAAAACTATCACGCCTATAGATTTGTGATTTAACATAGTAATTTAATTTCATATCCAAATGTTATCTGTCAAAGAAAATATAATTTTATAACCATTAACTTAAAAATTATTACCCGTTAGAAAAACTACGCGAGCTTTCACAAAGCTCAGCTTTTTGCTAGTTTTAATCCTCTTTAGTTTATTGCTTGCTGATGAATTTCGATGCTTCTTCAATAATAATTTTTTTTATCGTTATCGATCCGCACCGCAGTCACATCACTTTTACTAAATTTAAAAGTTTGCAACCTTGTGCACTATGTAATAAAATCAAATTTTGCAAAATGATAGGGTGTATAGTACGAGATCTGGCTGCAGAATATACATCTACGATGTTGCCTATCAAAATGTGACCGCTAGTATTTTTAATTAAATTAGGTACCACTGTACTTTATTTGTACTACCGTACGTACGTTTGTTGTTGTTGTTGTTTGGTGGTCATTATGTTACTACCGGTGCAAACAGTAGTAGAAACGACTTAATAAACAGGTACTCCAAAATAAATCTTCCTTTTCAAAATGACAAATTTTAAAATTACAACAAAAATCAATATTGATGAAAAACAAAACCCCTTGGTTTTTACTTATATAACTTGGTTGGTTTACTTATATAAAAGAAAATATTAGATTTTATTCAAGTATTCAACCGTCTGTTACATAATAATTAAACATTTAAGCAAATTAAAAATTTAAAAAATGTATCTTATATTTCCGTGACTCTTATTTAAAAAATCCTCATTTACACTATCATCACAGCTATCACTTTCATCGCTACAAATATCAGATTCGTCGACATTATCGGAAGATTTGTTCATGAAATCACATAGCACACTCTTAACTTGCGTTGGAGTTGAGTCTCTCAGGAACCATGTTGGTTTTAGAAAACTATCTAATAGCAGCCAGCCATTATTTTCCGCGCAAAATCTGATACATTCCGACTCAGTGGCATTTAAACACATCGAATTAACAGACTGTCCACAAAAATTGTTGTTTGAAAGATTTCCAGAACGGTGGAATGTGCGTTGAGTCTAAACCTTCAATTCTTTTTATGTTGCGTTTTTCATGTTATAATAAAAATATCGCAGCTGTTCAGTTGAGAACACTAGCATTCGACGCATGCGCAGTGACTTTAAAATCATCGCGGTCGTACAGCTGGCAATCGCTATCCTCGTCTGACTAGTTATGTATACGCGCTAACTCTCTTTCACTCTACATTAAATATTTACCATCTTTAACAACCAGCAACCCTTATTTGCGGCCAGATTTAATTAAGCAATCGTATATCATAATAAACAGAAATAATTAGCTTTAATTTGATATAATATAAATAATAAATGTACGTTATGAACGTATAAATGTATCAGAATCATACCTGTATAAACTTGGCTACGAAGAGGTGCGGCCAAGTGCACAACGGCATCCGTGATTTTTCAGTCTTTACATATATTGCCGTGAAGAGGACGATATTTTATTTAAAAAACCAGTGAATTAATTTTTTTTCCGGAAAATCAATTAACAATAATTTAATTAAAAATAATAGCAACCACATTTTGCAGCAACCTGGTAAATGTTCTCTTCATCATAAATATATGCGTAAAAATTTGGTTTTTAGCAAACACTTGATGAGTGCACTCTTGAGAGTGAATTCTGCAGCCGGATCTTAGACTAGTAGTCTCGTTACACAGTTTTGCTTGTCAATTTGTTTTTTGTTATTCATTTTTCGAATCTAAACCTAAGTTCTATGTAGTGATGGTTGAAATTGCTATACAAAAGTAAAATAGTAGTAATTAGTCTCGTGTTGTACTTGCGTGTTCAAATTTAAACCTTATCTGTAGCAGTCGAAGGTTGAAATTGTTTAAAAAAGAAACAAAAAGTAGTCTCGTGGGGAGTGTGGCTACGTCACAACTCAACTTACGATTATCGCTCCGATTTTAACGAGATATTACGTACTAGATCACCTAAACGATGAAATTCTCGATTATTATTTATGATATTACTTTAAATATTTTTAATAGAAAGAAAGCATGTATCACAATAAAAATACTTCCAAATGGAATGTAATTCCCTATTTTTGTAAATTTGAGGTATTCATCTTATTCCTGCACATGTTAAGCGCTCAGATCAGCATTTTTCACGGAGCACCTACGAGTGCGAAAACGATTCATGTAATGATATAATCGATTCGAAAACAGTTTTTATAAGTGCACAAGATTTGAATCCATTACATTGTGGCAGAGGGGAAGGATCTTGCGAGGCGAGTCCAATTACGGTAGTAAATATCATTCGTCTATGACTACGCGTTACAAATTTCCCCTAGCTCTCTCGCGCTTCCCCGTACCGCACCTCAAGTCAGACCCACTTAGAAAACCGCTCGCGAAGCACCGCTTATTGAAAATAAAATTCAAATTCAAATTATTTATTTGCACAGATTGAGTAGTACAATGGTGTTACATTATAATAAAAGTCCTTACAATCTGCCGGATAGGCATGCAAAAATAATATTTAATAATAATTCTTATTCTAAGTTTACGTATTAAAAGTTCAATTTATTAAATTGAACTTTGGATATTAGGAGTTTTGGTAGGTTTAGTTAAAAAAAACCAAGAATGTTGTATATCGTAAAGCATTAGAATAATAAACACTTTTTTATATATTTTTTTATTATTTATACCAATTCGAATTCAATATTCATAGTTAAGACAGGTCAGCTAGTACTTAATAAATAAAACAATAGTTAAACTATTATACTGCATCTTCTTATACTGTGTCTTTACTGTGGGTCTGACTTGAGGTGCGGTGCGGGGAAGCGCGAGGGGTGAAGATTTCTTTACTCTATGGTGCAGGGCTCCACTTGAAACGAACGCGTTATAGTACCTATTGATTGGGTAGCCTAAGTATGTCACGCACTCTTTAAACATTTCTGTGGTGATGTCGTGTGATGCGGGTTGTTACGTTCCCTCAAATATGGTTGAGCGAAGCAGCGGCTGGGTCATGCGTCATGCTCGTAAACGGGTGCCGCCGGCGAGACTGGCGCTACTTTCTGTCTGCCCTTCTTAATATGTATTGATTAATTGTAAGTAGTAGGCGCAGCGCAGACGACAGACTATCCGTGACGCACTTTTTAGTCTGTGATAATAGAACCTATGCAAATATATGCAGTAACGCACACGACGCGCAAAAAGTCCGGCGCTCAAAAAATCCGTGTAATTCGGGCAGACCGCACCGCGCCGCGCCGCGCCGCTCCGCACAAAATGTGTGCGAAAAAAATTGAACGTTTGCTTCAACGCGCGCTAACGCAGACGGCGCACACTTTAGTCTGCAATCTGCATTTGTTAGGGGTGGACGTAACGCGACGCGATCTTTACCATGGCGCCAGAGGTCGATGTAACGATCTTAATTCAAGATATACAAAACAGACCAGCAGTTTCTGAATGAGTCAAAGCAGGTCTTAAAATAAATAGCAACTCATTAAATGGAGTAACAGACATTTTATTAAATTTGAAAAATTTATCCGGATGTTGCTTCAGAGTTGAATGTTTAATATGGAACTGTCCCTTCAGTAATCTTTCCGAAAGTATAGGATGTACCCAAAATTCTCTATTTCTTCTTCTTTTTCTGTACTTCAAGTACAAAATAATACTTCGCGATCTCTGCACGATTTCCATAGCGTCTACGTCCCTAAAGTTCTGCCGACAGAATCAAACAGAATGATCGAAGATGTGCGTCGTGTGCGTTGAGTCTGTGAAAAATCGGCGACCGACTTTTTGCGCGCTATGCAGACATTTTGTGCGCCGCAGACTCGATCACACAAAAAGTGTGCCGTCTGCGCTGCGCCGTATGCATTTTTGGAACTTCCCCTCATTGTGGAAACACTGCATACATAGCATAGCACCTATTGTAAACTTGTTTTGAAAAGAGCAACCGCCGAGTTTCTCGCTGGTTCTTCTCGGCAGGAAGGGCATTCTGAACCAGTGGTAGACTCATTGACGATTCAAAAGCACTTGTACCAGTTTATTTGAATAAAAAATATTTCTATTCTATTCTATGCTAAAACAAGCTAAATATTCTTTTTCTTCCTCAACCGATAGACGTCCACTACAGGTCAAAAGTCTCCTGCATGGACGTCCACAGGCTTCGGTCTTACGCCGCCTACATCCAGCGGCCCCTCTGCGACTAGTTTGATGTCGTCGGTTCACCTAGTGGGGGTTCTGCCAACACTCGGTGCGGGGTCGCCACTCCAGCACTTTGCGAACCCAACGACCATCAGGTCTTCAAACTGCAATTTATTAAAAACGTTACTGACTGCGTTAAAAAAAATGTTTTTTTTTTGTGGACGCCATATTTTTCAGATTTAATTTTTTTCATGTAGGCCCATTTGTGGCTCTTACGACAAATGGAGACTTTACCACTGGTTCGGAAAACAGATTCTGCTGAGCCAAAGAAGGAGAGCCAGCAAGAAAGTTTCTTCTAGCAAGTTCTTGCTGGTTCTTTCTTCATTCAAATTTTATACTGGCCACTCACATTGAACTCCTTTAAATTTTACCACTTTCTCACTCACTTATGGTTATGTTACTCTCACAGTTAAGACGAGTCTAATGACACCTAATGTTTCGTCCGTCCGTCATGCCACTTTGATTACAAAATGTTCCAAGGAAATATGTACAATGTACACAGATGCACTCGAAAAACATTACCCTCCTTTAGGACATTACAATAAATTCAAAATTTCAAATTCTTTTTTTTTTTTTTTTTTCAGAAAATCTGTCCGTGATTTTCGTAGCACCCTGCTACAAAGACAAATCTGTAGGGTAGTTTTATGATAGTGTGGGCTTTGTCCGCAGCATCCTGATGACGATCTTCGACACGGAGCTGGTGTTCCCGGGCGGCAGCAGCGGCCGCGCGCCGCGCCTGCAGCACTTCCTCGCCGCCATCAAGCCGCGCCTCGCCGCGCTTTACGACGAGAACGGAGATATCGGTAACCGGAGCATTGCTCCTGATCTGTTATTATTCCACCAAAGCGGAGAATTGGGTATTTGACTGGTGTTTTTTTTTTTAAATGTTACAAAAAAAACTTATAGCTAAACTAATCTAATTACTATACAAATCATGCCTGCGTGGAATGGTGCCAAGAATACTGGCTACATTTACGCGCTGCCGACAGCCAGGCTGATCCTTTGCGCAAAAAATGAGTCAGCCCTTCTGTCCACCAGATGAGGCAATTAACCGCGGTGAAATGTCTCGTAAAAATTTTTTTTGCACTTTGACTCCATGGCCCTAGGGTCTCCACAGCAAACGGAACAAATATGTAACTCAATCAGAGAAGCATACTTGCGCCGCTTACAGGATTCAGCCATTTCAGCTGCGACTCCCGGTCTGTGTTTTTTTATTTATTTAAAATAACGTTTTTAAATATTATAATCCAATGCCATTTTTCCTTTTTAAATATCTTAACTAGTCTCGGAAATATAGAGCTTTAAAGTTTCCTGTTAGAATAGAATAGGATAGAAATGTTTTTTATTCAAATAAACTTTTAGATATGGTTAGAGAGATAAATAGTTAGATAGAGAGAGCGCTACTGAAGTGTGATGTCACAGCTCCATACACGCTCCATAGACAATTTTGTTTTAGAAAGAGTCACAGTATGACAGCTTATAACTTATTTGTTTTTGACCGATTTATTTTCTGTTTTTACAAGTTAATTTTTGATTAAATTTACTGAATATCAAAATTTTTACTACAGTCAAATACCCAATAGTAGAGAATAGGGTGTCTCCATAGAAATCTTAAAAACCAGGCAGTAAAAATGCTGTGTACTGCCTTGTTATTAAGATTGAGAGTCGCCTTGTCGCCTTGGAGACTCGCAATGTGACGTTCATTCCTACAGATACAGCGCAAACGATGCGATGCATTTGCATCTTTAACTCGCTACTTTTACTGCTTAATTCTGTCTGCACAGCATTCAGTGTACATGTGTATGCGTGATTCTGTAGGTTTGTTTGTGTGTGTAGTTGTAGCTGCGAGGCGATGACATACGTTCTATATAGTTCGGCGTGGCACACAGCATTTCTATTGCCTTGTTAATAAGATTTCTATGGGTGTCTCTGTAAAGTTATATACTAGTTTCAGATCACTCTTCACATTCTCTGATCGCGAGCGATTTGCTCTTATTCATTGAGGAGTACCGTCCTCCATCACCGAAGATATTCATTAGATCTTCACCAAATTTCAATGGGTGAAGATCTTGAAATCGGGTCAGATTTGACGGAGTTATGGAGTAACATCGACATCGACGAATTCTTGGTTTCCGTCATCTTGCCTATTGTTTGCAGTAATAAAAACGGCAGCGTCGCTGATCGGTCCGTGCGCGTCGCAAGAGGCGTGCGTGTCGCCCGAGCCGCCCGTGGCCGCCGTGGCCGTGCCGCTCGCCGTGCTGGCCGCCAACACGCAGCTCGCCACGCTGGCCACGGACACGCCGCACACGGACCGCACGCACCAGGTGACACACGAGTACAACATTCGCTGATCGGTCCGTGCGCGTCGCAAGAGGCGTGCGTGTCGCCCGAGCCGCCCGTGGCCGCCGTGGCCGTGCCGCTCGCCGTGCTGGCCGCCAACACGCAGCTCGCCACGCTGGCCACGGACACGCCGCACACGGACCGCACGCACCAGGTGACACACGAGTACAACATTCGCTGATCGGTCCGTGCGCGTCGCAAGAGGCGTGCGTGTCGCCCGAGCCGCCCGTGGCCGCCGTGGCCGTGCTGCTCGCCGTACTGGCCGCCAACACGCAGCTCGCCACGCTGGCCACGGACACGCCGCACACGGACCGCACGCACCAGGTGACACACGAGTACAACGTTCGCTGATCGGTCCGTGCGCGTCGCAAGAGGCGTGCGTGTCGCCCGAGCCGCCCGTGGCCGCCGTGGCCGTGCCGCTCGCCGTGCTGGCCGCCAACACGCAGCTCGCCACGCTGGCCACGGACACGCCGCACACGGACCGCACGCACCAGGTCACACACGAGTACAACATTCGCTGATCGGTCCGTGCGCGTCGCAAGAGGCGTGCGTGTCGCCCGAGCCGCCCGTGGCCGCCGTGGCCGTGCCGCTCGCCGTGCTGGCCGCCAACACGCAGCTCGCCACGCTGGCCACGGACACGCCGCACACGGACCGCACGCACCAGGTGACACACGAGTACAACATTCGCTGATCGGTCCGTGCGCGTCGCAAGAGGCGTGCGTGTCGCCCGAGCCGCCCGTGGCCGCCGTGGCCGTGCCGCTCGCCGTGCTGGCCGCCAACACGCAGCTCGCCACGCTGGCCACGGACACGCCGCACACGGACCGCACGCTCCATGTGACACACGAGTATAATAGAATAGTGACATGGCTAGAGTATAATAATCTGCAAATTAATCTAAGTAAAACTTCATACATTCAATTTTGCATTAGTAGCAGAAAATGCCAGCCAAAACTTAATGTAAACCACAATGGTACGCAAATTGAAGAGTCTCAACACATTAAGTTCTTAGGCTTACATCTTGACCAAACCTTAAACTGGAAAGATCATATTAACATAGTATGTCAAAAAATAAACCGTTACGTATACGTTTTATATAGGTTGCGTAAAATAGCGTTACCTCAAACAGTTCTAGCAGCCTACCACAGTTACATTTCGTCAGTTCTGCGCTATGGACTAATCTTATGGGGTAATTCAGTCGACCTAAATCGAGTTTTTATAGCACAAAAAAAATGCATACGTGCAATGACAGGATCATCTTATAGAGATTCCTGTCAACCGCATTTTAAACGTTTGCGTGTTCTACCACTTCCTCGTCTGTACATCTTTGAGATATGCGTGTTCGTTAAAGGTCACCAAAACCTATTCACAAAAGTATCCGAAGTGTATCCGAGAAGGTGCAGAAATCTAGACCGCCTAGTTACAAAACACCCCCCAAAGAGCAGCCACTACAAAAACAGTTGTGATGCAATGTGTGTCAAAATCTATAATAAACTACCAGCTGAACTAAAAGATAAATTAATTAAAAATTAGGTCACTAATACCATTTAAAACCCGTTTGTATATGTGGCTCCTGGATAAATGTTTTTATTCCGTAAACGATTTTTTGAATTTATAAAAATGATTTGAGTTGGACATGCCTTATTTATGATAAGAATGCTTTTGTTATGAATATGAATATGAATGAATGTAATTGTAATTTGTAATATATGAATATGAATGTTAAATTGCAAGGTAATTCGATTAATCTTATTGAAATTATTATTTATATCATAATTTAATTCATTGACATGCTATTAATTAATGACATTATGTACAAATCATTTGCATGCCATAGCATGGCTGATTGTAGCTTGGCATCTGTTAATTATGAAACACCTATTATGTAAACATGCAATCTTGCAAATAAAGGAATTATTATTACTAGCTGACCCCGCGAACTTCGTACCGCCAGCAAAAATATTTAGTGGTTGGTCACCCTTATCATTTAGGAGTATGAAAAATAGATGTTGGCCGATTCTCATATCTACCCGATATGCACACAAAATTTCATAATAATCGGTCCAGCCGTTTAGGAGGAGTACGGGAACGAACATTGTGACACGAGAATTTTATATATTAGAAGAAGATAGATTACAACATTCGCTGATCCAAGATGGCCGACATATTATATTTTTTGAAAATATAGTTGTTTCAACCTTTTTGGATTGGCTAAAAATGATTGCTACGATTTGACAATCGCAATTACGTATGATTGGCCTATATTCTCTCGCTACTGGTTAATATGCATTGTTGCAGTATGAAAACGTTGAAATTAGACAATTACCAGAATTATTGAGACTGGCAATGATTGATGCAACTTTTCTGCAATGGAACAGTTGATATAGCTCAGCACGTCTATAAATCTCAATAGTGAGTGCAGTATTGAGATTTATCTTCTTTTCAAACTCGCTATCACCCTCGGCTTCGCGCGTCTTTTATCTATTAAAAGTAATTCAAAGTGGTCATACCTATAAAAAATAACCAATTTTGATGTTTTAGATTTTTCAGCTGTCCTTTTGGATATGCAGGACCTCTTTAATCCGAACCCCTTCTAATCCGAACACCTCTATAATCCGAACGCCCCACCGCGTATTCACTCACCGTCTCGTCAGTTGCTTGACCGAATGTCAAGTAGGTGTCATGCACATTTGATAATGTCTCGTCCGCCAATTTGTGTTGCTATTGCGTCGCTCGTGCATCTCGACAGTTATTTGTGTTTTTACATCATGGCAGTTTTATTTCATAAAATAATACCCTGTAAATTCTCTGTACCTACTATAATCCGAACGCTCCACTTATCCGAACGGGGGGTAAATTTTCGGAGCTCGGATTAAAGAGGTCCTGCTGTGTAGTTAGGCTAGATTTCTATTACCTGTTATAACTGTTGTTGGTACATATAAATAACATTTAATGTTATTGTGTAGGCGGAGGGAGCCACGGACCCAGCAGAGTCGGAGGGCGAGGAGACGCGCGTGGACAAGCAGCTGGTGGAGCACCTGGACAGTGCGTTGCGGCTCGCCGGCGACGCGGCGCCCGCGCTGCGCCACCACGCGCGCGCCGTCAACCTGCTCACCACGGGTAGAGATTTTATTAAGTAAAACTTCTTTACGCACGCTTGACTTGGGGAGTAAGCTGGTGAATGTGTTACGAAAAATGTGATCGGGCGAGGCGAACGGAAGTTGAGAGAGATATAAGTTAGTGAAGATAGAGATTAGGTAAGATAGATTTTGACGACCTCCCTGGCTCAGTGGTGAGCGTTGTTGTCTTATAACTGGGAGGTCCCGGGTTCGATTCCCAGCGGGGTCAATTAGGGAATTTATAATTTCTAAATTGTCTCTGGTCTGGTCTGGTGGGAGGCTTTGGCCGTGGCTAGTTACCATCCTACCGTCAAAGACGTGCCGCCAAACGATTTAGCGTTCATGCACGATGGCGTGTAGAAACCAATTAGGGGTATGGGTTGAATGTTTACTGCCATACCCCTTCCAAGTTAGCCCGCTACCATCTTAGACTGCATCGTCACTTACCACCAGGTGAGATCGCAGTCAAGGGCAAGCTTGTCATCTAATAAAAAAAAAAAAAATAGAAAGAGAGATAGTTACGTTTCGTATATTAATTTAGGGGCAAGAGACGTGCGAGCACACATTTTCTTTCTCTCTTTCTCTCATAGCCAGTTGCGTTTCGTAAGTTTTACTTCAGTCGTGTGGTCTAAAGCACACTCGTTTTTTTTTTTTCACTTTTGATGTGAAACATCTATAGCGGCGGGTCAGACCGACCGTTGGCGTGGCGACGCGTCGCCACAGTATGTATGTAGTATGTATGTATGTATGTAGTACGAAACAGTGTTGTTTACTACGGTACACGTGACCTGTGTCTTACTTGAAAGAAGTAATTTTAACAATAAAATATGTGTGATAGTGATAGTTTAGAAAGTGAAAGTGAGCAGCCTCCTGCAAAAAAAAAAGTTATAATAATTAGAGTGTGCATTTATGTACTAAGCTCGATATTACCTGTACAAATTAATTTCGATGTTATTCACATCCGCCAGGCGTCTCGCGATGGCTCACAATTTTAAGATAGTCCTTGACTGCGATCTCACCTGATAGTAAGTGACGATGCAGTCTAAGATGATAGCGGGCCAATTTGGAAGGGGTATGGCAGTAAACATGAATGTTCACTACCATACTTACCACCATCCTTAATACTCATACCCCTAATCGGTTTCTGCACGCCACTGTGCCGGAACGCTAAATCGCTTGGCGGGACGTCTTTGACGGTAGTGTATTAACTAGCCACGGCCAACCAAAGCCTCCCACCAAACCAGAGTCAATTCAGAAATTATAACTTCTCAAATTAACCCCGCCGGGGTCCCCGAGACCTCCCAGTTATAAGACCGCAGCGCTCACAACTGCGCCAGGGAGGTCGTCAAAGACAGTGCGTGGCGTCGGGGTGATCAGTTTTCGTGGTGGACCACAAAGTTATAGTTTGGACTTGTACTTTGACAGTTCTGCGTGGCTGCATGGGCGTGATCGTGCGCGGCGTGTGCGGCAACACGGAGACGCAGTACGAGCTGGTGAGCACGGCGTGCGCGCTGGCGGCGCGCGGCCCGCCGCAGCCGCACGAGGAGCTGCCGCGCGCCGCGGGCGGCTTCCTCGCCAGCCTGGCGCTCGCCAACCACTCCTACGCCGCCTTCGACAAGGGTATGTTGGCTGACAACTCGCACACGCAGTACGGCGCGCGGCCCGCCGCAGCCGCACGAGGAGCTGCCGCGCGCCGCGGGCGGCTTCCTCGCCAGCCTGGCGCTCGCCGACCACTCCTACGCCGCCTTCGACAAGGGTATGTTGGCTGACAACTCGCACACGCAGTACGGCGCGCGGCCCGCCGCAGCCGCACGAGGAGCTGCCGCGCGCCGCGGGCGGCTTCCTCGCCAGCCTGGCGCTCGCCAACCACTCCTACGCCGCCTTCGACAAGGGTATGTTGGCTGACAACTCGCACACGCAGTACGGCGCGCGGCCCGCCGCAGCCGCACGAGGAGCTGCCGCGCGCCGCGGGCGGCTTCCTCGCCAGCCTGGCGCTCGCCAACCACTCCTACGCCGCCTTCGACAAGGGTATGTTGGCTGACAACTCGCACACGCAGTACGGCGCGCGGCCCGCCGCAGCCGCACGAGGAGCTGCCGCGCGCCGCGGGCGGCTTCCTCGCCAGCCTGGCGCTCGCCAACCACTCCTACGCCGCCTTCGACAAGGGTATGTTGGCTGACAACTCGCACACGCAGTACGGCGCGCGGCCCGCCGCAGCCGCACGAGGAGCTGCCGCGCGCCGCGGGCGGCTTCCTCGCCAGCCTGGCGCTCGCCGACCACTCCTACGCCGCCTTCGACAAGGGTATGTTGGCTGACAACTCGCACACGCAGTACGGCGCGCGGCCCGCCGCAGCCGCACGAGGAGCTGCCGCGCGCCGCGGGCGGCTTCCTCGCCAGCCTGGCGCTCGCCAACCACTCCTACGCCGCCTTCGACAAGGGTATGTTGGCTGACAACTCGCACACGCAGTACGGCGCGCGGCCCGCCGCAGCCGCACGAGGAGCTGCCGCGCGCCGCGGGCGGCTTCCTCGCCAGCCTGGCGCTCGCCGACCACTCCTACGCCGCCTTCGACAAGGGTATGTTGGCTGACAACTCGCACACGCAGTACGGCGCGCGGC
The DNA here is from genome assembly GCA_029955525.1 of Oeneis ivallda. NCBI lineage: Eukaryota > Metazoa > Arthropoda > Insecta > Lepidoptera > Nymphalidae > Oeneis > Oeneis ivallda. The sequence continues at coordinate 17,126,393 of JARPMR010000024.1, read as the reverse complement.
CCGCCGCAGCCGCACGAGGAGCTGCCGCGCGCCGCGGGCGGCTTCCTCGCCAGCCTGGCGCTCGCCAACCACTCCTACGCCGCCTTCGACAAGGGTATGTTGCCTGACAACTGTTGAGAGGGATACGTGCGTGTGACGTCATCAAGCAAGTAGCTCCATCGATCTGGTTAAACGTTTGAAGATCATCACCTCATTTCCTACTTGATTCTAGGGCTTTTACTGGTGCGATTGATTTGAAATTTGTTGTACTATTACTTCGGATTATTTCCAAGGCATGGGTAACCTTGAGCTGATGCTGCAGCATCAAGTAGTCTGCGGGATACCCAACTCCTCAGCAACTTATACCAGATATAGTGTGTTTGGGTCTCAATGAGTTGGGTCTCAATGAGTAGTTGTTAGAAAGATGATGATCGAGGAGGAGGATCTGTTGATGGAGCAACAAACTGGGTAACAGGATGTCAAGTATATCAATATCATACATAGATCGGCCATAGATTCACATATCGGAGATGTTTTAATTTTGACGTGATAACGTCTTATAAATCGATGAACACTGCCTGCACGCACGAAAAAGTGTCACGTTCCGCCTGAGCCTGTGCGTGCAAGTGAGAGCGCGGAACAAGCGATAGAGAGGCACGATCGGCCCAAGCGTTGGCTTGTGACTAGAGAGCGCCCGCCGCCGCCCGCCAGTCATCGCGTGCGCGCTGTGGTCAGCGGATGTGTCGCGAGCTAGCTCTGTTTCTTTATGACGTTATCACGTAAAACTATCGTCCGTAAGCCGATTTTACAGACAACCAATTTTTCTAATTGTCACTTGCCCCCCAGCGCTGGACGTGCTGGAGTCCCTGGCGGCGGGCCGCTCGTGGTGGGCGCGGCTGGCGTGCCTGGAGTTCGCGCAGCCGCTGCTGTTCTACGGGCTGCCCATGTTGCGCGACCGCGCCGAGCGCGCCGTGCGCGCCGAGCGGTTCGCGCTCCGGCTCATGCGGGATTCTAGGATCGAGGTACGGTCACCTTGTTATATCTGAGTTATACACATATGGTTGAGCGAAGCAACGGCTGGGTCATGCGTCATGCTCGTGAAGGGGTTCCACCGGCGGAAATGGGACATACTTTCTGTCTGCCCGTCTTGACATGTGTTAAATTATAATCAGGTATGCTTTTGTGGAACTTCCCCTCATTGTGGAAACACTGCATACATAGCATAGTATCTATTGTATTGTAAACTTGTTTTGTAAAGATCAACCGCCGAGTTTCTTGCTGGTTCTTCTCGGCAGGAAGGGCATTCCGAACCAGTGGTAGATTCACCGACGCACGGTTCAAAAGCACTTGTGAAAAAAATTTTTTTTTGAATCAAAAACATTTCTATTCTATTTATCAGTAGTAGTTTTAACAACTTCAAAAAAGGAGGAGGTTCTCCATTCGTCGGAATCTTTTATTTGGAACGAAGTTCCTTATCAAAGGGTTTGAACTGGGTGGATGGGGGCTAGGCGGCGAAGAAGTGTAATAATTTTCCGTCTCGAGTAGTGTAGATGCATACCGCCTGTGCTATATTACGAGGTGGTTCTAACATGTGGCGAGAGATGGCGTTGATTCTAATAAGATTTTTCCGGAGTAGTGTAGATGGTTATTTATTGCGCTTATGCTATTGGTTGGGCTGTGCCCAGTCATAGGTGCGCATTTATTTATTACGAGATGGTTCTATATGTGACGAGAGATGGCGTTGATTCTAAAAATATTTTCACTGTGTAAATAGGTACCATAATTATAATATTAAAAGGAACTTCATTCCAACCTAGTGTTCCACGACACTGAGGCAATTTTTTTTTATGTATGTTCACCGATTACTCGACGCCTGAACCGATCTGGAAAATTCTTTTTTTTTTTTGTTTCAAAGGGTATACTTTCCAGGTGGTCCCATTTAAAACCGAAATAGGACGAAAAATTTTAAAAATCTACAATAAATTATATACTTCGTAGTGGCGTAGGCGTTTGAAGTCGGTTTTAAAAAATATTTTTTTATTTTAAATTGTAGTGTTCAAGCTTGCCAGAAGCATATGATATTGGGTTTAAGATTTTGACAGTTATCAGGTGAAATGACACATTTCATCTAATAATGGTAACCAGCTTTTCACATTTAATGTACATAATATTATTGCAGGTCCGCCAAGCCGCGGCAAAACTCCTGACAGGACTTATGCACTGTCGAGCTCTCCCCGACGAAGAAAAAACGTTAAAATCCCTCACGCGAAGCTGCCGGTCCAAGGACTTGGTCGAACGACATTGCGGAGTACTTGGCCTATGCGGCTACTTGTCCTCCAGGCCATACAGCCTTGGCCCAAAGCTTGGCGATGTTTTGACCGAGTTGGCCAGGCACACGAGCGCACCAGATCCAATACCGGCCACTATAAGAACGGCGTTGGCCGACTTTAGGAGGACCCATCAAGACGATTGGCCCAAACATAGAGAACAGCTCACTGAAGAAGAACTAGACTTATTGGCTGATCTGACTTCACCGCCATCGTATTGCGCTTAAATGCAAGCTGTATTTAGTAGGAGATATACCTACCTAATTTTAATGCATACTTGCAAGACATTTCGACAACTTCCTTTACTGTATTATTCTACAGTCTACTCTAGGATGTTTTGTACATAGCAAAGCTTGATATAATTATGACCGAGTTACAGCACTTAAAAATATGCGAAATGACTTGGTTTTTTTTAAATCGTTTTTAACAAAAGATATTGTCATCTAAAATGGAAACGTTGTCTTTTAAAATATGGTTGAAGGTGTTCTTGTTAAAAGACAGAAAAAGGGTAGGAACATTCATAGCCTAGTGGTAAATTTAACAGGCTAGTGTGGTAACTCTCGCGAGTTGAATTTGGGAGCGGCGATTTCTGACAGCTAGGCATGATGACCGATTTTCAAAAAACGTTCGGAAGTATCTATCTATTCAAAAAAATATCTTTTCAGCAAAAAAAAAAGGTTTTGTAGATAAAATTACCATTTCAATTTTAAGTTTTCAAATTCACGCAAAAACGTTTGCGGGTGTCATGGCGTCGTTCGTGACGTCACATCTTTTTATACTCGTCAAATATTTTTTTGTGTTTTGTCATAGTAGTTTGCCAAAGTTTGATGTGACGTATCGCTCTGTTTGGTGTTCAATCCAAAATGGCGGATTACAGTTTATAGTTTTATTTTATCAAAATACAATATATCAATCTCGCTCAAAATAGAAAAATAAATAGATTTTTTATATTTCTTGAGAAATCTATTTCATTGGATAAATTCACAATTTCATAAATGTCATCATGCCTATTCGGACTTGCACAAAAATCGACATGAAATTACAATCGAGGCGGAAGCGCGGAATTTACCTGCATTGTTTTTAGGGTTCCATACCAAAATGGTAAAAATGGAACCCTTATGGTGAAACTTTCTCCGTCCGTCTGTCCGTCCGTCTGTCACAGTCGATTATTTCAGTAACTATTAAAGCTATCGACATGAAATTTGGCATAGTTGTGTATAATAGTGGCCCAAAAGCATTGAAATAAAGAAAAGTCGAAAATTATTTTTAGTTTTATTAAAAAAAGGGGGAAAATCGGGGGTTTGAAATTTAAAAGTAAGATAACTATACCGAGTGGGGTATCATAATTATGAAAGGCCTTTACTTGTGCATTCTAAAACAGTTTTTTATTTATTTCTAGATATAATAGTTTTTGATTAATCGGCCAAAATGTCGAAAAAAATACCGTTCCCCCCCACTTATCTCCGAAGTTTACCAATCGAAAAATCTAAAATAATTATGGTCAATAGAGGTTTATGTATATTTTACAGGAAAAATAAAACCAACGCTCTAACTAGCATAGCTTTTTTTATATTAACAATAAACCTCTACAAACAAAGTTAACGATAATTATGCAAATTAATATAATATTATCGTTTTACTTTTACTTTTGGAGTATGGAACCCTCGGTGCGCGAGTCCGACTCGCACCTGACTGCACGAAATGCTAACTTTAGTCAAAAGATGGGCAACTGTTTATAATTAAATAAATAAGCTCGATTCCACGTATAAGGAATAATTGTATGCTTCGATTTTTAACCCTCGACAAAAAAGAGGGGTGTTATAAGTTTGACATATTGTGTATCTATGTCCGTCTGTTGACGCTTCAACGAATGGACCTATTTTGATGCGGTTTCTTTTTCTGTGATTTTGATTTTCTGGATATTATATTAATTATAGTGTGTTTATGACTCATTAGAATGGTCTCAATGAGTAAGTGTTAAATAGATGAGGATCGAGGAGGAGGATCTAATGATGGAGCAGCAAACTGGGTAACAGGATGTTTGGTATATATCATATATAGTCCAGCCATAGATTCACATGTTGGGGGTGTTTTAAAATTTTAATTTACATATTTTGTTTCTTATAGTTATAATCTGGTGGTTGGAGGTACATTATTTAAATACAGCCATTTAATACAGGTATGGCTTTACAAACGATGTGCGAAATGAAATTGTAAACCATCAATTTACTTCTGTTGTACACAATCTCAAAAATTACCAGGCTGAAAATAGTAAAAATAATAATAAAGTAAATAATAATAATAAAAAATACTTACTTTGCTCAAAAAATCCTTTTCATAATGGGGCATAGTTATGCAAAAACCTACCAATCCACAGCAAGTTTTCAGTCAGATTGATGCCTATTTTAATTGTTTTAGCTACGAATGTGTTATGCATTGTGGGTTGGAACATTGGAAATGAACGAATAATGATGTAAGGACTGGAATGTTTTTATTATATGATGAAGGGTGTTTTAAAAAAGTAGCCTAGTGCTATTAACTCAATTTTGACAGAGTTATGGGTTGGAACGTTTTTGCATAACAACGTCCATTATGTTCAAACTTCAGAAATACCATTATTATATTTTTAGACCTGTGCATTTGGTACACAGATTATGTACAACGAAATTAGCACCATTGCTGTATAAAGGATGTGATTATATTTAAATACTTTTTAATTCAATTTTAAATTCAATAAAGTCATAATAATTATGTTATAATTTATATTTATTTACAATGAAACCGTATAATATAAAGGATAAAATATACAGAAGGCTTTTGATTTAAGGTTACACAAAATACCTCACAACTTATATTATTATAATCAAGTATGAGTATATTATCTAAGATTTGTATATATATTATACTCTTATATTATGATGTACTCGTAATAATGATTATATTTTATGCATTTGTATTAGTGAAACAGTGTATTGTCTATTGTTAGATGTAAATTACATTTGGGTTCTCTTTATTATAATAATTGTACCTAGCTACTCTTTTTAGTTAGTTTAATTATTTTGCTAAAGATCTGTGAAGGTTGATTTACAAAAACTAATTTGGTGTAATTTTTATAGACAAATAATAAAAATTAATTCCAAATATAATGAGTTTTATTTTAAAAAATCTTTCACAAACACAATATTGGTTTAGTTGGCCCAACCATTTATTATTATCCTCCGCTCCGCTCCCTCGCTTCATAGGCCCACTGACACTTCTAAAAAGCGCCTTGTGGTTAAGGATGATTATACTTATAATATGTGATAAGGATGATTATACTTATAATTATAATTTGGTTTTTCGCAATTTGTAAACTAATACGACAAAGTAGGCTTATGGCATTCTAATTGCGACGATGGCAGTATCATCTTCACAGGTTTATAAAAATCTTTACTTGAAAGTGTCCACTTTAAGAAATTAATCAAAATATCGACTAATTTGTGAGTAACTCACGTCCAACTCAGTATTTTGATTAATTTCTTAAACTGTTCACTTTCAAGTAAAGATTTTTATGTAAACCTGTGAAGATGATAATTCCACTGGCGCAATTCGAAGGCCATAAGCCTACTTTGTCGTATTAGTTTACAAATTGCGAAAAACAAAATTAAATTTGAATTTCGCGGGCAGACCCTTCCCTTCCACCTTAAGATCAGAACTTCAGATGCGACATACTACCCTTCCGTTTCAAGTTGGCACTTGGCCGCTACCTCCCGTCTCACTTCCCCGCACCGCACATGCCTCAAGTCGGACCTACCAGTTAACGTACCGAAAGACAGAAGTGTATTGATAATATTTCGCGGCATTATGTATTTTAAATGTTTTTTTAGCATTTAAAATGCATAAATTATTCACTTTATTGTCCATTTAGAATGCACATTAATATAATTAGGTAATTTAAGCGCCATCTAGTTTTCGATTTTAGAATAGAATAGAATATTTTATTTGCAAGAATGTGGTACAATCAGGTCTTAGAATTAATTTGCGCTTACACATTCAACTAATTCATTAGTTCATTTTAAAACAATCAATTTAAAACAAACCTTTCAACATTGCTAACTAGATGGCGCTTAAATTACCTAATTATTTTAATGTGCATTTTAAATGGACACTACAAGCATACGAGTAAGGTAATATTTACTCGTGTGCTACAAGTGAATAATTTATGCATTTTAAATGCTAAAAAAACATTTAAAATACAAAATGCCGCGAAATATTATCAATACACTTCTGTCTTTGATCAGCTGCTGCGCCATCTAGTCTAGCCCTAGCCAAACCTTCAAGCGTTTGCAATCGTAGAAAGAGAAATAGACAATCGTAATGAGTAATAGTGTTCGTGGTCTATGTCATAGAGATGTAAATAGAGAGTATATTTACGTAGTACCATGGTAGGTAGGAAATAGGCGTAGTACTATAATAGCTATTTATGCAACTGCATCGTAATGAGGGTCATTTTAATTCGAGTGCTGTTTTTTGATACGAGGCTTGCCGAGTATCAAAATAGGATAGTACGAGAATTAAAATGACTAATTACGTTCAGTTGCATACAAGATTTTATCTACGACAAGGAAAATAAAATCATTAACAAAATACGCCGTAGGCTCAATAAAGTAACGAAAAATAACTCCGTAAGCCCCCACCAGCCGCCTGTGGCGCCTCTGTCAACAAAAAGTAACTCCGTAAGCCACCACCAGCCGCCTGTGGCGCCTCTGTCGTATGAACGGTACAAAAGTGTCAGAACTCAGAGCCTTCGCTTTAGGTATCCTATTTTAAGAAGATAACTATTTCGATTCAGCTCCGGGCTCCCATACAACGAGCTGCATCGAAATGAGAAGCAAAACCGAAAGAGGGTTCATTTCGATTCAGCTGTCAAATTCGAAATTGGAACTTTTCGATGTTGGAGTAGATAAACTATTATATATTCTGTGGTTAAGTCAGTAATATGTTCCTTGTTTTAGTGCCATGAAGGTAGGAAACACCGACAGGAAATACTTCCATGTTTAGTGCACAGAGTAGGTATGTACTAAAAATAATATAAATGCCAGTGATACGTAGTATCCATTCTAATCTGTGGGTAACTAGTACCTAATCTGTGATCAGTGGATATCTTTTTTTTTCTGCGTTTTATTATTTTGTTTTGTAAACTATGAAAATGGAAAAGGTTTCTTTACGAATCGGTGGTAAAGTTTTCGAAGCAAACAAACAACTTTTGTGTGAATACAGCGATTATTTCCGCGCTATGTTTAGTGGAAATTATGTAGAGAGTGAAAAACAGGAAATATATATAGATGTAAGATAGACTTTTACATTTTTTAAATGTGATGTATACATAAAATAATACGTGTTTCAATATTTTATAATATTACTAGCTGATGCCCGCGACTTCGTCCGCGTGGAATTAGTTTTTAAGATCCTGCGAGAACTCTGATTTTCCGGGATGCCTATATCACCCTCCTAGCTGTTCTGAATCCAAACAATCACGTCAATCCGTAGCTTTGTTGCAGCGTGATTGACGGACAAACCAACGAACAGACACACTTTTGCACTTATAATTATGTATTAGTATGGAAGAATTATTACTACGATAATAAAGGCGACACAAAAGCTACTATTTTTAAAATATGATAGATTTATGTACTTGGGGATTTTTTTGTAGAGAATAATAAGTAGGTAGTTTAACCATGTAGTACATAATTTTTATGTATCATCAATAGTTTTCTCATCACGCGCCAAATAATGCATTTTATAGGTGAAATGCTACTTTGGATTACATTATTGCAATTTTCTTAAGGATCTCTAATTTATTGAAAATAAATTATACCCTATGTTACTTCCTGATAACTTAGCTTTCTATTGGTGAAAAAATGGTTAAAATCGGTCCAGTATTTACAGAGCCTATTCAGTACAAACAAAAAAATCTTTCCTCTTTATAATAAGTATAGATTGTGATTGTAACTTGTACCTTATTTTCTTCTACCTGTTCAGTTTTAGTTTTATTTTAATTTTATTTTCATATAATGTACAATTAGTTCACTTTTTGCTATTAGAAGGAATTTTTTGCCCTCAACAGAAAGTTAGACAAATTGTTTGGTTTCAGATGCTTGAACCTAATATAATGAGTATTATACTTAAATATATGCAAATGGGTATGATACTGCTATCTGAGTATCCACTCTCAACAATTGGTGAAATGGCAATAGCAGCCAATTTTTTACAGATCACTGAACTTATCAAGCAGATTGAATATGTTTTAGATGATCAGTTGAGCGAGTCTAACTGGATAGAGACTATGGCGATTGCTCAAAATGCATCATATTCACAATTGGAACAGTATTCTGCTGCTTTTGGACTCTATTCTTTCAAGTCAATGAAAGAAAAGGACATACCTACAATCCACAAATTGGTATGGTATTTATCCCATCCCTATTTAGATTCGCCGAATGAATATCATGTTTTTAAATTTGGCTTTAAGTGGCTTTTAAAGAACCATCTATTAGAAGATACAATATTACTACTTGCTTGTTTAGACATGAAAAGGGTCACAAAGAAAATTCTGACAAGCATAGGCGATCTTTTGATGGATTATCTCGATTACTTCAAAGAAAGCATAAACTTAGTTCAACGAATTATAAATTGTCTTATGGAGATAACTAATAAGGATCTTGTGATATCAGAGTTGAGTTTGAGTGAGCACAAAACTGAGTTATGCAATAAGTTTTCTGAAAGTGCTTGGTCTAAATCAATAGCTATAGTAAGAGATAGTAGAAGCCGCCTGATAAAGTATGTTCCTGTGGTACCATTATGGACTTTGAAAGACCAAAGACTAGAGTTACAGCCTCATTGTTTGTACACTTTTGAAGAGGATAAAGGTTTTGAAAAATACTTGGAGGTGGCAGATAAGAACCTTTGGGGATGGAGTGTCACCGCTTGGGGTTCAACCAAGCTGGTAGTAGTATGTGGGGAGTTTGGAAGAGGGACAGGCCTTTTTATGAGAGATGTGAAGGTGTATGACACTTTGAAAAAGAAATGGATACATTATTGTGTGCAGTTGCCGCCACGGAGACACGCTGGTGTCACCACAGTGGGAGATCTTCTGTATGTTGTTGGTGGTGTAGGTGAGTTTAGGTTAGTATTTTACAGTTGATTCTTCTTCTTCTCTTCTTTGTCAACCGAATCCAGCGGCTCCCTTCAACTTGTTTGATGTTGTCGGTCCACCTAGTGGAGGTCTGCCAACACTGCGCTTCCTGGTACTTTCTGTGAACTATGTGGCGTCAACTATCGATTCAAGGTCACGGTGGCGCAGCAACACCGATTGAGTAAGAAAGTTAAGATCTGTATCCGTATCAGCAGATCTTGGCACCAAATATCTGTATTCGGATCCTTATCCGCAGATATATATTTTTAACGATCCTGCACATCACTAAGTACTGCTAACCATGCACAATTGGGTATTTGACTGTAGTTAAAATGTTGATTAATTCATTATTTATAATCGAAAATGTAACATGTAAGAATAACATTAAACAGAAAATAAATTTTTCCGAAAACAAATAAGTTATAGACCTTTAAAGTTTCTAGACAGAGACGGCGCTAGTGAACCGTGATGTCACAATTCAGCAGCTCCATACACGCTCCATAGAATATTTCATTTTAGAAAAAGACTGATACAGTCACAGTAAAACAGCTTAAAATTTCGAGACTAGTAAAGATATTTAAAAAAGAGAAATGGCATAGTGTTATAATATTTAAAAACATTATTTTAAATAAATAAAAAATAGGTAGGTATCAGTCAAATACCCAATTCTCATCTTTCATATTAATATCAGAAATTATCATGAGTATTATCAGCAGTAGGTAAGGCCACCATCGATTGTGCAATAATAATGATGTTATATTATGTGTTTGTGTGATTTTGTTTCATTCTAGTTGCTGGAATAACAAGATTTCAATTAATCTCTGCTTGTAATGAATGAATGAAATGTTCTTTATTTTATTATACACCATAAAAACAAAAGCAAAAAATAACATACATCTGCAAAACAATATAAATGGGTGGCCTTATCGCTGAGGAAAGGGAAACTTTGATTACAGGGTAAAATGAAACTTTTATTACAGGGTAAATTGAAACTTTTATTACAGGGTAAATTGAAACTCAATGAGGTGTTAAATGAAACTTTTCTTACAGGGTAGTATTAGAAACAGCAGTTGTGTACGACTTAAAAGGAAGAAGCTGTAGAAGTATAGCAAAGTTCCCCGATGCCATACAAAGCCCAGCAGTCTGTACACATAATAACGTAGTCTATGCAGCAGGACAGTTACACGTTTACGGATATGATAATTATGAAAATAATGACAATTGGGAAATTGCTGTGAACACAGATGTGAGAATAAATTTCCTTCGGTCATATAATGGCTATATTTACTGTATGCAGGGCTTTTTTAGAAGGCTATACAGATTTTTACCCTGTTATGATAAAGAGTTAAAATATATAACATCATGTACTAACCTCCCAGCTGCATTGTGCAACTTAGGTAAGCAATTTTTGGCAATGGTTCTTATTCTTCTATCATCTCTAGAATGACTTGATGGCTTAAATTGTAAACCGTTACCATTACCATAAGCAACCCATCAACGGCTCACTACTGAGCGCAGGTCTCCTCTCAGAGAAGGGTTATAGGCCATAGTCCACCACGCAGGCCCAATGCGAATTGACGGACTTCACACACCTTTGAGAACATTATGAAGAACTCTCAGATGTGCAAGGTTCCTCACGATGTTTTTCTTCACCGTTGAAGCAAGTGATATTTAATTTCTTAAACGCACTTGACTCCGAAAAGTCAGAGGTGCGTACCCGGGATCGAACCTGCGACCCCCCGAATATGAGACCACAGGCCTAAGTCCTAACCACAAGGCTATCACTGCTTAAATTGTAAACATTAATTGATAAATCATTTTATATGGAAATTCACTAGGTACAAAGTATAGTGCAAAGGGTGGGGATCGAAACCACTTTCAACCTTTCAGTTTGCATCAGTAAGGCTTTTGAGGATAAATGGTTGTTAACGTTAATTCTGTACACTACTGATTAAGAGAAGTAGAGAGTAGTTACAACTTGGAATACTTATTTTAAAAAGTCGCCATGCTTATTTTTATAAGAATATTTTCTGTCAAAGTCCAAGTTCTTCTTCTTTTTCTGCTCAGTGGCTCCGCGCGTCGAGCGTTTGAGCCATAGTCCAAAGTGTTTATTAATTTTACAATTATTATAATTAGTGCATTGTATTGATGAGTTTTCGGTTTTTCACAAAATGATCCTCTTCAAAAACATTGTAAAAAATTTCCAAAACTCTGGCGGCGGCCATTTTCCATAGTCAAATTCATTGAGTAGTATGGTTTTCACAAAATGATCCTCTTCACTGTTTTTCCAAACAAAATTATGTAGCGTTTGAGCCATTCAAGTTTTTTTAAAATTTCAATTAAAAAGAATATTTCAATAAATAATTATTTCTAACAAAACATTGTAAAAAATTTCCAAAAGTCTGGCGGCGGCCATTTGTCAAGTCTCTTCCTCAAAAAGTCCAAGTTTTAAATCATCGTAGTGAATATATTTATGTCAATATTTTTACTTAATTATTTTTGAACGATGTTCCTTATCCGAAGGTTTGGCGGAAGGGGGCCAGACGAAAAAATGTGTAAGAATATCCCGTCACGGCCCTTGTTGCTGGGCGTAAGAATTTTCCGTCACGACACTTGTTGCCTTCGTTTATTACACACGTTACATCATAACTTTGTTGGCGTTAGTTTAACGAAGGAGTGAAACTATCGGTTGGGTTCGAATCCTGACTTCTGATTATTATTTTTTTATATTATTAATCCATTATTAGAAGGAACTTCGTTCCAACTGAGTTTTCCACAACACTCAACTTTTTTTTATATTTAATTTTAGGTAATTGTCTAATGGTGTTCACTCAAACCCATGATGGTGCTGATGTCACTATAGAAGAATAAAAAGAAGATGCTGCTGATGAAAAGCCAAGATTTCTTGCCATACAAAAGGAGAACATGAGAGTCAATGATGTGGCTGGCTCTTGTACCTTGATTATGAGTCTGCCTCAATTGTGTGCAGATCTGCCTCAGTATCACAGACAATATCTGATGCAACATTTTGATACATAGTTCAGTATAATTTTAGTTTGTACAGGTATGTTGAAGTTGGGCTAGTGTTGCGGTTTCATAGTTTCTGTTGAGGCCCGCCCGACTTCAACATACCTGTACAAACTAAAATTATTTTATACTTTGTAGTGGAGTTAAAAGTCATTTTTTTTTAAATAATTTTTATATATTATTATTTTAAGCTTTTTAGTGGTAGCTTCATAGGATCAATCTTCACATTCTCTGAACGCGAGCGATTTGCTCTTATTCATTGAGGAGTTCCGTCCTCCATCACCGAAGATATTCATGGGTTCGTCACCAAATATAATGGGACCTGACGGTATGACCTTTCAAATAAAAATAAATATTGGAATCGGTTCAGATTTAACGGATACGCGTCGAATTGAGTACCTCCTCTTTTTTTGAAGTCGGTTAAAAAGTCTTAAAAATAATTGAATAAGCTTTAAAACTAAATAAATTCACAGTAAATAAATGAGTTGTAAAAATTTAAAATAAGCCTAATAAGAGACCAAGGAGTCATTTTCTTGTACCTAAATAAAAACATGAAGATAAGCGATTTAGCCTACTTTCTTCTCGATTATGACAATGTTCACTGTTCCTTCCGTGGACCTTAAGGAACATACAAAAAAAAAATTAACCGAATTGGTCCATCCATTCTTGAGTTAAGCGCTTACCAACATTCATTTTTATTTATATAGATAGAAGATATTAACCACATCATCAAGTATTGAAATAATAGCAAAACTAAAACACGTTTTAATTTTTTTGTGTCTGGTTGTACAAGCTAATCTTCAGAATGCTGAACCGATTTTCGTGGGATTTTCACATTCTGTCTAGTTACATTCGCAAGATTAGGATAAATTGGAATTGGAATAAAACAAGAAATTGTTGTTATTAATTTACATTTATTTCGACATTCATTTACAAACATACTTATTTGTTTAATAATATTTGTGTACATACATTTTGTACAATAAATCTATAGTAAAATAATTATTATTAATAAATGTTTCAATAATTGTTAAATACAAACTACAAATAAAATTACGTGACAGCATTTCATGCGATTTTAACGTGACTAGTAGTCAACAATTAATAAAATAAATCTTTGCATTGTGGTTTTTTGTTTTGTTGCGTGTGACAAATATCCATCAATTATTATCTAACCAATATCGTCAGCGTGCGTTTCATACAGGCAAAAAGGCACTGCCTACCCTCCTTTGACAATGTCAGTAAACTCTGTTGTATAAAATCTCTTAACTAAATTGACATCACACTATTCCCAACAGAAAAGGACAGCATTAAAACTAAAAGAGCTGCCCATTTTGTTCAGAGACTGTACAACAGAATTAGCACGATTGTACATCTACTTAAATTAATTTATAATATATTGTATTAAATTTGATGAATATAAAAATATGCCATCTAACTCCACTTACCACTGGTTTTAACCTAAAATAATCATAATGTTATTTACAGTGTATAAAACCGAGAAGCAAATAATATTAATGTTTTGTAAAAATAAAGGCCACTCAATAATATTATCATTCTAAATATATTTTATTATTAAGCACCATTAGAATTATTTATTGATGTTACGAAACATTGTGTTTAATGTAATGGCACTTTTTATTACATTTAACAATTCTTACGGAACTATTTATACTTACATCATAGTTAAGAAACAGAGGTTTCTGTTAAAAATCACCATAATATTTTCTTAACGCATACGAAAAGTGGCAGTTTGGCTAAAAAAAATATGTTTTATCTAAAATATAAAAGCTCATTTCTATCGAAATTAGGGTGCTTGACCACTGAAGCGATTGTGTTCGGCGGACTACCTGACTACTCACACTTGCACTATGGACGCGAATAAATTATCTTGTACAATAGTCATTTATCAATGATCTAGTACGTCTCTGCGCAGTTTCAGTGGACAGACACCCTTAACATTATAATTTATTATCTTTAATTGGCTTATATAAAGAATAATATAGTAAAGTGATGTATATTATAAACAAAGGAAACTTACCTATTCTACAAAGATCTGCAAGGGTATTATTATATTTGGCAATGGTAAAAAAATATATAAATGGAAGCACTAAAATTAAGACCTAGTTGATCCTGAGTCAGTAATACAGATAAAAAAATAAATTCATTATTATTTGTCATTATTTAAAAAAAATACTATCTTTTTTGCACATCTGTGACAAAATAACTGTATTTATTCAACTTATTCAAGGTTAATTAGTGATATCTATCATTCAAGTATCAAGTAATTATAAGAAATTATTGGCCTGTTTGTATGGAGATTCGAACTACGACTGACGTGAAAAATTATGACAATATACCAATATGAATAGTTATAATTATAGTTTTTCTCAATGGGTACACTGAGTGGGTATATTAAAAATTCTATCAAGTAACAAATTGGATGTCATTATTTTCAAGGCACATTAACAAAGGCATCCATAACCTATAATAATAATTTCATCCATAATAGTCATAACATAATATACGGGGTTACCACTGTCAGATTCTGTAAGTATTTTTGACATTTAACAATTCTCGCCTATACTTAGCCCCTTGGTCTAGATTGAAATCACTTCTGATTGGTTGAAATTCCCTCACTTTTGCTGAAATATACAACTGCAGTAAAATTTCATATGTATTTACCACAAACTTACGAATCTGCAAAAGATGCATTTTAGTGCTATGCCTTTTGAAAACCTAGGTTTTTTTTCGGTATCATAAAATATTCATTATTTTGGTACATAGGTAAGTCTTTTCTTTAAAAAAAATTGCTTGTCTGTAAAGTCGGTACGGACGATAGTTTTACGTGATAACGTCATAAAGAAACATTGACGATGACTGGCGGGCGCTCTCAATCGCTCAATCGCTTGTTACGCGCTCTCGCTTGCACGCTCAGGCGCAGGCGGAACGTGACACTTTTTCGTGCGTGCAGCCGGGACGTTATCACGTCAAAAAAAAAAAGAACCAGGCAATTAATTTAGTAAAAAATTAATTATGCTTTGCCATAATTGGCGTGCAAATGTTACTAATATTATACTAGCTGACCCGGCGAACTTCGTACCGCCAACTTATCTATAAGTATAAATAAAACAAATAAACTATCCTAATCCAAAAAAAAATATTCTATCTTTTAAGTTGGACCAAATTACAGATAGTTACGAAGTTTGATCAAAATCGGTTAGATAAGTAGTTTAGGAGTCCATCGCGGACAAACAACGTGACACGTAATTTATATATATTAAGATTTATTGACCTCGAAAAAAAAAGATGAACAGCAATAGTAAGTTTGACGCAGTTGCGACGATTTTCTTTTCGTATCTATGGCCTTTTGTACTGCGGTATATGGTCCGCAAGCGTATGCGCATATGATAGCGTGTTAATTGGTCGGATCTAGAGATTCTTGAGAGTTGCGACGATAAATTCACCCAATATGACATGACAGCGACTGTCAAGTGTCAACAATCGCGCGAGAACCGCTAAATGTCAAAAAAAAAAAGATTAAAGAATCGGCGCGATGGGCGATGTACTAAAATAATATGTGTATAATATTGTGCTTCAGTCGATTATTCCTTACGTCCATCCACCGGTCAGCTTGTGGAACAGCTCCTGGTCGAGCGTCTGGTTCGCGTCCTTGGAGCGCATGGAGAGGAAGATGTACCCTCCGATGAACTCGTGCACAACTTTGCAGTCAGCAGATTGTACTGAGAAGATTATGTTGCCTTCCTCGAACTGCACCATCATGTGTTTTATCTCCCAGTTTACGTTCCACGCCTGAAAGTAAAAAATACATTATTATTACCTCATTAGCAACCCATCAACGGCTCACTACTGAGCGCAGGTCTCCTCTCAGAGAAGGGTTAGTAGTCATACCTACATACATAGTAGGTTAGGGCCATAGTCCACCACGCTGGCCCAATGCGAATTGGCGGACTTCACACACCTTCGAGAACATTATGAGAACTCTCAGGTGTGCAGGTTTCCTCACGATGTTTTCCTTCACCGTTGAAGCAAGTGATATTTAATTGCTTAAACGCACTTGACTCCGAAAAGTCAGAGTTGCGTACCCGGATCGAACCTGCGACCCTCCGAATAGGAGACCACAGTCCTAATCACTAGGCTATCACTGTTTCTTGCTATCACTCTTCTTATTATTACCTACAAGCATCTAAATACACACTACCCGTTCGATTCAGGTTGGCTGTCGACTTACAAAATGACGTCATAAATAATTATATAGCGTTGACATAAAACAATGATTGTATTTTTTACTGTCCACCACGACTGACGGAAGTTTTCCTTCCTGGTTTCTGGCAATGCTATTCATGGCAATGACGTCTTGAATATCGAAGAGATTTTTAATATCTTATTTTTCTCATCGCTTCTGTGAATTCATTTCTCTCTCGCTTGCACGCTCAGGCTCAGGCGGAACATGACACTTTTTCGTGCGTGCAGCCGGTGCTCATCGATTTATAAGAAGTTTTCACGTAAAAAAAAATCGGATAATAGGTATACACGCACGACTCACCTTCATGGTACTAAACCTCCAAGTCTTGATGTGGTCGCCGGTGTTGGGGTCGAGGCGCATGATGCGGTTGTTGGCGACGCTGATGATCTCGTCCTTGCGGTGGCCCATGAAGCGCACCACGAACAGCGTCTGCCCGTAGTCGGGCAGGTTCTGCCACGTCTTGATGTACTGCAGCTTGGCCTCCAGCAGCGGCAGATCCTTGACGTTGGCGTGGCTCTCCAGCACGCGCTGAGTGAACTGTGGACAACACGATGTTTATTATGCAGGGTTCGAGGATATATATCAATGGATATATATCAAGATATATATCCGATATATATCAAACTGGGTTTGACGATATATATCAATGGATTTTTTTTTAATTTGTTTTGTTACATAAGTGTAGGTATGGCCATTGACTGATTAGAATTTATAAAAAAGGTGTTATGTTTTTGAGTTGCGTTTTTGATATACATGTAGGTATAAGATTTTATGTTTTTAGTTGATTTTGCCTGATCTAAAATATAATTTTATGTTTTGGTTTCATTTGTCTGATTTTATGTACCTAAATTAATAAAACATTAAAACATTTTAGTTTTTTTGATAATTTTAGTGTTTATGCACATATGCAAATAGTATTCATAAATAATACATAAAAATATTAATATGGCTTTGAGCTTTCATACAAAATTGATATATATCAAACTTGATATATATCATAAATATCCGATATTTTGATATTTATAATAAATATCGGATATTTTCGAACCCTGTTATTATGTATTACCACCATAGATTTAGGAGCTTAGTCACTACTAGATACTGCCCTTCCTACAAAAATAGCTCCGGGCTGCGGCAGCACTGGTAAGGCGACTGGCGATGCGATAAACCGTGTGTCCGCGTTGTAACCGCGATAAACTAGCGAAATACGCTGACATCGCCATAATGATTGGCCGGGCCGGGCTACTTTCTGTCTGCCCGTCTTACTATGTGTTGAATTATAATTAGGTACGCTTTTGTGGAACTTCCCCTCATTGTGGAAACACTGCATACATAGCATAGTATCTATTGTATTTGACCGAGCGAAGTGAGGTCTCTGAGTCTACTAGGTGAATTTGCTCTTGTCCGTCCGTCCGTCCGTCCGTCTGTCAGAGCCTTATAACTTTTGAATTACTGAACGTAATTACTTCAAATTTAGATATAATATGTGAACTGATGGCCTTCAGCCGAATATTGCATAAAAAATTATAAAAACCTTTATTTCAGGGGGGCTCTCATAGAAGTGAATGCGAAGTAAAAAAAAAATTATCGCGTTATATAAAATTGTAACATATCATATTAAAGATAATTTCGAACCGAGTACAAAAATATTTTTTTTTTATTTTTTCCTTTAAAATTGACGAAATGGGGGGCTTTCAAAGTGGCGATTTTATACGCTCGCTTGAAGAAGCTCTCTAGCAAAATCCGCTACGTATTTTCAACCTGTTTTATTTTTATTATTTCACTTATATCCTGTACTTGAACAACAAATACTAAAATTATATGAATATTATAAAGAAACGAGATTATTTAATTTTTAATGGGCATCAGTAATTCATATAGCATCAACATAGCTTCACAATAATGCTAATAGATGGCGCAGTCATTACATTAGGCACTATTCCATGGAACTAGGAGATTACGACTACGACCTATCCCAAAAACAGTTTTGCGTCGACCATTATTATTTAGTTACATAATAATATAATACCATATTATTCAATTAAAATTATTTTTTAGTTAAATATCAAACTTATTGAAGTTTGATATTTAGTTAAATATCAAACTTATTGAAGTTTGATATTTAACTAAACAATAATTTGATGATTTAGGTATGTTTGGTGAAAACGGGCATAATAATAATGTCAGGTTTGGTCGTCATGTATCGATTGAATGAATAATCATGGGATATCGTTACCGCGAGGTCTCAGTTCGGGGCGAACCACTAGTGTAAACTTGTTTTGAAACGAACAACCGCCGAGTTACTTGCTGGTTCTTCTCGGCAGGAAGGGCATTCCGAACCAGTGGTAGACTCATCGACGATTCAAAAGCACTTGTAAAAAAGTTTATTTGAATAAAAAACATTTCTATTCTATTTTAACAAACGAATACTGAATATTACTCTCGCACATTTCCGATATAGACAGAGTGAGATGGGTCATTGTTGAAGGTGGGGTACTGAGTATGTCTCTCGCACATTTCCGATATTGACAGAGTGAGATCGGTTATTTTAGGGGTGGGGCCTGGGACTCTGTTGATTACGTGGACCACAATAGCAACGTAGTCAAAATTTTCGGTACTCGTTTGTTAAAAAAAAGAGACTATAGTCACTACTAGGTAATCCTTAAGGCCGCGGCCGCACTGGTAAGGCGACTGGATGGCGACGCGACAAGCCGTGTCCGCGTTGCAGCGGCGATAAACTAGCGAAATGCGCTGACATCGCATAGTGACTGGCCGACGACGGCCGTACTCAGCTTGGGACACATTCATAGGTTGTAGAACTTACTATTGAAAATTACGCGCGACATATAACTAAACGCGCGCGTCGCTTAACTGATGCGGCCGCCCCACTTTAGTGTTAGCGAGTTTTTGAAGTAAAACTACGCACGCTTGACTTGGGGAGTAAGCTGGTGAATGCGTTACGAAAAGTGTGATCGGGCGAGGCGAACGGAAGTTGAGAGGGAGATATAAATTAGTGAAGATAGAAAGAGAGAGAGTTACGTTTCGTATATTACTGTAGGGGCAAGAGAGAGAGAGAGGTGCGAGCACACATTTTCTTTCTCTCTTTCTCTCATAGCCAGTTGCGTTTCGTAAGTTTTACTTCAGTCGTGCGGTCTAAAGCACACTCGTTTTTTGGAACGTAGTTTCTTATCGCGCGGTACGGAAGGGGGCTAGACGGAAAAAATTAAGGAACCGACACTCGACCTCGACACATTTTTGAAACCAACACTTTTTTGTTGAATGTGAATTTTGCATTGTATTCGGTATTTTCGCCTTAGAACACGGCGTCTGCATGGCCTAGGTGTTAGGGCAGTCGCCTATAAATTCAACGTCGATGGTTCGAATCCCAGCTCGACAGACTGAATTTTCTTTTTTCAATTTTATTTTAAATAATTTCTAAATGTGGAATTTTTCCCTAATTTTTTATTGTATAAATTGGATAACGCCATCTGTGAAAAAACAGTAACTCCACCAGAGTAACTCTTTGGTGTTGTATCAGTGCAATAGAAATAAACTAAAAATAATTCATCGTAGTTAATCAATTTAATACTAGGTGACACCACTAGTTTATTACAATTCCTTCACTAAAATACTACTACTAAGGTACTACGTTCCATCCGGGTGTCCCTTGACACGTCTCTTTTTTTTTTGTAAATGACAGTGCTGTCTCTCTCTATCATCGTCTTTGTGTGTGAGTGGGATACTCACCTTGCTCTTCAGCTTCTTGAGGAAGCGCGGCGCGAGGTAGTTCTCCGGCTGCAGGTGGTCGAGGTGCGGCACGCTGTGCTTGTGCAGCGCCGCCTCCGGCTGCGGCCGCTGCAAGGCCAGCAGCGTCTTCACGGCCGCCGCCTCGGTGCTGAAGGCGGAGTCGGCGAGGGACCGTCCCCGGGAGCCGAGCCGACACGCGGCCACCCACTCCGCGTACTGTTCCTCCTGTTATGACAATCGCAATACCATGTTTCAGTTGGCCGTCGACGATAGCTACAAAACGACGTCATACTGCACCATTGAAAAAAAAAATTCTGTTACCACCACTGACGGAACGGTCGCGTATTTGTTAGGAACAAAGTTCCTTATCGGACGGTACGGACTTGGCGGATGGGGGCTAGGCGAAAAGTGTAAGAATTTTCTGTCACGAGTAGTGTAGACGGTTATCCATAGCGCGTATGCTATATTACGAGATGGTTCTAACAAGTGGCGAGAGATGGCGTTAGTTCTTATAAGAATTTTCCCGAGTAGTGTAGACGGTTATCCATAGCGAGTATGCTATTGGCTGTGCCCAGTCTCCGGAACTCCTCAATGAATAACAGAAAATCGCAGAATAAATTGACTTCAAACGCCACTACAAAGTATAAATAATTTTAGTTTGTACTTTGTACACGTATGTGGAACTCGCGCATCGGTTTCACCGTTTTTATTTAGGCCCGCCCAACTGACGACCAACTTACGTGTACAAAGTACAAAGTAAAAACATATCCGCCATATTGGATTTTCGTGACGTCATAGAAAAGCCTTACAACTATCCCAGACTGACTGACTAATCAGTAAATTATGTATAAGAGGATCGATGGAACTATCGGATGAAATCATTGAGGTGATATGCGACCTCCGCGATACGATCCTCCTATACGATCTCCTTAGTGTTGTCAATACCAAACGTGTCAACTGTCATACTTTGTTATTATGAGTCAATATTTATATAATTGTTATTTATTCGTCTAGTGGAATTCTTTCAGTTAAATAAAACCAATATTTCTCTTGGTTTCTCGTTTATTATGCCACAATTTATTTAACTGAAAATGCCTGACGAAAAACTAGGCAAGTCTACGCTATTAAGATATCTGCGACCCGATAAGTTTGACGTCGAGCCTGAAGTCGCGGACGCCGATGCAAAATGGCTACATTGGAAATCGACATTCGAAAGCTTCTTAGCAGAAGAGATTACCGAAGATGTACCAGACTCTCTTAAGCGTAAGCTGCTAGTTAACCACTTATCGGCATCGATTTACAAGCATATCAAAACTTGCTCCACTTATAAAGATTCAATGAAAGTTCTAGAAGACATCTATGTCAAACCGAAAAATACTATTCTAGCTCGACACATTCTCTTCAATCGCAAGCAACGAGCCGACGAAACGATCTCTGACTATGTTAGAGCTCTCCGGCTTTCCGCGAAAGATTGTAAATTCGAAGACGTCATAGCCCAAGAGCATGAAGACCAAGCAGTTCGTAGCGCTCTCATATCCGGCTTACTATCACGAAGGATTCGCGAGCGGTTACTAGAAAACTCTAAACTCACTCTCTCAGAAGCAATTAACCAAGCCGTAGCTCTAGAAACGGCAGAGAAGGATGCAGTTGCTATTGGTGACAGATCTCCGCAACTTACTGCCATATCGCAAGGTAGTTCACGAGACGAGGAATCCGAAAATCTAGCAGCAGCTCCATCGTCACGAACTTTTCAAGCCGCTCCGACCACGCCACCTCCGGCTAAACCCTGCTTCTTTTGCGGTGGGAGTCTTCATCCAAGGTTCAGATGTCCAGCCAACAAATCCACCTGCAAAAAGTGCTCAAAGAAAGGACACTTCGCAAGCGTCTGTAGATCGGGCAATAGTAATAGGAACTTGAACATCACGACAGTTGAAGATCCTACGATCTCTAACAACGACCGGTTCTACAGTGGAGCTATTTCTGCTGCCTCTCCTTCGAGTCTTAGAAGTGCGACAATTCCAATAATGGTCAACGATTACAAGGCTGATGCACTCATCGATACAGGAAGTTCAGTCAGCTTCATTAACGCTAAAGTTGCTCGCATAATGAAACTACGCAAAAAACCCTGCAAGCAGACAGTCAATCTCGCTTCTCTCAATCAAGTTTCCTTTGTCGAAGGTATCTGTTTTGCTACCATTGCGATGAATAAGCATACTTACAAACAAACACCTCTTCTAGATGTCGACAACCTCTGTGCCGACGTCATAATTGGCCATGACTTGCTTAAACATCGCTCGAGTATTCATTTCAATCTTGGTGGGCCTGGCGAACCTTTAGAGATATGCAACGTGTTACGAGCTTCGGTACCGTCAGTCTCCGTATTTACGAATCTATCGCCGAACATTAGACCGATCGCCGTGAGAAGTCGGCGATACAGTAAGGAAGATGAGGATTTTATAAAACAAGAAGTGTCTAAATTACTTGAAGACGGGGTCATTGAAACAAGTATTTCCCCCTGGAGAGCCCAAGTCCTTGTAGCAGGAGGAAAGGTTCATCGAAAACGACTTGTCATTGATTACTCCATGACCATAAACAAATTCACCGAACTGGATGCCTTCCCTTTGCCAAACATAGAATCAGTCGTTAACAACGTATCAAGATTTAAAGTGTTCAGTCAAATTGACTTAAAGAGCGCATATCATCAAGTACCCATCTTAGAAAATGAAAAGAGATATACAGCTTTCGAAGCATGCGGCAAATTGTACCAGTTTACACGCATTCCATTTGGCGTGACTAATGGCGTTGCGGCTTTTCAACGAACCCTGGACTTCATCATAACAGAAGAGAGACTAGAAGGAACGTTCGCTTACTTAGACGATGTAACCGTCTGCGGTAAAGATCAAAGGGATCATGACCGTAATCTAAAACGCTTTATGGACGCCGCTAATAAATTTCATTTAACTCTAAACGAACAGAAGAGTGTTTTCAATAAGACTAAAATCAACTTGCTTGGATATACTGTTGAAAATAATACAATCAGTCCTGACCCGGAAAGGCTAAAACCTCTTTTAGAGCTTCCTGCTCCAACTAAAACTAGTGAACTAAGACGAGTCCTAGGTATGCTTGCTCATTACGCTAAATGGATTGCGCGTTTCTCCGAAAAAATAAAGCCACTTACATGCGTGACTACTGTCCCGTTGTCGCCTGATGCGCTAAAGAGTTTTGAAGAACTCAAGCAAGATATCAAGGCAGCCGCTCTAGTAGCCATTAACGACAATGAAATGTTTACAGTCGAAACAGACGCTTCGGAATTCGCGCTAGGGGCTACGCTGACTCAACTTGGAAGACCAGTTGCCTTTTTCTCTCGGACACTGAATAACTCGGAATGCAAACAATCCTCAATCGAAAAAGAGGCTTGTGCGATAGTAGAGAGCCTAAAGAAATGGAGACACTACCTGATTGGTAGACATTTTCTTCTTATAACAGACCAACAATCGGTAGCCTTCATGTTCAATCAAAATCATAACAGTAAAATAAAAAATGAGAAGATCCAACGTTGGCGGTTGGAACTGTCATGCTTCAAATTTGATATAGTTTATAGACCAGGCACTGAAAACGCTGTTGCGGACGCTCTATCTCGCGTATGCGCCTACATGAATATAAACAAGTTGAAAGAACTACATGACGCACTCTGCCACCCGGGGGTAACTAGAATGTATCACTGGGTAAAATTTAAAAACTTACCCTACTCAGTTAATGATGTCAAGGAGATGACCGCCTCGTGCCCTACCTGCGCCGAAATAAAACCGAGATTTCTAAAGGCCAAGGGTCAATTGATAAAAGCTACGTCGCCGTTTGAACGGATCAACATAGATTTTAAAGGACCACTACCTTCTGAAACAGCCAACAAGTACATACTTACGATTATTGATGAGTACAGTCGGTTTCCTTTTGCTTACCCATGTAAGGATATGACCTCAGCCACTGTCATTACTTGCCTGAAAGATCTTTTTCTGACATTTGGCCAACCTCTCTATATTCATAGTGATAGAGGATCGTCATTCATGTCCGAAGAGTTCAAATCATTCCTACGACAGTCAAACATAGCCTCATCCAGAACGACGCCCTATAACCCCCAGGGTAATGGCCAAGTGGAGCGACTAAACGGAACACTCTGGCGAACTATTCAACTTAGCCTTCGGTCAAAGGGATTATCGATAGAAAATTGGGAAGTAGTACTGAAGGACGCATTGCATTGTATCCGCTCCCTCCTGTGTACGGCAACAAACGCCACTCCGCACGAAAAACTTTTCAAATACCCTAGAAGATCCCCGAACGGAGATTCACTGCCATCTTGGTTCACGCCGGGACCGATCTTTGTTAAAAAGAACGTCCGCTCTTCAAAAACGGACCCTCTTGTCGAGGAAGCTGAGCTCTTAGAGATCAATCCCTACTACTCTCTCATAAGACGGGATAATGGAGAAACCTCAATGGTATCAAACCGTCAATTGTCTCCTTGCCCCAGTACTACTGATAATAGCAGAGACGATAGCTTTGAAACGGCCTCCGAAGATGATCACCTCACGTTTCCATCTGAAAATAACTCCACACCTCCACCTGAAAATAACGCTCCTTCGTCATCGTCTCGTGTAGAAGAGTCGACGACGTCCTCGCCAGTTCTTCGGACTGGACTCCCCAGGAGATCTAATAGGACGCGGAAATTACCCTCCTACCTAACGGACTTTGTGGTTGATGGGAGTGAGAGTGAAAACTGAACCGGGGGAGAATGAGGTGATATGCGACCTCCGCGATACGATCCTCCTATACGATCTCCTTAGTGTTGTCAATACCAAACGTGTCAACTGTCATACTTTGTTATTATGAGTCAATATTTATATAATTGTTATTTATTCGTCTAGTGGAATTCTTTCAGTTAAATAAAACCAATATTTCTCTTGGTTTCTCGTTTATTATGCCACAATCATTACACTTACATTGTCGCATTTGAGCCACATCTCGTGCATGGTGTCTTCTGATGGTATCTCCAGTTTTATGCCGTATCTGCCCGACGCTGGGTGCGCGTCCGGCGTTACCTGAATAAAAGAGTAATTTCATTAATCTTTTCTCGCATTTGAATGGCTGTATGGGTCCCGCTACATTGTTTAACTATGTTCAAAACTTTATCAACAGTTAGACGTCCACAGCTGGACAAAAGTCTCTCGCATGGACTTCCACAGGTCTCAGTCTTATATCCAGCGACAGATCGTAAATTTTGCCTATAATCCGAGAACTGATGGGACAAAATTTTTTAAGTGGATAGGAACTCTGAATTAATTTATGCTCAGCTGTGTTACGGTGTGATTGAAGGACAAACAAACACGCTGTCAATCGATTCGTATCGTCGATGACGGATGTTACATCCATCCATCCCCTGACGGCTGCAGCAGAGTGTCACATACTTTATACACATACAAAATTTTTGTATTGCAGAAAAGGGCAATTCTTACAGTAGCTTCACAATATATTTATAACAACATAGTATTTGTCAGACAAAATATTGTGAATTACAAAAAAAAGGGTGATTTACACGATAGGCAGGTTAGAGATCCAAACAGGCTCGTGATTCCTCGATTGCGCCTCAAGAGGGTCCGAAAGACATTTGTGTGAATGGGCGTGACGTTTTATAATAAAATTCCGCAGTCGATCTTAGACTTGCCTTTACACAAGTTTAAGAAATCAGTTAAAGCTAATCTCATGAAAAAAGCATATTATACAATTGAAGACTATATAAATGACAAAAAAGGGTGGATATAATTCGTTCCAGCGATTCATGAGACAGTAGGTAATGATTAACCTGTAAATTCTCTTTTTCCTCATTGTGGAAACACTGCATACATAGCATAATATCTATTATAATGTAAACTTGTTTTGAAAAGAGCAACTGCCGAGTTTCTTGCTGGTTCTTCTCGGCAGGAACGGCATTCTCCACCAGTGGTAGACTCATCGACGATTCAAAAGCACTTGTAAAAAAGTTTATTTGAATAAAAAACATTTCTATTCTATTCTATACCTCAGCGCCGCGTAGCTCGACGGCGTAGGAGGGCGCGTCGCCCCGCGCGGCCGCGTCGCTCGAGCTGTGGATGCGCAGCACGCCGTCGCGGCACGACACCCAGCCGCGCTTGTACGCGCGCAGCGTGAACCGTTGACGGCTGCAGCAGAGACTCACATTCAACCAATCTCATCGCCATGTGAACGAGCCTAGTGGTTAGCACTGCACTCCTGAAGCGGATTCTTGGAGCGTTGTTGCTTCCGTTATGCTTTTGTCCATTTCTCGTTGACTGAGCTCGTTGCTTAGGAATGCTCAACTTCTACAGGGACTGCCTGCATCAAGCGGACCATCATCATGAGCTTAGCAAGTATCTGCACAATAATAAGAAAAACGACAAGACGCCAATCGAATGGACGCCTGAGACGGAAGCTTTCGAGAAATGCTGCAAAAACATAACGGAAGCAACAACCCTACAAGAATCCGCTACACTCCTATTGGGGGGATGAGGGATCGAACCCGGGCACGAACTTCTGACTTTTTGGAGCTATGGGCGTTTAAGCAATTTAATATCACACTTTAATGGTGAAAGAAAAAATCGAGAGGAAACCTGCACGCCTGAGAGTTCTCCAAAATGTTCTCTAAGGTGTGTGAAGTCTACCATTACTTGTAGACTCAAGTCTACATTACCATTTGCATTGGGCCAGCGTGGTGGACTATGCCTATAACCCTTCTCTGCGAGTAGACCCGCGCTCAGTAGTGAGCCATTAAGAGAATCACATACCTCATTCATCAGCAATCGCTAACTGATGATTGTGATGAATTGAAAAACTAAACAATAAACAAACAAATATGTTATAAACTGTTTTACTGCGATTGTCGCGACCGAGTCGTGAAGTGAAAGTGGGGAGGGGGGGGGGGGGGGGCACATAGTTCAAAGAACTGGTGGCTGTTGCGGTCTCAAGGCGTATCGGTAGGGTCAGGAAAAAAGTGGGCACAAGGAACAATTAATTTCTACAGCTATTATCCGTCAAATCAGAAAAAATCTGTATGGTACAACGTGCAAGTACATTACCGTCTTTCAGACAGACTTGAAATACAGTAATAACGCACTACGAACCCGCAACACAATACAGGCCCACAAAAACTGTACTGGAATGGAATTAACAGTCTAATACAGATTTTGCAATTCACGAAGGCGAGTGAGCTTTACTCGTGGTTACTTCGTGTACATGAACATTGCATAAGTGTGCGTGCCTGTCAAAGCCTAGGTGGGAGCGGGCAGGTGCGAGCATTGAGCTCGCTCACACTTATACAGATACGACACACACACAACCATAAGTCAGTCGCCCTCGTGAATTGCAAGAACTATACTAAAATTAACTGTGAAATACACATTATGGGATCAAAATATTATGAATATTATATAACAACACAACTACGGTACGGTGTGCCGGCATGCAAAAAGGGGTAAATGTTGCAGTTATTCTTACGAGAATACGCAGTTACCGCCGCGACACTTTCTTCGCATGTAGTCGAAAATGAAATAAAAATAAATTACTTAATAAATATATTTGTAAATAAATTGTGTACTTATACATAATGTTATATGATTGTTCTCAGTGATAATAATGATAATAATAATTAGATAATTTATTATTACGTTTTACGTTTTAATATTACGTTATATTTACAACCCTTAAAGTTATTGTGTGGTAAATTTTGGAGTATTGGAGTATTGCAATATTTTCGGTTCTACACATAGTAAATACCTACTACCGTAAGAAGACATACAAAGGAGTGAGGAGCAAAAAAAATCTCTTACGGCACTATCTAAAGATAGAAAAGGACAGCGAATCTGACATCGCTATGAACAAATTTCAAAGACAAATTCGTCACTTTGGTCACGCCAAAATATACTACGCGTTCGTTTCAAGTTGAGCCCTGCACCATAGAGTAAAGAAATCTTCACCCCTCGCGCTTCCCCGCACCGCACCTCAAGTCAGACCCAAAGTAAAGACACAGTATAAGAAGATGCAGTATAATAGTTTATCTATTGTTTTATATTTTATTAAGTACTAGCTGACCTGTCTTAACTATGAATATTGAATTCGAATTGGTATAAATAATAAAAAAAAATATATAAAAAAAGTGTTTATTATTCTAATGCTTTACGATATACAACATTCTTAGTTTTTTTTAACCAAACCTACCAAAACTCCTAATATCCAAAGTTCAATTTAATAAATTGAACTTTTAATACGTAAACTTAGAATAAGAATTATTATTAAATATTATTTTTGCATGCCTATCCGGCAGATTATAATATAATGAAACACCATTTATTATAATGAAACACCATTGTACTACTCAATCTGTGCAAATAAATAATTTGAATTTGAATTTGAAATTTATTTTTAATAAGCGGTGCTTCGCGAGCGGTTTACTAAGTGGGTCTGACTTGAGGTGCGGTGCGGGGAAGCGCGAGAGAGCTAGGGGAAATTTGGAACGCGTAGTACCACAAGATCAAAGGTGTCAAACTACTGCATATCCTACACTGTGTCCGTACTGTCGGCATGGAACTAGGAATTACGACTACGTCGATTACTTTACTCTATGGTGCAGGGCTCAACTTCAAACGAACGCGTAGTATGCTATGATGTTTATTATAAGTATCTTCTATATTTCTATAAATATCACTTGAAGTTGATAAATCAAAATGGGTTACGCGTTTCGCGGCTGTCAGGGGGTCTACTTATACAGTAGTAAATATATTATAAGTCTATGGTTCTACCATCAAATTAACCCTTTATACCCTCTTTCAACAAACTCACCCTTTATACTTCAAGTACCCAGCCAGTTCGGGCACGTGAGTGATGTCGGGGCGCGCGGGCGGCCCGCCTTCCAGCTGCACCTGCAGTTCGCTCAACGCGGCATCTATTTCGTCTTCGGGCGCGGTGGTGGAGCCCGCCCCTGCAGACCCGTCGTTAGCGTCTACGCCGCCACCGGCAAGGGTTTGTAGTTCGATTTGCAGCTGGAGATAAATATTTAAATTTCTTGAATAGAAGTTAATTTAGAGAATTCTTTAATAAATCCTACTTCCTACTAATATTATTATAAATGCGAAAGTTGGTGAGGATGGATGGATGTTTGTTGCTCTTTCACGATGCAACGAATGAATCGATTTGGCTGAAATTTAGAATGGTGACAGCTCATACCCAGGATAACACATAGGCTACACACTATGAGAAAATTAAATTTTCACCTTACTAGCTCAAAAACGGCGCCTTTGCTGCCAAAACCAGTGAGCAAAAGTCGTTTTTGCTCACCCAGTTAGAAAAAGTGATTTGAATTTAGCACACTGTGGATTGACATTTCTTCAATTCATTGTCTCAAGAATAGTTCGGAAAGTTTTGTATTTAGCTAGAATACGATAGTCTTTATCCCCTCTACTGGGCTATAAAATATACTTGACAAGAGAATCATAGCAAAGAATAATGATTGCGAAGACAATGCAGCATTCTACGTCCGCTTGCACATGACAGGCTGGAAAATAAATATCTACCTGAAGTGCTGCGAACAGCAGCATTTCCTCTTCAGTACAATGCACCTCCTGGTTGAGGATCTGCCAGCGCGCCTGCTGGTACAGCTGGTTGAGTCTGGACGCGTCCTGCGCGCGCGGCGTCAGGTCGAAGAACGAGTAGAATTTGAAACGCAGCTGTAGCGTGTCCCACTCGCGGACGTATTGCTCCATGATGGACAAGGACGAGTCAAGCCATCTGGATATAGACAAATGCTTGAGTGGTTAAATCATACATAAAACTAGTGGTTCGCCCCGAACTGAGACCTCGCGGTAACGGTATCCCATGATTATTCATTCAATCGATACATGATAACCAAAACTGACATTATTATTATGCCCGTTTTCACCAAACATACCTAAATCATCCCCTAAGTAGGAGTCTCTTAACGTAGGTAGCTCCTAAATACAATCCTAAGTCCTAACATCCGTCCCAATATCCTTTTAGGTGTCCCGTACAGGATCGTGATAAATAAGTTGACAGAAAACATCAATCACCTAACTTATAGGTAGCCCGTAAAGGTTAGGGAACGTTAGTGAAAACATTGAATTATTTATCAAACATTGAATTTAACTCGTAGTTCCATGGGAATAGTTACTGACTGCGCCATCTATTAGCATTATTGTGAAGCTATGTTGATGCTATATGAATTACTGACGCCCATTAAAAATTAAATAATCTCGTTTCTTTATAATATTCATATAATTTTAGTATTTGTTGTTCAAGTACAGGATATAAGTGACCTAAAAACATAAAATCAGTTTGAAAATCCATAGCGGATTTTTCTAGAGAGCGTCTTCAAGCGAGCGTATAAAATCGCCACTTTGAAAGCCCCCCATTTCGTCAATTTTAAGGGAAAAATTAAAAAAAATATATTTTTGTACTCAGTTCAAAATTATCTTTAAAATGATACGTAACAATTTTATGTAACGCGATTTTTTTTTTTTTACTTCGCATTCGCTTCTATGAGAGCCCCCCTGAAATAAAGATTTTTATAACTTTTTAAGCCATTTTCGGCTGGAGGCCATCGGTTTACATATTATATCTAAATTTGAAGTAATTACGTTCAGTAATTCAAAAGTTATAAGGCTCTGACAGACGGACGGACGGACGGACGGACGGACGGACAAGTGCAAATCGCCCTAGTTAACTCAAAGACCTTCGCTTCGCTCGGTCGATAAAATAATAATAATCTGAAGTCAGGATTCGAACACAGGAACCGATAGTTTCACTCCTAGCCGCTACGCCACCAAAGCTGTGACGGAACGTGTGTAATAAACGAAGGCAACACAGAAGGGTCGTGACGGAAAAATTCTTACACTTTTTCGCCTAGCCCCCATCCGCCAAGCCCGTACCGTCCGATAAGGAACTTCGTTCCAAAAATATATAATGTAATATGGTATAAAATGTATATTATACTGTATTCAATGGTATACGCTTTAAACTGATTACAACTCCTGCGCGAAAATTTTCAAGATTGTTTATTTCGTGTAAGCCAACTTGTGGTTCTTATAACAAGTCAATGTGAGGTTAAGCCTATTCAATCCTTTAATCTCTCAAGACAGTGTAGGCCCGTACCCACGGAACGGTTTTCACCCGCGATTTTCACGGATTTGTATGGAAAATGTAGAAGCCATTTTCACGGAGCGGTTTTCGCCCGCGAGCTTGGCGGCCGTCGCCCGCGCCGATCGCAGATCGGTCGCGTGGACGCAGGGCGACGCGACGTAAGCGGGAGGTTTTCTCACCTTCCGATGCTATTTTAGCGGTCCTTTCCCGCAACCACGGCTGCTGCGGGACCGCAGCTTTATACCTTCGGTGTCATGAGTATTAAAATAAAACAGCGGGACCGCTACCGCTGCGGGCGCGGGTGAGAACCACGCCGTGAAAACTCAGTCTTAAGCTAGAATTATTTAGTCTAACACTTACCCGACATTCATCCTCGCGCGCTCCATCAGCGACTTGGGCGTAAGGAGCGACTCCCGCGACTGGCTGTCGGGCTCCAGCGGCGAGTCGGCCAGCGACAGCTCGGCCAGAGAGTCCAGCGCGTCGAGCGAGGCGGCGCGCGGCGGCGTGCCGCAGTACCCGCCGTCGCTGGAGCCGTCGCTCTGCGTGCTGTGGATGTTGCCGCCGTAACGCCTGAGTGTGCCATTCTGGAAGACAAATTTGAATGCATATACTCTTTAAATCGCCTTCAATAAAGGTAGCTAACACGGTAGGTAGGATGGATGGTACTTAGTATTCAGATTGGTAGAATAAAAAACAAGTGTAAATTAAAAATTTAAAACACCCCCGACATGTGAATCTATAGCCGAAGTATGTACCCAATATCTTGTGAATCAGTTTGCTACTCCATCATCAAATCCTCCTTTTCGATCCTCGATCATCTATCTAACATCTACTCATTGAGACCGTTTAATGAGCCCAAACACACTAATATCTGCTGTACGTTGCTGAGGAGTTGGGATCCCGCAGTTAACTTGATGCTGCAGCATCAGCTCAAGGTTACCATGTCTTGGAAATAATCCAAAGTAACAGTACACCTTTCAAAACAATCGCACCTGCGAAAGTTTGTCAACCCTTTTAATCAATAAATTATAGCTAAGATCCATCTCGATCACGTCGCTTTCAAACAGAAAAAACCGCATCAAAATAGGTCCATTCATTGGTGAGCTACGAGGGAACAGACGTCAAACTAACCTGGTGTGATGCCACAGGCGTGGCAGACAAGGAGCGCGGCGGCGGTGGCGTGGCGGGACAGGCTATGGATCTGTCCAAACTATTCGAAGAGCCCCTGGTGGCTGCTATAAAGGTATTCGTGTCTGGAGCTTGTGTGGACTTTAACTTCTTCGCTTCCTTCAAATTCTGGTAGTTCTGCTTTAAATGAGACGGTTCGAGGGGATAGCATAGAGATAACTCCTCGGGGTGTCTTATACCTGGAAATAATTTTTAAGTTAATTCAGAGTCAAGAGAGCAAAATTATTCAAGGATATACGGATATACGCTTGTTTAAATTCTACTCAAGTAGGAAAACACAAGATAGATCGACCTTATAATTTTGTGTAAAACCGTTCGTTATCCTCAGTCTATATTTGGGCCTCAATTATTAACTTGCTTTTCCTGTCATCTTCGTTTAATTAGTGACTGTGTTTCGCTTTAATGGCTTCCATTTACTCTACCATTAAGCTGCGAAATATTCTCTTCCTTATAAACCAACCATTGACTCAAGTCCACAGCACAGAATTAAATTCAACCAATCTCATCGCAACAATTTGTGCGTAGTTCTTTCTCAACCGATATGCTTCCACTGCTGAACAAAGGTCTCTTGGAGACTTCCACATGTCTCGGTTTTGCGCTGCCTGTATCCAGCTGCTCTCTACGACTCGTTTGATGTCAACGGTCTACCTAATGGAGTGAGGTGTTCGCCAGCACAATGCTTCCCAACGCGATGTCGCCACTCCAACACCTTAGGACCCCAACGACCATCAGTTCTTCGAACTAGGCACATAAATTTCCTTTAGAATCTGTCGAAATCTAGTTTTCAACACAAGTGACACAACCAGTGATTTATGTGCCTTTGTTTCGACGTTGAAAACAAGTTGAAAACTGATGTAGACTGACCCTATAGGTTTTGGGTCGAGAACCTATATGGTAGTTCCCGTTGACCTTGAATCACGAAATTTGGCAAACAGCAAGGTCTTGTACAGCACAAATAAAGGAAAAATTCCAAAAGTTATTTATAATAATAATATAATGGCGGTATAATGGGTAGGTCCGGAACCCTCGGCGCACGAGTTCGACTCGCACTTGACCGGTTTTTTTTAATGTTTAGAATTTTGAGTTAGACTCACCAAGACTCTTGCACAGCTGCATGACCGCACTGAATGTGTCGATGGAGAAGTCGATCTTGCAGTCGATGTATCTCAAGTCGGGCAGTTGTATTCGGAGTGGTTTGTGCATCGGCGTGAAGTGCAGCGCCGCGTCCGCGTGCACGCCGTACTGGTCCAGCGTGTGCTTCGGCCTGGACAGCCATTTGTTGCGCGTGGGCCACCACAGAGCGTGGTCTGACCAGTCCTTTTTGAATTCTGAAACAATCATCGGCATCAGCAAGTTGCAACTATCAATTGCTGACTACTGAGCGCAGGTCTCCTCTCAGAGAAGGGTTATAAGCCACTAGCTGATGCCCGCGAATTCGTCCGCGTAGATTTAATTTTGGAACAGTTTCTTATCGGACGGTACGGACTTGGCGGATGGGGGCTAGGCGAAAAAAAGTGTAAGAATTTTCCGTCACGAGTAGTGTTATCCATACGGTACCAGTACGGTTATCCATAGCGCGTATGTTGTATTACGAGATAGTTCTAGTATGTGACGAAAGATGGCGTTGATCCTAAAAATGTTTTCATTATTAGAAAATAATATTTTCATAATATTGTTTAAGTAGGTACCATGATTATAATTTATTCTAAGGAATTTCGTTCCAAGCGAGTGTTTCACGACACTCATGCAATTTTTTAGAAATTCCATGGGAAACCTTAGATTTTCCGGGATGAAAAGTAGCCAATGCCACTCTCTTGCCAATGTTTTTTAGGGTTCCGTAGTAAACAAGGAACCCTTATAGTTTCGCCATGTCCGTCCGTCTGTCCGTCTGTCTGTCTGTCTGTCTGTCTGTCTGTCTGTCTGTCTGTCCGCGGTTTAGCTCAGTGACTATTGATACTAGAAATCTGTAATTTGACAAGGGTATAAAATTCAATCACGCCGACAAAGTGGTGAAATAAAATTGTGAAAAATATTTTTTTTAGGGTACCTCCCCTACATGTAAAGTGGGGATGAATTTTTTTTTCTCATCTATCCCATAGTGTGGGGTGTCGTTGAATAGGTCTTTCAAAAACGTTGTGGGTGTGGGAACACCATTTTTCAATTCAGGGATCCGTTTGTGAAATATGATATTTTAAAGTGCTAAATTTTATTAGAGTCAAGTGTCCCCCCCCCCTCTGCCAGCTAAATGGTTGTATATAGGAGACAAGAAAAAATTCACAGCAGTAGTATATATAATGAATTTTAAAGGAAAACTATCACGGCTAAGTAGGGGTCATTAGTAAAGAAGTTATATCGGTTTTTCTAAGTTAGATATTACACGTAGTGTAAGTTGCGTATTTTGTAGAACTTATAGTATTTAAACCATGGAACTCAAAATGTATGTTGAGACTTTCAACTACGGAACCCTACATTGCGCGTGGCCTGACACTCACTTGGCCGGTTTTATTTAATTATATCCATGCAAAAAATCAAGTAGATCAATTGCTCCGTTGCCGTTGCTGCGTGATTGAAGAACAAACAAACACACTTTCGCATTTATTATATTATATTCGTAGGTATAGTCCACCACGACGCCGGCCCAATGCAAAATTAGCAGGCTTTACTTCGAAAGTATCAAATCGTTTGTGTTTCAGAAAATAGAAATAATGCTAAAGTAGGATTCGGAACCCAGGCCATAATTTCTTATGTGCCCGCCTAAGTTTTGCATGAGTCACATTGAAGCTGGGTGGATGACATGAGACATAAGAGAGTCACAAGAACTTATTGTGTACAGTTATAAACTAATAACTTATAAAAATAATTTTTTACCAACTTTGAAACGAAATAATCGATTCATATAAACTCGTCGCATAGGCTTAGTAGTTTTTTATTTCTATCGCTGTCATGGTTTGTTTCGATATCAAGATCCATGACAGCGATCTCATGGTGATAGCTGACGATGCAGCCATGAAAGCGACCTAACTAATTAGTTTCCACGCAGCAATGTACCGGAACGCTAAACATTTATTAAAAATTAAGATTTGACCCTATTTTAGAAACCTTTCGGTTGGAATCACATCTGTGCGCATCGATTCGCATTTATCCATACAAAACTGTAATTTTTCATAGAATCGTGTACGCATAAATTCGGCTTTTCGATGTGTACACGACTCTATAAAAATTGACAGTTTTGTATGGATAAAATGCGAATCAATGCGCACAGATGTGGTTCGAGCCTTAAACAATTTTTTTTGAAAAAATCGGGAATATTGAGCGTTGCAGCGAATGAGCGAAATGGCTTGGCAGCATGTCTTTACCGGTTCAAGGTTGTGTTCAGACATTATATTTTCGATACTTCGTCGAAAACAAAAGCAAAAATGAATCGTCTATTTTCACCCACCTACGGTAAAGTCAAAAGGAAGGGTTTTGTAGCGCCTAAACAATTGAGCTGATTTAAATGAATGAGGTATTATGGACTATGGTCCTGGTGGTATAGGGCTACATTAAAATCGTAACAAAATCAATATGACTATTTTTACATTAAATTTTCTGTATTCGGGTCAGTTTTCGAATATTTCGTCATGATCGTGTAGAACAATGACGAATCTGCATTTTATTAACATTACAGTGCAGCCATTTGAAATAATTTCCGAAGTTTTTGACGTGATAACGTCTTATAAATCGATGAACACCGGCTGCACGCACGAAAAAGTGCACGTTCCGCCTGAGCCTGCGCGTGCAAGCGAGAGCGCGGAACAAGTGAAAGAGAGGCACGATCGGATTTTTTGTCATAACTTTGTAAAAAAAATTGGTTGTCTGTAAAGTCGGTTTACGGACCATAGTTTTACGTGATAACGTCATGAAGACACACTGATGAAACAAGCCAACGCTTGGGCCGATCGTGCCTCTCGCTTGTTCCGCGCTCTCGCTTGTTCCGCGCTCTCGCTTGCACCCGCAGGCTCAGGCGGAACGTGACACTTTTTCGTGCGTGCAGCCGGTGTTCAAAAAATTGTAGCAATGAAATTTCACATATACCCAATAAATAGGGTCTGTTTAAATAGTAAACAAATAATAATAATTATTGTTAATTCAATTGTTTTCGGGAAAAATCACGTCATGCTTCGTTTTACTACGGAGTAACAATTTTTCTTCTTGGCTTTAGATACCTGAAGTTTATTATCGTCGCTCACTGTACTACTTAAGAGACTCTAATCATGAGTCATAGCGCAATGAACTAAAACCTTTGGTAGGCAGTTATAGGAGTAATCAGTTCGTGGTAACATCTTAAACGGTCTCTGATTTATAGTCTGCTCCATTTCGTGTCTGACAAAGGAATGGGTTAAACATCTACTATAGTTCTTTGACATGATAAAGTGGCTACATACCTACCTACTTAGAAAAATATTTTAATCATTCGATATTAGATATACTCAAAGATCTTTTTAATCGACTTCAAAAAAGGACTAGGTTCTCAATTCGTCGGAATCTCTTTTTTATGTATGTTCACCGATTACTCGAAGACGCCTGAACCGATTTGGAAAATTCTTTTTTTGTTTGAAAGGGAATACTTCTCAGGTGCTCCCATAAATTTTATCGAAATCGGTCGGGCGGTTTTTAAAAAATCAACAATAAATTCTATACTTTGTGATGGCGCGGACTTTTGAAGTCGGTTTTTAAAAAAAAATTTGTTTGATTAAATCTCTATTGCAAGTTACAACGGATCAAGTTTAAGGTGTAAATGGGTAAGATCATTCGAATCAAAGCATAACTCAAGCAAACATTTTTAAAAAGTCTGTCCAAGCCTTGGACAGACTTTTTAAAAATGTTTGCTTGTTCCAAACTCCAAGGTAATCTCCGAAACGGCTGAACAGAATTTACAAGACTTTCACAGGCTAGAGATAAGGGCTTAAATCATATTTTATAGCTCCATTATTCGTTTAATACTGTATGAGGTAGGTGTGCACATTTGTCATTCTAATTTACGTACGTAATTTGCAGATTTAGCTTACTGCACGCTTTACATTAATGAAGGTAGGTAAGGGTAAGGTAGACAGAGAGGCTCTGGAGGAAAAAATATCATAATATAGTATTACGTTTATTTTCGCAAAGCTTCCTATATTAAATATAATAGAGCAAGATCCCAGTGCCGCCAGACCTAAGTTATTTTCTCAGCAATTATTTGTGTACGATAGAGTACTGTTCGAATGTCCTTTCAGTATATGCGTACCAGCTAGATTGTGCCGACGGCCAATTTCCAGATACCAGGTGCTAAAGGTAGGTAAAAACTAGAATAACTTATCTTAAATTCTCAGGGCTGATTTTCATATATGTTTTAAAGAATATTGTAAAAATTAATAAATTAATACTGCCAGACGCTTACCGTCGGCGGTTACTTTAGCCAGACGCTTTGAAGCTCCCAAAATATATATATAATTTAAGTTATGTTGTTTGTCAGAGTCCGTGGACAGGTCGATAAATGAAAATACTTGTAGAAAGTAAAGATAACTGTATTAATTATTAAAATAATGCACTGAGTTTAACAAGGTGTCCGAGCGTAGACCCGAGTTGACAAGTGACAAGTAAGAGGACACGGAACCAGAGATAACAAAGAAAGTATACCATTGATAACAAACATTTGTTGGTTTGTCCTTCAATCACTCTGCAACAGAGCTACGGATCGACGTGATTTTTTGCCTGGGTATAGCTTGCAGAAGATATTGCAATAGTTCTCTCTCTCTAGATCCTAAGCTATACCCAGGCAAAAAATCACGTCGATCCATAGCTCTGTTGCAGAGTGATTGAAGGACAAACCAACAAACACACTTTCGCATTTATAATATTATAGTATGATGATATTATCTCTCACATACTTAAACAAGTGAATCATGTTCTAGCGCTCATACATATGGGGACGCATAATGTGTGTCTGGGGGGATGTTTGACCCTTCCAATAGGTCTGGCAGCTTACAGATAATATCGCAATAGTTCCCTGAGTATCATGTATAAAAATCAGAACTGAGAATATAAGTTAACTTAAATTATATATTTTTTGGGAGCTTCAAAGCGTCTGGCTAAAGTAACCGCCGGCGGTAAGCGTCTGGCAGTATTAATTTATTAATTTTTACAATATTCTTTAAAACATATATGAAAATCAGCCCTGAGAATTTAAGATAAGTTATTCTAGTTTTTACCTAACTTTAGCACCTGGTATCTGGAAATTGGCCGTCGGCACAATCTAGCTGGTACGCATATACTGAAAGGACATTCGAACAGTACTCTATCGTACACAAATAATTGCTGAGAAAATAACTTAGGTCTGGCGGCACTGGGATCTTGGACCATAATATAAGCGAGACCATATTTATATTTTGTGACATTATTACCATTTGAAGCCGAAAGGAAGGACGACGACGCGATTCGATCCTCACCTATTGTCGCGCCCACTCCTAAAACCAGCGTTCTGCTTATTTGGAAGGAAGAGGAGCATATTAATCTAGTTCAGATTGGTAAATATTTGAAAAAAAAAATACAGCTCAAGAATGCTCGATTAACTGTGAACTATAACGTCACAGTTAAATGAAACCTTTAACGCGAATTAATCAAAACTCACATTTCTGAGAACACAAAACTTTGGCCTCGAAAATGTGTACAAACCGTAACAATGAGTCAGCGGCTTGGAATATAATGAATTTATCATTGTAAGTATATCTTTAAGGTTAAGGAGTATTAGAGAGCAGAAAATAATACCAATAACAATTTGAATGCACAAACAATACTCTGGCATTAAGAACGTTTTTCAAAGGTGATGAGCAACGTGAAGACAGGTTAATATGATAATGTTCCTACCAATTTCGGCCACGGCCCACGGCAGCCAATTTCAATGGAGATTGTCAACTAAACATATTATTATTAGTATAGCCTATATTTATTATCTCACTCGGATATTCCAATGGAACTGCAATCTGCCACGACCAACCCAAAGGAGCAGGACTAATGGTTTAACGTGTTCTACACTGTAGTGCAAGTTTTCAACTCCCAGCTGTTACTGAGAACTTTTTGAAACACCTAGCCTGCTTTTCTAGCCTAAATCGGGACTCGATCCCGCTTCATCTTCATCATTACTAGCCTAATAAGTAATAACCTAGCCGCTACATCGACGAGGCAGTTCTATTAATCTATATATATAAAAGAAAGTGGTGTTAGTTACACTATTTATAACTCAAGAACGGATGAACCGATTTGGCTGAAAATTGGTGGAGAGGTAGCGTAGAACCAGGAGACAGACATAGGATACTTTTTATCCCGTTCGACCCGTTTCCGTCAAGTCACTATAAAACGTGGTATAACAAAAACGCATCTGACATGGAATACCAAAACGCAAATGACAGTGGAATAACAAAACGTAAATGACAGCTAAACGTAATTTTGTCTTTGGTTAAGTATGGTAAAAAATTTGACAATTATAAAAATGATAGCTAAACGTAATTGATAATATCATGTTTTCTCTTTGAATCATCATTAACAATGCCGCGAGCAAGACGATCAAATGTTTCCTGCTAAGCTACGGATTGACGTGATTTATTGGATAGGTATAGTTGAGAACCTGGAGGGTGACAAAGATTTCCCGCGGGATGTTATGAACTAATTCCACGCAGACGAAGTCGCGGGCATCAGCTAGTTCTAATATAAGATAGAAAGTAAAGTTGTTCAAGATCAAGAGATCACCATCAATTTGTATGTGATCAAGAGATTGATCACATACAAAATGTATGGGGGCAGGCCAAAAAAAGAGTAGGTATAAGCTGATATTTTAGAGCGGTTAGTAATTAGTTGACGTCGATTTTAAAGAAAACCAAAACTGCAAAGGTTTATACAAAAACTGATCGGGGATTTTTGACGTGTATGGCAATCTATAAAATGGAGCACAGGCTCAGCTAATAAAGCAAACACATCGCAAACCTCATGTAGCCCGTACTATATCTGTCACTCCCTTTATTAATAAATACTCTAAGGTCGCCTCACATATCAACTTGCGTTGAATTTGAATTTTGATCTAATGTTATTAATACGAAAAAATTTAAACTTAACGTATTAAAATTAAAATAAATAAATAATATTAATCACTCAATTTATAATCAGACTTCTAGTCGAGACTATTGTGCTATTGCGTTAAAAGTGCAACATTAAATTTAAATAAACACCATGTATAGCAAAGCAATTGTAGTCCAAGCGGTAGCTGCCATATTTGTCCCTGGAATGGACATGTTAGCGTAGCGTGTTCACAGAACTCATGTCACACTACTAAAAAAAGTATTTAGAAGTGAATAAAACAGACATTACCATAGGTAAGGCTATTTAATACAATTATCGACCGAGCGAAGCGAAGGTCTTTGAGTTAACTAGGGCGATTTGCACTTGTCCGTCCGTCCGTCCGTCCGTCCGTCCGTCTGTCAGAGCCTTATAACTTTTGAATTACTGAACGTAATTACTTCAAATTTAGATATAATATGTAAACCGATGGCCTCCAGCCGAAAATGGCTTAAAAAGTTATAAAAATCTTTATTTCAGGGGGGCTCTCATAGAAGCGAATGCGAAGTAAAAAAAAAAATCGCGTTACATAAAATTGTTACGTATCATTTTAAAGATAATTTTGAACTGAGTACAAAAATATTTTTTTTTTAATTTTTCCCTTAAAATTGACGAAATGGGGGGCTTTCAAAGTGGCGATTTTATACGCTCGCTTGAAGACGCTCTCTAGAAAAATCCGCTATGGATTTTCAAACTGATTTTATGTTTTTAGGTCACTTATATCCTGTACTTGAACAACAAATACTAAAATTATATGAATATTATAAAGAAACGAGATTATTTAATTTTTAATGGGCGTCAGTAATTCATATAGCATCAACATAGCTTCACAATAATGCTAATAGATGGCGCAGTCAGTAACTATTCCCATGGAACTACGAGTTAAATTCAATGTTTGATAAATAATTCAATGTTTTCACTAACGTTCCCTAACCTTTACGGGCTACCTATAAGTTAGGTGATTGATGTTTTCTGTCAACTTATTTATCACGATCCTGTACGGGACACCTAAAAGGATATTGGGACGGATGTTAGGACTTAGGATTGTATTTAGGAGCTACCTACGTTAAGAGACTCCTACTTAGGGGATGATTTAGGTATGTTTGGTGAAAACGGGCATAATAATAATGTCAGTTTTGGTTATCATGTATCGATTGAATGAATAATCATGGGATACCGTTACCGCGAGGTCTCAGTTCGGGGCGAACCACTAGTATAAAACCTCTACGTCTAGTCTGGTTTTCTATAAACTTTTGAGAGAGTTGGCACATCGCGAACGTAACGTTGATAGATTTTTTGTCTGAATTTAATAATAATAATATATTTTATTTCAGACTTACGTCCATATTTTGTTAGCAACAATTAACTTATACACCTATGTTAGTACAGTTTGTGTTAGTAACCTACCTTAACCTATTCACGGCCACCAGCGTACGCGCTGTGGCCTAGTGCCGATGTGCCGACCATTCCAGCTCCTCCAGAGAGGGCTGTCCATCTTAGCGGCCAACTACTATTTAATACTTTATTGAATACGACTTTAATGCAAGAAACTACCAATTATTTGCAATTTCCGCTTGGGGCGCTGCGCTGGCTGTAGAAGAAGAGACAAGTCTTAAAATAAGCTATTGAAGTCTATTTTACATTGACATTAAAGTGTTCGGCACTCAAGATCATTAAACGTGGTCGAGATGTCTTAGCTTGCAGTAAACAACAACGTTAAGCTTTGATTTATTCCTAGGACCTTGCTGTTGCCGTACCAGTTGGTCACTAGAGAGAGCTTTTCGGATAGACGTAACGATATCAAAATAGTTTTCAACAATTTTTGACAACGATTCAATGACGTCATTCGATGCTTCAGTGACACTAGAGTGACCATACTAAACAAACTCTAATACACCTGTCGGGTGACAGAGGAAAACCGAACGAGAGTGAAAGCCGTTGCCATTCAAAATAATTATGAATACCCACAACTCACGGTGCTTATTTAAAAGTAAATCATGTGAAACTAAAGGATTATTAAATGGTAATATTAATGCAGACTCATCATTCGTGACAGAAATCATTCTTGTAAGTACTAAATAATAAACAAAACAAATAAAACTAGGTAAATATTCTAAACTATGAATGAAATTCCCCTTGAGTTTATCACTGTGAATATGCAATGCCACAACTGAACGTGACATTCTGCATGTAGGTTAGGAAAACCCGTATGATAAATAATCGTATATCCCTTGAGGTTAAATAAACAATAAATAATATATAAGTAGGCATATTTTGCGATTGCTTGATGACAGCTGCAGGATTATCAAATGATTGCTAAATTGTGACGATCGCAATCACCTGATTCGCCGATCCTCTTTCGCTTTCAAACCATCAACTAAAATCTTTGAGTGCTGGTTTAATACTCAAAGACTAAAATGCATTATTGCATCAATAACGCTATTTATATTAAGCTAATCACCTCGTTTGAGACTGTAGCTGTGATTGCTGAAGCTTTTCCACTATCGACCAGCAGTTTTGTATGAGATGACAGATATCGACCGAATTGCTAAACGTCAAAAGATTAACAAAGTGAAGAGCTGTACTTCAATCCGCCCAATGCCCTTTCTCCGTCCACAGATTTCATTAGTTCTCAAGGCCAACGCAACGCCTATAATCCAGGCCTGAAGCGTATCTGTCAGTCATTTGTGCAGTCTATTCGTGTGCGTGGGCGAGTTTCATTTAGCTTTACTAAGCACCCATTTAAACTAAGCGTTATAAATGCTATACGTATGACTATGCGAAATCTATCAATTTAAATAGGTTCGACTCGTGCGTACTGCGTACCCAATTGCTTTGCTCGAAGGCTTTATATTTTCTTTTTAAAAACCTACTTCAAAGTTCAAACACCCGCGCCCCTACAAAGTATAATATAATTTACTGTTGATTTTTTAAAAACCGCTCGACCGATTTCGTTGAAATTTAAATGGGACCACCTAGGAAGTATACTCTTTCAAACAAAAAAGAATTTTCCAAATCGGGTCAGGCGTCTTCGAATAATCGGTGAACATACATAGAAAAAAAAGATTCCGACGATCCTCCTCCTTTTTTAAAGTCGGTTAAAAAGGCTTTTAATATCATAGCAGTAAATAAAAGTTCAGTGTTTTTGATTGAATATTGTTTTTTTTTTGCTAATTTAGCCAGTTAACATGTAATCGGGCTAATTTGGAAGGGTTAAGTGCGGCCGATTTTACCTACCGGTCTCTCTACGGCGGTTTTTATTCCCTGTTCGTAACTCGAAAATAAAAGCTCATAATCGGCAGCCGAACAAGCTGGCCAGTAGAGCGACGAACCAGTCAACTTTTAATATAGGCAGGCTCTCGGACTATAAAGATAATGCGACGCGATAAGCATAACCGATAATCCAAAGACGAAGAGGTCTACCGCAAGTCCTTGAGATACGCATCCAAGTATTTTAATTAGTCCTTATGTAATTGATGTTG
Organism: Oeneis ivallda; assembly: GCA_029955525.1. Lineage (NCBI taxonomy): Eukaryota > Metazoa > Arthropoda > Insecta > Lepidoptera > Nymphalidae > Oeneis > Oeneis ivallda. The sequence continues at coordinate 17,081,885 of JARPMR010000024.1, read as the reverse complement.
TTGTTGACTTGGGATTAATTAATTATTCCAACTGTCGTTTAACTGTTCCTTAAATGGTGGCGCCTTCAATGTTGAGGTGCAAACTAGCCTTATCTACTTGAATAGAGACTGTTCTTTAACAGTCAATCTTAATTTAATGGACTTAAAGGTGAAATTCTAATAACTTTGATATGTGCTGGCCTGTATAAATTGGCATAAACTTACGTACCTACTTGAATCGAATTTTTATGCTTATGATGATATAGGCGCTTGGCAACTTAAAATTGGTGGCGAATGAATTCTCAGAAGCCGAGAAGAGGAGATGTTAATAAATCATGTTATTCAGTTACGCCTTTCGATAATGGACGGCATGAATATTTCGAAGAAACTTGTCTCGTTTTTATTGTGCACTAACTGATGCCCGCGAATGTGGATTTTGATTTTCAAATTTCATTCATTAATTTAGTGCTAATTAGTTATATTTAATTTTTTTTCTTTAAGTAACGTACACCCATGAAGTTTTCTCACTGGCTTAATCCTTGTTGCATGGTTGCATGGTAGAGATCGCTTTAAAGTGATAAGGCCGCTAACTGTACTACTGCTTAATTTTATTGTTTTTGTGTACAAGTATTCTTCTTCTTTATCAACGTCGTCCACTAGTGGACAAAGGTCTCCTGCATGGACTTCTACAGGACTCGGTCTTGCGCCGCCTGAATCCAGCGGTTCTCTCGTAATAGTAAACAATGACATTAGCATCGTCACCAATTCAATACAGACGATTTTAATTTGGAGCGTTTTCGTTACGTAAACGTATTAGAATACATACACGAAATTGAGCTCTAACTTCATATTGTTATGGTTTATTTTACTTTTATGGTAATGTCATCGTTTACTATTTTACACAAGACGGGAGCTGCTTCTTCTCTTCAACGCCTTTCTGAAATAAGTGTGCACGCAAGCATTGCAACTTGCAAGTAGTAAATATAATAAGTCTATGTTGGAAGCACATCATCACTTTCCATCCGGTGTGATCGTGGTCAAGCCTGTGCCTATCTTCATTCATAATATTATAAATGCGAATGAGTGTTTATTTGTTGATTTGTCCCTAAATCACACCGCAACAGAGCTACGGATCGACGTGTTTTTACATGGGTATAGTTGACATAAGCTACTTTAAATTCCGAAAAATCGAATTCCACGGGATTTTTAAAGATAAGTCTACATGGACGAAATCGCGGGTATCAAAAACCCGCATCAAAATTTGTCCATTCATCGGGGAGCTATGGGGGAACAGACACACAGATACACCCGTCAAACTTATAACATTCCTTTTAATTTGTCGGGGGTTAAAAAAATGGATATGTAATGGATAAAATAATCTGACAGTCACATGAAATTGATGAAACGCACCTCCACTAAAGTAAAGTATCGCCACTTTTCAATATTTGAGGAATTTCAAAGGTAGACACACAACCACAAAAATGACCCTTCGTCTAACTCCGCCGCAAAGTTCAGTAAATGCAAGAAATTATCTAAGATGGTGGGTCATGGGTAGGGCTTGCATTCGAATATTCGAATATTCGAATTATTCGAATAATAATTCTTGTCCGAATATTCGAATATTAAATCTACTATATTCGAATATTCGACCAATTTTCCGAAAGCCAAACTCTGAATATTGATGTGCATGTCGCAGGCATTTTGTGTGATTCCGCCGTTTACATACGGCGTCGTCAGTTTAGAAACGCTCGCTGTTATGTAATGCCGCGGCAAATTGAAGTATTTAGTTCTGTTTCTTATGCCTAACAAGTACTATGTTCGCCAAAATCTAAAGTTAGGTTAGGGTTATACATGAACAGTCGGGTGGTAGTGTGAACAGTCAGGTGTGTGTGAAGAGTCTGGTGAACACTTAGGTATATTGGCCAAATGGAACCTAAGGGCACCTGACTGTTCATGTCGAACCCCAACCTAACCTAACTTAAGAGGCAGATTCGTGGCCCTGGTGCTTGGGAATTGCGTAGATTCGCAATAACTACATCTAAAACTACAGTGAAATTCATCGCCTCCAGGCGATGGATATGGGGAGTCCGTCTCCTGAGGGAGTTAGGTCCTCGGGCTGGGAGACACACTTTGTTCCTTGTGTGCCTCAGATAGAGTGATGAGTGAAGAACTCTGTGTTTGAGAGGAGGTTCTGTCTCTGCAGGCGCCGCTGGCTGGGTTGCGTGAACGTGATTACGGTCCCGTTGCCCAGTCACCAGGCGATGAGAAGGAACACCGTGAGGTTTTAGTCGGTTAGAGTCCGACATAACTGTCGCGTAACCCCGGGGGCGGAGGTATCCATGATTAATTTCCCCACGTAAAAAAAAAAGGTATATTGGCCAAATGGAACCTAAGCGGACACCTGACTGTTCATGTCGAACCCCAACCTAAGCTAACTTTAGAGGCAGATTCGTGGCCCTGGTGCTTGGGAATTGCGTAGATTCGCAATAACTACATCTAAAACTACAGTGAAATTAAAACAATTGAACGAGTTGTCATTTTGCCTTTGGCATATTACATAACAGCGAGCGTTTCTAAACTGACGACGACGTATGTAAACGGCGGAATCACACAAAATGCCTGCGACATGCACAAAATATGAATTTTAAACTCCGCGCGCAACATTATGCTTAGAAGTAGAAGACAATAATTATGCTTAGAAGAAAGCAGTGATGAGGTCTAGGTTGGAACGCGCTTGCCTAGAAGATACCTATTCACTCTTGCCTTGAAGGTTCTTAAGTTGTACGTGTAAGTGTAAGAATAAGCCAAAGTAAGATGATTAGACTAAAATGCATTTTATTTTTGTGCAATGTAACATTGATCTGATTCTGATCTCATAATTTCTTCTTCTTTGTCAACCGATAGATGACCACTGCTGGGCAAAGGTCTCTTGCATGGACCTCCACAGATCTTGGTCTTGCGCCGCCTGAATCCAGTGGCTCCCTGCAACTCGTTTGATGTCGTCAGTCCACCCAGTGGGAGGTCTGCCAACACTGCGCTTCCCGTTGCGGAGTCGCCACTCCAGCACCTTGGGACCCCAGCGACCATCAGCTCTTCGAACTATGTGCCACGGCCATTTCCACTTCAGTTTCACGACTCGCTGAGCTATGTCGGTGACTTTGGTTCTCCTACAGATCTCCTCATTTCTGATTTGATCTCGCAGGGATACTCCGAGCTTAGCTCGGAGCCCACTGAGTGACCCTGAGCCTTCTTATGAGGCCCACAGTTAGCGACCAATTCTCGGATCCGTAAGTCAACACTGGCACACTGTTCTTTTAGTGACTTAGAAGACTTTCGTCTTAGGCGCTGAGGGATTTTGGACGAGAAGACATCTCGGAGATTCCCAAATGCTGCCCACCTGAGTTGGATTCGGCTGTTGATCTCTTTCTCCTGTTATCCCGGACGTCAGCCTATACGAGATTAGTATGGCTCAAGCAGTTCAAGAACACCAAGGCGACTGGTGATAATGGAGTCACTGCAGAACTCTTGAAAGCGGGTGGAAAACCGGTAGTTTAGATCTTTCAGCGATTGTTCAATTCCGTCATCACGCCGCTGCATCCGCCGAAAGCATGGCACAGGAGCGTGGTGGTTCTGTTCTTCAAAAAGGGTGATAATAACTTGTTGAAGAATTATTATAGACCCATCTAGCTGCTGAGTCATGTTTATAAGTTGTTCTCGAGAGTCACTACGAATCGTCTCGTTCGTAGGATCGACTACTTCCAGCCTCCCGAACAAGCCGGATTCCGAAAAGGCTGGGGCACCATAGATCACATTCATACGCTGCGGCAGGCTATACAAAAGATGGAAGAGCATTAACGGCCACTTTGCTTAGCGTCTGAGGACTATGAGAAAGCCTGCGATTTGATAGAAACTTGGGCCTTATTGAGGTCGCTGCAGAGATGCCGGATTGACTACCGATATATCCAAGTGTTGAAGTGCTTGTATGAAAACGCCACTATGTCAGTACGTATACAGGACCAGACTACGAGGTCAATCCACTTGCAGCGTGGAGTGTGACAGGGAGACGCAATCTCCCCAAAGCTATTTACTGCTGCATTGGAGGACGTCTTTAAGCTTCTGGATTGGAACGGACTTGGCAACAACATAAACAGTGAGTACATCACTCACTTGCGATTTGCCAATGACATAGTCCTTATGGCAGAGACTCTGAGCGACCTCAATACAGTGCTCAACGATCTCAGCACGGTTTCTCAGCGTTGGGCCTAAAGATGAACATGAGCAAGATGAAAATCATGTCCAATGCTCATGCTCCACTCCACCCTCGTTAAGAATATTGCACTTGACATTGTGCACGAGTAAATAATATACCTGGGACACATAGTCCAGCTAGGTAGGTCCAAATTCATAATTTCTAATACTGAATTATTACCTATTTGTATTCTACCGACGTTGAAAATCTCTCTTTTAAATCTTTTAAGATTTGTAAGTTAGTAATACGAAGTAAGTAGTACGAAGAACCAAAAATAATGTTTAGAATTTAGTACTTTATTTCTAGTTACATGATAAAAGATTTTAAGCAAGTTGTTGTTTTTGTAATTGATTATTTGATTTTATTGATATATAAATATTATTACAATATTTACACTCATATCTCGGTTTATAAGACTGTGTTATATTGTGGTTGTCTTGTTAAACAACAACTTTTTATATTTTTTGGAGGACTGAATTAGTGCCATAACAGTCAAATTCCAAGCAGTTCTTTAATTTTTAAGTAAAATTTTGTTTTGGTTCAAAGATATTAGAATCAAAGTAAGAGATTGGCAGTTAAAAACATGATTATTATAACATCTTTTGTTTTTTTTAATTATTCGAATATTATTCGAATAATTCGAATAATACCCGAAAAAAAGTCGAATATTCGAATACCAAAATTTTCGAATATTTGCAAGCCCTAGTCATGGGTAGTCGCAGAACACAAGAAGAACACCAAGCATCGTGAAGAGGTTTTTTTTTCTGTTTCGTTGATTGTTTCTGTCACGTGACGTGCGACCATAGAAAAGGGACTTCCGTTCAATAAGGTTTTATCGGAGTCTTGTAATTTTCCACTAATTATGAGTATTCTCGAGTTTATCGACAGCTAAGTAGGGCAACTGACAATCTATTTCTGTAGCTTCCTGCACTGGCGTCTCGACGGCATATTTCATTGATATTGTCTTGGCATTCCTATTTTATGTTTAATTTAATGACATATTATTATCTAGGAATGATATAAACAATTTTCCATTAGATCTCTTGTAAATTAGATTTAAGTACATTGTACGGTAATTATAATCTTACATTTAACTAAGGAATCCTTATTAATCGTCGCATCGCAATCGCATTTTACTAACTTTGCAGTATACCATTTGAAATAATTGAAAAAAAAAATAAACTTTAAATTTAAATAATAAAAAATCTAAAGCAATTAAATTTCAGATAATGTGAAATTTCAATGCTACAGATTTTTATTATTTCAATTTATTTCAATTATTTCAAATGGCTGTACTGTAAACTTAGCAAAATGCAGTCTTAGACTAGCTAGTCTTTGTTCTACGATCATGACTAAATATTATAACCAAAAGTGTGTCTGTTTATGGGTTTGTCCTTCAATCAATAAGTAACAGAACAAATGATCTATAAGTGATTTCTTGTATGGGTATGAGGACTAGTAGGGCTAATATGCGAGACAAGTTACTCGTGAATATCGAAGAGATATGACGGGAAAATGGTAAGACATCTCGTGGCGCGCCTGGTAGCTCGTCTCTACGCAGGCAAAAGCTACTCTGTTCACGTTCTAATAATATGTTCTATAATACGTTCTTCTACCCTGAAGTTTCACAGTAGGCTGGGAATGTACAGATAGTAATAAAACTGGGAATACAGAGATGTTTCATCAGATAGTCAAATCCGATAGTCTGATCCGGCTATCGGAAGGGATTGAAGCCATTATGTATTTTGTTTGAACATTCAACACACGTGCGATCCGATAGTCGGATCGGACATCCGAGTCGGAAACTAACGCGAGGCGTTTACGATTATACCGTCAGTCCTCTCGCACACGGGATAGACTCGAGATTGTTCGGGAACAACTGAGTTCAGAAAAAGCCTGACTCAAGAATCGGATGTGTAAAATACGATCAGATAGTCTGATCAGACATTCGGAAACAAAATCTGACGTGTATTCCTAGCCTTCGGGTTATAAATAACTAGCTGATGCCCGCGACTTCGTCCGCATGGATTTAGTTTTTGAAAATCCCGCGGGAACTCTTTCATTATCCGAGATAAAAAGTAGCTCTCCCGGTCTGAGGAACCACTACTACATCCATTACTATACCCATGCAAAAAATCGCATCAATCCGCTGTTCTGTTGCGACGTGATTGAAGGAAAAACCAACAAAAAAACACACTTTCGCATTTATAATATCAGTAATGCTTTATTATAACACTTTTTATAATTGTCAAATTTTTTACCATACTTAACCAAAGACAAAATTACGTTTAGCTGTCATTTACGTTTTGTTATTCCACTGTCATTTGCGTTTTGTTATTCCATATCAGATGCGTTTTTCTTATACCACGTTTTATAGTGACATGACGGAAACGCGGTCGAACGGGATAAAAAGTATCCTATGTCCGTCTCCTGGTTCTAAGCTACCTCTCCACCAATTTTCAGCCAAATCGGTTCATCCGTTCTTGAGTTATAAATAGTGTAACTAACACCACTTTCTTTTATATATATATAGATATACTTAAATAGAACCGTCAAAATACGTCTGTCACGTATTTCCCACAAACAAGTAGAAGTTGCTGACACGTGATTGTATGCGTGGTAAATGTTTAAGTAAAACCGAGTAAGTAATTAAACTGCTCCGTCATCAGTTGAAGTAAATATATCTTTAAGAAGTGACTCGTAAACTAAACAGGAGCAAAGCAAGCGTTTCATGCACCGACATATATTGTACCTACGGTACCGTAGGTACAGTATATGTCGGTGGTTTCATGGACGTTGTTTTGTTTACACCCGTGACCCGAGATAATTTATTTACTTTCGGAGCAACAAAACTGAGAGACATAACTACGTAAGAACATAAAAACCCTCTAAAATAATTTTGTATCCTTAACATTCAACTTTTACCTAATTTTTTATTGATCGATGACAAGATGGCCCTTAACTGCAATTTCACCTGATGGTAGGTGACGAGGCAGTCTGACATAGCGAAGTAATTTGAAAAATAATACTTAATTAAACAAAAAATACTTTAAGGATGAATATAGTAAATATTTTTTTTAATATTTTAGATCATTAGCAACGATCGAACGTGTTTCTACAAGCTTTTTACCATCATGCAGAAAGAATAAATAAATTATACAGTCCACCATAAAATTATGTGGGTCATCGCAAGAGTGTTCTAAAAATTTAATGAATACAACCAACACATCAATATTCTGGATGCATAATAATAGCAAGTACAAAAAATATCGTCGATGTGAACCGGACGTTAAATGTTTAAAGCAATAAAACTCCAGAACAAAAGTGTTAAATGGAAATCATGAATAGAATACACAAAAAGTAAAAAGAAAAAAACAATCATCGCAAACACCACTAACTGAAGCCAACTTTCTCTAAGCAAATCTCTGTTATAAAATAAAATTAGGAGAAAGCAAGAATCGATAAAGAAATGCAAAAGTAAGAGATATTTTGATAATATCTCGTTGTAAAAGAAACTTCAAGTATCAACACAGAGCTATCAACAATTCATAAGAAATGCAACAAAGTTATAAGATAGCTAGCTGATAGTCAGTGTCAGAATTCTGCACGATTGTATTATCTAATAGGTATATTTACTACCTTAAGTAGACCCAAGTGACAGCCGCAAAACGCGTAACCTTTGATTTATAAACAAGTGTAAATTAAAAATTTTATTTTTAAATACAAGCTTTTAGTAGCTACATCATTAGACTCTAGATATCATCTAGGATCAGAGTTCTTGTCATGACGAATGTCCAACGATGGTCGAAATTAAATGACTCGCAACGAAGAGTTTAGGCGCTAGGTACTGTGGATGCAGTGGATACGTAAATAGAAATATACATAAACTAGCTGATGCCCGCGACTTCGTCCGCGTGGATTTAGTTTTTAAATACTTCGGGAACTCTTTGATTTTCCGGGATTAATCCCTAATGGATAAAGCCTATGTCACTCTTCAGGTACTCAAATATACCCTTGCGAAAAATCACGTCGATCCGTAGCTCTGTTGCGGCGTTATTGACGGACAAACTAACAAACAAAAACGCTTTCGCATTATAATATTAGTATGATACGAGTATATACATAGATTGCTTAAATTGGTAAAAAAGATATGTGAACTTTGCAACAAAGCCTGATAAGTGTGCTACGGCGGCGTCGTGGAATTCCGCACAGCTGTCCATAATAGTCATGGCATATATACTTAGAGGTATCGGTGACTTAAGCGCTAAGTGGGCGCGCGATCTACGCCCACGGTTTCCGTCATGGCCCGTGGGGGCGGCCTACCACCTGATTGTGAAGTTACCTCTGTATCTCGCACAATACCAAACAAGTGAGAGTCAAATAGATAGAATAGATACAGTGAACGCAGTTTCATGATCATCATCAGCAACCCGTCAACGGCTCACTACTGAACGCAGTTCACTCAGAGATGTTAGTCTACCATGCAGCCCAATGCAAATTGGCAGACTTCACAACCTTTGAGAACATTATGAACATAACTCTCAGGTGTGCAGGTTTCCACACGATGTTTTCCTTCACCGTTGAAGCTTGTGATATTTAATTTCTAAAACGCACACAACTTAGAAAAGCCAGAGGTGCGTGCCCGGGATCGAACCTCAGCAGTACTTAACACTAGGCTATCACTGCTTACCTATTTAACAAACGCAGTTTACTCGTACCTATATAAAAAATCTGTCGTCGATATTACGATCCAGTTGCATAGTTGGGAACACGGTCATTGCAACTGGATCGAAATATGTATCCATATATCCAACTGAAACATTTATCGTCAATGACGATAAATGTTTCAGTTGGATATCGTCATACGTACTCGTAGACATAAGTCTAAAATCTTTAATCGGGAGTTTTAAGATGTCTTCAGAATGTTCTATATGAACTGGCGCCCCATCTTGCTGCAACTTAAATTTAGCACCAACAAGTTTGATTACAGTCAAGCACTAGTCTTATTGAAGCCTACCTTATGTTCTTTATGAAGTCGAGTATAACATTGACAGAAACCAAATATAGGACCTTTAAAAATATCATGGATTCGGTGTTGGTATTTGAACCCGTAAGTCTATGGCTGCGATCTATAGATCGTACTCTAGCTCTGCTCAAGACTCAAGATAGAGTTAAAATGAGACACAAATATGTCCTGAGTCCTGACGTAAATCTGTCTCGTTTTAACTCGGTCTGAGCTGAGTGAGAGTGCAATCTATAGATCTCACCCTAAGTCTATCAAGCTTTGAGTACTGACTATCTCATTATTTTCTAGGGAAATTTCAATAAAGTGTTTATAATAGTAATTAGTAACGACACAATAATGCACCCATTAAATAGAGCGTATATTAACATTTGCATTACTCATTGTTTAATTTAGATAAAGTGACCTTTAGCCGGTCTCGACTATTATTATCAATTGTGTCGTCAATGCAACAACGCCAGGATGAACGATTTGTTTTGCCTTATATGGTTAGGTTGGGTTAATCAATAATAATTATTCATTTTCCTTTAACTAGAGTATGACACCATACGACACTTTACGACACTGACTTTATTTTTACCCGATTACGGAGAAGCCAAAAGGAAGAGTTATGATTTTAGCAGTCTACGTGTGTGACTATTTACGAATGTTACAACTTTCACCGTAGCGTCTCAACTACTGAGCCGATTTTGATGAATGAGGTGTCAATTCGATTCGTTATTATCATCACGGTGATCATCATCATATTATGCTACAGTTTTAATCGACTTCAAAAAAGGAGGAGGTTATCAATCCATCGGAATCTTTTTTTTTATGTATGTTCACCGATTACTAGAAGACGCCTGAACCGATTTGGAAAATTATTTTTTTGTTTGAAAGGGTAAACTTCCCATGTTGTCCCAATAAAATTTTATCAAAACCGGTCGAGCGGTTTTTAAAAAATCAACAATAAATTATACACTTTGTAGTGGCACGGATGTTTGAAGTAGGTCTTTTAAAAATAATTTTGAAACTTTTTGCTTGATAAACTTTTTCCTTCTTGCTCAATAGGTATGTATATTATGTACACACGAGTCACGACATTGGGACACATGTTTAGTTTAACAAAATCATGAAAAATAAAACAATATTCACGAGGAACTTGAGTACGAGTAAATCGTAATAGAGTACGGTAGAGAGTTAAAATTTTAATTTCAAAGCCTTGTGTGTCGAATATAGATGGCTTTGCCACAAGGATTTTACCCAACAAATAAACTTCAAGAGATTTCATAGACTGAATTAAATAGATTTATATTTTACGGGTAAATAATCGGTAAAATTGAGTTGATGCTATATGCATCTCTAACGACTCTAAGATCAAAGACGATAGATGTAGGTCGCGCGAAATGCTCATTAGAGAATAACAAGCGGGCATCGACTTCCTTTAATTTATATATTTACTCGTATATGAAATAATAAGGTCGAAGCTGGATTCAATAATGTTATGTGCATTGATAGTCGTTCCATCCGTTTATCTGGCTCGAAGGACCACAAAATTTGTGAAAAGAAGTTAATTAATAAAGTGGGTATCTGAGAAATGGTTTATTTTGTTGTGTAAATTATTTCGAATGACAGTAGTCGCTACTCTAAATAAGTACCTACAGTAAGAAATTTTTATGATAACAACTAAATATCTCCATATTAGAGAAAGAGACGCTGTTTATATCAATTATAATCATATAGTTTATTACGCCCTAATGATTGAAAAGATTTCTTGCCTACAATAATTATAAGTCATTAAAACTACATAAGATGAAAATAATGATAAGGTGATTAAAATAACCATTGCCAATGAGTGAAACTTCCAACAAAGAGTTTCGTAATGACCCATTACGTGTCATGGAACAATCAGACACGTGGACGTGTGTTGGAACGGAAAAATAAAATTATTTTAGTCACCTGTCGCTAATAACAGGAAACCTGTTTAAAAAACACTGAATAGAGTAAATGTAAGCATTCAAATATGTATATTATAACGAGAATAGTTTGAAATAAATTATTTATTTATTATTTAAACATTTTTCCTCAATCAGATCATTATTTACTCGTACTTATTTTATTATGGTATTCAGTTATTTACCTCCTGATCTAATGTTGTCAGTTGTCACGCTCCCACTTTTATTGACACTCCAAAATTTAAAAAAAATATATAATTTGTAAAACTTTCATTGAAGAATTAACACTAAGAACATGCACTTGAACGACAGATTATATCTCAAAGAAAGATTTTTCTTCCAGAAGTCCTCGATTACACAAATCATAAAAATCGGCCAAGTGCGAGTCGGGCCTCGCTCTTTTAGGGTTCCGTTAAAAAAATTAAATTAAAATATTTTCATGTACCCATGGAAATATTTTTATTTAATTTTTTTTATTTAATTTAATTTTTATTATTTGTTGTTATAGCGGCAATAGAAATACATAATACTAGTAGGGCGCGTGGGTGCGCGGCCCGCAAGCGGACCGCGGTTTTTCTATCGCCAAGTGGACTTTCAGGTCCTGATCATTTTCTATCAAACAACCACTCTTCCATCTTTTATACTCTCCGAGATAGATGCCTATGAAATTGGTATGGCCGCCATCTTGAATCCGCCATTTTGAATTTTTTTTCAGCTCATAGCCAATTGGATGAAGTTTCGAGTATTTTTTGTTTGAGCACCTCCCACCTATCTTCAATACCCTGCCCGTGCTCCTCACCCACCTTCCAAACCCTCGATCATCATATCTCATCATGTGAATGTGTGTCAGAATGAGAATTATTTTATGAAAACAAATTTTGAAAAGGAACCTTATCAGTCTTGCGTAGTTCTCAGCTTCTAGTCTATTCAATATTCGCCATATATTTTGTATGGAGAAAAAATATTCCGCCATCTTGGATTTTTTTCTATTCATCAAATAGACCTTTGGGTCCTGATCATCTTTTGCCAAGAAACCACTCTTCCATCTTTTATACTCCCCGAGATAGACACCGACGAAATTTGTATGGCGGCCATCTTTTTTCCGCCATTTTGAATTTTTTTTCAGCTCATTGCGAATTGGATGAGGTTTCGAGTGACTTTTGTTCGAGCACCCCCACCTATCGTCATTACCATGGCCGTGCTCCTCACCCACCTTCCAAACCCTCGATCATCATATCTCATCATTTGTCAGAATGAGAATTCTTTTATAAAAACAAATTTTGAAAAGAAACCGTATCAAAGTCTTGCATAGTTCTCAGCTTCAAGTCTATTCAATATTCGCCATATATTTTGTATGGAGAAAAAAAAATTCCGCCATGTTGGATTTTTTTCTATTCATCAAATAGATCTTTGGGTCCTGATCATCTTTTGCCAAGAAACCACTCTTCCATCTTTTATACTCGCCGAGATAGATACTGACGAAATTTGTATGGCGGCCATCTTTTTTCCGCCATTTTGAATTTTTTTTCAGCTCATTGCGAATTGGATGAGGTTTCGAGTGACATTTGTTCGAGCACCCTCCACCTATCTTCGATACCCTGACCGTGCTCTTCACCCGTCTCCGAAATCCTCAATCATCAGCTCTCTCCATAATTTTCCTCCGAATGAATTTTTGTCTTCTATACGAAACCATAAGTGAAAAAAAAAATTTTCATACAAAATTTTACAGGAGAGGTGATCAATCAGTCAGTGAATCAGTGAATCAGCACGAACAGCTATATATATATTAACTAGTAGGGCGCGTGGGTGCGCGGCCCGCAAGCGGACCGCGGTTTTTCTATCGCCAAGTGGACTTTCAGGTCCTGATCATTTTCTATCAAACAACCACTCTTCCATCTTTTATACTCTCCGAGATAGATGCCTATGAAATTGGTATGGCCGCCATCTTGAATCCGCCATTTTGAATTTTTTTTCAGCTCATAGCCAATTGGATGAAGTTTCGAGTATTTTTTGTTTGAGCACCTCCCACCTATCTTCAATACCCTGCCCGTGCTCCTCACCCACCTTCCAAACCCTCGATCATCATATCTCATCATGTGAATGTGTGTCAGAATGAGAATTATTTTATGAAAACAAATTTTGAAAAGGAACCTTATCAGTCTTGCGTAGTTCTCAGCTTCTAGTCTATTCAATATTCGCCATATATTTTGTATGGAGAAAAAATATTCCGCCATCTTGGATTTTTTTCTATTCATCAAATAGACCTTTGGGTCCTGATCATCTTTTGCCAAGAAACCACTCTTCCATCTTTTATACTCCCCGAGATAGACACCGACGAAATTTGTATGGCGGCCATCTTTTTTCCGCCATTTTGAATTTTTTTTCAGCTCACTGCGAATTGGATGAGGTTTCGAGTGAGATTTGTTCGAGCACCCGCCACCTATCTTCGATACCCTGGCCATGCTCTTCACCCGTCTCCGAAATCCTCAATCATCAGCTCTCTCCATATTTTTCCTCCGAATGAATTTTTTTCCTCTATACGAAACCATCAGTTATATATATATATAACTGTATAGTATATATATATATATATATATATATATATAGCTAGTAGGGCGCGTGGGTGCGCGGCCCGCAAGCGGACCGCGGTTTTTCTATCGTCAAGTGGACTTTCAGGTCCTGATCATTTTCTATCAAATAACCACTCTTCCATCTTTTATACTCTCCGAGATAGATGCCTATGAAATTGGTATCCGCCATCTTGAATCCGCCATTTTGAAATTTTTTTCAGCTCACTGCCAATTGGATGAGGTTTCGAGTATTTTTTGTTTGAGCACCTCCCACCTATCTTCAATACCCTGGCCGTGCCCCTCACCCACCTTCCAAGCCCTCGATCATCATATCTCACCATTTCTCAGAATGAGATTTCTTTTATAAAAACAAATTTTCAAAAGGAACCGTATCAAAGTCTTGTATAGTTCCCAACTTCTAGTCTCTTCAATATTCGCCATATATTTTGTATGAAGAAAAAAAAATCCGCCATATTGGATTTTTTTTCTATTCATCAAATAGACCTTTGGGTCCTGATCATCATTTGTCAAGAAACCACTCTTCCATCTTTTATACTCCCCGAGATAGACACCGACGAAATTTGTATGGCGGCCATCTTTTTTCCGCCATTTTGAATTTATTTTCAGCTCACTGCGAATTGGATGAGGTTTCGAGTGACATTTGTTCGAGCACACCCCACCTATCTTCAATACCCTGGCCGTGCTCTTCACCCGTCTCCGAAATCCTCAATCATCAGCTCTCTCCATAATTTTCCTCCGAATGAATTTTTGTCTTCTATACGAAACCATTAGTGAAAAAAAAATTTTTCATACAAAATTTTACAGGAGAGGTGATCAATCAGTCAGTGAATCAGTGAATCAGCACGAGCAGCTATATATATATTAACTAGTAGGGCGCGTGGGTGCGCGGCCCGCAAGCGGACCGCGGTTTTTCTACTCGGCAAGTAGACTTTTAGGTCTTAATCATTTTCTATCAAAAACCACTCTTCCATCTTTTATAGTCTCCGAGATAGACACCGTTGAAGTTTGTATGGCCGCCATCTTGAATCCGCCATTTTGGATTTTTTTTCAGCTCACTGCCAATTGGATGAGGTTTCGAGTGACTTTTGTTCGAGCACCCCCACCTATTTTCATTACCAAGGCCGTACTCCTCACCCACCTTCCAAACCCTCGATCATCATGTCACCATTTGTCATAATGAAAATTCTTCAATAAAAACAAATCTTGAAATGGAACCGTATCAAAGTCTTGCATGATTCCCGGCTTCTAGTCTCTTCAATATTCCCCATATATTTTGTATTGAAAACTAAATTCCGCCATCTTGAATTTTTTTTTCTGTTCGTCAAGTAGATCTTTGGGTCCTGATCAGCTTTTGCAAGGAAACCATTCTTCCATCTCTTATACTCTCCGAGATAGACACCGACGAAATTTGTATGGCCGCCATCTTTTTTCCGCCATTTTGGATTTTTTTTCAGCTCGTTGCCAATTGGATGAGGTTTCGAGTGACATTTGTTCGAGCACCCCCCACCTATCTTCAATACCCTGGCCGTGCTCCTCATCCGTCTCCAAAATCCTCAATCATCAGCTCTCTCCATAATTTTCCTCCGAATGAACTTTTGTCCTCTATACGAAACCATCGGAGGAAAAAAATATTTTCATACAAAATTTTACAGGAGAGGTGATCAATCAGTCAGTGAGTCAGTGAATCAGCACGAGCAGCTATATATATATTAATGTGAAAATTTCATCTGTCTATCTATTACGGTTTACGAGATACAGCCCGCTGACAGACGGACGGACGGACGGACGGACGGACGGACAGCGTAGGCTTAGTAATAGGGTTCCGTTGGTACCCTTTGGGTACGGAACCCTAAAAAAATAGAAATATATCTTCCCTTCGATTTTTTCCTATTTAACCTAACCCGGGAATCGAACGCAAAACCTCGTAATCAGAAAAAGGTAGACCCTATGTGACGGTTATAACTTATACCTAATAACTCACCGACATCCGTTGTATTTGTGCTACTTAAAAGTAAAAGTGAATCATAAAACCCGCCCACAAGATTTAATTAAAGGAACGCAATGGCCATTCATTAAGACACTACACGGATTCCATGGTAATTTAAAACCGTATGGATCATATTAGGTTAGTTAATAAAATTAAATCTTGGCCAGTCGAGGCTTTTAATGAGCTTACTCGTTGATTTAATGGTTCCAGTAGAGTTCTGTCATATTTTAACTGCAATCATCAACAAGATTACTCTTGAAAAGGATAATTTTAGACAAAGAAACATTGGATTGTAAATGAGATACTGTGTGTATATAATTGATACCCAAAAGCAGCAAATGGCTGCAATGATGTTTTTGGATGCACGTAGCAGCTTACCTTTACCTGAAACAAAAACAAATTAATTTAGTAGCTGATATATTGTGGAAAAGTACATGAATATTTAGAAAGATACTATAGACTGTATTAAATGAAATGATATATTATTCTTTTTAAGACTAATCTAGCTAAACTTTACTACTAAACTGTATCAAGTAAGTCTTCTCTTCTCTTTCTGTTGAGTAATAATAATAGATTTACCATAAACATATTAAATCAACAGTCAGAGGAGACTAGAAAGAGAGAAATGAAACGTCAAATCTTTGCTTCAAGAAGCTTATAAACCTCCAACACTATAAGCTTCTTGGTTTGCTTCCGATTAAAAAACAAAACACTGAATTCACTTTTGGTCTGGTTTCATGTTTGAATTGGCATCATTATCTTGTTGTAAAGCACCCACTCCAGAAAAATCTAGTGGGCGAAAAGTGAAAGTGGTCCCGTAGAATACCTCGCCTATTCATACGTTACAAGAACAATAGTAAACAGAGTGGAATAATGAATTTGAACTGGCAAACTTGTTAAATAGAATCAGGCGTTACTTTGGGGATCTCTCATCTCCATGATATTCACAATTGCAAACTTTGCAGTGTGAATTATGGAGTCATCTCCTGATGATGCTCCGGTATCGGAGCGAAACGTTTCAATTTGGCGGATTAAAGCAAATGAATATTGATTTTTCTTTAAATTTCTTTGGCAAAGTTAAAACTAATTTCTACTCGTAGTTATTTCATAATAACTAACTAAATATTGCATGAATTCGTAATAAGGCTACGTTTTATCATAGTACAAACAGTTTTATGCCGGAATAACAGGATTTTAAAAATAATAAAACCAACCGGCCACGCGCAGTGTAGGGTTCCGTAGTTGCAAGTCACAAATATTATTGCTGACCTAGGATAGTGCTTTTATTTCATTTATGAACTAGCTGATGCCCGCGAATTCGCCCGCGTGGAATTAGTTTTTCGAATCCCTCGGGAACTCTTTGATTTTCGGGGATAAAAAGTAGCCTAGATGTCACTCTCCAGATCCTCAAATATACCCATGCAAATCACGTCTATCTGCAGCTCTGTTGCGGCGTGATTGAAGAACAAACCAACAAACCAACAACGAAGTCGCGGGCATCAGCTAGTCTTTTATAATTGCAATAAAAACATAATATATTTTTCCTGTTTTAAATGAGTTGTTTGCATGACCTGTTGTGGCAGTTTTTCAAATAGGTATTAAGTGTTATTAAATGCATTATATATAAAAAAAGATAAATAAGCATAACATATCCACCAGGGGTGACCCCTGGTGGCTTTATTGAAGAATAAACAACAATTTATCTCAGAAAGTGATTTGTATTGGCCGTCAATTCAAAATAGTATTTATTCTGTAGCTAACAATTTTCGGAACAAGCTAGTACAATTATTTGAGATCACAAAAAACCTCACGTTTCCTTCGAACAGAAATTAGACCCTGTCTATACTGCGTTGCAATTAACAATTTTGGAGCAATTATCAATTGAGGCGAGATATTCCGAAGCCATCAATTAGTGTGCTCTGGTTAATGTAGGTTCATTGTATGGCTATATCATAAATCGGTTTCACTTGATTTCTTAACAAAATCAACATCTTGAGCTTTATAATTGACTGATGGTCGTTGGGGTCCAAAGGTGAATGGACATGGCTTATAAGCCATGTTGTAAGTGGTTCGGCTTGACATTCTACAACCGGCCACCAGCCTGACGTCCACCCTCCTTGGGAATGCTTTTGTTGGTGGAAAGGATAGAACCGCCACCTTTCGGTTCATTAGGGTAGTATGCGGGACAACGGGAGGCGGGCAATATGTATGTAGCGTCCACGCATTGGATAGCTTCCAGTTCTTTTTTATTCGTGGATAGCAATGTGGTATCAAGACGGAATAACTTCAGTATCCTGTGTATATAGTGTGGACATCAGACAGTTGATGAAGAGGAAGAAGACGAACAGCTCTATAAAAGGACTGAATTGAAAGGTTGAATGACCTGATATTTTTTAAAATTCACTTATCACATCTCAGTCGAATATGTTACAAGAAAATCTCGGCTCTGTAAATATTTGCCAGATAAAACGATTGGGTAAGTGCGAGAAAAAGTTGCGTGGAGAAATAGTTATACTTATATATGTTGATAATGACTATCTTATCTTTGTAGCTTCTTAAACATGTCATTCATCATCATCATTATCAACCTTTAGATGTCCACTGCTGGACATAGGTCTCCTGCATGGACCTCCACAGGCTTCGGTCTTGCGCCGCCTGAATCCAGCGGCTCCCTGCGACTCGTTTGATGTCGTCGGTCCACCTAGTGTCGTCGGTCCTTAAACATGTATGTTGTCGATAAAAAGGGTTTGCCAACCACAGACATTACACTAGCGGCACGCTATGATGGCCGGTTTGACGTTTGTCCGCTCATGAAGTTCCGTATTAATTGATAACGACTTTGAAGGAAATAATTGTATTACTTTATTGACGATAGTGATGTGCAGAGATTCATAAATTTTATCGAATGTAGTTTTAGGTTTAGGACTCAAAATTTATTTATTAAATTGATTTCTAAAATGTATACAAGTGTAGAAAAATCAGTTTGCACCATTTAAGGGGTGAATGTACTTGTGAATATGAACAATTTTCACTATGTGGACAAACCTCTGAAATCGCAAAAAAATATCAGCTGTTTCATACAAAAGGTAAAATTTTTATTTTTATATGATATATACCACAACTCGGCATTTGGTTTTCTAAATTGAAAATTTTTAAAAATGGAATCTAATACGATCGTCACATAGGATCGCTGGCTAGCACAACTACTACCTCCGGCAAACTCGCGTCAATGCTCAATGCAAAACAAAGCAGTTTCGAATTGACGTTGCTTCGAAAAGTATAAACTGTCAGTGCAATGCGATTGTGATATAGTTTTGACCTGGCTTTGGATTTCAAATATTGATACTGCATTACTGTTGACCCTTGCTCGTTAATTTGGACTCTGTTCAAGCCCTTTGTTGTGGATTTCGTCGATATGACCGAACGTACGCAGAGAACTGTTCTAAATAGTCAGACACGTGAGTTCGTAATACGCCTTCGTAACTATTTCGATCGTGAAGCTCAAAATGGAGGGCCAATTTTACCTATAACGTCAGTGGTTGAACGCGTAGCTGATGCGCTTAATATTGGACAACGAACTGTTAGACGGATAACTAAAAAAAAATATGGCGAGACTGGCACAGAAGAAAATAAACTTCACACACCAAAAAAGAGAAAACGAGCAAAACCAGTCGTAGGCATCGATAGCTTTGATGCCGATGCTATCCGAAGACATGTTTACGGCTACTATTTACAGAAGGAGTATCCAACAAGAAAAAAGTTGGTGCATTCACTGAAGGAAGCTGGATTATTCTTCGGTGGGGAAAGTTCTTTAACGAAGATTTTGAAGACCATTGGATTTCGATACAAAAAATGTAACAAACGCAAAATATTGATGGAAAGATTTGATATAGCGATGGCAAGGTATACTTTTTTACGGCAAGTGAAAGAAATCAAAAATTGGCAAAATGTTGTGTTCTTGGATGAAACATGGCTTAATGCTAACCATACTGTAGGCCGTTCTTGGAACGATGACACAGCAGCATCTACTTCCAAAGTTCCTGTAGGAAAAGGATCGCGACTTATAATTTGTCACGCCGGAACCATCAACGGGTTTGTCGAAGGTTCTCTCATGGCTTTTGCGTCAAAAACCACTGGAGACTATCATGAAGACATGAATGGAGAAAAGTTTACTGAATGGTTTACCTCAATGTTGTGTAGCCTCCCTGAACCATCTATTATAATTATGGACAACGCCCCATACCACTCGATGCAAATTGACAAGCCACCTGCCCAATCCCAAAAGAAAGCTGATATCGTCGCATGGCTTCGTAAAAATGGCGTAGATGCAAACATGAATATGTTAAAAGCGGAATTAGTACGTCTTTTAAAAGAAAACAAACCAACCAAGATCCGATACGTCATTGACGAAATAGCATTAGAACATGGGCACAGAGTTATACGGTTACCGCCTTACCATTGTGAGTATAATGCGATTGAGTTGGTGTGGGCTCAAATTAAGGGATATGCTGCAAGACACAATACAGAACCCCCATTTACCACAAAAAAATGCTAAAATTATTAGAAGAAGCTTGTGAACATGTGACTAAAGGAGACTGGGAAAAGGTTGTGAATAGAACTGTTAAATTAATAAGGGAAGATTATGAAAGAGATGTGAAAATAGATAATATTATAGAAAACGAACATATAATTATTAATGTAGGTGATGATAGCAGTGACGACAGTGAAAATAGTAGTATGGACGAATCTGATTAATTATGGCCTTTTGTGGCACCTTTTTTGGTATCTTTTGTATTCATATGTTTCTTGTGTGCATATAAAGTATGTATATTCATTTTCATTCAAATATTCAGTTCGTTCAAATAAATTAAATAAACATATACATTTTTGTTTTATTAAACCTATTTAATCAGGTACAAAAACAAAACTTAATTGTTTTTTGTTCGAGAATAAATTGACATTCCACATCACTATTGTAATGTGTCAAACCGGCCATCATAGCGTGCCGCTAGTTTAATTGGACGTTGTTATGCAAAAACGTTCCAACCCACACTAAGTTTTCAGTCAGATTGATGCGTCTTTAATAATTGGTTTTAGCTACGAATGTTTGCATTGTGGGTTGGAACATTGGAAATGAAAGAATAATGATGCAAGGACTGGAATGTTTTTACTATATGACGAAGGGTGTTTTAAAAAAGTAGCCTAGTGTTATTAATTCAATTTTGACAGAATTTTGGGTTGGACTTGGAATGTTTTTGCAAAACTTCGTCCAATTATGAAAGTCATAACCTTAGCTTGAAATACGATGATGATGGTTGTACGATCTTATAAATTGAGGAATGTTTAGAAACCTAACTAAGTCGTGGGCAAAAACTAGTAGACAATACTTCAGAACGGTGCAGTGAGTGCAAATGGCACGATAGTTTACTGTTTAACATTAGCCGGTAGGAGTCGACGCTGTCATCATCCACTTAGCACGTTTGCCGATCGCCATCTTGTGTAATCAAGTCGTTAACCTATGACTGACACCCGTTACAAAGTTCTTTTAAAAATGCCGAGAGCGATGAAAGTTATTCGATTTCTTTTTCGCTAGTCAGAGCAAGCGGTTGGATGAAAATCTTTTTAGGGTTCCGTACCCAAAGGGTACCAACGGGACCCTATTACTAAGCCTACGCTGTCCGTCCGTCCGTCCGTCCGTCCGTCCGTCCGTCCGTCTGTCAGCGGGCTGTATCTCGTAAACCGTAATAGATAGACAGATGAAATTTTCACTTATATGTATTTCTATTGCCGCTATAACAACAAATAATAAAAATTAAATTAAATTAAAAAAATTAAATTAAAATGGGTAGGTGGGTAGATGGAAATCTTTTAATTTAATTATTTTTAACGGAACCCTAAAAGAGCGAGGCCCGACTCGCACTTGGCCGATTTTTTTTTCTTTTTTGCATGCTATCAGTGAAGACTGTCAGAAGAAAGAACAACAATTTTATTGCTATAACATTTCTCTAACGGTTGCTTGTAACTTTTAAGCTATTGCATAGCTTTTATAGCGGGCTTTGAGCGCGGCGACCGAATCAAGAAATTCCGTAACGAAAATAAACCTAACACCCCGTCGTTTCAGTTCGGCAGACTTCGGCACGGTGTTTGTGTGTTTGTGTGCGTGCGACTAGAAAATGCTATGCAATAGCTTTACCGCGGCAGTCCCCGAGTGCCACACTTATTTTTTTTATAAAAAAATGTTGAAGATCCTACATTTTTAGATAATATAATTTTTACACACTTTTTTTGTACAGTGTTAGCAAATTGCAGGCATTTGTGTGTTGTTGATTAAAATTAACTGTCAGGTAACGCTGAGTTCAACAAGTAACAACATATCCATCAAGACCAAAGTCTACCGACGAATACGACGAGCATTCTAAACGGACTGCACAGTGGTCATCTAACGCAATACAACGGTCATTTATTACAATTAGATTCGCCTACGCGTCTTGCCTTCGCGTGGTAAAAATATAATAGCTGCAATCAGTTGGTATCATTAGGAGAATCTTACTACATACGATGATGAGAGCAAATGGTGACATAAATGAAAGAGTTCACAAGCGAATCAATGGAATGTACGCACTTACTGACGTCATCAGCTCATTAATATGGTAACCAGCTGATGGCACAGCTGCTATTGTCATTCACTGTGCATACAGACCAATTATAGATGCCAGAGATTCAAACGCGAATGAACTTACTTAATCCTGAACGGATGTGAAAAGTTGAATGTAATATTAATTTAATGCGTGAGAAATTTCTATGTCGCAATTAATTTTTTAGAGGAAAACTACCTTTTAACTGTTTAAATACCAATGACCAATTAAAACGTGCTAGAGCCAGTGTCACTCGTTTAGAACGCAACTACTGAGACGAAAGAGGCAATGGG
Organism: Oeneis ivallda; assembly: GCA_029955525.1. Lineage (NCBI taxonomy): Eukaryota > Metazoa > Arthropoda > Insecta > Lepidoptera > Nymphalidae > Oeneis > Oeneis ivallda. Next base: position 17,059,194 of record JARPMR010000024.1, on the reverse strand, counting down.
CCAGCTTTCTCCGTTGAGTTGAGAGAGGTCAGTTAAAAAAGTCTTCTAGCTTTTCTAGTCCTAAAAGAATAGGTATCGCAAGTTGCAACAAACAAGATAACAACAACAAAGATAACGAGCAAGATATAAATTATTTTATTTGTATGCGTAATGAACTAACATGAGAAGCGATAAAGCTAGAGACACCACAATCACATTATTTTATCTAAGTGAAGCTGGTACTTGATGATGCTTTTTAAGATCATGTAACATGCCTAACCTGTAAAAGTTAAGGCAGAGTGGCTACACAGCTCATATTGATGTAAGTTCTTATGGCGAGAAACTCTGGTCTAATCTCGAACTAAAACATAAAACTCGAATTACGTCTCCGATTTTTATATCGATGATACATTTTGCAGCAACATGTGACGCATAAACAGCGTAAAGGTTGAGCCAAAACCAGATTCACGGTGGACCCTGACCCACATAACGTGATCGTTAAGACGAAACAAGTGAACACGATATTCTTAAGGAAATCATTTACAAATGATTGTACGAATGTCAACAACTACAACTGATAAAGGACACTGGATAAAGCTTGTGACTGCACCACAGTCATAAAACCTTAAATAAAACTGTGTTTACAATTTTAATGACCTTTAAATCCATTCCATCCACACCAAAAGGCATATGGTCAATGTCACTTTATTAGTTCAGTACTTTTTAAGTGCTCCAAAAGTAGAGACGCCATATCGTCACCGAGGTTACATAATAATTTTTATCAGTCGTGTCTTGTCTGTTTATTTAGTTCAAAATAAACGATATTGCGATTCTGTTTTCAATTGTAAATGTGTAACTCAACATATGGAGTCCGTGGAAAAAAAAACATCGAATCTATTTCAATTCTTAGTTGATATTTTTAACGCAGTAAGTTTTTTCTTTATAATAATTTCCTTGTTCATAAACATGTAATTTAGCAACAGAAACGTTTTAACAATAATATACATAGACATATTATTACATGTACCAATCTTCTCATAAAGCTATAAGCTCGTAGGTGTTATAGCAGTAAAATCATTTGTAATGCACAATTTCACATTATAAAATTACATCACACAACACAGGCGGAATTTAAATTTAAGATTTATAGTTAGGCCGTTATAGTTTTTGTTACGGTTTTTGGTCATGGAGGCTACAAAGCCTCCCAGAAGCATGGGAAAGGTGTGGGCGGTTTAACAAATTATGAGTTTCCCCGCAGCATTTATAGTTTAACCATGATTGATGGGACTGCATCCGCTTTCGTTGAAAGGCTTTTTGGTTTATTAACTTTCATGACCCACAATTTTACACCATCGCGGCGTAATAGATTTATAAAGATTTTTGAAAACTATCTAAACTGGACCGCAAAGAAAAGGGGTCGGTTAGAAAATCTTCAATATCTTCAAAAGTACCTGACCTAGCTTAATGAAATAAAGACTAAACTAAAGAATATTTTAATGTGCTTAAATGAAAATAAAGAAAACATTAATTCAAGCTTTTTATTTTAATGAATGTAAAATAAATGAAAATGCGTAGTTTTTCATTTTGAAGATTTTCTAACCGACCCTTTTTCTTTGCGGTCCAGTTTATTTTACATATTCAGTCATTGGCATTCATTTCAAGTCGTTTTCGGTCCACTAGTATGGTCTATGTATGTGGTATGGTCCCCTTTTGAATGAGAAGGATTTACATTTTGTACCATAGCCTAGATTTGTAGTAATATTGCCACTAACATTAACCCACAACGCAAAATAGAGGTGATCCGATGATGAAGTAGAACGTCAGTTAAGGTGGAAGACATGGGTCTGCCCGCGAAATTCAAATTTAATTTGGTTTTTCGCAATTTGTAAAGTTATACGACAAAGTAGGCTTATTTATAGTCTTCTAATTGCGCTAGTGGAATTATCATCTTCACTGGTTTACATAAAAATCTTTACTTGAAAGTGACCAGTTTAAGAAATTAATCAAAATATCGACTAATTTGTGAGTAACTCACGTCCAACTCCCTCTTTTTTAATATATAACATCATTGTCCAACTCAGTATTTTGATTAATTTCTTAAACTGGTCACTTACAAGTAAAGATTTTTATGTAAACCTGTGAAGATGATAATTCCACTGGCGCAATTAGAAGGCCATAACTTTGTATCGTACGTATTAGTTTACAAATTGCGAAAAACCAAATTAAATTTTAATTTCGCGGGCAGACCCGTGTCTTCCACCTTAAATCAAACATTTCCACAGATAACTTTTTAATAAAAAAGCCATAGGTTTAAAATGTCCATTAGAAAGTGATGTTTATTAATTTGAATTCGTCAGCGAACTAATTTTGAGGTGACGAAGGCTATAAATCGGCGCCACGAACGCGCAGACGAACGCGTGCGCAGGGCGGATACGGGGGTTATAAATAGCTACTTGTCTATTTTCGTCAGGACACAACGCCCAGAGCGGGCCATGTGCCACTGGATACGTCTAGTCTATGGGTGTTCCTACTTACTACTTGTTGAAATTGATTAAATTCTTAGTGCAATGACTCACATGATCTAGTACTAATCTTTGATCTAACACATAGTCCAGTTATAACATACTGCATGGCTTGGATTTCTGCGTCCTCATTGTAATAATTTTGTTCGTCACCTACGTACTGAAGGTTGACAGATAAATAATAATAATAATTTAAATATAGTTAAATATTACATTCCGAATTACAAATCATGGTGTTGGACAGAAGCAGGCGTTATTTTTCATGATGCACAAGGAAAAACAAAATCACTTTTGTTGATTTTTAGAAAAAAAAATTTTTTTTTTCATTGTCTGAACTCATGGTATCACATTCGTAATGATGATCCAATTCCTATTCGAGTTAAAATGTAATACAATATTAAACCGAACTTTAACCCATAAAACATAATTTTGGTGTTTTGACGGATTGCCGATGCCCGATACAAATTCTATCAAAACCTGAAAATTCGATTATTCGAAAATTATTTATTTCACGTAGAGGAAAAGCTTTGGCTCTTATGACACGTCATGACTCTACCACCAGCGCCATGACTCTATTCGGCGGTTAAACTTTACTTGGCGATGGTAAAATTGCAATATCCATAACTATATACCTATAACTACTAACTCTTCACAGTTTAGACTGATCGATCTAAAAAAGATCTAATAAAAGTCCGTGCCGAGCTACGTTTGTATGTCACTTATCTAGAAATTCTAGAATACACAGCGACTAGAGCGAGGTCAGGGGCTAATGCCGGTGTTTACAAATATTTATCTCCCACTTACCACCACCCGAACATTTCGCGTGGGAAAATACACTTTTCGTTCATGAATCATGACGAATCTTAAAGTCCTTATGTAGCAAGCTATAAAGGCGATAACATAAACACCAAATTGGAATACGTGGTCAGTTCACCTAGACGAATATTTTAGCACTTTCATGTGATTTTAAAATGTTTTACATCCATTTTAATTTTCACAGAAATACGCTTTGTTTACTCGATGTAGCTAGTATTTGAAACTATGACTATAAGAATTTTATGTAGGTGCGAGACTGGGCTATGTGCCAAGTAGCGTGATTTTGAAAACACCCACCGACCAAAGTATGTACGTCTATGAAGACAATATTGGCAAAAGTAGGCCATTATTTTAGCGCACTTTAATAAGTACTAAGGACTATGTACTTTGTCGCTGCATTATCCTATTTTCACATTGACAGAAAATTCTCATTCCTTTAAAATTGGGATATAGGGATCCTTGGTTGGTGGCAACAACGTTTCTCGTCGTCGGTCGTTCCTCTTGTTCTGCATAATATGTTCATGGGCGGCGGTAATAACTTCCATAATCAGATGAAGCGCTTCCTCCGTTGCTCGCATTTCCTATACAAAGAAATCGTAGAAGAAATGCCGATAACAGGATGTGAAAACCGAATAATAAATATTATGTTAAGTAAATGTTTTTCTTTCAGAACAAGCCGCTGATCGTTTTTAAACATCTCATTATTATTTGTATTAATACTGTGTATATTTTCATCAGCAACCCATCAACGGCTCACTACTGAGCGCAGGTCTCCTCTTAGAGAAGACCATATTCCACCACGCTGGCCGAATACGAGTTGGCGGACTTCATACACCTTCGAAAACATTATGAAGAACTCTCCGATGTGCAGGTTTCCTCACGATGTTTTCCTTCACCGTTGAAGCATGTGATATTTAATTGCTTAAACTCACTTGACTCCGAAAAGTCAAAGGAACCTGCGACCCCCCGCATAGGAGACCACAGTCCTAACCACTAGTCTATCACTTCTTTTAATACTTTGTATTACTTCTTTTTAAATGAGTCTAAATTTGCCTGCTATTGTGAGCTATGACACAATGCGGGTGGTCATGTAATAGGGTTAACTGGTTAAACCCGATTCAATTTCGTAAATATAACCCTATCTCCAATCATTATGAGAATGACTTGCACTCGCCGACTATTTAATAAATGCACGAGGTTGGGGCGGCGTTCAATGAAAGCATTAAGTGGAGATTGCCTCATGGGCCATGGCGTATGCGCACAATACATTAAGAATAAATTTCTTTCTGATTCATCAAGTGGCCTAACTGAAAAAATAATTTTATCAAATCACTGACATATCTGTCAGCTCTAGATTGCTTTTGGATTAAAAAAAAAGTGTGTGTGTCAGCTCCGACGCACGACTGGAGTTTACTCCTTACAACTTCGTTATGCATTCGCGGCGCTCGCTGCGTCTCGGCGCCGCGCCGCTCGGACCCGATCGGTACGCGCTCGGCTTCCCTCGGAAAGCTCTTTCGCATTCGGACTCAAGCGAAAACCAACCTTATTTACTCAACGTTAGGGTAGAAATTTGCATCGTTGTGAAAAACGTAACGAGATCATTCATAAGTAGTCAAGCGAAAACCAACCTTATTTACTCAACGTTAGGGTAGAAATTTGCATCGTTGTGAAAAACGTAACGAGGTCATTCATAAGTAGATTTTATTCCTCGATTTTTTCTCATACCGGGCGCCTTATATATGAAAATCGATTCTTAAGGAGTAAACTCCAAAAATACGTAATTTCACCTAACTCTTATATTTTAAGTCTTAGATAAAAAGGTTACCTCCTTAAAGTGGATTATACGGGTATGCCCGCGAAATTCATATTTAATTTGGTTTTTCACAATTTGTAAACTAATACGACAAAGTAGGCTTAATGGCATTCTAATTGCACCAGTGAGAGTAACATCTTCACAGGTTTATATAAAAATCTTTACTTGAAAGTATCCAGTTTAAGAAATTAGTCAGAATATCGACTAATTTGTGAGTAGACTCACGTCCAACTCGATATTCTGACTAATAAGTGTCCGTTAAGCAGTAAGCAGTCTAGCAGATTAACTCTCTGATAACTAAAAAATATCAGTCAAATTTATCTAACAGCTATTTTATCTGTTAGATATACATCAGACACTGCAACGGATAGTGGTGAAACTGGTCCTAAAACTAAAACAATGTCTGATAAAATAAACAATGTTTCCGCTACAAACTTTAATAAAGCAGGGATTCAATTTTCTCTATTTTATAGAGTTAGACCATTTTCGCGTTGACGGCATCATAATTGATGCATAATCTGATTTTAGCCACGTCATTTAAATGCCGTGAATCTTGATATGATTTTTCAATTCTTTAGATATTGCATAACTGTTGAACACTTCTTCTTTTTGGGACTTCATTCCAAATAGTAAATTGAAAACAAGCAAAATATTAAAAAATAATAAAAACCCGACTGCTTTAAAGAATATCAATGAAAATATAAATAAACAAATTTATGAGAAAAAAAATGAAAAATACATTTTCGTAATCACCTTTTCAAACCCTTTAATTTGATACCCGACTCAATAGGATTTGAAGAAAAAAATTTTTGAACCCCACATTATGGTGTCCAAAATCCGCCATTTTGAATTTTTCAAATTTTTATGTTCTCGTTGACACTCGCGCTGGCATGGCGCATCCAAAGACGTGCCACTTATCAAAATAGGCCCACGCATTTGGTTTCTAGAGTGCTACAAAGGAACAAACAAACAAACATACATAGACTGATAAACACATTACTATCCTTTGTGTCGCGCAGTCTGGTGAAAAAAGGAAAGAGGAGGAAAATTCAAACGTTGAATAGAAATGAAAGGAAGCCCAGAGGATGGAGATTCTATAAAATGACGCTAAATTAAGGGAAGAACTACTTTTATCATGAAAATTGAAGCAGTTTTTATCAATAAAGAAACAGACAATTAATATGGAAAATTTAATATAACCTTGACCTTTAATGTTGTACCTAAATAAAATTACAATAATACTCTAAGGCTGCCCGCACACAGTCAATATTATTGTCAATATTTACGAATATTGTCAATAATATTGCGTGTGTGCGGGGCGTATTGAAGGATTGATCAATATTTTTTCATATAAAAAAAATATTGAATATTGTCAATATTATTAATTAATATTAATATTGGTAGCCTAAGCAGTAGCAGTATCTACATTACTCATGACTGTTGAAACCAAAAACCGATAAATCTTGCAACTGAAAGAACTTGTAGTACCATCAAATTATCATCATCATCATCAACCCATCAACGGCTCACCACTGAGCGCAGGTCTTCTAAAGAAAGGTCAACTTATAACCTAAATAAATTCCAAATTCCAGACATTCCTTGCGCAGAAAAGCTGAAAAAGAAAAGCAAGTCTGACGACTTTCAATAACATGACACGTACGCCAGGAGCGAAGTATTCGAATATTTTCAGAGCGTTGACCTGAACAACGACCCCCTACTCGAGACGGCTTCCTTGCGGATTATACAGGGGAACTGGATTTAATGGCTAAATTTGGAACAAAAGTGTTTGAGGATCACATCTACCGCCGTCGTATGAATAGCCATCAACTCCTATTGAGTGCGTTCTTTTCTATTGAACTCGAGTAGACAACGAATTTACAAGTATTTATATACTCCAGTATAGAGTTGAAGGATGGAACAAAGTTCGAAAGATCATAGAAGTAGAACAAAAATGTTGAAGCATGGAGGAGGATGACATCTTAAACTTGATTAAACGAAAAAAATTAAAGATCCTCGGAGACATCAAGTTCTATGGAATAAATACGAGTCTAATGAATTTAGGAACAGTTTGGAACAAGAAATACGGGCTGCACTGCTGACATAAACGGTCCGAATGAAATTCAGAATATCATGGATTTAGCCATTGCATTGTTTGGTTTACTACTGACCAATTTCCAACACATAAGTCTGCATGCGATGTAGAAACTTATTAGATGGGAAAGCAGGATATTCAATTTGAAACTGAATACTAATAATAATTATACATATTTCTTCGAGATATAGGTTTTTAGGGTTCCGTACCCAAAGGGTGCCAAAGGGACCCTATTACTGAGCCTCCGCTGTCCGTCCGTCCGTCTGTCAGCGGGCTGTATCTCGTAACCCGTAATAGATAGACAAATGTCATATATTGTGTATTTCTATTGCCGCTATAACAACAAATTATAAAAATAAAATTAAGTACATTAAAAAATAAAGGGTGGCTCCCATACATGGAAAAGGAGTCTAAATAAAATTTTATTTTTTTTCCCTCGGCATGTGGGGTGTCACTGTCTAGAGATCATTAAGTGGAGTTCAAATATATATTTTTTTTATTTTTTAGCTACAAAAATGAAAAATTTATACTTTACATATTATATATGTAAGGTATAAATAAGTTATATATTTACGGAACAAATTATAAACGCTTAATCATCGTTTAAAGTCATATGATTTCTAATCCACAAAGAAACACGCTGTAAACTACAGCGCAGACTTACATAATATACGAGTAGATTACAAGAATTAATACCATCATTACGTTCACCGACATGATAAGATAATGACCACAATAACGAGTCGTTTAAAAAGGAAGTCTTTAAGAAAACGAATGTTATAAAAGAAAAACATTCATTTATATGGAACAAAGGATTCGTGGGCAAACAATTGCGCTTAATGGATCGGTAAATAAAAGGAGCGGTGATACAACAAACCTTGACCTACTAAAGTTCAGAAACACCCTTTTTATTGCGACAACAGTAATCAGTAATGGATGTTTTAAAAGCCCACACACATTAGTTACATAATATGAGAGTTTCGCATGTCAAATAATTTATGTATTTAAACATGCAAAAATGTTGACAAATCTAGCAAACGCCGACGATACATGAAATACCAGCCCCTCTAGCCAAGTTACACTTCGTTGTATCTATTCTCTTTCTACGATCGTTGTCACTTGAAGTTTTGGCTAGGCTTCGACTAGATGGCGCTGCAGCTGATCAAAGACAGAAGTGTATTGATAATATTTCGCGACATTTTGTATTGTTTTTTTAGCATTTAAAACATTTATAATACAAAATGCCGCGAAATATTATCAATACACTTCATCTTTCATCAGCTGCAGCGCCATCTAGTCTAGCCCTAGCCAAAACTTCAAGTGACAACGATCGTAGAAAGAGAAACGATACAACGAAGTGTAACTTGGCTACGCTTTCTTTAACGTATGGTGTATGATGTCGCAGGTTCGAATCTCACTCGCGAAGTAGTGACAGTGCGCTTTTCTTGTTTCTTTGTTTGTTAATTATTTTTTTTGCATAATTTTTATTATGCAAAAAAATATTGCATAAATATTATAATTGCATAAGTTGATAAAAAATGCTATGCAATAGCTTTACCGCGGCAGTCCCCGAGTGCCACAGATTTATCTATTATGATCACTGAATAAATGAAACGTGGAACCATAATATAAAGATCACATGTAAAAACGTCCGATCTACGCGTAGAACGGTAGTATCAATGAGTTATTGGCAGCTATTCAAATACTTCGTGCGTTAACGTGTTAGAATAGTCTACATTGTGTTTCTAGGGTAACAGTGGTTCGACCACGCCATCGATCGTGCTTATGGGGGCTCAGTATGCGCGAACGAAGTTGCCAGCGCACGTGGGTTACCTGCTTGCTATTTCACCTAACATTGTGTGAGAAAGAGATAGACTCAGTGTAGCGAGTGCATGCGCGCATACTTCCGTGCTACCGTCCCGCTCCCGCTCCGTGTCGGGTGAGAGGCGCGATAATTTACACCGAAATCAAGCGCGCGAATAGGGTTGAACAGTCGTTTGGGAAAAGTGTTTTTGAGAAAAAACTACTAAATGTATGTTTACAAAGTAAAGTTATTTGAACTTATGAATAAATAAACTATGTCTAATGATAATTTTTTTTGGAATTTTCATACTCCTAATGTTATTTATTTGCGCCAAAAGTTGTCAAAAAATTTAGTGTGAAAATGACGATCTTTCGAGGCTCGTAACTTTTTAGCGAATATTTTTTTCACTATTTTATATATCAATAAACCTAGATAATGACGAGGCAAATCGACATAATACTTAGTTTTGAGCGTACAATATCAAATAATGTAGTAATCACTCATCTACGTTTGTATGAAGAAGGTTCTGGCTTGCGTCCCCTTATGATGAATCTATAAAGAGGTCAGTTTTCTTTACAAATTGTTAGGCGTAAAAAACAGATCTGAGCTTACTTTGTTTAATTAATCAATCAGGTTAATTTTTCTAATATTAAATCGTACTCTATATCAGAATATGTTTCATAATTTTCTTAAAACTAATTTACCTTTATAATAAATTTAGAGTCTGTCCCTCATTAATACATACTTTACTAGAATAGCATTAAAAAAAAACTTATTTTGAATTCTTCTCTCTCTTCGGTTTAAAGCCCGCGATAATATAGTTTTCATTACTTTGGCGTTTTTTGTTGTCTGTGCAATAGATACTAAAATTTATCTCAAGTGTCAATAAGATTACACACGTTTCGCCCCAAAATGAAATATTTTTTAACCAACCTTTCCGGTGCATAAGGCGAGGTGGATAAATTCATGGAAGGATTATAATGATTCAGTCACACGACTCGCAATTATTGATCTGATTGAAGTTCATTAGAGTATAGGCGCAATTAAGTACATACATATTTACTTAAGAATGCGTGCCATAAATGCTCAGAATCCATATTATGGCAACGTAGGCGCCAATGTGTAAAACCAGCATAACTATACCGAATGAAATCAGCCGATTATAAATAGAAATTGGAAACGAAACGCGACCAGTTTAAAATATAATGCCACGATTTAAGATTTATAACACTTACTGTAACTACCACTCTGAATAAAATCAAACTGCGAAAATACTGTCCATCGTTTAGTCTGGTCGTATTTTTGTAACCAAGTAGGTACCTATTCTTATAAGTGGTTTTTATTTTAATGTTAGTATTAAGGACATTAGTAGCAATTTTTTCATGATTTAAAACGGATGACCATTGACCACTTTAAATTTTAAAAGACAAATACTTACTAGACATAGACAGAATAGTTTTCAAGGACTTAGATATTATGCTTTTTGTCCTATCAATGAGCAACTAGGACATTTTAGTCTTCATGCGAAGATATTAATATAAAGTCTCCATGTCTCTCTTAAAATAATAATAGAAACAGATAAAAGCTTTCTCCTCGTGAATAAGGGTATAAAATCGTAGTCTGAAAACTAAGCAAAAAAAAATCCTCACGAAAATCTGTTCGTTGGCATTCAAGCAACATTCCACTTGGAATAATGACGCAGGACGTTCATGTTAAGGATAAACTGAAAATACAAATAAATTGTCATTGCGAAGTTATACTCGCTTACATCACTGTAAGTTGTAACTGTTTTTTTTTTTCTTATAAATATAGCATCATCACCGCGACAAGGCTATGAACGCCGAGTCTTATGGTATAGTGACGTCATCGGCGGTTGAGGCAAAACCGGTCGCAATCATGCATGACCGCTACAGTCATCCGCCATCCTGAATCATCCGGCGTAGTTTGCGGTTATCGATTCGCATGCACTCCACACAGCACGTTGTACTATTTCATGTACGAGTAGTAAGTAATCCCCTATCAATCTTCATCAATCAACTGAGGGATGTCTAATGAACCACCTCTGATTTTTTCTTGCTGCATCACTGCATTTTAATCAAAAATATCTGGGTGGGTTATTTTTTTTTTGGTAAATCGTGTTTTTTGGAAGTTATAATATATTTAAAAAAAAATAATAAAATTCATAGGGGATAATATAATCAATCGTCTTGGACTCGAACCGGGGTCTTCTGGTTTCGGGACCTCCCTACTTACCGTCGAGCTAGTTATCGGAAATTTATAGATGATGGCGAAATTTACCTTCGTATTCTAATGATATTGTAAGGGGTTTTTCATTGCCTGAAAACACGGATAAAACGACCTTTTCTAAAAATGAAACCTAGCTAGATCGATTTTTTGGCCCGCGAAACCCCCCTGCATACCAAATTTCATAAAAATCGTTGGAGCCGTTTCCGAGATTCAGATTATATTCCGTACCAGGCGTGAATAGGTTGATAAGTCGACATGCATATATTTTTTTTTATTGCATAATAGGCTTTAGGATTGTTTTATTCATAGGGTGAATAAATGACTAAGTCGATGGGTCTGTTTTACCGCACACAGCAAACATGTGAATTTTTAAATAACTCTCTTACTAAAGGGTACAATGTGACGTCTTGAGATATTAAAACATACAAATTATAATTATTTACACAACTCAACATGTCAATATAATGCTGCCAACTATTAATAAAAAAGTAACGAACAACACGAGATGTTGATTTATTCCAACAACCTACTTAACGTTTTTAATAGTATAAATCAAGTTGTCCAGTTATTACCGCATCGAGTTTGCGTGTGTATTTTGTGACAAATAGATCTACCATTTATTACATTTTCTATCCCTTGCGTGTGTGATGAGACAAAGTGATAAGTATGTTAAATAGAGATAGCTGCAGTTTTGGCGATTTATCCTTAAATCACGCCATTTTATAGGGACACACGAGTAAGGTAACAAAGACAATAAGGACATTTCCTTTTTTTTATATCTGAGAGATAAAGAGAAGTAAGTACTTTTTATACGTATAGGCAGTATACTACATTAAACCTAAATTTACTCTAAAATTAAAACTACCTACTACATTAAAATTAAATTTATTCTAAAATAAAAAAAAACTGTATAAAGTCAAATTGTCATAATAAAATAAAATTGATGAACAATAAAGTCAAATTGTCATACGTATAGGTACGTATTAAATTAATTAATAAATAATATTAATAGTTATTTGTTATACAAGAGTGCAAAGTTGCTTTTTAACCGCGTGCTCAATTTTGATGACCGAGCAAGCGAAGGACTCTAAAATTGAATCACGAGCGCAGCGAGTGATTCAAAAATTAGAATCCTGAGCGTTAGCGAGGGAATCAAAAGAGCACGAGGTGAAAAATCTTTGCACTCGAGTGCAACACGTAACTTTTCATCTCCCCATTTTAACAATATAACATGAAAGAAAATGGCGCACGCAAAGCAAATTAATAAAAGTACACCAAGGTTCCATATCTGAGTTTTTAACAAACTAAAAAGGGTTGTATGATAAATTCGGCACCATGTAGGTAGAAGTAAATAGGTTTAATGATGTTTTGAATTCAAAAACTTAGTGCACACGATGTTCTAAATTCAATTTACTTTATTTTTACCGTTTATACCGTTTTTATCCTCTAGCGGATAAAAACGGCTTTCGCACTCTGATATCGAAGAGCAAAAATACTCTTCCCGAGATTGGGAGATGAAATAGTTATTTGTTATACAAGAGTGCAAAGTTGCTTTTTAACCGCGTGCTCAGTTTTGATGACTGAGCAAGCGAAGGATTCTAAAATTGAATCACGAGCGCAGCGAGTGATTCAAAAATTAGAATCCTGAGCGTTAGCGAGGGAATCAAAAGAGCACGAGGTGAAAAATCTTTGCACTCGAGTGCAACACGTAATTTTTCATCTCCCCATTCAAACAATATGACGTGAAAAGAAAATGGCGCGCGCAAAGCAAATTAAAAAAAAGTACACCAAGAAGGTTCCAAGTCTGAGTTTTTAACAAATTAAAAAAGGTTGTATGATAAATTCGGCACCATGGAGGTAGAAGTAAATAGGTTTAATGATGTTTTGAATTCACAAACTTAGTGCACACGATGTTCTAAATTCAATTTACTTTATCCTCTAGAGGATAAAAACGGCTTTTACACTCCGATATCGAAGAGCAAAAATACTCTTTCCGAGATGGGGAGATGAAAAATTCTTTGTTATTCGACCGATTTCGTTTAAAATCGATATTTGGGCTTCCCTTGGGTCAAGAAAGAGGAAATGGATGCCAAAATTTTAAAGTCATCATCATATTGAAATTCTTTGTTATTCGACCTATTTCGTTCAAAATCGATATTTAGGATTCCCTGGGGTCAAGAATGGAAATGGGTTCCAAAATTTTAAAAACTCATCGCCATATTGAAATTCTTTGTTATTCGACCGATTTCGTTCAAAATCGCTATTTAGAATTCCGTGGGGTCAAGAATTAGGAAATGGGTTCCAAAATTTTAAAAAGTCACCGCCATATTGAAATTCTTTGTTATTCGACCGATTTCGTTCAAAATCGATATTTAGGATTCCCTGGGGTCAAGAATTAGGAAATGGATTCCAAAATTTTAAAAAGTCACCGCCATATTGAAATTCTTTGTTATTCGACCGATTTCGTTCAAAATCGATATTTAGGATTCCCTGGGGTCAAGAATTAGGAAATGGGTTCCAAAATTTTAAAAAGTCACCGCCATATTGAAATTCTTTGTTATTCGACCGATTTCGTTTAAAATCGATATTTGGGCTTCCCTTGGGACAAGAAAGAGGAAATGGATGCCAAAATTTTAAAAGTTACCGCCATATTGAAATTCTTTGTTATTCGACCAATTTTGTTCAAAATCGATAAGTAGGCTTCTCTGGGGTCAAGAAAGAGGAAATGGGTGCCAAAATTTTAAAAAGTCACCGCCATATTGAAATTCTTTGTTATTCGACCGATTTCGTTCAAAATCCATATTTGAGTGTAAAACTGTTGGTGACGTATCCAACATCGATCCTGATTTAGACTTCGAAGACCCTGATGCAGAAGGAGACGGAGAATTCAACTAATTCTATAACTTTGGTTTCGAAATAAATATAATTATTTTACAATTATTCGTTTTTTTATTACCTTTACAGACCTACATACATAATATTGCTATATCAGTCCCATAAGATGCAGGCAGAGGCTATTATAGTGTATTATCTATGGCTATACTTATTACTTTTATTTTTTTTACACACGTACTTAAAGTAGGTGCATAGGTGAATAACTTGATAACTCACTGGTGAACAACTTGATATGTCATTTTTATATAATAAATACGGTAAATTCATTCAATAATCTTATGTTATCTGAAAACGCAAAGCAAATGAATTACATACAGATAAAAAAAATATTTAATAACATAAAATCTGAATTTACAGATAAAGTTTAAACTTAAAAATGGCTGCCCTGAAAAATGTGCATTTTCGACTTATTCAGATATTCACGCCTGGTACGGATATACTTATATACAAGAATTGCTCGTTTAAAGATATTAGATAGCGAGAGTACAATCAGCGGTATTTGCGATCGTCACACTGATTGCATCAGTGTATCTATTCAAATAGATGCATATGCCAGAGTGGAGAGTGTATGTGGAGTTCAAGATAAATATTTGATACGTCTATAATTTAAGAAAATCTTAAAAGAAAAAACACTTAAGTCCAATTAGGTGACACTTCACAACGGATTAGTGACTTTCAGGTTACGTTTTGCTAAGAGACACTTAGATAATGGTTTAGGTAAGAGATATACCTATACTAATAATAATTGCACTGGTGAAATCGGACATAAGTGACATAAGAATTAAGATTTTACCTAAGCACTAAGCTACACCAGTCCAGCATGAAACCATGGCTACAGTTCTAAAATAGTCAAGAATAGGTAATGCCCTGTTTCATTGTGTGGATAAACAAACTGTAGGAGCGTGTGCTATATTTGCATAACAGGAAAAACGGTTAGCCATGTTTAGTTCACTGGAATGTAAATTCGAAAACACTGAAAGTCTACATCAGATCGGAGAATAAATATCCACAGGAAAACGCAGTCACAAAAAATTACCCAAAACTTACAATATCTCAAAATTCAATTTAAATTGAACTAAAAGCTAAAATAATCTTGAAACTTAGCATCCAAATAAGTAAATATAAATAAATATTTTGGCACAAAAGTAAATCAAAAGTAAAAAAAAACTTGAGAGGTGTCAAGGGACACCCGGATGGAACGTAGTTCCTTTTGATTACATTGTGTTCGGTATTTTCGCGATACAACACGGCGTCTCCGTGGCCTAGTGGCTCCGGCAGTCGCCTAATAGTTCACAGTTGATGGTTCGAATCCTAGCTCGACAGACCGAATTTTCCATTTTCAATCTTATTTTAAACAATTTCTACATGTGGAACCTTTATGAAGAACCATGTAGAAATTATTTAAAATAAAATTGAAAATAGAAAATTCAGTCTCGAGCTGGGATTCGAACCATCGACTGTGAACTATTAGGCGACTGCCGGAGCCACTAGGCCACGTAGACGCCGTGTTGTATCGCGAAAATACCGAACACAATGCAAAATTCACAGTCAACAAAAAAGTGTCGGTTTCAAAAATGTGTCGAGTGTCGGTTCCTTAATTTTTTCCGTCTAGCCCCCTTCCGTACCGCGCGATATGGAACTACGTTCCAAAAACTTTTAGTAAACATTATATTAATTTTTATCAAGAGACGCATATAAATCAAAGTACTTATTTACATAAACGTAAAAAGGAAATCTTTGTTATCTTGGACAAGAAGTACTATTAGAAGCATATACATATTATACTTTAATTAGCTATCAAGTTATATTATATTACAGCTGCAGCCTAGATGTAGCACATTCCATTAAATACAGTAGAGAACAGAAATAGCATCGGCGACCGCAATCTAATATGAATAGTTAAGAGCTGATACTTATGCTTACCGCAAATGGAACATCTCAATTTATAGCTTATTAAATACTTGACGAGACATTAATTATTATTCAGCATAGGATACAGAAAAAAAATTGAGAGGTGTCAAGGGACACCCGGATGGAACGTAGTTACTTTCGATTAATTAATTTGGCATTGTTGTGTTGGGTATTTTCGCGGTACAATAATGGGTCTCCGTAGCCTTGTGGCTTCTGCAGTCGCCTAACAGCCAAAGGTCGATGGTTCGAACCCCAGCTCGACAGACCGAATTTTCCATTTTCAATTTAATTTTAAACAATTTCTACATGTGGAACCTTTCCCTAATTTTTTATAACTCATAAGTTATAAAAAATTAGGGAAAAATTATAAGTTATAAAAAATTAGGGAAAAATTCCACATGTAGAAATTATTTAAAATAAAATTGAAAATAGAAAATTCAGTCTGTCGAGCTGGGATTCGAACCATCGACTTTTAACTGTTAGGCGACTGCAGAAGCCACAAGACCAGAGACCCAATATTGTACCGCGAAAATACCGAACGCAACGATGCCAAATTCATATTCAAAAAAGTGTCGATCAGTGTCGAGTGTCGGTTCAATTTTGTCTTAATTTTTTCCGTCTAGCCCCCTTCCGCACCGCGCGATAAGGAACTACGTTCCAATAACTAAACATCAACAATCTGATCTGGTTTTAAAATAACATCGATGTTTTTCAATTTTGTTCCAAAGGATAATAATATTATTTAAGATTCAATACGCGATGCAGATTTGTAGTGATACAGGATAATTTATGCACCTATTTATATTGCAAATACAATAACGTCGAGGAAATATAAAATGCCAATGGCCAATGTCGTGTAAATGAGTGTCGTGTCGTGTCGTCATTTGTCAGTCATGAGAACCTTGTTTGGATATCAGTAGGGGGTACCTCGGGCAGGTGAGGTTGACTTTTTGGAACGTTAGAATAGAGGTGCATGCCCTTACCTCTGGAAAAAAGCGGCACAAGATCGTGTTCTGTGACGATTCTTGCTAGAGTTATATATTCAGTAGTGAGTGTATATCATTTTAGACGCTGACTGGGCTCTTAATTTAGACTGACATCGTAAGTAGTATGACACAACAAGTTATAATGAAAAGCAGTTAATCCTACTAAATGGCGGTGAACTCGAAAACAAAATGGCACAGAAGCTCGAAGCTATCAAAATACGCGTTATATGAACAAAGCACGCATTGTTAGAGCTCAGAGATAAGTAGTACTCACATTGTGCACGAAATGAAACATTTACGCATAAGAAGCAATTAACTTGCGTTGGGAGGAAAGAGGGAAGGAATGCGCGCGACCGTTAGCGGCAGCTAGCCCTAGTTGGTGACACTCCACCAGAACAACGTCTTGATAAAGTTCGATTGCTGCTTTCAATATGATTTAGATCTTTTACTTTCGTAGTACATGACATTGAACGCAGTGATAGCCTAGTTAGGTTAGGTTACTATCGGAGTTTTGTGCGTTGAAGCAATAAAATATCATGGTAAGGTGGACTGTGGTCTGTAACCCTTCTCTGAAAGGAGACCTGCGCTCAGTAGTGAGCCGCTGCAATGCTGGGATGCTGGGATGCATCATGCAAATAGGTTGAATGGTCGGTTGCAAATGATCAACTGTAGTTCTATGAAAATGGGTAAATATTTTACTTATGGGAAAAATGAACTGGGCATTACGGAACAATTATTGCATGTGCCGAATTCTACATTTGTCTCATAGTAGCAATTAGGATGCAATGCCATATATGCTTTTTTAGATGCCCTTTAGTGGTTTTATAAAATCCGGTAGCTCTTTGATTTTGCGAAATAAAAATTTGGCTATGTCCGTCTCCTGTAGATCCAATTCAATTGGTTAAGTGAAAAAGTAAAAAATCGAGGACAGTTATTTTCACCTTTATATTATAACTAGCTGATGCCCGCGACTTTGTCCGCGTGGATTTAGTTTCTAAAGTCCCCCGGGAACTCCTTGATTTTCCGGGATAAAAAGTAGCCTAGATGTTGACCCGAGTAATAAGCTACCACGGTATAAAATTTTGTAGAAATCTGTGCGGTAGTTTTTACGTGAAAGAAGGACAAACAAACAGACAAAAATTAAATAAAAATCTGTTTTGGGCTCAGTATCGATAGTAAAGCATCCCCCAATTAAAATTTTCAAAATATATTAAATGTACAGAAATCTTCCAGTTACAGTATTATTATAATAGAAGTATGGACGACAGATAATATGTTAATAGCCGATATCAAAATATCCCTGACACTGGACTTCATGATTATGAATTTTGCTTTGATATCAAGCTGAGTGGTGTCAATATTAAAGTGGTATGATGTCGTATATTATCGCCTCGGTAGATTGACGTGTCAACATGCCCTTCTTTATCGACACATTCTACGATAATAGCGAAAGCTTTCTGGCATAATTGCAGCTTGTGGAAATTACCCAGACAAGTCCGTGTAGAACCTAAATCAGAACCTTCGTAAATAAAGGCTCAATGCCTTGCTGGTTTATGTCTACAATAGTGCAAAGTTTCCATTTTGGTAAATGTCACCGAAATGGGTAATACAAGTTGTGTATCTTGTGTTTATACCTAAAATGAACTACAATAATGAATAAATTAACCATGAAATACATATTCGCCGTCTGACCTCACTTTTGGATCGTCTGAATAATGTCCTTTGAAAACATACACCGAAAGCAAAGTTTTGTTTATTAAAAAATCTAATGAATAACCAGAACATAGTATTAAGTTCTTTCGCCGAGTTTACCTGTCTGTTTGAGCTGATCTCAAAAACTATTGCAGAGATTTTCATTAGATTTTATTTATGGACAGGCTGAGACAGGCTGATTCTGCGAGAAGGTTGACTGGTATAATTTTTAATACTTCACAGGCTGCATGCAATCAATACGCATAATCTTTGTAAACTATACAATATCTAATCCCTTTTCGGAAAATCAGTCTATCCATTGGTGAAAAAGAGAGAAAATATCTACCGTAGTTTCTGTGATAAGTGAGCACAAATAATAGAGTTCATCATCATCATCATCATCATCATCATCATCATCATCATCATCATCAGCAACCCATCAACGGCTCACTCCTGAGCACAGGTCTCCTTTCAGAAAAGGGTTATAGGCAGTAGGAACGTTGGCCCAATGCGAATTGGCAGACTTCACACACTTTTGAGAACTCTCAGGTGTGCAGGTTTCCTCACGATGTTTTCCTTCACCGTTGAAGCATGTGATATTTAATAATAGATTTAATCTGGGATAACACATATCCCAGACATTCAGCTAGCTAGTTAGATGGTCGTGAATCCTGTTCGCAAGAACTCCTTGCTATAGGGATAATACCTTCCCAGCATGACGACATAGCTCGAGTCACAAAGCGTAAGACGTGGAAATGGGCCGGGAAAATAGTTCCAAGAACTGGGTGGTTAGGGTAGCAAATGCTGGAGTTGAGACTCCGGACCGGAAAGCGCAGTGCCGCCAGACCTCCGACTCGAGTCGGAGGGAGCCGCTGAGCCGAGGAGCCGCGGAGTCGATACAGGCTGCGCAAGAAGCCTGTGGAAGTCCAAGCAAGATACCTTTGTCCAGCAGTGGACGTCTATTGGTTGATAAGAAGAAGACAAAGAACCTTCCATGCTATTGCCTTCCTCAGGATAATATTTAATTTGTTCGGTAGGGCTTGTAGTAGATGGGTTTCACTTATGTCATGCCAAAATTATAGCCAAGTCAACGTCCTGAGCGAACTAGGTACCTCAACAGCACTGAGGAACAATGAGCGGATGATAACGCCTTATCTACGCCCGCTGGCGGGGCAGAGGCGCCGGAAACAAGCGACAACATGGCGGCTTCTCGGCATATCGCGTACGCGGCGTAAGCCATCAATTACTTGAAGACATCCTTGCAAAACATCAGTATACTAGATGATGCCCGCAACTTCATTCGCATGTAGTAAGGAGTATTCATTTTTCTGCGGGAACTCTTCAATTTTCCGGGATAAAATGTAGCCTATATGCCAATCTCGGTTTTTTGTTGTGGCGTTAAAGCCACAGCGATGCGAAAGCGATTAGCCTGAAATTAGCTAGCCTGAACAAACATCCATCCATATATCCATTCCATCCATCCATCCTCACAAACTTTCGCATTTATAATAGTAATAGGAAGGATGTACCTACTGAAATTTTTAGACCAGTACCATAATTATCTTCACAGCATATCTTATTATAAAATTGTGGAATCGACTTCCTTCGGCGGTGTTCCCTCTAAACTTCAATATGACGTTATTCAAGAGGCGGACCAACAAATTCCTGAAAAGCCGGCAATGCAATAGTGGTATCTTTGGTGCTCCACATGTTCATGGTTCATATGGGTAATCTATATATATAAAAGAAAGTGGTGTTAGTTACACTATTTATAACTCAAGAACGGATGAACCGATTTGGCTCAGAATTGGTGGAGAGGTAGCTTAGAACCAGGAAACGGACATAGGATACTTTTTATCCCGTTCGACCGCGTTTCCGTCAAGTCAATATAAAACCTGGTATAACAAAAATGCATCTGACATGGAATAAAAAAACGAAAATGACAGTGGAAGAACAAAACGTAAATGACAGCTAAACGTAATTTTGTATTTGGTTAATTATGGTAAAAAATTATGGTAAAAACAATTATAAAAATTATAGTTTAACGTAATTGATAATATCATCAGTAATATGTTTTCTCTTTGAATCATCATTATTAATTAAATGCCGCGAGCAAGACGATCAAACGTTTCCTGCTACAAAGCTACGGATTGACGTGATTTATTGGATAGGTATAGTTGAGAACCTGGAGGGTGACAAAGATTTCCCGCGGGATGTTATGAACTAAATCCACGCAGACGAAGTCGCGGGCATCAACTAGTGTATACTATAATATAGTTTTGTTTTTAAGCTATTGCATAGCTTTTATCGCGGGCTTTGTACTAGGACAAACAGTTTGAGCGCGGCGTCCGAATCAAGAAATTCCGTAACGAAAAAACCTAACACCGTCGTTCAGTAAGCGTTCAACATTTTAGAGGTTCTCAAGTAGCTCTATTTGACGCAGTGGGCGAGCGGCCGCTTTCTTTACCGTATGGTGTATGATGTCGCAGTTTCGAATCTCACTGGCGAAGTAGTGACAGTTCGCTTTTCTTGTTTGTTTGTTTTTTAATTTTTTTTTTGCATAAGTAATTTTTATTATGCAAAAAAAATATTGCATAAATATTATAATTGCATATAAGTTGATAAAAATACTATGCAATAGCTTTACCGCGGCAGTCCCCGAGTGTGACTTAATTTTTTTTAAATATTATTTAAAAAAAACAAAGCTCCTCCGAGCTTATCCGTATGTACGCTCTGTCAAAAACTACGGTAAGATGTTTATCTGGATTACACCAATGGAAACCTCAAACCTTGATAAAAACAACTCAAGCTATCTCAATCATAACAGCAGACGCCATGACGCGTATGGCACTAAAAAGATACCTATTACCACCGATTTCATTTCGCATAGCGTTCGCTATTGGCTTTCGCTAGATGTGTGGTACTTCCGTCCCTAAGGATAGGAGTCATACGCGATAACGGTGACAGTGAAAGGAAAAGCTGATTTCTTCGATAACAAAACATAGGTTGGTGCAATACAACTTTCTTTTTATTAAGACCATTGTGTTCGTAGGTTTTTGCCCTTAAAGATCGGCCAATCCTATGTAGTTGCTTTAATATTTCAGTAAAGTTTGATTTTCAAACTAAACTTAGATACCTCATTGTCAACTAACATACAGCTTTTTGTAGCAACTGTAAGCAGTTATTATAGCTTTTGTAGTAATTGAATTCAGAAGCACGTTGATGGCTTCTAAAAATTAAATATTAAAACAGTAAATTTTAATATGGATTTATGTACCATAAAATTTACTTTAAGTAATTTTTTGTTAATCTTATCAGATGTTGGATTTATTGAGATAACTTACATTTTCGTCCTCCATCAATCAGAGCAATTTCATTCCCTTTTACGTCGAAAAGAGTTGAAAATGAAGTATGCATTTAAGTAACCTGTTTATATGCCATACAATTAAGGCATAATTATTCAAGTGAAACCAGATTTTACAACATGGTTGCATAGATCACTCAATTTCCTTTCTCTACAATTAAGGACAAGACATGAGTCCCTGTCTTTTCTTCTAATATAAAGTAACCATATCTGTTGAAAGTCATCGGATCGATAAGACAAGTTATGTCCTGCTTTTATTTTTATATGTAATTACCTTTTATATCAAAAGTATGTAACAATGCATTATGTTGTATTGCGCAATGTTAACACTTACAAAAGTTACAACACATTACCGTGCAGTAGTTACCTATAATTTACGTCATTTTATTGTACATTGAATAGATACTGAATTATTCATAGTTACCATTGGATAACTGTGGGCGAATATCGAACGGCCATTTTGAAAGTTTATCCCATACCCATACTATTTGCGTAGGTGCGAAATGTTATGGTTACGCAAATAATAATTTAACAAACATGCCTATTTTATTTATATTTTTTGTTATTGATTTCGTTTCCACGCTATTATTATAATTGCCTAATAAATTCTTTAGTATCGAAATCATTACCATAACTAGGTAGGTACAATTTCTACCTTAAGTTGTTGGTAGAGAAGTGAACAGTAGGTACCAGCTTAATATGCAATATTCAATAGGCACAGTAGTCATACAGTTCAATAGGTACAGCATACACAAGTCGCCAACCATCTTTGGGGGATCAAACTCAAGAGGACTTTTGGTCCAATACAATAGCTTGTCGAGATTTAAGTCTTTTGGGCCTTACGAAGGGAGGAAAGGATAAGTGCTCCTTCTAGTGACAGATTACTAAAGCCACCTATTGGAACTAAGTATAGGTACAAGTGTACATTAAAAATTTAAACACATGTGGATTGTGGATCTATGACCCGATATCTTATTACTCAGTTTGCTGCTCCATCATTAGATCCATTATCAATCCTCGATAATCATTTACTCATTGAGACCATTCTAATGAGCTCAAACACACTATATTATCTGCTGCAAGTAACTGAGGAGTTGGTTATCCCGCAGACTACTTGATGCTGTAGCATCAGCTCAAGGTTACCATGTCTTGGGAAAAATCCGAAGTAACAGTAGGGATACCAAATTTTAAATCCATCGTATATGTGAAAGTTTGTAAGACACTTTAATCAAAAAGGAGATGAGCTGATGATCTTCAAATGCCTGAACATTCACAAATTATAGCTCAGAACCATCTCAATCTCGTTAGCTTTCAAACAGTAAAAACAGCAGCAAAATCGGTCCATCAGTTGAGGATAGTTGATACAATAAAGCCCGCTTGCAGAAACACCGGGCTATACCCAGAGTTAGCTGCTGCTTTGACAGATTTCGTATAAAGCTTCTGTCAAAATTAAAAAATTCCTGGGTTAAGCCTAACCCGACGTCTCTGCAAGCGGGCCTAAGGATAGTATCAATAGCTCACCTAAACCAGGCCAATTAAAAAACTCGCCAGGCATAACATATCGTTCGCGAAGGACGCATGCCTGAGGTAGCGCATTTTCCCTCTCGCTCGTACAAATTATCACCCTGCGTCGCGAATCAGGCACAGCTTTTATTCCTATCAAAACCAGTTTCGCTTAACTACTGGGGAGTAATGAATGCTGATAAAATGCAAATATCAGAAATTCTTGATATAGTTTGCTAAATTGCTAGTGAGGTTGTCTGAATAAAGTCCAGTTGTGCTATGGAAGTTATTCTCTCATGCTGGATTTCTATGAATGTACTTACTAGTTTGTTAATTTGCTTGCAATATCATCAGTCTGAAAAAGAACTTGTAACTCTGTTAATTAAAACTAAATTGTTTCATATACTGTGCCTGGTCAAACTTTAAGATGTACTTACTCTCTATTATGTATTTAAAATTAATTAAATTATTCATGTGAATAACTAACATATGAAATTTAGTTCATCAGTTTCATCATTTCTGTATGACAAAATTATATTTTATTATTACATACTACAATTTTGATTTGTGAAATATTGTTTTTAGTTTTTCAAAAGAAAATGGTTGGAATTCGTTTTAGAGAGTTTATACTGTAACTATCATGCAAAGATAAAACCAGACTTCCAAGCTTTATAAGTTAGGCTGACTTATATTTATAAATCAGTCAAGTAAATAAAGTTCTTAACTTCCAGTAACCTACAGTATAATTTTGCAAGTGAGAGTAACAGCTATCAACTAAAGATTTTAGACTTATTTCGTGGCTTAATGACATAATTATAATGTATTATAGGAGTACTGTACCACGATAATTGTTTTATATAATGTCGATATTTCGATCGAGTTGCATGGACCGTGGTCACGACGGGTCAACTTGACAGCTCTCAACACAGCAGTCCCGTCGTGACCAAGGTCCATGCAACTGGATCGAAATATCGACATCATATAAAAACAATTATCGTGGCACGTACGCGTATAATACATTATAGCTATCAACTGCTTAATTTAGTGCTGATAACTTGCTCAAATCATATTTTAAATAAAAATATTTTCTACTACTCAGGAGTTTACTCAGGAGACAATACTCTATCCCAAATAAAAAAATATCTTATCACCATATTTCTTTCACATTCTTGTTTTAATTTAATAAAGCAATGCATATAACTGATAAATATATCTATACTAATATTATAAAGAGGAAAGATTTTTTGTTTGTTTGTTTGTACCGAATAGGCTCTGTAACTACTGGACCGAATTTAACCATTTTTTCACCAATAGAAAGCTAAGTTATCAGGAAGTAATATAGGCTATAATTTATTTTCGTAAAATCAGGGAAACAATCAGCTTAGCATCCAGGTTCTTACAAGATCATCATCAGCAACCCATCAACGGCTCACTACTGAGCGCAGGTCTCCTCTCAGAGAAGGTTTATAGGCCATAGTCCACCACGCTGGCCCAATGCGAGTTGGCGGACTTTACACACCTTCGAGAACATCATGGAGAACTCTCAGATGTGCAGGTTTCCTCACGATGTTTTACTTCACTGTTGAAGCAAGTGATATTTAAGTGCTTAAACACACTTGGCTCTGAAAAGTCAGAGGTGCGTATACTGGATCGAACCTGCGCTGCGACCCTCCGAATAGGAGACTACAGTCCTAACCACTAGGCTATCACTGCTACTACTACTACAAGATACTTATTGTAAAAACTTATTACATTGTAATAGCCATATAACATTTGTAACATTTTGATTCCAAAAGGGCAACTGCTGGAGGAACTCAGATTCTGTCTCAAAGAGCTGGTAACTAGCTCATTGTGACAGAATCTGAGTTCCTAACCAGGGGTATGAATCTTGACTTGTCATTAAGCGACTTCAAAAAAGGAGGAGGTTATCAATTAGTTGTAATCTTTTTTTTAATGTATGTTCACCAATTACTCGAAGATGCCTGAACCGATTTGGAAAATTCTTTTTTTGTTTGAAAGGGTGCACCCATATAAATTTTATTGAAATTGGTCGAGTGGTTTTTAAAATATCAACAATAATTTATACTTTGTATTGTGGCGCAGTAGTTTGAGGTCGGTTTTTTAAAAAGAATTTTTAATATTAAATTATATATTTAGCCACAATTTGATCTACGCTGAATTTGAATTTATAAATACTCAGACATATAGTACCTAGACCTACACAGCTAGCCTAGGGTGGGGAAATAGGATACTTTTTATCCCACAAAAAAGCAAAACTGTACTCCCGGAACAGAAGCCGCGTGCATAAGCTAGTGAATAATAAACTTGTTTGAAATTCAAAGTAAACAGTCAATCATTTTATTATAACGAATATGACTCAGCGCTATAATAAAGCATAGTGATATGATACAAACGAAGAAGAAAAAAAAAATAAAAAAAAAAAAAATATTATTATGATACAAACGGTATATGAAATGAACTCATCCGCTAATGATAGGTAGCTCACCGAAGCTCTCTGTCAGTTTCAGCATCACTCCGCCGATATGCATGTCTCCTTTCACGACCATGGTCCGCTTCTCGTTCATGTCCGTCACGTAGATCGTGAGGTTCCATGATCCGTCACCTACTATTTCACCGTCAGCGAGCATTTTGTATGTTTTCAAGTTCACTTTGCACTGTAAAGTCACTTCCGATAGCGCATCGCGATTTTATGTAAACAATTAAATAAACCAACAACCACTGCCCGCGCTAGATGACATTCAACTGGTTAGGTTACTGGGCTCCGTCCGCGCAGGGGGGCGCGGCGCCGCCCGCGGGGCTAGGGCTGAGATGCCTGCAGCCTGGCAGAAAGCAACTTTTACCACTGATCTCTATAATTAATCTGATGAACACTGGATAGGCTGTCCCCACAAATAAGCAATACAATTAATAGAAGCGGTACAGGGTTGACTACGAGTCGCCCATTTACAGGTCTTGCTTAACTGCGCATCGGCCTTCTCGAGTTCTTGCTACTACAGTACTTAACCAATAGCGAGAGAGTATTGGCCCATTAGATTTAGAAGTAGATAACAAGATCGTCACGTATTTTTAGACAATCAACCATAGGACCAAAGATATACAAGATGGAGTCTAAAGGCTGTGAACGCGTCGAAAATTTGTGCTGCCACATGTGGCTACACACCCTTTTCCCGCGCTCAGTTTGAATTAGGTCATCACCAGATATGAAGCTCGCGAGCCAATATTTTGTTTTTTTAAATGGCGGTTTTTTATAAATAAAATGTGAAAAAACTAAACAGGACGATCTAAAATAACCAATAACATCACCTACCATCAAATAACATTAATTCACATCAGTTCCTGCAAAATAAGAAATTGAAATTTTTAGAAAATAATTAAATAAGAGTTCGCCATTTATTGTGTTGCCAGTTTACGAACCCAAAATTTCCCTATTAAATAATGAAACCTTAGAATGTAGATACCGATAATAGTCAAAAAGCGATTGCAGATAATGTCATTTTTTAATTTTCTTTCCAAGACTGTCCTTGTTCTACGATCTCACCTGATGGTAAGTGACAATGCGGTTTAGATGGTAACGGGCTAACTTGGAAGGGGATAAGCTAGGATTTATAAAATTTTTACACGCTAGAACGCTAAATCGCTTAGCGATACGTCTTTGATGGTAGAATGGTAACTAGCCACGGCCGATGCCTCCCACCAGACCAGATCTGAGATATTTCAGAAATTATAAATTTCGAAATTGTCCCCAAAAATTTCCCTCTTATTATTTTTTTTAACTTTTTCGTTTCTGATTTTCTTTTATTTATGTTCGTCTTAATTTTTTTTTTAACGAATATTTTACCGGGAGAGAGTTTTTATGAATTTAAGCGATTTAGCGATTCACCGATCGAGTTGGAAATAGGATTTAGGGTTCCCTCGGATCAAAAATAGAAAATATTTGCCAAAACTTTTAAAAGTCAGCGCCATATTTAAATTCTTTGTTATTGCACCGATGTCGTTCAAAATCGATATTTAGGGTTCCCTTGGGTCAAAAGAGACGAATTGGTTGCCAAAATTTTAAAAAGTCAGCGCCATATTGAAATTCTTTGTTATTGCGCCGATATCGTTCAAAATCGAAATTTAGGGTCCCCTAACTTCAAAAGAGAGGAAATGGTTGCCAAAATTTTTAAAAGCCAGTGCCATATTGAAAATCTATATTTAGGGTCCCCAAGCGTCAATAACAAAAAATTTCAACATGGCGCTGACTTTTAAAAATTTTGGCAACCAATTCGTCTCTTTTGACCCCAGGGAACCCTAAATATCGATTTTGAACGACATCGGTGCAATAACAAAGAATTTCAATATGGCGCTGACTTTTTAAAATTTTGGCAACCAGTTCGTCTCTTTTGACGCTAGAGAACCCTAAATATCGATTTTGAACGACATCGGGGCAATAAAAATCGGCCAAGTGCGAGTCGGGCCTCGCTCTCTTACGGTTCCGTTAAAAAAAATTAAATTAAAATATTTTACTGTACCCATGGAAATATTTTAATTTAATTTTTATTATTTGTTGTTTTAGCGGCAATAGAAATACATAATATGTGAAAATTTCATCTGTCTATCTATTACTGTTTACTAGATACAGCCCGCTGACAGACGGATGGACGGACGAACGGACGGACGGACAGCGTAGGCTAAGTAATAGGGTCCCGTTGGTACCCTTTGGGTACGGAACCCTAAAAAAAGAATTTCAATATGGCGCTGACTTTTAAAAATATTGGCAACCATTTCCTCTCATTTGACGCTAGGGGACCCTAAATATCGATTTTGAACGACACCGGTGCAATAACAAAGAATTTCAGTATGGCGCTGACTTTTTAAATTTTTGGAAACCATTTACCTAATACAAAATACTAAATACTAACTCACTATAATTAAAGGTATTAATAAAATTATTGTTTTATGATAAAAATTAAAAAAAAGTAGATATTAATTTTATTTTTAAAGTTTAAAAAATTTTAATGTCATAATCCTCCCCATTTTATTGGAATCACCTGCGTACCTGGTATCATTACGCACGCTCAGTAATCCACGCCGCGCATGCGCGGCACTCACGTCACGCACACTAGCATATTCTCGTTCAAAATCGAAATTTAGGGTCCCCTAACTTCAAAAGAGAGGAAATGGTTGCCAAAATTTTTAAAAGCCAGTGCCATATTGAAAATCTATATTTAGGGTCCCCAAGCGTCAATAACAAAAAATTTCAACATGGCGCTGACTTTTAAAAATTTTGGCAACCAATTCGTCTCTTTTGACCCCAGGGAACCCTAAATATCGATTTTGAACGACATCGGTGCAATAACAAAGAATTTCAATATGGCGCTGACTTTTTAAAATTTTGGCAACCAGTTCGTCTCTTTTGGCGCTAGAGAACCCTAAATATCGATTTTGAACGACATCGGGGCAATAAAAATCGGCCAAGTGCGAGTCGGGCCTCGCTCTCTTACGGTTCCGTTAAAAAAAATTAAATTAAAATATTTTACTGTACCCATGGAAATATTTTAATTTAATTTTTATTATTTGTTGTTTTAGCGGCAATAGAAATACATAATATGTGAAAATTTCATCTGTCTATCTATTACTGTTTACTAGATACAGCCCGCTGACAGACGGATGGACGGACGAACGGACGGACGGACAGCGTAGGCTAAGTAATAGGGTCCCGTTGGTACCCTTTGGGTACGGAACCCTAAAAAAAGAATTTCAATATGGCGCTGACTTTTAAAAATATTGGCAACCATTTCCTCTCATTTGACGCTAGGGGACCCTAAATATCGATTTTGAACGACACCGGTGCAATAACAAAGAATTTCAGTATGGCGCTGACTTTTTAAATTTTTGGAAACCATTTACCTAATACAAAATACTAAATACTAACTCACTATAATTAAAGGTATTAATAAAATTATTGTTTTATGATAAAAAATAAAAAAAAGTAGATATTAATTTTATTTTTAAAGTTTAAAAAATTTTAATGTCATAATCCTCCCCATTTTATTGGAATCACCTGCGTACCTGGTATCATTACGCACGCTCAGTAATCCACGCCGCGCATGCGCGGCACTCACGTCACGCACACTAGCATATTCTCATTGGCCTGTTTTTTTCGTTCTTTATAGTAGCGCGATACTCCTTCTAGACATATATGTACTCATAGCATAGGACCACACAAAGTTGGTAATGTCAAATCATGGTAGTTCATGTGTCAAATGCTCAATTCACTTGTCAGTTGTCAATGTCAATTCACTTACTGGTCTGTGGTTTTGGTTTTGTTGGAGATGTGTTGGAACTTGGAGTATAATAATGTATAATTTCCAATTTTACATTTTTTATATAAATAAGTGCAATGTAACAATCTGAATTTTGCTCTTACAACTAAAATCACGCATGTGTTAAGTGTATTCTCTGTCCTATATGAACAACAAAAGATTAACATCAAAAGAAATGGTCGCAAAAAGTAAAAAAAAGGGTAATAATGTATTTGAATGTTCGTATGTTAGCTGAGTAATCGTCACTGGTGCAGTTTTTCTCATAACACATTATTTTACAGCTTTATCGTGCTCGACACCAGAACAACGATTTGAATTAGATTCTCCTTCGCGAGATAGCGATTCTGTTTGTGACTCAGAGTCTGCCAGCCCGGTGCCATTCCTATGTACGCAAGATGGAGCCGAGGGTGAAACCGATGTCGTCTGGAATTACTATACACCTAAATCTGAAACAGCCAAGTCACGTTTCAAAAATTCCACACCAGTGAGTCGACGGACGAAAAAAACAAGACCAATTCAAATAGAGAAACCATTACCCAGACGTAGGGCAGTAAGACCTTCTCAGAAGAAAACAGAGCTGTTCCAAGAACTTATTGAATTGAATCAGAATTTGCATGAATATATCTCTAAAAAGCCTGTCACCACAGCGGTTATCAAGCCACAGTCTGAAGAAGACATCTTCAGTGACACAAGTGATAGTTCACCCAGAAGTGGGGTAAAAAGTAAGACTCGCTGCCTTCGAAAGAATGTATTGAGTTCAAAATTTACAAAAGCAGAACCAGAAAGTGGCCTGGAGTCTGATGATTCCATGAACGAGTGTCTATTGAAAGCAAGTCAGGTTGTTGAAGATAATATATTAAACTTACACCCAAAACCAGCGAAAAGGCCTTGTCTTGATTCTGTTACAAGAAGTTTTAAGCCAGGCTTAAGTGTAAATATAGACCAGAATTCGATGGATGCCATTTTAAATAATATAAAGTTAGCATCACCAACTGTGAATAGAATTAAAAATAGTGATTCGCCACGGTTGAATAATGATTCTTTTGATTGTTTACTTGGCAATCTAAATGATAGTGTCTTAGAGAGACTCTCACAAATGCCCATTAAAAATGAATCGGCGAACAATACAAGTAAAACAAATGAGAGTAGTTGGATGCTAAAAGAACTAGTTGTATGTGATGGCAGCCCTTCATCCAAGTCTGTGTTTGGAAGGTACAATTCAATGCCAGAGTCTCCATCAGTCAATAATAGTAACATGCCTTCAACTAGTGGCATGGCGTTTGGAAGGTACAGTTCAATGCCATTCAACAAAAGTGATGAGAAAATTACAGGTGTGTATGTAAATTTTTTATTTTGTTTTGTTATTTTGTTGCGCTGTAGTTGTTACTTTTGTACCCTTTTCTAACTCATGCTGCGTCCATATCTAGAAGACTTGATTGTAAAACTAATATCCTCATACACATATTGAATTATGTCTGTTTTAAACAATTGTAGTCAGTTTTGTGGACTAATAAACAAAAATGCAAGTACTGGCTGATACTGGTGACTGTTTTGCAGTCTGCAACTTCTTTGGTTTGGGTTTTTTTTCAATAATCACAATATAGTGGACCCCCGGTAACCTGACAAACATTTTGCAGGGCAGTGTCGAACTATCGAATTTGTCGGATTATAGAGTACTGTTAAGACCCCCTAGAGTCCAGAATTTTTTACAAAGAGTACCTTGTAATCTGACAAATTACAGATCCAACTTATGTTTTATTATAAAACTAGCTGACCCAGCGAACTTCGTACCGCCACTATAAATGAAAAATTAGTTAAATAAACATTTTCCAGTGGACCAAATTGTGAATCTAAACCATCTTCGAATCCCCTTGAACTCACACAAAAAAATTCATCAAAATCTATCCATTCGTCTAGGAGGAGTTCACACACGCACACAAGAAATATATATATTAAGAT
The DNA here is from genome assembly GCA_029955525.1 of Oeneis ivallda. Lineage (NCBI taxonomy): Eukaryota > Metazoa > Arthropoda > Insecta > Lepidoptera > Nymphalidae > Oeneis > Oeneis ivallda. The sequence continues at coordinate 17,027,285 of JARPMR010000024.1, read as the reverse complement.
TAACATCATTAATGCTATAGAACTTAATGCATAATAATAATAACTTTACATTAGGAAATAATTGTGTACAAACAAATATACATACTACTATGTACTAAAATAATCAAAAATAAAGATTGTCAAAAAAATATTCAATAATAAATAATAGACCATGTCGGATTACAGGGGGTGCGGGATTAGACAGGGGCTGGATTGCCGGGGGTCTACTGTATGTTAATCTCTATACAATTTACTTGAATAAAAAGTAGCCTATAACTGTCTTTGAGATGCAAGCTGTTTCTATGTCCATATAGATAAACTAGATGTTGCCAAACAGACAGATGAGGTAGATTAAAAATTATAAATATGTATTTGGGTCATACTATGTATAAGATAAGAAATCATATGTGCATAAGGGACAGAAGAAATCATATGAGCATAAGGGCAGTCATTAAATCACATGCACACTTTATTTTATTTTTATAGATAATTACTAGATGATGCCTGTGACTACATCCGCATGTATTAAGTATTTTTGATTCCAGTGGGGACTGTAATTTTCTGGGATAAAAAGTAGCCTATGTTTAAATTCTGGGTATGAGCTATGCCCATCTCAAATTTCAGCCAAATTGATTCATTCATCATGGCATTAAAGAGTAACAAACATCCATTCATCCATACATGTACATCCTCACAAACTTTCGCATTTAATATTGCAATAAAAAGTGGCCTATGTTTAAATCCTGGGTATGAACTATCTCCATTTCAAATTTCAGCTAAATCAGTTCATTCATTGTGGTGTTAAAAGAGTAACTAATAAACATCCATCCATCCATACATACATCCTCACAAACTTTCGCATTTATAATAGTGGGATAAAAAGTAGCCTATGTTTTAACCCTGGGTATGAGCTATCTCCATTTCAAATTTCAGCCAAATCAGCTCATCCATTGTGGTGCTAAAAGAGTAACAAACATCCAAACATCCTCACAAACTTTTGAATTTATAATATTAGAAAGAAGTTTTAATTTATTCTGTTTTTAGTTCCAGGAGATTCTCCAATAAGATGCACTCCTGATGAAATAAAGCAAAAACACAGGCAGGCTAGAGAAAAGCTTCTGGCGAAAAGACAGCTACCATTTACAGCTACTCAGCAATCCAATCCTGCATTATTACAATCGCAAATACAATCAGTTCCTAAAAAAACAAGTTTCCAACTCAAGGTTCCTAGTAATAAGGTGAATAATAATATTGTACAACAGAAATACCCAGTTCAGCAACCTAATTCAGATCTGAATATAAAATTAATTATAGAAAAAAAGAGACAGGAAGCTTTAATGAAACTTAGGAAAAGGCAACCTCAAAATAAATGATATTAATTTAAAGAAAAAGTGACACAGAAAAGTGTACAACACAGACTCTGAATTTTTGAAAACACTATTGAAGTACAGGCTTGTTTATCTTAGACTAACTTGTACCCACAATTTTGTCTACATGTTTTAGTTTAGGGATATCCTGTGGGAACTCTTTGATTTTACTGGGTAGAAGTAGTTTATGTCACTCTCCAGGTTCTCAACTATATCTTTGCAAAAAATCATGTTGATCTGGAGTGATTGAAGGACAAGCAAACACATTCACATCTATACCAATATTATAAAGAGGAAAGATTTTTTTGTTTGTTTTTTGTTTGTTTGTACCGAATAGGCTCTGTACTGTACTGGACCGATTTGAACCATTTTTTCACCAAAAGAAAGCTAAGTTATCAGGAAGTAACATAGGCTATAATTTATTTAAAAAAAATAAGATATCCTTAAGAAAATTGCAATAATGTAACCCAAAGTAGCAAAATTTTGCCTATAAAATGCATTATTTGGCGTATGCTGAGAAATTATTGATAATACATAAAAATTATGTACGACATGATTAAAGTAATCATTATTCCCTATAAAAAAGTCCCCAAGGAAATATAGCTAAATATCATATTTTAATCACAGTAGTAGCTTTTGTATTCTTAAATTTAATTAGATCGCCTTTATTATCGCAGTTTTAATTCTTCCTTACTAATACACACTATAAATGCGAAAGTGTGTTTGTTTGTTGGTTTGTCTGTCAACCACGCTGCAAAAAAGTTACGGATTGACGTAATTTTTTTAGATAGGTGTAGTTGAGTTTGAGAACCTGGAGGGTGACATGAAAAATCAGAGTTCCCGCGGGATTAATCCACGCGGACAAAGTCGCGGGCATCAGGTAGTTTATAATATTAGTAAAAAATATAAATGCTATCCAGTTTTGTGTGCTACTATAATTATTATTAATGCAAACAGGAATTATGATTTAAATTATATTTGTCACCTATTTTTTACTCATTTAATATTGAATTCCTTTTATGGACTGTATTTACTATTCCTGTTTTCAGTGCCTGTTTTAAGTGTGACATTTTTCTATGTACTCAATACAAAATAATGATGGATATTATGTGATTATATTATTATTGTGATTTAATGGACAAGACTAAATATAATTTTATTACAGGATCAGGTCTGTTATTATTTGGTAAAAATAAAAATATAAATATATGTCTCATTAGGTAAAAAATATATAAAATTTATTTTTCAAAGAAATTGCACACTTTTTAAAGAAAATATGTACTTATCAAATTTATTAACATACTGAACTTAAACCTATAGTGATCTCTTCCACTCCAGAGACCCCAACAACCATCAGCTCTTCGAACGATGTGCCCCGACCATTTCCACTTCAGTTTCGCGACTCGCTGAGCTATGCCGGTGACTTTGGTTCTCCTACGGATCTCCTCATTTCTGATTTGATCCTGCAGGGACACTCCGACATAGTTCTCTCCATCGCCCGCTGAGCGGTCCTGAGCCTACTTATGAGGCCCGTTAGCGACCATGCCTCGGATCCGTAAGTCATCACTGGCAACACCCAATGTTCGAAGACTAGTCTTCAGGCACTGAGGGACTTTGGACGAGAAGACATCTCGGAGCTACCCGAAGTCCGAACGCCAACGCTGTATAAACAGGGTTTAGAAAAACATGCTGATGTGAAATGCTCAGGCAAACTGTGTGGTGGGATTTTGGCGTCCAATCAGGGTCTCGGCCAGCAGCATCAATCCACTTGTCTAGATTTTTTTTCTGTGGCAAATCTAAAATAATATTCGAATGTTGAAGAAATTAAGTACTTTTATAGGCTCATGAAAATTTTGACACAAGCAAGCTATGCGCATGTGACTGTGATGTGTGTGAATTTTTTTTTAAAATTTTCATACATTTATAATTGGCTTTATGCCTGGCAATACACGTCAGATTTTGTTTCCGATTGTCTGATCAGACTACCGGGTCGTATTTACTCGATACACATCCGATTTTTGCGTCAGGCTTTTTCTGAACTCAGTCGTTCCCGAGCTATCATACCTACCGGTGGCCAGGCAATACACGTCAGATTTTGTTTCCGATTGTCTGATCAGACTATCGGATCGTATTAAGCCAGGCACAGGTTTTGTTTCCGATTGTCTGATCAGGCTATCGAATCGTATTTACTCGATACACATCCGATTCTTGCGTCAGGTTTTTTCTGAACTCAGTCGTTCCCGAGCTATCATCCAGAGTGCTTGCGTACGGAGCAAAACGGAAGAAAAGATGATGGATGAAGAGTTACTGTTACTTATTGCATATCTGCTCGTTGACGCGAAGAAGTTTTGACGACCTCCCTGGCTCAGTGGTGAGCGCTGTTGCCTTATAACTGGGATGTCTCGGGTTCGATTCCCGGCGGGGTCAATTTGGGAATTTATAATTTCTGAATTGTGTCTGGTCTGGTCTGGTGGGACTGGGAGGCTTTGGCCGTGGCTAGTTACCACCCTACTGTCAAAGACGTGCCGCCAAGCGATTTAGCGTTCCGGCACAATGGCGTGTAGAAACCAATTAGGGGTATGGGTTGAATGTCCACTGCCGCACCCCTTCCAAGTTAGCCCGCTACCATCTTAGACTGTATCGTCACTTACCATCAGGTGAGATCGCAGTCAAGGACTAGCTTGTCATCGAATAAAAAAAAAAAGAAAAAACGTCGCTATTGGATTCACTCAATTAATTTGACAAGACTTTTTCATCATTTGTCATTTCTATTTAATACATTAAAAATTACTAAGACACCCCGAAAAGTGTTTAATTTTTAAAGAATGTTTTTCTACGGCTACAATTAGCCGTTCAATATAATAATTTTCGTCCATTATTCGAACCACAACGATGCGTCCATACAGTGTCAATGCTAGATTCGACTGGCAAATCGGAAGGAGTAACCGGATGTCTATTTTGTCTCACACTAGAAGTAGGTACCTATGTAGAGCGCGCCTTCAGACAATCGGACCGACGGTAAAATCGGAAACGCCTCGCGCCCGTTTCCGACTCGGACGTCCGATCCGACTACCGGATCGGACGTGTATTGGCTGTTCGTACAAAGTAATGGCTCCAATGCCTTCCGGTAGCCGGATCAGACTATCGGATGAAAAAATCTGACGTGTATTGCCAGGCTGGACAATAGAGCTTTGCAATTTGGGCATGGTTTAGCAGTGCGATGATGAAACTGTAATTGGCGTTTTAAACCTTCATATTCGACTAATTTAAACGCTGCAATAATAATAATTGCAATGCGGCAGGTTATACAAAAGACTGAAGAGTATAACCGGCCACTTTGCTTAGCGTTTGTGGACTATGAGAAAGCCTTTTGATTCGGTGGAAACTTGGGCTGTATTGAGGTCGCTGCAGAGATGCCGGATTGACTAACTGTAAATCCAAGTGTTGAAGTGCTTGTACGAAAACGCCACTATGTCAGTACGTATACAGGACCAGACTACGAGGCCAATCCACTTGCAGCGTGGAGTGCGACAGGGAGACGTTATCTCCCCGAAGCTATTCTGGATTGGAACGGACTTGGCATCAATATAAACGGCGAGTACATCACTCACCTGCGATTTGCCGATGACATAGTATTCATGGCAGAGACTCTGAGAGATCTCAATACAATGCTCAATGATCTCAGCAGGGTTTCTCAACAGGTGGGCCTGAAAATGAACATGAGCAAGACGAAAATCATGTCCAATGCTCATGCTCCGCTCCACCCAGTAATCGTTGAGAACTCTGCGCTCGAAATTGTAGACGAGTATATATACCTGGGACATACAGTCCAGCTAGGTAGGTCCAATTTCGAGAAAGAGTTAACCGCCGAATCCAACTCGGCTGGGCAGCGTTCGGGAAGCTTCGAGATGTCTTCTCGTCCAAAATCCCACAGTGCCTGAAGACTCAAGTCTTCGAACAGTGCGTGTTGCCAGTGATGACTTACGGATCCGAGACATGGTCGCTAACTATGGGCCTCAGAAGAAGGCTCAGGATCGCCCAGCGAGCGATGGAGAGAGCTATGCTCGGTGTATCCCTGCGAGATCAAATCAGAAATGAGGAGATTCATAGAAGAACCAAAGTCACCGACATAGCTCAGCGTGTCGCGAGGCTGAAGTGGAAATGGGCGGGGCACATAGTTCGAAGAGCTGATGGTCGTTGGGGTCCCAAGGTGTTGGAATGGCGACCCCGCACCGGGAAACGCAGTGTTGGCAGGCGACTCACCAGGTGGACCGACGACATCAAACGAGTCGCAGGGGGCCGCTGGATTCAAGCGGCGCAAGACCGAAGCCTGTGGAAGTCCATGCAGGAGACCTTTGTCCAGCACTGGACGTCTATAGGTTGATAAAGAAGAAGAAGAATAATAATAATACTCATTTTATAGATAACAAACAACTTACTTATGAAGAAAACTTATGTATTTACCATCGCTTCCTTTTATTCCACGGCGTGATTTACAGTTTTTTTTATTGCACTTCAATAATACTTTGGCAGTCTTGAGTCTACGCAAGTTCATAGTCACAAGACTACACTTTTTTTGTGTACTTAATCTATCTATCTAATATCTTTAAACGAGCAATTCTTGTAAATATATAAATATATAATCTGAATCTCGGAAACGGCTCCAACGATTTTCATGAAATTTGGTATGCTGGGGGTTTCGGGGGCGATAAATCGATCTAGCTAGGTTTCATTTTTAGAAAAGGTCGTTCTATCCGTGTTTTCAGGCAATGAAAAACCCCTTACAGTATCATTAGAATACGAAGGTTCATCTATAAATTCCCGATAGCTCGACGGTAAGTCGGGCGGTCCCGAAACCAGAAGACCCCGGTTCGAGTTCAAGACGATTATATTTTCCCCTATGAATTTTATTATTATTTTTTATTTATTATTTTTTAATATATAATTTCCAAAAAACACCACAAAAAAAAATTACCGAGCTAAGCTCTGTCACCCAGATATTACTTATTATGTACACAAAAACAAACAATTATTTAATTATTAATTAATAAAGTATATTACTTTTACTTATTAAGTATATTATTAATAAAATATATTACTATTTTTTGAAAAGTGTCTCAATTTAATCCTAAGGTGATGATTTACTACTAGATTTTTTTAAATTTTATTCAATCGGTAAGTACTAAGTAGGTCCCAATAAAATGCATTATTGCATTTTAAATTTTCGCGCGTAAATTGACGAAAACACCTAAAGTACAATCAATAATTCAGTAGACCAAATTGACATTTACAGTGTTGTCAGTTTCTGATGAAAATAAAATAGTGTTGTGACTAAAGGATCCACATCGATCACTTACTCATTACGTTGTGTACCAAATCACTTATTATTTTATTTACTAAGAAAATTCTCAAATTGAGTTTATTATAATTTGATACAAAAATATTTTGAATAGCAATTATGATTTTATCGAAAATCTGATCTCGTCTTTGTCGGCCTATACAGAGGGAATAAAACAACTTTTAGTACTAAAAATAGATCTTAAATATTTCTATTCGTGCTTTCTTTACTACAGCTTTAAAAAGGTGACCTTAATTACTATTTCTATTACATATTAAGTGATCTTATGAGATTTATAAAATGAAATGTAATAGTACAGTACTATAACTATCACTACCTACTGAACTAGAACATCACCACCACTATTACAATAAATATGGCAATATTATTTTATAAAGTGACATTAGCAACTGTCATTTTAGTCTACTGAATTATTGATTCTACTTTGAAACTCACAGAGTAGGTACTAGGTAGGTGCTAGAAATCACAGAGTGACACAGAGTCTTTGTCTTTAAACTATAAGGCTGGAATCACATCTGTGCGCATCGATTCGCATATAAAACTGACATTTTGAGCCGCGTGCACTTAGGCATCGCAAATCGGATTTGGGAATCTATGAATAGTAGTCTAGTCTGTGATAATAAACAACCATGGAACTAGGAATCACGACTACGTAAACATTACGTAAACAATAGGGCCAATTCTGTGTAGATAATCTCTAAACTAAACTAAAATGACAGCTAATAATCTAGTTCTGTCCCTTTCTGCAGGGAGTATTATGAAAGGGTTACCAATATTTTTATTGCTGTCATTTTAGTTTAGAGATTGTGTACAACAGAATCAGCCCCAGTACCTAAGCGTAAGCAGTAGCTGGCGCAAAAACAAAAGGCGAGCAATGTCATCGCGCAACACGATCCAAACTCAAAGCGCCTCTGGGCGCCACGCGCACCACAGACCAGGAACAACAAGGCGCGCACGCAGCGCCTCAGATGATGGTTCATACTTCATTATTTACACAGATTATTTAATAATTATTTATTATTAAGGCAAAAGATGTAAAACTAATCTTATATAAAAAACGAACTAATTTAAATACGTTGTTTAGTATAAATCATATTCGACGCCTCCTAAAATATTCAGGTACAATAACTGCTATTGTTCTTTCAGCTCAATCGGAAACCGGGAAGTAGGTCAAACTTGCAAGATTTGACCTAAGTCAATCCAACAATGGAATAAACGAATAAAAAAATATCAGCCCTCCTTTACGTGAAGGGGAAATACTCAAAATAGGTACTTAATACTTATAGTAGGTAGTTATTTTCAAGATAGTCGATTACCACCTTTGACAAATGATTACCACCGGTAATATTAATATTATTATTATTATTAATTGATTATCGTCACGGTAAAAATTATAAAAGCGAGGTACTGGCACTTAGCCTCAAAGCTAAAATCATAAAAAAACAAAATCAAGAATTCCTATTGACAACTGTCAATTTTTCAAAATTTGTTTCGATAATTCTCGAAAATTCTCTGTACCTACCTAATATATAAAATTTATAGTACGTAGTAATTGTTCAATTGTAAGTAATAATTAATTTCATTATTAATTAGCTGTAAGTAATGTGCTAATTAAAATAAACTTTTATGTACAAGACGTGCTTTTGAATAGTAAATGAATCTACCACTGGTTCGGTATGCCCAGAAACTCCGCAGTGCTGTTTTCTATAGTTTTCAATAGACATTATGTGTGTTTCCAGTAAATGTGTAAGAAAACCCTATTCTTAGCCTTATAACTAATATTTTGTTTCAGAAGAACTATGAGTAAAAGAAAACTTGAAGGGATGACATTAGAAAATATACCGAAAAAGACAAATCGTTTTTCAGAATCCGGCGGGAAGTGTGTTTGTTTGTTGGTTTTCCTTTTATTTATTCTATTTCACATTCAGGAACAATGTGCAAATGTAGAAGTGGGGGCCGCGGCCCTTATATACGCAGAACTTGGTGGAAGGTACGTATCAACGTATGAAATCGCCCTTCAACTTTTTCCAAATTGTTTATCCGTAGGAGAACCGAGTCGCGAAACTGAAGTGGAAATGGGCTCACTCATAGTTCGAAGAGCTGATGGTCGTTGGGGTCCCAAGGTGCTGGAGTGGCGGCCCCGCATCGGGAAATACAGTGTTGGCAGACCCCCCACTAGGTGGAACGACATCAAACGAGTCGCAGGGAGCCGCTGGATCCAAGCGGCGCAAGACCGATGTCCATGCAGGAGACCTTTGTCCAGCTGTGGACGTCTATAGGTTGACGTTTTTTTTCCTGATACTGAGTACCAAAGTGGTGCTCAATTCAATTAAAATCTATGAATGCATAAATTTAATTTACTTAACCTAAACTTATAAATTATTATCTTATACTAGCTGATGCCCACGACTTCGTCCGTGTGGATTTAGGTTTTGAATTCCTTCGGGAACTCTTTGATTTTCCGGGATAAAAAGTAGCCTAACGTCACTTTCCAGGTCCTCAACTATACCCATGCCAAAAAAACAAGTCAATCCGTTGCTCTGTTGTAGAGTGATTGAAGGACAAACCAACAAACACACCTTCGCATTATAATATAAAGTAAAGATTAGTAAGATAAGTAGTCTATTTCGATTGTCTATCTCGCAATCTAACATCGTTCGAGATTTAGGTTGCTATGTTGCCTAGCAACCTAAATTTCGAATTGTATGTATGACTGTCGTGTAATTAACATATTTTTATATACAATCTATAATATAATAAAACTGTAACAGGTCCAATTCTGTACATTGAAGATATTTTGAAAATTTTTGTTTGGGGCACTCTATAATCGATACTGAAGCCAAAACAATTTTTTTAAAATTTTTTGTCTGTCTGTCTGTACTGGACGGATTTAAATGAAACTCTGCACGATTTAAGTTCATACTACGAGGTATAATATAGGATACTTTTTATCCCGAAATTCAGCATGGTTCCCTTGGGAGAGGGGATGAAAGTCAAAATGTGTATTTAGCTGTAATTCATTAAGGCGTATTCCGATTTATTTCACTTTCAGGAAGAAGAGAAAAAAAGCGGGCCGAATTGATGAGTAAGCCCCTATCATGAGGTAATAAGCCTCTTCACCAATAGAAAGCTTAGCTTTATAGGTAACTTAGCTTTCTTTTACAACTTTTACAAGTGCTTTTGAATAGTCGACGAATATACCTGGTTTGGAATGCCGTTCCTGCCGAGTTAGCCAAATCGGTTCATTAGTTGTGGCGTGAAGAAGTAATACTTGAATTTCAAGTTTTCAAAATTTTTCGGAAAGTATTATATAAGAAAGTATTACCTACATAATTATTATAACTGAATAGTTGACGAATATACCTGGCTTTGATTATATAAAGATACCTGGTTTGGAATGCCGTTATAATAATTATGTAGGTAATACTTTTTTATATAATACTTTCCGAAAAATTTTGAGAACTTGAAATTCAAGTATTACTTCTTCACGCCACAACTAATGAACCGATTTGGCTAACTCGGCAGGAACGGCATTCCAAACCAGGTATATTCGTCGACTATTCAAAAGCACTTGTAAAAGTTCATTTGAATAAAAAATATTTCTAATTTCTATTCTAAAGCTGATGTTTTATAATTCCAGTTAAAACAAAAAAAAGCTCTCTTGGCAAGGCTGCGACGGTGCCGGCGGCCCGAGTGAGGTAAATAAAAGCTTCTTTTCCGTTTTTTAGTTAACCCCAAATTTTGTTACGAAAACTTTATTTTAGAATTCACACAACGTGATCAAAATCAACTTAGGTACATATTAACACACTCACATTCATAATATTATGTCCTTCAGACAAACCAAGAAGAATATTAGCCAAGCTGAATTTACCTCTCTTTTGACTATCACCTCACATCTCCAAATAAGCAGAAACTTGTGTAAGGACGGGGTACGACCATAATGCGACGGGTGGATATCAAACAGTTGACCTGTCAGTTTTTAATCCGCACCTTAAATCGTTGGGCCATTAAGGCTGTCTTCGTGATACTCTTGGCAGAGCGCTCAATGCTCATGATCAGCCGCTAAGTACCAACTTGCAGCACTAGATGCTAGACTTTTTAAGCGGTAGATTTGATTCTCGTGCAATAGTCCGTTCATAGTAGACATAATTTGGTCGGTCCATCGCATCGGCGAACTTTCTCGCTCTCTGGCGCCCTCCACTCGATTGAGGCTATGAAACTCTCCAATTTATTGCAGATAAACTCAGCGACCTTCCATCGTCGGAGAACTACGTGCAGTGTCTGCACTGCAAGCGACGCTTCAACCAATCCGCGGCCGAATGACACCTTCCCAAATGCGCAAGCTTCCAGTTCAATAAGCCAAAACAACCCGCCAAAAGGAGATAGCTGCACCTACCTAACACACAGCCAAACCAGCAATCCCATTTTCGCTAATCAAATCGTTCTGCTATTGCTTTAATGTTACGTTTTTTTTATATTAATATAAATGTTATTATTTAATGTTACGTTTTTTTATATTAATATAAATGTTATTATTTAATGTTACGTTTTTTTATATTAATATAAATGTTATTATTTAATGTTACGTTTTTTTATATTAATATAAATGTTATTATTTAATGTTACGTTTTTTTATATTAATATAAATGTTATTATTTAATGTTACGTTTTTTTATATTAATATAAATGTTATTATTTAATGTTACGTTTTTTTTATATTAATATAAATGTTATTATTTAATGTTACGTTTTTATACTATTATAATATTATATAATATTATTTTATTAGCTTCACTTGTATGTTTGTAACAATGTTTGTAACAGACTTCTTTGGGCGCGATTTTGACCCACTTTAAACGGCCAGATTTTTAAGATATTATCAAAATGATAATCACTCTACTCATATCTGTCAATAAAATATATAAAACTATTGACACCATGCATACCAAGCTTTTTTAAAATAAAATACATTTTTTTAGGGTTCCGTACCCAAAGGGTACCAACGGGACCCTATTACTAAGCCTACGCTGTCCGTCTGTCCGTCCGTCCGTCCGTCCGTCCGTCCGTCCGTCCGTCTGTCAGCGGGCTGTATCTCGTAAACCGTAATAGATAAACAGATGAAATTTTCACATATTATATATTTCTATTGCCGCTATAACAACAAATAATAAAAATTAAATTAAATTAAAAAAATTAAATTAAAATGTTTCCATGGGTACATGAAAATATTTTAATTTAATTTTTTTAAAGGAACCCTAAAAGAGCGAGGCCCTACTCGCACTTGGCCGATTTTTTTATTTACTTCATTTTTATTACATTTACATATATTTAAATTTTATTTTACATTTACATACATTTACATATATTTATTACATTAATTTATATTTATTGAAATTTTTGGACCCTATTCTTAATTTAAATTTATTAAAATTTATTTTCTATTTTTTAGTTTGGTTTTCTATAAAAAGCGTGTTTTTAGTTTTTTTTAACTATTATTTATTTTATATTAATACTAGCTGATGCCCGCGACTTTGTCCGCGTGGAATAGTATTAAAAAAATCGCTTTGTGTTAATCGCGAGGTTTTTAGGATTATCCTACGCCACTATATTATATTTTAGAGCTACTTGGTACCTACAAACCTACAATTACACACCACACAATCGAAATTACGTAAATACCTTCAATTTAGGTGGGCAGTACCCCAGCAGCACCAGGATTGAGGAGTTGTTAACTGGTCTTCAATGATGTAGTCCAGTGATGCAGGGTGGGGGAGGGCGATTCCCAATACAAACCGAACGATAGGAAAATTAGTTGAATATACTGGTGGCATCTATAAAAACACATAGCTCTAGGGCAGGAAATTTTCGCGAGCGAAGCGAGCGCGAAATTTTTTAGGACTGCACTACTTAACTATGTTATTCATGCTTGGTTCTTACAACACCAATTCAGAAAAGACACTTTCGCGAGCGAAGCGAGTGCGAAATTTTTTCGATTGCACTACGCTTCTTTGTAGTTCATACTTGGCTCCTACAGTAGCAATTTAACACCAATATCTTTGCGAACGAAGCGAGCGCGAAATTTTTTTGATCGCATAACGCCTCTGTGTAGGCCATAGTAATTGGTATCTACAAAAGCAATCTTTACCACATCATCGCGAGTAAAGCTACGTTGCACTACATCTCTATGTGAAAGTGAAATTAGCTGAATAGATTCGTACATAACTATGTTATTCATACTTGGTTCTTACAACACCAATTCAGAAAAGTCACTTTCGCGAGCGAAGCGAGCGCAAAATTTTTTTGATCGCTCAACGCCTCTGTGTAGTCCATACTAATTGGTATCTACAAAAGCAATCTATAATCGACATCATCGCGAGTCAAGCGAGTGCGACATTTTTTACGATTGCACTACGCCACTTTGTAGACCATACTTGGCACCTACAACAGCAATGCAACAGCGACATTTTCGCGAGCGAAGCGAGCGCAATTTTTAGGACAATACTAAGTTTTTAACTATGTTCTTTATACCTGGGTCTTACAATACCAATCAAGAAAATATATTTTTCGCGAGCGAAGCGAGCGCGAAAATTTTTACGACTACATTGCATCACTATGTAGTCCATACTTGGTAATCCAAAACGGACATTTTCGCAAAATTTTTTTAGGGCTGCACTACTTAACTGTGTCCTTCATACTTGGTTCTTACAATACCAACTAAGAAAAACACATTTTCGCGAGCGAAGCGAGCGCAAAGATTTTCGATTGCACTACGCTTCTTTGTAGGCGTTTTTTGGACTACACCAAGTACTTTACTATGTAATTTATACCTGGTTCTTACAATACCAATTAAGAAAACACATTTTCGCGAGCGAAGCGAGCGCGAAAATATTCGATTGCGCTACACTTCTTTGTAGTTCATATTTGGCACCTACAGTAGCAAATGAGAAAAGACATTTTCGCGAGCGAAGCGAGCGCGAAATTATTTCGATTGCACTGTGCCTCTAGTAGTTCATACTTGACAACTGCAATAGCAATTTAAAACCGATATTTTCGTGAACAAAGCGAGCGCTAAATTCTTTCGATCGCACTACGCCTCTATGTGAAAGTGAAATTAGCTGAATAGTTGATACACACAATATCAATTCACAATCGATAGTTTCAAAATCCCCACTAATTAGGTGGGCCGTACCCAGCAGCTCCAAGATTTAAGGGTTGGTACCAGCACTGTCCATACTTGGCACCTACATAAACTCCATACGTGGTTAATACTCAAAATACCAATTAAGAAAAGACATTTTCGCGAGCGAAGCGAACGCGAAATTTTTTACGATTACATTGCATCACTATGTAGTCCATACTTGGCAATCCAAAACGGACATTTCCCAAAATTTTTTAGGGCTGCACTACTTAGCTGTGTCATTCATACTTCGTTCTTACAATACCAATAAAGAAAAGACATATTTACGCGAGCGAAGCGAGCGCGAAAATTTTTACGATTACATTGCATCACTATGTAGTCCATACTTGGTCTTGGTCGGTTCAGGCGTCTTCGAGTAATCGGTGAACATACATAAATAATTTAAAAAAAAAGATTACTCCTTTTTCGAAGTCAGTTAAAAAGAAATCTACAATCGACATTATCGCGAACGAAGTGAGTGAGACATTTTTTACGATTGCACTATGCCACTATGTAGTCTACACTTGGTACCTACAATATCAATTCACTATCGACATTTTGTAAACAGCCCCTATTTAGGTGGGTATTATCATCAGCAGCATCGGTATTAAGAAGTTGGTACCAGTAGTTCAATGTTGTAGCTTACTGGTTTATTGTGGGTAGGAGGATAATTTCTAAATCGAACCGAGAAATAATGAAATTAGCTGAATAGATTGATGCCATTTATGAATTTAAGCTACTGTGACAAATTTTAGTAAACGGAAAACGGAGACGCGAAATTTTTTACGGCTGCGTTATGCCACTACACTATGTAGTTCATACTTGGTACCTACCATTGTCGAGCAGTACCCAGCAGCATCAGAATTGAGGCCTCTTTTTCACCTCCACTACGCCATTATATTATTTGAAATATTTGGCACCTACAATATCAGTACACAATCGACAGTTCGTAAATATCCATGATTAAGGTAGGCAGTTCACAGCAGCATCAGGATTGAGCAGCTAGGGCCTGGAGTTCAATGATATGGCTATGGTATGGATGTAATAAGATCTATACGTATCATTATAATAAGTCTATGATACGTATATATCGTATGCGAGTGACCTGGAAATCCGAGAGACGTTCTGTCCTCTATCTCCGATAATATTTGTCAGATCTTCATTAAAATTGGACAAAATATTTTTAAAAGTACACACTTTCTAATAAAGAAAGAATTATTAAAATCGGTTCATATTTGACTGAGTTATGGAGTAAAATCAACAAAAACTTTCATCCCCTATCCTGGAGTAACCTTATGTTTTATCGGGATAAAAACTATCCTATATGTTGACCCGGAGTATCAGCTACCGCTATACCAAATTTCATTTAAATCCGTTCAGTAGTTTTCGCGTGATGCGCGAACAGACAGACAGACAGACAGACAGACAGACAGACAAAAATTAAATAAAAATCTGTTTTGGGTTCAGTATCGATAATAAAGCATCCCCCAGTTAAAATTTTCAAAATATATTAAATGTACAGGAATCTTCCAGTTACAGTTTTATTATAAGTATAGATAAATGATACTTTTATCCTTCTGAGCTTGTTACGTTTTTTTATATTAATATATCTACTTATTTTTGTATTATACTTTTGTTTCTTATTGCCCTCTAAACCACTCTAAACAATATTACATTGTATGTTCGGGTCACTGCGTGCCACTGAACTGAACAGTGAACACCGCGTATTCAGCAGTACTTTGTGGAGGTTGATAAATGATAAATATATAGAGATGCTAATGGACTGTAGTCCATTAGCATCTCTATATATTTATATTTATGATGTAATGATATGATGATATTATGATCTGATGCTATTGATATTATTATCTTTCTTCTTAATATATATAAATTACGTGTCACGTTGTTTGTCCGCGATGGACTCCTAAACTACTTAACCGATTTTGATCAAACTTCGTACTATCTGTAATTTGGTCCAACTTGAAAGATAGGATAGTTTTAGTAGTTATTTGTTTTATTTATATAGGTAAGTTGGCGGTACGAAGTTCGCCGAGTCAGCTATCTTCTTAATATATATAAATTACGTGTCACGTTGTTTGTCCGCGATGGTACTCCTAAACTACTAAACCGATTTTTATCAAACTTCGTAACTATCTGTAATTTGTGGTCTAAGATCCGAACATAACATCGACCTTCACCTCCTTCACCCATCTGTTGACCGAATGAAACATTTTTTTTATAAAATTCCATACATAGACAAATGATATGATATAATACCCCACTCGGTATAGTTATCTTACTTTGAAATTTCAAACCCCCGATTTTCCCCCTTTTTTAATCAAACTAAAATAATTTTCGCGTTGCTTTTATTTTTCCCGTAAAATATACACAAACCTCTATTGACCATAATTTTTTCAGATTTTTCGATTGGTAAACTTCGGAGCGGTGCATGAGCATTGGACATGATTTTCGTCTTGCTCATGTTCATTTTCAGGCCCACCTGTTGAGAAACCCTGTTGAGATCGTTGAGCATTGTATTGAGGTCTCTCAGAGTAATTGTTGAGAACTCTGCACTGTATTGAGGGCTCCACCCAGTAATTGTTGAGAACTCTGCACTCGAAATTGTCGACGAGTATATTTACCTGGGACACACAGTCCAGCTAGGTAGGTCCAATTTCGAGTTTAGAGATCAGCCGCCGAATCCAACTCGGCTGGGCAGCGTTAGGGAAGCTCCGAGATGTCTTCTCGTCCAAAATTCCTCAGTGCCTGAAGACTAAAGTCTTCGAACAGTGCGTGTTGCCAGTGATGACTTACGGATCCGAGACATGGTCGCTAACTAAGGGCCTCATAAGTAGGTTCAGGACCGCTCAGCGGGCGATGGAGAGAGCTATGCTCGGAGTGTCCCTGCGGGATCGAATCAGAAATGAGGAGATCCGTAGGAGAACCAGAGTCACCGACATAGCTAAGCGAGTCGCGATACTGAAGTGGAAATGGGCGGGGCACATAGTTCGAAGAGCTGATGGTCGTTGGGGTCCCAAGGTGCTGGAGTGGCGACCGGGAAGCGCAGTGTTGGCAGACCCCCCACCAGGTGGACCGACGACATCAAACGAGTCGCAGGGAGCCGCTGGATTCAGGCGGCGCAAGACCGAGGCCTGTGGAAGTCCATGCAAGAGACCTTTATCCAGCAGTGGACGTCTATCGGTTGATAAAGAAGAAGAAAAAACTTCGGAGATAAGGGGGGGGGGGGGGGACGGTATTTTTTTCGACATTTTGGCCGATTAATCAAAAACTATTATATATATAAACAAATAAAAAACTGTTCTAGAATGCACAAGTAAAGGCCTATCATATGATACCCCACTCGGTATAGTTATTTTACTTTTAAATTTCAAACCCCCGATTTTCCCACTTTTTTAATAAAACTAAAAATAATTTTCGATTTTTCTTTATTCCAATGATGTTGGGCCACTATTATACACAACTATGCCAAATTTCATGTCGAAAGCTTTAATAGTTACTGAAATAATCGACTGTGACGGACGAAAAATACCGTTCCCCCCCCCCCCCCCCCCCCCCCCCCTTATCTCCGAAGTTTACCAATCGAAAAATCTGAAATAATTATGGTCAATAGAAGTTTATGTATATTTTACAGGAAAAATAAAACCAACGCTCTAACTAGCATAGTTTTTTTTATATTAACAATAAACCTCTACAAACAAAGTTAACGATAAATAAGCAAATTAATATAATACTAGTGGTTCGCCCCGAACTGAGACCTCGCGGTAACGGTATCCCATGATTATTCATTCAATCGATACATGATAACCAAAACTGACATTATTATTATGCCCGTTTTCACCAAACATACCTAAATCATCCCCTAAGTAGGAGTCTCTTAACGTAGGTAGCTCCTAAATACAATCCTAAGTCCTAACATCCGTCCCAATATCCTTTTAGGTGTCCCGTACAGGATCGTGATAAATAAGTTGACAGAAAACATCAATCACCTAACTTATAGGTAGCCCGTAAAGGTTAGGGAACGTTAGTGAAAACATTGAATTATTTATCAAACATTGAATTTAACTCGTAGTTCCATGGGAATAGTTACTGACTGCGCCATCTATTAGCATTATTGTGAAGCTATGTTGATGCTATATGAATTACTGACGCCCATTAAAAATTAAATAATCTCGTTTCTTTATAATATTCATATAATTTTAGTATTTGTTGTTCAAGTACAGGATATAAGTGACCTAAAAACATAAAATCAGTTTGAAAATCCATAGCGGATTTTTCTAGAGAGCGTCTTCAAGCGAGCGTATAAAATCGCCACTTTGAAAGCCCCCCATTTCGTCAATTTTAAGGGAAAAATTAAAAAAAAAATATTTTTGTACTCAGTTCAAAATTATCTTTAAAATGATACGTAACAATTTTATGTAACGCGATTTTTTTTTTTTTACTTCGCATTCGCTTCTATGAGAGCCCCCCTGAAATAAAGATTTTTATAACTTTTTAAGCCATTTTCGGCTGGAGGCCATCGGTTTACATATTATATCTAAATTTGAAGTAATTACGTTCAGTAATTCAAAAGTTATAAGGCTCTGACAGACGGACGGACGGACGGACGGACGGACGGACAAGTGCAAATCGCCCTAGTTAACTCAAAGACCTTCGCTTCGCTCGGTCGATTACTTTTACTTTTGGAGTATGGAACCCTCGGTGCGCGAGTCCGACTCGCACTTGGCCGGCTTTTTTGGATTGGGATAGTTTATTTGTTTTATTTATATAGATAAGTTGGCGGTACGAAGTTCGCTGGGTCAGCTAGTTAAGGTACCTAATAAAAGTGTTCACATTAGCTGTCTCACTTGTTGACAGTTGTGTGAGAAGTGAGAACTAAACATATAATTAATGTACAGAAACAGCTCTTCAGCAGTTTATTCATCCTTTGTCTATCTGCACCTCTTTCCCACCTCATTCTCTAGAGAAGTGAAAATATAAACCCTAACTTTCTTCTTGATTTGCCTCATAAAATAGGTTCTAGTCTTAACCTTTTTAAAAACGCATCAACTCAACAAGAGTGATGTAAGGTGTGGGTGACATGTTAATTTGTGCCCTGGCCACAAATGAAATATATTATTCTGTCTAGTTTTGTGATAAACTTTTATATTCTATGAATAAGCAATAAGCATTAACAATAAATTATCTTTGTTACAGGAGGATGTACAACTGTTTACAACTTCAGAATAAATTTTTATAAATTGTTTAAGTACAACTTTTACAACTATTAAGAAAACTTGTGTATTTATTTTATTTACTAGCTGATGCCCGCGACTTCGTCCGCGTGGATTAATCCCGCGGGAACTCTTTGATTTTTCGGGATTTCGATATTATTTTATCTGAGTTTTAGTGGGATAAGATATAGATGGCGATGTAGCGGAATTAAGGAAATTTAATTCCCGCTTTGGGAGTCGTATTCTCGTAGTATAAAAGGAGAAGTTAAGGTGGGTATTTTATTCATTTTTAGATATAATATAATACGTAATTTTTGGAAGCAGGTACGTTCTGTACCTGTATATCTATATATATAAAAGAAAGTGCTGTTAGTTACACTATTTATAACTCAAGAACGGATGAACCGATTTGGCTGAAAATTGGGGGAGAGGTAGCTTAGAACCAGGAGACGGACATAGGATACTTTTTATCCCGTTCGACCGCGTTTCCGTCAAGTCACTATAAAACGTGGTATAACAAAAACGCATCTGACATGGAATAACTAGTGGTTCGCCCCGAACTGAGACCTCGCGGTAACGGTATCCCATGATTATTCATTCAATCGATACATGATAACCAAAACTGACATTATTATTATGCCCGTTTTCACCAAACATACCTAAATCATCCCCTAAGTAGGAGTCTCTTAACGTAGGTAGCTCCTAAATACAATCCTAAGTCCTAACATCCGTCCCAATATCCTTTTAGGTGTCCCGTACAGGATCGTGATAAATAAGTTGACAGAAAACATCAATCACCTAACTTATAGGTAGCCCGTAAAGGTTAGGGAACGTTAGTGAAAACATTGAATTATTTATCAAACATTGAATTTAACTCGTAGTTCCATGGGAATAGTTACTGACTGCGCCATCTATTAGCATTATTGTGAAGCTATGTTGATGCTATATGAATTACTGACGCCCATTAAAAATTAAATAATCTCGTTTCTTTATAATATTCATATAATTTTAGTATTTGTTGTTCAAGTACAGGATATAAGTGACCTAAAAACATAAAATCAGTTTGAAAATCCATAGCGGATTTTTCTAGAGAGCGTCTTCAAGCGAGCGTATAAAATCGCCACTTTGAAAGCCCCCCATTTCGTCAATTTTAAGGGAAAAATTAAAAAAAAATTATTTTTGTACTCAGTTCAAAATTATCTTTAAAATGATACGTAACAATTTTATGTAACGCGATATTTTTTTTTTTACTTCGCATTCGCTTCTATGAGAGCCCCCCTGAAATAAAGATTTTTATAACTTTTTAAGCCATTTTCGGCTGGAGGCCATCGGTTTACATATTATATCTAAATTTGAAGTAATTACGTTCAGTAATTCAAAAGTTATAAGGCTCTGACAGACGGACGGACGGACGGACGGACGGACGGACAAGTGCAAATCGCCCTAGTTAACTCAAAGACCTTCGCTTCGCTCGGTCGACAAAACGCAAATGACAGTGGAATAACAAAACGTAAATGACAGCTAAACGTACTTTTGTCTATTAAGTATGGTAAAAATTTGACAATTATAAAAATGATAGCTAAACGTAATTGATAATATCATCAGTAATATGTTTTCTCTTTAATCATCATTAACAATGCCGCGAGCAAGACGATCAAAATATGTTTCCTGCTACAAAGCTACGGATTGACGTGATTTATTGGATAGGTATAGTTGAGAACCTGGAGGGTGACAAAGATTTCCCGCGGGATGTTATGAACTAAATCCACGCAGACGAAATCGCGGGCATCAGCTAGTTATTAATAAAAGTTCATTTCCAGTTGGCCGCTACTTCCCGTCACATTTCCCGGACGGTGTACCGCACAGATTAGGTACTAAACTAGCGGCACGCTATGATGGCCGGTTTGACGTTTGTCCGCTCATGAAGTTCCGTATTAATTGATAACGACTTTGAAGGAAATAATTGTATTACTTTATTGACGATAGTGATGTGCAGAGATTCATAAATTTTATCGAATGTAGTTTTAGGTTTAGGACTCAAAATTTATTTATTAAATTGATTTCTAAAATGTATACAAGTGTAGAAAAATCAGTTTGCACCATTTAAGGGGTGAATGTACTTGTGAATATGAACAATTTTCACTATGTGGACAAACCTCTGAAATCGCAAAAAAATATCAGCTGTTTCATACAAAAGGTAAAATTTTTATTTTTATATGATATATACCACAACTCGGCATTTGGTTTTCTAAATTGAAAATTTTTAAAAATGGAATCTAATACGATCGTCACATAGGATCGCTGGCTAGCACAACTACTACCTCCGGCAAACTCGCGTCAATGCTCAATGCAAAACAAAGCAGTTTCGAATTGACGTTGCTTCGAAAAGTATAAACTGTCAGTGCAATGCGATTGTGATATAGTTTTGACCTGGCTTTGGATTTCAAATATTGATACTGCATTACTGTTGACCCTTGCTCGTTAATTTGGACTCTGTTCAAGCCCTTTGTTGTGGATTTCGTCGATATGACCGAACGTACGCAGAGAACTGTTCTAAATAGTCAGACACGTGAGTTCGTAATACGCCTTCGTAACTATAAACCTATTTAATCAGGTACAAAAACAAAACTTAATTGTTTTTTGTTCGAGAATAAATTGACATTCCACATCACTATTGTAATGTGTCAAACCGGCCATCATAGCGTGCCGCTAGTGTAGTTACGTGTACCGCCGACCGCGCAGCGCGCTATACGAATTATTACGACTCAGACGTAGTCGTAATTCCTAGTTCCATGGTACCGCGCACAGAACACTTACTCCTAGCGGAGCCGCCGAGTGGTACCGCCTT
This sequence comes from Oeneis ivallda, assembly GCA_029955525.1. Classification (NCBI taxonomy): domain Eukaryota; kingdom Metazoa; phylum Arthropoda; class Insecta; order Lepidoptera; family Nymphalidae; genus Oeneis; species Oeneis ivallda. The sequence goes on along the minus strand of JARPMR010000024.1, from coordinate 17,005,321 downwards.
TGAGTATTTAAACCAACAGGTACCGCGCCTCAAGTGAGAATCTGTCCTACATGTAATTAAACAACTTGTTAAATACATGTAGTACTAAGTACCTAGTACAGATGGTCTAAAATCCCGTATAGAGATCGACCTTCACCCATCTGCTTACCAGATGAAAAGCATTTTTTATCTATACTTATCTATACTTATTACTTACTAGCTGATGCCCGCGACTTCGTCCGCGTGGATTTAGTTTTTAAAATCCCTCGTGAACACTTTGATTTTTTGGGATAAAAAGTAGCCTATGTCACTCTACAGGTCCTCAACTACAGTAGGTACCCATGCAAAAAATCAGATCGATCCGTGGCTCTGTTGTGGCGTAATTGAAGGACAAATCAACAAACAAACACACTTTACATCCATACCTACTACGTAGTATGTAGGTTACCTAATGATCGTTTGGCAAAATCTGACTCCTTTGGAGTAGTTTGACTTTGACAAAATAGGGCTATCGATGGTTGTATACGATAAAGTACGATCCACGATGGCTGTATACGATAAAGTACGATTGCCAGCTTAAGATGAGCCGTACATTCAAAGTATCCTGTAGATTCCGGGGTTCAAGTTATTTGGACTTATACTGAAGATTGTGATGTCTATAATTTCTGAACCACTAAATTGACGACCTTGAAATAATTACAGGACAATATACAATATCTAAGGTACCCGCTTCCTAACAAAAAAAGAATGAATGAAATCGGAATACGCCTTAATGAATTACAGCTAAATACACATTTTGACACTCATCCCCTCTCCCAAGGGAACCATGCTGAATTTCGGGATAAAAAGTATCCTATATTATACCTCGTAGTATGAACTTAAATCATGCCAAGTTTCATTTAAATCCGTCCAGTAAGTTTCGGCGTGATGCGCGGCCAAGATACAGACAGACAGACAGACAAAAAATTAAAAAAAAATTGTTTTGGCTTCAGTATCGATTATAGAGTGCCCTCAAACAAAAATTTTCAAAATATCTTCAATGTACAGAATTGGACATGTTACAGTTTTATTATATTATTATAGATATTATAGATTATAGATTACTTATACAGTATAATTTAATAAAATATGGATTATACATCTTTATGTTTTTCACTGACTAGTTAAAAACCAATGAAGAGAAAGATTTAACCAATGTATTTTTTAATGTATTCATATATACTATGAATACTTATATGTCTAGAAGAAGTGTCGCGCTACTAAAGAACGAAAAAAAAACTGGCCAATGAGAATATGCTAGTGTGCGTGACGTGAGTGCCGCGCATGCGCGGCGTGTGTAATCGTTACCGAACTTATTCGATTATCGATAAATATTTCCATAGAACTTAGAATCGATAGTCGCATGGATATTCGATATTATGTTGTATAGTCAGATAATAATATAAATCAAACTATTTTATTGCATTAAATTAATATGAGTGATTTATTAATTAATATGACTATATAAGTCCTCCCACAACGACGATTTCGATTCGTGCGTATTTTTGTTTCATCAGTCAACCTTGTAGCGCGGAATACGCGTAAGTCGAAATTGTTGCTGTGAGAGGGCCTTTAGGGTGAAATGAAATAAGGAATAAATATTTAAGGCTATTTAATACTAGTACAACGGTGCACAACCTAAACAATGTTTATCGATTTATTTCATTTCAAAATCGATTTTATATTGTCTGTGGTTGTTCGAGAGGTATCGCTACTTTACTAAGTGGGCGGTACCCATCAATGAAGTACGAAATTAACTGTAGTCATGGAACTAATATGTACTATGTACGTAGTACATATTAGTTCCATGACTGTAGTACATCTACCAAACAAAAAAATACGAAACTTCATGTGCGTGATCTGCCAAAATTATCCTCCTAAATTTGACAAAGCATAATTTAATTATTTTCGAAAAATTTCAATTTCTTATTTTGCAGGAACTGATGTGAATTAATGTTATTTACTTATGGTAGGTGATGTTATTGGTTATTTTAGATCGTCCTGGTTAGTTTTTCACATTTTATTTACATTAAAAAAAACAACATATTGGCTCGCGAGCTCCATATCTGGTGATGACTAAATTCAAACTGAGCGCGGGAAAAGGGCGTGTGCTGTGGCACCTGTGGGTGGCAGCACAAATTTTCGACGCGTTCACAGCCTTTAGACTCCATCTTGTAAATCTTTGCATATATATATATATCCAAATAAGGATTGACTCCTTTGACTTCAGCGGATTAAAATCCGGATTTGAAGCGAAATAACTGGTCATCATGGAAGCAGTCTACTCTCGGGAGATTATCGGATTGTGCTTTTACGAAACCACTTTCAGTCATTGAATGAATTATCTTTACAGAATATCAAATTGCCAAAATATTTGAATATAATAAAACTGTAACTGGAAGATTTCTGTACATTTATTATATTTTGAAAATTTTGACCGGGGGATGCTTTATTATCGATACTGAGCCCAAAATAGAATTTTATTTAATTTTTGTCTGTCTGTCTGTCTGTCTGTCCGTCTGTCTGTCTGTCTGTCTGTCTGTTCGCGCATCACGCGAAAACTACTGAACGGATTTAAATAAAATTTGGTATAGCGGTAGCTGATACTCCGGGTCAACATATAGGATAGTTTTTATCCCGATAAAACATAAGGTTACTCCAGGATAGGGGATGAAAATTTTTAATGATTTTACTCCATAACTCAGTCAAATATGAACCGATTTTAATAATTCTTTCTTTATTAGAAAGTGTGTCTTATAAAAAATATTTTGTCCAATTTTGGTGAAGATTTACCAAATATTATCGGAGATAGAGGACAGAACTTCTCTCGGATTTCCAGGTCACTCGCATACGATATATACGTATAGATCTTATTACATCTATCACATCATATCACATCACACTAATCACACTATCACATCATCATCATCATCATTAACAACCCATCATCGGCTCACTACTGAGCGAGGTCTCCTGTCAGAGAAGGGTTGTAGGCCATAGTCCACCACGCTGGCCGAATGCGAGTTGGCGGACTTCACACACCTTCGAGAACATTATGGAGAACTCTCAGGTGTGCAGGTTCCCTCACGATGTTTTCCTTCACCGTTAAAGAATGTGATATTTAATTTCTTAAACGCACTTAACTTCGAAAAGTCAGAGGTGCGTACCCGGGATCGAACCTGTGACCCCCTGAATAGGAGATCACAGTCGTAACCACTAGGCTATCGATTATTTTAAAACTTTTTCCACGCGGACGAAGTCGCAGGCGTCAGCTAGTATTTGAATAAATTCCTATTAACACCACACAACATTAAAATTCCAGAAAAGATCAAAATTTCATAGAAAAGTCCTTATGCGAAGTGACGTTACGATTCCACAGAAGTCAGAACCAATAGCGTCGCGTTTTGTCGTTTCAAATTTCGCGCTCATTTTTTTCACATCCAAAGCTTTTTATTAATTAATTTCCTATGAATAAGTTCATTATACAGGGTGGGCCAGACCAGGTGGATATAATTTTTTTTTTTGATTGTTGACTTAGGGGCCTACCAGGACCCGCAAGGAAAAAAATCGGTTCCCCACCCGATTACGAGAAAAAAATATTTGAAATTTGAAATTTGATATATTATATTATATTTATATATAATATTATTTTAATTATATAATATTAATTAAAATAATATTATATATATTAATATTTAATTATATAATATTATATATTAATTTATAATTTGAATATTTGATATTTGAAATTTAGGAATATCATTACCTTGACGAACTTTTATATTTTTTTTAATTTTTCCAGTGACAATTTCCGCAATTTTTTTATGGAATCTCTTTATCTAATAACTGTGCTCTCTTAGGAAAAAATTCCAGTCTGATTGACCGAGCGAAGCGAAGGTCTTTGAGTCTACTTGAGTGAATTTGCACTTGTCCGTCCGTCCGTCTGTCAGAGCCTTATAACTTCTGAATTACTGAACGTAATTACTTCAAATTTAGATATAATATGTAAACCGATGGCCTCCAGCCGGAAATGGCTTAAAAAGTTATAAAAATCTTTATTTCAGGGGGGCTCTCATAAAAGCGAATGCGAAGTAAAATATTTTTTTTGCGATTCATAGGGTTGCTGTGTATCATTTTAAAGATAATTTGGAACAGAGTACAAAAGTATTTCTTTTTATTTTTTTTCCTAAAATTGACGTAATGGGAGGCTCTCAAAGTGGAGATTATATTTGACCTCAGAAGTCACGATCGCTTGAACCACCGTGCTTGAAAGTTTTATAATTATTAGCGATAGATCATGTACTTGAACAACAAATACTAAAATTAGATAAATATGATAAGGAAACTAAATTATTTAATTTTTAATGAGCTGCAGTATTTTTAACAAAACTTCACAATGATGTCAATAGATGGCGCTCTCATCTCATATTGCAAACGCAGCAGAAGTACTAATACATGTAAAAGATATTATACAATTAAAATTATTATGTATTAAATTAAATATCAAACATCAATAAAACTTCACGTCGCGACGCGAAGTTTTATGCATTGTTGTTTTTGCATGTTTCCTGATCGTGTCGATAGACGACGCTGTGAACAAATAATTTAATTTGAATGTTCCAAAAACTATACCTAGGTTTGATTATTGATGCCTGATTTCACTACAGTTCCCTAACTTTTACGGGCTACATAACACGTGGTTCAATAAGTCCCGAGACTAAGTACTAAAACAAGGTTTTTTTTTATAAAATTATTTTTTATTCATCAACGTAATCTCCTCCAAGAGCGATACAGTCCCTCCAACGTTTTTCTAACTTTTCTATCCCATGCGTGTAGAACGATTTGTCTTTGGCTTCAAAATAAGCCTCCGTTGCTGTGATAACTTCACTATTTGAGTCAAATTTCTTACCCTGGAGCATTTTTTTGAGATCTGCAAACAGCCAGTAATCGCTGGGGGCCAAGTCTGGCGAATAAGGGGGATGAGGAAGCAATTCAAAGCCCAATTCATTAATTTTGGCCATCGTTCTCACAGACTTGTGACAAGGCGCGTTGTCCTGGTGAAACACCACTTTCTTTTTGTTCATTTGAGGCCGTTTATCCGCAATTTCGTACTTCAATCGCTCCAATTTATATTTTGCCCCTTTTCAAGGTAATCGATGAAAAGTATTCCATGCGCATCCCAAAATATAGACGCCATAACCTTACCGGCCGATTTCTGAGTCTTTGGCCGCTTCGGGCGGCTTTCACCAGCCGCTCTCCACTCCGCTGACTGCCGATTGGATTCCGGAGTAAAATGGTGTATCCATGTTTCATCCATTGTCACATACCGACGTAAAAAATCCTTTTTATTACGATTCATCAGCGCCAAACATCGCTCTGAATCATTGATACGTTGTTCCTTTTGATCAGTTGTAAGCAAACGCGGCACCCACTTGGAAAAAAGCTTTTTCATGGCCAAATTTTTATGTAAAATAGTGAAAACACTACCAGCTGAAATCTTCACTATCTCGGCTATCTCGCACACTTTTATCTTCCGATCTTCCATTACGATTTTGAGGACTTGGTTAATATTTTGTTGAGTCACTGCTTCATTTGGACGACCTGAGCGTTCCCCATCATTTGTGTCCATGCGACCGCGTTTGAAGTCGGCATACCACCGACAAATGGTTGCTTTAGAGGGAGCTGATCCCGCATAACATTTTATAAGCCATTGCTGTGCTTCAACTGTATTTTTTTCCATTAAAAAACAATGTTTTATCAACATGCGAAACTCTTTTTTAGGGTTCCGTACCCAAAGGGTACTAACGGGACCCTATTACTAAGCCTACGCTGTCCGTCCGTCCGTCCGTCCGTCCGTCCGTCCGTCCGTCTGTCAGCGGGCTGTATCTCGTAAACCGTAATAGATACACAGATGAAATTTTCACATTATTATGTATTTCTATTGCCGCTTTAACAACAAATAATAAAAATTAAATTAAATTAAAAAAATTAAATTAAAATATTTCCATGGGTATATGAAAATATTTTAATTTAATTTTTTTTTAACGGAACCCTAAAAGAGCGAGGCCCGACTCGCACTTGACCGATTTTTTTCCATTGTATCGAAACTACAAACGTAGCGTCACTTAAATGTCTGCAAAATCAATATTTTAATGTTCCATTTTTAAAATTTTTACACATATCTTTTATTGAAGGCCAGTATTTTTTAAAAATCAAAAAGAGTTTTTAATATATACGCTACTTCCAAGTTAGTCTCGGGACTTATTGAACGATCTAGTATGTTAAGTTAGGTGACGCTTTCTCTCAACTTTGTTATTACGAACCTTCACGGGACAACTAAAGGTGAAAATGACATTGGGATGTTAAGATTGTATTTAGGGGCTACCTACGTAAAGAGACTTATACTTAGGGGATGATTTACGTATGCTTAGTGAAAACGGGCATAATAATAATGTAAATTTTGATCGTCATGAATCTATTGAATGAATAAGTAATTATGGGAAACCGTTACCGCGAGGTCTCAGTTCGGGGCGAACCACTAGTTAGGTATATCTGGTTTTAAGAGCATTAAATTTTAAATTATTTCAAGAAAATTAAGTTCATACAAAATCTACAGAAAACTTTAAAATTCCATTAAAAATAAAAGAAGAGGTTCATAGCACTGGTGATTTTTTAAAAACTGTAGCAACTTATGTTCTTTTGATTACCAAAAGAAAAATTGTGTGTAAATGTGCCGGATAAAAAGTTATGATTTTTCAAGTCTTCGTTCCTCATTCGTGTAAATAACGACCTTATTGAAAAAAATGTTAATTGTTTGTGGAGACTGCAGTATGTCCTTTAATTTTAACTGCCTCGTAGGTCTAGTGATAAGCGTGTTCGACTGCGGCCGACGAGGTCCCGGGTTTGAGTCTCGGGTCGCACCAAACCAAGTATTTGAGTTTTCCGATAAGAAATTCTCAGTACTAGCCCGGAGTTTGGAAGTTGGCGTTGTTTCACCACGTGCCTTGGAGAGCACGTAAGGCTGTTGGTCCTGCGCTTAATCAGTCTACGGTCGTGTCGAATTTTCTGTCCCATTGGGCAATGAGAGTAAAGAAAAAGAGAGTTCACCTGTGTTCACGCACACACTTGTGCACAAAATTTCAAATAAAATTTTTTTTCTCGTAATCCGGTGGGAACCGATTTTTTTCCTTGCGGGTCCTGCTAGGCCCCTAAGTCAACAATCTAAAAAAAAAATTATATCCACCTGGTCTGGCCCACCCTGTATAATAAAAAAATTGTAGTCTTAGTATAATTCTATAATAATAAAGATAGCAAAAAAAATATTTGACCCGTATTTGAGCGTCGTTAAGCAGAAAACGACCAGCACCAAAAAACGAGTTTCGAGTTATGAGCAATTTTAGGTATTTTTATCACTGCTTCAAATGTATGACGAAAATTGTTAAAAAAATTAATGAAAGTGTAAGTATATTTTATTAGCTAGGTAATATGAATATTACTTTTTGGCACCAAAATACCATATTTTAGTACGAAAAGATCGTATTTAATTACGGTCGTTTTTAGCAAAACTGCAGATATTAAAAATGTCATTTTAGCAGAATGCTACCATCAGCGTGGTCGCTTTTAGCTAATTGAGATGTGGATGAAAAGAAAAAAAAAAACGCAAAGCCAAATTGATAGTTTTATTCTGCAAAATGTAAATGAACATAATTGACCGAGCGAAGCGAGGTCTCTGAGTTTACTAGAGCGATTTGCACTTGTCCGTCCGTCCGTCCGTCCGTCTGTCAGAGCCTTATAACTTTTGAATTACTGAACGTAATTACTTCAAATTTAGATATAATATGTAAACCGATGGCCTCCAGCCGAAAATGGCTTAAAAAGTTATAAAAATCTTTATTTCAGGGGGGCTCTCATAGAAGCGAATGCGAAGAAATTTTTTTTTATTTGCGATTCATAGGTTTTCTGTGTATCATTTTAAAGAAAATTTGGAACAGAGTACAACCGTATTTTTTTTTTAATTTTTTTCCTAAAATTGACGAAATGGGGGGCTTCCAAAGTGGCGATTTAATACGCTCGCTTGAAGACGCTCTCTGGGAAAATTTTCTATATATTTTCAAGTTGTACTTATTTTCTTACTTCACTTGTATCCTGTACTTGAACAACAAATACTAAAATTATATGAATATTATAAAGAAACGAGATTATTTAATTTTTAATGAGCATCAGTAAATTTCACATAGCTTCACAATAATGCTAATAGATGGCGCAGTCATTAACTATTCCATTGAACTAGGAGTTACGACTACGATTTATCCCAAAAACAGTTTTGCGTCGACCATTATTATTTAGGTACATATTATAATAACATATTATTCAATTAAAATTATTCTTTAGTTAAATATCATTTTGTATATTTTCTATTCGCGTCGATAGATGACTATTTGTACAGATGCCCCTAACCCGTTTTCACTCGTTAGTACCTACATAATAATTCAATGTTTTCACTGACGTTCCCTAACCTTTACGGGCTACCTATGATAAGTTATGTGATGATTACTGTCAACTTCTTCATCACGATCCTGTACGGGACACCTAAAAGGACATTGGGACGGATGTTAGGACTTAGGATTGTGTTTTGGAGCTACCTACGTAAAGAGACTCCTACATAGGGGATGATTTAGGTATGTTTGGTGAAAACGGGCATAATAATAATAATGTCAGTTTTGGTCGTCATGTATCGATTGAATGAATAATCATGGGATACCGTTACCGCGAGGTCTCAGTTCGGGGCGAACCACTAGTTTAAAATGGTTTTCAATACCTATTGTAACCAAAAAAATTGTTAAAAATATTAATAAAATTATTATTAAAGTAAAAATTCAAAACATATTAAACATAATGAACTTATTCTCTATCCTGTTCAAAATCCAACTCTGTAACATTAAAGCCATCAACATCGTCGATGATATCAGGCCCAGAGTGAAGATTGAGGTAAAAGTCCTGACAATCCTTTGGTATTAGTGCAGGCAGTGAACTCAAATCTTTTAATTTTGGTGTTGATATGGCTTTTCCATCAGGCCATAACGGAGAAAGTAAATCATAGAAGCATTCTTGTGATTTGTTTCTAGATTTAATATCGACAGTCATGCCTACATCTTCTGCAAAAGACTCCTTAACGTGAAACAAATATTTTTCAGCCTTGTTAAACTTTATTTCCCGGGCATTTAACCAACTTATCTGAAAAAAAAAATATTTGATTTATAGTGATGAATATTATAGAATATTTACTTTCATTATTTGTAGATTTTTACACACATCTGGGACAGGAACAAAACAAACTTACCTTTTCTTTATTAACACTGGTCTTTCTATTTATGACGTGTTTCTCTCTTTTCTGTACCAACAAAATCTGTTTTCTCCATTCGTTTAAAAATGAGCAGCTTCTTCTTTTTGGAACTCTATCACATTTATATAATCCTCAGGTGTGTATAGTCGCTGCTGAAGCCTAAGCGCACATTCAATGTTAGCAAAATGCCTATCGTTTGGCAAAAAGGAATGTCCGGAGTATAAAAATTTCATCGTGATTCGTTCTAGAATAAGTAACTCTTCAAGTAAAGTTTTAAGCAACAATGTGATTTTTATATTTCGGTTTTGATCACCGCAAGAATCGGACCAGAAAATTAAATTCTTTACATCAGTTATATTTTCTTCTTTTACGTGTTTTCTGAGAACTGATCCAACTTCTTGTGCTCCTTTGCCAGCCTCTCCTTCTATCCAAATATAGCAATATCCTTGGTCTTTCTTTCCGCTGTAAGACCCTTCATTATATAGCCAAAGTTGTCTTTTGTAGAATACCTATGTCAACGTTTGTTGGAATCCTAGGAAGTGGTAAAGTTTTCTCCATATCATAAGTAATGCATTCTGTATCTGCATTTTCTCTCGCATACTTAAGATCAGCCTTGAGGAGTTGTTGTGCTTCTTCAGCTTTTGTTAAATGTTCAGCGTGTATTTTTTTTAGTTCTTCCTTTATTTTAGATCACATGCAAATTCCCTATTCCTAGTTCCATGCATTTACCGGAAAAAAAAGAATTATACATGAGCGTGATCTGCCAGTTGCCATCATGAACCTCTAGGTTTACACCATGGTCTGTGGTTTACACGAAGATATAAATCCGTGGTTGGTGGTTGCCAGTTGCCACTCATGGAAGGAATTTGGAATTAAATCATCCTTGTTGAACCATACCATGGTGGCTTAGACTGACGTCTATCAATGTCAAAATTATGGTCAAAAAAAAAATAAAAATAAAACTCAACTCAAAATTCACTCGAAATCAAAAAGCAAGTGCAAGCAAGTGAAAACAACCGCGACTGCAAAAGTTACTGTCATTTATATTAATAAATGGCTCGATTGAATTTCAGCACGTTTTCTTGATTCTAATACAATAGTTAATACAGTTTCACTGGTATATAAATTTACACCCATCAATCTTAAGTTTTATCGCAACATGGCTATGAATTGCGTTCGTCAATTTACCATAACCGTTGTCACCGTTCCAAAGTGGAGAACGGTAACCCATAGAACAATAAAAACAAGTCAGCCATCCAAAATTGGCATGATACCCATTGTGGTCGAACAGACGGGTCGAGGAGAGCGGGCATACGACATTTATTCGAGACTTTTACGTGAGCGGATTATTTGTCTAATGGGCCCCATAAATGACGAAGTCAGTTCCCTGGTTGTAGCTCAACTGTTATTCCTGCAATCTGAATCCAGTAAGAAACCTGTGCATCTCTACATTAACTCTCCCGGTGGTAACGTTACTGCCGGCCTCGGTATATACGATACCATGCAGTACATAACTCCGCCAGTAGCGACATGGTGTGTGGGGCAAGCGTGCAGCATGGCATCTCTGCTGCTAGCAGCTGGGGCTCCTGGAATGCGCCATGCTCTACCGAACTCTCGTATTATGATTCATCAACCATCCGGCGGTGTGAGAGGTCAAGCGACAGACATTCAAATACAAGCCGAGGAGATTTTAAAACTGAAGGCGCAAATCAACAATCTTTATGTCCGTCACACTGGTCTGGCGGTAGAGAAGGTGCAAAACTCAATGGAGCGTGATTATTTCATGTCGCCAACAGAGGCTAAGGTGTTTGGTTTGATTGACAATATACTAGAGCACCCACCTTCTCATGTTATGGAAAATGAGGCATCGTCACCACCAGCAAGCCCGGCCACCGCAACTTCTACTGATTAAGCTTCTTAGATAGTTGTAATGATGACTTGATTTCAAAACCACCTCTGACAAAGAAACTAGGGATGCAATATCAGTATCGGTATTGTATATACTGATACAATATACCGATACAATACCAATACTGATATTTATAAAAAAGTATCACAGTTACTTTTTTGGCTAGTTAAGATTCAAAGAAAGCTATAAAAAGCTGTGGCTTTAGAATCAGATAAAATTACACATACTTATATTAATACGAGCTTTTGCCCACAGCTTTGCTCATGTTGAATTCGATTTTTCAAACCCCTATTTTACCCCCTTGGGGGTTGAATTTTCAAAAATCCTTAGCAGATGCGTACGTCATAATAGCTATCTGTATGCCAAATTTCAGCCCGATCCATACAGTGGTTTGAGCTGTGTGTTGATAGAGTAGTCAGTCAGTCAGTCACCTTTTCCTTTTACATATTTTTTAGAAATGATAATAACTGATAACAGATCCGAAGACAAAACTTAATATTTAAAATTCACAGTTATGAAATTTTTATTCAGGAAACAACATTCACATAGGTTGTCTATAGTGAGAATTTCAAAAAGTATCGGTGTAGGTATCGACAAATTTAAATATCGCCATTTCTGATATATCGGAAAACTCGCGATTTTGCAGATATATCGGTATTGGTATCGGTATCGGATGCATCCCTAAAAGAAACCTATTGTACAGCAAGTTACAACTAATCAGAATAGTGTATTTTTGTAGTTTGTTGATTTAGAATGGGGGTGTTTTGATGAAGATTGTAAGTTGTTTTAAAAAACTCTACCAAGTTTCATAGTTGAATTTATTATGATAGAGGCAACTATTTCAAGACAAGAATGTATGACCTCAATATGATTGATGTCTGATTGTAGTTTTGATTTTCAGCATGGGTATATCTCTTCAATCCCATGTCATAGATTGTTGTAGTGATGCCAGATTGTTTGTGTAATGTCCACCATAAGTTGACTTGTATCAGGCCAAATGAATTGCATATTACAGAAAGGGCATTAGTCCGTATGACTGCAAATAACTAAACTATAAGCACTTTCTGCACAAAATGTGGAATTGGTTTGCTTCTGGAGACTTGAATTATGAATATTGTACGGACTAATACTTTGTCTGAACTAAACGCACCAGTTAGGTGTGGGGAACATTTCATAAAACAAACTTAGAGACTGGACTAATTCCCTTTCTGTAATATGCGATTCAAATAGTGTTGAATGAAAACTTTGTCAAATGTTTACAAGGTGGCAACAACCATTTAGGTATATAATGTGATGAGGTGGTTTTTGAAATCAATTCAACAGTTTTTTTAACAAATTAAATTATATTTGTTATGCAAAATATATAAGTTTAATTTTTACAACCTTTTTTTCTTGTGATATCATATCGAGTAATTGTAGTAATATGAAACATTGGTGTAGATAGGCTTCACAGCCTGCTCTGTGGCTGTAAAGTGGAATTGTGGTTTCCTATTAACTGATAGTTGGTGGTTATTAAGCCACTGCCAGAGTCCGTTCAGAAATAAAAACCGGCCAAGTGCGAATCGGACTCGCGCACCGAGGGTTCCGTACTCTAGAATAAAACGATAGTATTATATTAATTTGCTAATTAATCGTTAACTTTATTTGTAGAGGTTTATTGTTATTATAAAAAAAATACTATGTTAGAGCGTTGGTTTTATTTTTCCTGTAAAATGTACATAAACCTCTATTGACCATAATTATTTCTGATTTTACGATTGGTAAACTTCGGAGATTGGGGGGGGGGGGGGGTATTTTTTTCGACTTTTTCCCGATTAATTAAAAACTATTAAATATAAAAATAAATAAAAATGTGTTTTAGAATGTACAGGTAAAGGCCTTTCATATTATGATAACTATCTTTGAAATTTCAAACCCCCGTTTTTAATTGAACTAAAAATAATTTTTGATTTTTTTTATTCCAATGTTGTTGGGCCACTATTATACAACTATTGTAAATTTCATGTCGATAGTTTTAATATTTACTAAAATAATCGACTGTGACAGACGGACGGACGGCGAAAGTCTCACCATAAGGGTTCCATTTTTACCATTTTGGTACGGAACCCTAAAAATGGAGATTATAATATTATTGTATAAAACAATATTATTATCCATTTTGAACAAGATTAGATATTGTCCTACCCCCCCGTAGCCATGTTACACTTACGATTGTCTATTTCTCTTTTTACGATTGCAAAAGCCTGAAGGTTTGGCTAGGGCTAGACTAGATGGCGCAGCAGCTGATCAAAGACAGAAGTGTATTGATAATATTTCAGGGCATTTTGTATTTTAAACGTTTTTTTAGCATTTAAAATGCATAAATTATTCACTGTAGTGTCCATTTAAAATGCACATTAAAATAATTAGGTAATTTAAGCGCCATCTAGTTAGCACTGTTGAAAGGTTTGAGTTTCAAAATCTAAAATTAGATGGCGCGATTTGATAATTCTTTTTTTACTTGAAAGGGTAAATACTACAAAGTTTTGCCTGATTTTGATGAAGATCTGACAAATATTATCGGAGATAAAAGGACAAAACTCTTCACGGATTGCAGCAAGTCACTCGCGAGATAATGATCGAATACATGCATATAAAGTATAATATTATATGAACATGAGGGTCTTAGCCATAGGCATTAATTACAAATAGACTTAATCATGAAGCAGTGATAGCCTAGTGGTTAGGACTGTGGTCTCCTGTTCGGGGGGTCGCAGGTTCGATCCCGGGACCTCTGACTTTTCGGAGTCAAGTGCGTTTAAGCAATTAAATATCACTTGCTTCAACGGTGAAGGAAAACATCGAACCTGCACACCTGAGAGTTCTTCATAATGTTTTTGAAGGTGTGTGAAGTCCGCCAATTCGCATTGGGCCAGCGTGGTGGATCCGCCGCGCCACCGGGGCGGGTCAACTATTAACTAGGTACTTATTATATTATTATCATTGGGTATACCCATGCAAATATTTAGGTACGTCGATCCGTTGCTTCGTTGTGGCGTGATTGAAGGACAAACCAACAAACAAACACTTTTGCATTTAAGTATAAATATTAGTACTAAGTATGTAGCGGCGGACTAAGCCAGTCGGGGCCCGACGGTATCAGTAGATGAGACATCCGTACTTTCCTAATACCTACCTACTTACTTTCATACCAGCCAATGCACCTTTATTCCGTGGAAAAGATCTCATTATTATGATTCGCTTGACTCTCTTGCCCAGAGGCAACTCCTTCAGTAAATATACTTACGCTATGTCATTTCACACTGCAAAATCGTACTTCTCATGCACTACCAGCGATCGCGTCTTTTTGACATTATTAGTCTGATTAGTCTTAGATTACCTGAATTAGGTACCTAGGTAACACTCTCTTTGTCAACCGGCAGACGTCCACAGCTGGACAAAGGTCTCTTGCATGAACTTCCACAGGCCTCGGTCTTGCGCCACCTGAATCCAGCGGCTCCCTGCGACTCGTTTGATATCGTCGGTCCACTTAGTGGGGGTCTGCCATCACTGCACTTCCCGGTATGGGATCGCCACTCTAGCCCTTGGGACCCCAACGACCATCAGCTCTTCGAACTATGTGCTCCGCCCATTTCCACTTCAGTTTCGCGACTCGCTGAGCTATGTCGGTGACTTTGGTTCTCCTACGGATCTCCTCATTTCTGATCTGATCTCGTAGGGATACTACGAGCATCCATCAACGGCTCACTACTGAGCGCAGGTCTTCTCTCAGAGAAGGGTTATGGGCCATAGTCCACCATGCTGGCCCAATGCAAATTGGCAGAATTCACACAGCTTTGAGAACATTATGAAGAACTCTCAGGTGTGTAGGTTTTTTTTCTCACGATGTTTTTTTTTCTCTTTAATGTTCTCGAAGGTGTGTGAAGTCCGCCAATTCGCAGTGGGCCAGCGTAGTGGACTATGCCCTTCTCTGAGAGGAGACCTGCGCTCAGTAGTGAGCCGTTGATGGGTTGCTATAATGATGATGATGACTGTTACTCCGGATTATTTCCATGGCATGGTAACCTTGAGCTGCTTTTTAGGGTTCCGTAGTAAACAAGGAACCCTTATAGTTTCGCCATGTCCGTCCGTCTGTCTGTCTGTCTGTCCGCGGTTTAGCTCAGAGGCTATTGGAACTAGAAATCTGTAATTTGACAAGGATATAAATATCAATCACGCCGACAAAGTGTTGAAATAAAATTTTGAAAAATAATTTTTTTTAGGGTACCTCCGGTACATGTAAAGTGGGGATGAATTTTTTTTTTCTCGACTATCCAATAGTGTGGGGTGTCGTTGAATAGGTCTTTCAAAAATATTGTGGGTGTGGGAACACCATTTTTCAATTCAGGGATCCGTTTGTGAAATATGATATTTTAAAGTGCAAAATTTTATTAGAGTCAAGTGTCCCCCCCTCTGCCAGCTAAATGGTTGTATATAGGATACAAGAAAAAATTCACAGCAGTAGTATATATAATGAATTTTAAAGGAAAACTATCACGGCTAAGTAGGGTTCATTAGTTAAGGAGTTATATCTGTTTTTCCTAAGTTAGGTATTACACATAGTGTAAGTTGCATATTTTGTAGTATATTATAGTATTTAAACCATGGAACTCAAAATGTATTCAATATTAATAAATAAAATAAAAGCACTATCCTAGGTTAGCAATAATATTTGAGACTTTCAACTACGAACCCTACACTGCGCGTGGCCCGACACGCACTTGGCCGGTTTTATTAAGAATAGCATTCTATAAGTTGATACTTATAATAGAAGATATTTTAAGCACTGTAAAACTGCTTTGAGTATTCTCTGTATAGTTGACGACCGAGGGATTCAGGCTTCTTTTTATCCCGAAAAACTGATGATGGGATTCCAGCCTTAGTAAGGCTATTTAGCACATAGACCCTATCCGAAAGAGTGTTTCAAGACTGAAAAGTTTTATTAGCCTTGCATTGCATTAAACAAGGTCAATCTCAGCGAGAACACGAATGTAGATTGTTAGATTCAGCAACAGCGCTTACGAGTGTTGCTGTTGGGTCCTTTCGTTATCAGTGAAAATGAAAAGGCTTGAGGCTTTGGGGTGTCCGCGCTTGCGTGGCCCCCGGGTCGATATATGCTGACGTCAGTGGAAGTTCGGCTTCAGTCAGCCGCCGGTGGCCGCATCGGAATCATGTGGATGCAATGCTTCGCTGCGACGGTGTTGATTGCCGCCGTCGCGTCCCGCGAAGTCTTCACCAACTCGTTCCTGGTCAGGTTCAAGAGGTCCCTGGGCCGCGAGGAGGCGCACGAGATCGCGCTCCGCCACGGCTTCGACAACCTGGGCCCGGTAAGCTGCCACGTGAGGATATGTAAACATAACCATAAGCTCTGCTATATTTATGAGCGTAACATGATTTCGGATATTGACAAACGCGCCACATTCGGCTACACTAGCGGCACGCTATGATGGCCGGTTTGACGTTTGTCCGCTCATGAAGTTCCGTATTAATTGATAACGACTTTGAAGGAAATAATTGTATTACTTTATTGACGATAGTGATGTGCAGAGATTCATAAATTTTATCGAATGTAGTTTTAGGTTTAGGACTCAAAATTTATTTATTAAATTGATTTCTAAAATGTATACAAGTGTAGAAAAATCAGTTTGCACCATTTAAGGGGTGAATGTACTTGTGAATATGAACAATTTTCACTATGTGGACAAACCTCTGAAATCGCAAAAAAATATCAGCTGTTTCATACAAAAGGTAAAATTTTTATTTTTATATGATATATACCACAACTCGGCATTTGGTTTTCTAAATTGAAAATTTTTAAAAACCTTTTTTGGTATCTTTTGTATTCATATGTTTCTTGTGTGCATATAAAGTATGTATATTCATTTTCATTCAAATATTCAGTTCGTTCAAATAAATTAAATAAACATATACATTTTTGTTTTATTAAACCTATTTAATCAGGTACAAAAACAAAACTTAATTGTTTTTTGTTCGAGAATAAATTGACATTCCACATCACTATTGTAATGTGTCAAACCGGCCATCATAGCGTGCCGCTAGTGTAATTCAATTTCTACAACATTGATGTCACTCACATTACATACACATAATACCTAGATATAGTTATCATTTGATATGTAGGTGTTATTTCGGATTTAGAAGTTTCTCTGAACAGAAGTTGATCGTTGATTGCATTTACCCGTTGATGAATCGTCATGTAGTTACGGGATTAAGTAGAGAATGAATGTTTAATTAGATAAAATCGGCCAAGTGCGAGTCGGGCCTCGCTCTTTTAGGGTTCCGTTAAAAAAATTTAAATAAAAATATTTCCATGTACCCATGGAAATATTTTTATTTAATTTTTTTAATTTAATTTAATTTTTATTATTTGTTATAGCGCCAATAGAAATACATAATATGTGAAAATTTCATCTGTCTATCTATTACGGTTTACGAGATACAGCCTGCTGACAGACGGACGGACGGACGGACGGACGGACGGACGGACGGACGGACAGCGTAGGCTTAGTAATAGGGTCCCGTTGGTACCCTTTGGGTACGGAACCCTAAAAATAGGTAATTCTCAGTTTTTAGCATCAACGGAAATCGTTTGTCTCGATGGTCGATAGATTTTATTTATTTGATAAGTTTACGAGTAGATAATACCTCCTTACTATTTATCTACTTTTATTAGTGATAAATTAATTTAAGAGTCACTTGGTACGTTTCCATTTCATATAAGTAGGTATGTACCTAACTATTGACTGAGGTGTCTGGTGGGACTGGTGGGAGGCTTTAGTCGTGGCTAGTTACCACCCTACCGTCAAAGACGTGCCGCCAAGCGATTTAGCGTTCCGGCACGATGGCGTGTAGAAACCGATGAGGGGTAAGGGTTAAATGTTCACTGCCACCACTTCCAAGTCAGCCCGCTACTATCTTAGACTGTATCGTCACTTACCATAAGGTGTGATCGCAGCCAATGACTATCTTGTCATCGAATAGAGAAAAAAAAAACTACTAAGGTATTTCCGTCTTTATTCTTTAACAAAAGATTTTATACTTTCCACTCCAAAAATAGGAAAACTGTACATAATGGGATTATTTACATTTCAGTGGTCTGTTTCTCGTTTTAGAATGGGGAAAGCGTTTAAGCTTACGAGCTATGAATACCGTGATTTAACCTGCTGACATTGGCAATAGGTACTAGTAAATTGGGTGCGGACTCGTGGTCAGTGGTCACACCAGATTGTCACACATTGCCATATCCATTATTTGAGGCGAAATAGTTCCTTGTGACTATGATCCTTTTTTCATAAATTTTTTATAATGGAAACATTAAGTAAATGAGGTTTTATTAATGAAAATTTTTGAACCTTTGAAAAGTGGCAAAATTTGGTTATATACCTACTCAAAGGGCAAAATTAAGTAATTATGCAAGTTACGGTATTCAAAATTAGAAATGATTTTTTCTTGGGGAACATTAACTAGATAATTATTTAGTACCTACTGATACTACGTCGCTACCTATCTTACTCTTTTCTAAATGTGATATAATATAACATAGGTAGGTACATGACCACTCTATTGATAATAATAAATAATAATTTTTAAACGACTTCAAAAAAAACGGCCAAGTGCGAGTCGGACTCGCGCACCGAGGGTTCCGTACTCCAAAAGTAAAACGATAATATTATATTAATTTGCTTATTTATCCTTAACTTTGTTTGTAGAGGTTTATTGTTAATATAAAAAAAACTATGCTAGTTAGAGCGTTGGTTTTATTTTTCCTGTAAAATATATATAAACCTCTATTGACCATAATTATTTCAGATTTTTTGATTGGTAAACTTCGGAGATAAGGGGGGGGAACGGTATTTTTTTCGACATTTTGGCCGATTACTCAAAAACTATTATATATAGAAATAAATAAAAAACTGTTTTAAAATGTACAAGTAAAGGCCTTTCATATGATACCCCACTCAGTATAATTATCTTACTTTGAAATTTCAAACACCTGATTTTCCCCCTTTTTGTAATTAAACTAAAATAATTTTCGCGTTGGTTTTATTTTTCCTGTAAAATATGCATAAACCTCTATTGACCATAATTATTTCAGATTTTTCGATTGGTAAACTTCGGAGATAAGGGGGGGGGAACGGTATTTTTTTCGACATTTTAGCCGATTACTCAAAAACTATTATATATAGAAATAAATAAAAAACTGTTTTAGAATGCACAAGTAAAGGCCTTTCATATGATACTCCACTCAATATAGTTATTTTACTTTGAAATTTCAAACCCCCGATTTTCCCCCATTTTTAATTAAACTAAAAATAATTTTCGATTTTTCTTTATTCCAATTTTGTTGGGCCACTATTATACACAACTATGCCAAATTTCATGTCGATAGCTTTAATAGTTACTGAAATAATCGACTGTGACAGACGGACGGACGGACGGACGGAGAAAGTCTCACCACAAGGGTTCCATTTTTACCATTTTGGTACGGAACCCTAAAAAGGAGGAGGTTCTCAATTCGTCGGAAACTTTTTTCTATGTTCAACGATTACTCGAAGACGCCTGAACCGATTTCGAAAATTCTTCTTTTCTTTGAGAGGGTATACTTCCCAGGTGGTCCCATTTAAATTTTATCGAAATCGGTCGAGCGGTTTTTTAAAAAATCAACACTAAATTATATCATTATTTTGTAGTGGCGCGGGCGTTTGAAGCTCAGTTTTTTAAAAATATTTTTTTATATTAAATTATTGTCTCTTTAAAACGTGTAAGAATACAAACATAAGTGGATAAGGTTTTAAGAAATTTGAAGAGAATATATTTTTTTCTAGGTGTCTCCTATAAATATGAAATTTTTTACTTTTGTATAGATATTATACAGAGATATGTTACATATTATTATGTACATAATTAAGTACATCAAAGTTAAGATCAATATGATCGGAAGATCATTTATTGTAGGTGGAAACCTACACGGCATTTTATACTTTTTTTGTGAAATTAAATACATAGTAGGTACCTACTTAAAAGAAAACGGTTTTCACGCAACGATAGCGTTCCACAAAGTACCTACCTAGGTACTCAAAAGTATGACTGTGTCGCAACTCGCCAGAACATTTAAATAATGGTTTCGGATAAGCCTTTTACATTTCACCCGCGATACCCTACTAGATATATTATCATCAAAGCCCGGATTGCTTCATTTGTTTTGTTGTGGGTCTACCTATTTTTCATTTCATCATCGTCATGCTACTGAGCGCAGGTCTCCACCACGCTGGCCCAATGGGAATTGGTAGGCTCATTAAAGAGAACATTAAGGAGAACTTTCAGGCATGCAGGTTTCCTCACGATGTTTTCCTTCACCGTTGAACCATGTGATATTTTATTGCTCTCCGAAAAGCCAGAAGTGCGTGAGGTGCCCGGGATCGAACCTGCGACCACTAGGCTGTCACTCATGGTACATAGGTATATTATAATTCTAATATATAATGTGTTACAAAAATAAATTCAAAATTACTTATTTCATGTAGGCTAACTTAGCTAGCTGTTATGAAAAGTCAAGCCTCTACCACCAGCACCAGTTCGGAAAGCAGATTCCTTTGAGATTTGAAAAGAATATCTCTGTACCTATAAGTTTCGGTAAAATTATACCTGTACATTCAATCGACGCGGAATGAATGCATGAATAGGTACTTCTCATCAATAAGCAGGCTTAACTGCTCCCGATTACATCTGATACCGTAAAGCCGATAACAGCCTACCCCTGACATTGATAAAGGTGTGTTCGTGTAGAAATGCGGGTAGGTTCAACGGACACGTGTTACGTGGTGGCTTTTTATCTATTTTTAGCAAAGATTTATTTATATAGCGGTCTTATATTTTATAATATTAGATACTAGCTGATGCCCGCGACTTTGTCCGCGTGGATTTAGTTTTTAAAGTCCCTCGGGAACTCCTTGATTTTCCGGGATAAAAAGTAGCCTAGATGTTGACCCGAGTAATAAGCTACCACGGTATAAAATTTTGTAGAAATCTGTGCGGTAGTTTTTACGTGAAAGAAGGACAAACAAACAGACAAAAATTAAATAAAAATCTGTTTTGGGCTCAGTATCGATAGTAAAGCATCCCCCGATTAAAATTTTCAAAATATATTAAATGTACAGAAATCTTCCAGTTACAGTTTTATTATATGTATAGATAAGTAGTTAGAAGAGTCCGTCTTAAGGCTGTGTTAATACCAAATTACGAATTTATATTTATAAATTATTTCTACATTGACTTAAGTCTAGTCCTCGCCCACTCCTACTGGCCACGCCGCCGTATCGCCGAACTTAAAGCAATTTAGTACGAGTTTGCACAACTCGACACCGATCAACGTTGCTTAAACGCACTTGACTCCGAAAAGTCAGAGGTGCGTACCCGGGATCGAACCTATGAATTATAAAATAAACAATAATAATCTGAAGTCTGGATTCGAATCCCCGAACCGATACTTTCACTCCTTCTTTTAACCGTTAGGCCACCAAAGTAATGATGCAATGTGTGTAATAAACGAAGGCAACAAGTGTCGTGACGGTAAATTCTTACACTTTTTTTCGGCTAGCCTCCATCCGCCGAACCGTCAGAAAAGGAAATGCGTTCCAATAATAACATGGTAAGCAATCTAGAAACATCGAATGCGATTTAGTGATATTTTACGAGTAGTTACGAGGTTATCACTATAAGCAACAAATTATTATGTTGTGAATTTTGATCAACAAGTAGCGCAACATATTGAGTAAAGACGTGAAAGTTTAGTTTTTTTTCATATAATTACCTGAATTTGCCAAACATGTTGAGTGGCATTTCAGCATACTCCGTCATATCACCTAGTGATGTCACTGCCAAGCGCCAGCTTATTAATGAAATGGAAATAAATAAAAGTGAATCATTAAAATCGAAAATAGGTAAGTATAGATAGGTAGTATATTTCACGTGTTACTTGGTCACTGGGTATTTGGGTAACCTTATGTGTAGTGACCTACTTAGATGACGGTTCCACATCCCGACGGGAATTGTAACTTTAGAAGAGCGTCTCATACTTTTCGCGTTTTACTTCAGCGTTAGCTTTCATTTTCATAAACGGTGTAACGTTTTATAACGGGGTGTGTAACGAGGGATTTGATTTTAGTATAATTTAATATAAAACATTATTAAAAAAAACTGACTTCAAACGCCCGCGCCACTAAAAAGTGGGTATATAATTTATTGTTGATATATTAAAACCGCTCGACCAATTTCGATAAAATTTTATTGGGACCACCTTGGAAATATACCCTTTAAAAAAAAAGAATTTTCAAATCGGTTCAGGCGTCTTCGGGTAATCGGTGAACATACATAAAAAAAAGATTCCGATGAATTGAGCACCTCCTCCTTTTTTGAAGTCGGTTAAAAATACAAAATTACAAAATATTGTTTGTATTGTATAACAAGTTTAAATTTAAAATTTAAAACACCCCAAACATCCAATGTACGATATACCTGACATCCTGCTACCCAGTTTTGTGCTTCATTAGCAGATTCTTCTCCTCGATCCTCGATCGTTATGTATCTACTCATTGAGACCATTCTAATGAGCCCAAACACACTATATCTGCTGTAAGTTGCTGAGGAGTTGGGTATCCCGCAGACTACTTGATGCTGCAGCATCAACTCAAATTTACCATCCCTTGGAAATAATTCGAAGTCACAGCACACCAAAGTTCAAATCAATCGCGCCAGTGAAAGCTTGTGAGACCCTTTTAATCAAGTAGGAAATGGTCTGATGATCTTCAGACTCCTGAGCAGATATACATACCTTATAGCTAAGATCCCCCTCGATTAAGTACATTAGCTTTCAAACAAAAAAACCACATCAAAATCGGTCCATTGGGGAGGCTGCTACAAGGGAACAGACAGACACACAAATACACACGTTGAACTAACACCCCTCTTTTTGTCGAGGGTAAAAAAGAATCAAAAGGTAAAGGCACTATATCGCTAAGTGCCGACTTCACCAACGTGGAGTGAGTTTAACCCAGGTTTAACCCAGTTTAGTTTTTGTATTGAAAATCTGTCAAAATATCAAATATTTACGCTTGGGTAAGACTTATTTTACGTTGGTGAAATCGGCCCTAAGCCAATTAATTTTTTTTATGGCAGTATTGAGATTCAGTTCAGTCGAAGTAGTAGAGTTTTTCATTTTTAAATTGATTAGTGAGCTGGTATTCTCGCCGATAAAGAAATATACATAGGTATGTAGGTAGTTTATGTGACCCGGAGGCTCAAGCGCTTTTTGAAGAACTTTCAAAAATCAAGTCTACTGGGAATCCAAGAACTGGCCCACTACCTTGATCAAAAAATTAGTTTAACCATTGAAAAGGGGAATGCATCTTGCGCTGTTGTGGTATCGAGATCTTAGATTTATGTAGTATTAGAAGTAATTTATTTTTTATTTTTGACGTGATAACGTCTTATAAATCGATGAACACCGGCTGCACGCACGAAAAAGTGTCACGTTCCGCCTGAGCCTGCGCGTGCAAGCGAGAGCGTGGAAGACATAGAGAGGCTTGCATAGGAAGCGATAGAGAGGCATGATCGGCCCAAGCATTGGCTTGTGACTAGAGATAAATTGTAATTTTCAATTAACTCCTTCTTCGTAATAAACAAAATAATGATAATTCAATTCAATTTATAAAAGTATGCAATTTTTCATCAATGTTGCTTTAATATGATGTTATCACGTAAAACTGTCGTCCGTAAACCGACTTTACAGACAACCAATTTTAATTATCAAAGCTCAAATGCTAAATATTATCCTTGTATGTCTAGACTCTAGATACTCAGGTATCACGTTCAGTGCGTTGCGAGGTTGACAGAGCCCCGACCGAGACTTTCATTCCGTGCGGACGCCAAAAATGCTGTTCTCTCATTCAGTGCGGCGAAGGTATCTTCGCCGTCTATTGAAGTAGGAAAAAGATAGATACATAGATATTTTTCCTTCGTCAAATGGAATAATGATCCGTAGCTACCTGCTTTCAGGGCAATTTCCACCTAGTCCCGCACCAGAGACTAAAATTATTACTCCAGTGCGGTTATAGGGCCAAAAGACCCCGTACCCCGCGACGCCTCCCGCGCCTTCGCACGCGCTGCGTTCGACACCAGTGATGTGCTTAGTCGATAAAGGATAACACGTGTATTGATCGCGCTTTTTCATAATAATAATGTCTCTTCCGGTTAAAAGGTGTAAAAAAAATTAAATTTACAGCGTGAAAATGAAGATCCACAACCATCGACTTCAAAATGTTGTGTGCGCGTGCGTGCTTACGTTATCACGTCAAAATCACAAAATCAAAATATTGGTAGTATTAGATCTGAATTATCACTTTACAACTTCATCAACTATCTTACTGCGACATACATAATATTATGTCGCAGTAAGATAGTTGATAAAGCCGTGATATAGCTATAAACCCAGGTTTATAGCTATATACCGGAATATATAGCTATTTGAAAGCGGTTCATAGCTATCTTACTAGGAATAAAGCTATAATAAGAACGCGATCTAGTTAATTTAGCTATCTAACTAGACTAGCTGTTAATAGAAGTCTTTTTCTTCGATTTGCACAACTGGTTACTCATTTTTAAGTCCCGACAAAAAGAAGCCGTGTTTTGATGTGATTTTTTCTGTTTGGAAGCTGGACGCGATCGAGATCGATCTTAGCTATAATTTATGAAGTTCTGTTCAGGCGTCTGAAGATCATCAGCTCATTTCTGACTTGATTAAAGGAACTTATAAACTTTCACTGGTGCGATTTATTTAAAATTTGGTGTACAATTACTTCGGATAATTTCCAAAGCATTGTAACCTTGAGCTGAGGCTGCAGCATCAACTAGGTTGCTTGATACGCAACTCCTCAGCAAAAGTAACCTCCTCCCGGGAAGTATACCTTTTGAAATAAAGTCCCATGCGAGCATAAATTTAATTTATTATGACAGTATTTTCAATACAAAAACTGTCAAAATGCCCAATTCATTCCTCGGTAAAACGCCATTCGACGTTGCTGAAATCGGCACTTATGGACACTCCACTAGGTAGACCGACGACATCAAGGGAGCTGCTGGATTCAGGCGGCGCAAGACTGAAGCTTGTGGAAGTCCATGAAGGAGATCTTTGACCAGTTGTGGAGGTCTATAGGTTGATAAAGAAGAAGAAGGAGCAGCGAAGCGGCAGAAGCACCGAAGCTCACCGTTCGGTGTAGTGGCTAAAATGCTACGCTGCATTGTTCTCGTGTCAGAGTTTGTGACAGACAGTGTGTAAGGCCTTGCAGAACAAGTAAGACTGAGTTCGAGCACAATTTTGTTATATATTTACCTATTTGCCTTTCAATAAACTACTTTTTACAATTTATAGATGTTTCAGTTCCCATCACTATTTAGCAACGTTTTGTACCCTAAAATCAGTGCGTTGCGAGGTTTAAACTGCCTCTTTTCTAATTTTGCTTATAACTTCTAATATAAAAGACAGATCCCCAAACTGTGCCAATTGTGGATACTTTATTTTATGACCTAACAGTATTTTAGAACTAAAAACTGTTATACTAAGTCGTCAAGGTTTAAATTCAACTTTTATCAGTTAAGTCTTACGGGGCAAGATAGAGCCCGAAACGCACCGAATTATGGTTTATTGTGAGGTCCTAAAAACCCCGTAACGCACCAGGGGGAAGTTTTAAAAAATCGTCGACGCAGCGAACGTGGTATACCTGAGCTTCTATTGCGTTATTTCTTGTCCTATCATACCTATCTACTCTTGTAATGCCTTTCAAATAACTCTATTCATAAATAATACCTACCGTCGAAGGCTTTAGAAAAGAACACAATAGCATAGTAATATGAGAGCCGGATAATTGGCCAATTTCAACTTCTTTTTCCATGAGAGGGGGCTGAAAATGTACCTATTTCTGATAATACACCCACCTACTTATAACTCAAACTGAAATGGTAGTACTTTTTCAACTACCTAAATCTACGAAATTCAATACATCACTAAATTCCATTGTAACCATTGTTAGGATAGCTAACTATATTATTATGTTTAAAGATTTTATACCTGTATAATATATCGATTAGTCTTGTCTGTCTATCTGTTCGTTTGTCTGTAAGTCGCAACCACTTTATTCAAAAGATAACAAAGCTGTAACAGCTTTGTTACTTGTTTTTCACTTACAAAATATTAGTTTTTTTAAGTACGTACCTAAACTAGAGCGTTAAGCAGGTATAAAAAAGTAAAGGTATAAAAATAAATATGTAAACCATTCAGGCTGATTTTGCGAGTCGTATGTCCCAAATTAAACTTTATTAACTGTGTTTGAAACTGTAATGAACGAGTAGGTACGTGTATGTTAGTAACATAATGAATGTGTATAACAAAAATTATTACTCCTATTATACATATTAAATAAATTAGAATATATTATTAGAAATAATTGGACGTCGTTATGCAAAAACGTTCCAACCCACAGCAAGTATCCAGATAGATTGGTGCGCTTGTAATTGTTTTTAGCTACGAATGTGCATTGTGGGTTGGAACATTGGAAATAAAAACATAATGATGTAAGGACTGGAACTTTTTTAATATTTATGAAGAAGGGTGGTGAAAAAAGTAGCCTAGTGCTAATAACTCAAATTTTACAGAGTTGTGGGTTGAAACGTTTTTGCTTAACTACGTCCAATTGTACCTTTAATACCAAGTTTGAACTTCAACCTCACAATTCAACAACGTCGATACATTTCGAGCATATAGTAACCTAAAAGTCCTTGTTTTAGGTAGAGTCATGGTACTACCGATTTTAGTTTCGCAAGGTTTACGGTTTTAATTCTGGCAATAGATTTACGTGAATGACAATTTCACTTTGTTAAATATATCGATAGGTAGGTACTCGAAATCAATGATCGTTGTCGAGAATAAACTTGTACTAAACCTAACTAGTGGTTCGCCCCGAACTGAGACCTCGCGGTAACGGTTTCCCATAATTACTTATTCATTCAATAGATACATGATGATCAAAATTGACATTATTATTATGCCCGTTTTCACCAACCATACCTAAATCATCCCCTTTGTAGAAGTCTCTTTACGTAGGTAGCCCCTAAATACAATCCTAACATCCCAATGTCATTTTCACCTTTAGTTGTCCCGTAGAGGTTCGTAATAACAAAGTTGACAGAAAGTGTCAACTAACTTAACATAGGTAGCCCGTAAAGATTAGGGAACTGTAGTGAAATCCTCAAGGCCTCAATCAAACTTAGGTAGGTATAGTTTTTTGGAACATTCAAATTAAATTACTTGTACACAGCGTCAACTATCGACACGATCAGAAAACATGTAAAAACAAACTGCAACGTGAAGTTTTATTGATGTTTGCTAAATGACTAAATAATTGACCGAGCGAAGCGAGGTCTCTGAGTTTACTAGAGCGATTTGCACTTGTCCGTCCGTCCGTCCGTCCGTCCGTCCGTCTGTCAGAGCCTTATAACTTTTGAATTACTGAACGTAATTACTTCAAATTTAGATATAATATGTAAACCGATGGCCTCCAGCCGAAAATGGCTTAAAAAGTTATAAAAATCTTTATTTCAGGGGGGCTCTCATAGAAGCGAATGCGAAGAAATTTTTTTTTATTTGCGATTCATAGGTTTTCTGTGTATCATTTTAAAGAAAATTTGGAACAGAGTACAACCGTATTTTTTTTTTAATTTTTTTCCTAAAATTGACGAAATGGGGGGCTTCCAAAGTGGCGATTTAATACGCTCGCTTGAAGACGCTCTCTGGGAAAATTTTCTATATATTTTCAAGTTGTACTTATTTTCTTACTTCACTTGTATCCTGTACTTGAACAACAAATACTAAAATTATATGAATATTATAAAGAAACGAGATTATTTAATTTTTAATGAGCATCAGTAAATTTCACATAGCTTCACAATAATGCTAATAGATGGCGCAGTCATTAACTATTCCATTGAACTAGGAGTTACGACTACGATTTATCCCAAAAACAGTTTTGCGTCGACCATTATTATTTAGGTACATATTATAATAACATATTATTCAATTAAAATTATTCTTTAGTTAAATATCATTTTGTATATTTTCTATTCGCGTCGATAGATGACTATTTGTACAGATGCCCCTAACCCGTTTTCACTCGTTAGTACCTACATAATAATTCAATGTTTTCACTGACGTTCCCTAACCTTTACGGGCTACCTATGATAAGTTATGTGATGATTACTGTCAACTTCTTCATCACGATCCTGTACGGGACACCTAAAAGGACATTGGGACGGATGTTAGGACTTAGGATTGTGTTTTGGAGCTACCTACGTAAAGAGACTCCTACATAGGGGATGATTTAGGTATGTTTGGTGAAAACGGGCATAATAATAATAATGTCAGTTTTGGTCGTCATGTATCGATTGAATGAATAATCATGGGATACCGTTACCGCGAGGTCTCAGTTCGGGGCGAACCACTAGTAATTTTAATTGAATAATATGTTACCTATAGCTGCATTATTTGCTATATGAGATGAGAGCGCCATCTATTGACATCATTGTGAAGTTCTGTTGTTGCTGCTCATTAAAAGTTAAATAATTTAGTTTCCTTATTACATTTATCTAATTTTAGTATTTGTTGTTCAAGTACATGATATTACGCTAAAATTATAAAACTTTCAAGCCCCAGCTTTCAATGGTTATTCCGTTGTGAGGTCAAATATAATCTCCACTTTGAAAGCCCCCCATTTCGTCAATTTTAGGAAAAAAAATTAAAAAAAAAATACTTTTGTACTCTGTTCCAAATTATCTTTAAAATGAGCCTACTATAACTCTATGAAGCGCAAAAATTTTTTTTTTCTTCGCATTCGCTTCTATGAGAGCCCCCCTGAAATAAAGATTTTTATAACTTTTTAAGCCATTTTCGGCTGGAGGCCATCGGTTTACATATTATATCTAAAATTGAAGTAATTACGTTCAGTAATTCAGAAGTTATAAGGCTCTGACAGACGGACGGACGGACGGACGGACGGACGGACGGACGGACGGACGGACGGACAAGTGCAAATTCACTCAAGTAGACTCAAAGACCTTCGCTTCGCTCGGTCGATAATTAAAGTGGACCTAAAACCAAATAATGGGAAGCGCAGTGTTGGCAGACCCCCCAGTAGATGGACCGACGACATATCTACTGATGTCGACGTACTGATCACTGGATCAGACGAGTCGCAGGATATGGCCAGCGCAAGACCGAGACCTGTGGAAGTCCATGCAAAAGACCACAGTTTGCATTTGTCCGGTTTTATTTCCGGGGTCCGGGTTTATTAGAACGAATTTAAATGTAAAATATCCTTATACTCGCAGTTAGTAGTAGGTAAATAGCTGGTAGAGCTCTCTACCAAACTTAGCCAATTTAAAAGTTTTGCAGACGATGTCAACAACGTGCATGTACCTAAAACCTACATAGAAACTTGGCTTTATGAGATGCTATCGGGACAAAGTTTTTCTGTTGTATGTAGGAACATAGATGTGAGAGATTCGCTTTGCAGTACTTGATCTACCTCTGCCCTCCAAATAAGCGTAAAGCTTGCGAACGACAATAGTGCGACTAGTAGTGTATGGGGATTGATTAGGGATTGAACCTTTCATGATGATTTGGGGAGTTATACAAGATCTCTTTGTACAGGGTCTATGTAACTATACACTTTCAGACTGTAATTGCGTGCTATTCTATTCTAGTCTAATCAAAAAACGTATTGTACTTACTTAGCGTGAATGAAATTTTATGAATGTTTATTAATATTATTATACTTTAACACTCCCTTGAATTTGCTTTAGATACGAGGTAGGTATAACATTTATTATAATACCTCGTGGCTAAAGCAAGTTCAAGGCCAAAGCTGAAATGCATGAAAAAAATGCATGAATGTTGTGGAACACTCGGTTCAAACGAAGTTCAGAATCAACCTCATCTTTCGCCACATGTTAGAACCATCTCGTAAAAAGCAGACATTAAAGCAAGTTCAAGCAAGTTCACGCTGCCCACAATAGATGGCGTTAGTAAATTTAGCCTCAAATATTTTGTTCGGAATTTCTCTTCTATAAAACTTCGTTTAAAAAATAACAAAATAGAATAAAAACCTGATCTCAAGTCAGGATTCGAACCCCGCCCCCCGAACCGATAGTTTCACTCCTTCATTTTACCACTGCGCCATCAAAGCATTGGTGGAACGTGTATAATAAACGAAGGCAACAAGGGCGGTGACTGAAAATTCTTACGCCTAGCAACAAGGGTCGTGAGTCGTGACGTCCGCCAAACCGTCCGGAAAGGAACTTTGTTCCAATACCTAAATGCTGATTGGAGTTATTTCCAGCAATAGCTACAACGTTAACATTTAGGTCCCTATTGTAGTCCGTTGCTTCGTTTTACATAATTTAATGAAATATAATGAGCGCTTTCACAGAGCTCAGTACCAAAATTCAGCGAAATCGCTCAGCGGATGATCCGTAGAAAAGTGGCGACACATTTTCGTCTATTTTTCAGTTTTAAATAATATTATATTTCGCTAGCTGACGTCCCTTGCGGCGTCCTTGCGGTTATGTGGTTCCGGAGAATTTAAACTTTGTTGCATTCATATTCTGTCTAACGTACGTACGATTATGTACGATTGTGTACGTTTAACCGCACCGATCCCATTTCAAAGCAAGGTGTGAGCGATATTAATTTATATCTCTGGATAAAATATAATATATTATATTACATCCCATAGTGAAAAGCCAGCGTAAGGATTTATAATGATTAATTTATATAAACTCTGCAAGGTAAATCTCTTTAATGAAATAACTCGCCTTAGCATAAAGGTCGGTAGAAGATTTGGCTCCTAGCGTAACTATTCAAACACCCTAAGCAACTTTAGCTTCAAAGCCTAGCCTTTGCCTATTAAGATTTACATGTAGGTATACCTACATAATTTATAGAAGGTCCTTGGAGATTTTGCGGCTTAGGTAGGGAAAATGAGTACATTTTGTCGGTGTATGTTACCTGCATGAAATAGAGTTGCCTCTATTTTACGCATAAGGTCTCTTTTGCAATATCACTACGTAAATTCTAAAACAAATTCCCCCGCCGCGTCTGTCTGTCTGTTCGTTCGCGATAAACTCAAACTACTGAACAGATTTTCACGCGGTTTTTACTTTTACCAATAGTCAGGGCGATTCATGAGGAAAGTTTAGGCGTTTAATTTGTTAAGGATTTGTGTAAATTGGTTTAAATACACACATCAAAAGTGTCTAGGGATCAACATATATTTTTGCAATAACTTTTCTCCTGATTGATATTAATTAAAATTTTCTTTAAGGATTCATCAAATAAAGTGTTTTCGTTTGTCACAGTAACGATAAACCAAGTCACCTTTGCATTAATAAAGAAATTTGCCATTTTCCTAATAAAGGGATTTTTGACATTTGAACCACTAACATTAAAGTTCCAAAAAAAGACTGAAATAACAGTTTTCTTTGAAATTTTATTGGGTAACTTAAACAATTAATAATCCGTGTGTCTACCGCGAACACTAACAACACAAGAACATCGGTTTGGCATACTCAAAATGAGTTCATCCAAATCACGCTGTGGAATGGCCGCCCATGTTCGTTGCAACAACAAAAAAAGGTCTTCTTGCCACTGGATACCCTCCATATTCGGCAGAGCTCTTCTCTGTAGCATATCCCATGCATGCTCAATCGGGTTCAAGTCTGGCGACTGAGCAGGCCAGGGCAGGACATTGATGTTAGCTGCGGCGAGAGTCTGTCTTACAACTCTTGCGGTGTGCGGTCGTGCATTATCATGCATTAACTGAAATAAGGGACCGATTTGCACTTGTAGAGGAACGATGACGTCTGATACAATCGTCTCAGCATAAATTTGAGCGTTGAGGTTGCCTCTGATCCAAATCAACACAGTTCTTCCGCCGATCCAAATACCCGCCCATACCATGATGGTTCCACCACTATAAGGATGGACTTCCTGGCAGGATTTTAATCGCTGTTGGCGTCCAGGGGTACTCCAGTGTCGTATACGTCTTGTATCCGGTCTCATACCAAAACGAGACTCATCAGAAAAGCACACGAAACGCCATTGTTCTTCTGCCCAATTTCTGTGTTCAAGAGCCCATTGATATCGAATCCTACGATTGTGCATTGCTATAGGTGGTACCCGTAGCGGTCTTCGGGAATGAAGGTTCACTTCATGCAAGCGGTTTCTGACTGTTTGGTCGCAAATTAAGTTCCCTGAAGAGTGATGAAGCCTCACGGCTAACATCATGGCGGTTATTGTTGGAGCTCTTCGAGTTAAGATTTGAATGTATCGGTCTTGTCTCCGTGTGGTGCAGCGATACCGTCCTCCATGGCGCTCAGCCACGGTACCAGTGCTTCGGTAACGTGTCCAAAGTCGACTGATAACACTCTGACTTGTATTCAGAGCTAAAGCCACAGTACGTTGCCGGGAACCAGCTTCTATCATTCCCACGGCTCTGAGCATTTCTTCCCTGCTTAAATGACGTCGCCGCTCCATAATAACGTTGGTTTTAATCAGTAGTAGGGAAACAGTAGCACTAATAGTGTCTTCAATGCGTTGTATGTTTTTATAGGGAAAATATTGACAGCTGATTTTCATCTTTTACTCGAATTTGATTGACAGTTCCTGATTCAAATTATGAAATGCACAAAAAAGGATCCATATAAATTTATAAAATCATAAATTTATTACAAAGCCACATCTCAATCTCAAGAAATCCACATAAAAATGCTTGATCCCTAGACACTTTTGATGTGTGTATTATGACGATAATTGTTGAAAGTTCTGTAGTTGTCTAGTTGTAGTAGGTACCTATATCTGGTATGGGGATGGTCAGAATAAAAGTAAAATGCAGAAAACTGCTATCACATTGTTCTTTCACTGGCCTAATTATATATCTACTTCAGTTTTCGCTCTTGACAGAGCGGTCGTGGTGCTACTCGGGTGTTGTGGCACACTTCACTATACGCCTCCACTCTTCCCTAACAGCTACCTTCCTCGTACATTCATGTAACGGGACGTCCACCGCAGTCTTCACTTGGTCCATTTTATGGGCAATCTGCCACGCGCTCTTGTGCCCTCTACTCTTCCTTGGACCACTAGACGTTCAATCGAGACATCACCACGTCTTGATACGTGACCAGAGAAAGTAAGAATGCGAGCCTGCTTGCACAATGGAGGACAGACGCTGCTACATGCAGAGTTCTTCAGAGAGAGAGATTGGACTTGTTGGTCTGAAATTCATTCCAAGATACTCTCAACATTCTTCTCCAGCACCACACTTAAAGAGAGTCTATTGATCTATTCTTTTCTTCTCAATTTCTCGCGGAGTAATTATACCTACGTTAATTTGTTCTAAGCGCGTTTTTTCCGGTCAAGTATCAAGGTCGGATGATCAAGTAATTGGATGGCCGATTTTGACCAATAGTAATATTTCATCATCATCATCATCATTAGCAACCCATCAACGGCTCACTACTGAGCGCAGGTCTCCTCTCAGAGAAGGGTTATAGGCCATAGTCCACCACGCTGGCCCAATGCAAATTGGTGGACTTCACACACCTTCGAGAACATCATGAATTTTAACTCCATTCTAAAAATAATCTTTAGGAAGTAAGTCTGGAGCTATAACCAATAGCGGAAGCCTCACCTCTACCTATCTTTAGTGTTTCATTGACAATTTGTGAAAAACTCTTTTGTGGCTAAATTAAAATCGAAAAAAAAGAGTATATGTAGGCATGGAGATAAATTAGGTACAATGTAAGTATATCGCAAACATAATCGCAAGCACATTTTCTTATGTCATCAAAGACGTCACAGTGACGTCGCTCGTTGCCCCGAGCGCGGCGTTCATTCAGACTTGTTTGTCCTGTAATTTATTATTGAAACGACCTTCATCCCCCGAGGAGCAGTCACTACGATTATCACGGTATGATGAGCTCGTGATGTGCGTGGGCAAGCTTACCTAAATCTTGAGATATCAGGTTTTTTTTAAATAAGTAACTTAGCTAAGTAACTAAGCGTCGCGACAATCTTCGTCCTTGACCAGCGCGCATATACTCGTATTATTGGATTCAATGTCCCTGTCCATCCTGTGCTTACAGTCAAGCCTTTCGTTCGCGAACCTTGGACATGCTACGAGTATGTGTTCTACTGTTTCGACGGTGGTCTCATCGCAAACACACAATGGACTGGGGGCAAGATTAAATCTAAAGAGGTAGCTTTTAAATCCACCATGACCCGTGAACAACTGAGACATGGTATTATTTAGCCTGATATTTTTCAAAGTCTTGAAAGCTTCTTGGACTTCAGGGAAGAATGATTTCGTGACAGCGCCAGGTGCTGCTGTGCTATATCTTTCTTGCCAGGCGCTTTGAGAGTTGGGCCCTTGACGAGCCGCTTGGCTGAGGACAAAGGGAGTCGGTCGTAGGTTGGCGCATACTCGTGAGATATCAGGTTAAAAATACTTAAAGAAGCCCACTTAATTTTATGAAATTTATTGGTAAAATTCAGGGGTTGGCTTGGTAACAGCCGAGCAAGGGTCTTTTTGAATTAGATCCTAATATTACGTGTGTAAATTATATTTGCTACCGGTGTAGTATAAAATGTATTCTTATGGTGTCCAATCCAATATGGCGGATTGCTGTATTAGGGTTCCGTACCAAAATGGTAAAAATGGAACCCTTATGGTGAGACTTTCTCCGTCCGTCCGTCCGTCCGTCCGTCCGTCTGTCACAGTCGATTATTTCAGTAAATATTAAAGCTATCGACATGAAATTTGGCATAGTTGTGTATAATAGTGGCCCAACATCATTGGAATAAAGAAAAATTGAAAATTATTTTTAGTTTTATTAAAAAAGGGGGAAAATCGGGGGTTTGAAATTTCAAAGTAAAATAACTATACCGAGTGGGGTATCATATGAAAGGCCTTTACTTGTGTTCTCCGAAAATCTGAAATAATTAAGATCAATAGAGGTTGATGTATATTTTACAGGAAAAATAAAATCAACGCAAAAATTATTTTAGTTTGATTAAAAAAGGGGGGAAAATCGGGGGTTTGAAATTTCAAAGTAAGATAACTATACCGCGTAGGGTATCATATGAAAGGCCTTTACTTGTGCATTCTGAAACAGTTTTTTTTTTATTTCTATATATAATAGTTTTTGATTAATCGGCAAAATGTCGAAAAAAATACCGTTCCCCCCCCCTTATCTCCGAAGTTTGCCAATTGAAAAATCTGAAATAATTAAGATCAATAGCGGTTGATGTATATTTTACAGGAAAAATAAAATCAACGCGAAAATTATTTTAGTTTAATTAAAAAAGGGGGAAAATCGGGGGTTTGAAATTTCAAAGTAAGATAATTGACCGAGCGAAGCGAGGTCTCTGAGTTAACTAGAGCGATTTGCACTTGTCCGTCCGTCCGTCCGTCCGTCCGTCCGTCCGTCTGTCAGAGCCTTATAACTTTTGAATTACTGAACGTAATTACTTCAAATTTAGATATAATATGTAAACCGATGGCCTCCAGCCGAAAATGGCTTAAAAAGTTATAAAAATCTTTATTTCAGGGGGGCTCTCATAGAAGCGAATGCGAAGTAAAAAAAAAAATATCGCGTTACATAAAATTGTTACGTATCATTTTAAAGATAATTTTTAACTGAGTACAAAAATATTTTTTTTTTAATTTTCCCCTTAAAATTGACGAAATGGGGGGCTTTCAAAGTGGCGATTTTATACGCTCGCTTGAACACGCTCTCTAGGAAAATCCGCTATGGATTTTCAAACTGATTTAATTTTTTTAGGTCACTTATATCCTGTACTTGAACAACAAATACTAAAATTATATGAATATTATAAAGAAACGAGATTATTTAATTTTTAATGGGCATCAGTAATTTCATATAGCATCAACATAGCTTCACAATAATGCTAATAGATGGCGCAGTCAGTAACTATTCCCATGGAACTACGAGTTACGACTACGACCTATCCCAAAAACAGTTTTGCGTCGACCATTATTATTTAGTTACTTATTATATTTTTTTTTTTTTCGACTTTTATCCGTTTTTCTTTTTCTTCTTATTATTAACGTTTTATTATATTATAGATAGAAAATTTCATATATACAATACTATAAACCTAAATTTAATTCTAAAATTAAAACTAAAATAAAAACTAATTAAAATCTAAAACCCCATCCAAGCCACCGCAGTGTGGCATAGTAATACAATAATTGTATTGTAATTTTTTTTGTACCATATTATTCAATTAAAATTATTTTTTAGTTAAATTTTAGTTAAATATTGTATATTTTCTATTCGCGTCGATAGATGACGATTTGTACAGATGCCCGTAACCCGGTTTCACTCGTTAGTACCTACATAATAATTCAATGTTTTCACTAACGTTCCATAACCTTTACGGGCTACCTATAAGTTAGGTTATTGATGTTTTCTGTCAACTTATTTATCACGATCCTGTACGGGACACCTAAAAGGATATTGGGACGGATGTTAGGACTTAGGATTGTATTTAGGAGCTACCTACGTTAAGAGACTCCTACTTAGGGGATGATTTAGGTATGTTTGGTGAAAACGGGCATAATAATAATGTCAGTTTTGGTTATCATGTATCGATTGAATGAATAATCATGGGATACCGTTACCGCGAGGTCTCAGTTCGGGGCGAACCACTAGTTATACCGAGTGGGGTATCATATGAAAGGCTTTTACTTGTGCATTCTAAACCAGATTTTTATTTATTTCTATATATAATAGTTTATGATTAATCGGCCAAACTCTAACTAGCATAGTTTTTTTTATATTAACAATAAACCTCTACAAGCAAAGTTAACGATAATTAAGCAAATTAATATAATATTATCGTTTTACTTTTACTTTTGGAGTACGGAACCCTCGGTGCGCGAGTCCAACTCACACTTGGCCGGCTTTTTTTATATTTTTATTTTATCAAATTAAATATCAATCTCGATCAAAATAGAAACATAATTAAGTTTTTTTAAATCCATGAATCCTATTTCACTGGACAAATTCATAATTGCATTGATTCTTGATTAATGTCATGCCTATTGTCTGAAAATAATTACATCAGCGTGACGATTGCAATCACCTCTCATTGAAAAAAAAAAATTCAAAATTCAAAATTATTTATTTCATATAGGCCAACCTGTGGCTCTTATGACACGTCAAGATTCTACCACCGGTTCGGAAAGCGGATTCTGCTGAGAAGAGCCGGCAAGAAACTCAGCAGTTGCTCTTTTCAAAATAATCATTTTACAATATTAATAAGTAGCTATTACATTGTAGTAAGTTTTTATACTATCTTGTGGGCAGCTGGATGCCAAGCTGATTTAACCCGTGCATCTTTGTTAGAATAGAATATGACATTTCCACAAAACGTACTACAATTCAATTCATGTCAAAGACGGGCAGACAGAAAGTAGTCCCATTCCCGCCGGCGGCACCCGTTCACGAGCATGACGCATGATCCAGCCATTGCTTTGCTCGACCATATTTGAGGGTACGTAACAATCGGCTGAACTTACAGCGTTCTTGTTGATTCAATGCATTTTAACCAATAGCGAAATAGCAGCAGCCAATCAGCTTGGTTAGCGTTTAGCGTTGTTAGCGTTTCAAAAATGAAACGAACAATAGGGTTGTTAGCGTTTCACTTTTGATATGCTAACACTTGTGGGCTTGTGGCCCTCAACTATCTGCACATTTTCAGCTCAATTGGAAACCGGGAATGGTTCTAACACATCTTGCAAGACTTGACCTAAACATACATTGCTAGTTAAATAAAAGCTTGTAAAAATAAGATGATAAATAGAAATTTAGCTTATGTATGTATGTTATGTACTAGGCATGATTAAAAGTCTACACATACTCAGATCGCGAGCAATTTCCTCTCATTCATTGAGGAGTTCCGTTCTCCATCTCCGAAGATATTCATCAAATTTTCACCAAATTTAAATGGGACAAATAAAAAAAAAAATTGAAATCCGTTAAGATTTGATGGAGATATGGAGTAATATCGTCAAAAAAACCGCGTCGAATTGAGAACCTGCTCTTTTTGTCTTTTTTGAAGTCGGTTAATAAAAACAAGCGACGAGATGAATCGATTTTCATACCCACTATCTGGTGAAAGATTTCATTTTCATTACATGTTTCAGCACTTGAGCTTTCTGGGGTGGGACCACCTGTCTCCCTTTCTGGCTACGCCCAAGGCTTGTGCCAACTTTCTTTCATTCAAAGTACTTGTAGAACTTAGTATCGGCTCAGACTTCTTTTTGTATTGAAATAAAAATACATGTAAGAAAAGCTTCTTTTTAGATTTTAGAGAGTATAGCGAAGAAACTTTACAATTAAGTCAGAGTTTTTTATTATTTCGCTTCTACGCTTCATTGTAATGGAATGGTTATTCAAATTTCAAGTCTTCAAACCGTAGAACATCGTTATTGTTCAATAAATAATCGACTGTGACAGACGGACGGACAGACGGACGGAGAAAGTCTCACCATAAGGGTTCCATTTTTACCATTTTGGTATGGAACCCTAAAAACGTACGTCTACTAAGTATATTAAAATACCTAGGTACTTTTTAACTGACTTCCAAATAAGGAGGAAGTTCTCAATTTGCCCGATATCTTTTTTAGGGTTCCGTACCAAAATGGTAAAAATGGAACCCTTATGGTGAGACTTTCTCCGTCCGTCCGTCCGTCCGTCTGTCACAGTCGATTATTTCAGTAACTATTAAAGCTATCGACATGAAATTTGGCATAGTTGTGTATAATAGTGGCCCAACGTTATTGGAATAAAGAAAAATCGAAGATTATTTTTAGTTTTATTGAAAAAGGGGGAAAATCGGGGGTTTGAAATTTCAAAGTAAAATAACTATACCGAATGGGGTATCATATGAAAGGCCTTTACTTGTGGATTCTAAAACAGTTTTTTATTTATTTCTATATATAATAGTTTTTGATTAATCGGCCAAAATTTCGAAAAAAAGAACGTTCCCCCCCCTTATCTCCGAAGTTTACCAATCGAAAATTATGAAATAATTATGGTCAATAGAGGTTTATGTATATTTTACAGGAAAAATAAAATCAACGCGAAAATTATTTTAGTTTAATTAAAAAAGGGGGAAAATCAGGGGTTTGAAATTTCAAAGTAAGATAATTATACCGAGTGGGGTATCATATGAAAGGCCTTTACTTGTGCATTCTAAAACAGTTTTTTATTTATTTCTATATGTAATAGTTTTTGAGTAATCGGCCAAAATATGGAAAAAAATACCGTCCCCCCCCCCCCCCCCTTATCTCCGAAGTTTACCAATCGAAAAATCTGAAATAATTATGGTCAATAGAGGTTTATGTATATTTTACAGGAAAAATAAAACCAACGCTCTAACTAGCATAGTTTTTTTTATATTAACAATAAACCTCTACAAACAAAGTTAACGATAAATAAACAAATTAATATAATTGACCGAGCGAAGCGAGGTCTCTGAGTTTACTAGAGCGATTTGCACTTGTCTGTCCGTCCGTCCTTCCGTCCGTCCGTCCGTCCGTCCGTCCGTCCGTCCGTCCGTCCGTCCGTCCGTCCGTCCGTCCGTCCGTCCGTCCGTCCGTCTGTCAGAGCCTTATAACTTTTGAATTACTGAACGTAATTACTTCAAATTTAGATATAATATGTAAACCGATGGCCTCCAGCCGAAAATGGCTTAAAAAGTTATAAAAATCTTTATTTCAGGGGGGCTCTCATAGAAGCGAATGCGAAGAAATTTTTTTTTATTTGCGATTCATAAGTTTTCTGTGTATCATTTTAAAGACAATTTGGAACAGAGTACAACCGTATTTTTTTTTTATTTTTTTCCTAAAATTGACGAAATGGGGGGCTTCCAAAGTGGCGATTTAATACGCTCGCTTGAAGACGCTCTCTGGGAAAATTTTCTATATATTTTCAAGTTGTACTTATTTTCTTACTTCACTTGTATCCTGTACTTGAACAAAAAATACTAAAATTATATGAATATTATAAAGAAACGAGATTATTTAATTTTTAATGAGAATCAGTAAATTTCACATAGCTTCACAATAATGCTAATAGATGGCGCAGTCATTAACTATTCCATTGAACTAGGAGTTACGACTACGATTTATCCCAAAAACAGTTTTGCGTCAACCATTATTATTTAGGTACATAATATAATAACATATTATTCAATTAAAATTATTCTTTTGTTAAATATCATTTTGTATATTTTCTATTCGCGTCGATAGATGACGATTTGTACAGATGCCCCTAACCCGTTTTCACTCGTTAGTACCTACATAATAATTCAATGTTTTCACTGACGTTCCCTAACCTTTACGGGCTACCTATGATAAGTTATGTGATGATTACTGTCAACTTCTTTATCACGATCCTGTACGGGACACCTAAAAGGACATTGGGACGGATGTTAGGACTTAGGATTGTGTTTTGGAGCTACCTACGTAAAGAGACTCCTACATAGGGGATGATTTAGGTATGTTTGGTGAAAACGGGCATAATAATAATAATGTCAGTTTTGGTCGTCATGTATCGATTGAATGAATAATCATGGGATACCGTTACCGCGAGGTCTCAGTTCGGGGCGAACCACTAGTATTATCGTTTTACTTTTACTTTTGGAGTACGGAACCCTCGGTGCGCGAGTCCGACTCGCACTTGGCCGGCTTTTTTTCTATGTACGTCCATCGATTCCTCCGTGATTTACCTATGGACCGATACACGTGAATTTTTTATGCTTATGAACAATGAACATCTAAATATATATAAAAGTGTGACTGACTGACTGATTGACTGACTGATCTATCAACGCACAGCTCAAACCACTGGACGGATTGGACTGAAATTTGACACAAAGATAGCTATTATGGCGTAGGCATCCGCTAAAAAAGGATTTTTGAAAATTCAACCCCTAAGGGTTTAAAATAGGGGTTTGAAAAAGTCGAACTAAACGTGAGCGAAGCTGCGGGCAAAAGCTAGTAATGTTATAAAATTGGATTAATTATACTGTCAGATACCTGCTAAATAATTTAAATGCGAAAGTATGTTTGATTGTTGGTTTGCCCTTTAATCAAGCAGTAATGGGGCAACAGAGGGGATATTTTTGTGTGGATTAAGACCTAGGACAGGATAATTTTCATCCCGGTAAAACCAAATGCTACCGCGGGATTATAACCACACGACGACGACGTATTTAAAGGTGATTGTAATCGTCATACTAGCAATCAGAAATCTGATTGTGAACTGATTGTGTAAAAACACAATCCCACAGCCGTTAGTTACTGTCTGAAACTAATAGTGAAGTTTTACAAACACACAAATCTCTGTCTTGAATATATTTTTCCATATCTTGTCTCCGTGAAATTGGAAGCTGTAGGATCAATTTAGAGATACCAGTATTCATTACGTACCTATAAGGTTTCTATTAATATCAAATTGGCCGCAGCCCCCAGAAGACCTCGGGTCGCCCACAGCTATCACCGTGGTTGAAATATTAAAGCTATTGATAGATTTGTTGGATCTAGTTGAACAAATCTAACGTCCATTCCAATAATTAATTGCTTTATAACTTCATAATATGTACTTATTTGACTCGGATAATCTATATATATAAAAGAAAGTGGTGTTAGTTACACTATTTATAACTCAAGAACGGATGAACCGATTTGGCTGAAAATTGGTGGAGAGGTAGCTTAGAACCAGGAGACGAACATAGGATACTTTTTATCCCGTTCGACCGCGTTTCCGTCAAGTCACTATAAAACGTGGTAGGTATAACAAAAACGCATCTGACATGGAATAACAAAACGCAAATGACAGTGGAATAACAAAACATAAATGGCAGCTAAACGTAATTTTGTCTTTGGTGAAGTATGGTAAAAAATTTGACAATTATAAAAAGTGTTATAATAAAGCATTACTGATATTATAAATGCGAAAGTGTGTTTGTTTGTTGGTTTGTCCTTCAATCACGTCGTAACAGAACAGCGGATTGATGCGATTTTTTGCATGGGTATAGTAATGGATGTAGTAGTGGTTCCTCAGACCGGGAGAGCTACTTTTTATCTCGGATAATTAAAGAGTTCCCGCGGGATTTTTAAAAACTAAATCCATGCGGACGAAGTCGCGGGCATCAGCTAGTACGGTATAAGTAGTAGGTACTAATGTAATCCTGCTATGAAGGCGAAAGTGAGGATGGATGGATTTGTGTTGGCTGGCTGGCTTTGTATGGATGTTTGTTATTTTTCACGCAAAAACTACTGAACGGATTTCGATGAAATTCACCATGAAAAGACGTGATAGCTTCA
This sequence comes from Oeneis ivallda, assembly GCA_029955525.1. NCBI lineage: Eukaryota > Metazoa > Arthropoda > Insecta > Lepidoptera > Nymphalidae > Oeneis > Oeneis ivallda. Next base: position 16,962,471 of record JARPMR010000024.1, on the reverse strand, counting down.
GAATAAATAATTTAAATATATCAGAATAGCACTTATCTATACTATTTATAATATTATAAAGTGGAAAGATTTTTTGTTTGTTTGTACCGAATAGGCTCTGAATCTACTGGACCGATTTTAACCATTTTTTCACCAATAGAAAGCTAAGTTATCAGGTAGTAGCTAAGTAACATAGGCTATAATTTATTTTCAAAAAATTAGAGATCCTTATGACAATTTCAATAATGTAACCCAAAGTAGCAAAATTTTGCGTACAAAATGCATTATTTGGGTTATACTGAGAAAAACTATTGATGATACATAACAATTATGTACTACATGATTAAAGTACTTCTTATTATTCTCTACAAGAAAGTCCCCGAGGGAATATATCTAACTATCATATTTAAGTCACAATAATAGCTTTTGTAGTCTAAAATTTAATTAGATCCGATTAGTCTTTATTATCGTGTAGTATTAATTCTTCCTTACTAATAAATGCGAAAGTGTGTTTGTTTGTTGGTTTTTCCGTCAATCACGCTGTAACAAAGCTACGGATTCACGTGATTTTTTGGATAGGTAAAGTTCAGAACCTGGAGAAAATCGGAAAATCAAAGAGTTCCCGCGGGATTTTAAAAACTAAATCCACGCGGACGAGGTCGCGGGCATCAGCTAGTTATTATATAAACTTAGAAGTATAGAGGACGCCATCCAACTCATGTAAAATTGTCAATTTGTGGAAAGTTGTTTTAAAAATCTCATAATTAGACGGTGAGATAAATGCTCTTTCATGTCGTCTTAAATGTCGGACCGCAACGGAATGCCTACGGCAAACTTACGGTAGATATGAGTGAACCACTATGGCTTTAAATAGAACGAGATTTGTTGGATACACGGCCTGCAGGTTAGGCGGATCTAAGCCGATAATTCCCGGACGTGCGGCCCTGACCTCAACAGGTATTATTCAGTCCGTTCGGGTTATCTGGTTAGGGCCTTTGAGGTAGATGCAAATACGTCGGCATATCTCGCTAAATCAATAATGCGGTGGGAGCTTTTGTTTATAACCTCAATTAACTTGTGTACCCGGCTTTGCTTACGTGAAAAGATCTAGGGGGTTCTACCTATCTATCACGGGTTCTACTCAACCAATTACGATCGACGACAAAACAAAGTTAATAAAAATAAGCATCATGAAAGTAGTCTCGGTTTACTTGGGTCAGCGCCTTTTGCGTGAACGCGCTAACAATAAAATAAACCGGGAAACTATTCTTTACCCAATGGGTAGTAGAGACATCTAGATTCCAGGTAACTTGGAAGGGGCAAGGCAGTAATAATATTAATACCCACACAGAATCCCCACCCTGGAATCGAACCCGGAGCTCCCACTTTAAGACCACAGCGTCACTACTATGCTAATTTAGCTCATACAATATATAATTTTCGACGACCTATTTAAAAGTGATCCACGAAAAGTGTAAACCTATTACTTATTAGCCCTAACACTATCCCACAACCTGAGCATTTTTGTGGTAGATACACTTTACAGAAAAACTATCACGCCTATAGATTTGTGCTTTAACATAGTAATTTAACTGCATATCCAGATGTGTTATCTGTCAAAAAATATAATTTTATAACCATTAAAAAAATAAACATTAACAATTTTGTATTCATTGAATAGAATATTATTGTACTATTAACACCATCTGTTAAAAAACCAAAGAGTTAACATCTCTGCAACAGAACTTATTGCCCGTTAGAAAGACTACGCGAGCCCTCACAAAGCTCAGCTTTTTGCTAGTTTATATTTTGTTCAACAGTTGTTTATTTTGTTTAAGAATTTACGTTCTGTACCCGACGGAATAAAATGATTGAAATAGTCTTAATTATTAGTTGGTTTAATAGGTACTCAAAGAGTCTTAAGCTTTACAGAAATATTTATAAACCTCCAAGAAATACCTAATTTAAGCTTTGACAAATGAACCACTATGAATTTAAGTGACGTAGCAAATACTGAAAACATTAAGTAGACTGTCCCTAATTACGTTAATAGGACTGAAGAGAATCGCAGGTCTGTACAAGTAATTTATGATATTACTGACTCCTAATATTCCAAGACATTTTATAAAGTAATATTATGTCATTAAATATTCATTTAGTTTACAATATATTATTTTCGTCAGTTTTAATCAGGTGTCTGGGACTGCATCAATACATAACAAGATCGCCTCGGGTTATTTTGTCTTTTACGTGTTTGACTTTGTAGTGTCATTCTAAATTAGGTTTTCAAAGAGGGTGGTAAATAAATAAAATCGTGGCGAAGGTGGCGAAAGGTCATGTCTGAATGTTCACCTAGTTCGTTTATTTAGTCTCGTCTAATGAGACATTTCTAACATCCAAAAATACTGTCGTAATATCGCAAGCAATCGCAAGCTTTTTATAGTTTTCTCAACATCACAATAAAAATAATATAAAAATCAATACAGTCAAAAGCACTATCTCAAACTTTCAATTGATATCTACGCGAGTCACATTTGTGATTTATCGTTTTTCCAATATTTTTGCCAAAACAACGCAGTCGCGGTGTTTGTTACCAAACTGTTCCGAAACGGCCGGGCCGATTTTTATGAAATTTTGTGTGCATATCGGGTAGGTCTGAGAATCGGCCAACATCTATTTTTCATACCCCTTAATGATAAGGGTGACCCACCCCTAAATATTTTTGTTGGCGGTACGAAGTTCGCTGGGTCAGCTAGTTGTGTTATAATATTTAAAAACGTTATTTTAAATGAACAAAAAAATATCAGTCAAATACCCAATTACGTATAACAAACATGTATTGTGATGTGAGCTGTATTTTTTTTCTTACTGTTTACGGAAATGGAATCTGTTCGTCACTCAACGTTGTTTTGCGTACCTACTTATGCGTAGGTTTGGACATTAATCTGTGTGAAGCATATTTTTTTTTCATTCCATAATATTTTCCAATATAAGTTCAAGTTTTCCAAAGCATGTTTCATACGGATCTGTATGTATTATAAGAATTGACATAAGGTATTGTTATTCTTCAGAAAAGTCTGAAAAATCTAGGCCAACTTGAGACTTTTACGATACAACCAACACCTACAATAAGAACATTGGTTCTGACAGCACATTACAGGCAGGAGCAGACAAAATCTCAGCAAAGGGTTCCGTACCAAAATAAAAAATAACCCTTATGGTGCGATTTTCTTCGTCCGTCCGTCTGTCACAGTCGATTATTTTAATATCGAATTGGAATAGTCGATATAATAGTGGCCCAACATCATTGGAATAAAAAAATCGTTTTTTCTTTACACGCCATCATAGTTTTTGATTAACTGTGCTAAATGTCGAAAAAAATACTAACGATTAATAAAAAAAAATATGAATAAGCAAATTAATATAATATATTCGAACTTCTGGAGTACGGAACCCTCGGTGCGCGAGTCCGAATCGCCACTCGCACTTGGCCGGTTGTTTTGATTCGTCCGCGTGGAGTTAGGTTTTTAAAAATCCCGCGGGAACCCTCTTTTTTCCAGGATACAAGGAAGTCCTCAACTATATCCGTGCAAAAATCACGTCGATGCTGTATGAATGAAGGACAAACTAATAAACTTTCGATTATAGTAAGGATAGGCCAACTTGCGGCTAATACTAGGTATGTTAAGACTCTACAACCAGTTGGGAAAGCACTAGGGACTAAATAAGAACAATTTCTACTTATTGTGTAAACTATAAATAGTCGGGAGAAGCCTATAATTCCAGTAGTGCTGGTAACCCCACCTCTACTAAGTCTTGTGTACATCAGATTCTACGAGCGCTCGCAATAAATGTGGCGTAAACTGTAAAGTATAAAAGGGAGCGATAAAAAGTTTTATTGGGGCAATACGGCGAAGGTTTAAATAAAGCTCTTTCACCGTATCCGTTAAATTAATGGAAACATTTTTAAAACTTTTAGTATTTGGCGGCGGAATTGATTCTTACGTCCTTCGATTCTTCTAAACTGAAATCTCTCAAATAGTGATAACCAAAAAGTGGTTTTGTGTAATGTAAATTCAATATTTTACGTTGATTGTACGGGTCTGCCCGCGAAATTAAAATTTAATTTGGTTTTTCGCAATTTGTAAACTAAAACTACAAAGTAGACTTATGGCATTCTAATTGCGACAATGACAGTATGGTCTTCACAGGTTTTATAAAAATCTTTACTTTAAAGTGTAAGTCCAATTCGATATTCTGACTAATTTCTTAAACTGGACACTTTCGAGTAAAGATTAGGTATATAAACCTGTGAAGATGATACTGCCATCTTCGCAATTAGAATGCCATAAGCCTACTTTGCCGTATTAGTTTACAAATTGCGAAAAACCAAATTAAATTTGAATTTCACGGGCATAATCAACTTTAAAAGTCACCCCCGACATGGGAATCAATGCCCGACCTATGTATACCTATCTGACATCCTATGTTAGGGCAGACTGGCTACATTTAGCGGCAGCGATCAGCGCTTTCGCAACTAGATCGCGTTTTAACGATTTAAAAGCGTTCGATACTATGCTAAAAGTAGCGAAGGTCAGCGTTTAAAAATCGCAAAACGTATCGGCTAAAAAACGCAACTGGATCGCTGCGTCCGGCGTTTGTTGTGTGCTCACGTTAGCGATCGGACGCGGAATCGAGCTTCCGAACAGCGGCGTCTCAAAATCATAAAAACTCCGATCGCTGCCCCTAAAAGTAGCCAGTCTGCCCTCTCCCTTACCCACCGCTTTTTTGTTCCATCATCTAATAGTCAAGACTCGACAAGACCAATCCAGCGAGTACAAAGAGCTGAGTTACTGTGACCACATGTTACATCATCAAACAAAATTCAAATGTCGTCATTATAATCTCAACCCATCGCAGTCCCACTTCTGGGCATGGGGTCTGCTCTAAGAAGAAGTGTTTCGCTATTATAGTTCACCAGGCTGGCTGAGTGATTCCTTCAGTCAAAGAAAGTGATGTGTTTAATTGCTTTAAAACGTATGTAGCTAGTACCGTCGTCGGTGGGATCAAAGTCAGACATATTTGTTGCACAACGAGTAAAGGTAGCGTGGGAAAATCACTTCATTTGCTAGGATGTTTATTCTCCAAACAAAGTACCCTCAAAAACCCCTCCTTTGCATTTATTAGCCATGGTCCAGAAACGGGAATTATTACTCAAAAACTAATCAGGCCCTAGGAGAACGCATCTCTTAAAACTCTGAAACCCTAATAACGGCCCCTGATCTCACATCCAATCAATTTAACCTCAACACGACAGACAAACCACCATCCGAATGTAAGGGCAGTCATCAAAAACATCAAAGTATTAATTAATCATTTACACCAATCCAAGCGCACAGACAATATTTATTCGATTAGGGAGCGACTGCCATAGCAATCCCTCAATCAAACAGAAAGACCCAGATGCGAAAGCATCTACTAGTCGAATTGAGTCTCTGGGCAGAGACCGAATTCGTATCGTCATAAATCAAAATAGCCGTATTTAAACTTAAATTTCAAGATGGCGCGCAAGATGGCGTGCCCGCGATGTTAATTTCATTATACTAATTTCAATAAAAATTCAAACGGAAATCAAAACAATACTTAATTAAAACGGAAATCAATTGCGCCCACATATATACCGCCGCCTACGAAACCAGTGCTATGTAATCAGTTTCGTGCATGGAATATTTTGTCTTAATACGAAACCAGTAAATTAATTTATTTATTTGTACGATACCAATTAACTCGTGCTACGTAACCAGTGTAGCACAAAGAATATTTTTTCTTACTATGAAGCCCTTACGTAACCAGTCAAAACACGAGAAGGTACTAGAATTTCGAAGACTTACAGTTACGTGCCTAGGATTTGAGTCTCGGACTGACCTCAGAGATAAGCCATCTGCGTGGAATATATTATAGTGCACAAGTGCACTCACTATTCCCTCACTCTCATAGTCCGATGGGACCAAAATCCGACACGATCGGAGAGAGATCAGGCGCATGACCGAAGGCTGAATATACTGACCGGTAGGTATATAGTCATAGATGTGTGGGTATACAGTCTCATAAGACTTTTCGTTGGTCGTCTTGATGTACATATACAAGCTTATATAATATATTATGCAAACAGACCAAAATAAATTATTACAATACGAAAAAGAAAATAACAGCTCATTGTTCCATAAAATAATATTTGCAAATTATCTCCACAAAACATCCTGTTATCATTTGACACGTGGCAACACTGGGGGATGAATAACGTCCTATTCCGACATTTTTCGCTTTGCCTGACAGGTGGCCGTGAACTTGACGTAAAAAGGCATCCTTTTGGAGATTTCCTTCATAAGCCTTGGCGTGTTCTTATGATAAATCTTTCATTTGAGGAAAACAAATTTTTAACGACGACAATCACTGAATTACCTCCTACGCTGTAAGATGTTGTGAATACCGCATTTGCTCACATAAGCGAGAGTGAACGCTCCTTGTAACTAATGTGATTTGCTATACGCGGGACATGTGAAATTTAATTCTCAGGACGTTCGGTGCGGCGCTTTTAATCGACTTCAAAAAAGGAGGAGGTTATCAATTCGTTGGATGTTTTTATGTATGTTACCGATTACTCGAAGACTACTGAAACGATTTGGAAAATTCTTTTTTTGTTATTTTGAAAGGGTATGCTTCCCAGGTGGTCCCATTAAAATTTTATCGAAATCGGTCGAGCGGTTTTAAAAAATCAACTATAAATTATATACTTTGTAGTGGCGCGGGTGTTTGAAGTCGGTTTTTTAAAATCTATCCCATATATTAAGGATTAGTAGTCGCGACGCAGCTCAACGACTCTATCCTAAATCTATGATCAGCTATCCGTAACAAAATATTTTTTAGAGATCGTAATAATAATAACCATAGTATAATCATACCTATTTAAATATTGTTCTATGAACTCGATGTAGTAGATAATCTTTCCGACAAGAATGAAATACAAAAAAGGTTCACCAATAACATCCTCACAAAATACCAATAGGTATAGAAAATATACGATCTCGTGATCTCTTTATCCGAAGCTTTTGTTAAATAAAACGTATATTTTAATTTGACCTCCAGACCTCAGAGCGGTAATAGGATCGCGGGTCCGCTGAAGCCAGAAAACAATTTTGTATTTTCGACTCGCATTTTCTTTGATACAAAGGAACAAAAGAAAAACGTTTTTCTCGCTGGTGTCGTGTGAATTATCGATGGTCTTTAATTGGTATTCTGACGCTTGTTTCTTAGCGCTATTATTTAAACAAAGGTTAATTTCCATTGTTTCACAGCGTCGGCTATATTATTTGGTCCAAACTCGATAACAAAAGAAAACACCAAAATGCTTAATCACGGTATTTTCATCTGAAACGAATTCTTCTTCTTTGTCAACCGATATACGTTTACTGTTGGAAAAAGGTCTCCCGTCCCTTCCACATTCCTCGATCTTGCACAGCCTTTACCCAACGGCTCCCTGGGACTCGCTTGGTGTCGGTAGTGTGGGGGGTCTAGTAACACTGCGCTTTCCGGTGAGAGGTCACCTCAGTCATTGTAGGGCCTTGGGACCCCAACGAACATCATTTTTTTTAATTGTACGCCCCCCCCCTTCCCTCCCCAATTGCCACTTCAACTTTTTTGAAACAGTCTGTTGTTTTCCTACGATTCTTTTTTCACAAAAGACTATAGAAATATAATATTATTTTCCAGAAGCGAGTCATAACCAAGTCTGATAGCACACTTCGTAGTTACTTTGGTAATTTATTTCCGTATTACACATTTTAATACGTAGGCGTACCTGTATACTCCATAAGTGATTCTCCTCTAGGTATATCAGTCACATTTAAAAAAAAAAAAGTACTGATGTGTACCGATAGTAAGATAGTAACTACAGTAAGAAGCTGTTTAAATAAGAAAATGGTTTCTTAACTACTTTACTGACTTAAGCAAGTAAGATGATCATCAAATACACATTTACTGATTACATGCCGAAATCTCCGGAGACCTAAACCCAATTATGTCGGTCTCCATTTATCTTAATTATCTAAAGCCTTCATCAAACTAAATCTTTTTGTTATTTCTTCGAACAATTTGTATTCAACTCGTGTACAAATATCCGTCAAAGCAACATTTATGCTAAGCGTTTTCACAATTTCAGCAATGTGCGTGCGTATTGGCTGTAAAAGTAATGGCCACTTGGACTTTATTGCTCGGTAATAAAGTTGCTATTCGTTAGTGATCCTAACGTCAGATGTTCAGCGTTGTATTCAGTTAATAAATTAGAAGGAATCACTGAAGACGGAAGTATACGGCGTTTTGTGCTGAAACACGAGGCTGTTTACAGCCAGTTTTAAAGAGGTTGAGATTTTCTTCCCATGTTCCCGTAAGTTTATGTCAACACACTTTTACAACTTTACGACATCAGTTCCGTAATATCACAGTATATGGAGGAGAAAATATTGAGAATTTTATAAATTGACAGGAGTTTAACAATATTATTGATCGAACGAAATCGTAATTTATGAAGTTACTCAATGTCATGTGAAGGAATTCTTGTCAGCTAAAACATAATCGGTGTACTTGACGAAAATTCTAACTGCCGCACTTAGAGTCGCTAATTGTTAATTAACGACTTAATCTTGGATTTTAAAAAGTTTCATTCTCAGATGTTAACGCTTCGTTTGTACATTAATGACAATTCAGTAATAGATTTAATGATAATTTATTAATTAATCATTAAATAATATACTTAATTTAATACAATATGCGGCTGAGTGCGGCATTCAATCACAAGTCAACGATTAATTAATCATAATTTAATGAATGACTGAGTGCGGCAGTTAGGCATTTGTAGAATGTACTTATTAATTACATAGTGTCACAAACATCGATACTTTACTCTTTATAACCGAGCTACTCAAAAGTCTATCACTCAAAACTCTTTAAACGCTAAAATCCTACCTATAGCCACCCCAGTCAGTCTCCACCACCCCTATAACGGCCCCTTTCCTCACATCTAATCAATTTAACCACAAACACGACAGACAAACAACATCTGAACGTGAGGGTAGTTATCAAAAACATCTAAAACTAAAATCAACCCTAATCTAAGCGTACAGGCAATATTTATTCGATTAGGGCGCTATTGCTATCACAATTCCTCAATCAAACGAACGAAACGAAATCAACGAACTAGACATGAAAGCATCTATTAGTCGAATGAGAGTTGACACTCTGGCAGAGACTGAACTGAGAACTCGTATCGTAAAAACAAGTGTAAATTAAAAATTTTATTTATAAAAAACAAGCTTTTAGTAGCTGGAAACATCTTCAGACCTGGATATCATCTAGGTAGGACCAGAGTACGTCGTTTCTTTACTGAGTTCCTATGACCACCTTCCAGCTCCATCATCAGATCAGAACCTGGTGAGCATTTAAAAACAAAGTACACGTCAAGACGAATCAAACGAGCCAAAACTCGATGGGGTTGCGTCGTTTCATTACAAAGTTCCTATGACCACCTTCCAGCTCCATTATCAGATCCTGGTTACCATTGAAAGACAAACTACTCGTCAAGACGATTCAAAAGAGCCCAAACCCAATGAGGTTGTGTCGTTTCATTGCGAAGTTCCTATGGCCACCTTCCAGCTCCATCATGAGATCAGCACCATGTCATCATAATATTGCATCCTCACGCGATTTACACATGTATGCAAAATTTCAGGTCAATCGGTAACCGGGAAGTGGATCAAAGGAGATTGGCGAATTCCATAGTGTTTCTGACCCAGACGAACTGAACTGAACACTGAACGCTTACGTTCACTTATCAAACTTCTCATACTTGTTCTAGTAAACCAGACTAACAAAAAATTAATCAAAGTCTATCAAATAAAGTTGGGAGAAAAAAGATATTCACTTGTATTGCCATGTAACGGTTATTTATTATACAATGTGTACTTGTGAATAATTATATTTTTGATCCCATCTTCATCCCCATCTTCTAAAAATATGGGGTTTACACAGAAAAATATTCTGAAAAATATTGATTAAAATTAAATGTTTTCTGAATCTGAACGGTTTTTAAAAACGCTGGGTCAAAATTCGCCAACCTCCTTTAATTAAGTTAAGATTTGATGACAAACATCTTTGATGACAAACATCGGGACAGGTGAAACTAAATAAAAGCTTAACGGCACCCCTCTCGCACAAATATCCTAAAAGCTTGTAATAACTGTATTTATACTAATATGTCAAGATGGCGCGCAAGATGGAGCACTCACGCTCACGCTCACGCAAAGTCGAATGTCGATTTAATTAAACCAATATCAATAAACAAAACGACCATAATTATCTTTATCATTTCTAAAAATCGTTATCAATTTTAAACACGAATCTGACAATTTAATCATGTTGCTGACAATTATTACTCGTAGTTTCATCCGCTTGAATTTTGTCTTGTTTTAAATGCCAATTTAATTCATATTAAGACATAGCTTTACAAAAATAAAACTTCTCTGACATTATATTTTGCTAAGCAGAATAAACCGGGAATCGAATCGGAATAATGTTCACTTTCTATTTACATGGATTAGTCGTAGGATATCGTAATAAATGTAATTTTTCGGATTCTTTTGACGTGACAACGTCTTATAAATTGGTTTGCCGGGTGACACTTCAAGAAACTGCGTTACGCTCCGCTCACGTTATGCGCTCACAATGAGAGCGAGTGAGAGGCATGGTTAGCCCGCCTAAGAGCGAGAGAGACAGACATAAAAAGTGAAAGGCACGCGTCCCTTCCACTCGAGCACAGTTAGCCCGCCTAAGAGCGAGAGAGACAGAGCGAGAGAGAGAGAGTGAGAGAGATAGGCATACACACTGGTTCATGTCTTGCGCTTCTATTTCGGTTGTCACGTAAAACTTTCGCCCGTATACCGACTTTACAGGCAACCAATTTTTTTTACATAGGTAGTATTTGAAATAATATATTTTCCATTAAGCGAAGGTAAAACTGGCGCGTCAAGCTTGCGTCCGCGATCGCGGCTGCGGTGGATGGCGATCAGTTGCGACGAATGAACTTGTACTATATATTTACTCATTGACTGACTCGTATAGACCGCCGCGTCCCATGATTGCTCGAGGTCGAGGTGTCCTGCCGCTGCGTCTGCACGCCGCGTTCGCGATCAGATCGTGCTTGCAGAGTCTGCACGCTGGATGCAACGCTTATTTCGTATATTTAAAGTGATTTTTTATGGAGTTGGATACAAATACAGAACGAATAATCAACAAAAACAAGTATCGTTTACTTTATGATACTTCACGTGGATGTAAAATATCATGAAGTCAAACATAAAGTATTCTGAAGTATTCTGAAGAATATGAAAATAGTAGAAAAAATTTTCTTCGTCTTCTGCAATAGCCATTAGATGTAACATTTCTTAAGATTCGCTCACTTTGTCTCCAAATATCTTATAATTTCAGAACCCGCTTCCAGCTACACCGCACGATTGACGACACGGACGCTAGGTTGATAGCTTGTTTGATGTGAACGGCTTTTGCACGCACACAGGTGACAGGACGCCTTCGTGCACGCCATCGCGGACGCAAATTGAACGCGCCGATTTGTCCTTCGCTTTACGTGGTGATGTCTATCTTGCACCAGTGTTGATTGCACGAGAAGACAAACTCAACTCAGATGTCGATTCAACGCAGCAAACTTTGTTATATCCTTACAATCTTATCAGCATAGTTTGCAACGTGGGCACCTCTTGGACGAAACTTTGCTGCTACAGAGAAAATTAAGTTTGTTCTCTGTGTCGCTTCCTGCTATGCAATAGCTTTACCGCGACAGTCCCCGAGTGCCACTTAATTTTTTTTAACGTCATCAAAAAAAGGAGGTTATCAATTCGACGCGTATTTTTATTTTTGTCGATGTTACTCCATAACTCTCCGTCAAATCTGAACCGATTTCAATATTTTTTTTATTTGAAAGGACATAATTATCATAAGGTTGGTCCCATTTAAGTTTGGTGAAGATCTGATGAATATCTTCGGTGATGGAGGACGGAACTCCTCAATCGATTTTTGTTGATGTTACTCCATAACTTCGTCAAATCTGAACCATCATATTTCTTTTATTTTAAATGTCATACTTTTAGGTTAGTCACATTTATATTTGGTGAAAATCTGGGTGATTATCTTCGGTGATGGAGAACGGAACTTCTCAATGAATAAGAGCAAATCGCTCGAGATCAGAGAATGTGAAGATTGATCCTATGATGCTACCACTAAAAAGCTTAAAAATAATTTCTTTTAAAAAACTGACTTCAAAGTTCAAACGCCAATCTTAATATATATAAATTACGTGTCACGTTGTTTGTCCGCGATGGACTCTTAAACTACTTAACCGATTTTGATAAAACTTCGTAACTATCTGTAATTTGGTTCAACTTGAAAGATAGGATAGTTTTTATCTTAATTATTGACATCAATATTTGTTATTGCAAATTAAATGTTTAATAAACGACAGTGGAGTGTATTTATTGTTAGTTCGACGAATTGTTAAGAGATGGCTCTGTAGGTTAATTTACATCGTCTGAGTCACAGCAACGCGTGGCTGGGTCAGCTAGTATAAAGTACCTATAGGTAAAATAATTTTAGTTTGGGCAGGTATGTTGAAGTCGGCTAGCGTTGCCCATCGATCTCATCGTTTCTATTTAGGCCCGCCCGACTTCAACATATCTGTACAATCTAAAATTATTTTATACTTTGTAGTGGTGTTTGAAGTCGGTTTTTTTTAAAACGAATTTTTACAATAACTATTAATAACTGACGAGGGTTTATGTTTGTAAGAGTTTTGAATCAAGCTGTTACTTGTTAGGTGTATAAAATAAACTCTTAGATAACTGAGCCCCAAAAGGGTCTTGGTTTTTGACACTAAAAGTTGTCATTAATGGCTGTCCTGGGCCATTGCGTGACCATCAACCCTTTCGAGGGTTTGCGAAAATGCGTTACTTTTGTCCAGTCATCGATACTTAAGCTCTTGAAATGTATGATCACAGAGTTAAATAATAGTGACGACAGTCGCCCCCTGTTTAAGTCCAGTCACTACTTTGTTCGCCGGATGTAGCTACTTTGGAGAATGTATTCAGGAAGTTCACAACATAATTGTTCCTACTTATCGTTACCATACCATAATATTGCGAGAAGTAAAATTACCACAACCTTTCAAATTTTATATCAATGTTTCTATCAAGTGGAACGTCCGGCATCTGTGTTTGCACGAATAACTTCGATGAAAATAAAATAACTTATTAAAGTTCAAGTAAAACCGAATTCTGAGTACCTTCAGACAAGAGGAAACTGGCATTATCTACGCATGCTCGCATTCATTTATTGCTTTGGGTAAATTATTGAATACAGATAATTGTCAATACAGATTATTGTCAAAAAGAAACAAGAAAATTCTATGGGAAAGTAAATATGGGACGTAAAAAACTTAAACCTAAAACAATAGCATGTAGAAATGAACAAGGTGACATATTAAATGATAAAGTGAAAATCCTAGAGAGGTGGGTAGAACATTTTGATAATCTTCTAAATAGTACCAGTCAACGCGAACAATCTAATTTAATAAATGATAATATGAATGACCATGAGACGCCTAAACCAACATTAGATGACGTTGAGCAAGCGATACAGCGGCTAAGAAATAATAAATCACCAGGATTTGATAATATTCCTGCAGAGCTTATTAAATATGGGGGACCAAGACTCTACAAAGAATTCCATAGCCTAATAGACCAAATATGGACAAGTGAAAGCTTGCCCGATGAATGGAATACAGCTATCATATCTCCTTTACACAAAAAAGGTGATATACTAGAGTGCGCTAATTACAGAGGTATCTCACTTCTCAACGTGGCTTACAAGATCTTTGCGAATGTTCTTTATGACAAATTAGTTAAATACACCGAACCTGCACTAGGCGAATTCCAATGCGGTTTCCGGCCCAATAGATCTACAACGGACCAACTCTTTTGCCTTAGGCAGATCCTCGAAAAAACGCGCGAATTCAATGTCGACACCCATCACTTGTTTATAGACTTTAAAGCTGCCTATGATAGCGTACACCGAAATTTCCTTTTTCAAGCGATGAAAGATATCAATATACCAATATACCAATAAAGTTGATATCTTTAACAAAAATGACCCTTGGTAAGACGGAGTGTAGAGTAAGAATCCAAACGGATCTCTCGGATCCTTTTCGTGTAAATGACGGGCTGCGACAAGGCGATGCGCTTTCCTACCTGCTTTTTAATATTGTGCTAGACAAATGTGTGCGAGATTCAAAAATAGAAAAAGAGGGCACTATTTTCTACAAATCTGTACAAGTACTAGGATATGCAGATGACCTGGACCTAGTAAGCCGAACACGACAAACCCTAGACAACGCATACCTAGCACTGGAGAACGCAACACAAGCGGCTGGATTGTGCATCAATCAACAAAAGACCAAATATATGCCGGTAGTGAGGGACCAACACATTCCATTGAATGAAGACATTAAAATTGGCACGAAAACCTTTGCTACAGTTAGAGACTTCATATATCTTGGCTCCCTCGTCACATCAGAGAACGAAATCTCAATAGAAATTCAAAGGAGAATTACTTCGGCAAACAAATGTTATTTTGGTCTGTTACGCTACCTCCGATCTAAGATCCTACCAAGACATCTTAAAATACTCCTATATAAAACTTTACTTAGGTCAATTCTTACTTACGGGGCTGAATGCTGGGTTCTAAGTAAGAAGGATGAAAACAGCCTGCTAATTTTTGAGCGAAAGGTCCTGAGGAGGATTTTCGGTGCTGTTCAAGATAATGGTATCTGGCGCATTCGTTACAATCACGAACTCTATGGGCTATTTAAAGAACCGAATGTAGTCAAAATCATTAAATTGTCACGAATGCGATGGGCAGGACATGTGCAACGCATGGACGATTCAAGAGCCCCAAAAAAGTTGCTTGACAGTAAACCAGAGGGCCGTAGAGGCAGAGGAAGACCTAGAGGCCGGTGGATTGACGGAGTGGAAAAGGACATGAGAGTTTTGGGAGTACGGAGTTGGAGAGAGGCCGCTAAAGATCGCCTCAGATGGGGAAATTTGCTTGACCAAGCCAAGGCCCACCCAGGGCTGTAGCGCTTTGATGATGATGAAATTATTGAAGTGCAAAACTATAATTCAATGAAAAAAGAAATATCTGTAAGACTAGCAAATCCCTCGAATCATCATCGTCATCAATAGCCTATAACAGTCCACTGCTGGACTAAAGGCCTCTCCCAAGGGGAGGGTTTGCCCATAATCACCACGCGGGGCAGACGGATTGGTGATCGCAGTAGATGGTAGTAGTAGCACAGAGGACGCTGCTGCCCGTTCTCCGCTATATTCCCTTAGTCGCCTCGTACGACACCCGCGGGAAGAGCAGGGGTGGTGACAACTGTATTCTGATCTGCCGTCACCACACGGCAAAAATCCCTCGAATGCTATTGTTTAAATATCAAACTAAGTTCTCCGAAATGATCTTATGATTAGACAAAGCATTCCTTAGTCTACCGTCCACGCCATGTCCACGCCAACGATGGCTTTATTAATATCTGCAAAAATTCCACTCAACTCTTCTTAACATTGGCTCTCTGGTCTGAAGTCCGATGAGAGATCGATGTTTAACCTCTCATCTCTCTTATTTTTATCATATTTGTTACTGGGTGAAAATATTTTCTCAGTAACTTGAGTATCAAATTCTTTCCATGCAACTCAAGTTGAACGAGAAAATGCCACTGTTCGCTTCGAGTACCTTATTGAGCATTTTACCAGAAAACGGCGAACAGTACATACATTTCTAAATTCCACTTAAAGAATTTATACGATTTCACAGAGCAGTCTATTTTGTTTCAATAAAATATATCGTGCTATCGGGAGTGAGGAATGTGAGTGTTTATCTACAATTGAAACGTTTTGTTTTCGGGTTCATACATACCTACCTATGTGAGGATAAACTAATTTCATCGGTATGCTACACCAAATACAAATGTAAATTGAAAAACACCCTCGACATGTGAATTTATGGCCGGACTTAGAACAGTATACTCAGGTATAATATATCCTGTTACCCAGTTTTCTGCTGCATCATCAGATCCCTCCTCTTCGATTCTCGATCATCATCTATCTAACACATATCATTGAGACTTTTTTTAATTCGAGATAGGCTTGCGCTTGACGACAAAACTGGAAAGCACTGATTGAGTTGAGTCTTGTCTTGGTTCGAGCGCGCTTGCCTAGAAAATGCCTATTCACTCTTGTCTTGAAGGTACTGAGGTTATACGTGGCCGGAAACACAGATGCTGGAAGTGCGTTCCACACCTTAGCGGTTCGTTTCAGAATCGTTGAACAGAAGCGTTTCGTGCGAGTAGGTTGGATTACAACCACGTAAGGATGCCAACGCTCATGATTTCTTGAAGTTTTAAGGGTGAACAGTGAAAAAGTCACAAGGCTGTGAAGACCATTCTAATGAACATTTTTTATTATAAATAAATAAATAAGCCCAAACACACTATATCTACTGCAAGTTGCTGAGGAGTTTCGTATCCCACAGACTACTTGATGCTGCAGCATTAGCTCAAGGTTACCATGCCTTGGAAATAATCTAAAGTAACAGTACACCAAATTTCAAATCAATCGCACCAGTGAAAGTTTGTAAGACCCTTTAATCAAGTAGGAAATGAGCTGATGATCTTCAAACGCCCGAGCAGATCTTCATAAATTATAGCTAAGATCCACCTCAATTACGCTAGGTTGCAACGTGCAATCTTGAATCCTTAGTTATAACAATGGTTCCGTTTATTTTTGTAAGGTGTGCCACTCTGGAATCTGGATTTTGAGTCTGAATTTTCGGATTCATGTGCGTTTTAAGCAGTGAATAATGAATATAACTTGTTTTAACGATGAAGGAAACCATTGTGAGGAAACTTGCATGCCTGAGAGTTCTCCATAGGAATTCTCCATATTCTCAAAGGTGTGTGAAGTCTGCCAGTCCGCGCTCAGCATTGTGAACTTCGACCTAAACTCTTTTCAACCAACAGGAGACCTGCAGCTGCCGTGGGATTTTCTAAAAGTGATTGCTATTTATTGGCCGATTTTATGGCGTTCTTGGTTCACTAATGCATTCCAATAAATAAATAAATAAACATTTATTCAGCTTTTAACAAGAAAGTCTTTAAGAATAATGATATACAGACAAAAACTTAATCACTAAATAATTTAATAATAAATTGTTCCTAAATGTTAAAGCTGAAAAGGCTACTGCCTCAGCATAATGCTGCAACATTAAAATGCTGAGCGCTGATTTTCAGGCATAGCCATAAATGAAATTGCGAGCCAACCACGAGACAGCTGTTATCAAGATAATAAGAAAAAGAAATAAATGAATAACAGATATTAACATGTGCTTCGGTTAACAGTTGATACATAGATAAATTATTGGGGGTAATATAAAATTAGCGTCCGAGTATCAGCCAGTGAGTGCTGATTGTGAACAATGCACTGTATTAAACAATTTTGGACAATCCCACAGTTCAGCCCAATGGTGGGCCGGTGATGAATTGAGAAGAATGAAAATGTATTTTGTTCCAGGTGCTCGGCTCTGGCACGGAGTGGCACTTCGCGCACCGGGGGCTGCCGCACGCCCGCCCCCGCAGGGCCATCGTTCATACCCGGCTGCTTAAGAAGCATCCCCTTGTAAGTCGACTTGCACGAGACTACGCCTCGATGCCCGTACCCAACGGATGCGGCTTCGCAAGTGAAATGCCTAGCTTTAATAATTAGGCTTATTATAATTATATTATTTGGTCGTAATTCTCAAAAATACAAAAATATACAGAGGACCTATTTCACAACCAGCTAATTAAACTTAAACCGATGAAAAAAGCATTTAAGGCCGAATATTACCTAAAATATAAGCAGTGATAGCCTAGTGGTTAGGACTGTGGTCTAGCTATTCGGTGGGTCGCAGGTTCGATCCCGGGTACGCACCTCTGACTTTTCGGAGTCAAGTGCGTTTAAGCAATTAAATATCACTTGCTTCTACGGTGAAAGAAAACATCGTGAGGAAACCTACACACCTGAGAGTTCTTCATAATGTTCTTGAAGGTGTGTGAAGTCCGCCAATTCGCATTGGGCCAGCGTGATGGACTATGGCCTAAACCCTTCTCTGAGAGGAGAACTGCGCGCAGTAGTGAGCCGTTGATGGGTTGCTAATGATGATGATGATGATGATTACCTAAAAACGTAATGCAAACGCCCCGATTCCACGCAGTCTTGACTGCCCTACGACTTGACCGCGCATATCGCGGAGCCAGAGCTTGCGAAGAAAGTAAGAGGAAGTAGGTGAAGCTTAATGAAGGTGAGCAAGTCTTCTGGCGTAGCCCATTTGATTTGTAAACAACAGCGTAATCATTCAATGAATGCTTAAAAATATTTAGGAGCTTACAAAAAAATAACTACAGTAGCTTAAATCGAAAACATATTAGAATGGTCAAGATTTTATCAGTACTTTTCAGAGGCACATTGATAGTGGCTGACTTAATAATTCAGAGGACAATGTAATTTTCTAGAGGCGAATAATGCTATTAAATAGAAGTCTGTTTAATTAGAACTTTTATTAATGTATATCTAAAAGTTCCTATGGAAATAATTCGTTTCGAAATAAGTCGTTTGCATCATCTAGTACTATGTGTACTAATGGTTTACAATAACTATTTTCAAGTAAAAACGAAAATAGTTATAGTTAACCATTAGTAAATATAGTACTTATTCATATCAAAAGACAGTAAAATTAATGAAGTAGCAGTTTACTAAGCAGGAAACTCCTTGAAAGTTACTATAGCCACATTAAACTTCCTGCTACAAATATGTTATGCAAATATTACTTTTATGATGCTAGCTTCAAAGGCTATATTGCAACAGATATTTTACAACAGCACGTAGTGGAGGTTTTAAGTCTATTACAAACACATTAGCGGATTAGTTTTCTATTTTACTCTGACCTATACAAAGGGTCTCTAATCCATTTTCTACTTGAACACATTTAAAATGTATAAGCTTACTTTATCATTAGATGCTTTATTATTTGTTGTTATTTATTTCTAAGGCGAGCTGAGCTTATTTGTGAGTTATGAATTACTAGCTGACTAGCTGATGGCCGCAACTTCGTCCGCGTGGATTTAGTTTTTAAAATCCCTCGGGAGCTCTTTGATTTTCCCCATACTATACCTATGCAAAAAAAAACGTCGATGCGTAGCAAACACACTTTCGCATTTATAATATTAGTAAGGAGTTAGGATAAGTGAATTGTTAAGGTAATATTAAATGAGTTTGCTTTTACCATATTTAATCGGTAAAAACAAACTCATTTACTAGCTTAACTGTTGGCTGGATACAGGAGGCGCAAGACCGAGACCTGTGGAAGTCCATGCAAGAGACCTTTGTCCAGCAGTGGACTTCTATCGGTTGGTACAGAAAAAGAAGAAAAGTTTGGCATGTAAACAGGTACACACAGCAGTCCAGCAAACGGGCTTCAAGCGAGTGAAACGCGGGTTCCGGCCGCTGCGCTTGCCCGAGACCGTGCCCGCCCCCGAGCCGCGCGACCCCTACTTCCCCCTACAATGGTACTTGAAGAACACCGGCCAAAATGGGGGGAAGCCGAAGCTTGACTTGAACGTGGAAGCTGCCTGGGCGCAGGGGTACACCGGCGTCAATGTGACTACGGCCATTATGGATGACGGTAAGAACGACCGCTGACAAAAGTACAATATCAAGTTGGCCGACTATATCTTACAACTAAGGGTACGTTTATGCACACGCGTCGCCCGCCGCGGCACCCATCGTGGCGCCCGCTACGTTCAACGCAAACGCTTCTGCCCGACCGCTCTCATACTTGGCCATGTTATGTTTGAGTTAACCGCGCGTCGCGACGCGCAACGCGCCGCGTGACCGCGTTACCCGCCGCGTTCAACGCAAACGCTTCTGTATGAACACTCTTTATACTTGGCCATATATTTGAGTTTAACGCGCGACACGACGCACCACAAGCCGCGCGGCGCCTTACGTGTGTGTTAACGTACTCTAAGTTGGGTACTTTTATAATAGGGTATTTGACTGATATATTTTTATAAATACCTAAAATAAAGTTTTTAAATATAGCAATTGGCAAATGGCATTTTTCTTTTTGACGTGGTAACGTCTTATTAATCGATGAACACCGGCTGCACGCACGAAAAAGTGTCACGTTCCGCCTGAGCCTACGTGTGCAAGCGAGAGCGCAGAACAAGCGATAGAGAGGCACGATTGGCCCAAGCGTTGGCTTGCGACTGTGGTTTGCGGATGTGTCGCGAGCTAGTTCTAGTTTATTTATGACGTTATCACGTAAAACTATCGTCTGTAAACCATTACAGACAACCAATTTTTTTAAATATCTCAACTCGTCTTGGAAATATAAAGCCTTAAAGTTTCCTGTTAGACAAAGAGAGCGCTACTGAAGTGTGACGTCACAAGACATGTACATATAGTCGCAGTAAAACAGCTTATAACTTATTTGATTTTGACCGATTTATTTTCTGTTTTTACTAATGTTATTTTTACATGTTACGAGTGCATTTTCGACTATAATTATTAACGAATATCAACATTTTGACAACAGAAAATTACCCAAATAACAACCAAAAGGATCAAAATTGTTTATGATGTCCCTAAAGTAAACTAAATTGGGATAAATAATGTTCTGAGATAAATTTCGGACAAATATTTACGTAAACCTCTTGTGTACCTGTACCTAAGTACTTGTCCTTTGATAAACAAGCACTTTGTGTTGAAAAGTAAGGCTCATAATTCATTTTCCATGTTGTTATGAGAAAGTTATGATGATGATAATAAAAGTTCAAAATTGGACGTCTCTCATTTGAATAAAGGAAAGGATGCTCTCGTTTATTTTGGAACTACAAACAGTCAATTTTGAATTTCATTTAAATGTGTAATTTTTACATTTAATCTATCTAGTATCTAATATTTGTATCTCGGTAGGTATATTTACGTGCGCGTATTTTTTTTTATTCTTCTTACAAAACTGACCAACTTATTATCTTCAGGTGTTGACTACATGCATCCTGACCTGAAATACAACTATGTAAGTATTATATTGTATGTTGTTTTAGCTTTAATTAATAAATAAATATTATAATTATTTGTGTAAAATAGCAGGTTTCACCCAATAATTGGATTATGATGTAAGTCTATATTAATCCTTTTATTATAGCATTTATACGTAAATGTAGTTATTATAGGCTGGTCAAGTAACGTGTACATACAACGTTGACCTAAATTATGTGGTAGTAATAAACATTCGGGTAAAATAGGTTAACTTGGGCCCCTTAGACCATTCATTTGGGCTCAGATTAATGCGCTTTATTTGGTAAAAGGCTGTTGTTTGTTTTGTATAATCTATATAAATAAAAATGAATGTTGGTAAGCGCATAACTCAAAAATGGATGGACCAATTCGGTTAATTTATTTTTTTGTATGTTCCTTAAGGTCCACGGAAGGTTTTAATACTTAATAAAAAAAAAAAAGTTGGCGGTACGAAGTTCGCCGTGTCAGCTAGTATTTTATATAACTATGAAAACAGGGCAATGTTCTTTTGCATTGAAATCTGTCACTTTTAATTATAAAGTAGTGCCATGTATTTAGAAAATCTTTACAAAATCTATGGGTCAAGAGTTGACTCTTAGAGCCAATTTAACCAACGTATATTTTAATATAAAAATTCTTTTTAAACGACTACAAACGCCCGCGCCACTACAAAGTATTTATGTATGTATGTATGTATATACTTTATTGCACCACAAAACACAAATGAATTACAGGTTACAAAAAAGAAAACTTAAAATGTAAGTACAAAAAGGCGGTCTTATCGCTAAATAGCGATCTCTTCCAGACAACCTTAACGCTAGAGAGAAAATGAACAAATTATTTATTTTATTTATTGTTGATATTTTAAAAACCGCTCGACCGATTTCAATGAAATTTCAGTGACACCACCTCGGAGGAGTCTTTGAAAGAAAAAAAAAAGAATTTTCCAAATCAGTTCAGGCATCTTTGAGTAATCGGTGAGCATACATACTTTGACAGGCTATTCAATACAAAAACTGTCAAAAGTCAAAACCCCAATTTATTCTTCGGCTAAATTACTCGACTGATGAAAGCGGCACTTTTCAAATTCAAGAGCTAAGCGTGCTATTCGAAGATATTCATAGGTGATCATTTCAACAGCATTTTTTTTAAATGTATAAGGCTCAATTTGCTGTACCATCTTATTTTACCTGCATTTTTGTGAATAAACAATCATTTATTAATTGAATATCTGCTATAAATATAAAAATCTCGTGTCACGATGTATGTTCGGGATTAACTCGAAAACTACTGAACCGATTTTGATCAAACTTCATAACTATCTGTAATTTGATCCAACTTAAAAGATAGGATAGTTTTTATCTTAATTATTGACATCAATATTTGTTATTACAAATTAAAATACCCACCCAACCCCAACCCAACGCTTTGCCTTTGTACTGGCGCCGTGGGCGCATTATTAAGTTGCTTTATGGATCGGATGGAGTGCCTAGGGTGGCCGAGGTTTTGGTCGGAGATTCTGTCTTGCAACGTGCCGTCGCGACCCTGTCCCGTTTACCAACTTGCTCGCGGACATAATGTCCTTATGTCCGGGACGGGGGTTTGTTTGCGCCAAATATTTGCGGGTTCTTTTAATTGTATCCGAAACGAAATGTTTCCAATACAATCGAAGCGCCTTTGAAATGACCCTCGCCGCGCCGCCGAGCGTCAGCCAATGAGAGCTCGCCTCCCGCTCATTGTGACACATTCTTTTTCCGAAGAAGTCACCGCTCGCGCGCGCCGGTTTGTGCTTGTTAGAACGCGTTAATTGTATTACGCAATTAGTTGCCTTCCATTTTGCTGTTTTGCGATTCTACAGCGATATCGCGGTCCGGGCAGACCTTTGCTGTCAATAGTTTTACGTTGTCGCGAGTGCCTTGAACGAATTCATTGAACATTATCGGTGTCCGCCATCTTTGAAGCCGCCCCCTTTTTGGCTGGCATCGCGTGTTAACCGTGGTCCCTGGGGAGTTGGCGCTATAGCGGACTTGTTTCACGTCGTCGCGGGTTCCTTTTTTGAAGACGAATTCATAGAACATTGGTGTAGATGAAGTGATACGGATTGTTTGTCGAACGGACGATTTCTCCTAGAAAAACTTGTGATATAAAAATCATTTTAAGGGTATTAGTGCATTTATCATACTCCTGAGAACTTGAGCGGAGTGCTGAAATAGTGGAACGAATTAGTGGAACCATAAGGGCGACCGCATATCTGCGCACACGGGCGCAACTTCGATCTTCCGGAGGGGGACCGGGAGGCATACACCATAATCCACCTCTCTCACAACACTTTACACCACACCTACTTACGCCTCTAGGTACCTTGGAAGAACCCACCGTGGAAACCTCAGGTGAGTACTACAGTTGAAATATAATTTTTCAATCGGTCACTTTGGGCCCGACCCCCTCCTGTTGCCCGTTGAGGGGCTACTGATGGGCCCTAGCTCGCTCAACTTTCGTCTGGGCAACTGAGGGCCGTAACATGCTAATTACTCCACAGTCATATTGGTCTAAGATCCGAACATAACACACACACACACACTACAATATTAGATCTCCGGAGCCTTGTGGTTTCGACAGTCGTCTAACAGCCAAAGGTCGATGGTTCGAATCCCAGCTCGACAGACCGAATTTTTTATTTTCAATTTTATTTTAAATAATTTCTACATGTGGAATTTTTCCTTAATTTTTTATAACTACGCACCGCGCGATAAGGAACTACGTTCCAATAATTATTTAGAATAAATTTGTATGTATTGTCAGTTACTCCAAAATGATTCACAACAGAGATATGCTGTCTCTCTCAACCATATGTAAAAAGAGAATACGTACTCTCTTCTATTCAACGAAGGCGTCGTTCGCAGCCACTATGCTCTATCCTTCTTTATTACACTAAATAAGCTCGGATTTCTCTCTTGCGCAACTTTACTTGCTTTGATTTTTAAACTTTAAATCCTGGCAATAGTGTTTCATGAACGGTTTATTGCAGGCAATACTATATCATCGCGTTTGTTATTAAATAATCTTTTTTTTGATATATATTTTGATTGGTAAACAAGTGGGTGAAACTCGCTAAAAAAATTCAATTATTATTTTTTTAATTAATGATAGTCATGAACATATTTTGATAGGCAATACATACAAGACGTCTTTGTCTATGTATGGGATTTTATAAAAAAAATGTTTCATCCGGTAAACAGATGGGTGAAGGTCGATGTTATGTTCGGATCTCGTACTATATATATGCAGTTCGAGATTTAGGTTGCTAGGAAATCTAGCAACCTAAATCTCAAATGATGTTAGATTGCGAGATAGTTTTAACACAAATAGACTACTTATCTTACTTATCCTTACTAATATTAGATATAAATGCGAAAGTGTGTTTGTTTGTTGGTTTGTCCTTCAACGTGATCTTGATTGACTTGATTTTTTGCAAGGGTATAGTTGAGGACCTGGAGCATTCTCCATAGGCTACTTTTTATCCGGGAAAATCAGAGTTCCCGAGGGAATTTAAAACCTAAATCCACGCGGATGAAGTCGTGGGCATTAGCTAGTTATTTAATATTTATATGTTTTGTAATTTTGTAAATAATAATATAAGGCATCCATATATGAAATACAATTTTAACTACCGACATAAAACATTAGAGCGTAAAATGAACGTAATAATTACAAAAAGGTGGAAAAAAAATTCATTTAAATTTCCATCTAAATTATACTCGAGCCTTAATTTTCGCGAATCTCTTCAAATACCTACAGCTACAGAGCTGAGATTATTTCGACCCCGAATTTTAAATGAAAATGCTTTATTCATCACCCTCGCTGTTATACAGAGTAAGCGCTCGTCTAAGGTGTTATTTAACAGGTAAATACCTTATTTTAATAGCCATTTAATTAAGATGAAAGAAATAGGAATTGCTGCTTCTATTGTCCGACTTATTTACGGGAAGTATTTATTAAGATTGTTGTTATGTCACTTAATTCTATGATACTTGTACGCTGGATAGACTGAATAAGGCGGCGTCAAAATGATATCTTATATAATAATGATATCTGATATGATATCTTATATAATAATATCTTAAGTAATAATCATAATGATACTTGAATATCGCCACTGTGGGCTGATTAATTATATTAATGAGAGGTCCTCAGATTAATGTTCTTGTGACAGATACATATATAAAACACCGGCCAAGTTCGTGTCGGGCCACGCGCAGTGTAGGGTTCCGTAGTTGCAAGTCACAACAATTATTATTGCTGAACCATACTTAGCCGTGATAGTTTTCCTATAAAATTCTTTATATATACTACTGCTGTGAATTTTTTCACGTATCCTAAAAAAAATAGTGTTCCCATACCCACAATATTTTTGAAAGACCTATTCAACGACACCCCACACTATGGGATAGAAGAGAAAAAAAATCATCCCCACTTTACATGTAGGGGAGGTACCCTAAAAGAATTATTTTTCACAATTTTATTTCACCACTTTGTTGGCGTGATTAATATTTATACCCTTGTCAAATTACAGATTTCTAGTACCAATAGTCTCTGAGCTAAACCGCGGACTGACGGACGGACAGACGGATGGACATGGCGAAACTATAAGGGTTTCTTGTTTACCACGGAACCCCAAAAATGATGAAAAATTGTAATTTTTTCACAAATAAAAATTGAAAACAAATTACCTAATTAATATTTCCGATTAAAACAAAAAAAACTAAAGGAGCGGTGTTTGTAAAAAGTTAGGCGAGAAAATGATTTCTAATATTTTTTTTATTTCAAAGTTAACTTAAATTAATTATTATTTGAATATGAAAGTCATTGACCTCATAATTTTCATTCAGTAACCAAATAAATCACGTATAAGCCCTCAATACGTTTAAATGTCTCGATAAATTAAAGAGGCTTCCCACTTCACTCCCCTATAGGACACCACTTAGGTCCCTCTGCTAAATCTTGGTATTTAAGCACTTAAGTGTCCCTTAAGTGCTTAATTAATTCTCATAGCCGCTTCTAAGTAATTAAAATTCCAGAACACAGATGAGTTTAAGGGTGAATTTTACGCAGATAATTCAACTTGGACACTCTTATAATCCCTTTAAGATTTTAATTTATTAACTTAGGTTTTAAAGAAGTTAGTTAAAAGTTAAAGTAAAAATTTTCAAACTTTTATAAACTTTTTTAAACGTATTTTCTTATCGATTATTTTAGTAACTATTAAAGCTATCGACATGAAATTTGGAATAGTTATTTATAATAGTGGCCTAACATCATGCGGATTTCTTGGGAGATTTGCTTTTTCGTAGCCAACTATCGTTGCTACGAGCGTAGGTATTTGCTACGGCCAAGGCTACGGCTGACCGTAGTGTCTTTTTCCAAACCTTTTAACTTCATGAAAATATTGGGACGTAGATCGCTTCTAACATAATGTCGTGACAATAAGCTCCTTAAATTTCTTCATAAAGTGTATAATACAGCCGTCCAACACCACAGCAAAATGTCCGTTCACGAATATCCTCTTGTTGGTTGTAACAGTAAGGCCAATATTTTTTTGATATTAATATGCTTCTTTCATGTACAAATAATAATAAAATCTTGAAGAAGAAACTCTCATTCATTTAAAGAATTTCCGTAAATAAATACAAGAGTAATGTCATTCCGACCGAATCCGGGCACGGTGCGCCGGTATCCACAGAGATTAGCCATCTGCGTGGAATTATTATAGAGCACAAGAGTGTGCACAAAAACAGGTGCACTCTCTATTCTCTCAATATTATAGTCCGATGGGACAGAATTCTGACACGACTGGTGAGAGATCAGGCACATGAACGACGCTTTTACGTACTTTCCGAATCACGGGGGGGACACCGCCAACTTCCTAACTCCAAGCTAACAGAAAGAATTTCTTTAGAGAAAAACCTAATACATTTTATTCCTGGTGGCTTCAGGCTTTGAACGTGGCTAGTTCTAGTTATCTCCCTCTGGCCCTATCGCCAAAGAAATGCCTCCAAGTGATTTAGCGTTCCGGCACGGTGGCGTGTAGAAACCGATTGCGGGTATAGATTTCATTAAAAAACTATACTCATACTTCCTTCCAAGTTAGCCTGCTACCATATACTTAGACTGTATCGTCAGTTACCATCAGGTGAGATCGCAGTTAAAGGCTAACTGGTCAAGAATAAAAAATCGAACCCAGGACTTCGTTATCCGCAGTTGAACACGCTGACCACTAGGTCACTAGACCAACGAGCCAGCTAATTAAATCATACTAATATTATAAATGCGAAAGTATGTTTGTTGGTTTGTCCTTCAATCACGCTGCAACAGAGGACCTTGATATTTGAGGACCTGGAGAGTGACATAAGCTACTTTTTATCCCGGATAGTCAAAGAGTTCCCGAGGGATTTTAAAAACTTTATCCACGCGAACGAAGTCTGGGCATCAACTAGTAATTAATATAATAGGTATAGAAAAGCGGGTCTCACTCAGGGGCGGAATTCATGCGCTTCGCACTCCATTACCCCAACCCTTGACTCGACAAATTTCGATTAAGTAACTGATGTATCCTTCACGGGCTGAGGTATGATGACATAATCGTGTTCATATACATAGTTTATTATAACAAGTATGCTTACTAATCCTTCTTCTTTATCAACCTATAGATGTCCACTGCTGGACAAAGGTCTCCTGCATTGGTTGCAAAGGTTTCTTTAATTTTTTTCAACACGCTTTTTAAATGTTTATTTTCATCGTTATAACCTTACTTAATATTATAAATGCGAAAGTGTGTTTGTTTGTTGGTATTCCTTAAATCACGCCGCAACAGAGCTACGGGTCGACGTGATTTTTGCATGGGTACCGTTGACGGCCTGGAGAGTGACATAGGCTACTTTTCATCCCGCAAAATCAAAGAGTTCCTGCGGGATTTTTAAGACGTTAAATAAGATCTAATATTTACAAATATTAAAGAAAAATTAAATAAGAGGAATCTCACGAATAAAAATGTTTAGTAAAATAA
The DNA here is from genome assembly GCA_029955525.1 of Oeneis ivallda. Classification (NCBI taxonomy): domain Eukaryota; kingdom Metazoa; phylum Arthropoda; class Insecta; order Lepidoptera; family Nymphalidae; genus Oeneis; species Oeneis ivallda. The sequence goes on along the minus strand of JARPMR010000024.1, from coordinate 16,934,136 downwards.
TTATGCACCAAATCACAAATCAATCAATTTATTAAATCACCCATGAGCATGGTGCCCAAAACTCTGACGCTATCGCTTGTTAGCAAGGTTTAGATAATGGGCTAAATAAGCGGACGTTGTTGGCTTTCAGTTATCATTTCAATTTGTGGATACCTACTATAATTTCTGCGAAAGATAGGTACAATTTCAAGGTATAATATTTTTCGAGTTATATCACAAAGCACTGAATGTATTCGCTAGCAAGCAAATTATTAAAAAATGCCTGACTGCGTTAAAAATATCAACTGAAAATTTAAATGGATTCTTAGCTATTTTTTGTGGATGTCATATTAAGATTTAATACCCCATGTCACTCCCACAATTAAGACTTTGTTAACTCATACGTAATAATATGTTAAAATACATCAAAACCTAAAGAGCTTGCCAATGAAATGGCCAATACACAAACATACTTATGTTCATACGTTCGATAAACATTACCCTCTTTCGGATGTTTTTTTTAAATCAAACATTAGATAAGTATGACATTGAAAATTTATTGGAGAGCTGATAAAAACGTCTTATTTTGCCCAATGAGTATGTAAATAGTGATGTTTGTTACAGAATGCTGAAGCGTCGTATGATTTCAGCAGCAACGATCCGTTTCCCTACCCTCGATACACAGACGATTGGTTCAACAGGTTAGTACTTTTTTTTTACTAGACCCTATTAGATTTTTAAATAGATTAGATTCTCTAACGGTAAAAACATACCAATAAGCTACAATTCAAAATGCACCTACAAGAAATGATCCCGCAATACTACGAGTATATCTCTTCAAGGATAAGAACACTTCCATCTAGACATTATTGTCAAGTGCAGACTCTTGACATCTAGCAAAAAATCCTTCAAAATAATGAGATATCACAAGGTACATGGGTAACAAAGAAATCTGTCCAAATAATAATTTCGGTTGTTTTGATGGGGGTAGTGTTAATAACGATAGAGTTAAATTTTTTGTTAGTTTTTGGTTGATCGGTTCAGTATAACGGTTTCAACGTTTCTGTAGATAGCCTATCGTTTCTGTAGACAGGTGTAACCTATAGCTATAGGTATATAGATATCGGTAACCATATGACCACATACCTACTACACTTAAAATAAAGCTTTAACTCACCTCTATTTGCTAATACATATCTGGACATGGACGTTCTAATTAAAATCAAATTAGCAATACATTCTGTTTACACAATCATCGTGCATACTGTTACAGGGTAGCCATAAGCCAATAAAAACATTAATAAACGGCTATTAATTTTGCAACCGTCGTTTGACCTTTCATCTCAATGGCAAGTCCAATTAGAAATAATTGCCACTTATTTCTCGTCTTCATACTTATAATTAAAAAACTTGAGTGCTCTTCGATAGCCTTTGGGTCTAAAGGGTTTACTAACTTGTTACGTTTGAAATATTATCTAGTCTAGTTTTTAATGAAGTGCTTCTTCAGTAGGTCAGTACAATTTCATTTAATTATTAATACATACATATAGGTTATGTAAGTTAATGGCGTTAAACTACATCAATTGAACCGAAGCGAAGCATTTTACTCAAAACACTGGCTGCAATGGCTGTTTGGATTCTTTGGCTGGAGTAGGTAGGTCTGCGCATCCTTGGACAGCCAGTAGATCAGAGAACCATCTTTAAGAGATCTTGGAGTAGCCTTCATTCTCACGGCTTCAGGTCCTTCTTATCAAAGGACACAAAAATCAAACTTCCAGCGAGGTTTTCATGTTTGCGCTTCATTGAAATTGAGAGTAAAAAGTATTGAAATGCCCGAATTTATCATATAATGTCCCTTAAGATCTCCTTCTTGTCCTAGAAACTGCTGGATGATGAATGTCCAATTTGGCGATCACTGGGATGACTTGAAGTTTGTCTATCAAGCTTACTGAATAATCATCGGATGCAGGTTTTACAGTCAAGACGTTTTTCTGCTTCCCCGTAAAGCAATTATCTAATGCTTTGCACCTTGCTGTTTAAGTTAGTTGATTTAAAGAAGTTACAAGAATAGGTACATGTATAAAGTTTCTTAAAAACCTGACGGACGTTAAGGAGTATTATCAAACTCTCTGTTAAATTTTGAACGTCTCAAAACATCTTACAACGTCTCGACGAATTGGCTCTCCAAACTTTTGTATATTTGAAGTGTCGCGTCGGAGTTAATTTGCGCTTTGTTATCATTAACAGGGTGATGGATTGATAGAGACAAAATGGACGGATCTTTACAAATTTATTGGCTTTTCAAAAGGGCTTTTTCATCCTTTCAGAAACTAATGGACACTTAATAAAGTTTTATGTAAATATTAAATAGAAAGTTTTACATAAAATTTGTTTAAATTCAATAAATGAAGGTGCTCAAAGATTTACCTACATAAAGGCCCCGTGTAAATTTAAAACATATTTTTATGCAAATCTGACAAAAAATAGAGTGAGGTATTAGTTTTAAGAAAGTAATATTCGTATGTATCGGGAGAGCTCGAGTCGAGTTCTTTTGTCGTTTCGAAGCTAATGTACATTTAAGTACTTCTGCTAGAGTCTGACTAATATTTATTGGGTTAACAACTACGTGCGACCTAACTGAATTTTATTGCTGGTCGCAGCAGTTTAACAAATTAGTTAATTGTTTTTCAATGGCTGTTATTTCTGCAATTCTTTTAACACTGAAAGATGGTTTAATTCTTGAGCTGTAATTAAAAATTCTAATGGTTACTGCTTGTATATGACTTAAAACACCCCACACATATCTGATAAACTTTTCAAGTTGACTTCAGCTGTGCGTAAATCATTCAAGTCTTTTTTTTTCATTCCAGCGTTTCAGTCTTTTTAAAATGATTGAAAATATAGTGAAGTGAATTAGGGAGAATTAAAAATTATGAATTAAATAGTTATAATAATGAACAATTAATACTAAATTACTTCTAAAATATAATTAATTATAATTTTAGATTGACGAGGTATGTAACACCTCATGAATCTGAGGTAATAAATTAAAAGAAAATTGTTGGGAGATAATTCATTTGAAAGTGAAGACGACCAATTAATTAGATAGGTATACAATTTCTACATACCTACCCAATTTGGTCCTTAGCCTTAAAAAAAAGTAGCCTATGTCACTCTCCAGGTCCTCAACTATACCCTTGCATCCCGTCAATCCGTTGCTCTGTTGCGGCGTGATTGAAGGACAAACCAACAAACAAACACACTTTCTCATTATAATATTAGTAAGGATATAAACATGAATTGAAAATAAACATTTAAAAAGCGTGTTGAAAAAATTTGAGAAACCTTTTGTAGAATTTCTGGAATTACAAAACTCGATTTCATTTCGCTCGGTTTGTCATAAATTCCATCTAAACTTCGCTTTGCACGCTAATTGGAATTTTGTTCATGGAATATGCTGTAATACGAAATTAGTTTGTAAACTATTATTTTAATTTACTATATGTTTACTCTCCAGTCATAATTATTACAACAAAGGTATTTTTCATTATTTACTACTAGGTGTATTTTTAAGTCTTTAACCGAGGAGTTTTAACGCTCCGACAGTTTTTCTGTTGAACATCTGCCCAAACGTCAATTACTTCTTCGGTGCGATGGTGAATTTGGCATTTAATGTGAAATCCCTCTACCCATCTTGAAATTTTCATCTTTGCGTCTGGTTTCTACATAGGACCCTCCTGACGTAGTGGTGAGCGCTGTGGTCCTATAACTGGGAGGTCTCGGGTTCGATTCCCGGCGGGGGCAATTTGGGAATTTATAATTTCTGAATAATTGTCTCTGGTCTGGTCTGGTGGGAGGCTTTGGCCGTGGCTAGTTACCACCCTACCGACAAAGACGTGTCGCCAAGTGATTTGGTGTTCCGGCACGATGGCGTGTAGAAACAGATTAGTACACTGCCATATCCCTTCCAAGTTAGCCCGCTACCATCTTAGACTGCCTCGTCACTTACCATCAGGTGAGAACGCAGTCGAGGACTATCATCTTGTCATAGAATATAATAAAAGAGGTAGGTATCCACTTGTATAATTTATAATATAAAGTACTATTTTTTTGCTGCGCGTTTTAGACAAAAGTTGACTACTTTGTAATGGAAAGTATTGGTGGGACAATTGGCACTACTAGTGCGGTACATAATCTACCTAGATTAGATAAGATAAGATTAGAAGATATGTATTGTGATTTTCAATTTCATTTACTTTTATTGTCCGCTGATAACACTGAAAGGTATTGATCCGATTCAGACAGAATCCTTACTAATATTATAAATGCGAAAGTGTGTTTGTTTGTTGGTTTGTCTTTCAAACACGCCGCAACAGAGCTACGGATCGACGTGATTTTTTGCATGGGTATAGTTGAGGACCTGGAGAGTGATATAGGCTACGTTTTATCCCGGAAAATTAAAGAGTTCCCGAGGGATTTTAAAAACTAAATCCACGCGGGCGAAGTCGCGGGCATCAGCTAGTATTTCATATACGTAATTCGGAATTGTTTTTTTTAATTGTTGACTGCGGATTCAGTTTACCTGACTCGCCCTTCGGCTTCGCTCGGATGATTACTATTACAATAATTTACAATGACCTACAGAAAGAATTTAAGAACTTCATGTACGAGTATTACCCTTTCCGTAGGTGTTTCTTTGAAAGCTTCCCTGGCGCAATGGGAAGCGCTTTGGTATTATATTATGGTAGTGTAAAAAGAACAAGTGTTTAAAAAACAAGAAACAAATTTAAAAAAAAAGTCGTGTGGTGTCGTGGGATACAGATAGGAACGAAGTTATTATTATAAAAATATTAATTTCAAGTTTTATTCGAGGTATAGAGAAAATAATTATTCGGGTATACATTTTTTATCATGATTTTTTTATCAATAAAAATCAAAATGACCCCTGGAAGCCTAAATATCGATTTTATAAAATATTAAAATAATTTTATAAAATAAAAAATTGAAAATAGGATTGCGCGCCCCGCCCCGGGTGGGCTCGAACCACCAGTCTTTCGGTTGGCGGCCGCGCGCGGGCCAATTGAGCCACGGGAGCGATGCACAACTTGTTGAAATTATTAATTATATTAGACTAGCTGATGCCCGCGACTTCGTCTGCGTGAACTTAGCCTTTAAAATGCCTCGGGAACTCTTTGACTTTGCGGGATAAAATGTAGCCTGTCACTCTCCAAGTCCTCAACTATAGGTACCCCTGCAAAAAATCACGTCGATCCGTAGCTCTGTTGGGGCGTGATTGAAGGACAAAGCAACGCACTTTCGCAGTTATAATATTTCACCATATAAAGTGCAAGTGCATATAGTCGACGTGGTTTTTTACACAGGTAAAGTTTTAGACCTGGAAAATAACACAGGCTACTTTTTGTCCCGGGAGCATACATTTAAACGCCCGCGCCACTACGAAGTATATAATTTATTGTAGATTTTTTTTTAAAGCAGATCGGTTTAGGCGTATTCGAGTAATCGGTGAACATGAATAGAAAAAGATTCCGTTGAATTGAGATCCTCCTCCTTTTTTGAAGTCGGTTAAAATAATAATAAAAATTAGTTTAAATCAGGGTTCGAAAATATCCGATATTTATTATAAATATCAAAATATCGGATATTTATGATATATATCAGATATATATCAAGTTTGATATATATCAATTTTTTATGAAAGCCAATTTATTATTTTATTGTATTTTTTATGAATACTATGTCCATTTCCCATAAACATACCAAAATTATCAAAAAAAAACTAAAATGTTTTTAATGTTTTATTTATTTAGGTAGGTACTTAAAATCAGACAAATGAAACCAAAACATAAAATCTTCTTTTAGATCAGGCAAAATCAACTAAAAAAACATAAAATCTTATTTATCAAAAAATCTACTCAAAACCATAAAACCTTCTTTTATTTTCTTTGAAGAAATTTTTCTGACACGACTGACGGACTGACGCCAAATGCCGGCAGAAGTGTTGCCATTTATGGATTAGAACTTACCAGTAGGGAGTATGTTTTAACTCTACTCCCACACCATTTCATTTGGCAAGTAGAAATACAGTAAAAAACTTAATAATATTAATTTTTTAAACCATTTTTGTATTGCAATATATTATAAAAAAATCCATTGATATATATCGTCAAACCCAGTTTGATATATTCGGATATATATCGGATATATATCTTGATATATATCCATCCAAGCAGTGAACAGAAAATTACAAAAATAATAAAATGTAGGCCAGTTACCACTAAAAAAGTAAGGCAATTCAAACATAATATCTCGGCTACATTACCGACACTTGACCTTACACAGGGTGGTCCGGATGAAATTTATCGCAAGTTTTTTGATCTGTTAAACTCTCAATTCAACTCTGCCTTTAAGATGATAGAAAAAAGGTTTCGGTTTAATCTAAAGTTTAGTGACTGGGCAACTGTTGGCATTTATAAGAGTAGAAATAAGCTATTTGATTTGTATGCAGAAAAGCGATATAATTATTCCCCCGCGTTTATTGAATATGTAAGAACCTATTCCAAAATATTTAGAAAGGTATGCATACAAGCTAAGTCTCTTTACATAAAACAAAAAATTATTAATTCTGATAATAAAATAAAAGCCGCATGGGACATCATCGGCAATGAAATGGGAAAACACAAGACGCATAATAATAAATTGGAGCTCAAAATTAATAACCATATTATTGACTCCGACATAGACATTGCAAATACATTTGAGAACTTTTTCAAAAATATTCCAGTTACCACAACTAGTTCTCTAAATTCCTCGCCAACAGGAGCCTATAATCTTTTAAAGAGCAATGTTTCTGAGTGCAGTAAACTATTTAAGTTTGAACACGTTACCCCATATGATATTATCAAAATATTTAAGGCTTTACAAAATAAAAAAACGGGAGATCTATGGGGAATTTCAGTTAAAATAATCCAAAGTATAATTGATATTATTGCGCCATATCTTGCCTTAATTTTTAATAAATCAGTTGATTCTGGATCTTTTCCAGACCTTATGAAATGTAGTAAACTAATACCTCTTTTTAAATCGGGAGACAAAAGTGACCCGAATAACTACAGACCAATTTCAATTTTGCCAACCCTCAGCAAGATATTCGAAAAAATAATGCTCAACCAACTGCTTCTACACTTTAATTTAAATGGACTTCTTCACCCTGAGCAGTATGGTTTTACTAAGGGTCGATCAACAACCGATGCAGCCGCAAAGCTGTTACAACACATATTCGATGCATGGAAGAACTCACAGAATGCCATTGGTATTTTCTGTGATTTATCAAAAGCATTTGATTGCGTTGATCACGAGACCCTTTTGCTTAAACTGAGCCACTATGGTATTAAAGGTTTTGCACTTAGTCTCATTGCGTCTTATCTCAGTGATCGTGTTCAGAGAGTATGTGTCAATGACGTAAAATCATCCGGATCAGCCTCAGTAATGGGTGTACCCCAGGGTTCTATTCTAGGTCCATTCATGTTTTTGATTTACATAAATGATTTACCACATTTTGTCCAAAATACTTGCGATATTGTACTATTTGCTGATGATACGTCTTTGATTTTCAAAGTCGATAGGAAAAAAGACAATTTTGACGATGTAAATAATGCATTATCTCAAGTTTCTGAATGGTTTACGGCAAATAATTTACTTTTAAATGCTAAAAAAACCAAGTGTGTTGAGTTTTTATTGCTTAACACCAGAGCTGTCAGTAATAATCTAAAGATAAATAATGAACCTTTGAAAACTGAGGACTCCACAGTGTTCTTGGGATTAACCCTGGATTCTAAGCTACAGTGGGGCACCCATATAACAACACTTGCTGGCAGGCTTAGCTCTGCTGCTTACGCTGTTAGGAAGATTCGACAGTTAACTGACATAGAAACTGCAAAAATTGTTTATTTTGCATATTTCCATAGTATTATGTCATACGGAATCTTACTATGGGGTAAAGCAGCCGACATTGGAAAAATTTTTGTATTGCAGAAGAGGGCAATTCGCGCAATCTACAATTTAAAACCGCGGGATTCCCTTCGAGAAAAATTTAAGGAAATAGGCATTCTGACAGTAGCTTCACAATATATTTATAACAACATAATATTTGTCAGACAAAATATTTTAAGTTACAAAAAAAAGGGTGATTTACACGATAGGCAGGTTAGAGATCCAAATAGGCTCGTGATTCCTCGACTGCGCCTCCAGAGGGTCCGAAAGACATTTGTGGGAATGGGCGTGACGTTCTATAATAAAATTCCACAGTCGATCTTAGACTTGCCTTTACACAAGTTTAAGAAAGCAATTAAAACTTCTCTCATGGAAAAAGCATAATATTATACAATTGAAGACTATATTAATGACAAAAAAGCGTGGATATAACTCGCTCCAGCGATTCATGAGACAGTAATAATCAACCTGTGTAACAAAATTATCCTGTGCTATTCAGTGTTTCTACTTTATTTGTGTCTAAGTGATGTCTTAAAATTAGCATTTGAATATTAGTTTTCAGTTTGATGCCTTGACATGGGTAGCATAAGTATGTCACGCACTCTTTAAACATTTCTGTGGTGGTGTCGTGTGATGCGGGTTGTTACGTTCCCTCAAATATGGTTGAGCGAAGCAATGGCTGGGTCATGCGTCATGCTCGTGAACGGGTGCCACCGGCGGGAATGGGGCTACTTTATGTCTGCCCATCTAATGATAGAAGTTAGTCTGTATGCATTATTGGAACTTTCCTCATTGTGGAAACACTGCATATATAGCATAGTATTTACTGTATTGTAAATCTGTTTTGAAAAGAGCAACCGCCGAGTTTCTTGCTGGTTCTTCTCGGCAGGAAAGGCATTCCGAACCAGTGGTAGATTCATTGACCATTCAAAAGCACTTGTAAAAGTTTATTTGAATAAAAAATATTTCTATTCTATTCTATTCTATTGATATATATCCTCGAACCCTGGTTTAAATGTAACGAAGATAAGGAGTAAAACAGTCAAAATAGTTCAACCCCTATCTCAGAGAACATACATCCATCCATCCGTATACTACATCTATACAAACATACATCCGTATACATTCATCCTCACAAACTTTCACATTAATAATATTATTGTATAATTAATTAATAATATTATTAGTTCACATTAATAATCAACATACATTAATACATGCATATTATATACATACACACATACATACATACATACATACATACATACATACATACATACATACATACATACATACATACATACATACATACATACATACATACATACATACATACATACATACATACATACATACATAAATACATACATACATACATACATACATACATGCATACATGCATGCATGCATACATACATACATACATACATTTATGCATGCATTCATATTGGCGCATGATTTAAGGATAAATATGTGAAAATTAGCATACGAATATCCCGCGGGAACTGTTTGTTTTCCCGGAATAAAAAGTAGCCATTGTCACTTTTCAAGTCATCAACTATGCCTCTCCAAAAAACAAAGTCAATCTGTAACTCCGTTGGCGCATAATTGAAAGATAAATGTGTGAAAAGTAGTATACTAATATCCTGCAGGAACCGTTTGTTTTCCCGGGATAAAAGTAGCCTGTGTCATTTTTCAGGCCCTTAACTTTACTTGTGCAAAAAAATCACGTCAATCTAAAACTCCATTGCGCGTATTTTGAAGGACAAATGCGTAAAAAATAGCGATGCTATCCCGCAGGAACTGTTTGCTTTTCCGGGATAAAAAGTAGCCTATGTGCTATTCCAGACTATAATCTATGTCTGTGCCAAATTTCAGCAAAATCGGTTCATTCGTTGTCGCGTTAAAGAGTAACAAACATCCATCCATCCATCCATATATCCATTCTCACAAACTTTCGCATTTATAATATATATAAGTAGGAGGAAGTAGGGTAGTCGGATAGGTAGTAGAAATATACATACATACATACATACCGGGATAAAAAGTAGCCTATGTGCTATTCCAGACTATAATCTATGTCTGTGCCAAATTTTAGCAAAATCGGTTCATTCGTTGTCGCGTTAAAGAGTAACAAACATCCATCCATCCATCCATATATCCATTCTCACAAACTTTCGCATTTATTATATATGAGTAGGAGGAAGTAGTGTAGTCGGATAGGTAGTAGGAATATACATACATACATACATACATACATACATACATACATACATACATACATACATACATTCATACATACTTACATACATACATACATACATACATACATACATAGATACATACATACATACATACATACATACATACATACATTCATACATACTTACATACATACATACATACATACATACATACATAAATGCCGCGTAATTAAAAGATAAATATGTGAAAAGTAGCATACTAATATCCCACAGGAACCGTTTGTTTTCCCGGGATAAAAAGTAGCCTTTGTCATTTTTCAGGCCCTTAACTTCACCTGTGCAAAAAATCACGTAAATCTAAAACTCCATTGCACGTATTTTGAAGGACAAATGCGTAAAAATTAGCGATGCTATCCCGCAGGAACTGTTTGCTTTTCCGGGATAAAAAGTAGCCTATGTGCTATTCCAGACTATAATCTATGTCTGTGCCAAATTTCAGCAAAATCGGTTCATTCGTTGTCGCGTTAAAGAGTAACAAACATCCATCCATCCATCCATCCATCCAAACATCCATACATCCTCACAAACTTTCGCATTTATAATATTAGTAGGATATTTTATAGGCCCTCAAAAAGTGTCGAAAGTGTCGGTACGTTTAGGTCGTACGTATGTATGTATGTTTAGGTCAAAATATATTGCAAGACGAATTAGAACCACTTCCCGGTTTTCGATTGAGCTGAAATTTTGCATGTATATGTGTAAATCGGATGACAATGCAATATTATTGTAACATAGAGCTGATCTGATGATGGAGCTGGAAGATGGCTATCGGAACTCTGCAATAAAACGTAACCTTAGGACGATGTAACCCCATCGAATTTGGACTCGTTTGATTCGTCTTGACAAGTAGTCTAGTCCTAGATGATATTCAGGGTCTGATATTGAAGCCGGAAGGTGGTTTTGGCAACTTTGTAATGAAACGAATAATGTACACTTGTTAAACAGACATTTGCAGTAATTGCCTAGTGGTTAGGACTGTGGTCTCCTATTCCGGGGATCGCAGGTTCGATCCCGGGTACGCACCTCTGACTTTTCGGAGTCAAGTGCGTTTAAGCAATTCAATATCACTTGAAGGAAAACATCGTGAGGAAACCTGCACACCTGAGAGTTCTTCACAATGTTCTTGAAGGTGTGTGAAGTCCGCCAATTCGCATTGGGCCAGCGTGGTGGACTATGGCCTATAACTCTTCTCTGAGAGGAGACCTGCGCTCAGTAGTGAGCCGTTGATGGGTTGCTAATGATGATGAAATATACAGACACGTGCTGAGTTTCATATTTCTTTTTTTGTAAAGAAAAAATTTTCTTATGATACTTTTGTCCGCAGCCACGGTACGAGATGTGCAGGCGAGGTGGCGGCGGCGCGCGACAATGGCGTTTGTGGTGTCGGAGTCGCCTACCACTCCAAAGTAGCAGGTAACTTATTAGGCCAGGCGCTCTTTGTTACTTTTTGTCGCCGTGACTTTTTGTCGCTAAGTGGAGTGCTATGAAGATATATGGAAGTGCGCTCACCTCACTGTAGTGACGATACAATACGGCGACAAATAGTTCCAGCAACTGACGACACTTGAAATAGATTTCAAGAATGAGCGCGTTTTGTCGCCCAGCCACATGCGGCTGGTCTAAAACAGTGGCCGCATCGTGGCGAGAGTAGGTGTCAGCGACAAAAAGTCACCGCGACAAAAAGTTACAATGAGCGTCTGGCCTTAATAGTTATCTAAAGTCCCGACCGGCCACGGCTTCCCATCTGCGCAGGAGCTATTATAGTGCACAAGTGTGTGCGCAAACGCAGGTGCTCTCTCTATTTCCTCACTCTCATAGTCCGATGGGACGGAAATCCGATACGACCGGAGAGAGATCAGGCGCAGGATCGACGCGACGACTTTACGTGTTTTCCGAAAAACCCTATACATTTTTTTTGGTACGCCCGGGAAACGAGCCCGCGACCTCGTCATCGGCAGGATAACACTCATAACTGCCTCGTTGGTCTAGTGTTTAGCATCACTCAATTGAAAAGGCTAGGCTGTTATGCTCAACTGTGGACGAACACCCACAGTAGAGCAAACTATGACATTACCATCAAAGTAAAATAAACCATAACGATATTGAGCTAAAGCTCAATTTCGTGTATGTATTCATACACGTTGACGTAACGAAAACGCTCCAAATTGAATTGTCTGTATTGAACTTGTGACTTTAAATCGATACTATTATGGTTCATTTTACTTTGATGCTAATGTAATATTTAACTTTTACGATCAAACGAATTAAAACTCGGCATAACCACACAGATTCTTGTTGGCCGAAAATTATTGCAAACTATACTTACGGACTTACCTATTGTAAAGTTAAATCTAACATATAAAATTCTCGTGACGCGGTGTTTGTTACCAAACTATTAAAACTCAGACAAACCACTATCGTAGCAAGTGTATAGCTATCGTAGCAAGCGTAGCTATTGTAGCATGCTACGGCTACAACAGAACGAGGCAACTAGACCTTTAGGTCGCCGTCGTCAATTACGAGATGTCCACTACTGGACATGGCCATAGTTCTGAAAGCACTTCCATAGCTCGCGGTCTTCCATTTGAATCAATCATTATCATCATCAATTCATCATAGATAGAGATATAACCCTCCTCCCTAGTCCACCACGCTGGCCCAATGTGAATTGGCAGATTTCAAGTTTATTTTTAGTTTTATTTCTTTTTAATGTGGTGTGCAATAAAGTGTTTTTCATTTTTTTCATTTCACACATTTCCGAGAACATTATGGAGAACTCTCAGGCGTGCAGGTTTCCTCACGATGTTTTCCTTTACCGTTGAAGCATGTGATATTTAAGTGCTTACTGCATAACCCATCTACTGAGGGGACTGCCAATACCGCGCTTTCCAACAAGAGGTCACCATCTCAGCTCTAGCTTCGACCGACCAGGCATTTGTGTCACTTCACGCTTGAGATAACCGAGGAGGAGATAGGTCATGAATATTAAGTGCCACAATTTCACTCTAGGCGTTGAATTTAATTACATCGAGCTTATCAAATAACTCATCGTCTTGGCCGTAATATCCTATTACTGGACGGAGGAAAAATACGCCTGCGTATGTTCAATGCCGACGACCTCCCTGGCTCAGTGGTGAGCGCTGTTGTCTTATAACTGGGAGGTCTCGGGTTCGATTCCCGGCGGGGTCAATGTGGGAATTTATAATTTCTGAATTGTCTCTGGTCTGGTCTGGTAGGAGGCTTTGGCCGTGGCTTGATACCACCCTACCGTCAAAGACGTGCCGCCAAGCGATTTAGCGTTCCGGCATGATGGCGTGTAGAAACCAATTAGGGGTATGTGCTGAATGTTCACTGCCATACAAGGGGTATGTAGGGCCAAGTTAGCCCGCTACCATCTTAGACTGCATCGTCACTTACCATCAGGTGTGATCGCAGTCAAGGACTAGCTTGTCATCGAATAAAAAAAAAATAAAAAAAAATAAATGCGCCCACAGTTTTGTAATTGGCTACTTACTTTTGGCTTCTGTACAATCACGGGTAATCCTAAAATGTATCGAATGTGTTTTTGGTACTCGTTACTGCCAAGAGCAGATTGTTCGACTTCGCACACCGTTTTTATCATTCTGGAGATATGCATATTATCCGATGATATTTAGTGCCAATTTCACCATCACCCCAGTAACGTTTAACCGAGGAATAAATTGGAAGTTCTGACAGTTTTATATGCCAAAACATCAAAATTTCGGTTAAACGTTCTTCCTCTTCTTCTTTATCAACCGAGAGACGTCCACTGCTGCACAAAGTTCTCTTGCATGAACTTCCACAGGCCTCGGTATTGCGCCGACTGAATCCAGCGGCTCCCTGCGACTCATTTGATGTCTTCGGTCCGCCTAGTGGGGGTCTCCCAAGACTGCGCTTCCCAGTGCGGGCTTGCCACTGCAGCACCTTGGGACCCCAACGACCATCAGTTCTTCGAACCATATGCCCCGCCCATTTCCACTTCAGTTTCGCGACTCGCCGAGCTGTGTCGGTGAGTTTGGTTCTCCTACGGATCTCTTCATTTCTGATTTGATCTCGGAAGGATACTCTGAGCATAGGTCTCTCCATTGCTCGTTGAGTGACCCTGAGCCTTTATAAGAGGCTCATAGCATACCTACTGGCAACATGCACTGTTCGAAAACTTTAGTCTTCAGGCACTGTGGGATTTCGGACGAGAAGACATCTCGAAGCTTCCCGAACGCTACAGCTGCCTAGTTGAGTTGTATTCGGCGGTAAAACGTTACTCGCACATCTAAAGGCACCTAACTCCAAAAAGTTGAGTAGCGTGCCTGGGATTTGAACCCCAGACCTCTCGAAAAGAGGTCCAAGTTTTATCCGCTATGCTATCACCCTAACACATTTTGTAATGTGTTAATAAAATAGTAATAGTGGTAATAAACACAGTAATATTTACAAAATAGGTACAACATACCAATACCAATTTGTTTTTACTTCTTTCGCAATATTTATTCTGCAATTGTTTGAATAACGGCCTCCTACGAATACGAAGCCCAATTGTATTATTGAGCTCACATCGAACCTTTTTACGATACCATCTGATGTAATATAGAGATAAAACTGGAAATAGGCGCGGCAAAATCCACTTTAAGGGCAACAAATTAATGTATGTTTCTTTTATAAAGTAATACTAACCATACTTATACAAGCGAAAGTCTCTCAGTTTGTGGACTTTTTATAAATAAACCGTGGAACTGATTTGGATAAGATTTGGCAAAGAAGAATAAAAGCATTGTAGTTTCCAAGGAATTTTAGAATCCACGCAAACCTAGTCGCGGGCAATTATCTAGTTTATTATATTTATAAAACATTTTGTACGTAAGTATATCATTATGAGAAATAATAATATATTTTAAGTTGTGCACCTATTCTGAGCTGAAAATTTGGTTACACTTTTAGAGAAAACTATTTTGTTTGTATGCCGAAGACCCTTTATACAAGCTTTGTTTTCACTCTTGCCTGTATAAACATTTATCGCGTTCCACCTACATTATATTATAAGCAACAGCCAAACCTATTAAGTAGTAAATATGAGCTGCTAATCGAATTTGTTATTTGACCTTTAAGTCATCACTAGCTTTTAGTGCCGTTCGCGTGTTTGCCGGTTTTGCCCGCGATTATGTCCGCTTAGTGTTGGGTTTTCAAAAACTCCACGGGAACCCTTTGTTTAATAAATGGAATTTGAATAAATGGAAGCCTATGTCACTTCTCAAATTTCACAACTAAGTATACTCATGCAAAAAATCCGTTACTCTGTTACTGAGTGATAAAAAGACAAGCCAACAAAGATACACAATTTCGTATTTTTTTAAAGTATATTAGCGAAGCCTCCTCTTCCCTCCGAATAAGCGTAAAACTTGTGTAAGGAGTGGGCATGATAATAGTGGAGTGCATGACGAAGGAGATTTAATACTGTTCAGAACTTAGGGACACTTTACTGGGCGATATCAAACGCACATAGTTCTTAAATATTTATGTGTATTGCTTGAATTAACAACTGGTTTACATTAATAATAATTAGCTTCGACATCTAAATTAATTAATATTAAAAATTGTCGATTCATTTTTCGTCACAGATTGTAAGTGTGAATACGGAACACAGACACAAAACGTCAGTTTTACTTATGGTGCGTTTAGACTACTTTAGACGGTGCGTGTACAAATACGGAACCGTTTCTCCCCAGGTATAAGAATGCTGGATCAGCCGTACATGACAGACCTGATCGAGGCGAACTCCATGGGGCACGAACCACACAAGATCCACATCTACAGCGCCTCGTGGGGTCCCACGGATGACGGGAGGACTGTGGACGGTCCCCGCAACGCTACTATGAGAGCTATCGTTAGAGGTGTTAATGAGGTTAGTAAGATGTTCTTTTATTTACGTTCCAAGTGAGAAGACAATTATTATGGTGGCTACATACGTACGTAAGACAGGGCGAAGAAACAGGCAATAATGAATTAGTCGATAAAAGAACAAAGGCAAGGGTCCATACTTTAGTTTACCTGAAATCGATTCGAAGCGTTTATACATGAAAAATTGTTAAAACCGTAGAGGTTCCATTACTAAAACATAATCACTGAGAGTTTTCGTTTGAGGAACTCACAAAAAAAAGATATTAACAACTTTATATGTATTTGGAGGTTATAAAAATATGTAGATAGGTATAAATACGTAGTCGTAATTCTTACTTTCATGTTATTTTAAGTTCTAATTTGACAATGGGATGTGTTACTTTACTTATATAGTAGTCTATAGAGCCCTCTACATAGAATTTCCGGGTGAGAAGGCTTCGATAACAAAGCTTTGAGGTTCCTCCTCGCGGTATCTCATAATACTAAGTATGTAGTCATATTATACATTCCTTTGACATCCTTGGTTAGAATTTTCCCGTAAAGTATTTTTCAATGGTAAATTATTATTTTCCTACAGTAAACAGTGGTTTTCCATAAGGTCAACAAAATAGCAAACAATAAAATTAATTGCTCGAACATCGTTCTGGTGCCTGTAGTTTGTTTAACGGCTTTCACCCGTTGAATGTTTTTTGGATAGGCTTAATAAAATTAATGTGATATTAGTTTTCGAGTAAGTGCAATCGAGTTGTGAAATAACAATTTTGCCGCCAAAATTAATAAAATTTAATAAGCATTTAGGCAATATTGACATATTTTGATAAGACTCAGTGAGTAGGTAGACGATGTTAGTAGGCGAGTGGCGATTAGGGGAATTGATATTGAGAAATTATTTTCTCAATATCAATTGCATGTTTCAAGTAGGGTTGCACGTCAGGAGAAAATTTTGTGTACCAATTTTCTCGTGATTTCTCGTAGAGTTTCACGAGTCAATTGGTACCTAGACAAAATTTCTGATTTTGGGGTTTTTGATAGTTTCGACCCTACCGTCAAAGAACCTCATTAGGTTACTACATACCTCATTAGGTATTACATACTACTAGGTTTACGTCTTGAAATACGTAACCAAATTCCTTCTTCTAACCTATTTATCCCGCTTTTTCTTTATTCATTGTCCACTGGTAGAGAAAGGTCGCTTGCATGGATTTCTACAGGCTTCGGTCTTGCGCCACCTGAATCCAGCGGTTCCCTGTGACTCGTATGATGTGCTCGGTCCACCTAGTGGGGGGAGGGGGTCTGCCTACTAGGTGGCAGTTGGGTCGCCACTCCAGCACCTCGGGAACCCAATCCCCAACGACCATCAACGCTTCGAACTTTGTGCTCCGCCCATTTCCACTTTAGTTTTGCGACTGGCTGAGCTATGTCGGTGACTTTGGTTCTCCTACGGATCTCCTCATTTCTGATACGATCTCGTAGGGATACTCCGAGCATAGCTCTCGCCATCACCCCCTGAGTGACCCTGAGCCTTCTTACGAGGCCCCTAGTTAGCGCCCAGATCCGTAAGTCATCACTAGGAACACGCACTGTTCGAAGACTTTAGTCTTCAGGCAATGAGGCTCATTTAGACAATAATAATTTTATCCTTATGGCCCGGAATATAAACTCTCACCACCAGTAGGGTTGCTTACGACGGTGACGCGATAAATGGTGTATCCGCATTGCAGGGGCGATAAATTTTAAATAATACATTTTTTTCACTGCCGCAACTTTCATTAGGTACAATTTAATATCACGAACGATTTGAACAAAATTTCGGATGTTGTTCAGCTGATGCGGCCACTGCCGTTTGTTTACAGCAGTTTGTTTTTAACCGACTTCAAAACAAAAAAGGAGGAGGTTCTCAATTCGTCGGAATCTTTTTTTTTTTATTTAATTTTTTGTGTATGTTCACCGATTACTTGATTCTTTTTTGTTTTAAAGGGTATTCTTCCCAGGTGGTCCCATTTAAATTTTATTGAAATCGGTCTAGCGGTTTTTAAAATATCAACAATAAATTATATACTTTGTAGTGGCGCGGGCGTTTGAAGTCGGTTTTTTTAAAAGAATTTTTTATATTAAATTATGGTGCAATGCACTGTAGCAACCGGGGCGCTTGTAAAAGGAAATCATCTTTGCAGTAAAGAAATATGTAATGCTTATTTTAGTTCTTCAACCTTAACCATTTATACTTTTTTTTTATTTAATAAGAAGTTGGCAGCCCTGCCACAGGGTCAGCGGAATAAAAAGAAATACCAAGACACTTTGCATAAAATCCACAGTCAGTTTACAACAATTTCGCAATTTGTCGCCAAAAGTTAAAATAAACCTCAGCAAAATGCAGTTGTATGGGCTCGAAAACATGACGACATTGCAGAAACATTGAAACCAACGTTTTACGTACTTCAGTCAAGAAGCTTAAAATACCTACCTACAATATTACCTAAGCTTCTTGACATTAGTCCAAGCTTTAGACCGTCATAAATGTCAATCAAAGCGTCCTACTAACGCGTTTTTCCGAGAAGATTTCCGTTCTTTTTTTGACTTATCAAGAAAAAAGAAAAAAATAGGGAATAAAATAGGCAACCTTTGGCTCAGGGGCGACCAGGGGTGGTCTTTTCGACTAAAATGTATTTTTGTTTTTTGTTGGGAATAAATAGATATTTTATGCATGAGCTTTGGGAAAAAATAGAGGTTAATTTAATAAAAGCTCGTGACATGCGCTATGACGTCAACATGTCCTTAGAACATGTAAATACAATCCAAAGTGTACCTATTTTTAACAAACTGCGCGATGCACAGACAGGGTTATATTTTTCACGCCCAGATGAGTATGTTTCTTTAACCCAAATGGCTGAATGGATTTTAATCAATCGGGTGTCCGATTCGCCTAAACCGTAGTTATGGGCTTTTTTTTTATGAAACCGAAATGGCGGGCGCATAAATCAAAATGGCAGTAGAGGAAAAATTGCTGACATATTGAGCAGCATTGCACTGAATACCTACTGAATAGGTCTTTCAAAATCAAGAAAATCAAGATTATGCTTTCTAGACTATTTTAAGAATTCCAAAACCTGAATGTTTTGTAGGTAGAAAGTAGTGGTAGAATCGCTAGATATCCATAATAAACTCTGAAAGTTCGCCGGTTGTCGGGTTTTTGTTTTTCTAACTGTTATCTATGGTTTATTATTGAACTGAAACTAGGTACATTTATAGTCGAGCCGTGTTTACCTCAATAATTTGTGTTAGCATAAATTCATGAATCTATTTACGTGTACCAAACAATTTGAGAGAAACATTGTTTTGTTCACGTTATTCAGCTTTCAGACAAATTATTCATTCATGTTTTTAGATCAGTTAACCGACTGAACCTGAAAACGATGCAAACATAATAATATAAGAGCAAGGTATGACGCAGGTAAGTATATGAATAGAAACAATGCGTAACATTGCGGTAGTCTGTGGGCTAAAATAAGCTTGTTATCCTTTATGATTTTAACCACTATCTATACTTATAATAAAACTGTAACTGGAAGATTTCTGTACATTTAATATATTTTGAAAATTGTAACTGGGGGATGCTTTATTATCGATACTGAACCCAAAACAGATTTTTATTTAATTTTTGTCTGTCTGTCTGTCTGTCTGTCTGTTCGCGCATCACGCGAAAACTACTGAACGGATTTAAATGAAATTTGGTATAGCGGTAGCTGGTACTTCGGGTCAACATACAGGATAGTTTTTATCCCGATAAAACATAAGGTTACTCCAGGATAGGGGATGAAATTTATTGTTGATTTTACTCCATAACTCAGTCAAATATGAACCGATTTTAATAATTCTTTTTTTATTTAAAAGTGTATAATATCAGGCATAGTTTGTCTAATTTTGATGAAGATCTAATAAATATTATAGGAGATAGAGGACATAATGCTTCACGGGTAGCAGCAAAAGTCACACATGTAAAGGACAACGATCGAATACAGGCATTCCATATTTATATGAGGGTTTTAGCCATAGACATAGACTTTATCATTAACCTCCAGGCCCTAGATGATTATACCATTGTGTTTGTTTTGTAGCCTACCCGTGCGAAGCCGGGGCGGGTCCACTAGTCCTTACTAATATTATAATGTTAAAGTGTGTTTCTTTGTTGGTTTTTCCTTCAGTCATGCAGCAACGGAGCAAAGGATCAACGTGATTGTTTGCATGGGTATAGTTCATCATCATGGGCATCTTCAGTCCAAATTTTACCCAAAATCAGTTCATTCGTTGTGGCGTGAAGTAACAAATATTCATCCATCCATCCATTCATCCTCATAAACATTCGCATTTATGGTATAAAATAGAATGAGATTATTTATTAGTAAGATTCTCAAGCATACTTTCCACACCATCTTTTCCATTGCTCTAAGTTTTAAAGTAAATTCATAATAGAACCCAAATATACCTATAAGACGCGTGGTCGCGAAATTTTAACATAATAATGCATAATGTATGAAACAATTTCCATGTAGATGGTATATTGTTAGAAAACAATATAAATGTTTTCCCACGGAAATTGAGTTTTCGGGCAGTGTATATTTATCTATGCGCATACATCTTGTGACAGTGTTAATACGTTCACGGTGAAAACGTTTTTAGGAATATTTTCAGCTATCAAATATTTATATCTTGATGTGTGAATGATATTTAAGTACAACAATAACTTTTCGAGTAGATTTCTCTATTTCAAATAGAAAATCTACTCGGATGCTCGGAGTATCCCTCCGAGATCAAATCCGAGAGCTGTGGTCGTTGGGGTTCCAAGGTGCTGGAGTGGTAGACTCCGCACCGGGAAGCGCAGTGTTGGCAGACCCTCCACTAGGTGGAGCGATGACATCACCCTTCGAGGGTCGAGGCCGCTGGATGCAGGCACAAGACCGAGGCCTGTGGAAGTCCATGCAAGAGACCTTTGTTCAGCGGTGGACGTCTATCGGTTGATAAAGAAGAATTATTTTGACAGTGCTATTCTTTTCAGCAGAGAGGATTATTAAAATTAGAGCACAAGATTTTAGACTTGTCAATTCAGTTGAGTCTAGAGATTGTGTTTTTAACCGACTTTGAAAAAGGAGGAGGTTCTCAATTCGTCGGAATCTTTTTTTTTAATTAAATTTTTTGTGTATGTTCACCGATTACTCGAAGAATAATAAAATAAGTCTTATCCGAGGGTAAATTTGATATTTTGACAGTATTTTCAATACAAAAACTGTCAGAACGACCAATTTATTCCTAGGATAAACGTCACTCAACGTTGGTGAAATCAACACTTAGTGGCGCTGGCGTTTGAAGTCGGTTTTAGGTTTCCGTACCAAAATGGTAAAAATGGAACCCTTATGATGAGACTTTCTCCGCCCGTCCGACAGTCCGTCTGTCACAGTCGATTATTTCAGTAACTATTAAAGCTCTCGACATGAAATTTGGAATAGTTGTGTATAATAGTGGCCGAACATCATTGGAATAAAAAAAAATCGAAAATTATTTTTAGTTTTATTAAAAAAGGGGGAAAATCGGGGGTTTGAAATTTCAAAGTAAAATAACTATACCGAGTGGGGTATCATATGAAAGGCCTTTCTTTACCTGTGCATTCCAAAAAAGTTTTTTATTTATTTCTATATATAATAGTTTTTGATTAATCGGCCAAAATGTCGAAAAAAATACCGTTCCCCCCCCTTATCTCCGAAGTTTACCAATAGAAAAATCAGAAATAATTTTGGTAAATAGAAGTTTATGTATATTTTACAGGAAAAATAAAACCAACGCTCTAACTAGCATAGTTTTTTTTATATTAACAATAAACCTCTACAAACAAAGTTAACTATAAATAAGCAAATTAATATAATATTATCGTTTTACTTTTACTTTTGGAGTACGGAACCCTCGGTGCGCGAGTCCGACTCGCACTTGGCCGGTTTTTTTATATTAAATGTCACAACAAAATTAGCCACAATGCCTAAATAAACAACTTTACAAAGTCGAAAATAAACACGTTCCGTAATTTTATACAAATTGCATACTAAACATGTTTATTTACGGCTCTTATCACGTTATCTAACGTAACAAAACGCTTACGCTAGTCGTTACTTGTTACGTTGTTATTAAGCACAATGTTGATGTGAAATCAAAATAAGTACCAAGTTCCTGAAAGAGATTTTATTATTTTGTTGCAGTTGACTAAGAATAAGTACTTAGGTAGGTATTTATAACTTAAAACAGACGACGAAGTCATGGGCATCATCTATTTAAAAAAAGACAAAAGAAAAACAGATTGATTAGAACAACATTTGTTACAGACTGTAACAAATGTTTTTCTAATCGATCTGTTTTTTCTTTTGTCTTTTTTCAGTAACAGATAAGCGCAAACATTATGATCGCAACCCTTAAGGGAGAGGTCTCACAGTAAGCTGGGAGATCGCAAATTTCCCACGGGTAACAATTTGTGGAAACCTGTAACTTTTTGAAGGTATTTACTTTGTAAGAATAAAAGGAAAGGACCGGATATTATTTATTAAACGGAAGAATGATTGATTTGGGTGGAATGAACGTGGATAGAAGGATTTTTTCTTTTTTTTGACGTGATAACGTCTTATAAATCGATAAACTACGGCTGCACGCGGGAAAAAGTATATCCCGTTCCGCCTGAGCCTGAGCGTGCAGGCGAGAGCGCGGAACGAGCGATAGAGAGTCATGATCTCTAATGTTGGCTTGTGGAGAGCGCCCACCGCCGTCCGCCAGTCATCACGTGCGCGCTGTGGTTAGCGGATGCGTCGCGAGCTAGTTCTGACGTTATCACGTAAAACTATCGTCCGTAAACCGACTGTACAGACAACCAATTTTTTTTTTTGTAACATAATACCTTTGCTTTGGGTTGCGAACAAAAGTGACCGACATAGCTCTGAGGATTAGCAAACTGAAGTGGCAGTGGGCAGGTCATATAGTCTGTCGCGATGGCCGATGGGGCAGACGTGTTTTGGAGTGGAGACCGCGTACCGGCAAGTGCAGTGTAGGACGCCCTCCAGCTCGCTGGACCGATGACCTTAAGAAGGTGGCGGGAAACGGTTGGATGAGGAAAGCGGAGGACCGATGAAGAAGCGGAGGTTTGGTGGCGCGCTCTCGGAAAGGCCTATGTCCAGCAGTGGATGAATACAGGCTGATGGATTGGATTGCGAATTACTGACATTTTTTTAGCGTAGAAAGGGTTATTAATATGTTACTTAAGTATTTTGTTTTTGGTAAAATTGTTTGTCCCGTAAGAACCACCTGACCTGAATCTGATCACAAATCTTATTATAATTTTAATTATGTATGAATAAAACCTACCACGGCGTCCTACATAGTAAAAAATGTGGTAGGCATGAACTAGGTATATGTGGTAGGTATTTGGTATGGCAATAATCACGGCCCCGCAAATCGATTTGTGGTATCATTCACCTCACAAAAATAACTCGCTTGGCCTGAAAACTTAAGATTTAAAGCTAGGGATCCAGTAGTGGTATTCTCTCAAAATGATTACATCAGTGCAGTGTAGCGATAGCGATGACCTCTGACGATTCGCTCAATTTATGGTGTTCTTTTTGCATCAATGCATTTTAACAAATAGCGGGAGAGTACCAGCCAATCAGAGGGAATGGCGATCGTTGCAATGATGCAATCAATTTTAGAGAATAAGTACCACCGCTGGTGTATTATTCAGTACTAATATGGTTGAGCGAAGCAACGGCTGGATCATGCGTCATGCTCGTGAACGGGTGCCACCGCCGGGAATGGGGCTTTCTTTGCTTTCTGCATGCATTGAATTGTAAATTTGCATTTTCTTGGAACTTCCCTTCATTGTGGAAACACTGCATACATAGCATAGTACCTATTGTAAACTTGTTTTGAAAAGAGCAACCGCCGAGTTTCTTGCTGGTTCTTCTCGGCAGGAAGGGCATTCCGAACCAGTGTTATACTCACCGATGATTCAAAAGCACTTGTAAAAGTTTATTTGAATAAAAAATAATTCTGTTCTATTCTACTTGCTTTTGCATGCGACTTCGTCCTCAACTAAACCCATGTGAAAACTAACGTCAACCTTTTGCTCCGTTGCTGCTTGACTAAAGAAAAAACCAACGAACAAACACACTTTCGCATTTTTTAAAGTGAAAACTTCTTTAGGCGCGTTGAGCACTTTTTTGGGTGAGCAAAAACATGGATTTCGCGTCATCGTCACCTTCACAATCGTCACCTGGAGATTTCAGTAAGCGTTCAACATTTTAGAAGTTCCCAAGCAACCTTGTACAGCGCAGCGGGCAAGTAGCCGCCTTCCTTACCGTTTAATGTATGATGTCGCAGGTTCGAATCTCACTCACGAAATCGTGACAGTGCGCTTTTCTTATTTGTTTTTAATTATTAGCAAATCTAGTTTTCATTTCTATCGGCAGTCCCTATGACTGCCATTTTTTTATATTTTTTTTATATTGGTAAGATATTCATGGGGTATTTTACTGTAACGCTTTCACCAGGGCCGTAACGGGCTAGGCAACATCTACGTGTGGGCCAGCGGCGACGGCGGCGAAGACGATGACTGCAACTGCGACGGCTACGCAGCCTCCATGTGGACCGTGTCTATTAACAGGTAATTGCCAAAGATATCATTTACGTAATCCATGGTTTTCGATGAAAATAAAACTTTACTAGCTGACGCTCGCAACTTCGTCCGCGTGGATTAAGATTTTAAAATCCCGCGGGAACTCTTTGATTTTCCGGGATGAAAAGTAGCCTATGTCACTTTCCAGGTCCTCGACTATACCCATGCAAAAAATCAAGTCAATCCGTAGCTTTGTTGCGGCGTGATTGAAGGACAAACAAATAAACCAACAAACACACTTTCGCATTTATAATATTAGTATGATTTCATGAATAGTGTAACCTGTTTTTTTTATGTAATCGCATTGAAAAATCTCAGCAACAAAACCGACAGCTAAGTGGAGGTGTGAATGCAGTTCTTTCTCATCCAGCGCAATAAATGATGGTCAGAACGCCCACTACGACGAGTCCTGCTCGTCGACCCTGGCCAGCACCTTCAGCAACGGCGCTCGGGACCCCAGCACCGGCGTGGCTACCACCGATCTGTATGGAAAATGTACCGCCACACACTCTGGGACTTCGGCGGCCGCGCCTGAAGCCGCTGGCGTGTTCGCGTTGGCGCTACATGCAAAGTAAGACTTCAAATTCTAATTTAAAGTCATTTATTTCTTGTAGGCCAACTTGTGGCTCTTATGACAAGTCAAGAATCTACCACCGGTTCGGGAAGCTGATTCTGCTGAGAAGCGCCGGCAAGAAACTCAGCAGTTGCTCTTTTCAAAACAAAAATGTTACAAAATGTAGATGACAGCTGAAGCAAAGCCTACTAGAATATAATAGAAATATTTTTTATATAAATAAACTTCTACAAGTGCTTACAATGCTTACAATTCAAAACATGTGAAGACCGGCAGAAGAAAGACTTCTTTCACGACTTCCAAAAAAAGGAGTGTAATGTTTTCAGGGTTCATGTGTTACCTTCACAATTACTTCTAAATGCCTGAACAGATTCGGATGTATGGGATATCGTTAGTTTCCTTATATCATCAGCTTATAGTTCCGACTATATATTTTTCAAGGTACCTAGGTAATACATACTCTTAAAAGAGTAAGATGTCTTCAACTTTTCACCATTCGAAAGGATAGAAAATAAATAAAATAAATATCACGATTACTTTTGATTTCTTATCGTAATTACTGAGTTAAGAGTCCATATTTTACAGGGAATAAAGATTCAAAAATAAATCCATAACGCTTTTGCATAAAAAAAAATAGCATAAGTAAAAGGATTTAGATTTTATTTATTCAAGGGCAATATCGTACAGACACTGCCTCAAGCTGTGCTAAACTTGAAAGCTTTTACATCAACATCTACATATAGAACTAAGTATAATACGTCTCGGTACTATGCAAATAAAATACATGATGTATTACCATAGTTTGACAACATCCTACACTTGCCTTAATTGATATTTTACGATGTCAGTTTTCACTAATAAATATTGTGTATTTTCAAGTCAGTCCAAACTGTTGTACAGTGCGTGAATAAACGTTCTTGTTTAGGAAACTGGCATTCTATTCCCAACCCCATACACGTTACAATATTAAGAGCAGTGATAGCCTAGTGGCTAGGAATGTGATCTCCTATTCGGGGGTTTGCGAGATCGATTCCGGGCACTCTAATTTTAAGAGTTAAGTTTATAATAATTGTGTGCATTTAAATATTTAATTTATGACATGCTTCAACGGTGAAGGAACTCATCGTGAGGAAAGCTGCACGCCTGTGCAAGCTCTCCATAATGTTCTCAAAGGTGTGTGAAGTGTACTAATTTGCATTGGGCCAGTATGGTGGACTAGGGCCTACATCTATAACCCTTCTCTGAGAAGAGACCTGAACTCAGTTGTAGTGAGCCGTTGACGGGCTGCTAACGTTCTGCTGATGATGCTTGATACCTATTATTCTTAATATTAGCTCCATTTGGAAGCTTGAGAAAAAGGTAAATGTAACCCTTTATGTATTGTATTTTGTTTTTTTTTCTAGCCCTAAATTGACATGGCGAGACATCCAGCATCTGACGGTGTTAACTTCCAAGAGGAATTCATTATACGATGCAAAGGTGATCAAATATTTTTAAGCTATTGCATAGCTTTTATCGCGGGCTTTGAACTAGGACAAACAGTTTGAGCGCGGCGACCGAATCAAGAAATTCCGCAACGAAAATAAACCTAACACCGTCGTTCAGTAAGCGTTCAACATTTTCGAGGGTCACAAGTAGCTCTGTTTGGCGCAGTGGGCGAGCGGCCGCTTTATGTATGATGTCGCAGGTTCGAATCTCACTCGCGAAGTAGTGACAGTGCGCTTTTCTTGTTTGTTTGTTTTTTAATTTTTTTTACATAATTTTTATCACGCAAAAAAAATTGCATAAATATTATAATTGCATAAGTTGATAAAAAATGCTATGCAATAGCTTTACCGCGGCAGTCCCCGAGTGCCACTTAATTTTTATCAACTTTTTTCGACTTGCTCGAAAAGATTGAACGCCTCCTTTTTGAGATTAGCTTGCAAGCTTTTAATTTAAAAAAATAATAATTAGGAGTAGCGAAATAACCAATCAATTTCCCCGGGTTTTTATTTTTCTTTTATTTGAAAACCATTGTACTATTTTGCAAATTGTTGGCATGCGTACCCCTCCCACTTTTCCATTAGGTGGGTATATTTTCTAAGTATACAAATAAAAATCGATTGCCGCATGTATGAAACATCACAAGAAGGCAAGTTTGTATGAAAGAAATTTTTTGGGAAATCCACCGAAAATGTCGGTTTTTACTGTATTTTGTATGAAAATCTCAATTTATTCATGAGTACCCATTCGAAGCGGGGGCTAACCGCAAGTTTTAATATATTTTTATGATTGAGAACGTGTGCTCAATCTGTCATAAGTCATAACCATGGAGGTTACAATAAAAATCAGGAACGAGCGTTTTATCGATATCAGACTTCATACAATGAGCTTATGAACATTGTTAACGACAAGGTAGATAGCAGATACAGCATTTATGTGACACCTATTCTTGTTGCTACTACGTGTTACAAGGTTTATCATTGGCTATTACTTCGCAATTGATAGATAGATATTAGATAAGCTTGATTATAATGTTTGCCAAACCACTATAATCAACTACTTCTATACCTATTCGAAAGCGTGGTATACGTAGTTTTGGGATTCTAGAAGTGCGCCATGTAAATAAAACCGGCCAAGTGCGAATCGAACCCGCACACGAAGGGTCCCGTATGGTCCCGTACTATCGTACAAGATTTAACACCTATTATGTATTAAGATCGAGCAATAACAAAAGTTTATTGTATCGAGATCATCTTCATTTTTTTTGTTATTTAGTCGTTATGGCGGCAATAGAAATACCCTCTGTGTGAAAATTTCAAATACCATCTGTACCACTGTATCTATTTGATTGTTCATGAGATACAGCCTGCTGACAGACAGACGGATGATGGGACGGGCGGACTGCGGAGGCTTATAGTAATAGGATCCTTTGAGTACGGAAACCTAAAAAATTGTGTTACCCGTATAAATGAATTTATCATCAAGCACTCATTGGCCTAAGGGTGACTGAATCCAGTCACGGCGACGCGACGGCCTACCTTAGACATCGGTGCGGGAAATATTATAGTGCACAAATGTGTGCGCAAACACAGGTGCACTTTCTATTCCCTCACTCTCAGTCCGATGGGGCGTAAAGCCGACACGACCGGAGATAGGCTTTACATGCTCTACGAGGCTCGGGGCTGACTCGCCGCCAACTTCCTAAATCCAGGCTAGTACTGAGGATTTCTTGGCAGATAAACTCAATACATGTTTCCGACCCGGGAAAGTGGGGACGCGAACCCGGAACTTCGTCATCCGGTAGTCTATCATACTATTCTATTCTTATTTTGCGGCTATGCAGGTCCTGAGGCCCTGTAGCACGTCGACCGTCGCCGGTCCATTGTGCTCGCCACTTTTTAAAGCTCCTCTCCGATACTCGTTGCCGCCAGGAACAGCAGCACTTTCTTGGCTGGGATAAGTGTAGCCTCCTCAGGGTGCACGATGTGTTTCCCTAGTATGCTTTATGCATTAAAGCGGGGCAGTAACAGATAATATGCAACGGCGTTTCCTCCGATTCTTGGCAAAGCCTGCATATATCTGAGCCCTGGAGCCTGGATACATGTGTCTATTGTCCATCATACTAATCACTAGACCAATGAGGCAGGATTAATGTTTATATATGCCTTTTCCATTCTGCCATTTGCAGGGACGTTTCCACTGGACAATGAACGGTGTGGGGTTGGAGTTCAACCACCTGTTCGGGTTTGGGGTGTTGGACGCCGGCGCCATGACCGCGCTGGCGGCTAACTGGCGCTCTGTGCCGCCTCGGTACCACTGCGAAGCCGGCTCTGTTAATACTCACACGTAAGCTAGCTTGAAGATAATATGGAAACATTTTTTTAATAATTATAGCCAAGCTGAACTTGACTAATGTTCCCCTCTCCCCTCCAAATAAGCGGAAAGCTTGTGCTAGAAGTGGGTACGACAATAGTGCAACGGGTGAGAATTGAACTTGCGACTCTCCAGTTTTTTGTTCGCACCAGCATTCGTGTTTCCTGACACCTATAATTTGAGAACCTTCAAGGCTAGGGTGAATAGGCATCTTCTCAGCAAGTGCGCTCTAACCTAGACCTCATTAATGCTTTCCAGCATCGATTGTCGTCAAGCATAATTAAAAAAACATCTGAAACCGTTGGATTATTGAGGTTTTAAACATTAACACGCATCAGCCTAAAGTTAAAGAGGAACAAGTGTAAATTAAAAATTTTCATATATGTATATCATCTAGGACTAGATAAGGTACTTGTCAAGACGAATCAAACGAGCCCAAACTCGTTGGGCTTACATCGTTTTATTACAGAGTTCCCAAAACCACCTTCCGGCTTCATCATCAAACCCTGGATATCATCTAGGACCAGAGTACTTGCCGAGAGGAATCCCAATGAGCCCAAAAATGAGCCCAAACTCGATGGGGTTACGTCGTTTTTTTTCTAAATTTCCCATAGCCATTTTCCATTTATCATCTCCATCCTCAGATCAGCTCCATGTCACAATAATATTAAATTGCAAAATTTCAGCTCAATGGGAAACCGGGTAGTGGTTCTACCCTCATTCATTTTGCAAGATTTGACCTTAACATATATTTGCAAGTTAAATACAATAGCCCAACGGTTAAAGGTGCGCTGAAAACTGAAAGGTCGCAGGTTCGAACTCTACCCGTTGTACTATTGTCGTACCCACTCCTAACACAAGCTTTCCGCTTATTTGGAGGGGAGGGGAGGATATTAGTCAACTTCAACTTGATTGATATTCTTTAAAAAAAAAAAGCTTGTAAAAAATTTCTTCGTTGTAGCGAGATCCCGCCAGAGGGCAGTGTTACGCTGAAGATAGAGACGACGGCGTGTGAGGGGAGCCCCAGCGAGGTGCGCTACCTGGAGCACGTGCAAGCCGTGATCAGCGCCAACGCGACGCGCCGTGGCGACCTGGAGTTCTTCCTCACCAGCCCCATGGGCACTAGGTTCGTTCTTGTAACGCTGCAGATAGAGACGACGGCGTGCGAGGGGAGCCCCAGCGAGGTGCCCTACCTGGAGCACGTGCAGGCCGTGGTCAGCGCCAACGCGACGCGCCGCGGCGACCTGGAGTTCTTCCTCACCAGCCCCATGGGCACTAGGTTCGTTCTTGTAACGCTGCAGATAGAGACGTCGGCGTGCGAGGGGAGCCCCAGCGAGGTGCGCTACCTGGAGCACGTGCAGGCCGTGGTCAGCGCCAACGCGACGCGCCGCGGCGACCTGGAGTTCTTCCTCACCAGCCCCATGGGCACTAGGTACGTTCTTGTAACGCTGAAGATAGAGACGACTCTACTCACCGCTGCACTAGTCGACCAACAAATCCTTGGATTTATTTTTGTTTGACGGCCGGTTCAGCACGCACACATGCGTTGTGAGTTCGTGGCGCTTTGTAAATACTTTAACTACCCGTACAGGTAAAGATTGGGATTAGAAATGGCGGCTAATTATGCCGGTACTGTCAGCATACACGGGATCCATAGTGACAATCCGCTTATAATCAATAAATTATAATATAATACTAAATAATGCCGTTTAACGTTATATTAAAACATATTGTTATTAGCGGATTGTCATCTAATTAAAATATCTATCATCTCATTAAATAAATATGAAACTGGACTGTTACGAATATAAAAGAGTAAAGACGGTCATCATAACGGTTTATTGTTGTTGTCCGTACCGGCGAGTGTAAGTAGCGATAGCGATAGCTAACCTATGTGCCTATAGATAGCGACAGTGTGCGAGTGAGAGGTGAACAGAAGCTACGCCATTTTCAATACCATTCTTTAGTGTACGGGTAGTACGTTTTGAATTTTGGAGCGGCGCGCCATGTTATCGTAGTATAAACGTGATGGTTTTTGCTAAAGTTTCATGTTTCAACAATAGCATAAATTCTACTTCCACAGATCGATGATACTAAGTCGGCGCGCCAACGACGACGACGGCCGCGACGGGTTCACGAAGTGGCCCTTCATGACGACGCACACGTGGGGCGAGTACCCGCAAGGCACGTGGACATTAGAGGTCAGTGTCCTAGAGAAGAATGGTGATGGCATCTATGTGGACACTGGACAGTGCCTTTCTGTCTTCCTTCTAACTGGGCAGGTCGCCACACTTAAATCGTTAGATCTTTAGAACCGCTAGATAGATCTGTTTAGGCTGACTAAAATATCGGCAGAATATCGACTAATTTGTGAGTAACTCACGTCCAACTCGATATTCTGACAAATTTCTTAAACTGGACACTTTCAAGTAAAGATTTTTATATAAACCTGTGAAGATGATACTGCCATCGTCGCAATTAGTATGCCGTAAGCCTACTTTGTCGTATTAGTTTACAAATTGCGAAAAAATAAATTAAATTTGAATTTCACTAACTCTCTCTCTTTCTATCTTCACCAACTTATATCTCCCTCTCAACTTCCGTTCGCCTCGCCCGATCGCACTTTTCGTAAGGCATTCACTTACTCCCCAAGTCAAGCGTGCGTAAAGAAGTTTTACTTCAAAAATTGTATTGCCTATACCAGGTCCGATTATGAATCTAAACCATCCAGGAACCCACTCAAACACAAAAAACTTCATCAAATCAGTTAAGGGGGAGTTGAATAGGGCTAAAATTACATGCGAGCCACAAGAAAATTTGTCTACCCGTTTTCTCTTGATATCCTTCAGAGATCCACGAGTAAAAGAGTAAATAAAATTTTCTCGTGACGCGCTTGTTAGCCCTTGGCTTTGTCAAAGTTAAAAAAATTTGCTAGTCGTCGCGGGCCGCCTGGCAGATATAAACATCGAATTTTATTTATATTGCAGGTAATATCCAGCTTAATACACACATAAATGCACATCTACTAATTATAATTTGTTTTCTTTTCAAAAGCCTGCTCACTTTCACTTTCTAAACTATCACTGTCAGGCATATGTTATAGTCAAAATAATTTATTTTAAGCAAGACACAGGTTACGTGTACCGTAGTAAACAACCCTGTTTCGTACCACATACATACATACTACCGCCATGCCAGCAGTCGGTCTGACCCGCCGCTATAGAGCTTTCACATCAAAAACCGGCCCAGTGCGTGTCGGGCCACGCGCAGTGTAGGGTTCCGTAGTTGCAAGTCACAATAATTATTATTGCTGACCTAGGATAGTGCTTTTATTTTATTTATGAATATTGAATATATTTTGAGTTCCACGGTTTTTTTCGGTTCACTTCTGAAAACAGATATAACTCCTTAACTTGCCCAAAACACCACTTTACATTTTTACATATTTAGGGGGAGGTACCATAAAAAAATTATTTTTCACAATTTTATTTCACCACTATGTGATTGATTGATATTTATACCCTTGTCAAATTACAGATTTCTAGTAGGTACCAATAGTCTCTGAGCTGAAC
The DNA here is from genome assembly GCA_029955525.1 of Oeneis ivallda. Taxonomy (NCBI): domain Eukaryota; kingdom Metazoa; phylum Arthropoda; class Insecta; order Lepidoptera; family Nymphalidae; genus Oeneis; species Oeneis ivallda. Next base: position 16,901,268 of record JARPMR010000024.1, on the reverse strand, counting down.
CGCGGATGGACAGACAGACATGGCGAAACTATATCAGTAGATCAGTTATATAACTAGATCAGTTAAAACTAATCTCATGAAAAAAGCATATTATGCAATTGAAGACTATTTAAATGATAAAAAAGCGTGGACATAATTCGTTCCCGATTCATGAGACAGCAGGTGGTAATTAAACTGTATAACTATTCTATTGAATTGTAAACTTGTTTTGAAAAGAGCAACCGCCGAGTTTCTTGCTGGTTCTTCTCGGCAGGAAGGGCATTCCGAACCAGTGGTAGACTCATCGACGATTCAAAAGCACTTGTAAAAAGTTTATTTGAATAAAAAATATATTTCTATTCTATTCTATTCTTTTCTACCGCCATGCCAGCTGTCGGTCTGACTCCGCCGCTATAGATGTTTCGTGTTATTCCAGGCGCGGTTTAGCGGCGGTTCCGGGCCCAGCTCGGCGGCGGGCTGGCTGCGCGGCTGGTCGCTGGTGCTGCACGGCACGCGCGCGCCGCCCTACGCGCAGCTGCAGCCGCAGGACCCGCACTCCAAGCTGGCCGTCGTTAAGAAGGCGCACGAGGACAACGCGACCATCAAGTAGACCCCGCACCCCCACACACGCGCGCGGCGATCTAGAAATGAGAGGACGATGGGAACAATGAATGAGAGGACACTTATAATGCTCATGCATTCTACATGTAGATAACACACATACACACATACACGCACGCACACACGCACACACACACACGACTGACCCCTACTACCTAGTGGTGCCTATTCATGTGCTACGATTCTACCCGCTTCTACTCCCTATTCGCTGCTATATACTATGCCTATACACTCTACACCCTACTCTTGTTTTTTAATTTAGGTATCTTCTTCTTTATCAACCGATAGACGTCCACTGCTGGACGAAGGTCTCTTGAGTGGACTTCCACAGGCCTCAGGCTTTCGCAGCCTGAATCCAGGGACTCCCTGCGACTCGTTTGATGTCGTTGGTCCACCTAGTGGGGGGTCTGCTAACACTGCGCTTCCGGTGCGTGGTCGCCACTCTAACATCTTTGGATCCCAACGACCATCAGCTCTTCGAACTATGTGCCCCGCCTATTTCCACTTCAGTTTCGCGAATCGCTGAGCTATGTCAGTGACTTTGGTTCTCCTACGGATCTCCTCATTTCTGAGGTATGATTGTATAACAATTACCGATAAAAATCTTATTCATTTCATGGTATTAGCGTCAAAGTAAAATATTCCATGACTGTATTGATTTAAAGTCACAATTTCACAATTCAATACAGCCGATTCTAACATGAAGCGTTATGGAGCGTATCGTACATACCTAAACTTTATGATAATGCATACACTAAATTGAGCTCTAATGTAATGTTTTTATGGTCTATTTTACTTTAACGCTAATGCCATGAAATGAAAAAGATTTTGATCGGCAACTACACTAGCGGCACGCTATGATGGCCGGTTTGACACATTACAATAGTGATGTGGAATGTCAATTTATTCTCGAACAAAAAACAATTAAGTTTTGTTTTTGTACCTGATTAAATAGGTTTAATAAAACAAAAATGTATATGTTTATTTAATTTATTTGAACTTTTGATTTCTTTCACTTGCCGTAAAAAAGTATACCTTGCCATCGCTATATCAAATCTTTCCATCAATATTTTGCGTTTGTTACATTTTTTGTATCGAAATCCAATGGTCTTCAAAATCTTCGTTAAAGAACTTTCCCCACCGAAGAATAATCCAGCTTCCTTCAGTGAATGCACCAACTTTTTTCTTGTTGGATACTCCTTCTGTAAATAGTAGCCGTAAACATGTCTTCGGATAGCATCGGCATCAAAGCTATCGATGCCTACGACTGGTTTTGCTCGTTTTCTCTTTTTTGGTGTGTGAAGTTTATTTTCTTCTGTGCCAGTCTCGCCATATTTTTTTTTAGTTATCCGTCTAACAGTTCGTTGTCCAATATTAAGCGCATCAGCTACGCGTTCAACCACTGACGTTATAGGTAAAATTGGCCCTCCATTTTGAGCTTCACGATCGAAATAGTTACGAAGGCGTATTACGAACTCACGTGTCTGACTATTTAGAACAGTTCTCTGCGTACGTTCGGTCATATCGACGAAATCCACAACAAAGGGCTTGAACAGAGTCCAAATTAACGAGCAAGGGTCAACAGTAATGCAGTATCAATATTTGAAATCCAAAGCCAGGTCAAAACTATATCACAATCGCATTGCACTGACAGTTTATACTTTTCGAAGCAACGTCAATTCGAAACTGCTTTGTTTTGCATTGAGCATTGACGCGAGTTTGCCGGAGGTAGTAGTTGTGCTAGCCAGCGATCCTATGTGACGATCGTATTAGATTCCATTTTTAAAAATTTTCAATTTAGAAAACCAAATGCCGAGTTGTGGTATATATCATATAAAAATAAAAATTTTACCTTTTGTATGAAACAGCTGATATTTTTTTGCGATTTCAGAGGTTTGTCCACATAGTGAAAATTGTTCATATTCACAAGTACATTCACCCCTTAAATGGTGCAAACTGATTTTTCTACACTTGTATACATTTTAGAAATCAATTTAATAAATAAATTTTGAGTCCTAAACCTAAAACTACATTCGATAAAATTTATGAATCTCTGCACATCACTATCGTCAATAAAGTAATACAATTATTTCCTTCAAAGTCGTTATCAATTAATACGGAACTTCATGAGCGGACAAACGTCAAACCGGCCATCATAGCGTGCCGCTAGTGTAGACAATCGCGGGGCTGATTTGATCTCGCAGGGATACTCCAAGCCTAGCTCTCTCCATCACCCGCTAACTGCAACTGAGCATTCTTTTAATCAGTTACAGTTTTTAAATTTTTATTATAAGTATATATACTTAATAAAAATTTAAAAACTGTAACTCGACTACGGAAAAATTTAATGTAACATTCATGGTATTGATTTTATTCGTATCAAATGTAGCCTATGTCACCCGGACTATCATAGCGAATCGATTGACACCGTATTCATTAAAATCGATTCCGTAGTTTATTCGAAGGAACGTAAATACCTAGTCACATTCTCGTACATACAAACATACTTACATAGACTGTTAAAAACATAACACATCCCTTTGCCGTAGTCGGGTAAAAAGAATTGTTCTTAGTGACTGATCTATTTATGCACATCCTAAACCACTGGAGTTAATTTTGACAGTAAATGTCCCTACCCACTAAGAAAGGATTATTTGAAATTCCACCCTCAAAGGGGTTAAATAGGGGTGAGGGTTTGTATGAAAAGGTTATGTGAAAGTTTGAAATTTCACCCTCAAGGGTGTTAAATAGGGGGTGAAAGTTTGTATGAAAGTCCGTCATTTTTCAAGTTATCTTCATGACACTTGGTATTTGCCTTTCGATTAAAAGTTCACACGTGTTTCACAGTTTTTGAAAATTCCACCCCAAAACCCAATTTCACGCGGAAGAAGTCGCGGTAGCAAAATAGAATAGAATAGAATAGAAATGTTTTTTTATTCAAATAAACTTTTACAAGTACTTTTGAATCGTCAATGAGTCTACCACTGGTTCGGAATGCCGTTCCTGCCGAGAAGAACCAGCAAGAAACTCGGCAGTTGCTCTTTTCAAAATACTTTTACAATATACTTAATAGATATTATTCTATGTATGCAGAGTTTCCACAATGAGGGGAAGTTCCACAAAAGCATACGTAATTATTTCTAATTATAATTCAACACATGTTAAGACGGGCAGACAGAAAGAAGGGGCTTCTTTCTGTCTGCCCGTCTTTGCCGCTGGTGGCACCCGTTCACGAGCATGACGCATGACCCAGCCATTGCTTCGCTCAACCATATTTGAGGGAACGTAACAACCCGCATCACACGACACCACCGCAGAAATGTTAAAGAGAGTGTGACATACTTAGGCATCTTAAGGCATCGAATTGAAACTTATATTCAAATCAAATACTCATTTTATGATATGACTTGTACACAAATAAAGTGGAAACTCTGAATAGAATAGAATTATTTTGATAGAATAGAATAGAATAGAAATGTTTTTTATTCAAATAAACTTTTTTACAAGTGCTTTTGAATCGTCGATGAGTCTACCACTGGTTCGGAATGCCGTTCCTGCCGAGAAGAACCAGCAAGAAACTCGGCAGTTGCTCTTTTCAAACAAGTTTACAATATAGTAGATATTATGCTATGCATACATACAGTGTTTCCACAATGAGGAAAAAGAGAATTTACAGGTTAATCATTACCTACTGTCTCATGAATCGCTGGAACGAATTATATCCACGCTTTTTTATCATTTATATAGTCTTCTATTGTATAATATGCTTTTTTCATGAGATTAGTTTCAACTGATTTCTTAAACTTGTGTAAAGGCAAGTCTAAGATCGACTGTGGAATTTTATTATAGAACGTCACGCCCATTCCCACAAATGTCTTTCGGGTCCGAAAGACATTTGTGGGAATGGGCGTGAGACGCAATCGAGGAATCACGAGTCTGTTTGGATCTCTAACCTGCCTATCGTGTAAATCACCCTTTTTTTTATAATTCACAATGTTTGTCTGACAAATACTATGTTGTTATAAATATATTGTGAAGCTTGCCAGCAAGTGTTGCTATATGGGTACCCCATTGCAGCTTTGAGTCCAGGGTTAATCCCAAGAACACTGTGGAGTCCTCAATTTTCAAGGGTTCATTGCATATCTTTAAACTTTTACTGACAGTTCTGGTGTTAGGCAATAAAAACTCAACACACTTGGTTTTTTAGCATTTAAAAGTATATTATTTGCCGTAAACCATTCAGAAACTTGAGATAATGCACCATTTACATCGTCAAAATTGTCTTTCGTCCTATCGACTTTAAAAATCAAAGACGTATCATCAGCAAATAGTACAATATCGCAAGTATTTTGGACAAAATGTGGTAAATCATTTATGTAAATCAAAAACATGAATGGACCCAGAATAGAACCCTGGGGAACCCATTACTGAGGTTGATCCGGATGATTTAACATCATTGACACATACTCTTTGTACACGATCACTAAGATAAGACGCAATGAGGCTAAGTGCAACATCTTTAATACCATAGTGGCTCAGTTTAAGCAAAAGGGTTTCGTGATCAACGCAGTCGAATGCTTTTGATAAATCAAAGAAAATACCAATGGCATGTATGTAAATGCATGTGGCTGAGTTATTCCATGCATCGAATATGTGTTGTAACAGCGTTGCAGCTGCATCGGTTGTTGATCGACCCTTAGTAAAACCGTACTGCTCAGGGTGAAGAAGTTTATTTAAATTAAAGTGTAGAAGCAGTTGGTTGAGCATTATTTTTTCAAATATCTTGCTGAGAGTTGGCAAAATTGAAATTGGTCTGTAGTTATTCGGGTCACATTTGCTTCCCGATTTAAAAAGAGGTATTAATTTACTACATTTCATCAGGTCTGGAAAAGATCCAGAATCTACAGACTTATTAAAAATTAAAGCAAGATAAGGCGCAATAATATCAATGATATTGTGAATTATTTTAACTGATATTCCCCATAGATCTCCTGTTTTTTTATTTTGCAATGATTTAAATGTTTTGATAATATCATATGGGGTAACGTGTTTAAACCTAAATAATTTATTGCACTCAGAGACATTGCTTCTTAGAAGACTATAGGCTTCTGTTGGCGAGGAATTTAGAGAACTGGTCGTGGTTACAGGTATATTTTTGAAAAAGTTCTCAAATGTGTACACATGATATACAGGTTAATCATTTTCATTACCTACTGTCTCATGAATCGCCGGAACGAATTATATCCACGCTTTTTTTTAAAGCTAGCAAGGATAGAGAATTTATGTGTGTGGTTTATAATGGGTTCCGATATTTATTTCTGAAATCTTTATAGGTAGTCTTATGTAAACCATCATAATTACATAACTGCTTGAACCAAGCCTGAATTATGTATGGGATATTAAAAATTGTAAAACACGTACGCCATTGGTTGGAACGAATTATGACGTCAAAAAACATGTAAACAACAGTTGTGAGCCAATCACAAGCGTTAAATATTGACACACAACGTCAGCTAAATAAGTTTTGAAAATCACCGGCAAAATTTTAGCGTATAAACTTTAAATCAACCGAATCAAAAGGTAGGTAAGGTAATTTTAAATAGGTTCCTAATTATTTTAATTTAATATTTATGTAACACTTTTAGAATTCCGGGTGTGGACGTACGCTTGATCTTTCCTAAACCTTTGAAAACTTCTCATTTCTAGATCATTGAAGACTGTAGATATTTCTCTAATGAACTTCTAATAATATCATATTTTCGTATTACCTACGTTCAATATCTATAACAAAGGATCCATCAGTGTTGTAGAAATGTGTTTTGGATGACAGTTTATCCTTAGACATATTATTAATTTCGCTTTCAGTTACTTTTATGTAAATCAATGTCAAGTCTCTATCAACTTTATTAGGATTATACACACTGATATTAAGAATTTTCCGCTTATTTAACTTCATTTCTTAAAGTTTGTTTAGTTGCAATTCTCTAAAATTATACATCATACCTACAGTGTGTATATGGCCTAATGTAGTCTTTCTTTATTATTTTAAGATTAACTTTTAAATTAAATAACTTGTTAAAATTAAAAGTGAAAATTAATTAATCGAGCAGGGGCCATGATAATCGTGGAAAAATAAATATTTTTGTCTTTTTTGTATTTATTTATGTACCTACCTTAAATAAGTAAAAATCTCTTAAAAATTAAAATGCATATTAAGAAATTGATTGTATAACTTCACGATACTTAATTAGGTAAGTATATTTTTCAACCATTTTTTTAAATAATAATTTAAATTAAAATGTCTAAGTATATAAATATATGAAAATATATATCATTAAATTAAGTAGCAGAATTTCTTTTTCAATTGGATTATTTTAATTGGAATAGTTACGGGTGTAAAATTGCTAGTCACCAGTGCATTTAATATTTCATTATACAATAATAATAATTGTTAAATGAGTTTTCACTAATTGTAGGTTTTATATTTTAAAAATTAAATTTTGTTCATCTTCTATAGATACATTTAACATAATATTTAGCATTTTGATCATATTGCCCGAAACATATCAGAAATTAAGATAACAATACGGTTACATAAACAATGGTTCTATTATTGCCATTTATAATTATAACGTTTATCTTGTAACATTAGAAGTTGAGCAAGATTTAGCAACACTTACCAATATTTTTTTTTATTTAAAGATTAAATACTTAAAATCTTTTAGGCATTCTCTGTTCGCCAAATAGAAGAATTGGTCATTGCTGCTTAAGTAGGTACCTATTCAGTATTATTACATATAGTATATAGTATATTTCAGTAGTACGGAAAACCCCGGAAAAATAAAAAAATACACCTGTAAGATTTAAAGTAAGATTATGTATAAAATCTGCTGAAAAAACTGTTTATTTCTCTCGCTCCCAAACAAATTCACATTCAAATTTAAAAGTAGAAACACAACGATTTGTTTAAACAAAAGAATTGAACATACCTATATAATGGTTTTGATTTTTTGATGATCAATTCTTCTATTTGTATTTTAAGGCACTGAGCACGCACGTTTATATCTTCAAGCGCTATTCTGATCGGTGCCCAACTGGTATTTTCCGTTACTGACTTTTATATTTTTATAGTTATTAAAATATATGATAGAACAAATTCTATAAATCATTATCTATATCTACTTCAAATGGCCTTCATTACCCCAGCTAAATGAAGGACATTTGAATGGCACTTTTCATAGCACATAACCCACTTTTCACGTTGGGTATATGCATTGAAAATGTTAGAATGTAAGCAGAATATTAAACAATGTTATCTACTCATATTTCTGAGTAGCAAACGTCTAGTGAATGCGACAAACGCGGCGACAAAATGATCAAATTACAAACATAATAAATCTCAACTGATTTAATTAGTCGTTGAGCGATAAAATTAGGCTACTGCACTGAACCTTGCGTGAGAAAAAAAATTGAACTAAAACGGAAATGCTTCGCGGATGGACTCTATCAAGTTCCTTACAGGGTTTAGTGTAGTCTCAGCCTTATAATGTAAAATTCGAGGTTTAAAAAATAAAAATTAACTACGAGTATGCTCGCATAAATTTCTAGCGGGCTCTTTATATATTTTCTTAAAAAAAATGTTAAAATAAAATGACAAACTGTCAAGTTTTTGTTTTAATATTATATGATATATCCAAACAGCATATATTAATTAATATAGTTTTGTAATGGCATGCATTAATAGTTTTATTGCAGATTAGAGAGGATAAGTTCATATAAAGAGAAAAATCTATTATGTACCTATAACTATATAGAAAATATAATGTGATTTGGTGTTGTATTTGAATTAAACGAAGTTTTTGTAATTGATCTTCCTTTCCCTTTATTTAACTTTCATAATTAAGTATAATATTATTAATATTAAATTTAATTATGTTTAACGCGTTATAAAAGGCAGCTATAAGTACAAACTTATGTGAATTTTTTTTACAGCTAAGTACAGGCATTACCTACAATAATTTTGACTTTTATGCAAAAAAAACCAATAAAACACCAGAATATAAATAAAACTTTATTTCATTAAAAATTATTATAACAATTTTATTCGATATTTTTATTATTAACAAATTAAGCGGCTTTATCCGATGATTATTATCATTTTCACATTAATACGAGGGTATCCCAACCAGGTAACATAACAGTTATAATAATTAAATATGAAACTTATTATTCTAGTAGCATTTTGTATTTTATCACCATACCTACACTACTTAAGATCAGTATCTATTAGATTAGTCTCGTAAGTGAATAAAGTGATGGTGAAGTAACATTCGTTGTAGGTACAAACGCCGCGTCGTCATTTAAGGTACATGACGTCATGATAAAGATCTGTCACCACCCTTAGGGAGAGGGCTTACTAGCGATACATTTCAACGCGAGGCAAGATTTTAGGAGGTGAGGTGTGGGGTGCCGCCCGCGCGCGCCTCAATTAAATGTACATAATTTTACTAGGCATAAAAAGAGAGTAATTTCCATATCTTTTCATGTAGTTCTCTTTTCCTATCCTTCTTTTAGATCTAACCACTGATTTCTTTATAATTTTGTTTTTCTATTAGCCATTTTAGCGATGCGCAAACGTAAGATTGGACGGAGAAATTTGACACAGACCCAACCTCGGCAAGCGCTCGATTGAGACTGGCGGGGTAGCGGCAGCGTGGCGTGTTCTGAAAACGTTGGGCAACGTTCAAGTTCTGGGTTAAATTTGAATTTTAGTTGAAAACCAAAATTTAGCAGGTTCTCTGTAGTACTTAAAGGGAAATATCTCCATATAAAAATTATGTGCAAATTCAGAAATTTTATATTTAAACAATTCGTTTTAGAATTTTATTTAAGACTTTTTCAAGATTTTATTTGATCGAGTGAAGTACATCGTATCGTGTATCGAATTAGCACATTCTTTAGACAATATCTTAAGGTATATCATGTATTTTTTGTAAGTCCATTATTTAATAGCAAATGCCTAAACCATTTGATCTAGCAAACCTGTTTTCTCCGCTTAGCCTCCGGTGCCAAGCCCTAAGCAGCTGCAATCGGCGTTTTTATGATCAAAAATCGCTGAAAGCCATAATAACACCGATCGCTGCCGCTAGAAGAAGCCAGTCTGCCCTCTCCTTAGTGCTTAGGTTAGTTTAATGTGAACATGCCGTTCATATTGTTTGAAATTGCTTTTGCTTGCACCAGCGGGATCCAACATGCCTACAAATTGTACGAAAACCTATGAAACTGTAAGTACGTGTCATTTGTATTTTCACAACCGCTTGGTTGTTAAGTTAATCACAAGTAGATAACTGCCGCACTCAGAGTCATTCATTAAATTATGATTAATTAATCATTGACTTGTGATTGACTGGCGCACTCAGCCGCATGTATTAAATTATATTATTTAATGATTAATTAATTAATTATCATTAAATCTAGTACTGAATTGTCATTAATGTACAAACGAAGCGTTAACTTCTGAGAATGAAACTTTTTAAAATCCAAGATTAAGTCGTTAAGTAACGATTAGCGACTCTGAGTGCAGCAGTAGGTAAGTAGCATAGGCTAAAGCATAGGGCTTAAGGGAATAATAAACCTTACCCCAAAAGTTTTAGAGTTGAAGTTGAATTGACATTATTATTTAATTGTTAAAAAAACGATCAGAAGAAAAACGAGTTTAAAATAAAACGAAAACATGAGTTTCCCAGTTAAAAACATCGCGCGTTGTGACAACCAAAGTCACCAGTCTTATACTAAAGAATACACCTATCCTTAACTTTAATATCAACATTATATACAAAAAATATTATGCAATAAGGCACACATTTAACTTACCACGTTTTCTTTACATTTTTATTATGGATGTATTATCAAAAAAAATTAATAACCGCCGAACGCACAACATTTCTTAGAACTAAGTCAATATCCTACGTATCATATAAAAAGAAAAAAGGCCGTTCAGACTACGATACTATACCTACAACTATTTATAGTAAAGGTTAAGCCTCAGTAACACAAGAAGAGTTTCTCGAATGCGAGCGACAAGAAGTCGTATACAGTTATCGTATGCGATAACTCTCCATGTAATTCTCGCCCGCTATTTTACATTACATTAAATTATTTATTAAACATTATGACAAAAATTGGTACAGTTAAGCGACGCTCTAATGCGAGAGTTGAAAATGTCGTATTCGAGAAACTCTCTTGTGTAACTGAGCTATTAGTGCGACCGTGTCCATACAAATGTATTTTCTTCTTCATCTAGTGTCATCTCCTAGGGGTTGGCAAACATTAAGGCTAGTTCAACTTCGTTAATTGGGGCTCTGAACAGGGAACTTCCCCCCGATTGTTAAAAGTTGCAGATCAACATTTTATTCATTTCATGGCATTAGCGTCAAAGTAAAATAAACCATAACTGCATTGAATTAGAGCTCAGTTTCGTGTATGCATTCTCATACGTTTAGGTATGTACGATACGCTCCATAACGCTCCATGTTAGAATTGGTTGTACTGAATTTGTGACTTTAAATCAATACAGTCAAGGATTATTTTACTTTGACGCTAATGCAATATGAAATGAATAAGATTTTGATCGGCAATTTTTAGACAATCGCACCCCTGAGCCCATGTTGAAACACTGGCAAAGGTTCTTGAGGTCTAGGTCTTCGTCTGCCTTTTATTGTGCCTTGCATAATGAAATGCAGCATACAAATACATAAATGCATGCTGAGCAATATTGTTTTCTTATATTATAACAATATTTGCTGTAGGTTGGTACCTATACTTTTAATTATATAGGTAAGTATACGAAGTGTTAACTGCCTTTATCTGTTTCAGATTTGGATGTTGTTTCACTGAAACTCACTCTAAAATTTTTATTTCAAGTATTTCTACTGGACTGGCTTTCGAAGACGTGATAGTTCACTATCCGTTATAATCCGTGATAGTTACCTAACTGATATTCATTCACCGCTAGTTCCCAGTAACTCTGGAGGTACGAGACACATGAATCGCCTATCATTTGTATGGCACAGCCTGTCCAGCGATATTGTAGTAAATAAATAGAAGTCAGTGAGTTTTTACACCTACTCGTAAAAGTACGCTTATTTTAATATTATGAACGCGACTGGCAGCCCATAAATTATCTTTGTTACAAAGCTTTTCAAACCAATTTATAGACATTTATTTTTGTAAAAATGAAGTGCGTTAGACACCCATTTCATTGTATGGCCGGCCATTTTGGATGTCCGCGCGTTCGGCTGTCCCGTTGAGCCCGTTCGTGTGCCCACGGGAACTTAATTGTCAGAGATCTGCGGGAAGAATCATGTGTTAAGAAGGTACAGCAGTCATTCATTCATCTCAACCCGAATTCCCTTTCGAATGACAAGAATTTAGGCACAGCACATCCCACCACCCTGACCGAGTGCGGTTTGGAAGACTTTATACACCTTTGAGGAGATTTTGAAGAACTCTCAGGTTGCTGATTTTCTCACGATGTCTATGTCGCAGCTAGGAATCACTGCTGGACTGCCCTCCATGAATCTCTTAAAGCTAAGTAGGTCGTTCATAGGTAGGTTCAAGTTCAACTTGAAATTAAAATAAGCCTATTAGTTAATCGTAATTGGACTTTATTACGATTAACTTAACAACTAAGTAAGTAAGTTAAAAAAGTTAAATCCAAAATTAGATTACCAAAGTTCTAAGTCGCTTGACCCTTGCCATTAGGAAGATAACTAGTACAGTTAATATACTTATAGTGACTTATACGAAATTGTTGTCTTACCCATAGTTTCCTGTTGTAACTCTAGTTTGTACGCGGGATTGTCGTATGGCGGTAGAGACGACTCTCGGGGTGCTGATGGCGCAGCTGAAACGATACCGTCTAGTAAGCGAAACTATGAAACAGACCATCGCATCATTTATTTAGAAATGAAATTATCCTAAAACTAACCTAGGTAAATGTAGGCAGGTAGTCCAAAAATACTAACTCGTTCAGGATTCATATTACGGCCTATTTATTACAGAAGTAGTAACATCACCAGTTTATCTAGTTCCTATGTGGCAAGTTCTGGAGAATGAGGTTCAAAATCAGACTTTACGGATCAAAGTCAAACAATATATCTACTTAATTAATTCATCGCGTTTCAAAAATATTCCTTGACTGTATTGATTTAAAGTCACAAATTCAGTACAACCGATTTTAACACGGAGCGCATCCTACATACCTAAACGCATAAGAATGCATACACGAAATTGAGCTCTAATTCAATGCTATTATGGTTTATTTTACTTTGACGCTAATGCCATCAAATAAATACGATTTTGATCGGCAACTTTTAGACAGTCGGGGGGCACGTCAAAGGCTTCATCGGCATTTTATCCTCAAAGTTACTCACACGTGATTGGCACAGATCGCGGCCGGTGCCGCCGGACCACGACGAGTAGAAGCAGGACAGACGTGAGGGCGGCCAGCGCAGCGACCACGCCGACTATCACCAGAGCTCCGTAGTAGTCTCCTCTGGGGGCGCCGCGGCTGCCCGCCACTGAGGAAGCTTCTATTACATCTGCAAACGAGTGAATTACTTAAGGCACGAGTATCGTATGATATTGTAGAGTATGTGTGACCTAAACCGGCTGTTCAATCTTTGCTTATGGCTAAGTGGGTAGAAAAAAGAAATGATTGTAATTACTTATGTATTAGTCAAAGTTTTCTATCTACCTGCTTCACGCAGCAGCAAAAACGCCCAGAGGCGCGTCGCCGCATACCTCTCTTGCGTCGCGACCGTGATCAGACGCAGACGTTTGTCTACGCAAACTTCCACGTAAAACGTTTTTACTAAAGGAAACGCGTATTGGTGGATGCCGTGCATTCCATCCCCTGTAAATCTTTGTCGAGCTGCCGTGTTCCTGTCCCAGAGCGTGCTGGAAGGTCTACGCCGTGCGTCAACCTTTGAAACGTGGCGAATGCGAGGTAAGTGCAATTATTTCACTTCCCATTTGTAGCCCAGGCAAAGATTGTAACAATTCCAGCCTACAGTCCACTAAACTTTACATTATATTGCGCATAAACAGCACAATTTTTTGGTACCTTCGACTCGGATTCCTACATACTATTAGGTCTCCATCTTTGTCTCCATACACATTTTACTATAACGTATTCTTGACGTTCAAGAGTAGGTTTATATTTTAGTTATTTAACATTAACTTACGTTAAATCAGTTTAATATCGACTTTTAAGTAGGTAGGTAGGTATTCAGAGAAATCATGACTCCTAAGAAAGATCAAGAAGCCGCTGATGTACCTATTGCATTGACAGTTCTAATAAAACGGAAAGAAAGATGTTTTGAACAAATGCAATCTATTTTCGATTTATCTAAAAGAGTTAACGATGATCAAGCTAGGGAATTATTTTTATTGCGGGTTAATGAAATTGACACATTAAAGTCAACATTTGAGAAACTAATTTTCAGTATATTTGAAATGGAACTTGAAAATGACCAGTCTTCATTATTACATAGTCAAGATTTAAAAAACTTTGAAGATTTATATTATAGAACAAAGTTAGTTGCATCCAAATATGAACCTAACTTCTCTAGTAATAAGGACCGAGTTCCTTCGACAGAGTCGAGGCCACGTCTTCCTAAGTTGGAGTTATTTACTTTTGACGGTGAAATTGAAAATTTTACAACCTTCTACGAGACATTTTGTTCATTGGTACATAATCAATCAAGTATATCTAAAATAGATAAATTTCACTATTTATTGTCGTGCACGAAGGGTTCTGCGCTAAATATCGTCAAGAGCGTTCCGATCTCTGCCAGTAATTATGATGTTGTTTGGCAAAGTTTACTTAATAAGTACCAAGATAAAAGAATGTTAGTCGGCAGATATTTGGAAAAAATGTTAAATTTTACGCCTTTGACTAAAGAAACTTCCGCACACTTAAATACATTTATAGAAAATTTTGAACACTCGTTTAAGGCTATTGAAGCGTTGAAGATTGATAACTTAGGAAGTTATATTTTATGCCATATTGCATTAAGAGCCTTAGACCCTCAAACTCGGAAGTCGTTTGAAAAACAACTAGATCAAAGTTCTATTCCTGACTTCACAGATTTAGTGTCCTTCGTACACAATCATATAAAGGTGCTAGATCATTCTACGTCATATTTTTGTTCTAATAATTCTACTAATCAGAATCAATATAAAAGGCAATTTCCGAAAAATAAACAATCTAAGGCTGAACAAAGTTCACTTAAAAATTACTCTCATGCTAGTTCCAATAATTCTAAAAACTTTATTTGCGCTCACTGTGGTCACATGATTTATCGCTGTAGTCAATTTCGTAAATTGACCAGCGCTGAACGAGTCAGCCGTGCTGCAAGTTTAAGATTATGTAAATCGTGTTTAAAAAATTCCCATTCCCTAGAAAGTGAGTGTAAAAGTACTTTCCTTTGTTTAATTTGTGATAAAAAAGATCACCATACTTTATTACATACCGATAGCGGAACTGAACCTGTTACTCCATCAGCCTCAAACGCCGCGACGACTGTGCCACCGCGATCCGCTTCGATCGTCGATAACCGGGCGCTTATCTTTCACGCGGAGGATAGCTGTACCTCAGTCGTACTAGGCACGGCTGTTGTCCGCGTGAAAGATAAAAATGAGTCATACCAACCCTGTCGAGTGCTGATCGACTCTGGCGCTCAGTCAAACTTTATTTCAATATCATGTTTGCAGCGTTTGGGGTTGGCTCAAAGGAAATGTCCTTTTAATATTTTCGGCCTTGCTGGCGAAAGTGTAAAAAATCACGGCATGACGTCATTCAGTTTGACGCCGCGTCACCTTGACACTCCGAGTTTTAATATTGACGCCGTGGTTTTAACTAAATTAACTTCCGATTTACCTACAATTAAAATCCCGCAAAATACAATCAAAGAATACAACAATTTATTCTTAGCTGATCCCCAATTTTACAAATCGTCACCGATTGATATAATTTTAGCTGGTGATATTTTTCCGTACGTTTATGATGGAAAAAAGATTATCTTTGATCGCGACATTCCCGCTGCTTTAAGTAGTGTGTTCTGATACGTTATCTCAGGAAAGTTAGCGATTCAACCATCTAGTACTAATAATAATGTTGTAACGTTTACAACCTCACTCGTGTCGTACACTTGTGAAGACGATCGTCTCAATGATACGCTCAAGACGTTCTGGGCGGTGGAGTCTGCGCCGTGCGAGATTCCAATGAGTCCGTCTGAGGAGATCGCTGAAAAATTATATAAAGAGAAACATTATCGTGATGAAACTGGCCGTTATGTTTCTCCGATTTTAATCAACCCTAACCACGAACCGTTAGGAGATTCGTATGACATAGCCTTAAAACGTCTTTTACAAATTGAACGTAGACTAGCGCGTTCGCCTGACTTGCGTGCCGCATACGGTGATTTCATGCGAGAATATGAATCATTAGGGCATATGGAGTTATATACGGGTACGGAACCCTCCAAATTTATCGACCGAGCGAAGCGAAGGTCTTTGAGTTAACTAGGGCGATTTGCACTTGTCCGTCCGTCCGTCCGTCCGTCCGTCTGTCAGAGCCTTATAACTTTTGAATTACTGAACGTAATTACTTCAAATTTAGATATAATATGTAAACCGATGGCCTCCAGCCGAAAATGGCTTAAAAAGTTATAAAAATCTTTATTTCAGGGGGGCTCTCATAGAAGCGAATGCGAAGTAAAAAAAAAAAATCGCGTTACATAAAATTGTTACGTATCATTTTAAAGATAATTTTGAACTGAGTACAAAAATATTTTTTTTTTAATTTTTCCCTTAAAATTGACGAAATGGGGGGCTTTCAAAGTGGCGATTTTATACGCTCGCTTGAAGACGCTCTCTAGAAAAATCCGCTATGGATTTTCAAACTGATTTTATGTTTTTAGGTCACTTATATCCTGTACTTGAACAACAAATACTAAAATTATATGAATATTATAAAGAAACGAGATTATTTAATTTTTAATGGGCGTCAGTAATTCATATAGCATCAACATAGCTTCACAATAATGCTAATAGATGGCGCAGTCAGTAACTATTCCCATGGAACTACGAGTTAAATTCAATGTTTGATAAATAATTCAATGTTTTCACTAACGTTCCCTAACCTTTACGGGCTACCTATAAGTTAGGTGATTGATGTTTTCTGTCAACTTATTTATCACGATCCTGTACGGGACACCTAAAAGGATATTGGGACGGATGTTAGGACTTAGGATTGTATTTAGGAGCTACCTACGTTAAGAGACTCCTACTTAGGGGATGATTTAGGTATGTTTGGTGAAAACGGGCATAATAATAATGTCAGTTTTGGTTATCATGTATCGATTGAATGAATAATCATGGGATACCGTTTCCGCGAGGTCTCAGTTCGGGGCGAACCACTAGTTATCCCTCATCATTGCGTCTTACGCCCTTCTAGCAGTTCGACACCATTGAGAGTGGTTTATGATGGGTCAAGTCCTACTACTAATGGTATTAGTCTGAACGATATTCTTTTGACAGGTCCTAAACTACACAACGACATCTCAAAGATAGTTTTAAATTTTAGACTATATGACGTGTGTTTTACAGCCGACGTATCTAAAATGTATCGCGGGGTTCTTATTGATCCTTCAGAACGAAATTATCAACACATTCTTTGGCGTGAAACTCCGTCAGAACCTGTCCGTATTTATGAATTGAAAACAAATACCTACGGTCTTCGGAGCGCACCGTATGTTGCCGTACGGACTTTACATCAACTTGCACTAGATAACCCGCAATGTCGAGCGTCGGCCATAGTTACACAGGGATTCGGACTTTACATCAACTTGCACTAGATAACCCGCAATGTCGAGCGTCGGCCATAGTTACACAGGGATTCTATGTCGATGATTTGTTATGGTCGTGCCAAACAATAACAGAAGCCTGTGCCTTACAGGACGAACTTATGTCTCTTCTAAAAAGTGGGGGCTTTGATTTAAAAAAGTGGGCCAGTAATAGTCCAGAATTTCTTCTGAGACTAAATACAGAAAATATTTCAAATATTAATTTTGAAGATGATTCATTATCGAATTCGTTAAAAGTTTTAGGATTAACTTGGTTACCGTCTGCTGACTGCTTTTCTTTTAATTATAATTTGACCGACGTTAAGTTTACGAAGCGCTCAGTGCGGACATTACTCGCGAGTATATTCGACCCGGTCGGATTTATTTCACCTTGCACTTTTACAGCTAAGTGCATAATGCAAGACTTGTGGAAATTAGGTCTCGGTTGGGATGATTCGTTGCCTATTGAGATTTACGAAAAATGGAATAAATTTATTCGTGAGTTGCCAACCCTAGCGGACTTAAGGATCGAGCGACATTTATTAATACCTAACTTTTCGGACGTGCATGTGATAGGCTTTTGCGATGCGTCATCGCGCGGCTATGCAGCATGTGTATACCTTCACACCTGTGACGGAAGGGTCAAGGTTCGATTGTTGACTAGCAAATCTAAAGTTGCGCCCTTAAAACCAATTTTATCAATACCTAGACTTGAATTAATGGCGGCCGTGCTGCTAGCAAAAGTTTTACGATTCGTAATCGATAATCTTACTGATTTTAACTTCACTATAGTAGCCTTTAGCGACTCCAGTGTTGTTTTGTCGTGGTTACAAACACCACCGTATCAACTAAAGACCTTTGTCTCAAATAGGGTCAGTGAAATTGTTGATGTAATTCCACCAAATCGTTGGTATCACGTAAGCAGTGAAAATAATGCTGCTGATTTGTGCTCACGTGGTACATTACCCAGTCAGTTTCTCGCCGCCGAAAGAACTTGGTTTCATGGGCCGGAGTGGTTATTAGAAGACCCGAGTGACTGGCCATCCAGTACATTTTTCGTAAAAAATACAAAAAGTATTCCCGAGTTAAAATCAAATGTAGATACATTCTCAATACCTTCAAGTAAAAGTAAGATTTTAATCAATGACCTTGAAGAAATATTTGATAAATTTTCTTCTTTCAATAGACTGCAGCGAACTATCGGTTGGTGTCATCGGTTCGTAAACAATTTAAAGTCTCAGTCAAACAGAACTTCTGGGCCATTGAATTAAGTCGTGACACTATCGTGCATGTAATTCAATCGAACCATTTTGGCTCTGAGATTGAGATTTTGAATAAGAAAGGGTATGTAGCTTCACTACGTAAACTTTCACCCTTTGTTGACCCCCGTGGGTTTCTCAGGGTGGGGGGTAGAATCTCACAATCTGATCTACCCTATGATACTAAGCATCCCTTGTTGCTCCCTAAAAAATGTCACACAGTTAATCTATTAATTGAGTATTTTCACAAAATGTATTTACACTCGGGTCCTCGCACTTTGCAAGGAATTTTATGCAAAACCTATTGGATTATAAATGCTCGTAGCGTTCTTCGTTCAGTACTTTCAAAATGTGCTAATTGTTTTAAATATAATCCTAATATTATTCAACCCTCAATGGGTTCATTACCCGCTTCCAGGTTAAAACCCGGGAAGGTTTTTGACCACGTTGGTTGCGATATTGGAGGTCCTTTCTATGTTAAGGAAAGTCAGCGCCGCAACGCTAAAAGTTACAAGGCTTATTTGTGCCTGTTTGTTTGTTTTTCCACTAAGGCCGTGCATTTGGAGGTAATGACAGACTTAACATGTGATTGTTTCCTTGCGGCAGTAGATCGCCTAGTCGCTCGCAAAGGCCTCTGTAGGTGCCTGTATTCTGATTGTGGCAGAAATCTGATAGCAGCTGCCAAGCATTTAAAAGAAGTTGGCAATTTCTTTCGCAATAAGGCTAACGGTGATGCCATTTTAGACGGTCTTTCATTGCGCAGCATTGATTGGCGGACCAATCCACCAAACGCGCCTTCCATGGGAGGTCTCTGGGAATCGGGGATAAAATCAGCTAAGAGACATCTATATCGCACCATAGGATCTCGTATTCTTACCTTTGAAGAGCTGAACACCATATTTTGTAAAATAGAAGCTATGATGAATTCACGTCCATTGTGCTCGTTGTCCAATAATCCGAACGAGTTTGACGTACTTACCGCAGGGCATTTCTTAATTGGACAAAGCTTACTGGCTGTCCCCGAATACGATGTTGAGGACGTTCCTCTGAACAAACTGTCTCGGTGGCAAGCAATACAGAAGATTACTCAGTCCTTTTGGAAGCGTTGGTCAGATGACTACGTTCACACTCTCCAACAAAGGGAGAAGTGGTTCTCTTCAAAACCCAACGTTAACGTCGGAGACCTGGTACTTCTCAAATCAGATCTCGCTAAACCATTACAATGGCCTTTAGGTAGGATAGTAGAAGTGCATCCAGGTGTCGATAACATAGTGCGCGTAGTCACTGTACGCACAAAAACTGGTCTATATAAAAGACCTGTGAACAAAATTTGTCCTTTGCCTTATGCAAATTAATTTAAATAAATTCATAGGTACTGTTAGCTTAGCATAGTTTAAATTTTTTTTTTTTTTTAAATTTTATTTTACTTTCTTGTAGTTAGGTACACTAAACTCAGTTACACTTACACTATACATGTAGATGTAGGTACATTATTCAGTTGGTTTCGTAAACTATAGTTAGTGACTTCACATTTCATACCTTTCATAATCATTTAAGGGAAATCATCATACTGATTTCGGTGGGGGGTATGTTCAATCTTTGCTTATGGCTAAGTGGGTAGAAAAAAGAAATGATTGTAATTACTTATGTATTAGTCAAAGTTTTCTATCTACCTGCTTCACGCAGCAGCAAAAACGCCCAGAGGCGCGTCGCCGCATACCTCTCTTGCGTCGCGACCGTGATCAGACGCAGACGTTTGTCTACGCGAACTTCCACGTAAAACGTTTTTACTAAAGGAAACGCGTATTGGTGGACGCCGTGCATTCCATCCCCTGTAAATCTTTGTCGAGCTGCCGTGTTCCTGTCCCAGAGCGTGCTGGAAGGTCTACGCCGTGCGTCAACCTTTGAAACGTGGCGAATGCGAGGTAAGTGCAATTATTTCACTTCCCATTTGTAGCCCAGGCAAAGATTGTAACAATTCCAGCCTACAGTCCACTAAACTTTACATTATATTGCGCATAAACAGCACACCGGCCATCTTCTTATATTAAAAATAAGCTTCTCTACTCTACCTAAGTTCTTATCATCATCATAATCAGCCATCAACGGCTCACTACTGAGCTCAGGTCTCTTCTCAGAGAAGGGTTATAGGCCATAGTCCAAAATGCAGGTCTAATGCAAATTGGCAGACTTCACACACCTTTGAGAACATTATGAATCTACCCACCCTACTTTCTTTATATTATATCTCTACCCTCTGACCATTTTATATACATATTTTTCCATAAGACCATGAGCTGTTGAATGTGCAAGTTCATGCTTGAAATAAAGTTGAATGAGCGCTTGGAACATTCTATTCTTTCTGCTATCATTACGAAAGTCTGCTGCACCAGCTGATGACCGTGACTTCGTCAGCGTGGAAATAGAATTCCGAAATTTTCCGGGGGGAAAAGCGTGCTTTCGTTCCAGGATGCAAGCTAAGTCCATGACAAAATATCTTTTTAATCTTTTATCTAGAAATATAATATATCGAATATTATAAAGAACGTATACTTACTGTCAATAGGTTCAGATGAGTCCAGAGATTTGGTATGAATATCCAAGACATTACTTGTTTTCACTTTACCATTGGTCAAGAAGAGTTCTAGCCACACGCGGCATCTGAAATTAAAATAACATACACTTAAAACACACTCCGGAAGAACATGGGTGTCCTTAGTTTGGGAAATTACCTCGACAGACAACACCAAAATATTTTTAGAAAACTATGTTCGGGTGTGGCCTGGATATCATTGTCCTCTTCGTTTGAACCGACGCGATGGAAGTCGACAGATCTCTTGCAATGATCGGTATAGAACAAGATCTTAGGTCGCCTATGTGCAGCAACTGCCAGCGACTCGTTTATTGAGATCGTTCGTCCTAATGGGAATCTTCTCGATGCGACATCACCATTAAATAAATACATAAATATTTATTCAGCCGGCATAATTAACAAACAGTACAAATCAAAAACTTATAATAAAAAAATGGTTGTCTGTAAAATCCGTTTACGGACAATAGTTTTACGTGATAAAACGTACGGGCGCTCTCTAAAGCCAACGCTTGGGCCGATCGTGCCTCTCTCTCGCTTGTTCCGCGCTCTCGCTTGCACGCTCAGGCGCAGGTGGAACGTGACACATTTTGACACTTCGTGCGTGCAGCCGGTGTTCATCGATTTATATATCACGTCAAAACAAAACAAAATATCTTCAGGGGGCCCCTAAAGATTTCCAAAGAACCAAGGAAGAGAGAACACAATCATCGGTTGTCTGGAAAACTAGACGCCCATCAAAAATCCTATATTGCTTAATGCTGCTGAATAGGGCGCTGCCTCAGCTTGATGCTACAGCCGAGATAGACCATAGCGCTGGTATTCAGGCGACGTCACGCCTATAACGTGACGTCGTCTGTGACGTTACGGACTGATCAGAACAATTTTTATGTATTCGAGCACTTTCGGTCTCCAAGCGCAAAGGTATGAGGATATTTCAAAGCTTACTTTGCATCAGGTTCCAGTCCAGTTAGCGTAATTACAGGCGGCGAATCTCTAGCAGCAAGACGGAAAGCGTCGTGTTCCTTTTTGCCTTCCCCACAGGCGTGTGCTGCTCGATACACTCGCACCCAACGTTCAGGGGGCACAGGAATACCTCGCCATGTCATTTCTACTGCTTCGGAGCCCACTGCTCGAACTTCCACTGTCACCGTCCAATTGTATGGATCTGGAATGAATAGAGGGTTACTGTTTAGTTGGATTGGATAACTTTCTGGCACAGTGGCTGTTATCTTATAAGCGGGAGGCTCCAGTCATAGCTAAAGTATTACCAATTTGCAGCATTTCCTGCTAGCGATTTAGCGTTCAGGTACTATGCCGCGTGGAAACCGACTAGGGGTTAAATATTTTAACGTTCCCTCAAATATGGTCGAGCGAAGCAACGGCTGGATCATGCGTCATGCTCGTGAACGGGTGACCGGCGGGAATAGGGCTACTTTCTATCAGCCCGTCTTAACATGACTTAAATTGTAGTTCGCTTTTTTAGAACTTCTCCTCATTGTGGAAATATTATTTTCTATTCTATTTTAACAAAGTTAAATGTACTTGGCATCCAGCTGCCCCAAGATAGTATAAATAACCTATTACAATGTAATAGCTACATAAAAATATTGTAAAATGATTATTTTGAAAAGAGGAACTGCTGAGTTTCTTGCCGGATCTTCTCAGCAGAATCCGCTTTCCGAACCGGTGGTAGAGTCATGTCTTGTCATAAGAGCCACAGTTTTAAAGCTTCATTGATATGTTAAATTTATCTGCCATACCCTTCCAAGCCAGCTCGGAGGGTGAGATTGCATTCAAGGGCTAACATTGAACAAAAACCAGTTACTTACCAGTTTCACGATCTTAAGAAGACAAAACCGATAAGAAGTTATACCTCAGGTCAGGTAGGTACGCGATTCTTTAATTTTCTCAGTTTTAATATTCTTATGGAATAATTAATTTCTCATCTCAAACAAGTTCTGTTTTTAGTCTTACCGATATATGGTGTAGTTGTGAACTCGACGTTTTCAGGGTCATACAGTTCTGTGGTGGCACGCGGCGGCGGTATCAAGACGAGCGAAGCCTCGTATCTGCTGCCAGGGCGAAGATCGTGTAGCTCCGCAGCTGACCGGCTGTGGTGTAGAAGCTCTGTCATGCTGAAAATTGGGGTGCCGGTTGGACGATATCTGTAATTCAGAATTTCAAACAGTCATAAATCTGCAATTTCGGACACTAAATTATTTATTATATTATCCTTATTCATAAATGTATTTTTCTTCTTTATCAACCAATAGATCCACTGCTGGACAAAGGTCTTTTGCATGGACTTCCACAGGTCTCGGTCATGTGCCGCCTGAATCCAGTGGCTCCCTGCGACTCCTTTGATGTCGTTGGTCCACCTAGTAGGGGTCTGCCAACACTGCGCTTTCCAGTTTATCTACTCGTTGAGCCATGTCGGTGACGTTGGTTCTCCTACGGATCTCCTCATTTCTGAATAGATTTTGATGATTATCTGATATTCCTAAATATACCATATAATATAATATAATATGTTGGGAGAGGCATGGTTACGTCATTGTAATATGGAGACAGCAAAACATATGCTTCGGCCAGAGCCGCCGCCGCATCGCCTGACAGAGTCAGTTGGCAGGCGTGACGTGGAACGAACGTATTAGAAATAATTAATTGAGCTTAGAGTCACGCGCGTGCCCTGAAACTGTCGTTTTGATCTGTATCCATATGGAAGGTGTTTTGAGAAGTGATTTAAAGTTAGTCTAGTCTGTTATGAAAGTGGTATTGTGTAGTTGTGTACCTAAAGCATAGGACTATATAGAGAGCTGAAGAAAGACAATCAGTGTTAGCTGCAGTGTAGTTTGTACAAACCTAAAGTATAGAGTTAGATTGAAGGAGATAAAGACACAATTATTGTGGTTCAAGTGTTAAGAACTATTTCGTAAATTAAAAATGTGTGAAGTCTGCCAATCGGCACTAGGTCAGCGTGGTGGAATATTGCATAAACCCTTCTCATTCTGAGAGGAATTTAGACCATAGTCTCTTGCTGTTGTAGGCTGGGGTTGGGTTGATGATGAAGCTTCAGCAATAGGTGGTAAAGGTAAATAAAGACTTGAAATAGCACAAACATTCAAACGATCAAAAACCATGTTACTTGCCTGACTTGTATGCCGTCGATAAATTGTAACTCCTCTTCAGTAAAGTGCCTCCAAGTAACATGGGCTGTGGTATCATTAACATCTACAACTTTCAATTTGGCGTCTATTTTTCTTCGCTTTTCTTCTGGAGGAAGCACCTGAAATTTATTTTTATCAAGATTATTTACTACAATGATGTCTAGTTAGAAGTTAGTTAAGAAAATTTTGTGTATTAGATTCACGTACGGTGGGTAAGTCTTGCGTGCGCACGGTATAAATTTCACTTTCGGGTTCAACAGGAAGGTTGTGCAGGTAAAGTTTTCCTCTGATCTTATAAGTCGTTGAGGGTTTCAGTCCCGTCAAACGGAACTCTAATCGTGGTGTGGTCAGAACTTCGTCTGCTGGTGCAAACACTTGCGAATACCATTGGGATATATCGTCTCCTCTGTAAAATAAAATGAATGTATTAAGACAAATCCAAAAGCACGTAAAGGATCAAAGGGAATAAACAAAACTTACGCTGAATCAGTATATCTCAAGTCAACACTGCCACGAAGTCCAACTAATACTGGTGGTAGACCAAATAACATCTTTATGCTAGTAGGGGAATCCCCTTGTAACGATAATACCGCAAGCTTTTTGTTGTCATCCCCATAGCTCGATATCGGTAACCCTGGAGGAAGTCCAGCTAATGGTGGTTCTAGAGGATTAACAGGACGATGTATGTTATTCTGCTCATAATCGGGAATGTCTTCTTGTGGATATTGATTCTCATGAGGCACTGTAGGTATGAATGGAGGTGTTTGTCCATGTGATGGGGGTTTCGCAGGGAATCCTGGTGGAATTTGACCTGTAATTCAATATTTCGATATTAATATTCATGCAGATAATTTATTGTTAACAATTAAAAAGAGTTCTACAATACTACTTATAAAGTGCTATGTACGAGTTGTGATTAAATTTAATAAAACTAACAATATAAGTGGTGTGAAGAAGCAGGTTACAAATTGATACTGTGGTTAGTCTGTTACTGTTATTTTAACGGACATGAATGATCAGTCTCCGTAAGAATGAAAGTCGTTTCTGTCGGAAATATTAGGGTAATAAGGCCATACAAAATAAGATTCATTCCAAGGCTAGGTCACTGACCTGCCGCGGATGTACCGTGGCTCTTATCCGCTGATCGTCCAGTGTTTCTATTAACTTCAGATTCTATTTCCATTTGCTTGAGGAAATGTTCGAAATCGAGAGATGAGTAGGTTTTACTAGATGTCTTTGGAATCTCTTGCATAGATTTGAACACTGAATGTAATTCTGTCTTATGGTTAGATGGAACCTTAAGCAAAACTGTTTCATACGGATTTGGTTCTTTGGTTAATAAATGGTTATCAGGATCTTTTTTCCACAAACTAGATTTAATATCGGTCCGCAGTCCAGCCAACAAATCTTTGTTTTTCATAACAGTCACATGTTGTCCGAGGGAAGTATGGGACTTGCGGTTGGGATAGTCATTTAGATTGGGAAGTAGTTTATCAAGTAAATTAATGTTCAGAGGGTCACTATTTGTCTTATTATGAAACATAGGATTAAAATAAGATTGATTTATCTTGGGTATATCAAGATTCGTATTTGCGTCCCCTAATTGAAACGGTTTCTGAAGTGGAGACTTTTTATCATAGACGGGAAGAAAATAATTTAAATTGTTTAATTGCGATAAAGGAACCTTTTTCACGGTTGGGGTGGCGTACATTTCCTTCACAAATGAGTCATGGGGATTTGAAGTAATCATTTTCATTGCATCAGGATTCATAACGTATCTAGTTTCTGGTGTAAAGTAATGAAGTTTACTATCAGGCATAGTTACTGGTTTGTTATGGTAAAAAATCATATCATGCGCTGAACTACTATGACTATTTGTAAATTGATTAACCATAGCCGCGCCTTTAGAAAGTGATGCTTTTATGTCCCAATCAACATTATTGGTTACCATAGGAGGTTCAGGATGTATGGTTTTAAATGGTGAATCAATATCCTCTGGAGTAAATACTGTTATATTTTTTCCCATTGATTGTTCAGGTGGGCTATCTAAATCTTTAAAAGTGTCGTTGTGGATTGAATTAGGTATCAAAGTGTTAAGGATTTTTGGAAAACCTTTCATTACAGGACTCAAATGTTTGTAAAAGTTTGTTTCTGTAGTCATGATAGGCAGTAAGTAATTGGTAATCGATGGTATTGCAGGTGTGACTGGCGTCACGTAGCTGTTGATCATTATTTGTTTGTGAGGCGGCATACCATAGGTCTGAAAAGTCGATGCATTCATGTTTCCAGCTGTAAGCAATAACGCATGATGAATGATTAGCGAACATGCAACTGTTTTACGAAGCTAATGATATTATGGAAGATGAATAATGTCTGACTCTTAATAATACTTATTGTAAAATGTTTATAGTGTTTGTAAATACGGCATGATGTGCAAGGTAACGAATGGTGCAACTAAATAGAATATTTGATATAAAACAAAATAACATTAAAATAATACAATGTATGGAAATCTCTGCTCTCTTAAAGTTATATTGGCTTAGTGATTGCTTACCATGAGGCACACAACCCCATTGCTTGCAACAGTCATCGTCGGATATATTTACAGGTGCCGGCCGATGTTGTGGTGGACATCTTAGGGTTTGAGGAGGTATCGGTGGGAGTGGATTACACGCCTCTTGGCAGTCTAGTTCGCCGTTTTCACAAAAACAATGCTGCTCACAACCCGTCAATTCTAGAGGTACTTCGCTCCAATTTGGAATGCTAAAGAAAAAAAAATGCACGATTACTATTACGATCTAATTTAAAAATAATATGCGTGAGTGTCGTGGAACACTCGGCTGGAACGAAGTTCAGAATCGACGCCATCTCTCGCCACAAGGTAGAACCATCTCGTAAAAAATAAACAGACATTAAAGCAAGTTCAAGCAAGTTCACGCTTCCCAGAATAGATGGCGCTAGTAAATTTTACCGCAAATATTTTGTTCGTAATTTCTCTTCTATAAAACTCGTTCCAAAAATTTAAAAAAAGAACAAAGACATATTATGATCTGAAATCAGAATTCGAATCTCCAAAACCGATAGTTGCACTCCTTCGTTTTGCCGCTATGCCACCAAAGCTATGACGGAATGTGTGTAACAAACGAAGGCAACAAAGGTTGTGACGGAAAATTCTTACACTTTTTTTCGTCTAGCCTCCATCCGCAAAACCGTTCGAAAAAGAACTTCGTTCCAATAAATTCCATTTTAAAGTTCTGATATTGCATCAGCCGTTATTTCACATGCTGTTGAGGATCCAGGGAAATTATTACTTATATACTCGTAAATCAAAGTAAACCCACTTACGCTACACCGTTAAAATGACATGTTCCATCGCTCAAGCACCGCGCTGTCCTCGGACAACAATTTGGCGGTTGAGGTGGTGGGTTCGGCGCCCATCGCACACAACCCCTCGACACAAGTTCCAGACCAACGTGTGAAGGACAAATAAGAGGAGCACACTCTCTACTGTCTGGTCCAGTACACTCGCACAGTTCCGTGCAGCCAATTTGAAATTCATCACCTGAAAATAATAAAGATTTCCATCGGTTACTTATCATCTTTTTATAATCCATTAGTTCTTACTAATGTGCAGAACGTACAACGATCTGGCATCCAAGGCTCAGGAGGAGCTAGATATCTTTGTCCCTACAAGAAAAAAAAATTAAAATTGTGTTGTTTCACGTAGCAAATACTAATTCCCCGTAGTAAAATACTAGCTGATGCCGGCGACTTCATCCGCGTGGATTTAGTTTTTAAAATCCCTCGGGAGCTCTTTGATTTTCCGGGACAAAAAATCCTATGTCTCTCTCCAGGTCCTCAACTATACCCATGCAAAAAATCACGTCGATCCGTAGCCCTGTTTCGGCGTGATTGAAGGGCAAACCAACAAACCAACAAACAAACACACTTGCATTTCTAATATTATTAGTAAGGATGTTGTAATCTGTTTTAGGCACTAAAAGTAAGTACCTAATTCAATTGTTTTTTTTTAATATTTCTTAACTTGAATATCCTTATTGTGATTCTAATTATAAGTAGTTGAACACGCAAAATTTTGGGTTTGTAATGCTGTTCTGTGTCAAATAAATAAATAAATCACAACCTCGGGTATTTAAAATACATTACAATTATTGAATACTAGTAAATCCACTTACCAATTCCATAAAACTCTCCGTCATGATAGCAACCGATCTTCGTTGTATTTAATGACTCCTCTACCGGTACTTCATTACCAACATCAGACGCGGTTATTGTAAAATTAAATTTGGTCCCAGTTTCTTTAGTTTTGACTATGTAATCTTTGCCACCTTCTAGATTAAGTATTAAATTCGTATATTTCAACTCTACATCACTGTATGTTTTCCCTCCATCGCTACTTAACAATAAATGGATGGGATCATCGCTTTTATTCGGATGCATTAGATTGACTTGGACACTATTGTTGTGTAAAACTTTGATTGAGCCAATAGGTTCAGCCGAGACTAATGGGCGATTCGTTGTCTTCTGATTTATTAAATCGTGAAATTCATTTGGTATCTATAAAAAATACGCTATTATTAGATCTTATTATCAAGTAACACAAGTAAGTAAGCAATAATAGCCTTGTGGTTTGGACTGTGGTCTCCTATTCCGGGGGTCGCAGGTTCGATCCCGGGTACGCACCTCTGACTTTTCGGAGTCAAGTGCGTTTAAACGCAATTAAATATCACTTGCTTCAACGGTGAAGGAAAACATCGTGAGGAAACCTGCACACCTGAGAGTTCTTCATAATGTTCTTGAAGGTGTGTGAAGTCCGCCAATTCGCATTGGGCCAGCGTGGTGGACTATGGCCTATAACCCTTCTCTGAGAGGTGACCTGCGCTCAGTAGGGAGCCGTTGATAGGTTGCTGATGATGATGATGATGATTCAGTAACACTATTTACAGGTAAGTATATCATGCTCCTTTGTGAACCTCCCTTACCTCTGTTGTAGTTGTTGTGGAACTCGTACTATTATCAATTGATTCTTCGTGAACATCTTGAGAAACATCGCAAATTTGTACTTCACAGCACTCGTCGTGTGGATCCTGCACGTTGATACATTTATCTGATTGCGGTAGAGGCTTACATCTAAAATAAATAAAAATGTAAGTGGCACTCGGGGACT
Organism: Oeneis ivallda; assembly: GCA_029955525.1. Taxonomy (NCBI): domain Eukaryota; kingdom Metazoa; phylum Arthropoda; class Insecta; order Lepidoptera; family Nymphalidae; genus Oeneis; species Oeneis ivallda. The sequence goes on along the minus strand of JARPMR010000024.1, from coordinate 16,871,551 downwards.
GCCGCGGTAAAGCTATTGCATAGCATTTTTTATCAACTTATGCAATTATAATATTTATGCAATATTTTTTTTTGCATAATAAAAATTATGCAAAAAAAATAAAATTAAAAAACAAACAAACAAGAAAAGCGAACTGTCACTACTTCGCGAGTGAGATTCGAACCTGCGACATCATACACCATACGGTAAAGAAAGCGGCCGCTCGCCCTCAGCGCCAAATAGAGCTACTTGAGAACCTCTAAAATGTTGAACGCTTACTGAACGACGGTGTTAGGTTTTTTTCGTTACGGAATTTCTTGATTCGGTCGCCGCGCTCAAACTGTTTGTCCTAGTTCAAAGCCCGCGATAAAAGATATGCAATAGCTTAATAAAATTCCAGGATTGTAGCTGTACAAGTTGGTCCGATAAAGTCCAGCAAGTACTGTTACGTAAATAAAATCCCGTTCGTTCGGTCCATGGTTAAAACCTGACAAAATACCAGGGCCACATTAAATTATCTTGCCAATCTACAAAAGCCATTTAAGATTCAAAACCTGTTCATCAATAAAAACATGGTTCAACAGTTACGTACAGCATCAATTTTGATTTAAACTATAGCTGGTGAAATAAACTTTAAAGTTGGTTAATATGTATAAGTAAGCCGTAAGCATAGATGTAGGATTGGTAGCTTAGTCGCTACTAGATACCGCCCTTCCTACAAACTGATACCGCCCTTTCTACAAACAATCATACAAATATTATAAATGCGAAATTGTGTTTGTTGGTTTGTCCTTCGATCACGCCGCAACAAAGCTACGGATTGACGTTTTTTTGCATGGGTATAGTTGAGGACCTGATGAGTGACATAGGCTACTTTTTCTCCCGGAAAATCAAAGATTTCCCGAGGGATATTAAAAACTAAATCTACGCGGACGAAGTCGCGGGCATCAGCTAGTAGCACAATAAATGCGGAAATGCCGCAATTTACTTGCACGCCAACGGTATCTAGTAAATGTAAGCCGGACGTAAGATGTTACGACAAAAATTCTATGGAACTATGAGCATGAAAAGACGGTTTTACTACTAAATTTCGAGGAATTGAAGATGTAGACTTTTTTTATGCAACATTTTTTCATTTCAACTCAATGATGACTCACCTCGGTTTACAAGTGATGACGGAATGCTCCTCGCAAGTGCACGTTTGCTCACATTCAATATTCCACTTTCCGCCCACTGGGTAAGTCACATTATTGTAACGACACACCGCCAGGGATGTTACTTTTGTGTCTGCACAAACAGAGGAACATTTTCAACGGTTCAGGTTCATTCAAGTGGTAAAAAGGATATTTCGGAGAAATAGGTACATTAAAGTATTTATGCAGTCAAAATAATACACATAATATCTGAGTATCTTCAAAGAAGGCTTTGAAAGGCACAAAAGGTTTTGATCATAGCTAGGTTCCGATTATATATATTTCCGATTATATAAGAAGATGAGTACCTACCTATTTACTTACTCACTACTTTGACATACAAATGCAGGTATTTCTTCAAACTTCTACAAATCCATCTTAGACTATCTCCCTCACAACGATTTATATATGTACAGCTATTACTTGTTTAGCACCAGTGACTGCGGTCTCCTAATCGGAGGGTCGCAAGTTCGATCTCGGGCACCGCACTCCTCTGACTTTTCGGAGTTATGAGCGTTTAAGCAATTAAATTAACATACTTCAATGGTGAAGGAAACATCTTGAGTAAACCTGCACGCCTGAGAGTTCTCCATAAGTTCTCAAAGTTGTGTGAAGTCTGCCAATTCGCATGGGGCCAGCGTGGTGAACTATGGCCCATAACCATTCTCTAAGAGGAGACCTGCGCTCAGTAGTGAGACGTTAATGGGTTTCTCGTGATGGTGATGATTACTAGTTTTACGTATCTGATGTACAACAACCTTATTACTGCCAGAAACCTGGCACCTGGTGGTAGCAAGGCAGCAAAACAGCTTCGTATCGTCGTATTACAAAGCCAATTTTGCTGCCGTGTTATTTTTGCAATTCACAGATAGCGTATTATTTGACAGAAAATTTTGTTAATCATAAATTAAAGTTTATTTAAAACAACGTTTATTTATAAGATACATGGTGCTATAACATCAGAAAAAATGCAAGATGAAAAAAAAAAGCATAACAAATTACCTCCACTCCCTGTAGCGCAAGCAATAATAGAACAGCATTCGTCGACCGGTGACTCAAAGCACAGGGGGTCGCTGAGACGCCTCCCGCGACGTATATACGGATGTTTGCACCTCGGCGAGCATTCAAAGATACCACCGGTTGAACACTCACAAGTTTCTTCACAACCTCTATCTATATGTTCGCCTATCTGAAGTAAAATATTTGCGATGAATCCCTTTTCAGCATGGGATTGCATGATATGCTGTCCGTCGTGAAAAATAAGTTCTCACTCGCTAAATCCTATTTTCAGTGGGAAATCCAATCGCTCACGATCCTAATATGGTGTTTACGTAAAAGTTTTAAAATTGAATTAGGTTTAAGAACTTTGAACGATAGTATATTTTTGCATCTGCATATTTCTCGTAAGAAAGCTTATTTTTCAAAACGTTTTTGTATAGGATTGTGTTTCTTTTACGTTAATGATCGAAGGTTTTTATTTAAAACTAGTGGACCCGCCCCGGCTTCGCACGGGTAGGCTACAAAACAAACACAATGGTATAATCATCTAGGGCCTGGAGGTTAATGATTAAGTCTATGTCTATGGCTAAAACCCTCATATAAATATGGAATGCCTGTATTCGATCGTTGTCCTTTATGTGAGTGACTTTTGCTGGTACCCGTAAAGCATTATGTCCTCTATCTCCTATAATATTTATCAGATCATATTATATTTTATTATACACATTATACACTTTTAAATAAAAAAGAATGAGTAAAATCGGTTCAAATTTGACGGAATTATGAAGTAAAACCGATAAAAACTTTCATCCCCTATCCTGGAGGAACCTTATTGTTTATCAGGATAAAAACTATCTTATATGTTGACCCGGAGTATCACCTACTACTAAATATACCAAATTTCATACAATTCCGTTCAGTAGTTTTTGCGTGATGCCCGGACAGACAGACAGACAGACAGACAGACAGACAAAAATTAAATAAAAATCTGTTTTGGGATCAGTATTGATAATAAAGCATCCCCCGGTTAAAATTTTCAAAATAGATTAAATGTACAGAAATCGTCCAGTTACAGTTTTATTATAAGTATAGAAAATATCCACATTTTGCGTAAGTTGTAATCTTTTATTTTGCGTTTCTCACGTCTTATCTATATTTTTGCATTAGGTAAGCTAGATATTTTCATACGTACAAAAATCATTACTAACCTTATATGTAACTTCGTTTTCCTTACATGTTGGTTCTGATTCATATTTTATATCAGTTAGCAACGGATTAAAAGGCGCTCGGAGATTTGTATAAAATTTATCAGGTATCTGTTTATTTTTAGACTCATTTCCTATTATTCTTGGAGGCTCGTCCTCATCTTCGTTATCCATGTTAACATCACTGAGGTCCTCTAAAGCTTTTTTTGGTCCTTTGGTTTGATTATGTAATGCAATAGCAAAATTGTGTAGGTCGTCAACATTTAAATTTAATAGCCTAGGCTTGGGTTTCACTATAGACTCTGTAGCATCATTAGTTTCGTCAAATGCATGCACTTCAGTTTTGTTTTCTCTTGTAAATTCCTCGACAGTCGTTGATCGTGTTGGTGCAATTGTAGACGTCGATGTTTCAGGAGAAATCACTTCAATCGGTGAAGGTATTCTATGCGGTAATGTTGATGCTGTTTCTTCATCTTCAGTTAGTTTACCTGTAAATAAAAGCAATGTAAATAAACTCAATGCGACAAAAACTGTCGGGAAGTTTTTATTTCACACTTGTTGATGCCCGCGACTTTTCCCGCATGTATATTTAAGTATACCTATGTTTTTACATAAGATTGGAGTATAATGGGAGATATTGCAGTAATATTTTCTTATAAACGAGGTAAGCCATTATGATCAAACTAAGCAAGATGCGGACTATCGTGAGATTGATATCAAACAATTGACACGAATCTTTGAGATATTGTTTCAGCGTCAATAATTTAATGATACAATGAAACAGTAATGGGAACTTGGTCAATCGCTATACAACCGTTATTGTAATCGATTTAGCTGTCATTAAAATCGGATCGACATCATTAGCTTGAAATTATGATAAGATTAGAGCTTTTATCTCTATCTAACTATAGTTGAGAATATAATTAATGATGAGAATATGTGGGAAGCTGAATACGCTCCACAACTCCTAAAAGAATTACGAAATTGACTATTACCGAATTAGCTAAGCGAATTAGGTATATAACTTAAAGGCAAATATAGGGTTATAGCGTGATGTAAGATTTTTAAACAGCAATTGAAGTGTGTGCTCATAAATAATGCAAACTTCTGGTCATTAGTAAGTAAGTCTGACATAAACAAGTTATAAATAATTTACATACCCGGTGTTGTGGGGGACTTTTACTTCTACTTTCTACGGAAATGACACTCCTATAAATTATAATTGCAACTCGTCTAACAATTCCTATAATTATTGTATCTGTTTTCCTAAATCTACAGTTTGTAAATGATCTATGTGATCTGAATAATATAATTATTACTTTATAATCACAGTATGAATTTCTTGCCAATTACTAACATAGGTACAGTACTCTACGAAGTTATTAGACTGAAATATTATAACGTCGCGTCGGTTAAATAGAAAAGTGGCGTTATTCAAAAATATAAAAATATACAATACGAGTAGAAACGTTTGACTTTTTAATTCTATTAATTTTTTTCTTCTTTAGACGAAGCCCTCCTATAATTATGACCGAACTTCACGAACAGGTAAGTTCGGGAATAATCTCACAAATCATTGAACATCTGAGAGCGTTAAAATCTTTATATCAATTATTGTGCTATGCCTATAAAGCTTGAACGTAGCAACGACCTTAATCTTCACGGCTATCAGAATCTAGGTTACTCAAAGGACGCGAAAAGCTGGAACTGCACCAACCGGTTAATTTGTATACGTTACAGAATCAGCCCCATTCACAATGTGGTATTGACCGACATTACCAGACGCGATGGCGTGCGGACGTTCTGCATTCGCTCTAATACCTATTTAGCTGTCGTGGGTATCTGAATAAATCGCATCAGAAATCAAAATTTGCCAATGCCTAAGTTTATCATTATCATACTAATATTATAAATGCCAAAGGGTGTTTGTTGGTTTGTCCTTCAATCACGGAGCAACAGAAAAACGGATTGACGTGACTTTTTGCATGGGTACAGTTGAGGACCTGGAGAGTGACATAGGCTATTTTAATCCCGGAAAATCAAAGAGTTCCCGAAGGATTTTAAAAACTAAATCTACGCGGACGAAGTTGCGGGCATCAGCTAGTAAAACATAGTGTAACTCCCGTTTTCACCAGCCACACCTAAATCATCCTCTAAGTACGAGTCTTTTTACGTAGGTGGGTCCTAAATATACAATCCCTTACCCAGTGTCATTTTCATAAAGGTTCGTGAAACCGAATTTTTTTTAATTTTTTTTTATTCGATGACTAAGCTAGTCCTTGACTGCGATCTCACCTGATGGTAAGTGACGATGCAGTCTAAGATGGTAGCGGGCTAACTTGGAAAGAGTATGGCAGTGAATATACAACCCATACCCCTAATTGGTTTCTACACGCCACCGTGCCGGAACGCTAAATCGCTTGAAATTGACAGAAAGCATCACCTAACTTAGATAACCCGAAAAGTGAGAACATTGGTGAAAACGGCCATAAGTCTTTAAAATTCTCTTTTAACCGACTTCAAAAACGGAGTTCACTCTTCGTCGGAATCTTTTTTTATGTATATTCACCTATTACTCGAAGACGCCTGAACCGATTTGGAAAATTCTTTTTTGTTTCAAAGGTTAAACTTCCCAGGTGGTCCCACTGAAATTTTATCGAAATCGGTGGAGCGGTTTTTAAAATATCAACAATAAATTTTATACTTTGTACTGGCGCGGGCGTTTGGAGTCAGTTTTTTAAAAATAATTTTTTATATAAAATTATTAAACACCGACTTCAAACGCCCGCGCCACTACAAAGTATGTAATTTATTGTTGATATAATAAAAACCGCTTGACCGATTTCGATAATATTTCAATTTTTCTGGGAAGTTTACTCTCTCCTTTTTCCTCTCTCCTCCTCTCCTCTCTCTCCTTCTCTTTTTCTTCTCTCCTTTTTTGGATTCGGTTAAAAATAAATTTTGATCACGTTTCAAAGTCTTTGTGAATTGAATTGACGTATATTTTGATAATTTCATCTAAATGCTCCCAAACATCAGTTATTCATTCTTCCATCAACATTCGTTCTGGTTCAAGTGTAGGCAATAATCATAATCCTCCACCTTCTTCATCCGGCTACTTATTGCCACCTTCTAGAGGTCTAGCGGCCTGGGTACCAATTGTCTAAAAGTAAAAAGTCCATAATCCTTGATTGTATTGATTTAACTCAACACACAACTTCAGCACAACCGATTTTAACATGGAGCGTTATGGAGCGTATCGTACATACCTAAATGTATAAGAATGCATACACGAAATTGAGCTCTACTTCAATGCTGTTATGGTTTATTTTACTTTGACGCTAATGTCATCGAATACGATTACGATCAATAGAATAACTCTTGACAATCGCACGGTTGGAGTTTGCTCTACTATGCGCTTACCGGTACAATTAAGTATTCACTCAAGAACACGTCATATAGTCCCAACGATTGATAAAGTAGAATCTAAAATTATGTATGGTTGAATGTATTATTTCAGTATCTGAAAGTTCTATAATCAGGCCTACGAGCAAGCTCAGTTGCATTTTGCAGATTTTGAAGAAATGAAACCTTTAAAATACCACACATATTGTGTTATTAGAATAGAATAGAATAGAAATATTTTTTATTCAAATAAACTTTTTACAAGTGCTTTTGAATCGTCTGACTCTACCACTGGTTCGGAATGCCCTTCCTGCCGAGAAGAACCAGCAAGAAACTCGGCGGTTGCTCTTTTCAAAACTTTACAATACAGTAAATACTATGCAGTGTTTCCACAATGAGGGAAGTCCAAAAATGCATACCGACTAACTTCTATCTTAAAATGGGCAGACATAAAGTAGCCCCGCGCGCCGGTGGGACCTGTTCACGAGCATGACGCATGACCCCAGCCATTGCTTCGCTCAACCATATTTGAGGGAACGTATTGACTAACATAGCGTTATGTACGTATACGAGGTAAGTAGTTGCGTAAACGCATCGTGTATCCGGCTCCTTGTATAAGTAATGGTTACCAAACAATTTCAATAGGATGTCTCTATCGATGTATTTTCCACGTTGTGCCATTATTTCTTTAAATAATTTTCAAACCAATATTTATTGCGTAGCAAGGTACAATGTTGCTGTCGCAAATTGTAGTTTTGAACCGATTTTAATTATTTTTTCATTGAATTTATCTCCGGGGATGTTCAATTTAAATTAGAAAAAATATTCCACTTAATGTAAAAATAAATCCGGTTTATTGAATTTAACGCAATTGAAGCTTATTATGTTTATATTGTGTTGAAGTCGCATTTTTAAGCTACTTTAAAAAGGAGTAGGTCGTCGTAATCTTTTTATGTATGTTCACCGATTACTCGAAGACGCCTGAACCGATTTGGAAAATAGTTTATTGTTTTAAAGGGTATACTTTCCCAGGTAGTCCCATATAAATTTTATCGAAATCGGTCGAGCGGTTTTTAAAATATCAACAATATGTTTTATACTTTGTAGTGGCGCGGGACGTTTGAAGTTGGTTTTTCAAAAATATTTTTTTATATTAAATTATAGAAATTCAGTGTCTAAATTAATTCTTTTCTTGCTTTGCTTATTTTTGGAACACATTATTATTATTATAACTAGTAGGTAAGTATATTATTATCTGCAATTAATTATTTCTAATTTGGCCAATCTACTCATACATGCATGAAACAATATCAGCATTGGCTTCGTGCATCGCTCGTCGCCCATAACAGTATTATATTATAAAGGAAATCCGTTCACATCTCAAGTTCAAGTAACAGGTGGACAATGGGGGAACATCCGTGAACTTACATTTTAGAACGTTTAGTAATTCAAGTAGGTATAACAACAAAGTAAGAAGCAGTGATAGCCTAGTGGTTAGTCCTGCAGTCTCCTATTCGGGGAGTCGCAGGTTCGATCCCGGGCATGCACCTCTGAATTTTTTAAGTTAAGTGCGTTTAAGAAATTAAATATCACAAGCTTCAACAGTGAAGGCAAACATCGCGAGGAAACCTGCACAACTGAGAGTTCTTCATAATGTTCGCAAAGGTGTGTGAAGTCTGCCAATTTGCATTGGGCCAGCGTGGTGGACTATGGCCTATAACCCTTCTCTGAGAGGAGACCTGCGCTCAGTAGTGAGCCGTTGATGGGTTGCAGTCTTTTGATATGTTCAGATTGCATCGTTCTTTTCATTATAATATTATTTATGTTACTTCGGAACTGTTAGGAGTTAGGACACTCTTTTGGACATAAATGTAGGTCACTTATAAGTAACGCCTAAACCTTGCCTATCCTCGATCTTTCGCATTCATGTTCTAAGCATCTAATCGATGCCTGTTACCTTCGATCATAACTATTCAAAGCCTGTCAAACTTTCCGGATGTCATCGCTCTATCTAGCCGGGCAGGGGGGAGGGGGGGGGGACTTCTTTTTACCTACCTAATATTATTATGTCGCTTACTTCACGCTTACTTACTTATTTTTCTTGGTGACCTCCAAACACCTTCACTTTCCCAGCTTTAATGCATCCATTCAGTCGCATCAAAGCTTTTAAATGGAACAAGGTCAGTAAACAATGGTGCTCAAGACGTTGATGTATGGTGATGGCAACGAGATTCAGTAGATTAGAGATATGTAAATTTAGAGTAAAATAAACTTTAATTCATTAAAATTAAGGTATATTTTCAATTAGCACATTAGATTTGATGTCAACATTTAGTACATAATAATTCAATGGATGTCAATCATCGATCGGCAAATAAGGGAAGGGATTTCAATGTAAATCTAGAAATTGCATCATAGTAGGTATAAGAATTTTTTATTATTAATTGCAAAAATAATTGCATTGCCTATGTTTAGAATTTTTAATGGAGTTATGTACATGTAAGTTATTAATTACATTATGTCATTGGAAAAACGCTGATGTTGCACAGTTCGGTGCTATAATGTTATGTAGAAAAATTTCAGCACCTTTATAGGTCAAGTGAGCACAGTTTAGAACCCAGCACCTGATGATGAAGATGATGAAGTGATTCTGTCTTTAGGGACACCACCTTGCTATCCACGTATAAAAAAGAACTAGATGCCACGTACCTACAGAGTGCCCGCGTACAGTCCAGAGTTCGAGGCCTGGCGCTCGAGTCTGGAGATTTAAAAAAAGGATATTCCAAAACTACCCTAACGAACCGATAGGTGATCTTTTCCACCAACAAAAGCATTCCCAAAGAGGGTTGACGTCAGGCAGGCGGCCGGTCATAAAAACCACTTACAACATGGCTTACAAGACATGTTACAACTTGGCTTACAAGACATGTTGTGCCGACCCCACGTAGCGTGGGACAAGGACAAGGAGATGATGATGATGTACATGTAAGTGCCTACCTATGTTACAGGTATTCTGCTGATCGATTGTGGAAGAGCCGCAATCTGTTAAGATTGTAAGATTCAGACAAATCACCTCAATTATGTGGTGATTGTCTGAATTTATGGCATTCTTGCTACAACAATGCATTTTAGCCAATGGCGACAGACCTCCAAAAAGGAATGATTACGATCGTTACATTGCAGCAATCATCTGAGAAAATCACATAGCTACATAGGATAATTGTTTACGAGTAATGGAAGGAGCGCTAGGAGATTTTGAATAGTCAAAAGTGTAAAGAACATTGGCAGGGGTTCATATATCACTTTACCTGAAATCTATTTGAAGCGTCTATACATGAAAAATTGTTAAAACCGTAGAGGTTCCAATAATAAAACATAATCACTGAGATTTTTCGTTTGAGGAACTCACAAAAAAAGATATTAGCAACTTTATTTGTATTTTGAGGTTATAAAAATATATAGATAGGTATAAAGACGTAGTCGTTATTCCCACTTCCATGTTATTTTAAGTTCTAATTTGACATTGGGATGTGTTACTTAGTAGTCTATGGAACTCTACATAGACAAACTCTTGAATTTCCGGGCGAGCAATGTCATCGAGAAACGATCCAAATCAATTCAAACTCAAAGCGCGATTTGAATTAGTCAGATAAAGGTGGAACCACATTTGTGAGGATCGTTTCGGATTTCGCCCATAAAAAACTGTCAAATTCCATAGAAACGTGTACGGATCAAATCGGCTTTTCGATGCGTAAACGAATGTATGGAAAATGACAGTTTTGTATAGGCAAAATCCGAATCGATCCTCACAAATGTGGTTCGACCCTTATGGTTCATTATTTAATAATTATTGAACCAAGGCAAAAGATGTAAAACTAATTTCATATAAAAAACGAACTAATTTAAATACTTTGTTTTGTATAAATCATAATTGTAGACGCCTCCTAAATCATTCAGGTACAATTCTGCCATCATTCTTTAAAAAACCGACTTCAAACATCCGCGCCACTACAAAGTATACGCTTGACCGATTTCTATAAAATTTCAATGGGACCACCTGGAAAGTATACCCTTTCAAACAAAAAAAGAATTTTCCAAATCGATTCAGGCGTCTTCGAGTAATCGGTGAACATACATTAAAAAAGAATCCGGAGAATTGAGAACCTCCTCCTTTTTTGAAGTCGGTTTAAAACACCCCTGACATGTGAATCTATGGCCGGACTATGTACGGTATACCTGATATCCTGATACCCAGTTTTCTGCTCCATCAACAGATCCTCCTCCTCGACCCTCGATCCTTAATTATCATCTATCTAACACCTACTAATTGAGACAATTTTAATGAGCTCAAACACATTATATATGCTGAGGAGTTGGGTATTTCGCAGATTACTTGATGCTGCAGCATCAGCTCAAGGCTACCATACCTTGGAAATAATCCGAAGTAACAGTAGATACACCAAATTTCAAATAAATCGCACCAATGAAAGTTTGTAAGACCCTTTAATCATGTAGATAATGAGCTGATGATCTTCAAACGCCTGAGCAGATCTTCATAAATTATAGCCAAAATGCAACCCGATTACATTAGCATTCACACAGAAAAACCAAATCAAAATCGCTCCATTGGGGAGGCTGCTACAAGGGAACAGACAGACACACAGATAGACTCTAGCACAGATAAACGACGTTAAACTTACAACACCCCTGCTTTTGCGTCTGGGGTTAAAAATTATAATGACAGGTTCAATGGTGTTCCGCATTTCTTTAGCTAATAATATAGGTCGGTATTTATTATATGCACACGCAGTACAATAAAGAAATGCGGAAGACATGTTACAGCTCTTGCGCAAAGCTACAATTTACTTCAATAGAGGCGCACAGTGTATGGAAAGTATTAGAGAAGGAATGTCTAGACATTACTGCAACCAGTCTTTCATCAATAACTGTATCATTTCTTCTTGAATACCTATCTTTAATACACAAGTGTAAGGGTACGTTTATGCACACGCGGGGCGTTGCGCGGCGTTGAGCAACGCGCCGCGTGTGCATAAACGTATACGTAAAACGTATCAAACGAAAATATAAATCACAATCATAATAACGAGTCCTCATTTAGCGTCGGGGCACAGAATATATAATAGGTCGGGGGTTAAATGTACCTAATAGTTTTGCTGTGAATTTTTGTACGCATATAACCCACTACTAAACAATCAACATCAAATATTTCGTGATGATTGGTGAAATAGTTTCAAGCTATATCGGATCTTACTGAACTCTTTGTTAGTTAGCTATTGAGGCTCTAAAGACTAGCTTTCGTAATCAAAATCTAGGTATTGACTTGCTTCTGGTTGTTAAGATCTTCCGATTTGGTCAAGATTTGCTTTTCAGGGTTCGGAAAAAACCCTTATTAATAGGATCGCTTCGCTGTCCGTATGTCTGTCCGTGTGTCAATGCCCTTTTTCTCAGAAACGGCTTGAGGAACTATGTTGAAATTTATTCTGGATACAAAGGTCTCTTAATGCTGTGAACATTTCAAGTTTCTTGTTTAACACAATGAAAAGTTACAGTTTCCTGAGTGTTTCCATCGAAAATTTTCAGTGACGTTTTTGCTAGTTTTTGTCATTAATTCAAATCTAGGCGTTTAATTTTAAATCATTTTAATTAATGTTGTAATGTTATTTAAAAACCAAAAAAAAAAAACACATTTTATGATGAAAATTAAGTACTTATGCATAATAATTATGGTGTCGGTCAACTACGGAACCCTACATTGCGCGTGGCCGGACACGCATTTGACCGTTTATTATTTAAATAAATGATTAATAGATATTGATAGAAACTACAAAATAATTAAGTAAGTAAGTGAACATACGAGATTAAAGATCGATTTTACCAAGACCATAAATCTTTTCCTCATAAACGAGTTTATTTTAATCACTTCGACATAGAGGTAATAGTATATTACACATCTAGGGCAGTAAAATAAGAAATGTCTCAGATTACATGTAATTGTTGTCCGAGGCGAAGCCGAGGTCAATAAACATGTGATCTGAGGCTTTCTTATTTACTGCCCGTGGTGTGTATACTATTTTTCTCCTCGACGGAGGCGGAAAACGACATTTTCGTTTAGCGCAGCGGGAGGAAAGTTGACGCTTTCCGCCCGGAGGTGAGAAAAATTAATATCATGTACTTATTTAAGTAATTATAGTGTACCTAACTTACCTCCCTGTGTCTGAGACCCGTTTGTGATAGATTATTTAATGGCCGGTAACCGCCTAACTTCCTACAAATACCGTGAAGAAACATTTTAAAAAGAACAAAGCCCAACGGAATGTGTTGATCTTCCTTTAAAAAAAAAACGGCGGTGATCTCACGACTCCACGCCGCATCGGTTCCGTCACATTTCATTTTCTTCTTGCTCCTTTTAAAACCATTTTCAATAGTAGGTAGAGACATGCTTTCTTTTTTTTTGCGATTCCTTGTATTGTACAATACGTCTTATAATCGAATGAACTTTTTATATTCATAAGATCGATAAATGTTATCCTTTCTAGTATGTATTATCAGTGCGAATGTGTGTTTGTTTGTTGGGCCTTCAATCATAATATCAATCAGCCGTCATCAATCGTCGCAACTCGCGCTTTTTTCCCGCATTTGGTTTTTATAAATTCTGCGGGAACTCTTGTTTTTCGTGGATAAAAAGTATTAACCTATCTATACCCTTCTCCAGGCCAAAAATCTCTTCAGCGATGCTTCGTTACTGCGTGATTGAAGAACAAACTAACAATCACACTGCGGCATTTATATGTCTAATTATATTAAAGTAAGAATAAGATAAATAGCAGAGTTGAGCAGACTAAAATATAGCTAAACCCACGTCATATGACTCAGAAGTTGAACAGTTTTGCTAACCTTTAAGTTTACACATTATTTTATGTCTTGGACCGGTTATAGAAGCCATAAAACTTATATCAAGGAAAAATAACGCGTCGTATGCCAATTTAAAACGAATTTAATCGCCACCTTATTGCTGTTAAGTAAGATCTGTAACGAGACTCAAATTCAGGTACCTTTTAATGCGAGTAAATAATAATAATTATGATGTGGTATCACTTCAGTGATTAAGTTAAAGTATAGTTCATTCGGTGACTGCTTTGTGCAATAAATACTATAATATAGGTACGCGTAGAACTCTTATTTATATTTTACTTTTAGTTTTAAGCTATTGCATAGCTTTTATCGCGGGCTTTGAACTAGGACAAACAGTTTGAGCGCGGCGACCGAATCAAGAAATTCCGTAACGAAAAAAACCTAACACCGTCGTTCAGTAAGCGTTCAACATTTTAGAGGTTTACATTTAGCTCTGTTTGGCGCAGTGGGCGAGCGGCCGCTTTCTTTAGATGTCGCAGGTTCGAATCTCACTCGCGAAGTAGTGACAGTTCGCTTTTCTTGTTTTTAACCGACTTCCAAAAGGAGGAGGTTCTCAATTCGGCCGGTATCTTTTTTTTTTTCTATGTATGTCCACCGATTTCTCCGGGATTACTGGACCGATTCGCGTGATTTTTTTTTAATCGACAGAGGATGTTTGCGAAATGGTCCCATAAAAATGTTCACCTTCAACTCTTCAAGCCTGATGCTGCAGGGATATTGCTCACCTAAAATAAAGAGATTTAGGAAACGTCGATTACGAATTATTATTGTAGGTAACAAGAGTATGGACTACATCATGGAGCTCCAGGTCCTAGCTCCTCAATCCTGATGCTGCAGGGTACTGCCTACCTAAAACTATGGTGATTTAGGAAATTTCGATTACGAATTGATTGTGTAGGTAACAAGTATGGACTACATCATGGAGCTCCAGGTCCTAGCTCCTCAGTCTAACTACACTTAAAAGCTTAAAATAAAAATTCTTTTCAAAAAACCGACTTCTAACGCCACTACAAAGTATAAAAATAATTTTAGTTTGTCCACGTTTGTTGAAGTCGGGCGGGCCTAAAATACAAACTATGAAACCGACTCGCGATGCTCGCTCGACTTCTACAAAAGAGTCTCTCATATTGTGTAGCGTTGCGCTTGCGCATCGATTTCATAGTTTGTATTTAGGCCCGCCCGACTTCAACAAACGTGGACAAACTAAAATTATTTTTATACTTTGTAGTGGCGTTAGAAGTCGGTTTTTTGAAAAGAATTTTTTTAATTATTTTTTTGCATAATTTTTACTATGCAAAAAAAAATTGCATAAATATTATAATTGCATAAGTTGATAAAAAATGCTATGCAATAGCTTTACCGTGGCAGTCCCCGAGTGCCACTTAATTTTTTTACATCATGGTTCTGAATCATGATAATAGGTACCTAATATCCCTGCTCACATCCTCATAAAAAGACGTGAAACAAAACACCGCTGATTTATAAACCATACTCGTATGATATAAAAATTCCGTAATCGTTTTCGGCTCATCCATACAAATCTTTATTCGAAAAAACTGGTTTCAAACGCTTATTAACCACGCTCTAACCGAAAGAGCGCAACTGTTATGGCTGTGTTTAAAAATTACGTGCCATTAAAGTAGGCTCTTAGGCGAGTTTAAATTGACGAAAATTCTAGGTCCTAACACACCTATTATCATAAATATTCTTATCGGCTTAGCACGGCTTTCAGCTTCGCGAAGAAAGTTTCTCTTGGGGATTTTCGCTTATTGTGGACTCGGTAAAGCCTAACCTTAGAAACATAACTATACTAAGGTTAGGTGCCTATAGACAAAAGTCTCTAATCAGTGCGTCCTACCAATGATGACTTCCGTTGCTGAAACGTGGACACTGACAGTAAGGCTAGTCTACAAACTTCAAGTCGCCCAGCGTGCTATATAGAGAGCTATGCTCGGAATTTCTTTGAGAGAAACGAAGTAATTTGCCAAAGAACTCCGGTGACCTTCTATCTAGTCATACTTATCTAAACTCGAATTTGTTACGTAGCTGTTACGCCTACGATTCAGTGTTAGATTTTGTTAGATAGCTAGTGATATATATTTATCCTCAATAACGAAATAACCCCCGAAAAGGCCTGTTTAAATGGTAACAGATGATGGCATCAGTATTGCTATAATCTGCACGTCATCTTAAGCGCTGGTAGGAGGTATATTACCTATGTCTTCATATTTTTTGGTCACTGCAAGGCCAATTAAATAGCGTTAATTAGCGAAGAGCAATTAAATATCACAAGCTTCAACGTTGAAGGAAAACATTGTGAGGAAACCCGCATGCCTGAGAGTTCTCATAAATCATAATGTTCTCAAATGTCTGCCAATTTGCATTGGGCCAGCGTGGTGGACTGGTCGTTAACCCTTCCTCGAGAGGAGACCTGCGCTTAGTAATAAGCCGTTAATATATGAGTCGCTCATGATAATAATGATAACTATCTCGTGGGCGACACGCAATACAAAAAGCTTTAAGAAGCGTGAATAACCTTGACGGCGGCGAAACAGGGCGACGAAGCAGGCACGCTTGCGCAGATTAGGAATTACGGGAAAAAAAATTACTTTACACGAGTGTAATACGGAATAAAAATAAAACTTTTCTTGTGTGCAAGAACTAATATAAGTTTGTGCCCTTTTGGAGATATTTTGCAAATTAAGACAAAAATAGATACTCTTTAAATCTTTATCTTTCATACTATATTTTTTCATCAACAGTTATGTTGATTTTTTTTAATAAATATCCAAGAGTTTAGGCATTTCACACCTCTTAGTGAACCGCGATGCATCGCAGTGAGGTATCCTTATGTTCGTGCTTTTCTGTTTGCATACATTTGTCAAATGGAGGTGAAATCTAGATAGCGAGCTAAACCGCGACCGCGAGATATCGCAGTGAGGCATCTTCGGCATGTTTTTACCCAGGTAAAGGACTTACTGAGTTCCGTGTCACAGTCGGTGTACTCGTGGTTGCAGTCGACGGTGTAGGCGGCTGCGGCGCCGGCCAGCACGCACCACAGCGCGCACCACAGCGCCGCAGCGCGTGCGCCCCGCGACATCACCGCTGCCGCTCCATCTGCGGAAGTCTAAAGGACTTACTGAGTTCCGTGTCACAGTCGGTGTACTCGTGGTTGCAGTCGACGGTGTAGGCGGCTGCGGCGCCGGCCAGCGCGCACCACAGCGCGCACCACAGCGCCGCAGCGCGTGCGCCCCGCGACATCACCGCTGCCGCTCCATCTGCGGAAGGAAGCCTAACCTTATCTCGATGCTACCAGAATCAACGTACCAGAAATTTCATTGCTAAAGTCAAAGAATTGGGTATTTGACTGATATTTTTTTATTTATTCAAAATAACGTTATAACACAATGCCATTTCTCTCTTTTAAATATCTTTACTAGTCTGTTTTACTGTGACTGTATCTGTCCCTTTCTAAAACGAAATTTTCTATGGAGCGTGTATGGAGCTGCTGAATTGTGACATCACACTTCAGTAGCGCTCTCTCTGTCTAACAGGAAACTTTAAACTATTATACTTAACTTATTTGTTTGTGGACCGATTTATTTTCTGTTTTGACAAATGTTATTCTTACATGTTACATTTTCGAATTAATGAATATCAACATTTTAACTACAGACAAATACCCTATTGTAGGTGCTTAAATAAAAAATATATATAAAACAAGAGACGAACTAAAATGATGACACTAAAATGATGACGATACATGTAGGTATAGAATAGAATAGAAATGTTTTTTATTCAAATAAACTTTTTTACAAGTGCTTTCGAATCGTCGATGAGTCTACCACTGGTTCGGAATGCCGTTCCTGCCGAGAAGAACCAGCAAGAAACTCGGCAGTTGCTCTTTTCAAAATAAGTTTACATTCAATAGAATAGTTAAACAGTTCAATTACCACCTGCTGTCTCATGAATCGCTGGAAAGAATTATGTCCACGCTTTTTTATCATCTAAATAGTCTTCAATTGCATAATATGCTTTTTTCATGAGATTAGTTTTTACTGATTTCTTAAACTTGTGTAAAGGCAAGTCTAAGATCGACTGTGGAATTTTATTATAAAACGTTACGCCCATTCCCACAAATGTCTTTCGGACCCTCTTGAGGCGACATCGAGGAATCACGAGCCTGTTTGGATTTCTAACTTGCCTATCGTGTAAATCACCCTTTTTTTGTAATTCACGATGTTTTGTCTGACAAATATTATATTGTTGTAAATATATTGTGGAGCTACTGTAAGAATGCCTATTTCTTTAAATTTTTCTCGAAGGGAATCCCGCGGTTTTAAATTATATATTGCGCGAATTGCCCTCTTCTGCAATACAAAAATTTTTCCAATATCGGCTGTTTTACCCCATAATAAGATTCCGTATGACATAATACTATGGAAATATGCAAAATAAACAATTTTTGCAGTTTCTATGTCAGTAAACTGTCGAATCTTCCTAACAGCGTAAGCAGCAGAGCTAAGCTTGCCAGCAAGTGTTGCTATATGGGTGCCCCATTGCAGTTTTGAGTCCAGGGTTAATCCCAAGAATACTGTGGAGTCCTCACTTTTCAAGGGTTCATTACTTATCTTTAAATTTTTACTGACAGTTCTGGTGTTGGGCAATAAAAACTCAACACACTTGGTTTTTTTAGCATTTAAAAGTAGATTATTTGTCGTAAACCATTCAAAAACTTGAGATAATGCAATATTTACATCGTCAAAATTGTCTTTCGTCCTATCGACTTTAAAAATCAAAGACGTATCATCAGCAAATAGTACAATATCGCAAGTATTTTGGACAAAATGTGGTAAATCATTTATGTAAATCAAAAACATGAATGGACCCAGAATAGAACCCTGGGGTACACCCATTACTGAGGCTGATCCGGATGATTTAACATCATTGACACATACTCTTTGTACACGATCACTAAGATAAGACGCAATGAGGCTAAGTGCAACATCTTTAATACCATAGTGGCTCAGTTTAAGCAAAAGGGTTTCGTGATCAACGCAGTCGAATGCTTTTGATAAATCACAGAAAATACCAATGGCATTCTGTGAGTTATTCCATGCATCGAATATGTGTTGTAACAGCGTTGCAGCTGCATCGGTTGTTGATCGACCCTTAGTAAAACCGTACTGCTCAGGGTGAAGAAGTTTATTTAAATTAAAGTGTAGAAGCAGTTGGTTGAGCATTATTTTTTCAAATATCTTGCTGAGAGTTGGCAAAATTGAAATTGGTCTGTAGTTATTCGGGTCACATTTGCTTCCCGATTTAAAAAGAGGTATTAATTTACTACATTTCATCAGGTCTGGAAAAGATCCAGAATCTACAGACTTATTAAAAATTAAAGCAAGATAGGGCGCAATAATATCAATGATATTGTGAATTATTTTAACTGATATTCCCAATAGATCTCCTGTTTTTTTATTTTGCAATGATTTGAATGTTTTGATAATATCATATGGGGTAACGTGTTTAAACCTAAATAATTTATTGCACTCAGAGACATTGCTTCTTAGAAGATTATAGGCTTCTGTTGGCGAGGAATTTAGAGAACTGGTCGTGGTTACTGGTATATTTTTGAAAAAGTTCTCAAATGTATTTGCAATTTCTATATCAGAGTCAACTATCCGGTTGTTAATTTTAAGCTCCAGTTTATTATAATGTACCTTATTCTTACCCATTTCATCACCAATGATGTCCCATACTGCTTTTATTTTATTATCCGAATTGACAATTTTTTGTTTTATGTGAAGTGACTTTGCTTGTATTTCTAAACACACGTTTCTAAACAATTTGGAATAATTTCTTACATATTCTATAAACGCGGGGGCATAATTATATTGTTTTTCTGCATACAAGTCAAACAGCCTATTTCTACTTTTATAGATGCCAATAGTTGCCCAATCACTAAATTTAAGATTTTTAAATAATCTTTTTTCTATTACCTTAAAGACAGAGTTAAATTATTGAGAGTTTAATAGATCAAAAAACCCTCTATAAATTTCATCCGGACCACCCTGTGCAACATCAAGCGTCGGCATTGCAGCTGCGATATTTTGTTTAAATTGCCTTACTTTATTGGTGGTAACTGGCCTATATTTTACTACTTTTGTTACATTCTGCTCACTGCTCGGAATAGATATCATTTGTCCGCAATGGTCAGATCTTAAACAAGTGATAATCGATTTTTTGATAATTTTACAATCAGAGAAAATGTTATCAATACAAGTTGCCGAATGCGCTGTTATTCTTGTAGCTTCAACAAAAATATTTTCCAGGTTGAAACTTTTAAATAAGTTTAGTAATCTTCCTGTGATAGACGTGTGATGCAAAATATCTATATTAAAATCTCCACAAGTTACTATTTTCTTTGATGACCTACATAGCCGCCCTAAGGCGTCCTCCATGACCTCTTCAAAATGAACAAAATCGTATGTTCTAAGAAAATAATTATCTATTTTTTTCTCATTTTTCTTACATTCTTAGTTCTCATTATGTTAAAAGCATAACTACTTCAGTACTTTCAAGTAGTTTGAGGTCGACAAACCTCAGTACATATTATGTTACGCAATGAGGCAATTTTCCAGCGAATCAACACAGTTGCTTCTGAGAAGTAAGATGTTAAAGGCTGACAAATCTTTATTTTAGTCAGTTTATATAACATTTTATTCTTTTTGTATTAGGGATATTTTGCTGCGACATTGAGTGATTTTGAAAATTGAAATCATTTTAAGCATGTGTGTCCCTAAACAACATTGATTTCGCTTTTCGAATCTATCTTTTTTATTTTGGGAATATTTTGCTGCGAAATTTTGTGATATTGATAAATTCTCCTATCGTTTCCTATTCCTAAATTCCTCTTTTCACATCATTTTAACCCCATTTGCCTCACAGACGGCAAGAAGAATTCGTGTCAGTTATCGTTCAAAGAGAATATAACCACTACGTTTTATTATCGCTCTCGGAATCAAAGTTTTCAGTCATCAAACTTGGACGTAACAATGACAATCATTTCGCAAGCATAGGTACCTAGTACCTACCTACCATTGTTTACGAGTCTAAAACTGTATCATTATTCATCAAAGGTTGTCGCTTTCGTAGGAGGTCGTAAGTACGAAACGTACTACACAAATTGAATTGAGTGAAATCGAAATTAATATTAACATAATTTGAATATGTGACATCATTGAGAGGCGATTGTTCGCAACGGAACGATTACTTATGGTACGTTTTTGCACACGCGGTGAGTCGTGCGTCGCCCGCCGCGACGCCCGCCGCGTGCTCTGCCGTGTTCAACGCAAACGCTTCTGTATGAAGTATGAACGTGCCCATTACTTGGCCAAATGTTTGAGTTCAATATGTCTCAGAAATGAGGAGATCCGTAGGAGAACCAAAGTCACCGACATAGCTCAGCGAGTCGCGAAACTGAAGTGGAAATGGGCGGAGCACATAGTTCGAAGAGCTGTGGGTTTTTGGAGTCCCAAGGCGCTGGAGTGGCGACCCCGAACCGGGAAGCGCAGTGTTGGCAGACCCCCTACCAGGTGGACCGACGATATCAAACGAGTCGCAGGGAGCCGCTGGATTCAGGCGGCGCAAGATCGAGAAATGTGGAAGTCCATGCAAGAGACCTTTGTCCAGCAGTGGACGCGCGTCTATCGGTTGATAAAGAAGAAGAACAAGATGTTTGAGTTTACCGCGCGACACGACGCACCACGCGCCGCGCATCGCACCGCGTGTGCATAAACGTACCCTTATACCTACTCAAGTTTCGATATAATGGTCTGTCTACACAAGTGCGCTTTCCACTTGCGTTTGAAAATGCTTTTGACGCATACCGCATCACTTTTACTGCCGCACTCACGACGCGCATCGTTACTAAAGGATCTTTTCTTATTCGATGACAAGACAGCCGTTGACTGCAATCTCACCTAATGGTAAGTGTCAATGCAATTTAAGATGGTCGCGGGCTAACTTAAAAGGTAAAGGTATGGCAGTGTAAATTAAAGCCATAATCTACCTAATCGGTTTCTACATGCCATCGTGTAGGAACGCTAAATCGCTTGGCGACACGTTTTTGACGGTAGGGTCGTAACTAACCACCGCCAAAGCCTCCCACCAGGCCAGACCAGAGACAATTTAGAAAATATTATTAAATCTCTTATTTAAATAAAATGATAAAATTGGCAAATGACTTGATATATATTATAATTCTATGTCATCATCATTAGCAACCCATCAATGGCTCACTACTGAGCGCAGGTCTCCTCTCAGAGAAGGGTTATAGGCCATAGTCCACCACGCCTTCCCAATGCGAATTGGTGGACTTCACACACCTTCGAGAACATTATGAAGAACTCTCAGATGTGCAGGTTTCCTCACGATGTTTTCCTTCACCGTTGAAGCAAGTGATAGTTAATTGCTTAAACGCACTTGACTCCGAAAAGTCAAAGAAAAAAGAAAGAGGTGCGTACCCGGGATCTAACCTGCGACCCCCCCAATAGGAGACCACAGTCCTAACCACTAGGCTACCACTGCTTCCGTAATATACTATGATAATTCTATATACTATGTAGCTATACGTACCTAGTTGTACGTACGTAAATAATACTTATGAGGTTAGCGGAGACTAAACGCAGCCCGCGATGACATACTCTACTGTCTGTGGTCTGTGATATTAACATTTTATTGAAATAATCAAGTCTTGCAAAACAGACTTTACACCGAACGAGTGCCATATTGATCAAAGACGGCGGCGTACACAATGGGTTACGAAATTTCGGTGACCGATTGTGAAAAGCCTCGAGGTGTTTTTTACGTGGGAACTCCGCGGTTCACAGCGTGGAAACTTCATTAAATACTTACAATCACTATTGCGTTCGAGCAAAACGCATGTATATTTAATTATTGCTTAAGCCAACAGATACGACGCGGCGCGGCAGGAGGTCAGGGCACACCATGCATCGCCGCCGCGAAATAAGTAAACACTTAAGGCTTGGCACCCTTTCATGGCTTGTCTGCTCTACGAGATTTGAATAAAGATGTACAATATGTATGAAAGGCTCCTTGCACATCACCGCCACGAAACAAATATCACGAATGCCACCGCTCTCATGTGATTGACCAGTTCTAGCGCAGCTTCAACAGATTCGCTGCAGCGGTGAATGTACTAAGGGCCTGGAACCTATAGGTATACATTATCGCATACAGAGTCAAGTAACCACGTGCCCTATGCAAATCTATGAATCCCTATGAATCCCTATCCCCAAAATCTATGAATCCCTTAAAATGCTTAGAATAATTTCGAGCGCAGTGCGACAGCGCACGGCGCGGCGACTCAATTATTATTTCACTTTAGTTGTTTTGATAGAATTCATTAATAAGTCTGATATCAAAAACGGCAACGGCAACGGTTGATATTATATTTTATAATCGAAAATGTAACATGTAAGAATAACATTTGTAAAAACAAAAAATAAATCGGTCAAAAACCAAATAAGTTATAAGCTGTTTTACTGTGACTGTATCATACTCTCTTTCTAAAACGAAATTTTTTATGGAGCGTGTATGGAGCTGCTGACTTGTGACATCGCACTTCAGTAGCGTTCTCTCTGTCTAACAGGAAATTTTAAGGGTTAGTTCTGACAGAACGGAAAAATGCCCGAACAATTTACTGGCTCCATTTAAAATAGAACCGTATTACTATAGACTAAAGTAGAAAGATTACTTTCGAGTGGGCGCGAGAAAGCGCATTTTTACGTTCTGTCTGAATTGACCCTGAAGCTCTATGTTTCCGAGACTAGTTGACACTGTGTTTTAATATTTAAAAACGTTATTTTAAATAAATAAAAAATTATCAGTCAAATACCCAATTGTGCAACGGGTTTGAATATTTCGGATTCCAATTTACTTCGTACTTGTTGAGCTATTGAGGTATTCTTTTATAACAAACCGCGTTGGACACGAGTCCGCCCCGCTTTGTATCTGACCCAGGTCTTAAATTGCTCCTACGACAATGTTTTAATGATAAAGCTATGATGACTGTCTGAGTTATCTGTGTAATCTGTTTGGAATGGTGCGTTAATTGGTCATGGTGTTCATGCTCCAGCTACCTTGCACCATAGCCAATTAACGCAGGTATCCAGTGGCCATTAAGAAAATGGAAACAAAAAATCGAGATGTCAGTCGTTTAGTTTTTTTTTTACGTAAAAAATTCTTTGGGTAGTTGAATAAGGATGTACCTAGCCTAGTCGTTAATTAAATTACTTATGGCTTACCTGGGTAACTATTGACTAGTGCTGTTTGCCAGACACTTAAAATGTTTCACCTTTTTGAAAATTATGGAATAAAATATGGAGCAGCTGGATTCAATCTGTGCAAGATAGAAGCTTGTGGCGGTCTCTACAAGAGACTTAGAGTCCAGTGAATGAACATCTAATGTTTAACGAAGAAGAACCGTAGAAGAACCTTATAACCTATTTTTTTTAATTCTATAACTTCTACCCTTTATTTAAAACCTAAATGCTACTCTCTTCCTTGTTCCCCATAATATCCCTATCATAATTAGATCGTAAGTTATCTAAGATTAAAAATAATAACTATTGAAGAGTTTAAAAAATCATTTTATTTCTAAATGAGATTGTAGGTTATTATTCAAAATAAGAACTATTGAAGAGTTTGAGATATCATTTTATTAAATTCTTGTCGACGTTTTGGGTAAAAGATTAAAACAAGCTTCTACAAAATAGCGTGAGCGTGTGGGTAGGTAGGCCTGTCTATTAAGTGCTTGTTCACGTTAAATAGCGGACGCGATTGTGAATTCAGAAAGAAAAAGGAACTTTGAGGTTTGTTAAATTTTATTGGAGACGAGATGATGCCCGCGACTTCGTCCGCGTAGATTAAAGTTTTAAATTTCCGCGAGAACTGTAGATGTGTTAATCCTGGGTATGAGCTATGTCGCTATCTGTATAAGTATATCTATCTCTTTTTGTGCTTAGTTCTCCACATCATTTGATGAATTTCTTCCTGAAAGTATGTATTTTGTATATGGTTATATAATATATATTTTTCACTTTATTTCCAAATTAGATATTATTGACCATTATGAAGTTATTCCTAAAAACTATAAATTATAAATGTCAAAATCGTACAATGTCAGGTAAGTAAATAAAACCAAAAACACATTTTAGTCAAAAAGACCACCCCTGGTTGCCCCTGAGCCAAAGGTGCCCATCAAGCTCGCGGTATTGCCGCGTTGTATGGCGATTGACAGCCTTTGAATCAGGTAAGCCCCAGAGCGTGGATTTTGGATTTTGTATATTATATATTTATATACGTAGGTACCTAATGCATACTATAACTTAATAATATAATAATATTTAACAGGGGTAATAGTTTGAAAACTGTAACCCAACTCAGAAAATTGGATGTAACTCCTTTATAAATTGATTTTATTCGTATGAAATGTAGCATAAATGTCACCCGGACTATCCAAAGTCAAAACCAATCGATTGACACCTCATTCATCAAAATCAGCTGTATAGTTTATTCGCTAAGATGGAACATTCGTAAATAGTAACATACATATATATAGACAGTTAATCACAACCGTTCCGTTAGCCGTAGTCGAGCAAAAACAGAGAAAATTCGATGTTTATAACACCAGATACATTTTATCCCGGGTAAGGTCAAACTGGCTACTTTTAGCGGCAGCGATCGGCATTTTTATGACTTTTAGTAGCTGTTCGGAAGCTCGATTCCGCGTCCGAACGCTAACCCAACAAACGCCAGTCGCAGCGATCGAGTTGCGTTTTCGCATCGGCATTTCGCGTTTTTTAAACGCTGATCTTAGCTACTTATAGCTTCGTATCCAACGCGTTTGAGTCGCGAAGTCGCGATGCACTCGCAAAAACGCCGATTGCTGCCGCAGTTTACCTGCTCCCATACAGGAAACAACGTAGGGTCCTAACCACTAGACGATCTTGACCGAAACGAAGGCTCAGGGTCACTCAGCGAGCGATGGAGAGAGCTATGCTCGGAATATCGCTGCGAGATAAAATCAGAAATGAGGAGAACCAAAGTCACCGACCGCGACATAGCTCAGCGAGTCGTGAAACTGAAGTGGAAATGGGCAAGGCACATAGTTCGAAGAGCTGATAGTCGTTGGGGTCCCAAGGTGCTGGAGATGGCGACCCCGCACCGGGAAACGCAGTGTTGACAGACCCCCCACTATGAGGACCGACGACATAAAACGAGTCGCAGGGAGCCGGTGGATCCAAACGGCGCAAGACCGAAGCCTGTGGAAGACCTTTGTCCAGCAGTGGACGTCTATAGGTTGATAAAGACGAAGAAGAAGATACAGGAAACATCGCGCCCGGCAACGCTCTCACCTATAAACGTGAACATTGACATAAGTGCTAAGAACAATAACACGCGGCGACCGCGTGTGGTGGGAGTGGTGGGAAGATTAAGTTTTAAAGAAATCGACCCCAATAGCTGGCTTCATTTCACCTTGCGTTGTGCAAACTGGGTGCTTAGCTACATACCTACTTACATAGGTTGTTTATATCATTGTAGAGCCGAGTATAATTAGCGTAAAATTCGTCTTTACAATTATTTTACAAAACGGTACCTATTTAGGTAGGTATATATACCAATAAACGTTTTGTAAAATTACAAACCGCGTAAAAGCCGCGTAAGTTATAACTTAGTTATAACAGCTGTTAGTGGCGCATAGATCCTATCTAATTTGCAATTAGCACTTTATTGTATGGCATTTAATATCATCATCAGCAACACATCAACGGCTCACTACAAGCACTGCAGGTCTCCTCTCAGAGGAAAAAATATTTCGAATAGTGCGAATTTAAACATGTAGTAAAACCGATTTCTTAAAACATAAAACATTCATTCCTTAGAAGACTTTCACCTTTACTTCTTTGAGGTTTTTTTTTATTTTACGATTGTGGTAATTAAATATTATATATGCGAACATGATTGTGTGATGGAATTAAATGTTTTAGTCACTTTTTTATTGCGATATGCTTCAGAAATTTTCTAATTTCCGAAAATTTATTGATTTTTTGCGTGATACGAAGCACCCTTCTCTGTTAGCACACACGCAATACTCCGTATTCAGAAAAAAGTGGATTTCAATTTATCAGTCTGTTATATTTATATAGTCTGTATAACTGATAGCACTCGTAAACTCTACCGTCAAACGGTACTACAAATTAATAATAAAAGTATTTAAGTTTGTACAAGTAGGTAACTACTCGTATGTCGATGTCACTGTCAGGCGAGCGTCGCACATCGGTTTCATCGTTTCGTTATACTTAGGCCCGCCCGACTTCAACAAACGTGTACAAAACTACTTACAAACTAAAATTATTTTTATACGTCTTTGTGGTGATGTTTCAAGAAGTCGGTTTTGAAAGGAATTTTTGTGCTTTATCCTTTACTGAATTAACTACCTACCTAGTCATTAAAGGACATATAGCGTAGGAAGTCCTATTGATTCGTTGGCTCTTGGTTAACCTCAACTTTAATTAAAAGTTTTACATAATTTGTCAATTTGTCTTAGTCAATGCTTGTGGGTAATAAATATGGCATAATGGTCTTCCGTTTTACGATAGAAGCAAAATGGAATGAAATAATAAATAGCGGTATTATAGCTGCATATTTCAAATGTCTGTTGCCTAGGTAATTCTCAACATGAATGTACTAATATACTCGTATATTTATTAGTTTTTCATCAACATGATTGCAAACAGTAATAAAGGTATTCACATATCTACTTATACTTATTCAAATGACGTCAGGTAAAAGTATTGTATGGACGACAGTGGGGCGCAAGTACGGGTTTTGTTTTTGAAGACATAGTCCATAGATATAAACAAAAGTTTGACTGCCGAACCAATAGTGCAGCAGGACTCGACCCCTCCAATTCGCTTAGCTTTGAAGGGCTTTTTCGACTCTATTCCTCCCGTTGGTCTTCATGCCGTGTGCTTATACCTATAATTCCTGATGCTTACCCTAACGGATTGGTAGTCGCTTCGCAGTTCGCACCTATACAAGCTGCCAATCCTTAATCTATGCCATATACATAAAAAAAAGTAATTTAAATATCTAGGATAATTATTATCTGACCGTTGTTTTTTGTCGTCTTCTCAAAATAATAAAAACCGGCCAAGTGCGTGTCGGGCCACGCGCAGTGTAGGGTTCCGTAGTTGAAAGTCTCAACATACATTTTGAGTTCCATGGTTTAAATACTATAATATACTACAAAATATGCAACTTACACTACGTGTAATATCTAACTTAGAAAAACCAATATACCTAACTCCTTCACTAATGAGCCCTACTTAGCCGAGATAGTTTTCCTTTAAAATTCATTATGTATACTACTGCTGTGAATTTTTTCTTGTATCCTTTAAACAACCATTTAGCTGGCAGAGGGGGGGGGGGGGACACTTGACTCTAATAAAATTTAGCACTTTAAAATATCATATTTCACAAACGGATCCCTGAATTGAAAAATGGTGTTCCCACACCCACAACGTTTTTGAAAGACCTATTCAACGACACCCCACACTATGAGAAAAAAAAATCATCCCCACTTTACATGTAGGGGAGGTACCCTAAAAAAAATATTTTTCACAATTTTATTTCACCACTTTGTCGGCGTGATTGATATTTATACCCTTGTCAAATTACAGATTTCTAGTACCTACCAATAGTCTCTGAGCTAAACCGCGGACAGACAGACAGACAGACAGACGGACGGACATGGCGAAACTATAAGGGTTCCTTGTTTACTACGGAACCCTAAAAACGCCCACTGATAGGGTACGTTTATGCACACGCGGGGCGTTGCGTGGTGCGTGGTGCGTTGTGACGCGCGGTAAACTCAAAAATAATATTATGGCCAAGTATGGGAGCGTTCATACAGAAGCGTTTGCGTTGAACGCGGCGGGCACCGCGGCGGGCGCCGCCGTCGCGTTCACGACACGACGCACCAAGCACCGCGCAACGCCCCACGTGTGCATAGACGTACCCATAGTCTCTTGGTGGGGTCGCCATTATAGCACCTTATCCCTATTAGCAATTTGCGTTGGCTGATAGTTGGGCCTTTGTCCCTAGTTCGGTTGGCCAGCAGTAAGACTTGTCATCCTTAAAAATCGTGCTGCCAACCGTAGAGAAGCGGTTGTGGTTGGCCTTGCGACGGGACTTAAGTCGGCATCACTACCCTCTCCCAACCGTTGGCTACAAAACCCCAACGGAAATTGCTAATAGATTGGGACTCCCATTCGATTTAATCAGAATTTAACTGCCTCGTTGGTCTAGTGGTTAGCTTGTTCGACTGCAGATGACGAGGTCCCGGGTTCCATTCCCGGGTCGGGCCGTTAAAAAAAAATGTATTGGTTTTTTCTGCCAAAGAAATTCTCAGTACTAGCCCGGAGTTAGGAAGTTGGCGGTGAGGCCACCCCCGTGCCTCGGAGAGCACGTAAAGCCGTCGGTCCTGCGCCTGATCTCTCTCCGGTCGTGTAGGATTTCCGTCCCATCGGACTATGAGAGTGAGGGAATAGAGAGTGCACCTGTATTTGCGCACACACTTGTGCAATATAATATCTCCCGCACAGATGGCTGATCTCTAAGGAGGTTGGCCGCCGTGATCGGATTCGGTCGGGAGGACATTATTTATTTTATAATCAGAATAAAACGACTTTTTACCTAGTACTAAAACAGCATAAATTTGAGCCAAGGAAAAGTTGAATGCATGGCTGAAAACGCTGATGTCAAATGATTTGTGGCTGACATCTCGACTCGAGACAGAAAGGTTTGCTTTGGAACGATTGCCTTCTGTTCATGTTGTAACCTTGTGTTTACCAGCCATACAACATTCATGGCTGCAAGCCTCTCGTTGTCGGAAGGTAATATCAAAGCCGCCGAGATCCACACATAGAGAGATTACTATCAGGGTTGACTGTACGGTACGATATCCGATGTCAAGACAAGGATACATCCAATTCAAATATTATAATACCCACTCAAACCCTAATAAACTAGCTCTGAATGCTCGCGACGTCGTCCGCGTGGTGTTAAGTTTTAGAAAATCCGCGTTGAAAAAGAATTACTTACAATTATTAAGTTTTATAATGAGGCTCGCGTATTTTCCGCGTGGATTAAGGTAACTGAAAACTAAATTTAGTGCTTAGTGCAACACTAGGATACCTAACTTCTTACTAGTGACTTCTCAAGAAATATTCCTCTGTTTGTGAGTACACTTTATTTTATGACTCATTAAATATTGGCTAAAATTAATTCCTGTAACTACCATAGTGTTTTTAAGAATCAGCAATCATCTCTTACCAATAAACTAAGACAAAGAGGTCCCAAACAAAAAGGATTTTTTTTGAGGTCGGTTCTTTATTTATTCAGGAAGGTGAGTCCTTAGGTCTCGGCCGCACTGGTAAGGCGACGACGACTGGCCGTACTTAGTACGGTCCACCGACATATTCATTAGTTTTAGTACTATTGAAAATTACGCGCTATGCGGCCGCCCCTATTTGTATACACAAGTTTGTTTCAACGAAATCGCCTTACTAGTACGGCCGCTGCCTAAAGACCTGAGCTACCTGGGAGTTGGGAGTTGGAACCCTATAATTTCGTACACAAAACCTTTCTTATCAATTTGGATTAAAGTTTATAATGGTATAACTTACATAGGTATTAGGTAGGTTAGGAGGTATATTTTTGTTCTGCTATTTGAAAATAATTATCAAGATTGCTTATCGGCTACCCATTGAGAAGAGTTACCAAAGCAGAACTAGTCTTATAGGCAGCAAAATATTTGATTTCAAGTTGCGTACAATTCCAGTAGGTACATAATAGTATAATCTACTCGTATCCATGTAGGCATAACTCTACGTAGAGTTCGGTTTTTAAAATCCCGGGGGAAAAAAAATTTTTCCGGGATAAAACTTAGCCTATGTCACTTTCCAAGTCAACTATACCCCATGCAAAAAATGACGTCGATCCGTTAGCTGCGTGATTGAAGGACAAACCAGCAGATAAAGACATTTTTGCATTTATATATGTCAGTTAGGACTGTGGTCTCCTATTCGGGGGGTCGCAGGTTCGATCCCGGGTACGCACCTCTGACTTTTCGGAGTCAAGTGCGTTTAAGCAATTAAATATCACTTACTTCAACGGTGAAGGAAAACATCGTGAGGAAACCTGCACATCTGAGAGTTTTCCGTAATGTTCTCGAAGGTGTGTGAAGTCCGCCAATTCGCATTGGGCCAGCGTGATGGACTATGGCCTATAACCCTTCTCTGAGAAGAGACCTGCGCTCAGTAGTGAGCCGTTGATGGGTTGCTAATGATGATGATGATGATGATGATGATGATATGCCAGTAAGGAAGTAAGGATGTCTTTAGTATTTGTTGGTGGCTGTAAAACATAACTCACCTACGAGGTGTACAAGTAGATACTCGGTACGACCAGTACGTTTTGAGTACGTTCCTAATTCGTAAATCGTATCTATATAATATATAGGTACTTGTAGAGGTAGGTGGGTAGGTACTATACAGCGAACCTATACTCGTGAGGTCAACTCGCCTCGCACGCCGTTCAAAAATCATAAAAGCTCGGGATGTGAAACCTGTGTGAGTTTAAATTTGTTTATTTGCTTTTTCTTCCGATTGAATGTCTCCAAAATTGCAAAAGATTCGAATCAGTTCGTTTCGAAGCTTTTGTAAGGGCTTTCCATATTAAGTGTATGTACCTACCTGCCTACCAGTGTTACTAATAAAAACCGGCCAAGTGCGTGTCGGGCCACGCGCAGTGTAGGGTTCCGTAGTTGAAAGATACTGAATATATTTTGAGTTCCATGGCTTAAATACTATAATAAACTACAAAATATGCAACTTACACTACGTGTAATACCTAACTTAGAAAAAACAGATATAACTCCTTAACTAATGAACCCTACTTAGCCGTGATAGTTTTCCTTTAAAATTCATTATATATATCACTGCTGTGAATTTTTTCTTGTATCCTATATACAACCATTTAGCTGGCAGAGGGGGGGACACTTGACTCTAATAAAATTTAGCACTTTAAAATATCATATTTCACAAACGGATCCCTGAATTGAAAAATGGTGTTCACACACCTACAATATTTTTGAAAGACCTATTCAACGACACCCCACACTATGGGATAGACGAGAAAAAAAAATTCATCCCCACTTTACATGTAGGGGAGGTACCCTAAAAAAAAATATTTTTCACAATTTTATTTCATCACTTTATCGGCGTGATTGATATTTATACCCTTGTCAAATTACAGATTTCTAGTACCAGTAGTCTCTGAGCTAAACCGCGGACGGACGGACAGACGGACAGACGGACAGACGGACGGACATGGCGAAACTATAAGGGTTCCTTGTTTACTACGGAACCCTAAAAATTGGTATTTATATTTAATTAATTAATAAGTATACATAATTATATTAAACTAGATTTTACTTGTCTGATTTTTAAATTTTTCAGCTGCTCTTTTTGGGTATCCGTATTTTTTATTATTTTTAAACTACACCTGTAAAAATTCAAATCGGTCAAGCCGTTTTTGAGTTTAAGCCAGACTAGCCAGCAGATTTTTATAAAGAAGAAGAAGATTCGAACATAAGGCCCGGGTGTATAAAAATTACCACTAGTGAGTAGTGTGATGTGATCCCATTAAAATGTGTAAATTACCACGAAAGAATTTACGACTTTTAAATCGACATATTGAATTCATTAATTTGTATTGTGAACGTAGTCTGACCGAGCGTTCGTCGGGTCATTGTTTTGAAAGACATAACAAGCATTTTAATGATTTTGTACTAGGGTTGCTATATTCACTGTACAATTGCTGCCTTTCCGTTACTTATGTGTTGTAATAAGTTTAACATTGCCATCCCTATATCTAACATACCGGTTATAACGTGATATATATATTTGGAATTATTTGTATATACGTTATTCCTACCTAATTCACACACGGTGTCTTAATGAATATACATATTATATATGATAATAATATAGTAAGTATATTATTATTATGTAATTATGCAGTATAAGTTTTACCACATGAAGTTTTACCAACAAAAAAATTCAATACCTCCTAAGTACTGTTGTACCTAATGTTTTAGCGACTCAGAATCAAGTACTGTCAACTGAATACCTAGTTTCAGTTTTCGTTAATAACATGTCACTTACACACCGAAAACCTACCTACTTGTACTGACTGAATATGTACGATGTAGCTGAGCAGAATAAAATATACTATCGAAAATATACCTAAGGAGAAGAAAAATACTCTCTGCTACAAGTTTTTAAGGAGCTATTTTGTGTGACGGTAAACGCAAACAGGATACAAAAGGTATGTGTGAGAATTATGCAATTCCAAATGATGTGTAAGTTTACTTTACCGTTTACCGTTACTTTAGCCGGTACGAAATAATATAATTAGGCTCTGTCTAGTCTTTACCTTTTTCTCACCGTGAATTACCAGAGCTAAAATAAATCCTTTAGCTTTAGTTAGTTAGTTAAAAATCCGTACAGAGGGAAAGCTTCCTTACAACGAAAATGTAGGTATATATATTCTGCTAGGGTTGTCACCTGCTATATGTCAACAATTTAAGGAAAAAATACCCTTAAGAAATTATGTATGATTTCAGTTAGTAAATATATCCTGAATTTGAACAAAAAATACTAAAATTAGATAAATATTATAAAGAAACGAAATTATTTATTTTTTAATGAGCATTAGTATTTTTAACATAACTTTACAATAATGTTTTGATTATTTTATTTTATTTTATTTATTTATTTATTTATTTTAATTAGTTTTGCGTCAACTATTATTATTGTGTATAACAAGTACTAATTATGTCATTCAATTATCATTTATCAAACATCAATAAAACCTTATTTTATTTGGATCTTTTCATGCATGTGTGCAAATGTTCGGGTTTTTTGTAGAAACCGAACACTATTTACATAAATAAATCTAAATTGTCTTATTTTTAAATATAAGATCAGTAAAAAATTGATCATCAGTAAATCAGTAGAAATTGTTCGTCTATTTATTTTCATTATGCGCACGACCGTCAGCCCTTACGTTAGGACTCGGGCTGAGCCGTCGCGGACCCGGACGGCGCGTCGGTGAATGTGTCGGTGAGAGCTCACGCAAACATCGCTGCGCTATGCTTGGGTACGTCAGTATTATAAGGTCTGTGGCTTGGGCGTCAGTATTATAAGGTCTGTGGCTTGGGTGAGCCGTTTGTATGACACGAGTAAGGTAACAGAGCGGAAGCTACATACAAACGGCTCGCGGCGGGCTCACCCATACATAGCGCAACGCTGTGTGCGTGAGCTCTCACCGACACATTCACCGACACGCCGCGCGCCGCTCAGGGTCAAACCGGTCCACTCAGGGTCAGAACCTAAGGGCTGACGGTCGTGCGTTTAGTGGAAATAAATAGACGAAGAGTGAGTGATTTAGATTTATTTGTGTACTTAAATAGTGTAAAAATGCCAAACTCTTGCACAGTTTGTTTAAAATAACCCAAAGACAATAAGGACATTTCCTTTTTTTTATGTCTGAGAGATAAAGAGAAGTAAGTACTTTTTTATACGTATAGGGTACGTATTAAATTAATTAATAAATAATTTCCGATTTCCTTCAAAATCGATATTTAGGTTTCCCTGGGGACAAGAATTAGGAAATGGGTTCCAAAATTTTAAAAAGTCCCCGCCATATTGAAATTCTTTGTTAATCGACCGATTTCGTTCAAAATCGATATTTAGGCTTTCCTGGGGTCAAGAATTAGGAAATGGGTTCCAAAATTTTAAAAAGGCACCGCCATATTGAAATTCTTTGTTATTCGACTGATTTCGTTCAAAATCGATATTTAGGCTTCCCTGGGGTCAAGAAAGAGGAAATGGACGCCAAAATTATAAAAAGTCACCGCCATATTGAAATTCTTTGTTATTCGACCGATTTCGTTCAAAATCCATATTTGGGCTTCCCTGGGGTCAAGAAAGAGGAAATGGATGCCAAAATTTTAAAAGTCACCGCCATACTGAAATTCTTTGTTATTCGTCAGATTTCGTTCAAAATTGATGTTAAGGCCCTGGGCCATTATTTGTGAAACAACATTAATTGTGAAGTTATGGCAAAAATACTGATGTTCATTAAAAAAAATCGTTTCTTTATATTTTTGTTAATTTAAGTATTTTTTGTTCAAGTTCAGAATATAACTGAAATTATACATAATTATACAAACTTTAAAATATTTTTATTTTTCCTTAAATTGTTGACATGCATCAGGTGACAACCCTAGCAGAATAGGTATACTTCTTCGACCTTGTTAGGAAGCTTCCTCTCTCTGGTTGCGTTTGCGTCTGCCCTGTAACGAGACAAGCTGGCTAGCGCGGAGTAGCGCGCCGGGCCGAAGCGGGCCCCTCGCCCACTCCTCGCACTACACAACTTTCTTTTGAAATAATTTATAATTATATAGGTTAAAAATTATTAGTGAAATTGTTAAGGTAGGCTTATCAGACAGGAGACACTTATAAATGTTTGATATGATTACTCAGATTCAGTCTAGCTAAGTGTAAAAATTAATTTCAAATAATAGAATGATAAAGTAAATGGGCTTATAAAATGTGAATTATAACGAAATCTTAAATGTATATTTTATTGGACACTATAATAGTTTCTACAAGATAGAAATGTTTCACCAACAAAAGAATTGTTGGGCAGTCATATAAAATAAATGGTTGAGGACTGAGGTAAGCCTATAGAATTGACGTTGATAATGAATTAAAAGATGGACGAGAGAATGGGTAATAAGGGCTGAAGGAGGGGTGGGGCCCGGAGACAATCATGGGAGGGGGGCCTGGCTGAGCCACTGCTCGTGTGGTTTGTATGTAGCTTCATCTCTGTACGGATTATTTACTCGTGTGGTTTCGCTTCGCTCCCCATGTGGCCTGCGCTTTACTCACGCAGCTAAGGGGTTTTTTTGGGGTTTTTTCTTTCGCACTTTAGCTCTTCCGCGGTGTTAATTTGAAGTATGAAAAGACGAAATTGTTACTTGAGCTAAGGCTTAGCAAAGTTGTAGTTCGCGATGTGGCTTGCTTTTTAAACCGGGTCATTAAGGCTTGGACAAACAGATGCACGGCAACATCGCGTTCAACGTGGCTCGTAGAATGAACGAATGAATAAATAAAATATTCTTTTGTTCACCAAACACCTGTATACCATTATGTACTTTTATCAGAAACGTATAAGTAAGTTCTATGTAAAATAAAGTAAACAGAAATTGTTGGCGGCCTTGCAAATAATAGTTTAACAGTGCTTCAATGCATTATTACAAATCGTAAAACACTTTCAGTGTCTTTCCATACTGCTACTGTCTCTTTGTATCCAGGCCTTTAAAATTCCAACTGTGTACATTGTAAACAAACTGTTTTCTACGAATTTTACAGTATTTAGGTGCATTCCGGCATAATCTGCGTAACACTGTCGGTATTTTCACTGTCAGTAAAATAGGTATCAAACAGATATGAAGTTATGAAGTTACGAACTACATTATGTATTACTAAATTTAATTTAGAACAGCACTTGGCCGGCTTCGGGATAGGGAAGCCTTAATTCAAAGGAAAATTAATTGAGTGGCGCAGATTTTTTTTATATTTTTTTTTATTCGATAACAAGATAGACCTTGACTGCCATCTCACCTGATGGTAAGTGGCGATGCAGTCTAAGACGGTAGCGGGCTAACTTGAAAGGGGTATGGCAGTGAACCTTCAGCCCATACATCTAATCGGTTTCTACACACCATCGTGCCAGAACGCTAAATCCCTTGGCGGCACGTCTTTGACGGTAGGGTGGTAACTAGCCACGGCCAAAGCCTCCCACCAGAAAGAAATTTGTTTCCCGATTCAATTATTGTAGCTGCATGCTTAGGAAGACCAGAACCAGAACTAGCTGATGCCCGCGACTTCATCCACGCAGAATAATTGTTTTTGATTCCCGTAGAAATTCTTAAATTTTCCGCAATAAAATATAGCCTATTTGCT
This sequence comes from Oeneis ivallda, assembly GCA_029955525.1. Taxonomy (NCBI): domain Eukaryota; kingdom Metazoa; phylum Arthropoda; class Insecta; order Lepidoptera; family Nymphalidae; genus Oeneis; species Oeneis ivallda. The sequence continues at coordinate 16,834,651 of JARPMR010000024.1, read as the reverse complement.
ATTCCGACGTAAAAGCTAGTATAATATTGTGAAGTTTCATCAAAATCCGTCCAGTAGTTTTTGCGTGAAGAGTATCAAACATCTATCCATTCTTACAGTTATTCATAATACCTACCTATTAGGTATTAGGAAAAGTAGAAAATAGTAGGAAAGGATTTGTTAGTAGAATATAAAACATGAGCTAAAAAAATTAAGTGGCACTGGGGACTACCGCGGTAAAGCTATTGCGTAGCATTTTTTATCAACTTATGCAATTATAATATTTATTGCAAAAAAATAATTAAAAAACAAACAAGAAAAGCGCACTGTCACTACTTCGCGAGTGAGATTCGAACCTGCGACATCATACCCCATACGGTAAAGAAAGCGGCCGCTCGCCCACTGCGCCACACAGAGCTACTTGTGAACCTCTAAAATGTTGAACGCTTACTGAACGACGGTGGACGGTTACGGAATTTCTTAATTCGGTCGCCGCGCTCAAACTGTTTGTCCTAGTTCAAAGTCCGCGATAAAAGCTATGCAATAGCATAATAAGAGCAAAGTGTAGTTACACCTATTTATTTGTATGGATTTGTAAGACTAGAGTAGGTTACTCTTCAGAGTTCAGAAGCTTGATGTTGCAATATAACGATAGTTGGCGGTTCACACCATAGTTCACACACTCGCGGGCCGCCACGTGCGGCCTCGGCACACATCAGGACCGGCTTTGGGTGAGGGGGTCGCGACTCGCGGTTGAATGCTGACAGCCGAATCTATTTAATGAAAAGCAATAACACCTAATAGCCATATTTATTATAGGTACTTATATCACATATACTGACCTAACTACGGAGTAACTAACATAATATAATTATATTAACAAACATTATCTTTGTAGGTACGTATAGTCACTATAGGTACGCGAGAGAGCCTGTAGAGTTTAGTGTATCGAGGTTTTATGCAAATAAGCACATAGGTACTTACTCAAGGTATATTTTTTATTTTTTTGGAACTTATGTAGCGTTAAGTGTATTACACAGGTGCCACTACTTATTGTTGCCTATAAGTATATGGTTTGTTACCTAGGTTCACTATCATAATATACCTTTAGTTTTCCGGCCTATACCATTAAATATACGTGCATATATTTCATTGAGGGAACGTCTGTATGTACATCATATAGGTATATAGTAAATACCCTGAGGAGGCTCCAGTCAAGAAAGTGCTGTTTCTGGTGGCAACGAGTATCGACGAGTAAATCTAGCATAGCAGGCGAGCCCAAAAAAAAATACAGCGGTGGCAGTCGATGTTAGTCTGGAATCACATGTGTGCGCATCGATTCGCATTTTGTCCATACAAAACTGTCATTTTTCATAGTCGTGTACGCATCGAAAAGCCAACAAAAATTACAGTTTTGAATAAACAAAATGCGAATCGATGCGCACACATGTGATTCCAGCCTTACAGGGACTCTAGGACCTGCATAGCCGAATATCCTCAAGAAGTAATCAAACATACTTAATAGATGTCTAATGAAACTAAAAAAACCGGCCAATTGCGAGTCGGACTCGCTCACCGAGGGTTCCGTACTCTAGAAATAAAAGTATAAATATAATATTATATTAATTTGCTTAATAACCGTTAACTTTGTTTGTAGAGGTTTATTGTTAATATAAAAAAAACTGCTAGTTAGAGCGTTGGTTTTATTTTTCCTGTAAAATATACATAAACCTCTATTGACCATAATTATTTCTGATTTTTCGATTATGATACCCCACTCAGTATAGTTATCTTACTTTGAAATTTCAAACTCCTGATTTTCCCACTTTTTTAATTAAACTAAAAATAATTTTAGATTTTTTTATTCCAATGTTGTTGGGCCAATATTATACACAACTATTCCAAATTTCATGTCCATAGCTTTAATAGTTACTAAAATAATCGACTGTGACAGACGGACGGACGGACAGACGGACGGACGGACGGAGAAAGTATCACCATAAGGGTTCCATTTATACCATTTTGGTACGGAACCCTAAAAAGCGAAAACACCGTTCTTCATAGAGTTCTTGCGTACAAGAATTCCTAGACTCCATTAACTAACTATTCAGCTTGGATACACAGGTCGCTGAACTGAACGGCGCCTGATAATCTAAAAATAATTATTATAACTGACCACTCGGACATTATCCATACCTGAGGCTGTTAGGACATCTCCGCCGCGAAACCGTAGCAGCGGAACGAAATGTATTTCTATTTTTCCTCAGCTGACTTAAAAGGTAAACAAGGGATTTTTTGCAGAAAGCCCTAAGCGATGCGCTAAGCACAGCGCTTAGGACAATCTTGCCGCTCTGATAAATAATAAACCGGCCAAGTGCGTGTCGGGCCACGCGCAGTGTAGGGTTCCGTAGTTGAAAGTCTCAAATATTATTGCTGACCTAGGATAGTGCTTTTGTTTTATTTATGAATTTTGAATAAATTTTGAGTTCCATGGTATAAATACTATAATATTCTACAAAATATGCAACTTACAATACGTGTAATACCTAACTTAGAAAAAACAGATATAACTCCTTAACTAATGAACCCTACTTAGCCGTGATAGTTTTCCTTTAAAATTCATTATATATACTACTGCTGTAAATTTTTTCTTGTATCCTATATACAACCATTTAGCTGGCAGAGGGGGGGGACACTTGACTCTAATAAAATTTAGCACTTTAAAATATCATATTTCACAAACGGATCCCTGAATTGAAAAATGATGTTCCCACACCTACAATATTTTTGAAAGACCTATTCAACGACACCCCACACTATGGGATAGACGAGAAAAAAAAAATTCATCCCCACTTTACATGTAGGGGAGGTACCCTAAAAAAAATATTTTTCACAATTTTATTTCACGACTTTGTCGGCGTGATTGATATTTATACCTTTGTCAAATTACAGATTTCTAGTACCAATAGTCTCTGAGCTAAACCGCGGACAGACAGACAGACAGACAGACAGACAGACAGACGGACGGACATGGCGAAACTATAAGGGTTCCTTGTTTACTACGGAACCCTAATAAAAACTGCCACAACGCAGACATTTAACTGTGTAGACACTTCGTTTCACCGCTTCTATGGTTTTGGGGCGGAGATGTGCTAACAACCTAAGGATTCATTAGTGGAATATCAAGTAGGTATGAATTCAGGTTATTTGATGACAATCACATCTGTAACGTGGGTACCGGGTACGCCTGAGTTTAATTATTGCTATGCGGTTTTCTTTGCTGGATTAGGTTTGGCTGGTTTTTAGCTATTGTTTATTAAAACTTTTAATCACCACTGATACGAGGAAGCTATACCTACTAACTAGTAATTACATTAACTACTAGGACTATAGGCATGGGTTTTTATTGTTCTGTTTGTGGTTTACTTATCGAAACCTGAAATTGAAGGCAGTCTCTACATAGGTACCAGAAGCCGACAAATATAGCCAAGCAATAAAAAAGTGATTTATATTCTATCAGCAACTTATCGCTTGTGCGCGATACAATCAATGCTACATACTGAACGTCGAAATACCAACTCGCGCTCTCGCGAATTTACCGCTATGTCTGCGCTGTCCCTAAGATACTGAGATAGCCTTGTGGTTAGGACTGCGGTCTCCTATTCGGGGGGGTCGCGATTTATGTGCGTTTAATCAGCTTTCAGAAAGGAAAACATCTTGAACAAATCTTCACGCCAGAGTTCTCATTATGTTCTCAAAGATATGTGAAGTCTGCTAATTTGCGTAGTGCTAGCGCAGCGTGGTGGCCGATGGCCTATAACCCTTCTCTGAGAGGAGACCTGCGCTCAGTAGAGATTCGTTGATGGGTTGCTAATAATTATAATGATGTAAAGAATTTACCATCAGCTCTTCGAACTATGTGTCACATAAAAAATACATACAAATATGTGGCACATAGTTCGAAGAGCTGATGGTCGTTGGGGTCCCAAGGTGTTGGAGTGGCGACCCCGCACCGGGAAACGCAATGTTGGCAGGCCCCCCACCAGGTGGACCGACGACATCAAACGAGTCGCAGGGAGCCGCTGGATTCAAGCGGCGCAAGACCGAAGCCTGTGGAAGTCCATGCATGAGACCTTTGTCCGGCAGTGGACGTCTATAGGTTGATAAAGAAGAAGAAGAAGAAAAAAGAATTTACTAAAAGTATTAAGTATAGGTTCAATAAGAGTACCAACTTACGATTACGATGAATAAGATGTTGTTATTATTGACTCTCAATTACTCTATCTACTATAAACATAATAAATTCCACGATTCCAAATCACGGATCACGCTAGTTCATTGTCATTTATAAATGGTAATTAGGAATGTAGATAAATCCCAAATGGGAACGGTCAAATAAGATAACTTCTCTGTAAAAAAAAATTAATTACGATAGTGATAACAGTATTTATTATTAAGTAAAACAGGGTCATGAGTTCAAAGATTATACATTCCTACGTACTCATTTTTATTTGAAAACTAGCTGATGCCCGCGACTTCGTCCGTGGCTCTGTTGTGGCGTGATTGAAGGCCAAACCAACAAACAAACACACTTTCGCATTTATAATATTAGTATGATTAGAATATTAAATTGCATAGGAAAACACTGTAGCATTAAGTCCATACGATGTATTACATCCATACCTACTATTTGGAGTAGTTTGACTTTGACAAAATAGGGCTATCTACGATGGCTATATACGATAAAGTACGCTTGCCAGCTTAAGATGAGCCGTTCATTCAAAGTATCTTGTAGATTCCGGGGTTCAAGTTGTTTAGACCTTATACTGAAGATCGTGATGGCTATAATTTCTGAACTACGAAATTGACGACCTTGAAATAATTACAGGACAATATCTAAAGAACCTGCTTTCTAACAAAAAAAGAATGGATTAAATCGGAATACGCCTTAATGAATTACAGCGAAATACACATTTTGACTTTCATCCCCTCTCCCAAGGGAACCGTGCTGAATTTCGGGATAAAAAGTATCCTATATTATACCTCGAAGTATTAACTTAAATCGTGCCAAGTTTCATTTAAATCCGTCCAGTTGTTTCGGCGTGATGCGCGGCCAAGATACAGACAGACAGACAGACAGACAGACAGACAGACAAAAAATTAAAAAAAAATTGTTTTGGCTTCAGTATCGATTATAGAGTGCCCTCAAACAAAAATTTTCAAAATATCTTCAATGTACAGCATTGGACCTGTTACAGTTTTATTATATTATAGATAGATAGATAGACAAGTTCAGAAGATAATAAATTAACAAGCGTTACTTAAAAATTTAAAACACCCCCGCCCGGGGCGGCCCGACATGTGAATCTATGGCCGGACTATGTATGATTCTGGTTGCAGCATCAGGTCGAAGTTATCAATTAATTGTAATTTACCTAATGGTCCGGGAGCCAGTGACAGATTTTCATGACCAAGTCCCTCCCAATCAAAACTTCGTGAAATGCATTAGGGATTTATATTATGAATATTCGCGACCTTCAGCTGCGACTCCGTGGGTGGGGCGGGCAGTGGCAGCCTCCAACTCATGGAGAATTTGTCAGATTATAGTTTACCTAATATTTTGAAGGAAAAATAAATTCAGCTGACCATAACATGGTGGATTATACTTCAGCTGGCTGCTTGAACATGAAAAAAAAAATTATATTTTCAATGATTTCCTCTCAACTAAAAATTTACCTGGTGATCGTTTATATGCTACTATGAATGAAAATTAATTTCAGCTTGCTGTATCGCGGTGGAAAGTTTATCAGCTGGTACCTTGAAAGGTGTGACGTAGCTGCATATATCACCTACTGAATCTTATCAGCTGGCGACTTTTCCCTTGACTTACAGCTAGCTGATTTTTTTCATTATTTACTAATGCATGTTAACAATCCTCTTATAAATTTTCATCCAGGAGGAAATCACTTTTCTTAAGTTATTCTCTTTCTTTTTACAGATTGAGGCTATACATAAGCATGGAGGAAAAAAAAAGTTTTTTAGTCATTTCCTCCCATTTGAAAATTTGTCAGATTATAGTTTTCCTAATATTTTGAAGGAAAAATAAAGTCAGCTGACCATAATAAAAATATAATTTTTTTTTCATGTTCAAGCAGCCAGCTGAAGTATAATCCACCATTTTATGGTCAGCTGAATTTATTTTTCCTTCAAAATATTAGGTAAACTATAATCTGACAAATTTTCAAATGGGAGGAAATGACTAAAAAACTTTTTTTTTTCTCCATGCGTAGGAGGCTGCCACTGCCCGCCCCACCCACGGAGTCGCAGCTGAAGGTCGCGAATATTCATAATATAAATCCCTAATGCGTTTCACGAAGTTTCGCTCAAGAGGAAATAATTGACCGAATTTGTACCTGGCTCCCGGTCCATAACGATTATATTGGCAAGCGTGAAGCACTTAATCGAGTAATCATACGCCAAAAATGCCTTACATGATTTTGGAAAAGAGCTCTTACACTGCTGGACCGATATTTACCAAACATAGTTATGAACCACCGCAATGAAACTGACTTTCAAATGAAAAAAACCGCATTGAAATCGGTCCATCCGTTTGAGAGCTACGATGCCACAGACAGACACACACACAGAGACAGACAGACATCGACGTCAAACTTATAACACCCCTGTTTTTGCGTCGGGGGTTAAAAAGAAAAAAAAATGACGTGGAACACTCGGTTGGAACGAACTCAAATAATAAAGTTAATATTGAACAAGTGTAAATTGAAAATTTAAAACACCCCCGACATGTGAATCTATGGCCTATGTATGATATACCTGACATCCTGTTACCCAGTTTTCTGTTCCATCAACAGAGCCTTCTGCTTGATCCTCGATCATCAGAATTTTCTGTCATCATCAACTCGACCCATCGCTGACTGCAGGTCTCCTCTCAAAATGAGTTTTTAGTTTAGTTAAATGAAGGCAACAAGTGTCGTGACGGTAAATTCTTACACTATTCTTCGTCTAGCCTCTATCCGCCAAACCGTCCGAAAAGGAACTTTATTCCAAAAACCAAACGCCAGAAAAACTATTATAAGTAATAGGATGGTAGGTATGAGTGATCCTACCTATTCAACTTACCTAGCTCCTTATGACCTATTCAATACGGTACGCTTATGGTAATTTTTCTCTCGTCACATAACCTCCATTTTCTATTCCAGCTTGATTTCATTTTCTAGCTCGATTTTCTTCATTTCTCTTCCAGCTTGACAAATCGATAGACATCTTATTGATTGAAATCTATTCAGATGTTAATAATTATGTTTCAAGGATATAAAGAAATCCCACATAACCAGATAGGCTGTCACGAAGTCGGATAAAAATACCTAATCATTTCGTGCTATGAATTTAATTTAGATTTTAAGAGAAATCACACGAATCCTAGTCCCATTATTTTTTTTATTTAAAAAGAATATCAGCCAAGCTGAAGTTGACTTTTTTATCCTTCTATCCCCTCTAAATAAACGGGAAGCTTGTGCTAGAAGTGGATACGACAATAACAATAGTGCAACGGGTAGAGTTCGAACCTGAGACCTTTTACCACCTTTAACCGTTGGGCTATTGATTCTACAATCTAAAGACGATATCAAAGTTTTGTCTGTCTGTTTGTCCGGGCTAATCTACGAAACACTAAACCGGTTGGACGGGATTCTTACAAGCAGGTAGAGAAATATACAAGGAGTGATCTTTTTAAGGCTTTAAAAAAAGCCTTTTTATCACACACCTTTTTATCAAAAAGGTGTGTTTTTCTATCTCGAGATCTCTACGTTCGAGAAACACCTATTTCTGAGATTTCTAGACCGTGAGTAATTTTTACTCGGCTGCGCCAAAAGGAAGGATTATTATTATTGTATTTTAGCAGTCTATGGAGGTATGTATGTGACCATTTAATTATGTTACACCGTAGCGCCTAAACTACTGAGCTGATTTTGATGAATGAGTTATGAGGTGTCAATCGATTTGTTATTATCGTCCTGGATGACATTGGCTACATTTTATAAAGCACTATATCAATACATCCAAATTTCCGTAGTCGGCTTTTTAGGGTTCCGTAGTAAACAAGGAACCCTTATAGTTTCGCCATGTCCGTCCGTCTGTCTGTCTGTCTGTCTGTCTGTCTTTCTGTCTGTCCGCGGTTTAGCTCAGAGACTATTGGTACTAGAAATCTGTAATTTGACTAAGGGTATAAATATCAATCACGCCGACAAAGTCGTGAAATAAAATTGTGAAAAATAATTTTTTTAGGGTACCTCCCCTACATGTAAAGTGGGAATGATTTTTTTTTTCTCGTCGATCCCATAGTGTGGGGTATCGTTGAATAGGTCTTTCAAAAATATTGTGGGTGTGGGAACACCATTTTTCAATTCAGGGATCCGTTTGTGAAATATAATATTTTAAAGTGCTAAATTTTATTAGAGTCAAGTGTCGCCCCCCTCTGCCAGCTAAATGGTTGTATAAAGAATACAAGAAATAATTCACAGCAGTAGTATATACAGGGTGGGCCAAACCAGGTGGATATAAAATTTTTTTTAGATTGTTCACTTAGGGGCCTACTAGGAACCGGAAGGAAAAAAATCGGTTCCCACCCGATTACGAGAAAAAAATTTTTATTTAAAATTTTGGAATATCATTGCTTTGACGAACTTTTAATTTTTTTTTTAATTTTTCTAGTGAAAATTTCCGTAATTTTTTTATGGAATATCTTTACCTAATAACTGTACTCTCTTAGAAAAAATTTCAGTCTGGTTAACTGGTTTTAAGAGCATTAAATTTTAAATTATTTCAAGAAAATTAAGTTCATCCAAAATCTACAGAAAACTTTAAAATTCAATTAAAAATAAAAAAGAGGTTCGTAGCACTGGTGATTTTTTAAAAACTGTAGCAACTTATGTTCTTTTGATTGCCACAAGAAAAATTGTATGTCAATGTGCCGGATAAAAAGTTATGATTTTACAAAAGTCTTCGTTCCTCATTCGTGTAAATAACGACCTTATTGAAAAAAATGTTTATTGTTTGTGGAGACTGCAGTATGTCCTTTAATTTTAACTGCCTCGTTGGTCTCGTGTTTGACTGCGGCCGACGAGGTCCCGGGTTCGAGTCCCGGGTCGGACCATATCAAGTATTGGGGTTTTCCGTAAGAAATTCTCAGTACTAGCCCGGAGTTAGGAAGTTGGCGTTGTTTCACCCCCGTACCTTGGAGAGCACGTAAAGCCGTTGGTCCTGCGCCTAATCTCTCTCCGCCTGCGCCTAATCTCTCTCCGGTCGCGAATTTTCCGTCCCATCGGGCTATGAGAGTAAAGAAACAGAGAGTGCACCTATGTTCGCGCACACACTTGTGCACTTTAATATCTCCCGCAGTGCGGGAGATATTAAAGTGCACAAGTGTGTGCCGCACAGATGGTTAATCTCTCTGTAGATAGGTCACTGTGGTCGAAATTTGGTCGGGTAGGACATTAATCCTTTAATGATGACTGACGGTATCTACATTTTTAAGAGAAAGAAAAATAAAACAATGTTTTATTTTCCGAATTTCGGCCACGGCGGCGGCATATCTTCAGAGAGATTAACGATCTGTGCGGGTGTGTGCGCGAACACAGGTGCACTCTCTGTTTCTTTACTCTTATAGCCCTATAGGACAGAAAATTCGACATGACCGGAGAGAGATTAGGCGCAGGCGGAGAGAGATTAGGCGCAGGACCAACGGCTTTACGAGCTCTCCAAGGTACGGGGCTGAAACAACGCCAACTTCCTAACTCCGGGCTAGTACTGAGAATTTCTTACGGAAAACCCCAATACTTGATATGGTCCGACCCGGGACTCGAACCCGGGACCTCGTCGGCCGCAGTCAAACACGAGACCAACGAGGCAGTTAAAATTAAAGGACATACTGCAGTCTCCACAAACAATAAACATTTTTTTCAATATAAGGTCGTTATTTACACGAATGAGGAACGAAGACTTTTGAAAAATCATAACTTTTTATCCGGCACATTGACATACAATTTTTCTTGTGGCAATCAAAAGAACATAAGTTGCTACAGTTTTTAAAAAATCACCAGTGCTATGAACCTCTTTTTTTATTTTTAATGGAATTTTAAAGTTTTCTGTAGATTTTGGATGAACTTAATTTTCTTGAAATAATTTAAAATTTAATGCTCTTAAAACCAGCTAACCAAACTGGATTTTTTTTCTAAGAGAGTACAGTTATTAGGTAAAGATATTCTATAAAACAATTGCGGAAATTTTCACTGGAAAAACTAAAAAAAAAATTAAAAGTTCGTCTAAGCAATGATATTTCCAAAATTTTAAATAATTTTTTTTCTCGTAATCGGGTGGGAACCGATTTTTTTCCTTCCGGGTCCTGGTAGGCCCCTAAGTGAACAATCTAAAAAAAATTTTATATCCACCTGGTTTGGCCCACCCTGTATAATGAATTTTAAAGGAAAACTATCACGGCTAAGTAGGGTTCATTAGTTAAGGAGTTATATCTGTTTTTTCTAAGCAAGGTATTACACGTAGTGTAAGTTGCATATTTTGTAGAATATTATAGTATTTAAACCATGGAACTCAAAATGTATTCAATATTCACTAGTGGTTCGCCCCGAACTGAGACCTCGCGGTAACGGTATCCCATGATTATTCATTCAATCGATACATGATAACCAAAACTGACATTATTATTATGCCCGTTTTCACCAAACATACCTAAATCATCCCCTAAGTAGGAGTCTCTTAACGTAGGTAGCTCCTAAATACAATCCTAAGTCCTAACATCCGTCCCAATATCCTTTTAGGTGTCCCGTACAGGATCGTGATAAATAAGTTGACAGAAAACATCAATCACCTAACTTATAGGTAGCCCGTAAAGGTTAGGGAACGTTAGTGAAAACATTGAATTATTATGTAGGTACTAACGAGTGAAACCGGGTTACCGGCATCTGTACAAATCGTCATCTATCGACGCGAATAGAAAATATACAATATTTAACTAAAATTTAACTAAAAAATAATTTTAATTGAATAATATGGTACAAAAAAAATTACAATACAATTATTGTATTATAATAAGTAACTAAATAATAATGGTCGACGCAAAACTGTTTTTGGGATAGGTCGTTAGTCGTAACTCGTAGTTCCATGGGAATAGTTACTGACTGCGCCATCTATTAGCATTATTGTGAAGCTATGTTGATGCGATATGAATTACTGATGTACATTAAAAATTAAATAATCTCGTTTCTTTATAATATTCATATAATTTTAGTATTTGTTGTTCAAGTACAGGATATAAGTGACCTAAAAACATAAAATCAGTTTGAAAATCCATAGCGGATTTTCCTAGAGAGCGTCTTCAAGCGAGCGTATAAAATCGCCACTTTGAAAGCCCCCCATTTCGTCAATTTTAAGGGAAAAATTAAAAAAAAAATATTTTTGTACTCAGTTCAAAATTATCTTTAAAATGATACGTAACAATTTTATGTAACGCGATATTTTTTTTTTTACTTCGCATTCGCTTCTATGAGAGCCACCCTGAAATAAAGATTTTTATAACTTTTTAAGCCATTTTCGGCTGGAGGCCATCGGTTTACATATTATATCTAAATTTGAAGTAATTACGTTCAGTAATTCAAAAGTTATAAGGCTCTGACAGACGGACGGACGGACGGACGGACAAGTGCAAATCGCTCTAGTTAACTCAGAGACCTCGCTTCGCTCGGTCAATGAATAAAACAAAAGCACTATCCTAGGTCAGCAATAATATTTGAGACTTTCAACTACGGAACCCTACACTGCGCGTGGCCCGACACGCACTTGGCCGGTTTTATTAATCTTTTTTCTTGTTAATCGATAAAGAAGTTTTGACGTGATAACGTCTTATAAATCGATGAACACCGGCTGCACGCACGAAAAAGTGTCACCTTCCGCCTGAGCCTGTGCATGTAAGCGAGAGCGCGGAACAAGCGATAGAGAGGCACGATTGGCCCAAGCGTTGGCTTGTGACTATAGAGCGCCCGCCCGCCGCCACCGCCCGCCAGTCATCGCGTGCGCGCTATGGTTAGCGGATGTAAAGTATACAATTTTTGGTCAATGTTTCTTTATGACGTTAGCACGTAAAACTATCATCCGTAAACTGACTTTACAGACAACCAATTCTTTGAGTAGGAATTAATTTCACATGTGCAGATGATGATGTGAAAATCATTCTCTCGAGTGAGTCACTAGATACAAGTGGCACAGGACCACTGCATGTGGAAATCCCTTTAAGATATCTATGTCGAGACAGTAGTACTTATCTTCTTCAACAGCCATTGCTTGCTGAAGAAGAGAGGATATAACTTAAAGCCTCCAGATCTGAGACGTGCGAATGTCTAAAAGTTGCCGATCAAAATAGTATTCATTTGATGGCATTAGCGTCAAAGTAAAATATTCCTTGAGTGTATTGATTTAGTCAAACATTTAGTACAACCGATTTTAACATGGAGCATTATGGAGCGTATCGTACATACGTAAACGTACCTACTTATAAGAGTGTTGTTGTGGTTTATTTTACTTTGACGCTAATGCCATCGACGATACGATTGCCATACTTTTAGACAATCGGGGGCCAGAGCCAATCTAGTTTACAAATTGACCCAGCCGGGAAATGAACCCGGGAGCTGCCAGTTACATATGTAACTGGCAGCTCCCGGGTTCATTTCCCGGCTGGGAGTTGATTAAAATTTTAATTTTATTAACCCGTTTCTCTAGTATAACGTAATATTACAACCATCTTCGTAAATGTCAATGCCTTGACCGTTCAATTATTGCCTTAAGCTGTGTTTCATTATTATTATTTATCAGAACATAGCCAATAAATAAATAAATAATCCGCAACTCATTTGGCCATAATTAGTTCCTATGCGATCCTAACTTTGAGTATTAATTTAATACTCAAAGGGTCCTAATCCTGTTACGATTTTCATGAAAATTCCGTTACGACATAACTACTCGTAATAACTGCGCCGATTCTTACCTAACTGCTGGCTACGTTAGCACTTAGCACCTTTGCAAACTTACAACTAACTAAGTATAGGTATTTATGAGAGCCATGATCGGAATTTCTTTGAGGGATAAAATCCGAAACGAAGTAATTCGCCAAAGAACTAAAGTGACCGACGTAGCTCTTAGGGCGAGCACGCTGAAGTGGCAGTGGGCTGGTCACATTTGTCGGCGGACCGATGGCCGCTGGGGTCGTAAGGTCCTCGAGTGGAGACCACATCTCGGCAAACGGAGTGTAGGGCGCCCCCCGGCTAGATGGAGCGATGACATCCGGAAAGTGGCCGGCATCGATTGGATGCGAAAGGCCGAGGATAGGCAACGTTGGCGCTACTTAAAAGAGGCCTATGACCAACAGTGGATGCACTCTGGCTGATGATGATGATGAAGGTATTTATAATCGTAGAAAACATCCCGGAGGAAATGCGTAAGCGACGCTCTTTAATTGCAGCGTTTTATACATTCTAAAGTTTCGTTTCCACTTGTGACACGGTTATTTTTCTAGTTCGAGGTAAGAATATCCAAGAATAGCTAGATACACCGTTAAAACTGTGTCGCTTACGCGTTTATGCGAGATGTTTAATTAATTTTTATTTACATATTTTGAAGTAATCATGGAGTTACACCGCTGTTAACTGAGAAGATTATAGTTCGGTTAAAATAATTCTGACCCGATATTATAGACTAAAGACTTTTCAACAGATTTATACAGTTTTTCATAGTTTTATAACTATCCGAAGTAGGTAAACCCGGAGTTGAAATCATTTTATTGTACCTAATGTATGTTTATTTTATATTAATGCAACTAATAGTCTAGGCAATGAAGCTAGTGGACCCCAACATCAATTCCTCAGGCGACGAAACTTTACAGAATGATAAAGTATCAGTAGTTAAACGTATTTTATAAATATCCAAAAAAAAATTAGAACGGAAGTTAGGTATTTTTACCTAAACTCTTTTATGCTTAATATCTCAGTTCGGCAAAATGCTCGGTCAAAACTTTCTTCACCTGAAACATTCATGTAAAGTCTAGAAACAAAATATAAAATATCCAAAATATACTCCTAGTCGAAACCACCAAATTTTGAAAAATACGTTTTTTCAATGTAACTTGCAGCGAAAAATTGCTCTGTGAATTTTTTTCACTGGAATGTCCTTTTATAGCCGTTTTGTACCTACAACTTGAAAATCCAAACAATATACCAAGAGACTATATTTTTTTCAAAAACTACCCTTTTACTCACAGTGCAAAATTTCTCCATCCATTTTTTTTATTGATATGATTACAATTATTTTTTTTGTATCAAGTATCAAAATATCCAAAAAAATAATCAAGCGCATTAAAAACTATAAACATTTTAGAAAGAAATATTTTATATTTAATCCATCAAGGGAAGCAGGAGCGTGGTGACGTTTACGTCGATGACGAGACCCGACATATTATCTGCCTATTATATCGACATATTTTTTCTACGGTGACGCGAGCCTGCACTCGATAATCGACTGTATTTCGTTGAATTGACAGTGCAATTGTCAATCAAAAACTGTTGCCAACGACGGTGACTATGACGATCAATTATTCGTTATGATTTATGAACTATACCGAAGATGTCCCAGATGTCAGTCAGCCTATACGAGATTAGTATGGCTCTCAAACAGCTCAAGAACAACAAAGCGCCTGGTGATGACGGAATCATTGCGGAACTCCTGAAAGCGGGTGGACGTTTATAGGTTGATAAAGAAGAAATAGATATGAATATTTTTTACTTTTTAAAATTAAAAAAAAAATTTTTGATGATATTATGTTTTAGCTCAAGCTTTACGACCATTAGAATAGAATAGAATAGAAATGTTTTTTTATTCAAATAAACTTTTACAAGTTTTTTTACAACTGTCAATGAGTCTACCACTGGTTCGGAATGCCGTTCCTGCCGAGAAGAACCAGCAAGAAACTCGGCAATTGCTCTTTTCAAAATACTTTTACAATATACTTAATAGATATTATGCTATGTATGCATTACATAGTGTAGTACCATTAGTAGTGACCTATTTATTCGAAAATTCATGTTTAAGAACACCAAAAATCTAGATCGTCAACGACATTTTTAGCGAATATTGAGACGTAAATAAGACAGATCGAAAGAGCGTTAAAAACTGAGTATGATACCATTAAAAAGTTCAAGTTTTGGCCAAAATGTCCTTTACGCCCTTTGTAATCCGAGGTCCGTGTGTAATCCGATACATCGATTCTGGATATTTCAAATTTTGTAAGCGACAAACCCCTAATTTTCAGGAGGACCAAACAAATTTTTACCTTTTAAACTGTCATAACTCTCATTTTTATGGTTCCGTACTTCGTACTAAAAACGGAACCCTTCTAGAATCACTTCGTTGTCCGTCTGTCTGTCCGTCTGTCAATACCCTTTTTCTCAGGAACACATGGAGGGTATCAAGTTGAAAATAGTATCAAATACTCAGGTCTGCAATCCCTTGTAGCTGTGACACAGTCTAAGTCGACGCAATCAAAAGATACGGCCTTTTATGGTCCATCTATGCCGCATATTTTAACACTCGCAAGACCTAGAGGGTACTTTCTGTTGACCTAGAATCATGAAATTTGGCATGAAGCAATGTCATGTAGCACAAGTAAAGGAAAAAATCCGAAAATCGTAAATTTAAACCTTAAATCACGCGGACGAAGTCGCGGGCATCATCTTGTATAGTATAACAAAGAAATATGAATAATCAATTTAATATAATAATATCGAAAAATTTTGGAATAAAATAAAAAAAATTGGTTGTCTGTAAAGTCGGTTTACGGACCATAGTTTTCCGTGATAACGTCATAAAGAAACATCGATGAATAAATGTGTCACAAGCCAACGCTTGGGCCGATCATGCCTCTCTATCGCTTGTTCCGCGCTCTCGCTTTCACCGTCAGGCTCAGGTGGAACGTGACACTTTGTCGTGCGTGCAGCTGGTGTTCATTGATTTATAAGACGTTATCACGTCAAAAGAATCTTACACCTTAAGCCTAATAGTATAATAGAAGTAATTTTGTCGTAACTGCCTGAATAGTCTTGCTCACTCAGCTATTAATTAATATATATAAAGCTGTTCGTGCTGATTCACTGATTGACTGATTGACTCACTCACTGATTGATCACCTCTCCTGTAAAATTTTGTATGAAAAATTTTTTTTTCACCGATGGTTTCGTATAGACGACAAAAATTCATTCAGAGACGGGTGAAGAGCACTACCAGGGTATCGAAGATAGGTGGGGTGTGCTCGAACAAATGTCACTCGAAACCTCATCCAATTCGCAGTGAGCTGAAAATAAATTCAAAATGGCGGAAAAAAGATGGCCGCCATACAAATTTCGTCGGTGTCTATTTCGGGGAGTATAAAAGTTGGAAGAGTGGTTTCTTGGCAAAAGATGATCAGGACCCATCCCAAAAGGTCTATTTGATGAATAGAAAAAAATCCAAGATGGCGGAATTTTTTTTTCTTCATACAAAATATATGGCGAATATTGAAGGGACTAGAAGCTGAGAACTATGCAACACTTTGATACGGTTCCTTTTCAAAATTTGTTTTTATAGAAGAATTCTCATTCTGACAAATGATGAGATATGTTGATCGAGGATTTGGAAGGTGGGTGAGGAGCACGGCCAGGGTATTGAAGATAGGTGGGGTGTGCTCGAACAAATGTCACTCGAAACCTCATCCAATTCGCAGTGAGCTGAAAAAAAATTCAAAATGGCGGAAAAAAGATGGCCGCCATACAAATTTCGTCGGTGTCTATTTCGGGGAGTATAAAAGATGGAAGAGTGGTTTCTTGGCAAAAGATGATCAGGACTCAAAGGTCTATTTAATGAATAGAAAAAAAATCCAAGATGGCGGAATTTTTTTTTCTTCATACAAAATATATGGCGAATATTGAAGGGACTAGAAGCTGAGAACTATGCAACACTTTGATACGGTTCCTTTTCAAAATTTGTTTTTATAGAAGTATTCTCATTCTGACAAATGATGAGATATGCTGATCGAGGATTTGGAAGGTGGGTGAGGAGCACGGCCAGGGTATTGAAGATAGGTGGGAGGTGCTCAAACAAAAAATACTCGAAACCTCATCCAATTGGCAGTGAGCTGAAAAAAAATTCAAAATGGCGAATTTAAGATGGCGGCCACACCAATTTCATCGGCATCTATCTCGGAGTGTATAAAAGATGGAAGTGGTTTGCTGATAGAAAATGATCAGGACGTGAAAGTCTACTTGATGAGTAGAAAAACCGCGGTCCGCTTGCGGGCCGCGCACCCACGCGCTCTACTAGTTCATGATATAAAGCTTATAAAATTATCAGATTAATGACGTGAGTCGCTTGTCAAAATTGGTTCGATGACAATAAATAGAAAATAGTAGTACTCTTAAATAGAAGACAACTCATTGCTTGATAATTTTAGAGTTTTTTTAGAACATTTGAAGTATAAAACCGTATTGATATTGTTCTATATTTGCATTAAACTTTTCAGATCATTGCATTTTGCTACAGATATTTCAGGTTCCAATTCAATTCTTACATTTTTAGAAGATTTTTGGTGCATTTGAAATGTTGGACTCTTCTTCCATTGATTTTTAACAATCATTAATTTTCATTGAAACACTTCTTTTATGCATTTTTTCTAAATTGACTTAGTTTATTTACAAAGAGCTTTTGCTATTTGTAAATAAACTAAGCTAACGCCTTTTGCTGTTTGTGTCGTTTAGGCTAAGGTCGATTCTTAAATATTTAAAACTTATTATTTCAAGACATTACCAAATATGTTAAAAACAATATACTTTGTAATGTCTTTGGATGTTATCTAGCACATTCGATTGGAATCAGACCATTGCATAGACAGGGTCGTCTTAACCACACTGGACGCCGGGGTGCGAAAATCCGCCTGCGCCCCCCTTGCCAACAAAAAAAAAATTAATTAATTTTCCATTTTTGTATTTCATTTACTCTAAAATAAAGTTAGATACTTTATAATTGACTTCAAAAAAAGGAAGTTTATATCGGCGCGCAATCGGCTCATATTTTTTTCCATGCAGGTATGTACACCAATTTCTTCGAGATTTCAGACCGTATCGCATTTTTTTTTATTTGAAAGAGAATGTTTGCTATTAACTATGAAGATTTAGAAAATATCGATTGTGTATTAATAATGTAAGTAATAGGTATCAAGCATAGACTACATCGTTAAGCTCTAGGCCCCAACTCCTCAATTCTGATGCTGCAGGGTGCTGCACTCTTAAGCTGTGAGAATTTAGGAATTTTTGATTGTGAATTCATATTGTAAAGACCAATTACCTTTAGTTAGATTACACCACGAACTCCAGATTCTATCACCTGACCTGAAAATCAGACCTGATGCTGCAGAATATTGCACTCCTAGGCCACTAAAAATAATAACGATTTTCAAAAAACTAACTTCAAACGCCTCTATAAATTACATATAATATAATCTTTGTTTCTACACGTATGTTGAAGTCGGATGGGCCTATAAGAAACGTCGAAACAAACAGAGGCGCAACGCACACCAGATTTACACATTTGCCGCCAGTAGGCTATTCAAATTTTGCCGCCCCTACAAATCTCTACAATATTGTGTCAGTTCCTAGATTATTTTAACGACCCAATGATTTAATTAAGGCTAGCTGAGTCTGGTGGGCCGAAGCCCAGCAGCATCAGGATTGAGGAGTTGGTACCTTGAGCTCAATGATATAGGCCAGTGATTAACGGCCGTACTACGCAGCTATGTATTCCATACTTGATACCTAAAATATCAATCTGTAATGGAAATTTTCGCGAGCGAAGCAATCGTGAAAATATTTACTAAGTCAGAATCTAAAATTTGATCTATAAGATCTAAAATTTTACTTTTTTTATTACTTACTATACAAATATTACAACTCGTATCTCCAGTCCTTATTTATAAGAGATATCAAAATTTAAAATATACAGGTCGATAGAGATAAAAATTTCGAGTTCAATGGTGAATCAAGTGTACTTACGACAAAATGTCCCTTACGACATTTGAAATTTCCAGCGTCGATATCAGTTGCATAAACTGTCTAGCATTTTGCTTTAAACAGTTTGCAAATTTCTGGCGTGCCAAATACGTACTTAAACGAAATATATTTAATACATTTCCTCCTTTATTTCCTCAAATCCAATTAAAAAAAATTGAATTTTAAGCTATTGCATAGCTTTTATCGCGGGCTTTGAACTAGGACAAACAGTTTGAGCGCGGCGACCGAATCAAGAAATTCCGTAACGAAAAAAAACCTAACACCGTCGTTCAGTAAGCGTTCAACATTTTAGAGGTTCACAAGTAGCTCTGTTCGGCGCAGTGGGCGAGCGGCCGCTTTCTTTACCGTATGGTGTATGATGTCGCAGGTTCGAATCTCACTCGCGAAGAAGTGACAGTGCGCTTTTCTTGTTTGTTTGTTTTTTAATTATTTTTTTGCATAATTTTTATTATGCAAAAAAAAATATTGCATAAATATTATAATTGCATAAGTTGATAAAAAATGCTATGCAATAGCTTTACTGCGGCAGTCCCCGAGTGCCACTTAATTTTTTATTTTAATTTACTTACCTAGACATAAGCTTACAAAAAAAATAATTTATGAGCCCTTATTTAAGCTCATTTATCTTGTACAAATAAATTAATGTTCAGTTACACGTTTATGTTCAATATTTAGCATTGTAGAAGGCATGTAGTAACATGTATATTATTTTGTGAAGTCGCTTCGCTCGCGCACGCTAAACTATACCCAATGTTTCAAGAATTAAGGTGCATTATCGCGAAAACGCAGTTTAGATTTCAAAAAATCTGTTTCAATATCAATGTTCTTCGTGATATTTTTTTTGGATATTTAGGATAAGAGTGTAAATGTGACTACCTACTATGATAAAAAAAAGAAATTGGATTGAGAAATTTTTCATACCGAGTTATTAACAATTTTCAGTTGAAGTAAGATAAATAGATTTTGATATGGATTTTTTTTTTGGATTTTCTTACACGTTATGCTAAATTACATTTTAAGAACATTTAAAAATGAAAAATTGACTGAGCAATTTTGTGGTCGAAATTACGGACAAAAAAGGAAACCTCTTTAAAAAGTGACAGTTCCGTTTGAAAAAAGTTTTGGATTTTTATCAAGTACCTCTTATTAAGGCTAATAATTAGTTTGGTAAAAAAAAGTTGGACGGAGAAATTATTTATTTCAAAATATTGAGCTATTTGTACTTTTAGGTATAAATACCTAACTTCCGCATGGATTTTTTTTTGGATATTTTTGTGTAAATTTTGGGTCATCCCATACTACAACCCCGCCAAATTTCATCGACTGAGGATTTGATGTGGGGGTCTCCATACAACAGACCGCCCCATTGCCTAGGCTATAAAGGAGAAACCGATGATATAATCGATAATTTTGTTTAGTATAAACTCTTGTTATAATATTCTTTACTAGCTTTTGCTCACGACTTCCTCCGTATAAAGTTAGGTTTTTAAACATACCGTGGTAACCCTCTGTTTTTCCGGGTTAAAGGGTAGCCTATGTCACTCTCCAAGTCCTCAACCCAAGCAAAAAAAAGTCACTCCGTTACTACGTGATAGAAGGACAAACCAACAAACAAACTCACTTTCGCATTTATATCTTAGAAAGATGGTAGATACAGTCCGTTAAAACTGCGCGTACGCATACGCTAAGAAGCCACCTTTCTAACAGTGAATGGAAGCCCTAAATAATACCGTTATTTTTTTTAAACGTACCACCGTTCCGTGGAAATACACACAACACACGCACTTTCTAATAAAAAAAAAGTTTCACACCACACAGCACAGCGAAACACAGTGTCGAATCTCGACGGAGTTTCTCGAGATGTTTATAGGTTGATGACACGTTACAACGTAGTTGGAATACGTGACCGTCTACGTGTGAACGCGGCGCGCGGCTCGAACGGAGTGGGACCGGTCTCAGATTTCTCCCTGTAAACATCGAAAGCGAGCCTTCGAACCTTTCTTCGGCGTGGCGAAACGCATCAGCGGTCCCCTACCATGAGTTCTCGTTATTGCTACAAGTAGCTATTTATCGTCGTTTCGAGTTTTTTGACCCCTAAAAAGAAATAAATGTTCAACGTAATGTTGTTATTTTTCTTATTAATCCTTACTAATATTATAAATGCGAAAGTGTGTTTGTTTGTTGGTTTGTAATCCAATAAATAATCACGCCGCAACAGGGCTACGGATCGATGTAATTTTTTGCATGGGTATAATTGAGGACCTGGAGAGTGACATAGGCTACTTTTTATCCCGGAAAATCAAAGAGTTCCCGAGGTATTTTAAAAACTAAATCCATGCGGACCGTATGACCGCGATCCGGCCTGGTGGTAAATGACAACGCAGTCCAAGAATCGAGCTAAGTTTATATTCATAATCAGTATCTACGTGACGTAGAGGAACGCTAAATCGCTTGGCGGTACGTTTGTGTCGGTAGGGTGATATCCAGCCTCTCACCAGAACAGACCAGAGACATTTTAGACATTTCCAAACTACCCCCATCGGGTATCTTATGACCTTCGACCTGCTTCTGCGTCATCACTATATTCCCAACTCTCGCGGTTAACCCAACGTGCCTATACGTTGGCGACCCACCATCGCAAGTAAACTCTGGGGCCGCATCAGACGAGACGGACGATTTATTTAAATCATCCGTTATATTCCAGTTGAATATAGTGAAAGTGCCCGCATAGGAGAAATTGGTGTATTTAAAATAGCCAAAGTAAAGCGGATTCATCATTTATCGCGCATCGCAAACGGCTGTCATATGCGGCCCTGACCGAATCGACACATTACATGTACCTATCCGAAGCTCCCTCATACGTTACATGTACTAATAACTAAGTACTTGTTGCTTACTATAAAATATACATGTAGTGTTTATACCGTCATGTCTCGACTTGACTCGTGTCTAAATAGTATTTTTTTATGAATAGCCCCATGAGCCCCATGAAATTCACTAATAATTCCCTCTCCGCTCCTAAGTACCTAATAAGAGTAAAGCTTGTATTAGGAGTGTGTACGACAATATTACAATTGGTGGGGTGGTTGAACCGTCGATCTTTCAGTTTGCAGTCCGCATCTTTACCCGATGAGCTATCGAGTCTCTAATTGTGGAAAACTTGAAAAAATAGGTAATTTGAAGGGAACTCTTAGTAGGGGACTGCCAAAGGCTTTCTTTTGACTCATAAAACGTTCGATGACGTCCGAAGCGGTCAGGATGTAGTATGTAACTATATGTACCGACTAAATCGGTCAAGGTACTTACAAACGTGAACACGAACGACGCTGGTTGGCTCCCAATGCTTCTGTCGTGACTCAAACTTTAACCTTAGACGAACTTATTTAGTAACGGTCACTTCTTTATATGGACTGTGTCGATTTGGATGTTGTTTCGACGTGGTAAAGCCCACATGATATGAAAGAATCTGATGTTATACTAATAAGTAGCTACACGTACCTACTTACCTAATATTATGTATAGTATGTAGTTACTAAAAGTGAAGTTAATTCGCAAAGGGTCCATTTACATAGGTACCTAATGCACTAAATTCTACAAAAAAAACCCGGCCAAGTGCGAGTCGGACTCACGCACCAAGGGTTCCGTACTCCAAAAGTAAAACGATAATATTAAATTAATTTTCTTATTCTTCGTTAACTTTGTAGAGGTTTATTGTTAATATAAAAAAAACTATGCTAGTTAGAGCGTTGGTTTTATTTTTCCTGTAAAATATACATAAACCTCTATTGACCATAATTATTTCTGATTTTTCGATTGGTAAACTTCGGAGATAGGGGGGGGGACCCTAATAAAAAAGACAAGTAGTAGTAGTTTAAGTAGTGTAAAATTTAGATTAAGTATTATCGCTTTGTCAATGTAAATCGCCCCCTAGTAAATGCCTAAAACCACCAAATATAAACCTCTATCTATAACCGTAAACCTTAAAAACGGCGAGATAGGAAAAAATATTTGAAAATACCAACCTGTGCGCAAAACAAAACGCGCCAGGCATTGTCGGATTGTTTATTCATCTGGTTTACAGTTTCAGATTCTTTAGAAAACAATGCCAGGATGTACACTAGTAGATAGAAATACCACTGGAGTAGACGGGGAACTCACACCACTAAAATATCGAAGGATAAAGGTCTTCGTGCACTACATAGTTGATAGTGCCATACCATGTCACACTGGTGACAATCAGTGTGACTAAGGTACGAGTCCGCAATCGGATCGGTATCGTCCGATTCGCTGATGATCGAATACTATTCATCTTTTAGATTACATAATCTATACTAATATTATAAAGAGGAAAGATTTTTTTGCTTGTTTTTTGTTCAGAATAGGCTCTGTAACTACTGGAACCATTTTTCACCAATAGAAAGCTAAGTTATCAGGAAGTAACATAGGCTATAATTTATTTTCAAAAATTAGAGATCAACTCTTTGATTTTCCGGGATGCCTATGTAGCCATCCAGGTTCTCAACTATATCTATCCAAAAAATCACGTCATTCCACGTAGCTTTGTTGCAGCGTGATTGACGGACAAACCAACAAACAAACCTACTTTCGCATTTATAATAATATGTATTAGTAAGGAAGAATAATATTAATACTACGATAATAAAGGCGATCTTATTAAATTTTAGAACAAAAGCTACTATTGTGACTTAAATATGATAGATATATTCCCTCGCGGACTTTTTTGTAGAGAATAATTATTATACTCAAAGACTACTTTAATCATGCAGTACATAATTTTTATGTATCATCAATAGTTTTCTCAGCACACGCCAAATAATGCATTTTTATAGGCAAACTTTTGCTACTTTGGGTTACATTATTGCAATTTTCTTTAGGATCTCTAATTTTTTTTACAATTAACTATAGCCTATGCTATTTCCTGATAACTTAGCTTTCTGTTGGTGAAAAAATGGTTAAAATCGGTCCAGTAGTTACAGAGCCTATTCGGTACAAACAAACAAAAAAATCTTTCCTCTTTATAATATTAGTATAGAGTATAGATGAAAACTTGAGTAGGTACGGTACATGAAAAGGTTTGGCTTTATGTTATGGGCGGTTTCACGAGTCTTACTGAACTAATTTTATGGACTATGGAGATAAAAAAAAGCATTAAAAAAGAGTATAAATTTTTATTTTAACACAGCTTTTTCAAATTCTTCAATTTAAATTTTATGAGAAACAAGATAAGTAATACATAATTATATTAATTTAAAAAATATGTACAAGCACATTATATAATTTTACGCAATTTCCAATCATTGATAATATTCGCCGGTATCAAATTGTTAGTTTCATACACATCTCTATTCTAAGGCACATTTAAAAAAGTCCTTACAGTAACTTGTCGTATCGCGATATCTCGATGACACAATCATAATACGAGATCAGTCTGAAAAAAATAAATTAATAATATGTTAACATTAAGGTTAAGGTTAAAATACTGAGTTGGACGTGAGTTACTCACAAATTATTCGATATTTTGATTAATTTCTTAAACTGGACACTTTCAAGTAAAAATTTTTATATAAACATGTAAAGATGATACTGCCACTGTCGCAATTAGAATGCCATAAGCCTACTTTGTCGTATTAGTTTACAAATTGAGAAAAACCAAATTAAATTTGAATTTCGCGGGCAGAACCGTGTCTTCCACCTTAAGAGATGGATCTAGCTAGCGTGCCCCATACAAACGAAGTAGGATTCTATATTATCAAATAAATTAAATGAAAGTGAACACATTCTAGAAGTAATGAACTGGCCTTTGAGCCAGTTTCTACTTACAAAAATTAACGCGTGTACTTACATGCAAAAAGGACCCAACCCTCAAAACTTGTTAACAGAAAGTTTACCATCATTCTAAAATAAGTATGTATAATATGTGTTTAGATAAGATAAATATAATATGTGTTTTCGTGTGTTAAACACACGAAAACACATATTATATTTATAATTTATATTATATTATATTTAATATGTGTTTTCGTGTGTTAAACACACGAAAACACGTATTATATTTATCTGACAAATTTCAAAAGCAATTTGTAAAGTTTATTTGAATAAATTCTATTCTAAAATCAGACACAGACATTAGTGACTGGAACATTGACCTTAATTTGGGTGGTAAGTTTTAAAACAAGAATCAAAGTTCGTTTGTAAGGCACATTCACTTTCAAGGTTAATTGGATGAAATGGAATTGGAAGGTATACCTTTACAGGTTATTTTGCTCTGCCGTTTCAACTTCGTCTGGTGGGAAAAAAAATGGTTTCTTCTTTTTAACGTATGTTGAGTTAAATTCATCTCTGTAAAAGACAAAGTACCAATTTTTTTATAAGTAAATATATATATATATATATATATATATATATATATATATATATATATATATATATATATATATATATATATATATATATTTACCATAAACTAAATAATACAAAATAAGGTGCGACCAGGACATGGGACATGTCAACACTATGACATAGAATATTTGCATTTATACATCAAAATATAAATTAATTATTATTCTTTATCTTAGAGACATTTAGGCTGAAATTGTGGCTTACTCTGTACACAAATTGACAGGTCTTTGTGCTATCCTTTTCCACAGGGATCATTGTGAAAGGGATAGCACAAGATTTAGACATGTCAATTTAATTTAGAGTACGAAAAAATAAATCAGGGTCATCAAAAAAAAAGCTATTTTAATATAACATGCGTTAATACTACTGAAAAGTGTTATACAACCATTTGTTTTATTATAAAATGTTGTGATTATAATAGTCTGGGCGCACCAAAGATAAAATTACTAAGTGGCGTGCGTTATTTAGATACTATACTTAGTGCCGATTTAACCAACGTAATATAAGTTTTATCCGAGCGTAAGTTTCATATTTTGACAGTATTTTCAATACAAAAACTGTCAGAACGCCCAATTTATTCCTCGGTAAAATGTCACTCAACGTTGGTGAAATCGGCGTTTAATATTATCAAAAGTATGTCCGTAAGTATTAAATCTATCGCAACTTCGTACTCATCTATTAGCTATCTTTCTTCTAGTGTGTAGCTAAAAACAAAATGATTTGGCAGACTATGGCCTATGCCTATATGTATCTATGGAGTGACCGCCACTTATGCCCGTTTTCACTAACATTCTTTATGTTTTACGGGCTACATAAGCTAAGTTAGGTGACGCATTCTGTCAATTTTGTTTTCACCAACCTTTAGGGAATACCTAAAGGTGGAAATGACATTGGTTAGGGGATTGTACTTAGGGACTACCAACATAAAGAGACTCCTACTTAAGGGATGATTTAGATATGATATTGGTGAAAACGGGCATGATACTCGCAACCGCTAGTTCTGCAAGACTACTTTACTTAATATATCAAATTAATACTATTTCATTAAAATCAAAACTTGTACTCTAAAAATCTAACTTTCTATAAGCTTTTCTCATTATATTAGTACAGTGGTAAATAAATATTATGATAAAGTTTTGCAGAACTATGCACTTACGATGGAATTTAGAGTGTATCCCTCTTCTTAAATATGTGCCAAATCCCAGATAAGTTTTTGTAAAACGTGTATTTTTCGTTATGCCTTAAAATTTAAATTACAAAAAATTAAGGTGAATCTTTTTAATGCTTTTCTACTGTATTAAGAGAAATTCAAAATGAAGCGATGAAAATTAAAAAATTGAATTTGTTAATTCAGTCAACTCACACTATGTAGTAAAGACAAAGTTCTTAAGTACAATTCAGACCTGACAGGGCGCGTCGCCCCGATGGCTAGCGGTGATATAACCTAATGTTTAAGACTTCAGCCTGCTTTTAAGGGGAGTCTGGGTTAGGAATCTTAGGCATGCTCCTTTATCTTCCCGGAGTTTCGTACATTTTTAACCGACTTCAAAAAAGGAGGAGGTTTTCAGTTCGTCGGAATCTTTTTAGGGTTCCGTACCCAAAGAGTACCAACGGGACCCTATTACTAAGCCTACGCTGTCCGTCCGTCCGTCTGTCAGCGGGCTGTATCTCGGTAACCGTAATAGGTAGACAGTTGAAATTTTCACAGATTGTGTATTTCTATTGCCGCTACAACAACAAATAATAAAAATTAAATTAAATTAAAAAAATTAAATAAAATATATCCATGGGTACATGGAAATATTTTTATGTAATTTTTTTTTAACGGAACCCTAAAAGAGCGAGGCCCGACTCGCACTTGGCCGATTTTTTTTATGTATCTTCACCGATTACTCGAAGACGCCTGAAACGATTTGGAAAATTCTTTTTTGTTTAAAAGGGTACTTCCCAAGTGGTCCCATTGAAATTTTATCAAAATCGGTCGAGCGATTTTTAAAAGAATTCTTGATATTAAATTATTAGCAATATATATAATAATTACATATATTACTTGCTTTATGATGAAAGGAAACATCGTGAGGAGACTTGCACGCTCGAGAGTTGTCCATGTTCTCAAATGTATGTGATGTATGTCAATCCGCAAAAGGCTAATGTGGTGAACTACAGCCTAAACCCCATTGTAAGAGTAAACCCGTAGGCGATGGGTTGAGATATTATTAAATACATTTTAAATTTCTCTATAGAGATTCCGCTGCGATCCGACGCTTTCCGTTAGGTCTGAATCGTGTTTAACAAAGTTTAGCTTGACAAAAGCTAGCTCCTATCAAAAATATGTGATGATTCACCCAATTTTTTCCACCAAAATTATTAAATTAAGATAAGAATTAGTAAGAGCATAGTCCGCAAAACTGTATTTGCTGGGGGTAACCTCTCGCATAAGGAACTTGAAGACGTTAGAGAGCACGTTGTACTGGGCAACGTCCATCCCATACTGGAATATACTATTGGCGCAGTAACCAGACATCGGAGCCACGCAAGTATGGTATACTAGGAGTGCTAACATCCAAGTCTGCTTTTGACCGCTCGGTTTTAACTTCCTATCCGATAAAGGGAGCAATGAACGTTGATTTCGTTTCGGAGTTAGGTTGTTCCTCTCCTCTGATTGCTTTGGGCTTTCTTCTAATTCTAAAGCTTCGTTTATTCCCTGCGACGAGTCAAATCTGAACATTTTCATACAATTTTTATTTTGTTTGAATTTTTTTAATGAGAATGTTCACATTTTCATATTTTGTTTCAAAATATAATGGTACTTACTTTTTATTGAAGAATGATGCATACTCTATGGTTGTGGACGGCTGGAATGGAAATAATAATATTATTATTTTATCGAACTACCAATGAATACCTACACTAGGGATCAAAAAGATCACTGAGGTAATTTTTTTGAAAAAAATGCAGCAACAGATTTTTAATGGAATTTTACAGATTATTATATCTCTGAATAATGATAAAAACATATTTTTCTCAAATTTGCTCGGAAATCGCTTCTTTATTTAAAAAAACGAAACGTCAATTGGCTCATTGCTGGCGTGGCGCCAGCAATTACGTAACAGGACAATAATGTAAATTGCTGGACAGGTACGAGGTTTTTAAAATGTACACTTTCCTCTATTAGGTGTTTCTCCTCTGTGATTAGGTGTTTTAAATGTGCATTTCTTTCGCTGAGTTATACAATTTAAAAAAATAAGAATGAATTTTTTTTAAATGGAACAAAAAGAGCGTGGTTTAATTGGAGGTAAAGAATTATTGGTGACTGGTGTTTTCTTTTACAATATATTTCTTGTTCTGAAATAAAAATGGATTCGGAATCGGATGAAGAATTAATGGACTTTACACCACCAGATATGGCGGAAGAAGCTAATGTACAATAACATTTAACATGAAATAAAACAGTGTTTCTTTAATTATTTTTTTGTTGTTTCCTCGCAAATTAGAGAAAAGTACTATATAAGCCTCGGCCGAAATAACAATTCATGGCCTCGTTTACTTAAAAAGGCCTCGGCTAGCGCCTCGTCCTTTTAAAATCACTTGGAAGTCCTCGGCTTCGCCTCGGCCTTCCAATGTTACTCGTCCATAAATTGCTTTATTCCGAGCCTCGACAATAATGTACTATTTCTCAAATTTGCTCGGAAATCACTTCTTTATTTAAAAAAAACGAAACGTCAATTGGCTCATTGCTGGCGTGGCGCCAGCAATTACGTAACAGGACAATAATGTAAATTGCTGGACAGGTACGAGGTTTTTAAAATGTACACTTTCCTCTATTAGGTGTTTCTCCTCTGTGATTAGGTGTTTTAAATGTGCATTTCTTTCGCTGAGTTATACAATTTAAAAAAAATAAGAATGAATTTTTTTTTTAAATGGAACAAAAAGAGCGTGGTTTAATTGGAGGTAAAGAATTATTGGTGACTGGTGTTTTCTTTTACAATATATTTCTTGTTCTGAAATAAAAATGGATTCGGAATCGGATGAAGAATTAATGGACTTTACACCACCAGATATGGCGGAAGAAGCTAATGTACTATAACATTTAACATGAAATAAAACAGTGTTTCTTTAATTATTTTTTTGTTGTTTCCTCGCAAATTAGAGAAAAGTACTATATAAGCCTCGGCCGAAATAGCAATTCATGGCCTCGTTTACTTAAAAAGGCTAGCGCCTCGTCCTTTTAAAATCACTTGGAAGTCCTCGGCTTCGCCTCGGCCTTCCAATGTTACTCGTCCATAAATTGCTTTATTCCGAGCCTCGACAATAATGTACTATTGACGTGATAACATCTTACAAATCGATGAACACCGGCTGCACGCACGAAAAAGTGTCACGTTCCGCCTGAGCCTGAGGGTGCAAGCGAGAGCGCGGAACAAGCGATAGAGAGGCACGATCGGCCCAAGCGTTGGCTCGCCCGCCGCCGCCCGCCAGTCATCGTCAATGTTTCTTTATGACGTTATCACGTCCGTAAACAGACTTTACAGACAACCAATTTATTTTTTATTCGATGCCAAGCTAGTCCTTTACTGCGATCTCACCTGATAAGTAACGGATGCAGTCTAAAATGGTAGCGGGCTAACTATGGCAGTGAACATCTTGGTGGAGCAGGCGCCGCGACACGCGCAGTGCGGCGATCCGTCGCTGCCGCGCTTCACTGCGCGCGTGGACGTGTCCACGGCCGCCTCGTCTTGCGTGAACTGAGCTGTTGACGGGTTGCTGATGATGATGATGTACTCACATCGTTCTCCTTATCCTCGGGATCGGACGCCGGCCGTCGGTTCTTGCACAGCAGCGGCTGGCAGTGACAAGTCGCGTCGCAGGTCTTGTCGGACTTGACGCAGCCGCACATCTTGGTGGAGCAGGAGCCGCGACACGTGCAGTGCGGCGAGCCGTCGCTGCCGCGCTCATCTGCGCGCGTGGACGTGTCCACGGCCGCCTCGTCTTGCGTGAAGTGAGCCGTTGACGGGTTGCTGATGATGATGATGATGTACTCACATCGTTCTCTTTATCCTCGGGATCGGACGCCGGCCGTCGGTTCTTGCACAGCAGCGGCTGGCAGCGACAAGTCGCGTCGCAGGTCTTGTCGGACTTGACGCAGCCGCACATCTTGGTGGAGCAGGCGCCGCGACACGTGCAGTGCGGCGAGCCGTCGCTGCCGCGCTTCACTGCGCGCGTGGACGTGTCCACGGCTAAAACGCTTACGTGAAGTGAGCCGTTGACGGGTTGCTGATGATGATGATGATGTACTCACATCGTTCTCCTTATCCTCGGGATCGGACGCCGGCCGTCGGTTCTTGCACAGCAGCGGCTGGCAGCGGCAAGTCGCATCGCAGGTCTTGTCGGACTTGACGCAGCCGCACATCTTGGTGGAGCAGGCGCCGCGACACGTGCAGTGCGGCGAGCCGTCGCTGCCGCGCTTCACTGCGCGCGTGGACGTGTCCACGGCCGCCTCGTCTTGTGTGAAGTTCATCGTCAGGCGGGAGCGGTGGGCCTGGAAATATAATTAATGCTCACAATACTCACCTTTTGTCTCCATTTTGGCAACCTTCCTAGCGCAGTTGTGAGCGCTGTGGGTGGTCTCGGGTTCGATTCCCGGCGGGGTCAATTTGGGAAAATATATTTTCAGTTATATTATTTTCATAAGCATAATATTAAAGTTGATGATTATATAAATGATGAGAAAGCGTGGATACAACTTGCTCCAGCATTTCATGAGAATAACAGCTGTAAACGGCATGCAACATAATATTTTAAATAGAGCAACCACAGTTTCTTGCTGGTTCTTCTCGGATGGAACGGCACTCTGAACCAGTGGTAGATTCACTTGACGATTCGAAAGCACTTTGTAAAAGTTTATTGAAATAAAAACTATTCTATTCATTCTAAAGAAGGACCCAAGCATTTATAGTACACTTCTACACAAAAAAAAAAAAAAAACAATCACGGTGTCACCAAAAATATAGGGCACTTCTGCTGCCCATGACATGACATGTGGCTTTTTAAAATCCCATTGAAGAGGTTGTATACGCCACATATTTGCAGTAGAATAAACTTTTACAAGTGCTTTTGAATAGTCGATGAATCTACCACTGGTTCGGAATGCCCTTCCTGCCGAGAAGAACCAGCAAGAAACTCGGCGGTTGCTCTTTTCAAAACAAATTTACAATACAGTAAATACTATGCTATACTATATGGCAAACGGACACGCAAAAGTGGAAAAAAAGATCAATCTACGAAAAATAAAGAAAATACTGGCATGTCCGAAAAGAGGCTATAAATAAAATAAATAAAATAAATAAATACTATGCTATGTATGCACTATGCAGTGTTTCCACAATGAGGGAAGTTCAAAAAATGCATACAGACTAAGTTCTATCTTAAGATGGGCACACATAAAGTAGCCCCATTCCCGCCGGTGGCACCCGTTCACGAGCATGATGCAGTAAAGGAACCAAACATAGTGATACGTACATGTATACGTTTGAACAGCGGTGTGGCCCTCCAGTCCGGGTCTTTGTCCTTGTCTTCGTCGTCATCTTTGTCGTCATCCTCGTCGGTGGGCAAGTACGTCATGTCTATCTGCGCATCCTCGGAAGTCTCTTTCTTGGGCCGCTTCTTGGTCTTCTTGTTCTCGTTGCGGAGCTCTTCTAGCTCGTCTGTTAACCTTTTCTGTAACAGAAATAGAGCATATGGGTGTGGTGAAAGTTTGTGTTAGTAAGTAGGAGCAAGTGCTGTACGTATGGACGCTTGTACGGACACAATCGATTCCGTCGAAAATAGCAACCCTAAAATTCTAATTTGAACGCGAACTGTCAACCATACACAAAGCTTTACGGTCGCGTTAAAATTAGAATTATAGTGTTGCTAGTTTCGACGGAATCGAACAGCACTTGCCCATACCTATGTAGGTAAATAATATGTTTGTTACTTCTTCACGCACAAAACTACCAAATGAACCGATTGCGATGAAACTTGATTGCTGTTACCTGTAATGTTATTTTTAACCCAATATTCCTACGGAATCGAAACTTACGCGGGTGATACCTCAGGGTGCAACTAGTAGTAAATATGCATCAAAGATCATTAATATTAAAAAACTATAATTAAAAAAGTTATTTAAAAAAAAACAAGCTTTTAGTCACTGGCTACCGTCAGACCCTGGATATCATCTAGGACTAGAGTACTTGTCAAAACAAATCAAACGAGCCCAAACTCGACGGGGTTACGTAGTTTTATTAGAGTTCCCATAGCCATCTTTCAGCTCAATCATCAGATCAGCTCCATGTCACAATAATATTGCATTGTCATCTGATTTACATATATGGGCAAGTGCTGTACATGGACGCTTGTACCTGTGGACACAATCGATTCCGTCGAAATTAGCAACATTAAAATTGTAATTTGAACGCGACCGTAAAGCTTTGTCTATGGTTTACAGCTCACGTTCAAATTAGAATTTTAGGGTTGCTAGTTTCGACGGAATCGATTGTGTCCAAGCGTACATACGTGTGGTACAAGCGTCCATAGGTACAGCACTTGCCCCTACATGCAAAATTTCAGCTCAACCGGAATCCGAGAAGTGGTTCTAATTCATCTTGCAAGATTTGACCCAAACATCATCATCATCACTATCAACCTTTAGATGTCCACTGCTGGACATAGGTCTCCTGCATGGACCTCAACAGACTTCGGTCTTGCGCCGCCTGAATCCAGCGGCTCCCTGCGACTCGTTTGATGTCGTCGGTCCACCTGGTGGGGGGTCTGCCAACACTGCGCTTACCGGTGCGGGGTCGCCACTCCAACACCTTGGGACCCCAACGACCATCAGCTCTTTGAACTATGTGCCTAAACATACAAACATACATTGCAAGTTAAATAAAAGCTTGTAAAAATGTCTCACATTCTCCAGCTCGACCAGCTCGAGCCGCTCCTGCTGCACCTGGATCATGTTCTGCAGCTGCTTGCACGCCTCGCTGCGGTCGCTGCGCCCCACCATGCCGCGCTGCAGGGCCAGCAGTGCGCTTATCTGGAAATTAAATGAATATGGAAAGATGTGGTTAGTACTACGGTCCACGGTTAGTATTCGGGGGGTCGCAGGTTCGATTTAAATGCATATGGAAATAAGTGGTTAGGACTATGGTCTCCTATTCGGGGGGTCGCAGGTTAGATCCCGGGCACGCACCTCTGGCTTTTCTAAGTTAAGTGCGTTTAAGAAAAAATATATCACAAGCTTCAACGGTGAATGAAAACATCGTGAGGAAACCTGCACACCTGAGAGTTCTCCATACTGTTATCAAGGTTGTATGAAGTTTGTCAATTCGCATTGCACCAGTGTGGTGGACCATGGTATACCTATAAACCTTCTCTGAGAGACCTGCGTTCATAGTGAGCCCTTGATGGGTTGCTTGCTGTGGTGATGATGATGATGATGATGATGATGATGAATCATACTAATATTATAAATACGAAAGTGTGTTTATTTGTTGGTTTATCCATCAATCACGGCGCAACATAGCTACGGATCGACGTGATATTTTGCATGGGTATAGTTGAGTGAGAGAGTGACATAGGCTTCTTTTATCCCGGAAAATCAAAGAGTTCCCGAGGGATTTTAAAAACTAAATCCACGCGGACGAAGTTGCGGGCATCGGCTAGTTAAAAAAATCGGCCAAGTGAGAGTCGGGCCTCGCTCTTTTAGGGTTCAGTTAAAAAAAAATTAAATAAAAATATTTCCATGTACCCATGGAAATATTTTAATTTAATTTTTTTAATTTAATTTAATTTTTATTATTTGTTGTTATAGCGGCAATAGTAATACATAATATGTGAAAATTTCATCTGTCTATCTATTACGGTTTACGAGATACAGCCCGCTGACAGACGGACGGACGGACGGACGGACAGCGTAGGCTTAGTAATAGGGTCCCGTTGGTACCCTTTGGGTACGGAACCCTAAAAAAACAATCACCAATACATACCTTGTTTTCATGCTCTAACTTCAAGGCAGACAAGCGCTGCTCGTATTCGCTCTTACTGTTGTCATATTCCATCACCAGGTGGTCATAAGACTCCTTGACCTCCTCGTAGCGCGCCTGGTAGCCTTTCTCGCTCTGGTTGCAGAGGTCCCGCTTCGCTTCCACCAACAGGTCGAATAAGGATTTGAGAGCAACCTTCGCTTCCAGCATGGACTGTATGCTGTCCCATCGCGTGCGGGATTTGTTTTCTGCAAGTAATTAATATTAGGGATTTAATTATTATTAATTTAGTAAGACATAAATAATGTAAAAACAGAAAAAAAGTCGGTCAAAAAACCTAATCCTATTTAATATTATAAGTGCGAAAGTTTGTGAGGATGGATGGATGGATGTATGTATGGATGGATGGATGGATGTTTGTTACTCTTTAACGCGACAACGAATGAACCGATTTGGCTGAAATTTGGAATGGAGATAGCTCGTACCCAGGATTAGCACATAGGCTACATTTTATCGCAAAAAATTAAATAATTCCCGTGGGAATTAAAAAACCTTATCTAGTAAGTTATAAGCTATTTTATTACGACTGTATCTGTCTCTAAAAATCGATATAGCGGATGGTACATCCAAAAAAGAGGGGGTCTTTGACCTTTTTTTTTGCTATCGCATCCAGTGGGATGTCAAATGAGAGAGAAAAAAATTCTGAGTTCATAAGTATCAATACAGTAGAATATTAAAATATACCAAGCGACAGAAAAACCAATTTTACTATAATACTTCAGCATTAATGAATACTACTAGCACCATCTTTTTCTCATTTCGAATTTTACATCAAATCCATAGTTGGTTCAAGTTTGAAAAAAAAACAAAATTTATTTCACGTAGGCCAACCTGTGGCTCTTATGACAAGTCATGATTCTACCACCGGTTCGGAAAGCGGATTCTGCTGAGAAGAGCTGGCAAGAAACTCAGCTGTTGCTCTTTTCAAAATAATCATTTTACAATATTATTATGAAGCTATTAGTTACATTGTAATAAGTTTTTTATACTATCTTGTCGGCAGCTGGATGCCAAGCAGATTTAACCTATGCAACTTTGTTAGAAATAAAATATAATATTTCCACAATGAGGGGAACTTTAAACTTTTATACTTGTTTTTAAGAATACTAGCTGACCCGACAGACGTCCAGTCACATGAGTATTCAATTCGAACTGGAATAAATCATCTGCCAATTAAAAAAAATCATAAACAATTTTTTTTATTACAAAAAAATAAAATGGCTGTCTGCTAAAGTCACATTCATCAAACGCGCGAACTGTCTAATTCGCGAAGTTAATAAAGTTTTTAATTATCCAATTTTCTACGCAATTTGCTAAAGTTTTCTTTGCGTAAGAACCTTCTAAAAAGTGTTCTTAGAAAACTTAAAAAAAAAAAGATGAATGAAATCGGTGAAGTCGTTCTTAAGGCGTGGACTTTGCCAGTTTGACCGAAGCTTCATCGTAGTTACCTTGGTCAGCGGTCAGCACCTTTTGCTGCAAGTCCGATATCTGCGCCTTGCGCAGCGCCAGGTCCAGCTCCAGCTCAGCTATCTTGGCCTTAGTGTCTTCATCTTCCGGTTTGTTGTGAAGCGTCTCGATCTGCTGCGTTATATACGCCCTGATTGGAAAGTTTTTTATTAATAATAACCAGCTTTTTTACCATCCGATCATTATAAAATGTAATAATACTAACTTAGTAACTTTTTTACAAGTGCTTTTGAATCGTCGATGAGTCTACCACTTATTCCGAATGCCCTTCCTGCCGAGAAGAACCAGCAAGAAACTCGGCGGTGGCTCTTTTCAAAACAAGTTTACAATACAATAGATACTATGCTATGTATGCAGTGTTTCCACAACGAGGGGAAGTTCCACAAAAGCATAACTAATTATAATTCAACACATGTTAAGACGAAATGCGAAAGTTTGTGAGGATGGCTGTATGGATGGATGTTTGTTACTCCACAACGAATGAACCGATTTGACTGAAATTTGAAATGGAGATAGCTCATACCCAGGATTAACACATAGGCTTACTAGGCATACTTTTTATCCCGGAAAATTACAGAGATCCCGCGATTGATCGCGATGATTAGATCATCTAGTATTATTAAAAATATATCGACTGTTTTGAAACTCCAACTTTTCAGTCAGCTTTCAGTCCAAATGTAGTTTTTCTAGCTAGACGACCCTATAAAATTTTAGTATGAATAACAATAAAATTAAGGAGTTTTATACGTTTGGAAGATAGATCAATCGTGTTATTACAGAAATATGCCTCTACTATCTTTTGCCCGCGGCTTCGCTCTCGTTACATTTGATTTTTCACTCCTTAACCACTATTTAACCCCC
The DNA here is from genome assembly GCA_029955525.1 of Oeneis ivallda. Classification (NCBI taxonomy): domain Eukaryota; kingdom Metazoa; phylum Arthropoda; class Insecta; order Lepidoptera; family Nymphalidae; genus Oeneis; species Oeneis ivallda. The sequence goes on along the minus strand of JARPMR010000024.1, from coordinate 16,797,669 downwards.
CTTAGGGGTTGAATTTTCAAAACTCCTGTATTAGCGGATGCCTACGTCATAATAGCTATCTGCATCCCAAATTTCAGCCTAATCCGTCCAGTGTTTTTAAGCTGTGCGTTGATAGATCAGTCAGTCAGTCACCATTTCCTTTTAAATATTTAGATGACAACAACAATTTACCTGTACTCCATAAGCTCATACAACGATTTCTCAGCTTCAACGATACTGAGATGCACTTCGAGTTCCTGCTCGATGTACTGCTGTATGGCGCCAGACTTCACGTTGCCCTTCGCGTTGCGTTTCATGGCGGACGACTTTTGTCTTTCTAAAGCCTCCTGAAAAGAAAATTACTCCATTTAGAATTTATGTCTTCAGCATTAGGGCGTTTTTCCGCGAGTCACCGCACCGCGAGTGACAACCGTGAGCGCCTATGGATCCATCAAATATGTGGAAAATTCAATAGAATAGAATAGAAATATTGTTTATTCAAATAAACTTTTTTACAAGTGCTTCTGAATCGTCGGTGAGTCTACCACTGGTTCGGAATGCCCTTTCTGCCGAGAACAAGCAAGAAACTCGGCGGTTGCTCTTTTCAAAACAAGTTTAAATAAAAAAAGTGAAAACTTTGAAACATAAATTTTTTTTGTAATTTTATGAACTGAAACGTCCCGATTTCTTATTGCCTAAACTATCTTATCTATACTATATATTTTTAGATTATTTCTCATCATCATCATTAGCAACCCATGAACGGCTCACTACTGAGCGCAGGTCTCCGCTCAGAGAAGGGGTTATAGGCCATAGTCCACCACGCTGGCCCAATGCGAATTGGCGGACTTCACACACCTTCGAGAACATTTTGAAGAACACTCAGATGTGCAGGTTTCCTCACGATGTTTTCCTTCACCGTTGAAGCAAGTGATATTTAATTGCGTAAACGCACTTAACTCCGAAAAGTCACAGGTGCGTACCCGGGATCGAACCTGCGACGCTCCGAATAGGAGACCACAGACCTAACCACTAGGCTATCACTGCTTCATGATTATTTCTCACTAGGAGTAAAATACCCTATTGTGTATGTAGTTGTAGCTGCGAGGCGGCGACATACGTTCTGTATAGTTCGACGTGGCACACAGCATTTCTATGGCCTTGCTATTACCACTTCTGTGGTCCAGACACTGACCTTCAACCGCTTGTTGACCGCGACTGCCTCCTCCATCTTGCGCTTGAGCACGTTCTGCTGCTTGGCGTGCAGGGACTCCATCTTCGCCATCGCTGTGGCGCGCTTGCGGTCCTCGTTGCGCAGCCGCAGCATCGCGCGCTCGTTGTCCGCCTTCCACTTGCGGAACTTCTCGCTCTCTTCTCGCATTTGTCGGATGATTTTGACCTGAAGGACATTTTTGACGTGATAACGTCTTATAAATCGATGAACACTGGCAAAACGAACGAAGTGCCACGTTCCGCCTAGCCTGACCGTACAAGCGAGAGCGCAGAACAAGCGATAGAGAGGGATGATCGGCCCAAGCGTTGGCTTAGAGAGCGCCCGCTAGTCATCGCGTGCGCGCTGTGGTTAGCGGTCATCAATGTTTCTTTATGACGTTATCACGTAAAACTATCGCCTGAAAACCGACTTCACTGACAACCAATTTTCTGATTTTTTATGTAATGTAGGGGCAAGTGCTGTACTTATGGACGCTTGTATCTGTGGACACAATCGATTCCGTCGAAACTAGCAACCCTAAAATTCTAATTTCAACGTGAACTGTCAACCATACACAAACCTTTACGGTCGCGTTCAAATTAGTATCTTAAGGTTGCTAGTTTCCACGAAATCGATTGTGTCCACAGGTACAAGCGTTCATAGGTACAGCACTTGCCCATATACTATATAAAATTATTGCACTGTCCCGTATCCCCCAATAAGATTAATTTAAAATTAAGGTTGCCTGGACGAGATCGCTTAAAGCGATAAGACCGTAAAAAAACGTCGGTAAACTTTACAAGATTATGAAATAACTGAATAAATGTATGAAAAAAAGTTTAGATTTTGTTGGAACGAAGTTCCTTATCGGGACGGTCTTGGCGTTCTAGACGAAAAAAGTGTAAGAATTTTTCGGTCACGACCTTTGTGTGTTGTCTTCGTTTATTACACACGTTCCCTCATAGCTAAGGTGGCGTAGCGGCTAAACAAAGGAGTGAAACTATCGGTTCGGGAGTTCAAATCCTGACTTCAGATTATTATTTTTTATTTTATTTATTTTTATTATTAATTTATTATTAAAAGGAGTTTCGTTCCAACCGAGTGTTCCACGACACACGTATTTTTTTATAGGTTTGATAAGAAATTCAGGATAATTTCAATCTCAATATGTGTCAGCAAGGGCTATACCTTGGTAGCCTTCATGGCCTGCAGTTCGGCGTTCAAGGCAGCTATCTTGGACTCGTTCTTTTCCTTCATCTTAATGATGTTGGCCTGCTGTTGGCATTTCTTCTTCAGCTCGGATATCTGAGCTTCCAGCTCCGACACTTTGTTGCGACGCTCGTCGTGTGATGGATCTTTGGTCTAATATGTAACAAGACATAAAATTTAAAAAAAAACATGACAAATTGCAGCACCCTCTGTAACCTATATCCTTTAAACATATCTTAAGGTGCTCCCACTCTTATAGGATCCATAAGCTAGCTATGTATTAATATTAAGTCATATTAAGTCGTATTAGTTTTATAGGGCACATAAGCTATGTATCAACCCACACAGCAGAATCCAAATATATAAAAGATGACTAACTACTGACTGACTGATCTATCAACGTACAGGACCTAACTAACGGACGTATCGGGCTAAAATCTGGCATGCAGATAGACATTATGACATAGGCAACAACTAAGAAAGGATTTTTGAAAATTCAACCCATAGTTGTTTGTAAAATCGAACTTAACGTGAGCGCAGCCACGGCACACCTTTAGCCCGGAAACTAAGGACTTCTGCGGGATTTTTAATATCCTAACATACAGAAGAAGTCGCGGGAAAAAACTATTTATACAATATAATCTAAACTCGCCGGCATATTTAGCGGAACATAAAAAAAAAGGTTTGATATCAGTATCATATAAGGTTGCTGGCTGGTTTATACGTCATTTAATTTAAAAAGAAATATTTTCAAACTAAGAAAACAACTAAACATCATATTTTATGCATTTGTTTTAATTTTATTCTAATACACCTTATCTGGAGCGAACTTCGACTATTAGCCTAGGCAATGGGGCGGTCTGTTGTATGGAGACCCCCACATCAAATCCTCAGTCGATGAAATTTGGCGGGGTTGTAGTATGGGATGACCCAAAATTTACACAAAAATATCCAAAAAAAAATCCATGCGGAAGTTAGGTATTTATACCTAAAAGTACAAATAGCTCAATATTTTGAAATAAATAATTTCTCCGTCCAATTTTTTTTTACCAAACTAATTATTAGCCTTAATAAGAGGTACTTGATAAAAATCCAAAACTTTTTTCAAACGGAACTGTCACTTTTTAAAGAGGTTTCCTTTTTTGTCCGTAATTTCGACCACAAAATTGCTCAGTCAATTTTTCATTTTTAAATGAAAAATGTCTCTTTCAAATAAAAAAAAATGCGATACGGTCTGAAATCTCGAAGAAATTGGTGTACATACCTGCATGGAAAAAAATATGAGCCGATTGCGCGCCGATATAAACTTCCTTTTTTGAAGTCAATTATAAAGTATCTAACTTTATTTTAGAGTAAATGAAATACAAAAATGAAAATTAATTATTATTATTTTTGTTGGCAAGGGGGGCGCAGGCGGATTTTCGCACCCCGGCGTCCAGTGTGGTTAAGACGACCCTGTCTATGCAATGGTCTGATTCCAATCGAATGTGCTAGATAACATCCAAAGACATTACAAAGTATATTGGTTTTAACATACTTGGTAATGTCTTGAAATAATAAGTTTTAAATATTTAAGAATCGACCTTAGCCTAAACGACACAAACAGCAAAAGGCGTTAGCTTAGTTTATTTACAAATAGCAAAAGCTCTTTGTTAATAAACTAAGTCAATTTAGAAAAAATGCATAAAAGAAGTGTCTCAATGAAAATTAATGATTGTTAAAAATCAATGGAAGAAGAGTCCAACATTTCAAATGCACCAAAAATCTTCTAAAGATGTAAGAATTGAATTGGAACCTGAAATATCTGTAGCAAAATGCAATGATCTGAAAAGTTTAATGCAAATATAGAACAATATCAATACGGTTTTATACTTCAAATGTTCTAAAAAAAACTCTAAAATTATCAAGCAATGAGTTGTCTTCTATTTAAGAGTACTACTATTTTCTATTTATTGTCATCGAACCAATTTTGACAAGCGACTCACGTCATTAATCTGATAATTTTATAAGCTTTATATCATGAATTAATAGCTGAGTGAGCAAGACTTTTCAGGCAGTTACGACAAATTACTTCTATTATATTATTAGGCTTAAGGTGTAAGATTCTTTTGACGTGATAACGTCTTATAAATCAATGAACACCAGCTGCACGCACGACAAAGTGTCACGTTCCACCTGAGCCTGAGGGTGAAAGCGAGAGCGCGGAACAAGCGATAGAGAGGCATGATCGGCCCAAGCGTTGGCTTGTGACACATTTATTCATCGATGTTTCTTTATGACGTTATCACGTAAAACTATGGTCCGTAAACCAACTTTACAGACAACCAATTTTTTTTATTTTATTCCAAAATTTTGCGATATTATTATATTAAATTGATTATTCATATTTTTTTGTTATACTATACAAGATGATGCCCGCGACTTCGTCCGCGTGATTTAAGGTTTTTTGATTCCCACGGGAACTCTGTAATTTTCCGGGATAATAAGTAGTCTATGTGTTAATCCTGTTTATAAGCTATCTCCATTCCAAATTTCCGCCAAATCGGTTCATTCGTTGTAGCGTGAAAAAGTAATAAACATCCATCCAAACATCCATCCATACATCCTCACAGGATATACTGCATCACAAAAAAAAAAATTTTGTGATGCAACTACAAATTTACGATTTTCGGATTTTTTCCTTTACTTGTGCTACATGACATTGCTTCATGCCAAATTTCATGATTCTAGGTCAACAGGAAGTACCCTCTAGGTCTTGCGAGTGTTAAAATATGCGGCATAGATGGACCATAAAAGGCCGTATCTTTTGATTGCGTCGACTTAGACTTTGTCACAGCTACAAGGGATTGCAGACCTGAGTATTTGATACTATTTTCAACTTGATACCCTCCATGTGTTCCTGAGAAAAAGGGTATTGACAGACGGACAGACAGACGGACAACGAAGTGATTCTAGAAGGGTTCCATTTTTAGTACGGAGTACGGAACCCTAAAAATGAGAGTTATGACAGTTTAAAAGGTAAAATTTTGTTTGGTCCTCCTGAAAATTAGGGGTTTGTCGCTTACAAAATTTGAAATATCCAGCATCGATGTATCGGATTACACACGGACCTCGGATTACAAAGGGCGTAAAGGACATTTTGGCCAAAACTTGAACTTTTTAATGGTATCATACTCATTTTTTAACGCTCTTTCGATCTGTCTTATTTACGTCTCAATATTCGCTAAAAATGTCGTTGACGATCTAGATTTTTGGTGTTCTTAAACATGAATTTTCGAATAAATAGGTCACTACTAATGGTACTACACTATGTAATGCATACATAGCATAATATCTATTAAGTATATTGAAAGTATATAAAGTAAAAGTATTTTGAAAATAGCAACTGCCGAGTTTCTTGCTGGTTCTTCTCGGCAGGAACGGCATTCCGAACCAGTGGTAGACTCATTGACGATTGTAAAAAATCTTCTAAAAGTTTATTTGAATAAAAAAACATTTCTATTCTATTCTATTCTAATGGTCGTAAAGCTTGAGCTAAAACATAATATCATCAAAATTATTTTTTTTTTAATTTTAAAAAGTAAAAAATATTCATATCTATTTCTTCTTTATCAACCTATAAACGTCCACCCGCTTTCAGGAGTTCCGCAATGATTCCGTCATCACCAGGCGCTTTGTTGTTCTTGAGCTGTTTGAGAGCCATACTAATCTCGTATAGGCTGACTGACATCTGGGACATCTTCGGTATAGTTCATAAATCATAACGAATAATTGATCGTCATAGTCACCGTCGTTGGCAACAGATTTTGATTGACAATTGCACTGTCGATTCAACGAAATACAGTCGATTATCGAGTGCAGGCTCGCGTCACCGTAGAAAAAATATGTCGGGTCTCGTGACGTCACCACGCTCCTGCTTCCCTTGATGGATTAAATATAAACTATTTCTTTCTAAAATGTTTATAGTTTTTAATGCGCTTGATTATTTTTTTGGATATTTTGATACTTGATACAAATAAAATAATTGTAATCATATCAATAAAAAAAATGGATGGAGAAATTTTGCACTGTGAGTAAAAGGGTAGTTTTTGAAAAAAATATAGTCTCTTGGTGTATTGTTTGGATTTTCAAGTTGTAGGTACAAAACGGCTATAAAAGGACATTCCAGTGAAAAAAATTCACAGAGCAATTTTTCGCTGCAAGTTACATTGAAAAAATGTATTTTTCAAAATTTGGTGGTTTCGACTAGGAGTATATTTTGGATATTTTATATTTTGTTTCTAGACTTTACATGAATGTTTCAGGTGAAGAAAGTTTTAACCGAGCATTTTGCCGAACTGAGATATTAAGCATAAAAGAGTTTAGGTAAAAATACCTAACTTCCGTTCTAATTTTTTTTTGGATATTTATAAAATACGTTTAACTACTGATACTTTATCATTCTGTAAAGTTTCGTCGCCTGAGGAATTGATGTTGGGGTCCACTAGCTTCATTGCCTAGACTATATTTCTTCCTTCTGAGTTTGATTTAAAATTTCATTTAAATACTGTTTTTTGTTAGTTTTTTTTAATCGCGTATCTTTCTGGAGTTGAAGACTGAATCATGCCTGACTTAGCCCCAACGGAGATTGCCAGGGCACTCGAAATGCGAAGAAATGGTCAAACCTACAGAGTGATATCCAGAGATCTTCGTCGACCAGTTTCAACGATCCATCGCAGTATCCAACGGATCAGGGAGACCGGTAATTATGTGAGAAGAGCAGGACAAGGCAGAAAAAGACGCACTTCCAGTAGGGATGATCGTTTCATTCGGCTTCGTGGACGTAGGAACCCCCGTTTGACGGCCGTCCAAGCCCGACATGAGTTAGAAGCAGTGCGGGGTGTAACCGTAAGTGAGCGTACGGTACGAAGAAGGCTCGAAGAAGCTGGTTTGGGTTCATTTGTGCCCGCCAAGGCTCCAAGGCTCAAGGTAAATCATCGTAGAAACAGGTTAACTTTTGCTCAGGAACATCGACTTTGGAACGCGGACCAATGGAGTAAGGTAATGTTTAGTGATGAGTGCAGAATTCTCTTAAATCAAATTGACGGCAGGCAAAGAATATACAGACGCAAAGGAGAACGATACATTCAGACAAATTTTAAAACTACAGTTGCATACGGTGGTGGATCAATAATGGTTTGGGCGGGCATTTGTTTGGGAGCTCGCACAGACTTGGTAGTGATTGACAGAGGGAGTCTGACTGCAGACCGCTATATCAGAGAAGTTTTAGAAGAAAATGTCGTACCGTTTGCCCCATATATCGGTGACGATTTTGTTTTTATGCAGGATAATGCTCGGCCGCATACCGCTCGGGTAACTCAAGCTTATCTTAATGATATGAATATCACTGTTATGGAGTGGCCGGCGAGATCACCGGATATGAACCCAATAGAGCACGTTTGGGACTTGCTGAAAAGAAAAGTTAAGTACAGAATTCCAGCTCCTGCCAACGTGGGAGAACTGCGAATCGCCGTAGTTGAGGAATGGCGGAGACTATCCCAGGAGACCATCGATAACATCATACTCAGTATGCCTAGACGGGTAGAAACTTTATTAAGAGCACGTGGAGGAAATACGCGATATTAATCACCATTTTTCTAATTTAATTAATTGTTATTTTAATATTAAATTTCACTTTTCCCGGTTACATGAAAAGTTCAAAAAAGTACAATTTTTCACAAATAGCCTTTACTCGCAAAATCTGTTCTTAATGTGATCTCATTTTAAGTAAAACAAATGAAACTGTAAATAACAAAAGAAGTGTAGTAAGTAGATTTTAAAATAAAACCATATTTTTTTAATTATGGACCTTTTTTTTATGTTCCGCTAAATATGCCGGCGAGTTTATATTAAAAAAAAACATCTTAAAAAACCGACTTCAAACGCCCGCGCCTCTGCAAAGTATAATAATTAATAGTAATTTATTGTTTATTTTTTAAAAACTGCACGACCGATTTCGATATTTAAATGGGAGCACCTGGGAAGCAAAAAAAGAATTTTCCAAATTTGTTCAGGCGTCTTCGAGTAAACGGTGAAAATACATAAAAAAAAGATTCTGACGAATAGAGAACCTCCTCTTTTTAGAAGTCGGTTAATAAAAAACATTAGTTGACATAACGTATTATGATAGTGATAGCCTAGTGGTTAGGACTGTGGTCTCCTATTCCTATTGCAGGTTCGATCCCGGGTACACACCTCTGACTTTTCGGGGTCATGTGCGTTTAAGCAATTAAATATCACTTGCTTCAACGGTGAAGGAAAACATCGTGAGGAAACCTGCACATCTGAGAGTTCTCTATAATGTTCTCGAAGGTGTGTGAAGTCCGCCAATTTGCAGTGGGCCAGCGTGGTGGACTATGGCCTATAACCCTTCTCTGAGTGGAGACCTAAGCCCAGTAGTGGGCCATTGATGGGTTGCTAAAGATGATGAATGATTATGATAGTACTAACCTTGGTCTGCTTCAAGAGCTGCATTAACTTCTCCTTCTCTTTCTCCAACTGTGAGATTCTCTCTTCATTCTCCCGCAGGTTGTTGTTGCTGTCGATCATCTCCTGGTTGTGAGCCCTCATGGCTTGCACCACGGACGCCTTGATAGCTATCGCGCGGTTCAGCTCTTGGAGCTCTTGGTTCAATGCCACCTTTTATTAAAACAAGTATAAATTAATTTTATTTTTTAAAAACAAGCTTTAATAGCTGGCTACATTGATTTATTTAAAGATTCAGCATCACCTACAAATTCGTATGCCAAAACTGTCCATGCAATCACATAGATACAGATAAAATTACACTGAGACACCAACCGGGTCACAAAAACCAACCATACGATTGTAATATTAAGGTTCAGTTTTCTTAAGTGCGCTCAGTAGTGAGCTGTTGATAGGTTGCAGATGATGATGATTTAGTACTTACGCTTTTTTTGGAACTTCACCTCATTGTGGAAATATTATATTCTATTATATTCTAACAAAGTGGCATGGCATTCGGCTGCCCACAAGATAGTATAAAAAACTTATTACAATGTAATAGCTGTATAATAATATTGTAAAATGATTATTTTGAAAAGAGCAACTGCTGAGTTTCTTGCCGGCTCTTCTCAGCAGAATCCGCTTTCCGAACCGGTGGTAGATTCATGACGTGAAATAAATATTTTTTTAATTTTGAATTTTTTTTGATGCGATCACTATAACAATCTCACCTGTCCCATTGCTCTCTTTTCTGCCTCCAAAACCGCCTGGTCTTCATTCAACATCACGTCTTCGTCACACTTCTCCCCTTCTCCATTACTCTTAACAAATGACAACTTGATCTCGTGATCGATTAATTCTTCCTCCGTCTTCATATTAACTGACTGCAAGTCTTCCAAGCGCATCTTCATATCTTTGAGATAATCCATGACTTGTGTCTTTTGATTGTTATCATCCTGTAGTATGTCTGTGGTGCTCAAATTCTCTATTGTTAGATTACATTGTTCTGTCAACTCGTTCAGTTTACGCTCTATTTTCTCTTTGGCCATTTCAGCCAGTAAAGCCTTCTCGCACAGGTTAGTGTTTTCTATTAACATGTTACTGAGGTGCTCGGTCACTTGTTTATGTTTTTTGAGCAGTTCGGCGTACCTCGCTTTTTCTTTTTCGAGTTGTTCTTGTAACTGCTCATTGTTTGCCGCGTCCTCATCACTGATTATCGGCACTTTTCCGATTAGTTGGAGCCTGAGGTCGTTCACTAATTTATTTAATCTGGGGAAAACATAGATTAATGGGAAATACATAATATAAGTCGAAGTAAAAAATGAGAAAAATTTATAAAGAAGTTTGTAAAATCGGTTAGAATTGTTTGATTTTCCAAAAGAGTATTACGACAATCTCCAGGATGTAAGTTTTCTACAAAGATATACGATTTCTATTTCCATCATGATCGGTTAATTGGGTGAGTCATGAAAAAGTAACCGCCTCCGTAATCCGCCTTTATCCAGATAGTCGGTCCTAGTTCGGGATCTTCGCAAATAGTCACACACATACATTAAATGTTATAATTTAATATAAAAAATTCTTTTTAAATAACCGGCTTCAAACGCCCGCGCCCGCTCGTCCGATTTCGATTAAATTTAAATGAGACCACCTACATTCCCTTTGAAATAAAAAAAGATTTCCCCAAATCGGTTCAGACATCTTCGAGTAATCGGTGTACATAAAAAAAAAATCAGACGAATTGAGAGATAGTAAGTCTAAGTCTAGAGTCTAAGGAGAGATAGTATTTAATTCGATGCGTTAACATGAGTAGCCTTTAAGTATGTCATGCACTCTAAACATTTCTGTGATAGTGGCGTGTGATGCGGGTTGTTACGTTCCCATCTTAATATGTATTGAATAATTGTAAGTAGTATGCATTTTTGGAACTTCCCCTCATTGTGGAAATATAGCATTACATAGCATTATATCTATTGTATTGTAAACTTGTTTTTAAAAAGAGCAACCGCCGAGTTTCTTGCTGTATCTACTCAGCAGGAAGGGCATTCCGAACCAGTGATAGACTCATCGACGATTCAAAAGCACTTGTAAAAAAGTTTATTTGAATCATACTTATATTATACTCGTAAATGCGAAAGTGTGTTTGTTGGTTTGTCCTTCAATCACGCCGCAACAGGGCTACGGATCGACGTGATTTTTTGCATGGGCTGAGTGAACTCAAGGAAGTGGGTCCTGAAGGACCTGGAGAGTGACATAGGCTACTTTTTCTCCCGGAAAGTCAAAGAGTTCCCGAGGGATTTTAAAAACTAAATCCACGCGGACGAAGTCGCGGGCATCAGCTAGTAAATAATATTTCTATTCTATTCTCACCTAAGAATCTCAGCCGCTTTAGCGTCCTGGTTGATGATGGGCTTGTTGCGGATGCGTCTCGCGCGGTCCGCGTACCGGAGCGTCGACACCGTCTCATCCAAGTTGTAATCCGCCGGACTCACGCACGCCACCATCAGGGTCAGTGAATTACCACCGAGACTGTCTGCAAACAATGTAGGTATAGACAGCACAAGTGTTAATTGAACATAAGAGTATATGAGATATAATTTAATATAAAAAATAAAAAGTATATAATTTATTGTTAATATCATAATTATTTCTGATTTTTCGATTGGTAAATTTCGTAGATAAGGGGGGGGGGGGGGGGGGTATTATTTTCGACATTTTGCCCAATTGAGCAATTGAGCAAAAACTATTATATGTAAAAATCTGTTTTAAAATATATAGGTAAAGGCCTTTCATATTATGATACCCTATTCGAAATTTCAAACCCCCGATTTTCCCCTTTTTTAATAAAACTAAAAATAATTTTCGATTTTTTTTTATTCCAATGATGTTGGGCCACTATTATACACAACTATTCCAAATTTCATGTTGATATTTTTAATAGTTACTGAAATAATCGACTGTGACAGACGGATGGACGGACGGACGGAGAAAGTCTCACCATAAGGGTTCCACTTTTACCATTTTGGTACAGAACCCTAAAAAAGATTACTACGAAAACCAAAAGAAAGAACCTCCTCCTTTTTTGAAGTCGGTTATAAACACCCCCCGACATGTGAATCTATGGCCGGACTATGTACGATATACCTGACATCCTGTTTACCCAGGTTTCTGCTCCATCATCAGATCCTCCTCAATCCTTGACCATCATCTATCTAACACCTACTCATTGAGACAATTCTAAACAGCCTAAACACACTATATCTGCTGTAAGTTGCTGAGGAGTAGTATCCTACAGACTACTTGATGCTGCAGCATCACCTCAAGGTTACCATGCCTTGGAAATAATTGTGTGTATCAGTACCCCAAATTTTAAATCAATCACACCAATGAAAGCTTGTAAGACCCTTTGATCAAGTAGGAAATGAGCCAAAGATCTTCAAACGCCTGAGCAGATATTCATAAATTATAGCTAAGATCCACCTCAATTACATAAGCTTTCAAACGAAAAAAAAACACATCAAAATCGTTCTATTGGGTAGGCTGCTACGAGGGAACAGACAGACACATACACACCTTAAACTTATAACACCCCTCTTTTTTTGTGGGGGGTTAAAAGATTTCTTCAAGCTTGTGAGGAAGGCTACATTGTCTGGTAGGAGGCTTTGGCCATAGCTAGTCGCTGCCCTACCGTCAAAATAAAAAAAATCGTCATTGTCAACTAATAGACATTTGGACTTGTCTCATATTAAAGGACTTGTACATACAGCTGTCTTGAACAGCCTGTATTCAGCAGCTCCCTAGGACTCATCTGATGTTTTGGTCTACTTAGAAAAAGAGTTTATGTACTTTCTGAACTGGTGGTAGAGTCTTGACGTATCTAAGAGCCGCAGGTTGGCCTATGTGACATAAATAAATTAATCTATCAACACAATATTTTACATTGCAAGACAACTTTTCCAACGCCTTGGGACCCCAATATCTATCAGTTCTTTGAATGATGTGCCCCACGCAATGCCACATTAACTTCGCGACTCAACTACAATTTTCCTTACCTTGCAACAATCTTGTGAGCTTACTATCCCTGTAGCTAATAAAGCTCCTGTTAGTGCCGTCTCCCAACGCAGATATAACGTTACCCAGGGCTAGCAGACCCTGGTTGATCTTCACCCCCTCTTTCAACCGTTCACCAACCGCCTTGGTCTTCTTGATGCGTTCTGAACCAGCCAGATCAACGAGGTGAAACTTTGAGGTGGTTGCGAGATTCCTGTAACAATGGCAATTGTTTAAGTTGTTTAAATCTTTGCATATGCATAAAATTGGTGAGCATGTGAATCCAAACACTAGGTATTTGCCTTTAATTTTTGTTTCAGGCATCAGGCGACGTATACAGGACGCACGAAACCAAACGTCGATCCAGAGTTTGTTTCTTTCTAGACTGAGTAGAGACAAGATGAAATTACGAAACAAAAAAAAAATTATTTCATGCTTTCAACCAGTGTTAGAACGGGACATAACTGACAAAATTCTAATGGCAGGGTCCAGTACAAAATATATGAGTAGAGTGCCACCCATCGCATGTCCGAATTTTTCCTATCAGAAAATATTCCTTTTTACAAAAATCTTCTCCATTACTTACTTGTCGGTGCGACTATCCTTGGCTATGACGATGGTGAAGACGGCGTGGCTGCGACTCGAGGCTTGGTGCATGGCGGTGGAGCCCGTTATCCGACCGGTGGACCCTTGCTCTAGACTCTAGAGCCATCACCGTCCCCATGTCGATGTCACTGGTAACTCCATTACTTACTTGTCAGTGCGACTCTCCTTGGCTATGACGATGGTAAAGACGGCGTGGCTGCGACTTGAGGCTTGGTTCATGGCGGTGGAGCCCGTCACACGACCGGTGGACCCTTGTTCTAGCGCCATCATCGTCTCCATGGTTGATGTTACTGGCAGCTCGGTTATACCTGAAAATAAATACACTCAAACTGAAGCTCGAGTTAAGTTACAGTAGTTAGTAAATATGTGAATTGGCATAGAGATTAAATCAATGATTAACATTAATAAGAAAAGTGTAACCACACATGACTCAGAACTATTATCTTGAGTTATTAAGATTTCTACTTGTAGTAGTAGGAAGTACCCAGTTAAAGTATTAAGGTTTGCCTTTGAAAACAAAAATATTAAACTGTTTGTATATATCTAGAGATATTATTTGTAGTGACAGGTATGAGTAAGAAAGTACCTTAATGATGCTTTTTTTAAGATAAATGCATAGTAAACAAACAAGTGTAAATTAAAAAATTTATTTTTTAAATACAAGCTTTTAGTAGCTACATCATTAGACTCATCATCTAGGATCAAAGTTCTTGTCATGACGAATCAAACGAGCCCAAACTCAATGGGGTTACATCGTTTTATTACAGAGTTCCGATAGCCATCTTCCGTCAGATCAGCTCCATGTCACAATAATATTGCATTGTCATCCGATTTACACATACATGCAAAATTGCAGCTCAATCGGAAACCGGGAAGTGGTTCTAATTCATCTTGCAAAATTTGACCCAAACAAACAAATTAATAAACTGGTCAAGCTAAATAAAAGCTTGTAACAAAATAAAACAAATATGTAGAATTATTATTACCTGGTAGGATGACACCTTTGTTTATGTCCTCCCTTATTTCTATAATGCTGTGACCCCTTTCCTTTCCTGAGAGCAAATCATAGCATTGCTCCTGGTATAACTCCATGAATGATACACTCACTTTGAAGATAAACTTATCGTCATGTGTGTCTATGTAGTCAAATATGTCTGCTACAGCTTGAGGGATCACACCTATAAAGAAAATATAGAATACTGATGAAACTGATTGTTTATTTTAATCTGGGCTGCAAAATGCTATCCTTGTTCCACATTGACTCGATTGGAAGAATGATACATGAATGCATCAAGGCAATAAAGACAGACAATATTTAAATGATATAGTACTCTTGTATGGTAAATCTGTAAGCTAAGTTATGTTTAGTTACTAACAAAACAAGTGTAAATTAAAAAATTTATTTTTAAATGCAAGCTTTTATTAGCTACATCATTAGACTCTGGATATCATCTAGGATCAGAGTACTTGTTATGACGAAACAAACGAGCACAAACTCGATGGGGTTACGTAGTTTTATTACAGAGTTCCAATAGCCATCTTCCGTCTCCATCATCAGATCAGCTCCATGTCACATTGTCATCAGATATACACATAAATGGAAAATTTCAGCTCAATCGGAAACCGGGAAGTGGGTCTAATTCATCTTGCAAGATTTGACCCAAACAAACAAATAAATAAATAAACTGGTCAAGCCAACAATGTTATATTTCCATAGATTCACCATCAACGCGTCAAAAACGGCACGGTTTAACTGCTACTAATAGTAGCAAGTTAGCTCAGTCGCGCGTTATTTCACAAACCGAAAGCATGCCTTGGTGCTCCGTAAAAAAATTTAAATACAGTCCAAATTATATCAAAAAACAAGATGGAATATCATACTTTCGATAAGAAAATATTTTGTTTACATTTATATTCCACTACATTAACAATATAATCACGAAATGTTGCTTAATTTAATTAATTTGTTATGAAAATAACAATATTTCTGCGGCGCAGCTATCACAGTCACACATACCGCGCGAGGAAGAGAACGCGATAGGCACGTCTGAGCAACATTGATTCAAGAATATAAATGGAGTAGTTTATTGTTTTTTTTTAATTATTATTTTTTTAACGATTTTTTGTTATTAAACATTTAGACGTACTAATGCAAAAAGGATCCAACTGTCAAACATTAATTGTCTTTTCTATTTAACTGCTTGAAAAAAATCGGTACAACACGTTCAGTACCTACTAGACTTAAAAGACTGTAATTTTATTAATTATGTTAAGACAAAATAAAAATATATTATTATAAAGACAAATTTTAATGTACAATAATTATTATTGTGTGTAAATAATTATATAAAAAATTGCCACTCCACTTCGGAACTATTCTTACATCGATGTAATCCGGTAAAAATGAATGTTCCGCGGGTGATTTGCAAAACGTCGTACGTGTCGCACATTCATTACAAACTGTACCTTAAACGTCCAGTCATATGGTTGGTTTTTGTTGACCCGGTTAGTGTCTTAGTGGATTTTATCTATCTATCTATCTAGAAATAAATAAAAAACTGTTTTAGAATGCTCAAGTAAAGGCCTTTCATATGATACCCCACTCGGTATAGTTATCTTACTTTGAAATTTCAAACCCCCGATTTTCCCCCTTTTTTAATCAAACTAAAATAATTTTCGCGTTGCTTTTATTTTTCCTGTAAAATATACATAAACCTCTATTAACCATAATTATTTCAGATTTTTCGATTGGTAAACTTCGGAGATAAGGGGGGGGGGGGGGGGGGAACGGTATTTTTTTCGACATTTTGGCCGATTAATCAAAAACTATTATATATAGAAATAAATAAAAACTGTTTTAGAATGCACAAGTAAAGGCCTTTCATATGATACCCCACTCGATATAGTTATTTTACTTTGAAATTTCAAACCCCCGATTTTCCCCCTTTTTTAATAAAACTAAAAATAATTTTCGTTTTTTCTTTATTCCAATGATGTTGGGCCACTATTATACACAACTATGCCAAATTTCATGTCAATAGCTTTAATAGTTACTGAAATAATCGACTGTGACAGACGGACGGACGGACGGACGGACGGACGGATGGAGAGTCTCACCATAAGGGTTCCATTTTTACCATTTTGGTACGGAACCCTAATAACTTTCCTTGTTCTTATCATTTGTCTTTAGCTTCATTAAAGCTCAAAAGTTTTGTTTTTTTTTTCTGTTTGAGTCTGCGATCAGTCGACTGACTATAAGCACATTTTGTTGGTAATGTAATCCACCATGTAGGTGACTTTGGCAGACTTAACAACTGAACTGTTCCCATACAATGCAATTTACAACTACCCCACGTCCAATAGTAAAAGTAACAATTGGTTGCACAGAGTGTAAAGCATGTAAAGCAGCATTTTGTTTACATTGCTATAATGAAAAACACATTTGATTAATTAGTTCGTATAATGTTTGCCCTAATAAAACGTTTTCTTTGTCTTTTATTTTTGTTTATTTCATACATAATATACAAAGCCCGATCCCATAAAAATACTCATGATTTTTACCATTTATCTTTAGTATAAAAAAACTTTCACGAAATTTTATTTAACTTTCTTAAAGTATAGGTCTTTTGCTATACATTCACATAATTTTTACTAATATATTATGCCACGCTCATAAAAAAAATAAATGGAAAAATTGTATCAAGAAATGAGTCACATGTGACTCCTGAACTTATTCCCAAAGTTCAATAAGACTGTGTGTTCAATAATGTGACTCATTGGACAGTTAAGTTGTTAAGGTCTGCTGTCCTTAAAACTGTACATTATCGAGCATGTTAGTTAGCTCACTTAATCTCTTTGCTGTTTCCACTGTTAGAAGCCTGTTTACCAGTTTACATAGTTTCCGGTGACTGTCTTTGTATTCATTAATTTCTTCATTTACTGTTTGCATTTCTAGATATTGGTTGATAAAGCTCAAAGGAACATTATTTATTTATACAAAAAGAAAAATGTTTACACAGACAGTACAGTTTGGTGTAAACATAAACTCATTTGAGTTTTTCCATACACCATTCGCAATCGACTTCGATACACGAAAAATAAATCTAAAATTATATCTTCAATTAAATTTATGTGTATCTATGATAATATAATCTTAATATAATATTAATATATGGTATGTAAAAATATTGTAATGTAGAGATAGCAAAAATATAATGTGAAAGATCAAAATCTGAAAAGGCTACCAACCTAGTTTAGTGGAGTCTCCATCAGATCCAGAATAATTTGTTCCCATTGTGTAGGTTTTCCCTGAGCCAGTCTGACCATAAGCTAGTATGGTAACATTGTAACCTGAAATATTTAAATAATTGTAGTTTTACAAAGGCCTGTAAGTAACTAAAACATCAACAAAATCATCCATTCCAGTAATTGAAGCATAGCACATGTTTCATTTAAAACAACCCCAACATGTGAATGCTTAGTAGGAAAAACCTATGCATTCTAGTGAGAGCTTTGACGGGACATTGTAGACTAAATAGACACATGTATAACCTCAAGCTCCAGGGCTCAGATATATGCAGGCTCTGCCAGGGATCGGTGGAAATGCAGCTGCATATTATCTGTTACTGCCCCGCTTTAATGCATAAACGAAGCATCCATCTAGGGAAACACATCGTGCACCCTGAGGAGGCTACACTCATCCCAGCCAAGAAAGTGCTGCTGTTCCTGGCGGCAACGAGTATCAGAGAGGAGTTTTAAAAAGTGGCGAGCACAATGGACCCGCAACGGTCGACATGCTACAAGGGCCTCAGGACCTACATAGCCGCAAATAAGAAGAAGAACATGTGAATGTATGGCTGCACTATGCACAATATACCTAAGATAATGTTATCCAGTTTTCTGCTCCATCATCAGATCCTTCTCCTCAATCTAACATCATCTATCTAACACCAACTCATTGAGACCATTCTAATGAGCCCAAACACACTATATCTGCTGTAAGTTCCTGAGGACTTGTGTATCCCGCAGACTACTTGATGCTGCAGCATCAGCTCAAGGTTACCATGCCTTAGAAATTATCAGAAGTAATAATACAACAAATTTTAAATCAATCACACCAGTGAAAGTTTGTAAGACACTTTAATCAAGTAGGAAATGAGCTGATGATCTTCATACACCTGAGCAGATTTTCATAGATCCACTTCAATTACGTTAGCTTTCAAACAGAAAAAACTGCATCAAAATTGGTTTGGTCAGTTTGATTGAAAGCTTCGTTAGGGAGCTACAAGGGAACAGACACACAGATACAAATGTGAAATGAATGAGGGGCAAAAATATGAGTTTAATTAAAAACTGCCATATCCCCTTTCAAGTTAGCCCTTCATCTATATAGACATCAGCCTGTGATCATCAGCTAGTTTAAATTGTAGGAAGAACAATTGCACTTTTGAGCTACTCATAGACAGTAATAAAATTCCTGTAGGTACCAGTAAGCAGTGATAGCCTACTAGTTAGGACTGTGGTCTCCTATTCAGGGAGTCGTAGGTTCGATCCCATGTACACACCTCTGACTTTTCGGAGTTAAGTGCGTTTAAGCAATTAAATATCACTTGCTTCTACTGTGAAGGAAAACGTCGTGAGGAAACTTGCACATCTGAGAGTTCTTCATAATGTTCTCGACTGTGTGTGAAGTCCGCCAATTCGCACTGGGCCAACATGGTGGATATAACCCTATCCTATATATGGCCTATAACCCTTCTCTGAGAGGAGACCTGCGCCCGGCAGTGCGCCGTTGATGGGTTGCTAATGAAGATGATGAGGTAAGTACCTTGAAATAATTTGCCAATGAGTCCTTTAACAGCTGTGTCATAGAATTCCTGTTGAGTGATATGTTGCGCAAACACATAGTTGTAAGTAAAAGACAGGTCCTTTATCTGCACCTGAGGATTCCCAGGCACCACTTCTATGCACTCATCGCAGCCTCGGTCAATCTCACTTTGCATCAAAGGCCTAATTCTAAGCGCAACCTGTACTGTATCTATGGGGGCTTTGCTATCCGCGTCCGTCATGTTGGCCGAAAATTAATCGGATAGTTATTCTCGGCCGAAACTTATAATATATATTTCAAAGGATGAACTTTTTTCATTTCTTTCTCCACATGACCGTTACTCAGAAAACGTCAAGTTTGTCTTTTTTTTTAAGATTTATTTCATTCGTAACTGGTCAGTAGGAACGTTAAACCTGAAAATATAAATTCGCACCTCCTTAGACTCGTAAAACATACAAAAATAGAAAACATTCCTCAAGTTTTACGCTACTAACTTTTAGCATAACTGCTGATTAGTAAGTACAAAACAATGTTTTTAAGTACCTGTTCTTATATGGATTTAAAGAATCCTTAAAACTATCAAGCACATAAATTTATTATTCAAATCACAGCCGTTTTATTTATTATAATTATTTCACAATCACAATCATGATCAAAAAATGCATAAATAAAGACTAAAACCTAAGTGAATTTCAAATTGTAAACGGCTGAATTTCGATGTTTCGAACCATAGACCACGAACACTAGTTTCGAACTCGAACTTCGAAGGTTGACGTTGGATTTTTTTTTTAATTTCGAGGTTGCTATTCACAAAAATTATCACTTGTACTTAAGTCTTCCCTTTATATGTTTGTGGTACTTGTGCACTGCCTTAAAAAAATGAAAAAGTCCATCGTGAGGTTGTTGGTCTTGTGTCATCTGTGGATAGTGGATAATGGATTGCAGACTATACGAGGTTATTCGTCTGTGATGTGGACTATTAATTATTGACGTTTATGTTGACGTTGTCAAACACTAAAAAACGAGCGAAAATTCATAAACTTTTCAAGGAATTCTGTGAAAACGATATACGATATACTTATAGTGTACTGTGTATTTTTATATTTTTACACGAAAAACAACACCCTTTTAATAATTAAGTGAATAAACTAGCTTAAGAGTTTAAATTTGTAGCAATGTGAGTGCAATCCTGGAGAAATAGAATCGCGTCATGCCATCCAAAACTAGAGGCCGCGCCACAAAATCTTCTAAAGAAAACATAGGTGTCGTGAAAACTAAGCCAAAAACATCGGCTAAAGTATTGAAAGGTACAAGAAAACCTCTATCGGATAAAACAAATTCAGCATCTGACGATAATGCGTCTCCCTGTGATAAATCGAAAAATCCTGTTGCTAGTGTACCTGATACACAGGTAAAGAATGTTTGCGTGGACAATGTAAAAAGACCAAGGAGAGATCGACGTCTCCCCACACGGTATAAGGAAAATGAAACCTTAACAAATCTATCAAATAGTTGTATTACATCACCATCTAAGCAAGAATCTCCAGCATTTAAAACTCCTTCCCCAGTACAAAAGACTAACGTTGTAAATAATACTCACGCCACAAAGAATCCAACTAAAAAATCAACTGTATTGGCTAAAAAGGTACAACTTTCATCAGCTAAAAGTCCTGTTAAAACTCTTGATTGTAGTATATTAAAGAGTAGGCCAAAAAGAATTTGCCGGCTACCAAGCAAGTTTGAAGATCACTCCATTAGCCCCAATAAATACATACCATTACAGCCTATTAATGCTAGTACACCTTTTGCAACTAAAACTAAGAAGGTAATTAAGAATAATGCTACAACAAATGTAAGTGCCATATTAGATATTACACCTGAAAAATTGCCTAATTTGACAACTAAAAATATAAATGAAGAAAATATTGAAACTGTAAGCACAATACAAAATAGTACACCTGAAAAACGGCCTAGGCGAGCAGTAAAAATCAAAAAAGTGTATGATGAAAATACTGATAATTCCACAAACACTTCACCCATACTGCCCAAAAAAAGAGTGACTAGACAAAAAGCTGTAAGCAATGGTATAAAGCAAAAAGCTGTGGCAGATAACAATAATAATGCTAAGAAAAATAAAAAAGTACAAGAGTCCCCATCAAAATCACCAGACACACCTGGCAAAATATTTAAAACAAGAGAAAAAATTTCAAGCAAAAATACTTCATTACGATTATTGGATGATAACAAAAACCAGTTAAAAAGAGACTCGAATAAATTGGATGTGTATGAATTTACATTTGATCCTAATGAAGAACCACCACCAGCAAAGAAAAAGAAGAAGAAAGCAGCACCCAGAAAGCCTAAACCCAAAACTGTTACTATAAAGAGTAGTTATGATAGGATTTTAGCAGCAGCTTTAGCTAATTTGAAAAAAACAGTTGCTGCAAAGTCTTCAAATGCTGAAAATAATATTCAAAATAATGGAGAAAGTGCAACAATCATCAAAGAAAATATTAATATTGAAAGTGTTAATCATACTGAAGGAGTTGCAATACCTAACAAAGAAAATGCTAATAATATTAACACACAGAATATTATACATAATGGAGTAGTTACAACAACAACTATCAAAGACAGTATTAATACAGAAAATACTAAACATAATGGAGAAGAATTAATGACTACCAAGCAAAATACTAACAATGATGATAATAATCGCATATACACATCTGCAAATGATGAACATTCGAATTTTGTGAAAGAAAAGAGTATTGCTACTGAAACAAATTATCACTCAGTTAGAGTAGAGGACATTGCTCGTGATTTCCAAATCAATGAAGATGACCATGCTATTGATTACTCACCTGTCAATTCTCCAAGTCGACCAATAACTCCTACAGATCATGTTCAGTGCAATGTGCAGGTCCAAACTCCACATTCTATAGATCCTCTGGGTTTACGTGAGGATAGCTTCTTTAACGAAATACCTGTAGCTAGCAGTAGTATGAACGTATCTGTAAGACATCCTGAAGCAAGTCCTTGGAGGGTGGAATTTGGTAGTTTACCCATAAAATGGCAAGTTAACACTTACGTCAAACCGAACATGACACCAGCATTTGAAAGCTCATTCATTAATTTTAATGATACTAAGAAAAAGCATGTCTATACAAATATTGTACCAGAAGCCCACAATCCAATACCTCACACTGATGACACTTCAAATCTTAAACAGACAAGTATAATCTCCTTTATAAAAGAAGTTGTAGAAAGAAATGCAAACAAAAAGAACAAAAAATCAACACCTGTTAAAGATAATTCTCTCTTTGAAGATTTACCGAGTACATCTGTTGTTCATCACAAAACACCTAACAAAGAAACTCCACATAAGAATAGTACAACCTCCAATATAACCCCAGAAGCTGGAAAACAGCATGAAAATGGCAGCAGTAATCTGTCAAATGATAAAGAGAATTCAAGTATGCTAAATAAAGAAAACAGTACAGAAAATGTGACACCAATCGATGTGAACAAAAATTCAGATAAAAACAATACTTATTTCGGTTTTGATGATATCGAAGATCAGGAGAATGTTTTTCCTATTAAGATAAATGATAGGGCTAAATCTTTAAGGTCTCGTACAAGAGGTATTCTTCAAGAAATAAATGAACATAAAGGTCCAACTAGAGCAGTGATGCCAGTTGCAGCAAAATCAAAGCCGGCACAGAATAAATTAAATAAAAATGAACTGAAATCTGCAACAGAACCACCTGTGTTCCCTGAGGTTGCAGTTGATGGTTGCACAGACACAACTAATGCACAAGAATCATGTGTTCCTGAAAATTTGGATGCTGAGGATCAGTCTGTACATCTATTTGAAGATATAGATTTGTTATTTATACACCATCCTAAGGTTAGTAAACTTATCAATTAGTAACTTTCGCCTGTAACTGTCTGCATGGAGTTAGGTTTTAAAAATCCCACTGGTACTTTCAGTTTTTCTGGGATACAAGGTAGCCCAAGTCACGCCAAGTTCTCAAATATACCCATGCAAAAATCACAATGTGATGCAATATGCTCCTTTGCTGCATGATTGAAAGACAAATCAACAGAGAAACACAATTTTGCATTTATAATATTAGGCAGGATTACTTAGTAAAATTTTACATAAGATTATCATTTTTGCAAATATTTGATGAAAGATTTATTTCCATTTAAGGGAGGTATTTATACAATACCTTTAAATATAAGGCAGCTTACATATGCCAGTTACTACTCAACCAGATTAAATTAAACAAGAGATACTTTGCAAGGAGATCCTCTGTTCCACTAATAAATTACATTATTGTTCAGTATACATTTTTCTTTTAAGATATTTGACTGACTAAGAAATATCACTTCAACAGTTAAAAGTGTATGAGCAGTTGCACCCTAAGAGTTTTTAGGTGATGTAGGTTAAATTAAAAAAAAAAAAAGGTTTTGGTACCTATCTAGACACCTACCACAAAATAAATCCAAAATCATCAATGAAATGCAATTTTAATAAATTATAAATATAGTTTTACAATTATCGTCTTTCAGCCTACTCGAAAGAGCTATGGGAAAGCCAAGAAAGTTACATTCATCCAGAAACCTGTGGTTGGTTCTGATGACAGCTCGATGAGTGATCAAGAGGTTGAGGCCAATAATCCTGCAGTCTCAAGTGACGAGGAAGACTTGAATGATCTGTCATTCAAATTGCCTTCAGAAAGACCTAAAAAGACAATGAAAAAGAAGAAGCCCAAGAAGCAATTGTCTAAAAAAGAGGTAAGCATATTTTCTTCTTCTCTCTTTATTCTTGCGTATATACCTTACATAGGGTGTACCTAATTTAATACAACAACTAGCTGATGCCCACAACTTCGTCCCTGTGGATTATATAGGATAGGCTCTCCACTATACCTATCCAAAAAATCACGTCAATCCGTAGCTTTGTTGCAGCGTGATTGACGGACAAACCAACAAACAAACACACTTTCGCATTTACAATATGTATTAGTAAGGAAGAATTAATACTGCTGATAATAAAGGCGATCTAATTTAATTTTAGAACACAAAAGCTATCATTGTGACTTAAATATGATAGTTAGATATATATTCCCTCGGGGACATTTTTGTAGAGAATAATAAGTACTTATGTAGTATATAATTTTTATGCATCATCAATAGTTTTCTCAACACACCCCAAATAATGCATTTTTCAGGCAATATTTTGCTACTTAGGGTTATTGCAATTTTCTTAAGCTTAATAAATTATAGCCTATGTTACTTCCTGATAACTTTGCTTTCTATTGTTGAAAAAATGGTTAAAATCGGTCTAGTAATTACAGAGCCTATTCGGTACAAACAAACAAAAAAATCTTTCCTCTTTATAATATTAGTATATAGTATACAACAATAAACCCTTCCAGCATATGTGTTTCCTGCCACCTATAATTTGAGTACCTTCAAGGCAAGAGTGAATAGGCATCTTCTAGGCAAGCGCGCTCCAACCTAGACCTCATCAATGCTTCCCAGCGTTGATTGTTGTCAAGCGCAAGCCTACCTATTAATAGAAAAAAATCTACATACCACAATGAGTAGATTAATAATTTTTTAAAACTACAAATTGTTCCAGGAGAAGGAGGTAGAAGCGTGGGCGGCTGGCTTTAACTCAATGTGTGAAGATATAGATGGGTTTGATTTGGTCGTAGAATAAGACTTAAATTATGTTATCATCGAGATTATGTTATAATTTTGTATATTAATAATTTTTACTGTGACTAATTCTGTTGTGCACAGTCACTAAACTAAACTAAATTGATAGGTCTTAAGGTGAAATCTATAAATCGTTCTCTATCTCTGCTCTAGACTCAAGATAGAGTTAAAATGAGATACAAATATGTCCTGACATAAATCTGTCTCGTTTTAACTCAGTAGTGAGCCTAAGTCTCGTGCTATCCCTTTCATGATACTCCCTGCGAAAAAAGATATCACTAGACCTGTCAATTTAATTTAGAGATTGTGTACAACAGAATTAGCCATATCTTAAATTTACTGATTTTAAGTTGAATGGGGAAAAAGACAAACCTTTACATTACTTTTAGCTGTATTTTGAATGTAGGTCACACTAAAGTTAGTGAAATTATGATTATTTATTTATTGTTTATTTTTAGAAAAAACTGGTTTAATTGGCCCAGTTATTTAGTTGCTAAGAAGCGAGCTCGCGCCTGTACTGTCCTACAGATGCATTTTGCGATCTTTTTTATTTGATGACAATATAATACTTGACTGCGATCTCACCTGATTGTAAGTGACGATGCAGTCTATGGCTAACTTGGAAGGGGTATGGCAGTGTACATTCAAACCATACAGCAATTTGTTTCTACACGCCATCGTGACGGAACGCTAAATCGCTTGGCGGCACGTCTTTGACGGTAGGGTGGTAACTAGCCACGGCCAAAACCTCCCACCAGATAGAGTTCAATTTACTTTATTTAGGAGTCTCTAGGCTAACTCAGAGCTAGAAGTTTTGTGACCTGTACTTAGCGTGCATTCCATTTTAGTGTCTTAAACTTAAAGGCGTCCATTAGACGACAGATTTTGTTGTCACACTTCACACTAATATTATAAAGGCGAAAGTTTGTGTGTCTGTGTGTATGTTTGTTACTCTTTCACGCAAAAACTACTGGACGGATTCGGCTTAAATTTGAAATGGAGATAGGTCATACCCAGGATTAACACATAGGCTACAATTTATCCCGGAAAAGTAGAGTTCCCGCGGGAATCAAAAAACCCTAATCCACGCGGACGAAGTCGCGGGCATCAGCTAGTATATTGTTATTATCTCTTGTCTATTACTGAACGCATGACGTTTAGTCATTTATACCACAGTCATTAATAGGGCTGATGGATAACCTATTTAACATTGCATTGACTTGTAGAACCTATTGAGGGACCAGCTCTTGAGGGACCATACCATAATAATATTATTCTGTGACGTCATGCCGTGAATCAGTCCCATAACAGTTCACTCCATATAAATTGTGTTGCCATTTTATTTTAAGTATAGAATAATATCCGTATTTAAAAACGGATTTTATTTAAGGCGCACTAATCGTGTCTGCCCGCGAAATTCAAATTTAATTTGGTCTTTCGCAATTTGTAAACTAATACAACAGAGTAGGCTTATGGCATTCTAATTGCGCCAATGGCAGTATCATCTTCACAGGTTTATATAAAAATCTTTACTTGAAAGTGCCCAGCTTAAGAAATTAGCCCGAGTATCGAGTTTGACGTGAGTTACTCACAAATTAGTCGATATTCTGACTAATTTCTTAAACTGGACACTTTCAAGTAAAGATTTTCATATAAACCTGTGAAGATGATACTGCCATTGGCGCAATTAGAATGCCATAAGCCTACTTTGTCGTATTAGTTTACAAATTGCGAAAAACCAAATTAACTTTGAATTTCGCGGGTAGACCCGTTTAATACGCCTTAAGCTAAAATAATGTTTTATTTTTAAAATAACTAAGCATTTTAAGTTAACTTATAATATATAGAAGTAAGTTTTAATTTTAAGACGCGGGAATTTCGTCTTGTTTTTAATGTTTTACAGGATTATTATTCACATTTTATTATTCACACTTCACTTTATAGATGACATGCTAAGCTTTAATATTACGTTCAGAAATTTAATATTGATTAATGTTTAACTTTTTAATTATTGTATAAAAATATATTTAGACATATTAATATAAGACTAACTGCATACAATGTAAGTTTACAATAAATACCTACATCTTTAATCTTCAAAAAATGTTTTATTTGTAAAAACTAATTAATTTGACCCTAATTAAGTTTAATGCGTCTGTCAGAGGTTATCTATTACAAAAGTAATATAATGGTCTAAGATCCGAAGAGAGGTCGTCCTTCACTCATCTGTTTACCAGATGAAAAGTATTGACGTGATAACATCTTATAAATCGATGAACACCGCTGCACGCACGAAAAAGTGTCACGTTCCGCCTGAGCCTGTGCGTGCAAGCGAGAGTGCGGAACAAGCGATAGAGAGGCACGATCGGCCCAAGCGTTGGCTTGTGACTATCCCGCCAGTCATAACTGTAATTTTCAATTAAGTCCTTCATTGTATTATACAAAATAATGATAATTCAGTGAATAATTCAATTCAATTCACAAAAGTATGCAATTTTTCATCAATGTTTCTTTATGACGTTATCACGTAAAACTAGATCATCCGTAAACCGACTTTACACATAAACAATTTTTTTACGGAATATTATCTATAAAAATCCAAATCGCAATTGTATTGCTTATTAAAATATATGTTCAGGGCTATTTAAAAAAAATAACTATGATTGTTCTATCCACGTTTCACTCTCCTGTTTACAGAACGAACTTAAAAGAAATTAAAATTACCTATTTATTTATCGGAACATGCAAATTTCTCTATTATGAATAAATGACAAAAAAGCGTGGATATAATTCGTTCCAGCGATTCATGAGACAGTAGGTAATGATTAACCTGTAAGTTCTCTTTTTCCTCATTGTGGAAACACTGCATACATAGCATAATATCTAATATTGTAAACTTGTTTTGAAAAGAGCAACTGCCGAGTTTCTTGCTGGTTCTTCTCGGCAGGAACGGCATTCCGAACCAGTGGTAGACTCATTGACGGTTCAAAAGTACTTGTAAAAGTTTATTTGAATAAAAACATTTCTATTCTATTCTATTCTATTCTATTCTATTCTATTCTATTCTATTCTATTCTATTCTATTAGCAGATAAAGTATATAAACAGGTAACTCGGCACAAGTAATTGCACCGATCTGTTTTCTAATTGATATACATATTAAAATAAAGATAATTTTATTGGAAATGCGATGGTATATTATTGCCTTTAAAAAAATCGTTCATGAATCACTATTGCCAGGCTTTAAAATTTCAAAATTTTAATTTATAAAATAGCCTTGACCATATTTTAATAGACAATACAATTGCAATTTGTTTTTTGTAGATATATTCGATAATAAGCGTGTTAAAATTTTTTTATCTGGTAAACAGATGAGTGAAGGACAGAAGGATCTTCTATTTTGTTATTATGTAGATGTAGTTATAATTTAAAATTATTATTAGATATATTTAAAAATTACTGTCGCCATCTACTTACCTACATAATATTATTCTGAAGTTGTGTATTAACTATTATCATGGTATTAACTTTCCTTTTCCTATGATTGAAGGGTTGGTTAGGGGGTTGGTTGACTATAATAGACTAGACAGCGACATCTATTGCTACTAGATGTCGTTGTTACATTAGTTAAAAAACTTCCCCGCGCTCGATGACGACCCTATCGTCAGTAGCGCGGGGCCCCACACCGAACACGACACTGCTCCGCTCGCGGCGGCAACCCTGCCCGCCAGCGAGCGGAACCCCCTGGACTGACGTCGGCCCATCGCACGGTGGCGACACATCGCCCGTAGCGTGGGCCCACAAACCGGACCCGACATCGCTCCGCTCGCGGCGGCAACCCTGCCCGCCAGCGAGCGGAGCCCCCCTCTATGACGTCCATCCGCAAGGCCCCTGCTCCACACGGACCAGAAGCCCCAGCCGCCATGCCAAGACGGCTGAAAGAAAAACACCGGAGAAGTGCTCTTCCCCGCGCCCCGCCCGGGTAATGAGGCTACGCCTCGAAGCCCGCACCCTTCGCTGGCCTCGGCCAGTGAAGACGACCCGTGCTGCTGCTAGTTAAAAAATATTGAACCTCCATAAAAGATGGCGCTATATATAGCTAATATACTAAGCTGTATTTAGGGTTCCGTACCAAAATGGTAAAAATGGAACCCTTATGGTGATACTTTCTCCGTCCGTCCCTCCGTCCGTCTGTCACAGTCGATTATTTCAGTAACTATTAATGCTATCAACATGAAATTTGGCATAGCTGTGTACAATAGTGGCCCAACATCATTGGAATAAAGAAAAATCGAAAATTATTTTTAGTTTTCTTATAAAAGGGGGGAAAATTGGGGGTTTAAAATTTCAAAGTAAAATAACTATACCGAGTGGGGTATCATATTAAAAGCCTTTACTTGTGCATTCTAAAACAGTTTTTTATTTATTTCTATATATAATAGTTTCTGATTAATCGGCCAAAATGTCGAAAAAAATACCGTCCCCCCCCCCCCCCCTTATCTCCGAAGTTTACCAATCGAAAAATCATAAATAATTATGGTCATTAGAGGTTTATGTATATTTTACAGGAAAAATAAAACCAACGCTCTAACTAGTATAGTTTTTTAGGGTTCCATACCAAAATGGTAAAAATGGAACCCTTATGGTGAGACTTTCTCCGTCCGTCTGTCCGTCCGTCTGTCACAGTCGATTATTTCAGTAACTATTAAAGCTATCGACATGAAATTTGGCATAGTTGTGTATAATAGTGGCCCAAAACCATTGAAATAAAGAAAAGTCGAAAATTATTTTTAGTTTTATTAAAAAAGGGGGAAAATCGGGGGTTTGAAATTTCAAAGTAAGATAACTATACCGAGTGGGGTATCATATGAAAGGCCTTTACTTGTGCATTCTAAAACAGTTTTTTATTTATTTCTAGATATAATAGTTTTTGATTAATCGGCCAAAATGTCGAAAAAAATACCGTTCCCCCCCCCTTATCTCCGAAGTTTACCAATCGAAAAATCTAAAATAATTATGGTCAATAGATGTTTATGTATATTTTACATGAAAAATAAAATCAACGTGAAAATTATTTTAGTTTAATTAAAAAAGGGGGAAAATCAGGGGTTCGAAATTTCAAAGTAAGATAATTATACCGAGTGGGGTATCATATGCAAGGCCTTTACTTGTGCATTCTAAAGCAGTTTTTTATTTATTTCTACTTATAATAGCTTTTGAGTAATCGGCCAAAATGTCGAAAAAAATACCGTTCCCCCCCCTTATCTCCGAAGTTTACCAATCGAAAAATCTGAAATAATTATGTTCAATAGAGGTTTATGTATATTTTACAGGAAAAATAAAACCAACGCTCTAACTAGCATAATTTTTTTTATATTAACAATAAACCTCTACAAACAAAGTTAACGATAATTATGTAAATTAATATAATATTATCGTTTTACTTTTACTTTTGGAGTATGGAACCCTCGGTGCGCGAGTCCGACTCGCACTTGACCGGTTTTTTATATTAACAATAAACCTCTACAAACAAAGTTAACGACAAATAAGCAAATTAATATAATATTATCGTTTTACTTTTACTTTTGGAGTAAGGAACCCTCGGTGCGCGAGTCCGACTCGCACTTGGCCGGCTTTTTTTTATTACACTAGTTTAAAACCATAGTTTAAATCTAACGAGCACGGTCTTTTAAGATGTATTTTAGGTACGTTCTCGTTAAGTTAAATTTTGCAAAACTTAGTAGTTCCTACCTACATTGATTTACTGAATATTTACTTTGTCTTCGTCAAGATTCCTTAGAAAACTAGATAGGTACCTACTTCATAAGATGAATAGTTAAATAGCTATACTTACCTACTGCCCTCTTGTTTTCAATTACGAGGGCAGTATAGGTATAATATCTGTCTCATTAAACTTAAAATATCCCCCTTCTGTTTTTCTATATTCTACAGACCAAATTACTCCGCAACTCCAACTCGCCAAGCGCCTTGTGCAAACAAAATTTCTGTAAAACGTTCTGAAAACCGTAGCCCCTAATTAATATAAAAATTAATCCATTCAACAAAGTAAGTATCCCACTCGGTCCTAATGTGATGCCTGACGATATTAAAATGATTGCTCTTTGGCAAATATGGCGGGCGGCTGAATTATACAACGGAAGCAAATATTACCCTCGCAAACATTCGCCCCGAGAGAGCGAGCTAGTTCGCGCACTCAAAATTAAAAGCACACAATGAAAATACTGTACTGAGTGCCCCTACTCAGATACCTATGTCGCGAAAAGTGAGTGCGTACTCCAAACCTCACTCTTAACGCTGCAGCATTGTTGTCAATGAAAATAGTCGCCCGAGTGTTTTTTTGTTTATGGACTCTTCGATGTTGCCACTCGAAAATAAATAGCGGCGCGGTAACGAGCAATATGCCCTAACAAGCTGTTACAACGCTTTTTACTATCATCGCCTTTGTTGTTTGCTATTGTTTTTAGCTGCGGCAAATTTCTGAATTTTTCGCTTATGCTAATTAATTGCTAAGTTAGATATCCGACGATGAAATATAAACATTATTTATTTTTGTGTCGTTATCTACCTCATAAAACCTGTAGTCTGTTGTTATTGAATGACGCAGGTAAGTGAGGTTGGTCTATAATTTTAGTGTTGAAATTATTAACTACGTAACTCACGAGTATCTATGTAGATGAGTATAGGTATAAGTATGTCACCATTACAGTCTTCAAGACCAACCGCCACATGCATGGTCACGTTAACATACCTACCTACTCTTCAAAGGCCCCAGAGCTCCGGTAGGAGTAATAGTGTTCTGTGCCCTAAATAGGTTCAAACTCAGACTTATTCCGATATACCTACCTACCAACATTCTCGTGAGTTTAAAGCAGGTAATGAATAACCAACTCGTTTAAGAATGCAGATTTTTGTGAATAAGGTAGTCTATACTATATGAGTAAATAGTTATTCAAGTAATTAGACAAAATAATTTCCGAGGTACTCAGGAGAAGCTGGTGATCACTGATCAACCTATCTAAGTACTAGTTATAGCTTCAACGGTTTGTAAAATCGACGATTGGAATGTTTTAGTCATTTAATTAAAGGGTGACCGCGCTCGTCGCTCCAGGTTAGTCGGGTCGGGAATATTAACCGCAATTCTCGGTCAACATTCACAAAATTGACACGTCAAATATTTGTAACTTCGTCCTGGGACCACGTTAGATCGCAAACAGAATCGTGTCTGGTCCTCCCTTAATTTCCGATGTTCCTACAAAAGTTCCATTCAGCCCTAATATCGTTTTTAACGTGTTGGTTTTAGGTCGGAATTGGTGTGCTTTGCGTGGGGCGAGATAGCCGCTTGTCAAAACAAAATGGCGCTGACTGTGTTTGAATTGGGCCGTATCAGTCGCGAGCGGAGATTCATTTTGTCGCCTTGCTTAAGATCGTAGTAGGTAATGTTTCCTACATATTGTCTCGGTACACACGCTGAGTGTGTGCCGGCGCGTCGGGCTTCTATTTAAAGCTAGCTACAAATTTGTTGTTTCAGTACAAATACAATGATGATATTGTTTGCGGTTCGACTTTGCGTTCAATCGAGGAGTTTGTTCGGCAACACAGCGCCGTACAATGTAGCAAGTCAACACTTAACACTTGTAAATTGATTAAGAGCATTAAAACGAAGGCCACTTTGATGCGGGGATCATGAGACTTCTGGTTCTTTTCTTCTTATGCGTCCACGTTTGGAATATTATGAACCCGAGCGCTTTCATTAATTATTACCCATTCTCTCTATTTGCTGCTGCACGTTTGCTTGCGCATTCCACATCAGTTAATTATCTCTAAAAATAATATTATATCTATCAATTTTTTATTACTACCTACTTACCTATCTAATTTTCATGTTACAAATTAGTATCTACAGTCATTTGGTGGTCAAAAAGCTGTAAAGTTTTCCGGGAGTTTTGAATATGGGTAATTTTATAGATTTCGACATGTTCTCTCCGAATTTTCATTTTGCCACCTTATCTTTGCCGCTCGCGCCGCCATATTGGAAAAATGGCGCCAAAAAACAGTTTTCTGACATTAACTTCTTTCCGACTCATTTTACGATGAAAATTATAGTTATGTAATAAATTAAACTACAAACAATTTCCTACAATTTATGTAGAGACCTTTTTTTACAAAATCAATAAACAGTGTAAAGCGCCGCAAACCAGGATACTTACATCTATATTTGATAAATAGGTAATAGGTATACAAGTGACGCGGGGTAGTTGTAGCCGGGCACTTGTACAAGTGTAGCCGGGTAGTTCGTTGTGTCGCGAATGAGGTCGGGTTAACTAGCACGATTATGTAGCCGCTGTGATAGAATGAGACTTCATTTATCGAGACAACTCGACACGAACGCACGATAATGTAGCCGCACCATCAGAGTAAAATATATATAATAACCTAATGGTTAGGACTGTGGTCCCTATTCGGGGATCTCAGGTTCGATCCCGGGCACGCACCCCTGACTTCGGAGCTATGTGCGTTTTCAGCAATTCACATATCACAATAATATGTTTCAACGGTGAAGGAAAACATCGTGATTAAACCTGCACGCCCGAGAATTCCACATAATGTTCTCCAAGGTGTGTGAAGTCCGCCAAGTCGCTTCGGGCCAGCGTGATGGACTAACCTACCTAATAACCCTTCTCTGAGACTGAAATATAGTCAACAATAATACGGTTATAGAAGGTACAATATTATAAAAACTGAATGTCCATTTTTAGCGAAAGTTGTTTGTATTTACACGATGGAAACATCAACATCGTCTTCCACGTTACCCCCGCTATGTAAACCCCATCAAGTGTTCAACCTAGTTGTTTAATCTCCAAATTTACCTTTGATTAAAAACCACTATATGAGGTGTAAACATAAACTTTCAAAGAGGAGCATACTTGACAAATAATACATTGTAAACTTTACATTGCGATGGTAAATATTAAATAATATGTGGGCAGATAAATAATAATGTCGCTAGCCGGTGCTCGGAGCCTACCTCATACCTGCCGCTCAGTGTTGCCATTATCATAAACCAAACACGTCAATATTTGCCCATACAAACAAGGGCGTAATTTTTAAATAAATTGTGGCATTTCGCGAAATTGCTTCCGCAAATAGAACTATGGACGAGTCAGCCTGGATGCGTGATGAACTTTTTTCATGACATTATTCCGTGATTTGCTTTTTATTGGCCCTGAAATAATGTGAAAATGTTTGGCCTAACGACTGCAGACCGCTTGCTTGCTACCTACGTATAATCGCGGTGCTTTATTTTTATTATGTAGGTAGTTCTTCTTAAGTGGTTGTGTACGTACCTACTTGAGATTGTATGAACTTGCGTACTTTAACACACCTTTCATTATGAACTGTCGGGCATGCAGGTTTCATCGCGATCTTTCCCTTCACCGTGCAAGTGTAATATTTAATTTTATTTGTAATTAATAATTTTAATTGTATTTCGGTTAAATTTAATTGGATTGGAACCTGGGACCTTCGAAAAAGTGGCTGAAATCTTAACCTATCTATCTATCTATCTACACTACATATCACCAATGGTAACTTTTGTAATAAGAAAAATTAAATTGGGATTACAACATATTTTACAACTGGCATTACAATACAGATTGCTCTACTCATTGATAGATGGCGCTAGCTGCCCTCAACCTTACTAATTTATTGTTTAGATAAAACTTGTAAAATTAGTTCGATATTCCATAGACAGATTTACCGACCTACCTCTTGCACTTCTTCTATTTTTCTGAAATAGTTTTTTTAATGATCCTGATCCTGACCCTACCTACCTACTACCTACCTTGATATATATTTAGTAAATGGGCCTCAATGTGGCCTCAATATTTTCTGAAAAGTTTGTCCACTAAGGTGCTGTGTTTTGAATGTCTTGAATATAATATCAACTTATTTCTTTTGTCTATGGTTTTGTAGACATTTTGTTGACTTATAAAGTGTACCTACTCACATAAAATTATTAGCATAATGATAACTTAATAACCTGTTTTTGTTATTAAGTAATTAGTAAGTATCTTAGTGATTTTTTTCTAGATCCATGAATAATATTAACTCATTACAGTCTACAGAGCAAATCAAATAATAATAATGTGAGCACTAATTTTCTATAAGTAATAAACCTAGGTAGATATTAAAGTAGGTATAGGTAGCGCGAAGAAGGTTCGGCAAATCTGCGCGCGACGGGAGAGGGCGAACTGCGATTTTTAGCGGCAGCGATCGAGGCGTTTTACTGCCATTAGCGTTTTTAAGGCCCTTTACGTCTGCTGTGATTCCGCGATCGAACGCAAAAGGCCATAAAAACGCGAACGCGTTTGAGTCGCGAAAGCGCGATGCAGTCGCAAAAGGCCATATAAACGGTAATGACCATAAAAACGCGCGAATCGCGCAGCAGACGCAAAGGCTCATAAAAACGCTAAAGGTAATAAAAGCGCGCGATCGCTGCAACTAAAAGTAGCCAGTGTGCCCTCTCCCTTATACGTAGGGAACTCCGTCCCCAGACCTAAGCGGCCATCTTGCCGAATTTCCCGCCAACGCAACGGCAAGTCGGCCAAGGAAGATAATCCCTATATTGGCTGCACGAAGCGGGCGGGAGGCCGGGATATATCTTGTTACATATCCCCACTCGCCCACAGTGCTTTGCAATTTAATAGGAGTCCACACCACAATTACAAACGACACTACATCGTCTACTGAGCTTAAACTATGTAGCTTTTTTATATTTATTCCTGAGTTTTGACCGTGATCTCACCTGACGATAAGGGAAAATTCTATAGTAGCGGGCTAACATGGATGGCTGTAAAGAAGTTTGTTTAATTAAATCCATGCCTAGGTAAGTACATCATCGGCTCCTACACATCATCGTGCCGGAACGCTAAATCCCTTGGCGGCACATCTTTGACGGTAGGTTGGTAAATGGTAACTATACAAGGAAAGTTTTTAAAGAGACGAGAACACCGGCAGAGCTCTTCTCTCGAATGAGAAGCGTTTAAAGGCCATAGTCCACCACGCTGGCTTAGCTCAGCAGACTTCACACACCTTTGAGAACGTTATGGTGAACTCTCTTAAGTGGGTAGGTTTTCTCACAATGTTTTCCTTCGTTGCTGACGCGAGAGATCAGTGCAATAGTGGTATTCTCTAAAATTTATTGCATCATTGTAACGATAGAAATGGCCTCTGACTGGCTGATACTCTCCCGCTATTGGTTAAAATGCATTGATGCAGCAAGAACACTATAAATTCAGCCAATCAGAGGTACCTAATTGCGATCGTTACACTGATTTAATTTTTAGTGTAGGATCGACACACGATATACAGTACCCGGCGATATATATTGCACATCGGCCTTTGGAATAAAACGCTATTCTATTCTATTCACAGTTCGACTGCATTTTTTTTATATATGTTACGTGATGTGCTCGCCGATTGTGAAGAGATTTCAGTAATTACTACGTGAATTTATGGCTAGCTTTCCTTGCAATAGAATAGAAATAGCGTTTTATTCCAAAGGCCGATGTGCAATATATATACCGCCGGGTACTGTACTATGTTTTTGGGATTTTTTACCAGTTGGCTTACCAACCCCATCGATACATAGGTACATTTTAACAATAAAACTTAACATAGCTTAGCAATAAACTAATCTAACTTAACTACCATGACGTCCGAAATTTACTAACCGACAAGCAGTGACTACATCACATAGGTAGGTACCAAGGTACTTTTCTAGCTAATGTCGTTTTGCCATGAAACTGTCAAAGTCTCATATCAAGCCTGTTCAAATCAAAACTTGCCGTCAGTGACTGTTGTTCGCTCTTGATTTTCTTGCATTCCAAGATCCTCAACTGTGCAGGTTTAAATTGCGTAAAGCGTGCGCACATAGGTAAAGCTCCGAAAAGTCAGAGATGCGTGCTTGAGATTGAATCCCGGACCCACTGAAGGGAGGTGTACGGTTGTACACAATAAATGTGTGCTTGTACAGGTAGGTATACCCGATAGGCTTATCGGAGCCGAAGGTAGGGCGCGCAGCAGATGTGATGTGGCCCGTATTTGCTTAGGATGCGTTTATCGGTGCACGTCTGGGGGACAATGATAACTTGATACTTCGTTACTATTATTTTATATCTTTCGAACTACTAAACCTAATAAAGCTAAGAAAAAATATATGTATTATGTAAGCATGATTTAATATTAGGAATCTGCTTTTCGAACAGATGCAATGGTAGAGCCTTTTGACTTGTCTTATTATAAGCCACAGAGGTTGGCCTACATGAAGTAAATAAATATTTTTTCTGGAATTAAAGCAGTGATAGCCTAGTGGTTAATAGGTACAGCGGTCTCCAAATCGGGGGGTCGCGGGTTCGGGCACCTTTGACTATTCGGGGCCCATATTTGCGTTTAAGCAATTAGTAAATAAGTATCACATATTTCGACGGTGAAAGAAAACATCGTGAGTAAATCTACACACCTGAGAGTTCTCGATAATGTTCTCAAATATGTGTGCACTTGCCAGTTTGCAAGAGAACTGAGAATTTCTTGACATGAAACTCAAAAGATACAACCTTAACATCATTGGCCTGACCCAGGAATCAAATCTAGGACCTCATGATTTGCAGAAAACCAAGTCACTAGCGAAATCGAGCAGTTAATAACCAAACTGTTGAAATATTTACCCCTAACTATTACTCGTAGGAACTTGAAGATACCTATGTAAGTAAGTATGTAGGTGGGGTAACGTTTGAGAGTAGTTAGTAGGTAAAGTTAAAACTCGTATGTAGAATTTATGTAAAACAAGCCGCTGCGCCAACACGGTGCTAATACTTGGGAACTGTTAGCCGCTAAGTAGATTAAGCACACTGCAGTACGGGCATAACGACGCTGACGTGCTTATGAAGGTAATATTCAAAATATGACTTTATAACTTAAGTATCATCTGAGGGCGGTTATGGATTCTTATAAGAAGAACATCGCGTCGTTTAAATGCACAGAGATGTTAGCGGTTAAGACTGCGGTCTCCTATTCGTGGGGTCGTAGGTTCGGTCCCGGGCACGCACATCTGACTTTTCGGAGTTATATGCGTAATATATCACATGCTTCAACGGTGAAGGAAAACATCGTGAGGATACCTGCACGCCTGAGAGTTCTCAAAGGTGTGTACTGTGTAGTACCTACCAAGTACCAACTATATCTATTTCTAACTAGTTTTTGCCCGGGAAGAAGTTAAGGTTTTAAAAATACCGTGGGGAGCCTTAGCTTTTCAGGAATATAAAGTAGGCTATGCAAAGATTAAAATCGAGGTTATGTCACTCTTCAAGTTATTTGCAAATTAAATATTACCTACCTTTATACCTATGAACACTATAAAACGATTGCTTTAATCAAGAGGTGATTCTTCATCATTAAATTTCCCTTCCGAGGTGAGTCTGTCCACCCCCCCAGCAATTTCCGAACGTTCCCACCGGCGATAAAGCCCATAAATAAAGGGGGGTAAACAAAGTGCGCAAACAACATAAAACACGGAACGATTGCAATTAAAAACGCATCGCGGTCACGTGGCGGCCGCCATCTTGCGACCAGTGACTAATGTCCTGTCCCGATGACCGATATCAGCCGATTCGTACCTACAGTCCTCACTCCTCGCCA
The DNA here is from genome assembly GCA_029955525.1 of Oeneis ivallda. NCBI lineage: Eukaryota > Metazoa > Arthropoda > Insecta > Lepidoptera > Nymphalidae > Oeneis > Oeneis ivallda. The sequence continues at coordinate 16,758,833 of JARPMR010000024.1, read as the reverse complement.
ACCTTTCTGAATGCTGTGAACGTAGTGGCGTGATGATAATGCACAGAATACTTTCAGGTATCAACGGATATACCTACTCGTAGATCTCGTGCGGTGCGCGCACTTTATTTTAAATAAACAAGAACGAGCTCAATTATTTATTGGTCGGTGGATTTCGGCGCTTGGTTTAGAGCATTTCAAAAAGTTTAGTTTGGACTACTTGTAGGTAAAAGTATTCTGTGCTAAGAATGCTTCAATACAAAAAGTACTTTGCTGTTCTATAAAGTATTGAAAGTAGAGCAAAGCTAATAATTTACAACATATTAAAACTGATCCTACAAATTTAGCACTGACCAGAACACCTCTACAGGTCTTAAACTAAGTATGACTAGTATTTATGCCTATATCCTTGCTGTTATGGATCTTATTCTTAAATAAAGAGCGAGAAAGCAAAGCACCATTTGAAAGGTAATGCCCAGGAAGACGAAACTTTCGATACACGAGTTTCAGAGACATTGTAAAGAATCCCACAATAATAATATGTACCTTACCAGTACATATATAGTCAGTAGACTACTGTAGCTTATGCTGGACTGGATACCAATTGTCCTACCCTTACCCTACCCTTACTATTTGGTTTCTATAGTTCGAGTGATCGGTTTTTTTCAGCAGAAGAGCTTTTCATAGCTGCCAAATAGAAGCTTAGGTAGGTATACACGTTCAGTGCAAGTATTTTTCATGCACTTCAGAGTCAGTCCATTCTTACACATTTTCAAACTCAATTTTTTTTTCTCTTTTTCGAGTTTTTAACTTTGACTACAGAGTCAAGGCAGTCTGGATTTGTCTTAAGAGGTTGGCCTACATGAAATACCTATGTAATTTAGTTTTTTTTAAAATTTATTATAAAAGAAGTTAGTTTGTCTAAGTTTATTTCCTACATCAAGCTTGTTCATTGAACACCGCGAAGGGGCCTGGAAGTGCCCGGGACCAGCTTACGTGATAAAATGAATGCCTCTGAGTTTGAATTGATTCCTCCCCACTATAATCAAAACGGCGACAAAGGACCTAATCTCCCATTTGACTAAAAAAAGTCATTACATATTTATACCTACCCCATAAGTATTTTTTTATTTATGCCCCTGAATTGCCCGGGGCGCTAATATCGGGTAAGATTCGGATCATCCCTTCCTTAGGGGTTGAGGGGACGTGGCCGGGGGCTGCGATTTTATGCACCGGTTCTCACATTTGACGTTTATTAACTAACGTTTTGCTTGCGGGTTTGTCGAGATTCTTTTTGGTAATTGTTGCACAGGGAGGATTAAAGTTTCTTTTACTAATTGTTTTATATTACAGGAGGATATGAGGAGTTCATTTATTTAGCGCGAGGTGAAGATCAGCGACTTTTGCAAGAAAAGAAAAAATGTTCAGGATTTAGGTACGTCTATAATTGGTTATTTGACTGATATTTTTTTATTTATTTAAAATAATGTTTTTATTTTATATTATAACACAATGCCATTTCTCTTTTTTAAATAATATCTTTACTAGTCCCGTAATTATTAGTTCAGGCCATAGTCCACCACGTTATAATAAATGACAGAAAATAAACGTCTTGGAAAATTCACCTTTATTAGAGAATTCATAAAAGTAACAAAAACCTTTTTAACTCCAAACTTATTTAGGAGGGTTTATTGGATATAAATTTTTTAGTTTCTATTCAAAATATCGGCGTGCGTACAGCGTTGGATGCGCTGCGAATTGTTTGCTTTAATCACTAGTGAAGGCAAACAAAGTTCGAATATCGGTACGTAGTACTATTATATACTAGAATCTAGATGATGCCCGCGGGATCCCTTTAATTTTCCGGGATAAAATGTAGCTTTGCCTTTATAATATTAGAGCAGTGATGTGATGCACTGATGTGATGTGATTCTGTGATATCGGTGAGCTGGGTCACAGACTGGGTAGTATGGCTATTCTATTCGCTTCGCTTAGGCTTACTTACCTATAGCAGTGTATGTGACTTTTGGTTGGCAATGGTACGAAGACCAAGGAAAGGCCAAATGGCTATTGAGCTGGTAAACAGTTATGCAGGTACTTAGACTTACCTACTTAGTTTCGGCATACAGCAATGAGGTTATTAGGTTAAAAGGTCTTTGTTTGTTGGTTTATTGGTTTGTCCTTTGATCATGGCTCAACAGAGCTACGGATCGACGTGATTTTATGCATGAGTATACCTGCGGAATAGTTGGAGAGTGATACAGGCTACTTTTGGTTATGAATAATTTAATTTAAAAAATTCTTTTTGAAAATCCGACTTCAAACACCCGCGCCACTAAAAAGTATATAATTTATTGTTGATTTTTTTTAAACCGCTCGACCGATTTCGATAAAACTTTAATGGGACCACCTGCCAAGTATACCCTTTCAAACAAAAAAATAATTTTCCAAATCGGTTCAGGCGTCTTCGAGTACTCGGTGAACATACATAAAAAAAAAAGATTCCGACGAATTGATAACCTCCTCCTTTTTTGAAGTCGGTTACAAATTAACAATTTCCTTGGGGTTTTTAAAAACCCAGGTAGGTAGGTAGCCCAGGCGGACGAAATCGCGGGCGAAAGCTAATCGTAGTAGTAAAATAACTTTCTTCTGCCCAAACTTCGGCCACGGCGGTTTATCACTGAATTTAGTCAACTACAGATCGGAAGATTTATTTATGTATGTACCTAAGTAAGTAGGTATAGGTAGTTTTTTATTCGATGGCAAGATAGTTCTTGACTGAGATCTCACCTGATGGTAAGTGACGATGCAGTCTAAGATGGTAGCGGGCTAACTTGGAAGGGGTATGGCTGTGTATATTCAACCTATGTAGGTATGTATATATCGTGCCGGAACGCTAAATCGCTTGGCGGCACGTCTATTAATTGGCCACAGCCAAAGCCTCCCACCAGACCAAACCAAAAACAATTCAGAACCACAAAGTATCCCTGCAGTAAAATAATAGAATAGTGCGCAAATACAGGTGAACTCTATATTTTCACTCTCATAGTCCGTTGGCTCGTAAATCCAACATGGCCGGAAAGAGATCATGCACAGGACGACGGATTTATGAGCTATCTAAGTACCTACCTACTGGGAATTGCATGACGGACTTCTTCTACTTCTTCTTCTTCTTCTTTGTCAACCGATAGACTTCCACTGTTGGACAAAGGTCTCTTGCATGGACTTCCACAGGTCTCGGTCTTGCGCCGCCTGAATCCAGCGGCTCCCTGCGACTTGTTTGATGTCGTCGGTCCACCTAGTGGGGGGTCTGCCAAAGCTGCCTTTCCCGATGCGGAGTCGCCACTCCAGCACCTTGGGACCCCAACGACCATCAGCTGTTCGAACTATGTGCCCGCCCTTTTCCACTTCAATTTCGCGACTCGCTGAGCTATGTCGGTGACTTTGGTTCTCTTACGTATCTCCTCATTTCTGATTTGATCTCGCAGGGATACTCCGAGCATAGCTCTCTCCATCGCCCGCTGAGTGACCCTGACCTTTCTTATGAGGCCCACAGTTAGCGACTATGAAAAATTAGAGTTCCCAGGCACGATAGACTTCCGAACTCTTAACTCTTAACTAGAACTATAGGAATCCGAACTCTTAACTAGAATTCATAGGTAGGTACGTAAGATAACATGATTTAAATGTTTTACAATTTCCCAGTATATCTATATAAATAAAAGAAAGTGGTGTTAGTTACACTATTTATAACTCAAGAACGGATGAACCGATTTGGCTGAAAATTGGTGAAGAGGTAGCTTAGAACCAGGAGACGGACATAGGATACTTTTTATCCCGTTCGACCGCGTTTCCCTCAAGTCACTATAAAACGTGGTATAACAAAAACGCATCTGACATGGAATAACAAAACGCAAATGACAGTGGAATAACACAACGTAAATGACAGCTAAACGTAATTTTGCCTTTGGTTAAGTATGGTAAAAAATTTGACAATTATAAAAAGTGTTATGATAAAGCATTACTGATATTATAAATGCGAAAGTGTGTTTATTTGTTGGTTTGTCCTTAAATCACGTCGCAACAGAACAGCGGATTGATGCGATTTTTTGCATGGGTATAGTAATGGATGTAGTAGTGGTTCCTCAGACCGGGAGAGCTACTTTCTATCTCGGATAATGAAAGTTCCCGCGGGATTTTTAAAAACTAAATCCATGCGGACGAAGTCGCGGGCGTCAGCTAGTTATTACTACTTATACATAAAAGCATTATACGCTATACTAAGTATAAAGTTTCAGAGTTATCGTTTTCCGAGAATTCCCTGCCCAAGACGTTGTATGGAAATATTTTAAGATAGCAGCGGAGTTTACACAGTGAGATAAGCTACGTTGCGGATGCCCGTTGTTTGCCTACAACATATACCAAGCGAGTATAGGTACCCATTACCTATACCGCCTAAACGATGGTAATACACGTATTATTTAGTACTGGCTTTTGCTCACGACTTCGTTTCGCGGGAATCCTTTTATTTTTAGGATAAAAAGTAGCCTATGCCACTGTCCAGTTGTGGTATTCTCTAAAAATGATCGTATTGTATTATATTGTATTGTATTGTATTGTATTGTATTGCATTGTATTGTATTGTATTGTATTGTATTGTATTGTATTGTATTGTATTGTATTGTATTGTATTGTATTGTATTGTATTGTATTGTATTGTATTGTATTGTATTGTATTTTATTGTATTGCATTGTAGGTATTGTATTGTATTAATGACCATTCTAATGAGCCCAAACACACTACGTATATTTGCTGTAAGTTGCTGAGGAGTTAGAATGCCGCAGACCACTTGATGCTGCATCAGCTCAAAGTTATCATGTCTTGGAAATAATCCTAAGTATAGTATACACAAATACACAAATACAGTATACACAAAACAAATCAATCGCACCTGTGAAAGTTTGTAAGACCCTTTAATCAATAAAGAAATGAGCTGATGATCTACAAACGCCTGAACAGACCTTCATAAATTATAGCTAAGATCCATCTCGATCACGTCGTCTTTCAAACAGAAAAAAACCGCATCCAAATCGGTTCATTCGTTGTGGAGCTACGAGGAAACAGACAGACACACAGATATACAGATAGTTAGCTGCACACGACAAACTTATATACCCCTCTTTTTTGTCGGGGTTAAAAACAAAACAACAAACAATCACACTTTAGCATTTGTTAGTTTTTCGCACTTTTTAGGGTTCCGTACCTCAAAAAGTCAAAAGGTAAATAAGGGTTCCTCTTATAAGATCACTTTCTTTTCCGTCTGTCCGTCTGTCTGTCCGTGTGTCACCACTGATTTTCTCAGGAACGGGTGAACCTAGCAAGTTGAAATTTATACCAGATACTGAGGTCTATATAGTCCCTATTAGGTGTATAAAAATCAATATCCTGAGTAACATGATAAAAAGATATGGAAAAATTTAGATTTTCGCGAAAACTTGTACTTAACTACCATTTACATTAACTTTCAACTTTTTTTATTTTTCGGAATTTTCCCTTTACTTGTGCTGTAAGACCTTGCTTCAACCGGAAGTACCTACCCTATGGGTTTTGGGTCGAAAACCTATATTATGGTAGTTCCCATTGACCTAGAATTACGAAATTACGGCAAATAAATAAATATATTAAAATTCTATTGTAAAATACGGCAAAAAGCAAGGTCTCACAGTACAAATAAAGGAAAAATTCAAAAAATAAAGAAAATTAAAAATGATATATACCTAATAATAATAATATAATGGCGGTATAATGGGTAGGTACGGAACCCTCGGCGCACGATTTCGACTCGCACTTGATTGGTTTTTATTATGATTTACTAAAGAAATGCAGGAGAGAGAGATCCGATGGGTGGGGGCAAAACATCTTATTTCTTTTTCACATTTCAAACGTAGAGATATAGGTAGGTATTTAGGTACTTAAACATCATTTTGAACTTTAAATTATCGCACCTATCTTACCTTATTATGCTGTTTATAACCGCCTTTCTACCGCTGAGCCACGGGGGATTCTTTATACTTAGGTAAATGAATTATGTATGCCGCGTTGGTGAGCACACACTAAGTGCTACTGATGTTCTTCCCTTCCCATAGGCGTGGCGAGTGTCACGTCAAATATTTAACCAAACGACTTGCAAAAATATGCACATTTGTAAACAGTTTTTTTAACATGACCAACATTAAAATTTATGCATCGAATTTTTACGACAGCCCAAAACCTACCTACTGTATTGGGTGTATCATGTATGACCATTTTCACCAGTTGTAACTGACACCTCTTCAGCAGTGATAGCCTAGCGGTTAGGACTGTGTTCTCCTATTCGGGGGTCGCAGGTTCAATCCCGGGTCCCGATCCCGCACCTCTGACTTATCAGAGTCAAGTGCGTCTAAGCAATTAAATATCACTTGCTTCAACGGTGTAGGAAAACATCGTGAGGAAGCCTGCACACCTGAGAGTTCTTCATAATGTTCTTGAAGGTGTGTGAAGTCCGCCAATTCGCATTGGGTCAGCGTGGTGGACTATGGCTTATAACCCTACTCTGAGAGGAGACCTGCGCTCAGTAGTGAGCCGTTGATGGGTTGCTAATGAAACTGGCACCGCTTCAGCCGCTGGAATCTGGATACAGGCGACACAAGACCGAGACCTATGGAAGACTATGCAAGAGACCTTTGCTCAGCAGTGGAAATATACCGGTTGATAAAGAAGAAGAGGAACTGGCACCTAATGTGGTCTATTTTCTTTCTAATTCAAATGAAAAGTGAAAATTCCATTTAAACTTTCGGCTACCATCAAAAGTTGTACCTATAAGAAAAGATAAGTTGATTGACTGCATCGGCAGACAAGCCTGTGTCAACATCGGAGGAATTAGTCCAAATTATATCCCCCCACCGCCGCCTACCCTGGCACACCAGGCTCCGAATCAATATTTGTTGTCCGCACTCTTCTGCCTTAATACAACACGCACAATATCCACGTACACGAAAAGTCGCAAATCAAAACCAACCTTATGCGGAGTTGAATAGACTTAAAATCCAATTCGCAATTATTTGGTTCATACAACCTTCTCGCCCTCAGTTCTCCAAGACTCATCCCCGCTGTTGCCATCTCTTTAAACGCAATGTTGTCTCTTTCTAACTGTATTTTCCGCGGGACGCGCAGTCGAAACTCGAAACAGGCAATTTGTTGAATACATTGAACCAAGAATAGACCATTTTTCGTTTTGTCCAAAAACATGTGTAGGAATTTTTAACTCCAAAAAGGTCTGAAATGGGATGGATAGCGTATTTACACTGGTCCCCATTTAAGTTAAATTTCAAAATGTAATGTTTTATATTATAAAAGAAAATATTTTCATGAGCGTTTGATTTTGGATTTTTAGTTTTTCAGGGAATTTTTGGCCTGGTTTATTTATAAAGCCACAAACCAGTCACAAAGGAGGGAAGTCGTTACATGTAAGCTAAAGACTCGGAATCACTTAACACACACCCACGTCTGAGCCGTTTACATGTAAGTCACACGTCAATTAATATAAAAAGCCGGCATCTTGTTGAATATTCATAAAGAACTGCTAATTGCACAAGTCGGCAAATACACCGGAGAGAGCGACTCTACGGTTCCTAGAAAGGCCCCCTTCCATCCCCCCCCCCCCACTCGTCGCAAAAGGCCAACCCTGAGACACACACGCGCGCACACCCACACAGGCGCAGTCAGCGCGCGCAATCGGGAAAACTAAGGCCTTTTACGTACGTATTGTGTACAAGAACGCGAATGTGTCTAGCGAAAGTATTCAGATAAATTGCAATATCGTAAGGTGAGTAACTGAGCCAGATCAGCTTGGCCAGATCATACAACTGGGTAGAAACAATTTCGACGAAGAAGCCAACAGAAGGATACGGCTGGGCTGGGCGGCATTTGGAAAATTAAGTCGGGTCTTCTCATCGTCAATACCTCAATGCCTGAAGACGAAAGTCTTCAATCAATGTGTCCTTCCCGTCCTCACTTATGGCGCTGAAACGTGGACACTAACAAAAGGCTTGATCCACAAATTTAAAGTCACTCAGAGAGCTATGGAGAGGGCTATGTTAGGAGTTTCTCTTAAGGACAGGATACGGAATGAAGAGATCCGCAAGAGAACCAAGGTCGCCGACATAGCCCAAACCATTAGCAAGCTGAAATGGCAGTGGGCAGGCCATGCTTGTCGTAGAAGCGATGGCCGATGGGGCCGAAAAGTTCTAGAGTGGAGACCGCGAACTAGTAAGCGTAGTGTGAGGCGCCCTCCAGCACGTTGGACCGACGATATAAAGCGGGTGACGGGAAGTGGCTGGATGAGGAAGGCTGAGGACCGGGTGTGGTGGCGTTCTCTGGGAAAGGCCTATGTTCAGCAGTGGACGTCCGCAGGCTGAGATGATGAAGTAACTGAGGAATAAAGGACGACGGGCAAAATACACCCAGTTCGGACAGACAGTTAATAAGTGTGGTAGGTACACCTAATAAAAAAACATTTCATCTAGAAAACTGTCAAAATGACGAAACAATATTAAATGACAGAATTTGCAAAGCTAACACTCAGGGCTCTGTATCATATTTATCATAATATTATCTAGCAATTATCTACAGCTGAATTCGCTGGTTCAGGAAACTTGAGATTTTACACGTAGGTTTTCTTTAAGTACCTATAGGGAAAACCTACGTATAAAATCTCAAGTTTCTTGAAATTTTCATAAGAAAAGAATTTTCAGAAATTCTGGCAGAACTCTACGGTTTACAGCTAGTTAGTAAAATAACAATTTTAAATACATGTCGATAATTGCAGTGCGAGCATCTTTCGGGAATCGCGCACTGAGTTTGTTGACTATTTTACACTACAGCTGCTCCAATTGCCAGTCAGCGCAGATTATTTCCTCATCCTTATAAGTGCTAATATTATTAATTAGGGCGAGCGAAGCGAGCCCTAACACTATCCCACAACCTGAGCATTTTTGTGGTACACTTTACTGAAAAACTATCACGCCTTAGATTTGTGCTTTAACATAGTAATTCAACTTCATATACAGATGTGTCAAAAAAATACAATTTTATATAACCATTAAAAAAATTAACATTAACAATTTTGTATTCATTGAGTTAACATAGCTGCAACAGAACTTAATACCCGTTAGAAAAGTTTTTCTAACGCGAGCCCTCACAAAGCTCAGCTTTTTGCTAGTAATATAAGTACTTTCAGTCACTTTTAGCTTAAATGTAGATAAACACTTTAGTAAAATCCCTTCCTTAAAACTTGCAATGGTTTATATGTTTAAACTAAAACAGGTTTAAGTTTTGGTTAAGAATTAATAAATAAATAAAAATAAAATAACAAATCTACATCTGTATTTCCCGCATGTGCTGCCCGAAACGCGTGTTCGCTGTGTGCGCATCTATTTACGCGACAAGTAAATATGTACCCGCGCCGTTTGTGGAGGCTGCATTAATAATTCAATTGCTTGTACGCCCGCTCAGGTACCGTTTAAACGATTTTTAACTCGGATTAATTGGGGACGAGAAGAATCGACCCCGTACGCCAATAGAATTCCGCTTCAGATGGGATAGCGATCACAGATATCTATCTATGTATTGTACCTATTCGTTTTCTGTAAAAGCGATGAGCTTTAAGCCGCTATTTTAAAAACAATAATCTATACAACAATATTATAATTACTTAGGCGAGGACAAACTAAAATAGGATTTGTGTAGATGATTGAGGACTCTACTTTTATTATATTTATTTTTTACGCATATATAAAACAAAGACTTCTTCTAAGTCAACTTTTCTTCATTTAAAATTGAATAGTAATGCAAGTTGGGTAGGTATCCATCCAAGATACAACACCTTTAGGATCTCTCATCCATCCACATAGGGCGATTTTTCAGATCGTTCCACATTCTAATTAAGAACGAGTAACATCATTGAATAAGTTATCGACTATTTAGATGTAACCTGATGATAGTGATAGTGATATAGCCGGGGTTTGATTTTGGAAGAAAGGAAAAACTAAAGATGTTCACCCATCAAGTTGCCAACTTGGGTCATCGATGCTTAATCAGAACAATCGTCTATAGCAACGCAAAACCACACATACTGAAAAAATTTAGCGAAAAGTCCAATTTAGAGAAAGAGATTAACCGCCGAATCCAACTCGGCTGGGCAGCGTTCGGGAAGCTCCAAGATGTCTTCTCGTCCAAGATTCCTTAGTGCCTGAAGACTAAAGTCTTCGAGCAGTGCGTGTTGCCAGTGATGACTTACGGATCCGAGACATAGTCGCTAACTAAGGGCCTCATAAGTAGGCTCAGGACCGCTCAGCGGGCGATGAAGAGAGCTATGCTCGGAGTGTCCCTACAGGATCGAATCAGAAATGAGGAGATCCGTAGGAGAACCAAAGTCACCGACATAGCTCAGCAAGTCGCGAAACTGAAGTGGAAATGGGCGGAGCACATAGTTCGAAGAGCTGATGGTCTTTGGGATCCCAAGGTGTCGGAGTGGCGACCCCGCACCGGGAAGCGCAGTGTTGGCAGACCCCCCACCAGGTGGACCGACGACATCAAACGAGTCGCAGGGAGCCGCTGGATCCAGGCGGCGCAAGACTGAGGCCTGTGGAAGTCCATGCAAGAGACCTTTGTCCAGCAGTAGACGTCTATCGGTTGATAAAGAAGAAGAAGAAGATACCGAAAAACTTTTCAAGAAGCAAAGTCGAAGTGTAAACAAATTAAGTAGCAAATAATAACAAACACGAAATGGCAACGGATAACTAACACACTGACTTAGTTTGATTGGGGCACGAACAGACAAACACTCCGGCTCCATTTCTTTGACAAACACTAATATTTGAAAACCGGGGCGATTAGGGCAATCTCGCAGTGTGTATACGGCTTTATGTTCACGAATTTGGGTATTGGACAAATATTTTTAGGCGAATTTTTGTAGCATTTCGTCCAGATATAGATTTCATTTATTTATAGCTTACATAATAACTTTTTAACAAAAAAAAGAATTGGTTGTCTGTAAAGTCGGTTTACGGACGATAGTTTTACGTGACAACGTCATAAAGAAACTGATTGATTGATTGATTGAATTGATGAATAAATGTGTCACAAGCCAACGCATGGGCCGATCGTGCCTCTCTATCGCTTGTTCCGCGCTCTCGCTTGCACGCTCAGGTGCAGCCGGTGTTCATCAATTTATAAGACGTTATCACGTCAAAATTTAACCGGCGACGATAGAAGCAACTAAAAAGTGAAAATAAAATAAAACCTTTTTAGTCTTATAATAGACATATATAATAATACTCCTAGACATTTGTAATAAGTAGCTAATTTTGAATCGGCGACAAACTTTAACGAGCTTTATTTTATTAAGCATGGCAGCGAGGTTGCTTTTAAAACTACGGAACCCTAAAAAGTTTATGTTAATCTTTTTTTTCCTTAGCTGTCTTAAATCACCTTCGTTACTCTGTGCTTAAATGGTAATAAACCGACCAAGTGCGAGTCGGATCCGCACACGAAGGGTTCCGTACCTTCGTTCAAGGTTTATTGTATGGAGATTAGAGACCCTCTTTAATTATTATTTAACTTTATTTTTCTATTATTATTTGTCGTTAGAGCGGCAATAGAAAAAACACATCCTGTGAAAATTTCAATTAGGTAATATTATATACTTATCTACTTAAATTGGTTAATGAGATAGGTACAGCCCGCTGAGAGATACCTATAATGGTTCATGAGATACAGCCCGCTGAGAGACAGACGGACTGACAGCGGAGGCTTAGTAATAGGGTCCCGTTGGCACCCTTTGGGTATGGAAGTTTTAAAATCGCAAAACATGTTTACGACCGTAGCTAGGCGCTTACGACTTTCCTAAGTACTTAGGTTTTTCACAAGCACGGTTTCATTTCACCTGAAATAAAAAATAAAGCAATTAAAACCCTCATCGAGTGATCGTCTCATATCGTTGCAATTAAAATAAGTATTAGCAGGCATTATTCGCTCTTCTCATAAAGCCCTGTGCACACAGGGTAGTTAAAGTTAGAGTTGAGCGCCCCTGTATCTTTGTTGAAATATTTGCTGTGTAAGCGGTGACTATTCGCTGGGGTCAGTCCACATTTTTCGTGCGATCATAAATACGATTACATTTAACACAACCTAGATTCCTTACTTAATGTACCTGCACATCAAAAGCTTTTAATCCTGTATCAATAGAATGTACAGGTAGGTAATAATAATATAATATAATCGTCTCATTCCTGACTGGCATAGTTTTTTTTGGCAATTTGTAAATAATATTCACCAGAGAATCGGAAGTTTCATCTATCTATTTTTATCTTTTCGTATGTTGTTTAGATAAATATAACTTGCAACCTGTCTTCTACTGTGGAAAATCTGCTACAAAAATGAGTCCATACCTAACTTATCTTTAATATATTTACAATCTTACATTTTCCTTATTTTAATTTGTCTTTTAAACGGATACAAAGATGTTTAATTTCTTAAATCATGTAGGTCATAAAAGGTGACTAACTAGTAGGCAACTAATTACCAATAGACATAGTCATAAACTTATTTCAATTGGGAACTAAACTTTGCTAATTTGGGGACTCTTTCGTTACCGACCGACATATTTCAACGATTCGCGATGCTGAAGTGGAAATGGGCGGGGCACATAGTTCGAAGAGCTGACGGTCGTTGAGGTCCCAAGGTACTGAGTAGAGCAGTATTGGCAGAGCCCCCATTACTTAGTGGTGGTTGTTTGTCGTGTCGACAACAAACAAGTCGTAGGGAGCCGCTGGATTCAAGCGGCGCAAGACCGAAGCCTGTGGAAGTCCATGTAGGAGACCTTTGTCCAGCATTGGACGTCTATAGGTTGATAAAGAAGAAGATTTTTTTCACCTGGATTTCATCGAGGAAAACTACCCCCTGAATGTTGCTCCCCCTTTAGGCATACGTACCAATGTTAGGTGCCAGTTGATTGTAGATACAGCAAATTTGTTCTCTGTCTCGCTCGGCGACAGGATTACCCTGTTTTTCTACTAAAGATAACAGTTTTATCTTGTTGAATATTAATTCTACATGTTTGTCTTGCAAAATCATAGCGCACGTATTGTGAAAGAGACTTAATGAGTCATTTTCGCATTTCTGAAAAAAATGTCATCGGCATAGTTGTTACATGAGGTGATCGCGAAATTATTAGGTACAGCAGTAGGTACTTTAGCGATATACAATCACAGAGTAAGGTAGCCCTATAATGTGTATCTCTTCTTATACTGTGATACAATCTTCCAAAGGTTTTTCCAGATTCTTTGAGCTTTTCCGAGTTTCTTGCTGGCGGTTCCTCATTTCGATCCAGTGGTAGATTCACTTTACGATTTGAAAGAACTTTTTTTAAAGTTTATTTGAATAAAAAAACTATTCTATTTCATTCTAAAGACGATTTTTCGTACATTATTTTTTTCTTGTTTCCCATACTTAACTACCTATTGGTAAAAATTGTTTACTTATTTTTGTTTTCTTGTTTTAGTTCTTTAGTTTTTCCTTTAGTATACCTGCCCTTTGTTGTAAAATCTGTGTCACATTTGGTCTCGGAATCGAATGGTGGAAAGGTCTCGGGAATGGAATGGATTTTTTTAGAATTAGGGTTACTTACTATTTCTTTGATCGGCTGGCCTGATGCCTCATCGGCCTCACAAGCATTTCCAGTATGTATAGTTAGGTATCCAAAATTGTTGCGTGTGCCTCTTGCAGGTTGGTTGGTGGCTGCAAGTTCTCTTCTAATAAGTAGGTACCTTGTACCTTCATACTTATGTATGGATATATTTCATCCCAACCAACACAAGAATTTTCCTCATTTGGATTCTTATCTACCTACTTACCTTACCAGTTTTTTGATAAGTAAGCGAACTTAAAGTAGGTATAAAATATGTAATATAAATTATACCTAAGTAATTTACGGCGTGGCGTCATAACCTCGATCTCAGCCAAGATGGCCGCCTTATCGCCGCCATGTTTGCTCAGCGCGCTGTGCAAGAGTTTGTGTTCTCTGGAACCGACCTTATCATCTGACTTTGGACTGCCTTTCGTAATCGTAATGACAATATTTAAATCATACACCTACCTATTGCCTAAAGGAGCTTTGCATTCCATGATATTATTTTTTGCAGATATTGGATTTTTTTACTTAGATATTTGCTAGGTATTGCCACCAACTTCTTTGACGAATGACTTAGGGTTTTACGAATTCCATGGAATCTCTTTTTTAGTTGGCATAAAAAATATTCTTTGTCAGTCCTCAAGATGCAAAGTAGGCAGGTAGATCTATCTTTAGCCAGCTGCCAGGTTTTGTCGAAATCGATTGAGCATACATTAGGTATATTTTTTTTAGGTTTTTACAGACATAACTACTAGGTCTCTGAAAATTCCGTAAGGACTCTTTGATTCATTGGGATGAATAGCCTTAGAATAAAGTACAAGCTATCTTAACAAATTTTTTCGAAATCGATTCAGAGGTTCAGGTGTAAAAAGGGTACAGCACGGACAGAATTACTTTCGCAGACCTACTTAATAATTTTAGCATAGAATGCCTGAGTAGCAATGACTGTACCTAGGTAGGTACATATCTTTGTAAATGAGGATTGAGGACTCTAGGATTAGGTATGATATTTACATAGTTTAAGAATGGATTTTATCTCTTTGTTTCACACTGGTCTCTTAAGTGATTCATTTAGTTAATATTGTTTTATACAGTCTTGATATAAAAGAAGAAAGAAAAAGCAAAAAGAGCACTTGAATCGTTTTTAGTAAGAATGTTGACATTTTGTTGACCCTGGGTTGACCCAGGGTGAAAATAAAATGTAGCGTGAAAATAATATTATGGATTGTCCTATGTCCTAGATTCTACCCGTAAGGTTAGGCCTGCAAAGGTTACATTTTAAAATCTAAGATTCTAGTTGGCAAATTGTCCTAAATATACATAATTATATTATCACCTAATCTAAGGCAAATTGTGCCTTTAAAGTCAGGAGCAAGAACTGATTGTTATACAATACTTACCTACTCGTCGTTTTCCTATAGATAATGAAAACAAATAGACACACAACTCCATCATATAAGGCCAAGGTGTACTAGGCTGACTAAATATGTACTGAACACATAAACAAGAGTGAGTGTACACAGTACACAATACACACGCTTGCACAGAAAATATTTGGTAACAACACTGGTGCATGCTATTAATCTGGGGGTTATGACTTGATAGGAGAACTGTTTAGTTGACTGCAAATTATAGGAGATCCCGTGTTCGATTCTTCTTCAGACCATTTGGGAAAAAGCTTGTCCGTCTATCTGGCAGAGCCTTATCTATTACTCCTGAATTAATGAAAATAATTACTTACTTCAAGTTACAACCACTTGGACCATCCTGAAGCTGAAAATAAAATTAAAAATTATGAAGGCGTATATATAAAAAAGACGAGGAGCAAACAATTTTTTCGCTATATTTACGTAGCCAAAAATTTTTTGTTCCCCATTATTTTTTGACGAGTAGGTAGTTATCGTTGAAAAGAATTTTTTAAGCAGACCACATACTAAAATGTATTGGAAAAGCTAAATTGCTCCTCTCTATCACCAATAAATACTGTGTTAGATAAATTTCCTATAATAAAAATGCACGGGAAGATCGGAACCGCGTCAGAACGGACGGAAATGGTAGATAGGTACCAAAAATTAGTACCTATAACGTAGAAAATATATATCCAATTAATTCAATATTCACTCATAACCTTCGATAAAACACTTGAACAAATACGAAAAACTATCTTTTCTTGAAGAATTTCACAATTTTACAGTAATTTCATACCTGCGGTGATCGCTTTTTCAGCATTTCTATCTGCCAAAACTGTCGTGGAAACAGTTAGTATATCACCTACTCAATGGTTTACCAAAAACTTAGAGTTTCGTATACTGTTCTGATATGATTCATAAAATAATGTAGGTACTTATATACACTTTTGGCTCACAAGCGAAATGACTTTAGGTAGGTAAATGTAACCTAGGCACCTGGAAAATCGATTGACACATCATTTATCAAAATCGGCTCAGTGGTCTAGGCGCTACAGCAAAACATACATAGGTACGTAAAATCATAACCCTTCCTTTTTGCTTCCTCGTACTTGGGTAATAAGTAAATACTTAACCGCCCAAGTTAAACGTACAACTTTCAGTCCCCTAGAAGTAGATTATTATCAATTTCAGCGACAAATTAAACAAGCGATGTTGGGTGTCGGTGTTACCGAAAGTGCTTCAAATATAAATATTATGTTTATATATTGATAGAGTAAAGCGTTCGTCAAACAGTGCAGTATGCGGTGCCAATATTAACACTAGTTATCACGCCTGAACCTGCCCGTCAAGGTCACGGGCGGGGGTACAACTGTACACATTTGGCGTGTCAATATTGAAAATGTTTCCAAAATATTACGACGCTTTGCTAGCTGCTGTATTTTTACCCGGCTACGGCAAGGCGAAAAGGAAGGGTTACAGTCTGTACATGTTTGTATGTAGGTATGTATGTTTGTATCTATTTACGTATGTTACACCATAGCGCCTAAACAGTACAATTCAATCCTAAATCTATGCCTGCAATATTAATTGGTTTATTAATGCATGCATTGAAAATGTTTATCTCTTTAAAAAATTATATTTCATTTTATTTATCATCAACTCAACGACATCATCCGCAGGTCTCTTGCTACTGCTCACGTGCCAGCTGTATTAGAACCTATTGGTTTGGCACGTAGTGATGGCAAGAGACCTGATGGTATGACGCTTGTTCCTTGGAGGACAGGGAGGTCGCTTGTGTGGGATGCAGCTAGAGTATCTACACAGGTGGCAACCTGTGTAGATACTCTAGCTGCTTCCCACATCCATGCGACCTCCTCTGTGGCGGGTGCAGCGGCTAATAGCGCCGAACAGGCTAAGAGGCGCAAATATGAAAAACTTGACAGTGGTTTCATATTTGTGCCTTTTGGTGTAGAGACCCTGGGGCCGTGGGGCCCGGAGGCTCGAGCGCTTTTTGTAGAGCTATCTAAAATGGTGATCGAGTCTACCGGGGATCCAAGAGCTGGCAGCTACCTTGGCCAAAGGATTAGCTTGGCCATCCAAAGAGGTAATGCTGCCAGCATCTTGGGAACCATGCCACACTGCAGTGACTTGGATGGGGTCTTAGATTTTATTTAATTTTTATTTTAGTATTAATTTTAGAATAAATTTAATTTTAATGTAGTATCATTTATATATTCTGTAAATAGAATAAAAATAATATCCTTTTATTTATTGGGCAATCAAAACAGATTAAAATATTTGCTATTTCTTTACATTATAATCTTATTGTACCTACTTAGTCCTATTAAGAAGGATCACACTACACACATCGATTTATATTCAGATAATATTATTATGACTGCCAAGGTAACCAGCTAGAGGTTAAAAAGGACACATAATATTTGAACCTTAAGATTAATATATAGTTGTTTTGAACCTATAGCGCAGCCTACCTATAGTATAGTTAATTTTCCGGTGTAATTAGTAACTCACGGCCATAGGCTGCAAACGTTACCTACTCTATGCCAAATTTTGTCAAAATTGCTAGATTTGCATTAGGGCAAACAGAACGTATAGACAGGTCGATGCCGGGATCACAAGTGCTAATAAGACGAGTGTCTGCAGGTCTACGTCGTAAATTATCGGCTGTGCGGTGATTTGAACTTCTATAACCCTTTAGTTCAGAGCCTCGTTTACACAGCTTTGTAAATAAATGAATAAACTTATATTTTTAAAATATTTACTTCGTAGATAGTAGGCGCATTAATAGGTATTATTTTAGATATAAAGAGTGTCTATTTATCTATCGATCTCCCTGTTTCGTTTTCACAGCTGCAGGACTGATAGTGAGATTTAGATGAAAATCAAAGAAAAGGCTTGCCATTCTTTTTTTGCTTTGGTTTGCAGTACATAGAAATCTTTTTCCCGGAAAATTATAGCAAAAAAGAGTTCCTAAAACCTTAATCCTTGCAGCTGATGTTCCAAATAAGAACTATAAATGGATTAACAGACTGTCATAAGTAGGTACCTATCTACCTATCTATTATAATAGATGTACCTAATAGTTGCCTATGAGTTAGATTGTTTTGTCCATTACCTACTCGCATTTATTGACAATTGCAAGGCACTGGTTTCAAGGCACTTGAATGTAATTAACATGCAGACTAGGTACTACGTACGTACGACAACGTCTAAAAGTAGACATTTTGCTAAATAACAAGCGTATAAAAATTTAAGTAAACACAATGAAATTTATAAGTAGGTACGAGTAAAAATTATACACATCATAATATATTCAAGGCTACCTCTGTGTACACGCACGTGTATACATAGCGACGTCACATACACATACAGTTTACTGGAACACGCCTCTAAGTTATACAGGTATTTACTTATTTGGTGAATTAAGTAATATTTTCATGTTACAACAGTTAAGCACTACGCTCACTCACATTGCACTCGCCTGCTCACTTTCTTGATACGTACGCATTATAAAAATTGCTGTATTTGTTAAAGGAGGTTGGCGAATTTTGACCCAGCTTTTTTAAAAACCGGTCAAATTCAGAAATCATTTAATTTAAATTAATATTTTTCTGAGTATTTTTCTGTGTTCCCATATTTTTAGAAGATGGGGATCAAAAATATAATTATTCACAAGTACACATTATAAATAACCGTTACATGGCAACACAAGTGAATATCTTTTTTTTCCCAACTTTATTTGATAGACTTTGATGAACTTTTTTGTTAGAATGGTTTACTAGAACAAGTATGAGAAGTTTGATTCATGAACGTGGGCGTTCAGTGTTCAGTTCAGTATGTCTGGGCACACGAGTAAACATTCTGGGTCAGAAACTCTATGGGATTCGCCAATCTCATTTTATTTCGTGTATACTAATAATACCTACCTATAATAAGGTAAGTGTATCGGGCAAATTTTTTAATTTTTTTAAAGTTTTTATTTAGGTCGTAACATAAAATATACTATAATAATACCATAAATTTTCGAAACGAGTAAGTTTGGAAAAGTTCAACACGATAAAACAAGAAAATTGTGATTTATTTACTTATTGAATAAATATACAAAGCTGCTTGATCGAAGTGAGTGACTTGAAAGGTGACTCGCGTTGCAAACGGGGCTCAGTCAAAAAAGCGCAAGGCCCAATGTTTGTACTTTCAATTCATGTCCGCAAAGAATCTCATAACATGGCCGGGCTAATTCATATTTGTTTAGCGATATACATATAATTGTTTGGCTGGGCCCAAATGTCCCAGCTACCTACTCTTACAAGAGCTAATGCTCTTTATTATAAATTACTAGAAGATGCCCGTGACTTCGTCCGCGTGGATTAAGGTTTTTTATCCCCGCGGGAACTCTGTAATTTTCCAGGATAAAAAGTAGCCTATCTTTTAATCCTGGGTATGAGCTATCTCCATTCCAAATTTCAGTCAAATCGGTTCAGCGTTGTGGCGTTAAATAGTAACATCCATCCATCCATTCATCCATATATCCATTCTCACAAACGTTCGCATTTAGGTATAATATTAGTAGGATAATAGCTCGATTTCCGCAGTTTCGTCCTTGAGGATTTAAATATTTAAAATCCTGTGGGAAATAACCGAGGAATAAATTGAGCATTCTGACAGTTTTTGTGTAAAAAATCTGTCAAAATATCTTTACGCACGGATAAGACTTAGGTATTTTACGTTGGTTAAATCGGCTACGATAGATTAAAGTATAAAAGTATTCTATCAAGACAAGATACCCAACAATAAATAAATATTAGTATGTCTACATCGAGCCCCACAAATCGGCTATCCTTAACGTCCGTAACTATGTGACGTCATTCGTGCGACAGAGGCAACGCTCTACGTCGTAGAGCGTAGAGTCTACGAACTTGACGTCAGCTGGGAACAACTTTAGGTAGGTCTTGACTCTAAACCGTGTTGATATAACATATATATCGATAGTAGGTAAACTTTACAGTGACTGTATCATGTATTTCGAAACCATAATCCATGTTGTCCAATAAGTGAGATCAAACAAGGTTAGACGTGCGACTTCCAATAATCATGTTTGCCGAAGCCGTTAACGCGACCGCCATCTTGTGGCCGTGGACAAATGTGGAAAATTACGTATGGAAATAAACACCGTGATGTACAGATATTAGCCATGCGCGCCGTGCGGGCAAAGGCACATATCCCACAAATACTTTGTTTTAATTTACTTAGTTACAGTACCTACTTACACAAGCAGTGATAGCCTAGTGGTTAGGTCTGTGGTCTCCTATTCGGGGGGTCGCTCCCGACCCCGGGCACGCATTTCTGAGTTTTGGATTTATGTGCGATTATGCAATTAAATATCACATGCATCAACGGTGAAGGAAAACATCGTGAGGAAACCTGCACACCTGAGAGTTTTCCATAGTATTCTCAAAGGTGTGTGAAGTCTGCCAATTCACATTGGGCAAGCGTGGTGGACTATGGCCTACAACCCTTCTCTGAAAGGAGACCTGTGCTCAGCAGTGAGCCGTTGATGGGTTGCTGATGATGATGATGATGACAGTACTTACACATTTTTTATCCACGAAGAAACTGAGATCGTAGAATGAGTTTGGCGTGACAGGTTGTGTGTTTGTTTGTTGGTGCATTGTTTTATCACCATTTGTAATATAGGTAAGTAATCGATATTAATGCGATTTATATATTTATAAGTTCTTACAAACCTTATAACGCTAAAGACTACGCTAAAACAGCGCTATTCGATACGGGGTTTTCTAATGTTATTATTTTTTAACGTTTTTAAAAATTCGGGATCAGTTTTTTTGTGATTTTTCGCTTATTCGCATTCTAGATGTATCACCTCAAAGCAGCTTCTAAGATCTGTCTAAAGGTAAATATATTATAGAACAGCGTCTTCTAAATATCTTTCTTCTTGATAGAAGAAAGATATTTAGATCTTTTATCATAATTCCGGTTAGTGTGGTATCTTTGAAAAAATCTTAAGTATCTATAAGAACCTTATAAGAACAGACAGTAAAACATTTGAAGATTTTTTTTTAATTCCTGGGTTCTTTATTATTTCCAAGTTATATCACTTTGAAACCTTACCTTCCGTCAGAAGCATCTCACGATGCGCCCGCGTATCAAAACTCCGGAGTGAGGTGTTAATAAAAACACCACGAGTGAACTACTGCACCTACCTATAAAAACTGCTTTATACGAGTAGTAACTGAGTGTCTTACATGTCACCGCTACATTTAAACCGCCTTCAAAAAAAGGAGGTTCTCAATAATTCGTCAGAATCGGGCGATTTAGGTAGGTATGGTTGGTGAAAACAGGCATTACCTAAAAAAATAATAGGATTAAACCAAAAAATACCTTTGCCCAACAAAAAGACTTTTGTCCAGCAGTGGACGTCTATAGGTTGATTAAGAAGAAGAAGAAAGCAAAAAAGCCAAGTGCGAGTCATACTCGCGCACTGTGGCCGAGGGTTCCGTACCTTGTGAGGATTACATTAATTACTGTGTGACCAGCTTAGATTTTGTAATATGCTATTAATGGAGACATTACGTACGTCACTGGAACTTTTGTAAGAAAATACGCTTTGTAAAGCTGTAACTTAGGGACCATCGACGTTTGTATTCAGTACAATATAATTATTTTTAACTTATTACCTCAAGCCATTTCTGAGAAAAAGGGGCTTGACACACAGACAGACGGACAACACAGCGATCTGACCTTTTACCTTTTTGTTTCGCAACCACAAAAGTGGATTAAAAATTAGATTTCAAGTTCGGAAGTTTAGATTTACAACAAATAGGTATGCCAGAGATGATGAACACTTTTTCTTAACAAAATATGATTTTTATAGATGAAAAAAATAAAGATCAAATTGAATTTGATTATTTGTCACCATTGGGAACACCGAAGGGAGTTGGTTTGTGGCGTATACAACCTCTTCAATAGGATTATAAAATATAGCCAGCTGTCAACGAGAACCATTAGGTAATTGTGTTTCGAACATTAGAAACAAATAAATAGCGGCGCAAATTGTGTGCGCGAAAGATTCCTATTTCGTGTATCATCCAGGCCGGTCGATCGTAATTCCAAACTCTTGTATATCTAATTTATTTATTTGTTCACCTTTATACAATATCCTTACAGGGTAACCCAATTTATTAATTGCTATTATCTCCTTCAGTTTTGTAAATACTGCGGAATACAGCTTCAAGTGTAAATACTAAATTGTGCCCCATTTATTCAACAAGCGAAAATTTGTGGCCACATACAATTTATGATTCTATTGAGCAACACGCCGACATCATCCAATGCAACGTTAAAATACAGCTGAACTGCTCTATAGGTTCAACATTTTGCATGTAAATTGCATGTATATTTACTTTTTTTCTGCCCGTAAGTTGATGACCAACTAGCTATTAATTACCGACATTTAAGATCTTACCAAGTGTCAACAGACCTACTGCTAGCCGTGTATATTTTAATAGCCTTATAAAACAGACTGTCCTCCAAATGCAAATATAAACGCCGTCGCTCTAAAAATCTATAAGTATTGTTTATCAAAACAATTGGAGCAACATTCTAATGAATTTGTCAAGACTTATATATTATTTTACTAGCAAACAATACTAGCGTTTATTGAGGCAAATATTTAATGTTTAATTCTGTGTAATATGCTCTAGATTGTAACGAAAAATATTGTTTATCAAATGTTTGTGAACGTTACGCGATTAATACATATTGACTTGCATAATTCTATGTTATTTTGGAGTAAATATTTTAAGTACATATTTATTGGAATAATAGAGTTCTATTATTCCAATAATTTCTACAAGCCTACTCGAGGGGGGTTACTTAAGACAGATTTTTGCTGCGAACCACTGCAATACAATATAAATGCGAAATCTTTATTATCTAGGAATTATTACACTGTACACTTTATGAAAGTCAATAATTATTTTACAGTATACCAATCAAGAAAGTGAGGAGACGCCGCCGGCTTGATCAGTAAATTTAACTGAAAAGTGAAGCTAATTATTTCTGTAACACTATTATAATTATTATTTTGAGCAAACGTATAATTAGTGGAAGATTCCACGAAGCAAATTATCTTTGATAACGGCTCACATTATTATTTATTTTAACTTTAACTGACATTACACTCCGAGGATACTTTGACAGTTGGTTGACACCCCATCTCTTCTATCTTGTCTTGTAAATTAACGTCACTTTTGAGCCTCGCAATTTCCTGTGTTTGCGAAGGTTTGCGACACCTGATAAAGATATAAAGATAATATATTAATATAATTGCACTCGTTTCTGTTTATCACTAAGTCGCATGACTTTTGTTGCTTTTGATTCACTTGAGTCAATAATGGAAATAAAATTAATATCTCATTCATTGTATTTCGCTTCTAACTAACCTCAATGTTTAAACAATAAATAAATAATAAATTAAATAAATAAATAAATAAATCTAATAAAAAACACATCACATTAAAACATTCCAAAGAAGTGCATTGGATTGGATAAATGAAAATAAAACAGCCCTACTGCAGAAGTTCAGTATTTTTAAAAATTGAATTTATTCCATTCTGGTCGCTAAAAATCGTAAATGACCATACAGCCTGTCCATAAAGTTTTTTTTAATAAGCCTGTATGAGTCGCAACTCCCATGGGTTCAAGCCATGAACTCCGAAGTATACTACGGCCGTTCAGAGAATGCGTTCCTGACACGTCGCGAATGAACTGACGACGTAACTTTGTAATGGCGTTGCAGTTACGATAAAAATATTATTGCTGGTTGTTTACCGTTTTAACAATTGATGAGCATTAAAACCACATTATTATATCAATAATCAATTAATGTTATAATTTTGTGACAGTTGTCGTGACTAACTGACAGGTGTCAGGAACGCATTCTCTGAACGGCCGAACTTTAAGTACAACAGAGGGTTATTCCAGGGGCGGACTAACAAATTCCTGAAAAGCTGGCAACGCATTGGTGGTGCCTCTGGTGCTACAATGTGTTCATGGGCGGCGGTAATCACTTAACATCAGGTGACCCACCTGCTCGTTTGATCGCTATTCATATAAAAAAAATCCAGACTCTTGAAGCCTAAATAAAACCCTGTATGATAAAACCCATTGTAAGCCCATTGTTGTATTGTTGTGTTAATGTGTACCTAGTACTTGTAGTTGTTGTAGATTTGCGGTTACGAACACTTACCATGTTCCACTGAATTACAAACACTAGTTGTTAGTGTGGCATGGCATTCGCGACGTACGGACGCGGCGCATTTATGAGATAAAACTTTATAGTAGTACCTACCTAATTGTGAATTGAAAAGCCAACAATACCTATATTCAAGTAATAAAAAAGTATAATAATTATAGTGAATAGTTAGATTACGACATCGTGATTCGTAACTAGATACGAAATAAAAATTATTTCTTGATATACCTATTCAAATAAAATAAACATTTTTTCGAACGACCGAGCGATCTTTTCAAGGATACAATATGCCTCCCGCACCCCGAACACCGTTCACGCCTCTGCGATCCGCGGCCTCGTAAGATTTGCAACCTTATTCACCATGCCGGCTCCCCTCTCTACCTCAGCCCGCGCATTCCAAAACTGCGACACAGGTCTTATTCCGAATTGCCGGTCTAGAGGTAGACGTCTTTGACTGTGAAACACTCCATCCGATGGAGTTTATCGGCTTTGGTAAAAAACCTATTTCATAACCATTTTTCGTTCGCTACACCGACAGAGCATCAAAGCCATTAGGCACCGGAAGCGGCTAGTTTTGAAGTCAAAGGGGACATTATTTGGTTAACACTAATTAGTGTGAACTGGCTTTACCTACATCTCGGACTCGCTAAGAAAGTGAAGCTTTCAAAGTAGGTACAGTATTCGATTTGAAGCAATGTAACTTCATCATTCAGTAATAGTGTTCAAAATTGTATGTATTCATGTTTTTTTGAGAGGTAGAAAAATCCTAATTGCGTAAATCCAATTTGGGTTCGGTGGTGAAAGTAGATGCTTCTTCTTGGCTAGGTGTACTATTTGGTCTTTATATTATTATTTTTCTTAAAAAATACTAATAGTTTAGACATTCCTAAATCAAGAATATAAAAGATCTAAGAATTCAATCTAAGAAATAGTTATACCTAAACACTATGTTCTAAAACCTAAAACAATCAGTGTCAGTTCTGGTACCATTAATTCGCACGTCTCTAATCATCTCTCATCAATTCTCATGATACGTGCAAAATACATTATTATCAATTATTACACAGGGCTTAACTAACTTACCCATAACAATTATTATCAACCCCTGTAATTAGTAAAACCATCAAACATTTAACTGAGGTATCGCTTCCCTACCTTTTTCATAAATCAATCACATCTCGAACGATTTCACGCACAACTTCTCACAAAAGCTACAAGTCAAATGGACTATCAAAAAGCCAATTCATTCCTAAACGGGGGCTAACAACATTATACGTGTAATACATATTTCATTATTACTACCTTTATGGTATGTTTAATTTTGTAGCTGGCAACCCAGAGATTTTTTTTGTAAAGGTTACAATAGCAGTTTTTCTATTCAATAGGGGGCGTTGTATTGTTATACAATATTTTACAAACGTTTCGGATTTTGCGGGTATGGTTAGAATGAAAATTTAAGTACAAAATATGTACCTATAGGTATATTACTTTTAAAATAAAATTAAATATGAAATTGTTGGGTTAGCCTTTTCAAATCTTTTAAATATTGTCAATTTTTTAACAAGTGGCTAACTGTTACATTATGTTATTTATAAAATTCTATTCACTATGTAACTACAAATTTATCGAGTCTGAATTTATTTAAATTGTATCTAATAATATTGACAGATAGGTACTGACCTGAAGAATTTCTGTTCCGAAATATTTGCTTCCTATTTAAATAGCGAATAAGAAAATTGAGGTCTGAAAAAATTATCATTTGGAAGATAATAATATAAATTGCTGCTTTGCTATCTGTACTGCCGTGGACGTTTCCACAACGACCTCAATAGTTCCTGAACGCATGCAACCCTCTATTCACTAAGAGACACCGGCATATTCACTTCCGCTTGCCCTTTCATTGTGCAATTTGACAAGGCAGATTCGCGCGCCGCCGGCCATAGCTCAACAATACCTCAACAAAAATCGAATTCCAAATTCAAAAGCGCATCGTTGAGGTTTATTGGCTTAGCGCTTGATTGATTGTGCGAACGGCATCGCAATTTTTTTTACCCCAATCGCATCCGATGTTGCCAGTTCCTAACGTTTTTGCCGGATTTATTACTCGATAATGTATTTTGATTTGGGCGTGGCGAATTCGCGATACCCTTTGTCGGTACAGGAAGTCTTATATTCGTAACAGGTACATTGTGAGTGCAGTAAAGGAATGCATGATGCACTTGTGTTTGCGTTACGGAAATTAACGATATTACGGATTCCGTCTAGCTGAGCCGCGCGTTTGCGCAGATAATAATAGATTTAACTATTCTGATATTTCTCAATTTATGAATAAATTTGTAACACTGAATAGAGCATAATAATGTTAGAGTTATTTTGTCTAGCTCTGTGTTTATTTTTCGGCCATATTTACTCATTGCTTCCGTTCATTGCTATGAAATGCATAGGTTTAAATACCTAGGTACTTTTAAAGTTGTGTGGTTAAAGGTAACACGGATTTATGCAATTATACTTAATTTTTGAACTGATTGTGGCGAAACCTATTTGGAATAACCGATCTATGGTTGGGCTTCACTCTCCGGTATTAATAGGTACAATTTATACCTACTCTACCATCACTCTCTACCATCATTTATGTGTGTGCATGGGCACACATACATTTACGTACAAGCAAATTGTAAAGAAAAATAAATCGGCTGAAAATTCAAAAGATTAGACATTAATTAGTCTTAAAAATTTTGATGAATCTTATGACACATCTGAGTTCAAATCCGTCAACTTGTTTACATACATTCATAGTTCATACGTTCAAAAAACATTACCCCCTTCACAGGTCGGGCAAAAATTCGCCTCAAGAGTTCTGTGAAAATAAATAAAATGCGTTGACACACTGCGGTTATTCACCGAAATTGGATTATTTCGGTATTAAAAAGTATGTTGACACTTATTTGAAAATTACACTTTGTCTGATCAAAAATAAAGTATATTTTTGAATGTACAAAAACTGTTTGTGTGTTAAAAAAATATTAGCATATATGCGCACATGAAATACTTCTTGGTTTCTACAATCCACTCACGCGCAGGGTGCTTATTACGTAACCATAACTCGAGATCCGCTTTTAAAGGAAAACCACATAAATTTTTCAGTCGGCATTAGAGTCCTCAGCGAAATTAATCTGTATTACGTAGACAGAAAATCTCAAAATCGTAAGGATTATAAACGGGTGTTTTTATTTCTTGGTATGTCAAAAGACCGTGACACGTTTGTGCCACCGTGAATAAACGGACAGACCGATGCATATACCTACATACAAATAATATCATACACGAAGCACTCTTCGAAATTGTCGACACAAAAGAATCTATTTTTATTACAAACTGTTATTTAGGACAATACACAAATAATTTCTTTTCTTGTCTTTCAAATTATTACCTACTAGTTGATGCCCGCGACTTCGTCTGCGTGGATTTAGTTTTTAAAATTCCTCGGGAACTCTTTGATTTTCCGGGATAAAAAGTAGCCTATGTCACTCTCCAGGTCCTCAACTATACCCATGCAAAAAAATCACGTCGATCCGTAGCCCTGTTGCGGCGTGATTGAAGGACAAACCAACAAACAAACAAACACACTTTCGTATTTATAATATTAGGGGTTCTGTTAATATGAACTTCCTACTAGATTACCTACTTAGTTCAAAAAACTCTAAGTAGAAACCTTACTTGTTAGACATTCCTACTCATATCCTACTCGTGGATTACCTAATGAAATGTTAGACTTAGAGCGTATAATGTATAAATCGTATTTAAAAATTAAAAAGTGTTAAGTCGGTACGGTACATCTACGTTATTTTTCCCTCCTTTAGTCTAAATATTTATAAGTTTAAATAAGTTTATATTTTTTACAAATTATTTGTATGATAGGATCCATACCTAACTACAAAGAAAGATATAAGTAAATATATTATGTATTAGATTCACTTCATTAGCTAAGTAGTAAAAGTAAACAAAGGAATAATTAATGATAAATAGACCCACCTACCTATATAATATATAACTTATCACTAACAAATTATCACTAATTCCAAAGTTCGCATCTATCACGCAAGTCATTTGACTGTTTGCTTAAAACACGAACTTACCCCCCCATTCATCAAGAAAACCTATGAAATATCCATTATAAATTGTTATTTTTCGGATGACATCACTCGACAATAGTATTTACATTCGATGTCAGTTTGTTTTACATCCGAAATACATTCAATGGACGCATAACATATTTCGTCTAACATTCATGATGCGTTTTTGCTATGGACATTATGTCACTTGTTATACGCGGCCTATAGTTCCTCGGTTCTTTGTACAAAAGATGAATGAAGAATAGAATAATAACACGTCTGGCCGGTAGGATGGATTGGGAATATAAAAAGGGAAAAATGTACGGTGATATGACAACACCGCCACGTGTTGGTGGCACAATGGAGCGCTGGAATCGGAACCTCCTTTTGTAACAGACTTTTTTTTAATTTTAGGCACTGATGTTCATAACAATACCAATATTAAGTTCATTACCAAGAAGTTCATTAATAAACAATACATATGTATTGTTTATTAATGAACTTCTTGTCATAATAATATTATTTAAGATGTAGGTATTTGATGCATATTAAGAGTTTTGCATGCATATGTTGGAAAATGTACCTACTACCTATCCTTACTAATATTATAACTGCGAAAGTGTGTTTATTTGTTGGTTTGTCCTTCAATCTCGCCGCAACAGGGCTACGGATCGACGTGATTTTTGCATGGGTATAGTTGAGGACCTGGAGGGGACGTAGGCCACTTTTTATCCCGGAAAATCAAAGAGTTCCCGAGGGATTTTAAAAACTAAATCCACGCGGACGAAGTCGCGGGCATCAGCTAGTACACTAAAAATGAAATTTTAAATCTGTAATGTGACTATGGAAAATTCGATGTATTGCATCAGTCATATTGAATTTGTTCGTACCTACTATCAAATGTAGCCTATGTCACCCATATTATACCGAATCGATTAACACCGCATTAATCAAAATCGGCTCAGTAGTTCATTCGCTACTGTGGAACATTCGTAAATAATAACATACATACATACATAGACTGCTAAAATCATAACCCTTCCTTTTCTTTGCTGTAGTCTGGTAAAATTAGCCCCAATAGCTCAAAGGACAAAGCATAATTTCGCATTTTATAATATAATATTATTAGGTTCATATATGAGATAAGTCATATTATTTTATCCCTTAGCTCTGATACGTTAATGTCCTACTAATATTATAAAGGCGAAAGTTTGTGTGTATGTTTGTTCCTCCTTCACGCAAAAACTACTGGATGGATTTGGCTGAAATTTGGAATGGAGATAGATTATACCCTGGAATAACACATAGGCTATAAATTATCCCGGAAAAATCCAAGGTTCCCGCGGAATTTTGAAAAACCACTGATAGATGGCGCTGATTGTACTTAAATCACGCTTACATTATCCGCAGCATCGAGAATAAGTAAAAAATTCCAATTCAACAATCAAGTAGGATAAACACAGTTACTGAAGTTTTTCATTATCAATAGAAAATTTCTTAGGGATTAGGGATGGATTACGAAATAAATTATACAAATAGTACAAGGTATCGATTTGTCCAGTCATAGTGAGTACATTGCTAGATATTATAATGACTGATCATGTGTAGATCCTATCCTATCCTATTATTCCTATTAATATTATAAATGCGAAAGTTTGTGAGGATGGATGTTTGGATCGATGGATGGATGGATGGATGGATGGATGTTTGTTACTCTTTAACGCGACAACGAATGAACCGATTTTGCTGAAATTTGGCACAGACATAGAATATAGTCTGGAATAGCACATAGGCTACTTTTTATCCCGGAAAAGCAAACAGTTCCTGCGGGATAGCATCGCTATTTTTTACGCATTTGTCCTTCAAAATACGCGCAATGGAGTTTTAGATTAACGTGATTTTTTTGCACAGGTAAAGTTAAGAGCCTGAAAAATGACAAAGGCTACTTTTTATCTCGGGAAAACAAACGGTTCCTGCGGCATATTAGTATACTACTTTTCACACATTTATCTTTTAATTATGCACCAATGGAGTAACAGATTGACGTGGTTTTTTGGATTGGCATAGTTGATGACTTGAAAAGTGACAAAGGCTACTTTTTATCCTGGGAAAGCAAACAGTTCCCGCGGGATATTAGTGTTCTACTTTTCACATATTTATCCTTAAATTAGGTGCCAACGAAGTTACAGATTGACGTGGTTTATTGGATAGGCATAGTTGAGGACTTGAAAAGTGACAAAGGCTACTTTTAATCCCAGGAAAACAAACAGTTCCCGCGGGATATTCGTATGCTACTTTTCACATATTAATCCTTCAATTATGCGCCAACGAAGTTACAGATTGACGTGGTTTTTTTGATAGGCATAGTTGAAGACCTGAAAAGTGAAAAGGCTACTTTTTATCCCGGGAAAACAAACAGTTCCCGCGGGATATTCGTATGTTACTTTCACATACTTATCCTTCAATTATGCGCCAACGGAGTTTTAGATTGAAGTTTTAGATTATTTTTTAGCGCAGGTAAAGTTAAGGGCCTGAAAAGTGACATACATACACACATACTGTAGTAGTAGGTATGTATTAATGTATGTATGTATGTATGTATGTATGTATGTATGTATGTGTGTATGAATGTATGTATGTATGTATGTGTGTATGTATGTATGGAATGCATGTGTCGTATGCATGTATGTATGTATGTATATATGTATGTAGGCATGCATGTATGCGAACATACATACACACATATCTACTACTACTGTATGTATGTGTGTATCCTCCTTCTACTAACAATAAATACTTTAATTATATCATATCCTACTTATTATTACTCATATTATCCCACTTATATTATTAATGTGAAAGTTTGTGATGGATGTATACGGATGTATGTTTATATAGATGTCGTATACGGATGGATGGATGTATGTTCTCTGAGATAGGGGTTGAACTATTTAGACTGTTATACTCCATAACTTCGTTAAATTTGAACGAATTTTTATTATTACTTTAACCGACTTCAAAAAAGGGAGGAGGATCTCAATTCAACGGAAACTTTTTTATGTATGTTCACCGATTACTCGAAGACGCCTTGTAACTGAACTAAGTATCCTACGAAAATCTCTACCCTATAATTCCTATAAATCTTTCTATTTTCCAATTATGTCTTTAGAGTGGCACGTGAATCGCTAGTGGTAGAACCCTTTATAATGTTGTGATCGTATTAACCCAAGAACTTTTAGAGCGTCAGAAGTAATGAGTTCATGAGACCTAGGCGATATATGCAAGAGTTCATGTATTAGATTTTAGTGGGTTCCCGTATTGGTTTATATTAAAGAATGTTTAAAATCCAAACCTTAAATTAAAACCTTTTGTGGTACATCAAGGACCACTCAGTTGCGTCCATTAAAACAATAATGTATTATTATAATAATTGACGCAATGAGATCGCATCTTAAATTTCTTAAACATACATGTATTACTTTGGGTAATTATTTATCAATAATCAGGAATGTTTACAAGTCCCTGAAATACCATCAAACCATGAGCCCCCCCCCCCCCCCCCACACTGTCATCATTCACTCACACACGAATGTGCGAGGCTTTTTTAACCGTGGTTTGCTCCACAAGACTTTTTTAAAGTGGTGTGATCCACTGAAGACACTTTTTTAACCGTGGTGTGTTTCCACAAGACTTTTTTATAGTGGTGTGATCCACTGCGACTTTTTATAGAGGTGAGCTCCTCTCATAAATAGTTGGTTGTAGGTTAATAATTATACTGCGTGATGTTAATAGTTATACTGCGTGAAGTCACCACAGAGTGGTGAAGGACTCTAACAACGTTAGAGTCTAGTTCGAGGTTGGTGTCGGACGCCTGGACCAGACAAAACCATAATAGCAATTGCCATCATTAGCTTCATCCTATCTCAGCATCCAACAGTTGGTTGTCACCACGAAGTGGTGATAGGCTCCAACTTAACGTCAGAGCAAGTTCGAAAGTAGTATCAGACACCTGGACCAGACAGCCCAGACTAGCAAGTTTAGTAGCCCATCCTAAGCTTATCCTATCCCGGCATCCAACCTACAGGTTGACACAACACTCAGCATAGAGCATTGCGATATAGATCAATCTTTATCTGAGATCGTCGGTCGCAAGCCCAAAGACAGGTTCATAAAGCACCAAGGCGCTAGAGCTCCCCATCTATTAAGCAGCTTCCAACGTCAGATTAGGTATCACTCATAATAGATTTCGTGTATCGCCCCTTGTATTTTATCAATAATAATTGATATAAAGTATGTCACTACATACCACTTCACATTTCTCATAATACTTGTAAGTCACTGAACATATGCCCCAAACACGGACAATGTTCTTTCTTATAGACGATCCGCGCGTCACGACGCTGCGGTCGTCGCTGCCTTCCCTTACAGTATACCGTTCTACAGAATAGCGTCAACGTCAAATTGATATTATATGACATGAAAATTGAAGTTCCTAAAATTATTATTTTTATGATTTCATGTAAAAGTACATCTCGTAACTTAACTACTGTACCGATTTTGATAAAATTTAATCAACAATTTTTAGTACTATCAAACATGAAAAATTCCTTTGTACGAAGGACTAGGGTCGTTACAGCCTGAACCGATTTGGAAAATTCTTTTTTTGTTTCAAAGGGTGGTTTCACTTCCCAGGTGGTCCCATTTAAATTTTATAGAAATCAGTCGAGCGTTTTTAAAAAAATCTACAATAAATTATATACTTTGTAGTGGCGCGGGCGTTTAAATGTATGCTCCCGGGACAAAAAGCAAAAAGCCTGTGTTATTTTCCAGGTCGTCAACTTTACCTGTGTAAAAAAAATCAGCCAATTGCGAGTCGGTCCTCGCTCTTTTAGGGTTCCGTTAAAAAAAAAAAATTAATTTTATTTTTTTAATTTAATTTTATTTTTTTAATTTAATTTAATTTTTATTATTTGTTGTTATAGCGGCAATAGAAATACAAAATATGTGAAAATTTCAACTGTCTATTACGGTTTACGAGATACAGGCCGCTGACAGACGGACGGACGGACAGCGGAGGCTTAGTAATAGAGTCCCGTTGGAACCCTAAAAACCACGTTGACTATATGCACTTACACTTTGTATGGTGAAATATTAAAACTGCGAAAGTGCGTTGGTTTGTCCTTCAATCACGCCTCAACAGAGCTATGGATCGACGTGATTTTTTTGCAGTGTACCTATAGTTAAGGACGGAGAGTGACAGGCTACTTTTTATCCCGCAAAGTCAGAGTTCCCAAGGCATTTTAAAGGCTAAGTTCACGCAGACGAAGTCGCGGGCATCAGCTAGTAAATAAATAATTGCAAGTTATAATAGAAATAAATGCAGAATCCATAGAAGTAATACACGTAGGTATATATAAATATTAAATTCGCTTTTATTTTTAAACACAATGCGATATAATTTACCGCATGTGTTTAGCTCGCTCGTAAATCGTGCGTGATTTATACGAGGATTACCACGTTATCAGTATTGTTTCTCGTGGATATACCTATCTGCTGTTTGCTCTCGCTGATGACATTTTACGTAATCAGGTAGGCGAAAGCAAATTTATAGGTGTTTAGCTCTAATTTGTATTAGCTTGGTATACCACACGCAATATAAGAAGTAAGTATACCAAACAGGTTTGCATAATTCTTATCATATTAATTAAGTATCTACTATATTATCCCAAATCACTCGTCTTTCACTATATCCATGCAATAAATCAAGACTTAAATTTTTGTAATAGAGAAAACATTATTTCTAGCCATATGAAAAATAGAAGAACTGTAAAAAAATTGTACTTCACTACTACAAAATCATTAAACTCAATAAATTAAATACTTTGTATAGTGTGTGTGTAATGTAGTAAAGCGGGAGTTTGAAGTCGGTTATTTAAAAAGCATTTTTTATATTAAATTAAAGTCTGTTCAGTTAATCATTATCCATTTTCTAAATATAAAAAAATACTATGTTACCCATAATATAGTATTACTTACCTAGAATGAAGCAATGTTTTGATTCTATACATCAGCTAGTAGATATATAAAAAACTTTTTTTACAGTAACTCCATAACAATAGGTACTTTCATAAAAGAAATATAACAACGATTCCGCTTGCAAGCGAGTGTCAAAAACACTTCCCACAAAAATATAATGATACAAAAGCTCGTTTTCGTATCCCAGAACCACTTGATGTCTTTTGCGTGACATTCGCTGGCAACATCGAGGGCCCTCCAAAATGGCGCGCAAAGTGACAGCTCGCGCTATAACTATATACTAAAAAAATATTACACTCTATTGCAATGTGATAAATTATATTATTGCAAGAAACTCGAGTTTTATTTTAGGCAATAATAACAATGTGTTTAATAAAGTCCAGCGGATTTTTTTGGCCTCTCGAAATAGGATTAGGACTATGACGTTAATCTTTTGCACAATCTATTTTATGCAGCTTTTCTGCGGATTAACTGTGCGGCATGATAATAATATTAGAAATCATACGGCCAAATAGAACACTAGGTAAGCTTAGCTTGTGTTAATTATAATTTATCGTGTACATTATAAGCTTTTATCGCGGGCTTTGAGCGCGGCGACCGAATCAAGAAATTCCGTAACGAAAATAATCCTAACACCGTCGTTTCAGTTCGGCAGACTTTGGCACGGTGTTTGTATGCGTGCGACTAGAAAATGCTATGCAATAGCTTTACCGCGGCAGTCCCCGAGTGCCACACGTATTTTTTTGTTAACGCGGGGAAATCTTCTTTATGATATTCGTAAGATGTCGTGTACAAGATGGAAAAGTGAACGACTGGAGCCCGCACTCCAGCCTCTCCCATTATAAGTACCTATTATGTACCTTTTCGTATACTGCACTAGTAGAAATCTCAAATCATGACATTTTCCAAAAAAGTAATAGGTACCTACCATAAGTGCAGAAATAGAACACTAGTGCAGGATCTTTTCGTGTAAACGTCAACCAAGCATAAAGATGAGCTTTTGCCCGCGGCTTTGCTAACTTTAAGTTCTATTTTTGAAACCCCTATTTTACCCCCTTAGGGGTTGAATTTTCAAAAATCCTTTCTTAGCAATCATATCATAATAGCTATCTACATGTCAAATTTCAGCCCGATCCGTCCAGTGGTTTGAGCTGTGCGTTGATAGATCAGTCAATCAGTCACCTTTTCCTTTTTTTATATTTAGATTTTTACTTAAATACTCGTTAACTTGAAAAGATTCATTACTTCCGTTACCGATATTTTCAGTTTTCAAAAAATCATTAAGAGATACCTACCTAATCATTAATTAAAAGTTACCAAGTTTAATTGAAATGTACCTAATAATTCGAAAGAATTGCGTAACTAAAAGTTAGTAAAATCTAAATTGAATTTTATCTACTAAAACTTGTCAAAAATTATTTTCCGATTTTCGTTCGATTGAATTAATTATCGTCTATAAAGTTTCAGAGGGGCTCGGAAAATGTTCCGTAATCTGAGAACTTGTGTAAAATTAATAAAAACTTTAAACTGCTAGGAACAAAACTTGTAATAGGTTTAAGCAAAAAGTTACCTATAAGTACTTTATTACAGAATTTTCTTATTTAGCTACACTTACCGACTCATTATAATTTAATTTAATATACATAATTTAGGGAATGTAAAAATAATATAATTTAGTCATTCAAATGAGCACTAAGGCTAAAAATTAAAAGAAAAGAGCGTGATGCAAATATAAGATACCTTAGCCACGTTTTTAAAAACCCCAAAGGAAACCTAAACATATTACTTAATATAGCTAACTAGGCGATAAGGTACCCAAAATGACACCAATCCTATCTAAATACGTTCTGCTGCAATAAAAAAGGGATGAAAAGCAATATTTTGTATGAAAGCACCGTTGTTTTGCGAAAACTCCATCGATGTAAACATTTTTTAATCTACAATACAAACGGTGTCGGTTACACTTAGCTCACCTCCGAGTAAAAATGGTCTACACGAGTTTGTTAAGACAACATGGCAACAATATCCCTGTTTACACCACGCGACTTCTGTTCCTCTACGAATTTATTAAATAAAAATATTTTTGACCAGTTTTCGGGGTAATATTTTTTAATCCAGGGGTTTCGGTGTAAAAAATAGCTATTCGCCAGTTTCTTAGCTATAGCCAAAAAATTACGTCGATCCGTTGCTGTGTGATTGAAGGAACAATCAACAAGCAAAGGCACTTTTGCATTTGTTATCATCGATGTATTAATGTTTGTTATTATTAATTTTAAGGATGTGCATACATGGTCGCTGTGGCCGGTCTCCTGCCACTTTTAAGTGAGAGGAGATGGGTGCCACCTCCATGGGACGAGTACCATTTATAACACAGCACAGTACCGATTTTGTCTCAAAATCTGTGATGCTTATGCGAGTACTTTTTAAAGTCTTGAAATCCCTTCTTCTCATCTTTTTTTTAACTTTTTGACGAAAAGTCCACTTTTGTTACGAGTTATATCTTAAAAACTAAACTACTTAGGAATTTGAAATTTCTGTGTATTATGTACTATATAGTATATCGACGGTCCCTACGTACATAGAGACATGTCAAAAACCGAGGTTCAAACTGCCCTAGAAATAATTCTATGTACGAATATAAATACTTTTTTTCTATAATGTTTCACTAGTTGTAGGAACTTTATAATGGTATCTATACATATTTAATTTTTTTATATTTTCTTAGAAAAACTGATAGATGACTGTTTCTACGCTGATATTAAAATAAAAGCATGTCAGACATGTCTATGATACCTTTATATACGCAGGAAAGAATAAAACCGTGTCTAAAATAGAATTACAAAAAATTGTTTTATGAAAATATAGAATTATGTTATTCTTTTCTAACGGATACGTAAAACATCCTAAGATCGCCACGCATGGATATAAAATATACATCAATGAAGACATATCGCTTTATACGCGGCAAAATTCAATCGAGGTAGGACTATATTTCTTGTAAAGTAAACAAAGACATGTCCTTAAATAAAATTATCAGGATTGTGTTTTATTAATTAAACAAGGTTTATAATCGAAAATTATTTATTGTTAAGTAACAATCTTCTTAGCATCTAAACAATAGGTACTTGTAGTTTCATTGCAGTAGGAATTTAAACATTAAAATCACAGTTGTTTAAGTTTAATCATTATACAATTTTTATTTAAGCAAGTTTTATTTTTGTAATTGGTAAAATTTAATATTCATCACATCTTTATTTAAGTATGTGCCTTAGCTTAATTAACTATCTACCTAATTAGTAATATTTAATCAAAAATTAGTAATATTTAATCAAAATCACAGCATTATTTAAGTATTTGCCTCATATTCTATCTACCTATAAAGCTGTGATGATAATAATAAAGCTGAAACTGAAGCCCTGTTCTTCCTTACTATGCTTAAGATTATTGTAGAAGTCATGATAATTCAGTAATTCTGTTCCTTGTTATTACTTTTTTCACATACTGACGCTTTTTTTTCGTTGGTGCGGTGTTGATGAACCAGATATTTCGCTGGATCCTAACGGGCTTGATCTTAAGGTTGCATCAGATACAATAACAGTCATCATCATCATCATCATTAGCAACCCATCAACGGCTCACTACTGAGCGCAGGTCTCCTCACAGAGAAGGGTTTTAGGCCATAGTCCACCACGATTGGCCCAATGCGAATTGGTGGACTTCACACATCTTCAAGAACATTATGAAGAACTCTCAGGTGTGCAGGTTTCCTCACGATGTTTTCCTTCACCGTTGAAGCAAGTGATATTTAATTGCTTAAACTCACTTGACTCCGAAAAGTGAGAGGTGCGTACCCGGGATCGAACCTGCGACCCCTCGAATATGAGACCACAGTCCTAACCACTAGGCTATCACTGCTGTTAATAATACAATAACAGTACTTTCGCTTGAATAGTAACATTCGTTTACAGTGTCCCCAAAAAACATACATGGACTTGGCATTGGTGTTGAAACCAAAGATTCTTCATTAATATCATTTTCAGATATTGGTTGTGGTGTTTCATTTTCACAAATGGGCGTGGTGAGATAGTAATTTTCAATTTCATCATTCGAAATTTCCCCTACCGTATCAATTATATAATTTAAATCACTTTGTGATAGTATAGTAGCTGATATAGTATGATTTTGTTCTCCATCACTATATGCTTCGGCAGCTTGTCTTTCGTCGATAGAAACATCCAAAGCC
Source organism: Oeneis ivallda (assembly GCA_029955525.1). NCBI lineage: Eukaryota > Metazoa > Arthropoda > Insecta > Lepidoptera > Nymphalidae > Oeneis > Oeneis ivallda. The sequence continues at coordinate 16,720,029 of JARPMR010000024.1, read as the reverse complement.
CGATCCTCAAGATCTATTGAAACATCTTTTTCGGTACATACACTTATATCTAAAATAAAAATAAAAGTAATAGGTATGTTTATTACACAACAATAAACGTAAATGAAAACAAATTCTTAAATAAATGTACTAGTTACACGTATATACAAACATGTAGGACATGACTTTATATACTTCGATAACAATAAAAACTTTGTTTTCTTTGTAATAATTATTTAGGAAATCATATTTTAAAGAAGCATGTAACTTATTATAATTATTTGTGCAATAATGATATTTTAATGACTATATCATAGTATAAGCGGATATATCTGATTTGTCCGCTTTTACACTGCGATCGGTTAGAAAAGCAATAAAAATATTGATATAGGTTTTGTATATTATTGAGCGTTTAATTTTTACTTATTTGAATTACTACTTACCCTGATTAGCTCTCTCCAAATGAATGACGTTAAGTCAGACAAGACCGCGCCCGCACCTAGTGGCGCGCATTTTAAAACACCGTACAAAACGATACGTATAGATACCCGCATCTACGACATTTATTCATTGTAATTATAATACTTGTTCTCTTATACGATTTGTAAATGAAGTTAAATACATAATATTTAAAAAAAAATCTTATATAGGTATGTGCATAAAGAAAATCTAAAGCCAATTATGCGATAAAAAAAATGCCATTTTTGACATGACTTTATGTACGTAGGGACCGTCGATATTTAAACAACAAATACTGAAAACACCGGTTTATAATGCTGTTTATAAGTAATTGTGGTCAAAACAAACGAGCATTCTTCCCCATAAGCTAATTTAGTACTATCTAAGAACTAAGATATTTAAATATCTAGTTAGACACGTAGAAAAGTGATTTGGTCATATGTACGGAACCCTAAAAGAGCGAGGCCCGACTCGCACTTGGCCGATTTTTTGAGGGCCGGTTGATGAAAGATTTTTAACACGATAAAATGAATGTCGTGCTATGCATTTTGTCGTATATTGTAAAAATGCCCAAATGAGTCAATATTTTCTTGAGCATTCTTTAGAATGTCAAAATATTTACTGGCATTGATAAAAGAATCGACGGGAGGTGTGTAGGTACAGTAATGGGCAATTTAAAGTAATAGATACTTATTGGTCTTTCATATTTACGCACTGGTTTCTTGTAATACTAGTGGTTCGCCCCGAACTGAGACCTCGCGGTAACGGTATCCCATGATTATTCATTCAATCGATACATGACGACCAAAACTGTGCCCGTTTTCACCAAACATACCTAAATCATCCCCTATGTAGGAGTCTCTTTACGTAGGCAGCTCCAAAACACAATTCTAAGTCCTAACATCCGTCCCAATGTCCTTTTAGGTGTCCCGTACAGGATCGTGATAAAGAAGTTGACAGTAATCATCAATCAACTTATCATAGGTAGCCCGTAAAGGTTAGGAAACGTCAGTGAAAACATTGAATCATTATGTAGGTACTAACGAGTGAAAACGGGTTAGGGGCATCCTATACAAATCGTCATCTATCGAATGTACCTAAATAATAATGCTCGACGCAAAACTGTTGTTGGGATAGATCGTAGTCGTAACTCCTACGAGTAGTTCCATGGAATAGTTAATGACTGCGCCATCTATTAGCATTATTGTGAAGCTATGTGAAATTTACTGATGCTCATTAAAAATTAAATAATCTCGTTTCTATAAAATATTCATATAATTTTAGTATTTGTTGTTCAAGTACAGGATACAAGTAAAGTAAGAAAATAAGTAGAACTTGAAAATATATAGCCAATTTTCCCAGAGAGCGTCTTCAAGCGAGCGTATTAAATCGCCACTTTGAAAGCCCCCCATTTCGTCAATTTTAGGAAAAAAATAAAAAAAAATACGTTTGTACTCTGTTCCAAATTGTCTTTAAAATGATACACAGAAAACCTATGAATAGCAAAAAAAAAAATTTATTTCGCATTCGCTTCTATGAGAGCCCCCCTGAAATAAAGATTTTTATAACTTTTTAAGCCATTTTCGGCTGGAGGCCATCGGTTTACATTTTATATCTAAATTTGAAGTAATTACGTTCAGTAATTCAAAAGTTATAAGGCTCTGACAGACGGACGGACGGACGGACGGACGGACGGACGGACGGACGGACGGACGGACGAACGGACAAGTGCAAATCGCTCTAGTAAACTCAGAGACCTCGCTTCGCTCGGTCAATAATGTATTCAAAGACCGAAAACTCGTATATATAAAGTACGTTTCACATCTAACCGAGTAAGTCCAAACTCAAATTGCAGGTAAGTGCCTTTAATATGTTGCTGCGGAAAATGTTAAACTATAAAGTACATAATATTTGCATGCCATTCATTTTTCTTCTTCTTATTTGTCAGCCGATAGACGTCCATTGCTCTACAAAAGTCTCTTGCATGGACTTCCACTCATTAATGGGAAAATTGAAAGGGTTTATTACGCCATCGTTTATCACACTGGCCAAGTTAGCAGACTTCACAAACCTATAAGAATATTATGGAGAACTTTCAAGCGTGCAGGTTTTCTTCACCGTTGAGAGATGCGTGCCCGTGATCGAACCTGCGAGCCCCGAACAGGAGACCGCAGTCCTAACCACTAGGCTATATAATAAGATATTGTATAATAATTATTACATATTATAACTCTTCGTATAGAGAACGACTGTACAATTCAAACACTTGTGAAAACAAACTAAACAGCTCGAATCTTAGACGTTTACATAGTGTTTTAATTAAAATTATTTAAAATATAATCGCTTTAGAGCCGAGACCGAGAGTTCGGAACGAGGGAAGTTGGAAATTTCTGGAATGGAGGGTAGGTATAAGACAAAATAATAAAATATTAATAAAGGCCCCGGAGACGGTGGAAAAGTTTCATTTGAGACAAATATTTGTGTTTTAAATAAGGCACGGAACGATACGATGGGGTTAGGTAGCAGTAGCTACTTATTCGGACTAAAACCCGTCGCCTGGTTACACGGAAACTTTTAATTTTCATGTTAAAACGGGATATTATTAACGAACTTTTCGTTATACCTAGTTATTAATTATTATTTTACTTTTAGTTTACCCATAAAATTTTAGCTCTATAACTTGAACATTGAACTTTATCAAGAGAGCGAGGACACACTTGGATATACCTTGAGACACACACACGCTTTTTTCTTGATTGTGGTAAAAGGGATACAAAGGAGATTGGCGAATTCCATAGAGATTCTGACCCAGACGAACTGAACCGTGGGCCTCAAGCCCACGTTCACGAATCAAACTTCTCATGCTTGTTCTAGTAAACCAGTCTAACAAAAAAGTTCATCAAAGTCTATCAAATAAAGTTGGGCGAAAAAAGATATTCACTTGTATTGCAATGTAACGGCTATTTATAATGTGTACTTGTGAATAATTATATTTTCTCAAATTTGCTCGGAAATCGCTTCTTTATTTAAAAAAAACGAAACGTCAATTGGCTCATATAATAATGTAAATTGCTGGACAGGTACGAGGTTTTAAAATGTACACTTTCCTCTATTAGGTGTTTCTCCTCTGTGATTAGGTGTTTTAAATGTGCATTTCTCCTTTCGAACCTCAGCCGTCTACGTCATTTGAAGCACCACATACCAAATTAGCTACTAAAGCCTCCAATGATCCTTCAGAACTAAACTCAAGCCAAAGTATTCAACATGTTAGCTGGCAAAAGTATACAATTATCATTTCATAACTGTACAAATTGTACTATAACATTTAACATGAAATAAAACAGTGTTTCTTTAATTATTTTTTTGTTGTTTCCTCGCAAATTAGAGAAAAGTACTATATAAGCCTCGGCCGAAATAGCAATTCATGGCCTCGTTTACTTAAAAAGGTCTCGGCTAGCGCCTCGTCCTTTTAAAATCACTTGGAAGTCCTCGGCTTCGCCTCGGCTTTCCAATGTTACTCGTCCATAAATTGCTTTATTCCGAGCCTCGACAATAATGTACTATTTTGATCCCCATCTTCTAAAAATATCGGGTTTACACGGAAAAATACTCTGTAAAAAATTTATTAAAATTAAATGATTTCTGAATCTGAACGGTTTTTAAAAATGCTGGGTCAAAATTTGCCAACCTCCTTTCTGGATGTGGGATCGAAGTTATCACATAGATTTTTTATTACTCAAGAAAAAGTTAATTTATCGTACCTAGTTAAGTGTTAAAGTACCTTATTGCAATAGGCCACAGCGTGGTGAACTACGGTCTAGCTTTTCTGGGAGAAGACCTGCATTCAGTACTACCGAATAAAACAACTACTTTATTAACATTATCACTAATATCACAAATATCACTAATGGTTTTCATTTATTTATTTAAATTAATTAATTATTATAGCTTTAATTCACACTTAAATAATAACATGTACAATTTTTATCTAGCACAAAACCAATACAACTCGATAAATATACGAGACACTATTCCACTTTCATAAACACAAACAAAATGAATTAAAATACTCAGAGCACACAAGCATCTCGAAATTTATATCTCCAACACACAATGACATGGTTTTTTAACCACAAACTGAAATCTCCTAGCGCGAAAAGCGACTAACTACAATAAAAACCTAACATTGAAGCTATTAAAACCGAGTGCCTAGTGTAATGAAATATTAAAATAGTTGGTAGACGGTTTTCAAAGGCCCCCCGGCGGCTGAAAACAAATCAAATAGAGTGGGCCAACTTGTTAAAATTCTCTCACTACGTTTCCGACTCGATTGTTGCAGTTTTTCCGCTAGTGCAAAACTATTCGACACGACGTGACTGCATAGACAAATAGAAATGTCGTAATTACGAAAACTGATATATGCAATGAAATCAATTAATGTCTTCGAGAAACCAGTTTTTGAACATAATGATATAGATTCTAGACTAATATAGTTCCCTGCTCAAGTTACCCATCTCAATCTGCCATCCACGACCACCACACCTTGATTAAGACTTAAAAAAAAAGTAAATGTACATAACTAGAAAAAAACTACAAATGCTATGTACCACAAGATAATTCCTTAGGCACTCGTGCTAATTCCTGATGTAAAGTAAGTATAAACTAAACTAATTTGGCAGATTCTCCTACTTTGCGCACTCCGGGCTCCGAGCTTTGAAGCATGACCACACCTTTCTTAGATTAAGTAGTACGGATGAAAACCAGAATTTTAAAAATGATTTTAATAGGAATAGCAAAAAAGGACCCTTTCTATGAAAGGGGACACCCTGTATTAAAAAAAAAAAACCTAATTTGGCAAGTTTACAAATACCTAGTGCTACCCCTTTCGAAATATTCTCTGCAGAAAGGAAGCATCGCAACCAGTACTTTCAATTAATTTTAGTTTCGCGATTGTGAATTGCAGAATTAGCACCGGTGTCCATTAAAATCACAAATTAACACTGCGGAGACAAACGCACAGACAAATAAAGAAAATTCGGCAGAGGGGCTCCCCTGCGTATAGGGCTGCCAGTAAGCAGACAACAAGCAGACAACAATTAAAAATTTTTAAATCGCCTGAAATATGATGTCCTACCCAAAACTATCTTACTTCTTATTAATATCATAAATAAATGCGAAAGTGTGTTTGTTTGTTGGATTGTCCTTCAATCAAGCCGCAACAGAGCTACGTATCGACGAGATTTTTTGCATGGGGATAGTTGAAGACCCGGAGAGTGACATAGGCTACTTTTTATCCCGGAAAATCAAAGAGTTCCCAAGGGGTTTTAAAAAGTAATCTAAGCGGACGAAGTCGCGGGCATCACCTAAAATTCTTTGTTACGTACTTAATGCAGAAAACCAGTAGTAATTTTCAGGGAAATGATAAAATACCCACATTTAAAACACCAACCTATAAAACCATTTCAGTACACCAACCCATTAAACACCAAATGAAATCCATCTCTGTTTCTGTTAGGGAAAAAAGAAAATTATATCTAATAACAAATACATTTATTTAGATAATAAGATGTAACTAGTACATAATATTATATTTCCAAAATTCATTATCCCAATTAAACATTTTGATGATGAAGATAATGAATTAAAGAAGAATGCGTGAGTGTCGTGGAACACTCGGTTGGAACGAAGTTTCTTTTAATAATAAAAATGAATAATAAAAAAACAATAGTCTGAAGTCAGGATTTGAACCCCCGAACAGATAGCTTCACTCCTTCGTTTATCCGCAACGCCACCAAAGCTATGAGGGAGCGGGTGTAATAAACTAATAACCGAAGGCAACACACAAAGGTCGTGACAGAAAAATTCTTACACTTTTTTCGCCTAGCCCCTATCCGCCAAGTCCGTAGGTACAATCCGATAAGGAACAATACGTTCCAAAAAATTAAACACATCTGAGAATGAGTTGCAGTTTACGGTTCGTAGTGTAAAATTGGCAATGACCATACTATTATTATAATTTTTTTTTATTTTAGTAGGAGAACCAAAGTCACCGACATAGCTCAGCGAGTCGCGAAACTGAAGTGGAAATGGGCGGGACACATAGTTCGAAGAGATGATCGTCGTTGGGGTCCCAAGGTGCTGGAGTGGCGACCCCGCACCGGGAAGCGGAGTGTTGGCAGACACCCCCCCAGGTGGACTGAAGACATCAAACGAGTCGCAGGGAGCCGCTGGATCCAGGCGGCGCAAGACCGAGGCCTGTGGAAGTCCATGCAAGAGACCTTTGTCCAGCAGTGGACGTCTATCGGTTGATGAAGAAGAAGAATACTATTATTATCCCTGTGTGTTTGTTTAAGGATGAAATTGGGAATTGGGATTGTCCCTATTCTGCGCGGTCTCTCAATGTGCGACTGGCAACCCTATTCCTGCCCCTAGTATTTGCTCTAAAACTATCGCGGGCTGATTGATACGGGCCGCAACAATGCGTGTTTGCTTTCAATTACCAGCTCTGTAGGTAGTCTGTACAGGACGGAGGTGAGGAAAAGTCTTCATCCAGGACGCTCCTAAATCATGAGCTCTTTGTGGAAGATTTCGTCAAACTTTTAGAAGTCAAGTTATAATAAACTAGCTGATGCCCGCAGCTTTGTCCGTATTGATTTCGTTTTTAAAATGTCGCGGTAAAAATCGCGGGATAAAGAGTAGCCTATGTCACTCTCCAGGTCCTCAACTATAATGCAAAAATCACGTCGATCCGTATCTCTGTTGCAGCGTGATTGAAGTTCAAACCAACAAACAAACACACGTTCGCATTAGTAATTTATAATTTTAGTAATATCAGTAAGGATCAGTAAGGATCTAAAATGCTGGAATCTAGCTAAAAAAAATTGAAATTACGAATAGGTATGTAGGTTTTATTTTTTGTTCGATGACAAGGTACTCCTTGATTGCGATCACATACTTATGGTAGGTAAGTGATGAAGCAGTCTAAGATGAAAGCGTGCTAACTTGGAAAGGGGTATGACAATTGACAGTATAAGTTTCAGGGTGAGTAGTACCTGCAACAATGTTGGTATAAAATAATTTAATATAAAAATTATTAAGTGAAAACTTCTTTAGGCGCGTTGAGCACTTTTTTGGGTGAGCAAAAAACATGGATTTCGCGTCATCGTCACCTTCACAATCGTCACCTGGAAATTTCAGTAAGCGTACAAGCTTTAAGAAGTTTCCAAGCAACCTTGTACAGCGCAGCGGGCAAGTAGCCGCCTGCCTTACCGTTTATTAATGTATGATGTCGCAGGTTCGAATCTCACTCACTAAATCGTGATAGTGAGCTTTTCTTATTTGTTTTTATTATTAGCAAATCTAGTTTTCACTTCCTAGTCCCTATGACTGCCATTTAAAAAAAAAAAACTTCAAACGCCCGCGTCACTACAAAGTTTAAAATTAATTGATGATTTTTTTTAAACCGCTCGACCGATTTCGATAAAATTTATATGGGACCACCTGGGGAGTATACCCTTTCAAACAAAGAAAGAATTTCCCAAATCGGTTTAGACATCTTCTAGTAATCGGTGGACATACATAAAAAAAAATATTCCGACGAATTGATAACCTCCTCCTTTTTTGAAATCGGTTAAAAATGGTGTTCTTATTTAGACGTATAATTATTGTTTACAATCATCATTGCAAGCCTTTATTCACGGGAAAAGTCTATACTTTTGTGCCTATGCACAAACTTATAAAATAATAATAACGTAAACAAAGGTGTTTAATGGTTTATAGAAAAAATATTTTTGTATAATTTTTCTAGTACTTGAGGACTTTGTTGTGTAAAATGCAGCGAATTGTACTTGTCTGGTAAAATGTATGGTACTGCTTAGCTTAGGCAAAATTCATGGTGGGGGAAAAATTGAAACATCACCATTAAAATATTGAACTGATGGCCAGTGTTTTAAAAAGCAACAACGAAATGAGCAAATTATTTTAAATTTGGAACGCTTCTACCCTCATTATCGTGTTCCCGTTGAAATTAGTGATGCTAGGTGTGGCCCTCGAAGGTCCGCGTGGCACGCGCGTGGCGTAAACACGGCCGCGTGCGCACGCACTGTGCCGCGATATTAAAAGAATATGGTAATAACGTGGCACGGTGGCCTGGCGTGTGGCATACGTGCCACATTGTTGGCCGCGAGAGATTGAAGCACTTAATGTCACTGATACGTAGATTTGTTGAGCGAAAAATAATATGAGTTGCGACTCGCAGCGTCGTGTATACGTGGACTGTAAGTATTTGCCTCTCTAAAATATAATCTCATCTTCCTCTCGACGCGTCATATTCCTCATTGCTGAGAGTCGTGAAACGTGACCCATTTCCATTAATCACATAATAGTAAGAATTTTCTTGAAATAATAGTAGAAGTAAAAATAACTAGGACCAACGGTTTAACTTGCTCTCAAAGGCGCAGATTACATGAAATGGCCAAATTCGGTTACCCTGTACCCACCCCGTTATAGACTTGAGTCAACGTTGCTTGCCCAGCGTAAGCGACTTATAAGTCGCATACAAGTATGTGTCACCGTAAGATTGTAAAAATCGTTAGTTTATAAACAAACTAGTAAGGTTGTAAACCGTTGCAAAATTGTGAAGTCTGTGAACAGTATCGCTTGTTTATAATTTAACGTACGTAAAAAAAATTACAAACTACAATAGGGTGACCACTGACCGTGTGACAAAAAGATGAAATAACTGACATAAGAAATTGTTTATTGTTTATTGGTATTCACGTGTTTGTTTCCTAAAAACGAAATGCAAACGCCCCGACTCCACGCAATCTAGTCTGTCCTACCCCTAGAGTGTCCTTTTATAGCGCGGAGCCAGAAGCTCGCGAAGGACTTCCTGAATGAAGCGAGCCTACGAGTCCGAGTGGAGCGAATGGGGAAGGTGGCGAGCGAAGCGAGCCGGCGACCTTCGTATGTCGAGTAGTTGAAGCTGAATGAAGGGGCGACAGAGCGAGTCTTCTGGCGTAGCCTATTGGATTTGTACTGTATACTTCTTGATACTACTATGTTGCATTACAAATTCAGTTACTTACAAATCAATAAAATATCAATTTATTAGATAAATTCATAATTTCATATTACTGTCATCATGCCTATTGTCCGGACGTAGACTAAACTTAGGAGGGTCTAATCAGACACTTGGCAGTGTAATTGTAATCTGCGCATCGGCGCTGTAAAGTTGGTTTCTTGGCAAGTTTAGGGTCGTCCTAATCCCGCGGGCACGGGGGCCGGCACGGGCCCGCTATCGCTCCCCGGCAGACGCGCTACGTCTTCGCATTTACCATTTACCCACTTCCAAATAGGTATATAAATAATATATCAAATGTTAAGATGTAAAGGGGAACGGGAAGGGAAAACCACGGACATCCCTTCTCGGAAATTGGCTAATGGTATCTAAGACATACCTACTGGTGCTCGTACCTAATGGAAGGTAAAAATCATGGAAGTATGGATCGCTTTAGTTAAAATGGAATGAAGATTGAACATACTGAAGCCTTAAGAATTTTGAATACTACCTACTTGAACCGCTTCAGTTTCGCAAGAGTGTACTTTAAACACCTAACTAGAAATTCTTGCAAAGCTGAGTTGTAGTTAGTTAAATCTTTTTTGAGAGGTCGATAATTTTTTCCACGTCTATTTTGAACAAGGTATACAAGTGCTTAGTATATCATAAAAAAAACGTTTTTATCGTAGCATTGTTTCAACCTATTTGTAGTAACTCTGTATAGCTAGTAATTACTACACAGTGCACACAACAGGTATTATAATGGCTGCACAATACTGGCAATGTATGTAATATTGGGTAACTAAGCTATACCTATACAGTTGTATGGAAACTGCTTTGATGGTTTCTATGAATTGTAACGAGTAAGTTAATAGGAAGCCACAAAGCCACTACTAGTAATGCAATGGGCGGGTTTAAACCAGCGTTCTTCCGGCTTTCAGTCCGTTGTACCGTTCCGCTTTTGAGTTTTATATAAACTGGTTGAGCGAAGCAACGGCTGGGTCATGCGTCATGCTCGTGAACGGGTGCCGCCAGCGGGAATGGGGCTGCTTTCTGTGTGCCCACCTTAACATGTATTGAATAATTGTAAGTGGTAAGTATGCATTTTTGGAACTTCCTTCCTTCATTTTTGGAACTCATTGTGGAAACACTGCTTATGTACATAGCATAGTATCTATATTGTATTGTAAACTTGTTTTAAAAAGAGCAACCGCCGAGTTTCTCGCTGGTTCTTCTCGGCAGGAAGGGCATTCCGAACCAGTGGTAGACTCATCGACGATTCAAAAGCACTTGTAAAAAGTTTATTTGAATCCTTACTAATATTATAAATGCGAAAGTGTGTTTGTTTGTTGATTTGTTGGTTTGTCCTTCAATCACGCCGCAACAGGGCTACGGATCGATGTAATATTTTGCATGGGTATAGTTGAGGACCTGTAGAGTGACATAGGGTACTTTTTATCCCGGAAAATCAAAGAGTTCCCGAGGGATTTTAAAAACTCAATCCACGCGGACGAAGTCGCGGGCATCAGCTTTTAAAAAATATTTTTATTCTATACTATTCAAGGTCAAAACAGAAAATAAAATAAGACCTATATAGAAATGACCTTTCCTACCTTTGCGAAAAAACTTTCTATTATTAAAAACAAGCAGCAAATTAAGAATAAAACCATTTATTTGAAAGAAGACTATCCACAAAAAGTTTTAGAAAAAAGAAAACAACTTCAAGATCAGTTACAACAAGCACGAAATGAAGGAAAAATTGCGTTTCTACGTCAAGATCGACTAATTGTACACGAACCAAAACAAACTCGATCGGATGCGGGAAGTACAAGCAATCAAGGTGCTCGTAAGAGAGAATTAGAGTTTACACCTCCAGGTCAAATGAGTAATCCTGATGCAATACGAAATCAACCATCACCATCTAACTCCCAAAAGGCGAAGAAGAATAAATATAAGACAGTAACTCCGAAAAAAGGCCAAAGCTCCATGAATAGTTTTTACAAAGACGTAGTGAAATACAAAAACGGTTCACTCCTGTCGTCACCACTGAAGAGTCCGACGATTAACAATTACCACGGCTCCTCCAGTATACAATTAGCTTTTCTGCCGCCTCAAAACAAAATAACACATAATATATAAATAATAAATATAGAAATTAGAAACTACACTAACCGCCTCCCAAGCCGGTTGGTCACCGTGGGAGAGCTAGACCGACACCCACCAGTCAACACAAACACAAGTACTATTTTTTATTAGTAGAAAAGAACAAGATAAAACAGAATAATAAACTTTAGATTTTAAATAAATAGAGAACTATGAAAACGACTGGTGGAGGCCTTCGTCGTAAGGGCGTACTGAAAATGAAGAAACTTTAAGAAATAGTAGTAGAATTTAAATAGAAAAATTCTCTTAGGTTTTAAGTATGAAATGTAAAAATATCTTTTTTTCAGTAAATAAAGGTTTATTTATATTATTATTATTATTCAAGGTCAAATAATATAACAACTTTTGCAAATTGCAGTTAGTAATTAAGGCTTGACCAGGGCAGGGGTTTCAATAATTACAATGAGCAATAAATATAGAATTGAATTGAAACGTTCACACCGACTCCGTTGACGTACCCCTCATGACGTAGCGTCTATTCAGTTACACAAATTGGTGCTGGGGTTCAAACCCACACTTAATACGCAACACATGTTTAGTGATTAATAGTTATACTTACCTACTAATTGACCATCGAGCTTTTATATTGTCGACAGTTTCCTGCAATTTCGTCCATGTAGAATTTATTTTTTCACGTCGGACTAACAAAAACTTTTTTGACGACCTCCGGGTCTAAAGTAGCTGAGATTTGATTCCCGGCGGGGAAAATTTTGTAAATATTCTTTATCTTCTTTCTTCTAAATACCTATATAAAAGGAAAAGTAACTGACTGACTGACTCGCTGACTAATCTATGAACGCACAGCTCAAACCACTGTATGGAATGGGCTGCAATTTGGCATACAGATGGCTATGATGACGTAGTTATTCGCTTAGAAAGGATTTTTGAAAATTCAACCTCAAAGGGGGTAAAATAGAGGTTTGAAAAATCGAACTTAACCTGAGCGAAGCTGCGAGCAAAAGCTGGTAAGGTTTAAATTCTGAACTGTCAATGGTCTGGTCTGACGGGAGACTTTGATTGTGGCACGTTACTTACCACCTTACCATCAAAAACGTGCTGCCTAAGCGATTTAGCGTTCCGAGACGATGGAGTACATTAACATACCCCTTCCAAGCTAGCCAGCTACCATCTTAAACTAAATGGCCACTCACCATCAAGTGAGAGTGAGCTCTCTTGTCATCGAATAAAAAAAATAGGTTCCAAATAAATTCCGAGGATAATTAGGAGACGTACCTTCCTACTCCTTATTATTTACGGTTCCCCCACTGCCCTAGCGCAGTAAAAACGGGTTAATTTGTGTAATAAAACAGGGTAGAGCGAAATTAAACGCTATCTTCGCCCGCGGATGTCGCGAGCGCTGCTGTGTAAATACTTAAACTTTAATGAATTTTTCCTTTTATTAATAGCGCCTTCCATTTACATATTTAAATGTTTGTTAAATTTTATAACGCAATGTGAAGCTACAGGTAGGTAAATTTAAACCTTCAAATAGATATACGTACCGACTACCGTAGCCGTTTTATCTGAGATATCATCACTACATGTAGGGATGATATTATGTACCTATCTCAGATGTAATGTAGCTATGTAGCTACATACATCTGAGATACTACATACATACATCTGTATGTACATACATACCTACCAATGGATGATATAGATAGGATACATAATATCATCCCTACATGTATTGGTAGGTATGTACAGGTATGTACATACCTACCAATAGACTACGAAATTGGAACGGAATTCCGAACCAGTGGTAGATTCACTTGACGATTCGAAAGCACTTTGTAAAAGTTTGTTTGATTAAATAAATATTCTATTCTACTCTATTCTATATAAATAATATTCGCTACGCAGATGATACCAGCTTAATAGCGGATAGTATAGAAGGATTGCAGTCTTTAGTCGATGTAGTTTCCTCTGCAAGCAACAGATATGGCATCAACATCAACTGCAAAAAGACGAAATTTATGACAATCAGCCGTACACCTGTGCAGAACACTTTCTTGTATCTCAACCGTAATGCATTGGAAAGGGTCCAACGATATCGATACTTAGGGACTATGATAGAGGAAACCGGTGATCACAGTCTGGAAATACGGTGCCGTATCGAACAGGCAAGAAGCGCTTTTACAAAGTTAAAAAGAGTACTCTGTAATCGTAATTTAAAAATATCCCTTCGGATGCGGGTAGCGCGTTGCTATGTTTTCTCCGTGCTGTTGTACGGGGTCGAGGCCTGGACACTAACGCAAGCGATGAGTAACAAGCTGGAAGCGTTCGAGATGAGGGTGTACAGGCGGATGCTTCGAATATCATGGAGGGATCATGTTCGCAACGCCACCGTATTACAAAAGATGGGAAAGAATATGGAGTTACTCAAAAGTGTCAAAAGGAGAAAACTGGAATATCTGGGCCACATATTGAGAAATTCCAAATATGACCTGCTCAAACTCATTATACAAGGCAAAATAAAGGGCAAAAGAAGACCTGGCCGAAGACGAACATCCTGGCTTAAGAACCTTCGCCAGTGGTTTAACATGAGCTCAAAGTCATTGTTTAGGGCAGTGGTAAACAAGATACAATTAGCCTTAATGATTGCCAACCTTCGGTAGAAGATGGTACTGCAAGAAGAAGACTCTATTCTATTCTAGTGTGTGTTTTTGTAAGTTGCCTCATTATAGCAACGTCTTTTTACACTTGTAGGTGCATTTTAAACTTATATACTTAATAATTGTTATGGTGCGACTACATTATCGGGATTCGGCGAATGTTCGCATTATCGCGACATGTGTAGCCGGGTAGTTCGTTGTGTCGCGAATGAGTTCTGGCGAACTCGCACGATGATGTAGCCGCACCATTATTGTATAATGTACATAATTATTATATCGATCAATTAGCATTTAAGTTACCAATGTCTATCTAGATGCTTTCTAACTACTAACTACTCTACACAAGCTACTTGGGGAATTCGAATTTCCGAAATCAAACACCCTTCAGAAATCAAAGGCGACCGCTAGTTTCATGTACATAGATATATAAAGATACATCTTATATACTAGAAGAGATAGCACAGTGTAATTACAAGTAGATATGTAACCGTACAGGTAGGTACGAGTGTAAAATTCTTTGCCGTTAATTAATTGGCAATGGGCGATATACTGCTGGTTGCCTTTTCATCTAAGTATATAACAAAAACCCACCAAGTGCGAGTCGGACACGCGCACCTAGGGTTCCGTACCCCAGAAGTAAAAGTATGCAAGTAAAACGATAATATTATTTATTAATTTGTTTATTCATATTTTTTTTGTTTCTTTTAATCGTTATCTTAGTTTGTAGAGGTTTGTAGAGGTTTAATGTTCTTGAAGGTGTGTGAAGTCCGCCAATTCGCATTGGGCCAGCGTGGTGGACTATGGCCTATAAACCCTTCTCTGAGAGGAGACCTGCGCTCAGTAGTGAGCCGCTGATGGGTTGCTAAAAGATGTGTTATGGTCTACTCTACATGCACTACACTAAATCTCTACAGTCAAACAAATAATTTGATAGAGGTTTATTTATTTTTTATGGTCCACCAAGTTCGCAGAATTGGGGGTGTATTTAATGAGATGCGGTGTAAACACCCTCATTCCTTGGGGAGTTCCCGGTCTTTGGGTGTTTTTTGATTCGACGCGGGTATTTGTCGAGAGCGCAAGTTTATTGCAATTTGTTAGCAGTAAGGGGTGAGTGACGTCGAGCGTTGCTTTAAGTATGTTATGTTTTGATATCTGTTATGTTCTTCATGTTTTCATCTGGATGGCAAACAATTTATTTTACTTGACTTTTTTGATGTGTTTGAATCACAAAATTCTAGGCAGGTCCGCAGGTACTAACTACAGAGGCATCCATATTCCACGTTCAACCACTAAAATGACTTGAATTTAAATTTCATGAGTCCCAAACAACAACAGTTTTTTAATCAAAACCAGGTCTTGGGATAAGTTTGTAGACTGGACAAGGGTTTAATTTTAAGAAATTACTTATTATGTATACAGATTATTGTTAATTACTACAGAATTATTATTATTTACGATTTTTTTGTACGAAACCCTAAGATACGATTTGGATAGGATTGAGATTCAAAGCTCTGTTAATTTTTCGAACTTCTTACTTTTGTATTATCTGTTTTGCTGTCTATTGCATTCTAAGACGATGGCTTCGAAAAATATAATAAATTATCACACAACTGCACCTAAATATTAAATTTCATCACAAAGATTTCTATTCAAAACAAACAAAACACGCCTCGCTCGTTATCACAATAGTTTGGACATGCAGGCTCGGTACGGCCTTAAGGCCTGGGCAGACAAGGAGCGGCGTTATGCGACAGCGATTAAATGATGGTTTCAGCGTTTCAGCATGACAGACCGTCTGTCAGCGTCGCATCACACTACGTATGCGGCTACGGCGTAGCCAACAACGCGAGGATAAATTTGTTGAGAACGTAGAACCGACGGTTTGAAGCACATGCATAGCCATCCATCGTCCCGACTCCGTGCTACTATTGAGAGTTAACCCAAGATTTTTTTTCTGCTGACTAAGAACCGAAAGCAGAACCTATGTCTAATGATCCGCAGTCGAAGAATCCAGCTCCAGATCGCCAAGGCATTAAAATTCGTGTACTATAAATAACTGTTTGAAGCACATATTTACTACGACGGGGCTTCTCAACGTGGTAGGTAATGTGAGCTTCATTGTGTTTCTTCTTGTTCTTTATAATGCTGTTTCTTCTAACAAAAGTTGAATTATGTTCACTGCAGCTTTGAGCAATGAATGCAGCGAACCACTATTATTATTGAATTATTGTTGAACCTCTAGCGTAGGTTCTTCAGCCAGCATGTCCATTTCAGAACCCACGCCCTTTCTAAAATCTTACTATGTGATGATTAAAACAGTTCAGCACTTAAGGGCAGGTATTTAAAATAAAAATAAATTTATTTTATTTTTATCCCCTGACTCTACTAGCCGTCACCGCCCCACGTTGCTACGCCAGAGCACACTAGCTACGCGTTTTGTGTGTCAAAACCTTATATATGTCAGGACGAAATTTTTTAATTATTCACTAGGAATGTTTATGCAGGTGTGCCGCCGCCCCAAATACCGGCCAGAGTGGCGCTACCTTAAGCGACAATACTCGGTATAAAGTGCTATTGTGCTGTACTATTTTTCAGCTAGATACACATTATATCTATCTACATGCATTCTTCTTCTTCTCAATCGGTCACTCTTGTCAGAGTGGTCGTAGCTGCTGGGATGATGTGACATTAGTTGTTTTTGGATCGCACCGCCTCCCGCGCGATGCTCCTCCACTTGTGACGGTCAGTTGTGTTGCGGGAGCACTCCACCACAGTCTGGGTCACCGCTTTGATCCAATCCGTCCAGCGCATGGGCACGGTAATATTATGTATATAATATTACCGTGGCATGGGTGAGCGTCCTCTCGCTCTTTTCCCTTCCACCTGACCCTGCACCACCAACCGCTCAATTGACCCTTCATTTCTCGAGATGTGACCGAAGAACTTCAGAATTCGCAACTGCATAGTCGACGAAAGCCTTTCTGTTATGTTTAGTTCTTTCAAGATGGAGTTGTTGGTTCTGAAGGCCGTCCAAGGGATCTTCAAAAGGCGCCTCCAGCACCACATCTCTGAGGCATCAATTTTACGGCGGTCCTGCAGTCTAAGGGACCAGGCTTCAGCTCCGTAGAGGAATATTGGGAAGACGAGACACCTCATTGTTAAACTAGTAATACGCTATAAAAAGTATACTACAAAAAACTTTTCCATTTCTATTTCTACTTGCAGTCTTTGAAGTTAGGTGGGTACTCTTATGAATTTTTCAGCAGCTAGCTAAATCGCTTCACCTACATGAATAGGTATACGTATGTGTAAGATGTTAACGCGTGTTTAAACAAAAAGGCGAACTATTGGGGACGCAGCATATATTTTGGTGGTGCAAATTTATGCATCAGGCATAGCGACGTGGCACGGTGCTTACTCGAGAGCTTACGCGGTTGCGCACGCTTGCCTCGCGATCGTATTTGCTCGCTAGAGCAACCCAAGCACGACAATTGCTTTCTCGCGGCATTTCTATCGATAAAAGCTTGTGATAGAGATGTGTCACACGGTGGACTTACGCGTGGGCGTGCCGCTAGATGCAAATTCCCTCATGGTATCCCGTTAAATGTAATGTGTGTTAATCAGAATTAGATATTTATTGCTATACAGTTCATCCTAGGTCATAGGTGTTATAGGGATTCAAAATTACATATAGGTATATATACCTCAACTAAGCTTTATGGATAGATAAAACTTGTTTATTGCTAAACACAAGAACGTAAATGTTTACAATTGAAATTGATAAATGAAGAGAAAGAACGTAAAGGTGGCCTTATCGCTTTAAGCGATCACCGCCAAGCAACCTTCATTTTCAAGGAATCTTATTTTAAGAAGAATCAAACTGTGCATATTTTCGTTTCCAATTAAGTACGCAAAATATGTAACCCTATTGCATAATTATTGTAAGGTTCAAAGGACCTGGAAGTTTACTTTTTTTAAATTCATCGTCATCATCAGCAACCCATCAACGGCTCGCTACTAAGCCAGTGAGCACAGGTCTCCTCTCAGAGAAGCGGTTGGTCATAGTCCACCACGCTCGCCCATTGCAAATTAGCAGACTTCACACACCTTTGAGAATATTATGGAGAACTCTCAAGCATGCACGATGTTTTCCTCCAGCGTTGAAACAAGATTTAATTGCTTTAACGCACATAGCTCCGAATTATCAAAAGTGCATGCCCGGGATCGAACCGACAATTTCCCGATAATGAGACCGCAGTCCTAACCACTAGGCTATCACTGCACACATCAACCTATATCTAATGCTATGCGAATTCACATCACACCACGATACGGTCCGCGCCCGTGTTTGCCCGCGCCGGTCGGCTGACGGGCACACGCGACCTGGAAAAGCAAACATGCATCGGATTTTCCATCCATAAATACCATTCGGTGCTCCAGTTTTCGATGGCTTTAGAATGCCGTACACTGTAGACTATTATGGCACAAAATGGACAGATATTTTTGGTTGCTTACGCCCAGTTCGATCAACCTGTACCTGATGTGTTGATAATTCAGTTAGCATCCCTGTCCATTTGCTGATTTGTATAGACTTTTTTGAAATATAGCAAGGTAGGCATAACTTCTATCAGTTCACTGAAGACTGAACTGCTTATTGTGACTCGCCAAGAATGCCACATTTGGAAATGCAACGCTAAATAGCGCTAAGCGTATTACATATTACATATGTTTCTAAAGAAAAACTGTATAACATGTACAATTTTCGATAGATTATGTTATGTTATTTAAAGCCATTTGTACACGTCATAATAATATTAAGTATTTAGTTCAAAGGAAGAAATTTTTAATAATGAATTGATGAAAGCGCTGGCTAATGTGTTTCTGATGTTTTACGTTAATAATCCACTGCAAGTAGGTTTGTAAACACATTTGTTGCGATTCGATATGATCGGAATCGAAATGATGTCAAAAATAATTCTGTCAATAGTCCTACCTATTGATTTAGTGTATTGCCCGTATTCTATCCATGATGGAAAAACCTTCTATATCTACCTAATCATGAAAAGTGTGTTAGGTTAGATTCCTCGATTTAAACTTTCAGAAGTTAAGTGTGGTATCAACTTATTTTACCCAAATAGGAGGGTAATAATTTTCGAGTGTATGTACCTATATGTTATACATAACAACTTATGTTTATTACTATGGTAGGTTCGTGTAAGGAAAAACAAAGGGTTCCCGCGGGATTTTTAAAAACCTATCTACGAACGAATTCGGTGTCAAAGCTAGTTAAAGTATAAAAAATAATTAAAATAGTTAGTTGGAAGATTATTTACGTTCATTTAGTTTTTTTTCCCATTTTTGGAATCTTATCCTTAATCTGGTAGGTAGGTAGATAATGTCAGTTAGATGAAAGCAAGTGGTACTAGGTACTTACCAAGTCCACGTACTTAGTTTTATTACTTTATTTCGTCCGTGGAGTCTAGACATCCCGTAGCATCGCCTCAGTAGACTTTTTTCATTAAACTTGATGGCATATCGCGGAGCTCTCCTTTATAAGAAGCCCCGTTTCATCTCGTGAAATTAAGTTTCAAATATTAAATTCACTTTATGGAGGAGATACCCTTCTGAGACGCTTCTTTTATAAAATATACATAGTGTAGTAAATGTTCGGAGTATAATTTAATTTGTCGGGACTTTGAGTCTTATTTTCTAGCTTTAATAACAACTTACTTCAAGCGGACGGAATCGTTGGCAAAACCTAGGTTTTGTATAATTTGCTAAACTATAGGAGGTAAATTAGCTGATGACCGAAGGATTTAGATTTTTTCATCATCATCAGCAACCCATTAAAGGCTCACTACTGAGCGCAGGTCTCCCCTCAGAGACGGGTTATAGGCCTTAGTACACCACGCTAGCCCATTGCAAATTAGCAGACCTCACACACCTTTGTAGAACATGAAAAACTCTATGGCGTACAGGTTTCTTCACGATGTTTTTCTTCACCGTTGAAGCTTGTGATATTTAATGTTTGAAACGCACACAACTTAGAAAAGCCAGAGGAGGTGAGGTCTAAATTAGATTAGGTACATGGTTTTAACAGGTACTAACTTGATTTATCAGCATAAAAAGTGTCCTGTGCCCGTCTCAAAGATGCAAGTTGAGGCGTTCGTCAAGCTCAGAGCTACGTTTAGATTTATAAATAGTATGGTAAGTACTCATACGGATTTTTTAAAAGAATATATACCTATCTATTGGTCATGTAAAACATGTTCCAATAAGGTATAATATGGTGATATTGGTGTTATTAGTTTAATAAGAGAAGGCCAACGCATCACGTTTCAGTTGTTTTTTGTTGGAACTTTCACAAGGTAGCGCGAGTTTCTTCTATCCAAATTCAAATTCAAAATTTATTTCACGTAGGCCGACCAGTGGTTTATTATGACACGTCATGGGTCTACCTCCGGTTCGGAAAGCGGATTCTGCTGAGAAGAGCAACACCCATTATTTATTGTCAAGTGAAATTTCAATTAATCTGTTATATTTTGTAACAAAAGAAAGCGTTAAATAAAGAATCAGTGCAATAAAACAATAAACAATTAGGAGGCTAAGGCCACCCTCGCGTTGTGCCGACGCAACGAAATCACCAGCTCGCGAAATAGCAGGGGGATTATCTTCTATTAGCAGGCGTAGCGTGCGTGACAGGAGGGGCGGGGGTGCTGTATGAATTATTCTTTACTTTTTATATAGAATAGAGAACGATTGATAAGAATTGTAGACACCTACCGCAGTCGTCAGTCACCCAGAACCCATGTGCACACAAAATCCTCTAAAAATCCAGTTTGTATAAAGACTCTATAACCTGAAATTGAAAAATAGGCAAGTCAGATTTTTTTTAAATAAAACCCTAATCAGTTTAGTCATTATCATCGAAGCATTACAGCCCTGGGTGAGCGTTGGCTTGGTAAAGCCTCCATCGGAGGCGATCATTATAGCGGCCTCTCTCTAACTCCGTACTCCCAAAACTAATGTCCTTTTCCCCTCCGTCAAGCCACTGGTCTCTAGGTCTTCCTTGGCCTCTACGACCTTCTGATTTACTGACAAGAAATTTTTTCAGGGCTCTAGAATCATCCGTGCGTTGCACATATCCTGCCCATCGCATTCTTGACAATTTAATGGTTTTGATGACATTCCGTTCCTTAAAAAGTCTGTAGAGTTCGTGATTGCAACGAATGCGTCAAATACCATTATCTTGAACAGCACCCAAAATCCTCCTCAGAACCTTTCGCTCAAAAATTAGACAGCTGTTTTCATCCTTCTTTCTAATCGGTTTTACTCCGTAAGTTTAAGGCTTCCTATGCTAGGGACTTGCTGTGGGATTGTCTATAAAAATTGTTGCATCAGTGTTCCAATCGCAATCACCTTGATTAGCTGGTACTCTCTCGCTATTGCTCAAAATGCATTAATGCAGCAAGAGAAGCATAAATTCTGCCAATCACTAATGCGATCGTTTTTAGACAATCTCACTGTTGGGATATAAACCCGTAATATTTCTTGCGTAGGCATTGCTGCGAGTTCTACAAAACCTTCACTTACATTGCACCTACATTGACATTTAGGGAACTATATCGGACCCAAATCCCAATGCTGTATAAAAGTAACACTATTTAAACAGATGTCATTGTTTCTTTAGCTAAAACTGTAATTGAATAAAACAATTATCAGCATCAAAGGGCGGTTTTACACTAGTCCCCGCATTGCCCCGGTCTCCAATGGCCCCCAATAGTCCCCAATAAAAGAGCGATAATTTATTCGGCCGTCGCAATAATCCGGCACGACTCGTGATCCGTACGCGATCAGATGCGAACAATAAAAATCTCTGCACTCACGCCCTCTGCGCCATGCGAGGGTGTATATTGCGTGTAAAGAGGGCTGTACACTGGAGAAGTTCTCAAATTGTGAATTGGGTATTTAACTGTAGTCAAAATGTTGATATTCATTATTTATAATCGAAAATGTAACATGTAAGAATAGGGCAATTCTCCTAATTGTTGGCTAAGGCATGTCCCAAGCTGGAGAACGTAGGTTAAAACTAACTCAGGCTTATGTAACTTTTTTTGTAGACACTAGATAGTGTCCTCTATATCGTCCATCAAGAAAAAGAAGATAAAAGAAGTGAGATCCAGCTGTAAAAAAAATTTAAACCTCCAATTTCTAACTGAATTATGGAATGGAGATAGCTCATACCCAGGATTAACACATAGATTTTTATCCCGGAAAATCACAAAGTTCCCGCGGGAATGAAGATCTTAATCCACGCGGATGAAGTCACGGGCATCATCTAGAAGTACATTTAAAAAAAATCTGTTAAGAACACAATTTGATAACAATGTCAAAAAGAAGTCATCGGTCAATGTGCAAGCTTCTTTACAAAGAGGGCTTGCAAAGCGACGGGGCGCGACCGAAAACAACACGATTTGTATTTATATCTAAACCGTTCTTTTGTCGGGCGATTAGCGAAATATGCGAGCGGCGAGAGCGGCGCAAGTGTGCGCTTACAGGAATAAGCCGGCGGTAAATGTTATTGCCGAGGCCTTAACTGATGTGTATTGGGGCTATAAAGTTTAATTATACATTTAAGGGGAAAATTTTAACACTTATGCGACATTTTGAAAGCAGTTCTTGCCGGCTCTTCTCAGCAGAATCTGCTTTCCGAACCACGGGTGGTAGAATCATGACAATCATAAGAGCCACAGGTTGACCTACGTGAAATGAATAATTATTAATTTTGAATTTTGAAAACTTCGGAGACGATGACTTTCATGGGTATAAGTATCGAAATAATAAAGAGCTATGCCTTTTGGGTCTTCGCTATGAATTAGCTCATCGAGTTGCAAAGCTGAAGCTAAAGTGGAATGGTCGTTGGGGTCTCGAGGTGCTGGGGGGCGACCTTGCCCCGAAACCGCAGTGTTGGTAGAACCAAGAACCCCACTAGACCGACGACATCGGATGAGTCGAGAAACGCGCGGCGCGAGACCGATGCTTGTAAATGTCTGTACAAAAACCTAATGGGCCAGCTGTGGACGAATTGGTTGATAAAGAAGGTACCTATGAAATACAAAAATAATAGGAAAAAAATTTCTCAGTAGGTACGTACAAAGTTTTTCCCATCACTTTTCCACTGTAATCTTGCCACTTTATGATCGCAGTGTAAAGAGCAGTGTTGGACATGACCGACGACATCAGACTAGTTGCAAGTAGCCGCTGGGTACAGGCGGCGCAAGACCGAGATGCGTGGAAGTCCCTACAAGAGACATATGTGCATAGTGCAGCTGTGGCGTCTATCCATGATTTTTTGTTGAGTTGAGAACCAGCCCCCCGATTGTCTAAAAGTTATTCCATTGATCGTATTCATGTTCAATGACATTAGCGCCTAAGTAAAATAAATAATCCTTGGTTGTATTGATTTAAAGTCACAAATTCAGTACAAACGAATTTAATATGGAGCGTTATGGAGAGTATCGTACATACGAATGCATACACGAAATTGAGCTCTAATTCAATGCTGTTATCGTTTATTTTATTTTGACGCTAATGTCATCGAACACGATAACGGTCAATGGAATAACGTTAGACAATCGGGGGCAGTTGGAGACTTCGCCTTTGCGCCTCCAACTGGTTTACCGGCGCGGGGGTGTGACACTCCGGTACTCACTTCTGGTGACGGCTCGTGACATGCGTGTTCGCAACCATTTTTGTATACTTAAATATTAATCATGCTAATAAAGGCATAAGTACCAATGATAAAAGATGTTTCAATCATCACATCAGTTCACTAGTTCACTGCTCCAACAGGGGCTGGTCTTCAACTCAACAAAAAAAGATGGACTTCTCCACGCACCTCGGTCTTGGGTCGCCTGTATCCAGCGGCTACTTGCAACTAGTCTGATGTCGTCGGTCATGTGCCAGCATACAGGCTACCCTTTTATCCCAGTAAAAAAGAGTTCCCGCTGGATTTTTAAAACCCAACTCCACGCGGTCGAAGTCTCGTGCAAAAGCTAGTATATTTATCGATAAATAAATAATAATCATTACCGCTAACTAATTGCTCATACTACCATAAACCATTGTCATCATCGCAAAGAATTCCTCAGTAGTTCACAGCATTATTAAAACTAACCGGAGTGTTTGAATAAAACTGCAGAATTTCACGCGCAACTAAATCAATTATGATGTGTATCACAACATGCGCGGGAGTCGCCGACCGTGGGGCCGCACAATGCTTGTCAGCTAAACGCCTGCGGTATGAGCTTATTTATGATACAGGGTGCTCTGTATTTTATTTTAATTTATCAAATCCTTAAGATGTTACTGTGAATCTAGGTTTTTAAAAATACCCGCTAGATTTTTTTTTAAGCTAATGCATATCTTTTATCGCGGGCTTTGAACTAGGACAAACAGTTTGAGCGCGGCGACCGAATCAAGAAATTCCGTAACGAAAATAAACCTAACACCGTCGTTCAGTAAGCGTTCAACATTTTAGAGGTTCACAAGTAGATCTGTTTGGCGCAGTGGGCAAGCGGCCGCTTTCTTTACCGTATGGTGTATGATGTCGCAGGTTCGAATCTCACTTGCGAAGTAGTGACAGTGCGCTTTTCTTGTTTGTTTGTTTTTTAATTTTTCTTTGCATAATTTTTATTATACAAAAAAAATATTGCATAAATATTATAATTGCATAAGTTGATAAAAAATGCTATGCAATAGCTTTACGGCGGCAGTCCCCGAGTGCCACTTAATTTTTTTTATTCTTTGACAAGCCTAGTCCTTGACTGCGATCTCACCTGATGGTAAGTGACGATGCAGTCTAAGATGGTAGCGGGCTAAGGCTTTCGCAAGGGAAACGTAAAACTTGCTGTAAGTATTTTTTTTTAAGTGGAATTATTTAAAAACTAGTTTGTTAGATACCTACAGTATTGTTTAAAAAATTATGGTACAATTATGGACACAGTTGAAAGACAAACAAAACAACATCCTGTATAAGCACACAAGCTTGCCCCGGAGCTATGCGTACGCTAATACGACGAATTGACTGACAGACAGTTAATAAAAGCCGTAATATCGGCCATATGTCGGCACCCTTTACACGAAGCATTACATTTATTAATGATTTGCACTGATTTACCAAATAATAATTTAGATATTCCCTATTGTTGCAAAACTTTATTTGGCATTGCAAATCCCAAAGTAAAAATCATTTTGCCAAAAATAGATTATTTTGCCAGACTTTAAAATATATTTATCTATACTCAACTATAGTCAGCTAATACTTCAAATAATTTCTAACTGCTGTACGGGTACTGTAACCGTGAATAAAATTTATTGACGGTTTATTAAAATAAGTAATAGGTATTTAATATTACTTAATTTATTTGATAACATCATGATAAAAAATCGTGGATTTGAATCGCTCTATTGCAATGCATAAGACTGTAATCAGGTAATGATGTTTCTACAAAATATTTTTATTTATTTTTTAACGGGGACGAAAGAAAATAAAGATGAAAGAAAAGGCGTGAGATTCAAACTAGTCTGATTAGTCCCGATATCTTTGAGGGAGTTTCCCAACTCTTTTCTTAGCTTTGTTAGTGATCGCTACAATTTTTCATCAAGATCATGTTATTATAGCACTTAGCTTGAATTCGGGCGAGTTATATGCCACGGTTTCGTGAACTTTTATAGGTCGACTAGCGTTTGCTCGCGGCTTCGCTCACATTAAGTTTGAATTTTTAAAAATCCTTTTTTGCGGATACCTCAAAATAGCTATATGTATGACAAATTTCAGCCCGATCCGTGCAGTGGTTTGAGCTGTGCGTTGATAGATCAGTCAGTCAGTCACCGTTTCCTTTAATGTATTTAGAAGATTAAGGGCCTTTTTCACCACCTTCTGATAAGTGTCGGATAGCTTATTCGCATATTTTGTCTTTGTCACTTGACATATATAGCACACGAGTAAATATAGTAAGAAAGTGTCATTTAGGCTATCCGACACTTATGAATGAAGAATGTGGTAAACATGCACTCAGTATTTTGAATTTGCAGAATGAATGGTATTGATAACAATGGCAAAGATAAGAATGAACTAACAATATCATTTGAACTTTTAAAATTCAATAAAAAATTAATAACAAAAATAAATAAAACATTTTACATCAGTCCAATTTCAAGCAACTAAATAATATGTTGCAACTTGCGGGCAAAGCAATAAACAGGGTATTCTCCAGGGCCCCAAAGCGCCGTGCTCCCACGCCACGGGGCGCACGCTTCCCCGCGGGGACCACTTGAGCCCTAAAGCTAGACATGGCTTATTTACATTGCCACTAATTATTTTTATCGAAGCAGTCCCCTCTACTTTAAATTATCCCTTATCAATCTAACGTTAGGTATATACCTACTAGACAATGCCCGCGACTTCGTCCGTTAACTCTTTCATTTCCGGGATAAAATGTAGCCATATAATGTTAATCCAGGGTATGAGCTATCTCCATTCCAAATTTCAGCCAAATCTGTCGAGTAGTTTTTGCGTGAAAGAGTAACAAACATACACACAGAAACACAAACTTTCGCCTTTGTAATATTAGTGTGATGTGAATTAGTGTGATAGTGTGATGTGATGTGATGTGAAGTGTGATAGTGTGATGTGATGTGATGTGATGTGATAGTGTGACTACTTAACGATGTTGGATATAAAAATTTATTCACCATCATCACCATCATCATCATCAGCAACCCATAAACGGCTCACTACGGAGCGCAGTTCTCCTCTCAGAGAAGCTGTAGGCCATAGTCCACCATGTTGGCCCAATGCAAATTGGCAGACTTCACACACCTTTGAAAACATTATGAAAAACTCTCAGGTGTGCAGGTTTCCTCACAATGTTTTCCTTCAGCGTTGAAGCTTGTGATATTTAATTTCTTGAAGGCACATAGCTTAGAAAACCAGAGGTGCGTGTCCGGGATCGAACCTGCGACCCCCCGAATAGGAGACCGCAGTACTAACCACTAGGCTATCACTGCTTCTTTAAATGAAAAAAAACTGAATTTATTATTAGGTATAAATTATTAATTTTTTAAACGCACTTGGTCAGTGTGGTGGACTATGGCCTAAATAATTCTAATTTGAGAGTAGTAGAGTTCCAGCGATGAAGTAAGAAAAATGAAGTATTGAAAATAGTGTACAAGACATTAAATAATTTCATCAACGTTGAGTAACGTTTAATACTTCAATACTAAAAGTTAAGACTGTCAGAAGGGCCAATTTATTCCTCTGTAGTCCTCACTCGACGTTCTTGAATTCGGCACTAAAACACGCAAAACCTTCAATTTTCGATTACCGGCACCAATAGCGCACATGTGGCTTGACAGCAATATAAATTCGCCATGTTTTTGCACCCGGCGCTCCTCGAAGCTGTCAGCTCGCCCTCCGGCAAGACAACACGCATGTTTAATTAGGTAATGCCTTAGCTTAGGTATTTTTTAAGGCTGTCTACTATAAAGATTCATGAAGATTAAACAATATTTTTGTCTTGTCTTAGACCATTAGTATTTTTCAGTAAGTACTCGTACCTATTGAGGTACAACGATTATGAAATTACTAGATGATGCCCGCGATTTCGTCTGCGTGGATAAGGTTTTTTAATTCCCGCTGAAACTCTTGATAATTCTGGGTATAAGCTATCTCATGTATCTCCATTCCAAATTTCAGTGAAATCGGTTGATTTTTTGTGGCGTGAAGGAGTAACAAACATACATCCATCCTCACAAACTTTCGCATTTATAATATTAAAGTAGGATTTTTAACTAAGTCAGTCGAAGCAAGTCCATGGTACAGGGTAGGTACGAGGTGGTGTACAAACGCCGCCAGATGGCGTAGTGTTTACTCGACCTGTTTGAGTACAACTTTGAATTTTGAACTATTAGCCGCGACTCCCCCAGCGGGCACCTGTCGCTGTTTACAGAATTATTGCGGGCAAGTTCATGTCGTGTACACTGAATAATTGTGACTAATCGTGAATTACTTAGCTAAGGCAAGACCTTCTACCGTTAGTGCTGTATTTTATCAAACAAAAACGTCACTATGGTAAAATAATTATTATGAGTTACATAATTATGAGTTACTCAATCTGTATAGGTTATAAAAGGTATATACATATTTGGACAGCTGCAAGGAAAAACACGTAACACACTTTTTAGCGATTTTGAGTCAAAACCATATTCTTAGTAATTAAAAGATGCTTGCGCTTTTCGTTTCCTCTCAAAGAAAAATATTTCCATGTACCCTTGGAAAATTTTTATTTAATTTTTTTATTTAATTTAATTTTTATTATTTGTTGTTATAGCGGCAATAGAAATACATAATATGTGAAAATTTCATCTCTCTATCTATTACGGTTTACGAGATACAGCCCGCTGACAGACGGACGGACGGACGGACAGACGGACAGCGTAGGCTTAGTAATAGGGTCCCGTTAGTACCCTTTGGGTAGGGAACCCTAAAAATGAGATACGATGTTTTTCCTTGCAGGTGTCGATATGTAAATATATAGCTGTATGTATATTTTAGCATAAGCAACAAAAACATTTTAAAGCTTGAAACATTTATAATATATAAAAAAATTCAATTAAGACATATTAATTGAAAGCTTTTATCTGACACAACCTACATAGTTTCATAGTAATTGCTTTCTATGAATTTTTATTCAATTAGGTACCTAGCCATATTAACCATAATTATGATATTAGCCATAAAATAATTATGATATTGAACTTTCGTCATGCATATTATAAACACCTTAATGAGCTTCATAAGTGACAATTAAAATTATCCGTAGCATAAATCAACGTACAACACGACATTAGCCCCTATTAAACCTTACACAACCTTTATAATTGCCTGCGCTATCCACTGTCCATTAGATAACGCTTAGAAAATGTCCCAATGGACAAACTCAAGCGTTTTTATTAATTCAATAACCAGTTTTTGCCGTCAAATTCGTCTGCGTGGAGTTAGTTCTTTCAAAAATCACGCAAAAACGCCTTGTTTTTCTGGGATAAAGAACCTATGTCGCTCTCCAGGTCCTTATGCACCATGCAAAAATCTGTGTGAAAACCACTTTCGCATTTTTATTATTAGTATGCATAGGTATTATTGGGAATTAATGTATATCTACTAAAAATAGTTCCTCTAGAATCTGAAATTCATCTAATTCAATTTGAATTATTTAAATTTCACACAGGCAGAGCTAAGCAAACGCTGGTTAGTGTTAATTTGATAGGGATGTTAAGAATTGTAAAACTTTAAATTACAATACATTAGATTACATTACAAAACATTACATTATATTTTGTAATTACTATAAGTCTATGAGTAGTTAACTTTTACAATTGTTTTTGAAAGTAATGACTTTTATATTACTTAGTTACAAAAGTGAGCACCTATCTTTGGCATTATAATAACCTAAAGTATGGTTGTTTAAAAATTTTAGTAAATAATAAAATATCAACACTATACGTACCTAATCAACAAATGAAAATATACCTAATAGTTTAATTTAAAGTTCGAAGGATTATTAGGAATACTTAAATGTACTTACTTAAAATACTTTAAGAGCCAAATTCACCAACGTCGAATGACGTTTAACCAAGGAATGAATTCTGACAATTTTTGTATTGAAAATCAGTCAAAATATCAAATTAACGCTCAAAGACTTATTTTATTTTGGTAAAATCGGCCCTAGTAATTTAATCGCTTTCCGCTTATACCTTACGCGGTGACCCAAAGAGGCCGCACGCGATATTCGAAATTGCCGACATAAGCTAGATAAGGATCGGGCCACATGGAAAGCTTGTAGAGGCCTCGTTTATGTGCCTGTACGAAGCCTTGCATACGTAACATGTAGTCTTTAGGTATGGCATAAGGGTGGATATTTACCTACCTAGTCGAGCTGTTTTTCATTGTATAATTATTAATTAGGTTTCTTTCCCGAAGTATCTAATAGGTAACTAGTACATAATAATCAGTTTAAAATAAAGGTTTTCATTAGCGGTAGTAGCCCAGTGTTAATAGTAATAGATAGCTAGATAGATGTTTAGGTACATTTTCGGTATAGTAACTAATTTAAAAATTATTGCATTCTGTACAGAATATTTTCAGCTAACAAAAAAGTAAGAAAAATAATAATAAACACATCGAAATACCTACCCCAGCCCAATTTCGAACATGAACATGCATTGCATTCTCTATGTTCCATTAAGCATAGAGTAAAGTTGTATTTAGAGTAGGAACGACCATAGTGATGCGTTTGAACCGTTCGACCTTTCACATTTTCCGTCACGCCCCTGTTGCACTATTATGGCTAGGCTAATGTATACCTATATACGTACGTCATTCGTGGAAATCAAACATTTTCGGAATAATCCTACACAACTTGTTCTATCATTTGATATCAAATTCGATAGATTTATCTCATTTTTATTTCTTTTATAGAATTACTAGACGATGCCCGCGACTTCGTCCGCGTGGATTAAGGTTTTTTAATTCCCACGGAAACTCTACTTTTCCCGGATAAAATGTAGCCTATGTGATAATTATTTTATTTTATTTATTTTATTTTTAAGTGATAATCCTGGGTATGAGCTGTCTCCATTCCAAATTTCAGCCAAATCGTTTAATTCGTTGTGGCGTGAAAGAGTAACAAACATTCATCCATCCATCCATACATCCATACATCCATACATCCATCCTCACAAACTTTAGCATTTATAATATTGTAGTAGGAGTAGGATTTTAATATCATGCCCGCCATAATGAATTTTCCATGACATCACCCCATGACTCTTAAGACAAAGCCAACGACACGAAAGTAGAAACTTATAAAAATCAAGTAAGGTATAGCTCAAAATCTTAGGTATAAATAACTCTAACAGCAAAATATTGTATTTAGGAATCTTGTCATGTTACACATTGACTTATCTAATAATGGATTGATGACACCTATTGGGTATAAAAAATCCTTGGAAAGTAGCTGTTTCAGTCATAAATAAGTAGGGTATAAACGCTGCGCAAATAGGTAAAGGTAGGAAAATGCTTCCTTTCGATGTTCAAATAAAATCTGCCGTTACGAAGCGTTAAATCCCGCCCGCGTATAAAGTAGGTAGTTAAAGTAGGTAGGTAGTCTATACATAATTCATTATTATTGTTTCAGCCATCTCCAGGATTATGAAGACATGATGAAGAGGGCCTCGTCTGAATCTCAATAACGCTGTAAAGGGCTCTTCAGTAGACTGCGCGCTGCCACTGGACCGCAGAGCAATGAAACGTGCCAGAGATTTAATGGAATAAATGAATAACATTTGAATTTTTTTTTAAATTCGTTTAAATTCGTTACTTATTGTTATTATAATTTCGAATATTCGTTATTATTGTTAAATTAGTAATGTACCTGGAAACAGTGGAAAAATTAAAATTTTTGAAGTGAAAATTTCTTCAGGCACGCTCAGCGATTTTTGGTAGAGGAAAATTTCATGGCTTCGCGTCACCGACATGCTAATAGTTAACAGAGGTACATGTGTGTAGCTTCTAACTGTCGGCATCATCCTAATGTCAGTCCATGTTTCAAATATATATATCATACTAATATTATGAATGCGAAAGTGTGTTTCTTAGGTTGTCATTCAATCACGCCGCAACAGAGCTACGGATCGACGTGTGATTTTTTGCATGGGTATAGTTGAGGACCTGGAGAGTGACATAGGCTATTTTTTCCATTTATTTAGATTTTAAAAACTAAATCCACGCGGACGAAGTCGCGGCCATCAGCTAGTGCTCGATAAAATAGGCACAGAGAAAGCTTAAAACCTACATGTACAACTAGTAGGGCTAAGATGCGACGTACCACTTTTCTCGTGACATTATAGACAAGATGATGCCCGCGACTTCGTCCGCGTGGATTAAGGTTTTTAATTCCCGCGGGAATTCGGTAATTTTCCGGGATAAAAAGCCTATTTGTTAATCCTGGGTATGAGCTAACTCCATTACAAATTTCAGCCAAATCGGTTCATTCGTTGTGGCGTGAAAGAGTAAGAAACATCCATTAATCCATACATCCAATAAAAGGCCTATCCTTGCCATCTTAAGCTGGCAAGGATAGGCCTATTTTGTCGAGTATGTGATAGCGCCGTGAATAACTCGGGAGAAATGATGTGGCTCTGTCGATGGTGAGTGACGCTGATATGTTCGTTTATTGTTTCGACGTCGGCGTTACACATAACGTAATACATATCGAAGCTCTGTAAATAAAGGTAACACCGCGAATATACGAACAAAGTGAAATTGCATGCTTAAACAGGGTTATCAGGTAAGGGAACATATATATAACGACTCTGAGCCAGGATGGTCGTTATTATTTTCAGTGCTCATTCTAAGCTAATCCTTGTGGGCTTGTGTAATCAGTAGGTTATGTTGGCTTGCAATCAAAAAAGGAATCCACTCAAACAAATTATAATGTCCAATTATATCCCATAAAATCAAAGTGTTCCCGAGGGTTTTTAAAAACTAAAACCACGCGGACGAAGTCGCGGGCATTAGCTAGTTTATAATATTAGTAGGGTTAACGAGTAAATAAGTAGAGAAAATTTTCTCGTGGCGTGCATCTTAGCCCTACAGTACATTCTGCAGTATTCAAATATGAATCAAACTTCGTTTGACCGCCCTAATGGAGAAACTCTCTCCTCTTATAAATATAATATCTCCTCTATATACCTCTGTTCCCATTAGCTGCTCTGTGCCGAACGGCGATCGCCGGGGGGTTTAATATTAAAAATAAAATATAAAAGAGACGATCCCAGTGTAGTGGGCCAGCATTGTGTGCCTTTTAATAAATGCCAAAATCATCGCATCGCTCTCGTTCCTCTCTAGGTATTTGCTGTTCTTACCATATGACGGATTTGCGTGAAGCTCTTTCTTTGTTCTTTTTAATGGGTGCTCGTACTATGAGTGGTACCTAGTAAGTAATTTCGGAAGTATGTTCTATTCATTAGAAGGTTTAAGGTCACTCTGCGTGTGATGGATGGATGGACTCCGAGAATTAAGAGTATCTCTGCGGGATCCAATCACAAATTAGAATATCCGTAGGAGAACCAGAATTACGGAGGGGCGCATAGCTTGAAGAACCGATGGACGTTTGGGTTCCCAAGTGTTTGAAAAACTACACTAGTGGACGAATCTCCAGCGACAATATGAAGAGGACCAGAGGAATATCAGAGGAGGCGTGTTGGAGAAACAGTGTTACGAAAGGGTACATAGCTTGCAGAACCAATGAACATTGGGGTCCTAAAGTGGTTATAAATTGTTTAAGAGAACCATTGAATTTCTCGGCGTACAGACGGTCTCCAGCGAGTAACTGATATACATTCGATATAGACGGCGCAGGATCATGTTCTTGATAGTAGGTACTCAGTCAGACTGTCACATTGACTCAATCCGCATCGCGTCCAACACAACTCCTTGAAGTTGGAATAGGTACAAGGAACTACTGCGTTCAATCGGAACTCACGTTCACACTTTTTTGGCTGTCCTGGCTTTAAGCCGTTCGTCGGTTTTGGGTACAGTGTATGCAAAATGCAGTTATAGCACTGATAGCATAGTGGTTAGGACTGTGGTCTCCTATTTAGGTCGCAGGTTCGATCCCGGGTATGCACCTCTGACTTTTCAGAGTCAAGTGCGCTTAAGCAATTAAATATCACTTGCTTCAATAGTGAAGGAAAACATCGTGAGGAAACCTGCACACCTTTCGAGAGTTCTTCATAATGTTCTTGAAGGTGTGTGAAGTCCGCCAATTCGCATTGGGCCAGCGTGGTGGACTATGGCCTATAACCCTTCTCTGAGAGGAGACCTGCGCTCAGTAGTGAGCCGTTGATGGGTTGCTAATGATGATGATGATGATGATGTCTGCAAAATGCGTAGCGTATAATGTATACCAAAATTTAGGAAGTTACTACGAGTACCTCCCTAAATTCCTACTGAAGATCATAACTTAAGTAGCATGTCTGTTTCTTTGTTAAAAGTGTCTCTCAAGTACCTACAATCAACATTTTTCAACATTTAACATTTTTCAAACAACTCCAGTTTCAGGTGGTGATCTTAGCTTGTTCATTCAACTGTTCAAACCCTCCTAGCAATTTACGCTTAATTTGGAGTAGGAAGAAGAATATTAGGCATGCACTCATGTGTAAATATTTATTACTACTAGTACCTATTACCTTTTGCCCAATTTCAATGAACACAAGCCTATTTCGGAACTCCAGTTTCAGGTGCAAAATTCCGTGACATTCTCCCCGGCACGGGAAGGCAACCACAGTGCAATTGTGCATACGTGCAATCAATATTCCCTCTCTGCGGTAACCTGTAGAGGGCTGAGAGGCGCAAACACGCGGCGGCCTTTGATGCGCCTCACAGACAACGTCAAAGGCTGCTGTGACGGAATTGTCGAGCGCGCGCTGATTTTACACGAATGCCATGTATTATTCATGGCCCCTTCGAACGGCATTATGTATCGATGCTCTTCTGGATATTATAAACGGTTAAAGGAAAATGTGATACAAGCAGTAATTCAGCGCTGTAGTAAAGGGTGTATGCCATAAAAAAGTAGCTCTCATAGCGATTTCAGCGTTCTTCGTTCCTTGTTAGAATGTATTTAAGATCGAGAACAGTTTTATGAAGGTTGCAAGGATTAGAGTTGGTGCAAAATCGACGTATATCTACTTATTATAAAGGTACTAAATACCATATAGTTCAGCACAACTAATAAGACATTTTTGTAGTCTATTTAAAATGTATAATCTACGTGTCTTCCAGTACCTTTTTTCTATTTTTTCCATAGGTATAATTGGGGAGAACTTGCTATATTTACTTTAAATTGATATTAACTATTTACTTCTTACTTAGTTTTTTAATGTTATTTATCGCCTGGTACAAAATATATGGCGGAAGGTCGATTTTATCCAGATAAAGTAAAGAAAACAGAGTCTCAATAAAATTGCAATCTATTTTACCAATAAAATTGGTAAAAATCATAACTCTTTACTATTCATTTGTATGAAGTTTTCGACCTACAATCTACAGATTTTAGATTAGATAGGCCGGTCGCAGCTGCATAATATTTTCCCTTACATAGGTAGGTAAGTTTGCACTAAAAAAGCTTCATACAAAAATTTCCTTCTGCAGGATTTTATCAGTTGTAAGAACCTCTTGTTCTCGTTAAAAGCACTATCTCAGTCAGCTCGTGACCCGAGTGCAGTTCAAAGGCTCTTCCTTTGCGATTCATTAGCATCCTCATTACAGGCAAGTGGATTAGCACCTCCTTCCACTGATTGGCAAAACGTGAGCATGTCATTGCGTCATAAAGAAGGACCAGGGTCGTTGACGAGATTACTTGTAACATGTTTTTTATACATAACTATACATTATTAAACTTATGTCCAAATATACGTTTAATCCACTATCATACCTGATGGATATTGTGGACTGAGATGGATGTTTGGTTAGAAGATGCCTATTTACTCTTGCTTTAAAGATACCCAGTTTGTACCTAAGTGTCGCGAAAAACAATTTTTCGAACTAGTTATGTGCCCTGCCCATTTCTACATCAGC
Organism: Oeneis ivallda; assembly: GCA_029955525.1. NCBI lineage: Eukaryota > Metazoa > Arthropoda > Insecta > Lepidoptera > Nymphalidae > Oeneis > Oeneis ivallda. The sequence goes on along the minus strand of JARPMR010000024.1, from coordinate 16,684,052 downwards.
TTCGCGATTTATTGAACTACGAGTATACGTCGGTAACTTTGGTTGTCCTACGGATCTTCTCATTCCTGATTTGCTCCGAGCATTAAGTCTCTGGGTCGTTCTCATTAATCATGGGCGGTAGGCCCACTGAATGATCCTGACCATTCTTGAAAATATACTCACTTATCTATTAACTAAAGTAACGACCTAATTTTGTTACTGGTTGAAAAACCGTGAATGATTAGCGTCGTCATTACTTTAAATGGATTAGCACCTCGTTGCGCTTACTGGTAAACGTGAGAGCGTCGTTAAATCGTCAGGATTAATGTGTCAAGAGTCTACCAGGCCTTGTTGGATTTAAATACATATTTGCAATTAAATTAACGCTAACTAAGGGCCGCATAAGTAGCTCAGGACCGCTCAGCGGGCGATGGAGAGAGCTATGCTCGGAGTGTCCCTGCGGGATCGAATCAGAAATGAGGAGATCCGTAGGAGAACTAAAGTCACCGATATAGCTCAGGAGCTGATGGTCATTGGGGTCCCAAGGTGCTGGAGTGGCGACCCCGCACCGGGAAGCGCAGTGTTGGCAGACCCCCCCCCCCCCCCACCAGGTGGACCGACAACATCAAACGAGTCGCAGGGAGCCGCTGGATCCAGGCGGCGCAAGACCGAGGCCTGTGGAAGTCCATGCAAGAGACCTTTGTCCAGCAGTGGACGTCTATCGGTTGATGACGAAGAAGAAGAAGAATTAAATTAACTGTTTCATTTTCATGAACGAAGATCTTATGCCGTATCCCTACTCATCATCCATCAATCCATCAGCCTGTGTGCGTCCACTGCGGGACATAAGCCTTTTCGAGAGCGCGCCACCAAACACGGTCCTCCACCTTCCTCATCCATCCGCTTCCCTTCTTAAGGTCATCGGTCCAGCGAGCTGGAGGTCGTGCTACACTGCGCTTACCGGTACGCGGTCTCCACTCCAGAACACGTCTGCCCCATCGGCCATCAGTTCTGCGACAGATATGCAGCTAATTACTATAAATTCGAAAGAGTGTTTGCTTATTTGTTAGTTTGTTACAGCAACATAGAACAGATTGTTCTGTTGCTGCAACTAGTTAATTAAATTGCATAGCTCGTAATCTATACTTATAATAAAACTGTAACTGGAAGATTTCTGTACATTTAATATATTTTGAAAATTTTAATTGGGGGATGCTTGACTATCGATACTGAGCCTAAAACAGATTTTTATTTAATTTTTGTCTGTCTGTCTGTCTGTCTGTCTGTCTGTCTGTCTGTCTGTCTGTCTGTCTGTCTGTCCGCGCTTCACGCGAAAACTACTGAACGGATTTAAATGAAATTTAGTACAGCGGTAGCTGATACTCCGGGTCAACATATAGGATAGTTTTTATCCCGATAAAACATAAGGTTACTCCAGGATAGGTGATGAAACTTTTTGTTGATTTTACTCCATAACTCAGTCAAATCTGAACGGATTTTAATAATTCTTTCTTTATTTGTGAGTGTGTAGGACAAGAAATACAATGACCAATTTTGGTGAAGATCTGCTAGATATTATCGGAGATAGAGGTCAAAACTTCTCTCGGATAGTTCCAGGTCACTCGCATACGATATATACGTATATAGATCTTATTACATTATATGGCTATGGTATGCATAGCCATATCTTGACCTGAGCTATTCATTACATACTAATTTTAGACTATATCACTGACCTCCAGGCCCTAGCTCCTCAATCGTGATGGTGCAGTGTACTACCCACCTAAATCATGGATATTTACGAACTGTCGATTGTGAATTGATATTGTAGGTGCCAAATATTTAAAATATAATAGTGTAGTGGAGCCATAAAAGAGGACTCAATTCTGATGCTGCTGGGTGCTGCTCACCAATGATAGGTAACAATTAGTATGAACTACTTAGGGTAGTGGCATAACGCAGCCGTAAAAAAATTCGCGTCTCCGTTTTCCGTTTACTAAAATTTCCCACAGTAGCTTTGTATTCTTAGATGGCATCAATCTATTCAGCTAATTTAATTATCGCTCGGTTCGGTTTAGGAATCATCCACCTCCCTTCTCCTCCCCATGCTATAACTACTAATGGTACCAACTTCTCAATCCCGATGCTGCTGATGATAATATCCACCTAAATAGTGGGTGTTTACAAAATGTCGATAATGAATTCATATTGTAGGTACCAACCAAGTGAAGACTACAAAGTGGCATAGTGCAATCGTAAAAAATGTCTCACTCGCTTCGTTTGCGAGAATGTCGATTGTAGATTTCTTTTTAACCGACTTCGAAAAAGGAGCAGATTCTCAATTCGTCGGAATCTATTTTATCAATTTTTTATGTATGTTCACCGATTACTTGAAGGCGCCTGAACTGACTTGGAAAATTGTTACTTTTTTGTTTGAAAGGGTACTTCCCAGGTGGTTTTTAAATTTTACCGAAATCGGTTGAGCGGTTTTAAAAAATTGAGAAAAAAAAAATATATACTTTGTTTTGTAAAAAAATTATATTAAATTATGTACTCATTAGTAAATGGACTACACAGAGGCGTAGTGCGATCAAAAAAACCTTCGCGCTCGCTTCGCTCGCGAAAATATCAGTTTTCAGTTGCTACTGCGAGTGCCAAGTATGAACTACAAAGAAGCGTAATGCAATCGAAAATTTTCGCGCTCGCTTCGCTCGCTAACATGTCTTCTTGATTGGTATTGTAAGAACCAAGTATAACGATAACGAACCAATAAAGCAACGAAAACTGCAATATCTGGGACATATAATGCGTGGCGATAAGTACAAGTTGCTCCAACTAATAATACAGGGGAAGATACAAGGTAGGAGACCCCCTGGAAGAAGACGGACCTCTTGGCTCAAGAATCTCCGGACATGGTTCGGACTGAGTACTCGATCCTTATTCCGCGCAGTTGTGTGTAAGGTCCGAATAGCCAATATGATAGCCGACCTCCGGTAGGAGATGGCACCTCAAGAAGAAAAGAAGAAGAACCAAGTATGAAGGAAACAGTTATGTAGTGCAGCCCTAAAGAATTTTGCGAAATGTCTGTTTTGGATTGCCAAGTATGGACTACATAGTGATGCAATGAAATTGTAAAAATTTTCGCGCTAGCTTCATTGGCGAAAATTTCTTAATTGTTGTTGTGAGTGTAAACCGAGTATGCTCGCTTCGCTCGCGAAAATATCAGTTTTCAGTTGCTACTGTAGGTGCCAAGTATGAACTACAAATATGCGTAGTGCAATCGAAATTTTTTGATTGTAGATTGCTTTTGTCTATACCAATTACAACCTTATCCTCAATTGCAATCCTTAAAATGTCGCACTGGCTTTACTAGCGATAATGTCGATTATAGATTGCTTTTGTAGATACCAATTAGTATGGGCTACACAGAGGCGTAGTGCGATCAAAAAATTTTCGCACTCGCTTCGCTCACAAAAATTTCGGTTTTCAGTTGCTACTGTAGATGCCAAGTATGAACTATAAAGAAGCGTAGTGCAATGGAAAATTCTCGCCTGCATCACCGGACTACAGTCCAGTGATGCAGGCGAGAATGAAGACCAGTTGCCAATCCATCATTGTCTTCAATTTTACCAGTTACCAACTCCTCAATCCTGATGCTGCTGGTCCTGCCTAAATTGTGGGTATTTACAAAATTTCCATTTTGAATTGATATTGTAGGTTTGCAGGTACCAAGTAGGTACAGAATATTATATAGTGGCGTAGTACAATCGTAAAAACCTCACGATTAACATAAAACAATTCTTTTTATTACTTTTTCCACGCGGACGAAGTCGCGGGCATCAGCTAGTTTATAATAAAACAGCAGTCAGCAGGGAAAGGTAAAAAAAAGGTATCAAAAGAATCGATGTATCAAAAGCGTAGTCAAAACCATTTCTATCTAAAAATAGTCGTCACATTTCAATAAGCCAGTGTAACAATGTCGAAAGGTAACAGTTCGCGCCCAAACAAACATGGATTACAAGCTACAAGCGAGCGAGCAAACATACAAACAGCTCGGACCTTCATTCGGAATTCTCAAAAACGCCGTTGTCTTGCTTACACCAATATTTACCCTGGACAGTTATTGGCAAGTATGCTCATGCTAAAAAGCGTACTTTACTGACAGAATATAAAATAATAGATTTTTTCATTCCAAATAACTTTTACAAAATAACTTTTAGGGTTCCGTACCCAAAGGGTGCCAACGGGACCCTATTACTAAGTCTCCGCTGTCCGTCTGTCCGTCCGTCCTTCCGTCTGTCAGCGGGCTGTATCTCGTAAACCGTAATAGACAGTTGAAATGTTCACATATTGTGTATTTCCAATGCCGCTATAACAACAAATAATAAAAATAAAATAAAACTAAAAAATAAAGGGGGCTCCCATACATGGAAAAGGAGTCGAAATAAAATTTTATTTTTTTACCCTGGCATGTGGGGTGTCATTGTCTAGAGCTCATTAAGTGTAGTTCAAATGTATATTTTTTTAAATTTTAGCTACAAAAATGGGGGGCCAAAGTTGTCGGATTTAGACCAATTTTGTTAGGGGGTCTGTCTATCTCAAAAATTAAACTAGTTAGGAATTTGAAATTTTGGTATATTATGTACTATACCAAAATAACAAATACTTTAAACAACAAATACTAAAAACACCGATTTATAATGCGGTTTGTAAGTTGTGACCAAAACAAACGAGCATTTTTTCCCCATATGCTAATTTAATAATTTCTAAGAACTAAGATATCTAAATATGTATCTAGTTTTAAAAAATGATTTGGTCATATGTACGGAACTCTAAAAGAGCGAGGCCTGACTCGCTTTTGGCCGATTTTTTTTACTAGTCTGTTCAATAAGTCGGTGGACATGGGTAAATTTCAAAATAGGTTGTAGCAACATTGTGAAAGAGTCATCGATGAATCAAACAGTTTGATAATTTACATATAATATATCTGATTTTAATGAAAAATAAACTGTGCATAGTTTATTGTGGAAAGGTGGAATAAATAGAAAAACTCTTGACTTTCAAGACTCGTGACTTATTGAACCGTACTCAGAACTAAATTGAACAGAACCTCCTAGGAGCGCTAACTTGCTAAACCAAAAGACATATCAAGGCATTTTTAAAGATTGGATAAGGCAGATTCAAACCAAAAGCAGGATGGCCACTGGCGCTGGTACTCGTTGGCTTTTATAAAATCGATAAGAAATCGATGAATAGAATCGTGAGTGAGGCACGGCTAGTATAGAAATCTACCCTCCTATAAATATATGTATTATGTTGGTGCACGCGTCTATTAGAACCAAATTGGATTAAAACAATGAAAGGTGCGTCTATTAGTTATAGGTAGGTACGGGGAACTTACTATACGACGTCCCCACTTCTGCCCTGAGATATATCTACTATTGTTATTATCATCTAGTTCTAAAAACAAGTTTTACGCTTCATTTGAAGAACACAGTCTAATATTTCTTATGTAATTTACCTGTTTACCTGAGTATGTTCTCTTGTGGGCTAGTTTATTTTTATCCATCTCCACTTCTGTGCGCGACAGTAGGTACATCATCGCTAGATGTTATTCACTTTGAAATAGAGTCCGCGGATGGCCACGATAGTACCTACAGAGAGTAAACTAGACTTAGTAGACAAAAGCATTCAATTTTCCAAGAACGTTTACTTTTGGTGCATGCAAAAGTGAAAATTGTAGGTATGCATCTCATAGTCACAAATTGAGACGAGGCTAGTTTTCCGAATATTATGTTTTCTACTAATATTCGATTAGGTATTATATTATAACGAGAAAGATTCAGTTGTAGCGAATCTCTAACATAATTAGGTATAGATATTTTATACAATAGGTAGGTAGAGGTACCAACCTGTTTTATAAAATGTCTCAGAATAGGTACAGGAAATAACCTCGTTAATAGAATAAATAAAATAGTAAATATTCATTTCATGTTATTTTTTTAAAAGCAAAATGGAAATTTTTTAAATCCTTAAAAATCTACTTCAGGGGTTTTCCGTGAAGCCTATAAAAACAAAGAGGAAATTTTTTTGGAGAATTGTTCTTTACTTTATTAGTCGGACTCGGAATATAAATGAATTAATAGTTTTGGCTTAGGTCGGTAAGCTGGCATCTGCAGCAACACAAAATATCGTTATTTTTATGTAAGTATAAAATACTTTGAAAAATATTATTTATTTTAAATTATACCTTACTGTTTATTACCTACTATAATTTTTCAGACTTTCTACTAGCTTATAAGTTCTGGTTTCTCCAATTTCTGTGACATTTTATTTTGCTATAATATTCTGTAGATATGAACTATAGATCCCTCAGTAAAAGATACTTCATTTGTTTTCTATACATATGAGAGCAAGAGCTGAGTCGGGCGGGAAACACCTTTGTTTATGGTGTAAAAGAGAAAGCGGGAAAAGTAGACCAATTAAAAGAGCCTTTGCAGTTATTTGATTTTCATGGCGTTACATTTTTGATTTTACACAATATTATTTTACACGCATTTACGTGAACTGCAAATCTCTCGCACTGAAAATATACCTACTCATAAATTATTTTATCACACTTCATTTTCTTAGCTTTTTCTAGATTTGAACCACAAAAACATATAAAAATATTCTTTAAATCCTATAGTAATGTTTTTCAATATAAGAAATAAAAGTTATAAGTAATACCTAACAAATTAGAGGAAATAAATTGTTACGTGATGACCTGATCACAACCCTCTAAAAATAATACACGAGATAAAGTGGCATCATTAATGTATAAATATATTTTTATTTTTTGTCACAGAAAAATTAATAATTATATTCTATATTACCTGAGTTACCTGAATATATTCTCTTGTGGGCTTTGTTTATTTGCTAACTAATATAGAACAGACCTCTGAAGGTATCCATACTTTTTCTCTATTTTCCGCTTTCTCCTGTGCTAGCAACACGATCCTAAGCTGAGCCTAGTATGACAACCAGGGACGGTACATAGAGAATACAAAATGAGTCAATTCACCATAATCTCTGATGAAACGTTTGACTTTGAAGCGATAAATTAGCCGCGGCCGGCCTCAGAAGCTAAGATTGGATCCCTTGTGTCGCGATGCCACGTTACGGGGTTGAGGTAATTTCACTCCCTTTGATATGTGCGTTGCTTTGTGAGTGACCCTGAAAATAGGGGTCACTTTGAGTAAACACCATTTTTTTCCACCCATATCCCATTTTAGTTAGACATTGGATTTTTTCGTACCTACTCAGAATCAAAGACTGTGATGTTTACTGGATCATCTCTGATTACTTGCAAAATGGTAACGCTTGACAAAGGGCAAAATGGTAACGCTTGACAAAGGGCAAGATGGTAACGCTTGACAAAGGGCAAGATTGTAACGCTTTACAAAGGGCAAAATGTTAACGCTTGACAAAGGGCAAGGTGGTAACGCTTGAAAAAGGGCAAGATTGTAACGCTTTACAAAGGGCAAAATGGTAACGTTTGACAAAGCGCAAGGTGGTAACGCTTGACAAAGGGCAAGATTGTAACGTTTGACAAAGGGCAAAATGGTAACGCTTGACAAAGGGCAAGATGGTAACACTTGACAAAGGGCAAGATTGTAACGCTTGACAAAGGGCAAAATGGTAACGCTTGACAAAGTACTAGATGGTAACGCTTGACAAAGGGCAAGATTGTAACGCTTGACCAAGGGCAAAATGGTAACGCTTGACAAAAGGCAAGATGGTAACGCTTGGCAAAGGGCAAGATTGTAACGCTTGACAAAGGGCAAAATGGTAACGCTTGACAAAGGACAAGATGGTAACGCTTGACAAAAGGCAAGATTGTAACGCTTGACAAAGGGTGAAATGGTAACGCTTGAAAAAGGGCAAGATGGTAACGCTTGACAAAGGGCAAGATTGTAACGCTTGACAAAGGTCAAAATGGTAACGCTTGACAAAGTATAAGTTGGTAACACTTGAAGTTGTCGGTTTTAGACCAATTTTGTTAGGGGGTCTATCTCAAATACTGGACTAGTTAGGAATTTGAAATTTTGGTATATGTACTATAAAGTGTATTTAAACAAAAAATACTGAAAACACCGATTTATGATGCGGTTTATAAGTTGTGACCAAAACAAACGAGCATTTTTTCCCCATATGTATAATTTAGTAATTTCTAAGAATTATAATATCTAAATAAGTATCTAGTTTGAAAAAAATGATTTGGTCATATGTACGGAACCCTAAAAGAGCGCGGCCCGACTCGCACTTGGCCAATTTTTATATTACTAGCTGATGCCCACGACTTCGTACGCATGGATTTAGTTTTTAAAAATTCCTTTGAAACCCTTTGATTTTCAGGGATAAGGTAGCCTATGTCACTCTCCAGATCCTCAAATATACCCATGCATAAAATCAAGTAAATCCGTTGCTCTTTTGTGGCGTGATTGAAGGACAAACCAACAAACAACACACACTTTTGCATTTATAATATTAAGTAAGGATTAGTAAGATAAGTAGTCTATTTGGGTTAAAACTATAAGATCTAACATCGTTCGAGATTTAGGTTGCTAGGTTGCCTAGCAGCCTAAATCTTGAACTGTATATGACTGTCGTATAATTAACATATTATTTTAATTTGCAATGACAGTTAATATTGATGTCAATAATTAAGATAAACTATCCTTAAGTCTAAGTCTAGTCTAGTCTTAAGTCTATCTTTTAAGTTGGACCAAATTACAGATAGTTACAAAGTTTGATAAAAATCGGTTCAGTAGTTTTAGAGTTTATCCCGAACATATCTTGACACGAGATTTTTATATATATGTTGGAGCGCCGAGGGTATCCATGAGTTAAAAACTTCAATACTTGTGGACGATGTTTATTCAACCAAAGTTCGAATACGAATGAATGAAAATACAGACAGCAAGCCTTTTTATAAGGCGATCAAAACAAGTGTCCGAAGGGTGGGGTCGGCGCAGGTGCGGTGCAGGTGCGGTGTTGTTTACTTATCGGTCGGCTGCACGTGGTGTTTTGATCGCCTTATAGTACAATTAATTAAAATAATAGAAATAACGAATTATGACACAAATTAAGTAATAATATCATTAATTCATTTTTAACATATTGTTAAATAATAAGATAAATCATCAATCATTACAAAATAAATTAAATAATTAGAACGCTATCACGGCCATTCTGATGAAAAGCTCGTGCTCTGAGCGGAGATAAGTTCAATGCTATATTATAGTTTTATTTGCCCAGTTATCGGACTAAATCGCCAATGCGATCCGTGCAGATAAGTGGCAAACAAAGTGTAAATAATTCTGCCCAGTTGCCAGACTGAATCGCTCAAGCGATCCGTGCAGACAAGTGGCTAGCACATTTTACTATCATATTGCCCAGTTGCCAGACTAAGTCACTTATGTGACCCGTGCAGACAAGTGGCAAACAAAGTTGCAATAATTGCTAGTTTCTGCCCAGTTGCCAGACTAAATCACATAGTGATCCGTACAGACAAGTGGCTAATTTTCGTCGTCAGTATCGGTAACGCTATCATGGTCATCTAAATTTGGGGTTGGTACTGCTCTTACTTGTTCGTGGGACACAACAGTGATCCTGTCATTCTCTAAACTTTTAACCTCGTAGCGGTCATTTTTCAGTATTTTTGTAATTTGATAGGGACCTAAATATTTGGGGCCCAGTTTGTTGTTTGACCATTGGGTATCTTTGCAAAGAACGAAGTCGTCCAATTTGAATGGAATAACTGTAGCACATTTTTTGTTAAAACGATCTCTATTTTTTTGGGACTGTTCGGTCATTCTGATTTCAGCTTCTCTACGAATCCCGTCACGGTCAGTATTAGTTTCTATTAATTGAGTAATTTGTGCAATAGCGGGCGGAGCGCAAACTTTGCCAATCAATAATTCTAAAGGGGAGTGTCCGGTTGCTTTAGATTTTGTACAATTAATAGAAAGTTGAAGTTTGCCTAGCTTTGTAGCCCAAGCTCTTTTTTGAGTTTGAGCCACTGCACTGAGGTGATCTTTAATAGTTCGCATTAGACGTTCAATTTGACCGTTTGCTCTTGGTACGCCTTTGGCGATAGCATGATGTTCAATACCCCCGGATGTAAAAAAAATCTTGGATTTCTCTGCCCATTATTGCTGGTTCCCTGTCCGAGATTATGCGTTGAGGGGTACCGAAGAGATTAATTATTTCATGGAAAGATTTAAGGATGAGACTTGAGGTTTTATCTTTCAGCGGGTGAATAATAACGAATTTAGTGTATGCATCAATTGCGATGAATGCGTAAGCTTTTTGCGTACTACCCGTTAGATTTCCTATCAAATCAACATGTATCGTGTGAAAAGGACCACAAGTTTTATCAATTGGATGAAGGTTGATTTGCTTTTTACCTGATGCTTCTTTACCGACTTTACAGTTTAAGCAATTATCGCAAAATTTTCTGACTCTCTTTGACATGTTTTGGAACCAAAATTGTTCTCTGATTTTGTGTAAATTTCGTTCCCACCCAGCATGTAAAAGGGTATGGTGGTATTCATTTATAAGATTGCATACAAGAGCATTTGGAACAACTATTTTACTAGAGGATTTGCCTTTATCATCTTGGATTTTAATAACTAATATATCGTTTTTTAGTGTGTATTTTTTGTCATGGTCTTCTTTGTAAATAATGGATTCTCTGATTTTATTTAAATCAAGATCTCTTTTTTGTTCTACGATAATCCAAGTTGAATCTTTGGTTACCATATTCATAAGAGGGTTTCTGCTTAAGAAATCAACATGTGACATATTCTCACCTTTTCTATATTTAATGTCAAATTCAAAATTTTGTAAAAAGGACCACCATCTATGTACTCGCGGTGTTAATTCATTTTTTGTTCGACTTGCCTTAAGGGCATTGCAATCAGTAACCACCGTGAATTGTCTACCAAAAAGAAAATGCCTAAAATGTTTTAAAGCTTTTACAACAGCGAGAGTTTCCAATTCGTAAGAGTGGTATTTTGATTCAGGTTCAGTTGTTCGTAAGCTGTAATAGCCAATGACTTTACGGCGGGAATTTTCAATTTGGATAAGCATTGCTCCGTAACCAACAGAACTGGCATCGGTATGAACCTCAATAGGTAAATCGTCATTAAATATAGACAGTATTGGTTCTGAAATAAGGTAGGTAATTATGTCTTGTCTAATATTTTCGTGAGCTTTAGTCCTTTCCCAATTGCTATCTTTTTTGTTAATTGATATAGTGGTGCCATTTTCTGCGAGAAATTTGGTATAAAACGACGGAAATAACTAGCAAGGCCATTGAATTGTCGTAACTGCTTAACACATGTTTGGGGCTTGAGAGTTTTTGAGGGCATTCGTTTTGTGGGGGCTAGGTTCAACTTGACCATTTGAAATAATATTACCTAAATGTTCGACGGAATTTTTCAAAAATTTGCATTTTGAAATGTTAAGGGAAAAACCTGCAGCGGACAATCTTTTGAGTACTAGATCTAAGCGTTGCAGGCCTTCTTCTACAGTTTCGGAAGGAATAAGGACATCATCCATATGCACAAGGGCAATAGAATCTTTGTAATCCCCCAGAGCCTTATTGATAGCTCGCTGGTATACAGAAGGGGCATTGCATAGTCCAAATGGCATTGTTAAATATTCAAATTGCCCATCGGGCGTTACAAAAGCAGTTTTTTCGATAGACTGTTCGTTAATGGGGATTTGATGAAAGCCAGATTCCATATCTAGGCTTGTAAAATACTTAGCTTTACCCAATTTGTCAATCTGGTCTTGGATCAAGGGTAGAGGGTAATTGTCTCTAACTGTATTCATGTTTAATTCCCTATAATCAACACACAAACGGTCTGTGCCATTTTTCTTTTTACCTAACAGAATAGGGCTAGAGTATGGGGAACAGCTATCTCTAATGATGCCTTTATTTTTTAGATCCTGAACTATTTCTTTAACTTTTTCTCGCTCAATAGGGGCCAGTCTATATGGTCGTCGTTGAACTAAGCGAGTGGGGTCTTTCAATCGGATTGATAGGCTTCCAGTTGTTATTTTACGAACTTCGTCCTTCATACCGAAACTATCTTGGTGTTGTGCAATTATTTTGTTAAGTTGAGACCGGTAGTTGTCAGTCAAGTCAGTGTCAATAGAAAAAGAGTTTTGAGAGGCGAAATAACAGATGTTTAGTTCCCTCTCAACGGCTATTCCATTATTAGTAATAGTAATTTTAAGACCAGGTGTTTTTAAGGTGTCTATGCCAAGGATAACAGAATACGGTAATTTTTCTACAATATGTAAACTGACGTCAAACGATACTCCGTTCAAATTAGCTACAGTATGAATAACTTCGTTAGATATCAGAGGTTGATTCGTAATACTGCGCAAGGTAAGCACTTCAGAAGTACGTTTTCCTGGGACAGATCCGGCAATTTTTTGTGAAATAAGGGAACATTCGGCACCAGTGTCAATCAAACAAGAAAAGAGTATATTACCAATGTTGATTTCCGTGCTTCCAGGTGTTTAACGCCGTGCCAGGTTTGCTTGAGATTCTCCTTTATTAGTTGTCTTCCAGGAAGGTGGGTTGGAGCGGCAATCCTTCGTGAGATGTCCCGCTCGCTTGCAAAATTCGCAGAAGATGGATTTGCAGTCTCGTGCTTGGTGTCCTGGTTTTCCGCATTTGAGGCATGTAAATTCAGTTCTTGGTTGTTTTGCGTTGGGTTCACTTGATGACGAGAACTCGGCGGGTCTTTTTCTATAGTTTCGTAGATTGGCAATTAGTTCAGCCTGTGATTTAGGTGCTGATCGCAGCAGTTCTGCTTGAATAAATTTCGGACGAATCCCTGATATGACGGCTTCAACCATTAAATCTTCGGAAGCTTTTGGAGAGATTCTTGAAAATCCAAGCTTCGCTGACGTACTCAGCGTAATTTTTTGCGTCATTAGATGTATATTCACGAAATTTGTTGACTAAATGGATATAACGGGATTCTGCCATGAACTGTGTGTGTAACTCGTTCTTTATTTCAGCCCATGTTGCATATTTGTGTGCATTAGTATCGGCCCACAGCTTGGCGCGTCCACGTAGGCACGACAGTCCCTTCATCATTGCAGTTGTCGTAGAAAATCCTCGAAGATTGATTAAAGAATCCACCTGTTTGCACCATTCCTCTACTGTCATCCGACAATCATCAGGGTCAAAATCAGGTAAGTAAATCTCGCTTAATTTCTGGCTTGCAATCGTGGTCTGAGGTGTTCTATGTTGGCTAAGAAGTTGCTGTAGCAACTGAACTTGAAGACTTAACAGTGTAAGCTCGTTGGATTCTTCATTGTTGATGATGCGGGCCTTGTTTGTGGATAGTGATGACGGTTGTGCAGGCTCACATGGTAAAGTTGGAGAACATCTTCCAGGGTTTGGGTCAGGGGCGTGTCCATCCGCTTCTTCTGATGTTGGAGCGCCGAGGGTATCCATGAGTTAAAAACTTCAATACTTGTGGACGATGTTTATTCAACCAAAGTTCGAATACGAATGAATGAAAATACAGACAGCAAGCCTTTTTATAAGGCGATCAAAACAAGTGTCCGAAGGGTGGGGTCGGCGCAGGTGCGGTGCAGGTGCGGTGTTGTTTACTTATCGGTCGGCTGCACGTGGTGTTTTGATCGCCTTATAGTACAATTAATTAAAATAATAGAAATAACGAATTATGACACAAATTAAGTAATAATATCATTAATTCATTTTTAACATATTGTTAAATAATAAGATAAATCATCAATCATTACAAAATAAATTAAATAATTAGAACGCTATCATATATATATATATATATATATATATATATATATATATATATATATAGATATAAGTAGAGCAATTGCTGAGTTTCTTGCCGGTGTGGATTCCGAACCGGTGGTAGAGTAGAGTTGATGTGTATAGCCACGGGTTTGCCTACATGAAATAAATAATTTTGAATTTGAAATTTTATTGCCACGAAACAGCCCTTCACACTATAGAAAAATTATTGAAAACAACCCCTATCCACAAAGATAAAGAAAGATTATCCCAATTTTTTGTATAATTTTTTCAAAGGCTTTTTAATGTCGCTGTAACCACATACCTTGATGTTTCGACTATGTGATGGTGCTAGCTCGGCACGAGTATGTCAAACATCATAAACTCACGCAAGTTTCCTCGAAGTGGCATATCGTTAGCACATACACGCGAACTGGCCGACTTGTGACAACATCAGGGCTTTACACAATTCTTCAACTTTTCATAGAAATTGGGATTAGTGAAGTGTCATCACTAAGAAATAGGTTGAATTTATTTTTTAGGGTAATGAAGCTTATGGATGTTCGGGGGTGTCGCAGGTTCGACCCCGGGACCGCAACGCTGACTTTTAGGAGTTATGTGCGTTTAAGCAATAAAATACAACATGCTTCACCGGTGAAGGAAAACATCGTGAAGAAACCTGCACATCTGAGAGTTCTTCATAATGTTCTCAAAGGTGTGTGAACTCTGCCAAGCATGGTGGACTATGGCCAAAAACCCTTCCCTGAAAGGTGAACTGTGATAAGTAGTGAGCCGTTGATGGGTTGCTGATGATGAAAAATTTTAGTGAGATTAGTGGAGACATTAACGAGGATGTTTATAAATAGCCCAACTATCACGTTAAAGTTGAATGGTTCCGGAATAAAAGCGAAAGACTTAGATTTAAGAATAATTCTTAATATTGGGAGAGTTGTGCATTTGTAATCTCATTCTGTAACAGTCTTGGAGCAAGTCTTTTATTGCCTCCATAGGCAGAACACTACACGAAATATATAAATTTTACAATCTTTACATCAAATGCCGGTAGTAACTTGTCGATAGAGCTCCTATGAGGGTATTCGTTTCGAGTAATATACAAACCCTTTAAATTTTTTTAGGTTATAGAAATTTCTTTTTAAACAACCGACTTCAAACTCCCGCTTTACTACATTACACACACACTATACAAAGTATTTAATTTTTTGTTGATATTTTAAAAACCGCTCGACCGATTTCGTTAAAATTTACCTGGGGAGTATACCCTTTCAAACAAAAATAATTTTTTAAATCTGTTCAGGCGTCTTCGAGTAATCGGTGAACGTACCTACATAAAAAAAAGATTCCGACGAATTGATAACCTCCTCCTTTTTTGAGGTCGGTTAAAAAAAGTTTTAACAGGATAATTTCTGTCCTTTGCGCAGACGATATAACAGGTACAAACAGAATGGTATCAAGCCCGTAACGCCGAGCTTTCAGTGTCACCACTATCGGGCACCGACCCGCTATCGCGTCGACTATCAAGTTGACTATCAAGTATCAAGGTGCTGCACTTCTGTTATCGGCTATCGATTCGCCATCTCTGTGTTTACTTTGTGTTCTGTCTGGACTTGAGATTAAATATTGTATGCAGTGGAATCAATTTATAACGTATTTAATATAAATACCTATCTTCTAAGCGCTGAAAGCCTCAACCTCTTATGGCTATCCTATTCTTGTGCGGCTATGCAGTGCAGGTCCTGAGTCCCTGTAGCACGTCGACCGTCGCCGGTTCAATGTGCTCGCCACTCTCCTAAGACTAAGTCAAGACTGACGCTGAGATTTATAGATCATACTCTGGCTCTGCTCAGGACTCAAAATAGAGCTAAAATGAGACAAGAATATGTCTTGACATAAATCTGTCTCGTTTTAACTCAGTCTTGAGTCTGAGCTGAGTGAGAGTGCCATCTATAGATCTTATCCTTAGGCTAGGTTAAGACCTACTTTTTGGGTAGTCCGCAGTTCGATCCTAAAATGCACCTATGAATTTTCCGAGTTATGTGCGTTCTTATGAATTAAATAAATAAGTACCTATCACTTGCTTAAACAGTGGAACATCGTGAGGAACCCTGTATGCCTGAGAGGTCTACATAATGTTCTCGATTTGTGAAGCCTGCCAGTCTTCACTAATTATTGACCATCGTGGTGGACTTTATTGACCATTCGAGAAGAAACCAAATAAGATAGGTACATTGGTAGCACTAGGCCGGCAATGGGTTAAGTTAAATATTGAATATTTTTATATTCCAGTTTTACACAGCTGAAAATTTGAAAATTGAAAGCTCTGAACCAGTATTAGAATGAACAATCTTTATTTTTGCGCCCCGAATTCACACTGGTAGGCTTCAGTATTGTTGATTATTAAGTGTCACGAATTTCACGAATAGGTACTTAGGTACAGCTGGGCTGGGCAGCATTTTCAAAGCTGCGTCAGGTCTTCGATTCGTCGATGCCGCAAAGCCTGAAGACAAAGGTTTTCAATGAGTGTGTCCTATCGGTAATGACGTATGGAGCGGAAACATGGACACTAACGGTGGGCCTCGTTCACAAATTAAAAGTCGCTCAGCGCGCTATGGAGCGAGCTATGTTGGGAATCTCTCTCAGGGATAAAATTCGGAACGAGGAGATTCGTAGAAGAACAAAAGTGACCGATATAGTTCTGAGAATTAGCAAGCTGAAGTGGCAGTGGGCAGGTCATATTATCTTCTGTCGCAGAGCCGATGGCCGATGGGGCAGACGTGTTCTGGAGTGGAGACCGCGTACCGGCAAGCGCAGTGTAGGACGCCCTCCAGCTCGCTGGACCGATGACCTTAAGAAGGTGACGGGAAGCGGTTGGATGAGGAAAGCGGAGGACCGTGTTTAGTGGCGCGCTCTCGGAAAGGCCTCTGTCCAGCAGTAGATGAATACAGGCTGATGGATTGGATTGGATTGGTACTTATGTAGGTAATAAGAATTTTTTTTTAGTTCATTTTCCCAGGTCCTATTCTTTATAGTGAGCGGATGGCTCAGTCATCAGAAAACTTGTATCAAGTAACCTTTTCTTGTGATGTAGTTAGTACCTTAACTATGTGTATAAAAGTATGTAAGTACCTAATAGGTGTACTATGTGTAATGTGTATATGCTATATACCTACTTGTACGGAACACGTCGCAATGCTGAGGTCGGGCCTCATCGCGAGGCGTTCCGCGCCATTGCATGCCGCCATCTTGAAACATGAGGTACCGTTAGAAGAGAAAACAATAAATAATAATTTTAATTTTTTTCCATTAATTATGTAGTAGAATGTTATACTGAGCTACGTGGTAGGTACCTCTTTCTTAAAGTATTAAGTTTGAAGGAGGGGAAACAGAATACCCCTTCGGTGTCCATTTTTATTTTATCACTTATACGCATAAACGTTTGATTTTACTTGTTGTTGCCCAACACGTATAATATTTTCAATGCTCTGAACTAAGTAGGTACACGATCTATCGACCAATAAACGTAGTTGAATAAGAGCTTGGAAAAGGGCACACGCACGAAGGAGCAGGGAGATGTCATTGACATTACGTTTCTCATCGATCGTTCTAAATAATATAGGTATTATCGTATTTATTTCATTTTAATTCTCAATCGTTTTGCCTATGAGAAGAATTCAAACATATTAAAGGACTATATTTAAGGTTCTTGCTAACTGACCTATTATTAAAAATTGGAACATTACCTATTTATGTTTGAAATTGAAAACTGGAAAGCTTCGCAAGAACATCTTTCGTGTTTGTGCGTGTCGTATGAACATAATTCTATCGTAATAGAAAAACTTTATACGAGCGTAAGAGATGAGGAGTTTACAATATATTTTTTGTTCGATCAGTACATCGCTTATCAGGCCAAATATTTTCGAAATCATCCACGAGCCGGTTTTGGAGTTTTTTCGTTTCGTCGCTCGCCGTCTCAGTTGAACAAACAACGACAAGTGTACCTACGCTTCAAGGAAACATGGATTCAGAAAATGGCATTTTTCTGTATCCGCGACAAACATTATTATAATATTACCTACAACAAAGACCACAATACACGACGAATGAATTTGTCATTTTAATAGATTGAGAATCTTCTTCTTCTTCTTCTTTATCAACCGATAGACGTCCACTGCTGGACAAAGGTCTCTTGCATTGACTTCCACAGGCCTCTGTCTTGCGTCGCCTGGATCCAGCAGCTCCCTGCGACTCGTTTGATGTCGGTCCACCTAGTGGGGGGTCTGCCTACACTGCGCTTCCCGGTGCAGGGTCGCCAATCCAACACCTTGGGACCCCAACGACCATCTGCTCTTCGAACTATGTGCACCGCCCATTTCCACTTCAGTTTCGCGACTCGCTGAGCTATGTCTGTGACTTTGGTTCTCCTACGGATCTCCTCATTTCTGATTCAATCCCGCAGGGACACTCCGAGCATAGCTCTCTCCATCGCCCGCTGAACGGTCCTGAGCCTACTTATGAGGCCCTTAGTTAGCGACCATGCCTCGGATCCGTAAGTCATCATTGGCAACACGCACTGTTCGAATAGATTTAGAATAGAACGAGAAAATAGTTTCAAAACTGTAACCCGCCTACGGAAAAATAGAAGTAGCTAGTAACATCAGTCATACTAATTTTTTTCGTATAAAATGTAGCCTATGCTTAGACCATTCAAGTCTATGTCATGGAGTGGAACATAATGACAAATCGATTGACACTCATTCATCAAAATCGGCTCAGTGGTTTAGGCACTACGGTGGAAAAACAAGGTGAAACAACAAATTGTACTGCTTAAATCTCTGCTGCTTTTGGCTTTGCCGTAATCGAGTCAAAACAGTCGAAACATCAACTTTATTCAGTGGTTAAAGTTTACTTGGAGACGGTTTGCCATAGTCGGGTAAAAACAGTGAAAACATCAACTTTATTCAGTGGTTAAAGTTTACTTTTACTCAGTGGTTGAAGTTTACTTGGAGACGGTTTGCCATAGTCGAGTAAAAAAAGTGAAAACATCAACTTTCCTCAGTGGTTTAAGTTGACTTGGAGATAGTTGGCCGTAGTCGGGTAAAAACAGTGAAAACATCAACTTTACTCAGTGGTTGAAGTATACTTGGAGATGGTTTACCGTAGTCGGGTAAAAACAGTGAAAACATCAACTTTATTCAGTGCTTAAAGTTTGCTTGGAGATAGTTTGCTGTAGTCGGCTAAAAAAAGTGAAAACATCAACTTTATTCAGTGCTTAAAGTTTACTTGGAGTTTGTAATATAGGCCCTTAACTTGTAAAATTAATTAATAACACGAATTCACCCAAAACAACAACTGCATTAGTTGTCCCTAATACTCGGCGGCGCTTTCCTCCAGATAAGAGTGTTTGCGCGCCGGTTCCGGGATGTCGCGGCGGTTATCTAATGAGAACTGATAACGACAGCAACCCTCGCTCGCTGCTTCTATCAGGTGATGTTTATGTGCTGTTTATTACACATTATATACGTGATCTATACCTTCACACGTCGTAGGTACATACTCTGTAAGACATCATTGCAAAGAATATTTTAAGTACCGGTTACACCTCCGTCTTACCTGACGGCTTGGTAAAACCCAGTTTGCGCAGTTAAGCGCATGCGTGCGGACGGTAACACGGTATCCTGCGCAGTTAACTGCGCAGTTAAAACTGTACAGGCAAGACGGATCGTGTAGCCAGACCATTGTAACGTTGAAGATGACTAACATTCCCCATTTCCCAACTGAGTAAGCTTTTTTATGAGGCCCACGGCAACACGCACTGTTCGAAGACTTTCATCTTTAGTTAAGAAATTAACGGATTTGTAAAGAAGAAACGAAACTTGCCAAGCACAGCTCAGCGCTCAGCAGACTTTGATTTGGCGGTTGACCTGTAGGTTTACTACCTATAAATATATTAAGTTTAATAAAATTTTGGGATTTGTAGATGAAAAAGAACATCACTGTTTTACTGAGTTCTTAAACATTATACGTACCTAGTGCCTGCGTTATTTTTTCTGCTACTTTTAGTAAAATTTTTGATACCCGAACAAGAATAAATTTATCATGAATATAAAATTGAACGTAATCTGATTTTCTAACAATTCAATCACAAAGTCAGAATAAACATAAGGCAGGATCAATGGAGTACTCCATTAAACGAACATCGCGGAAATTTTAAAAGAAAATTTGCACAAATTACCGATCTCCGAAGAAACGTCCTTCTTGGATAAAAAACTTTTTTTTAATTCAACCTTAATTGCTGGCCGGACGGTACATGCAGTAGAATGCCATCTTTCGATTTATTTCTGTGCTTCAACCGCCTTTTTTTCCGGGATAAAAAGCCTATGCCTCTTCGCAGGTTCTCAACTATGTACCTACCAATATCTATATCCACGCAAAAAATCATGTCAATCTGTTATTGCGTTGCTGTGTGCCAAAAAACTTTTTTCAACACTTTCAAATTTATAATAAGCAGGGATAGATACAAAAAAAAAAAAATTAAGTGACACTCGGGGACTGCCGCAGTAAAGCTATTGCATAGCATTTTTTATCAACTTATGCAATTATAATATTTAGGCAATATTTTTTTTTGCATAGTAAAAATTATGCAAAAAAATAATTAAAAAACAAACAAACAAACAAGAAAAGCGCACTGTAACTACTTCGCGAGTGAGATTCGAACCTGCGACATCATACACCATACGGTAAAGAAAGCGGCCGCTCGCACACTGCGCCGAACAGAGCTACTGAACCTCTAAACTGTTGAACGCTTACTGAACGATGGTGTTAGGTTTATTTTCGTTACGGAATTTCTTGATTCGGTCGCCGCGCTCAAACTGTTTGTCCTAGTTCAAAGCCCGCGATAAAAGCTATGCAATAGCTTAATAAGAAATTAAAATCCATATTAATTTTCATATACTGACAGTACTTATTTTCTATTTACTGATCTGACTGACCTTCAGGAATTTGTTGGGATTTAGTCTGATCTGATCAGTGAAATCCGCACTTGGCCAGCGTGGACTACGGTTTAAAGCTTTATCATTCTGAGAGGAGACCCTGCACAAAAGTGGGTCGACTGGTTGATAACGACATAGGGATTTATGGCACTAAGTGCCGATTTCACCAACGTCAAGTGCGTTTTATCGAGGAACAAATTGGGCGTTCTGACAGTTTTTGTATTAAAATGCCTAAATATGAAATTAAGCTTGGATAAGACTTCTTTTATGTTGGTAAAATCGGCCCTGAAATTTTTTGTCTTTCGTTTTCTTTTAATTTCTACTGCGTAAAGCGGTCCACATCGACGCGTCGTGATTAGTCCGGGCGATTTTTTCCATTCAATTGAACTTATGAAAAGTCCAACGACTGTAATCATTGTTCGATCTCATTATACAACCAAATTCATTAAATGAGTAATGAAGTTGCTTGTACTTTCGTCAAAATATTTAACTTCATACTTTTTACAGGGAATAATTTAGGAAAGTAAGTATTCGTAGCACCTAACCTTACTGTATTTTTATAATTTAAGCTTACATTATTTTTTTATAAATCTTATGTGATGATTTCTTTTTTATATTTTTGTATGGACATAATATAGTCAATACAAAAATTTTTTTTTTAAAACCGACTTCAAACGCCCGCGCCACTACAAAGTATATAATTTATTGTTGATATCTTAAAAACCGCTAGACCGATTTCGATAAAGTTTAAATGAAACCACCTGGGAAGTAGGGATACCCTTTAAAACAAAAAAAAATCCAAATCGGTTCAGGCGTCTTCGAATACCTAATCGGTGAACATAGATAAAAATAAGACGACGAATTGAGAACTTCCTCCTTTTTAAAAAGTATGAAAAGGTGCGCCAAAATAACATGCGTTTATTGTCTTCAAGCCAATATTATGTCGAAGTCTACAAAACCAGATAAGTGCGAGTCTGACCCGCAGGACATTATCTGTTACTGCCCCGCTTTAATGCATAAACGAAGCATTCTTCTAGGGAAACACATCGTACACCCTGAGGAGGCTACACTCATCCCAGCCAAGAAGATGCTGCTATTTCTGGCGGCAACAAGTATTGGAGAGGAGCTATAAATAGTGGCGAGCACAATGGACCGGCGACGGTCGACGTGCTACAGGGCATCGAACCTGCATAGCCGCGCAACAGAAGAAGAAGAAAGACCCGCAGGATCCCGTACCATCGTAGATACAAGATTTGACACCAGCTATCATAAAGATCGAACAAAAACAAGTTAACTACTGCATGGAGACAATCTTTAATTTTTTACTTTAGTTTTTATTATTTGTTATTATTACTGCCATGGTATAAGTATCCTGTGGCTGGTAGATACGAGTTCATGAAATACAGCCCGTTGACAGCCGGACAGACGTTCAGCGCAGGCTTAGTAATAGGGTTCCGTTGGCACCCTTCTGAAGTTCTGGTACTACAAAGCCACCTCCCTGGTGAGCTTTATGGTCTTATAAGAGAGAATTCCAGGTTGGAGTCCCGGCGAGCGAACCTCGCGTTGCCGAGCTTGATAAGCAACATTGTCGACAGCGAGGGGTGCTGGACTGCAGAAGGGAGCCTTCTGCGAGGGTGTCATTGCGCTACGGGAGGCTGCAGAGCGAGAAAGAGAGCTGGATATAAACGCTCACCCGCCCCGCACTTGGGGGAAGGAGGCGACGTTATGGCCACCTTCTCGCGCCGATGTAAGTATTAAGGTCTGAAGCCTATCTGCAACATCTCAGTCGAATCCGATCGCGGGATCCTTTAGATTTGCGACGCGGAAGGCGCCGCTTTGTTTTGGTGGGTCCCACATATCTACCCGTCTGGCAAGCGGGATGCGTAAAGGCATTTCCCAGCGAAAAGAAAAAAAAAGGTTGGAGTCCCGGCAAATGCAATTTCGGGAGTTTATTAAAGTCTTGGGAAGTCTTCAGTCGGTCGGTTCGGTTTATCATTCGCTTCCGGTTGGCATAGAAAGCTATCATTTTAATTCGCATTTAAACTTCAAACTCCTGCAACCTCGCTTCTATCTTAGAAGGCATTGTCATTTGTCATATCTACAACTTGAGTCTGCTTACTTGTAAACGGACAAAAAGAAAATACCTAATGCTGTTGACGTAGCTATTAGTTCGTCGTCGTAAACTCACAAACAATGGACGTCGAAGCTCGACCTAAGACCCTTGTAGAGATTTATTCCCTGCATTCTCCAGCGGTTCTTCTACGGCATACAGCATAACTCTTACTTGTATTATAAATGCGAGTGTGTTTTTGTTGGTTTGTCCTTCAATCACGCAGCAACGACGTGATCTTTTGCATGGGAATAGTTGAGGACGGAGAGGGAAATAGGCTATTTTAAGACCCCGGAAAATTGGAATTGCCATGGGATTTTTAAAAACTTAATTAATGCGCAGTTGCATCAAGAAGAAGGCAAGAGCTAGTATTATCTTTGCATTGCTCACATTTACCAACAAAAAAACATCATCTTCCTCCAAGCATAATGTTTCTCAATAATTATATTGTAGATAATTTATTAAGATACTTAATTTTTTAGGAAGAATTATTTGAAAAGGAGTTAATATTAAATCTGAGTTGAAGAGAAACGCTCTCCGACAATAATGAGCCAACAAACTCTGTTATCTTAGCGACGTCCTATAAAAATTCAGCTACACCGTAAGAAACTAGCTGTGATTTTTTTTAATACCTTTTCTAACACCTATTAAACATGAAATTAAAACCATTTCTCTCTTAAAGATTACTGAAAGCTCTATAATTGGAGTGCTAAAAAAGGTTAAAATAATATAATTGAGATTAGATTAAAGTTACAGAGCCAGTATCTAAACTATTACATACTCGTAAATACTGGTCAGTAGGTACATAATCGACCGAGCGAAGCGAAGGTCTCTGAGTTTACTAGAGCGATTTGCACTTGTCCGTCCGTCCGTCTGTCCGTCCGTCCGTCTGTCAGAGCCTTATAACTTCTGAATTACTGAACGTAATTACTTCAATTTTAGATATGATATGTAAACCGATGGCCTCCAGCCGAAAATGGCTTAAAAAGTTATAAAAATCTTTATTTCAGGGGGGCTCTCATAGAAGCGAATGCGAAGTAAAATAAAAATTTTTGCATTTCATAGGGTTGCAGTACCTCATTTTAAAGATAATTTGGAACAGAGTACAAAAGTATTTTTTTTTCCTAAAATTGACGAAATGGGGGGCTTTCAAAGTGGAGATTTTATTCGAGGCTAGATCTCTAAAACCACTTTATTTTAAAACTTGAAACTTACACATAATTTGAGTTATATTCTGTACTTGAACAACAAATACTAAGATTAGATAAATATTATAAAGAAACGAAATTATTTGAGTTTTAATGGGCATCAATGTTTTTAACAAAACTTCACTATACTGTTACTAGATGGCGCTGTCTTTAATATTGTAAATCCCCATCCACGAAAGCAGATGACGATTGACGTCATCAGATTCGGCGCGTTTTAATTACAATATAATATAGCTAAAACTACCTTAGGGGATTTATGGGATACCGCGAGGTCTCAGTACGGGGCGAACCACTAGTAAAACCTCTGATAGGTAGGTACTTACTTCTTATTAATCATCTACATACTTACCTATACATAACATAACAAATGGTAAATAGTGCTATAGCACAGAATGCTGGCAATATCAAGCGTGACAATGGCAACGCTAACCTAACCATATACTTAATTAATACTTTGCAAATGACAATAAATTGGCGGAGGGTGAGTAAAAGTTAGTGATCTTTGCTAATAGTTTTGCTGTTAGGTGCAGGTGTACCTGATTATCATTTAGTTATAATCAGTAGCATTATACCTATATACCTAGGTAGTAGACCACAAATATTAATATTATTCTGGACATTTTCTTAGCCCATGCAATGCCGTAGTCTCGTCGGAAAACTACGCAAAGTTTGTAAATAACGCTGATATAGGCTCCGGTAGAACTTAGTTTTCATAAGCCTCTTAGGTACAAGGTAATACTTTATTAAACACGTACGTATCTACGTAACCATATCACATAGAGCTATACTTCCTGCTATCATAATATACTATTAATTATAACTGCGAAAGTATGTTTGTTTGTTCGTTTTACCTTCAATTAGCAACGGGGACTTTTTGCGGTTGAGCCGTAAAACGTAACAGATAGACAGACACGCATATTTTAAAACATAAATGGATTCAAGTCGATACAGAGATGCGTCAAATTTACAGAGCATTATGATCACAGATTCAGGTTCATCGTCACGAACACGCACTTGGAGTATTGACTGAGCCCACTGCGCATGTGCCGCCGCGGCCGGCCGGCGCACCGATGTAGAGACACTGGAAACACAGGTAATCCTTGCATTAACGTCCTTGATAATTCTTAAAAAACCGACTTCAAACGCCCGCACCACTACAAAATATATAATTCATTGTAGATTTTTTAAGAACCTCTCAACCGATTTCGATATAATTTATATGGGACCACCTCGGAAGTATACCCTTTCAAACAAAGAAAGAATTTTCCAAATCGGTTCAGGCGTCTTCGAATAATCGGTGAACATACATAAAAAAAGATTCCGACAAGTCGGTTAAAAACGGTCTGCATTTGAACTACAACTTGCAAGCCAACTATAAACTTGCAGTTTGATACCGCATTATTGCAGGTCTAACCACTAGTGCTTAGCATGTTCGACTGACTAAATGGGGGGCTTTCAAAGTGGAAATTATATTTGACCTCAGAACGGATTAACCGTTGAAAGGCCGGACTTAAAACTTTTATAATTATTAGCGTTATACCATGTACTTGAACAACAAATACTAAAATTAGATAAATATATTAAGGAAACTAAATTATTTAACTTTTAATGAGCTGCGGTATTTTTAACAGAACTTCACAATGATGTCAACAGATAGCGCCTCATCTCATATTGCAAACGTAGCTTTACGTAAACTATTATTATTTTGTATGACAAGTCGGTTAGAAATGGTCTGCATTTGAACTACAACTTGCAAGACAAACTATAAACTCCCAGTTTGATACCGCATTATTGCTTAGCATGTTCGACTGCGGATAACGAGTCCCGAGTTGGCCCTTACCTAAAGAATGGGGGTTTCTTGCCAAAAAAAAATTTAGTAGGTAAGTAGGTACTAGTCCGGTGATGGAAAGTAGGCGGCGTGTCACCCCCGTACCTCGGAGAGCACGTAAAGCCGTCGGTCCTGCGACTGATCTATTTCCGGTTGTGTAGGATTTCCGTTCCACTCCCATCGCACTATGAGAGTGATTGAAAAGAGTGTAGGTATAATAGCTCCTGGCTAATCTCCGTGGAGGTACTTTGTAGTGGCCGTCGTGGACGCGATTTGGTCGGCAGGGCTATTATTGCACGTCATCATCATCATGAGCCTTCCTCGAATCAAAAATCATCAGTCATCATGCAAAAAACTATTTAAAGTCGCATCTTTTATTTTTAACCGACTTCCAAAAAGGAGGAGGTTCTCAATTCGGCCGGTATCTTTTTTTTTTTTTTTTTCTATGTATGTCCACCGATTTCTCCGGGATTACTGGACCGATTCGCGTGATTTTTTTTTTAATCGACAGAGGATGTTTGCGAAATGGTCCCATAAAAATGTTAACCTTCAACTCCTCAAGCCTGATGCTGCAGGGATATTGCTCACCTAAAACTATGGCGATTTAGGAAATTTCGATTACGAATTGATATTGTAGGTAACAAGTATGGACTACATCATGGAGCTCCAGGTCCTAGCTCCTCAATCATAGGATACTACACTTAAAAGCTTAAAATAAAAATTCTTTTCAAAAAACCGACTTCTAACGCCACTACAAAGTATAAAAATAATTTTAGTTTGTACACGTTTGTTGAAGTCGGGCGGGCCTAAAATACAAACTATGAAACCGACTCGCGATGCTCGCTCGACTTCTACAAACGAGTCTATCATATTCTGTAGCGTCGCGCATCGGTTTCATAGTTTGTATATAGGCCCGGCGACTTCAACAAACGTGGACAAACTAAAATTATTTTTATACTTTGTAGTGGCGTTAGAAGTCGGTTTTTTGAAAAGAATTTTTTTTATAACTCAGCCCTGTCCAGCCCCAAAATGTCGTCGTTATGACCACTTGCATCTTTGGCGACCTGCGCTCTTGCTTGTAATCCTTTCTTCCAATACTAGTATTGGGAATGAGAATTGGGCTCCTCTTTGATGTAGATGTGGAATGAAAACTTGGTAGGTGCTTAGCTAGTTTCATCGAGCCCCAGAAAAGGGCAATTATTATTGTTGCACGAAACGCAGAATCTTTAAGTACTTACCTACTTAAATCCATTGGGCTACTCTTTGTAGATGTGCAAAGAAAACTAGGTAGATACCTACATCTAAGCTAGTTTCATTGAACCCTTGAAAGGGGCAAATATAACAATATTGCACGAAACGCTAAAACTTTGCGTTACGTTAAGTATTTAAATGAAGGGGACGATAGGTATATTCTACGAAGTCTAAACTGACCGATTGTGTCTTTCTGGGGATCGATTTGATTTGTTATTATCTGCAGGGTAGCTGTACAATAAACACAACAAAAGCTAACAAAGCTTCATGGTTTTGTCTCTTCCAGTTTTTAGTACGACATGGCCACAGCTGTTAACAGTGTAACGGCACGCTAAGTCATACCAAGTTGTTAAGGATGCAATTACGTAGTGGGTCAGCGAGGAAGATATGGCGACTTAGAATATACACTTCTTCCTATAAATATACCTAATACTTACAGGCAAGACTGAATAATTTATGCAAAATATTACGGTAGGTAGGTAATATAGATATAAATCCATCATCAGAAAATAGATATGCTGTTGTGGAATGCATTTTTTATCATCTAGATATTTTCTGGCTAAGCTCTTTATTTGTTACAAATACAGATAAAATCTAATTTTTTATGCTTTGAAATCAAACAAATATTAGTAGAACCTCAGCTGTTAATAGACAACATATACCTACTTATTCACTGTAATAATTTTAAATTTTAATTTTAATTTTGACGTTAATTTTGGCTCACTAATTTAACTATTTTATTTTTATTAAATTACTAGCTGATGCCCGCGACTTCATCCGCGTGGATTTCATTTTTAAAATCCCGCGGGAACTCTTTGATTTTCCCGGATAAAACTTAGCCTTTGTCACCCTCCAGGTTCTCAACTATACCCATGCAAAAAATCACGTCGATCCGTAGCTTTTTTGCTACTTGATTGAAAAACAAACCAACATACAAACACACTTTCGCATTTATAATATTAAAAAGTATCCTATGTCCGTCTCCTGGTTCTAAGCTACCTCCCCACCAATTTTTAGCCAAATCGGTTCAGCCGTTCTTGAGTTATAAATAGTGTAACTAACACGACTTTCTTTTATATACCTATATATAGATTTAATATTAGTGCATTATAATATAATGTAATATTAACAATTATTGTAACATTTGCAATACCCTGAATGGGTCTCTGTTTGATGTTTGTAACCCAATATGAGAGCAAATAAATAAATAACTAAAACAACAGGAAAGTTTTTGGATTGTTTTGAGTAAGTAGGTATATTATCTGTTAGCCTGGGACTTCATCCGTGGATTTATAGGTCTTCTAAAATTATTGTTGTTTGGAAACTCTTTGACTTTCTGGCATAAAATATATCATGTTTCCGTCCCCAGGATGCAAGCTACCTTTGTGCCTTTCGTCAAGATCGCTTCAGCAGTTGAGCCGTGAAAAACAAAACAAACAGACTGCAGCTTACTATACTTTAGCGTTTATGAAATTACTTACTGAATGGAATTCTTATTGGGATTTGGAACCTTCATTTATTATTTTTTAATTAATACTTATTGGGAATCGAGTGAAATAAAGGTTCTTATGAAAAAAAATTACGTATATGGTGGGTACCACCCTATAGGTATAACTTTACGGTACTGACGGCTCATCGAGTTGCGAAGCTGAAGTGGTAAGTGGTAATGCTGATAGGGTTCAAAGGTGCTGGAAAGGCGACTTCTCACTATAGAGGCACAAACCCCCACTAGGTAGAACGACGACACCAGACCAGTCACGAGAAGCCGCTGGGTACAGACGGCACAAGTACAAGGCTGTTCCATAAGTCTTGCAATAGAAATAATCGAAGAGGTTTTGACGTGTATGGCTCAGCACATGATAATCTGTCACTTATTACAAGTTCATGCATGTACTGTGTGATGAACCTTCCATGAGTAATCTTTAGAAATAAATCGAAAAAATATTAAAAATGGATAGTCTCGGTAACAGAGATTACAGAGTGATTTTCTATTACAATTTCAAACGTGGATTATCTTACCAAGAGTGCCACGAGGAAATGTCCAGTACCTTTGTTGAAGAGTGACCTTCCCTTTCTACCGTATTCAGATGGTACAAGGAGTTCCAGAGTGGTAACTACAATTTAAACGACGATGAAAGACCGGGCCGACCCATTGCAAGCAGGGCCCAAGAAAATATAGACGCTGTCAGAAAACTAATAACTATTAATAGGCGAATTACGTGCAGACCATGGTAGGTAGGAAATAGATGGAGATGAAGTATATAAAGTAACTACTAGTCAAGCCGGGTGCCATCCGCCATTTTATGAGCCTTATGTACAACACATTATGTATTCACTCTTATTGGTTGAACTGCAGCTGTCAGCCTGTCAAGTAGTTGCGTGTTATTGGATTTGTGTCAATGGATCATCGACTTGTCGATATTATTATAGGTGACGTTAAACGACTTGAATAAATTCTAATGCATTAGGTACTGCTCATCACCATATTATCAGATAATACAAGAAGTTTGGTGTTTATAGTTGAAATTTATATCATTTGTCCGGTTATTTTAATACTTCACATAAATAATAAATGCTAGAATCTAATACCTCTATATAATAGATGATAATGTCCGTGTTTTCTGCTGTCGTTTCCGGCTAGTGAAAACTTAAAGAAAAAATGTATGGGTGCTATAGGCGTGGAAAATATAAATATAACACACATCCCTCTACATAAAATATGAAAAGATCGTGTGATACATTTCTTTTCTGCGGTAAGAGCAAGAGGTGGATTTAATAATAATCCATGTGCAATTCAATTACCGATTTTAACCGATTTTTATAAAACTTTTTAACTATTTGTAATTTGGTCCAACTTAAAAGATAGGATAGTTTTTGAATTGGGATAGTTTATTTGTTTTATTTATAGAGATAAGAAGCGGTACGAAGTTCGCTGGGTCACCTAGTAATATATATAAATTACGTATCACGTTATTTGTCCACGATGGACTCCTAAACTATTTAACTTGTGTGATAATAATATATTGTGTGATATAAAATTAAATTTAAATTAAAGTGATTTTGATCAAACTTCGTTACTATCTGTAATTTAGTCCAATTTGAAAGATAGGATAGTTTTTTTTATTAGGATAGTTTATTTGTTTTATTTATATAAAATATAAGTTGGCGGTACGAAGTTCGCCGGGTCCACTAGTATTCTATATTTGTTTATTTATATGTAGGGCATGCAGATAGCTGTCTCATGCTAAGCACGTCATGTTTCGACTCTACCACCGCAAGAAAGAAATTCTACTACTATGAGCCAGCAAGTTGCTCTTTTAATGAAAAGAAATAGTGGTTTATAATTAACAAACGATTGATACATATTATAATTTATAAATGAGTACTTTTTTATATATGGTGATCTCTTTCAATTTCACAAAACGGCAGCGAAACTGTTTGGATATTCCAAGATCTTTAAAAACCTAAATCCTGAAATATGTACCTGATAGAGTACAAACGTACGTTACGTAATTATTATTACCTATAAATACTACGTATACATAAATGCTTGATTATAAATAAAGAAATAAATAAATAAATCATTTATTGTCCAGAAAGTAAGTACAATTAATTAATAGGTTTAGCGTCACTATCGGTTTATCGCTTCACTCCTTATCGATGTCGATAGTTTCGAAGCACACTCCCTAATGGGCGGCCATTTTATGAGTTTTTTTCTGTAGGTATGCACCCGATTTTTGTAGGTAAGGCACCTCCATGTATTTGCTACCTTCATGGTGCAGACAAATATAAATAAAGACAATCCAAAACCAATACCTAATTAACTCTAGTTAGGGAGATATCTGTTAGATAGGTACGAGATACGATAAAAAAAATAAACAGCATCATTATGATACCATCGGCAGCTGCTCGAAAACAACGAAACAAAAAACAAACAATAAATCAAAATGAAGAACAATCCATTAACTCGATCCACAATAAAAAGAACGCAGCGCCCCCATTGGTGCGGTGAGCAGGAGCAAAATGTAGCTCGAATTTGATTGGTCGACGCCGACGCGCTTCGTTCTGAAACTCGATACTTTTTAATAATGGCTCCTTTAGCTAATGCGATCGCCTTTTCTATATCGCTGTTGGCTTTGATAAAAACAAAAAAATCGGCCAAGTGCGAGTCGGGCCTCGCTCTTTTAGGGTTCCGTACATATGACCAAATCACTTTTTTGAAAACTAGATGTACCTATCTAGTTTTCAAAAAAGTGATTTGGTCATTTAGGTATGTATACTACCTATTTAGATCTTAGTTCTTATATAGTAGTAAATTAGCATATTATAGGGAAAAATATTCGTTTGCTTTGGTCACAATTTTGATGGCCCCCCATTTCTTCATTTATGAAGCTAAAAAATAATAAAAAATATATTTGAACTCCACTTGATGAGCTCTAGATAATGACATGCCAGGGTAAAAAAATAAAATTTTATTTCGACTCCCTTTTTCATGTATGGGACCCCCTTTATTTTTAATTTTATTTTATTTTTATTATTTGTTATAGCGGCAATAGAAATACACACTCTGTGAAAACTTCAACTGTCTACCTATTACGGTTTACGAGATACAGCCCGCTGACAGACAGACGGACGGACGGACGGGCAGACGGACAGCGGAGGCATAGTGATAGGGTCCCGTTGGCACCCTTTGGGTACGGAATCCTAAAAGAGAAAGTTATGTAACTGTATCGGTATAATTATTATGCTCTTACATTGCTTTATCAAAAAAATAATACCCTAGGTCGCTAGGTTTACGTTTATGCCACCGTACATATTCCTATTTGAATAATTTCTAGAAAACTGTCATGCTATTTTGTAAGAGAATCTTATTTATTCTTTTAGCATTAAACATAATGTTTCATTTAAGCTTTGCATTTAAGTATCAATAATTCATAATATTATGAAACATTTAAGCTGTAAAATTACATAATACGATTTTTTGCTGAAATAACATATTTTTCGAAATAGTAGGTACTTAGGTAGGTACTTCCAAACACCATCTAACAGTTTTTCAAAACAGGATAAATGCCTATTGCGATAATAACAAGAGATTATAGCAATAATAATAATTGATGAATCTGCATTCAACCAGCTGGGTTTTGTTAGCTAACGTAGCGTACAGGACCTACGCTAGACCTTAAGATCTATAAGGTAGCATAAGTATGTCACGCACTCTTTAAACATTTCTATGTGGTGGTGTCGTGTGATGCGGGTTGTTACGTCCCCTCAAATATGGTTGAGCGAAGCAACGTCGTCGTGAACGGGTGCCACCGGCGGGAATGGGGCTACTTTATGTCTGCCCATCTTAGGATAGAAGTTAGTCGGTATGCATTTTTGGAACTTCCCTCATTGTGGAAACACTGCATATATTATAGCATAGTATTTACTGTATTGTAAATTTGTTTTGAAAAGAACAACCGCCGAGTCTCTTGCTGGTTCTTCTCGGCAGGAAGGGCATTCCGAACCAGTGGTAGAGCCAGACGATTCAAAAGCACTTGTAAAAAGTTTATTTGAATAAAAAATATTTCTATTCTATTCTATTCTATTCTATAGATGGCACTCTCACTCAGCTCAGACTCAAGACTGAGTTTTTTTTAAATCTTAACATAAAATATGGTAACATAAATGTTAGCTCCATCAGTACACATAAATTACAAAGGACAATAGTTAAATCAACTATAATTAAATCTAAAACTATACCAATTTGAGACAGGACAGTTAAAACGAGACAGATTTATGTCAGAACATACTTGTCTTATTTTAACTCTATCTTGAGTCTAGAGCAGAGCTAGTGTACGATCTATAAATCTCAGCCTGGGTGTCTCTACCTACTCCAATCCCGCTTCTTTGTTTCTATAAAAGCAAAGAGTTCTACGTACCTATAGAGCGGCAATTCGGAATAAAAACTGTGTACAGTTTCAATCACGCGGGCTGAGGTAGAGAGGGGAGCTGGCATGGATAATATAAAGGTTGCAATTCGCGCAGAGGCGTGCCGCGCCCGGCGCCCCACTCACCGCGTCCCACTCACTGCTCGATCGTTCGTTTTGAATAAATCAAGAAATAATTTATATTTCCTAGTGTTACGAATTGCGTTGTTGCTATCTAATTATGCACTATAATAACTATACTTTTTTGTCACTTGAATAAAGGCATTGTTGGCTTTTCAATTCAACATTAGGTACCTAGACAGTTTAATCGCATAAATAGCGCCCGCGTCCGTACGTCGCGAGTGCCGCCGACCACAATAACTGCATTCTTCGGCATAGGGTTTAACTCAGTTGAACATGGTAAGTGTTCGGAACACGTCATCTAGTAGGTACTACATTTATATCAGTGGCTATAAGTATTTTATTACATATCCCAAATACGTTTTGGAGTGCTGCTATGGGAAGGAGCCGGTTGCTTGGGATTTTTGCGGTTGGATTTAGGAGACGGGACGGGGATTCAGGTTTCGGGAAGATAATCGCGCGGTTACCGTTCATGTGTATTATGGCAATTTATTGAATAGGGGCGGCAATTTAATGGAATAAGAGGGTGGAATTGTGTTAAGGTTTCTACTATGTAGGTACATGCGGTACATGCTAGGTATCTACATGTAATTATTTATTAATTGGAAACTTCGTCCGAGTGGATTAAGGTTTTTTTCAATCCCCGCGGGAACTCTCTAATTTTCTGGGATAAAAAGTAGACTATGTGTTACGTAATCTATAATATAATTATAATCTATCTCCATTCCGTCAAATAGTTTTTGCGTGAAAGAGTAACAAACATACACACATACCTACTTAAACGTTCGCCTTTATAATACCTAATAATGTGATAAGTATAATCTATTTCTCATTGTCTTCCGAAGGTGGTTCGGAAGAAGGTACCTACTAGTAGCTAATGTTCCTTGTTCTACTTTTGTCCACTTTTGTCGGACTGACTAGATATACTTAATATTAATTTTATCGGTAGGTAGGTAGTCTGCTATAAGAATTTTATTGCAATTCCTTGTTACTTTACAGTACTGTACACATACTAGATAAAAATATATAGTAATGTATTTCAAAATGTATAAAAGTAAATACCGTCTACCATGAGCTAATAAACTACTTGTAAATAAGAAAAATAAACATATCGCGTATAAAAAGCTAATCGCAATCGGCTCCTAATAGATAAAACAAAATAAATCTGAAAGCCAATCTAGAGGATGGCCGTAATCATGCCACAAGCACTGTGTATATTATTATCGAACATTTTAATGTTTAACTAAGAAGTTCCCGTGACTTTGCTTGCTATTATGACACCAAAATGCAACACTACACGAATGCAAATACCTACTTATCCTGATCAAAATCTGCTCAGTTGCTTAAATTACTTAATTAATGTCAGAGTCACCACACTGCCTTTTTGAGTTTATTTAATGTCCTGGTTTTTGTCCTTTAAAGCCTTTCATAAAATTAAATTTTTTTCTATAAAATATAGAATATCAACTAAAAATTTCTGCATTTTACTTACCTAGACTTCCTTACTAATGCCATACGATGAAGTGTTTTGTTGGTTTGTCCTTCAATTACTGAAAAACTACTCAGACACAAGAAAACAGAGTTTTTTACAGACTTCCAAAAAAGGAGGACGTTCGCAATTCGGTCGGTATCTTTTATAACGAGTCTTTCAAGTGGCGAGGAATACACCTTACTAGGTACACTTATTTTATGTCAAGAAATGCCGCAGACCGATACACGGACAAAAGTATATATTATTATACGTATATTGTATTGTATTTGTATTGTATTGTATTGTTTATTTTTCTTCGATTTAGGCTTACAAAAGCGCTTACGAATGTCAAAAATGTTACATCATTTAAATATTTAAATTACAATATCTACAAAAATATTCAGTCTAGCACAAATAAATAAAATAAGAAGTCACAAAAATTAGGTACCTACTAGGTATGTTAAAGAATAAAATTAAAAAAATAATAAAAATTGTGTCAAACATAAATCGTCATGTAAAATGTCATAAACAAATAATTAAAAAGTAATAGGTAGGTACTCACGTACTTAGTTTTTATATCATAACGTAAACAAAATTTAATCTTAACCATTAATGGCATGTGCAATATTAGAATTTCCAGGCTTTATTATCGTCTACATAATCTATTATTCTATAATATGCCTTTTTTATTAAGATATCTTTAATTTTAACTTTAAATTGTGTATCAGAAAGATCTGTAATGTCCTTTGGAATTTTATTGTAGAAGCTTATAGAGTTTCCTATAAACGTCTTTCTTGTTTTAGATAACCTGCATTTTTTCACTGCCAACTGGACATGTTTATGTCGTAAGTTAGAGTATTAGAGTATAGAGTATGAAATACGCAAGATACTCGACACTCATTGATGATGGTGTGCAAACAGAAATATCGACTATTCGATAACGACGAGAATCGATACTGACCCCGCGCTACGGGACTGGGCAAATACTGTACCTAAGTACGTAAGACGATAAAAGTGAACGCGCCAGTCGCACCATTCTTTTTGAATATTTTGGATATAATGGATATGCAGATACACTAATTTAACCAACTTCCAACAAGCATAGCAATAAAAATTTAGTGGCACTCGGGGAATGCCGCGGTAAAGCTATTGCATAGTATTTTTATCAACTTGTAGCTAACCACGATATTTTCTACTCCGGACCTTATCTTTTTGACAAATCTGTACAAAGTCATAATGAAAAATATTTAACCCTTTGGCAGCGTGATTGAAGGACAAACCAACAAACAAACACATTTTATTTCAATTCCCTATAATGTAACCGCTTTGGGAGTAGAGTTCTTAAAAACTGTAAAAAGCGTACTTCTTTGTTTTTAATCAAGAGCCAAAATACCAAGTTTCGTGGATATAACTTGAAAAATTACGGACTTTCATACAAATTTCCATTCTTTATTTAATCCCTTTGGGGATAGATTTTACAAAATCTGTGAAACACGTAGTTCTTAAAATTTTATCAAGAGCCAAAATACTAAGATTCTCATACATAATATACACATAGAATAAAGGAAAATAAAGGAAAATTTACAAAATTTGTGACAGACGTAATTCTTTTTATTTAATTAAGAGACTAAATACTTAGTTTACATAGGGACAAATTGAAAAATAACTCGAATAATAAAGGACTGCCATAA
Organism: Oeneis ivallda; assembly: GCA_029955525.1. Lineage (NCBI taxonomy): Eukaryota > Metazoa > Arthropoda > Insecta > Lepidoptera > Nymphalidae > Oeneis > Oeneis ivallda. The sequence goes on along the minus strand of JARPMR010000024.1, from coordinate 16,647,608 downwards.
AAACTTTCAGCCCATATTTTATGCCTTTTAGGGTAGAATTTTCAAAAAATGTAATACACTTCCTTCTTTATTTTTAAAGAGCCAAAATACCAAGTTGCATAAGCATTACTTCAAAAATGACGGACTTTCATACAAACTTTTGCCCCTTCGGGGTAAAATTTTCAAAAAATAGAAAATACGTTTATCTTTATGTATAACCAAGAACCAAAATACCACGTTTCATACACGTAACTTGAAAAATAACTCGAAGAATAAAGGACTGACATATAAAAATTCAGCCCCTATTTTATGCCTTTGAGTTATTTTTAATGAAGAGCCAAAATCCCAAGTTGCATAAACATAACTTACAATACAAGCTATCAACCCCTATTTAACCCCTTTAGGGGTAGAATTTTCAAAGAAGGGGTAAAATTCACAAATCTGTGGAATGCGTACTTTTTGTTTTTAATCAAGTGCCAAAATACCTAGTTTCGTGGATATAACTTGAAAAATTACGGACTTTTATGCAAATTTCCATCCCCTATTTAACCCCTCCGGGGGTGAATTTTTCAAAAAATATAAAATTTGTACTTTTTTATTTTTAATCAAGAGCCAAAATACCAAGTTTTATACAGATAGGTAACTTGAAAAATACATCGAAGAATAAAGGACTGTCATAAAAACTATCGGCCCCTATTTTATGCCTTTGAGGGTAAAATTTTCAAAAAATGTAAAAAAGTACTTCTTTATTTTTAATCAAAATAACTTTAAAAATGAAAGACTATCGAGCCCTTTTTAACCCCTGGAGGTAGAATTTTCAAAAACTGTGGAACACGTAATTCTTTATTTTTAATCATCATCATCATCATCATCATTAGCAACCCATCAACGGCTCACTACTGAGCGCAGGTCTCCTCTCAGAGAAGGGTTAAAGGCCATAGTCCACCACGCTGGCCCAATGCGAATTGGTGGACTTCACACACCTTCGAGAACATTATGGAGAACTCTCAGATGTGCAGGTTTCCTCACGATGTTTTTCTTCACCGTTGAAGCAAGTTATAGTTAATTGCTTAAACGCACTTGACTCCGAAGAGTCAGAGATACCCGGGATCGAACCTGCGACCCCCCCGAATAGGAGACCACAGTCCTAACCACTAGGCTATCACTGCTTATTTTTATGTAAAAGACTAAATACCAAGTTTCATGGGTATAACCCAAGAGAATATAACCACTACGTTTTTGGTATAGATAACATGAAAAATGACTGACTTTCATACCAACTTTAACCCCCTTGGGGATGGAATTTCAAAAAATCCTTTCTTAGTGATCGCCTACGTCATAAAAGGAACCTACTGTCAAAATTTCAAGTTTCTAGCTTCAGTGGTTTAAGGCTGTGCGTTGATAGATCAGTCAGTCAGTCAGTCAGTCAGTCAGTCAGTCAGTCAGTCAGTCAGTCAGTCAGTCAGTCAGTCAGTCAGTCAGTCAGTCAGGACAAGTATTTTTATAAGTATAGATTACCTATGATATCATTTGGTAATAATTAGATCAGAAACTTTTTATCACAAAATTCCAATAAAGCATTTTTAAATTAGGTGATGTTTCCACATTTAAACTCATTGATTTGGGTCTGATGAGTATTTGGCTTAGTTATAGTCAGCGAACAGGGTCCAATGATGGAGGATGATGAAGGTAGGTAGGTGGTTACAGCTTTTTTAAAAGTACCTACTCGTATCTACTACGTACCATAGTTTGTACTCGTTGGGTTGGTCTTGACTCGTACTAACTAGCACTAAGTACCTAGTTAACTCGAAGACAGATTGTCTGAAGATGGAGTGGGAAGGTGGTGGTGACTGGTGGGTAACAGAACGTCGGATATATCATAATTGTTTTGAAATGTCATACAATTTGTACCTTAAAATATGTAATTACTTAAGACTGAGTTTCCACGGCGCGGTTCACACCCGCGCCCGCAGCGGTTGCGGTACCGCTGTTACCGCGCCCGCCGCGGTCACAAACCGCGCCGTGGAAATTGGTACTTCATTTTCCATACAAATCTGCATTCTACGGAGGCCGCGGGCCCGCAACCGCTGCGGGCGCGACGTTAGCGGGAGGTATTCTCTCCTTCCGATGGCATTTTTAGCGGCGCTTTGTGAGTATTGAAATAAAAAGCGGTACCGCAAACGCTGCGGGCGCGGCTGAGAACCGCGCCTATCATTATCAAGATAGCATTGTTATCGATACTAAATGTTTGTCTGTTAATAGGAAATTCAGCTTTGTTTTGATGATTTGCTACATTTCGTGTAGAAGTTTAATCAACAATAATAATCAACACTGCAAACATATGTTGAGGTGCCGAAATTGATGTTTTAATTGTCACTTGCGATTCTAACGTAGTATAGGTAGGTACCTAATCAATTAACTACCGTATAACAGTTCAAATGTTCTCAAATATTTGCGTGTATGGTAATCGTTTGCTTACTTTTGCTTTGTTTATAAATTACTTACTACTGGCTGAGTATCATTGAGGTGTGTTTACTGGATTCGTTATGTTTCGGCATTGTTGCTTTTGTGTGACAGTTTTCATAGTGAGTAATAGCACTAGTTTACCCTTGATACCTATACTTACATAGCAAAATACGAAGGTGATACATCAATTCAGTACCTATTGTTTCAAAAAAATGTAAACCCATCATGTAATCTGCAGAGTGTACGCATGAATATGAAAATTGAAAATTAACATTTTCTGACTTAGGTACATTATGTTGTTATTATTGTAAAAGAATATCTTTGATGTCGAGTTATCGCGATAAATAGCTAGTAGCGCACCATAACTAGGTATACCTAGTCTGTTCAATACACGAACACGCGCCTCTCTATATTTCGGGAGGGGGTGAAACTACGGGATGCGGGCCGCGGGAAGTTTATCCCGAACATCATTTAGTCTAGTCAACAAGTTCAAAAACGTGAAAAATAGAGATAAAGGTCCTAAAAATATGATGAATATGATATGAAAAATTAAAAATTTTTGATTTCTCAATAGTTATAAAAAATCATATTTAACAAATTAATAAACTTTTATGAAAATTTATCGCAGGATCTTATAAAATATATATATCAAAAGGGCTCCACGAAGTTTAAAATTTTTAGGCCAATTATTTATACCTTGCATCCCATTGTTTATGCCAATGGAAATTGGAAAAAAAATTGTTAGTTAAAAATTGAATAACTTTTTGAAAAATGGTGATTAAACTTTTTTTTCTTCAGGGCTCGATTCTTTCAAGTATTAAAAAGATATTAGAATTTTTTCAAATTTTTAAAATCACATTTTATGTTATAAAAAAAATATTTTTATTGCTGAACTCTCTTTAGCGCCGGCGCGCGCATGCCGTAACAGCCGCGCGGAGCCCTATTTTCAACGTCAAATTAAAATTATAAATAATGGAGATAGAACTCCGGGAGTTGGGATTTTTTTATAGGAAATTTCCTCCTCTTTAAAGAACTTTTTTCAAAATTGCTTACATGTTAATATTTTTCGAGTTATTAACAAAAAACGAAATATCATTTTTTTTTCATCTTATTTTGTTAATAACAATTGCAATTTTTTACCCGCACCAAAATCCTTCAAAAACATTTTTCTAGAGGTGATTTCGAATCGAATGAGCCATCGCTCATATTTTTAGGACCTTTATCTCTATTTTTCACTTTTTTGAACTTGTTGACTAGACTAATTCATTCTCGATTCGGCCGCGTTGGGCCACTGTTGCTGCAAGAAGCCGGTTATAAAATGGAGTAGAGCATAAGTATTTCCAGTTGATTTTTCATCTTGTGTTTAGTTTATCTTTCGCTTTGATATATTTTTCTAATCACTTTAAGAGCAAACGGGTGTATAATTTACAGCTGAAATTCTTTGTAGAACTCACAATCAGCTGTAAATTAAACACCCGTTTGCTCTGTAAGCGATTGGGACAAAGTGGGTGTGGGGCGTATTCGTAGTTTTAACAAACTATTTGTACTTACTACTTACATAATAGTACCACACTAAACTAGTATTAATGTCATAAGTCTTAATATCAGACATAAGTTATAACATTAGAGTTTTGCTTGATCGTACTTCCTATTCTAATTTTCTGACACTATTATTCGGTTAGCCGAGTAGATAGGTATGTGTTCCTTAATATTTTCTCCTGAAATTATTTCAAACAAAATACTTAAGTACATACACTGATATTCAACACGAGTGTTTCGATTAACACTGTTGCACTGGATAGTGACGTAATAATTAGAAAAATTCAAGATGGCCGCCGCCTCGGTCAACGCACTGCGTAGTGAGGAGGGTCATATTCTTAAGTGGATATGAAACAGTAAAGCAAACAACAATGTGCAGTTATCAGAATAGCTTTTGATTAACACTGCATTTTTTTCTAAGAATGTGATACGTGAAAAATATATGTGTAACACTATGGAAATAAACCGTCGTGGTGTGGTTTGTTTCCATAACAGATGGGTATTATAAAATAGCTTTTATCTGCGATTTCTTCCGCGTGTAGATAGCGAAAAAATTACTTTTTAGGTCTTAAACTATATTATTCCTTTTAGGTCTCAAACTATTCCCTGGATGCAAAAAAATCATTGCTCCATGGATGCATGATTGAAAGAAAACCCAACAAAAAAAAACATTTTGCATTTATAATTTAAGTAGGGATGCCATAGTAACTTTGTTTTTCTGCCTGTTGTAACCTTTTCGTCACCTCTGAATCGATCTTGACGTGGTACAGAGATAGCTTCTATTCTGGAGAAGGATAGGTAGGTAAAGGTATATGGTATTGTTTCTATACTTACTGAAAAATCAAAACGTTTCCATGGGATATTTAAAAACCTAAATCCACGAAAGGATCGGAAGGAGGAAGGAAGGAAAATCCACATGATTGCCATAGGTAGGTATACCTACTAAAGCCTTTGTCTTGATTCTATGTACCTATAGGCTGTATCAAAGGGAAGGTTATAAATAATAAAGAATTAGTAATAACTCATTCCCATCTACCAAGTATCAAGTCTAGCCACAAATAGCATAAGACAGTTATGGATGGGCACTCACCTTCATGACAACAGAAGCAATTTATCGAATCCTCGAAGTTTTTCCGAGGCGACGGTACCTACGATATAAAGTCCCATAAATCATAGTCAGGCAGGACGCTTGACCGTGGGATAACGCCCGAATGAATTATGGAATAGCTGTGAAATTCGTTGGGGGTGGTAACTGGTAACGTCGCACGTAGTATCTACCTACTAAATCATAACCATTAATTTATTTACTTGATTACAAGTCGATCAGGTAAGATTGTAGTCAAACTAGCGTTTAGACTAGCGTCTATACTTAGTAGGTATAAGTATAGATTTAATAATAATAATATAATATAATAGAATATAGTACTATAAGTATATATAATAAGTAATAACTTAACAAGAAACCCGACTACAGAAAATTGGATTTACCATCCGTCATATTAATTTTATTCATATAATTTTTTTTTTTAAAAACCGAATTCAAACGCCCGCGCAACTACAAAGAATATAATTAGTTATTGATATTTTAAAAACCACTCGACCGATTTCAACAAAATTTCAATGGGACCACTTGGAAGTTTAACCCTTTCAAACAAAAAAATAATTTTCCAAATCGGTTCAGGCGTCCTCGAGTAATCGGTGAACATAAATTTAAAAAAAAAAAATTCTGACGAATTGAAAACCTCCTCCTATTTTTGAAGTCGGTTAAAAATGTAGCCTATCTCACCAGGACCGGACCAATATATTAAAATATATAGATATATTACATAAATACTAATATAATATACTGATAATATACTTATAATATACTTATAATATACCTAAGTGCTTTTACTAAACCAAAAGGAAGGCTATTTAGTATTTACGAATACGTACCACGATGTTCCAATTGATTCGTTATTACCGTGCGGGTGACATCCATACCATATCTATAAATAATATAATATACCTACCCAATATTTTTAGATACCATCAAAGGCCAAAATTCGTCTTCCCATAGCGTCCCCGCGTACCACGTACCCCATAAAGTATGTAAAATACAGGGCCAGTGTTCCGGCAATACAGCTAAGTGCCGCTTGCTGATGGATGATGTTTGCTCTACAAATAGTTTTCAATTCCGAGCCGCTGCCGCCCGCGCCGCACGCTGAAGATTCACTTACTAAATTGATCTAAGGAATAAGGGGACATTTTATACAGTATAAAGCAAGTAAATCTCTCAGGTAGTTGTCTTTGCCGATTTAATTAACAATTTTCATCATAATTATTAGCTATACAAAACACTAAACTTTTATTTAAATTCAAAATCTCAAACTTGAAATGCGAAAAGTTAACCGTATGAAAAGTATAATTAAAGATACCGATATGAAAAGTATAATTAAAGATATCTATAGATTTGGATGCAAAAGAAGAGGAACTTTTGGAGAATCTTCAGTGCGATCATGAAATACTGGCTGTGAAAAGATTAAAGCGCTTAGCGGAAGGAAAATGGATAGACTGTGAAACTGTAAGAATATCTTTTAAAAGTTCTACTGTACCTCCATACATTTACGGGTTTGGCTGTAGATTTGAAGTCAAACCTTACATGTTTCCAGTAACGCAATGCGCGAATTGCTGGCGTTTTGGTCACCAAACTCGTTTTTGTCCAATGAAAAAGATTGTGTGTCCAAAATGTGGTTTAGGACACGATAATTGCGAAACAATACACTTTAAATGCGTCAACTGTAAAAATGACCACATGGCAAATGACAAAACGTGTCCAATATTTCTTAAAGAGAAACATATACGCAAAATTATGCTTTTGGAAAATTGTACATATCGAAGAGCTCTTGAAATACAGCGGGATGAAAAGAAATTAAATGAGAGAAATGATAAAAGTGAAGATGGAAGTATTGATCAGCATGATGATACAGTAAGAGGTACAGAATCACTAAAAAAGACGTATAGAGACATTTTGTTGACAGAAGCAATAGTACATGCAGAAAATTCGGATACTGATGTTGTGGATGATGAAGAAACTTTAGTAGCTAGCTCGATGAAATCTCAAAACAAAAAGAAGAAAAAGAAACAGCCAAGAACAAACAGCTTTAATGAAAAATGGGGGTATCAGAATTCACAATATAATGAAGTTCAATCTAAACTACAAACAGAGAATAAAGTACCTAAGAAGCCTAATAATAATGAAAGTAAAATTTCTCTTACATTATTTTTACAGAAAATGAAAGAAATTATTTTGTCAAATAGGAAATTAGAAGAAAAGATGGTTGCAGTTGCAGAATTTATTTTTGAAATAATTTCCAAGTTTATTCTAACATATTTTGAAAAAGTAGATGTTTTGAAGAAAGTAGTGTCATTTATTAAAAATGTGTAGGTTAAAAGAGTTTGTGTTGAATATAGTTCAGTGGAATTCGCAAAGTATCAAGCCTAAATTGGCCGAATTTGAGTGTTTATTATTTCAAGAAAAGGTACATTTAGCTCTTTTGAGTGAAACCTGGCTGGAACCTGATTCACCATTACGCATTAAGGAATACAATGTATGTAGAAATGATAGGTTTGATGGTTATGGGGGAGTTTGTTTTATTAGTCATAAATCTATTAAAATTGAAGTATGTCCGATAAATATTACAAATGCAGGTATTGAAATAGTACATATTAAAATATTAAATGTTAAAGATTTGTACAATATATTGTCAGTATATTGTCCTACAACAGTGCGTACCACTCAAGCAGACTGGGATGAATTATTTTCTAGATTTCCTAACAAAACTATTATAGCCGGCGATTTCAATGCCCATCATTCAAATTGGTCATATAAAGTAGATACTAGAGGTACACAATTATTTGATTCCTGTTTAGAGAACGGTTACATATCAATTAATGATAGCAGTCCCACTAGGGTTAAGTTAGTCAATAATAACCTTCAGCAATCATCTCCTGACGTCACTTTTATTTCATCAGATATCGCAATTCATTTTACATGGAAAGTTACAAATGAAAACTTGGGCAGTGACCACTTAGTAATAAAATATTCCATGAATTTTCATGACAATTATAAATGTACGAAACTTCGTAATTTTAAAAGAGCGGATTGGAATGGATATATTTATTCCATTAAATTATATTTAAATGCATTTTCTGAAGACAATAATGATAACAATATTAGTGTACAAAAAAAATACGATGACTTATTGGGATGCATAAATCGAGCCGCTGATGAAAACATTCCCTATGTAAAAATTTGTACTAATCCCACGGCTAAATTTCGACCAAAACCATACTGGAATCCAACTATATCTAAAGCTGTAGCTCAACGCAGATTAGTGTTAAAGCAGTTTAGGCAAAATCCAATTCCAGAAAATCTTACAGCGCTAGAAAGAAAAATCATGGAGGTTAAAAAATGTATTCGAGAAGCTAGTACAAATAGTTGGTGTGAGTTCTGTGACTCTATCAATGAAACAACACCAGCCTCTGTAATGTATCAGCGCATGAGATGGATCAAAGGATACAAGCGTTCTAAAACTTACTACTCATCTGAAAAGAATGAACAAATCTTGTCTAGTCTTTCTCCTGATTCAGTTACATCTAAACGCCCGTCATTCAAGTCTTCAAATTCATTAATGGAATCTATATTTACTTTGGATGAACTGTATCACTGTCTAAAAAAGAACAAAGATACCGCCCCTGGTGATGATAACATAACCTATTCAATGATTTATAATATTCCTGAAATAGCTAAAATAAAGCTTCTTGATATTTTTAACATCATATATACATCTGGCTACGTTCCACTTCAATGGCGCAATATTAAAATAATACCTATACCTAAAGCAGATAGTTCAAAACTTAGACCAATATCGTTAATCTCTTGCGTTTGTAAAATTTTTCACACTATGTTATCTAGACGAATGGAGTGGTTCGTTGAAAGTAATAAAATATTATCCCCAAATACTACGGGGTTTAGAAGATCTCAATCTTGTCTAGATAATGTAGCTCGGCTTGTGACGAAAGTACAGATCGGTTACTCTAATAATCATCCTACTCTGGCTTGTTTTCTGGACGTAGAAAATGCGTACAATAATGTGACGGTTGAAAGTGTGGTCACGACCCTTGATGAGATTGGTGTAGGTAAGCAAATTTGTATATACTTTTGGATGTTTCTCATCGAGAGACATTTAAAAATTGAGGTAGGTGCTGACGCTAAACATATTTGTAGATGGACTAATAAAGGCTTAGCACAAGGCGATCCTGTATCCCCTTTATTATTTAATATTGTTACAGCCAAAATATGTAGACAAATCCAATCCGTATATATTTCACAATACGCTGATGATTTTGTAATTTATGTGAGTAGTAACAGTCTTATAGACTGTGCTAGTAAAATTCAAGCAGCTCTGAATTCTATTGTTATTTTACTGGATAACATTGGCTTGAATTTGTCTGCAAATAAATCTAACTATTTGGTTTTTAGTAGAGGTGTACGAAGGCAACAAGTTGTATTATCTATAAATAATATAGAATTACGTAGATCTGATTGTGTTAGGTATTTGGGATTTTGGCTTGATTGCTCCTTGCGATGGAGAAGACACATAAATGAGATTTGTGAGAAATGTTCGAAATTTTTGAACTTGCTCAAAGTTTTGGCTGGACCATCATGGGGGATGCATCCAAAACATTTACGGCGTTTGTATATCTCCATCGTAAGAAGTAGACTCGATTTCGGGAGCTTTTTATTTGATAATAGTGTTAATGCTAACATCTCAAAACTTGATAAAGTACAAAATCAAGCACTAAGAATAATAGGTAGTTTTATAAAAAGTACACCAATACACGTGATGGAGTGTGAAACTGGTGTTACTCCATTATATCTAAGAAGAAGATATCTTGGCATTAAATACTGCTTGAAAGCGAAATCTACCAGTAATAATCAAACTTTATTATTATTAAATGAGCTACATAACTATTGCCAGGGTACATACTGGAGCAGAAAAAACAACCTTTACTTGTTACGATTTACAATGAATTAAAAGATGAAACTGTGTCTACGTCTTACCCTATTGAAATCTTCTCCTTAGACGTTTGGACGACTAAAATTAGGATTAAAAATGTTTTAGTGGATAGTCTCTCAAGTGCGAATACGCCAAAAACGAAATTTGATTTGCATATTAAATTTAATATTTTGGAGGAATTATATGTTAACTAGCTGATGCCCGCGACTTCGTCTACGTGAACTTAGCCTTTAAAATGCCTTGGGAACTCTGAAAATGTAGCCTGTCACTCTCCAGGTCCTCAAGTATAGGTACCCCTGCAAAAATCACGTCGATCTGTAGCTCTGTTAGGGCGTGATTGAAGGACAAACCAACGCACTTTCGCAGTTATAATATTTCACCATATAAAGTGTAAGTGCATATAGTCAACGTGGTTTTTAGGGTTCCGTACCCAAAGGGTGCCAACGGGACCCTATTACTAAGCCTCCGCTGTCCGTCCATCAGCGGCCTGTATCTCGTAAACCGTAATAGATTGACAGTTGAAATTTTCACATATTTTGTATTTCTATTGCTGCTATAACAACAAATAATAAAAATTAATTTAATTTTTTTGTAACGAAACCCTAAAAGAGTGAGGACCGACTCGCACTTGGCCGATTTTTTTACACAGGTAAAGTTAAGGACCTGGAAAATAACACAGGCTACTTTTTGTCCCGGGAGCATACATTTAAACGCCCGCACCACTACAAAGTATACAATTTATTGTAGATTTTTTTGAAAACGCTCGACTGATTTCTTTAAAATTTAAATGGGGCCACCTGGGAAGTATACCCTTTGAAACAAAAAAAGAATTTTCCAAATCGGTTCAGGCGTCTTCGAGTAATCGGTGAACATATTATATAAAAAAGATTAGTTGAATTGAGATCCTCCTCCTTTTTTGAAGTCGGTTAAAGTAATAATATAAAGTAGTTCAAATTTAACGAAGTTATGGAGTATAACAGTCAAAATAGTTCAACCCCTATCTCAGAGAACATACATCCATCCATCCGTATACGACATCTATACAAACATACATCCGTATACATCCATCCTCACAAACTTTCACATTAATAATATTAGTGGGATAATATGAGTAATAATAAGTAGGATAGGATATAGTTAATGTATTTGTTGTTAGTAGGAGGAGATACATATATATATACAGACATGCACGCATGCATGCATGCAAGCATACTTACATACATACATATATACATACATACATACATACATACATACACGTATACATACATGCATACATACATGCATACATACATACACACATACATACATACATACATACATACATACATACATACATACATACATACATACATACATACATACATACATACATACATACATACATACAAACATACATACATACATACATACATACATGCATGCATATTGGCGCATGTTTGAAGTATAAATATGTGAAAATAAGCATACTAATATCCCGCAGGAACCGTTTCTTTTCCAGGGATAAAAAGTAGCCTTTGTCACTCTTCAGGCCCTTAACTTTACCTGTGCTAAAAATAATCTAAAACTTCAATCTAAAACTCCGTTGGCGCATAATTGATGGATAAGTATGTGAAAAGTAACATGCGAATATCCCGCGGGAACTGTTTGTTTTCCCGGGATAAAAAGTAGCCTTTTCACTTTTCAGGTCCTCAACTATGCCTATTAAAAAAACCACTTCAATCTGTAACTTCGTTGGCGCATAATTGAAGGATTAATATGTGAAAAGTAGCATATGAATATCCCGCGGGAACTGTTTGTTTTCCTGGGCTTTTTAAGTCCTCAACTATGCCTATGCAATAAACCACGTCAATCTGTAACTCCGTTGGCGCCTTATTTAAGGATAAATATGTGAAAAGTAGAACACTAATATCCCGCGGGAACTGTTTGCTTTCCCAGGATAAAAAGTAGCCTTTGTCACTTTTCAAGTCATCAACTATGCCTCTCCAAAAAACCACGTCAATCTGTAACTCCGTTGGCGCATAATTGAAAGATAAAAGTGTGAAAAGTAGTATACTAATATCCCGCAGGAACCGTTTGTTTTCCTGAGATAAAAAGTAGCCTTTGTCATTTTTCAGGCTCTTAACTTTAGCTGTGCAAAAAAATCACGTTATTCTAAATCTCCATTGCGCGTATTTTGAAGGACAAATGCGTAAAAAATAGCGATGCTATCCCGCAGGAACTGTTTGCTTTTCCGGGATAAAAAGTAGCCTATGTGCTATTCCAGACTATAATCTATGTCTGTGCCAAATTTCAGCAAAATCGGTTCATTCGTTGTCGCGTTAAAGAGTAACAAACATCCATCCATCCATCCAAACATCCTCACAAACTTTCGCATTTATAATATTAATAGGATTATCAAGGGTGGCATCAACTTTATACGGATGGATCGAAAACTGTTCAGGGTTCAGGGGCAGCTTATTATGATCCGAAACAAAAGACATATGGAAAGTTTAGGACAAATTCTAATGTTTCGATAATGACTGCAGAACTCTTAGGAATTTTTGAAGCTTTAAAATACGTTAATACTATACAAGAAACCAGAACAGTTATTCTTACTGATAGTCGAAGTGCCATTCAGCATTTAGCTCGATGCGCCTCTGGCCACAGAGGTGTTGTGATAGCTTTTTCCATTCTTAAAATGCTGAATGACCTTCAATCTAGGGATGTAAATATAAAGATTCAATGGATTCCTTCTCACATTGGTCTTGTTGGAAATGAATGTGTGGATAATTTGGCTAAGTCTGCAATAGAAGAAGGCATTGATGTAACAGTAACACCGTCCTTTTCTGAAATATTACCAAAGTTCAAAAAATCTTGTTTTAGTCTGTGGAAAAATCACTTTGAGATCAAGTCGGTTGAAAAAGGAATATGGTATAAAAGCATTCAAAATATGCCTTCTATTGTTCCTTGGTTCATTTATTCTCGATTAAATTGTATACAGTTGCTGCTTTTCGATTACGGTCTGGACACGTTCCATTGAGAAAGTTTGCATACTTAATGAAAAAAGTAGATTCACCAAATTGTTTATCGTGTGGTAAGCTGGAAGATATGCAACATTTATTAATGGAATGTGTTCATAATAGTGATTTGAGAGAACATGCTCTGTCTCTATTAAATCTCAAAAAGTATGATATTGGGATTTTGAATAGCATTTTGGCTGAGCCGGATGACCGTTCAGCCAGAATTCTATTTAATTTTTATATAAAATGTATGAAAAATAGATTGTCAAATGATACTTTTTGAGCAATAGGTATTGGAAATATTAATTGTAATATAACTTAGTATAAATTGTTAATTATGTAGTAAGTTTTAATTTTGTTTTGAAAGTATATGTTACATGTACGATAGGGCTGACATATACTTTATATTGTATAAAAGCCCTTTACAATAAATAAATAAAAAAAAAAAAAAGATCTCAGCCTTAGTTTTGCATCAATTCTCACTGCCTGTTCTTTGGTTGGGCTAGATCATTACATAGTCATACGAGTGTGCCTGCTAAAGGAAGATAACGTGGATACCTACCTCAAAGCTTTCTCAACCACAAATTCTCGTTTCTACACACGAAATTTCCAAGAACGCCCAATAGGTAGGTACCTACGTCAGACCGAGCAAACACCGATAACGTCGACACAAGCAGCTAAAAAGGTTCACCCTCGGCACAGACATATTTTACACCTATGTGAAATGCCTTGCATTGGCAGCCGACTCGTGAGGCCATCTTTAAATTCATTTACCTACCAGAGCATTATTTTTACCCAACTGCGCGAGGGTATAATGTATTTTTAACACACAATTATGTTTGTTTGTTTATCGGTTCCGTCACAAATCATTCTAGGAACTAATCTAGTGCAGATGGGCGAGCTGTAATCATAACTAGACTATAGGTACTCATACGATTTTGATAAAATAATAAGGTAGGTACTTATCATATTTGCATCTCTTAGCGATCTGTGTCATTACGTCCGCGTCATCACAAATTCAATATGGCGGTTTAATAAACGAGAATACGTTAAAAAAAGAGATAAAATTAAGCTCGGCATTAAACGATTCACTGTCCAGACATGAACCATCTGTGGTGTGTCTGTGATATTAATAAGGCCAATACCTACATAGTTTTTCCCTTCATCGTCGCTTCCCTCACAATTGCCTCAAACTCATTTTTTCGTAATAGTAGGTAGATACTTGGTAAGGTTTTGAAAATCTCAAGTAGGTAGGTACCTACCTATTGTGATTTGTGTTGCATCGGTAGGTAGACGATAGTTCCTCGTCGACTTATAAAATAGTTATGAAAAGTAGGTTAGTAGTCTTTAATAACAATTTGTGCACATGATGTGATTATACAAGATCCTCACATTTACCTGTTATAATGTTGCATAATATTAAATTGATATCTACTCAAACGTGTAGGTTTACCATAGTTATTAGTAAAGAAATTGGGAGTACCGTAGCCATCATCTAATACTTCAAATAATCCTTACTAATATTATAAATGCGAAAGTGTGTTTGTTTGTTGGTTTGTTGCTTTGTTGGTTTGTTGGTTTGTCCTTCAATCACGCCGCAACAGGGCTACGGATCGACGTGATTTTTTGCATGGGTATAGTTGAGGACCTGGAGAGTGACATAGGCTATTTTTTATCCCGGAAAATCAAAGAGTTCCCGAGGGATTTTAAAAACTAAATCCACGCGGACGAAGTCGCGGGCATCAGCTAGTAATGAATAAAATAAGTCTATGAAAATGCCTACCTATTGCTAAAAATCTTAATTAATTTTTAGCATCATTTCTATCCACTTTATCCAGAAAGAGGACCTAAAAAAGGAAGCCCACTCTAAAGCAGGTAAGCCTATGTTTATTTAGATACATAATAATAACCTGGTACGGTCAGTTTACCTAAAGTAGGTACCAGATACATATAGTATCGTCACAGCCAAAAGGTTTATGATGTTAACAATCTATAGTTAGTATTTACGTAGGTTCCACTGCCTACACTAATGAGTCGATTTTGATGAATGATATGTTAATCGATTCGTTATTATGGTTCGAATGACATATTATAGGTTACATTTTATGGAAATTTTTCCCTAATTTTTTAAGTTATAAAAAATTAGGGAAAGGTTCCATGTAGAAATTGTTTAAAATAAAATTGAAAATGGAAAATTCGGTCTGTCGAGCTGGGATTCGAACCATCGACTTTGAACTGTTAAGCGACTGCCGGAGTCACTAGGCTACGGAGACCCAATGTTGTACCGCGAAAATACCGAACACAATGTAATCGAAATGTTCCATCCGGGTGTCCCTTGACACCTCTCAAGTTTTTTATTCTGATAGCCCCTTTAATTGACACTGTTGGGTTTATGCTAATAAAAAACGACTTTATGTTATATATTATAGCGATATCACTCAAAAACCTTCTACCGTTGCGCGTTGCAACGAACAAAGAGTGTTTTATTTTTATTATCATCATACAGAACACACAAAAGGTCGACATGAGACCTCGCTGACATAATATCACACGGATTCGAGTAATAAAAAAAGCTACAACAGAAATTGACATGAAAAAAACCTCAAAGCCTCAAGTGATTCACTATAAAACTTACAAATGAACAGCGTTACTTTTGCCGTCGAAAAACTAAAGGTCAATTTACAATGATCCTTAATAATAGGCAATAAAGATTTTGATGTAACATTTAATAGATACTCATGTGTAAATATTGGTTTGTAAACAAGGAGGTTTGATGACTTGTAAAGATTTTGAGCGGTCGTTATCGAAGTGTTTGGACGTAGCGAAGCCCGGTAGCCTGGAAGGTAACAAGATGAATGGAATGACACATTAAATCAATAAATGAATAAATAAAATTATGCGCCCACACATGGGGTTGGTTTCCATTTAACGGTAAGTACAAAATGTTTCGACCTCCACGCTTAGCCTCCAATCCAAGCATTTCTAAAGTTAGCCTCTTGATCGTTTTGATAGTACGAGAATAATGTTTTTGTTCGTCTTTTCTGTAACAATGTTTTATAAGTAGTCTAAAATTAAATTAAATGATTTGACATAATACAAAAAAAATTAAAACTTTATTACCAAAAAAAAAAATACACTTTGTTTTGCCTTTGTTCTTCACACTAAGAAAGCCTGTGTCGTGAAGACCATAAAACGATTGCCTTAGTAAAATTTAATCAGAGGACTGATAACAAAATATGCTGGTAAGTATATATCCACCTAATTTTGGCATATCAGCATATTGTTACAAACGATGAGTGATTATGCAGGTTTTAAAAGACACTTTCGGTGTCTAATACGTCATAATTCATAATGATACTTTCACTTAATTCACATTCAAAATGAGTTGAATCTCCCACTTGAACTGACTTGAGGGATTTAGAAAAGGTTATTGCTATAGACTGACACGCATTATTTCGCCAGAGATCGTTAACGTGAATCTGGGTCATGCGTCATGCTCGTGAACGGGTGACACCGGCGGGAATGGGGCTACATTCTGTCTGCCCGTCTTAACATGTGTTGAATTATAATTAGGTATGCTTTTGTGGAACTTCCCCTCATTGTGGAAACACTGTACCTATACATAGCATAGTATTTGTATTGTAAACTTGTTTTGAAAAGAGCAACTGCCGAGTTTCTTGCTGGTTCTTCTCGACAGGAAGGGCATTCCGAACCAGTGGTAGACTCATCGACGATTCAAAAGCACTCTTTTGTTTGACTAAAAAACATTTCTATTCTATTCTATTCTATTCTTTACCTAGTACCTACTGATATAACATTTTTGAAGCCTTCAGTGAGTTTTGAGTTTGAGGAAGTGACGTGTGTCAATGAATCCGAGCCACCGGTTCTCAGTAGAAATGGACAGTGGGTCAGTCGAGTGGTTAGTTTTATGGTGGCTGTAAACCACCCGCGGCGATGGCTTCGGCCCTATGACATTATACACACGGATAAGCCAATAAGACACCGGGACAACTTAATTTAACTTAATGTACTTAAATTAATATGTTAGTAATAACAATAATAGGTAAACAAACAAGACTTTAGCCTTATTTCAGGTGGTGGGGGTGGGGGGGGGGGGAACAGCTACGCTTGCGAATAAATGCTAGTTAATAAGTATTATAATTATTAATAAGGTAAAAAGTATTTTAAGTATATTGTATCTTTATCAATATCAATGGAAAATAGCCATATTTTCCATTTCATGACCGTTTCAGTTGCTTTTCAAAATTACTATACGTGTAACTACGTGGCAGTAGGTAAGTATACTAGTAGTAGAGTTGATTTCCGAACCCGTAGTAGAGTGTTCACATACAGATGCACTTCACATTCTCATTCATTTACTTAGTTAATAATATAGGTATTTAATTTTAATCACTAATTACTCAAACTTAAAAAAGTCTATAATAGGTAAATATCATCTATCCACTCATGATTTTATCTTAATACATATTTACTTACATTACAAGTTGGAAATTTAGTTTTCACTAGATAATTCATGGATTTTAACTTAATTTCAAACATTATCGACCGAGCGAAGCGAAGGTCTCTGAGTTTACTAGAGCGATTTGCACTTGTCCGTCCGTCCGTCTGTCACAGCCTTATAACTTCTGAATTACTGAACGTAATTACTTCAATTTTAGATATGATATGTAAACCGATGGCCTCCAGCCGAAAATGGCTTAAAAAGTTATAAAAATCTTTATTTCAGGGGGGCTCCCATACGAAATGGGGGGCTTTCAAAGTGGAGATTGTATTCGAGGCTAGATTTCTAAAACCACTTTGTTTTAAAACTTGAAACTTACACATAATTTGAGTTATATTCTGTACTTGAACAACAAATACTAAGATTAGATAAATATTATAAAGAAACGAAATTATTTGAGTTTTAATGGGCATCAATGTTTTTAACAAAACTTCACTATACTGTTACTAGATGGCGCTGTCTTTAATATTGTAAATATGCATCCCATCCACGAAAGCAGATGACGATTGACGTCATCAGATTCGGCGCGTTTTAATTACAATATAATATAGTTAAAACTACCTTATGGGAATAATGGGATAACGCGAGGTCTCAGTTCGGGGCGAACCACTAGTAGGTACATAGGTAGTAAACTCTACTGATTTTAACATTTACCTAAGTACATTACAAGTTGCCTACATTGAAATTACATCATAGTTTTTTACCACCCAAGTTAACTAGTGAGCATTTATCACCAACAAAATTCATTTATTACATTAGCACTATGTCAATAAATGTTTTTATGATATGGAAATGACCAGTATTTCCCTACACGCGACATTGTGGTTCATTAACATTAGTTTCGCAGTTTTGCCGATACCTTTAAACAAATTAACACCCACCGTGTTAACCCTTTTGTTGCTTTATGGTTTTATGAATGTCATTGTGGGTTAAGGTAACCCGGCGACGGCTATCGCCGAGATAAAGTGTTGCGCAACGCCGACAAAAGTGAAAAATATTCGATAGTAAAAGTTAAATGATAAGTACTTTTATTGGTTTTGTTTTTTTTTTCAGGGTTTCGTACCTTAAAATGAGTAATGAAAAAGCGGTACCCTTATAGTCACTTTAGATCACTTTGTTGTCTGTCCGTCTGTTTTTCTTAGGAAGAGTTTGAGTCCTTGCCAATCTGGTGAATTGAATGCTCTGAACATATCCGCGTATGCAAAACGCAAAATTAATAAATAAGAAATTAGAGCGAATTATCAATTATTCGAGCTCGTTTATTGGTTACTAAAATTGGCGCGGGGTATAAAAAGCTGCCTCTTGTGGAAGAAAAATGTTAAAAAAGCATTTAAAAAGACACGGTACCCTTCAAGATTTGTTTTTTTCATGTCCAATAAAACTATAACCGAAAAATAAGTTTGACAAATTGCTAAAACAAACACAATATCAGTAAGTATCTGTCGTTTAAACATTTTACGGGGATTGGAATATCAGTTGATCAGACAGGACCTTAGGTCCTGTCTTATTCAGTCAGAAGACTGATGATCAAGCCTTCAATGTATTTCCCGTCGTCAAATCCTAAAATCCTAAAATCGTTGTCCTAAAATCTTGGACACGATCGATGTTAGGTTGATTTTTATCATAGTCCCACTAACCTACTAATATTATTTGTAAAGATATTAGGGAATATAGGGATAGATATAGGGAATTGTACCCCGCAATTATTGGTAGGTGTGTATTTAAAACTAGCTTTTGCCCCGCGACTTCATCCCATATCACTCTCAAAAAGTTATCAGATCTCATGTAGAGCCAAGTCTGACTCTACACGCCCTAAGGGTGAGATCTATAGATGGCACTGTCCACTCAGCTCAGACTCAAGACTGAGTTAAAACGAGACAGATTTATGTCAGGACATATTTGTGTCTCATTTTAACTCTATCTTGAGTCTTGAGCAGAGCCAGAGTAAGATCTATAGATCTCAGCCTAAGTCTACAAACTCTAACTTCATACATTTCTATTTCGCTACATTCAACTGGACGTAAGGTGAATTTATTCACTTTTCGTTACTTTTCTGTTATACAACAGTTCTTGTAGTAACGAAACGGCCACGCCACATAGGTATTTTGACTAAGGTGTAGAGTTTGTGAAGTTAGGGCTTGTAGAGTTAGCGTAGAGTTACATCTATAAAAATCCCGCGGGAAAGCATAGTTTTTCCGGAATAAAAAGTAGTCTATTTCACTCTCCGTCCTCAAATATACTCATGCAAAAATTACTTCGATGCGTTGCCCTGCTGCTGTAAGATAGAAGGACAAACTAACATACTTTCGCATGCCTACCTTATAAAATTAATAGTTATCAAAGAATTTGGAGTCGTGCCCATAGTTGCATGTCTTGGAAATGCCTTGATTTATATCTATTCATATCTTTACAATGTTTTGCCGCAAGACATATTGTCTATAATGACTCGTTATACAAATATTTCACACACAGTAGGTAGGTATAATATAAATATGTCACAAGTAGTAATTTTGTTTAATGAGAGAGTTATCAACGGTAGCACAGGCGATAGGAATGAGCTTTCTATTTATTTTTGATTCGTTTCATTTAAGCATAACTAGCTGATGCACGCGATTTCGTCCGCCTAGATTTATTTTTAAAATCCCTCGGGAACTCTTTGATTTTCCGAGATAAAGGTAGCCTATGTCACTCTCCAGGTCCTCAACTTTACCCATTCAAAAATTCACGTAGATCCGTAGCTCTGTTGCGGCGTGATTGAAGGACAAACCAACAAACAAACACACTTTCGCGTTTTTAACTGTGTGTTACTGGGTCTCGAAGAATTTGCTTATCTGCCAAAAAAATACCCTCATATAGTATGTGGTATATGGTATGATATACCCTGTAGTTTTGAGGAAAAAACAGCAATTAGTAGCTGGATCCAATACAAAGACAGACATGAGCTCGTTGGCTTATAAATTTAGTTTTACACAACAGAAAGTGTCTAATAGATGAACAGCTCTACATCTGTCTTCATCCCATATCCTATTGGCGTTTATCAACGAAACAGTTATATTCAGTATAACAATAATAATATAATAGTTTGGTTGCCTAATATACTTAGTTAGAGTTGATAAGTTGTTAAGAGTGCTATAATTTGTTAGACACTTTCCGTTCTGTACAACTAAATTACATATGCCTAAGTAGCCACTGAGATGCAGAATAGGCCTACTGTAAAAACGGGAGTTAAAATCATTTATATCAAATTCCATGGTTATGAATCTACGGAACCCTCTCGAAGTGCGAAGGACATCATTTATTTTAGTTAAAGTGCAAGAATTCGTCCGTCTCGCACTTGACCGTCTTGTTTTGTTATTAAATTGAATGGTAGCGCCGGTGCCTCCAGGTATTTTTGTCCAAGAGTCGTTAGGCACTATTGTTTGGACCGGAAGGGTTAAATCTGTTTTTTTTTTGCTTTAATAATTTTACCCTGTTTTGTATTCATGGGAATTTTTATGACAAGGCATCAGCAAGGCGTGTTCGTTTATTTTTGTTTTGACTTTTCTATAATGCAGAATTTAAGATACTTACAAAACTGTGGCAAAGTTAATTATTATGTATGAACCTAAATGAGAAAATATTATATTAAAATGAAATTAGTAGGTTTATAAAAATAAATTATAAAACTTAAAAGCTGCTTGTTAGAACTTAATCTAAAAATTGAATAGATTTGAATTCATTGAAAATTTAATTATTAATAAAATTATTAATAAATTAATAATTATACTTATTTAGTTAGTTAAGAAATATTTTTGAACTTCAATAAAAAACTGAATTTTTGTAAACTTAGTTTTATTAACTCTGGAACTAACAGATGATATTATAAGTGACCTATCTAGGTTCGAGTAAAACATTAATAATATGTATTTATAGCTACAAGAATGAATTTAGCATAACTAAGTGTTCACGTAAAAACAAGCATTCGGCAAACATAGGTGCGTCCATAACTTATACCTAATATACCTACCTACCTACTCTCGACATAGTTTTATCGTAATGATAATATCTACAATTCTATATATGTACCTAATAATGTATAAAAATCAATTGCAGTTCGTTAGTCTGGCTAAAATTTAAAAACGTCTAGACTGATTTGAATATCTACAATTTTTTTTTTCGCTCAAATACAGGGGTAGTTTAAAAAGAAAAAATAAGTAATCTCGACGAACGTTTCGCCTCGACACCGGAGCATCCTCAGGATATTTCGACTTTACAATGCAGTAGATAGGTATGTATTGTCTAAAGTTTTGTGTGGTGGTGCATGTGAGTGGTGGTGGCATTGCTTGTTTGGGAACTTTGCTTTCTTGCTTGCTTGGGAAGCGTGAGCGTGCTTAGCTTGTTACTGCATGTTTGACCATACATATTTTTTCTGTTGGCGGATTATAGCAAAATAATTCTAACCTTTTCTTGCTAATCATGAACGCCTGCTAATTATGAGCAAAGTAACGCCTGCTTCTATCCAATAATTTCTCCTTTTGGCTTTGCCGTATTCGGGTAAAAGTCTAATCCTCTCACGAGTTAAAATCTAAGGGCAGAATATAATGAAAAAAATAAAAACAGTCAAAAAACCTACTAGTCAAGGTCTGCTGATTCTACGCCCAAATCAGATTTAAAAGTAGTTTCTCGACGAAGAGCCTAGCCAGACAATAAAAACTAGTAGATGTATCAATACCTAACGCAGCAGGTTCCTAAAAAAGGTAGGTGTAAAAAAAAAATTAAGTGGTACTCGGGGACTGCCGCGGTAAAGCTATTGCATAGCATTTTTTATCAACTAATGCAATTGTAATATTTATGCAATATTTTTTTTGCATACCTAATAAAAATTATGCAAACAAAAAATTTAAGCACAAACAAACAAACAAGAAAAGCGAACTGTCACTACTTCGCGAGTGAGATTCGAATCTGCGACATCATACACCATACGGTAAAGAAAGCGGCCGCTCGCCCACTGCGCCAAATAGAGCTACTTGAGAACCTCTAAAATGTTGAACGCTTACTTAACGACGGTGTTAGGTTTTTTTTCGTTACGGAATTTCTTGATTCGGTCGCCGCGCTCAAACTGTTTGTCCTAGTTCAAAGCCCGCGATAAAAGTTATGCAATAGCTTAAGAAGTAAAATCGTATGCTTTAGGCTTAGTTTACTATTATATCATTTATAACCACTACCGTGTGATGTACACAATCATCTCAACAATATCGAGCTAAAATGCACTGGTGCATAAAGAATACCATAAATGTTGTCAATCACAAAAGATATCGTAGCAAATAGCAATGTGATAATTTTGTACTAAGAGGGCTGAAACCCTGACATCTACTGAACAATATAAATCAATGTCCTCTTCAGGAGTATGTCTCAAGGCTATTCTTCGAGTTTTCTGATCTAACACGATTACGAATGAAAACTTATGAGAATTCTGACACCAAAAGGGAATAGCATTATAATTTATAACGATAGCCATGGATTTAAAACAACCAACATCCTTACGTGGCACTGCAGTGGCAACTTGCAGGACAAACAAAACCAATTCGTCAACATCCAAAAATAGTCGACCAGTACCTGGAAAAGGTCAATTGAGGTAGATCTGATAGAGGGGATCTTTTGTGGAACCATATCAAGGCAGAGTCAAGAGAGCACGTGGATTGCCTTATACTCCATGGACGAATAACAAGACTCAATCATAATTTTCATCCGATAGTTGAAACCCAAAGATACATATAGGTATACCTATTTGACGACATAAAAAACAAGGAACAAAAATCATAGAACTGTCTATTGATGTTGGTTATAAGTTCCAAAAGTTACAAACAAGTACAATTAAGGAAATAGAAAAAAGATCACGTGGTTGATTTTTTCCCAGTTATACAATCAAGGTAACAAAAACTACTAGGCGTAGAAGAGCAGGTCTATCATGAATTCATAAGCAGTTCAATGGCATTTTAGCTATGAGAAAAGCTGGTGGAGTTTAAAAAGGTGAGCTGAATACTGAGTAAAATCAAATTTTTGGAAAAAAAATTAGGCGTTCCTTTTCCTTTAACTGTCTACGTAGAGAAACTAAGTTTAATATTTATGAGCTCTATGTCATAATAAAACTCTCTCTCTATCGTCCGCTAATTATCTCTGAAGTTTCTGATCAAGGCCACATTTAACGGCAACGGCAACACTCATTATTCGAAAATAGATCTTCAGGTACCGTAAAAGAGCCAAATTTTCTTATTAGCAGGCTTTCTTATTGACAGAGCTGTACGAGTTACGAAGCTTGGAAGCTTCAAAGCGAAGTTTGGAAATTCCTACAAAAGATTCGACGATGATTATATAAAAAAATGAAACAAAAAGAGAAACTGAAAATTAATATAGGTAATCTCAACAAGAATCTAAGAAGGTACATATTATGATGCAATCGTGATTTTTAAATCTATTTTACACCAGCACGACAGATCTAGTCAGGAGGTCACAATATGTATGCAAGGTTGGATTCAAGGCGATGCAAATTACCTACTTAAGTACCTACATTATACGGACATTTTGGAACTAAAGATATAGGTAGGTACTCTATCTCTAAGGTTAATACTCTATCTCGTGAATCAGTTCAATGAATATTATAAAAAGTATTGAAATCTAGAATTAATATTTCTGATCTTTTGCAAAGTTATTTTTTGATTAAAATATTTTAGGTAAAGTTAATATTTGAAATTATACTTATATTTTGGCAGAATATTTTTTTCTGGAGAGATCTGATGAAACCACTGACAATTCAAAATCTAGAATAACGAAAAAATCTAGGTCTTGACCTATCTTTTTAATTAATTTAAAAGTATAAATAAATATCTCTATATCTTTTCCCTAAACATAATAATATCATGTGATTTAAACCCGAAGAAAATTATTCAAGTTTTATAATTTTAATATATCGAATATTATCATTTGATTTAAGTATTTTAAATTTTAATGGAGTTTTTGCAAATAAAATAACAAATAAATTACTAAATCAATAAATAATTATATTTTTCTCATAATTACACGCGAAACGCACATACGTTTGCCAAATATATAATAT
Source organism: Oeneis ivallda (assembly GCA_029955525.1). Classification (NCBI taxonomy): domain Eukaryota; kingdom Metazoa; phylum Arthropoda; class Insecta; order Lepidoptera; family Nymphalidae; genus Oeneis; species Oeneis ivallda. The sequence goes on along the minus strand of JARPMR010000024.1, from coordinate 16,622,945 downwards.
CATAACATTAAAGATGCTAAATTGACACTTGCATATAAATATATATTCGAATGGAATGTGCAGAAGCATAGATAGGTACCCTTTTTACACCAAACACCTTTATTTAGAAGATATATATAATATATATATCTAAACGTACCTATATGTACAAACTTAACTGAACTCCTTAATGAGATGGTCATAGGATAATTCCGTTTTTCTCCTATCTATTTATTATAATTACTATATTTATTTACACACATTTGTTACACAGACATTGCACTGTTCATTTCGATATGAAATCACCTCTAGCGCATTCTTATACCAAATCTTTGTACATCATAATATACCTATACATACTATTTACAATAAAAAATATTCTACATTTATAACAGACTTTTTTAAATTAATATTAAAAACTTTAAGAAAATTCAAAAAGCTTTAAGAAAAGTCAAACGTATTAGGGTAGTTAGGTAGATACACTTTAAATTGATATTGTAGGTAGGTACCTCATTATCTTTGTTTGGAACACTTAGGTAGTACCTAGGTACCTACGCCTTTAATCAAACAATAACATTATCATCATCATCATTAGCAACCCATCAACGGCTCACTACTGAGCACAGGTCTCCTCTCAGAGAAGGGTTAAACGTTATAAATAATATAATGTGTATATTATATAATACATAATAATATTATTCATTAGATATGCATAATATTTTATTTCTGTATAAATTATAAGTTTAATATATTACTTAAATATGTTGAATTACTAGGTTGTTAGAAAATTGGCAAAAAACTTTTTATAAATCTAAGACGATATTATATTTTTATTCAAAAGTTTAAACAAAAGACTTCAACGCGTGCATATTCATTTTATCAATCGTTAGGGAAAATGATAAGGGTGATATCGATCGTTTTATCGCCACGATTACTACAAGCATTATGTCATTTAATAAGTTTAATATTTTGGGCGGAAAAAGCTGTTTTTATAGTGATGGTTTATATGATGAACATTAATTTAAAAATATATCTAATCAAGAAAATAGAGACTATTTACTTGGTAAATAAAGGAAATGCGTTTAACCGCACGATTTCCTCTTTTTGGTAAAAAAATTAAATCAACTTAATAAACGCCGAGTATTTCAATAAATCCAATAAGATTTGGTATACGAATGGTTATCAGTTCGGAGGACTCACAAGTACACTTACTTACGCGAGTCCCACAGTTCGAATTAGGCCTATAAGTTAGCCGCCGCCCGCGGCCGTGCATCGAACGACTACCTACTAATGCGCACAACGGATCAAATTATCGAGAATATGTACACAATTTACAAACGGGCCCCGGGCGGCTTATCACAAGAACACAGCACGCTCACATGAGTCAGTGGTGAGAGGTGACGCAGGGCGGGCCGCTCACCCGCGGCGCGGCCACACGACGCTGGGGCGCCGCGGCGCCTACGCCAGCGGGTACTGATGTCACAAGGGCGGCTGGTGAGTGGAGTGGTGCGCGTGGTGGTGGTACAGCGGCGACTGGTAGTAGTTGTCGGCGGGCGCGTGCCCGTAGCCGTAGTTGACGGCCTCGTACATCTTGAGGTCGGCCTTGTTGTCGGCGCTGGGCAGCAGCCGCGTGATGCTGAAGGGGTGCGTGGCGGGCGCGTAGCCCGTGGGCTCCTGCTTGAGGTGCGCGTAGTGCTCCAGCGCCAGCGGCGCGTGCTCGGGCAGGCACAGCTCGGGCGCCGCGTGCAGCTGCGCCAGCAGCTCGTCGCGTATCTCCTTGTCCTCGCCCGCGCCGCCGCCGCCGCCGCCCTTGTCGTGCGCGTGCTCGCGCTTGTCGTGCGCGCCGTGGTGGCCGTGCGTCTGCGCCGCCTTCTGCGCCTGCCGGATGGTCTCCTTCTTCTCGTCCTTGAAGCGCTTCTGCCGCCGCAGGAAGCAGCCGTTCTCGAACATGTTGCCGCTGTCGGGGTGCAGCGTCCAGAACGAGCCCTTGCCCGGCTTGTCGGGCGTGCGCGGCACTTTGACGAAGCAGTCGTTGAAGGAGAGCGAGTGCCGGATCGAGTTCTGCCAGCGCTGCTGGTTCTGGCGGTAGAAGGGGAACAGGTCCATGATGAACTGGTAGATCTCGGAGAGCGTGAGCATGCGCGAGGGGTTGTTCTGGATGGCCATGGTGATGAGCGAGATGTAGGAGTAGGGCGGCTTGGCGTGCGTGTAGGAGCGGCGGTAGGTCTTGTCGTTGCGCGCGCGCTGCAGCGCCGAGGTGGGCGAGGCGGCCTCCTGCTCGCGCGGCAGGGCGCCGTACGGCACGCCGCCGCCGCTGCCCATGCACGACGGCATGCTGCTGGGCGGCGAGTAGCCCACGCCGGGCGAGTTCATGCACGAGCCGCCCGCCACCATGTTGTTGGCGTACAGGTTCGGGTAGGGCTGCGTCATGCAGCCCATGCCGTTCACGTAGGGCGGCGCGAGGCCCGGCGACAGGGACGACAGCGACGCGGACGTCGGCACGTCGCCGTACGACAGCTTCTGCGAGATCATGGCTAGCGCATCACCCGCGCGTGCACGCCGGCCAGGGGCAAACACTCGCACTGATTGAAAGAGTAAATAGAGGCCGGGGGCCCGCGCTCCCCTCCACGGCCGCCATGGGCGCGAGGGCGTGGCCGCGCGCCGCCGGCCCTCTGCGCGCGCAGGCCCCCGCCCGCCGGGCCCCGCGGCCCCCCGGCCCCGCCGCCGTCCGCCCGCTAATAATACTACGGCACAGCTCGGAAAGATAAAAACATGGAATAATCATAAGTGCGTTAGCGGCAACATAAGTGTAGTTGTGTGGAGCTTCGGATATCGCCCGCGACTTGCGGGCCGTTCTTCAGGCGCTCTGAATGTCGCGGCCTCGAGCACAATTACCTACTGCAGCATACCATTAGCTTTAATTAAAGTTTTGTATTTTAGTGCTGAAAGTATGTTTTTCTACCTACTTAATCTTTTTAATTACGTTGTTGTTGAATAAATTAAACGCTCGACATTCAATGCCTAATTATGAGTGATGAGTGACTTTAGAACGAAGTTTGTGAAATGAAAATGTAGAGTTACTAAAAACTATATTTTTAAAATAAATATACGGCTCTACATATTTTTATATTGTCACTAAGTTCACACGTAGTCTATTTTTCGTTAATTGTCTTAAAAATGCAGAAATTGCAGAAAATATTCCGGAAAAACGTGTAACCGAAAGACGCGCTTTTCTAGCGCTTAAAGACACCTACAACCGACGCCGACGCGACGTTTGGTTTTTCACTTTTAGCACTACGGTTTCATCGCCAGTGTGCGGTAGGAACATCCTATGCGCTGAGCTTAGCGCGTTGCTTATGCATTTCTGCAAGAAAACTTGCTTACTTCAGTATTTTAAAAAAATAGATTGTAGATCCCAGGTTACCTACCTGGGAGTAGGTAGGTAACCTGGGGTACCAGGTAGGCACCTATAGGTAGAACGTTTTTCAGTTTCAGCCGGATAACGATAGGTAGATAAATTAGGTAGATATGTGTGCTCCTCTTTCATCGTCCAATCCTTACTAATATTATAAATGCGAAAGTGTGTTTGTTTGTTGGTTTGTTGATATGTCTTTCAATCACGCCGCAACAGGGCTTCGGATCGATGTGATTATTTGCATGGGTATAGTTGAGGTCCTGAAGAGTGACATAGGCTACTTTATCCCGGAAAATCAAAGAGTTCCCGCGGGATTTTAAAAACTAAATCCACGCGGACGAAGTCGCGGGCATCAGCTAGTTCAAGATAATTTTAGGTACTTACTTAGGTAGTTTGGTGGGCTTTGGTCTTGATGACTTGGGTAGATTTTCTCGACTATTGCCGTTTAATTTATAGATTTGTCACCTAGTTATGATGAGTTTATGACTTAACACATCTTAACACCTCAGTCAAATAAAATACCTAGGTTCACTACTATATACATTACCTACCTAATTATTTTGTAAAACGGTGAAAATTGAAAATTCTTTTTAATAGGTAGGTACACTACTTAATAAAGGAAAATTAGGACTTGCACACGTACATTTTTAATTTAAACTACTTAGGTAGAGGACCACGTAACAACCTATGAACCTACCTAAGTATCTCTAGTTAAAATAAAATCTTTTAAATAATAGATACATACCTATCTAATAGATACTACCTAATAATAAACACTCGATTATGGACTACCTACTTTAAAATACCAAGTCCCACAAGAATAAAATAGTTACCTAATTAGATACCTAAGTACCTAGTTGTTTACGAAAAACAACAAATTAAGCTTATAACAAATAACTTAATTTGTTTACAGAAAGTCACAGAATTACCCCTAATGTTCATAATATTCTTATGATGGTCTGCAGATGATTATTTTGCTTAATGATTTTTCTAATCACTCTGTGCTTACTTCCTACAGATATCTTCTTTTAATTATCTAAATTAGGTAGAGAGACATTTACACTGACGAGGAAATAGGATGAGGTATGTAAAGTTAGAAGTAGGTTAATAGGTTTACCTTCTGCTACTTAGGTACTACGTACTTTGTACTACGTGATAGAGAAGTAATAATTAAAGTGCTTAGAACTACAGTCACCTGTTCGGGGGTCGCGGGTTCGATACCAGGCCCGCACCTCTGACTTTTCGTAGTACGATGAAAATTCACTGAAATACAGAATTACCTCATTCGCAGACTGTAACAGCGGGAGTGTAGAGCAAGCATTATGAAAAATTCAACTCCCTATTAGATTTGTATTTAAAATTGCTCTTCAGAGCAAAATATGTTGGTAGGTACTTAAGTAAGTATGTATATGTTATAAGTCAGTCACTGCCAGCGGACAGCGGCAGAATTTGATGAGCGCACTCTCACCCCGCGTCCCGCAGATCATCAGGAAAGTCAAGTTTACAGTGGTTTACTTATACTTAGTATTATTTTGTTTCGATAAATTGAGGCGGGAAACTTGCGGGGGCAAGGCAATAACGCCTCATTTGTTACCATTCATTTGCTTTGAAACCACGTGTGCAAAGTGGTGTTGTTTCCGTGAATAAAACTTTTGGATTTGTTCTGAGTTTGGGAGGGCAGTACCGTGCAGCATCAGGATTGAGGAACTATAACCTAGAGCTCCATGATGTAGTCTATGCTTAGTGGCTACAATATCAATTCGTAATCGACAATTCCTAAATCCCCGCCGTTTGGGTGGGCAGTACCCTGCAGCATCAGGATTGAGGAGCTTATAACCTAGAACTCCATGATGTAGTCTATGCTTAGTGGCTACAATATCAGTCCGTAATCGACAATTCCTAAATCCTCGCAGTTTGGGTGGGCAGTACCCTGCAGCATCAGGATTGAGGAGCTATAACCTAGAGCTCCATGATGTAGTCTATGCTTCGTGGCTACAATATCAATTCGTAACCGATAATTCCTAAATCCCCACAGTTTGGGTGGGCAGTACCCTGTAGCATCAGGATTGAGGAGCTATAACCTAGAGCTCCATGATGTAGTCTATGCTTAGTAGCTACAATATCAATTCGTAATCGACAATTCCTAAATCCCCGCAGTATGGGTGGGCAGTACCCTGCAGTATCACGATTGAGGAGCTATATCCTAGAGCTCCATGATGTAGTCTATGCTTAGTGGCTCGGTCCCTATCCAAAATATCGCTGGTATTTTCTAATAGTATTAGGTACGAGTAATCAAAATATTGCCTTCGGGCGGCACCATTAGGACCACCCGTATATACTTGCATCTGGAAATCCTTACTGTTGGCTCGGTTGGCCACTTTTATAACCACCCAGATATACTTTTACCCGAAAATCCTTACTGTTAGTTAGGTTCACCACAGCTTTCGTTGTTATTTTTTTATGACAACGTAGGAATACTTGCACCCGAAAATCCTTAGATACTGTTGGTGAGGTTAAAGGTGGCTGGAGAAAGGAGTCGGGTGGGGTTTAGAGGGGTTGTCAGACTGTTTCTTGTTTGTTTTATCACTTTTACCAAAGACAACAGTGAATTATTAATAATAACCGATAAAAGTGATGAAATTCATAGTAAGTATTTGTCAAGTTTACCAAATGGTGAGGTAATTATTAATAATTAAGTACCGAAAATTATTAATAATTATCACATTTATCACATTTACCGTAACATATATATCAATGATTTAGGGCCGATTTCACAAACGTAAAATAAATAAATCCGAGTGTTATGATATTTTGGCAGATTTTAAAATATACAAAAACTGTCAGATCGTCACTCGACGTTGGTGAAATCGAAACTAAAGAAAACGTTTTATCATATATTTAACTATTTCTATTTTTGTATTTAAATATTTGTTTTAGCAGAAGCGCAGTGTTGGCAGGCCCCTCACTAGGTGGACCGATGACATCAGAGTCGCAGGGAGTCGCTGGATTCAGGCGGCGCAAGAATGAGGCCTGTGGAAGTCCATGCAGGAGACCTATGTCCAGCAGGGGACGTCTAACGGTTGATAAAGAAGAAAACTTATTTGTTTCAATATCTTCACCGCTATTTACATTTCCAAGGTATTAAAATACATACAATAATTAGATATCTATAGGTACAATTATAGCTCATCTTTCCAAGCTGCTCTACACAATGCTGAGGATACCTACATCGAAATGGAAGAATGTCGTAGGCACCTATGATGATCCGTGCAAAGTTCGCGACCCTCAATGGGTAATTATTTATAATTAATTAGGATGACAAAGAAAATGCAGAGAAAGAGAGATTATAGCCCATCTCCGTAACAAATACCTACTTACTTAGGTACTTACAGCAATATTGACCTTAGTTAATTTACACGTACCTACCATGATTACTTATTATTGCTCGTGTTCTAGTCTATCTAAAAAACCTGATAAAATTTCTGAAAGGTTTATCGCGACAGTGAAAAATGCTGAAGTACGGTTGCCAAAAAACGCTGAAACAAAGTGTGCACGGCGATGGAAGGGGGTAGGTACCAAATTATAGTCATCTTGTAAGTCTGTACTTAGTCTACATAGATAAAATCGGAGGATTACTATCCTGCTAATATTTATAAATGCGAAATTTTGTGATGGTGGATGGATGGATGGATGTTTGTTACTCTTTCACGCAAAAAATACTGGAATTTTGATGAAACTTCACAATGTAATAGCTATAAATACATCAGAATAGCCCAAGGGCTATATTTTATCCCGGAAAATTAAAGAAATCCCTTTATCCAAAACCAGAAAATTAAAGAATTCCCGCGGGATTCAAAAACCCCGAACGAAACCCGAACGCTAGTTAATAAACAATTTAGAAAAAAATTAAACCGACTTCAATATACCGAAAAAAGAATAATAACAGAAAAGTGAAGTGTCCATATTATTTTGAAAACTACTGAACCGATTTTGATGAAACATTTACTATTCCCTAAGTTGAAGTAAATGTAAACAAATACCTAAAAAGAATGCTCACAATCCAATTAATAGTTTCTGAGAAATGCGTAGAGAAGCTTACATAGGTACATACATATACAATTTAGTAAGAAAAGGTTAGAATTATCTTGCTATAATCCGCCAACAGAAAAAATCTGTATGGTCAAACATGCAATTAAAAGCTAAGCACCGCTCACCTACCCAGCCAAGCAAGAAAGCGAAGTTCCCAAGCAAGCAATGCCACCACCTATTTTGTACCTACATGTTTGGAAGCCCTAATAGATTATTATCTATCATCCTACTTCCTACTATCCTACTAATATTATAAATGCAAAAGTTTGTGAGGATGGATGTATGGATGGATGTTTGTTACTCTTTCACGCCACAACGAGTGCACCGATTTGGCTGAAATTTGGAAAAGTGGTAGCTCATGCTACAATTTATCACGGAAAATAAAGGAGTTCCTGCGGGAATTAAAAAACCTTAATCCACGCGGTCGAAGTCGCGGGCATCATCTAGTAGGAATGTGAATATTTTGCAGTTCCAATAGATAATAAATATTACATACTTCCATACGTATCGACTTGAAAACCTCCTTTTCTTTGAAGTCGGTTTATAAATAGATAAGTAGGTACTTAGGTAATTGAAGAGCACCCAATCGTTGGAGGTATTAGGTACCTACTGATCTATCAAAGAGAAATACACTGGCAACCTGACACCGGATCCGAGCTAATGGGCGATGCATGTAGGTACCTACCTACCTACCCTCCTGTAACGCGATGCATTGGTTCCATACATACCTATGACAAGCACCCACTGCGTATATCAATTTCAATGTATTGTACCCATATACATTCGATGCCTTTGTGGAGATAAGCATATTTCATACTAGTGGACCCGCCCCGGCTTCGCACGGGTAGGCTACAAAAGAAACACAATGGTTGGTATAATTATCTACGGCCTGGAGGTTAATGAATGATTAATCTATGTCTATGGCTAAAACTACTAAAAATTGTATCACACAAAAACTAAACAAGCTGTAAGTATAAAAAAATAAAACCCGACTACGTGAATAATACGCAACTATTGAGCGAATGCAAGTAAAGCAGCGAGCAACAGCTAGTACTAAGGCTGGAACCACATCTGTGCGCACCGATTCGCATTGTATCCATACAAAACTGTCATTTTTCATACGAGCCGTGTACGCATCGAAAAGCCGATGATGCGTACATGACTATGAAAAATGATCGTTTTGTATGGACAAAATTCGAATTGATGCGCACAGATGTGGTTCCAGACTAAGCCCTTACATTTGATACCCTACGGACTACCTTCCAAATTTTTTTTCATTACTTTTTTGCTTCTAGAGGGCGCCACATTTGAATTGTGACAAGTAATTTAAAGGAATTATATGGGAACAAATGAACAGATAACGGCTGAAATCATAACACTCGTTTGGCTTTGCCGTAGATTAAAAAGTAGTTCTTTAAAGTATATTACAAACTGTCGCCTTATTCGTAAATGCAAAATCAAATACTCCAACATGACGAACGAAACCTTGGATGCGTTCTGTTTCACAATTATTTTTTGTTTGCAGGAAAAAAATTAAATAATATAAAAAAGTCCTAAAAGTAACGTAAAAGTAAACATTTTGAGTCGTGTAACATGTAGGTAACATGAGAGGGTCAAAAGTAACGTAAAATGTTACAAAAGTAACATTCTGGCAACACTGGCTGCTACCCGTGAAGCATTAGGTATGTCCTCTATCTCATATAATATTTATCAGATCTTCATCAAAATTAGACAAACTATGCCTAATATTACTTATACAATTTTAAATAAATTTTTTTTATTAAAATTGGTTCAAATTTGACGGAATTATGAAGTAAAACCGATAAAAACTTTCATCCCCTATCCTGGAGGAACCTTATTGTTTATTAGGATAAAAACTGTCCTATATGTTGACCCGGAGTATCACCTACTACTATACCAAATTACATACAATTCCGTTCAGTAGTTTTTGCGTGATCCCCGGACAGACAGACAGACAGACAGATAGACAGACAGACGGACAGACATACAGACAGATAAAAATTAAATAAAAATCTGTTTTGGGATCAGTATTGATAATAAAGCATCCTCCGGTTAAAATTTCCAAAATAGATTAAATGTACAGAAATCGTCCAGTTACAATTTTATTATAAGTATAGATAGATATAGATAGACCTAGACCTATATTAATATTGAAAATGCAAAAGTGTGTTTACTTGTGGGTTTGCCCTTCAATCGTGCCGCAACAGAGCTACGGATCGACGTGATTTTTTTTGGGTATAATTGAGGGCCTGGAGAGTACACATAGGCTAATTTTTATCCCGGAAAATCAAAGAGTTCCCGAGGGATTTTAAAAACTAATTCCACGCGGACGAAGTCGCGGGCATCAGCTACTTAGTAGGTACATAATGGGTAGCATAAATTAGTTGTTAATTTTATATCAGTCCTTTCTTGGGGAAACTTTGGTTTAAAATAGTTACCTACCCAAGTACCTACTTATACCTATCTAATAAAATTCTGACCGAATTTCGGCTACAGCGACCAAACTTAAAAGGATGTTTACCAGCTGCACAAGAGATTTATAGTGCACTTGTTCACAAACACGAATTAATTATATTTTTTCCGTGACCAAAATCAGCTTAGTGGGTATATTATATTACATAGATATATTATGTACCTACCTATCTCTCTTGAGATCCTCATTTATAGGTAGGTACCCATGCTTCGTATCGTATACCTACCTATCATATTCTATTTCAACTTTCAAGACGATCCGTTGGTCCATTGCTGACTAACCAATTATGTTTACACAGATTATCCAATAGGTTATAAGTACCTATTAGGTAGGTAGGTACTAAAAATTACTAGTATAGGATAGGATGTTTTTATAGAAATAGGTGAGTACTTAGGTAGGTACTATTAAAATATGCATTAAAGGAAAATGTTATAGATCCACAATAAGATACTTTGTTGATGATTACGCGGCGCTAATTAGCATTGTTTGAGTCTAAAGACGTGGCTCGCTGTCGCTGGCAGTTTGCCTCATTAACTGTTTTGTTTACTTCTGATAAGTCTTACTTCGCTCCCCCCCGATATAAACACTCAGAGTGAACTGTTCGTCGGATTTAAGTTATTTTAATACTGTTACTGACGTTAAAATAACTTAAACTTGTACTTTTCCATTTCGGCAAGTTACATACTTAATTATTATTATTACCACTAACTAACTAAGGCTCTATTTTTGGTCCTTATTGTTGATCTAGTGCAGTATTTCTGAAGTGCAGTGGTCCGCGAAGTTTTGAAAAATAATTCGTTCACATGTAGATAGGCAGGTACTTGACTACCTGCAATAATAGCATGTACATGCTATTATGGTACCATGTACACACGAACAACAATGTAGGTATGTATTTAGGTAGGTAGATACATGCAGGCAAATTACTTTAAATTGTTTTATATTTATTACATTAAATACATGTAGGGCCGATTTCACCATTAAGTCTTCTCCAAACGTTTTAATATTTTGGCAGATTTTCAATACAAAAACTGTCAGAACGCCCAATTTATTCCTCGGTTAAACGTCACTCGAAGTTAGTGAAATCGGCACTTGTTAGATAAGTATAACACTAGTTTACACGATTTTTATAGCCCAGCTGAAAGTTGTTAAATTTTTTGTTTTGGAACTTCTTTTCAAAGTAAGGTACCCATGTGGATCGGTTTCTCGACTAAAATCCCTTAACATGTTTTCCTAAAATCCTTGATGTCTCCTCTGATTGGTTGAATTTATGGCGTGCATGAATACATTTTAAATACATTTTTACCACTAGCGAGAGATTACCAGCTAATCAGAGGTGATTACGATCGTCGCACTAGGTATAGCAATCATTTTAAGACAATCTCACAGCTTTGAAAAAAGTCGTGTGGTGTCGTGGGACACCAGATAGGAACGAAGTTCCTTATTATAAAAATATTAATTTCAATTTCTATTCGAGGTATAAAGAAAATAATTACCTATTCATTTTTATCATGATTTTTTGATCGATAAAAATCAAAATGGCCCTAGGGAAGCCTAAATATCGATTTTATATATAAGATTTTATATAGATAAAATATTGAAATTAGGTAAAATAATTTTATGAAATAAAAAATGAAAATAAAATTGCGCGCCCCCAGGTGGGCTCGAACCACCAAGCTTTCGGTTGAGAGCCGCACGCGAGCCGATCGCGCCACGGAGGCGATGCACAACAAATTGAAATTATTAAATAAGATTTTTAGGCCATCAAAAAATGTATAAAATCTTACGCTTTTTTATTTAACGTCACGGCCATTTTTTGCCGGCTAGGGTGCCCTTCGCAACGCGCCATAAGGAACTTCGTTCCGAAAATATTATATTCTGATATCTCTTAATAACCTTAGAATAAATTCTTCTAGAAACGCAATACTTAGTCGTCGCGGTGGTTAGGTTAGTAAGCCTTTTTAGTACTAAATATGGCTTAACCATATTTAGTACTAAAAAGGCTTACTAATTGGTCTTTATAAGACCAACTAAGTAGGCAGTATCGTCGCGTTAGTACGACGAGCTCGCAAAAAATTGTTAAAAAATAACGTACTGTGTGTACGCTTCTGTACATTCGCTGTAGCTGGGTTGGTTGGGTAGCAAGGAAAACTCTCGAAGAACTTTTCTTCTTTATTGGGTACCGCTACCGCTTGCCGGTGGGAACTGAGCCGGCTTACAATTCAGCCCGGTATTTATACAAAAATAGCAGAAAAAATGTAGGCCCTCTGATTGGTGTAATTTTGCTATCGGTCAGTGCACCAATCAGAGCGCATTATCTTAAACCAATCACAATTTAGTAATAATCATAGGTATTATTACATAATTAGGTATCTTTACTACTATGAGCTGTACCGTAGGGAAAGCCGCGGCATTTCTTGGAATTACAGAGGTGTCTTTACGGTTCCTAGCTGTACCGTTGGGAGAGCCGCGGTCTATTTCTAGGAATTAATAAGGTATCTTTTCGGCTCGTAGCTGTACCGTAAGGAGAGCCGCGGCCTATTTCCCTATGGGTTTCCTATTTTAATCTTTATTTATTATTTTCCCTATTCACTTATGAGATAATACATGAGACTTATGTACTTAAAACTATAAACAATTGCTAAACTATATGACACATCTATTACTAACTAATTATGCTATTTAATCAGTCCACTATTATACACTTGCACTATATCGTCCCGCACACTGTGCTATGAAAAGGTGGTCATAATTCGTCACAATAACCATCAAAAACCTGATTAACAGTACCAGTACAGAAATAATTACATGACATTCACACATTCATTGCTTGTTTTGAGCCTACGTCTGGAGCGGAGCTTTGTTAGAAACTTCCGATCTATGAGTATTTAATTTAAGCTAATAACATTAAAAAGCCAAAACTTAACGCCTCAGTACAATTTTAGACGCAAAGAACAATCGGATGAACCTGACCGCACCTCACGGATAAGTTAAGATAACACAAAGCTCAGGTAAAGTAAGCCGACCAACAACAATAAGATCACGTAAAGCCTTCCCCATTCACCGTGTTGTCACTTTTGTTGTGATTGAGTTGAAATTGACGTGAGAACTTGCGCATCCGCAAGTGTTGAGCTGACCGATGACTGTACGTTGTCACTGAATAGTGAAAAAAAATCCAGTACCAATATTGTAATTCTATGGAAAAAAATCTCTCCTGCGAGATCAAATCAGAAACAAGGAGATTTGTAGGCGAACCAAAGTCACCGATATAGCTCAGCGAGTCGTGAAACTGAAGTGGAAATGGGTGGGACCCTAAGAGCTGATGGTTGCTGGGGTCACAAGGTGCTGGAGTTCCGACCCCGCATCGGGAAGCGCAGTGTTAGCAGACCCCCCATTTGGTGGACCGATGACATCAAACGAGTCGCAGGGAGCCGCTGGATGCAGGCGGCACAAGACTGAGCCCCGTGGAAGTCCTTGCAAGAGAGCTTTGTTCAACAGTGATCGCTTCAGCTGTGAACATGGAACTAGGAAGACTACGTAATTCCTAGTTCCATGGCTGTGAACCATTTAAAAAAATTGTCAAAAAATGACGGATTAAAACGTGGTTTATTCGTAGAATTGATATAGACAGACTAATAACGCATAGAGCGATAGTTCCATAAACAACGAGACCAGCTTAACGTGTGACCAACTTTTCAAACTATGTGTGCTAAGAGGCGTCGTTTATTTACGCTCGTCGACACGTACAGTAGTGTGCGTGCCGGTAGGCGAAACTAGTCTTTAAAGGTTACCGTGAAAGGGTTTATTTTTGCTCGCCGACACGGGCGTGCCGATAGCCGTAAAAGCCTTTGAAGGCCTCCATGAAAGTGTTACAATCCGCGCGCGGCTACTGTCATTCTATGCGTTATAATTCTATGGATATAGGTATTTAGGCTTCTTGAATGAAACCATTGGTTTTAACTATAGTTTCGGCTTGGAGCGCCGGCTCTAGACGCAAGGCTAAACTCGAAGGTCTATATTACTTTGACGATTTAGTGTTTCGCTATTCGTAATCTATCAACGTTTTCGACCAGCTCAAATTCGTATTAAGCCTGTACGATAGTGTTTGACGCCCACAATTATGAAAACAGTCGTTCAGTTCGCATGCGTCGTTTTAAATGCTTCCACAGACCACACAGAGCCTTGCCGTATAAGGCTTGATCCAAAAGTGAGTTGTAAATTCTGACAAACGATATTAACACTCCCGCCCTCTCCGTTACGAAACGTGTTGACTCATACCATTCGCGATCAGGTAAATCCTTACTAATATTATAAATGCGAGTGTGTTTGTTTATCGGTTCGTCCTTCAATCACGCAGCAACGCAACAACAGATCGACGTGAATATTTGAATGGGTTGAGGAGTTGGAGGGTGACATAGGCTACCTTCCCTGAAAACGGGGTACCCACGGGATTTTTTTAAAATCCACACGGAAGAAGTCGCGGGCACAAACTATTTCTAGCTAGGTTTTTAATTTAAACGTTGGCCAATAGGGAAATGAATTTCCTCTGAAATTAATGAAATTGGGAAATGAATTTGTTTTAGTGATAGAAGATTATTCAAAACAAAAAAAATACATTATTGATTTCATGTAAGCCAGCGGTGCCTGTGAGTGTGACTCTTAGTGCCGTTTTCACCAACGTTGATTGATGTTTTACCGAGGAATAAATTAGGCGTTTTGACAGTTTTTGTTTTGAAAATCTGCCAAAATATCAAATCGGATAAGACTTATTTTACGTTGGTGAAATCAGCCCTTAATGACAAGGATCTACCACCAGTTGGAAAAGCAGATTCTTCAGAAGCCGGCAAGAAACTCATTTTCGACAAAAAGTATCACTTACAAATATTGCTACGAACTTAATAAAAAAAAAACAAGCTCAAACTTGTATTTTTTTTGGAGTTACCCACGGGCGCATATTACCGTCGTTTAGACGAAATGTTATTTCATTATCGTCTGGAAAGGTAAAGGAAACAAGCTCTTAACTCTGAGGTCGAGGGGTAGAGGCGTGGGGGAGGGGGAGGCTTTCATCGTACCTGTGCGCAGGCGCATCGTACCTGACCTAGGAAAACATTGTGCATCGTTGGGAATAGGGAGGATAGTCCGAACGAAATAGACTCGCTAGATTAAGAATAACTTTTGTGCGTTGCTTTGTCTTCTCTTTTGGGATCACAATATTAATCTAATATTATAAAATTCTCATGTCGCGGTGTTTGTTACCAAACTCCTCCGAAACGGCTGGACCGATTTTTATGAAATTTTGTGTGCATATCGGGTAGGTCTGAGAATCGGCCAACATCTATTTTTCATACCCCTAAATGATAAGGGTGACCCATCCCTAAATATTTTTGGTGGCGATACGAAATTCGCTAGCTCAGCTAGTTTTACTTATAGATTTTAAACCGCAAAATCGTTCTCGTAGAGTTAGGTTTCTTAAAAATCACGGGAATCAATACCATATAATGACCACAACGGTCATCACTGGGGACAGTATCGTCAAACTTTCACATTTAGGTACTTCAACATTTACCCTGCAAATACTCATAATATTATTTATAATTTAATATAAAAAAATCTTTTTAAACAACCGTCTTCAAATTCCCACTTTACTACATTAAACCCACACTATACAAAATATATAATTTATTGATGATATTTTAAAAACCGCTCGACCGATTTCGATCAAATTTATATTGGACAATCTGGAAAGTATATCCTTTCAAACAAAAAAAGAATTTTCCAAATTGGTTCAGGCGTCTTCGAGTAATCGGACATAAAAATAAAGATTCCGACGAATTGATAACCTCCTCCTTTTTTTGAAGTCGGTTAAAAATAGTTTACTAAACTTATCAAACAGGTGGGGGTACTGAAAAAGACAATTCAAATCGGGTAGTTCAACCACGACGACTTAATTCCTAACACTGCGCAGTAAACGATTTTTTACACCTAATAATATTACAAAATTCACCTACAACATTCAAACATGTTAAGTATAAAAAATGAACAAACAATACTAAGTATAATTACATTACATACTAAATTTATTAGCATAGTTTCTATAAAAAGAACAAGGAAATATTTTACAACGTAAAGTACTATCAACCTTGATATGTCAATAGCAAAAAGGCAATAAAAAAGTAAAACGTAAACTCAAGGAATGTCTACACTCATCTTTACCTGTTATGAGTTTGATATTTTCATATTTTGGTGGTATTTTTTGTGACACGCTAAGTGGCACGATGGGGGCCACCCACTGTGATGGTGGAAAACCCTATTTTTTAACCCGAAGTATTATGGAGCTGATGAAAATAGAAATTGATTAAGGGTAGTTACACACAGACTATGAAGCCTCAATAGCTGTTAAAGGTGCTGAGGCTGACTGACGAAGGTGAACTGAAAGGTCGATGGTTCAGTCAACAAACAAAAAAAGCTTTCCTCTTTATAGTATTAATATAATTGTGTAATTAATATAATTAATATAAAATTAATATTTATAAATGTGGCACTATGTGAGACTATGTGGGCACGCCAGTTCAGGCGTACTTACTATGCATGGCCGCAATTTACTAGTACGGTGACGGTATCTAGTCTAGTAGATGCGAAGCGACTACGAATTCTAAATCTATGCTTCAATCTTCATTCGTTGCACTCAGGTTTAAGGTTTTAGAAGAGTTCCCCTACCCTCTATTAGTCAAGTTTAGTATGGCTAAATTTCTTTAAAAAAGAAAGTGAAAACAAATAAAGTCGCTAAGACCTTTACATGCGGATGAAGTCGCAGACAAAACTGATATTTTCAATAGTTTAATATAATTAGCAAATATGCTATTTAACTACAAACAGCTTTTGCCCGCGGCTTCGCTCACGTTAAGTTCAATTTTTCAAACCCCTATTTTACCCCCTTAGGGGTTGAATTTTCAAAAATCTTTTCTTACCGGACGCCTAAGCCATAATAGCTGTCTGTATGCCGAATTTCAGCCCATTCCATCCAGTGGTTTGAGCTGTGCGTTGATAGATCGGTCAGTCAGTCCGTCACATTTTCCTTTTATTTTAGATTAATGTGTCTAAGCCGCGAGGTGTACAAACTTCAATAGTATACAAACTTTTCAGGACTAATACATTTTTCATTTTTCAATCTTTAAGCTTTAGTGGTTTCATATTTGTGCCTTTTGGTGTGGAGACCCTGGGACCCTGGGGCCCGGAGGCTCGCGCACTTTTTTTAGAGATATCGAAAAGGGTCGAATCTACCGGGGATCCAAGAGCTGGCAGCTACCTTGGCCAAAGGATTAGCTTGGCCATCCAAAGGGGTAATGCTGCCAGCATCTTGGGTACCATGCCACACTGCGATG
Organism: Oeneis ivallda; assembly: GCA_029955525.1. Taxonomy (NCBI): domain Eukaryota; kingdom Metazoa; phylum Arthropoda; class Insecta; order Lepidoptera; family Nymphalidae; genus Oeneis; species Oeneis ivallda. The sequence continues at coordinate 16,605,586 of JARPMR010000024.1, read as the reverse complement.
ACTTGGATGGGGGTTTTAGATTTTATTTAGTTTTTATTTCATAATAATAATATATAATAATGAATTTCACATGGTTTATGGTGAATTGTTTGTTTGTTTACGTTGTGATAATTGTGTTATCCTTGGAAATTTTACACTATTTAAAAAGAATTTTTCGATGGATGAATTAAGAGGGCCAACAATTCAAATAGTCCTCAACGTTAAGGATTCGGTTTCGGTTTTCTCAAGAGTCCCTTCGTAGTCAGTGGTTCTTTAAATGGATATATGTTAGAAACGGACCCCGTAGTACCGTCTCATGCACCAGTATTTGATGCGGAACTCGTTTGGGAGGCCGATAAAAGGCGATTCAGAAGGTGTGATCTTGCACATTTAGTTTATCAGACTGTTAAATTGTGAAGTGTGAAGTGTGGATTGTTTTCTTTTTGTGATTGTATTTTTTTCTTATTTTTAGATTTTATTTGTATATATATATCATATGTGTTATTGTGGCGCCAAGCCACTTATTCTAGGTTGAGACAGCTGGGGTTTTTATGTCGCAGGATAGCGTGCGTTGTGATCAGTGTTCCCAGCCTCGGTATTTTAAAAATAGTAAAGGATTAAAAATTCATGTAGGTAGAGTTCACAAATCGTCATTTGCGCCATCGATACCTCCCATTTCATTTTCTTCCCTTCCAATTAATGGATGTGTTGATAACCTCTGCGAATCATTAAGTACATTTAAGAATTCCATCCCATTAATCAGACGCATTCCTCGAGGATCACGCCATTCAGTTTCATGTTCGTTAAAAAAAACCATAGATAATGTCATCACTCATAACACGTATCGAAGCTGGGAGCTGCTGCTCACTTTCGCGTACCGCACGCTACACGCGGATAAGAGTCAAAACCTCTCCCTTACACAGAAAATAAAAAATAACTGCACATTAAATGAAAACAACATTTATAATACTACCATACAGTTAAATCCACTACACGCGACACATACACAATCTCATCCATATTTGAAACACAATTATGATAAAAAAAAATTATTGAAAACAAAATAAGCGACGGCGACCTTAAGGGAGCGGCTCGACTTTTATTCTCCAGTGACACAATTGCCCCTGATACAGCGGAGACTCTGGAAGCACTGCGTTCTAAACACCCATCCCCTTCTCCTGATTCCTCTTTTCCAGACCCACCGACAAATAGCGATTTTATTTTTCAGGCCACTACTAATGACGTGCTGGGAGCTCTGATGTCTTTCAGAAGTGGTTCCGCTGCAGGGCTCGATGGTTTGTCACCACAGCACTTTAAAGACTTAGTTTGTGGTGCAAACGTTGACGTAGGTGGTACCCTTCTGAAATCGATCACTGATCTGGTGAACCTGATGCTATCTGGACGAGTACCCCATGAAATAACTAAAACCTTATATGGAGCAAATTTATGTGCCCTAAAAAAAAGGATGGTGGTATTCGTCCCATAGCAGTGGGTTCAACGATTCGGCGCGTCGTTTCCAAAATTTGCTGTAAAAAAATTCTTCCTTTAATATCTTCTAATTTTGTCCCAATTCAGTTAGGCTTTGGGGTAAAGGGGGGATGCGAAGCAGCTGTTCACGCTGCTCGCACATTCCTCCTTAACTCCCGGGAGGAGGTACTCCTTAAAATTGATGTGAAGAATGCCTTCAATTCAGTGGATCGGGGGGTCCTCCTCTCAGAAGTAAAAAATAAATTTCCACAGTTTTTCCCATACTTGGCGCAGTGCTACCGGGAACCTTCAAAGCTCGTACACAAAAAGAATGTTCTGAGCTCCGCTGTCGGCTGTCAGCAGGGGGATCCGCTTGGACCAGTTATTTTTAGTTTAGCCATACACCCTATAATTTCGGTTCTAAATTCCAAATTCAATGTTTGGTATTTGGATGATGGAACCTTGGGCGGCGAAGTGAGTTCGGTTTTGAAGGATTTAGAAATAATTATATCAAAATTTAAAACTATTGGCTTGGAACTTAATTTTGATAAATGTGAAATTTATATTCCAAATTCTTTTTCGGCCGAATCCAAACTGGACATATTAAATAAAATCAATATTTTAGCTCCGGGTATTAAAATTTTAAACGATGAGTCACTTCGCCTCTTAGGAGCACCTGTTTTAGAGGCCTCAGTTCCTCAATTTTTTACTGACTTAATTTCTAAATTCAAAAACACTTCCCATCATCTGTTAGATATTAATCCTCATATGGCAATGACCATCATTCGATTCTGCTTATTTGTTCCAAAATTTACTTATTTCGTTAGATGTTCACCTCTTTGGAAATTTAATAATTTATTGGAAAATTTGGATAATTTTATACAAAATACTCTATCTGAAATCTTAAATTGTCCGATAGATGATCAAGTATGGGCCCAGGCTTCTCTTCCGATCAGGTATGGAGGTCTGGGTATCCGCAAAATTTCTAGTGTCTCTCTGCCAGCTTTTCTTTCCTCTGCTTATAGTACACACACTCTCTTTGAAAAAATTATATCCCAGTCTTTGGGATCAATTGAGGTGTCGTACTTGGCAGAGGCAAGAAATGGTTGGTCAGCGATTAGCACAAATCAATTGCCGGTTTCTCTTCCTTCCCAGAGACAGTGGGATGACATTATTTGTAAAAAAACTTTTGACGCAATGTTAATGCAAGCAAATTCCAAAGACCGTGCTCGTCTTCTCGCTGTCTCTGCGAAAGAATCCGGACACTGGCTCCATGCTATCCCTTCTGCTAATCTGGGCACTCTTTTAAACCACGCCACTCTTGCAGTGGTAGTTGGTCTTAGGCTTGGCGCCAAAATAACCCAGCCTCACCGTTGCCACTGCGGTGACCACGTCGACGCTTACGGTCATCACGGGCTCTCCTGTTCGAAGAGCGCTGGTCGTTTCTCCCGCCACAATGCCCTCAACGACATCATCCGCAGGTCTCTTGCTACTGCTCACGTGCCAGCTGTATTAGAACCTATTGGTTTGGCACGTAGTGATGGCAAGAGACCTGATGGTATGACGCTTGTTCCTTGGAGGACAGGGAGGTCGCTTGTGTGGGATGCCACCTGTGTAGATACTCTAGCTGCTTCCCACATCCATGCGACCTCCTCTGTGGCGGGTGCAGCGGCTACTAGCGCCGAACAGGCTAAGAGGCGCAAATATGAGAAACTTGACAGTGGTTTCATATTTGCGCCTTTTGGTGTAGAGACCCTGGGGCCGTGGGGCCCGGAGGCTCGCGCACTTTTTTTAGAGATATCAAAAAAGGTGATCGAGTCTACCGGGGATCCAAGAGCTGGCAGCTACCTTGGCCAAAGGATTAGCCTGGCCATCCAAAGAGGTAATGCTGCCAGCATCTTGGGTACTATGCCACACTGCGGTGGCTTGGATGGGGTTTTAGATTTTAATTAGTTTTTATTTTAGTTTTAATTTTAGAATTAAATTTAGGTTTATAGTATTGTATATATGAAATTTTCTATCTATAATATAATAAAAATGCCATGCAAGCTGTAAAAAAAATTATATAAATGTAAGTTTTTATTTTAGTTTTAATTTTAGAGTAAATTTAGGTTTAATGTAGTATTCATCTAGCCTTTTGCTTTAATTCCAAAACACATGCGTATGATTGAGTGGTCATTACTCATTACCGTTTATAACTTTATACAAATAATTGCCGTTACGTACAGTGGCCCACTCGCCTCTGTACAGAGTACAGTGTACATACTCTACATGAGCACCACTTACTTGCCAGTATATGAATATATAGTACCTACCTTTACAATAAGTTTATGTTAACATTTGTTTTAAAATTTCGATGAAAGATCGCATTTGTAGCTTCATTTGATCAAATTATTATTAGGCAGGAAATTGATGAACAACGCGTAATCTAAATCAGTGGGGGTAAATTAGATTTTTTTGGAGGAAATACAAGATATTCCTTGAGTGGGTACATTAAGAACACTAAAGGTTGCACTAAGGAGCGAATTTTTTTTAATTCGGTACCCAAAGGGGTAAAAAAGTGGTAGGGTTTTATGTTGTTTTTTTTTACTCATGAGGACGGACATTTTTAACAAAGCTCTGAGATTCTAGATATTAGTGTAACTTTTCAAGTTAACATCTACTTAGTCTCAATTTTCAAGTTACGTAATTTTAACTGTCCGTTTACTACTACACATACATAAAGCTTTAATTTATGTACCTATGTGTAAACAATAGTTTTAGGTAGTTTCAGTTGCAATTCGGGCGGTTAAAGTTAAGTTACCCAGGTTAAACATTTGCCCGTAAAAGAAATTAATAGCCTGATCATGGCCTTAACCATTTTTTTTAACTTTAGTAGTACTTAAATGTTTTTGTTTCTATAAGAAGATAATTTAGTAGATAGGTACAATTAATAAAGAAGTGGACCGCGCAGACTCCCCTGAACCGTCCTAATTATAAAAAACGCAAATTCTTTAACACACAGAATTACAATGCTCTATTTGAAATACCATCACAATTGTTCGCTTCTGTAAGGCCGAGCACTGTTATGAACAAGTACCAATACAGTTTTGGCTTTAGATAATTTTTTGCGTAAGTACCTACTTTCGGGGTCCCACACTCGGGTAGCCCTCTCAAACCGCGTGGCAGTACTTTAAAAACAATTAAAGTTATGCTATGGGCCTCCGAAATGGGGATGGGTTACATGGAGTATAATTATTATTGATAAAAATAAAAAAATACTAGCTAATGCTCTCGATTTGGATGCATGGATTTAGGTTATTCAAAAATCCCGTGGGAATTCTTTGATTATAATATTTATAACTTACTTAGGGCCGATTTCACCAACGTAAAATAAGTCTTATCCGAGCGTAAAGATATTTTGACAGTATTTTCAATACAAAAACTGTCAGAACGCCCACTTTATTCCTCGGTAAAACGTCATTTGACGTTGGTGAAATCGGCACTTAATCATTGCTTATGATACCTATGCAACTTTTGAATAAATGCTTCTTTTTTTCTTATCTATCTAATAGTTTCAAGATTCAAGCTATTTCTAAATGTCTAACTAAGTATGTTAAATCCAGTTCAACCGTGAAAAGGTTACATACATTGAAAACCAATAAGTAGGTACCTATACCTAGTTATTGCCCAATCGTTTTGTGATCGGGCTCAATTGATTCCTAGACTTCAAAGAGCTTCCCTTTTCACAGAATGTATCGAAGTACAATATAAATTAATAAAAAAATAATGTAAATGAAAAAAAAAACTAAAAATATTTACTTAAGTAATAAAATAAATTCTGCATTTATACCGTAAATATTTTTTTGGGAAAATAGTAAATATTGCATTTTTATTAGTTGCAAATTGCAATTCTCGCAGTCATGTAACCCCGAGAAAATCCCCGATCCGCGATCAGCAAGACCGAATACGACATAATCCGGTACAAGTGGCCGCCTCAAGGGATGCCTGGGAACGGCGACCCGCGCTCGCTCGCGGCCGAGGCCTGGGCACCAGCACGGGGGAGGGCTCACTGTGGGACTGCGCCGTTGATACATTCCTACAAGCCCGAAGATATACAGAAAGAGAAGATATCAGTGTGGTTAGTCCGAGTTTTAATTCGTTTGATCGTAAAAGTTAACTGTGACATTAGCATCAAAGTAAAATGAACCATAATAGTATCGATTTATATTAAAGTCACAAATTCAATACAGACGATTTTAATTGGAGCGTTTTCGTTACGTAAACGTATGAGAATACATACACGAAATTGAGCTCTAACTCAATACTGTTATGGTTTACTTTATTTTGGTGGTAATGTCATAGTTTACTATTTATAGTTAACTATCCAATCTTGTATTAACCCTACAATAGACGAAATGTCACGTACATTTGAAAGAACTTTCAGTGTTTAGTAGGGCCAGGGCAGACACGATGTTTTTGCGTTTGATCGCGCCATCGAACTTCTGAAAAGCGATTAAAAATCGCAAAATCGCCGGTCGCTCCGCTGCTAAAAGCATCGTGTCTGTCCGGACCGTAATACATAATTTATAGAAAAAACAATAATCGTTAGAAAAGCAATGATAACAATAATCGTACTATACATCATAATCAGAAACCCATTAACGTCTCACTACTGATCGCAGGTCTCCTCTGAAAGAAGGGTTATAGCACGGTAATATTATCTGTATACAGTATTGTAACTTCATACAAACGGACGAAGCGCGAGCTATGCTTACGCGCCTCGATCTCGGTAAGCGCTCGGTACGCAGACAGTCGCGACGGTGCCGCAGTGACGAACGGACGGTGTTATGTTTTTTAACAATAACTGCGCAATTTTTTTACTAAAAATAAGTTCAAGTACATATTTAATATGACGAGGAGGATATATTGTGCTGTTTTTGGTTGCATGAATTCGTCAATAACGCATCCAGAGATAACTTTTTTTAAATTACCTGGAAACTCTGAAAGGTAAGACTCTAAAATAATTTTACTTACTAGTAGGTAGGTACAAAATGTGTGTATTTTTAATGGATAAGGTATTTCCTTTTATCTCCCGAAAAAAAGATGTCTGGATTAATAAATAAAGTGAATAGAGTAAAGGAAAGTGATTGACACGAGTGAAATAGGTAGTTATAGGCGGTTCATGAATCACGATACGGTACGTACGCTTGTGTTAAAACCTCGGGGCATGTGTGTTTTGTTTTGTTAGTTTGTATAATTCAATGTAAAGACGTGGTATTTTATTATTAATAATACAGCCGACTCTCGTTGATTCGAAACTCGAGGGACTATTACGAGATATAATAAGGGAAATATTACGAATTATCGAGTGTTTGAAATATCAAATGGTTCGAAATTTTTAAGAGAAAATAAATAAAATTTCGAATTATTAAGTGTTGATGTTTTTGATGCTTAGAGTAGACGCGAACTCTTTTGCTTTTTCCTTTAACAAGTTTCCGCTAATAGACACTTTTTGTCCTCTACACTGCTGCTATAACAACATATACCACTAAAAACCGTTTTTTTCTCTCGGTATTTCGCATTCTCTTCGCATTTTTATTGAACACTTCCTATTTAATTCACAAAGTATTTTATTTGTTTATATAAAAAAAAGTATATTTACAATCACAAAACTAAATGGAAACACAAAGTAGGCAAATGTAATTAAAATGCTGGAGGCGGGCAGCCCTATCGCATGTTTACGTACCGCGCGGCTGTAGGCATTTATGTCAAAGATACGGCCGAGTTACAATACTGTATACAGATAATATTACCGTGGTTATAGGCCATAGTCAACCAAGCTGGCGCAATGCGAGTTGGCGGACTTCACATACCTTTGAGAGCATTATAAAGAACTCGCAGGCGTGCAAGTCTCCTCGCGATGTTTTCCTTCCCGTTGAAACATGTGATATTTAATTGCGTACTAATACATATTGCACTATAATAGAGTCAAATGATACTTAATATCATGTACATTTTTCTCAAGGTAGGAAGTTTTCTAACGAAAAACATAGCTATCCTATATTTTCATGTAATGGAAGTTTCATTACCCAACCTACAGAAAAAAATTAAAAAATCAACATGGCATACATTTTTTGTACACAGCAACGAGGCTTTATCTAAACTTCTAAAGCGATCAGCGTAAGGTAAAAACGGGGTCTCTAGGAAAACAATGCGTATCTCCGCATTTTTATATCCTTGGCGTGGAACTTTCAGATTGGAATATTTAGCAGCCGTAATGCGGAATTAATTTGCGATCGCCCCAGGAAAGTATCGCTAATCCGCAGTGTTCTGTGGTTATGAGGTACGATTGTGTGGGTTGAGCAGTTCTTGTTTTAGGGGATGTAAACGACGACTGATCTCATGAATTGTTTTTAAGCTACCCAATGTTTCACCCGATTCGATTTTAGTTACTAGGAAAAGCAACATTACTTAGTTAGCCAACGAACTATACTATTTTATCTAACTTCATTAATAATAATTGAAGGAAGTTCTCATTTTAGACGCGTATTTTTTTCTCGTAATCTTAAACCAGGTTTTGCCCATTGAAGGGCAGAAACGATATTCTTTCTTCTTCTTTATCATCCAATAGACTACCATGAAGTATACATAGACGAAGAGCTGATGGTCGTTGGGGTCCCAAGGTGTTGGAGTGACGACCCCGCACCGGGAAGCGCTGTGTTGGCAGACCCCCCCACTAGGTGGACCGACGACATCAAACGAGTCGCAGGGAGGCGCTGGATTCAGGCGGCGCAAGACCGAAGCCTCTGGAGGTCCATGCAGGAGACCTTTGTCGAGCAGTGAACGTCTATTGGTTGATAAGAAGAAGAAAAAGACGACCACGGTGCGACAAACATGTGCTTGCACAAGCTTCGGTCTTGCGCCCCCTGTATTCTGCGGCTCACTTCGACTCGTCTGATATCATCGGTCCACCTAGTGGGGGATCTTCCAACACTGCGCTTACCGGCGCTGGGTCGCCACTCCAGTACCTTGGGACCCCACCGAATATCAGCTCTTCGAAACTTCGACGTATAGGTGCCCCGCTCATTTCCAGTTCACTCAGAACTTCAGATGAACTACGTCGGTCCCTCTGGTTCTCCAACGGATCTCCTCATTTCTTATTTCATCTCGCAAGGATACCTTCTCCGAGTATAGCTCTCTCCACATCGCCCGCTGAGGGACAATTAGTGTTGTGAGATGAGGCCCAAAGTTAGTGACCCTTTTTTGGATCCATATAAAAGTCATCACTGACAATACGCACATTTCGAAACTTGAATGTCCGCAAGTGTAAATTAAAAATTTAAAACACTTCCGACATGTGAATCTATGGCCGGACTATGTACGATATACGTGACAGCCTGTTACCCAGTTTTCTGCTACATCATCAGATCCCCCTCCTCGATCCTCGGACCTCGATCATCGTCTATCTAACACCTTCTCATTGAGACCATTCTAATGAGCCCAAACACACTATATCTGCTGTACTGTAAGTTGCTGAGGAGTTGGGTATCCCGCAGACTACTTGATGCTGCAGCATTAGCTCAAGGTTATCATGCCTTGGAAACACCCCTCTTTTTGCGTCGGGGGTAAAAAATCGCAAGGCAAGGCCGCAGTAATATTAATTACCTACCTATTATTAGCTGCATTTGCTTAATAGTACTTAAGTATACCTACTTACTCATAATTAAAAGAAGGGCCTTTTAATGACAAAAACAAATTACCTCATTAAAAAACTAAACAAACTCTAATGTTGGGATGATGCATCTAATCAAAGGGAGATACCTAGATGCGTTCAAAAGGGGAGGAAGGGAGTGGAGGAGGTGAATGGGGGGATAGGGGAGGGTAAGTACACGGTAGCCGTGGCGTTAAGTGGCTCTCGCAGTAAAATCATCATAAACTTGTGTCTTGCTATAAGAAGTCCAGGTAAAGGGGTTATTGGATCTCACAATAAACACTAAACATTTTTCTTAAAATTTAATCATAATATATCTACTTCATAGATGATACTTGCTTTTAGTAAGAATATTAATTTTATTTTGTCATATTTAAAACTGTTTTTTTTATATACTGGTTGCTTTTGATTAATGAACAATTGTTTTTTCTTCGATCAGTGAAGTATATAAATAGGAACCATGGTGTTGGTCGTCAAAAACTCGGTTGGTCGTGAAAATCGTAGAAACGAATTTTTCTCGTGCACTTGTAGAACTTTTCATATACTTTTGAATAGGTTTAAGAGTTGTAAGAATATGTGTTGTACATTTTGAAAAAATTATATTAAAATAAAAAATGTTTTTGTTTAATAATTCGAGAGAAGAGAACTTATTTTTCACGAAAGCTTCTTGAGTTAGATTTCTTATGAGACAGATAAAAATATTTAAAACGGTAACTAGGTACTTATCTAGTATTCACTAAAAACAATTCGCTTTAGAAAACAATACAGCTACCCACCTATTTATCGTGTCCACATAATTAATTTTAATTAACAAAACATCTTATTAACTAATATATATAGACATCTATAATTTACGCAGGTTCCAAAATGGCCTGCGCCTGTACTAGACCACCCGAGCTCGAGTGTTCTTAAACCCTTCACTAGTTCTGTCTGCTGGATACTTTGAGTTATATTAAAAAATGTGAAGATTTTTACAAAAAATATAGAATGTACCTAATATCGCCCGATGAGAAGAATTTATTTAGAATTATCTACGAGTATACTTCTACACTAATATTATAAAGAGGAAAGATTTTTTGTTTGTTAGTTTATACCGAATAGGCTCTGAAACTACTGGACCGATTTTAGCCACTCTTTCACCAATAGACAGCTAAATTATTATTAGGAAGTAACATAGGCTAATAAAGGCTATTTAAAAAAATTAGAGATTCTTAAGAAAATTGTAATAATGTAACGCAAAGTAGCAAAATTTTGCCTATAAAATTCATTATTTGACGTGTGCCGAGAAAACTATTGATAAATAAAAATTGTGTACATACTACATGATCAAAGTACCTACTTATTATTCTCTACAAAAAAGTCCGCGAGCGAATACCTATATTTAACTATCTTAGTTAAGTGACAATAGGTAGTAGCTTTTGTGTTCTAAAATTTAATTAGATCGCTTTTATTATCGTGGTATTAATTCTTCCTTACTAATACGTCATACTAATATTATAAATGCGAAAGTGTGTTTGTTTGTTGGTTTGTTGGTTTGTCTTTCAATCACGCCGCAACAGAGCTACGGATCGACCGCAACAGAGCTACGGGAGTTGAGGACCTAGAGAGTGACATAGGCTCCTTTTTATCCCAGAAAATCAAAGTTCCCGAGGGATTTTAAAAACTACATCCACGCGGACGAAGTCGCGGGCATCAGCTAGTTTATAGTAATTTGACCGCCCGCGCCGGTAGAAACAAACGTTGGTTAGGTACATTCGTATTGTAGTATTAATTATTCTTCCTTGCAAATATTATAAATGCGAAAGTGTGTTTGTTTGTTGGTTTGTCCTTCAATCACGCTGCAAGAACGCTACGGAACGACGTGATTATTTGCATGGGTATAGTTGATAACCTGGAGGGTGACATAGGCTACATTTTATTTTTATTCAAAGAGTACCCGTTTTTATTTGATTTTTATTCAGAGTTTCGGGATTTAAAAACTAAATCCACGCGGACGATGTCACGGGCATCAGCTAGTATAATATAAAAAGAAATAAGCGTTTATACTTTTTCTCATACTGTTTCTAAAGCGAAAAATCTGAAATCTGTACGAATTAAAGTGTCTGTCTGTGATTTCGAAATAACTGCCTCTTTTAATGCTCATGAATAATGATAAATGTACCTAGCTACCTAATTAATATGATTATATCTGAACGAAACCATTTACGACCCAAACACGTTTTTTAAGTATATCTGTTTGTTGGTCGGTTCGTATGTCTGTTTACGTACCTACCAACTGGTTAATCTTCGGAATGGCTAAACCGTTTTTGACGTGGACAAGTAGAGGATTATACTAAGAGTCACATGGGCTAACATAGGTATATTGATAAGTAATGATGATAATATAGGCTTTTTTAACCAACTTTCAAAATGGGAAGTGGCGTTTTCAATCCAAGTATGTCTATCGATATTATCCTCGATATATCTAGACCAATTTGAGTATTTTTTAAGAGGTGTGTTACCTATATATAATTGACCTGTGTATCTGTGTGTCGGCTCCCTCGTAGCTCCCTACGAATGGACCGATTTTGATGCGGATTTTTCTGTATGACAGCCATGCAACGTGCTGGTTCTTAGCTATAATTTATGAAGATCAGGCGTTTGAAGATCATCAGCTCATTACCTAACTTTGACTAGTGCGATTGATTTGGGTGCCTACCTATTGTTACCTACTTTGGATTATTTCCAAGACATGGTAACCTTGAGCTGATGCTGCAGCGTCAAGTAGTCTGCGGGATTACCAAATTCTTAGCAACTTATAGCAGATTATATAGCGTTTGGGCTCATTAGAATGGTCTCAATGAGTAGGTGTTAGATAGACGATCGAGGATCGATCGCTCCATCATCTGCAGAGTCTCCTCGACTCTGATGATGGAGCAGAAAACTATCGTACATCTGATCATAGATTCAAATATATATCGGGAGTGTTTTAAAGGAGGTTGGCGAATTTTGACCCAACATTTATAAAAACCGTTCAGATTCAGAAATCATTTAATTTTAATTAATATTTTTAAGAGTATTTTTCTGTGTAAGCCCGATATTTTTAGAAGATGGGGATCAAAAATATAATTATTCACAAGTACACATTATAAATAACCGTTACATGGCAATACAAGTGAATATCATTTTTCTCCCAAATTTATTTGATAGACTTTGATGAACTTTTTTGTTAGGCTGGTTTACTAGAACAAGCATGAGAAGTTTGATTCGTGAACGTGGGCTTGAGGCCCACGGTTCAGTTCGTCTAGGTCAGAAACTCTATGGAATTCGCCAATCTCCTTTTTAATTTACACTTGCTTATCGGTACTGTGAGATAGATTAAGTATACCTATACTAGGTACAAATCACACTAATAAATAATTCAAAAGTAAAACAACACTAAGATAAAAAATATGTTTTGTTTGCTCTGGCTGACCATATAATAAACCCTTGATAAGGCTAAGAAAAGTATGAATGTTTGTGTTGGCAATTAAACGGGGGCAGAACAAACACCTCGTGGGTGGTCCGTGGACCCGGCCGAAGGCTGGACGGTGTGAATGAAGTAACTTACCTGTAAGAACAGACCTGCAGAGCTTATCGTATTTCTTACTCGACTACGGGAAAGTCAAAAGGAAGGGTTATGATTTTAGCTGTCTTTGTATGTTAGTATGTACCGTATGTTCCACCGTAGCGCCTGAACCCATTTCGATGAATGAGGTGTCAATCGATTCGGAATTATAGTCCAGGTGACATAGGGCTAGGTAAGTATATTTGATAGACATTTTAAACTATAGGGGCATAGGGCGAAGCAATGGCTGGATCATGCGTCATGCTCGTGAACGGGTGCCGCCAGCGGGAATGGGGCTACTTTCTGTCTGCCCGTCTTAACAGGTGTTGAATTATAATTAGGTATGTTTTTATGGAACTCATTGTGGAAACACTGCATACATAGCATAGTACCTATTTATTCTATTGAATTGTAAACTTGTTTTGAAAAGAGCAACCGTTTCTTGCTGGTTTTTCTCGGCAGGAAGGGCATTCTGAACCAGTGGTAGACGCATCGCCGATTCAAAAGCACTTGTAAAAAAAATTAATTATTTGAATAAAAAACATTTCTATTCTATTATATTCTATTCTATTCTAATATGTATAAGCATAATTAATTAACCTAGTAGGTATTTCTTATGTTTTACTTCTTAGAACTTATATGCATACAGCGGCACCGTGATGGTTTTCACATTAGAATTTCCGTTAAAAAATGGGTTGGTAAATAGTGCAAACTAATTTTCCCGGACTTTTTTACTTATCTACCGAAAACATAATAGTAAGGTAGGTACTTATCTAGTTCAATATTAATAGAAGGAAAAAACGATTCGTCGCAGCCTTATTAATGAAATTAAAACCAAATAAAAGAAACGCGTGGCCAACGCAACGCGCCCTCTCCAACGGTCACGTATGAGCGAATCCTCAATGGAAAACACACTTCGAATTACACACAATATTCTTTTAAAACACTAATAAATGCATATCATTATTAATAAGGAAATAGAGTTGAGTTTTGCACAATTTTTGCGCATATTATGGGAATATTGCGGTTCTGGCAACATTATCGGTAAAAAGGGTCAGGCGTAATTGAACTGCAATTTGTTTATACTGGGGACTTAGGAGATAATGGACAACGCTTTGATTAAAATTGAAGAGCCTTTGAGACTTTATTCATTTTCCCATGGAAAAAAATATGGTGTACTTAGGTTAGGTATACTTCCATAACATAATAATTATTGTTTAAATAATTATTAAGCATTTATTTATGGAAAGAGATAAATACAATTTTTCTCTTCAATAAACTAATTAACAAAATCTGAAGCATCAAAATTAAAGGTAATATAAAACAAAAGTATTTTTAGGTAGAGGTAATTATTAGTAGGTAGAGCACTGAGGAAATGTGCCTAGAACGTTCCAATGGTTAAAATATTATAATATTATAATAAAATATTATACCTACAATCATAACTAATATTTTTATACTTAACCAGCTGATGCCCGCGACTTCTTCCGCGTGGATTTAATTTTTAAAATCCCTCGGGAACTCTTTGATTTTCCGGGATGAAAAGTAGCTTATGTCACTCTCCAGGTCCTCAACTATATCCATGCAAAACTCACGTCGATCCGTGGCTCTGTTGTGGAGTGATTGAAGGACAAACCAACAAAGAAACACACTTTCGCATTTATAACATTATGATTAGGTATGTAGATATGATTTGTAGCTTGAATTAAATTAAAAATCATAGATTTTATTTACTTATGCTATTAATTTTTACGTTATGTTAGTAAGTATATATTTACTCTTTTTTTGTAAAATATAAATGAAAAAATTTACTTAAGTATGCTGAACATAAGCTCTTTCTATTTGCAAAGCCATAGACTAAGATTGTAGACTTAGGTGACTTTACTATCATCCTAATGGACAGCCTATAATAACCCTAATACTTAAAGCATAGTCAAATTCATCACAAATGTAATACCTAGGTATCTTTATGTAGGTACTAAACTTATTAATTGATTCCATAATCACATTACAACTCAAGGTATATTTTACCACCCGTTACGAATCTCTTTAAGTCAAACACCTGGCAAAAGTTAAGCATATTACAGTACCATCGTGCACATCCCTCATTTTACAATACTTGGACCCTCTCGATCCCACACAACCCTAAAATACTCGTAAAAATATTATTATAATTACATGCAAACCGTCCAACTTCCGCAATTTTTTTCGAGGGTAGAAAAGCTATCGCCCGATGATTAAAAGACAGCTAACTGCAAAAGAGAATGTTTCACAAAAAGTAAAGTTTCACATTAAATGAAATCTATATACCTATATAAAAGAAAGTGGTGTTAGTTACACTATTTATAACTCAAGAACGGATGAACCGATTTGGCTGAAAATTGGTGGAGAGGTAGCTTAGAACCAGGAGACGGACATAGGATACTTTTTATCCCGTTCGATTGCGTTTCCGTCATGTCACTATAAAACGTGGTATAGGAAAAACGCATCTGACATGGAATAACAAAACGCAAATGACAGTGGAATAACAAAACGTAAATGACAGCTAAACGTAATTTTGTCTTTGGTTATTTAAGGTAAAAAATTTGACAATTATAAAAAGTGTTATAATAAAGCATTACTGATATTATAAATGCGAAATGTGTTTGTTGGTTTGTCCTTCAATCACGTCGCAACAGAACAGCGGATTGATGCGATTTTTTGCATGGGTATAGTAATGGATGTAGTAGTGGTTCCTCAGACCGGGAGAGCTACTTTTTATTTCGGATAATGAAAGAGTTCCCGCGGGATTTTTAAAAACTAAATCCATGCGGACGAAGTCGCGGGCATCAGCTAGTTTAAAAATAAACACTTTTTGTTTTAATTTTCTGCACTCAGTTATCATCTGACATGGTGTCAGAAACCTTTTTGCGAATTTTGCTCTGAAAGATGCCAGTGAAATGTGAATGGTATATGTGAATTTTTCTTTTCTTTTTCTTGATCTCGAATAAACACTTATTATGGGCACACTATTCTAAAATTAGTAATAGATAATATTGCCTAAAATTACCTAACAAAATCGTACTAGGTATCCTAAAAAGTACCTACCGGTAGATTCTTATGTACCATAAATTACAAAAAAGGGTGTGATTTAAAAATATTCGGTTTTGTGATTCGGTTATAATAGAGTTTGTCAAAAATGGTCTACAGACACTGTAGGATAAATTTTTGAGAGCATTTTAGAGTAGGTGGAAAGTATTATAAAAGAAAAAAATATAAGAATTTTTCTTTTAGTTAGGTACATACCTTTTATTTAATCCACAGTTTAACAGAGATATTGCTTTGCACATTCTATTTTTAACCGACTTCAAAAAAGGAGGTTCTCAATTCGTCGGAATCTTTTTTTTTCATGTAGGTATGTTAACCGATTACTCGAAAACGTCTGAACGGATTTGGAAAGTTCTTTTTTGTGTCAAAGGGTATACTTCCCAGGTGGTCCCATTGAACTTTTATCGAAATCGGTGAAGCGGTTTTTAAAGTATCAACAATAAATTATAATATGCTTTGAACTGGCGCGGGTTTTTAAAAAGAATTTTTTATATTAAATTATTTACTGTTTCTTAACTTACTTTTTGCAGTTATCTCCCTTTTAGTTACCGGACAACAGTATAACTGTCAGTTTGACGTGATCTTTTTAGTGTTGTCGGTATTAATATGTAATTTGCCGGGATGGGTGCTCTGATAAGCGAGGGTGGGTGATTGATTAAATAAGTGTGCGAGGCAGATAGGTGGTGTATAATGCGTGAATTATAATTACGCCATAGCTATCGTATCATTTAGTTGAAATGATGATTCGTCAGAATTTTTTTGTGTGAAATTTTTTAGTGAAGAAGTAGTTTTTCACGAATGCCGCACTAGTGCCGACATTACCTATCTACTATTTATTTTCATTATAAATTATATTTATTTATTTATTTTATAATCGACCGAGCGAAGCGAAGGTCTTTGAGTCTACTTGAGTGAATTTGCACTTGTCCGTCCGTCCGTCCGTCCGTCCGTCCGTCTGTCAGAGCCTTATAACTTCTGAATTACTGAACGAAATTACTTCAATTTTAGATATAATATGTAAACCGATGGCCTCCAGCCGAAAATGGCTTAAAAAGTTATAAAAATCTTTATTTCAGGGGGGCTCTCATAGAAGCGAATGCGAAGAAAAAAAAAATTTTGCGTTTCATAGGTTTACAGTACCTCATTATAAAGATAATTTGGAACAGAGTACAAAAGTATTTTTTTTTTTAATTTTTTTCCTAAAATTGACGAAATGGGGGGCTTTCAAAGTGGAGATTATATTTGACCTCAGAACGGAATAACCATTGAAAGCTGGGGCTTGAAAGTTTTACAATTTTAGCGTAATATCATGTACTTGAACAACAAATACTAAAATTAGATAAATGTAATAAGGAAACTAAATTATTTAACTTTTAATGAGCAGCAACAACAGAACTTCACAATGATGTCAATAGATGGCGCTCTCATCTCATATAGCAAATGCAGCTTTATGTAACATACCTATTATTCAATTAAGATTATTATTTAGTCATTTAGCAAACATCAATAAAACTTCACGTTGCAGTTTGTTTTTACATATTTCTGATCGTGTCAATAGTTGACGCTGTGTACAAGTAATTTAATTTGAATGTTCCAAAAAACTATACCTAAGTTTGATTGAGGCCTTGAGGATTTCACTATAACAGTTCCCTAACCTTTACGGGCTACCTATGTTAAGTTAGTTGACACTTTCTGTCAACTTTGTTATTACGAACCTCTACGGGACAACTAAAGGTGAAAATGACATTGGGATGTTAGAATTGTATTTAGGGGCTACCTATGTAAAGAGACTTCTACAAATGGGATGATTTAGGTATGGTTGGTGAAAACGGGCATAATAATAATGTCAATTTTGATCGTCAATTATGGGAAACCGTTACCGCGAGGTCTCAGTTCGGGGCGAACCACTAGTTATTTATTGTTAAGTATTATAATATTTAATTTATTTTATTTGGTCTTGCGTCGCCTACATACAGCGGCTCCCTGCGACTTGTCTGATGTCGCCGGTCCACCTGGTGGGGGGTCTGCCAACACTGCGCGTACCAGCGCGAAGATTTCGTAACGTAGGTATATTTAATTGAAATACTCTTTATTGTAGGTACCTAAACCAGAAAAAAACATATACTAATACACAAAAACAATAAAATTAAGCAGTGGTAGGCAGGTACAATTGGCGACCTTATCGCTTTAAAGTTGGTTTAATACTCAAAGCTTTAAAGCGATCTCTACCAGGCAATGAGGCAACCATACAACAAGGATTGAGACAGTGAGAAAACTTCATGGGTTTTTTGTAACTTGTGTATGTAACACAAGTGACAAAAAACCCATGAAGTTTTTCACAAAAAAACAATTTTTGTTTCATTGTGTTTGTTTGCCTATATGCTATTCATTACTTACTATGTGTAGTAGTGAGAAATATCTACCTAGAAACATTTAAATTCATTCAAAACGGTACAGAACCGAGCTCTCCTACTAATCAATATTAAAACAGTGATTATAATAATATAATGAGCAGACGATAACACGTAGGTAGTGTACAGTACCGGCGCAGCGCGGACCGCACAGGTGGGCTTAATCAAATTATACAAATTGCAACATACAATATTCATTGCGTAGGGACGTGCTGATTGCAGACTGTCGAGGCTCTATTCATGCGCGGACATACCTAGGTAGGTATGTCCGCGTTGAACGAAAAGCTATGTTTAATACTTAGATTAAATCAAATCATCATCATCCAAATATTATACGTACTTACCTATCCTCTGTTGGATATGTCCAACGTTGTGTTAGGCAACGTTGGCGCTATGGGTCATTTTTACATAGCGCCAACGTTGCCTAATATCAGCCTTCCGCATCTATTTTATGCCTTCCACTTTCCGGATGTCGTCGCTCCATCTAGCTGGGGGACGCTATGCTCAGTTCGCCAATTCCTGTTCTCCCAGTCTTCGGTCCTCCGAAAAATGTGACTAGCCAACTGCAACTTCAATGTGCTAGCCTGCCTTGAGAGCTTTACGTCGGTACTTACCTACTTACGTAGGTATCTACTATCTACGGTAACTTTAGTTCCTTAAGGCACTGCGCAAACGTGGATACTTTTGTGTCCTGTGTCGGATGCAAGCCACTTATTTACATACAATAAGTGGATTGTATCCGACACAGGACACATAAAGTGTCTTGGTACGTTTGCGCAGTTGCTGGTTGATTTCATATTAATTAGTGTATGAAAATAAAATATTCAATGGTGGCTTTTATCCGACACAGGACGCACGTTTGCGCAGCGCTTAAATTCTCCTTAAAGAAATTCCGAGCATATCTCTTTCTAAGGAGAAGAGCTATGCTAAGGCACGACTTGAAATTTCTGGACTAGTTTAAAAAATAATACTAGTATTTTTGAAATCCCATAGATTAATTTTTAAGCTATTGCATAGCTTTTATCGCGGGCTTTGAACTAGGACAAACAGTTTGAGCGCGGCGACCGAATCAAGAAATTCCGTAACGAAAAAACCTTACACCGTCGTTCAGTAAGCGTTCAACATTTTAGAGGTTCTCAAGTAGCTCTATTTGGCGCAATGGGCGAGCGGCCGCTTTCTTTGTATGATGTCGCAGGTTCGAATCTCACTCGCGAAGTATTGACAGTTCGCTTTTCTTGTTTGTTTGTTTTTTAATTTTTTTTGCATAATTTTGACTGCAAAAAAAATATTGCATAAATATTATAATTGCATAAGTTGATAAAAAATGCTATGCAAGCTTTACCGCGGCAGTCCCCGAGTGCCACTTAATTTTTTTTTTGTCGTTCTTCTCTCCTCTCCGCCTGCTTTGGTAACTGCTTAGACTGGCGTACCAACTCGTACTCTACTTATCTATGATCTAAATTCTAAACTCTTACTCACCTACCTAATATCCAGCCCTAAGACTGCGACGTCACTTCGTCTGATGAAATGATGAATCTATATCGATACGAGATCTGATGAACAGCACTATGGACAATCGACAAGTGTGATTAATTCATGTTCAATAATGAGGTCGAGCTTTTTAGCTCGCCGCGAGCGACCGCCGCCCGCCATTGATTTGAGCCCAATTTGTCGCGATGCGGTGTGATGAATATTTGATCTGTCTGCGTATCGTTACATTTAATTATTTAAATTAATACGTGGGCTATTCTAAAAATAACTAGTGAAATGTAAAATAGATAGTTGGAATGTGAAAAAAGTTTATTTATAGCTTTTCAATATTTTCAAATTTTTCAATTTTTTAAAAAAATACTTAGACTGATCGCACTCTCAATCCGCTGTAACTAGACAGTTAAAATAGGACGGATCATTTTGGACATAATAAATCTAATATTTGTGTCATTATTTCAACATTCTCTCAAGTATTATTTCAACGAGGTTCCCGATCTATATTTAGCATAAATATAACAATAAGTACAAATAAAAAAATCCGTACACCTTGTCATGTTTTTCCCACACATCCGCACGGAAGTTCCCACCCATCACGCAAGATGGCGCGCGGCGGCACGCGCGCACGTGTCACTTGCCCTTGCTCATTTACTCTTGTTTTTATTGAAAACGCTCAAAATAATGGAAACAATGCCCCCCGCGCTCACCAACAAATAACAAGGGTTAAACCGTTAAAAACCAATTGAACCGCTCATTATTCACGCACTTTCAATGTTTGCGTAACATTCCTTTGTTTGAAATACCAAGTAGGTATAGGCTACACTTATGATTAAAAAACAATCACTGCAGTAAACGCTACTTACAAGGATACCTATTACGCATAATACTTATTCATCATACTGCCCTCTCTACCGGCTAGCTCCATCGGCTGCAGAGTGCAGACGCGGTTTAACGTGAAACAACCTTTAATTAAGAATGACGATTCGGGCCAAAAAAAGAAAGAGAATGGGTTTTTCTATCCATACGAGTATCTTAGTCGCAGTCAGATTTTGAAGTTGGCAGTGCTACATCCCCGTGCTTAAAAACAGAAGAAGTCATAATCACGAAGAAATAGCAACCCATTAACGTCTCATTACTGAGCGCAGGTCTCCTCTCAGAGAAGGGTTATATGGACCGTACTCACCACGCTGGCCCAATGCGTATCTTTGAGAAAATTATGGAGAGCTCTCAGGCGTGCAGGTTTCCTCTCACGATATTTTTCTTCACCGTTGAGGCATATGATATTTAATTACTTAAACGCAGACAACTCCAAAAACTCAGAGGTGTTTGCCCGGGATCGAACCTGGGACCCCCGAATAAGAGACCGCAGTCCTAACCACTAGGCTATCACTGCTTCTAAAAAGAAATATGTATTTCATTTACATTGAGCCAGTCAGCAATTGACCGCAGGGCGTAAGGTCGATATCTCATAATTATTTTAAGTAGGGTTATTATAAATTAGACACACTAGGTACATTTGTAATGATTTATTAAAACCTTACACCAGTCATTGTTCGTATTTATTTACAAATTGTGACAATCTGTTAAATTATGATAATAATAATAATTATTGAGTATTATAAAACGAACTGTGCACAACAATAATTATTTATTAATCTGTGCAGAAATTGGTTAAAACTTAAAATTAAGAGACCTTTCGAAAATTAAATCAATTTCTAATTCAAAACTCCAAACAAAACACAACACAATACAAATATATTCGAAAGCAAGCCAAATTCCAAAATTAAACTTTATTCAACACCGAACTTGCATTTAAACATTTTGCAACTTTTTAATATTATTCTTTTGCATTAAAGTAAAGTTTGGTTTAGTTAAGATTAGGTTTTTTAAATTGCTGGCAAAGAATTTAGAACCTTGAAGTACCTAGGCAAGTAGCAACTATGCTAGCCAAATCCTACAACCATATAAGAAAAAAAAAACACATAAAATGTAATTTGATCGAATTAAATCTAATAAAAATGAGTACAAGCACACATAATATATTGTTTAAGCAATTAAACGAAATAGAAAAGAATGGCACGAGTACACAACAGCTTTTAACAACTTTATAATAATGGGCGGACATGATTACATATAAGGCACCTTCATTAATTATTATATTATATTGTAATTATTAATAAATATAATTAGCATCAAATTATAAATGTATAAAGAAAGTATGCTTAAGCAATGTTTTAAATAGGACTCATACAATACGCACCATAATGGCCCTAGAAC
The DNA here is from genome assembly GCA_029955525.1 of Oeneis ivallda. NCBI lineage: Eukaryota > Metazoa > Arthropoda > Insecta > Lepidoptera > Nymphalidae > Oeneis > Oeneis ivallda. The sequence goes on along the minus strand of JARPMR010000024.1, from coordinate 16,583,598 downwards.
AGTTTAAGGCCAGCACATTGACCCAACACGTTGGTCTCATGTGTACTAGGCCTTATTACTATTAGTATCATAGTACCTAATAGTAAAATGTTTAAGATATTAAAAAAAACTGTCAGAGCTGTAAAAGTAATCATACCCGAACAATAAATTAAATATTAAATTCTAATGTATTAATAATTTAATAAATTCTAATTATTACTACAAACTAAAATTAATTTCCATTTGGTATATGATTTATGGGGTAAGGTAATAAATTAGTAAAATCAGTCTATACTATGTGAGACGTCGGTGGTTAGTACACAATTTTATGGGGCCACAATATTATAGGTATAGGTTGATGATTAAACTACAGAAAATATTTATTATACAGAATATTTTGATCGAGTAATTATTATATCACTCTACGATTAACATAATATACATTTTGATAACGTCCAGGGGAATCGGCTCTGAAACTGAAGCACAGGGCTTCCTAGTTCAGCTTCAGGAGCAATTTTTGTGAATTAATTAAACATTATATAATATTAAGGGGTACCCCACTCTTATAAAAATTGTAATTAGGTTAGTAATTAAGTAGTGTTCAATTTTGTGTTTTTGATAAATAAATAATTCTTATTCTTATTATTCTTAAATATTAGCGACCTATCTAATTTTAATCGAGGCAGTAAATGCTGATTAAAATATCTACAGTCAATTTTATTTATACAACATATTTATATAATGATAAAAAAGAACTATGCTTATGGATGCATATATAGATACAACAACATATACCTTAGGACTGCTGTGAGATTGGCAATCACCTCTGATTGGCTGGTAGTCTCTCGCTATTAATTAAAATGCATTGATGCAGACAGAATAATAAATAAATAATAATAACCACAATAATATTGACATTTTCAATAATAACGCAAACCTATTTAAAAACCAAATACATAAACTTTTTCTGACCTCATAAGCAAGCAACAACCTAGGTTTATATAGCTATAAACCTAGGTTTATGGCTATAACACGGCTAAAACTATCTTACTGTTACATATTCAACCAATCAACGATGACTGCGACCGTCAAACTGATGCAATCGTTTTTAGACAATTCCACACTAGCCCATGCAAGCCAAATTAAAATGTCTGAAATATCCTATTGCTTAATATTTAAGTGTTACTTATATCACAAAACCTTTCCCGCTATTGTATCTATTTCTAATATAATCATTAGTCAATATCCGAAGTAGTTGCACAAACATCAATAACTACACATTATTTGAGTATTTAGACAATGTATTAGAAACCACCTCGCTGTCTTTTTTCACACTTTAATCGTAAAATAATAACAATATACTAAGTTAGAGAGCATACAAAGAGTAATTACCTATTGAAATCGTAGTCAGCAGACAGACGTCCACTACTGGACAATGGTCCTTTATTATTATTGGCCTTAGAGCCTGGTTCACCACCTTTTGACAAGTGTCGGATAGCTTATTCGCATATTTTGTCTTTGTCACTTGACATAAAGTAAGAAAGTGACAAAATTTACGGTTAGGCTATCCGACACTTATCAGAAGGTGGTGAAACAGGCCCTTAGTCTTGCGGCACTTGCATCTTTTGGCTCCATGCGACCCTTCTTAGGTATACTACCATTTACCAACGCTTATGGCTTGGTTCACCACTTGCTGATAAAGTGCCTGATATATATCTAACAGATAAAATATCAGCTAGATAAATCTGTTTGATATCTTTTTGAGTTTAACGGCCAGATTGACTTATCAGATACCTACCGAAACAGAACTTCAAATTCAAAACACTTTTTCTCATTGGGTGAGCAAAAACGACTTACTCGCTAGTTTTGGGCAGCAAAGGCGCCCTTTTTGAGCTAGAGAGGTGAAAAATAGTTTTCCCTATTAAAAAGTCCAAAATTTTAAATTTTAAAGAACTTTTTGCATTCTAGGATAGTTGGCTACACACATAATATTTAGCATTGCCGATTTAGAAACGCCGATCGCTGCCGCTAAAATTAGCCAAATGTCTAAAACCTTTTAGACATCCAGGCCAGACGTATCTATGCCAGGCTAAACATAATGAAGGAGAAGTACAAAGCAATAAGCCAGGCTAATATGGAAGAGTGCTTCTGACCTGAAGGAGACCTATGCCCACAAGTGGACCGGCGGATATGAATAAAGTACTTAAGTATATATATGTCGCAGTAAGATGTGTTGTAGTTGTTATATATCTATATCCCTACTGTAATATAGTTATACGAAAGCAATTCATAACTATCTTACTAGACTAATCTAGTGAAATGATTATTTCAGTAAGATAGTAACGAACCGCAAATCGAAGCGGGGTGAAGAATGCGATACATTTTTAGATTGTTATTCCCACAAGTACAACGCCAACATTTCAATTCTAGAGTGCTAGAACCGAATTGTAGGAGTTGTAAGTACTTAATAACGCCCTTATTTTATTATTTTCTTAAAAAATATACTTACATAATTATTTCAATAGATTAATCTAGTAAGATAGTTATATTACTAGATCGTGCTAGTATCATAGCTATATATTACGGTACATAGCTAAATCCCTAGCGATATAACTATATCGCGGCTTCAACCATCTTACTGCGACATATACATAGAATTGGTGGACATAATAGCTTCATAAAAAATAATCAACAAACATTCAAAGGACGTTGAAATCTTAAAGTCAAGATTATCCCGGTGACCGTAAAACGGAACGACCTTACTCGGTAATAATATAACAAGTATTGGCAAATAAACGCGGCCTCTGCACCAACATTGACAGAAGCGTGTGGGTATATAAGGTGAAGACACATCGTTCAAATAAATCTAGATATATTTTTAAGCCATATTTTTACGATTTTTGCACTGGAAAATATAGTTACAACAAATGCAACATATCTCCTGAGACAATATTAGGATGCAAGATATCGCAACGAAAAAAAAAGAAAGTTTACCTAACTTTGGAGGTAAATCGGCGATAGATGTTTTTCATTGATTAGCTCCTAGATGAGATTAGGTTAGTAAATGTTAGTTCACCTTCATTCATTCGTCTAAATTCTAAACCATCGCCGACCACACCCTAGTTACTCAATATATCCTAATTTTTCAAAAATATAGGCATATTAAAAATTGGAGACGCCATTGTATGAGATTATTTTCTACCAGAAGTTACACGAAATTGTAGGTACTTTACAACAATATCTCTGTAGATAAACTGGCAACTAGCCGTCACCGAAACCACCTATTGAATTAATTGTATTATATTATTAATATTATAGTATACAGAATTAGTTAATACAGAGTTTTTATATTTTAACAGAAAAATAAATCGAACCCAGAACTTTAGTTTTCACAGCGAATGTATGCACCGGTGAGTTATTACTAAAGGTCTCCATAACGAATAACCTTAACACAGAATCACAATATAGAGGTGTCAAAAGCGAATTGCTTGAAAATTACAAGTACCAATATGACATAAAACCAGAAACACACAGAAACCGCGTAGGAAAAGTATCCAACAACGGTGTGTAGAAGTAAAGCCGCGTTGAAGCACTGAACACTAATGTTTCTTAGTTTACTTACAACAACAACCACCGAATGTGTTGTGAAAACACATTCAGTAGGTATTGTTGGTACCTGCGCAACCACATGTGTAAACAACGCACCAGTGGACCAAGAGATGTGAAAGTAGCACGAAATATTCCTTGACTCAAGACCAAGGCCTGTGGAAGTCCATGCAAAACACCTTTGTCCAGCAGTGGACGTCTATCAGTTGACAAAGAAGAAAAAAGAAAGAAATTCCTTGACGAATATTAAAGGGCTGGAAAGGGTTGGTGAAATTTTTATGAAGAACATTTTTTAAACAGTGAATCACTACAGACATTGTAACAAGTGTTTGAACAGAATAACTGTTGAGATTTTACGGCAAAAATTTCAACAGTTATTCTGTTCAAATCAAAGCAGATCTGCTGATCTGCTTTGCTTACATACCTGAGGTAGTCTTAACTTGCGATAAGAGCCGCAAGTTGACCAGCATGAAAATAATTTTTGAATTCCTTAAGTAGACGCAGTTTGAACACGTTTACTGGTCGGTGGGTCTCGCGTAGGACTGTACACGCGTACACGCGCGTTTCCGTCATGCTTTGTCTGTTTAAGCCTTAGCAGCCGGGTCTTTTTGTCGAGAAATCATCATGCGTGAAAATGTGTTGGCAAACACCGAAGAGCAAATTATGCAAACGACTCGTCAGAAAAACCTATATTTTGCAATTTTATATGCAAATTGTTGGTACCTAAATCTTGATACCGAGAATAATGTGTTCAAAAAATACCTACCAGTATTTAGCTTATTCATCTATGAAACACGAGATCAAGCCAAGAAAGTTACCTATTGGCATGAAATTATCAGAAGGTAGCAGCCCCGAGTTGGGAAGTGGTGGTGGTCTCGGGTTATTTGATAAAATATTACAATTAAAATGTTGCGCTAAAATCACAGTAAATTAAATTCGTTGATTCAAATAATCACATGCATAGCATACAGAAAGAAAAAGTTTTCTTAAAATAGGTAACTGTTTTAGTAGGCTTTATTTATGCAAGGTTAATTTCAAAATACCACCCTTTAATAAATAACATTTGTTTTCAAACATTATTCACTGACTTTTTATAAGACGCACATTGTATGCATCAAAAAATTCAAAAGGTTTTATTTTTCATGCAAAAATAAGAATATTTTTACTTTTATATGGATGTATGAGGATAAATTTTTTTTAAAGAACTTTAACCGCAAATAGTTTGCAGAAGCTGGTAATTTAAAATTAACCCTATACTATATCGACATTTGGCGATTTATTTAGTATAATATAATTATCTTTGACTTTTTAAAAATTCAATTTAGTAATTTAATTTTATCGTATAATCATTTCCTATGATCTAAATTAGTTTTAGGCGTACATTGGTGCTAATTCTCGCAATTACAAGGAAAACGAAAACCAATCTCCATTGAGACTCATCACGCTACTAAAAATCACTCCACACATTAAGTTAAATATTATATTAATTAGTAATCTCACAACAGTTATTAGCACAACTCAATCTTACAGCTAAAGTGTGGCTAAGTCAAATATATCGCTTAATTGATGAACTAATCAGTTCGATTTGCCGAATCTGTATCGCACAGACTTGAGGAAGTCAGAAATGACGTAGCATATAACATGCCCCAATTCCATTCGCTACAAGTCCGTAACTGGTCCGAAAACGACCGTCGAGTTTGCCGTGGAGTTGGTCAAATTGTTTGCCAAGTTACTTGGTAAGTTGTTGGTCAAATTGTTTGTGGAATTGTTGTTAGAGTTGCTGGTGCGTCGGGTGCGCGGGTCGGGTTCGTTGTCGCTGGGCAGGGAGTCGGGTCCGTTGGCGATTTGGCCGTTGGTTCTGGAACGCATCTGCGTGACTAGACGTTCGAGTCTGCAAGTGAGGTTAGCCTTAAAATGTAGGAAAATATTCCTCGATTACACCAAAGAAATACTCAGGACCAATTTTTACCCGACTACGGCGAAGCCAAAAGGTATAGGTACCTAGGTAAAGGTAGGTATGTGTCTACGTTTATCCATAGAAGCGCCTCAACTACTGACAGTCCAGGCCCTATGGTGGAACAAGGATGACGGTTTTGATGCATGAGGTGTCAATCGATTCGCTATTATGCCACCCGATTGTCTGGTATGTGTGGTCCGAAGTTGCCGATCAAAATTGTACTCATTTGCATTGAATTAGAGCTCAATTTCGTGTTTGCATTCTTGTAAGTTTAGGTATGTACGATACGCTCCATAACGCTCCATGTTTAAAAGAGTTGTACTGAATTTGTGACTTTAAATCAATACAGTCAAGGAACATTTTATTTTGATGCTAATACCGTCAAATGAATACGATTTTGATCGGCAACTTTTAGACAATCGCAACTTTGCTATGGTCCGCCACATTAACGCTACATTTAACTAAAAAAAAAATACAGACAAGGTTCGGCAGGCAACTTTTAGGTTAAACAAAAAACATTTGTGAGACGACAGCTATTCGTTTTTTTAGGTATCTAAGCGAGCTCCATCTTAGGCTGCATCGTTACTCATCATCATCAACAGGTCTGATTACAGTCAAGGGCTAATCTATATATTTATAAATAAAAATCAATTTTTAAATACAATAACAATAAACTAAAACGATAAATATAGCAATGAACACTGAACAGACTTAAGGTGGAAACAAACTATCGGACGATAAGTGTGCACAGTCGTTTGGGACGCGGCTTGCGGGTCTATTCTGGTGTGGAGTCTGTGGCCTATTCTACAAAGAACAGCAAAGACAATATAGTCACCACGTTCACACAGAACACATTAATAGACTGGTTTTACAGCTGTTGACGAAGAAACACCATGTCGAGTAGTGAAAGTGAGTGATCCTCTGATGGTGATGATCCTCTGTGATCCTTCTGATGCACGGACGCGTCCCGCACCCCGTGCACACCGTCCGCGGACGTTTTCGGCTGACAAAAACATCCAGCGGGCCAGATTTCTCTCGGTTTCACAGTTCAGTTCTCGGTTGCACAGTTCAGTGTAAATTTATTATCCAGATACCCTATAAGTCGCGGCTGTCAGTCGCGTCCGATAATATAATTTGTTTCCACCTTTACTTAGGGTATGAGCACTGAGCAGTCGTACTTAAGGGTATGAACAGACTTACTTAAGGGCATGCTCCTCCGCGTTTATCTTGGCTCTCCGCGCGTCCGCAAGGTCCTTGCGCAGGCGCAGCCTCTCACATTCGGCGTCTTCCACGTTGCCATTCAGGCGGATTTCATTGGCTTCGAACCTAGTGATACCAAATTACATAGATGTATGTGATAGCGTTTTTACTTGCTTGCCTATATAGATACGTTCGCATGCAGTTAGGTTTTTAAAAATCCCGCGAGAAAACTTTGTTTTTCTGACCAAATTAGCCTAGGTATATGCACATTATTACTCGTGTGGTATATGACACTCTCAAGGGCCTTAACTATACTTACCTACCCATGCGAAAAACCAGTTGCTCCGTTGCTGCATGATTGAAGGACAAACCATTAAACAAACACATACCTATGAATACGATTTTCTTACAAAATCCCAAGAGAGTTAGGTAGGTATTATGTTCTTTGCACAGTCGCATAGCAGGTGTGTGAAACAAAGCTTGCGATTGTGTACCTAAGTAAATCTTATTGATTTGACAGCTTAAAACGTAACGTTTGATATACTCGTATGTATACGTTTCAAAATATCAAATGAATACGATTTGGGTAAACAATCGCACGGTAGAACAAGATAGTCCTCAACTCACCCGGCAGTGATCCTAAAGATTCGAAGTTCGTCCTCCAGTTTAACAATCCGATCCATCATGCGTCGCTTGTCAACTTCCGAAGCACGCAGAGAGTTCTAGAACAATAAAACAAGTAAGATGTTGTGAACAGTTGAACACCCGTTGAAGCTTTACTCGTACTCTTTCTCTCTCTGTCAATCATATGCGCAGAAGAGACTGAGAAAACTTCACTCTCTTTTCCTTTGCCTCGTTCACTCATACGTTTGCAAATAAGAGAACGAGACAAAGTAAATCAAACAGAACGTATATTTTCTGTGACTCTAACTCTTACTATGTGCCCCGCCCAGTTCGCGATACGCTGAGCTATGTCAGTGACTTTGGTTCTCCTACGGATCTCCTCATTTCTGATTTGATCTTGCAGGGATATACCGAGCATAGCTCTCTCCATCGCTCGCTGAATGACCCTGAGCCTTCTTATGAGGCCCATATTTAGCGATCATGTCTCGGATCCGTAAGTCATCACTGGCAACACGCACAGTTCGAAGAAGTTTAGTCTTCAGACACTGAGGGATTTTGGACGAAAAGACAGTTAAAGAAGAAAGATAGAAGATAGTTGGAAGAGCTGATGGTCGTTGGGGTCCCAAGGAGTGGCGACCCCGCACCGGGAAACCGACGACATCAAACGAGTCGCAGGGAGCCGCTGGATACAAGCGGAAGTCCATGCAGGAGACCCCCCCCCCCCCCCCGCGTAAAAGGACCGTTAATGGTGATGCGATTTTTTTTAAAGAATAAATTAGCTTAATATTCTCCTCTCCCCTCCAAATAAGCGGAAACTTGTGTTAGGAGTGGGTGCGACAATAGTGCAACGAGTGTGAATCGAAAAGTAGACCTTTCAGTTTTCAGTAGACCTTTAAGTTCCAATTTGATTATAATTTTAACCATTGCGAGTCAAAGAAAGTTCATCATTTGCAGCGTTTCAGTCAAGAGAAAAAGCTTGAGTAAGCGGCTGTATTTGGAAGGTTAATTTAATTTATTCGCAGACACGACTGGGAAATACTGAGTGCTGACCGCGTGCATCAATAGAGGTTCCATTGAGTACGGAGATCACGATGTGCACAAAATAATTACGACAGTTAACAATTAAAATATTAAAAAAAGAATGAAAACCCCGACTACTTTAAAGAATAACAATGAAAATATCAATTATCAAATTAATGAGAAAAAAATGAAATATATATTTTCGTAATCACCATTTCAAACCCTTTAATTTGATACCCCCCACTCAATAGGATTGAAGAAAAAAAATTTTTTGAACCTCACTAAATGGCGTCCAAAATCCGCCATTTTGAATTTTTAAAATTTTTATGTTCTTGCCAATCGCGCTGGCATGGCGAATCTAATGACGTGCCACTTATCAAAATCGGACCACGCATTTGGTCTCCAGAGTGCCACAAAGGAACAAACATACATACATAGACTGATAAACACATTACCACTCCCTTGCGTCGCGCATTCGGGTGAAAAGTGTAGTGGGCCGGCCATGAGAGTGGAGTTGAGATGATGAAGGACTAAATGATTTCGTATTAGGGGAAGACACATTCGTTAAGCTCAATAATCGACCGATAGAACCTTAGTTTGCCGACTTTTACTTTAGTAGCCCTACCTTTACATAGAAATCACAGACAGAAAAGAATGCTAAGATATCTATAGGCGAGCGAGAGCAAACAAATGGACATTCGTCACACCGCGGCTAATTCTGTTTGTTCCCTTACGTTACCGGCCACAAACGTGTAAACATACCTACGTGATACGTGTAATAGTAGATTAGTAGCCAAGGGCTGTAAGGCATCAATTGCAGCCCGAGATATTTAGGCGCACGAGCGCAGCGAGGGCGCCTATAGTTCGAGGGTGCAATTGATGTTTACACCCGAGCTAACTACTCTGCTTTACATCTCGATTGTGAGGTAAGTAGAAAAAACCGGCATTACAAGAATAAAACATTTTAAATTTTGAAAAGTTCTTGATATTGATGTCGTGTTTAGTACTCATAGTTGCTTTTAACATTGAAAAAATGCACCACAAACTAGATGGCTGCAGCTTTTTTGATAGCTCACTTAAGTATGTTAAGAATACAGTCTCAGATAAAGACTTTACTCGTTTTTCTTTTCGCCACTTCATGAACTCGTCGTAAGTTTTCAAATATCCCTCCTTAGAACTTTCAGGCAAAATATTGTTAATTGCTGCTTCAGCTTCCATTTTCATTGAATCGGGAGTGCAGCTTATATCTTCATCACTTGCAGAACTCATGTTATTTCCTAATTATCATGTAATTATAAAAAAATCCCAAAAGCAAACAATATTTAAAGTTTTCTATTACTGCCTTTTTTCATCTTTTTTTTTAATTTTTTTTTTCCAAGAACGAAATTGAGCTTCGCCGTTCGATATTTAAAATTGATGACTATTATACTCATACAAAGACAAGGCTGAATAGCGAAGCGACCTCTTTTGTCATAGATGTACGCGAACTTTTTGAAAGAGTGAAGAGTTTTTTTTAATTACTTACCGCCCTAGGGCTTTTCTAGCTACATTATTACCCTAGAGCGCTAATTGGTCACTTACAAGCCCCATTTGGGGGTAATAAGGACCTACTTGCCGAATATGAGAGATGTAAACGAACATTATTGTGCACATGAACTTTTTTAAGTTACATCTATATATAGAGGTGATTTTCTCATCTTAATATATATAAATTACGTGTCACGTTGTTTGTCCGCGATGGACTCCTAAACTACTTAACCGATTTTAATCAAACTTCGTAACTATCTCTAATTTGGTCCAACTTGAAAGAAAGGATAGTTTTTTTGGATTAGGGTAGTTTATTTGTTTTATTTATATAGATAAGTTGGCGGTACGAAGTTCGCCGGGTCAGCTAGTAGTAGATAATGCACGACATTGAAATAACATTTGCTTAATTCACTGTTAAATGTCCAATGGAATTTAGGTTAAGGCACATTGGGATACTCAAGGAATATTTTGTCTCTAGGTCCGAGTCAAGGAAGACGGAGGGTAGAGTGTAATTTTTCAAGTTAACATTAACTGGGCGTAGGTACACCTGTCCTTAAGCATGGTCAAAAAAGGGAAGGAAAAATTCTCCTGACGCGAATAATGCGACCTCGTGCCGGAAAGCGCAATGTTGGTAGACCTCCCTATGTGGACTAACGAAATTAGACGAGTCGCAGAGATGCGCTAGATATACAGGCGACACAAGTCCGAGTCATGTGAAAATCCATACAAGAGACCTAGGTCGAGCGGACATCTATCTGTTGCTAAAAACGAAGAATATTTTTGAAAAATTTTAAGGAAATATCCCTTGAATTGAGAGTAGGTACCCTAAATTCCTTCAAGGCGGAGGTTACCCCATCTAGTCTAGGTAGTCTAGTCAAGGTTGAAAACGACCATTTAGGTGGGACCGAAGTAATATAATACGGTAAAATTCTTCCATGACAACGATATTAAGTTCTTGAAAGTTGCACCGCAAGTCGGTTACATGTTACTGAGATTCTGTAAACACGTTCAGTCACGTTTCTAAGATTTCTCTAGGAAAGCGTTTCCTGTAATAATTGTACGTGCATGGACTGCTAAGCGGAGTAGACACTAGCGGCCAGTGGGCATACGGCGGTCATACAGTGAAAGCTTTTTAGGCAAAGCGCCTTTACACTGTAAGACTGAGGCTTTAGTCTTTTATCGAAAAAATAAATGCTATTCCTACTAATATTATAAATTTATGCGAAAGTTTCTGAGGATGTATGGATGTTTGTTACTCTATAATATACCTAGGTACAACGAATGAACCGATTTGGCGGAAATTTGGTACAGAGATAGGTAGATCATAGTCTGGAATAACACATAGGCTACTTTTTATCCCGGAAAATTACAGAGTTCCCGCGGGAAACAAAAAACCTTAATCCATGCGGACGAAGTCGCGAGCATCATCTAGTAATATTATAAATGCGAAAGTTTGTGAGGATGTATGGATGGATGTTTGTTACTCTATAATACACAACGAATGAACCGATTTGGCTGAAATTTGGTACAGAGATAGATTATAGTCTGGAATAACACATAAGCTACTTTTTATCTCGGAAAATTACAGAGATCGCGCGGAAAACAAAAACCTTAATCCACGCGGACGAAGACGCGGGCATCATCTAGTTCTTATAGGTATAATTAGATCAATTGACTCGGGCCTGTCACAATAAGCAAGTAACGTTAAACCGAGGAAGACGTTCTGACGGTTTTTGTATTGAAAATCAGTCAAAATATTTTTATACGTAGGTTAAAGTCAAAATATTTTTATACGTACATGGCGATTGAGAAATGGACCCCAATTCCGTTTCGTATCGCCAGAATTCCAAACTGATTTGAAGTCTCACGCGATAATCGCGCGTTAACCAAATACGGGCGGGCGTAGGTGCAGGGCATTTGCGCGTGCAATAAGCGCCCCGTACCACGAACGCGGATAGTAATAAGTTAATTGACGTGCAAAAACGCGCGCTTAGCGCTAAACGTTAATGTTGCTATGTGCGAGTGATAACTGATGAACAAACGGGTTAGCGCTCAGGAATTACTCGTATATCCTGTGCTAGGTTAGCACTCAGGAATCATTTTTAGATGACTAATATCCTCCTCTCCCCTCCAAATAAGCGGAAAGCTTGTGTTAGGAGTGGGTACGACAATAGTGCAACGGGTGGGATTCGAACCTGCGACCTGTCAGTTTTCAGTTCGCACCTTTAACCGTTGGGCTATTGAGGCTTCAAATAATAATTTCAATATTAGTATACTAATATTTAAAAGGTGCGGTAGCTGAGTGGCGCAGTGGAAGCTTACTGGGCCCATAACCTGATGGGGTTAACGGGCGAAAAATAAAAATGGCTCAAGCATTTTTACTAAACTGGATTTAGATAATGTTGTGGTATTATACATATACAGAGAGCACGATTTTGAGAGTCCACAGAACAGTCTTCCATCGTAGACGGCTGAGCAGCAAGTGAAAATGACTATCTTCATTGGCATACGATTGTCCCGTTGACCACAGACAAAGAAATTCTAATGATTTGTTTACACATCCGAACAAATAAAATATGTATATATCTGTTTATCTGTAACGTTTTCATGGCTTGAATTGAACGCTGTATCTACGCTTATTTGCCATAGTAATATGTATAGTTTGTATTACGGAAACTGATAGGATACGTCTTTTTGGGATAGGCAAATTAAACTGAAGGCTCTCTTGCCCCTACAGTAATAAACGAAAGGTAACTCTCTTTCTATCTTCACTAACTTATATCTCCCTCTCAGCTTCCGTTCGCCTCGCCCGATCACACTTTTCGTAACGCATTCACCAGCTTACTCCCCAAGTCCAGCGTGCGTAAAGAAGGTTTACTTCAAAAATCCACGCGGACGTCATGATCATAAAGATGTGAAACGATCGCGTAAATCGTCAGTTAGGATTCAAAGGCCAGGTCCGCGGGCGGCATCGGCGGCGGCGTGACGTCACGCAGGGGTGGCGCCTGCACGCTGCCATCCACTCACATCTGCCAATATTTACCCAGCGCCCCTCCCTACGCACCCGTTCATATTTCAAATGCTCGCAGGGGGACGGTAAAGACTACAAAATACCGGGTAACTCGGATGACGCTTACACCGACGCGTATTCTTATTTCAAGCATAATCCAAAGTTACACTTCTACTTGTTAATCCCAGAGTAACCGAGTATTAACTTCGATATAACAGTAGAAAGTATAGTTACGAGTATAGGTATAAGAGCCTATAATCGCTGTGAAGTGTGTAGTGTTAAACCGAAGAATAAAATTGAAGATTTGCCAATTTTTGTATTGACAGTCACAATGGCAAAATTCGTCGGTCAAAGTTTACTTGACGATGGTGAAGCTGCATAAACTTACCGTTTAGCTAATAATTCAAAATTATATTGTAGGTACTTCAATCGCGTCTATTCGGGTATTTTAATGATTATAGTGAATAAAATACTAATACTTACTAGTTGATGTCCGCAACTGCGTGGGTTTAGATTTTTCGAAACTGATTAACCGGGATACAAAGAAACCTGTATGACCATCTCCGGGATAAGAATTACCCTTTGTGGCAAGTAATTCTTTTTACCGTGAACCAATAAGTGCCGATTTCACCAACGTCAAATGACATTTAACCGAGAAGGAGGTTTAAGTAGGAGGAATGGGCGTTATGACAGTTTTTGTATTGAAAATACTGGCACAATATCAAATTTACGCTCGGATAAGACTTATTTTACGCTGGTTAAATCGTCCCTTGAAAAGAAAACAGAAATTAAACATGAAATATTGGCAACACGTAATCAGTTCGGGCACGCCGCGTACTAGAAAAGGTTAGCCGACGCGTGACGCTTCGGTGTAACAGGCGGCCCCGTTAAACTATTGGATCGTACGAATGCCCTCGTATTGGAATGAATCGATGTGTTTCGCTCTTCACCGACTCACGGTGATTTTATAATCCGCAGTGCGAGCGGGTGCGCCGACCGTACCCCCCCGACATAATCGAATAAATTGAATACAATTATTTAATAAAGACGTTCCCAAAATAATACAAGCAACATCGATGCGATGTAGAGATAGCTCTATGAAATACTAACAAGTAAACCAGTTGGAACCAGAGAAGCAGTGATAGCCTAGACTCTAGAGGTTAGGGCTGTGGTCGCCTATTCGGGGGGACGCAGGTTCGATCCCGTGCTCTCCTCTGACTGACTTTTCGGACTCAAGTGTGTTTAAGCTATTAAATATCACTTGCTTGAATGGTGAAGGAAAACATCGTGAGGAAACCTGCACACCTTGAGAGTTCTTCATAATGTTCTCAAAGGTGTGTGAAGTCCGCCAATTCGCATTGGGCCAGCGTGGTGGACTATGGCCTATAACCCTTCTCTGAGAGGAGACCTGCGCTCAGTAGTGAGCCGTTGGGTTGCTAATGATGATGATGATGATGAAACCAGTTGGAAACCCTCGTCAAAATGCTTTAATTTTTTTATAATTTTGGAAGTGAAAACTTCTTCCTATGTTAGGAGTTTCTCTTAAGGCGCTGTGTTCAGTCACGATCTTCATTCGTGAGCCGAATCACAAGCCGAATGAAGATGGTCTTATTTAAAATCTATGGGTCATAATATTATGAAAAAAGAAGTAGTTATAATTGATCTTATTTCTGGCCTGATGGCTGTTTCCCAAAAACGATGACGCAAACTTTTCTCGATAGAAAAAAATTGCAAAGTTGACTCTGCAAATACATAAACTCCCATCTTTCTCTGTTATGCATACATTTATTTTGGTAAAATAAAGTACAATTGTTTTTCATATTTTACTACAACAAATGGCTGTTTTAGAGTTTATTTATTGCGACTGTTATAATTTTAAAATTTTCCATCATAATTTAACAGTCGCAATAAATAAAATCTAAAACAGCCATTTGTTGTAGTAAAATATGCAAAACAATTGTACTTTATTTTACCAAAATAAATGTATGCATGGGAGTTTATGTATTTGTAGTCAACTTTGCAATTTTTTTTTTATCGAGAAAAGTTTGCGTCATCGTTTTTAGGAAACAGCCATCAGGCCAGAAATACGATCATTTATAACTACTTTTTTTTTTCATAATATTATGACCCATAGATTTTAAATAAGACGATTTTCATTCCGCTTGTGATTCGGCTCCACGAATGAAGATCGTGACTGAACACAGCGCCTTAAGAACAGGATTCGTAAGAGAACCAAGGTCACTGACATAACCCAAACCATTAGCAAGCTGAAGTGGCATTGGCAGGCCATGCTTGTCGCAGGAGAGATGGGCGTTGAGGCCAGAAAGTTCTAGAGTGGAGACCGCATACATGTAAGCGTAGTGTGGGATGCCCTCCAGCACGTTGGGCCGACGATATAGAGGGTGGCGGAAAGTGGCTGGGTGAGGAAGGCTGAGAACCGGGTTTGATTGCGTTCTCTGGGAAAGGCCTATGTTCAGCAGTGGACGTCCGCAGGCAGATGATGATGATGATAAAACTTCTTCAGGCGCGTTGAGCGATTTTTGATAGGGTAAAATCTTATAATAATAATAATAATAATAATAATAATAATCATTTATTTTTCCCAAAATTACAAATGATTTTATAACAGATTTGAACGATGATCCCGCAGAAGTATAAACTGTGTTGCGGTGATCATCGCCCTCCTCGTCCATTAAATAAAAGATTTATAATATGTAATTATTACAAAGTACAAGCAAAATGATATACTTACTCGTATTAAATAAAATAAAATTTAGAAATTTAGAAAAAAGACAAATTTTAAAGTGTTAGATTGTGGTTGTAGATTGTTGACAGTGCATGTGCGTGTTTGCAATGTATTGGGTGTCAGGTAATTGGTGTGAGAGGTGAGTGTGTTTGGGTGTGAGTGAGAGTGAGTATGTGTGTGTGTGTGTGGGTGTGTGTGTATGTGTGTGTGTGCGCGTGCGCGCGCGCGCACGTGTGTTTGTGTGTGTGTGTGTGTGTGTGTGTGTGTGTGTGTGTGTGTGTGTGTTTGTGTGTATGTGTGTGTGTGTGTGTGTGTGTGTGTGAATGTTAGTGGAGTAGTGTAACATTTATTGACTCAGCTTTACAAGGACTTCCGTTTCATCATAAGTGAGGGCTCGAAGCCATTCTGAACACTTGTGTTTGCATTTATCTAGTGTTAACGGATATATATTTAGTATTTTATTGGCTCGATTATATATTAAGCCACCAAAATAAAAATAATGCCGACCGGTAACAGCGGTCCGGCGAGGTCTGTGGGCGCAAACCATATGAGTTCTCCGCTTCATAGTAAATAGGTTAGGATCGTAGGTCAGTTCAGAATGTTTGCGTAGCACCGTATGCAAGATGAACAATTGCCGGACTGTGAGCAGCTGGCAACTAGAATATAGCTCAGCAGTAGGAAAGAGTATGGGCTTACCGAGCATTACTTTTAAAACTGCCCTCTGAGCTCTTTCAATCCGTAGCATAAGCGTTTTTGGTGAACCACCCCAAGCGGTTATACAATATGAAAGGATTGATTGAGCGAGGGCATAGTAAACGGATTTAAGGCATTTGGGGTCAGCTACGTTTCTTATATTCTTAAAAACAAACATTAATTTTCTTGTGCGCGAAGAGACTGATGCAATATGTTGTTTCCAAGATAAGAAGCAATCTACCAAAACACCTAAGTATTTGATACAGGAGGTGCGTTCAAGGGCTTTGCAATTACAGGTAGGATTAGAGCCATTACATCCGTGAGCACGTATTGTGAAGGAGATAGGAGCTTGGGTAAGTGTGTTAGGGGCAAAGGTTATAAACTTAGTTTTGGACAAGTTTAATGTAAGAAGGTTCCAATTTAGCCATTTCATAACAGTTTTAATGGCTAGTTCAGAGTGATTACAGACTTCATTCCAGTTATTACCGCTAACAATTAGAGCTGTATCATCGGCATACGTGATGATTTTGCAGTGTGGTAGGCGAAGGGAACACAAGTCATTAACATAAATAAGAAATAATGTAGGTCCAAGCACAGAACCCTGAGGAACTCCGAAATGTACTGATTCCGAGTCACTAGTGTGATTATCTATAATAACACATTGTGACCGCTCGGACAAGTAACTTTTGAAGATATCGAGAGCAATCCCTCGTATGCCAATGCGTTCAAGCTTATTTAATAACAATGAGACAGACACAGTGTCGAAGGCTTTTGAGAGATCCAGAAATATGCCCACAGTTTTAAGCTTATAGTCAAAATTTCTAGCAATGTGATCAGTTAGCGTCACTACAGCATCTTCAGTAGATTTACCCACCCTGAACCCGAATTGATTTTCAGAGAGAATGTCGGTTACAGCCAAGTAATTAACTAATCTTTTATTCAAGATTTTTTCAAAAATCTTTGATAAGGTAGTGAGGACCGATATGGGCCTATAGTTATCGATACTGCCCCTGTCTCCAGTTTTATAGATAGGGTGCACGAGGGCCTTTTTAAAGGCTCGTGGGAAAACCCCGTGAGTAAGACAAAGATTAAAAATGTAGGTAAGGATAGGAACCAACGTATGGGCAGCAGCTTTAACTATGGAAGAGGGAATGCCATCCCAGCCAACAGCACATTTCTCCTTTAAATTAAATATAATAAGTTCCACTTCCTTGTTGTCTACAGGAAGCAATGACATTGAGTTTAACCGTGTCGGGATGGGAGGTAAAACCTCCTTTAATTCATCAATTGGAGGCTGGACAATTTTTTGGGCGAGGGTCTTACCAATCTTTGCAAAAAATTCATTAACTCTATTTACTGAAGTCGATGGCTCGGTACACAGTTTCAGCAAGTCAGGAGAGTTGGACTTGAGAGCATTGATATTAGCGATTTTCTTGACTAGTTTCCACGTTTTAGCCGGATTTCTTTCAGCCTTACGGAATTATGGGTTCGCGTCACCGATAAATGATAGATAAGTAATGCTAACATTTTATGCTGTAGCTATGCGTATGACATGTTTTCACTTCCGTCGGCAGGCGGCAGTCCCCATATACCAAAGTCCATGTTTATTTTCTATTAATTTTTTTATTTTTATTTAGAGAACATCAGCCAAGTTGAAGTTGTCTAATATCCTCCTATCCCCTCCAAATAAGCGGAAAGCTTGTGTTAGGAGTGGGTGCGACAATAGTGCAACGGGTGTGATTCGAACCTGCGACCTTTCAGTTTTCAGTCCGCACCTTTAACCGTTGAGCTATTGGCTGATAGGTAATGTTCTCGAAAGTGGATGAAGTCGACCATTTCGCAATTCGCAGCTAGCACATGCACGTGGGTCAGCGTGATGGACTATGGCCTATAGCCCTTCTCTGAGAGGAGACCTGCGCTCAGTAAGTAGTGGCGATAATTAATGGGTTGCTGATGATGACGACCCACGGACAAAACCTTCCGTGGTCTGGTGCTTTGACCGCGACTATTTACCATCTTACCGTCAAAGTGCGAAACCGAAACTTTTTGGGAAATTCACCGGAAAAGTAAAATTTGGATGGTAATTATTTTGTATCAAAATCTCAATTTCTTCATTAGCAAAATGCACCCGTGCGAAGCCGAGGCGGGTCGCTAGTTTTTAATTAAAAAAAACCGACTTCAAAGGCCCGCTACCACTGCATAGCAGGAATTTACTTAATTTATTGTTGATTTTTTAAAACCGCCCAACCGATTTCGACAAAATTTAAATGGGACCACCTGGGAAGTATACCAACCCTTTGAAACAAAAAAGAATTTTCCAAATCGGTTCAGGCGTCTTCGAGTAATCGGTGAACATACATAAAAAAAAGATTCCGACGAATTGAGACCCTCCACCTTTTTTGAAGTCGATTAATAAATACATAACAGAGCGTCGTCGTAAGCCACGTCACTTGCACTTTTCCCTTCTCACAACACAAACAGCGCGTAGCAACACATCAACACGTATTTTTTTGCGTTTTTTCGATTCGGCGCTATTAAGGTTTGTTTACACGCGCGCTGGGTGGTCGTCGAGTGCACTCCACGCTCTTTGACGTCACACCTTACATCTTGCGGGCGAGTGTTTGCCCGCGAAACTACCGACGCACTCTGATGATGCGTACCTCAAAAATTTATGGTTCTGAGGATATATTGAAAAGTGTGAATTGCACTGTTTAGTGTAGTTATAGTGCGAGTTGGAATCGTGTATCAGGGTTCTGTAAGTAATTTGAATAATTGGTAATAATGGAATATTTACGGTGAAGAAAAACGTCGTGAGGAAACCTGCCTGAGAGTTCTCCATATTCCCAAATGTGTAGTTTGCCGATCAGTACCTGGCCATCGTGGCTATAAGGGTAAAACCCTCCCCATTTGAGATCTGTGCCCACTGCCCAGTAATGGGCCGGCGATGGCTTGGGAAAAATTGTACTAGATTGTGTTCCACACAGTCTCTAAACTAAACAAAAAGTTTACTTTGCTCCTAGGTAATTAGATAATTTATTAATAAACCGACTTCAAAAAAGGAAGAGGTTCTCAATTCGTCGGAATCTTTTTTAGGGTTCCGTACCCAAAGGGTACTAACGGGACCCTATTACTAAGCCTACGCTGTCCGTCCGTCCGTCCGTCCGTCCGTCCGTCCGTCTGTCAGCGGGCTGTATCTCGTAAACCGTAATAGATAGAGAGATGAAATTTTCACATATTATGTATTTCTATTGCCGCTATAACAACAAATAATAAAAATTAAATTTAATAAAAAAAAAAAAAAAAAAAAATTTCCAAGGGTACATGGAAATATTTTTATTTAATTTTTTTAACGGAACCCTAAAAGAGCGAGGCCCGACTCGCACTTAGCCGATTTTTTAAGTGGGTATGTTCACCGATTACTCGAAGACGCCTGAACCGATTTGGAAAATTCTTTTTTTGTTTCACAGGGTATACTTCCCAGGTGGTCCCATTTAAATTTAATCGAAATTGATCGAGCGGTTTTTAAAATATCTACAATAAACTATATACTTTGTACTGGCACGAGTGTTTGAAGTCGGTTTTTTAAAAATATTTTTTTTATATTAAATTGTTTTCTAACTTGTATTATTTTTAACCCCCCACGCAGAAAGAGAAGCGAATTTGATGCGGGTTTTTCTGTTTGAAAGCTAATGTAATCGAGCTTTGCCATTTATGAATGATTTGATCAGGCATTTGAAGATCATCAGCTCATTTCCGTCTTGATTAAAGGGTCTTACACTCTTACAAGCTTTCACTGGTGCGATTATTTCCAAGGCATGGTAACCTTGAGCTGATGCTGCAGCATCAAGTAGTCTGCGGGATACCCAACTCCTCAGCAACTTACCTACAGGCTACAGCAGATATAGTTTACGTACTTACGTAGTCCGGCCATAGATTCACATTTCGGGGGTGTTTTAAATTACACTTATTCCGAATAAAATTATAGCACAGTGAGATCGTTGGGGTTTTAAGATGGAGAAGAAGAAGTGACTTCTTTTAAGTCAACTAGTAGACGTCCATTTCAACTTTTTAGGGACTTCCATATGCCTGTATTCAGCGGCTCCCTGCGACTCTTTTGTTTGATGCCATCGGTCCATCACAGTGTTCTGCCATCAATGGAGGTGTTAGATAGATAAATAATGATTGAGGATCTGCGGGATACCCAACTCCTCAGCAACTTACAGCAGATATAGTGTGTTTGGGTTCCTTAGAATGGTCTCAATGAGTAGGTGTTAGATAGATGTCAATTTTCTGTTGTATTTAATTATCTACAATTTGACAATTAATCAAAATCGCGCAATCTGTGGAATACAGTCAGAATTGTAAATCCTTAATCCATACCCGTATTTTACGCGTACCGGAGCACAAGGAATGCCACCTACTGGAGTGTACAGACACTAAAACAACATCATTGCGCTACTTACTACTAGATGTCGCTATCAGGGTTGTTTCGTGTTGTACTTGTGGCAGCGCCATCTATTTAATAATAACTAGATGGCGCTGATAAGTTTATGTAATTCAGGGGGCATAATCTTCATTTTTGGAGAACAACTGTCAAGAGTGAATAGGCATCTTCTAGGCAAGCGCGCTCCATCTTAGGCTGCATCTTCACTTACCATCAGGTGAGATTGCAGTCAAGCGCTAGTCTATATATTTTTAAAAAAACCTGCATTTCTTTCTACATATTCCGTGTTTGGCGGTTTTAGTTGGCAACTGATTATTTAACGATAGCCACTGAGAAAGTACCTAAATAGCCTAACATAGGCTGCGTTTTCACCAGAGCTGAGAGGAAGAAGCTAAGCGATGTGTGAGGAAAAATCTACCAAAAGGATTACTTCATGTTCCTAATCTCGCTAAGTGCGGGCTTAGCCGAACAATGTCTTTGCACAATGTACATACAAAGCGAGAGACACACACAAGTGAGGATGTTTAATTGACCTACGAGACAACCAATAAATAGACGTTGTTTATTAGTGGTAAATTTGTATACGGAAAATAGATATGACACAGCGAAAAAACATAGTTTTAAAAATATGTAATATGTGTACAAAAAAGTTATTCTAATGAACTTTTTTATCTATTTCATAGATAAAGTATAAGTACATTAATTTATCGCAGCACCGGATTTTATATAAGAACTTTCTTTTTCTCCTTTTTAGGGTCCGTACCCAAAGGGTGCCAACGGGACCCTATTACTAAGCCTCCGCTGTCCGTCTGTCAGGGGGCTGTATCTCGTAAACCGTAACAGGTAGACAGTTGAAATTTTCAGTTTGTATTTCTATTGCCGCTATAACAACAAATAATAAAAATAAAATTAAATTAAAAAAAATAAAGGGGGCTCTCCCATACATGAAAAAGGAGTCAAATAAAATTTTATTTTTTACCCTGGCATGCGGGGTGTCATTGTCTAGAGCTCATTAAGTGGAGTTCAAATATATTTATTATTATTTTTAGCTTCAAAAATAAAGAAATGGGGGGCCTTCAAAGTTGTGACCAAAATAAACGAGCATTTTTTCCCATATTATGCTAATTTAGTACTATCTAAATATGTGGTAAGTATCTAGTTTTAAAAAAGTTATAAAAATTTGGTCTTATGTACGGAACCCTAAAAGAGCGAGGCCCGACTCGCACTTGGCCGATTTTTTATTAAGATTTCTCATAACAACTTTGGTGGAAAGAGTCACACTGTTTCACAGCTCTACTATGCCTCCTTATATGAAGCTTCCTCGCACATCTCTAGTAGAAATACAGCCTAAGTTGAAGAATACGGCATTGTTAGGCCTACAAGGGCGTGGTTTTGGTCTTAGAAGCTTATGTCAATGCCCGCACTAAGATCGACTAAGAAATTGGGAAGGCTAGACAGGTATAAAATTATCGTTACTTACCTTGATTTCTTCAAGCGTTCTCTCAGCAAGTTTCGATTCAGCTGACGCCAAGCTATTCTGAAAGAAAAATCGTAGTTTAATTTTTGCTGACAATGAAAATAATTTCTTATCCGTCAAAGGTCATAATCCTCACCGCTGTGGTTTTGACTAACATAATGGTGAGGGTTTTTTTGGAACTAAGTTCCTTATCGGACGGTACGGACTTGGCGGATGGGGGCTAGGCGAAAAAAATAAGAATTTTCCGTCACGAGTAGTGTAGACGGTTATCCATAGCATATCTTTTTCTCCTCCTCCCAAACTATGTCAAACAAGGTTAATGCAGGTATCAGATAATCTTTGTAAGGCAAATAGACAATAGGCATGATGACCGATTTTGAAAAACTGTTGGACGATGTTCGGAAGTATCTATTTCGAAAAATATCATTTCAGCAAAAAAAAAAAGTTTGGTAGATAAAATTGCCATTTCAATTTTAAATTTTAAAATTCACGCTGGTGTCATGGCGTCGTTGTCATGCATTGTTGTTTGCGTCATGGTGACGTCATCTCTATGCTTTGTCATAGTAATTTGTCAAAGTTTGAAGATACATGTGAAGGATCGCTCTGATTGGTGTTCAATCGAATAAGGCGGATTACTGTATTTTATAGTTTTATTTTATCAAAATAAATATCAATCTCGCTCAGAATAGAAAAATCAATACGTTTTTTATAATCCATGAATCCTATTGAAATAGGATTCATGGATTATAAAAAACGTAGATAATTAATAAAGACTTGTAAAAAAAGTAATAGCGCCAGTGTTTTGGGCACCATGCCCATTAGCGATCACTTGGACGGCGTGTATTTTTTGTAAATATAATTAGTAGTAATTTTTTCGCTTTTATATAATATGTAGATCCACTTATTTCTGTAAAAAAAGTTAGATAAATTCTTAATTTTGATTCTTGCTAACTGTCATCATGCCTATTTAGTAATACCTACTTCCTTAATGCAGCTTAACGAAGTTGCAAAGAAACATCGGCTATCGATTCGGCAAGTTCAGAACGATAAGGTTGCATCAAAGGCCTTGATGTCCAAAGATAAGTATCAGACGCGCAAACGTTATTATTTATCTTCATCAGAATTTTCAGATAGCAACGTAAAGTGCAGATCGAATCATATTTAGTTCGACGAGGGAGAAGTGAAATACACTCGGCGTCACAAAAATCGCACTTGTCTGAAAAAATGTTTTAACGGCAATGTGTTGAAGCCAGTACGTCTATCCCAAACAATATTGATATCAATGCAAAGTACGCTCAAAGTAAACACAGTATATTGCCCATAAAATAAAAGCTGTTGTATTTTATGAGCAATATACCTACCAACCTTAAAAATAAATAACATCAGTGCCATTACCATTGATTAACCGTGGTTAAAACTGAATTGAATTTATTATTTCAAAAGGTGCGATTTTTCTGACGCCGAGTGTACTAACAGTAACAGTATTAAGTACTACCTACTAGTAGTATTTATCACCTATAGTACTGCAATTTCTGGCGCGTAGACTAATGTTTTTACTAACAAATATATTAAAAAAGTGCTAAAATCGTTGTATGATACAATATGCATAGAAAAATAAAGTATCGTCGCATTTTAGTTAAAGTTTATTCCTCGACTGTATTTTTCCTGTTTAAGCTGTTAAAGCCAGACCACACGGCACAAACACAAGCTTGCGCAAACGCAAAAAGTTTTTTGCAAAAAGAGTCTGCGCAAAAAGTTTGCGTAAGCTTTTGTTTGTACAAAAGCAGCCCTCATTGAACTCAAAACTTTGAAAGTAATAGTGAATATAGAAATCTTTCATACACTCTACTAGTTTCGGAAGCGCCACGTGTTGGTGAAATGAAAAGACATTTCACATTCTTGGACCGAAGCCAATGTAATTTCAAAAGGACAGACGGTCATTTCTAATCCATACCTACATATTTGTTTTCCTGAATACGAGTACTTTCGCGAGTAATACGATATTTTAGTTTCAACTGACTTCATTCATTGAAGTTTTTTAAATATAATAGACTAGCCCTTGACTGCGATCACAGCTGATGAATAGTGAAGATGTAGCCAGAAATCATTCTCATAAATTGATGCTTATTTCTTACTATACAGAAAACCGAAGGCGATTTCGCTCTTTAAGCCTCCGGGATCGGAATAATTTCAGTTAAAGTTTGGGTTTTTAAAATTTAAAATACCAAAACCGATACGAATGCCAAGACTCGTACCATTTACCTCCGAATTAGGTCGTTCAAAATAAGAAACTCAAAAAAGTGCGTCAAATGTCTATAGCAACACAGTTCTCTACTAGATGATGCCCGCGACTTCGTCCGCGCGTATTAAGTTTTTTATTATTCCCGCGGGAACTCTTTACTTTCCCGCGGGATAAAATACCCCATTCCAAATTTCAGCCAAATCGGTTCATTCGTTGTGGCGTGAAAAAGTAACAAACAAACATCCATCCATTCATCTATCCATCCTCACAAATTTTCGCATTTATTATTTTAGTAGGAAGTAGGAAAATTGGATTTCATACGAGCTACCTTTCATAGGTATATTGCGCGCGTTATGACGTTTGATAGAGTCTGGTTTGAAAAGTTGTCAACTTTTCAAACCAGACTCTACTCACAACAACCCTATTAAAAGATCAAAGGCAAGAAAAACAAACTACTTAAACTGTAATTGTGGCGAGACTACGTCCTTTGACAACGCGTGCGAGCCCCAAGTAGAAATTGCTCACGAAAATAAATACGGAAGCATTTGTTCCACTTTCGCGAGCTATCTACGCGAACGATCTACATGAACTTTAGCATAGAACACGTACATGGCGGCAACAATGCTGTTTATTATTGTGTTTGCAATTACTTTGATACTAGATGATGCCCGCGACTTCGTCCGCGTGGATTAAGGTTGTTTAATTCCCGCGGCAACTGTAATTTTCCGAGATAAAAAGTAGCCTATGTTTTAATCCTGGGTAAGAGCAATCTCCGTTCCAAGTTTCAGACAAATCGGCTCATTCGTTGTGGCGTTAAAGAGTAACAAAAATCCATCCATCCATTCATTATTACAAAATTTACAAACATTCGCATTTATAATATTAGTAGGATTAGTGCAAGCCGACTGTCTGCCAACTTTACGCATAAATAAAAATCAGTTATGTTATGAGAGTTATTTATCTTTAATAGCTTTTGATCGCGACTTCATTGCGTGGTTTTTGAAAATCTACGTCTGCTCGAAATGTTCCACTGATGTGTTTAAGGACAAACCGATGAACAAACATACCAGCATTTAACATTAGTACAACAAAGTGGATAAAAATCTGCCTATATTCATATGTGATACTATGACACACATATGATTCACATGAGTGTGATACTATTATCACACTCGGCTACGCCTCGTGTGATAAACCCACATTCGTGTTTTGATACCCCGTATTATACAACAGTTGCATAAATAACTATTATTCAATTCATTTGAATGTTTTTTCTAAACATTCAAGTGTAAATCGTAACGAATGTGTTTAATGAACAGATCTAGACAGTTAAACATAGTTCAAAATGTGTGGTTGGTGTGTAAATAAGTGATATTTATATTAAGAGGTGTTTGTTTACCCGAATACTCAAGTAAGGAAATCTAGACTATAAGCGACGCATACTTGTGAACGCGCGAAATTAACAATTAAAAAAAATATATATAAACAATGAAATTTTTCAAATCTCGATTAACAATATTATTAACTATTGTATAGAGAGTTAAAAAAAAATATTACTAAAACATTATGTTTTTTTAATATATTTTTCATGGGTCGAAAGTACCCAAATTTGAGATTTTTCGAACCTTTAAAAATTCATATCTTTAAAAATATTAACTTTATCGTGAAAAGTCATAGGACCTTTTTTATTGGTATTTCAATAAAGAATATACAAAAAAATTTGTCCGGTTGAAAAATAACAATTCCTTGCAATTGTTTAAACAATTTCGGTTTAAACAATATGGCACCAGGTGGCGCCCTGGCAACATGCATTTATATAATTAGGAGGGCCATTTGAAGAGGATCGCATAAAAAAATTGAGGTGGAATACTTTTCGGTACTCATGCGCCGATTCCTCCCGGACTAGGTCTCCTATTCGGAGGTCGCAGGTTCGATCCTGGGCACGCACCTCTGACTTTTTGGAGTTATGTGCGTTTAAGGAAAACATCGTGAGCAAACCTGCATGCCTGAGAGTTCTTCATAATGTTCTCAAATGTATGTGAAGTCTGTCAATTCGCATTGGGCCAGCGTAGTGGCCTATAACCCTTCTCGTGAGCCGTTGATGGGTTTCTGATGATGATGGTGATGGTTAGAATCCTAGACGCAAACATTACATACATCAGTCCTCTCCAGCACCATAGCTCGAAGCCTCGCGTACATGGCGTCTTCGCGCATGCGTGCGGCGTCGCGGATCTCGCGCACCAGATCCGTGAGGAACCCCGGGGAATACTGGCCGCCGACACCTGGAGAAAACAAGAAACACGTGTAGAATTAAAACAAGAATAAAAAAATTGGCAGTCATAATACTATGACATATGGCTCATATAATAAAAATTGACTACCGATAGAAGTGAAAACTAAGTAACTAAGTGTTTTTATCTACTCCAACATCGAAAAGTTCCAATTTCGTATTTGACAGCTGAATCGAAATGAACCCTCTTTCGGATTTGCTTCTCATTTCGATGCAGCTCGTTGTATGGGAGCTGAATCGAAATGGTTATCTTCTTAAAATAGGATACCTAAAGCTAAGGCTCTGAGTTCTGGCACTTTTGTACCGTTCATACGACAGAGGCGCCACAGGCGGCTGGTGGCGGCTTACGGAGTTACTTTTGTTGACAGAGGCGCCACAGGCGGCTGGTGGCGGCTTACGGAGTTACTTTTTGTTACTTTATTGAGCCTACGGCGTAGGTATTTTGTTAATGATTTTATTTTCCTTGTCGTAGATAAAATCTTGTATGCAACTGAACGTAATTAGTCATTTTAATTCTCGTACTATCCTATTTTGATACTCGGCAAGCCTCGTATCAAAAAACAGCACTCGAATTAAAATGACCCTCATTACGATGCAGTTGCATAAATAGCTATTGTGTGTGTTTATTTTTTGTGATGTATTTTTTTGTGATGAATTAAAATATCAATTTCTTACACCTGAGCCTTTGTTTGTAATGAATATGTGAACCAAACTTTAAAACTGTGCCTGTGCAACAAAACATTACCCTGTTTTTTTACCAGCACTTGAGTCCCTCAAGGCAAGTTTGTATACTAATAACGCACGGAGGTACGAGTATATCTATGTACATTTATACACACTACACAGTATACATATAGCTCATGGAAAGCGTGACGCGTGACGTTGACGCGAAATCCATGATTTTTGCTCACCCAAAAAAGTGCTCAACGCGCCTAAAGAAGTTTTCACTTCAAAAACACAACTGCGGTGCAAATATAGAATTTAAATAGTTTTTTATTTAAATAAACTGTAAACTTTTATTAAGTGCTTTCGAATCATCAAGCGAATCTAACACTCTGGTTCGGAATGCCATTCCATCCATCCATTTTAATATTGGCATATTAACCGTAAATATCACATACTTCAACGGTGAAGGAAAATATCGTGAGGAAACCTGCACACCTGAGAGTTCTTCATAATGATCTCGAAGGTGTGTGAAGTTTGCCAATTCGCATTGGGCCAGCGTGGTGGTCTATGTCCCATAACCCTTCTCCGAGAGACCTGCGCTCAGTAGTGAGCCGTTGATGGGTTGCTGATGATCATGATGATGATGAACCGTAAAGTAGATACGTATGTATAAGTAAAGAACCTGTTGTGAGGTTACTTATGTCACAAACATCGATACTTAACCCATTTTTAACCGAGCTATTCAAAGATATATCACTAACTAAACTGTCCTCCACTCTCGACCATCCGGCCCTCGCTTCACTCCCCCCCATTTCTCCCACTCTTTGCGTCATTTTGTTGGGGCTACGCGCGCTTATTCATGATTGGCCAACGCAACCATGTTTGCCAACAACTAACAATTACCAACATAAAACAAGTGTTGCCACACTGAAATAATTGCCACTTGAAAAATTCATTTAACACCGTCATTTTTATAAAATCATGACACTTATATAATGCAAAAATCGCTTCAAACAATATAATTCAAGTTCTTTCATCATCATCATCAATATCATCATCATTATGTCAAGCCATCGTCGGGCCATTACTGGGCACCGGCAACCTCTGGGTCTGGGAAGCATGAGAAGAATACCAATAGGTACTTTATGAACTATTAGATGATGCCTGCGACTTCGTCCGCGTCGATTATTTTTTTTATTCCCGCGGAAACTCTTTAATTTTTCGGGATAAATGTAGCCTATGCGTTAATCCTGGGCTAGTTATGAGTTATCTCTATTCCAAATTTCGGACAAATCGGTTCATTCATTGTGTCGTGAAGGAGTAACAAATTTCCATCCATCCATCCATCCATCCATCCTCACAAGCCTTTGCATTTATACAATTAGTAGGAAGTAGGATAGGTAGGTTAGTACCTAACTAGATATAGATTTGGTATTGGGAATGTAAATTAGATAAATACATGTAAATGATTGAAGTATTATTTATTGATGTATTTCAGACTAGCTGATGCCCGCGACTTTGTCCGCGTGGATTTAGTTTTTAAAGTCCATCGGGAACTCCTTGATTTTCCGGGATAAAAAGTAGCCTAGATGTTGACCCGAGTAATAAGCTACCACGGTATAAAATTTTGTAGAAATCTGTGCGGTTTTTACGTGAAAGAAGGACAAACAAACATACAAAAATTAAATAAAAATCTGTTTTGGGCTCAGTATCGATAGTAAAGCATCCCCCAATTAAAATTTTCAAAATATATTAAATGTACAGAAATCTTCCAGTTACAGTTTTATTATATGTATAGATGTAATTTGAATCAAGACCTACCGAAAATTACATGTACCATTACCTAACGTTGTCAGGCACTTATAGGTTTATTATAGGTTTTTATACTGTAACTTACTCATGAAGAGTTAGGAATGCATTGCCAATGGCTTAGTAGAACTGCTGCAATATATTTTATTTTAGGAGGAAGGAAAATTGTAGCAGATACTATGCTTTTCAATGACAAAGAAGACCTGATTCATACTTAAAATGCAATGTTAAACTCGTATATAGAGCGATTTTGTTGTGACTGGTTGAATTTATAGCACTCTCACTCAGCTCATACTCAAGACTGAGTTTTTAACTTTATCTTAAGTCTTGAGCAGAGCCCGAGTACAATCTATAGATCCGGTTTAAGACGTTTATTGCATCATTTAAAAGAATATACAATATTCATTTAAACAAATGATACTTACAGGCTAATATCTTAAATTATTACAGTTAAATAAACAGCATTTTTGAGCGTACAAAAAAGGTTACAATAACTACAGTACCTATCAAGAAATAATGCATTTAGTGAAGGTATGAGGGTAACCATCACAACAAAAATACACCGACGCGTCACACAGATATATGTCACAGCTGTAACTAAAATGGATGTGGTTTGTTTTGGATGTGGTATGTTTACTAATTTTTATTTGTCAAGTAAATTTTTAATAATGTTTTAAAAGTACGTATGTTTTTACACTCTTTGATATTTTTAGGAAGTTTGTTAAATAACTGGGCACTTTCAAATGTGATATTTCTTCGACCATAGTTAGTTCGTGATGGTCGTAATATAATGTTATTAGCACTTCTCAGTCTATTCAACTGTGGATATTTGTATATGTGGATAGATCTCAACCTTAATGTCACCAGCTAATCGACTCAACCATTTTATCAATCTGAAAGGAGACCCAGAAGTGGGCCGACCATTAAATAAGATGATGACGATGATGTGATGAATTTTTTTGGACACTGCAAGCACTACGATCGCGGCTGCGTAGTGCGTAAGGTCCCTTCAAGTTTTCCATAATTTAACAGTTATCCACAGTTAACTATAAAATCGATCAAAATTAATGAAGCGTGAGAACTTTTCCCTTACACAGTAATTATTGCTAACGGAGTATGCTGCGTGTATAATTAAATTATGCATATATCGTTTGTTTACTGTAAACAACAAGTTTTCTACCGTTAATCTGACTTTTTATTCCACTTTAAAACAAGCGGAGGATCGCTATTCGAGGTCAAAATTCAATTCAAATTCAAAATTATTTATTTCAAGTAGGCCAACCTGTGGCTCTTATGACACGTCATCATGACTCTAGCAAGGGCTCTGAAAGCG
Organism: Oeneis ivallda; assembly: GCA_029955525.1. NCBI lineage: Eukaryota > Metazoa > Arthropoda > Insecta > Lepidoptera > Nymphalidae > Oeneis > Oeneis ivallda. Next base: position 16,552,975 of record JARPMR010000024.1, on the reverse strand, counting down.
GATTCTGCTGAAAAGAGCCGACAAGAAACTCAGCAGTTGCTTTTTTCAAAATAAACATTTTACAATATTATTATGTAAGCTATTTACACTGTAATAAGATTTTTATACTATTTTGTGGGCAGCTAGATGCCAAGCCGATTTATGCCATGCAACTTGTTAGAATAGAATAGAATATTTCCATAATGAGGGGAAGTTCTAAAAATGTGTACTACAATTCAATACATGTTAAGACGGGCAGACAGAAAGCAGCCCCATTCCCGCGGTGGAACCCGTTCACGAGCATGACGCATGATCCAGTCGTTGCTTCGCTCAACCATATTTGAGGTGCAATTATTATTAGTTATACCCGCGACTTCCGCGATAAAAGTAAAATTAAAAATTTTAAAAACCCCCGACACAAAAAATAATCTCTAAAAACTAACAAATAATATTTTATACCTATATATAATTATTATCGTCACATATATTATGTAAGTTCAAATATTTTTATTTACCAAGTGTCGTCGTCGCGTCGCGGGACCGCTAAAGTTTATAAAGTATTTTTCCAACAGCTAATTAATTATTGCGAATTACATTTAGGTACGAGCGATCTTAAGTTTCATGCATGTATAGTCTACGCTCTACGTAATGCCACGCGCGACACGTGAGGGCAGACGACGTTGACGGTTGTGTCGATTTTGAGTAAATTCTTTTGTTGCAATCTGCGACTACACCTGTTTTTCTCACTTAGCGGTCCCCCGACGCGACGACGACACTTGGAAAATAAAAATATTTGAACTTGAACTTTGAACTATTTTAGCCACATGTTCTTTCAATATCATTGAAGTAATACGGTACCTTTCGAATCGATAGGACATATGGAAGATAGTCAGATCCCCTCATCAACTATTAAAGAGCTGATGATGTTCAAAGGGCTGATTAGGTCATGTGGTTACCTTACCATATACTTTCAATATCATTGAAGTAACAAGGTACCAAATTTCGAATCGACAGGACATATGGAAGGTAGTCAGATCCCCTCATCAACTATTAAAGAGTTGATGATCTTCAAACGGCTGATCAGGTCATGGTTACCTTACCATATACTTTCAATGTCATTGAAGTAACACGGTACCAAATTTCGAATCGATCGGACATACGGAAGTTAGTCAGATCCCCTAATCAACTAGAAAAGAGCTGATAATCTTCAAACGGCTGAACAGATTTTTATGAAACATGGCTAAGAACACTCGGGATAAAATTATCTATGACACAAAAAAAACTAAACGAAAATCGGTTCATCCGTTCACAGACAGATACACAGATACACAGACACGTTAAACTTATAACACCCCTCTCTTTTTGCGTCGGGGGTTAAAAACTGATGTTTCCGGGATAAAAAGTAGCCTATGTCACTCTCAGGATCCTCAACTATACCTACCCATGCAAAAAATCACGTCAATCTGTAGCTCTGTTGCAGCGTGATTGAAGGACAAACCAACAAACAAACACACTTTCGCATTTATAATATTATAGTAAGATTAACTAAAGGACTTTATACAAACTTATACAAAAAAGGCCCTGGAGCGCTAGCTATATCAACTCCCTTATGTATGAAGATTTGTCGATAACTTCTAATTACACTAGCGGCACGCTATGATGGCCGGTTTGACACATTACAATAGTGATGTGGAATGTCAATTTATTCTCGAACAAAAAACAATTAAGTTTTGTTTTTGTACCTGATTAAATAGGTTTAATAAAACAAAAATGTATATGTTTATTTAATTTATTTGAACGAACTGAATATTTGAATGAAAATGAATATACATACTTTATATGCACACAAGAAACATATGAATACAAAAGATACCAAAAAAGGTGCCACAAAAGGCCATAATTAATCAGATTCGTCCATACTACTATTTTCACTGTCGTCACTGCTATCATCACCTACATTAATAATTATATGTTCGTTTTCTATAATATTATCTATTTTCACATCTCTTTCATAATCTTCCCTTATTAATTTAACAGTTCTATTCACAACCTTTTCCCAGTCTCCTTTAGTCACATGTTCACAAGCTTCTTCTAATAATTTTAGCATTTTTTTTTGTGGTAAATGGGGGTTCTGTATTGTGTCTTGCAGCATATCCCTTAATTTGAGCCCACACCAACTCAATCGCATTATACTCACAATGGTAAGGCGGTAACCGTATAACTCTGTGCCCATGTTCTAATGCTATTTCGTCAATGACGTATCGGATCTTGGTTGGTTTGTTTTCTTTTAAAAGACGTACTAATTCCGCTTTTAACATATTCATGTTTGCATCTACGCCATTTTTACGAAGCCATGCGACGATATCAGCTTTCTTTTGGGATTGGGCAGGTGGCTTGTCAATTTGCATCGAGTGGTATGGGGCGTTGTCCATAATTATAATAGATGGTTCAGGGAGGCTACACAACATTGAGGTAAACCATTCAGTAAACTTTTCTCCATTCATGTCTTCATGATAGTCTCCAGTGGTTTTTGACGCAAAAGCCATGAGAGAACCTTCGACAAACCCGTTGATGGTTCCGGCGTGACAAATTATAAGTCGCGATCCTTTTCCTACAGGAACTTTGGAAGTAGATGCTGCTGTGTCATCGTTCCAAGAACGGCCTACAGTATGGTTAGCATTAAGCCATGTTTCATCCAAGAACACAACATTTTGCCAATTTTTGATTTCTTTCACTTGCCGTAAAAAAGTATACCTTGCCATCGCTATATCAAATCTTTCCATCAATATTTTGCGTTTGTTACATTTTTTGTATCGAAATCCAATGGTCTTCAAAATCTTCGTTAAAGAACTTTCCCCACCGAAGAATAATCCAGCTTCCTTCAGTGAATGCACCAACTTTTTTCTTGTTGGATACTCCTTCTGTAAATAGTAGCCGTAAACATGTCTTCGGATAGCATCGGCATCAAAGCTATCGATGCCTACGACTGGTTTTGCTCGTTTTCTCTTTTTTGGTGTGTGAAGTTTATTTTCTTCTGTGCCAGTCTCGCCATATTTTTTTTTAGTTATCCGTCTAACAGTTCGTTGTCCAATATTAAGCGCATCAGCTACGCGTTCAACCACTGACGTTATAGGTAAAATTGGCCCTCCATTTTGAGCTTCACGATCGAAATAGTTACGAAGGCGTATTACGAACTCACGTGTCTGACTATTTAGAACAGTTCTCTGCGTACGTTCGGTCATATCGACGAAATCCACAACAAAGGGCTTGAACAGAGTCCAAATTAACGAGCAAGGGTCAACAGTAATGCAGTATCAATATTTGAAATCCAAAGCCAGGTCAAAACTATATCACAATCGCATTGCACTGACAGTTTATACTTTTCGAAGCAACGTCAATTCGAAACTGCTTTGTTTTGCATTGAGCATTGACGCGAGTTTGCCGGAGGTAGTAGTTGTGCTAGCCAGCGATCCTATGTGACGATCGTATTAGATTCCATTTTTAAAAAATTTCAATTTAGAAAACCAAATGCCGAGTTGTGGTATATATCATATAAAAATAAAAATTTTACCTTTTGTATGAAACAGCTGATATTTTTTTGCGATTTCAGAGGTTTGTCCACATAGTGAAAATTGTTCATATTCACAAGTACATTCACCCCTTAAATGGTGCAAACTGATTTTTCTACACTTGTATACATTTTAGAAATCAATTTAATAAATAAATTTTGAGTCCTAAACCTAAAACTACATTCGATAAAATTTATGAATCTCTGCACATCACTATCGTCAATAAAGTAATACAATTATTTCCTTCAAAGTCGTTATCAATTAATACGGAACTTCATGAGCGGACAAACGTCAAACCGGCCATCATAGCGTGCCGCTAGTGTAAGTGAACCAATTTTAACGATAAATTTTTAATTTAATTATGGTTTGAAGGCGGCAAGCAATTTTTGAATTGAAGAATGGAATTATTTTAAAACGATAATAATAGTAAGTCTCTCTCAAGCAATACAATTGTTAAATAAACAGTAAAATAAGTCTATATAGGTTGAAAAATGATTATACTAATTTTTCCATGATTATTATAATCGAAACGATCATGTTTTCTTAAAAATTGTAATGAAAAGAAGATAAACGCATATACCTTCGTGTATTTATCAGCACTATTCTCTTGGCTAGAACACGCACATTTTCAGCTGATGTACGGTTGACCTTGATACCTATTTATTTACGCAATTTTGGTCTTAATCTCTTTACAGATAAAGGTTTAAATGACGAGAATAGTGAACAGCAGACATCATCGCGTGGCATACCGTGACTACTGACTTCGAGGTTATCTGACTGGGTCGCACCGACCGACGCACGCAACTTTAATCAACTTAGAGAAAACGATAACGGAATTGTAAAAATAGCAATAGGTAACTCTTCAAAGCTACGCGAATTAAAATTTGGTTCATGATTTTTTTCTTATATAATTACTAGCTGATGCCTGCTACTTCGTCCGCGTGGATTTAGTTTTTAAAATCCCTCAGGAACTCTGATTTTCCGGGATAAAAAGTAGTAAGGGTAGTGAGCTAGCGATTGTTGATTGCTATACTACGGCCGTTCAGAGAATGCGTTCCTGACACGTCGCGATTGAACTGACGACGTAACTTGGTAATGGCGTTGCAGTTACGATAAAAATATTATTGCTGGTTGTTTACCGTTTTAACAATTGATGAGCATTAAAACAACATTATTATATCAATAATCAATTAATGTTATAATTTTGTGACAGTTGTCGTGACTAACTGACAGGTGTCAGGAACGCATTCTCTGAACGGCCAAACTTTAGTGAGTTATTTTGTCCTTAAATCACGCAGCGTCTCGACGTACTAAACTTACGAAGTTGACGTCCGTTTCAAAATGACGTCATACTATACCGTTGACATAAACAAATGATTGTGTATTGTTTACTGTTACCACGACTGTGACGGAAGTTTTCTTTTCTGGCAATGATTTTCATGGCAATGACGTCTTAAATGTCGAAGGGCGTGATTTCTAATTTCCTATTTTTCTCCTCTTCGAAGATATTCATTAATAAATAGTCTGCGTTATGCAAAACCTTTTCTTTTTTACTTATAGTAGAAAACTACACGCGAACAATAGTAACCAAACAACAATAAATTAAATAAAAACTAATAAAAAAAATTAAAAGATAATAAAACAAGATTGAAAAAAAAAACACGGTACTGACAATCGCGAGCGGTACGTTGCTATCTCTACTAAATGGGTCTGACTTGAGGTACGGTGCGGGGAAGCGCGACGGGAGGTAGCGGCCAACTTGAATCGGACGGGTAGTAATATTTTGCATGGGTATTTTAAAGAACCTGACGAGTTACATTGGCTGGACTTATTAGTTAAAACATTAAAACGGTTAAGTATATTATTGTTATTATATTACCTACCATTGAGATTAGCTGCAGCGCCCATACTGTTCGGTCCTTTGGGGAAATAGCTAGTCTGTTGTCTCACTGCTTCAAGTTCAGCTGGAAATAAAAATAATACATGTTTGAAACAATCTCATAACACCACAATATTATATTCCCTGAAGAGACCTCTTACGAGAGTGAGAAAAAACATTGCAAGGAATTGCTCTGATAGCCAAAGATTTTATACTTAATCTAAGTGATAATGTAAGTTGGTGATGGTAAAAAGAAATATCCAGCTGAGTGTCTTGTTGGATCTTCTTCTGAGACCAGGGCGACAAACGAAAATTGAATTGAATTGAGACCAGGGCGCATCTGGAACCCTACTAGCATTAGTTTTGAGGGGATGTAAATAAATAACTATTGTAAGTGATTACTTCTAATATACATAGTTAAAACATCCTTGTAAAAATGATGACCTTACTGTTGATGCCTTTTATGTTGGTACATTTAGAGAAATAAATAAATTGGAAATGTTATTGATAAGAGTCACCATCTTTTTCCAAAATGCTTTTGGGAACGAAATTCCTTATGCGGTACGGATTTGGCGGGTGGGAGATAGGCGAAAAAGTGTAAGGACTTTTCCGTCACGACCTTTGCGTGTTGCCTTTGTTTATTGCACACGTTCCGTCATAGCTTTGGTGGTGTAGTGGCTAAACGAAGGAATGAAGGGGTTCAGATTTTTTATCTTATTGTATTTAATTTTATTATTAACTTATTATTAAAAGGAACTTCGTTCCAACCGAGTGTTCCACCGTCCACGACACTCACGCTATTTTATTTCATTATTTTTTACATATTGTACACAATTTCTAAACTAAACTGACAGCAATAAATTTCGTGCAGTTTCCATAATGCTTCCTGCAGAAGAGGATAGCACTAGATATAGATATAGGGCCTGTTCCACTAACTTCAAGTAAACTTTAACTGAGGTAATAAAGACGTTTGACTGATTGCCCATACAAAAACTGTCAAAATGTCAACTTTATTTGTTGCTTAAGGTTTACCTGAAGGTGGTGAAACTGGCCCTTAGACCAGTCAATTTAGTGGAGATTATGTTAAATAGAATGAGCCCAATATTTTATAATTAGACTTATACAATAGGCATATTGAGATCAATTTCGATTTCAAACAATGTAATTAGAGATTTGTATTAAGTTTTTTTTTGGATTTGTAACATGATTTGTGTTGAGTCTCCTTGAGTCATTCAATGTGTAGGTGATATGACATTAGAAGGTTTTGTAATAATATTATGACCTTATTGTATGTGTGGGTTGCAAGGTTGACACCTGAATCTGATCACCAAAAGCTTTGTTTAAAAAAGTATAATAAGTAGGTGTATTCTATTTTTAGGGTTCCGTACCAAAATGGTAAAAATGGAATCCTTATGGTGAGACTTTCTCCGTCCGTCCGTCGGTCTGTCACAGTCGATTATTTCAGTAACTATTAAAGCTATCGACATGAAATTTGGCATAGTTGTGTATAATAGTGGCCCAACATCATTGGAATAAAGAAAAATCGAAAATTATTTTTAGTTTTATTAAAAAAGGGGGAAAATCGGGGGTTTGAAATTTCAAAGTAAAATAACTATACCGAGTGGGGTATCATATGAAAGGCCTTTACTTGTGCTTTCTAAAACAGTTTTTTATTTATTTCTATATATCATAGTTTTTGAGTAATCGGCCAAAATGTCGAAAAAAATACCGTTCCCCCCCTTATCTCCGAAGTTTACCAATCGAAAAAACAGAAATAATTATGGTCAATAGAGGTTTATGTATATTTTACAGGAAAAATAAAATCAACGCGAAAATTATTTTAGTTTAATTAAAAAAGGGGCAAAATCAGGGGTTTGAAATTTCAAAGTAAGATAATTATACCGAGTGGGGTATTATATGAAAGGCCTTTACTTGTGCATTCTAAAACAGTTTTTTATTTATTTCTATATGTAATAGTTTTTGAGTAATTGGCCAAAATGTCGAAAAAAATACCGTTCCCCCCCCTTATCTCCGAAGTTTACCAATCGAAAAATCTGAAATAATTATGGTCAATAGAGGTTTATGTATATTTTACAGGAAAAATAAAATCAACGCGAAAATTATTTTAGTTTAATTAAAAAAGGGGGAAAATCAAGGGCTTGAAATTTCAAAGTAAGATAATTATACCGAGTGGGGTATCACATGAAATGCCTTTACTTGTGCATTCTAAAACAGTTTTTTATTTATTTCTATATGTAATAGTTTTTGAGTAATTGGCCAAAATGTCGAAAAAAATACCGTTCCCCCCCCTTATCTCCGAAGTTTACCAATCGAAAAATCTGAAATAATTATGCTCAATAGAGGTTTATGTATTTTTACAGGAAAAATAAAACCAACGCTCTAACTAGCATAGTTTTTTTTATATTAACAATAAACCTCTACAAACAAAGTTAACGATAAATAAGCAAATTAATATAATATTATCGTTTTACTTTTACTTTTGGAGTACGGAACCCTCGGTGCGCGAGTCCGACTCGCGCTTGGCCGGCTTTTTTCTTCATCATCATGAGCAACCCACATTAACGTCTCACTACTGAGCGCAGGTCTCCTCTCAGAGAAGGGTTATAGGCCATAGTACACCACGCTGGCCCAATGTGAATTGGTAGATGACTGCACACACCTTTGAGAACTCTCAGGTGTGCAGGTTTTCTCACAATATTTTCCTTCACCATTAAAGAGTGTGACATTTTATTTAATTGCTTAAATGCACATAACTCCGAAAAGTCTAGAGGTGTGTGCCCAGGATTGAACCTGTGACCCCCCAAATAGGTGACCGCAATCCTAATCACTAGGCTATCACTGCTATTTTTTCTTAGCTGTCTCAAAAGATAAAAGTGGTTCCTCACAGAAAGGCGTAAGCGACACGCTAAGCACAGAGACAGCGCATAGGACGTTCTCACTGCACTGACAATACCTTTATAGAAAGGAAAAATAGATTATAATATATTTTTTACTCAATTGAAGTACCTATTATTAATGCAACACTATTATTCATTCATTCATTAGCAACTCATCAACGGCTCACTACTGAGCGCAGGTCTCCTCTCAGAGAAGGGTTATAGGCCATAGTCCACCACGCTGGCACAATGTGAATTGGCGGACTTCACACACCTTCGAGAACATTATGGAGAACTCTCAGATGTGCAGGTTTCCTCACGATGTTTTCCTTCACCGTTGAAGCGAGTGATAGTTAATTGCTTAAACACACTTGACTCCGAAAAGCCAGAGGTACCCGGGATCAAACCTGCGACCCCCCGAATAGGAGACCACAGTCCTAACCACTAGGCTATCACTGCTTCACACTATTATTAGATAGAGTTTAATCTCTATGTACTTTTTTATTATTTAAATATGTATTATTCATTTCGAGATATGTATATGCATTTCAACACTCAAGAGTGTTCTTAATATCTTAACTATATAATATATTCAATTTATCAGTTAAAACAGAGGCTATTAAGCAAAAACATTATTCATCAAAAATCGTCCGACTAATCCTACTAATATTATAAATGTGAAAGTTTGTGTGGATGGATGGATGGATGGATGTTTAGTTACTCTTTAATGCCACAAAGAATGAACCGATTTGGCTTTAATTTGGAATGAAAATAGCTTATACCCAGGATTATAACAAAGGCTACATTTTTTATCCCAGAAAATTAAAGAGTTCCCGCTGGAATCAAAAAATCTTAATCCAAGCGAAAGAAGAAGCGGTCATCATCTAGTAGACTATTAGGACAATAACAACTTTCTTAAGCAATACATTCTAAAATTAGACGGGTTGAATATAGAAAATGGACAACAGTTACTTAATGAAATTAAAGAATTCCATTCCATCATGTTTTAACTGGCACATATCCAACAACCATTGATGAATAAACATTTGATCCACTATGAAACCAATTAATTTTCACTTTCACTCAATAGTTGTCATTATTTTTAACTGCAATCATAAATTATTAATTTTAGTAATATTTAAAACGAACTGCAAAATGATTATAGAATTATTTTTTAACAAGTACACTTATACAGCACACTTATTGAAGCAGTGATAGCCTAGTGGTTAGTACTGCAGTCTCCTATTCAGGGGGTCGCAGGTTCGATCCCGGGCACGCACCTCTGGCTTTTTTAAGTGTGTTTAAAAAATTAAAATATCACAAGCTTCAAGAGTGAAGGAATACATCGTGAGGAAACCTGCACACCTGAGAGTTCTTCATAGTGTTCTCAAAGGTGTGTCAAGTCTACCAATTCGCATTGGGCCAGCAGACCTGCGCTCAGTAGTGAGCCATTGATGGAATAGAATAGAATAGAATAGAAATATTTTTTATTCAAATAAACTTTTAAAAGTGCTTTTGAATAGTCGATGAATCTACCACTGGTTCGGAATGCCTTTTCTGCCAAGAAGAACCAGCAAGAATCTCGGTGGTTTATCTTTTCAAAACAAATTTACAATACAGTAAAATATACTATGCTATGATGGGTTGCTGATGATGATGAGAATGATGACACTTATAACATACTTAATTAAAAAAAACTGACATCCCATTCCTGAATTCCCAAAATCCTGTTGTGATTACAAACAATGCACACTGGGTTTCAATTAAAAATAAAGTCAACTTGTGTTTTGGAAATTACTGCCTCAAAGCTCCACTAATTAATTAACAAAAGTACAACTCAAAAACATGTTTCAAAAATTTTTTTAACTAGCTAATGCCCGCGACTTCCTCCATGTGGGTAAAGATTTTTCATGATGATTGAATGATTCAATTCCCGCGGGAACTCTGTAATTTTCCGGGATAAAAAGTAGCCTATGTGGTAATCCTGGGTATTAGCTATTACTGCTTCAAATTTCAGCCAAATCGGTTCATTTGTTGTGGCATGAAAGAGTAACATCCATCCATCCATCCATACATTCATCCTCACAAACTTTCGCATTTATAATATTAGTAGGATTAATCTAGGCTATCTTCAGAACAGTTGAATCAATTCGAACAGAACTTGCCCAGATAGCTAGAGGGTGACATTGGCTACTTATTATCTAGGGAAAATTTTCTGAAGAATTTTGAGAACCATGCAGACAAAATCACTGGCAAAGAATTGTAAATCATAATAATCACATGAACATACCTACCACCTGTGGGTTTTAAACAAAAGTCTGCCTTGCAAAATTTTAATTTACTAAAATTACAAAAACACTTTACCTCTTGTCTCTAATAAGTCCTTATTCAGTCTCTCATTAGCCATTTTGAGGCTTGATATTTGATCCAACAGGCACCCCAGCAAGCGGCTGCCCACCTGACTCCCAGAGAAGCCTGAACCTGACTCGGACCCTGAGTCTGCTTCCCCATTGGCAGGCCTCGCGACATCCGGCAGGCCTCTCACACACGGGTCACTGAACCTCCGAGCATTGCTTGCAGAGTTCACATCTTCTTTATCATTTTGCAAGTCACTGTTGGAGTTCGTGTCGGCCATGGACGTGACTATTGGTGGCAGACTTGTAAAGTCATGGCTGTCTGTGAAGTTCTTTGGCTGAAGGTAATTGTTTTGGCTCATAGTGGGCCCGTCGGCGGGTGTGCTGGACACCTCCTCAGCCTTGTTCTCGCTTCTCCGTCGAGGCCGCGGCCTTTGCACCTGTATTCCTTTATTTTCATTCACCACGAAACGATACTCGGAGTAAGGCGGTGGCACCATCGGTTTGTAATACGTAGGCAACGATAAAGGCTCAGAACCGTACATACTGTATTTATAAGGGTCAAATCCCGGGGCAAACTGGGAACCTACCGGCCAGTTCGTATCCCGAAGCGTTGGACTCGTGTATGTGTCGTACATTTCAGAACTCGGCGTCGATTCTTGTATGTGGTTCATTGTTCTGTCGAGCCATTTCGATAAGTAGGATCCTCGGCTGCCGCGCGATTTTTTTCGCTTTCCACCGGAACCGTTGTTATTTGATGGCACTTTGCCATTCGCTTGTTTTGGTGTCGAAGCCATGGGCAGGTAGAAATATTATAACTTACAGACGAATATTACGCCTACCTCTCATCACAGAAAACGCACTCTTATTTTATTTAATTACTAAAGTATAACAACCAACACTCATAATTATTCTCGGATCGGATCAATCGGATCCACCGTTGACAGTTCACTGAACTGAAGTCTGAACATGAACCGTGACATCAAGGAACATATATATATAATATATAGAATATATATAATATATAGAATATATTCTGCAAGAATTATATTAATAACGTGTAAATAATACTAACATTAATTAAATTGACGAAAAGTTATTTATATAAATAAATTAAATTAAATCGCTTAAACTACCATATGGTAGCTTTTTAGCATGTAGGCATCCTTTCAGGTTTACTTATGTTGCTAGCTGTAAAAAAAAGCATTATTAGAGACCCAAATTTAGGTCTATCATAATAAAGTCTCCTCTTGGCAACACATTCCTGGCCCCCGTAGGTATTTCCAAACTCTCCATAGTGAGTCGACTGGGCCTGCGTGACATGAACTGAACCAAACCACAGAACAACATATACTCAGAACCAAACTGAACCAAGACAAACCAAGACTGCACCACTCAAGGAGTACCTAATAGGTAGTGTCTGGTATATACTATATAGTGTATTATCTATGAATAGTGTTCTGTGCGTAGAATGAGGAGTTCTGTGGCACCACTGCACCACCAAGTGACCACCGACCATAGACCACCGACGAATTGCGACGAATGACATTTCATTTTCAAACAACAATTTTACAATTGACATTGACAAGAAGATCGTTAAGTTGCCAGATGGCTTTCTGGCGTTACCCCAAAACTGAACTAAAATGAGGTTTTGATGAAAAATCCTCATACCAAAATTTTTATAAATTACACAAAAGCAAATAATTTCACACCAAAAGCATCCCTAACGATATCAACATTAAACGCGTCATCTGCATCCGTACATTTTTGCATATTCTCCTAAATCAGTTTTGATACAAAAATTCGCCAATTCCGAATATTTTTTGTTTTTCTCTCAGTAAATCTTATCCCTGTTTCCACCCCGGCTGACTATAAAACTATCTCTTTGGGGGATATCTCCAAATCTGGCAATAATGGACAAGAATGACAATATCGACTTGTCACCACACATGGTACTAGGATTTGCGACTACGTCCACAGCTTGTCACCGTCATGACTGTGATGACAATAATACATAGTCGTAATTCCTAGTTCCATGTGCAGATCACACACGTGTCACAAACATAATTTACTTTCTTATACCTACGTAAAAAATTCCTAGTTGCCAGGATACTTTCAGTTGTGGTGCAGATTCCTGCTTTATCAAAGACACGGACCAGATCAAAGACGTGATAGAAGAATTCAAACGCCATCTAGTGACAAATTACGTCCGGCAAACGTCCTTCTTAAAGATAGATGGCGTACCTATAGCTTAGCGTCTGCTTAAGGTGGAAGACACGATTCTGCCCGCGAAATTCAAATTTAATTTGGTTTTTCGCAATTTGTAAACTAATAAGACAAAGTAGGCTTATGGCCTTCTAATTGCGCCAGTGGAATTATCATCTTCACAGGTTTACATAAAAATCTTTACTTGAAAGTGACCAGTTTAAGAAATTAATCAAAATATCGACTAATTTGTGAGTAACTCACGTCCAACTCAGTATTTTGATTAATTTCTTAAACTGGTCACTTTCAAGTAAAGATTTTTATGTAAACCTGTGAAGATGATAATTCCACTGGCGCAATTAGAAGGTCATAAGCCTACTTTGTCGTATTAGTTTACAAATTGCGAAAAACCAAATTAAATTTGAATTTCGCGGGCAGAATCGTGTCTTCCACCTTAAGGTTGAAGACAAGGGTCTGCCCGCGAAATTCAAATTTAATTTGGTTTTTCGCAATTTGTAAACTAATACGACAAAGTAGGCTTATTATTGTATCTTCTTTATTAGGTAGGCGATGTCCTTGATGACAGAAAAAAGATCTTTATAGATTGCTCAAAGACTAACAACCCTCATCTAATTCGACATCCTTGGAATAAAACCATAATAGATTATATAGACAGAATTTTAATCTCAAAATATATAAAAGAATCTGATTTACTATGCATATTTACAATATTCAAATTTTCACCCAATTACAGAATATGATATACCTACGATCAAAGAAATAAAATTACATATCAAGTATATTTTAAAACAATATAAGGATAAGATCCAGAAGACAAACGTATTCTATGGCACAGCGACTTTCATTCAAACATATTTTTCATATTAATTAATAGGAAAGGAAAGTGGCAGTATGATTATTTATCTAAAAACAAAACATTGAAATAACTACAGTAGACTTAAAATCAAGTGAACATGTTAACATTAGCACTTATTTAAATAATTATAATCCATTTTGACGGTACTCGAATATAGACGACCATTTATTGTCCAGATTTAAAATAAAACTGTCTCAAATCTTGTACACTCTATGGTCCACACACGAAAATATGTTTTTAGGTAATTTCTTCAAATTAAGGGCACGGTAACACTAGGCGTAAAGTTTGCGACTTTTTGCAATGGAATAAGCAAACTCTACGGGTACACTACAGTTTGTGAAATTGTGCCCTAGTATCAATTAACGCATAATACGGTTGAATGACGGTTTGTTTTATAGTTAAAAAGTGTACAAGAGCCGACACATATTACTAGTTAAATACAACTAATAATAATAATAACTAATTTTGTACGTAACTTAACTAACGTTTACGTACATAAACTATCGAGATTTTAATAAAAACAATTGCATTTAATGACGTTTTCTCAAGTCATTCTTGTGTTACGATTAGACATACATTGTACTTAAAGTGTACATATGAGATACACGATGCAATAGTGTTATTTGCTATTCATTACTAGTTTTACTATTACGGCCCCCATAGAGACAAACGTCAATAGTAAGGCCTGCTACGTTTAGATTGTATAGGAATCGGTCCTATTGTTAAAATTCATTGAACTCCGAAGTATCAAACTTTTAGTATCCAGTGATTTTACTAAGGACCGATTAAGGCTACGCACAAACATTGGGTTGCCGCATGCGGCTGATTCAACAGATTTAAAGGGCGCGGCGATAGTAAAAGACAGGTACCTACCTAACCATGCTTTCTCTTGATCCTCAAAACGCAGATGCGTTAACCGCATGCGACAACCTAATGTTAAATTTTGTGGGAGTCCTTAACCCTACAGTGGATTATTCCTTGGACGTCCAGAATTCGTAATCCCATAAACGAAACTCACGTTTAATTAAATACCGGACTAATATTTAATACGATCCAGCTTTCATTATTTTATCGTCAGTCAGAACGCGGCTTACAAAATGCAATATTATAAGAAAAAAAAAAAACTGAAATAAATATGTACATTATTCGAGTTAACAGAAAAGAAGTACTTGTGAATATGAATCCCACATGAAAAAGCTTTCATTGATAACATCAATACTTAGATGTTAAATTAAAAATATTGTCATCATAGGTAGGTAGTTCAGAATAGAGTATGTTAATTTATATGTCGCAGTAAGATAGTTGTAGCTGTGATATAAGTGTAATCCTGGGTTTATAGCTATAAACCGGAATACTATATATAGCTATACATAAGCCGCTTATGTATACCTATATATAGGTAGTAGCTATGGAGCGCTTATGATAAGCGCTCCATAGCTATCTTTCTAGTGCAAATCAAAGAAAATTTATACCTACTATAATAATTTCACTAGATTAGTCTAGTCAGATAGTATACACATATTACCAGATTGTGCTCGTAGTATAGCTATATTCCTTATGAGATAGCTGTGAGCCGCTTCCGTATAATTATATTCCGGTTTATAGCTATAAACCTAGGACTATAGCTATATCACGGCTTCAACTATCTTACTGCGACATATATATTAAAGTAGAACTAAAATGAACGTGAGCAAAACTATCAGATTTTTTGCGGTAAAAAAGTTTCTATGACTGTAGTAAGATTTGCCTGTCGCGTTGCTTTTGCAGCTTATGGTTTGAATGTTTCTAGGCCATTAATTCAGTTGATAATATACATGTCCACGTTCATTTTGGATAGCATGTTAAAGTAGACGTGCGAAACATTTGCATGCGCGAAAATGAAGTGTTATTACAAATAGCGCAACCTCAACCGTCGAGGTCTGGTATTGTCTTAAGGCCTGAATTTTTCAAATTCTGATGTCGGTCGGGCGTACCACCAAATAACCCTATTTCATACTTCTCACGAGCACTCCTAAGTCCTGAGCGCATCCACACAAACGAAATATGTATTTAGTTATTTACACGAGTCATTTTTTTATTGGTTTCTCATTGGAATCTAGTACAACTCGAACCTTCTTCTTCTTCTTCTTTATCAACCGATAGACGTCCACTGCTGGACAAAGGTCTCTTGCATGGACTTCCACAGGCCTCGGTCTTGCGCCGCCTGAATCCAGCGGCTCCCTGCGACTCGTTTGATGTCGTCGGTCCACCTGGTGGGGGGTCTGCCAACACTGCGCTTCCCGGTGCGGGGTCGCCACTCCAGCACCTTGGGACCCCAACGACCATCAGCTCTTCGAACTATGTGCCCCGCCCATTTCCACTTCAGTATCGCGACTCGCTTAGCTATGTCGGTGACTCTGGTTCTCCTACTATATACTCGAACCTTAAGACAAGGCAAATAAGTTCCACTCTACAGTGAAAATAAAATGTTCTCTTTCTCGAAAAAAACTCGAAATCAACGTTTTCGAGATATGCAAACTCGTACTAAGTTTACAATTCCTAAGGTTAGCATGCTTCATTACCATAAATGGCTTATTTTTGTATCAGTTATTCTACAGTGACTTTTGCTAGCCCACCAACTTTTCTCATTACTCGATTTCTTATTTCTAGCTGAGTATATAAGTTTTTGATCATAATACAATAAAAATAAACTAGGGCATTGGTACTAATTCGGTTGTACGAAATCTGTAAACTAACAATATACCCATATTCTATATTGACAGATCTAAAAGCGCTAGATTAAATGACACATCTGATAATGCTTTCATCCACTCGTGCAGAAGATATTGTGGGCAATACTATTTTTGTCCAATATAGTCCAATATAGTTTTTGTCCAATCAATTAAGAACGCGTATAACACCAAAAAAAAATCAGATATCGCGATGAAATAAAACATAGCCGCAACCTCATGTGGGACGCGACAAAAGAAAGCGTTTTGCGCGGAATAGGAGTGTAGTAAGCGCCAAATACTTTGTAACTCGTAAAATATTCATTTTCTTTTCAATTCACTAAGCTACTCTCTTGATAATATCAATCGGAATTTAATGAAAAATTTTGGCTCTGTAATATGCAACACATTGAAAATAAATGAATATTGGTTAAAAATTAGACCTAACTTCGCGATTTTTTATTATCGAACAAATTTCATCATTTTATGTTTTTGCCCAAGCACGTCCCTTGGCAGTATGATGTAATTTTTGCGTGTTTTTTTTTCGGATAGTTGAAACTTGATTTACTACTGTAAAAATCAAATCTGTTTACTGTTAACGAACGTACACCCACTCTTAAGTTTTGAGATTGTGTACAACCGAATTATCACAATAGGACACATAATAATAAAATCGTTAAATCCATTAACACAATTATTTATAATATTTCATTAAACTTAATAAAGACCATTTAATTCATTAATAATTAAAAATTATGGTCTACAAATCATGGATATAATATTTTACACCGACTTTAAAAAAGGAAGAGGTTCTCAATTCGCCGGAATCTTTTTTATTGTATGTTCAGTGTTCACCGATTACTCGAAGACGTCTGAACCGATTCAGAAAATTCTTTTTTTGTTCTACAGTAAAAAATATTAAAAAAAAAACGCCTTCAAACGCCCGCGCCACTACAAAGTATGTGATATATTGTTGATTTTTTAAAAACCGTTCAACCGATAAGATATAAAATGGGACCTCCTGGGAAACCCTTTGAAACAAAAAAAGAATTTTCCAAAACGATTCAGGCGTCGAGTAATCCGTATTCCGTGAACATACATAAAAAAAAGATTCCGACTAATTGAGAACCTCCTCCATTTTTGAAGTCGGCTTCAAAGAATTTTTTATGACAGATTATATTGACGACATAATATGTAAGAAAATATTATTTTAAACAAATAGGGGCCAAATATGGTTTGCAATGATGTTGATTCGTCACTTACACTTAAGTTACACCCATACCTATAGTTATAATATATTTTATTAAATATGTATAATGTATAATCTATTGTATACGTCTTGTATACTCTACAAATCATTTTCACGCTAAGTCACATTATTGTATCACCGAGGATTCCACTCGAAAATATAAAAACGACATGTATATTATGCCTTCCCTACACTAATAAATCTGGGGCCACATTTGTATCAGTTTGGTGTCATATCACTTGCGACTTGCGACCAAAGTGTATCATTTTATTCTGGGCCTGAGAACGGCTTGTCTGTTTTTTTGTTGAGTTTGTGATTGTCAAGGATTTGTCTTGTCTTGTTTGTATGAAAATTCTACTTTTTTCATTAGTTAATTGCGCCCGTGCGAAGCCGGGGCGGGTTGTTAGTTTAGTATAGAAATTAACTTTTGGGAAAACGACATGATTTGAAGTCACCGTCCTAAATGATGAATTTTCGTAGTTACTTACGGACAGTTCATGATTATCTAAAAGTGGGACAGAGACTGTAGTATTCTGCCATCTCTGTTTACCTAGTAATAATGTTAATGATTGCACGACACGATGATACTGTTCAGGATATTGAGAAGGAGGTACAAGTTACCACACACAAATGATACAAATGTGGCGCAGTCAAATATATAATAATTCTATAAAATTCATCAAAAAAGTTAACATCGTCTATTTTAAGAAATAATCGTCGTCTGCGTTGCGCTCATAAAACACGTTGGCTTAAAAAGGTAACTATGAGAACTGTACGTGGAATCCTTTTGGATTGGTTTTTAATTTTCGACCCTGCATTCGTGTGAGTGATTTCTTTTTGGACAGAAATATCTCAATCATTTAACATATTTCAACTCCACGTCTAACGGAATGTTTGTGCGAAGTTGTGTTACGTGAAATGTTATGATGATAAAGAGCATCACAATTCACGTTCGGGAACGTTTTCGATCAGAGGCAGTATTCAATCCTCCCACAATCATCCAACGGTAACGAGAAATCACTCTTCAATCACTCATTCATTCGCCTATACTAATTTAACGTCATCGAATGCTATCAGCAAGTCGCTCGTGCCTTGCAACATTTCCGAGTCCGGCCAGAAGTCCGCCGAAGCCATATTGTTTTCAAGCAGCATGTCCGTCGATTGAAGCGGGAAGCCCGGACTGGTCTGCATCTTATTGTTCAGATATGGATCGTAGCCTTGCATAACGCCGGACGGTGAAAGGAGCTTATTATTTGGGCTGTACATGTAACTTCCGACGGGCGATAACGATTGGGGGGTTGAATACGGGCTTAACACGCGATCTTTTTGCGCCGGACTCATAGCCGGACTGTAATTCGGAGTGTTGGGGCTCGACGGTAGAGAGTATATTGGGCTTCCTACGTTCAGGCTTAGTGGAGACATTGGGCTGGTTATACTCCTGCGTATAATCGGCGTATTTGGACGCATTATCTGTTTGTTCGGCCCCGCTTGTATGATGTTTATGACGGGTATCGGGATGTTCTTGTTGACGGGACTCTGCGGCGAAGTTGTTGGTGAATTCCCGAACATTTGATAGTTGGAGCGAAGCTGCTGACGGATCTGCTGCTTTGCTTGCGGGTGTATATCCTGTAACACACGAAAACAATAATGTTAGTACGGTTGCAAAGTATGCATGACCCTGAAACAAAATGGTTAATTACGAAACGGCGAACGATGCACATTGACATGGCTTGTATACAAAGTTACTTTAAGGATAATGAAGTATTTGCTTTAACCTTGAAGGCCGGTTTACTGTTACAACTTACCTAAGATATTATTATTCAGTATTCATACCTACTTATAACGTATAAATTTTAGTCAAAACGAACCTATAGAAAGTCTAAAGAATCATTACGTGTTAAAGTATGTCGAGCTTAGCCTGAATTACTAGAAATCTACAATACTAATAAAAACTTAAAATACCTAATCTAGAAGGTGACTCGATAGTATAATTTAAATTGTTAGGAAGGTAATATAGCTAACAGTTTTTAAGGAATGCTGAACATGCACATTATACCTATTCGTAGATTTAAGTGCAGTTAGCTCACATTTATTAAGGATTTACTGGAGCAACTAATCTCTAACAAATGTATGAGAGCGACTGGAATTTCTAAATGTCTGAAACCTTTTAGGCATCCGGCCGGACGTATGCCAGGATAGACATAATGAAAGAGAAGTACCAAAGCAATAAGCCAGACCCATTCTGAGAAGAGGGCTCTAACTGCGTTTAAGCTAAGACTTTCAGTGTTTAATCTACATACCTATTGTAGTTATACTACTACACTACGCTAGTTCTTTTATATTAATTCAAATAAAGTTAATCGCAAGTAGTGGTGACACCCACTTGGGAGCCGTTTGCGTGTAACTTGGAAAGTTTATCTCGGTTGGTTTCTTATTAAGTAATTTTGTAAGTTTTGTAAGTTGCTGACCTCTGTAAGATATGTATCATGAAGTTTTTAAGTCCCTTTGTGAAGCTTAACTTCTGCGAATTAAAATTGATAAAGGGAATAATATATAAATATGCCTTATGTCCTGTCGATGTAATTAGTATGTTTAAGATTTATTTGTCTCTATGACCGAGATGTGAACTGACTTTGCTCAGACACAAATAAAATAATATGTCCTGACCAAAATCTATTTCGTTTTAAATCTGTCTTGAATCTAAGTAGAATGAAGGTGTGATCTGTGGATCTCAGTGCCTGAGTATTCATAATCATAGTTCTTTTTATATATCTCTTCCCTAATAGTTTAGAGTTCTTCAATAGATTTTTTCAATATCACCTTTAAGCCTGTCTTTCTACAGAGGGCGTACGATGCGTAGCTGTATCATGCATGAACCCTGAAGTGGTATCTAAGAGGTGAAAACCATCAGAAGGATCGCTTCATTTTCCTAGCTTATAGCTCCTAAATAATAGACTTTTTTCTTGAGATTTCTAGAAACCTTCCTACGAACCCTTGCGGCAGGAAGGTCCAATTCCCCGAATGTCCAATATTATGTCTGTTACATCCTATTCCGGCACCTATATGACAAGTCCGCCCGCTAGATGTAATTCCCCAATGTCCATTTCCCGGAATGTCTAATCTGCCCTCTAAGTCCAAGATTCCAAGACGTCTTAAGTTCATTACGAACCACTAGTTATTTAGCTGCGAAAGCATGCAACAGTCCTCAGTCGTTTGCTAACCTCCCGTGTCCGATGTCTCAGTAAGCACAGCCGTCGGGCTCGGTTAAGGATTATGCTAACATCTGATAATACTTGACCTATTTTAAGTGGATATTACTTGCAACCCTTTTGTCTGTTATATCTATAAACAGTCGGTTATGTAGTAATTATTATATACATCAGAAGAACTGATAACCTGGTCAAATATAATGAAGTTTTTTTTTTAAACTTAACCTTTCAGTTTTCTGTCCACACCATTGACCGTTAGGCCAAGTGAGGCTTTAATGAGGAATCACAACAAGACCTTGATTTAATACCTGCAACATTTTAGGCCGACGAGGACATTAATTAACGGATAGGCCTTTGACGGTTCAAAAGAGCTTGTTATAGGATAATATTGGTCGGTCTTAATGATCCTCTTTGGCAGTCCCTCTAATCGTACTATTAATTCTCAGCAAAGCGCTCCAACCACGATCTGTGTAATCGTATACAACTATACGATTAATTAACGGACAGGCTTTTGAAGAGGCGACAGATCTCGTTAAGCCATAATATTGGTTCTCCAAAATTATTTAACGTCGAGCGGGCGCTGACTATATTATAATTCTCTTTAGAAGTCATTCTAATCATTACTCGTTATTTTTAATGAACTTCTTTGGAAAGCAACACTAATCATGATTTATAATAATTAGGGTTTTCGAATACCGGATTTTTTCAATACCGGCATTAATACCGGAAATATTTTTTTCAATACCGGGATCCCGGGATCCCGGTATTGAAATGGGATTTAATTGGGGTTATATGAAAGTCCTATCTTTTGAAGTAAGAGACATGAAAAATCGGCATTTAAGTTATTAATTTTATGTATAAAAAACCTGTGTAAGCTATTTCAGAAAATCACCCTTTCAGAGTAGTACAATAGGGGGTGAAAATTAGTATGGGATGGTTGCAAGGGAAAAATTTTTACTCCTTAGAATAATTCTTTCAATGAGACAAAAAAGATTTCGACATTTGAATTGCCGTAACAATTTATTAACTTTTAGACATGACTATCTGACCCCGCGAACTTCGTACCGCCAGCAAAAATATTTAGTGGTTGGTCACCCTTATCATTTAGGGGTATGAAAAATAGATGTTGGCCGATTCTCATATCTACCCGATATGCACACAAAATTTCATAATAATCGGTCCAGCCGTTTCGGAGGAGTACGAGAACGAACATTGTGACACGAGAATTTTATATATTAGATCTTTACTCGAAAGTGACCACTTTAAGAAATTAATCAAAATATCGACTAATTTGTGAGTAACTCACGTCCAACTCAGTATTTTGATTCCGCACTTGGCCAGTGGAGTAGACTATGGCCTACCGTGGTACTCAACCTTTTTCAACAAACACGTGTTAGTTATGGTATCGCGGGCCGTAAGCCCTAACCCCTTCTCACTCTGAGAGGAAGCCCACGCCCCGGTAATGGCCGCGGCCCGCGGCGCGGCGATGAGTTGAGATGAATGAATGAATCAGCAACCTTGGTACCAATTGTCTAAAAGTTATTCCATTGATCGTATTTGTATTCGATGACATTAGCGTCAAAGTAAAATAATCATGATGATTGTATTGATTTAAAGTCATAAATTCAGTACAACCGATTTTAACATGGGAGCCTTATGGAGCGTATTCTACATAACTAAACGTATAAGAATGCATAGGTACACGAAATTGAGCTCTAATTACGAGTAAATAATAATTTTTTACTCATGTGGTCCAAGTTTGGTTTAAAGTATTACTGTTCACTTTAAACAGAGATGAAGGAGGTATACCTACATTTTTAGGTATATAATTATACAGTAGGTATACAGACTCATGCATTACCTTAGTTGTTAGTTGAAGATTGATTTCGATTTCAAATTTTTCTGAAAAATATTTTGAATTGTTAATCCTAAGATTTTGGATTTAGAGACTGCCTTTATGCTGTTCAGCGCGGAATAAAATACTATAAATAATAATTAATATAACAGTGGAGTTTTAGTTAGGTAGGAAATTGCATTTAGAAAAAAATTTAAAAAAAACACCCAATATATAAATTTTCATATAATATATAGACGGTTTTTTTCGAAATGAATGAATTTATGAATTTAATCATTCAATCAATTTATTAATTTATTTATGGATTTCACATAGCTTGATTCGAAGTTAGAAAAAAAAATAAAATCTCTAAAAGCCTCTTGATATAGATTTTAATTTTTAACACCTAATTATGAAAAAAGCAATTTTATTTATAAGATAACTAGCTGATGCCCGCGACTTCGTCTGCGTGGATTTAGTTCATAACATCCCGCGGGAAATCTTTGTCACCCTCCAGGTTCTCAACTATACCTACCTATCCAATAAATCACGTCAATCCGTCAATCCGTAGCTTTGTAGCAGGAAACATTTGATCGTCTTGCTCGCGGCATTGTTAATGATGATTCAAAGAGAAAACATATTACTGATGATATTATCAATTACGTTAAACTATAATTTTTATAATTGTTTTTACCATAATTAACCAAATACAAAATAACGTTTAGCTGTCATTTACGTTTTGTTCTTCCACTGTCATTTTCGTTTTTTTATTCCATGTCAGATGCATTTTTGTTATAACAGGTTTTATATTGACTTGACGGAAACGCGGTCGAACGGGATAAAAAGTATCCTATGTCCGTCTCCTGGTTCTAAGCTACCTCTCCACCAATTTTGAGCCAAATCGGTTCATCCGTTCTTGAGTTATAAATAGTGTAACTAACACCACTTTCTTTTATATAATATATAGATTTTGGACTTTTAAAAGCCATTAGACATTTGGTATTTAATTAATAAGATCGACATTATTATTCCGCTTGTATTTTTTATTTTGTTTTTTTTTTTATTATTATTTTGTGCAATGTAATCTGAAATAGTTTAAATTGTGTTACTTTGTAAAAATATTGACATAAAATGTTCCATTATAACTATGTTATATAACTATGTTATAAAGGAACATAATATTTGTACGCCGCTACGGCTAATGTGCTGGACTGTAAAATAATTATATTTACCATCTTGTCGACACACATTATGCAAATAAATAATTGAATTGAATTAAATTAATTAATTCCATGAATATGTTGACTGAGGAAAACGCTCTTTCCGCCTCTAATAATATAATAATTTTTTTACTTTACAACATTACTTGGATTTTTCAGTTTTTGTTCAAGTTCAAAAAATTATTATAAGCAAAGTATAAATATTTTTTTAACTTTTATGGCGCGATCTTGTTAAGTATATATGTAAGAAAGGCTCTACGAAGCGAAAATTTTTTACGACAATTATTTAAACATTTTTTTTTCACTTACAATTAAGACGGAAGTTCGAGAAAATTTTGTTAGTTAACAATTGTTTAACTTGTTGAAAAATTAACTTTAAGTAAAATTTCCAACAAGAATAAATTAGTTATAGTGTTCAGAACACAACATAATTTTTTCAAATTAAAAAAACATATTCAATACCTTAAATAAATTAATGAATGTGCCGTACTCGCTTTTGACGCCACGCACGCAATCTAAAAATGTCGCGCGCAGACCTATTTTCAGCGTTAAATTAAAATTTTAAATAATGGAGATAGAGTTCAGGGAGCCAGGAGTTTTTTATTGGAAATTTCCTCTTCTTTCAGAATATTTTTTTGAAATTTCTTAAATATTAATAGTTTATGAAATATTGGCAAAAAACGAAATGCCATTTTTTTTTCATCTTTAATTGTTCATAACTTTTGAAATTTTTTATGTGCTAATACACGCTTTTGGCACATTTTTCTAGACGTCATTCCGGATCCAATGAGCTATCGCACATAATTTTAAGAGTAGTATCTCTATTTTGTACCATTTTCAACTTATCGAGTAGACTAGGACGGCATTATGACGCTATGATAGCTGTTATCACGTAGCATCCGCTAAGAAAGGATTTTTGAAAATTCAACCCTAAAGGGAGTTAAAAGAGGGGAGTGAAAAATCGAACTCAACGTGAGCTAAGCCGCGGGCAAAAGCTAGTGATCTATATTAATCTCAAAAACTACTATAGTGGTTATTATTTAGTTTTCACCTCATAATAGGATAAGCTCAGCCTGCGAGGTTTATGAGTAATTTATAGGATGACGGTAAATTAACTGATGATAATAATTAATCAATTAGTATTGTCGAGTCTCGTCTGATATATTTTATAGTAGCCACATAAAACAATGAAATCATACTACTACTCGTACTATGTACGTATTTTCGTAAAATTATTATAGGTACTAGTACCAACTAATTAATTTATCCTTGCACCTTATTTCGACTTTCGACTCTTATATAGGACTATGACAAGGTAAGTAGGGTACCTACATATTTTAAGTTAGATGAATCTCTTCATCCTTATTATTATGATTTAATATTTTCGGCTCCATATTATTAAGCGACTCCATATTATTGAGTGACGTAAAAATATAATATAATTTATATCAAAATTGCTGGTTTCAATGATTTTCTGTGAAAGTCGCTCTTAAATACTTGGCTGATTTTTTTAATGATTTCCTTTAAATATTTCTGTTATCATTCTTAATTTGCGATGACATCATTATCTTAAATATTATCTAATCACACATTCGTCCAGACTAGAACTAGCAATACGAGGAAAACTTTACTCGTATTTCACTGGCATTTTTTTATTTGTTTTGATTGAGTGATAGGACTATAAATAAATTCCTACTACCTACATATTAATATACGGGCCGATTTCACCAACGTAAAATAAGTCTAAGCCGAGCGTAAATTTGATATTTTGACAGTATTTTCAATACAAAAACTGTAAAAACGCCCAATTTATTCCTCGGTATAACGTCATTTGACGTTGGTGAAGTTAGGTAGGTACTAAGCCTGCTACTACTATTATTTTATACTATTTTCTTTTAGAAAACAACTATATTTCTTTAATAGTTGAGTTTAATATTGATTCTTTACTAGAGGTTATCAGTATCAATGTTTTTTCGTTGACTTTAAAAATAGATCCAGATTTCATTCATGATAAAAGCTAAATACTTCATAAAATAAGGAATGGAGGAGGGGGTATTGGTAAGGTATATAAAATCAATGTGCACCATTTCACCTGTTTCAACTCTTTTAATATCGAAACTTTCGCCATTTTGTATTTATAGATTATTTCGTCCAAGAAAAAAATACATTGTCCACCTTAGACTATTTTGATTAACAACGGTGATACCATCCTACATACTTATACGTCTTTTAAATATCATCATGTGTATATTTATTCAAAAATCGCTATGACAACAATATTACAAAGCACAATTGGGTTATTTATTCGAGTATTTTGTAGCTGCTTCAAAACTTAACGATAAAGTACAAAATCAATGCATTAATAGTAGTAAAAAAAATACTAAACAGTTCGATCGCTACGAATACAAACCTACTATGTACACAGCGAAAAAAACTTTCAACAACAGTAATATTTTGTCTTCTAAATTGTACTTCGTTCGGTATGGCAGTGACAACAGTAAATTTTAAACATCTAGCAAATCGTGTGTACGCATTGCCCTATCGCTACCCTCATTTTTTCTAATATAAACTCTGAATAAATTTACGTAACGACCGATATAAATTTACTATAATATTTAAACCGCCCCTAGCAGTCTTATCTATTTTAACACAAAAAATAACAAGAGAAAGACTACCTACGCATAATTTAACTACAACAAATAAATAGCGATGATCATCGAAATTAGATAATGCTAATAAAATAGGTCAATCTATATACTAACGACTTAAGAAACATAAGACTGGAGTGCGCGGCAAACTCTTCGCGAACAACTTAGTACTCGTACACCTAGAAATAGTTCTGTAGCTCATAACCACATCGATATGCGCACGTTTAAACTTAGCACTAGAATACGACTAAAACGATTGCTTAGAATTAGTATGTGTAACGTGAGGTGTTCTCTACTTTACTCCTACAAGAATAAAACATCAAGTCTGTGCTCCAGGCAGTGATTCTGCAGGAGATAATCTAAACTAAACGAGTCTTCGTCAGCAAGCGCCAACATCCTACTTCGACAATTTGATTGCCACAATAAACTTTCGGTTGTGTCGATTTATTTTATTGTCATAGGACATTTGTTTAAGGAAATTCAAAAAGTATAAACGGCAGTATTATCACAAGTATTGACGGCACTGGTAAGGTAATTCGTAAATCGTATTCGATCCAGAATGTTCTATGGGGTGGGCACCGGTTAATTGCTACGACGCAATTCCCGACCGATCACTGGACGTGCTATATCACAGTTATCACTTAAGACAGTCCAAGATATCTTAAGCTTTCGCTTTTTGGCGGGCTCGGCACTGCACCATGCATACGTAGCCGGCTTCCACGTCACATCCGCTCACCAGGAGGTTCATGAGGACGCTGGAGGACGGCGTTCTCGCAGTCGGAACAGATGGAGACGGACTACGCTTCACACGTTTTGGAGTCGGCTCCTCGTCCTGCTTCATCGCTCTTTTTACACCCGTGTCCCACGAAGATATACTTCTACTTGGTATCAGACCTAAAAAGTAATCAAAATTTTAAAACTCCGGCCGATATTATAATGATAAACTAATACGGATTTTTTTTATCGATTCTAACCTGGATCTGAATATATATTAGTTATAATGTCTTGTGGAGGCGGGCCAGTCGGCGGTGCTGCAAGTAAGCGCTGCAAGGCTGGTGCAGAGGTTTGCACTTCTGATGGCTGTGGTTTCGCTTGGCTAACATTGTCAGGGAGAACTCCCCACATAACGGCCGGTTCCAACAATGGAAGCTCGTCGGAGGTGGGGATAAAAGGTGAATTTCCATCGTCAATGTCATTATCTGACCGATTACTATCGAAAGCATCTAATGAAAGTTCAGTTAAGAGTGATGACTGCTCACAAGACGATTCCGTTTCCTGCAAATAAAAATCATATTTAAATACTGATAAGTAAAGAAGAAATTATATTAAGTATGTCATTAAATAAAATCCAAAATAAAGTAACAAACCTGTGGTTCAGGTGATGACAGTAAAGAGTCGGCGATCAAAGAATCGACAGGAGATCCATTTGCCAGATCATCACCAAGTAGGCTACAGTAATTGTCGTTTAACATAAAATCGTCAAACATATTATCGAAAGGAATATTGTTCTCCAGGGAAATGCAGGCATCACCAGCCGTAGGTGCCAAGTGCGTCAGATCTTCCGGCTCGTCTTTAAGCACTGAAAACATAATAGGTTGTAGAGAAATTCTTGTCGTGGTAATTTGATTTAATAAAGCAAGCAACGGATACCTAAGCTTGTGCTGTTCAAGTGCCACTCACTTGTAAGTCCCTCGTTTTGAGAAAACATGAGAAATCCTTTGTTCATTTCTTTCTTTCTGGGCACAAATATTTGCTCTGTCAC
This sequence comes from Oeneis ivallda, assembly GCA_029955525.1. Classification (NCBI taxonomy): domain Eukaryota; kingdom Metazoa; phylum Arthropoda; class Insecta; order Lepidoptera; family Nymphalidae; genus Oeneis; species Oeneis ivallda. The sequence continues at coordinate 16,524,585 of JARPMR010000024.1, read as the reverse complement.
GGGTATAGGGCGTTCCTCCTCTGGGACAACTATGCCCACTATGGCCCCGTTAGCAGGCGGTTCAGCGCTCGCGCAGACACGCGGGGCAGGTGCTGGTGCGATCGGTGCCACAACCGGCTTCAGGTCCGCGTGCTGCACTTGGTGTGCAGCAAACACCTCATCTTTGCACTCTATACCGCTGTAATCAAACAAAGAGAACATACAATTCATTCAAAAATCAAATATTCAAACACATGGTCTACCGTTGCAGCCTCTATTAAATACGATTTGCAGTGTGAAATAGTTGAAGGAGTGTTAATTGTGTTTGCAACGATGCGAATGCTAATAGAATAACACGAGTGAAATCCTAAGTAACTATACGTGGCTTTATGTTAGACATGAGATGTGACTAGTTAGTCAACAATACCTCAAGGCCGATCTTCATCTTATAGAGAATACAGTCAAAAGCAAACAAATAGTATCGGGGAAAAATAGCTATTAAACCAAATGAATATACTAAGATTTTACAAATAAAATGTATTATATTTATATGGTCGAGGAACTTTTTCTCTACCTTGTTGGATATTCCCGGTAGGAGCCGGACCAGTTTTAAAAGTTTGTTTTGATTAAAAACTCTACTTATTCTATTTTATTGTTGAGAGATCATGTTGTCTATTAAATGATCACAATGGTATGATATTAAGAGGAAGTTAAATGCCTGTCAACGAATACCAACCGAATAAGTAAGTGAAAGTAATAGAACTGTGCCTCAGAAACGCTGAATCTTTAGTTAACGTCGTAAACAAGATAAATGATAGCTATAAATTTCGATTAGTTGGTGGCAAGGGAAAAATTACATTCTCACGTATACTAAGCAGTTACAATATTTCAATAGAAATACACGTAGATGAAAAATACAACGAATTAGGACCACAAGTTGGTCATAAGTAAAGATCAATAACTATAAATGTAAGTTATTATCATCAAGTTTATAGCCACAACGATACGTTTTATAACGTGTAAACTGTCGCGCTGTCAGTTCTAATTTGAATAAACATAAACGAATCGATAAATAATAATATGCCACTCAACTTAAAACTAACTGCAGTAGTAAGTAACAAAGTACGGGATTAATAAATAAAGTCAAGTGACTAAGATAACCCACGAATCGTCCCTCAGAGATCTTGCGTCAATACAATTTTATTTCAAAACGTCAAAACTACAAACCTGTAGATAATAATGTTGTTTACAGTGGAACCCTAGGTTCAAGTTTTCATTAACCCAATAGATTAATAATTATAACTTTAACAGAATTATTTCCTTGATCGTAGATAGTTTATTACGTAAATAACATTGTTGATTTTGTAGTTGTCTATCAGCAGTTATCTAGTTTGTAGAGTAGCTAATAGCTATAGTTTGGCCATTTCTGATCGAAGATTTATGAACTCAAAACTAAAACTTTCGGATAGATAAAGTCTGTTCAATAGCTTAATAGTTAGCTAAAATACATAATTATAAAAAGTAGAGATACACAAATAAACTAATCACTTAACTAGAAGAGCACAATATTAGGTACTATAAACGCATCAAAAAAGTTCATAGCGGAAGACAGCAAGCCTTGCCTTTTAACTAATCGTCATGACATAACATAACCAACGACGTTGCCAAAAAGCCAATTCATCCTAGGCCAGACACAAGTCGTAAGAGGGTGTGTTTTGGTCGTTGCATTTACGCCGTATTTCGAAAGTGAATTTGTTAGAGGAGGATAGTATATTGGAGGCTGGAAAGTTCGAAGGAGACGAGCAGATGGTAGTAAGTCCGGCCTTGTTTAACGACCTTGCCTCTCACCCCCTACACATAATCCATGTTTTCTTTGAAGCGGCCATTCACCAGGATGGTAGTGAAACTTGGTGCGCGCGCAGAACACCACGCGGTACATTTAGTATCGATTGCCGGCGAAATTGTGATCCGACGTCCTGTCTAACCGGCCTATAGAGAAATGCCACTTTGTCTGACATTACCTCATAAAAACAGAACTACATTAGATTGTTAATTACTACTTGATAATAATGTTATCTCACTATTAGAAGAGCTATAAGAGCTTTACGATATAACTCACGAAGTTAATCAAGCTAAGAGTTTGAAAGTTAATGAAAAATCATAAATAAAAAAATAGCATTACTTAAAGGACCTAACATGATCAAAGCAGCTGTTATGCTCTACCTTGGCCGTGATTCCGTTGAACGGGCAACGCAATTCAACAATAATTATATCTACACGGTCGAGGGCATTCGTTTGACGTCACCGTATTATGTCAAAATTTGTTACTAAACAAATGTTACTGTTATATTTAAACTTTGTGATTTTTATTGTACGAATTTAATTGTTAGGCGGTACTATGTTTAGGTGAAAATCTTTGGTTTTAAACCAAAGCCCGCGTGCCGTCAAATATAATATTTATAGTGCATTTAATTTATTAATATTGTCATTCCAGGTCTACTGCACGACACAGTAATTTATGAGATCGCAAAAACAAAATATTCGTTGAATCTTATTCTTTAGGTGGCTTATTTATCGTCTCTTGAGCAAATTCCTCCACAATCTAAACTTTTACTTTCTATGGCTTCACGTTACTTAACTTTGGAGACTTTATTGTTTTCAATACAAGGCCGTTTGACATAAAATTTTTGTTTTTAGCATCTAAAATATTAAATGAAAAATTTCAATTTTGTAATCAAAATTGTCAATCTATGTATGAAATTCCAAATCCGGCTTGACTGATTTGAATATTTTTTGTTTTGTTTGTCTTAACACACGGGTGGTTTAAAAATAAAAAAAAATGGAGAAACCCCGGTAGTAAATATCATTCGTCTATGAAAAGAACAGCTGAAAAATCAAAATTCGTAAATTTGTATAGGAATCACCACTGAGCAAAGCCGCGGGCAAAAGCTGGTATTATATAATTTTGTCTTATATGTTGATAATAATACTAATAATAATAAGATTCTTGCTTAAGGACTTATTTGGTAGAAAATTATAAAATAATGCTAGTCTTAGCTATACCATCAAGGCATTCTTGGCATACTAGACGATAGCACGATAAATATTTACGCATCAACTCAAGGTCGCACTGATAAGATTCACCATTAAGGTCTATGATGTAATTTACATTGCTGAAAAATTAAATCGAATAAATATTGTAGAAAGGGGATTTTGATAGACAAAGGTGAAAACTTTGATCAATACATAAATAAAAAATATGAACCTACACATAAATTACGTAATGTATTAGGTATAATCTTCTATATTTTACTCAATCATAATATAAAAATCAATGGCTGTTCGTTAGTCTCGCTAAATCACAAAAATGGCTTGAACTATTTAAATATTTTTTTTTTACAAAATTGGTAATTTTGTATGCGACTTCGGATTACTTTTAATTGATGGCGGGGGCGAAGCCGCGGGTACAAGCTAGTTAGTAATAAAACTTAAAAGTATGGAACTTGTTAGAGATTTTTTGTAGTGTAAGGAATTTATTTACTAACGTTTATTTACTAACGTTCAGAAAGGTTTTTTTAAATCTAATACTTTCGTTCCAAGATAAATAATTCAGCTTTCCTAATCAATTAGTTTCATATTTTTGAATTTAGTTTAAATGTAAGTACATAATACGTTCCTGCTTTATGCTAACTTCACTCAAATTATGTTTATATTGATCGCTCGCTTAATACTCATTTACTATACTTAATGTTCAGTTCTATAGTTTATATCTGAGGAAGAAAACCATTTTGTTGTGTGGTAAGTATTAATATTGTTATTTAACACTATTTTTAGTAAACCTTCGAGCATTTCGACTATGACGGAAAGATTCTCTCAAAACGGTACACAGTTTAAGATATAATTAAGTATAGTGGATTTAATTTAGTACCTGAAATATTATCTAGGTACCTATATTATTAGTTATCTTTATAATTCCAATGAAAATAACAAGAATTAAAAAATAAACTAGTTTTGCTAAAGCTAAAAGAAAACATGTCGATCATGTTTAATGTATGAAGCTAGCAGCCTATTTTCCACGGACAGAATTTAGTATGAGTGATTGAGTCAAAGAATCGTTCGGCTACTAGGCACTGGCTCGACAGTGCGAACGGCGCGGCGCGGGAGTCAAGGCCGGCGCGGGTGGCGCGGTTATGTAATGGCTGCCTGAGGATGGCGGGGGACAGACCCGCTAATATTAGCACATCTCAAAAACAACACAACTATCTCAGTGCACGGGCTACCCTCACACATGTAACTAGTTCCAATATCCGTGACAGTGATGTAAAACTGGCCAACACAAATAGACTTTAAATGATATAAGAAATCTTATTGCACTGTAAAATGTAAACAATCAGCTATTACATTAAGAAGGTACTAACAACTATTGCAACAAGATAGTCATCGGCATGCAAATTGAACACAATAATAATGAATCGAGGAAAATAATTCATTTATTCAGACATGAGACACCGCATTGTATATCCGAACTCAATATTAGCAATGCATTCAAACATAATTTTGAAGTGTGGGAAATTCCATTCCGTATGAATTCGGTAGCGATTATTAAGTTAATTTGCCTACCGTCCCTACGTTTAATTATGTTGTTGTTAGAAGCACTTAGCACTCCGACAACACATTCACGGTATCACTATTCGGTTTCACTGTCACAAATATAATCCACTCGTTCTTACCATTGTTGTGCGAAAAGTTGGGAGTCTTCACTGTTAAACGAAAAGTTTATGCGAGAACTGTGCGTAGTAAGGCTGGGTAGCGAACAGCTGATTGAGATCGTGAGTTTCAGAAGGGCCGGCAGGTTGCCCACGCTGGGTGTACGCTTGGTATGGAGTCCGTGGAGCGAATGATACGCGCAGCGATTGGCGACTACGGCGCACACTCGTGAAACTCGTGACGCGACAAACCTAAACACACATTGCAAACTGACGACGTATAGCCCGATGATAAATTTTCGAGGGTTGCCGCTGCGTTCATTCGGCAGCCACGCGATGAGATAACAGAGTTCGCGATCCACCGTTGATCTGATAGCATCACGACCAGGTTGAGCAGACATCATTTACCAACGGATGATAGTCACATGGTTTTTATAGCGGCCACTATTATTGTAGTGGGCAGATAAGCGATGCAACTATTTACAGTAACGAGCTCGATAAATGACGATTAAGCCATTATTCTGATAATTTAGTACTTAGCAACAACTTTATAGATAACTGTTTTTAATCTTTTAATTTTTTGTTGTTTTATAACGTCTCTGTTACGTGTGTATGTAAATGGGTGAATAAGAGAATCTATTTCGGTACCAGCGACTCCTGGAAGGGTCGATGAACGAGTAAAATTAGCAGGGCTCGAGCAGAAAATAAATTAAAATATATTATCACACTTTTTAAAGAATATAAAAATAGCTCACCTACCTTAATTATTGTCGCCAGTTTTTTTTTAAGGAAAACTCGAGGTAAACATTTTGCATTATACTGATTTCAGATGGTTTTAATACAATGCTGTTGTTCAAGAGTAGTGGCTTAATTTAAGCCAAATTATCCTGTTTTCTCAGGACAGACACAACAAACATCTAGAGATTTATACGTCGAAAACGGCTCTCTGAGGCGTTTTATTAATGTTAATAATTATAATTAAAAAAAGGTAAGTTTACGGTTATTGAAAAAAAAACTTGAGAGGTGTCAAAGGACACCCGGATGGAACGTAGCTCCTTCCGATTAATTTTAGTGAAGGAATTGTAATAAACTAGTGGTGTCATCTAGTATTAAATTGATTAACTACGATGAATTATATTATTTTGTTTATTTCTATTGCACTGTTACAAAACCAAAGAGTTACTCTGGTGGAGTTACTGTCTTTTCACAGATGGCGTTAGCATTTTATCCTATTTATACAATAAAAAGTTAGGGAAAAATTAAACATTTAGAAATTATTTAAAATAAAATTGAAAATAGAAAATCCAGTCTGTCGAGCTGGGATTCGAACCATCGACTTTGAATTTATAGGCGACTGCCCTAACAACTAGGCCATGCAGACGCCGTGTTCTAAGGCGAAAATACCGAATACAATGCAAAATTCATATTCAACAAAAAAGTGTCGGTTTCAAAAATGTGTCGAGGTCGAGTGTCGGTTCCTTAATTTTTTCCGTCTAGCCCCCTTCCGTACCGCGCGATAAGGAACTACGTTCCAAAAACTTTAGTACCAAGATGAAATTTGAAAATTAAGGAACTTTTTTCCAAAATATACCCATGCAAGAATACAATTATAAAAAAATTTTTGATGGAAAATTCATTTCTTATCTAAACACAGTGGATCACCCGTTGATAAAATAAAACTCCAACAACGAAAAAAAAGGACGGAAAAGCTTAACTGATATTCATATTCATAGATAAATAATACATCGCTTGTACAACAATACATCTTTATCAATCCATCAAGTATAGACTGGGTCATACGATATTGTTGGATAGAACCGTTGTTCCACAATTCAGCCGCGAAATGCGAGCCGGCGCACTAATGGATCCTGTTATACTCAATCAGACTACAAACCAATCTAGACCTTGTGAGCTAGATATACGACAACACTATGATACAGACTAAAAATAAAAAGAAATTTAAATATCCGCTAGAAACTCCAAAATACTGAACTCCAACAAGACTGTTCATCTTTTACCTGACTAATGGTAATGAGTTAATTACTATACGGCAAAGACAAATGGGATTATGATTTAAGCAGTCTATGTATGTAATTTTTTTGTGTTCCTACCTTTTCCTCCCCGACCGACATGGCGATCAGAGGTGATCGGAGAGTGATCAGCCCTGCGATTGTCTAAAGTTATACCATTAATCGTTACCGTATTCGATGACATTAGCGTCAAGTAAAATAAAACATAATGGCATTGAATTAGAGCTCAATTTCGTTGTATACATTCTTATACGTTTACGTAATAACTATGTACGATACGCTCCATATTAAAAGGGGTTGTACTGAATTGGTGACTTTAAAACTTTAAATCAATACAATCAAGGATTATTTTACTTTGACGCTAATGTCATCGAATACGAATAAGATCAATGGAATAACTTTTAGACGATTGGTACCCTGTTGTATTTACGTACGTATTTTCCACCGTAGCGCCTCCCTAGCTACTGAGCATCTATTTTAATTGGTGAATGAGGGGTCAATAGATTCGTTTAATTTTATACGAATAAAATCAATATGACGCATGTTATGACTTATGATCCAATTTTCCGTGGTCAAGTTACGATTTTTATTACCACCTTCTGATAAGTGCCTTACCGTAAATTTTGTCAAGTGACAGACAAAATATGCGAATAAGCTATCCGACACTTATCAGAAGGTGGTGAAAATGGCCCTTAGCTTTTTTGTTCATAAGTTTAAATTAACGATTCATGGAATTATTCAAGGACTGTTATTTTCGTGAAATTATTTCTTGCCTATTGAGTTGGCATTCCTGTAGCGATTGACAAATTAAAGGGAACATATAAAAAGTTCAAGGTGAATTTTTCTTCAAGGGAATATTTTCTTGATAACGTTCCAAAAATTCCGATGCACGTTAACGTATTGAAAATATGATATTTCGCTGAATCTTAAGAAGTTTAGATAATTAATAGAATACCAAGAAAACAAAAATTAAAAAAAAAGAGTATCATAAAAACTTATAGGTACGTCTAGAACTTTATCAAACTATTTATAAAACAAGATGATAGAAAATTACATACATACCTGCACGTGTTTTAAGTAGTAAATAAACTACGTACGTTCCGTACTACGTTATTCAAATACCAAGAAAAACTTTTTATACTTAAAGAGTATTATTAAACTTTCTATAAGCGAGTATATTGTATATATGTCTTGAACGTAGATCCAATCCAACGTTTAAAACTCAAACGAGATGAAAGAATTAAATATTAATATAGTAGGTTTATCATGTCTATTAGATTAATGTTTATCCTAATCCATAGAGTTGTTGGATGAGAAGTATATAGTAACTATATTTATTCTTAACGCTTCAGTATACACTGTGTGACTAAAAGCATGATATCAAACAGATCCTTTAAATCCTGGACATGCGCGGTTTTGCACTAGGTACTCAAAATGATGCAAGTAGTCGAAACTGATTATGACGAAATCTTCAGTATTAATTATTAACATAAAATAGTCTTTCACTTTGTTATAAACTACTGTTGAATATGAATAGATAAATTAACGACCAAGCAAAGAACAGCATGGAAAAAGAATTAGCTCCAACAACAAAGATAAGTAAGTAATTTCAATTCATTGCGTCAGACAAAAATCTATGGCTTTGTAAATCTGTACTGATACTGGATAGTAATAAATAATGATGATCAAACTGATATCAAGTAATTTCTTTCAATACCTACGCAATACTCGTTACAATAATTATTATTGGCCTAGAACTTCCTTTATAATATAAACTACTAACTTAAGCTTTAGGTACATAATATATTATGAAATGTTTCAAAGGTTTAACTTTACAATACTATAGTACCTACCAGCTAAAACTTTTTACATAATATTAATAAAAGAAAATCTATACTTATTTTTCAGCCTTCGTTAACTACGCCATTGTTTGAAGATTTAATTAATGGTGATTTGCAGATCGTTCTCTTTATTAAAAATTCATTAATATGGTTTATTCATCATTCGAACTACATTTTTCTTTTTTTTTTTGCGAATTTTCTTTTCGGGTTAACCGTTAGGGTATTAAATAATAAAGTATCCCAATTGTTTTCTTTCTGAATGATCTTTTTTAACATGATTTATTTAACAATTGCGTGGTAAGTCACTAACTACCTTATGTCATTTATTTGTTTGAATTTATTTTGTCACGATAAAAATATATTGTATAAAATAAAAATTAATATTTCATTAATATTTTAATTGCAAGCACAATATCATCATTTTAAAACTTTCAGTTTCAAATTATCTTTGTAGCAAGTAGCAACTCAAACATCTTTTCTTAACAGTTCAGACAGTTGCATAATACAAGATTCACTTCGCGAACTGCGAATCATGATACCATTAGTGCCGTGTACCCGTACGTTGAACCGTAGCCCCACCCCCATTTTGGTCCTGTTTCGAACCGAGTACGTGACTTAAACGACGTTCAACAATCTTGAATTACATCACCTGGGCAGCGAGTCCGTCACCGTCAAAGTGAAACGTAAGATGTGCTGATGAGTCAGAATTCAAACCTAAAAAGCTATACTTAACTGTTATCCTTATTAATATTACAAAATAAAACTGAGGTGTGTTTGTTTGTTGGTTTGTCCTTCAATTACACAGCAACGGAGCAACGGATCGACTGACGGTGATCTTTTGCATGGGTAGGAATAGTTGAGGTTTTGGAGTGACATAGGCTACCTGTTATCCCGAAAAAACAAAGCGTTCCCGTGGAATGTTTTAAAAGCATAACTCCACGCGGACGTAGTCGCGGAAAAAAGGTAGTGACTTATATAAATCGATAATTTTCACAAGTGTTTTACCTACATACAAGCTTAATGGCTCGGATTGTGTATTCGTAATATGTCGACCTCTTTACAAAATTAACTCACGCTTAATATCGATTTCGCAACAAGTTAACTGGAACAGGAATGTGATACTTATAGTATAGTATGAAATAAAGTTCCAAGAATAATAAATTATGTTAAAGGTAAAGGTAATAATGATAAGACTACTTACTTTAGTACTTTAAAAATTGCAGAATAAAAAATTGCATATGACTAAGTTTCATTTGGTAATTCAACAGAATTCAATGAAACACATAAGACAATTAGACATGTCTCATATTATTGTTATTTAGATTCGCCAAAGTTGGTTTAGAAAATATAGTCTACGTGACCGTATGCATGAATTTATCGCCAAGTACAAGGAATGGAGGTTTGTGTTATACGCACGTCAGTAATAAAAAAAAAATCAATCGCGTCGGCCCGCACGTAGACCAATTTTAGTGCCAGACACGATGTAAAAAAACCGTAAATACCGCAATGTTATAAAGTTACAAATACATGTTTAATGAGATGATTGTGGAGGGTATCTAGATGAATGAGGACATTTAAATATACAAATATTGTACAATTTTTTCTACATGGCAATTTATTTATTTATTTAGTACCAGAAAACTTAAAGAAATAAAACATAAACATATAAAGGACGTGCACGAGAACAATTTATCTGTAAGGAAGAGATTTCTTCAAGAAGCCTTCGATATTTCAAATAATAGAAAAGTTTAAGGCATTTATGTAAATGTCTATTTGGTAAAATATGGCACAATCAAGGTATTTGTGTAATTAGGCTTTATAATATTGTTAGAGAAATTCAAATAGGTATAGTATAGAATCATAGATATCTATCGATTTCGCAACTTATCACATCTCAATAGGACTTTATTGGTATTGTAGACATTGATATGACGGAGTAAGACCTACCGCAAATTTTTTGTTGGATTGCTTTTCTTATCTTTGCAAATCCCTGATGAATGATGATAGATGTGATCTGTTTCTTAGTTCTAAAGATGTCGGCGATTAGCGACTATTCACACTTGCGAAGAGCACCCAAGCACTTGTTGAACGTAGACTCAGAAGCGGAACTTATCACTCAAAACTAATCACGCCTTAAGAGAATACATCTCTTAAAACGCTAAAACCCTACCTATAGCCGTCTCCTCCACCCCCACAACGGCCCCTTTCCTCACATCTAATCAATTTAACCACAAACACGACAGACAAACACCATCTGAACGTGAGGGTAGTTATCAAAAACATTTAAATATCAATTAATCAATAACACTAATCTAAGCGTACTGGCAATATTTATTCGATTAGGGTGCGATTGCTATCGCAATCCCTCAATCAAATACAACGACCTAGACACGAAAGCATCTACTAGTTATTGGAACTACTTTACTGTTCAGAAGCAGGCCTTTATTTCTATACCAAATATCTATCACAAATTATCAAATTAACACTAATTACACTAACTTTTCTGCAAACTTATTTAAACCTAAATTATAGGTAAATCACTCGCGCGACAACTCAACAGAGTTTAGCGTACGCTTTCACGACATAACCGAACTGAGGGCCTTTCGTCTTTCTTTTCGCTTTTTATATATTTCATTTACAAAATGGCGGTACCTCCCGATTCTTTAACGAACCTTTGAAATCATTCGTCCAATCGTTGGGAGAAGTCAAATATTAGTCTATTTAAATTCTATTCAGTCAAATTTCAACAAAACTATCACCTATATTATCTCTTATATTTAAAACTATTTGATATGATATACACACTACTTCTTATTATTATTCGTAAAAGCTAGTTAATTTAATCATGTAGCTGACAGTTCGGCCGTCCTGAAACCAAACACGTCCCCGTGTTCTCTACTTTTTCCAGTCTTCCTTATTTCAATAGAGATGTTGGCAACCAATCAAACCAGCAATTCACCACTTGCATGAATGAAGTCCGCCAATTCGCATTGGGCCAGCGTGGTGGACTATGGCCTATAACCCTTCTCTGAGAGGAGACCTGAGCTCATTAGTGAGCCGTTGATGGGTTGCTAATGATGATGAATTACCAAACCGATACGTACATATTAATTATCGTATATAATATATCACATAAAAATTAACATATTATGATTTATTATTATATCGCTTCAGTCTTGCCCACGTTCAAGTCATAGAAGTTCTTGTCTTAAGACAGGTCAGTCTCAAATAAATTCTTACATATATTTTTTTTGTAGATCTTTTCGATAATTACTAGTACTTTTCTTAAAATAATATACTTATTATATTTAATCTTATGAAACACTTTGATCGCTCCAAATGGTTTGACATAGTTCTGCATAATAAACCTGTTCGAAGTATACTTAAATAAAACTTAATCTTAATTGTGTCATTTTTTCATTTATCTATATGAACTTTCATTACCTACAAGACTTATTCCGTAAAGGTGTACGTAATGTCCTAAACATATAAGAACAAAAAGAAGGTAATATAAATAAATATAGCAAGGAAAATATATTGTCCAAGTTCGATTCAAAGAAGACATTACTCCTAATCAGGTCTCAAGCAATTATGTCATATTTTTCAGGTCGCAGGCAATCTGCCTTAATTCCGGTTATGACTGCTTTTAGTAAAATTGTGGGCGGTCTCGCCCACAGTCAAGTCTCTTAAGTCTCGTTTAAAAAAAAAAGTCATTAATTAACTCAAAATCGAATCTTCAGCCTAAATATTTGGTATCGAGACTAAAAATTAAAATTTTTAAATTTACTCAAAAATTCAAAACCTTTACATTATTTCCCATACTTAACCTGTCGTTTTTTTTTCATCATGTCAAATTTGTTTTCGTTTTAATAAGCTCAATAATATTTTTAACTTCATAATATATATATTTTTTTAATTAGTCAATTTCAAACTTCTAAACTCTGCATTGGCAAACTCTTCAAACAACTTGTCCCTTAAACTATTATATTAAATACTTAATTTCTGTTATGTTTTAAATTAAAGTAAGGAATGCCGACTATTTTATTTTAGTCAAATTGTCAAAATTTCAAATCTGGAATTATGTTCATTAATCCTTTTCGCAATCTATCTCTTTCAGCTTTTTTACTACATTTTATATATTTCTTGGTTATAGAACCAGAACCAGTGGTAGACTCAATTGACAATTCGAAAGCACTTTGTAAAAGTTTGTGTTCATTTGAATAAAAACTAAATTATATTCTATTCCATTCACATTCAATCTCGTCTCTGGAGGGTTATACACTTAAATACCGTATTATCGAAATCGGAAATTACTAACTTCAAAAGCAAACTCACTTCACCTTGGTTTGGTATTGTTTAAGCAAATACCAATTTGTATAAAATGATCCCCAATTTATCTTGACCAAATAGTTTACCTCACCACAATATTCATGAATGTAGCGCCATCTACCGAGTGTTGCAGACTACGAATTTACAAAAACATCAAGCATTGATTTTTACTTTACAAAAAGGGTTTTACAGAATAGATCTGCTGGTTACAACCTATAACTATTATCAGACGTATTGCTCATTTCTTTCTAAGTAAAGTTTTTGTCTTAAAACCGCTTATTTATACAACTTTCACTATAAAAAATTTCGTAAAAAAAAATCATTCATTATCATTGTCATCTCCCAATAATTTTAAAATTATTTTTCATAAAGAATAATAATATGGTCAACAAGAATAACTATAAGTAAAATTCATAACTAATAAGATTTTAATCATAAGGTTAGTTTACCCATTGAATAGATATCTATCGAAAATAAACAATCACTAATTTATAGTAAAATAACTAAATAATCGTTAATCCAAACAATTCTTCAACTAATTCGTTAATGGTAAACGGTTCGAATTCTGAGAATCTGCCTCCAACATCAGGCATACCACGAGGTTTAGTTTTGGGGCCATTACGCTGTACAATTATCAAATTAAAATGAATAAAATAAAATTCATATTAATGACATTCATCTCTGTTTCAAACAGTCGTAACATTTTTTTCGCAGATGATCTCAAAATCTCTAGCTACAAATGAATACTAAACTTGACTGCTATATATTTCAAGAAGACCTAGACCATCTATCTATATCAATCCCTATCGATTTGTAATGCACTTGATGAAGAACTTCTCGAAATCACACACCGTCCTTCATTTATATAATTTGTTAAAGAAGGCTACAGCTAAAATATATAATAATTATGCCTTTTGTTTATGAAACCCTTTTTACCCTAAGTAACTAAATCAGATTGAAAATGTTCAGGAAAAATTCCTTCGTTCACTGAATTAAAGATGTTATTGTTCAAAACTTCCCCACGAAGAGTTTCTTTTATTTAATAATATTATCAATTGAATGTCAAGTTATAGATGCAAGTTGACGACTAATGCATTCATATTATATTTATAATCTGCTTGCTGCCTATCCTTTTGGAATCAATGCTGGGAAATGTTCACCTATGCGTCAACTTGAAAAAGACATATTTACTTTATCTGAGGCATGATTCCAGAATGTCATTAGCACAATGAAATATGATTTATCTAAATCATAGATATCTTGTCAAATTTCTCTTGTTAAATGTTAAATTTAATAGTAAAATAAATAAAAACAAAATTAGTTAAGTCCAAGGTTTGCCTAATATTTCACGCTTTATCTTATCAAGTGCTTAACCTGTGTTTCTTCAAATCAGATCTGTTACACTTACAACTGTTCAACTGTTTATCTACTTTCCCTAATAAAAACTAAAATTATAATTCAAATTGTGTCATCATCGTAATTGTCATCGCAATTATCACCGTCATCATCATCATCATCATCGTCATCATCATCATCGTCATCATCATCGTCATCATCATCGTCATCATCATCGTCATCATCATCATCATCATCATCATCGTCGTCATCGTCATCGTCAACATCATCGTCGTCGTCATCGTCATCATTATCATCATCAATCAATATTCCTATAGTCAATATTCCTATTGTCAATATTATTCCTATTGTCAATATTCCTATCGTCAATATTCCTATCGTCAAACTACAAATATTTCATCAACTCATCAACAAACACTTCATTAAAATATTCACATCAGAATATTTTTCATCAAAAGGAAAATTCATTTTCATTTTCATCATATTCATCAGAATAGTCAACGTCAAGTATTTTTATCACGGAAATACTAAGTAATTCTCAAAAGCACTATCAGTCACCTAATATAATTAAACCTAATATACTTGCTAAGTATTATCTAGCTATACTATATTAATATATTATGTCATAGTATGTATCTATTACTGATTATAAACAGTATCAATATACAATATATTCTACGTATAAATTGAGTCAAGTTTTTTGAGTAAAATATTTCGCCTACCATACTCTGTATAAATAAGTAATTCATCAAAATTTATTATCTTCAAGATCACACTCATCTTGTACAGTTAACTGTCAGCTTCCCGATTACGAAGGCATTAAAATAAACCCCGTTTTTGTGTCTTTTTCTTTGAACGCTACTCACGCAAAACGCATTCAAAATATAATATATTCTTTTTTATAATGTTCCTAATCAAAACGAAACCAAATTTAGATTAATGTCTTATTAAATGCTTTGCAGTAAACAAACTATTTAAGACACGATTATTCAAACCTTTTTTTTTTTTAAATATTTACTAACTAAAATGACCCGAATGCATATTTATTCCAAAATGTAATTTCATTATATTTACTTTAAAAATATTGGTAATTCTAACAAAGAACAACGCAACATCAAATGCACATGGCCAACCAATCGCGTATCCTACTCGTTCACTAAAAAGGCACACAACCACTTAATAATGAAGGAAGCACTCTCAATTTCATCAGATTTCTGACAGTCTTGCCTCTACATAATATTATGATTAAATAATTCCTCGGTCCTAAGAACAATTATTATATTGACAATACTTACAATTATACAGGTGATCTTTTGTTCATCAACAATTTTGGACAATCTTGTCCATCTGAGTAGTCTACTCTAAATCGTGTCATCGGGCATTTTGCCCTAAATCGTGTCATCGGGCATTTCACCCTAAATCGTGTCATCGGGCATTTTGCCCTAAATCGTGTCATCGGGCATTTTGCCCTAAATCTTGTCACAGGCTGGCTTGCCCTCGTATCATTGAAATTATTGTCAATATAATCCCTTTTTCAAATTATCGTCAAGCTTTCATTACATATCTTATACAATTCAATGTTACACATCTATTTATGCACTATCAAAAGGTTATAGTTTAGAAATGGTCCACCTCTAAACCACTTACATTATTTAATTAAAGGGTAGGCTGATTCATTGTAACTATTTTTTTTTATATTAAAATAAAGAAAACAGTAGAACCTTTTAAAAGAAACTCGTTAATGCTCAATAATGATAATCATTCCCGGTTTCGGCTTGATTCCAGTTTTTATTCTACTAGGTGTGTAGATACTAATTACAAATTGAATCTTAGGAAGGTAATGAAAACATGGCGGACGCAACGTGTGAAACAGTTTGCATCAGTTTCACGTCATGATACTTAAAATTTACTAATATTTAAAAAAAATACAAAAATATTCAAGTAAAGTTCTAAAAAAAAAATTATTAATTCACTATCTCAGTATCTCTTATTTCAAATTTGAATAAAATTATAATTGCTTGTAGTTTTAGTTTTATCAATCAAATCGAAAATAAATCATGAAAATCAATTCAATGGTGCATTCTTGCCCCAAAACTTTTATATATTTTCTTAATCTTTAAAAAAAAATATTCAAATGAAACCAAGTGCTCGTTATAGCAAAATCTTCTGATCAAATAGTATTACTTTATGCTACGTAGGTATTTTCAGTTTTGAAACATTAATAAATTACAAAAATTTCGTTAAACCTGATGGTCAGGGATCTCAAAGTTATGAGTCTCAATCAAAAGTCATAAACTTATCATTTGTAGCAAATGAAGGTATTTGTAAAAAAAAAAAAAAAGAAACCAGCTTGGATACTCAAATATGCCACTTAAATGAAGATTCATCTATATTTCTACAACATTGCAATTAATAATGAAACGATCTCACCGAGTGGCTTCAACCGGCGATAATTCTCAGCTGTAGTTCCGCTCGTACCTTCCTCGTACCTCCAACGCACGCATGGCGTTATTTTCTTGCGTCTGCTTCGCGCCTTGTTACATCAACTTAGCGTGGATAACACGCTGATGTGGATGGCAAAACGGATTCATGGACACGTAAGTCACATCCCACTTCTGAGTTGTTGAACGTAGACTCAGAAGCGGAACTTATCACTCAAAACTAATCACGCCTTAAGAGAATACATCTCTTAAAACGCTAAAACCCTACCTATAGCCGTCTCCTCCACCCCCACAACGGCCCCTTTCCTCACATCTAATCAATTTAACCACAAACACGACAGACAAACACCATCTGAACGTGAGGGTAGTTATCAAAAACATTTAAATATCAATTAATCAATAACACTAATCTAAGCGTACTGGCAATATTTATTCGATTAGGGTGCGATTGCTATCGCAATCCCTCAATCACATACAACGACCTAGACACGAAAGCATCTACTAGTTATTGGAACTACTTTACTGTTCAGAAGCAGGCCTTTATTTCTATACCAAATATCTATCACAAATTATCAAATTAACACTAATTACACTAACTTTTCTGCAAACTTATTTAAACCTAAATTATAGGTAAATCACTCGCGCGACAACTCAACAGAGTTTAGCGTACGCTTTCACGACATAACCGAACTGAGGGCCTTTCGTCTTTCTTTTCGCTTTTTATATATTTCATTTACAAAATGGCGGTACCTCCCGATTCTTTAACGAACCTTTGAAATCATTCGTCCAATCGTTGGGAGAAGTCAAATATTAGTCTATTTAAATTCTATTCAGTCAAATTTCAACAAAACTATCACCTATATTATCTCTTATATTTAAAACTATTTGATATGATATACACACTACTTCTTATTATTATTCGTAAAAGCTAGTTAATTTAATCATGTAGCTGACACACTTTACCAGACATTACTGTAATCTAATTGACATAGGCTTGTAGTTTTACACTGCGATTGTCACTTTTGTAATTATACGTTTATGTTTTCCCATTATATTAATGTCGAGGTTGTAGAAATAGAGCTAATTTCGCGGGATTCATTTGCGTTAAAAGCAGTGCTAGCCTAGTGGTAAGTACTGCGGTCTCCTATTCGGGGGGTCGCGGGCACGCACCTCTGGCTTTTCTAAGTTAAGTGCGTAATATCACATGCTTCAACGGTGAAGGAAAACATCGTGAGGAAACCTGCACACCTGAGAGTTCTTCATAATATTCTCAAAGTTATGTGAAGTCTGCCAATTTGCATTGGACCATCATAGTGGACCTTGGCCTATAACCCTTCTCTGAGAGGAGAACTGCGCTCAGTAGTGAGCCGTTAATGGGTTGCTGATGCTGATGCTGTTGATGATGATGATGATTTGCGTTTAAAGGGAAATTATAACCGTTAATTTATCATTTAGAGTTAAAGATTACGTAACTTAAGCTCACTCTGGCAGCACTCTAGTATTTTTTTTTTATTCTTTATTTGGCCCAGTATTTTAATGACGTGTCATAATGAAAATTATTTATCTATAGAACTTGCAAGACCGCTTATTTATTGATTGATAAAAATGTGTAATTTCAATACACGTATAACAGTCGATAAAGCCAGTGTGAACGAACTCGACGTGCTGATGGTATTTAACAGTCGCCGGTCGTAACAAAATATTTTATTAATGACGTGCTGTAAACTTATATAATATCACGCCATGTTCGCACGAAACGCTATTATTTCATTGCAGGTGCAATTTATTTAGGTAAAGGTACTGCATTGTTAATTTATTATTTTTTCTAGCAAAGCATAATAATGTTGTTTTAAATTCAAATCTGCGTTTACCTACCTGCTGCATTAATAAAATTTACTAGCAAGCCAATGAGGTGGCATATCTCCTGATATAAAGTAATTAGTAGGGTAGGCTGGTCTAAGAGCACGCATCCGATAAGAGTACGCAATGCCAACACTCGTGACGCTGTTAACGATACGCGGCTAACTTCAGAGTTATTTTCAAGTGCAAGCTATTGGCAAGTGCTGTGCGAAAAAATAACAAAAAACATGCAAAAACACAAAAATTACTTAAGTTTAAACATTTTTACCTATTTTCTTAAATAATTTTAGCGTTTTGGGATTATGTTTGTGAAAAAACTACAAAATTTTAAACAAAAACGATAATACGGCTTGATCGGCAAGGAATTCCTCTAGAGGTCACAGCGACAATGATTCCGGTCGATGCTAATAGATGACGTTACACTTCGCTCGATTGTAAAATCGTTAATGTGTGAAAGAATACGCACTTGTGTATGTTACAAGAGTACGCGCGTACTCTTATACACATTATTTTATTTTTAATGTTTTCACATGTATAATATTTTACATATAATAATTTTTTACATGTATAATATTTATTTGTATGTTTAAATCCGCTTTCCGGTATAGCTCAACTACCACGAGCTGAAGTAATCTCAAGATCGAACCGCAAAAGAGCAAAGTTAGACATTTTGAGTTGACCTCCGTTCTAGTTGGCTCTCGAAGAGGATTCGGCCTCAAAATAAGCACCAGTGAAAAAAGACTGCGAAATCTATTGCTAAAGGAGATACAAAACTAAAACTTCCAAAGAATAAACCCAAAAAGAAAATGTGGGGATGTCCCTCATGACGTGGTACCTCCAAATGAAGACTGAATAGGATGTTCCAAATGATGAGGTGGCATGAAGCCTGTATGATCTATGAAGCTGAAAATATGTATAATTGTGAAATCTGCAAGTAGCATGGACACGAATTATGAGATAATTTTTCCTGCGTACTCTTATCAACTTACATGCGCACTCCTATCCAATAGCTCGTGTAAGAGTAAGTATTTACCACTTTTGTGATTTTTTTTATTTTTCAAATATATGGCACATTACTGTTACATTTCATGTTACTTTATGAAAGCTGTATAAATTGAGTACCAAATAAAAATTAAGCTGATAATCTACAGTTAGTGAATTTTATTTCAAAACAGTTTGAACCTTAAGTGCGTGCTCCTAGACCAGCCTACCCTAATTACTAACTCTTATGAAAATCTGCAATACGTATCAGAAACAGCCATTCCGTTATTGGCTCTTAAAGAATTTTTTAATACGCCTTTTATCCTTTGAACATTCTCACATGATAGTTTTTTTGGGACCACAACAGATTACGCGGTGTTACTCTTAAACTTCAAATCCCATAAACTATAAATAAAATTAAAAAATATATTTCATATAGTAAAATGAGCACATAGGGGATATGCTGTAGACTGTAGAGCATTATTAAATGGTTGAAGACATTAAACAAATATGTACTACAATTTTTGAGTTGAATGAAAGGAAAATCTAAACAATACAAAACACTTAAAGCAGATAGAAACAATCACATGTTCAAAATATCCGAAATAAGCTTCTAAGGCCTCCGGAGACAAGTGTCTAACATCGTAATAGGCTCGCTGACGTCACAGCCATTGACCCTCCTCCCAATCACATCACTCATAAATATTAATCAATAATTGTCAATGGGAATAAAGGAATCAAAGTAGATGTGACAATAGTGTTTTGATAAATGTTTGAAATTTTTGATTTATTACTGAGCTCTATTAAAAGAAAACTGTTGAAAGAGATAAAGAAACTAAATCAATTGAAACTCTTAGATCAATAACAACGGAAGCTACAAAATCTGTTCTAAATACTTCAGAAAACTGCATTGACCCTACCATGGAAAAAACTGCCATGGAAAGAACCTTTCTTAAAAGAAACTTATACATTATACTAAGCATTGAAAAGTGAATGACTGTATTAAAAATGAATAATTCATGCAATATCCTATGTTTGGAATGAAAACAAAGATGTAATGGAGTGCATGGAAGATTTCAATAATAATTTCAGCGGTATACCGCTCTAGCCGCAAGCGGGACAACAACCGGAGCGCGCCCACGCTTCTCATTCAGATTGAAACGAAAACTGCAATGCTCTACTTGGAGTAGGTAGTAGGAAGAAGGGGTGAACGACCGAGGGGGGAGGGTGCTGAGCACTGAGCTTGCATAAACCAACCGCGCGACTTGCTTTGGTTCAATGTAGACGGCGGACAAGAATTTCACTTTCATTACCTACATTTAAGAGAGGCAGAGCTGGAATTAAGCGGTACACATTTTTGCTTCTTACATCAAAAAATGTTTTAATTACAATAAAATGTTGTTCCAAACTTAATTTAGACAAAGTCTGGACGACTTTGTCTAAATTAAGTTTGGCAAAAAGTTGAAATAATATTTTGGACGTTATTTTTTCTCAAATTCCTTTATCGAAAAAATCAATCATTTTAGTGGTTGAAAGAAACAGTCTTTTTTTGTTTATAGGTAAGGCATAGATTTCATATTCAGTATAACCATTCATATACAAATCAGCTAAGCAGTATTAAATGTATTATTTACTAGAGCATTGCAAAATCGCGCTATAAAAAGAATAAGTAGATCGCACTGAGAGGAATGGCTTGTGTATTCATTCGAGCAATGAATACTGATTACCGTTTGTACGTTTTGTGACCTGTAGGTATTGCGCGTTTCACGGTTCCTTAGTAAATCCAGGAACGCTCGCGCGCACGTCTGTCTGGGTGTGAACAGTCATTTCATTCAGGAACTATTAACGCTGTAAAGTGCAATTTGGCAGTTATAGGTATACCATACCAATGTCACCCTCCAGGTCCTCAATCACATCCAATCAAAAACTCATATCTATCCCTGTAGCTCTGTTGCGGCGGCTCTGAAGAACTTATAACATTGGTAGTACATACCTAGAAATATATTATTTTACTAAGAAAGTTAATATGACCGACCAGCATCGCAAACCAGATTAATTTGATTTGACAGCTCTAGGGGAGAACCAAGCATGTTGCATGTATTATATTTGAGGATGGAATGTGTTCCCCTTTGGCATCGCCATTATAAAATAAGAACGTGTGATGACTGGCGTATCCATTAGAAATATAAAAAGGTTATTCGCTTAGTTTTTATTCAAGATAGATTGAGCTTCATTATTGCTTTCAATCATGCCTGATGTCAAGCAATGATGAGGTCTTGATTAGAACGTAAATGCCTATACAAGTGTAAATTAATTTAAAACACCCTCAACATGTGAATATATGGCCGTCAGACATCCTGTTACCCAGTTCTCTGCTCCATCATCAGATCCTCCTCCTCGATCCTCGAACATCATCTATTTAACACCTGCTCATGGAGACCATTCTAATGAGCCCAAACACACTACCTATATCTGCTGTGAGTTGCTGAGGAGTTGGGTATCCCGCTGACTACTTGATGCTGCAGCATCAGCTCAAGGTTACCATGCCTTGGCAATAATCCGAAGTAACAGTACACCAAATTTTATATCAATTGCATCAGTGAAAACTTGTAGTAAGACCAATTTAATTAAGTAGGAAATAGCTGATAATCTTCAAACGCAAGAGCAGATCTTCATAAATTATAGCTAAGATCCACCTCGATTACATTAGCGTTCAAACAGAAAAACCGCATCAAAATGAGTCCATCTGGGAGGCTGCTACGAGGGAACAGACAGACACACAGATAGACTATTCTCAGATACACACGTTAAACTTAAACACCCCTCTTTTTGTGTCGGGGGTTAAAAATGTTTATTACGCTTGGCTTGAAGGGACTTAAGTTTTACGTGGAGGGTTTAGTTTTAGGTGGCTCAAATCGATATTCGATAAAAACATTGCGTGTATACTGTATACCTACTATTCGTATCAATCCAGACGCGATCGGGTTCTTATAATAGATGCCAAGCTGGTAGCCTTTCGAATGCAACGAACATTGTACCTATACAGTAACATATTATACAATTGCATTGACCCACATATGAGAAAATAAACATGTGTAACTGTAACGCACGATTTCGCTCAGGTGTTATCCAGTTTCTTGTCACTTGTTTGTATCTTAGGTCATGTCGCAGTGTGTCCGGATATAGTTCTAAGAACAGAAAGCGTGTACTTAATCAAATTCAGTTCTACAATACCGAAAGCTAATAATAGTTATAGAAAATATTAGTTAAAGAAATGTGGCATCTCTCGTTTCAAAAAGACCTCCGTTGTAAAATGGGGTCTTTAAAATTAGATCGAAAACTGTAATGGGTCGCTATAAAATGTTGCTTAAACTGTCTGAAAGTAAAACACTAATAACGGCGCTGACAGGCATGCTCGACTGTGGCCTTTGCGTAAACTGGTCAACACATTAAAGGCAGGATTCCCGACGAATTGACAATAATCGTCGATTTCCTTCAATCTTTATTCCAAATCATAGCTGTTAAAATGTTACCAGATGCGTTTTCTATTCCCATATTTGATATTACCCATTCCCCATACCTATTCCCATATTATGAGCATGTTTCTTCATTGCAATGATTCTATAGGATTGCACCCGACTACAATAATTCCTAATGGAGAAGGTTTAGTTTGAAGCACGCTTACCGGGCAAGATGCATTTTTACTCTTGCCATAAGGTAGGAAAGTGACCACAGTCCACAGGGTATAACTAACAAGTTCTCGATTAACAGAAATAGTCCTCTTTCCCTCTGGTATTACAGCATCGAGAGAAGTAATTTCACGATCAATGGATTGAGATATAGAGATACGCTAGTACTGGTAAACCTCCGAAGGTC
Organism: Oeneis ivallda; assembly: GCA_029955525.1. Taxonomy (NCBI): domain Eukaryota; kingdom Metazoa; phylum Arthropoda; class Insecta; order Lepidoptera; family Nymphalidae; genus Oeneis; species Oeneis ivallda. Next base: position 16,501,186 of record JARPMR010000024.1, on the reverse strand, counting down.
GCGCTCACTCATTAGCATAATAATACAATCGTTATCATCTCGCGCGGCAAGGAAACGCTGTTATTTATTATATTACCCGACCCCATCGAAGGGAGTTGAGATTTATATCTTTATTTATTACTTTCCAACGCATTTTAAGATCGGTTCTTTTGGACTGGCTTGTTAATTACTAGTTAATGTACAGCCCTTAAGCTTATTTTTAATATCTCTCCAATACATATAATATTGATATGCAGCAATCATCTCGATGCCAAGCAAGTTCAAAGCCTACGTCATGCCTACCAACATATTTCATTTTTTTTATTAGGTAGTTGATTTGATGTAATGAATTCATCCTTCTCCACAAGCCTCCAGCAAGAGGGCGTTAACGTACCTTTACGGGTTACCTAAGCTAAGTTAGATGACTCTATTCTGTCAATTTTATTTTCACGAACCTTTAGGAAACACCTAAAGGTGGAGGACATAACTTTGATAATAAAAATAATAGGACAAAACTTTGTACAGAGCTCGAAAGGCCAATCACCTTCACAGGAAATAATGATATTAGAACATGCATTTATAATACTAGGGAAAAATATTGCATGACTTAAGAATTAGTGCTCTGAATAATAGGCGACCAAATATTATTAATTTATTACATCAGATCTCTTTCACTTATCGTCTGTGTACTGCGGATGAAGTTATTTCTTATTCACAGGATAGGTATATTCAGCTAATAGTCTTTGATATTTTTACAATGAAGTCTGCTAATAGCTTCCGGCTGGGGCGGGAGACGTCGTGAGACACGCAGCGCTAACCAAGGAGGTTGGAATAGGGACCATATATGTAGAGAGTGGTCATTGTATCACTCATCTGTCGACGTGATATACATCATAAACTCGTAATAATCTGAAACGAAAAAGCCACACTCACAAAAGGATTGCAACAATTTCTTAATACTTAAATACGCTAACGTTGTGGGCATTAGCTACTCATTTATTCGTACGTTACATATGCAACAAGTGAATTACATTGACACAGTAGTTCATGGTCCATACATAATAAGGTCACCAACATTTTCTGAGCTGACTGTTGACTTTGTTTCCTTTCATGCACATGTTGTTACAGTTGCTGTCACAAAAAAGATCGAATGCTCTACATTTTCCTTCTTTTATCGGCAATGAAGATGCTAGTTAGTGTGAGTATCACTATAGTGTGGTTGTGCAGTATGGATTACGTTGGGAACCGCAATATAACAGAATGTCAATCGAACATTATGGCCTATTTATTTGTACTTACTATTCATATTATTTAATTTATTAATAATATAATATATTTATTGATAATATAATATATAATATTCTCATTTAATTTCAAATGGACATAGTAAAAAAGATGATCGAGTGATGTCGCACATCGAAAGTAGACTTGAAGGAAATGCTTTAGCATTAAGTCCGCCTTTTGTAATTGTACTATACTGTGCAATAAAGTGAATAATAAAATAATTTAATATAAAAAAATTGTTTTTAAAAAACCAACTTCAAACGCACGCGCCACTAGAAAGTATATAATTTATTGTTGATTTTTTAAAAACCGCTCGACCGATTTCGATAAAATTTCAATGGGACCACCGGGGAAGTATACCCTTTGAAAGAAAAAAAGAATTTTCCAAATAGGTTCAGGGGTCTTGGAGTAATCAGTGAACATACATAAAAAAAAGATTTCGACGAATTGATAACCTCTTCCTTTTTGAAGTCGATTAATAGAATGTCATGTCTTATAAACTTCACTAAGGCTTTAGAATCTATAAAGTCATCATAGAGGGATTCATTACAAAGGAGTTTAAAAAAATGTAACCCCTAAGCGATTAAAAAGGATGACATTCAAATTTTCAGTCAACTTCGGAAAGGGGAAAAGTATCGCAAAGACGAGATTCATCGTTTTTATATCTTTAGTAATTATTAATTAAATACGAGTATATCCCACTTGCTGCGGGGTAGGGCCCAAAAAGCCGGTGGTCAGGGTACCAGAGTGAGGAACCTCCTCACAATGCGTGCCGTCTCAAGGAGTACCGCCTTCTGTATCCTGCTCTTGATCCAACTGCTAAGCGAAAGTTTCATCATCATCATCATCATCATCAGCCAGAGTGCAGTAACTGTTGGGACATAGGCCTCTTTTAAGTAGCGCCAACGTTGCCTATCCTCGGCCTTTCGCATCCAATCGATGCCGGCCACTTTCCGGATGTCGCCCTACACTCCTTTTTAAGTTTTTAAAGTTTCATCGTTCATTATTATTTTATGCAATTGCCGATACATATTCTATACTTTAAGGTACTTGTATATTTCAAGATTTGCTTTATACACAAGAGTTTCTGAGAACTAAGTTCCAGAGTGCTTCTCTGCAGACTGAAGCCTTACCTACTCTCACCAAAATAATAAATTCTTTTATAACGCCATACTTTCTCAAGAAGCCCTAAGGGTGCAAGTTGGGAACAACAAACTAATTTAAACCAAAATAAACTGTGTAGAGAATGAGTTCGTAATTCTATTTAAGCCGTGTGGCTTAAGACTAAGCGGCGCAATTCCTTTTCGGCATCGAGTCTGAAAGTTCATTAACTAAATTTCCAACTTTAAACAATTATTGTTAGCTCAAAAGTAACGAATACATTTCTTCAAAAGATAGTGTAATTGCTGGCCCCAATCCTAAATAGTTAAACGTAACTATACAATTTAACTATACTACATGACTTACAAAGTTTTGATTATGATCTTACGAGAAAGTTTTCAAGGAAATGATTGAAATTTTCTTTACGTCCTTGCAACTAAATCAATCCGTCTCATAGTAGGTATGTCGCAATCTAACGTGTATTTTTTATTGATTTTGTTTGGATTAATAAAGTTAATATAACATTTTTAAACTGGAAATTTTTATCGTCTAGACGCGTAATATTGAAAGACCCAGTTTCTTGTACCTAGATCTAGTAGAATAGAAATTGTCATAACATTATAAGGTTTATGTGATTTTAGCGCACTAACTACGTATCTACGTATCTAAGGGGATGAAAATAGAAACATCAATATCGCCTACTGGAATAAATACGTCGGCTTTGGGTGGACCATCGTCAATGCAGTCATTAATATCAGTCACTATTAATAAAAAATTCCTGTGGACCGGTGGTGCAGGGTAAATAATGCGGCAGGAGTCCTAAGAAATTGAACCAGATAATTTTGTTTTGAGTTTCTAGACATCTCTTAAAGGAGGTTGGCGAATTTTAACCCAGCATTTAAAAAACCGTTCAGATTCAGAAATCATTTACTTTTAATTAATATTTTTCAGAGTATTTTCCTGTGTAAACCCGATATTTTTAGAAGATGGGGATCAAAAATATAATTATTCACACACACGCGTAATAGTACATTGTTCTACGAGGGGTGAAAGTGACCCATTACTTACGAGGGCGTCATTTGAGACACGAGGCGAAGCCGAGTGTATCAATACGCCCGAGTTAGGAATCGCACTTTCTCCCGAGTGATACATAGTGCTTTATACTACACCGAGGAAAATAACAGACACATTTTTTAATTATTGAAGTTTACTTTAGAGGTACGCAGGCTACCTTTAAGGTACGACAGCTACTTTAAAGGTACGCCGGCTACTTTAGAGGTACGCCGACTACTTTAGAGGTACGCAGGCTACTTTTAAGGTACGCAGGCTACTTTGGAGGTACGCAGGCTACTTTTAAGGTACGCCAGCTACTTTAGAGGTACGCCGGCTACTTTAGAAGTACGCTGACTACTTTGGAGGTACGCAGGTTACTTTTAAGGTACGCCAGCTACTTTAGAGGTACGCCAGCTACTTTAGAGGTACGCCGGCTACTTTAGAAGTACGCTGACTACTTTGGAGGTACGCAGGCTACTTTTAAGGTACGCCAGCTACTTAAGAGGTACGCCGACTACTTTAGAGATACGCAGGTAGCCTGCGTACCACCAAAGTAGCCTGCGTACCTTTAAAGTAGACGGCGTACCTCTAAAGTAGCCTGCGTACCTCTAAAGTAGCCTGCGTACCTCCAAAGTAGTCACTGTAGAGGTACGCCCACTACTTTAGAGGTACGCAGGCTACTTTTAAGGTACGACAGCTACTTTAGAGGTACGCCGGCTAATTTAGAGGTACGCCGACTACTTTAGAGGTACGCAGGTAGCCTGCGTACCACCAAAGTAGCCTGCGTACCTCCAAAGTAGGCTGCGTACCTCAAAAGTAGACGGCGTACCTCTAAAGTAGCCGGCGTACCTCTAAAGTAGCTGTCGTACCTTAAAAGTAGCCTGCGTACCTCTAAAGTAGTCGGCGCACCTCTACGGTGACTACTTTAAAGGTACGCAGGCTACTTTTAAGGTACGCAGGCTACTTTCGAGGTACGCCGGCTACTTAAGAGGTACGCCGACTACTTTAGAGGTACGCAGGTAGTCTGCGTACCACCAAAGTAGCCTGCGTACCTCCAAAGTGGCCTGCGTACCTTAAAAGTAGCCTGCGTACCTCCAAAGTAGCCTGCGTACCACCAAAGTAGCCTGCGTACCTCTAAAGTAACTTGCGTACCTCTAAAGTAGACGGCGTACCTCTAAAGTAGCTGGCGTACCTTAAAAGTAGCCTGCGTACCTCCAAAGTAGCCTGCGTACCTTAAAAGTAGCCTGCTTACCACCATTTCTTTATGTTTTTGTATTACTGAACTAATTTTGTCAAAAATTAACAAAAGACAACCACGTATGTAATGGATTTTCATACAACTTTTCAGCCCGCTAAAGCACGTAAGTAATGAAATTTCATACATTTTTTCAGCCCGCAGATTTGTCTCCACGTAAAGACGTATTTTCTTTCTCGCTCTTTCTCGATATGACACAAATCAGAAGGTACTTTCCGAGCAGGTGTAGTATAAACATTTTAAATAACCGTTACATGGCAAAGGCAGTACGAGTGAATATCTTTTTTCTCCCAACTTTATTTGATAGACTTTGATGAACTTTTTTGCTAGACTGGTTTACTAGAACAAGCATAAGAAGTTTGATTTGTGAACGTGGGCTCACCACGGTTCAATTCGTCTGGGTCAGAAACTCTATGGAATTCGTTTAAGGATTTTAGCTAACTTAGAACTATGTAGTGCTAGGAGAAGGTGTGACCATAGACTTAATATATTTACTACCGTAAGTAGACAGAGCCCCTGACGGCCGCAAAGCTTGCAACCGATTTTGAGTTATCAATAAGTGCAACTTCTTGTGACTTCTTCTTATTTTGGTGAAATTTGTTCAAAACGATATCAGATTCGCTTTCCTTTCCTATCTTTAGGTATTGCCAGAAGAGATTTTTTCGCTCCTTACTCCTTGGCATGTCTTCTTACGGTAGTAAATATAATAAGTCTATGGGTACGACAATAGCGAAACAGGTGGGGTTTGAAGCGCGGTTTTTAGTCCATCGCCCTGGCAATATAGAAGGCTGTGTTTCGAAACTTAGGCAGTTACCGACGAGACGAGACGAGGCATTTCGGCAATATCAGAGCCCCATAGGTCATCGTCAATTATGAAAAGACTATCCTTAAAATTTTTATTGAATTAACAGAATACATGGGTGCAATTGTCGAAAAATAAATTCCGAAATTTCCGAGCGATAAAATTTTAGACTCTGCTGCAAGAGAAGTACATTAGTGTGTTTTATAGACTTCAAGTACGTCATAGATTGCCATTAACATGGACTATAAACGGTAATCAACATATCGTAGTGCCCTACCTTTCAAGTCACTTTGATAACAGAATTAAATACGTTACTTTTTCCATTAGTGTCAGACCTGCGTGGAATAGTTTTACGTATCAACTTTATACTCTTGACTATATTATTAAGTTTGGAAACCATATTATTACTTACTACTATAAGTTAAATCCAGACAGAGCTGTGGAACTAAATGCAATAAGGTGGAAATTGTCCTTTATTCATAAGGGCTAACTTAGCAGGGGTATGGCAGTGAATATAAGCCCACATCCTTAATTCGGTTTCCACACGCCATCGTACTGGAGTCCACAACGCTTGCGGCACGTTTTTGACGGAAGGATGAGAACACTGGGAACTAGCAACGGCCAATACCTTCCACGGAAAAAATATATAAATATGGTCTGGAGTCAGGACAACAATAGTACGCATTTACAGACGAACATAATTATGTAACTACTAAATTAATAAAAAAAAAATGCGTGAGTAGGTTGGAACGAAGTGCCTTTTAAAACATTACCTTTTAGAATCAACGCCATCTGTCGCCACATGTTAGAACCATCTCGTAAAAAATAAGCGCTCACAATAGATGGCGTTAGTAAATTTTGCCGTAAATATTTTGTTTGGAATTACTCTTGTATAAAACTTCGTTCCAAAAATGAAAAAAGAACAGACATGATCTGAAGGAAGGATTCGAGCCCCCAAGCCGATAGTTTCACTTCTTCGTTTAGCCGCTACACCACCAAAGCTATAATGGAACGTGTATAATAAACGAAGGCAACAAGGGTCGTGACGGAAAATTCTTACACTTTTTTCGCCTAGCCTCCATCCGCCAAACCGTCCGAAAGAGAACTTCGTTCCAAATAATCTCTATCCTGCATAATCTTTTGCTGACCGAATATGTCACCAACTAACTAGTCGGTTACTCGCAAACATACATGTAGTAGAATTCTTTTGTATTCAGATACCTAATACCTATAGGCAATTTTACACTATTCATTCGCCAAAACGCCGATGCATATCACATAATAGGGAACACTTCGCTAGCGTCGAAGAGGGACGGATCAAATGAACGAGAGCGAACTGCGCAAAATCTTAAATTGTCTAACCCACACATTGAGATGACAATAATGTACGAATTACGTAAGATAGAAGTGTGGATACGGGTCAGAACTCACGAGAAAATGCCATTCTATCGATGACAGAGAGTGATGAGAAGAAGAACAATATAATATGAAATATGGTATCCTGCAGCCTAAAGACAAAAGTACTGAGTAAACAAGTACAAGATATTATTTATTTATTATATAGCTATCAATATGAGATCCCAAAAACACTGCCCGGAGATAAAATAGGAGACAAAACTTTTCTCGTTTCACGCACTTCTTGAAATAGTGCTTCTTCACCTTGGAGTAAAAGAGAGGAAACTTGTCAAGGTTTGGTCTATAGGACTCTCTGTCTATGGGTTCCCAAACTTTTTTCAAGATCATATCAACGTAGACCCCCCTTCGAGTCTCCCGTGTACACCTGGAGGACCTGGACCACTCTGGGAGTCACTGGAAGGGATTTTCAAACTTTTTTTTCTTGTAGATCCCCGTCATGGTCACGCCAACGTAGACCCCCGTCGAGTCTCCCGAGCCGGAATCACTGATTTAGTATTACCACTGCCAAGTCTCTATGTTACAGATTTAATCAATTTTGAATCTTTCATCGAATCCCGCGTTTAAAAATTATTGATAAGGTATAATATACTAGTTGATAAGGTATTCAGTTTTTAATGACCACTATTTAGTATTGTTTGACGCTAGTGTTTGGTCATGTATGAAAGCTCTTAGTGAAATGGTTAGATGAATGGCTCTGAACTGGAAGAAGTGTGATAGTTGTGTAAGGTTGTGTTAAATATTTCAATTAATTGATTGATTAGTTATGCTTGTAAAAGTGATGATACCTATCATGATTTTACGTAAGCATGTTCATTTCCTACTCCACATACCTAATGTATTTTATGTTCCAGGGCCTAGTAACTATGAGATAACCCATGGCTCTGGGTGCATCGAGTGTCATGATGCAGTAGTTGTTATCTAAAGTCAACAAAACAAAAGATAAGGTAAATTTTCCTCCGGCTCAATCTTAAATAGATTGCGATAAGGCGCTAAGCTTTCGTAGCAAACGTTAATTTGCTTATATCATAATATTAATCACTAGCTGATTCCCGCGACTTCGTTCGCGTGGATTAATCCCGCGGGAACTATTTGATTTTTCGGGATGCCTATGTCACCCTCCAGGTTCTCACCTATACCTACCAAAAAAATCCGTATCCATCAATCCGTAGCTTTGTTGCAGCGTGATTGACGGACAAACCAACAAACAAACACACTTTCGCATTTATAATGTGTATTAGTATGGAAGACTTAATACTGCGATAATAAAGGCGATCTAATTAAATTTTAGAATACAAAAGCTACTACTGTGACTCACTGTGATTCCTTTGGGGACTTTTTATAGGGAATAATGATTACTTTAATCATGTAGTACGTAATTTTTATGGATCATGAATAGTTTTCTCAGCATACGCCAAATAATGCATTTTATAGCCAAAATTAACAATAACATAACATAACATACACATTATGAACTTTTTGTGTAAGTAAGTAATTTAAAACCACAAATGAGGTTATGACTGTAACACAGCTCGGTGGAAATTTTAAACGTAAGGCAATTCAGTCCGCAGAGCATAACTACAAACAGAAAAGGAATCCGACAAACAGGAAAATATTGACACATCCATAATGACGTAAACATGCTATCTGACATAATATCGCGCAGAATTCAAAGGTATTATAATATATCAAAAAGTTCCCTGTCTGGACAGCAGACGCAATAGATAAACAATGACTATGCTCATAAATGTGAGGGAAAGGGATAATAAAAAATGCACTACTCAAGTATTTTCAAAATTCCTCATTCTATGTGGACGGCGGGCGTGAAAGATGCCGGACATGACTAACGCTGAGCGATGTGAAAGGCAGGGAGGCAGGCAGGCAAAAGACTAAGGCTGAGAGCCTGAGATCTATAAATCGTACTCTGGCTCTGCTCAAGACTCAAAATAGAGTTAAAATCCTTACTTCCTTACTAACATTATAAATGCGAAAGTATGTTTGTTTGTTAGTTTGTCCTTCAATCACGCCGCAACAGCGCTCCAGGTCCTCAACTATACGACCTACGGATCGACGTGATTTTTTGCATGGGTATAGTTGAGGACCTGGAGAGTGACATAGGCTAATCCCGGAAAATCAAAGAGTTCCCGAGGGATTTTAAAAACTAAATCCACGTGGACGAAGTCGCGGGCATCAGCTAGTGAGACAATAATATGATTCGATATAAATCTGTCTCATTTTAGCTCAGTCTTGAGTCTGAGCTGAGTAAGAGTGCCATCTATAGATATTCCGACAGTGAGTTGACCCTTCAAGTGTTTTACAATACAGCCAGATGTCATGCTTATCACGTTGTCAGTTCGTCTCACGTCAATCTATACTAATAAAATTATAAAGAGGAAAGATTTTTGTTTGTTAGTTTGTTTGTTTGTTTGTACCGAATAGGCTCTGTAACTACTGGAACGATTTTACCCATTTTTTCACCAATAGAATGCTAAGTTATCAGGAAGTAACATAGGCTATAATTTATTTTCAAAAAAATTAGAGTTCCGTAAGAAAATTGCAATAATGCAACCCAAGGTAGCAAAATTTTGCCTATAAAATGCATTATTTGGCGTGTGCTGAGAATACTATTGATGATACATAAAAATTATGTACTACATGATTAAAGTACTCATTATTTTCTACAAAAAAGTGCCCGAGGGAATATATCTAACTATTATATTTAAGTCACAAATATCTGGGTGACCGAGCTTTGCTCGGTTATTTTTTTTTGTGGAAATTATATATTTAGAAAAAAAAATAAAAAATAAAATAATAATAATAATTAAATTCATAGAGGAAAATATAATCGGCTGGTCTCGTACCCGGGTCTGGTTTCGGGACCGCCCAATTTCTCTGAGCTATCGGGAATTTATAGATGGTGGCGAAATTTACCTTCGTATTCTAATGATATTGTAAGGGGTTTTTCATTGCCTGAAAACACGGATAAAACGACCTTTTCTAAAAATGAAACCTAGCTCGATCGATTTATCGCCCTCGAAACCCCCTGCATACCAAATTTCATGAAAATCGTTGGAGCCGTTTCCGAGATTCAGATTATATATTTATATAGGTATATAATATATATATATACAAGAATTGCTCGTTTAAAGATATTAGATAATAGCTTTTGTGTTCTTAAATTTAATTAGATCGCCTTTATTATCGTAGTATTAATTCTTCCATACTAATACATGAAATAATAATAATATGAAATGCGAAAGTATGTTTGTTTGTTGGTTTGTCCGTCAATCACGCTGCAACAAAGCTACGGATTGACGTGATTTATTGGATAGGTATAGTTGAGAACCTGGAGGGTGACATAGGCATCCCGGAAAACTAAAGAGTTCCCGCGGGATTTGAAGAACTAAATCTACGCGGACGAAGTAGCGAGCATCAGCTAGTTATTTTATAAACAAACAACAAGGAAGTATTTGGCGTGCCACATAACTTGTTACTCGTGTCAATTTGTTTTTGCCAATTGTCATTTCGTTTCATGGTGCCAGCACGTAAGGAGGTAACAGTTAAGACAGTATTCTTAATTCTTACCATACTTATATTATATTTACATACAAGTGTAAAATAAAAATTACATTTTTTAACTTTTTTAGTAGCTGGGCTACATCATCAGACCCTGAATATCGTCTAGGATCAGAGTACTTGTTAAGACGAATCAAACGAGCCCAAACTTGATGGGGTTACGTCTTTTTACTACAGAGTTCCCATAAGCCACCTTCCGCCTCCATCATCAGATCAGCTTCATGTCACAAAAATATTGCATCGTCATCCGACTTACATATACATGCAAAATTTCAGCTCAATCAGAAACCGGGAAGTGGTTCCAATTCATCTTGCAAGATTTGACCTAAACATACATACATTGCAAAGCTTCTTTACTGAGTTCCTATGACCACCTTCCAGCTCCATCATCAGATCAGACCCTGGTAACCATCTAAAAACAAAGTACTCGTCAAGACGAATCAAACGAGCCGAAACTCGATGGGTTGTTTTCATTGCGAAGTTCCTATGGCCACCTTCCAGCTCCATCATCAGATCAGCACCATATCATCATAATATTGCATTGTCGCGCGATTCATACATGTAGGTATGCAATGTCAGCTCAATCGGTAACCGGGAAGTGGATCAAATTTAATTTGCAAGATTTGATGACAAATATCGGGACAGGTGAAACTAAATAAAAGCTTGTAATTTGGACTGGGTCAACCCAAAATAGCATTATTTTGTTGCTGTTTTAACTATAATCATAGCCTTAAGATACTCAAATAAACTACATAGCACGCGATTTGGTTTGATAAATATTATAAAAGCGTTTACGCACTGCATCCGATCGGAATCCGTGAAAATACGTTCCGAAATAAACATAGAACTATTTGTATAGTAGCTTACACACTAGATCCGAATTCCGTCATCCGATTTCTCTCCGTCAACCGTGAGAATACCTCGGATGTGCCTCGGATTCAAATCGGACATATCCGCTCAACTCAACAGCGGGGCGGGGCCAAAGATTTCCCCTGAATAACTAGGATCGGATTAGTGCGTAATCAATATCCGAACTCGGTCCGAGTTTTATATACTTATCCGTATTTTCACGGATTCGGATCGGATGCAGTGCGTAACTGCTTTAACAGTTTAATATATAAAAGAGCGAATAAATCTTATACAAACTTATTAGCTATGCCAACTATTTTCTAACAAAATAACTAATAAAATACCTTTTGGTTGTTAAATACTTGTGCAAGTTAAAAATAAAGATTTCTGAAAAATGTAGCTAGCATCAGTGTGTGAAACACGATTGTCATTAAAAAACCGCTAAAGATAATACGAGTAGATGCTATATTACTTCACATCGATGTAATTTCAGCGTTAATTTCGCCTTTTGTACTACATCGTTCAGATTTTTCAAATAAAAGGGTCCAAAAGTTTCTAAATGTTCAAAATCTTAGTTTTCTGTGATTTTACTTTTCAAGTAATGTAGTTTACTTAGATCATGACATGAATTTTAGAACGAAGTTCCTTTTCGGACGGAGGCTAGCCGATGAAAAGTGTAAGAATTTTCCGTCACGACACATTTTGCCTTCGTTTATTTTACACACGCTACATTTAAACTTTGGTGGCGTAATGGTTTAGCTATCGGTTCGAGGGTTCGAATCCTGACTTTAACAGAACTGAACTCTACTTTTACGGGATAAATTGCAGCTATCTCCATTGCAAATTTCAGCCAAATCCATCCAGTAGTTTTTACGTGAACGAGTAACAAACAAACATACACACACACACAAACAAACTTTCGCCTTTATAATATTAGTGTGATAGTGTGATTAGTGTGAGGTGTGATTTTATTTATTTTTATTGTTAATTTATTAACTAAGTTAACTTCGTTCCAACCTAGTGTATCCACGGCACTCAACTTTGTTTTTAAATTACTAGTTAAAATATTTTCCAGATTTAAAACATTGCTGCAGCAAGTGTGCGAAATAGACATACGCATCTATTTAAACTTTTACAAATATTTATCGATCACATACTTAAGACATTTTAAACCACATTTAACATACGCTGTAAATACATATATAAATTAACGAAATGACATATCATCATAAACAAAGTTTTTAAGGTGTTTTGTTTTTATAAAAATTAGGTTTACGGCTCTGACGCAAAATGTTTTCGCGGAATTTGTATTGGCGAAGTTAAAAGTTTATATTTATAACTACGAGATCGTTCTCAGTACTTTTCACTTCTTGACACGAAGCTAAGCAAAATGAAAAAAATCATTCAAAAACACGATCTAGGCATAGGTAAGTGCGTGTCGGGCCACGCGCAGTGTAGGGTTCCGTAAAAGAAAGAAAAAAAAGATATAACTACTTAACTAATGAACCCTACTCAGCCGTGATAGTTTTCCTTTAAAATTCAATATACTACTGCTGTGAATTTTTTCTTGTATTCTTTGTACAACCATTTATCTGGCAGAGGGGTGGGGGGACACTTGATTCTAATAAAATTTAGCACTTTAAAATATCATATTTCACAAACGGATCCCTGAATTGAAAAATGGTGTTCCCACACCCACAATATTTTTGAAAGACCTATTTAACGACACCCCACACTATGGGATAGACGAAAAAAAAATTCATCCCCACTTTACATGTAGGGGGAGGTACCCTAAAAAAATATTTTTTACAATTTTATTTAACCACTTTGTCGGCGTGATTGATATTTATACCCTTGTCAAATTACAGATTTCTAGCACGAATACTCTCTGAGCTAAACCGCGGACGGACAGACAGACGGACGGACATGGCGAAACTATAAGGGTTCCTTGTTTACTACGGCACCCTAAAAACGGCCTTTGTGATTTTGCAAATGCTGAAATTTTTAGTTAGAACCGCAACATATCTTCATAATATTTCGCTATACAGCTTTTCGACAGTCATAAAAAAAGAAAAGTCTATGTCCCAACAATGCTTACATTTTTGTATTTTCGACATTAGAGAGTAAAAAGCGTACCAGTACCAAAGTAAGTAACGTAGCGTATAAGTAAATGATGTAAAATTACAATAAAAATGTCGACTTCGGGCAGAAGTTCGAATATCCTATCTTTACTTATATTATTTAAATACGAAAGTGGGTTTGTTTGTTTGTTGGTTTGTCCTTAAATCAGAGAGCAACGGAGCAACGGATCGACGTGATTCTTTGCATGAGTATAGTTGAGGATCTTGAGAGTGACATAGGCTGTTTTTTCCCCGGAAAAACAAGTGCTCCAGTGGGATTTTAAAAACCTAGCAATTTAACCTAGCAATCTAAAGCAAAAGCTAGTAGGTATAATACATTAGTATCCGGGAATATACTACCAACACGACCAAAGGATGTGTGCAGGGCTCCATAGCGGGACCTACATTCTGGAATGTGCTCTTGGATCCCCTGCTGGATGGGATAGGGAAAAGACGAACATATTGTCAAGCGTTCGCCGATGACGTCGTCCTGGTGTTCTCCGGACACTCAGCTACAAAAATAGAGGAGCAGGTCAATCAAGTACTCGGCTATGTGTATGCATGGGGAGTGGAGAACAAACTGAGATTTGCTCCACATAAGACCAACGCAATGATTGTCACGAATAAACTGAAATACGACAACCCGTGTATACACATGGCCGATGCTAGGATCGGCCTGGTAGAAGAAATTAAAATATTAGGTCTGATCTTGGATAATAAGCTGACATTTAATAGTCATGTTAAGTATATTTGCAAGAAGGTCTTAAATATCTATAAGCCACTGGCAAGATCAGCCAAGATAACATGGGGGCTGGGTCCGGAGATCGTCAGGACGATGTACGTATCGGTGATCGAACCGATTGTTCTTTATGCTGCGAGCATTTGGGCTCCAGCGGCGCAGAAATTGTGCGTGCAAAAACAATTAAACACAATACAAAGAGGTTTTGCGCAAAAAATATTAAAAGCCTACCGAACGGTGTCACTTACCGCGGCCCTAGCTCTAGCTAGACTTATCCCGCTGGATTTGAGGGTTCAGGAATCGGCAAGACTCTTCACCGCAAAACGCGGACAGCCTCAAACCATTCTAGGCGACCGAAAAGTGGAGACCAAAAAGCGCTTTCTGGACGCACCTCATCCAACCGAGGAGATAGGCATCAGTTTTGAAAAACTAAGTGATAGGAGCGACCTCACAACAGAAGACAAATGCGGAATCGGGCTTCAAATATATACGGATGGTAGCAAGATAGGAGGCAAAGTAGGCGCAGCTCTTACATACTGGAAGAACGGGAGTGAAATCGGAAACAAAAAATTTCTCCTAGAGTCGTACTGCTCAGTATATCAGGCCGAATTGTATGCGCTGTACAGAGCCACCGATCTTGCTATCAAACGAAAGGATACTACAATAAAAATCTATAGTGACTCAAGATCTTCCCTAGATACTATTACAAATACTACGTCATTCCATCCCTTGGCTTTTGAAATCAGGAAAAATTTGATAAAACTTAAAAAAGATAGTAAAATAATAAAACTTTTCTGGATAAGGGCACACGTCGGAGTCAGGGGGAACGAAAGAGCTGACGAATTGGCTAAAGAAGCTGCCTTGACAAAAAAGACGGCCCCTGACTACGACGCGTGTCCTATATCATACATAAAACGTAATATAAGGAATGACTCGATAAAAATCTGGGAGGGAAGATACAAAAAGTCCGAAAACGCAAAAGTCACAAAGCTCTTTTTCCCGAGCGTTGAGAGCGCGAATGTCGTACTGCGAAAAATTAAACTAACGCCAAATATAGTCCAACTGTTCACAGGTCATGGAGGCTTCAATCAGTACCTTCACAGATTTAAATTAAGGGAAAGCCCGGCCTGTGAATGTGACCCTGACGAAGAAGAATCGGTCGAGCATCTAATAGAAAGCTGCCCAATATTCAGCAGGGAAAGATTCGACACAGAACAATATTTAGACATTGAAATAGAAAAATAAAAGTTTCCAATAATAACAGATAACAAAAATACAAGAAATAAATTTATAGAATTCGGTGAGAAAATAGTAAAACGAATTGTACAGAAAAACAAGGATAAATAAAAGATAGGACAGAAAAGTTAACATAATATTGCACAACTGTAATAAAGATCTAATGTGTATACATATTATGAGAATATGTAAAGCTACATGGATAGAAATTACTAGTAGTACAATATTATAAAACATAGATAAACCCATAATAGAAATAAAAATAATTAAATAGAATCTTATAAACCAAGTACTAACAAAGGTCTCCGATCAAGTTGGAGGAATGCAGCACATTATAATTAAAATAATTATAATTTTATAAAAAAAAAAATACATTAGTATCACACACACTTCTTGCGTCATATCTCATACACTTATCTGTCGAGGGCTAAATAACGATATCTTCCCGCTTCCTCTCGCTCCCAAAAAAAAACCTTGAGGCAGAAAATGAAAGTAATAAAAGTAGGCGGAAAAGCTTAAGTGAGTGCCGGTCTCGAGTCACTACAATGACCAACCGTAGGGCAAATTGTTACATAAGAAGTGGCAGTGCGATATCAAAAGGATTACTTTACCTCGCTTTATTGCCCCAGGGGTCTGAGGCTGAAATCTATAGAGCGTGCTCTGATTTTGCTCGGATATGAGACAGAATTAAAACGAGACCCAAATATGTCATGATTAAATCATACGATTTAACTCTGATCTGAGTCAGAGTGGAAGTGCGATCTATGTATTTAACATAGATTGGTAGTCGCTACGCAGCTACTAGATACCGCCCTTCCTAAAAACAATAGCTCCTTAAAATCAGCAACGTAATGTCAAGGTAGTATCATAGTTTGTATTGACTTTTTTAAAATGTGTAACATTGTTTGCTACGAGACTGACACGGGTACGCCAGTTCGGGCGTACTATAAATTGACGCAATTTACTAGTACGCCGACGGTATCTAGTAGGTACGCAGAGACTACCAATCCTAAATCTATGGTCTATAAGTCTAAGGCTAAGATCTATATCTCGGCACTCCCACTCAGCTCAGACGCAAGACTGAGTTAAAACGAGACAGATTTATGTCAGGACCTATTTGTGTCTCATTTTAACTATATCTTGAGTCTTGAGCAGAGCCAGAGTACGATCTATATATCTCAGCCTAAGTCTTACGAGATCTCGAGTTCAACTGGTAAGGATATTTATTTAAACAGAATTTAACGAGCTTACCGATTTTAGGTAAAATCTTTGTGTAATTTGATTTTTTCCTCAAGGCCCAGTATAATAAGTAACATTGTACTTTACGGCATCGTGTCATTTTAAATCCTCGTAAAGTTCAACTCTTAAAGTTTACAGCCTATTATTACCGACATATTAGGCGATAATAGCTATAGTCAGTCATATAATATCAAAACTAATTAGGAAAACTGTGCGTCAATCTTACTTCGTGATAGTTAGGTACCTTTCTTAATTAAAGAAGCTAGCTTAAGGTTGAAGACAAGGGTCTGCCCGCGAAATTCAAATTTAATTTGGTTTTTCGCAATTTGTAAACTAATACGACAAAGTAGGCTTATGGCCTTCTAATTGCGACAATAGCAGTATCATCTTCACAGGTTTATATGAAAATTTTTACTTGAAAGTGTCCAGTTTAAGAAATTAATCAAAATATCGACTAATTTGTGAGTAACTCACGTCCAACTCAGTATTTTGATTAATTTCTTAAACTGGTCACTTTCAAGTAAAGATTTTTATGTAAACCTGTGAAGATGATAATTCCACTGGCGCAATTAGGAGGCCATAAGCCTACTTTGTCGTATTAGTTTACAAATTGCGAAAAACCTATTTAAATTTGAATTTCGCGGGCAGACCCTTGTCTTCAACCTTAACGTCTAGAAATTTTATGGCTACATCTCATTCCACGTTATACTTTACATTCCACTACCCAATTGGTAGTTATGTAATAAAGTTGATTGAAGAACTCCTAACGAAGTTCTTATGAGTGCATTAATGATAGACTTATCATGATAACCTCAATGCCAATGTATTAAAGTTTATGGGGTTTAAACTACGCGAGAACTGCAAACGGTAGACTATAATACTAGGTATAAATACCTATATAAATTCAAGTAATAAATAAATCATTACTTACCATTTTCTTAATCCTTTTTTTAACAATTAAGAAATGTCATTTATGCTGATTATATCGATGACGTTATAAAACCTGAAATGCACACATGAACGTATAGATTCCACCTTACTCTAATCCTACCTGATGACGTAGTTGACGCATATGACGCTGATCGGCTTTTGCTGCTTGTCGGTGATGACAGTGGCCTGAGTCTGTACCCAGGCGTAACCGCCTGTCTTGGCCAGGAAGCGATACTGCCCAGTCTCGCATTGTCCTTTTGATAACACTGCAGAATAAGAAGACCCTATTAATAAAGTTTCATTATTTATTATTAGCTAAAAGCTACTTACTTTTTATCACAATATAAAGTTTAATTAATTTGTTAAAACGAGACGGATGAGTAGTGATATTTTCTTGATGTCTCTGATAATATCAGTGAAAATTCTCCGAAAGCAGAAAGCTTTAAGAGTAAATTAAAAGACCTAGATAACATCAGCCGGTTGTGGAAGAAAAGGATCAAATTGAAATGAAAGCAAAAATGATTGAATGAGGGACAAATAACGTCCCTCGTTCGATCATTTTTCAAGTAAAAAAGTCGTGTGGTGTCGTGGGACACCAGATAAGAACGAAGTTATGATTAAAAAAATATTAATTTCAAGTTCTATTCGAGGTATAAAGAAAATAATTATTCGGGTATACATTTTTTATCATGATTTTTTTATCGATAAAATACAAAATGACCCCAGGGAAGCCTAAATATAAATTTTATAAAATATTAAAGTTAAAATAATTTTATACTTAAAATAAAAAGTTAAAATGAAATTGCGCGCCCCCGGGTGGGCTCGAACCACCAATCTTTCGGTTAACAGCCGCACGCGAGCCAATTGCGCCACGGGAGCGATGCACAACTCGTTGAAATTATTATATGATATTTTTATAGGCCATCAAAAAATGTATATAGTGTCGTTACAACTTTTGGTCTTAATTTTTTCCGTCTAGCCCCCTTTTGCAAAGCGCGATAAGGAGCTTCGTTCCAATATAAGAAGACTGTTCCGTTAAACGCGAATTAAACTCAATCATTAATCATGATTTAGAGATGATGAGTTAGTTGTAGAGGCAGCTTTCTAAGCTAGGCAAGTCGTTTTCTTAGGTCACAATTTCTAAAACATATTTCAAGAAAACAAAAAGTATCTAACATACATTAGAGTATTTTAATACTCTTCTTAAAATATGGTAACTCTATAACATGAAAGATGCAGAAGTTTAAGTATTAATAAAAACTGTCTTTAATTAAAAAGAATCATAAATTATACATACATAGTCGTAGCAGCCATTATATCATTAATTTTACCATTATAGTTCTTTATACACACATCAAAAGTGTCTAGGGATCAACATATATTTTTGCAATAACTTTTCTCCTGATTGATATTAATTAAAATTTTCTTTAAGGATTCATCAAATAAAGTGTTTTCGTTTGTCACAGTAACGATAAACCAAGTCACCTTTGCATTAATAAAGAAATTTGCCATTTTCCTAATAAAGGGATTTTTGACATTTGAACCACTAACATTAAAGTTCGAAAAAAAGACTGAAATAACAGTTTTCTTTAAAATTTTATTGGGTAACTTAAACAATTAATAATCCGTGTTTCTACCGCGAACACTAACAACACAAGAACATCGGTTTGGCATACTCAAAATGAGTTCATCCAAATCACGCTGTGGAATGGCCGCCCATGTTCGTTGCAACAACAAAAAAAGGTCTTCTTGCCACTGGATACCCTCCATATTCGGCAGAGCTCTTCTCTGTAGCATATCCCATGCATGCTCAATCGGGTTCAAGTCTGGCGACTGAGCAGCAGGCCAGGGCAGGACATTGATGTTAGCTGCGGCGAGAGTCTGTCTTACATCTCTTGCGGTGTGCGGTCGTACATTATCATGCATTAACTGAAATAAGGGACCGATTTGCACTTGTAGAGGAACGATGACGTCTGATACAATCGTCTCAGCATAAATTTGAGCGTTGAGGTTGCCTCTGATCCAAATCAACTCAGTTCTTCCGCCGATCCAAATACCCGCCCATACCATGATGGTTCCACCACTATAAGGATGGACTTCCTGGCAGGATTTTAATCGCTGTTGGCGTCCAGGGGTTCTCCAGTGTCGTATACGTCTTGTATCCGGTCTCATACCAAAACGAGACTCATCAGAAAAGCACACGAAACGCCATTGTTCTTCTGCCCAATTTCTGTGTTCAAGAGCCCATTGATATCGAATCCTACGATTGTGCATTGCTATAGGTGGTACCCGTAGCGGTCTTCGGGAATGAAGGTTCACTTCATGCAAGCGGTTTCTGACTGTTTGGTCGCTAATTAAGTTCCCTGAAGAGTGATGAAGCCTCACGGCTAACATCATGGCGGTTATTGTTGGAGCTCTTCGAGTTAAGATTTGAATGTATCGGTCTTGTCTCCGTGTGGTGCAGCGATACCGTCCTCCATGGCGCTCAGCCACGGTACCAGTGCTTCGGTAACGTGTCCAAAGTCGACTGATAACACTCTGACTTGTATTCAGAGCTAAAGCCACAGTACGTTGCCGGGAACCAGCTTCTATCATTCCCACGGCTCTGAGCATTTCTTCCCTGCTTAAATGACGTCGCCGCTCCATAATAACGTTGGTTTTAATCAGTAGTAGGGAAACAGTAGCACTAATAATGTCTTCAATGCGTTGTATGTTTTTATAGGGAAAATATTGACAGCTGATTTTCATCTTTTACTCGAATTTGATTGACAGTTCCTGATTCAAATTATGAAATGCACCAAAAAGGATCCATATAAATTTATAAAATCATAAATTTATTACAAAGCCACATCTCAATCTCAAGAAATCCGCATAAAAATGCTTGATCCCTAGACACTTTTGATGTGTGTAGTTACATTGATTAGATATTATTATGATCATTATGATCAGCTATTTTAAATAAACGCTACTTAGTTGAAAGACTTTATAAACATCAATTGTCAAGAGGTTATGATTACAAATGAGGTTATTATGTACTTAAATCAAGTAACAATTTTATAACACTGGCTTCTCCAACATTTTTAATTACAAAGTAGCGTAAATGACCCTTATAATGTTACTTAATGGCGCATTTTTTTTAAAAAGCTTCTATTCAGTTTTCATAGACAGTTGCTATTCACAGATTTAAAAAATATCTGAAAGTGAAGAATATATGTAATTAAAAGGGAGTTCTGTTAGAATGACGATGCAAAACAAATTTCTAATTACTGTAACTCTTTATTCGGGTTCGAAACTTAGGCTTTGTAGTCGTTCAGGTGACTTATTCATTAAATGTGTTGTTTTCGCGACGAGATCTAAGCTCTATGTGTATTATTTTCAACTAAGTGTTGTCTAAGTATGGGAATTAAGATTTGGGAAAATTTCATGTTTACATGGCTATACTTAACCCAATGTTAACCTTAACTTCAAAAGTTACGAGACCCTCTGATGTGGCATAAAGCAAGTTTCAAACAAATGAAACAAGGAATCTATACAAAATATTATTGTTCGTATAAAAATTCTAACAGAGCCTCCTCGGTTCTCAATTTCATATTGACTTATATTATTCAGTAACGTTATCTGAGATAATCTCTAATTTCATTGATGTAAACTTAAAGTCACCGACATTGACATAGCTCAGCGAGTCGCGAAACTGAAGTGGAAATGGGCGGGGCACATAGTTCGAACAGCTGATGTTCGTTGGGGTTCCAAGGTGCTGGAGTGGCGACCCCGCACCGGGAAGCGCAGTGTTGGCAGACCCCTCCACCAGGTGGACCGACGACATCAAACGAGTCGCAGAGAGCCGCTGGATTCAGGCGGCGCAAGACCGAGGCCTGTGGAAGTCCATGCAAGAGACCTTTGTCCAGCAGTGGACGTCTATCGGTTTATAAAGAAGAAGAAGAAGAAACTTAAAATCTAACGCATGTCAAAACGAATTTCATCTTTGATTGTAAATGTTTTCATTACGGTAGTGATAGGTTCAACGAATGTGTTACAAGTTTGCTACCTTGTATAGTCGCGTGACTATAGTTGTAGAAGTAGTTATAGTGGTGGTTCTGAGCGCAATATAAAGGCAACCAAATTAGGTTAAGTGGTCATAGGTTTCCTTCATTCAGAGTGCAATGGCATCTTTACTGAAGGCTTTCATGAGTTATGTTAAGAGCTAATACTAGAAATAGCACTGACCAAGGACATAAAGTCCAACGATGCAGATTGCGAAATTGAGTGTATAATATAAAGTCCTGTTGATTGAATCAGTAAATATTAACCTATTTATAGAAAGTAAATATCGTCCATCAGAAAAAGGAGTTGTTGTTTAGATAAGTATTATTGGATTTCTGAAGTTAACGCCTAATTCATCAATAAACTATTTTGAGAATTTGTTTACAAGTTTTAACAAGATGGTCTCCGCGACAGCGCATATTTGGTTTTTTTACAGGTAACTTCTGGGAACTTTAATTTTCCGGATAAATAAATAGTCGGCCCTAAGAATAGCCCATAATTTCGTCAAGATCGGTTTAACGGTTAGATCGTATTGTCCCTAATATCGAATGTTTTTATTTCTTTTACGAAGGAACTCTTGTAATTTTCGGGACAAAATGTAGCTCAAATACAAACTGTATTTGATAAGGAAAGCAATACAAGCGATCGAAATCAATTTTTTTACGATTTGATTACAAAATTTTCTCTATTTTCTGCAATTAACTAATTATACATGTAAACCTTTCGGAAAAATTCTATAAGGCACGCTTGCAGAAACGCCGGGTTATCCCAGAGTTGTCCTTTAAACACAGAGTTAGCAGCAAACTCTGGGTTAAAAGGACGGATTTGACAGATTTCGTATAAAGCTTCTGTCAAAATTACAAATTTATTCCTGGGTTAACTAACCCGGCGTGTCTGCAAGCAAAAATTATAGTGAAAACCGTATCGAAATCCGTTTCGTAGTTTAGAAGAAATAAACGCATAAACCGATGCAGATAGCGACTTTGTTTTCATTTCAAGTGTTTAGAAATGAGAGAAGATATTTTGGCGAAAGGCCATCTCTGTTATTACAGTTTACTCCAGAGGCGAATCTTTATCGGTATTACCTAATATTTAGATTCCTAGCATTCTTGGAAATCTAAATAGCTAGATCGCATTAGGTGGTCCATGATTTCGATTATAAAAGAATGAGAAAGACAATAATTAAATAATTTATTCACTTGTTTGTGATGTTACTAATCGCTCAGTTGGCATAGGTCCAAACAATTTAAGATTAACATAGGTGCTTCAATGTGATTCAGTGAGGTATATTTCCTTTATTTTTCGATCCCTGTTGGAAAGCAAGTCTGGCGTAAAAATAGCAGATTAGATGCACATAATATTGAGTGTGGGCATGACCCCTTTAATAAAAAGTGGAGCTCATGCATGTTTGTAATATTGTAATTGCCTTGTATTACGTAAATGTGTCTGCGTATAGGTACTTACCTACTACAGACACGTCCAATACCAAAAATATAATTTCATTTTTCAATGCGATCGCTAC
Source organism: Oeneis ivallda (assembly GCA_029955525.1). Lineage (NCBI taxonomy): Eukaryota > Metazoa > Arthropoda > Insecta > Lepidoptera > Nymphalidae > Oeneis > Oeneis ivallda. The sequence goes on along the minus strand of JARPMR010000024.1, from coordinate 16,478,047 downwards.
TAACTTTTTAATGGCATTTAGGTCCGATTGCACCGATTTCACCAAAGTAAAATAAGTTTTAAGATTCTCTTTCATTTGCTGTTGCACATAGGTACGAAAACAATTTGAATTTCGAGCATCATCTCATTCGCAGGTGGATGTTATAATGAGGATGTAAAAACAAGTCTTTATGCAAAGTATTGTTTTGGAAAAGTAGCAGTCTTCAAGTATCTTATTTATAGCTACCATTATAAAATCCACCAAATAAGAAATTAAATATCACAAGCTTCAACGGAAGCAGAGGAAGACCTGCACGTAGTAGTGAGCCGTTGATGGGTTGCTGATGATGATGATGATGATCATTATAAAATCACTTTGCGATTTTAAGTGACGATGCAGTCTAAGATGGTAGCGGACCGACTTGGAAGGAATATTCCAGTGAAAATTAAATCGGTTACTAAAGTATAGAATCAATAATTCAGTAGAGAGAATTGACACTTACAGTGTTGTCCGTTTCTAATGAAAATAAAATAGTGTTGTGACTAAAGGATTGTGAGGAGGACGACGTAATGAGTAAGTGATTGATGTGGAATCAATCACTTACTCATTACGTCGAGTACCAAAACACAATTTTTTTATTTACTAAGAAAATTCCCAAATTGTGTTTATTATAATTGATACAAAAATATTTTGAATAGCAATTATGATCTTATGGAAAATCTGATCTCGTCTTTGTCGGCCTATACTGAGGAGATTAAAAAAACTTTTAGTACTAAAAATAGATCTTAAATATTTCTATTCGTGCTTTCTATTATTACAGCTTTAAAAAGGTGACCTTTATTACTATTTCTATTACATATTATGTGATCTTATGAGATTTATAAAATGAAATGTAAAAGTACAGTAAGTACTACAGCTATCACTACCTACTGAACTAGAACATCACTGTTACAATAAATATGGCATTATTATTTTACAAAGTGACATTAGCAACTGTCATTTCACTCTATAGATCTTGCAATTCACGAGGGCGACTGACTTATGGTTGTGTGTGTGTCGTATCTGTATAAGTGTGAGCGAGCGCAATGCTCGCGCCTGCCCGCTCCCACCTAGGCTTTGACAGGCACGCACACTTATGCAATGTGCATGTACATGAAGTAACCACGAGTAAAGCTCACTCGCCTTCGTGAATTGCAAAAACTGTACTGAATTATTGATTCTACTTTACACGCTATAATCTCAGCCATAATGTAGCGGAACGCTAGAACCCAAGTTATCAGATTTAATCTTAATAAATACTACATGCATGTAATCGGTTATTTATCGATATCAGCGGCAAGTCCACTTACAAGTTGAACTGTTAGATAAATATAGAGTGTTTTATATCCACATCGGCATTACCGTCACTTCAAAGTTATAAAAGCCGTTCGGATACTGTAAAACAATACAGTTTTATATCTTTGGTTTATCTCTCTCTCGAAGTCTCGCGACTTCGTGTCCGCGTGGATTTAGTTTTTAAAATCCCTAGGGAACTCTTTGATTTTCCGGGATATAAAATAGCCTGTCACTCTCCAGGTCCTCAACTATACCCATGCAAAAATCACGTCGATCCGTAGCTCTGTTGCGGCGAGATTGAATGACAAACCAACAAACACACATTCGCATTTATAATATTAGTATGATTGTTACGATTATTCTTCCCTGAATGGGTTCAATTCTTATATCAGCTATGTTCTTCCGGCCATAGCCCGGTTGTATCAACACTTTCTTACCTGGCTACAACAAAGCCAATAGGAAGGGTTAGATTGTGCCGTCTATGTATGTATGTATGTATGTGACTATTTACGAATCTTCCACCAACGTAGCGAATAAACTACTAAACTGATTTTGATGAATGAGTTGTTAATCCCTTGTTAATCCATTCGTTATGAATTATGATGGTCCAGGTGGCATAGTCTACATTTTATAGGAACAAATCAATACGACGAATGTTACAACTTACATTAAATTTTCCGTAGTCAGATTACAGTTTCTAAACTTATCTATCTAATACCTTTAAACGAGCAATTCTTGAACATATATAAGTACATAATCTGAATCTCGGAAACGGCTCCAACGATTTTCATGAAATTTAGTATGCAAGGGGTTTCGGGGGCGATAAATCGATCTAGCTAGGTTTCATTTTTAGAAAAGGTCGTTTTATCCGCGTTTTCAGGCAATGAAAACCCCCTTACAATATCATTAGAATACGAAGGTAAATTTCGCCATCATCTATAAATTTCCGATAGCTCGGTAAGTCGGGCCCGAAACCAAAAGACCCCGGTTCGAATCCAAGACAATTAATTTTCCCCTATGAATTTTGTTATTATTATTATTAACTAGCCGATGCCCGCGACTTCGTCTGCGTGGATTTAGTTCATAACATCCCGCGGGAAATCTTTGTCACCCTCCAGGTTCTCAACTATACCGATCCAATAAATCACGTCAATCCGTAGCTTTGTAGCAGGAAACATTTGATCGTCTTGCTCGCGGCATTTTTAATGATGATTCAAAGAGAAAACATATTACTGATGATATTATCAATTACGTTTAGCTATCATTTTTATAATTGTCAATTTTTTTACCATACTTAACCAAAGACAAAATTACGTTTAGCTGTCATTTACGTTTTGTTATTCCACTGTCATTTGCGTTTTGTTACTCCATATCAGATGCGTTTTTGTTATACCACGTTTTATAGTGACTTAACGGAAACGCGGTCGAACGGGATAAAAAGTATCCTATGTCCGTCTCCTGGTTCTAAGCTACCTCTCCACCAATTTTCAGCCAAATCGGTTCATCCGTTCTTGAGTTATAAATAGTGTAACTAACACCACTTTCTTTTATATATATATAGATATAGATATATATATAGCTGCTCGTGCTGATTCACTGACTCATTGATCACCTCTCCTGTAAAATTTTGTATAAAAAATTTTTTTTTCACCGATGTTTTCGTATAGAAGACAAAAATTCATTCGGAGGAAAAATATTGAGAGAGCTGATGATTGAGGATTTCGGAGACGGGTGAAGAGCACGGCCAGGTTATTGAAGATAGGTGGGGGGTGCTCGAACAAATGTCATTCGAAACGTCATCCAATTGGCAGGGAGCTGCAAAAAAATTCAAAATGGCGGAAAAAAGATGGCGGCCATACAAATTTCGTCGGTGTCTATCTCGGAGAGTGTACAAGATGGAAGAGTGGTTCTTTAGTGAAAGATGATCAAGATCCGAAGGTCTACTCGATGAACAGAAAAAAAATTCAAGATGGCGGAATTTATTTTTTCCCATGACAAAATATATGGCGAATATGGAAGAGACGAGAAGTTGGGAACTATGCAAGACTTTGATACGATTCCTTTTCAAAATTTGTTTTTATAGAAGAATTCTCATTCTGACAAATGATGAGATAATTATGATGATCGAGGGTTTGGAAGGTGGGTGAGGAGCACGGCCAGGGTATTGAAGATAGGTGGGAGGTGCTCAATCAAAAAGTACTCGAAATCTCATCCAATTGGCAGTGAGCTGAAAAAAAAAAAACAAAATGGCGGATTCAAGATGGCGGCTATACAAATTTCAAAGGTGTCATTCTTAGAGAGTATAAATGATGGAAGAGTGGTTTTCTGATAAAAAAATGATCAGGACCTGAAAGTCTGTGATGAGAAGAAAAACCGCGGTCCGCTTGCGGGCCGCGCACCCACGCGCCCTACTAGTTATTTTATATAATATAATTTCCAAAAAAAACTAAGTGGCACTCGGGGACTGCCGCGGTAAAGCTATTGCATAGCATTTTTTACCAACTTATGCAATTATAATATTTATGCAATGTTTTTTTTTGCATAATATAAATTATGCAAAAAAAAAAAATAATAAAAACAAACAAACAAGAAAAGCGAACTGTCACTACTTCGCGAGTGAGATTCGAACCTGCGACATCATACACCATACCATACACCACACCACTGCGCCAAATAGAGCTACTTGAGAACCTCTAAAATGTTGAACGCTTACTGAACGACGGTGTTAGGTTTTTTTTCGTTACGGAATTTCTTGATTCGGTCGCCGCGCTCAAACTGTTTGTCCTAGTTCAAAGCCCGCGATAAAAGCTATGCAATAGCTTAAAAACGAGCAAAGCTCGGTCACCCAGATATTATCCTTTTTAAACTAAGTGCTACTGGTTAAAATTTTAAGTTTATCGTCATATAAGGTTTTATTGCTGCATATTATAGTTCTTTTTTATTGGCCAACAAACAGTTTAACCAGTCATTTATTACAGGAGCATACGAACGTTTAGCGCTATAAAATATTTATCAAAAGGCAAGGCCTGTGTCATCTTTACGCGGATAAATTGGGTCAAACACTGAAATACTGCGCGAAATAGTTTCTTGGAGTTTATTGACGCTGTGTGAAAATATCTCAGGAATATTAGTATCTCTTAATACGATTCACGTACCTATTATATAAAATCTAAACTAGCAATTAACAAATGGTTAAAATAAAGATCCTTCGAGCTGGATAGTAGCATTTTACTAGTTACTACCCGATACTATTTAACTATAGGTAGCCCATTTCGTCTCTCTGGGCTATACAATTATCATCACAGGCATATTTACATTACATACATAAAGAAAAGATTAAATTAATTGAGTTAATCTAAATAGTAGGATATAAAAAGAAAAGATGACTGACTGACTGACTGACTGATATATCAACGCATAGCGGCCGCTCAAACCACATAACGCATCGAGCTGAAGGCATACAGATAGTTATTATGACGTAGGCATTCGCTAAGAAAGTATTTTTGAAAATTCAACCCTAACTTCAACTAAGGGGGTAATAATAAAATAAAAAATATAAAAAGGTAAAATAGGGGTTTGAAAAATCGAACTTAATGTGAGCGATGCCGCGGGCAAAAGCTTGCACAAAATAATCCTGTGATGACTCAGCTTAGTGCCCAAGTTACATAAAACAAATAAATGCTGTAGGCGCCTTTGGAATAGAATAATTCAATTCTCAGGAACAATTTGAATAAAACAAGGCCAAGACAGGCAACAAAACGATAAACGTCCCTTCCTATTGTTTGAACTTTTACCAGGTTATGTGCTGAACTTAGATTTTATCCGACAAAAGTAAAGGAGGAAGAGAAAGAGCATGGAACTTGAGGCAATATCTTATCTATTACGATTCAGTTTTTGGAAAAAGAAATATTCAAATAATATTTTTTATCCGTAATGTTTTCTGGGATAAAAAGTCACCTATGTCACCCTCCAAGACATCAACTCAACTCATTTAAAAAGGACGTAGGTAGATTACTCTTGCTTCGTGATTGAAGGATATAATCATACACCCTTTCACATTTAATTCTTATTAAGTGGAAAGGATGATTATTGAACATGCATATCAAAATTTTAAAACTTCCCCGACATGTGAATCTATGTCCGGACTATGTACGATATACCTGACATCCTGGTACCCAGTTTTCTGCTCCATCATCAGATCCTCTTCCTCGATCCTCTATCCTCAATCATCATCTATCTAACACCTATTGAGACCATTCTAATGAGCTCAAACACACTATATCTGCAGTAAGTTGCTGAGGAGTTGGGTATCCCGCAGACTATACTTGATGCTGCAGCATCAGCTCAAGGTTACCTTGCTATGGAAATAATCCGAAGTAACAGTACACCTTTCAACTCAATCGCACCAGTGAAAGCTTGTAACTTACAAGCTATAGCTCATTTCTTATTTGTTAAAGGGTCTTACAAGTTGTAAGACCCTTTAACAAATAAGAAATGAGCTATAACATCCACCTCAATTACATTAGCTTTCAAACTAAGAAACAAGTGTAAATTAAAAATTTTATTTTTAAATGCAAGCTTTTAGTAGCTACGTCATTAGACTCTGGATATCATCTAGGATCAGAGTACTTGTATGACGAATCAAACGAGCCCAAACTCGATGGGGTTACGTCGTTTTATTACAGAGTTCCGATAACCATCTTCCGTCTCCATCATCAGATCAGCTCCATGTCACAATAATATTGCATCGTCATCCGATTTACACATGAATGCAAAATTTCAGCTCGATCAGGAACCGGGAAGTGGGTCTAATTCATCTTGCAAGATTTGACCCAAACAAACAAATAAATAAATAAACTGGTCAAGCTAAATAAAAGATTGTAAAAACCGCATTATAATCGGTCCATTGGTGAGGCTGCTACGAGGGAACAGATAGACACACAGATACACACCTTAAACTTATAGCACCCCTCCTTTTGCGACGGAGGTTGAAGCGAATGAAAGTTAATGGACTAATTTCGTTACTAAAGAGCCAATTAAGAGTGATTTTTCGAAGAGTTAATGTAGGAAATACGAGGCATTTTGGTTCGATGTTTTAGCTCCTTCCATTTCCTTTCTTGATAGATTTCTGCGAAATTGCCGACATTTAATTAAGTCCCCGCCCCCCGGTCTCCCAACTGACTCATTTGTCTAATTCGTTGAACAAATTATATACTACGGAGATACACTATATACCTATTAAATATTAAAAATAGCAGTTTTTTTTTCTATTAAGTAAATTAATTAAATGCTAAAATTGGCGAATAGTAACTCACTCAAGAAAAATTTACTCCTGAAAAAATTTAAACATGTAAGAAGATTCAAAAACTATTTCATTAAGCATGTTTTTAATTAGCAGTTTAATCAATACTATGATTTTATAGAGGTTGTCTCTCTCTAATGATAATAAAATCAAATAGCATTAAAAATGAAAATTCTTATAATCATATATTTGTTTATACGCCCTACATTGCATTGAAACGCTGTATATATTAAAATAACGACCTAATAAACCTATTTTTCTAAAACCTAAAAACATGCAATGCTAGAGTTTAGGTGGATCACGTCAGGTTTACATCACAATATACAGAAATGAAACTGTATTGTGGCGCATTACACAATTTTAATACTTACTTTTATAGCATTTTCCAGGGATTTCGTCGGCTAAAAAAGAACCTTCAAGTTATTTGATTTTTAAAGCAAACTAGAGGTTCTCTCAAAAGTAGTAGCTAAATTAATAGGTTTTGAAATTTTTATATTGGGCATAAACTGCCTCAAACTTCAAGGAAACTTCGCGAAAATTTTCTACAACGTAAAATTCGTGTTATGGCACTTGAAAAAAGGACCACGACACAAATCTACAAAAATCTGATTTTAGGGCCGGTAGCCATAAATCCCCGGCAAACAATTGCTAGTGCTCGTAAAGCTCACCGCTTGTTATCTCCACTAGGATATTGTCAACATGGAAACTTTTTGTTGTACCCGATACTGATTTTTCGTAACATTCTTCAATTCAATAAACGTATCGGACAGCAATCCGATACGCGCCTTTATTTTGAGGTCTACAGCTATTCTACAAATTATGTAATAATTTTATACTTTGAATTGAAAGATTGAAACTGTAGATATTTTAAATGTTTTTTGAACCAATGATTAATTCAGTTTACTATATGTATAGAAGTACAGGTTAAATTAGGATAGTAAAAGTAAAGTATTCATCAGTAAATCATTAATTAATCAGTAAATTGGATAAGTACCTTAAAAAAATTGGAATAGTGATTAGAACTAGGTATTATGATTTTATTTTAAAACCATTCTTTAAATTTTATAATAGTACTGAGTTTACTGCACCACTTTAAATTGGTATAATAAATTGGAGAAAACCAGTTTATGTAGAGATTCACTTTTCAATATTTTACGCACGTCAAAATCCGATCTGATACCATGCAAGCGATACCGTACGCGGACCACCATAACGATAAAAATATAATATAAGGGGACAAATAAGTCTTATTATCAGGGTCATGACAGTTCCCAAAAGAAAAACACATAAATCCTATGGAGTTCGATTTATTGAGTTTAGTTTTTTTTTCATCGTGTGAACACTGAAAATGCTTTACTGAATTTTCGCTTTAGAGTAAGTAGGTTTTGGGAAAAGGATACTTAGTGTAGGAATAGAATTTTATTATGAGAAAGGAAGAAGTATTTCCGTACACCCTCTACCAGGGAAATATTTTTGGAACGAAGTTCCTTAGCACTGGATGGACTTGGCGGATGGCTAGGCAAAAAAAGTGTAAGAATTTTCCGTCACGACCCTCTATCTTCACGACTTTCTATAGTGTAGACATGTGGCGAGAGATAGCGTTAAGATAATATACATATTCATAACATTGTTTAAAATAGGTACCATAATTCATCTTTTTAGGGTTCCGTACCCAAAGGGTACCAACGGGACCCTATTACTAAGCCTACGCTGTCCGTCCGTCCGTCCGTCTGTCAGCGGGCTGTATCTCGTAAACCGTAATAGATAGACAGATGAAATTTTCACATATTATGTATTTCTATTGCCGCTATAACGACAAATAATAAAAATTAAATTAAATAAAAAAAATTAAATTAAAATGGGTAGGTGGGTAGATGGAAATCTTTTAATTTAATTTTTTTTAACGGAACCCTAAAAGAGCGAGGCCTGACTCGCACTTGGCCGATTTTTTTTTTATTCTTATTCTTCGACATGATTACGAGGCGTTATAATCAGAGTTTACACACAGTTTTATTATTCAGGGTCTCGGAAAATCGCTGATGTTACAAGTCCGTCGCATGAACAACAATTTGACTAAATGATATCCTTGAGTTTTGTGATTCTCAGGATGGAATGAGAGACGCCCTTAAGAAACCTCAAAATACTTTTTACAAGATCTCGAATGAATGAGGCTGATGAAATATTTTTGATTTTATGGTTACTTACCTCATCAATGGAAAAACGAAAGCCTTAGGATAGCAATTATCCTAAGATTTTAGGTAAGCCTACCTACTTACTACAATTAAAATATCTATCTCAGAGTATGATCTATAGATCATACTCTGGCTCTGCTCAAGATTCAAGATAGAGTTAAAATGAGACACAAATATGTTCGGACATAAATCTGTCTCGTTTTAATTCAGAGAGAGAGGGAGAGCGAGAGTGCCATCTAAAGATCTTACCCAGACTCTTGTCGCGGAATCAGGTTATCCATTGGTGAAAAGCAAATTAAAATTTCTACAGTAGTTCTTGAGACTGACGAGCATATACAGAAAAACACTGCAATGGGACTTTTTGCAGTAAGTTGGTTATTGGGAGTTATGCTAGAAGATATACTGGATGACATTTTTCAGCGTCTCGGAAAAAATATGGTGTGATAAGTTAATGGAGTAGAAGCCCATGGCATCGTTCTTTTCGCAATATTGATAGAATTACTAGCTGACCCAGCGAATTCTTCCCGCCAGCAAAAATATTTAGGGGTGGGTCACCCTTATCATTTAGGGGTATGAAAAATAGGTGTTGGCCGATTCTCAGACCTACCCGATATACACACAAAATTTGATAAAAATCGGTCCAGCCGATTCGGAGGAGTTTGGTAACAAACACCGCGACATGAGATTTTTATTATATTAGATTTTATATAATATTAGAAGAATCATAATAAGTTAGTAAAACTAAAAAAAAAGTAACGATGCCATGAGCTTCTATTCCATTTACTTATCACACCATATTTTTTCCGAGACGCTGGAAAATGTCATCCGATATATACAGAACTATGGAATCCTTTTGAGAACTTTTTGCCGATAGCAAAAAAGAAGCCGTGGACGGTCAGCTAGTTATCCATAAATACTCGGTAAAACTCATAACAAAAACTTTGTAATCACAAGTAAAAATGATAATCTAAGATAGGAAAGCGGGCGCAATTAAACAGCACCCCAATCTTCCCATTTTCCATCACCAATTACATAACTGATCAAAGTTTTAGGTCCAGCTTTTCACGAAAACGTAACAAACAAAACGTTTTTGCATAAACGTAACGTGTTCGGGCTTAAGTGAATTCGGAAACCATACTGGGATCTGGGTTGTTCTACAATCTACATTACTAACCGTCCGTAACCTTTTTTGGGCCATAGCAAAAACTATTCTCAAACAAAATCCATTGGATATGGGTAGTTCTACTGAACGCATTACCGAAGTGGAGTCTCCCATTTCGTATTGGAGTTTTTAAGACACAAAATTAAATAAACCTCACCCATACGAGGTGGTAACCCAGAAAGGATCGGATTAATTTGAATAAACCTATTGAAACAGGAATGTGGATAATGCGAGGTCCATACGGGCGGGCACGTTTTATATTAATCTAGCACCCATTTTGAATAACACAATAGCAGGTTTTATATTTAAGTGTGAACTGTTCTTTCTGTAGGACTAACCATGCGTGCCACGAGCAAATTTTGCCCATTTTCTCGTGATATCTCTTAGAAATTCGCGAGTAAATGGATAGACATTTTTTCGTTGCGCGAATGCTAGCCCTAGGTACTTAGTCTGGTGTAAATTCAACACATTTGATAGATTTTGTGTGTGTGGCGACTACAATCTCAAACGTATGACGAAACTAGCCATTAACGCATGAAATGCTTGAGTGTGCGCAAACACAGGTGAGTTCGCTATTCCCTCACTCTCATAGTCCGATGGGACGGCAATCCACCACGTTCACACTAAGATTAGGCGAAGGACCAACGGGGTGTATCATCGCAAACTTCTCAGCTCCGGTCTGCTACAGATAATTTCTTGACAGTCAATCCCAATAACAAAAATTTGGCCCTACCCAAGATACCAACCTAGGACCTAATGGTCCTTAGCTGAACAAGCTAGCCACAATCTACACCAAGGCATCTATAGTTAGTTGTTTAAGATTATATTCAGTCTATCGGTTTTAATGCAACCACTACTTTGGAAATTGGAATATTATCATACTTAATATTTTGTAAATGTGAAAGTGTATAAATGTTTGTTGGTTCGTTGTGTTGGGTTGGGTTGGTTTGTCCTTCAATAACGCCGCAACAAAGCCAAGGATCGACGTTATTTTTTGCATGGGTATAGTTGTGGACCTGTAGAGTGACATAGAGTAAGTTTTATCCAGGAAAATCAAAGAGTTCCCGAATGATTTTAAAAACTAAATCCATGCGAACGAAGTCGCGGGCATCATCTATTGTGTACTACATTTAACGACCACAGAATTAGCAAGATGTCAACAAAAGACAGGTTTCAGTGACAATAAGACCCAATGTAGATATCTATAAATTGCACTAGCCTTTATCCATTGAATTAAATCATTCACATCAATAGGTGAGTAAATAGGTATAACTAGGTATATTGTGATATCGAGAGGAATTCTCGGAACGAAGCACTGAAGAGATCACGAGCGGCTCGGAAACGTCAATTTCCGCATTACAGCCGTCCACTGCGAATATATATTATACTAGATGATGCCCGCGACTTCGTCCGCGTAGATTAATGTTTTTTAATTCCCGCAGGAACTCTTTAATTTTCCGGGATAAAATGTGGCTTATGTGCTAATCCTGGGTTTGAGCTATCTCCATTCCATATTTCAGCAAAATGGATTCATTCGTTGTGGCGTTAAAGAGTAACACATATCCATCCATCCATCGCATTTTTACTATTATTTCAAAATATTATATAACTAGCTTCTGCCCGCGACTTCATCCGCGTGGAATAGTGTTAACTTCACCTACACCACCTTAAAACACCTTCGCAAATAATGCATTATTTTAGAACAAATTTGGTTAGCATAAAAAAAGGTTATCATGAGCCAACCTTAAAAGATAGACATAATATGCTGTCGCGGACTTTTTTAGAACTTTTAAAGGGGAACAATTCTGTTGTACATGATTTTTGCGAAACTTTAACCGTTTACGCAAAAGGAAATAAATCCGATTTTGAAACATTCTTCATTGGTGCTCCGCTCCTATCCTTCCTCGATAAATAGGCTATCTAACACAGAAATAAATTTTCAAATCGGACCAGTAGTTCCTGAGATTAGCGCGTTCAAGCAAACAAACAAACAAACTCTTCAGCTTTATATATTAAGTATAGATAGGTATATTTATAAACTTTCGCATTTTTAATATTAGTAGGATAGTAGGACTAGCTGATGTCTGCGATTTTGTGCGCGTGGATTTAGTTTTCAAAATTCCGCGGGCACTCTTTTCCGGGATAAAAAGTAGCCTACGTCATTCTCCAGGTCCTCGCCTAAACTCTAGCTCTGTTAGCAATAAAAAAAACTAAATAAAGAAAACAGAAAGTTCGCGACAGCCCCGCACATTCGTCAAATATCATATCATATTATTTACAAATGATTCAAGAATATCTGTAAGTAAATGATTCAGACTTTAATGTGAATCTATTTATACTGCGGCAATTTTGCGTTCAAGTTCAAGGCGGCGGGCTCGAAACACATACCTACTCGTCCGATCGGCATTTGAGTATGTTTTATTTAGATTACAATATTTTTGTTAACTCAGTCTAAGGCTTATACATAGAGCACGCGTCGCGGCTATGTATAGTGACTAGTGAACGGCGTCTCCGATTTACGACAGAGAAAGCTGCTGTGGCATTTTCTAAATATGATTGCATCAGGTAGTGTGGCGATCCCAATCACTTCTGTTAGGCTGAATTTTTAGATGGGCTTGCGCTTGGCGACAATCAACGCAGGGAAGCATTGATGAGGTCTAGGTTGGAGCGCGCTTTCCATAGAAGATGCCTATTCACTCCTGCCTTGAAGGTACTCAAATTATAGGTAGCAGGAATCACGGATGCTGGAAGGGTGTTCCACACCTTGGCGGTTCGTTTCAGAAACGTTGAACTAAAGCATTTCGTGCGACTAGGGGGATTATGGATGCCAACGCTCACGACTTCTCGCAGTTCCCTGTGGTAGAACTGTGAAGGAGGCACAAGTTTGTGAAGTTCCTGAGCGAACCCGCCAAAGTATATATCCGATAGACGACCGATAGACAGGCGACCGTGTCGAGATTTCGATGTGTCCAGCACTCGATATCAAAAAACAACATACCCGTGAAACCCACTACCTACAGGAGAGACTAGAGAGCAAACACTCATTAAGAAACCAAATATTTGTTGTACTCAATGCTCTCGGTGGAAGCTTTGTCGCAGAAGCCAGATTCCTTTTTCCGATCCTCACCAAATATTTACTTACGAAAAAATCACCGACTTCTAAGTACGTTTCAATGAGACTTTATTTTCAAACTAGACGATGGCCTTGATTCCTTTACCGTAGAAACTCATTTCCGGAATGAAAAGTATCCAATAACCGTCGTTACGAAGCTATCTCTGAACAAAGTTAACATACAACCAAATTAACAAAAAATTGTTTTAAACAATGTACCTACAATGAAATTCTGAAAATCTTCAGACCTAAAAATAACGATCAATTGAATGTTTTTGGTGATACATGGCCATGGTGGAACAGAAAAGAGCTAGAGAAAGTTCTTCTACTTCATGGACATATTATTAGGGCGAGCGGAGCGAGACCTATCACTATCCCACAACATGAGCATTTTGTGGTACACTTTACTGAAAAACTATCACGCCTATAGATTTGTGATTTAACATAGTAATTTAAGTTCATATTTAGATGTGTTATCTGTAAAAAAATATAATTTTATAACCATAAACTTAAAAAATATTACCCGTTAGAAAAACTAAAAGTTGTGGTAGTGTTTTCACAACTCTTAGAATAGTCACAAGTGGATGAGCCGGTGAAACTGGCAGAACAAAGACATGCTACCTGTCCGCTTCAAATTGGCGGCCCTCAATTCAGACCTACTTAGTACAGATAGCAACATACCGCTCGCGATATCAGTACCGTGTTTTTCAAACTTTTATTATTGTTACGTTTTTTTTTGTTAAGTTTTAATTAGTTATTTATTGTTGTTTGGTTACTATTGTTCATGTGTAGTTTTCCACGATGAGTAATAAAGTTTCTTTATAAGTTTAGTTTTGCATAGCGCATATTTACTAATTGATGACTTTCTTCGAAGAGGAGAAAAATAAGATATTAAAAATCATTCCCTTCGACATTCAAGACGTCATTGCCAGAAAAGAAAACTTCGGTCACAGTCGATGGTAGCGATACTCGTAATTATAGCCGATAAACTTAAATAAAAATCAATCTTTATAAGTTTGTCCTCTCTGCGTTCAGAAACCATTGATCAGATTGTGATGAAACTTTGGCAGGGTGTTCGGGGGACCCCCACGAGGGTTTTTGGCCCAAAAAAATCAATAATATAATTTCTTTATACTTTACGTAGCATTGCAACTAGGGCTTGCATTCGAATATTCGAATATTCGAATTATTCGAATAATATTATTTCTTGTCCGAATATTCGAATATTAAATCTGCTATATTCGAATATTCGACCAATTTTCCGAAAGCCAAACTCTGAATATTGATGTGCATGTCGCAGGCATCTTATGTGATTCCGCCGTTTACATACAGCGTCGTCAGTTTAGAAACGCTCGCCGTTATGTAATGCCGCGGCAAATTGAAGTATTTAGTTCTGTTTCTTATGCCTATGTTCACCAAAAAGTACTATGGTCGCCAAAATCTAAAGTTAGGTTAGGGTTATACATGAACAGTCGGGTGGTAGTGTGAACAGTCAGGACTCAGGTGTGTGTGAAGAGTCTGGTGAACACTTAGGTATATTGGCCAAATGGAACCTAAGAACCTGACTGTTCATGTCGAACCCCAACCTAACCTAACTTAAGAGGCAGATTCGTGGCCCTGGTGCTTGGGAATAGCGCAGATTCGCAATAACTACATCTAAAACTACAGTGAAATTCATCGCCTCCAGGCGATGGATATGGGGAGTCCGTCGCCTGAGGGAGTAAGGTCCTCGGGCCGGGAGATACAATTTGTTCCTTGTGTGCCTCAGATAGAGTGATGAGTGAAGAACTCTGTGTCTGAGAGGAGGTTCTGGCTCTGCAGGCGCCGCTGGCTGGGTGGCGTTAACGTGATTAAGGTCCCGTTGCCCAGTCACCAGGCGATCAGAAGGAACACCGTGGGGTTTTAGTCGGTTAGAGTCCAATATAACTGTCGCGTAACCCCGGGGTCGGTGGCATCCATGATGGATTTCCCCACGTAAAAAAAAAGGTATATTGGCCAAATGGAACTTAAGCGGGCACCTGACTGTTCATGTCGAACCCCAACCTAAGCTAACTTTAGAGGCAGATTCGTGGCCCTGGTGCTTGGGAATTGCGTAGATTCGCAATAACTACATCTAAAACTACAGTGAAATTAAAACAATTGAACGAGTTGTCATTTTGCCTTCGGCATATTACATAACAGCGAGCGTTTCTAAACTGACGACGCCGTATGTAAACGGCGGAATCACACAAAATGCCTGCGACATGCACAAAATATTAATTTTAAACTCCGCGCGCAATATTATGCTATTCACTCTTGCCTTGAAGGTTCTTAAGTTGTACGTGTAAGTGTAAGAATAAGCCAAAGTAAGATGATAAGATTAAAACGCATTTTATTTTTGTGCAATGTAACAATGATCTGATTCTGATCTCATAATTTCTTCTTCTTTGTCAACCGATAGACGACAACTGCTGGACAAAGGTCTCTTGCATGGACCTCCACAGATCTCGGTCTTGCGCCACCTGAATCCAGCGGCTCCCTGCAACTCGTTTGATGTCGTCAGTCCACCCAGTTGGGGGTCTGCCAACACTGCGCTTCCCGGTGCGGAGTCGCCACTCAAGCACCTTGGGACCCCAGCGACCATCAGCTCTTCGAACTATGTGCCGCGGCCATTTCCACTTCAGTTTCACGACTCGCTGAGCTATCTCGGTGAGTTTGGTTCTCCTACAGATCTCCTCATTTCTGATTTGATCTCGCAGGGTTACTGCGAGCATAGCTCTCTCCATAGCCCACTGAGTGACCCTGAGCCTTCTTATGAGGCCCACAGTTAGCGACCAATTCTTGGATCCGTAAGTCAACACTGGCAACACGCACTGTTCTTTTAGTGACTTAGAAGACTTTCGTCTTCAGGCGCTGAGGGATTTTGGACGAGAAGACATCTCGGAGATTCCCAAATGCTGCCCAGCTAAGTTAGATTCGGCTGTTGATCTCTTTCTCAAAAACCTGTTGAGGATTTGATCCCAGAGCCAAACTGACCCGACACTATACCGAAGATATCCCGGACGTCAGCCTATACGAGGTTAGTATGGCTCAAGCAGCTCAAGAACAAGAAGGCGCCTGATGATGATGGAGTCACTGCAGAACTCCTGAAAGCGGGTGGAAAACCGGTACTTTAGATCTTTCAGCGATTGTTCAATTCCGTCATCACGCCGCTGCATCCGCCGGAAGCATGGCACAGGAGCGTGGTGGTTCTGTTCTTCAAAAAGGGTGATAATACCTTGTTGAAGAATTATTATAGACCCATCTAGCTGCTAAGTCATGTTTATAAGTTGTTCTCGAGAGTCATTACGAACTCGTAGGTTCGACTACTTCCAGCCTCCCGAAAAAGCCGGATTCCAAAAAGGCTGTGGCACCATAGATCACATTCATACGCTGCGGCATTTTATATAAAAGATGGAAGAGCATTAACGCCCTCTTTGCTTAGCGTCTGAGGACTATGAGAAAGACTGCGATTTGATGGAAACTTGGGCCTTATTGAGGTCGCTGCTGAGATGCCGGATTGACTACCGGTATATCCAAGTGTTGAAGTGCTTGTATGAAAACGCCACTATGTCAGTACGTATACTGGACCAGACTACGAGGCCAATCCACTTGCAGCGTGGAGTGTGACAGGGAGACGCAATCTCCCCAAAGCTATTTACCGCTGCATTGGAGGACGTCTTTAAGCTTCTGGATTGGACTAAACGGACTTGGCAACAACATAAACGGTGAGTACATCACTCACTTGCGATTTGCCAATGACATAGTCGTTATGGCAGAGACTCTGAGCGACCTCAATACAGTGCTCAACGATCTCAGCACGGTTTCTCAGCGTTGGGCCTAAAGATGAACATGAGCAAGATGAAAATCATGTCCAATGCTCATGCTCCACTCCACCCTCGTTAAGAATATTGCACTTGACATTGTGCACGAGTAAATAATATACCTGGGACACACAGTCCAGCTAGGTAGGTCCAAATTCATAATTTCTATTACTGAATTATTACCTATTTGTATTCTATCAACGTTGAAAATCTTTCTTTTAAATCTATTAAGATTTGTAAGTAAGTAATACGAAGTAAGTAGTACGAAGAACCAAAAATAATATTTAGAATTTAGTACTTTATTTCTAGTTACATGATAAAAGATTTTAAGCAAGTTTTTGTTTTTGTAATTGATTATTTGATTTTATTGATGTATAAATATTATTACAATACTCACACTCATATCTCGGTTTATAAGACTGAGTTATATTGTGGTTGTCTTGTTAAGCACCAACTTTTTATATTTTTTGGGGGACTGAATTAGTGCTATAACAGTCAAATTCCAAACAGTTCTTTAATTTTTAAGTAAGATTTTGTTTTGGTTTAAAGATATTAGACTCAAAGTAAGAGATTGGCAGTTAAAAACATGATTATTATAACATCTTTTGTTTTTTTTTTTTTAATTATTCGAATAATTCGAATAATACTTGAAAAAAAGACGAATATTCGAATACCAAAATTTTCGAATATTTGCAAGCCCTAATTGCAACGCGTGCCGGGTACAGCTAGTAATAAATAAAATCAAACGCTTTCACTGAGCCATGCTCAAAATGTGAGTACTTTAATGAGGACAAACGCGTTTTAAATGGGTTCAAATAAGAATCAATTGAGATTTTGATAGTTATTGGTCGAGGCGGTGGAGGTATAAGGATTGACTGACGAAACTGAATTTATGACCAGTAGCAGATCAGCCGTTAGTTACTATTTTGTTAAAGATAATCTTGCCCACTAAAAAACAAGCTAATGGTGCGGCTACATTATCGGGATTCGGCGAATGTTCGCATCATCGCAACAAGTTTACCCGGGTAGTACGTTGTGTCGCGAATGAGTTCGTGTGAACTCCCACCAAAATGTAGCCACTGTGATAGAATGAGACACCTCATTTATCGCGACAGCTGGCCACGAACGTTCGCACGATAGTCGATAATGTAGCCGCAAGGGTAGCAGAAGTCAATAAGTATATTCGTAGCTCAGTCGTCAGGGTTTTACCAATTACCGCTTAACTTGCCCTTAATAATGTCGGTAGGTTGGCCAAACAAAACTTGGCCTATTTTCCTGAACAATCAACAGTTTTGTAATGCCATTGCCATGGTTGCAGTCCTAAAATACAAACTTTCCTCCATAACCAATCGTGTAGTTGCTGAGTAAACAGGGAAGAAGCCCCCAGTGATGAACAAATTAAAAATTTGGCACCTCGGCTGGATTCCTAGATAGCCGACCGTCACGCCAGTTTTATTTAGACGGCAATGTCAACTATTACTCGTTAGCTGTTACGCACGTGATACGCTGTAAATTATGTTCTCTGAATGCTATTATCTTTCGCGTTTAACTGTTGTACTTCATTTACTCATTCGATGATATCAGCATTCAGCACTTACTAAAAAAATAGAACTTTTCTTTGTTTTCATAAAAGCGCAATAATCAGAGGATTTACTACACGGCGAATTAATACAAAAAGATAGTGACTACCGGTTGCTGTTTGAACACTATTTGGTTTAGTTTAATTGGATTAATTTCAGAGTTTATATCCTACTAGATGATAACCGCGACTTCGTCCGCGTGGATTTAGTTTTATAATCCCTGGGAAATTCGATTTTCCTCCAGGTCCTCAGCTGTACCCATGCAAAATCACGTCAGTCCGTATCTCTGTTGCGGCGTGATTGAATGACAAACAAACAAACAAACTTTCGCATTTATAATATTAGTATGATAAGGATATTAATATCATACATAATAGTATGATGCCATCTGATTCGATTATGACTGTGGTTCCAAAATAATAGTTCGATAAACACTTCGGTATCGTTCCATGGTGTTAGTATGACATCTTATCTATCCAACTAATGTGAAAGTTTAGATAATAATTAGTTACTTACTTCACGCTAAAGTGACTGAACGGATTTGGCTGTTATTTGGAATGAAGCTTATACCCCAAATTAGCACATATCTAGGCCTTTTATTCCGGAAAAAGTAGAGGGCTCCCGCGGGATTCTTAAAAAACCTAACTTCACGCGGTCGAAGTCGCGGCACAGAATACATAATAATACATGTCGCGGGCAAACGCTAGTAAATCTATAAATAGACGTTACAAAACATAACGCTACATGGTGTAATTTCATTCAACCAACGCAGCTGTAGCACGCGTCGCCATGGCGTCGACCGTGACCCACACACATCAACTGTATCAATAAATTAGCATAGAATCCTTACTAGTAGATATTATAAATGCGAAACTGGGTTCGTTTGTTGGCTTGTCCTTCAAACACGCCACAACAGAGCTACAGATGGACGCGATTTTTTGCACGGGTAAAGTTGAGGATCTGCGGAGTGAAATAGGCTACTTTTTTACCGGAATTAACTACAAATAACTTTAACTTCATCATTCATCATTAGCAACCTATCAACGGCTCACTACTTACTGAGCGCAGGTCTCCTCTCAGAGAAGGGTTATAGGCCATAGTCCACCACGCTGGCCCAATGCGAATCGGGGGACTTCACACACCTTCAAGAACATTATGAAGAACTCTCAGGTGTGCAGGTTTCCTCACGATGTTTTCCTTCACTGTTGAAGCAAGTGATATTTAATTGCTTAAACGCACTTGACTCCGAAAAGTCAGAGGTGCGTATCCAGGATCGAACCTGCGACCCGCCGAATAGGAGACCACAGTCCTAACCACTAGGCTATCACTGCTACAAACTTTAACTTGGAATTAACTTAAACAGACTTAACTTTAACATCCAGAGTGAATAGAGATCTTCTAGGCAAGCGCGCACCATCTTAGGCTGCATCTCCACTTACCATCAGGTGATATCGTAGTCAAGCGCTAGTCCATATAATAAAAAAACCGGAAAACAAAGAGTTCTCGCGGTATTTTTAAAACCTAACTCCACGCGGACGAAGTCGCGGACATCTAGCTAGTATTTTATTAAAACACTATTAGTTTACATGGGCTCTATCTTATTTTTCTTAATTCCCAGATTCAATTAGATATTCTGAACCCATATCCATATATTTTATCTGGATACTAGCTGATGCCCGCGACTTCGTCCGCGTGGTAATAGTTTAAAAAATTACTTTGTGTTAATCGCGATGTTTTTACGATTACACTACGCCGCTGTGTATTCTGTACTTGGTATCTACAACATCTTATGAAATCATACTTGGTTCATACAATACCAAAGAAGAAAAAAATATTTTCGCGAGCGAAGCGAGCGCGAAAATTTTTAAGATTGCACTACGCTACTATGTAGTTTATTTAGCACCTACAATAGCAAAGTAAACCCAACATTTTTGCGAGCGAAGCGAGCGTGAAATTTTGTAGAACTGCACAACCTAACTGTGTAGCACTCCGTACTTGGTGCATACAATACCAATGAAGAAAAAACATTTTTGCGAGCGAAGCGAGCTCGAAAATTTTAACGATTGCAGTACGACACTATGTAGGTCATACTGAGCACCTACAACGCGAGCGAAGCGAGCGTGAAATTTTCAAGAACTGCACTACTTAACTGTGTAGCACTCCATACTTGGTTCATACAATACCAACGAAGAAACAACATTTTCGCAAGCGAAGCGAGCGCGAAAATTTTTACGATTGCACTACGCCACTATGTAGTTCATACTTAGCACCTACAATAGCAAAGTAAACCCAACATTTTTCCGAGCTAAGCGAGCGTGAAATTTTGTAGAACTGCACAACTTAACTGTGTAGCACTCCATACTTGGTTCATACAATACCAATGAAGAAAAAACATTTTCGCGAGCGAAGCGAGCGCGAAAATTTTTACGATTGCAGTACGACACTATGTAGGTCATACTTAGCACCTACAACGCGAGCGAAGCGAGCGTGAAATTTTCAAGAACTGCACTACTTAACTGTGTAGCACTCCATACTTGGTTCATACAATACCATCGAAGAAACAACATTTTCGCGAGCAAAGCGAGCGCGAAAATTTTAACGATTGCACTACACCACTATGTAGTTCATACTTAGCACCTACAATAGCAAAGTAAACGCAACATTTTTGCGAGCGAAGTGAGCGTGAAATTTTTTATAACTGTACTACTTAACTGTGTCGCACTCCATACTTGGTTCATACAATACCAACGAAGAAAAAATATTTTCGTGAGCGAAGTGAGCGCGAAAATTTTTACGTTTGCACTACGCCACTATGTAGTTCATACTTAGCACCTACAATAGCAAAGCAAAACTAACATTTTTGCGAGCGAAGCGAGCATGAAATTTTTTAGAACTGCACTACTTAACTGTTTCGCACTCCATACTTGGTTCATACAAACACAATTAAGGAAAAATTTTCGTGAGCGAAGCGAAGCGAGAGCAACATTTTCGCGAGTGAAGCGTGCGTGGTTTATTTAAACGATAAGTTATCATTATATTAAGAATCATTAAGTACTAATTGAATGAATTGCTGTTATCCGTTGAGTAGTTTTGTCCTCTATCTCCGATAATATTTATCAGATCTGTATTAAAATTTAGCGAAGTTTACGTAATGGTACACACTTTCTAATAAAGAAAAAAATATTAAAATCGGTTCATATTTGACTGAGTTATGGAGTGAAATCGACAAAAACTATCCTTTAAGTTGACCCGGAGTATCAGCTACCGCTATACCTAATTTCATTTAAATCCGTTCAGTAGTTTTCGCGTGATGCACGAACAGACAGACAGACAAAAATTAAATAAAAATCTGTTTTGGGCTCAGTATCGATAATATAGCATCCCCCAGTTAAAATTTTCAAAATATTTTAAATGTACAGAAATCTTCCAGTTACAGTTTTATTATAAGTATAGATATTGATTTTTGATTGATTAACCTGATGATTAGAACATCGAATTGCATAGGAAAACACTGTTATATTAATTCCATACGATGTAGGTATTACATGATGGTTGGATGTAATGATCGTTTGACAATATCTGACGCCTTTGGAGTAGTTTAACTTTGACAAAATAGAGCTATCCATGATGGCTATACAACTTTAGTGTACGTGCCAGCTTAAGATGATCGGTACATTCAAACTTCAAAGTATCCTGTACATTCCGGGGTTCAAGACACCATACTGAAGATTGTGATGTCTATAATTTCTGAACTACTAAACCGACGACCTTGAAATATTTGCAGGACAATCTCTAAAGTACCTGCTTTCTAACAAAAAAATGAATGAATGAAATTAATTAATGAAATCGGAAAACGCCTTAATGAATTACAACTAAATACTCATTTTGACTTTCATCCCCTCTCCCAAGGAAACCGTGCTGAATTTCGGGATAAAAAGTATCCTATATTATACCTCGTAGTATGAACTTAAATCATGCCAAGTTTCATTTAAATCCGTCTAGTAGTTTCGGCGTGATGCGCGGCCAAGATACAGACAGACAGACAGACAAAAAAAAAAAAAGAATTGTTTTGGCTTCAGTATCGATTATAGAGTGCCCTCAAAAAAAATTTTTTAAAATATCTTCAATGTACAGAATTGGACCTGTTACAGTTTTATTATAAGTATAGATTAAGAGCCAAAATACTAAGTTTCATAAACATAACTTGAAAAATGAAGGACGATCATACAAACATTCAACCCCTATTTAACACCTTTGCGGGCAGAATTTTCAAAAAGTGTGAAATACGTAATTCTTTATTTTTAATTGAAAGCCCAAATACCAAATTTCATGGGTATAACTTGAAAAATGACGGACTTTCATACAAACTATGAACCCCTATTTTACCCCTTCGGGGGTAGAATTTTCAGAAAATATAAAATACGTACTTCTTTATTTTTAATTAAGAGCCAAAATACTAAGTTTCATAAACATATCTTGAAAAATAGCTTGAAAAATGAAGGACAATTATACAAATATTCAACCCCTATTTAACCCCTTTGGGGGTATAATTTTCAAAAAGTATGAAACACGTA
This sequence comes from Oeneis ivallda, assembly GCA_029955525.1. Classification (NCBI taxonomy): domain Eukaryota; kingdom Metazoa; phylum Arthropoda; class Insecta; order Lepidoptera; family Nymphalidae; genus Oeneis; species Oeneis ivallda. Next base: position 16,454,969 of record JARPMR010000024.1, on the reverse strand, counting down.
ATCCTTTATTTTTAATTTAAAGCCCAAATACCGAGTTTCATGGGAATAACTTTAAAAATGACGGACTTTCATACAAATTTTTAAACCCTCATTTCACCCCCTTGGGGGTGGAATTTCAAAAAATCCTTTCTTAGTGCTCATCTACGTAATAAAAGGAACCTACTGTCAAAATTTCAAGTTTCTAGCTTCAGTAGTTTAGGCTGTGCGTTGATAGATCAGTCAGTCAGTCCTTCAGTCAGTCAGTCAGGACAAGTATTTTTATAAGTATAGATTGAAAGCCCAAATACCAAATTTCATGGGTATAACTTGAAAAATGACGGACTTTCATACAAACTATGAACCCCTATTTTACCCCTTCGGGGGTAGAATTTTGAAAAAATATTAAATACGTACTTCTTTATTTTTAATTTAGAGCCAAAACGCTAAGTTTCATAAACATAATTTGAAAAATAACATGAAAAATGAAGGACGATCATACAAACATTCAACCCCTATTTAACCCCTTTGCGGGTAAAATTTTCAAAAAGTGTGAAACACGTAATTTTTTATTTTTAATTGAAAGTCCAAATACCGAATTTCATGGGTATAACTTGAAAAATGACGGACTTTCATACAAACTATGAACCCCTATTTTACCCCTTCTGGGGTAGAATTTTCAGAAAATATAAAATACGTAATTCTTTATTTTTAATTAAGAGCCAAAATTAAGTTTCATAAACATATCTTGAAAAATAGCTTGAAAAATGAAGGACAATTATACAAATATTCAACCCCTATTTAACCCCTTTGGGGGTATAATTTTCAAAAAGTATGAAACACGTAATCCTTTATTTTTAATTTAAAGCCCAAATACCGAGTTTCATGGGAATAACTTTAAAAATGACGGACTTTCATACAAATTTTTAAACCCTCATTTCACCCCCTTGGGGGTGGAATTTCAAAAAATCCTTTCTTAGTGCTCATCTACGTAATAAAAGGAACCTACTGTCAACATTTCAAGTTTCTAGCTTCAGTAGTTTAGGCTGTGCGTTGATAGATCAGTCAGTCAGTCAGTCAGTCAGGACAAGTATTTTTATAAGTATAGATTAGGTTTTGTAACGTAGAAATTCGTTTCCGGATAAGTTTAAACGGATTTGGACAAAATAAGGAAAATCCCTACTTAGGGCCGATTTCACAAACGTAAAATAAGTCTTATCCGAGAGTACATTCGATATTTTGACAGTATTTTCAATACAGAAACTTTCAGGACGCCCAATTTATTCCTCTGGTATATTTGTTTGTTTGTCTTGTTAATCATTACGGTAGTAAATATCATTCGTCTATGTGTTTATCACGCCGCGCCGCAACGGAGCGACAGATCTACTTGATTATTGCATGGCTGGGTATAGGTTGAGGGTGGACCTGGAGAGTGGCGTAGGCTACTTTTTATCGCGAAGTAATAACTAGTGGTTCGCCCCGAACTGACACCTCGTGGTAACGGTATCCCATGATTATTCATTCAATCGATACATGACGACCAAACCTGACATTATTATTATGCCCGTTTTCACCAAACATACCTATATCATCCCCTTAGTAGGAGTCTCTTTACGTAGGTAGCTCCTAAATACAATCCTAAGTCCTAACATCCGGCCCAATGTCCTTTTAGGTGTCCCGTACAGGATCGTGATAAAGAAGTTGACAGAAATCATCACCTAACTTATCATAGCCCGTAAGGTTAGGCAACGTTAATGAAAACATTGAATTAATAAGTACTAACGAGTGAAAACGGGTTACGGGCATCTGTACAAATCGTTATCTATCGACGCGAATAGAAAATATACAAAATGCAGTAATTAATAGTTTACTGAAGTTTGATATTTAACTAAACAATAATTTTAATTGAATAATAAGTTATTATTTTATGTAACTAAATAATAATGTTCGACGCAAAACTGTTTTTGGGATAGTCTTAACTCCCTAGTTCCATGGAATAGTTAATGACTGCGCCATCTATTAGCATTATTGTGAAGCTATGTTGATGCTATATGAATTAATGATGCCCATTAAAAATTAAATAATCTCATTTCTTTATAATATTCATATAATTTTAGTATTTGAAGTTCAAGTACAGGATACAAGTGAAACAAAAAACTAAAATCAGCTTGAAAATACATAGTCAATTCTCCTAGAGAGCGTCTTCAAGAGAGCGTATTAAGTCTCCACTTTGAAAGCCCCCCATTTCGTCAATTTTAAGGGAAAAATTAAAAAAAAAAAAATATTTTTGTACTCGGTTTGAAATTATCTTTAACATGATATGTTACAATTTTATATAACGCGATAAAATTTTTTTTACTTCGCATTCACTTCTATGAGAGCCCCCCTGAAATAAAGGTTTTTATAATTTTTTATGCAATATTCGGCTGAAGGCCATCAGTTTACATATTATATCTAAATTTGAAGTAATTACGTTCAGTAATTCAAAAGTTATAAGGCTCTGACAGACGGATGGACGGACGGACAAGAGCAAATTCACCTAGTAGACTCAGAGACCTCGCTTCGCTCGGTCAATAATGATGGTATTTGGTTATAATTTTTATTTTCGATACAGTATGTAATAATTCTTAATTGTGATTGAATAATTTTACAGCAGGTTGGTTATGTGTATTACCTACTGTAATAATATTATCTAATCGTATAAAAAGAGCGTCGCGAATGTTGCCAAAAGTCAACCATTTAAATGTGCGTATTATGTCAAATTTTTGAACAACTCCTCATTGCATATTGTTTATGTAATTACAAACAATGTAATAATGATTATTACATCGTTATTATATTGATAGATCGTAACTTACATATTATTGGAACGTAGTTCCTTATCGCGCGGTACGGAAGGGGGCTAGACGGAAAAAATTAAGGAAACCGACCCTCGACACATTTTTGAAACCGACACTTTTTTGATGAATGTGAATTTTGCATTGTGTTCGGTGTATTCGCCTTAGAACAAGGCGTCTGCATGGCCTAGTGGTTCAACGAATTTTCTATTTTCAATTTTATTTTAAACTAGCTGATGCCCGCGACTTCGTCCGCGTGGTAATAGTTTAAAAAATTACTTTGTGTTAATCGCGATGTTTTTACGATTACACTACGCCGCTGTGTATTCTGTACTTGGTATCTACAACATCTTATGAAATCATACTTGGTTCATACAATACCAAAGAAGAAAAAAATATTTTCGCGAGCGAAGCGAGCGCGAAAATTTTTAAGATTGCACTACGCTACTATGTAGTTTATTTAGCACCTACAATAGCAAAGTAAACCCAACATTTTTGCGAGCGAAGCGAGCGTGAAATTTTGTAGAACTGCACAACCTAACTGTGTAGCACTCCGTACTTGGTGCATACAATACCAATGAAGAAAAAACATTTTTGCGAGCGAAGCGAGCTCGAAAATTTTAACGATTGCAGTACGACACTATGTAGGTCATACTGAGCACCTACAACGCGAGCGAAGCGAGCGTGAAATTTTCAAGAACTGCACTACTTAACTGTGTAGCACTCCATACTTGGTTCATACAATACCAACGAAGAAACAACATTTTCGCAAGCGAAGCGAGCGCGAAAATTTTTACGATTGCACTACGCCACTATGTAGTTCATACTTAGCACCTACAATAGCAAAGTAAACCCAACATTTTTCCGAGCTAAGCGAGCGTGAAATTTTGTAGAACTGCACAACTTAACTGTGTAGCACTCCATACTTGGTTCATACAATACCAATGAAGAAAAAACATTTTCGCGAGCGAAGCGAGCGCGAAAATTTTTACGATTGCAGTACGACACTATGTAGGTCATACTTAGCACCTACAACGCGAGCGAAGCGAGCGTGAAATTTTCAAGAACTGCACTACTTAACTGTGTAGCACTCCATACTTGGTTCATACAATACCATCGAAGAAACAACATTTTCGCGAGCAAAGCGAGCGCGAAAATTTTAACGATTGCACTACACCACTATGTAGTTCATACTTAGCACCTACAATAGCAAAGTAAACGCAACATTTTTGCGAGCGAAGTGAGCGTGAAATTTTTTATAACTGTACTACTTAACTGTGTCGCACTCCATACTTGGTTCATACAATACCAACGAAGAAAAAATATTTTCGTGAGCGAAGTGAGCGCGAAAATTTTTACGTTTGCACTACGCCACTATGTAGTTCATACTTAGCACCTACAATAGCAAAGCAAAACTAACATTTTTGCGAGCGAAGCGAGCATGAAATTTTTTAGAACTGCACTACTTAACTGTTTCGCACTCCATACTTGGTTCATACAAACACAATTAAGGAAAAATTTTCGTGAGCGAAGCGAAGCGAGAGCAACATTTTCGCGAGTGAAGCGTGCGTGGTTTATTTAAACGATAAGTTATCATTATATTAAGAATCATTAAGTACTAATTGAATGAATTGCTGTTATCCGTTGAGTAGTTTTGTCCTCTATCTCCGATAATATTTATCAGATCTGTATTAAAATTTAGCGAAGTTTACGTAATGGTACACACTTTCTAATAAAGAAAAAAATATTAAAATCGGTTCATATTTGACTGAGTTATGGAGTGAAATCGACAAAAACTATCCTTTAAGTTGACCCGGAGTATCAGCTACCGCTATACCTAATTTCATTTAAATCCGTTCAGTAGTTTTCGCGTGATGCACGAACAGACAGACAGACAAAAATTAAATAAAAATCTGTTTTGGGCTCAGTATCGATAATATAGCATCCCCCAGTTAAAATTTTCAAAATATTTTAAATGTACAGAAATCTTCCAGTTACAGTTTTATTATAAGTATAGATATTGATTTTTGATTGATTAACCTGATGATTAGAACATCGAATTGCATAGGAAAACACTGTTATATTAATTCCATACGATGTAGGTATTACATGATGGTTGGATGTAATGATCGTTTGACAATATCTGACGCCTTTGGAGTAGTTTAACTTTGACAAAATAGAGCTATCCATGATGGCTATACAACTTTAGTGTACGTGCCAGCTTAAGATGATCGGTACATTCAAACTTCAAAGTATCCTGTACATTCCGGGGTTCAAGACACCATACTGAAGATTGTGATGTCTATAATTTCTGAACTACTAAACCGACGACCTTGAAATATTTGCAGGACAATCTCTAAAGTACCTGCTTTCTAACAAAAAAATGAATGAATGAAATTAATTAATGAAATCGGAAAACGCCTTAATGAATTACAACTAAATACTCATTTTGACTTTCATCCCCTCTCCCAAGGAAACCGTGCTGAATTTCGGGATAAAAAGTATCCTATATTATACCTCGTAGTATGAACTTAAATCATGCCAAGTTTCATTTAAATCCGTCTAGTAGTTTCGGCGTGATGCGCGGCCAAGATACAGACAGACAGACAGACAAAAAAAAAAAAAGAATTGTTTTGGCTTCAGTATCGATTATAGAGTGCCCTCAAAAAAAATTTTTTAAAATATCTTCAATGTACAGAATTGGACCTGTTACAGTTTTATTATAAGTATAGATTAAGAGCCAAAATACTAAGTTTCATAAACATAACTTGAAAAATGAAGGACGATCATACAAACATTCAACCCCTATTTAACACCTTTGCGGGCAGAATTTTCAAAAAGTGTGAAATACGTAATTCTTTATTTTTAATTGAAAGCCCAAATACCAAATTTCATGGGTATAACTTGAAAAATGACGGACTTTCATACAAACTATGAACCCCTATTTTACCCCTTCGGGGGTAGAATTTTCAGAAAATATAAAATACGTACTTCTTTATTTTTAATTAAGAGCCAAAATACTAAGTTTCATAAACATATCTTGAAAAATAGCTTGAAAAATGAAGGACAATTATACAAATATTCAACCCCTATTTAACCCCTTTGGGGGTATAATTTTCAAAAAGTATGAAACACGTAATCCTTTATTTTTAATTTAAAGCCCAAATACCGAGTTTCATGGGAATAACTTTAAAAATGACGGACTTTCATACAAATTTTTAAACCCTCATTTCACCCCCTTGGGGGTGGAATTTCAAAAAATCCTTTCTTAGTGCTCATCTACGTAATAAAAGGAACCTACTGTCAAAATTTCAAGTTTCTAGCTTCAGTAGTTTAGGCTGTGCGTTGATAGATCAGTCAGTCAGTCCTTCAGTCAGTCAGTCAGGACAAGTATTTTTATAAGTATAGATTGAAAGCCCAAATACCAAATTTCATGGGTATAACTTGAAAAATGACGGACTTTCATACAAACTATGAACCCCTATTTTACCCCTTCGGGGGTAGAATTTTGAAAAAATATTAAATACGTACTTCTTTATTTTTAATTTAGAGCCAAAACGCTAAGTTTCATAAACATAATTTGAAAAATAACATGAAAAATGAAGGACGATCATACAAACATTCAACCCCTATTTAACCCCTTTGCGGGTAAAATTTTCAAAAAGTGTGAAACACGTAATTTTTTATTTTTAATTGAAAGTCCAAATACCGAATTTCATGGGTATAACTTGAAAAATGACGGACTTTCATACAAACTATGAACCCCTATTTTACCCCTTCTGGGGTAGAATTTTCAGAAAATATAAAATACGTAATTCTTTATTTTTAATTAAGAGCCAAAATACTAAGTTTCATAAACATATCTTGAAAAATAGCTTGAAAAATGAAGGACAATTATACAAATATTCAACCCCTATTTAACCCCTTTGGGGGTATAATTTTCAAAAAGTATGAAACACGTAATCCTTTATTTTTAATTTAAAGCCCAAATACCGAGTTTCATGGGAATAACTTTAAAAATGACGGACTTTCATACAAATTTTTAAACCCTCATTTCACCCCCTTGGGGGTGGAATTTCAAAAAATCCTTTCTTAGTGCTCATCTACGTAATAAAAGGAACCTACTGTCAACATTTCAAGTTTCTAGCTTCAGTAGTTTAGGCTGTGCGTTGATAGATCAGTCAGTCAGTCAGTCAGTCAGGACAAGTATTTTTATAAGTATAGATAATTTCTAAATGTGGAATTTTTCCCTAATTTTTTATTGTATAAATTGGATAACGCCATCTGTGAAAAAACAGTAACTCCACCAGAGTAACTCTTTGGTTTTGTAACAGTGCAATAGAAATAAACTAAAAATAATTCATCGTAGTTAATCAATTTAATACTAGATGACACCACTAGTTTATTACAATTCCTTCACTACAGCTACTACAGGCTAATAATAAATAAAGAAGTTAAAAAAATTCCTTCACTAAAATTAATCGAAAGGAACTACGTTCAATCCGGGTGTCCCTAGACACCTCTCAAGTTTTTTTTATGTTTGTGTACCTACTAAGTAAGTACGTAATTAAACATAATATATTGGGTAAATAATATTGTACAATCAAGATTTAAAAATATGTTGTCATATATTTCGTCGATACCGATAAATGGTCTAAGTTTCAATACAAACATACAAATTGCAAATATAAATCAGTAAAGTATTAAGAACTATTGGCCATAATAAAAACAAATTGAATGTGGGATTGATTCAAGGTTGCTTGGAAGCAATCGGCTTCGCTGCAGCTGTCCACAACATGAATAGAATAGAATAGAAATGTTTTTTTATTCAAATAAAGTTTTGTGTGTGTGTGTGAAAATGCTTTTGAATCGTCGATGAGTCTACCACTGGTTCGGAATGCCGTTCCTGCCGAGAAGAACCAGCAAGAAACGCGGCAGTTGCTCTTTTCAAAACAAGTTTACAATATAATATATATTATTCTATGTATGCAGTGTTTCCACAATGAGGGGAAGTTCCACAAAAAGCATGAACATGTAGATAAGCTACATATAGTAACATTTTTGTTTTGAAAAGAGCAACTGCTTAGTTTCTTGCCAGCTCTTCTCAGCAGAATCAGCTTTCCGAACCGGTGTTAGATTCTCGACTTGTCATAAGACCGACAATTTGGCCTCTACGAAATAAATAATTTTGAACTTGAACTTGAGTGAGCTTACATGTTTAATGATGTCAAAGTTAAAATATCCTAGGCCTCCGCGATTTAGGCAGCCATTATGGTACATAAAGTTAAGAAAGGACAAACTTTCTACCTTAATTTCCTTACTCCATCAATCCCATATTTAACGTATAGAGCAAGATCCCAGTGCCGCCAGACCTAAGTTATTTTCTCAGCAATTATTTGTGTACGATAGAGTACTGTTCGAATGTCCTTTCAGTGTATGCTTACCAGCTAGATTGTGCCGACGCGACGGCCAATTTCCAGATACCAGGTGCTAAAGGTAGGTAAAAACTAGAATAACTTATCTTAAATTCTCAGGGCTGATTTTCATATATGTTTTAAAGAATATTGTAAAAATTAATAAATTAATACTGGTCTGGCAGTACAGCAGCTTACCGCCGGCGGTAACTTTAGCCAGACGCTTTGAAGCTCCCAAAAAAATATATAATTTAAGTTAACTTATATTCTCAGTTCTGATTTTTATACATGATACTCAGGGAACTATTGCGATATTATGTATGAGCGCTAGAACATGATTCACTTGTTTAAGTGTGTGAGAGATAATATCATCATACTATAATATTATAAATGCGAAAGTGTGTTTGTTGGTTTGTCCTTCAATCACTCTGCAACAGAGCTACGGATCGACGTGATTTTTTGCCTGGGTATAGCTTAGGATCTAGAGAGAGAGAACTATTGCAATATCTTCTGCAAGCTGCCAGACCTATTGGAGGGGTCAAACATCCCCCCAGACCACACATTAAGTGTCCCTACGAGTATGAGTGCGAGAGTGATTTGATGGTTTTATAATACATAATATAACTTTATAAAACTTTATTACGGGTATTATCCAATCCAATCCAATCCATCATCCTGTATTCATCCACTGCTGGACATAGGCCTGTCCGAGAGCGCGCCACCAAACACGGTCCTCTGCTTTCCTCGTCCAGCCGCTTCCCGCCACCTTCTTAAGGTCATTGAAGTAGTTACTTTATTAATAATTAATCATAATAAAAATAAAATTGGAGGGTACTTAATTATCGATACTGAGCCTAATCTGAAAATAAAGTATTATGTGGCTAAAAAAAGTGTCCTCCAATTAAAATTTTCAAAATATATTTAAATGTATAAAATTCGTCCAGTTACCTACAATTTTACTGCATAGAGTGATTGAAGGACAAACCAACAAAGACACTTTCGCATTTATAATATTATAGTATGATGTTATTATCTCTCACACACTTAAACAAGTGAATCATGTTCTAGCGCTCATACATATGGGGACGAATAATGTGTGTCTGGCGGGATGTTTGACCATTCTCATAGGTCTGGCAGCTTACAGATAATATCGCAATAGTTCCCTGAGTATCATGTATAAAAATCAGAACTGAGAATATAAGTTAACTTAAATTATATATTTTTTTGGGAGCTTCAAAGCGTCTGGCTAAAGTTACCGCCGGCGGTAAGCGTCTGGCAGTATTAATTTATTAATTTTTACAATATTCTTTAAAACATATATGAAAATCAGCCCTGAGAATTTAAGATAAGTTATTCTAGTTTTTACCTACCTTTAGCACCTGGTATCTGGAAATTGGCCGTCGGCACATTAAAACAGTACTCTATTATATATACCGACATTAGAACAGTACTCTATCGTACACAAATAATTGCTGAGAAAATAACTTAGGTCTGGCGGCACTGGGATCTTGGACCAGTAGAAATTTCTTCATTCAAAGTTAAAGCGGTTAAACGACCCCGAAGAGAATCTTACACGGTTGAATTAAAGTTTTGAGATGTTTACATAAATCAAGCTATTTAACCAAGTTACTAAAGAGGAGGAGGGGGCGAAACCAGCCATTTTCTTTATAGTATCTAGGTATACTAATATTACTAACCCTTATTCCGAATTCCGACACAGTTTTTATTCCGAATTTCTCGTCTATACTTTTATCCGTCTACGGATACAATGAAAATACGTGTTAAAACAAAGGTAAAAACAATTGCTATCTCGTCCAATCCCCGCCTCCTCTGAGAATGTTATTAAAGAGAATGGATACGGGCAAAAGAGCCCAAAAGATAAAATTTGATCAATGTTGTGTGATGTGTCCTGAGCGTTGAGTCTAAGTGAGTTACACAAAATAGAATTACTCGTAGAATGGGATAACATTTCATTTCATTAGAGTTACATTTCAGCCATCGTCAAGATTGAAATAACACTGTGCCTTCAATAATACAAAATTTGCAAAATTTGCAAAATGGGAAAATATTCTAGTTTAAAATATGGATAGGCTCAACATTTTTTGGGCAAAGTTTGAATTTTTGGCCTTTGACCAAATGAAAAAGTTTGTAAAAGGTCGAAGGGTTGTCTACTTTTCTAGGCAAGTCTAGGCGTGGCGGGAGTTACTACGAGTATGTAAAGTCAGCTCAGAAGGATGGAAGCCGGATCGCGTCGATCATCTAGGCTTGTGATTCCTCGACTACGACTCAAGAAAGTCCGAAAGTTATTTGGGGAATGGGCGTGACGTCTATAATAAAATTCCACAGTCGATCTTAGACTTGTGTAAGTTTAAGAAATCTATTAAAACTATTCTCATGAAAAAAGCATATTATTATACTTAATTAAAGATTATATAAAAGATAAAAAAGCGTGGATATAACTCTTTCCAGCGATTCACGAGACAGGAATAACTAACCTGTGACACATGATATTTTAAAAAGAGCAACCGCCGAGTTTCTTCTGGTGGTTCTTTCCGTTAGAATGGCATTCCGAACCAGTGCAGTGTTAGTCACTTGACGACTCGAAAGTACTTTGTAAAAGTTTATTTACTTAAATAAAAATATCCTTTTCTATCCATGCATTGAGAGTATTTACTATTTACATCTCAACCCATCGTTGACCCACTACACTACTGAGTACGGGCCTCCTCTAGCATAGGTTTGAGATTAGAATAAGGTATGGTAATACCGCTATGATAATAACAACATGGTAAATTCCTCAGAGTAAATATACCTACTAATATTTACTCTGAGGTAAATTCACTTGACGATTCAAAAGCACATTGTAAAAGTTTATTTGAATAAAAAACTATTCTATTCTATGCTCGATAAAATATTCAAGAACAAGCAGGCAACTTCTGTGTTTCCAACTCTCCAAAAAATCACCAACTTTTGTTTCCATTGTGTCTACACAATCGCCAACAATTTGAGAAACATTTGACAACTAGCTGTCTCCACCAGTATTGTAGGCTACATGTGTTCGAACAGCGATGATAGTAGGTAATTAATTAATTATTATTTAAAGTAAAAAGAAATGGAAGCATAAATATTGGATACGACCAAGCCTCAAAGGAAGAAATTAAAGTAAGTGGAGAGTTAAATCGACTACGTCACGCGTCCAGACATGACATGTTTCTGTTTCCAAGTTTCCAACTAATGTTCCCACAAGCTTACCCACAGAGCGAATGAATATCGGCAACAAGGGCGTTCTTTTGATATTTACCGCCAAAAACGGAAACACGATTCCCGACATTTGTTTACAATTTTTGTTGGTAACACAAGGTAATTTCAGAAACTTGTCACCAACACGTGTTGATAACACAAAAGTTGGCAATTTTTCTTTGGTGGAGTCCCAGCTTTACATAAAGGTTTTATCAAGGGATGGAACCGTAAGTCACTGTACTAGAAAATTACTTGTAGACCTGGGAGATTAAACATCCGTTGCGAACTCGTAGGTACATACATATCAAATGGATACCTCCACATATTTACTTGTACTTATGGAACATGTATGTTATAATTATAAACGACTTTCATTTATTTTAGTCCTTTTAAGGTACGGCAAGGAATTATTATTAGAAAAAAATAATATGTACAGTATAGAACATTTCATTTGCAGCATACGAATAAGAGGCGCAATTAGTTGTTCCAACCCTTGGATTCTTAGCTTGGATTACATTTTTTTTGCAAAATTTCTTTAGCAGTACAAAATTGGAAAGAATTTAAAATACAAATAAGATACTCTTGTTTTAGAAATACTTAGTTATTTCTTATTGTTTAATTTTACTATAATGCTTCGATTTAAATCCACAAAAAAATATTACAGAACTTCTCCATTCATTAAAATAATTTTCTGAAATATATTTATACAATAACAGTAACAGATGTTATTAATTAGGTTATATGTTTTAAGCTGTTTTACTGTAGAGCAAACAATTTTTTCCACGTACTAGTAATAGCAGTAATTTTTCTCGGCAATTTGTTCGCCCCACGCTCAGTGGTCCCACGTGGTGGCACGCGTCACGTGACACGTCAACTCAGAAAGTTAATATTTCACATCGTATACAAAGCGAACCTTAATCACACTAGAGAGAGGGAATTCCTGTAACCTATTGTTGTTAAGAGGACACTTACATTTCGCATCCCTCTCTCTCGCACATTCTAATATTTTCATTGCTTGTAAAAATCTCAGATACTTTTGACAAAATGTAGTCTATTATTATCATCATCATCATCTCCCTCTTCTTGTCCCATGCTATGTGGGGTCGGGAGTCGGGACATCATAGGGGTAGTCTATTATTATCCTTGACAGTATAATTACGGATAGTTTTACTATGATATATACCTAGATTTTGATAGAGAAAAATGGCTAAAACTACTATTAACTTTTAACGCTCTTATTCTCTATCAAAAACTAGGTGTACGATGATAAAAATATGTCTAAAATATTCGTAATTTAATTGTCGAATAGACCACATTTTGTCAAAAGTATCTAATATTTTTACAATCATTGAAAATATTAGAATGTGCGAGAGAGATGGATGCGAAATGTAATAGTCTTCTTAACAATTTTGAAAAATGATTACACAATCATTTGTTACAGACACAGTTTACAACAACCGAAAAAAATATTAAGAGCCTGTTTCATCACCTTCGAATAAATTCTACCTTACGAATTTAAACATTTTGACAGATTGCTCATACAAAAACTGTCAAAAGGTCAACTTTATTTTCAAGTTTACTTGAAGGTGGTGAAATAGGCCCTTAGTCTATAAAATAATAAAAATAGTCAATACACCTGCGGGTCATATTTCAAATATCCGTCCAAGTAATTTAAGAAATCCTTGTAGGTATAATATTATAATTATGAAAATGTGTTTATTTATTGTTGTTTGTTGGTTTGTCCTTCGATCGCGCAGCAACGGAGCAATAGATTAATTTGATTTTTTGCATGGGTACAGTTGAGGGCTTGGAGTGACATAGATAAGCTATCTTTTTTCCCGGAAAAATATTGGTTGCCCCGGGCTTTTTAAAAACTAATTCTACGCGGAGGAAGCCGAGTACAAAGGCTTATTATGATATTAATGCCGAGGATAACTGTATGATGTATCTACTCAAAATGCGTAGGGAATTCCAAATTCCATAAAGCTTATCATCATGTATGCGGCTGTACTAAACCAACCCGTAAAGCTTCGCCTGGTGTAATATTATAAGGATTTAAATGTTACGGGGACTCGTGGCGTACGTGAATGGAATAGTAAGAAGCCTAAATTAAAAAAAAAATACAACGAATCATAGCACCCAGGTGGCCGTAATTTATGGTGCTAAAGCTAAGTAGTATACAAAGGCCACAAATACATAATATTATATTAATAACTAGCTGACCCCGCGAACTTCGTACCGCCAGCAAAAATATTTAGTGGTTGGTCACCCTTATCATTTAGGGGTATGAAAAATAGATGTTGGCCGATTCTCATATCTACCCGATATGCACACAAAATTTCATAATAATCGGTCCAGCCGTTTCGGAGGAGTACGGGAACGAACATTGTGACACGAGAATTTTATATATTAGACAAGCTGACACGGCGAACTTCGTACCGCCAATTTATCTAATTATAATTTTTTTTTGATTTTTTATTATTATTAAGTATTAAAACCTTCCGTGGACCTTAAGGAACACACAAAAAATTAAATTAACCGAATTGGTCCATCCATTCTTGAGTTATGCGCTTACCAACATTCATTTTTATTTATATAGACTAGCTGATGCCCGCGACTTCGTCCGCCTGAATTTAGTTTTTTTTTTTTTGTATTAAAACCTTCCTTGGAACTTAAGGAACATACAAAAAAATAAATTAACCGAATTGGTCCATCCATTCTTGAGTTATGCGCTTACCAACATTCATTTTTATTTATATATATAGTAGTAAAAAAGAAGAAGATAGACTAGCGGATAACCCTGACTTCATCCGCGTGGATTAAGTTTAAAAAAACCTCTGGGAATTCTTAGATTTTCAGGGATAAAAAGTAGCCTATGTCACTCTCCAGGTCCTCAACTATGCCCATGCCAATTATTCACGACGATTCATAGCTCTGTTGGAGTGTGATTAAAGGACAAACCAAAAAACAAACACACTTTCGTACTTATAATATTAGTAAGGATTGCCGGATCCTCATTCTTCACCGTTTAGATTGGTAATTTTTGGTAAACCCAGAGTTTAAATTATATTGGATTTCCATGGTAACAAGATTCATGTGCAAGGTTCCATGAGAACCAGTTGGGTAGACGTACTCGACTTGGAAAAAAAAAAGAAACGCTTGATTCTCCCCAAGGTCATCTGCTTCATAAGGATCCTTAAAACACATTTATTTAAGAACTCGCTTTAGCCTACTAATATTATAAATGCAAAAGTTTGTGAGGATGGATGGACGTATGGATGGATGTTTGTTACTCTTTCCCGGCACAATGAATGAACCGATTTGGCTGAAATTTGGAATGGAGACAGCTCATACCCAGGATTAACACAAAGGCTATTTATCCCGGAAAAGTGCAGAGTTTCCGCGGGAATAGAAAACCTTCCACGTGGACGAAGTCGCGGGCATCATCTAGTTGTGACATAAAGACAAGTTAGAGGTTCGTACTTGGGATTCCAAGAGCAGTGATAGCATACTGGTTAGGACTGTGATCTCCTATTCGGGGGATCGCAGGTTCGATCATCGTGAGGAAATCTGCACACCTGAGAGTTCTACATAATGTTCTCAAAGGTGTGTGATGAACTATGGCCTATAACCCATCTCAAAGAGGAGATGGAGGAGTGAGCCGTTGATGGGTTGCTGATGACTTGGGATTCAAACCCCAAGTTATACTAAGCCCCTGGCGTTTGTTCGAAGATTGCAGATTTATGAATCGCCTGAGTAATGCCGGCGTTATCTTTGTATGTGAAGAACCTTGACTTAACCCATCTCAAAGAGGAGACCTGCGCCTAGTGAGCCGTTGATGGGTTGCTGATGACTTGGGATTCAAACCGCAAGTTATACTAAGCCCCTGGCGTTTGTTCGAAGATTGCAGATTTATGAATCGCCTGAGTAATGCCAGCGTTATCTTTGTGTGTAAAGAACCTTGACTTAACCCATCTCAAAGAGGAGACCTGCGCCTAGTTAGCCGTTGATGGGTTGCTGATCACTTGGGATTATGCCCTGGCGTTTGTTCGAAGATAGCAGATTTATGAATCGCCTGAGTAATACCGGCGTTATCTTTGTATTTGAAGAACCTTGACTTGAACGATAACGAGTGTTCTATTTTAATGTTGTAGGTACAAAATCACAAACAAGTGTTACATCACGCGACGAGAATAATATTTTTCGTATGTTATCTTTAGGGTTTATCAATTGTTATACATAAATTAAGCTTTCAGGTATGAATCAATAACGTCAAAGCAATATCAATTTGACGAGAAAAATATTTTTTGTATGGTATCTTTACGGTTAATCAATTGTTATACATCGTAAACTAAGCTTTCTGGTATGAAAAAACAACATCATTAATATTTTAATTACTTAAGTAATTCCGAGTATTTAGTATTTTTTCACGACAAACCGCTGTTAACGTATGTCGACACAGGTACAGGAGTCAGCTATCTTTTATCCTTCAGCTCACATTTTTATCCCACAAAATTATACACCTAAACCCTAACCTATGTGGGCGATTTGCAACAAGTTAGAATTTACATAATATATCTAATTTTAGTAAAAATTAATTCTTTCCATGTCATGCCTGTTGGCAATTTGAAGTAGGTTGTGTGAAAAGAATGAGGTATCAATTTATTTATTTTTTATTCGTGCAATGCACTTTATCTATTGTATAAGGATAATATGTTGCTATAGGTATATCAGATAATTATCAGATCATACTAATATTTAAAATGCGATAGTGTGTTTGTTTGTTGATTTGTCGTTCAATCTCGCTGCAACAGAGCTACTGATCGTATTTTTGCATTGGGAATAGTTGAGGACCTGTAGAGTGACATAGGCTGCTTTTTATCCCCAAAAATCAAAGAGTTCCTGAGGGATTTCAAAAACTAAATCCGCGCGGACGAAGTCGTGGGCATCAGCTAGTATCAGATAAACTCATCTTGCTAACTTCACACACAAATTAGATATGTTTAAATAATAATTCTTGTTCTTCTTCTTTATCAACCTATAGACGTCCAATGCTGGACAAAGGTCTTCTGCGTGGACTTCCACAGGCTTCGGTTTTGCGCCGCCTGAATCCAGCGGCTCCCTGCATACCATCAGCTGCCCCAATGATCATCAGCTCTTCGAACTATATGCCGGCCATTTCCACTTCAGTTTCGCGACTCGCTGAGCTATGTCGTAGACTTCTCATCATTGTCGTAGGATCGCCTCATTTCTGTTTTTATCTCGCAGGGACACTCCGAGCATAGTTCAATCCAATAATAATAAGTGAGTGAAATTAACTTGCGACGTTAACCCGCGTCTAAGAATTTTAATACCGCCTACCTAGTACCTAACTTTTTATCCCGTTAATAGTGCAATGATACATTTTATCGCGGTCATGGCTGATGGCCAAGAGCAAGACAAATCTTGGACTCTAAAATAAATATTGTGTTGTGATATTGCGTTCAAGTACGAAGCCATCGAGTTATGCAACTAGATCTAATGCCAGGGAATATTAGAATCATAGGTTACAATCATTGGCTTCTAGTTTAGTACCCAGTCTATAAGTGAATAAAAAATATTCACCGAATTCCGAGAACTTCCTCTTTTTTGGAATCGGTTATAAATGAAAAAAAAAAACACCGAAATTTATAAAATTTACAGAATATTTATATAATATTCTGTAAATTTTATAAATTTCGGTGTTTTTTTTGTTGGGATTTAAATTATATCTAGAAGAAGCATTCTAGGTTAATTTTGAACCCAGAAATATTTAGGATTCTTGTGAAAAATATTACAAAGCTATCTAATATTATAATATTACTACTATCTAATATTATAATATTACTTATTATTTTCACAAGAATCCTAAATATTTCTGGGGTCAAAATTAACCTAGAATGCTTCTTCTAGATATAATTTAAATCGCAACTTTAAATACGGTTTAGCAGTTTTAAAGATAAGCCCTGATAAACATACAGACAGAAAACCAGCCTGCATGAAAAGTTGATCATCATCGTCATCATCATCAGCAACCCATCAACGACTCACTACTGAGCGCAGGTCTCCTCTAAGAAAAGGGTTGTAGGCCATAGTCCACCACGCTGGCCGAATGCGAATTGACAAACTTCATACCTAAACCCTTGATAACAGTATGGAGAACTCTCAGGCGTGAAGGTTTCCTCACGATGTTCTCATTCACCGGATCGAACCCGCGACCCCCCGAATAGGAAACGAATAGCCACTAGGCTATCACTGCTTAAGTACCTTTGATAAGTAGATATCAAACATCCTTCGACAACGCATATTGCATGCGTATTATCCTAGTTTCATTATACCCTTTAGTTTAAAACAACATGTATATACAAAGTCGATACAAAGCCATATATTACCGCGACGTTATTCTAGCTACTGACGGCTGATATCGAATGATGCGTTTACAATACGCTAATAAGTCTTTCGACGAGTTCCCGACATTCCATTGATCTTACGTAAAAATAATATACTTTTATATACATGTGCTGCCATCTATTAGATGTCCGTAGTACTATTACAACATGCTACCGACAACAGTCACTGTTCAAACACGTTTGCCTAGATGGCGCTTTATTCTAAAACTTCTAGTAATAATTTCGGTTTAGGTAAACGTCACTGAAAAGTTTGGTTTTAAAATGTTAGTTTTGGAACAACATAAAATATAGCACACTTTTTCCTAAAAATTGGGGATCCAGGATCTATAAAAACAAACTGCACTGTTGGCAAACATTGCACGAGGTTGACAAGCACCATCAAATAAATCAAAGGGCTTGTGAATGTTGATGTCCCAGGAGAACTAGCTCTTGCGCTGCATGTAATCTGTATTTTTGAACGAAAAATAAGGAAAAGAAAACTTACATGATTTGAATTGTTGTGCCAAAGACGCACTGTCGGCTGCGTGGTGGTATTCGTACAGGGAACGACCCACCAGCTCTTCGGATTCGAATCCGAGGCTGTCCATTAACCTGTAACAAAAAGAAAGAAAAAATAAATACGCAGTAAGGTTCATTACTTTTAATACCGAATGGAAATATTTTTTAATAATTTTTCTTGATCAAAAGCCCAAATAGGTATAAGTTTTCAGGTTAATTAGTTCACTATTCTCAACATTAAATTAACAAATGAATAATGAATGATAATGTTCCCACAGGAAAATTGTGAACTAGCATTACATTAAAAGCTTTATAAAAATTATTTTTAAAAAACCGACTTCAAACGCCACTTATTTTGAAGTCGGACGAAACCTATGCACGACGCTAGCCCGACTTGAACATACTTAAGAAAAGTTTTTCATATAATAATGGCACTTCCTTTGTTCCAAATTGTGCTAAAGAAACATAGAATCAAAATATAATATATTCTTTAATATATATAAATTATATATATTAAATAATCTCAAGAGAACACAATATCAAGTTAATAAATAATTTAAAAAGTAAAAGTTAATAAATAAAAGGGTTTATACCTTTATATATAGGTACCTTTATCATAATAGATAGATAATATTCTTTGTTCCTTATTTTGCATAATACATAAAAGATTAAAAACCAAAGACTAAAAATGAGCCCTAGTAACTCCAAAGGTCATTCCCAATGTGAACTAAAGTCCATATGTTTAGGTTATGTTTACCGGTATCTCTGCAGTTAACCTTGAATGACCTATTGGCTTTAATAGCTTTCCTTTCACTAACATACCATTTATGATCCCACAACATTAACACTCTCTAAGGAATTATTACGATAGATGCATGCAATTCTCTGTGCAACAAAAGATTTAGAAACTTACAGCTTTTAAAAAACCCGCCATATCCGTTTAAAAATTCGCTCACAAAAAAGCAACTCAAACCAAAATTTTAAACTTTCAAATAACACAAGCACATATCACCCACAAATATTCACAGAAACACATAATTTTCCAGAATATCACCACAAATCCGACATCCGTGCATTAACGCGTACAGAGTAAAGTACAAAACCGCGAAATCGCATCATGTTTAACCTACAAAATACATTTGAAGGTGATATTTTTGTTGATATTACACCACCGAGTGAAGTAAAGCGTTTCGGAGGTCGTATCATGGCGATTAGATCGTTACCTAAATTTTGCCAGGTAATACGAACGCTCCATTGTTGTTGAGCGCCATCTCGTAACACGTTTAGGAACTGGTTCAAGTGACATTAATGGTTTGTTTACAGCACGTTTACAGTCGTAAAAATCGCAACAGGTACAACGTAAACCTTATAACTGACAAGGCCCTTGAGCTAATTCTATTGCTGGGTTTGAATATTCTTGAAAAATTGTTTTACTTTGAACTGGTTACTATGAAGCTAGGTCCGTTGTGTTATTGAACATGTTTTAAATATTATTTATGACTGAGCTGAAACTCTACGATCGACAAACACAGTATTACTTACTACCGTTAGTTAAATGTTGACAATCTTTTACACAGAATAATACAGTTGCTTAGCTCGTTAATGAGCTTACCAAAGCAAAAAATAAAATAGTACCTGGTCTTTTTAGGGATTCAGACGGAATTTGACGAACCGACAAATATGTTGAGATCCCAAGGTGCTGGAATTGCTAATTCGCACCAGAAAACCCAATACTGATAGACAACCCACTAGGTGGACATATTATGTACAAGTGCCAAAAGACCTTGTGCAAAGTCCCCCCAAGGAGGCCTATGTCCAGTAGAAGATGTCTATCAACTGTAGAAGTCTTTTAAAAAGAAATCTAGACATGGCGGCCAGGCATTGCCTTTAGGCTAGTTTAGTTTCATATTGAAGTAGGTATTTAATAAAGAAATTCTGGGTCTGGAATAGGTTGCTTTCCTTTAAGTTAAGAGTAGGGTAATGAAATGGAGCTAAAAACTATATTTAAACAGTATTTTAAAGTGATTTAACCTCCACCTGTATAAGTAAACAAGCCTAAACTGTTAAAGTTGCGGTATAGGCCTGTCCACCAACTTTATGAACATGTCAAAATATTATAAGTGGTATCAGAACTGTCAAAAATTAAAATACAGCTTGAGATATTTTTGCTAATGTAGCAAAGTTAACTTACCCTTCATCTGTATATGTCCAAACTGTGTTTGGTGAGGAAAATCATGCTGTTTAGTAGTGTCTCGATGTTGGAAGAGTACACTGAGATACCAAAATCCTCAGATATTTTTGCTACTGTACTTGGAATTCCTAATCTACAAAGTTTGGAAAATACGACAAAGTTAACTTACCCTTGGTCTGTATAAGTAAACTTCATGTCCAAACTGTGTTTGGTGATGAAAGTCATGCTGTTTAGTGGTGTCTCGATGTTGGAAGGTGACACTGAGATACCAAAATCCTCAGATATTTTTGCTACTGTACTTTCAATTCCTAATCTACAAAGTTTGGAGAATACGACAAAGTCAACTTACCCTTCATCTGTATAAGTAAACTTCATGTCCAAACTGTGTTTGGTGAGGAAAGTCATGCTGTTTAGTGGTGTCTCGATGTTGGAAGGGTGCGGTATCGGCCTGCCCACAGCTACTAAAGCTCCTATGTTGCTGTCCTTTTTTGTATCTTTCTTTTCTTCGTCTGATTCAGTTTTGAGGCCTTGATCCTTCTTTTCTTCAGTAGGAGCCAACATGTGACCGGTCACGTGGATCACCTGTTATAAACAGATCACATGTTACAAACAAAAAGGATAAAAGGTTAATGAGGATTAACATACTATGTAGGTATTTCGACAAGCTATGGGAATTTATAGTACTAAATAGGAATTTTGCATGCCAAAATACTTTGGTCTTTGTTTTTTTTATCTAATCCTAATCGAATCATGAATCATCGAAAATCATGTCCAATGCTCATGCTCCGCTCCACCCAGTAATCGTTGAGAACTCTGCGCTCGAAACTGTAGACGAGTATATATACCTGGGACATACAGTCCAGCTAGGTAGGTCCAATTTCGACAAAGAGATTAACCGCCGAATCCAACTCGGCTGGGCAGCGTTCGGGAAGCTCCGAGATGTCTTCTCGTCCAAAATCCCTCAGTGCCTGAAGACTCAAGTCTTCGAACAGTGCGTGTTGCCAGTGATGACGTACGGATCCGAGACATGGTCGCTAACTATGGGCCTCATAAGAAGGCTCAGGGTCACCCAGCGAGCGATGGAGAGAGCAATGCTCGGTATATCTCTGCGAGATCAAATCAGAAATGAGGAGATTCGTAGGAGAACCAAAGTCACCGACGTAGCTCAGCGTGTCGCGAAACTGAAGTGGAAATGGGCGGGGCACATAGTTCGAAGAACTGATGGTCGTTGGGGTCCCAAGGTGTTGGAGTGGCGACCCCGCACCGGGAAGCGCAGTGTTGGCAGACCCCCCACCAGGTGGACCGACGACATCAAACGAGTCGCAGGGAGCCGCTGGATTCAAGCGGCGCAAGACCGAAGCCTGTGGAAGTCCATGCAGGAGACCTTTGTCCAGCAGTGGACGTCTATAGGTTGATAAAGAAGAGAAGAAGAAGAAGAATCGAATCATTAATCCCTTCTTTTTCACCATTTATCTGTGGGAAATTTTGTTGTGACAGAGTTATTTACATAAGAAAAACACTTGATTTCTTTTAATGTTCTGATATTTGTCAGTGTGTGTTGAGTTATATAACTTGTTATAGAATAACAAATAATGAAAGGCGGTTAAATAAATCATTTAGGTACAGTTTAAATGTTTGTTGTTTAATTTTTAATATTAGGTATCTTATTTGTTACTAGCTGATGCCCGCGACTTTGTCCGCGTGGATTTAGTTTTTAAAGTCCCTCGGGAACTCCTTGATTTTCCGGGATAAAAAGTAGCCTAGATGTTGACCCGAGTAATAAGCCACGGTATAAAATTTTGTAGAAATCTGTGCGGTAATTTTTACGTGAAAGAAGGACAAACAAACAGACAAACAGACAAAAATTAAATAAAAATCTGTTTTGGGCTCAGTATCGATAGCTAAAATTTTCAAAATATATTAAATGTACAGAAATCTTCCAGTTACAGTTTTATTATATGTATAGATAAGGTGCCAACAATTGAATTGAACGCTACATTCACCTGGGCATAAGGTGAATTTATTCACTTTTCTTAAATTTATTATAATATACTTTGTTGTTATAAAATAGTTCTTGTAGTAATGAAACGGCCAATCCACCTAGTTTAACTAAGGTGTAGAGTTTGTGAAGTTAGGGCTTGTAGAGTTAGGACGTGTAGAGTTAGAAGCTTGGCTCTACATGAGATCTGCTAACTTTTTGACAGTGCACCCGTTTGCTCGTCGTGGCAACATTTCACATGAAAAATGTTACCGGTGGGATTTCAGTTGCTTATGACAATATTTCTTTATTTTGCTATTTATTATTTATAACATGGAGACCCTATATAAATTTTCAGACCTTTAGCATCAAAATTTGCGGAAGTCTCGTACAAACTTTCAACCCCTAGTTTAAGGAGTTGGGGGTAAAAGTTCCAAGCTTTAGGATTTTTTTGTTGTTTGTGTACTAATACTAGCTTGCATAGCAAATTTCAGCTTTCTAGGACTTCGAAAGTACCTTAAGAATTTTGTTGATCATCAGTGAGTCAGTGACCAAATCGGGTTTTTATAGATATCAATAAAATCTAAAGTATAAGAGCTATATATGTTTAATAAGTTCACTATTGACATCATATCCCGAAAATTTTGTTTATCTGGTATAATCTAAACCCAAGTTATGAGAGTTCAAAAAAACGACGGAGCGCTTCGAAAAAAGGTGGTAGTGCACATGCGCTTCGCTTGCAGTCGTGGCGGTGACACTACCGTGTCTCCAGATATCTTATCCGACGTATAATCCATAAACGTATACCAGATTGTCAATTAAGACGGTAATAATAACTTTTAATGAGCCCAGAGCACCATCAATCACGAGTAATGGATATAATTATTGTATCCTAGAAATCCTAAGGAAGGTTAACATGCTTTAATGTGTTACTACGTTTTGCACGCGACTTCGCCTGCATGGAATAGGTTTTCAAAAGTTCCGTAGGAATCGTTTTTTTGTCCATCACGAGACGACTCAACACACCTCGCGTAAAATCCCATTTAGAAACTTCATGATTTTACAAGGATAAAAGTTTAAGGCCCTTTTTCACCACCTTCTGATAAGTGTCGGATAGCCTAACCGTAAATTTTCTCACTTTCTTACTTTATGTCAAGTGACAAAGACAAAATATGCGAATTAGCTATCCGACATATATAGTGAAACAGGCCCTTAGAAATGTAACCCGACGACGTAAAATTGGATGCAACATTGGTCATGTTGATTTTGTTCGTATAAAATGTAACCTATGTCCTATATAACCTATATAACCTTTAACCTATGTCACCCCGACCATCATAACGAAGCGATTGACACCTTATTCATCAAAAGCGGCTCAGTAATTCATTCACAGGAACATTCGTAGTCACATACATACTATGGCCTTTGCGGCTTTATGGCTTTGGATTTCATGACCTTTTGCGTGCATCGCGTTTGGCGATCGAAAGCCATAAAAACGCGAACACGTTTGAAGCGCGATTTTCGCGTGCGCGATACTAGATGCACGCAAAAAGCCATACAAACGCTAAATGCCATAAAAACGTGGCAACCGCTGCCGCTAAAAGTCTCCAGTCTGCCTTCTCCCTTAGGCACTTCCAGTTATATAAATGACAATCTTATATTCATTCTGCATTACCCTTTTAATACTCAAAGGCATTACCATAATGACGAATCAATTTTATTTACACACCTTTCAAGCAGGTAATAGTATATTTCATTACAAGTGCGGAAAGGCTGTCATTGACATAGACATTATTTTGACAGTTGGGAAAGAGAACGCACGAGTTCGGGAAAGGTAAAAAAAAAGCACGAGTGTGTAATAGCCCACATCCCGAATGCTATACGTCCCTGCAATACGCCACTTTTTGAGCAACTGTATTAAAAATCTGTTTCTATACTAAACTATGTAAGATATAGACTTATTTACAAAAACGCAAAACATTAACTCGTACCTATTCGCTGACGAAATTGTTATTGTTAGGAAAAAATGCAGTGGAAATTTTACGCTTACATAATCATTTGTTAAGACATATACGTTGTCAGCTATTCGTAAGTTGTTCACTATTTGATATTCGCGAAGGGTTGTTATATTTACTGTTCAGGTACGATGCCACGTTTATATGTATACGATAACAAAGGTTTAGCCCATAGTCCACCACGCTTGTCAAATACGGATTTACAGGCTTCACACGCCTTTGAAAACATTATGGAGAACTCACAAGCATGCAGGTTTCCTCGCGATGTTTTTCTTTTATTAAGTTGCTTAAAAAAAAATAAGTGTCGAATTGATAACCTCCTCCTTTTTTTTGAAATCTGTTAAAAAGCACATAAATTCGAAGATGTGTGCTTGGGATCGAATCCCAGACCTCCGGAAAGGAGGGCGAAGTTTTAACCACTATGCTATCTATCATCATTTAAAACCCGATAAGGGATAATATTCTGTCATACCTGTGGCCCATTCCGGGTTATGAAGTTCCATCTTAAACTACGAGTGAGACACCATCAGGTGAGATCGCAGTGAAGCGCTTCTAGTTTTTTAGGGTTCCGTACCCAAAGGGTACCAACGGTACCCTATTACTAAGCCTACGCTGTCCGTCCGTCCGTCCGTCTGTCAGCGGGCTGTATCTCGTAAACCGTAATAGATAGACAGATGAAATGTTCACATAATTATGCATTTCTATTGCCGCTATAACAACAAATAATAAAAATTAAATTTAATTAAAAAATTTAATTAAAATATTTCCATGGGTAGATACATGGAAATATTTTTATTTAATTTTTTTTAACGGAACCCTAAAAGAGCGAGGCCGATTTTTTTAGACTAGCCAACTACTCAGAGGAGACATAATATAGTGCACAAGTTTGTGCGTACATGCAAGCGCACTCTTTTCGCATTGCAGTCTGCCATTGTCTGACATCGACTGAGTCGCCGACAAAACTACTATCGTTACTGATATCATACAAACGAAAGTAGAAGGAAAGAACGAAATAGAAGTGGTAGCTCTGTATACCTGTTTCCTTTCACGGCTCTACCGTTGAACCGATTTTGACATAGATAGCTTGGCATTTTGAAGGACACATTTTATCCCAGATGAGCATCCTGCATCGCAGATAAGGGATTTTTAGAAACTTAAATTCTGGCGGACGACGGTGCTTGCATCAGCTAGTAGGTACGTAATATATTTTTCGTACCACTTGCTCAAAAAAGTGACATTCTGTGCCACAAAAAGCGAACATAACAATAGTCATTTTTAATCTGTTAAAAACAGGGAAAGAAAATTGTACTGAATTTCATTCATCCTCTAGGGGGAGAATGTGATTTAAATTTGGAATACTTACCGAAATTTATACTGAACTACATCTGTGTTTACACCATTGAGTTTGTATATGAAGCATTATACATCTTTTTGAAAAAGGAATACGCATTTATTATGCAGTTATGATTATTAAATAAAATTACGAAAACCGACGAGGCCGTATGAGCTTGATGCCTTTGCTTTTCCGACAAAAAAATATTAGTCTAGGAATTTGCCGCGTTTTTGTTTTCTTCAAATACATAAACGTTAAGTTTATTTTAATTTATTTTTATAAATAAGTAAATGTTCTAAAAATACGTTACGATGTTAAATCAAAGCGACAGTGACAGTGAATTGTCGGATTCCATCAGTGCAAATGCTCAGACGCAAGAACAGAGAAATACTCAAATCAACTCATCAACAATAAATGTACCAAACAAAAATGTAACTCTCTCTATCAATAATAAATAATTGGACCAATGTTTCGAATGTTAACTTTTACTTTTAATTGTCATTATTTTTAATAAATGCTTATCTCATATTATTATTGTGTTAATTTTTTCGCAAATGGTACGAAAAGTAGAGTATTTTCCTCGGTGATAAAGCTGTCTTAGTCTTGGGTGAACTTAAATCCCTCGCTACACTCAGGACTCGTCTTAAATCCCTCGCTTCGCTCGTGATTTAAGTTTTTAACACCCTCGCTACGCTCGGGAGTAAACCTCGAGTCCTTCGTTACGCTCGCGATTTAAATCGTCACCCGCGACAGAAGACACTGCTTTATCCCCTTGGTTAATAATCTACTATTTCTAGGCCACTTACAGCGCTAGTCAGACCAACACGTGTTCTAGGCTAATTATATTTTATTTGTATCCTCAAATCGGCGCCGTTCCTCGAACCTAGCAAGTAACGATGACGTCAACTAATGATCTTAACAATTTCCTTGAAATTATGTTGCCGACTTTTCACAGAATTATACGAAACCTAGATTTTTAAACAAATTTCAAAGACTCCTAATCAAAGAGGGCTATTGCTATGGGCGTAACGCCAAACAGTCCAACAAAATCATCATTAATCATCACCTAAGTAGGAGTCACTTTACGTATTATTAATGGGCCTAAAAATTAAATTTTGCTCCCGCTATCCTCTGAAGCCAATATTCGTTTTTCGAATAGGTATGATGAAAAATACATTATTATAGGTAGGTTGTACCTTGTAGGATGCAGATTTGAGATGCACGTTCCTCCCTTTACTGGTGAGTGTGCATTTGAGGCGGAGAAGTAAATCGCGCCTCCCGTCGTTGCCCGAGCGAAGCGAGTCTCGAATCTCGTCGTGGTCGCACGGGTGGCTGAACTCGAACACGCTTTGCCCCATAATCTCCATCTGAAACGTGTATTGAGACACTTTAGTAATTTTGTAGACATAAAATCTACCTAAATATTT
Organism: Oeneis ivallda; assembly: GCA_029955525.1. Lineage (NCBI taxonomy): Eukaryota > Metazoa > Arthropoda > Insecta > Lepidoptera > Nymphalidae > Oeneis > Oeneis ivallda. The sequence continues at coordinate 16,427,632 of JARPMR010000024.1, read as the reverse complement.
AAGCGTCGGTCACTCACATTCGCAATGAATACGAGCGAGCGCGACATTCGCAAGCACATTACAAAAAATAAACCTTTTTATAAATAAATAAAACTGAAGTTTTTGTGCGTGTTTTTGCCTCTTATTTAATATATAGTACAAGATCGCGTACTGAAAATGAAGAAACTTTAAGAAATCAGTATTAATATCAGTAGTAGTAATGTAAATAGAATAATTAGTAATAGTACGAGATCCGAACATAACATCGACCTTCACCCATCTGTTGAGGCCAACGGCTTTGGCCAACGAGTCAAATCTGGACTGCTGGATTCAGGGGCCCATCAGCTGAACCCGAGTCCAGAGTCGTTGCCCTAAGGGCCTTTCTCCGCGGTCAGATTCGGTCTTAACGCAGTGTGGACTTAAATGGTAGGGTTACACTCACCTTCTTCGCAGCAGTCAATCCTTGTATAGGGCTTGAGAGGGTATGATAGAGTGTGTTGTAGTATATTGTGAAGTTGAGTGTAATGCGGGTGTGTTCTGTAGGTTAGTGTGGAAGGTGTAAAGGGTGAACTTCTCAGACCGCTAGGCGCAGCCGGCAGGCGGCAGCTATGGCCTGCTGAAGACGCTAGGCTGTCGGAGCACTGCACACCTGGCTTGTCAGTTGTCACTAGTTAAGGTCCAATGAGCTGGTCTAAAGGTCACTTTTTCACACACACTTTCGCCGGGCGCGGTGGCGAACGAAAACCGGCGGGTTCCAAAGATTCTTTTGTCCCAAATAACAGTCAACAATTATGCGTATAGCGAGGTCGACACCTAGGCCGCTTAACAGCGCAACAAAAACGTAAAATAAGCTAAAATCTAGGAACTTAAAACAGCAAAACCGTACGCGAGGCGACCCGGGTTTTTTCGTGAACACGTATAAGCTGTCAAAACGGAAAAGTTGCAAAATCACCACGCCCAAGAACGGCGGGCTTAACCTTTCAAGTGTCACCTGTCAACTTCATTGCGAGCAAAAAGGTTGCTAGCGCCATGACCATGGAACAAGGAATTATGGCGCGAACAATCCCCCCGCCCGTGGTCGTAAGGATTTACGTCCACTTACTAGTAAATGGGTAAGCGTGATAAGGAGCAAACGGCTCGCTGCAAGACAGAGTCTCCGACCATTACCTCGGCAACCCTGGGAACCCCATCCGACCCGTAGATCAGCTTAAGAATGCGCCCACGGCGCCAGTATAAAGGCAACAAATTAGGTTCCTTAATCAACACTAGGTCACCAACTTTGGGTGGATCAGATTTGTCAGCCCACTTAACCCGCTGCTGCAAAAGATGCAAATACTCTAGTGACCAACGGTGCCAAAAACTCTGAGTCATCTGTTGCAGCAGCTCAAACCGGGACAAACGTGAGACCTTCACATCCCTGAAGGGGTATTCGGGTAGAGCGTTAAGGGGCTGACCAATCAGGAAATGACCGGGAGTTAAGACCTCCAGGTCATTTGGGTCAGATGAGAGGGGACAGAGTGGCCGAGAATTGAGTACAGCCTCAATTTTGCAAAACACGGTGGCGAGTTCTTCAAAGGTTAAAACAGTTTCGCCTATAACGCGCCGGAGATGAGTCTTGGCCACCTTAACCACAGCTTCGAATATTCCACCCCAATGAGGGCAAGCTGGGGGGTCAAACTTCCAGGTTACCCCCATCTTGGACAGTGCTGTACTTAATCTAATCTTATTGCTAGACAGGAATTCGACAATTTCTTTTAAATATCTATCAGTGCCCTTATAATTGGTGCCGCAATCAGTGCGAATCAGGTCAGGCAATCCTCGACGAGAGACAAATCTACCTAGCGTGGCTACAAAAGCTTCAGTGCTTAAGGCACTCACAAGTTCTAAATGTACCGCCTTGGTAGCGAGACATACAAAAACGCAGAGGTAGGCCTTGAGCGATCTGGCGTTGCGGAGGTTAGAGCTCTTGATGGCAAACGGGCCAGCAAAATCAGTGCCAGCCCCAGCAAAGGGTCGAGTGGCTAGAACGCGGTCGGAGGGCAGATCACCCATCATCGGCTGTGAAGTATTAGCCTTCAAGCGGTAACACGGAATACATTTGAAAATGACGTTCCGGATGGTGCGTCTCCCTGCCAGAATCCAAAACTCGCGCTGTAGAATAGCCGAGAGTGCATTACAACCAGCGTGGGCATTTTTAAGATGGTAGTGTGTCACTAGCAATTTGACAAAGGTGCCGTCCTTAGGTAGCAAAAGGGGGTGGCGAGCACCATAGGGCAGATTGGAATTCTTGAGGCGTCCTCCAACGCGTAGCATTCCGTTATTGTCCAAGAAAGGGCTTAGGCGAGCCAGGGGGCCCTTCAAAACTAAACCTCTCTTTAGAGTGTCAATCACGGATGAAAAATGCTCCACCTGAACCACACGCACCCAGTAGTTCCGGGCGTCTTGGCGTTCAAGAGGGGAAAGCACAGGACTCAAATTTTTATTTTCTGAATTCCGCCCATTATGGATGAAACGTCGAATCCAACCGGTAACACCAATTAGTTTATCAAGGGAACTGTAACGGTTCAAAAGAAAGTTCAAGTCGGGGATCTGTTTATCCTCAACTACTCCGACTCTTAAGCCCGGCAACACTTCGGGAGCGGAAAACCTATTTTGAGGCCAAGTCGTCTCGGATTGGGATAGCCAACCTGGCTCCCACCAAAGGTGATGGTGGACCAGTGAAGAGGCCTCACAGCCGCGGGAGGCGCAATCGGCCGGGTTCAGTTCTCCGGGTACGTGTCTCCAAATCACCGGTACTGCAGAGCTCTGAATTTGGGAGACCCGATTCGCCACAAAGACCTCTAAGTTGTGAGGCGCGGCTCGTAGCCAGCAAAGGACGATCTCACTGTCCGTCCAGGCATAAACGTCGGTCAGATCGACCGCAGATGCCAAAGAGGAGCGGACGTGGTTCAAGAGGCGTACCAGAAGGGCGGCGCCAGACAATTCTAATTTCGGGATAGTTAACCGTGACCGAATAGGGGCCACCTTGCTTTTTGCCAAGACGAGATGCGTCGCGACCTCACCGGCGACATCGACAGTCCTCAAATATACCACGGCGGCGTATCCTCGTTCGGAGGCGTCGCAAAACCCGTGGAGACTGGCATGACACCTTCCTGTTGGTAGGAAGCGTCGAGGCATGGAAATTCGGTTAACTTCAGGAAGTGAAGACACAAGGGAGTTCCACTCCTTCAATAACTTCCCAGAGAGTGGTTCGTCCCAACCGAGTTCAGCAATCCAAAGTTTCTGGAGGAAACATTTAGCTAAAAATATTACGGGAGTGATCCATCCATTGGGATCGAAGGTGCGAGCAACCGTAGACAATACGGAACGCTTAGTCCAGACCTTAGGAGGTGGGTCTAATTTGACCCGGTAGGTGAAAACGTCTTGGACGGGCTGGTACTGTATTCCAAGGACCGTCAGCAAATTGGGATTTTCGGGATTTTCAAAAATATGAGGATCCTGCTGATCCTTTCCCGGAAGATCCTTCAAGACGTGAGGGGAGTTGGACAGCCACTTGCCCAACTCATAACCTCCGGACTTCAGTATTGCAATTAATTCATCGCGAAGAATCAGAGCTTCCTCAACGCTCGAGGCTCCCGTGCAAATATCGTCCATATAGACTGACGATTCCAAGATGGCTGATGCGCGAGGGTAATTCAGCCGCTCCCGGTTAGCTAGTTCTAACAAGGTCCTGATAGCAATATAGGGGCTTGACTTGAGTCCATAGGTTGTGGTGTTCAATTCAAAGACACGCATTGGCTCATTAGGATTTTCGCGCCACAGAATCATTTGGTATCTCCGATCATCGCGATGTACCACCGACTGTCTAAACATCATCTTGATGTCAGCTACGAAAACAATTTGATGCCGGCGGAAATGCGTGAGGATATCGGAGATATCCTTGATCAGCTTAGGACCGGAGTGCAAGCATTGGTTCAATGTCACCCCGTTGGATGTGGCCGCGGAGCCGTCAAAAACCACTCGAATCTTCCCCCCAGGGGTCTTCAAGACGGCATGGTGGGGTAAGAAGTAGTGCTCGTGTGCGCGCCAATCAAAATTGGATGGTGACATATGCCCCAGGCCCTCGTACTCGCGCATAAATTCAACGTACTTGGAGCGGAAGGTGGGGTCGCGCCGCATGCGCCGTTCCATAGACAAGAGCCTCTTTTCCGCCAAGGCCCTCGATTGACCAAGCGGGGGGCGAGAAGCGAGAAAAGGCAAGCGAGTTACAAATCGCCCATCGACACGGCGGCCTGTGTTGTTTTGATAAAACAACTCACATTCCAGGTCAAGAGGGTCAACTCGTGCGGCATGCGGCGGCTCCTCAATTTCCCAAAAGCGCTGGACCACGTCCGACAGCGTCAAGCCGGCTGCTTGCAATTGGTCCAGCACCGGTAGGTCCGAAGACCATAGCACGGGTCCAAAAAAGCTAGAACCGAATATAGTGGACATGGCACATAGGCCGTCCTTCTGCAAAACCCTAATTTCCCCTGACAAGACCAGGCCCAACACGTCGGAACCCAGCAAAAGGTCCGTAGGACCGGGTTCAGTCCAGTGGGGGTCAGCTGGGCTTAGGCCTGATGCACAGGACACCGCAGCGTCAGTTATTCGGACCTGCGGTAGGGATAAGATATTGTCAAGGACTGACACCTTGACCAAGACCCTAAAATTGCCCGTAACGGGGCCAAACATTAATTCCGCTTCCCCGGTAGGAGTCGAGGGCTCTATACCCCCGATACCTATCACCCGTCCTGTTCGAGGACTCCAGGGGAGCCCTAGCTCACCCACCAAACGAGAAGAAGCAATACAGCGCTGTGAACCCGAATCCAAAAGGGCGCGAACGATTAAAAATTCACCCTTCGGGTTGAATACCTTCACTGAGACAGTCGGCAAAAGAATGGTCTGACAGACAGACTGCCGGAGATTCAAGGTCTCAGGAGAAGTTGCTGTGGTGGGGGCTAGGGCGGCAACTACCTATTGGTGGTCGTCCTCATCAAACCCGTCCTCTAACCGGGGAATCTCATATTGAGACTCAGGGGGGACCTCCAAAGGTGAGGGGGACAGACCTCCATTTGGGTAAACCCATGCGTCATCTCGTGGCGGCAGCACGGGCCTAGTCATACGGGCTGAGGTCGGTAGGACGTAGTAAGTCTGTCGACCCGCTCGAGGTGGGCGGCGTTCGAGGCGTGGCCACTCATGAAGCGGAGGTGAATGGCGGGTAGGTCGAACCGTAGACGGAGCCGCCACAAATCTCCCATCAGAACGTCGAGGGGGGTTGGCGCCCCCCTCACGGGGGGGTGAAGCCCCCATAGGCGGGGTCGAAATCCGGACGCGTCGGGATTCATGGCCCTGATCAGGGGACCGACGCAAATAATCCGGGGAGCGATTGGTAAGAGCGCCCCCGCCCGTGCGGGGCGCGCCCTCACTCTCCACCTGGCGGCCAACACCATTCTTGTTGGCGCACAAAATCTCCAGGTGGTTACCCCTACAGATTGGGCATGGCCGTTGCTGTTGGCAGTCCCGTTGCATGTGAGCTCCCAGACAGCTATAGCACCAGTGGCGGTCTCTTGCAATGCCCCTCCGATCCTTGATCCGCTTAGAGAGAAACTGGGGGCAAGAAAGCACCTGGTGGCCTGGACGCCTGCAATAGTTACAGGGGGTGGGTTCAGTGGCAGCAAGTCCAGTGTAAACGGGCCTTGGTCTCCGGTCGGCGGCCCCTTTACCAGGGACGCCAGTGTGACCCTTTTCCTTCCTCAGCTGGGCAGGCCGCTCTGGGGTCCTTGAAGGACCAGCAATACCGGAGTTATCAGCCTGCCGGCACTCTTCCTCAAGGAACTTTAAAAGGTCCGCAAAGGGGGGCAGGTAGCTGGCCCCGTCCCCACCATACCTTTGCTCAAAACGCAGTTTCAATTCGGGAGGTAGGCGGGACAACACAATGTGTAATAAAAGGAAGGACCACTGGTCCACGGGAAGCTCTAAACGCTTAAGAGCGTTGCAGGCTATAATCAGTGGGTTTAAGAGCGATTCTCTTAAATGAGACACCCCATGGACACGTGGCAGCGCTAGGATTTGTGCCACGTGTGTGTCTGCTAACCGGCGCACGTTGGCATACCGCCGAGTCAGTAGTTCCCGCGCGGTGGTATAACTCTCCTCGGAGAGGTCTAGGTGGCTAACTAAACCCAGAGCCTCTCCCTGCAGGGAAGAGAGTAGATAGGCCAGTTTCTGGCAGGGAGACAGGTCCCTTCTCGCGTCCACCAGGCTATCAAAGAGGCTGAGAAAGCCTAGCCACTCGCTCAGGTTGCCAGAAAAGTGGGGCAAGTTTATTGTTGGCAACTTGCCCTGTAAAGCAGGCTGCGTGGTGGGTCTGGTGGGAGACTCAAGAATAGAGCTCATTCTCGCCTCCTTCTTGAGCCTCGCGGCTTCCTCCACCAGACCGTCTGTCAGCTCAAAGAACTGTTCGTAGTCCCGCACTGAGGACTCCAGTGATTCCGGAGGTAGCTCCAATGCCATGAGGTCTCGGAAGGCCCCTTCGACGACTGCCTGCCTGTTCCGCACCTGCTCGCACCGCTGGAGCAGTGCGGATGCCCGGTCCTCCCGGCCTACCAAGGCGTTGGCTGTAGCAGCCCAACGCAGCTCTGATTGAATTTGCACGCTCAATTTTTTGTGGGCTGCCATCTTAGGTAGGTACAAACAACTTAAATAACAGTAGTTAACAACTTAAACAACAGTTATTTTAATAACAGTTAACAAACATAAAATAACAGTTATTTTAATAACAGTTAAAAAACATAAAATAACAGTTATTTTAATAACAGTTTTTAATAACAGTTAAAAACAAAGTTATTTCTTACAAGTTATGTTTCAACTTCAACCCAACAAATTAATAATCAAACAAGAATTACCCACTTTAAACACAAACAAATTACTACTTACATACTATTTATTAATTAGAATTATTTACTTTAAAACAAGAATTATTTATTTTAAATACATCAAACAACTACTTTGTTACCTAACCACGAGGGGTTCTAGCAAACAAACAAAGTATTTGTTGGTTAAAAGTACCAAGAGATACAAATTAAGCTATCAATAATTTATGTTAAGTCAATCAATAACATAAATTAAAATAAAAGAAAAATTAAGTTTTTAATTACCCGTACTAAGCCACTAGACTTGGCTTGGTAACCTACAATTATCAAATTATATTAATATTAAGTTTATTTATTACAATCTACATCTAACTGTTGGCCAGTTACGGACCACAAACAACAATTAGATACTGTTAATTATTAATCAACAAAAATTAACAAAACAAAATCTCAATAATTGCAATTCTTATACAGGCCTACATGTGACAAGGTAGGCTATGGTACTAGTAACTCAATAAGCCTGTGTATTAATAAGTTATAAGGTCCATTAATTTACAATAAATGAGTTAACCCTAGACGGCCAAGTTAAGTCACAGTAATGCCAAATCTGTCCGCGGAATCAATTCAACCACGCTCTGTCTACCAAATGTTGAGGCCAACGGCTTTGGCCAACGAGTCAAATCTGGACTGCTGGATTCAGGGGCCCATCAGCTGAACCCGAGTCCAGAGTCGTTGCCCTAAGGGCCTTTCTCCGCGGTCAGATTCGGTCTTAACGCAGTGTGGACTTAAATGGTAGGGTTACACTCACCTTCTTCGCAGCAGTCAATCCTTGTATAGGGCTTGAGAGGGTATGATAGAGTGTGTTGTAGTATATTGTGAAGTTGAGTGTAATGCGGGTGTGTTCTGTAGGTTAGTGTGGAAGGTGTAAAGGGTGAACTTCTCAGACCGCTAGGCGCAGCCGGCAGGCGCCAGCTATGGCCTGCTGAAGACGCTAGGCTGTCGGAGCACTGCACACCTGGCTTGTCAGTTGTCACTAGTTAAGGTCCAATGAGCTGGTCTAAAGGTCACTTTTTCACACACACTTTCGCCGGGCGCGGTGGCGAACGAAAACCGGCGGGTTCCAAAGATTCTTTTGTCCCAAATAACAGTCAACAATTATGCGTATAGCGAGGTCGACACCTAGGCCGCTTAACAGCGCAACAAAAACGTAAAATAAGCTAAAATCTAGGAACTTGAAACAGCAAAACCGTACGCGAGGCGACCCGGGTTTTTTCGTGAACACGTATAAGCTGTCAAAACGGAAAAGTTGCAAAATCACCACGCCCAAGAACGGCGGGCTTAACCTTTCAAGTGTCACCTGTCAACTTCATTGCGAGCAAAAAGGTTGCTAGCGCCATGACCATGGAACAAGGAATTATGGCGCGAACACCATCTGTTTACCGAATGAAACATTTTTTTTATAAAATTCCATACATAGACAAATACGTCTTGTATGTATTGCCTATCAAAATATGTTCATGACTATCATTAATTAAAAAAAAAAATTAATTAAATTTTTTTAGCAAGTTTCACCCACTTGTTTACCAATCAAAATATATATCAAAAAACATATTATTTAATAACAAACGCGATGGTATAGTATTGCCTGCAATAAACCGTTCATGAAACACTATTGCCAGGATTTAAAGTTTAAAAATCAAAGCAAGTAAAGTTGCGCAAGAGAGAAATCCGAGCTTATTTAGTGTAATAAAGAAGGATAGAGCATAGTGGCTGCGAAGCGACGCCTTCGTTGAAACTCGCTAAAAAAATATTTAATTAATATTTTTTTAATAAATGATAGTCATGAACATATTTTGATAGGCAATACATACAAGACGTATTTGTCTATGTATGGAATTTTATAAAAAAAATGTTTCATTCGGTAAACAGATGGGTGAAGGTCGATGTTATGTTCGGATCTTAGACTATAATCTCTAGGTTTTAAGTATGAAATGTAAAAATACATTTTTTCAGTAAATAAAGGCCTTATTATTATTATTTATTATTACAAGATCCCGAAGAGAGGTCGTCCTTCACCTATCTGTTTACCAGATGAAAAGCATTCTTTATTGAATATTATCAATAAAAAAATATAATATCTATAAAAACAAATCGCAATTGTATTGCCTATTAAAGTATGTTCAAGGCTATTTAAAAAAAACTTTGATAAAAATTTTTGTCCATCTCGGATCTTAAGACCAATAGATGTGAAAGATAATGTAATGGTTATTTGAAAGGAAGCATAATATACAGGGTGGGCCAGACCAGGTGGATATAAAATTTTTTTTAGATTGTTGACATAGAGGTCTACCAGGACCCGCAAGGAAAAAAATCGGTTCCCAACCGATTACGAGAAAAAAAAATTTATTTACAATTTTGGAATATTAACACCTTGACGAACTTTTAATTTTTTTTTAATTTTTCCAGTGACAATTTCCGCAATTTTTTTATGGAATATCTTTACCTAATAACTGTGCTCTCTTAGGAAAAAATTCCAGACTGATTAGCTGGTTTTAAGAGCATTAAATTTTAAATTATTCCAAGAAAATTAAGTTCATCCAAAATCTACAGAAAATTTTAAAATTCTATTAAAAATAAAAGAAGAGGTTCATAGCACTGGTGATTTTTTAAAAACTGTAACAACTTATGTTCTTTTGATTTCCAAAAGAAAAATTCTATGTCAATGTGCCGGATTAAAAGTTATGATTTTTCAAAAGTCTTCGTTCCTCATTCGTGTAAATAACGACCTTATTGAAAAAAATGTTAATTGTTTGTGGAGACTGCGGTATGTCCATTAATTTTGACTGCCTCGTAGGTCTAGTGGTAAGCGTGTTCGATTGCGGCCGACGAGGTCCCGGGTTCGAGTCCCGGGTCGGGCCATACCAAGTATTGGGGTTTTCCGATAAGAAATTCTCAGCCCGGAGTTAGGAAGTTGGCGATGTTTCACCCCGTGCCTTGGAGAGCACGTAAAGTCGTTGGTCCTGACCCTAATATCTCTCCGGTCGTGTCGAATTTTCCGTCCCATCGGGCTATGAGAGTAAAGAAACAGAGAGTGCACCTGTGCTCGCGCACACACTTGTGCACTTTAATATCTCCCGCACAGATGGCTAATCTTCCTGGAGATAGACTGCCGCCGTGGCCAAAATTCAGAAAAATAAAACATTGTTTTATTTTTCTTTCTCTTAAAAAAGTAGATACCGTCATTCATTATTAAAGGATTAATGTCCTCCCATACCGAATTTCGGCCACCGCGGCAGCCTATCACCAGAAAGATTAGCCATCTGTGCGGGAGATATTAAAGTGCACAAGTATGTGTGCGAACACAGGTGCACTCTCTGTTTCTTTACTCTCGTAGCCCGATGGGACGGAAAATTCGAGACGACCGGAGAGAGATTAGGCTCAGGACGAACGGCTTTACGTGCTAGTTCTGAGAATTTCTTATCGGAAAACCCCAATACCCCCCGTCGGCCGCAATCGAACACGCTTACCACTAGACCTACGAGGCAGTCAAAATTAATGGACATACTGCAGTCTCCACAAACAATTAACATTTTTTTCAATAAGGTCGTTATTTACAAAAAATTAAAAGTTCGTCAAGGCGTTCATATTCCAAAATTGTAAATAAAATTTTTTTTCTCGTAATCGGTTGGGAACCGATTTTTTTCCTTGCGGGTCCTGGTAGACCTCTATGTCAACAATCTAAAAAAAATTTTATATCCACCTGGTCTGGCCCACCCGGTATAATTAAATTTTTAAAAACTGTATGAATCCGTCTGTCTTTCGGTTTGAATGAGCTAAGGGCTGTACAACGGCTAAAACGATTTAGACGGAATTGTACGGAATATACTATACACTTATAGCTTTAATCCCGGAGACGTAGATTTTTATACCCGAAATCAAAGAGTTCCTGTGAGATTTTGAAAGACCTATATAAATCCCAGCGCCCGTAACTGCGATGGAAAGCTAGTTTAAAAATAAATACTGAATACATATACCACGCATAAACTTAGAACATTTTTCGTAATACCCGTCTTTTAAATCAGGTCTCTGGATCACGATTCAAATACACTTAACAGTGGCCGTGATCTGGTCGTAACGTTTACGGCTTCTGTTGCGTATTATTGCCTGGCAACGATTTTCAACGATTATTAATTCGACAGTGAATATGCAACGAATACAATCAACGGAAAATAATCGAGTTAAATCCACCAACAATTATTTATTATTTGCCGAAGATTCAATATTTGTATTGGAACATAGTTCCTTATCGCGCGGTGCGGAAGGGGGCTAGACGGAAAAAAAATTACGACAAAATTGAACCGACACTCGACACTGATCGACACTTTTTTGAATGTGAATTTGGCATTGTGTTCGGTATTTTCGCGGTACAATATTGGGTCGAACTTAATCGAAAGGAACTTCGTTCCATCCGGGTGTCCCTTGACACCTCTCAAGTTTTTTTATCAATGAAATAAATATAAAAAGCTTTTTTTATTACTATGCGAATGCAGTCTTCTTTAAATTTATTTACGGTCTGTGTCATAAAAAAGCAATCTAAAGAGTTCTCGATATAAAGAAGCAAAAAAACTGTTTTCATTTAGGCGCTGCGCAAACGTGTGTCCTGACTCCTGTGTCGGATACAAGACACTTATTGTATGAAAATAAGTGGCTTGTATCCGACACAGGACACAAAAAAGACCACGTTTGCGCAGCGCCTTACTGTTAGACGTACTTCTTATAAAAAAATTACAGCTATTCAAGGGGCGGATCAACGAATTATTGAAAAACCGGCAACGCATTGCCGGTGCCTATACACTGGTGCTCCAATAATCTTAATATATATAAATTACGTGTCACGTTGTTTGTCCGCGATAGACTCCTAAACTACTTAACCGATTTTGATCAAACTTCGTAACTATCTGTAATTTGGTCCAACTTGAAAGATAGGATAGTTTTAGTAGTTATTTGTTTTATTTATATAGGTAAGTTGGCGGTACGAAGTTCGCGGAGTCAGCTAGTATTATTATAATTTTCATGGGTGCTGGTAGTGATCACCTAACATCAGGTAACCCGCCTGCTCCTTTGCTCACTGTTTACATTAAAAAAAAGTTGCAACGAGTCTCTTAGGCCCTATAGAATAAAACTGAGCCAATTTCAGTAATTAGGATCGACCATTTCCCTACAGGATTACGGAAATCAGGCATGGGATACAAGAAATAATTAGTAAGCAGTACTAAACGTTTTATTAATTTTGAGCTGGTAGGCATTATTATTTTAATGCTTTCAGTTACCAAACAATTGAATAATATTTTAGTTTTTGAGTACATATTAAGTGTGCGTAAGTAGAGCTGCTTATTTGTATTAATGTGCATGCATTATGCACAGTCAGCTTAAAAACGAAATATGATAAAAAAATGCGTCAAACGACATAGTATTACTAAAAAAAAAGTTGTTGACATAGTCTGATCTATAAACTCGATGCAATCCTTGAAATATTTGGTACCAATTGAGTCAGGGGTAGCACACATTTTTTTTCCAATTTATGGTGGCTTAATTTTTTTTAATATTTTTGAGAATTGCTTTTCAAGTTCTCCAACGAGTATATTATCTCAAATTATGGAAATCTTTCAACAATCTTATTTTTCAGAAATAATTCATTTTTCGGCTTTTTGCCGGATTTGGATTGCATTAAGTTACAGACCATCATGTATAATTTCGCATGTTTCGAACATCATTTTTGAAAAGTTTATAATGATGTTGGTCATCGAAAGCGTGGACATTGCCAATAGGCATTTGTTTAAATAATGATCCTAAATATTTTATTCGTAAGTAGTAGTAGACTTGAACATGGATATCTATTCAATAACGATATTAATCGATACCGACACGTTCCTATAAAGATCGTTCTTATAAAGGTTTTGAAGGTGAATTTGACTTCAAAGGAGTTGCAAGTTCCTTTAAAGTAATAGGTACATATTAAAAAGTATCGTTTGATGCGGCTAAGAATATTCAATGTAGTTTTATTTATTTATTCATAACTGAAAAGTAAGCCGATTCATATTGTGATCAAAATAAAACTAAGTAGTTTACGACGCCGACACAATCAACTGCCTATTATATTATTTATTATACATATTTTCAGTGCGGCGAGTCTCACACGAAGGAACTACCTACTGTACGATCGGCAACTCAACGAGGAATATTAATTACTTAGTTGCGGCGACGCGGTTAAAAATGGATCTTCCCATGTGAGAGTATAGGCTAATAGATAAATACCTTTAATAGAGATGCATCAAGGAAGAACATAGGTATTATTCAAAAATATATGAAATCCGCAAATCATAAGGAGGTAAACTACCTATTATAAGTGTAAACATTTGTTACGGAAAATCCTACTACCCTGTGGCCGTAACACTGAACTTGGGATTTTGTTCTACTGTTCTGACTGTTCCTATGATAAATGTCCCTAAAACTCTAGTTTGAACGCGAACCGTCAACCATAGACAAAGCTTAACGGTCGCGTTCAAATTAGAATTTTAGGGCTGCTAGTTTCGACGGAATCGATTGTGTCCACAGGTACAAGCGTCCATAAGAACAGCACTTGCCCATAGCAGTTAATAGCGGGAACGTCTATGCCAGTATTTTCGAACCTTCTTGAAAACGCGACCCCTTTACAAGTTAAAAAATTCTGGCGACCCCCAGGGCCTTACTGTCGTTGATTCAGACCCATATTGATCGAAAACTCTAATCTAATCTAATATCTAAGCCAATCCGAAGCGGCGATGTAGAGCCGTCAAAAGGTGCTTTCGGAGTTCGGACTTATCAATTCATAAAGATAAGATTTCAAAACGTCGCTCGAAAGTCGGCGCACCGAAATTCTACCTAAATAAAGTCACTAAAATATCGAAATGGAATCCTACTGAAAATAATTTAATATACTTATATATATATTTTTTAAATCGAGTTCAAACGCCCGCGCTTCTTTTTATTGTTGATATTTTAAAACCGCTCAACCGATTTCGATAATACTTCAATGGGACCGCCTGGGAAGTACGAGTATACCCTTTCAAACAAAAAAAGAATTTTCCAAATAAGTTCAGGCGTCTTCGAGTAATCGGTGAACATACTTACAAAAAATTTAAAAAAAAAAGAAAAAAGCTCCTCGTTTTAAGTCGGTTTAAAAGTTACTTAATTTTCTTTTTATTTAGACAGGAAATCTTTGAATCACATTTAATTTTATTCTTATCGAACGTCTTAGAAGCACTGCTGCGACCAAAGTCAATCTTTGGGTTTCCCAAATGAATACAAACACATTGACGCAATGCAATAAGTAATTATAATGCACGTCGTCATCGATCCGTTTTGAGAATACTTAATTCGCAAAAGGATTTCTGTTGCTATCAACACGAAATAATAAGTCGTTTTTACGACCTACCTCCTATTTTTTGACAACCATCCTGGCCCAATGGTGAGCGTTGTGGTCTTATAACTGGGAGGTCTCGGGTTCCATTTCTACCGGGGGAATTTTTAATTTCTGAACTTTAATTTTAAAAATCTATTGTTAGTCTGGCTAAAACTCAAAAACCACTTGACGGACTTGAATAATTCTTTTCTTATTTTGTTCACCCTAATTAATAAAGGGTGGTTTAAAAATAGATAAAAATATAGGAATATCCCAAAAGAACAACTGAAAAATCAAAAAATCAAAGTTTGTATAGGAATCACCACTTCGGATTACTTTCATAGCACGCTTGCAGAAACGCCGGGTTATCCTTTTATCTCAGAATTAGCTGCTGCTTTGACAGATTTCGTATAAAGCTTCTGTCAAAATTACAAATTTATTCCTGGGTTAAGCCTAATACCCGGCGTCTCTGCAAGCGGGCCTAAGCATAGGAGATAAATTAAATACCTGCGACACGCCGAGATGATCGGCAATATTTTCGCTGCAGTACACGATGTCGCCTTGCTGTGACAACACCAGGACGAAGCCGTCCAAAGCGTTCATGTACGAGAGCTCAGACTGCACCTCCTCCAAGCCTTTAGGGCTGAGCAATTTGGGCGCATCTTTGTCTTCGGGCACTGGAAGAAATAAGAAAATAATTTGATGCATGTGTTCATACGGGAAAATAGGAGTTAAGCCTGGAGGTTTGGAATCTATACTTATTAAAATATAATAATACTTATTATAATATAATAATACTTATTATAATATAATAATACTTATTATAATATTATAATAATACTTATTATAATATAATAACGCTGAAGAGTTTGTTTGTTTGTTTTCTTGAACACGCTAATCTCAGGAACTACTGGTCCAATTTGAAGAATTCTTTCTGTGTTAGATAGCCCATTTATAGAGGAAGGATATAGGCTATATATCATCACGCTAAGACCAATAGGAGCGGAGCGCCAATGAAGAATGTTTCAAAATCGAGGGGTTTTTCCTTTTCAGAGCTTCCGCTGCGTGCGCTGCGTAAACGGTTAAAGTTTCGCAAAAATCATATATATGACAGAATTGTTCCCCTTTAAAAGTTCTAGAAAAAGTCTGCGACGTTTTAAGGTTGGCTCACTATAACCTTTTTTATGCTAACCAAATTTGTTCTAAAATAATGCATTATTTTCAAAGGTGTTTTTAAGGTGGTGAAGATGAAGTTAAAACTATTCCACGCGGACGATGTCGCGGGCAGAAGCTAGTTATAAATATAATTCCGGGATTTGAATGCATATATTCAAATAGTTAATCCCCTTTAACGAAGATACTGTCAATGGGGACAACGGGACTACGCGGGAAAAACACGTTCGATACATCCACAGGCTTGGCAATCTTAGCAGTTCCACAGGTTCTTCTGATAGCGTTACAAAATTAATAATATCGTATGCTTAGATTATATACTCATAGATCGGAAGTCTCTAACATAGTTCCGCTCCAAACGTAGGCTCAAAACAAGCAATGAATGTATGAGTGCCATGTAATTATTTTCTTTACCGGTACTGTTGTTTTTGATGATTATTGTGATGAATTATGACACCCTTTCACAGCACAGTACGTTATTTTTTAATAATTTTCTGCGAGCTCGTCGTACTAACGCGACGATATTGCGTAGTCGGCCTTTAAAGGCTTACTGAAAATGGCTTATCACCGCGTCGATTATTGCGTTTCTATAACCCTTCTCATAGAGTTTATCATTATCCTCTACAATGTGATCGCCTAGTAGAGATAACTTCTAAGCGATACGGCCGCCAATTCGCACTTTTATATTTTTATGTTATATTATTTCTGATATTTATTTGGCGCACAATAGACAAAGACAGAAGTGTATTGATAATATTTCGCGGCATTTTGTATTTTAAATGTTTTTTCTGTCTTTGATCAGCTGCTGCGCCATATAGCCCAGCCCTAGCCAAACCTTCAAGCGTTTGCTATCGTAGAAAGAGAAATAGACAATCGTAAGTGTAACATGGCTACGGGGGCTGGTCGTTCCTTTGATGGTGTGAACAATTTTGTCCTTTCTATTTTCGTCTCGCGTTACCAATACACATGAAAGTGAATTGAACGTATTTTAGGCACGTGCATGAGGGACACCGCAATGGTTTTGTAATCACAATTGAGTAATGGTGTAAACTTGTAAAGGTAGCCTTTAAGTCGGTCTTAGGTGGCTCTTTGTACTGAGGTACCACTCTAACCGTGAGATCTATAGATGGCACTCTCACTCAGCTTCAGCTCTTTCTAACTTAGTCTTGAGTCTGTCAAGACTAAGTTAAAGAGAGACAGATTTATGTCAGGACATATTTGTATCTCATTTTAACTGTATCTTGAGTCTTGAGCAGAGCCAGAGTACTATCTATAGATCTCAGCCTTATATTAGACTGACTTCAAGGGTGTCCCTCACCGGGGGAGCATTCGCCTGTAATTGGGTATTTGATTGATATTTTTTTATTTATATAAAATAACATAATTTTTAAATATCTTTACTAGTCCCGGAATTATAAGCTGTTTTACTGTGACTGCTTCTGTCTCTTTCTAAAACGAAATTTTCTATGGAGCGTGTATGGAGCTGCTGTTTGACTTGTGACATCACACTTCACTAGCGCTCTCTATAACAGGAAACTTTAAAGCTCTATAAAACTATTTGTTTTTGGACCGATATTTTTTCTGTTTTTACAAAATATGTTATTCTTGCATGTTACATTTTCGATTATAAATAATTAATATCAACATTTTGATTACATTCAAATCCCTAATGATATATGATTCGATTTCGAACATTACGTTACAACAGACTGACTGACGGACGAGCATTCACCAGACTGCTATACAAGTGTAAATTGAAAATTTAAAACACCCCCGACATGAGAATCAATGGCTGTCTAAGGTATCAATTAACTGTCATAATATATCGATTATACTGGCACGACGCGTGAAGCACTTAATCGAGTAATCATACGCCAAAAATGCCTTACATCATTTTGGAAAAGTGCTGATACTCTTACACTGCTGGACCGATATTAACCAAACATAGCTAAGAACCTAAGAACCACCGCAAGGAAACTGGTTTTCAAGTGAAAAAAACCGCATCGAAATCGTTTCGTCGTCAATCCGTTTGAGAGCTACGATGCCACAGGCAGACACACACACACACACACACACACACACACACACACACACACACACACACACACAGACAGACAGACAGACAGACAGACAGACATCGATGTCAAACTTATAACACCCCTCTTTTTGCGTCGGGGGTTAAAAATACTTTAGAGGAAAAATTCCTGCATTTGTTTAGATTTGTTTAGTTATCTTTCTTTTAAGAGCGGACCAAATGTTTGACAGTTAAATATTGGGAATGTTAATCTGTGGTGTAAATAAACTGAACTGAAGCTCCAAATATAAAACAGGAGTTGATGACGTCAATATGCGGTTTCAAAGATTGCATTTTAATGTGTGGAGTGACGCGTGCCAAAGTTCCAAATACATCGGATATTGTGGTCTCACAATAAGGAAATACATTATTATCAATAATATTATTATGCACTTGGCGCTCCTACCACCATTCCTGGAAGTTCCGATATACACAGTGGCCACTGTAAGGTGAGACGTCCATCCAGTATACTGTGAAGCCGTTCCTTTTTAATTTGCTATACTGGTTACTGTTTAAAACGGAACGCAGTCCAGTAATACTGTCATCCCCATTTTTTCAAATCGCTAGGCGCTGCAGCTGAGTTTTTGATCATGTGATCAAAGTACTGAGAGCACCTTACCTCGAAAGCGCCAGTGCTCACAAAAATGGCGGCGATTTATGACGTCATGTAATTTCCCTAGAGTACTGCGGCAGTGTACTGCCAGTCCATAACGGAACGAATTTTTCACCAGTGTGAGCATTGAGCAGTGCTCACAGAGTACTTTGGTATGGCAGTGCTTGCTCGCAGTGTATATCGATGCACACCCTTAGTCTGTACTAGTTTTTTTTTGTCTTAGCATGTTGCGGGTGACATATCAAAATAATGTAATTTATTTGGTACCATATTATAGTTTCAATCATAAGTTTCAAATTACGAAAAAAGATTTTCTGAAAAAGAATAGTCTTAAAAGATTTTAAATGGTGTGAATTAAAACCATATTCATATGATATCCGAGCATCACAAGAAATCAGAGATTTATATTATGGTTTAAAATTTTATAGCAAAATAAGCTTGTTGTTCCTGCCTGGTTTACTCATGACGTCATGAACTTGCGCAAGTAAGGGAGAGGGCACACTGGCTACTTTTAGCTGCAGTCATCGCGCGTTTTTACGGCTTTTAGCGTTTTTATGGCCTCTTGCGTCTGGTGCGATTCGCGCGTTTTTGTGGCAAATGGCCATAAAGACGCTAAAGTCTTTATGGCATTTTGCGATTGCATCGCGTTTTCCATCAAAGTAAAATAAACCCAAACAGTATTGAGTACGATCAAACGAATTAAGACTCGAATTATTAACCGCACTGATTGAAACCAAACAAGTAATCAGAGGTGCGATTGTCTAAAAATTGCCGATCAAAATCTTATTCATTTCATGGCATTAGCGTCAAAGTAAAACATTCCTTGACTGTATTGGTTTAAAGTCACAAATACAGTACAACCGATTCTAACATGGAGCGTTAATGGAGTGTATCGTACCTAAACGTATGAGAATGCATACACGAATTTGAGCTCTAATTGAATGCTGCTATGGTTTATTTTTAACCCCCGACGCAAAAAGATGTCTGTCTGTCTGTCTGTGTGTGTGTGTGTGTGTCTGTCTGGGGCATTGTAGCTCTCAAACGGCGGGACCTATTTCAAAGCTGTTTTTTTCATTTGAAAGCCAGTTTCCTTGCGGTGGTTCTTAGCTCTGTTTGGATAATATCGGTCCAGCAGTGTAAGAGTATCAGCTCTTTTCCAAAATGATGTAAGGCATTTTTGGCGTATGATAACCTACTCGATTAAGTGCTTCACGCGTGCCATGTTGGGGGTGTTTTAAATTTTCAACTTATACTTTGACGCTAATGCCATGAAAAAATGCACATAGTTCGAAGAGCTGATGGTCGTTGGGGTCCCAAGGTGCTGGAGTGGCGACCCCGCACCGGGAAACGCAGTGTTGGCAGACTCCCTACTAGGTGGACCGACGACATCAAACGAGTCGCAGGGAGCCGCTGGATTCAAGCGGCGCAAGACCGAAGCCTGTGGAAGTCCATGCAGGAGACCTTTGTCCAGCAGTGGACGCCTATAGGTTGATAAAAAAGAAGAAGAAGAAGAATGCCATGAAATGAATAAGACTTTGATCGGCAACTTTTAGACAATCATCATTAGCAACCCATCAACGGCTCACTAGTGAGCGCAGGTCTTTTCTCAGAGAAGGGTTATAGGCCATAGTCCACCACGCTGGCCCAATGCGAATTGGCGGACTTCACACACCTTCAAGAACATTATGAAGAACTCTCAGGTGTGCAGGTTACCTCACGATGTTTTCCTTCACCGTTGAAGCAAGTGATATTTAATTGCTTAAACGCACTTGACTCCGAAAAGTCAGAGGTGTGTACCCGGGATCAAACCTGCGACCCCCGAATAGGAGACCACAGTCCTAACCACTAGGCTATCACTGCTTCTACTGCTTTTAGACAATCGGGGGGTCTGAACTCACGCATCGACACGACGTCTCGCACGCGCAGGTACGAGATGGCGAGGCGCATGACTGACGCCTTGTCGAGCTGCTCCACCTCCTCCTTCTTGGCCGGCAGCGCGGCGCTCAGCTCAGCAAAGATCTGCATCTCCTTCGTGCGACGGCACCGCGCCGCGACGCGCGATTTCTCCTTCCGCTTCTCATTATTCCTGAAGACAAACAAACGAAAGATTTTTTATTTAATCGTATGGCGGTAGAATACGTAAGCGTTTTAATGAAATTTAAAATATGTCAAAAAGTGCCCACAATGGATAGCGGCACTTAGGCCTTAAATATTAAGTTGCATGATGCGGACTGAAGGTCCGACATCATTGATCAAAGGGCTCTTAGAATAGCCTTTATGTTTGGCGTGTGAAGACATTTCGCACGGATTGTTATTAGTTTGTGTGTCCCCGTGTTCCCTGGGTGGTGCTAATCGAGCGACGAACTTGCCGGCGAAATAAGCGTTTTTAAACTTACAAACGAAAGATGAACCCTAATTTTACGATTCGTGGAGGGAACTCTGACATTTTTAACCCCCGGGCCCCGACGCAAAATTTGGGGTGTTATAAGTTTGACGTATGTAACTGTGTGTCTGTCTGTTCCCTCGTAGCTCCCTGACGAAGAGACCGATTTCGATACGGTTTTTTCTGTTTGAAAGCTAACGTGATCGAGATGGTTCTTAGCTATAACTAGCTGATGCACGCGACTTCGTCACTGCAGAATCAGGATTGAGGAGTTGGGTCCTGGAATTTAACTATGTAGTCTATGCTTAGTAACTACAACAACAGCTATTCATAATCGACAGTTAATAAATCACCACAGTTAGTTGGGCAGTAACCTTGCAGGTATCAGGATTGAAGAATTAGAACCCGAAATTTTTATGGGACCATCTCGCAAAGTTTCTGTAACGATTAAAATAAGATTCACGCAAATCGGTTTAGAAATCACGAAGATATCGATATACATAGGTAGAAAAACACAACTCATTTGATAGAATATCACAACTCCTTTGGTAGAAAAACACAACTCCTTTATTAAAAATTGGTTAAAAAAGCCTATGTTACTCCTTATAAAATCAGCTATCTGTTAGTGAAAGTCCCGTCAAAATCGGTCCAGCCGTTCCCGAGATTAGCCTAAACGAACAAACAGAAAGACTGAATTTTTTTTTAAATTGATGTTGTCAGTTTTCACCTGACTGCGCGACGCAAAGGAGTGGTAATGTGTTTACAGTCTTTGTATGTTTGTTCCTTTGTGGCACTCTAGAGACCAAACGCGTGGGCCTATTTTGATAAGTGGCACGTCGTTAGATTCGCCATGCCAGCGCGAGTGTCAACAAGAACAAAAAAATTTGAAAAATTCAAAATGGCGCATTTTGGACGCCATAATGTGGGGTTCAAAAGGTTTTTTTAGATATTCTATTGAGTGGGGTATCAAATTAAAGGGTTTGAAAAGGAGATTACGAAAATATATTTTTCTTTTTTTTCCCCATAAATTTGATAGGTACTTGATATTTTCATTGATATTCTTTAAAGCAGTCGGGTTTTTTATTCTTTTTTTAATATTTTGCTTGTGCTATAAGTTACCGAATATATTTTATTATGCATTTAGTAAAAAGCTGTTGTTTTGACATTACAAACAGAAATTTCAATTTTATATATTTGTATAAATGTATAGATTTATGAAGTTCTGCTCAAGTCTTTGAAGATCATCAGCTCATTTCCTACTTGATTAAAATGTCATACAAACGTTCACTGGTGCGATTGATTGTATTAGTATTTATTTCCAAGACACTCCGGATTACTTCTAAGACATATCATACAGACGTAAACTTGAGTTATGCTGCACCATCAAGTAGGTAGACTGTGGCGTTTGAAGCCAGTTTTTTTAAAAAGAATTTTCATTTAAGATTTTTAAGAGAATCCAGCTGACTCGGCAGTAATTCAAATTTTGGCACTTATGACGTCCAATATCTACTACCCGGTTCGGAAAGCTGATTCTGCTGAGAATATTATAATAATGTAAACTGAGAAGTAATTGAGTAATAGAAATAATCAATTTTTTCACGTATCCTATAAACAACCATTGAGTTGGCAGGGGGGGGGGGGGGGGGGATTCATCCCCACTTTACATGTAGGGGAGGTACCCTAAAAAATATTTATACCCTTGTCAAATTAGTGATTTCTAGTACCAATAGTCTCTGAGCTAAACCGCGGACGGACAGACGGACGAACATGGCGAAACTATAAGGGTTCCTTGTTTACTACGGAATCCTAAATCCTACTAATATTATAAAGGCGAAAGTTTGTGTGTATGTTTGTTCCTCCTTCACGCAAAAACTACTGGATGGATTTGGCTGAAATTTGGAATGGAGATAGATTATACCCTGGAATAACAAATAGGCTACAAATTATCCCGGAAAAATCCAAGGTTCCCGCGAAATTTTGAAAAACCACTGATAGATGGCGCTGATTGTACTTAAATCACGCTTACATTATCCGCAGCATCGAGAATAAGTAAAAAAATCCAATTCAACAATCAAGTAGGATAAACACAGATAATGAAGTTTTTCATTATCAATAGAAAATTTCTTAGGGATTAGGGATGGATTACGAAATAAATTATACAAATAGTACAAGGTATCGATTTGTCCAGTCATAGTGAGTACATTGCTAGATATTATAATGACTGATCATGTGTAGATCCTATCCTATCCTATTATTCCTATTAATATTATAAATGCGAAAGTTTGTGAGGATGGATGTTTGGATGGATGTTTGTTACTCTTTAACGCGACAACGAATGAAACGATTTTGCTGAAATTTGGCACAGACATAGAATATAGTCTGGAATAGCACATAGGCTACAGCATAGGCTACGGCAAACAGTTCCTGCGGGATAGCATCGCTATTTTTTACGCATTTGTCCTTCAAAAGACGCGCAATGGAGTTTTAGATTAACGTGATTTTTTTGCACAGGTAAAGTTAAGAGCCTGAAAAATGACAAAGGCTACTTTTTATCTCGGGAAAACAAACGGTTCCTGCGGCATTTTAGTATACTACTTTTCACACATTTATCTTTCAATTATGCGCCAATCAGCCAATGGAGTAACAGATTGACGTGGTATTTTGGATTGGCATAGTTGATGACTTGAAAAGTGACAAAGGCTACTTTTTATCCTGGGAAAGCAAACAGTTCCCGCGGGATATTAGTGTTCTACTTTTCACATATTTATCCTTAAATTAGGCGCCAACGAAGTTACAGATTGACGTGGTTTATTGGATAGGCATAGTTGAGGACTTGAAAAGTGACAAAGGCTACTTTTAATCCCAGGAAAACAAACAGTTCCCGCGGGATATTCGTATGCTACTTTTCACATATTAATCCTTCAATTATGCGCCAACGGAGTTTTAGATTGAAGTTTTAGATTATTTTTTAGCGCAGGTAAAGTTAAGGGCCTGAAAAGTGACATACATACACACATACTGTAGTAGTAGGTATGTATGAATGTATGTATGTATGTATGTGTGTATGTATGTATGTATGGAATGCATGTATGCATGTATGTATGTATGTATGTATGTAGGCATGCATGTATGCGAACATACATACACACATATCTACTACTACTGTATGTGTGTATGCATGTATGTATTTATGCATGTTTGTATCCTCCTCCTACTAACAATAAATACTTTAATTATATCCTATCCTACTCATTATTACTCATATTATCCCACTAATATTATTAATGTGAAAGTTTGTGATGGATGTATACGGATGTAAGTTTGTATAGATGTCGTATACGGATGGATGGATGTATGTTCTCTGAGATAGGGGTTGAACTATTTAGACTGTTATACTCCATAACTTCGTTAAATTTGAACTAATTTTTATTATTACTTTAACCGACTTCAAAAAAGGGAGGAGGATCTCAATTCAACGGAAACTTTTTTATGTATGTTCACCGATTACTCGAAGACGCCTGAAGCGATTTGGAAAATTCTTTTTTTGTTTCAAAGGGTGGTTTCACTTCCCAGGTGGTCCCATTTAAATTTTATAGAAATCAGTCGAGCGTTTTTAAAAAAATCTACAATAAATTATATACTTTGTAGTGGCGCGGGCGTTTAAATGTATGCTCCCGGGACAAAAAGTAGCCTGTGTTATTTTCCAGGTCGTCAACTTTACCTGTGTAAAAAAAATCAGCCAATTGCGAGTCGGTCCTCGCTCTTTTAGGGTTCCGAAAAAAAATTAAAATATTTCCATGGGTACATGGATAATTTTATTTTTTTAATTTAATTTAATTTTTATTATTTGTTGTTATAGCGGCAATAGAAATACAAAATATGTGAAAATTTCAACTGTCTATTACGGTTTACGAGATACAGGCCGCTGACAGACGGACGGACGGACAGCGGAGGCTTAGTAATAGAGTCCCGTTGGAACCCTAAAAACCACGTTGACTATATGCACTTACACTTTATATGGGGAAATATTAAAACTGCGAAAGTGCGTTGGTTTGTCCTTCAATCACGCCTCAACAGAGCTACGGATCGACGTGATTTTTTGCAGTGTACCTATAGTTGAGGACGGAGAATGACAGGCTACTTTTTATCCCGCAAAGTCAGAGTTCCCAAGGCATTTTAAAGGCTAAGTTCACGCAGACGAAGTCGCGGGCATCAGCTAGTAGCATTTATTTATAAGTTGTGCCACACATCACTATATCTTTAGATAGATTATCCCAGTGCTACATCTCCCGGGGATTTATGTAGGCTGTATGACAAAAAAACCCAAGGAACAGAAGCACCGGATTAAAATATTGTGTCATGTGTGGCACAACCCGAAAGACGTCCAAGCTCAGCAAAATGCTGTATACCTTTATGAAAAAACTTCAGCAAGTACCTTTTTGTTACCGCATCAAATTGATTTCTGGGAGCAATAAGCTCCGGCACTCCAGGCAAACACATTTCAAATACACTCTTTTAACCTTTTTTTTGTCATTTAAAATATTTTATATTCACACAGCATCAGCAGAGGCAACGAAGACTTAACTTTTCTAATATCGTCACTTTCACGTCTCTATCGATTAAGTTAAATCGTATTATATGCTTTTATTTACTTCGTATTACACTTTATAATAATATCAATCAAAAGCACCAGCACTAAACCTTTTTTTATTAGTACCTATTTAAACAAAAACACACAATACTCGTTATCAAACGAAGAACGCAAGACAACTCTCTTCCAAATCACAGAACTGTGTGGCTTGCAATTACTAAAATGTTTAATTAACCATTCCATTAATTTGTCATTAACTCCGAAGCAACAGTACCTTTTATCTGGTGTTCTAAATAGCATAATATTTAACAAGAATAGCTGATGCGTCAGCAACATACGACTTGATTCTTTTTTGTGAAGATACAACAGGTGTATTCTTTATGACATATTATAAGGTACAGATATACGTAATTTAATGTTAACCATATTTTCAACTGAACCAACCTCGTGATCCTTAGATCTTGAACATAAACAAGTAAAAAAAAAAGCCGGCCAAGTGCGAGTCGGACTCGCGCACCGAGGGTTCCGTACTCCAAAAGTAAAGTAAAACGATAATATTATATTAATTTGCTTATTTATCGTTAACTTTGTTTGTAGAGGTTTATTGTTAATATAAAAAAAACTATGCTAGTTAGAGCGTTTGTTTTATTTTTCCTGTAAAATAAACATAAACCTCTATTGACCATAATTATTTCAGATTTTTCGATTGGTAAACTTCGGAGATAAGGGGGGGAACGGTATTTTTTTCGACATTTTGGCCGATTACTCAAAAACTATTACATATAGAAATAAATAAAAAACTGTTTTAGAATGCACAAGTAAAGGCCTTTCATATGATACCCCACTTGGTATAATTATCTTACTTTGAAATTTCAAACCCCTGATTTTCCCCCTTTTTTAATTAAACTAAAATAATTTTCGCGTTGATTTTATTTTTCCTGTAAAATATACATAAACCTCTATTGACCATAATTATTTCAGATTTTTCGATTGGTAAACTTCGGAGATAAGGGGGGAGGGAGGGGGGGGGGGGAACGGTATTTTTTCAACATTTTGGCCGATTACTAAAAAACTATTATATATAGAAATAAATAAAAAACTGTTTTAGAATGCACAAGTAAAGGCCTTTCATATGATACTCCACTCGGTATAGTTATTTTACTTTGAAATTTCAAACCCCTGATTTTCCCCCTTTTTTAATAAAACTAAAAATAATTTTCGATTTTTCTTTATTCCAATTATGTTTGGCCACTATTATACACAACTATGCCAAATTTCATGTCGATAGCTTTAATAGTTACTGAAATAATCGACTGTGACAGACGGACGGACGGACGGACGGACGGACGGACGGACGGACGGACGGAGAAAGTCTCACCATAAGGGTTCCATTTTTCCCATTTTGGTACGGAACCCTAAAAACACACGGGGTCGATAAGTGAGTTAGAGATGCACCTGCAGTCAAAGCTAATTAGAAAGCTAACTCGTGCCTCTTTCAAGACATTTCCGAACCAGTGGTAGAGTCTTTACTTGTAAGAGCCGCAAGTTCGCCTACCTATATGATATAAATAAAGAAATCAACATACATACCAATAAAATCACGGTGGATTCAAAATAGCTTTTGAGCCTATTTGAATAAAGCATTATTTTGAAGATCCCATTATTTCAAGAAGAGAGGCAATGTAAGAAATGTGCTTATTTTTTGTGTTTACCGTATACGAACATCGACATAATATTATGGCTGATAGCATGTCTCACTGGTTGCGATAATTGTACTTGTTAAAATTCTCCCCGTTTCTTTTTACTGTTAACTACCGCGTATTTTAAAGCTATAGTTTTCCTCAGTGGGTTCCACTCTGATATATGCATGCGTCCTTATCGTTACACCGCGAGATATATCGCCCCCGATATAATCTTTAATCTGTTTGAGTTGAATTTGTTTAGCTTTCAAAAACTGCATCGGCGTTTTCTTAAATTTTGTTTGCCTATTCCAGGATGTTTACTACTGGGGTGAATCAATCATGGGTATGGTACCCTAAAAACCGTTCCACTTTTTAGACTTTCTTAAAGAGAAACAGAAGCATCTTAAATAGCTTGTACGACATCCGAGGCAACCATGCAATGCATGTATTGCAAAATTCTGGAGACCCGACATGATTGTTTTGTAAAATGATCATTTAATCGAAATCAGAGCTACCAACTGCGTCATAGAGCTTATACATAATAGAATGTTGCTCCAACAGAACCTTAGAAGTCCCACAGTTAATACAATGCATTAACGATTAGTAAGTAGCAAAGGTTTGTTAGTCAGATCACGTCCAGAGGCCTCAATTTGCGTCAATCTAACGAACATAACAGATCATTCGATAGACATTACCCTTCCAATTTTGTGATCCATCAATTGAAGCTAATCCATTTTATCGAACCGCGCTAAGTCTCTATCAATATGTAAATAATATACGATTACGAATAAAGGTCGAAAATGCATTTCTTATCTTTCAAAGATAATATACTGCAGCTTCGGTAAATATTATCGGTAATATTGTGATCTGTCTTTATGAATACTCAATAGGAAAAATTATAAAAGAGTTCATAATATATAATAAACTGTCTTTGTTATATTATAACAGAGTCCAATGTTTAATTTAAAAGTTATTAACTGACTGTCAAAATAGTTTATTGAATTTTGTATTAATAAGTAAAGTGATGGCTATGATAGAAATATTATTAAAACTAAAATAAAGTAGGAATAGTAAAAGTATTAGGGTAAAGTTTTTCAAAAAGCATCAAAAACATACAACAACAAATAGAGCCTCAATAGCCCAACGGTTAAAGGTGCGGACTGAAAACTGAAAGGTCGCAGGTTCGAATCCCACTTGTTGCACTATTGTCGTACCCACTCCCAGCACAAGCTTTTTAGCTAGCTTAAAAAAAAATATTCTAACAATAGCACACTGTTTATGATTCTCTTTTTTATGATTCTTTTTTGGTGGTTTCTAATTTAAAAGTACATTGTATACATTTATAAAATTCAATCTAACCTTCTTTTAAAGCTGTCAAAATCAAAAATAGGTACTAAATCACAATTTCCAAAGTATTTAAGAAGTTTCATGTCTTTTTTAACCGACTTCCAAAAAAGGAAGAAGAAGGATGTTCTCAATTCGGCCGGTTTCTTTTCTTTCTTCCAAATATTTATTCCTGAACTAAGTCAGTGCGTAGTGCATTTTTAGGGTTCCGTACCCAAAGGATGCCAACGGGACTACCAACCTGTGGCTCTTATAACAAGTCTACTACTACTAGTCAACCTGTGGCTCTTATGACAAGTCGAGACTCTACCACCGATTTGGAAAGCAGATTCTGCTGAGAAGAGCCGGCAAGAAACTCAGCCGTTACTCTTTTTAAAACAAAATGTTACTAAATGTAGCTAATTATTGCAATCTTTACAATGTAATTATTACACTATCCTGTGGGCAGCTGAATCCCAAACATATTACTAAGCCTCCGCTGTCCGTACGTCTGTCAGCGGGCTGTATCTCGTAAACAGTAATAGATAGACAGTTGAAATTTTCACTTATTGTGTATTTCTCTTGCCGCTATAACAAAAAATTATAAATATTAAATTAAATTAAAAAATAAAGGGGGCTCCCATAAATGGAAAAGGAGTCGACATAAAATTTTATTTTTTTACCCTCGCATGTGGGGTGACATTGTATAGAGTTCATTAAGTGGAGTTCAAATATATATTTTTTTATTTTTTAGCTACAAAAATGAAGAAGTCGGGGGCCGTCAAAATTGTCGGTTTTAGACCAATTTTGTTAGGGGGTCTGTCTATCTCAAAAACTAAACTAGTTAGGAATTTGAAATTTTGGTATATTATGTACTATATAGTGTATTTAAACAACAAATACTGAAAACACCGACCAAAACGAACGAGTATTTTTCCCCATATGCTAATTTTCTAAATATGTATCTAGTTTTAAGAAAATGATTTGGTCATAATATGTACGGAACCCTAAAAGAGTGAGATTTTTGTAGCATAGTCTTTATGAATAATGTTTAGGATAAGAAAAGAAACGCAATGTTGAAAGGTAAAACTGGACCCATACTGATAGTTGAGTATAAAAATGCAGTTGCCAGTAACTTTCAAAGTGAATTTGAACCCATCGACTTTGAGCTAAAAAATGAATCGATCCTTTCGTACTTTTTACCTGCTCTAAAGTTACAAACTAATGGGGCGCTATAAAATATTGTACATGTTTAAATTTAATAGATGGTCATCACTCAACTGGGTAATGTTTAAAAAAACGAAGCTAATAAAATACAATTTGAAGAATTCTCGGTCTGGCTTCTTTATCTGTTTAATCGGTAAGCACAATTAGTACATCTATCTATATATATAAAAGAAAGTGGTGTTAGTTACACTATTTATAACTCAAGAACGGATGAACCGATTTGGCTGAAAATTGGTGGAGAGGTAGCTTAGAACCAGGAGACGGACATAGGATACTTTTTATCCCGTTAGACCGCGTTTCCGTCAAGTCACTATAAAACGTGGTATAACAAAAACGCATCTGACATGGAATAACAAAACGCAAATGACAGCTAAACGTAATTTTGTCTTTGGTTAAGTATGGTAAAAATTTTGACAATTAAATGATAGCTAAACGTAATTGATAATATCATCAGTAATATGTTTTCTCTTTGAATCATCATTAACAATAGGAGGCTCCAATAGCTCAGTATCAAGGCATCTTCCCATTGGTGTGCTGTTGCTAAATTTGCTCTTAGTAGCTAAATATGTAATCTATTCAACAGTACTGTCATTGGCATTTGACATTTAGAACGTCATTTGGATTGACACTTGACAGTTCATTCAGAAATTTTAAGTTGCCTAAGTTGTTTGTAAAGCCCACGGCACACTATAGGGTAATTTTGTACTAAGTAATTTTTAATTTTATTTTTATCATTGTTTTGTATTATTTGCTTTTATTGAGTGTTATTTTGTGCAAATGTATAGTTTTTCTGTTTTGTTTTATTAATCTACTGGGCAGCTGGCGGAATAAGAAAATAAGTTTTTTATTTATTTTATTTTTAGTAACTTTTTTATTTATTTATTAATTAATTTTTATTTATTTATTTATTTATTTCATTTTTACTTTATTTTTATTTATTTTTGATGTCGTTAGATAATATTAGTATAGCTTCCAATGATTCTGGTGATTTCTATTCTTTGCCGTCAGTTATTGATTCATCTAGTGAGGTCAGCTTTCACAGTACAATATCTTCCATTCCCCTAAATGATGCCCTTGCTTCGTATTTCTCAGATTCCCTGAAAAATTTCAATGTGGTTCACTTGAATGCACAAAGCATTCCGGCTCACTATTCTGAAATGCTTGCGTCTTTTGACTCTCGTAACATTCACGCCATTCTTGTCTCTGAATCTTGGTTAAAGCCCTGTTTAGCATCTACTTCTTACTCTTTACCAGGGTTCGTTCTTATACGCAACGACCGGATTGGCAAGGGGGGTGGAGGCGTGGCGATTTACCTTCGTTCTTACATTCCCTTTGCTGTTGTGAGTTCGTCCACTCAGCCTCCTCCTTCTAATGCGGCCGAACATTTATTCATTGAAGTTACGCTGTCCCATACAAAAATTCTTCTTGGCGTTTGTTATAGTCCATCTCTTCATATTGATTATTTCTCAGCCTTTCAACGTTTACTTGAAAATCTGACCCCGTCATATAGCCATACAATCATAATGGGTGACTGCAACACCTGTTTACTCAAAGGTGACAATCGCTGTAAACAGTTACAGTCGGTCACCGATGCGTGTAATTTACATATGTTACCTCTCTTTGCTACTCATAACATACCCAATTGTGCCCCATCTTTACTTGACTTAATTATTGTTTCCTCACCTGAATTCGTTATGAAGCATGGCCAGCACGAGGCTGATGTTTTCTCTCACCATGATCTTTTATTCCTGTCATATAAAGTCCGTCCTCCAAAAGCAAAATCGAGAATCGTTCTGCAACGTAGTTTTAGTGGAATGGACAAAGAACGTCTTGTTGAAGATGCTCGCCTTTTGGACTGGTCTGCTGTTACTAACGCTGCTACGGTTGACATGAAAGTTGAATTATTTAACTCCTTTCTCATACAGCTTTACGACGTTCATGCTCCGGTTAAGCCTATAAAGCTCAAACATTTACCAGCGCCTTGGCTAACAGATTATCTCAAAAAGCTTATCATGAATAAAGGCTTTGCGAAAAGCAAACTGAAGGCTGAAAAGACTGTTAAAAATCAGCAGAATTATAACAAAGCTCGGAATCGCTGCAATACATCGTGTAGGGATGCACAACGACGCCACATTCACAAATCTGTCGAAAACGGCGACCCTGCCAAAGTTTGGAAGTTTCTAGAATCTCTTGGAGTTGGTAAAGCATCCCCTAGTTCGCCTCATCAGAATATTGATATTGATCTCCTCAATATTCATTTTACTTCTACTAGTACAATTAATAGCTCAGATAAGGAACGCACTCTGAGAATTCTTTCATCTATACCAGCTCCTGATTTCCAACCATTTAATTTCACTCCTTTCACTGAATGTGATGTTAAAAAGAACATATTATCAATCTCGTCCAATGCCGTGGGTGATGACAGCGTTAGTCGTAATATGATCTTACCTATCCTGGAAGTTGTTACTCCTGTTCTAACACATATCTTAAATGTATCTATCTCGACGTCTAAATTTCCTGAAGCTTGGAAAAGTGCTCAAATTATTCCTCTCCCAAAAAAGGCTCATGCCTTAAATTTTTCTGAATTTCGCCCTATTTCCATTCTCCCATTTCTGTCTAAAGTTCTTGAGAAACTAGTGTTCCACCAATTGAACCTATTCCTTAACAGAAATTGTCTTTTAAATCCCTTTCAGTCTGGTTTCCGGTCGGGTCATAGTACGACTACAGCGCTGGTTTTAAAGTTACCGACGACATTCGACGGGGCATGGATAATAAACAGCTCACTGTGCTGGTATTGCTGGATTTTAGCAATGCATTTAATTCTGTCGATTTTGACATCTTACTGAGTCTGTTACGTTCTATTAACATATCTCCATCAGTGGTTGGATGGTTTCAGAGTTATCTCAGAGGCCGACGGCAGCGTATTCGCATCGAAGATAAGTTTTCATCTTGGTGTGAATTGCGTGCTGGGGTGCCTCAAGGTGGTGTGTTGTCTCCTTTACTCTTTGCTATCTTCATTAATTCAATTTCCCAAATTATCACTTCTCTCTATCACATGTATGCAGACGATCTCCAAGTGTACACTCAGTCAACTCTTGAAGACTTGCCCTCTGCTATTTCTACCATTAATGATGACCTGGTGGCTGTCAGCGAATGGAGTAAGTGTTATGGTTTAAAAGTCAATCCTTGTAAGTCCCAGGCTATTATTATTGGTGGAGCTGGCTGGATTTCAAGGGTTGATTGGGATAATCTTCCAGCAGTTATATTAAATGGCGTTGTTATTCCTTATAGTGCCACTGTGAAAAATCTTGGTGTCCATTTGGACACTACTCTCTCGTGGTCTCAGCAATTAAAAGAGCTTAGTAGAAAGACCTTTGCTGCCTTGGGTTCTCTCAGGCGTCTACGTTCTTTTCTCCCCATTCCTACTAAGATTATGTTAGCACAATCTTTACTCCTCTCCATTCTCGATTATGCAGACGCAAGCTATATTGATTTAACCGAGGACCAACTTAATAAACTTGAGCGTATTCAAAACCTTGCTATTAGGTTTATATTTGGCTTGCGCAAATATGACCATGTCTCCGAATTTCGTTCAAAGCTCAAGTGGTTACCCATTCGCTTTCGCCGGAATTTACATATTGTTTCTCTTCTGTACTGTGTATTGTTCAATCCTATGACTCCAAGTTATTTAAAGGAGAACTTTAAATTTCGTGGTCATGACAGACCAGATAGAGTCTTACGGCCTGCGGAAAAACTCAAGCTAGTGACGCCTACACATCGGACCAAGTATTTTAGTAACTCCTTCACGGTCAAGGCTATTTGTCTATGGAACGAGCTTCCCTCGCAAATTCATCGTGCTGAATCCCTTAGTAAATTTAAAACTGACGTCAAAGATTATTACCTATCTCTGTGCTATCATCAATAACGACATAGTTTACGATCAGTAATGTATATATATGTATGTATATTATATGTATAGTCGTATGTATGTGTATTATATTTATTTTGTATATATTAGTGTGTTAATATGTTATTATTATTATATTATATGGTTTAGTTTATTTACCTATTAGTATTTAGGTATATTATATACACCACCTCCCACTGTCTATTTGTTCATTTTCTCTCTAGCGTTAAGGTGGTCTGGAAGAGATCGCTATTTAGCGATAAGACCGCCTTTTTGTACTTACATTTTAAGTTTTCTTTTTTGTAACCTGTAATTCATTTGTGTTTTGTGGTGCAATAAAGTATATACATACATACATACATACATAACAATGCCGCGAGCAAGACGATCAAATGTTTCCTGCTACAAAGCTACGGATTGACGTGATTTATTGGATAGGTATAGTTGAGAACCTGGAGGGTGACAAAGATTTCCCGCGGGATGTTATGAACTAAATCCACGCAGACGAAGTCGCGGGCATCAGCTAGTACTTAATATTACAGTTTAGTAGTGTCCGACCAAAGGTCGATTTCTGGTCGAAGCCGAAGCCGATTAATCGGCTATCGCCACAACCTCCGGCCGAAGCCGAAACCGAAGCTGAAGGTTGATCAACCCTGAGAAATTCCTTTCAACATTGGCTAAAAGTGACTAAAATACTTATACTTATTTTATTTTTTTAAAGTTTGTGTTGACTGTAAGTATAGTACTCATAATAAATTATAACTTAACCGATGAAATGAGATAACCTTGCAACTTGTCAAAAATAATAACACTTTGAAATAATTCCTTTGTGCCCTCTGCCCCCGCGCGTCACCTTTTCCATCGCCCTTCACAATCGTAACAGTTCGTTCAATTTTGGTGCATGCTAGAAACCTTCGGTTTCGGCCAAATACTCGGCCAATTTTGGTCGAAGCGGAAGGTTCGGCCAAAGGTGGTATTTTTTGGACACTAGAAGACATGAAGAGTTCAAAAGTATTCCTGCTCGAACGTCATAATGAAATAGCTCTGGTAACAATAGCTTCTGTTTAGATAGTACTTACAATAGGTTTAAAATAAAGAAACTTACCAATTATAGCGAAAATTTTTCCACATGGAAATATTTCTGTTCTGGGAAAAATTTAACCTAACCTAAAGCACTTCGGATATGGAATTGACACTGAAGCTCCTGTAATAAAGGTAGATACGCAAACCAGATAGCTATCCATAATGCGCTGGTAGTTTAATCTATAGATCGAAATAACGAAAGCTTGTTGCATCACAGATATGAACAATTACTCACTACTGGAGATCCCATTATATAGGATTGAGCGGGAGTTACAATCGAAAAAACGAGTCGAAACAGGCCTGTGTGAAAGCTGAGGGCCAACGGACCCATCATAAATTTGGAGAACCGACCAGTAACAAAATAAAAAGCTACAAAGTAAATCTCTTTATGATAGCAGGAAACACAAGTACTACAGTAAGAAGTTTTTATAATTTTAATCAAAAACAGACCTATAAATCTTAAAATAAATATCAATGGAGTTCTAAGAAGGTATCATGCTGATAACGTGAAAGTCCTATTAATTGGAAGTCGTGTTCTCTATAAACAAACATTTATTAATCTGTGGATAGGGTAACAACTCAGAGTGAGCTATAATTATTATTGTTGTATCAACCCCTTTTCCGCGCGAAAATGTTTTGACATTCTTTAAATAGAAAAATATGGTAAAAGAAGTTGATTATCAGCAACCACGCCTATTTTCTACGAAGTTTTATTAAAAATATGTAAAAACTCACACATAAATGTGTGACTGTGATAGTAGTATCCTACTAATATTAATTACGTTCTATTAATTAAATACAGATAATAGTTTGTGAGGATGGATGGATGGACGTTTGTTACTTTTCATGGAAAAACTACTGGACGTATTTTGATGAAACTACAAAATGCTCATAGATACATCAGAATAGTGCATAGGCTATATCTTATCCCGGAGAACGGGAATCAAAAACCCTAAATTCGAACGGACGAAGTCAGCTAGTTCCATACGTTCATGTTAAAACTTAAAAGAAGTTGGTTAGTTCTATGAATCCTAATTCGCACTTTTCAATTACGGTCACTTGAATTTACAAGCGTAGCTGTAGACGTCAGGGGCTGTTCAATTGGCGTGTTCTATTATTTTTGCAATTACCAGCAATTGCAGGCGGCCGCACGGTAGCCTGCTCGTGTAAGTTGTACATGTACACCACACTGATATCACGTCGTTTTATTACTTACGTACCAAGAAAATAGTCACGTCTACAGTGTAGGTGAACTACAATGTGACATATTGATCTATAATCCCTGCTGATATTCAAAACGATTCCAGGGGATATAATCACACTAATAAAGGCGAAAGTTAGTGTATGTTTGTTACTCTTTCACGCAAAAACTACAGGACGGATCTGGCTGGAATTGGCTGGAATGGAGATAGATTTTACCCTAGATTTACACATAGGCTACAAAATTAAAGGGTTGCTGCGGGAATCAAAAACCTTAATCCACGCGGACGAAGTCGCGGGCATCGTGTAGTAGAGTGTAGTAGGCAATAATCCCGTTTTCACTCACTAGACTTTTGAAGGAGCTAATGTAGAGTAATCTATCGAACCGAAAAAGTGGTTATGTACCCAAGATCGAACTGGCACGGGAATCATTTTTTATAAATGCATGATGCTGATGCATTAATACAGTGGTAATATTTTGTCAAATTTTAAACTGGAACAAAATTATCTTTTTATGAATGACTAGCTGATGCCCGCGACTTTGTCCGCGTGGATTTAGTTTTTAAAGTCCCTCGGGAACTCCTTGATTTTCCGGGATAAAAAGTAGCCTAGATGTTGACCCGAGTAATAAGCTACCAAGGTATAAAATTTTGTAGAAATCTGTGCGGTAGTTTTTACGTGAAAGAAGGACAAACAGACAAAAATTAAATAAAAATCTGTTTTGGGCTCAGTATCGATAGTAAAGCATCCCCCAATTAAAATTTTCAAAATATATTAAATGTACAGAAATCTTCCAGTTACAGTTTTATTATATGTAGGTATAGATTGCTTGATTAATATCGCTAAACTCAATTAAACTCTATTCTCCTCTCTTTAACTCTAGCTTGCCTATGATCCAGGAAACTTAAAAATTTTATTCAAGACTGAAGTGAAGCTCGAATATCGTATATTTACTAATATTATAAAGGCAAAAGTGTGTGTTTGTTGGTTTGTACTTCAATCACGCCGCAACAGAGATACGGATAGACGTGATTTTTTGCATGGGTATAGTTGAGGACCTGGAGAGTGACATATGCTCTTTCTAGGGTTTTATCCCGGAAAATCAGAGTTCCCGAGGTATTTTAAAAACTAAATCCACTCGGTGGAAGTCATAGGCGTCAGCTAGTATTTTATAAAAAAAAAACGTTGTACAATTCCATGTTTTCATCCAATAATAAAAAGCGTGATACAAAACGGTGTGGTGTGCGGCCGCATTTGTTTTATAAAATCACTTTTACGGCGGCGTAAAGCGCTATGTGGCACGACCCTTACATGTGACGTCACAAAATATGGCAGTATAAATAGATTCAAAAAAGGGTTTTGCTTCTAATTGTGTTCAAGATACAGATATCAAAACAGAAGCTAAATTTTTTTTGTCTGTTTGTTTGTCCTTCTTTCACGTAAAAACTACCGCACAGATTTCTACAAAATTTTATACCGGGGTAGCTTATTACTCGGGTCAACATCTAGGCTACTTCTTATCCCGGAAAATCAAGGAGTTCCTGAGGGACTTTAAAAACTAAATCCACGCGGACAAAGTCGCGGGCATCAGCTAGTTGCAAATATAATAGCGTTTGTGTCCGATCATAGAGCAATGACGCACATCTGCAAATTTGTATGTCCGTTCTCTTGGGTTGCACGTGGTGCTTAGAGGATATTAATCAAGCCTGAGGCGATAAAATCAACAGGAAAAAGAATAACTGAAAAGGGAAAAGTGTCCACATCTTGAAAACTTTTAAACCGATTTCGAGGAAAACCTCACTGTTCCCTAAGTTGAAGTTAATGTAAGCAAATAAAAAAAAAGTATGATTACGATCCGATTAATAGTTTTGGAGAAATGCGTAGACAAACATCCATAAATACATACAAAAATACATACACGTATAAAATTTTGTACTGATATTTGTTTGGTAACACTAATAGGTTATCGTGAATATTTTGCAGTTCCAATAATATTACGTAAACGTGTCGAATTGATAACCTCCTTTTTTTTTTGAAGTAAGTCAAAAATATCTAGAAACTACTTGGATTTCGAAGACAGATAAAATCTTTTTCATAAGAACCTTTAATGTGAATTGAATTTACGAAAACTAGACTTTTATTAAATCGCCATACTTATACATATTAGCAGAAATTAAAGTAATGAATGCACTTTGTATGTGCAATGTCTATTTGTAATAACTAATAACTTATTTGAACTTTAACGCAAAAAGTTTTTCTGAGAATATAGATCAATCTAGAATATGAAAACGATGAAAAGAAATCAATTTCGAGTGAATCGGTTATTCCTGCAACTTCGTTGTTAAAAAATCGGACATTTTACTGTGTAGGCAAGTGTAAGCTTTAAGCAACTTTCAACATGCTAGATATCTCTATCTATAGTTTCCTTATTAAAGTTATTAACGTGAATACAGCCTTTACTATCGTTTAAAACACTATACTTACTTATAATTAATTAATCACTTTAATACCAAGAATAAAGCAATATTCTTAGTGCGTTATAAGAATACATAAATTCTTAGAATTCATCTAGGAAATAGATAACTTAATCGACTAGTAAACACGCACTTGGTTGCTGACAGTGACCTAAGTAATGATAGCGCAAATACTACAGTTACTAAGGCAAATAGAAAAAACTAAAATCAAATGCGTATCGACAGTAGACACAGATGTACAATATACAAGCCTAAGGAAAAAAGAGGAAGAGTTGTCCTAAATGCAATATCAATTTATAGATTGTTCATTTCACAGACAGCTACAAAAAAGGTAATTTTTTACATTATCAAATCTAAAACGACAAAAGCGAATTATATATTTTCCTCAATCATTAAACCTGGAAGCTAAGCTATTATAAAGTCGTTAAAAGTTAATTAATCTAAATGAGTATAGGTACTGGCACAATTTCCAAGCCTTTAACATACACTTAGGTCTTACGACGTTTGTCTGGCTCTACACGTTCCCATTATGTTAATAATATGAATCTACGTGATGAGGAGATCCGTAGAAGAACTAGAATTACTAGTTAGCTCAAAGAGTAGTGATGCTGAATATTAACAATATCATTGGCAATTGGCATAGACTGGACTTGGACATTGAATTAAATCAGAAACTCAGACGACTAAGGCCGCATTTCTGCACACGCGGCGCGTGGCGCGGCGAAACTCAAACATACGGCTAAGTATGAGAGCGTTCACTTGGCCGCCGCGCAGTTGCGCCCGCCGGGGTGCCCGCCTGAACCCGCGTGAAAGGTCTCATACTTGGCCATAATATGTTTAAGTTCACCGCGCGACGCGACGCACCACGCGCCGCGTATGCAGAAACGCGGCCCAAAAGATATCGAGATCCCATGACGCTGGAATTACATCCCCACATCAAAACACTCAGTGCTGCAGAAAACTACATGAAAACCACTGAGTACATGAAGGTGGATTATGGAATTTCTATTACATACGTCCTACAAGTAAAAGTTGAGCTTGAGATGACTAAGCAGAGTAGTGCGAAGTAGTAGTAGGCCAACCTGTGGTTCTTAAGACAAGTCAAGGCGTAGTCTTACTTTTTAGGGTTCCGTACCCAAAGGGTACCAACGGGACCCTATTACTAAGCCTACGCTGTCCGTCCGTCCGTCCTTCCGTTCGTCCGTCCGTCAGCGGGCTGTATCTCGTAAACCGTAATAGATAGACAGATGAAATTTTCACATATTATGTATTTCTATTGCCGCTATAACAACAAATAATAAAAATTAAATTAAATTAAAAAAATTAAATTAAAATGGGTAGGTGGGTAGATGGAAATCTTTTAATTTAATTGTTTTAACGGAACCCTAAAAGAGCGAGGCCCGACTCGCACTTGGCCGATTTTTTATATTAAAACCCACATCTTGGCCTTCATGAAATAAATGAGTTTGAATTAGAAGGAGCCAATTTAGCAGTTCAAACAGTTCAGTTTGAACGATTTTGTCGGATATCAGAAGACGCACAAACGCAGAGAACTGCTAGCTACAGCCAAGACAACAAATCTTTATGATTGGATAACACAGTAGTAGAAGTTAGAACAACGTAGTTATTTAATGTATTGAATATTTCTATTGATACCAACTACTAACATACAAGCACATATCGTTTTGAATTAAGTAATAATTTTACTGATAAAGAAAAACATGTGACGGTAACGGTTCATGTTTAACGCTGCCAAATTAATTAAAGGACGTAGATAAAAACTTTTACTCACAAAAACTGCCGTTCACGTCAAACAATATTATCAATTATGTAAACGCGTTGCATATATGGAAGTTACAGTTTGTAGAAGATAACATAATAGCCAGTCGCGTTATCACCGCCGGTTTACGTACCTCGAGCTGTTAAGAAGTGAGGTTATCATGGATGTACTGTGGCTATATTATAGAAATATCCACAAATACACGAGCTCTTTAAGTCCGATTAAGTTATCAACGCAAACACAGACGGGTGGACTGAACAGACAAATAATTTTCCTCAAATAACGCAGTTATTGTCTCGTGTCTGGAACTAAAACTGTGCCTTTGACTAATTGAATCGGGGTATGTCTTTTTAGTCACACAAGAAGTCGAAAGATCACAAGGCTGCAAGTTGAATTACCTCACGTGGTTTTATCAGCTGATAAACGTAAAGCGTCTGGTCACGTCTGGCGTTCTTCCAGCCGCTGTTAGTAATGTCATAAATATCAGGGTTCGAAAATATCCGATATTTATTATAAATATCAAAATATCGGATATTTGTGATATATTATATCCGATATATATCAAGTTTGATATATATCAATTTTGTATGAAAGCCATATTAATATTTTACTATATTATTTATGAATACTATTTGCATATGTGCATATACATTTTTTTTTTTTTTTTTTTTATTCGATGACAAGTTAGTCCTTGACTGCGATCTCACCTGATGGTAAGTGAAGATGCAGTCTAAGATGGTAACGGGCTAACTTGGAAGGGGATACATACTAAAATTATGATAAAAACTAAAATGTTTTAATGTTTTATTTATTTAGGTACTTAAAATCAGACAAATGAAACCAAAACATAAAATTTTATTTTAGATCAGGCAAAATCAACTAAAAACATAAAATCTTATACATGTATATCAAAAACGCAACTCAAAAACATAAAACCTTTTTTTATAAATTCTAATCAGTCAATGGTCATACCTACACTTATGTAACAAAACAAATTAAAAAAAATCCATTGATATATATCATCGAACCCAGTTTGATATATATATCGGATATATATCGGATATATATCGTGATATATATCCATTGATATATATCCTCGAACCCTGATAAATACACACATCAAAAGTGTCTAGGGATCAACATATATTTTTGCAATAACTTTTCTCCTGATTGATATTAATTAAAATTTTCTTTAAGGATTCATCAAATGAAGTGTTTTCGTTTGTCACAGTAACGATAAACCAAGTCACCTTTGCATTAATAAAGAAATTTGCCATTTTCCTAATAAAGGGATTTTTGACATTTGAACCACTAACATTAAAGTTCGAAAAAAAGACTGAAATAACAGTTTTTTTTTAAATTTTATTGGGTAACTTAAACAATTAATAATTCGTGTTTCTACCGCGAACACTAACAAAACAAGAACATCGGTTTGGCATACTCAAAATGAGTTCATCCAAATCACGCTGTGGAATGGCCGCCCATGTTCGTTGCAACAACAAAAAAAGGTCTTCTTGCCACTGGATACCCTCCATATTCGGCAGAGCTCTTCTCTGTAGCATATCCCATGCATGCTCAATCGGGTTCAAGTCTGGCGACTGAGCAGGCCAGGGCAGGACATTGATGTTAGCTGCGGCGAGAGTCTGTCTTACAACTCTTGCGGTGTGCGGTCGTGCATTATCATGCATTAACTGAAATAAGGGACCGATTTGCACTTGTAGAGGAACGATGACGTCTGATACAATCGTCTCAGCATAAATTTGAGCGTTGAGGTTGCCTCTGATCCAAATCAACTCAGTTCTTCCGCCGATCCAAATACCCGCCCATACCATGATGGTTCCACCACTATAAGGATGGACTTCCTGGCAGGATTTAATCGCTGATTATGAAATTATGAAATGCACCAAAAAGGATCCATATAAATTTATAAAATCATAAATTTATTACAAAGCCACATCTCAATCTCAAGAAATCCGCATAAAAATGCTTGATCCCTAGACACTTTTGATGTGTGTATGTTAAAATTTTTTATGAAACAGCTATCACGCGATTGGGTTATGCGAGTTGTCAAATATTTCATATGAATGACAAACATACTTGCGCAACGTAATTTCAGTCGCCAGATAGACATAGTTCCCATAGTAGAAGTGTCACTATCACTTATCATCAAATCACGATTAAAGAATAAACTTTAACAGGAACAATAAATATTTATTTATCAATCTATTTAATAAATCTTAACTATGTAATTAAATTGATTCCAAGTGAAGATCTACGGAAAAACAACAGAACAAGTTTTTGGTTAGATAACAAAAATCTACAACATGTACGTTCAATGTTTGATTTGCTTGTATGTTACCTAATTAGTAATTAGGATTTTGTACAAATATTGTAATGTAGCAACGACTTATGATTAACTGAATTTTAAGATCATCGTAGCGTGTTTTAGATAGAATAGAATAGAATTATTTTTTATTCAAATAAACTTTTTACAAGTGCTTTTGAATCATCGATGAGT
This sequence comes from Oeneis ivallda, assembly GCA_029955525.1. Lineage (NCBI taxonomy): Eukaryota > Metazoa > Arthropoda > Insecta > Lepidoptera > Nymphalidae > Oeneis > Oeneis ivallda. Next base: position 16,385,276 of record JARPMR010000024.1, on the reverse strand, counting down.
CTACCACTGGTTCTTCCTGCCGAGAAGAACCAGCAAGAAACTCGGCGGTTGCTCTTTTCAAAACAAGTTTACAATACAATAAATACTATGCTATGTATGCAGTGTTTCCACAATGAGGGAAGTTGCAAAAATGCATACCTACTAACAATGCAATATACCCCAAAATTGGCAGACATAGCCCCGCCCCATTCCCGCCGGTGGTACCCGTTCACGAGCATGACGCATGATCCAGCCGTTGCTTCGCTCAACCATATTTGAGGGAACGCAGCAACCCGCATCACACGACACCAACACAGAAATGTTTAAAGAGTGCATGACATACTTATGACGGGCAGACAGAAAGTAGCCCTATTCCCGCCGGTGGCACCCGTCCACGAGCATGACGCATGACGGAAAGATCGGTTCAGCAGTTAAGGCGTGAATAGGTTACGACTTACGAATACAAGCATATGCATTTATAATCTGCATGAAAACCTTGCATAAGGGTAACTAACGTATTTAAGTTGATAAAAATATGCTGACGCGGACTTTTCTGCATAGACCTATCCCACCACCATACATTGTTTTGTTATTATTAGGGATTAGGCAGCGTTTTCGATGAAAATTTCCAGACCGCTTAACTTTTTCTGACATTTTCAAGAATTATCTTCATATTTCAACCAATTTACACAGTACCTTAAAACCTTCCTCATGAATCACCCAGTCTATAGGGGAAAACCGCATGAAAATCCGTTCAGTAGTTTTTGAGTTTATCGCGAACAGACAGACAGACTTGGCGGGAGACTTTGTTTTATAATTTAGTGATTATAGTATTATTGTATGGATTCAGTCGCAAATTTTATTATTATCCAATCTGAATGCATGAATTATTTGCGTGATACAAACTTATGTCATTGTATTTTCTTTAATATTAAGCAATGCTATATTGCCTCCATTGTAGATTCTGCGATGATAAGTATTAACGGTAGAATATTTTTTATCTCACCGATGTGAATGAAAGACTTGCTCAAATTAAATTAGGTCACTAAAAATGTTAATATTCCTGATTTAAGGATTTTGCTTTTTTTTTGTATAGCCTTGATACTCAAAAAAACCCGGCCAAGCGCGAGTTGGAATTGCTCACCGAGGGTTCCGCACTCCAGTAGTAAAATTAAAACGATAATATAATTTTTTTATTAATTGTTAACTTTGTTTATAGAGGTTTCGGCTTCGCTCACGTTAAGTTGGATTTTTGAAACCCCTATTTTAACCGCTTAACGGTTGAATTTTCAAAAATCCTTTCTTAGCGGATGCCTACGTTATAATGGGTAACTGTTTGCCAAATTTCATCCTGATCCATCCAGTGGTTTGAGCTGTGCGTTGATAGATCGGTCAGTCAGTCACGTTTTCCTTTTATATATATTCAGATATATCAAAAAACCTATGCTATGTTTTATTTTTCCTGTAAAATATACAGTATTTTTTTCGACATTATGCCCGATTAATCAAAAACTATTATATATAAAAATAAACAAAAATCTGTTTTAGAATGTAGGTACATGTAAAAGGCCTTTCGATACCCCACTCGGTATAATAATCTTACTTTTAAATTTCAAAACCCCGATTTTTCCCCCTTTTTTACTTAAACTAAAAATATTTTTCGTTTTTTTTCATCCCAATGATATTGGGCCACTATTATATTATGTATGTATTCCTTTCATGTCGATAGCTTTAATAGTTACTAAAATAATCGACTGTGACAGACTGACGGACGGAGAAAGTCTCACCATAAGGATTTCATTTTACCATTTTGGTACGGAACCCTAAAAAGACGGTCAGCTTAATATTTTTTTAAAGGTACAAATTTTTTTACCGAGCAGGATTATCCTAGTTCATAAAATAATAGCGGTGTTATGTTAAAGAGTAGACGATTGGAAGACTTCACAGAGCATTAAAAGGAATGTTGAAATCAATAACTACATATTTATAAATGTCGGTAAGCGAAGACTATCAGCCAAAGAGGAATGGAGATAAAACTTTGCATGATATAACACTGCGAAGTTCGTCCGTAATAATATTAATTAATATCTTAAAGATTACCTTTGAAGTTTGAACCCAGCATCAACACGAATCTAATTACCGTTATAAGCCTCAGAACTAGGTAAAATGATGATCAATGTTTCATATTATGCTAAATGCGAAGTTACAAAAAAACTTTAGTGGGATTATAATTATGTATTAATAGAAAATAATTACAAATATAAACATACACACGAGTATTGATGTATGTATGTAGGTATGAATTAATATGAAATTAAAAATACTGTACTAATTCCTAAGGAGGAGGGGACGTATGCACGCAGGAATTGGCAAAGGAAAAAGGAAACGGAACGCGGAAATGAAATAAGGAGAGGGAGCTGAAACTGAAAGGAAAACGAAATTTGAAGCGGCAGCAGAAACGGAAGGGAACCGTAAGGTAAGCGAAAACTGAACTTCAAAGAAGGAAAAGGAAAACGTAATTCGAAACACTAGCGGAAGTTTAAAGGCAAATGGAAACGGGACTGGAAACGAAAACGGAATTGGAAACGTAATGGGGATGGGAACGGAAAAGTTTTTAGTATCAAACCGCAAGTAAAACCGCATGCAGACGGACGGAGGCCGAACTTAGCGAAACTATGAAAATTCCTTCATGAATTTTGTGACTTAGAATTTAGACTTACATAAAGTCTTCTAGATCAACCACATTGGTGTATTGGCATGCCTGACCATCGACGTTGTAACACATGCTGTTGTAATCCCATTCTGGTCTTTGATGGCACGGTAGATTAGTCTGAAACTCCGGTGCTGGTTGAGTAAACACCACATGTTGTTGTTCTGGTGTTTGGTGGCAACGTAGATTACTTTGAAAGTCGTGGTTCACTGGTTGTAAATATGTTACATTTTGTGGATAGTACTGTTGTTGAGGTATATCTTGAACATAATTAGTTCTACTATAGCACTGCACTGACAAATCACTGTAGCCATTGTATACATCGTAATTACACGAATTGTTCACTGGCTGTCTAGACCACTGACTGGTCATTATAGGACACTGCAGTTTCCATCCTGTTTCTTCGAAATTACCGACCACAGGACATCTCTGCGTGAGAGGATCGCCGTTTACGAACATATTTGTTTGAGTTAGACATAAATGATCTATTAAAACAGACCATCGGGCTATATAATCATCGAGCGACTGATAGCACCCAAGATGTGCTTATCTTGCCCGTTATAGCTGGCATGGTAGCAAAATTGATACCTAACAACTCTTGCTAGATAACGCGGCGCTTGCTGGATTAATTTCAAACCTACCTGTCGAATGAAAATGATATGAAGTTTTGCAAATAATTTAGTGAATACATTGTGTTTGTTCCGATGTAGCATTTAATATCATGAACTTTCAATGATCATCTTAACAGTTGAAAATGTCCAACTTCTTGACAAAAACCCACCTTGCTCAAATTGAGTCTATGTGCTGCGTTAGACTTCCTAATGTAATTCCTCCTTCCTTCATCATCCTTCCGGAAGCATCCTTCGTATACATTAATTTAATTAGGCACAAAACATGCTCCTGATAAAATTATCGCCTTTTATAACACAGTACTTAAATACAAGAAGACTTTTTATCAGTGATTAAAAATTACATTGAGTCTCCCATTTCCGAAACCTGATGATATCATTTTTCAAGTGTTATATTTTACATGTTGGTTTGATAATGCCTTCGCAATACACACATGCTAACCTAAATTGAATAAATATGATATTGGCACCAAAAATTCTCTGGCTATGGGTTGTAGTAATACTCATTACTGGAAGATTACCGTTTCTAATAAATACTTTTATGCCTACGAAAGTCGCACCATGTGCCTCAGTTTTTTATGATATGCAGGCCAGGCGTATACTTTGTCACCAGGAGCAAACCGGATTTTCTTAGTCTAATTCTAAATTACACACATCAAAAGTGTCTAGGGATCAACATATATTTTTGCAATAACTTTTCTCCTGATTGATATTAATTAAAATTTTCTTTAAGGATTCATCAAATAAAGTGTTTTCGTTTGTCACAGTAACGATAAACCAAGTCACCTTTGCATTAATAAAGAAATTTGCCATTTTCCTAACAAAGGGATTTTTGACATTTGAACCACTAACATTAAAGTTCGAAAAAAAGACTGAAATAACAGTTTTCTTTAAAATTTTATTGGGTAACTTAAACAATTAATAATCCGTGTTTCTACCGCGAACACTAACAACACAAGAACATCGGTTTGGCATACTCAAAATAAGTTCATCCAAATCACGCTGTGGAATGGCCGCCCATGTTCGTTGCAACAACAAAAAAAGGTCTTCTTGCCACTGGATACCCTCCATATTCGGCAGAGCTCTTCTCTGTAGCATATCCCATGCATGCTCAATCGGGTTCAAGTCTGGCGACTGAGCAGGCCAGGGCAGGACATTGATGTTAGCTGCGGCGAGAGTCTGTCTTACAACTCTTGCGGTGTGCGGTCGTGCATTATCATGCATTAACTGAAATAAGGGACCGATTTGCACTTGTAGAGGAACGATGACGTCTGATACAATCGTCTCAGCATAAATTTGAGCGTTGAGGTTGCCTCTGATCCAAATCAACTCAGTTCTTCCGCCGATCCAAATACCCGCCCATGCCATGATGGTTCCACCACTATAAGGATGGACTTCCTGGCAGGATTTTAATCGCTGTTGGCGTCCAGGGGTTCTCCAGTGTCGTATACGTCTTGTATCCGGTCTCATACCAAAACGAGACTCATCAGAAAAGCACACGAAACGCCATTGTTCTTCTGCCCAATTTCTGTGTTCAAGAGCCCATTGATATCGAATCCTACGATTGTGCATTGCTATAGGTGGTACCCGTAGCGGTCTTCGGGAATGAAGGTTCACTTCATGCAAGCGGTTTCTGACTGTTTGGTCGCTAATTAAGTTCCCTGAAGAGTGATGAAGCCTCACGGCTAACATCATGGCGGTTATTGTTGGAGCTCTTCGAGTTAAGATTTGAATGTATCGGTCTTGTCTCCGTGTGGTGCAGCGATACCGTCCTCCATGGCGCTCAGCCACGGTACCAGTGCTTCGGTAACGTGTCCAAAGTCGACTGATAACACTCTGACTTGTATTCAGAGCTAAAGCCACAGTACGTTGCCGGGAACCAGCTTCTATCATTCCCACGGCTCTGAGCATTTCTTCCCTGCTTAAATGACGTCGCCGCTCCATAATAACGTTGGTTTTAATCAGTAGTAGGGAAACAGTAGCACTAATAATGTCTTCAATGCGTTGTATGTTTTTATAGGGAAAATATTGACAGCTGATTTTCATCTTTTACTCGAATTTGATTGACAGTTCCTGATTCAAATTATGAAATGCACCAAAAAGGATCCATATAAATTTATAAAATCATAAATTTATTACAAAGCCACATCTCAATCTCAAGAAATCCGCATAAAAATGCTTGATCCCTAGACACTTTTGATGTGTGTATTTTGGAGATCTCTTTTCTTTCACTCAAGCATACATCTTCAAAATCTCTTTTCTTTTACTTCACCATCCTAAGTCTACCTTAGCATGTAATATTAAAGTCCCTCTTAGTAGGTACCACTATATTAGATAGATTTATGCAAACAAAGTCACATGTATTAATATACAAGTAAACATAAGAGCATTAAAAAGTACCGACAAAGTGACATTGTTGAATATTCTCTTAACATTAGAGGTCAAAATTTTTCTGCTTATCTTGGGACATTATTGGCATTATCTGTGATTGTTATCAAGATATATATCACCTATCACAATAATGACTGTTAAGGATCAATATATAATATTTATATGTTACTGCAGTCAGTCAGACATAGTTAAAAGAAAGTAAGGAAAAAGTCGCTTATAACAACTCAAGTTATCATGGTTTGGGATAATTTTAATAAAGCCCGTCTGATATAAGATATAAGAGTCAAGAGACTGTTAAAAGTCTATTTTATTTTTATACTTACTTAATTCAATAATTTTGAATACATTATGATCTAGTAAAAAAACTTAATTTACACTAGAGTTATTTGATAATTGATATAAATAATAACTTCGCCAAGTAAACTTCAACTTACGAATATTGACGTTTTGACAGTTTTTTATTAGAAATCTGTCAGAACGTCAAATTTTTCATCGGTTAAAGTTTACTAGAACGTTAAACATTGAAGTATCTAAAATGCATAATTCTTAATGCGCCGTCAATTTCTTACCATAACGTTTAGTAGTCAGTTAACCTAATTTCCTTTTTAACTACGTCAACGGCTTACACTAATATGGATACTAGTAATTGTGAGAACACCACATACTACACTAGCGGCACGCTATGATGGCCGGTTTGACGTTTGTCCGCTCATGAAGTTCCGTATTAATTGATAACGACTTTGAAGGAAATAATTGTATTACTTTATTGACGATAGTGATGTGCAGAGATTCATAAATTTTATCGAATGTAGTTTTAGGTTTAGGACTCAAAATAGATAATATTATAGAAAACGAACATATAATTATTAATGTAGGTGATGATAGCAGTGACGACAGTGAAAATAGTAGTATGGACGAATCTGATTAATTATGGCCTTTTGTGGCACCTTTTTTGGTATCTTTTGTATTCATATGTTTCTTGTGTGCATATAAAGTATGTATATTCATTTTCATTCAAATATTCAGTTCGTTCAAATAAATTAAATAAACATATACATTTTTGTTTTATTAAACCTATTTAATCAGGTACAAAAACAAAACTTAATTGTTTTTTGTTCGAGAATAAATTGACATTCCACATCACTATTGTAATGTGTCAAACCGGCCATCATAGCGTGCCGCTAGTGTAGCGGCACGCTATGATGGCCGGTTTGACGTTTGTCCGCTCATGAAGTTCCGTATTAATTGATAACGACTTTGAAGGAAATAATTGTATTACTTTATTGACGATAGTGATGTGCAGAGATTCATAAATTTTATCGAATGTAGTTTTAGGTTTAGGACTCAAAATTTATTTATTAAATTGATTTCTAAAATGTATACAAGTGTAGAAAAATCAGTTTGCACCATTTAAGGGGTGAATGTACTTGTGAATATGAACAATTTTCACTATGTGGACAAACCTCTGAAATCGCAAAAAAATATCAGCTGTTTCATACAAAAGGTAAAATTTTTATTTTTATATGATATATACCACAACTCGGCATTTGGTTTTCTAAATTGAAAATTTTTAAAAATGGAATCTAATACGATCGTCACATAGGATCGCTGGCTAGCACAACTACTACCTCCGGCAAACTCGCGTCAATGCTCAATGCAAAACAAAGCAGTTTCGAATTGACGTTGCTTCGAAAAGTATAAACTGTCAGTGCAATGCGATTGTGATATAGTTTTGACCTGGCTTTGGATTTCAAATATTGATACTGCATTACTGTTGACCCTTGCTCGTTAATTTGGACTCTGTTCAAGCCCTTTGTTGTGGATTTCGTCGATATGACCGAACGTACGCAGAGAACTGTTCTAAATAGTCAGACACGTGAGTTCGTAATACGCCTTCGTAACTATTTCGATCGTGAAGCTCAAAATGGAGGGCCAATTTTACCTATAACGTCAGTGGTTGAACGCGTAGCTGATGCGCTTAATATTGGACAACGAACTGTTAGACGGATAACTAAAAAAAAATATGGCGAGACTGGCACAGAAGAAAATAAACTTCACACACCAAAAAAGAGAAAACGAGCAAAACCAGTCGTAGGCATCGATAGCTTTGATGCCGATGCTATCCGAAGACATGTTTACGGCTACTATTTACAGAAGGAGTATCCAACAAGAAAAAAGTTGGTGCATTCACTGAAGGAAGCTGGATTATTCTTCGGTGGGGAAAGTTCTTTAACGAAGATTTTGAAGACCATTGGATTTCGATACAAAAAATGTAACAAACGCAAAATATTGATGGAAAGATTTGATATAGCGATGGCAAGGTATACTTTTTTACGGCAAGTGAAAGAAATCAAAAATTGGCAAAATGTTGTGTTCTTGGATGAAACATGGCTTAATGCTAACCATACTGTAGGCCGTTCTTGGAACGATGACACAGCAGCATCTACTTCCAAAGTTCCTGTAGGAAAAGGATCGCGACTTATAATTTGTCACGCCGGAACCATCAACGGGTTTGTCGAAGGTTCTCTCATGGCTTTTGCGTCAAAAACCACTGGAGACTATCATGAAGACATGAATGGAGAAAAGTTTACTGAATGGTTTACCTCAATGTTGTGTAGCCTCCCTGAACCATCTATTATAATTATGGACAACGCCCCATACCACTCGATGCAAATTGACAAGCCACCTGCCCAATCCCAAAAGAAAGCTGATATCGTCGCATGGCTTCGTAAAAATGGCGTAGATGCAAACATGAATATGTTAAAAGCGGAATTAGTACGTCTTTTAAAAGAAAACAAACCAACCAAGATCCGATACGTCATTGACGAAATAGCATTAGAACATGGGCACAGAGTTATACGGTTACCGCCTTACCATTGTGAGTATAATGCGATTGAGTTGGTGTGGGCTCAAATTAAGGGATATGCTGCAAGACACAATACAGAACCCCCATTTACCACAAAAAAAATGCTAAAATTATTAGAAGAAGCTTGTGAACATGTGACTAAAGGAGACTGGGAAAAGGTTGTGAATAGAACTGTTAAATTAATAAGGGAAGATTATGAAAGAGATGTGAAAATAGATAATATTATAGAAAACGAACATATAATTATTAATGTAGGTGATGATAGCAGTGACGACAGTGAAAATAGTAGTATGGACGAATCTGATTAATTATGGCCTTTTGTGGCACCTTTTTTGGTATCTTTTGTATTCATATGTTTCTTGTGTGCATATAAAGTATGTATATTCATTTTCATTCAAATATTCAGTTCGTTCAAATAAATTAAATAAACATATACATTTTTGTTTTATTAAACCTATTTAATCAGGTACAAAAACAAAACTTAATTGTTTTTTGTTCGAGAATAAATTGACATTCCACATCACTATTGTAATGTGTCAAACCGGCCATCATAGCGTGCCGCTAGTTTAAGGACAGACTCGCAGGTTTAGTATGAGTTTTTACAGCTCGATAACGATGATAGATGGCACTCGAAGCAGCAACAATATAACGTCAAAGTAAAATCCCATGTTATAGAGCTCAAGTTCGTATGCACATTGCACATACTTTAGCCAGCGCACCAAGCGGAAGCTTTCAGAAATATTAAAAAATAGACTCTAAAAGAATACCTTTTAGGTCCATTTTATTCTGTCATTATATATATTATATATCGCGATGCTTGAAATCTATAAATGTATGTGAGATGTGCAGATCCGTACTAAGGTCACAGCATAGTTTAAAAAAAGATAATGGTCTGATGTGTAGTGTGTACATCAAGAACTAGCACTCGTATTGATACTAGTAATACCAAAGTTGGAATCTAAAGAGACTTTGTTTTATGGCTGATACATCTGAATATTCAATTGTATCTTAGCAACTAAAAGCGTACCAAACACTCAATGGACATAATATGCTTGATATATTTTGCTGTCATAGATAAAATGTTACAAATCATCCACTTAGCGTTAAGGACGTTTTCGTTGCTAAGGTATGTTTCAGTATTCGACGGTTACAAATGATTACAAGAATTATCCAGCCAACGTCTGCAAATATCGTCCAATTTAAGATTAGCATTTTAGTTTCCACTCCTTGCAACAAAACAGCATCTGCTCGTACCTACCGGGGATTATAGTTGATTGCAATTTGCATCCTATTGAAGTACAATATGAGAGATACGATGTCGTTGTTGCATCCATCTCACAATTTAAATTATCACTCTCAAAGTCAAGTATAGCTCAATACATAATAATATTATGTATTCAAATTTCAAAAATTGTCTCGGTTACCCAAGTATTTCTATATGGGAATGCCTTATTTCGGATAATTTATTGATTTCAGTAAAAAAAACAATTTCTTGATAAACGTAACTTTTTTCTTTAATTATTTTTTTAATGAACCTGAACCGCTTTGAAAAATTCTTTTTTGTTTCAAAGGGTCCCATATAAATTTTATCGAAATCAGTCGAGCGGTTTTTAAAATATCAACAATAAATTATATACTTTGTATAGTGGCGCGAGAGTTTGAAGACGATTATATAAAAATAATTTTTATTTGATAAAATAATATGTCAGGATCAAGGTACCAATTGTCTAAAAGTTATTCCAATGATCGTATTCGTATTCGATGACATGAGCGTCAAAGTAAAATAATCCTTGGTCACAAATTCAGTACAACCGATTTTAACATGGAGCGTTATGGAGCGTATCGTACATACCTAGACGTTTAAGAATGCATACACGAAATTGAGCTCTAATTCAATGTAGTTATGGTTTATTTTACTTTGACGTTACGATCAATGGAATAACTAAGACAATCGCACCTCTAGCACTGGGTCCGAAGATAAATTTTTCAAATGGATCCATTTGAAAAATTTACTATCGGACCTATACTAGGTATAGTATCTCGATTCTCTGTGATTTTTTAATTCTCTACATAATCTCAGTAGTCAGTTTATCTAGTAGCAACCTGATAAGCTGAAAAATAGCTCCTCTATCAGCTACAAAAGACACAATAGTTATTTGTGTTATATCATTATATGGGACCAAAGGAATTTTTTGTTCCCCGAGGGCGTTATTTTGAATTCAGAGCGAAGTGAAGGATTCTACAGTAGACTCCCGAGCGCAGCGAGGGATTCTAAAGTAGAATCCTGAGAGTAGCGAGAAATTCAATATACGCCGCCCGAGAACAAAAAATTTTGGCCCCGAATGACACAGACTATTTTTCATCATTACCTATTAGAAAAAGCTAGGAGTATCAACCTACTATGTATACAGTATAGACATTACCAATACGTATAAATAAGTTTAAACAAAACACAAATAAATTTTTATGAAATAATTAAACATTAATATTTATGTTGGAAGTATGGGCGTATATATCTAATCGACAAATTTGATCACGTGACTTATCGAAGACAACAGCTTCTCAAACATTTTTGAATTTCGACACATTTTTGAATTCTCTCTTCTGATTGGTCCGCGTTAGTGCTTTAGTATGCTAAAGCACGAACGCGGACCGATCAGAAGAGAGAAATGAAAAGTCCCATGGGGTTAAAATTAAATTTTGCTCCCGCTATCCTCTGAAGTCAATATTAGTTTTTCGAATAGGTATGATGAAAAACTTGTTCCATTATTAGTTACCTCGTTAGTACTCGTTACCCAGTTTATCTTTTGCTAAGAACCTTATAGTCCCAATTAAAAACTAAAAATACCACATTATTATAAGCTTATTTTTCGGTTTCATTAACATATCATGAATATCCGATACTTTGCTATTTTATTACTATTTAAATAAAAAAATATCGTAAACGTAAACGTAAACGTAACCATGATATGTTTTATGACATTGTTTTATGATCGCTGTAACGATACCAAGGATAACATGGTTTTATAAATGCCATCAGATGTGTTTCTACGAAATGTGTTTTAAATATCGTCGTATCTGCTTTAGGGGCAAAGTTTATAAAAACTCGTTAACTGGCATCAATTAAGTTACTTATAAGTAAGTCACGAGTGAGGAAGATAGATTCTTGACTTGGGTACTTCAACATTAAAGACAAAGTACTTACCTACAAAGCTTACCTATAATAAAACTGTAACTGGATGATTTCTGTACATTGATTATATTTTATAAATTTTAACGGGGGGATGCTTAATTATTATCAATACTCAGCCCACAACAGGTTTTTATTTATTTTTTGTCTGTCTGTCTGCCTGTCCGCGCATCATGAGAAAACTACTGAACGGATTTTCCGGATCAACATATAACATATAGGATAGCTTTTATACTGATAAACAATAAGGTTCCTCCGGGATAGGATAGGGACAAGCATTAATTACAAATAGACTAAATCATTAACCTCCAGACCCCATGTGTTTGTACCACTGTGTTTGTTTGTAGTCTACCCGTGCGAAGCCGGGACGGTCAACTAGTACAAGATAATACTCCAACGGGTGGGATTTGAAAAGGGTTTGAACCTTCGTCCTTTCGATATTCAGGCCGCGCCTTGAAACGTTGCGCTACTGAGGCTTCTAGTTTTTTAATGGGTTTCTAAGATAGGTAAATTCATTTAATTGAAGAACCCAGAACTGCTACCTATAAATAGATGATCTCAAGGTTAAAAATAGCTCACATGTCTTACAATAAATTAGATTTAACACAAACATTTAAGTTATTGTTAAACAAAATTAACATTTAGTAATAATTAGGAACCAGTTCAACAAAACACGCGTCCATATGTTCCAATTCGGCGTGAACATCGCCGGCCTTTATAGTTCAATGAACTCTATAGAATATTCTGGAACTTCACAACATAATATTAAGTAGATATCGTCACTGCAACTACTTCAGTAATTTTGTGGGCAACAATGAATCACAAAATTATAATAAGTATGTATTTCGTCTAGGTTTTTGTGAAAGTTAAAATTACAAACCCTCGCTTAACTTAAATCTTCGACTGTTAACGCATAAATTTTTAAAAATCTAATTAAATCGAATTAATCTTACTGTTTGTTACATATTAACGCCTAAGCTGCTGAGTGCTGACCTGATTTCTACAAAATTGTCGAGGAGTTAGCTTGCACCCTGAAGCGCATAGTATATTATGGTTTTAACGTCAGAATATTCAAGAATTTCCACGGAAATTTAATAAACCTAAATCTATAAGAATGAAGAATTGTAGTCGAAGTATCAGCAGCAAATTATATTTAATTTAATGAATGCGAAAGTTTGTGAGGATGGATGGATGTTTGTTACTCGTTCACGCCACAACGAATGAACCGATTTAGCTGTTTGGAATGGAGATAGCTCATATCTAGGATTAACACATTGGTTACATTTTATCACGGAAAATTAAAGAGTTTCCGCAGAAATTAAAAAACGTTAATCCACGCGGACGAAGTCGCAGGCATCATCTAGTTTAAGAATACAATAATAATAATGTCCTGCCGAAAAAAATATCAGCCATAAATGATCAGCCAGAGATATTATAGTGCACAAGTGTGTGCGCAAACACAGGTGCACTCTCTATTCCCTCATTCTCATAGTCCGATGGGACAGAAATCCGACACGACCGGAGAGAGATCAGGCGCAAGACCGACGGCTTTACGTGCTCTCCGAGGCGCGGGGCCCGGGGGTGACACACCGCCAACTTCCTAACTCCGGGCTAGTACTGAGAGCTTCTTTGGCAGAAAAACCCAATACATTGTTTTTTAACGGCCCGACCTGGGAATCGAACCCGGGACCTCGTCATCTGTAGTCGAACAAGCTAACCACCAGACCGAATACAATTAATATTGTGAAGACGCGACTGGAAAGAACAAGTTCTAATATCAATGGGAAGATGAATTATTATTGTAAAGTACAATCAATAATTCAGTAGACCAAATTGACATTTACAGTGTTGTCAGTTTCTGATGAAAATAAAATAGTGTTGTGACTAAAGGATCCACATCAATGACTTACGGATTACGTCGTGTACCAAAACACTTATTTTTTTATTTACTAAGAAAATTCTAAAATTGTGTTTTTTATAATTGATACAAAAATATTTTGAATAGCATTTATGATCTTATCGAAAATCTGATCTCGTCTTTGTCCGCCTATACTGAGGGAATAAATCAACTTTTAGTACTAAAAATAGATCTTAAATATTTCTATTCGTGCTTTCTTTATTACAGCTTTAAAAAGGTGACCTTTATTACTATTTCTATTACATATTATGTGATCTTATGAGATTTATAAAATGAAATGTAATAGTACAGTACTACAGCTATCACTACCTACTGTACTAGAACATCACTATTACAATAAATATGGCAATATTATTTTACAAAGTGACATTAGCAACTGTCATTTTAGTCTACTGAATTATTGATTCTACTATAGTGAGTATTTAACAAAAGATCAATCTTAATTCACATCAAAGACTGGCGACATACTGATGCCTAGAACTTCTTGGGGTCGTTGATTGTATTTCAGTAATTTGTCTTAATTGGAGTAGTGATCACCTAACGGTTAATTTTATTTTTTATTAAAGTGTTAACCTACACTTAAGGAAATATCAAAATTTTATAAACACAAATCAAAAATGCCGAGGCCAGCGAGATTCGAACTCACATCTCTTGGGAATCGCGCCCGAGTATGTTAGCTTTACACCATAGCCGCGGTCGTGTAGTTCGACCTACATTTTGACGTTATTCTGATATCACCTAACGGTTTCCTATTCGGGAGGTCGCGGGGCAATAAAATATCACATGCTTCAATGGTGATCGAAAACATTATGAGGAAATCTGCACGGTGTGTAAAGTCTGCCAATATTCATTGTGCCAGCATAGTGAGGAGACCTACGCTCGACAGCGATCCGTTGATGATAATGCTGATAATGATGATGACTAATTTTTATTAATAAAATCTTAGACAAAATCCAAAAGCTTATATATTAATACAAGCTGATGCCCGCGACTTTGTCCGCGTGGATTTAGTTTTTAAAGTCCCTCGGGAACTCCTTGATTTTCCGGGATAAAAAGTAGCCTAGATGTTGACCCGAGTAATAAGCTACCACGGTATAAAATTTTGTAGAAATCTGTGCGGTAATTTTTACGTGAAAGAAGGACAAACAAACAGACACGAAATCGTCCAGTTACAGTTTTATTATAAGTACTAGCTGATGCCCGCGACTTTGTCCGCGTGGATTTAGTTTTTAAAGTCCCTCGGGAACTCCTTGATTTTCCGGGATAAAAAGTAGCCTAGATGTTGACCCGAGTAATAAGCTACCACGGTATAAAATTTTGTAGAAATCTGTGCGGTAGTTTTTACGTGAAAGAAGGACAAACAAACAGACAGGAAATCGTCCAGTTACAGTTTTATTATAAGTATAGATATATTAATATGCATATCTTCAATTATAATTATTAGATGTGCTTCCATTTGAAAGCTATTCGTTGTGATACAATCAAAGAGATATTAACAAATTGGCTCCGACTATAAACGCATAGGGATAATAATGTCGCCGATGAGAATCTCTATGTCTATGCTATTTCCATTGACTTCATTGGCTATGGACCTGATAATTACGCAACAAAAACTCCCGAGTGTTTACAAACGTTTCCGTGATCCAATTCATTCACACCTTTTTTATAGGAAATAAAGTTGTTTAACGTTCCGCGAACTAGTCGATCTTATGATAGGTAATAACCTAAATAAGTAAATTGATCTATCTAATATCTATATTATTCTATTTTGCGTCTCTTTTAACCCTAAGAGACTGAAGACTGTACCGCCGGTTTGGGAAACAGAAAGATTTCTGTTGAGAAAATTCGGGAAGAGTCTCTATGAAATATGCGGACACACTTCTACAAGTATCCCTCTGGAAATTCTTTGTTCAAGTTGTTCAACTTCAAAGCACATCAAAATCACTATTAAAAAATAACGAAAATAATTATTAGGAAATCGTCGCCATTTAGGGCTACCTATACCGATATCCCGGACTTTTTCAATACCAGTACTCCCTGAAACATTGGATTTCTACAACTGAACACAGGTATCTTGAGGGTCTTCACAGCACGATCTTGCGCCGCTAGTACTCAGTGGCTGCAGTCCGTTCACAAAGTATGGATCTTCCAACGCTGTTTTCCAATGCGATATCGCCACTGAAGCACCTTTGGTGCCCTTACCTATGTCGGTTTTGTTCGACTCTGCCAAACCTATATCCACTTTGCCTTTGCAATGTGCTATGTTGTTAAGTAGAGCTGTCCTACGAATCTCCACATGCCTAATTAGTAATTTCAACCCGCAGGGATACTTCAACACCGGCTGTGTAACTCTGAGCTTTCTTATGAAACCACTATCACTTTTATCAGGTACTGCACAAAGGTTATGAACTGATTCATTTTTTATGCCAGCTTCAATAACTTTAAGCATTTTAATTAGTCATGGTAATAATATTTTGAATATCTTACTTATTTCTCCCATTGCGTATATAGCAGTCCAAAACACATCATTAATTTAAAAGCCGTAAACGTTGGAAGTATTCCTGATGCATTTTTAACGAGTAGATACAAACGATGATACCGTGTTCAGAATAGCCAGAGTCAACGAACTCCGATTGCAACTTTGTTCGACCCGCAGAACATTACTGATTAGGGACTCTACGTATTTTAAATATTTTAGTACCACAGAACTCTAGCTACGAACTTTTAAAGAGACGAACGGGTTCAGTACTATTAACTTACACAAGCGTAAATTAAAAAAAATATTTTTAAATGCAACCTTTTAGTAGCTACATCATTAGACTCTGGATATCATCTAGGATCAGAGTACTTGTTATGACGAATCAAACTAGCCCAAACTCGATGGGGTTACGTCGTTTTATAACAGAGTTCCGATAGCCATCTTCCGTCTCCATCATCAACACATACATGCAAAATTTCAGCTCGATCAGAAACCGGGAAGTGGGTCTAATTCATCTTGCAAGATTTGACCCAAACAAACATTGCAAGTTAAATAAAAGCTTGCAAAAAATAGGCAAAAGAACATGTTATCTTTGTGTCGGAAAGTACAAGAAAGCCATTGAAGTCGGTGCAGAAAGGGTTCAAAGCCAGGATAAGCAATTGGCCACTTTAAAGTGTTTTCCTCACTGTAAATAACTGAACCTTAGAAGTGCTTTTATCAGTTCTGTCATTATGTGCACACCACTGTTTCAATGAACGGAGTGTAGACTCTAAAGTGTGGAGGGACAATGAGTGTTTTGGTAGTTTTCTCCACCAATGCAATTCAGGCAGGCGTCCAGATCTTCGAAGGTGATGATGGGAATGAGTAGGTGCTTTAGTATTTGGATTCCTTTTGTTATAAAAATGAAATGCCAAGAAATTATTTTATAAGGAACAAAACATTTATTAACTGGCTAACAGAAAACGCGCAGCCTAAATCTGTGGATTTAAAAATCTAGAAGAAAATATCACTTGAGTAACCTGGCAGATTTTAGGTAATTTCGATCGCTAAAGAAACATTTTTGTTAACACATATAATAAGTCTATGAAGACTCAGCACCAGTTAATATCTCCTAAGGATGCCGGAATGGGCGAATGGATGAAATGGGCGGGGCACATAGTTAGGTGTTGGTGTGGCTACCCCGTACCGGGAAACGCAGTGTTGGCAGACCCCCCACCAGGTGGACCGACGACATCAAACGAGTCGCAGGGAGCCGCTGGATTCAAGCGGCGCAAGACAAGACCGAAGCCTATGGAAGTCCATGCAGGAGACCTTTGTCCAGCAGTGGACGTCTATAGGTTGATAAAGAAGAAGAAGAAGAAGAAGGATGCCGGAAAATTATTTAGAAAACTATGTTTATGCTATTTATTTAATTGTGTAACTGTAATGTAAGTGTAAATTGAAAATTGTACATACATGGGTGTTGCAAATAGATCACACGTATGTTTGAAAGTAAAGTAAACAATACACATTATGCGTCTAAATACCCTACCGCAGCTAACAAAACAGCTGATGACCTTGAAACGACTGAACCGATTTTGTTAAAACATATAAGTAAGAATCATCTAAGAACCACTGTTAGAAAACCTGCTTTTAAATTTAAAAAAACCGCACTCTAATTAGTTCACCCGTGTTAAAGCTACGGAGCCACAGACAGACAGACAGACAGACAGACAGACACACATAGCGGTTAAACTTATAACACCCCTCCTCTTTTTGCGTCGAGGGTTCAAAATAGCCATTAAACTAGCGGCAAGCTATGATGGCCGGTTTGACGTTTGTCCGCTCATGAAGTTCCGTATTAATTGATAACGACTTTGAAGGAAATAATTGTATTACTTTATTGACGATAGTGATGTGCAGAGATTCATAAATTTTATCGAATGTAGTTTTAGGTTTAGGACTCAAAATTTATTTATTAAATTGATTTCTAAAATGTATACAAGTGTAGAAAAATCAGTTTGCACCATTTAAGGGGTGAATGTACTTGTGAATATGAACAATTTTCACTATGTGGACAAACCTCTGAAATCGCAAAAAAATATCAGCTGTTTCATACAAAAGGTAAAATTTTTATTTTTATATGATATATACCACAACTCGGCATTTGGTTTTCTAAATTGAAAATTTTTAAAAATGGAATCTAATACGATCTTCACATAGGATCGCTGGCTAGCACAACTACTACCTCCGGCAAACTCGCGTCAATGCTCAATGCAAAACAAAGCAGTTTCGAATTGACGTTGCTTCGAAAAGTATAAACTGTCAGTGCAATGCGATTGTGATATAGTTTTGACCTGGCTTTGGATTTCAAATATTGATACTGCATTACTGTTGACCCTTGCTCGTTAATTTGGACTCTGTTCAAGCCCTTTGTTGTGGATTTCGTCGATATGACCGAACGTACGCAGAGAACTGTTCTAAATAGTCAGACACGTGAGTTCGTAATACGCCTTCGTAACTATTTCGATCGTGAAGCTCAAAATGGAGGGCCAATTTTACCTATAACGTCAGTGGTTGAACGCGTAGCTGATGCGCTTAATATTGGACAACGAACTGTTAGACGGATAACTAAAAAAAAATATGGCGAGACTGGCACAGAAGAAAATAAACTTCACACACCAAAAAAGAGAAAACGAGCAAAACCAGTCGTAGGCATCGATAGCTTTGATGCCGATGCTATCCGAAGACATGTTTACGGCTACTATTTACAGAAGGAGTATCCAACAAGAAAAAAGTTGGTGCATTCACTGAAGGAAGCTGGATTATTCTTCGGTGGGGAAAGTTCTTTAACGAAGATTTTGAAGACCATTGGATTTCGATACAAAAAATGTAACAAACGCAAAATATTGATGGAAAGATTTGATATAGCGATGGCAAGGTATACTTTTTTACGGCAAGTGAAAGAAATCAAAAATTGGCAAAATGTTGTGTTCTTGGATGAAACATGGCTTAATGCTAACCATACTGTAGGCCGTTCTTGGAACGATGACACAGCAGCATCTACTTCCAAAGTTCCTGTAGGAAAAGGATCGCGACTTATAATTTGTCACGCCGGAACCATCAACGGGTTTGTCGAAGGTTCTCTCATGGCTTTTGCGTCAAAAACCACTGGAGACTATCATGAAGACATGAATGGAGAAAAGTTTACTGAATGGTTTACCTCAATGTTGTGTAGCCTCCCTGAACCATCTATTATAATTATGGACAACGCCCCATACCACTCGATGCAAATTGACAAGCCACCTGCCCAATCCCAAAAGAAAGCTGATATCGTCGCATGGCTTTGTAAAAATGGCGTAGATGCAAACATGAATATGTTAAAAGCGGAATTAGTACGTCTTTTAAAAGAAAACAAACCAACCAAGATCCGATACGTCATTGACGAAATAGCATTAGAACATGGGCACAGAGTTATACGGTTACCGCCTTACCATTGTGAGTATAATGCGATTGAGTTGGTGTGGGCTCAAATTAAGGGATATGCTGCAAGACACAATACAGAACCCCCATTTACCACAAAAAAAATGCTAAAATTATTAGAAGAAGCTTGTGAACATGTGACTAAAGGAGACTGGGAAAAGGTTGTGAATAGAACTGTTAAATTAATAAGGGAAGATTATGAAAGAGATGTGAAAATAGATAATATTATAGAAAACGAACATATAATTATTAATGTAGGTGATGATAGCAGTGACGACAGTGAAAATAGTAGTATGGACGAATCTGATTAATTATGGCCTTTTGTGGCACCTTTTTTGGTATCTTTTGTATTCATATGTTTCTTGTGTGCATATAAAGTATGTATATTCATTTTCATTCAAATATTCAGTTCGTTCAAATAAATTAAATAAACATATACATTTTTGTTTTATTAAACCTATTTAATCAGGTACAAAAACAAAACTTAATTGTTTTTTGTTCGAGAATAAATTGACATTCCACATCACTATTGTAATGTGTCAAACCGGCCATCATAGCGTGCCGCTAGTTTAATAAGACTTTTTTTCGTAAGAAAACACCAGATATATTTTTGGATGGGCTGAGTTTTATAGCGCTAGTGTATCTCGTCATCTCTATGCAGAGATCACTAGTAGACAAGGCAGACCTGTGTCGTTTGGGATTACGGTTTTAAATAGATACTAGTTAATAGAATAATATGAGCGGGTATTATGTTGTTGCAAGCAAGGACATAACCAAATGAGTAGGAGATAATATTGATAAATATAATTATAACAAGTACATACAAAATAATATTATCATATCATGTAGTATACCTTTAACATACCTCGGTATGAATTTTGATTAGTCTTTTTTATTAAGTACTAGCTGCACCCCGCGGTTTCACCCGCGTAAGTTTCGATTCCATGGGAATAGCGGGATAAAAGTAACAGCTATAGGTAACAGCTATGTACCCATCAAATTTCATCGCAATCGGTTCATTAGTTTTTCGTGAAAGAAAGTTTGAAGAAGTAGCAAACATAATTATGTACCTACCTCTACAATCTGCTTACTAACACCACAATTTTTAACAGACTTCAAAAAACACAAAAAGAGGAGGTTCTCAACTCGACGCGTATTTTTTTATTTTTAATTTATTTGCGGGCTTTGAACTAGGACAAACAGTTTGAGCGCGGCGACCGAATCAAGAAATTCCGTAACGAAAAAACACCTAACACCGTCGTTCAGTAAGTGTTCAACATTTTAAAGGTCAAGTTTTAAGTCAATAAGTTATAAGTCAATTTAAAGGTCAGTTCTCAAGTAGCTCTATTTGGCGCAGTGGGCGAGCGACCGCTTTCTTTGATGATGTCGCAGGTTCGAGTCTCACTCGCGAAGTAGTGACAGTTCGCTTTTCTTGTTTGTTTGTTTTTAAATTTTTTTTGCAAAATTTTTATTATGCAAAAAAAATATTGCATATAAATATTATAATTGCATAAGTTGATAAAAAATGCTATGCAATAGCTTTACCGCGGCAGTCCCCGAGTGCCACTTAAGTTTTTTTTTTTCGATGTTACTCCATATCTCCGGCAAATCCTAACCGATTTCAATAACTTTTTTTTTATTTGATGATGGAGGCGGAAGATGGCTATCTATGGGAATTCTGTAGTTAATTTACGAATTGGTTGGAGTTGAGGACAAGTCCTCAACTATACCTATGAAGAAATCATGTTGCAGCGTGATTGAAGGACAAACCAAACAAACACTGCATTTATAATATTAGTTAGATTTTAGCTTTCAGAATTTGACTACTATTCTCCTTTTCCCTCCAAATAAGTCAGAGCTTTGTTAGGAGTACTACAACAATAGTATAATGGTAGGGCTTGAACCTTCAACTTTTCAGTTTTCAGTCAGGACCTTTAACCGTTGGGCTAAAGAGGCTATGTCCAGCTTCAGCTTGTTGAAATTGGTTCCAAGTATCATTTCCATGAAGCAGTGGTAGCCTCGTGGTTAGGACTGTGATCGATGTGTGTCGATCCCGGGTACGCACCTCTGACTTTTCGGAGTCAAGTGCGTTTAAGCAATTAAATATCACTTGCTTCAACGGTGAAGGAAAACATCGTGAGGAAACCTGCACACCTGAGAGTTGTGCGTAATGTTCTCGAAGGTGTGTGAAGTCCGCCAATTCACATTGGGCCAGTGTGGTGGACTATGGCCTATAACCCTTCTCTGAGAGGAGACCTGCGCTCAGTAGTGAGCCGTTGATGGGTTGCTAATGATGATTGATGATCATTTCCTAACCCCTAGTGAGATTATTACAGCGGGTTGCAATCTGTTCAAAAAATAAGACCTGCATACATCATACCCTAACTATTAAAAAGTACCTAAGAATCATTCTTTGTATAATTCTGTGAATGTTCCATCTTTTCCAAAAACAAATTCCTTCATCTTTAGTATTTTTTTCGTCAATAAATTCTAGCACCACTCTACTTAACACTAAAAATAGGTGATATACACATGAAGAATAGTGTACTAGATCGTTCAATAAGTCCCGAGACTAACTTGGAAATAGTGTATATATTAAAAACTCTTTTTGATTTTTAAAAAATACTGGCCTTCAATAAAAGATATGTGTAAAATTTTTAAAAATGGAACATAAAAATATTGATTTTGCAGACATTTAAGTGACGCTACGTTTGTAGTTTCGATACAATGGAAAAAAACGAGTTTCGCGTGTTGATAAAACATTGTTTTTTAATGGGAAAAAATACAGTTGAAGCACAGCAATGGCTTATAAAATGTTATGCGGGATCAGCTCCCTCTAAAGCAACCATTTGTCGGTGGTATGCCGACTTCAAACGCGGTCGCATGGACACAAATGATGGGGAACGCTCAGGTCGTCCAAATGAAGCAGTGACTCAACAAAATATTAACCAAGTCCTCAAAATCGTAATGGAAGATCGGAAGATAAAAGTGCGCGAGATAGCCGAGATAGTGAAGATTTCAGCTGGTTGTGTTTTCACTATTTTACATAAAAATTTGGCCATGAAAAAGCTTTTTTCGAAGTGGGTGCCGCGTTTGCTTACAACTGATCAAAAGGAACAACGTATCAATGATTCAGAGCGATGTTTGGCGCTGATGAATCGTAATAAAAAGGATTTTTTACGTCGGTATGTGACAATGGATGAAACATGGATACACCATTTTACTCCGGAATCCAATCGGCAGTCAGCGGAGTGGAGAGCGGCTGGTGAAAGCCGCCCGAAGCGGCCAAAGACTCAGAAATCGGCCGGTAAGGTTATGGCGTCTATATTTTGGGATGCGCATGGAATACTTTTCATCGATTTCCTTGAAAAGGGGCAAAATATAAATAGTGACTATTACATGTGCTTATTGGAGCGATTGAAGTACGAAATTGCGGATAAACGGCCTCAAATGAACAAAAAGAAAGTGGTGTTTCACCAGGACAACGCGCCTTGTCACAAGTCTGTGAGAACGATGGCCAAAATTAATGAATTGGGCTTTGAATTGCTTCCTCATCCCCCTTATTCGCCAGACTTGGCCCCAAGCGATTACTGGCTGTTTGCAGATCTCAAAAAAATGCTCCAGGGTAAGAAATTTGACTCAAATAGTGAAGTTATCACAGCAACGGAGGCTTATTTTGAAGCCAAAGACAAATCGTTCTACACGCATGGGATAGAAAAGTTAGAAAAACGTTGGAGGGACTGTATCGCTCTTGGAAGAGATTACGTTGATGAATAAAAAATAATTTTATAAAAAAAACCTTGTTTTAGTACTTAGTCTCGGGACTTATTGAACCACGTGTTAATTAGATAAGAGGTAGATAAGGAGGTAACTCAACATAGATTTATAATACTTCTAAGACAGCAATGTGACCACTAGCAATATTTGCAGGATAGCCCTGGTAAGTCAACACTGTATACAGTTAGAACTGTGCTAAGTTGCTAACACTCATCATCATCATCATCATCACTGCTGAGCAGTGTCCTTTCAGAGGAGGATAAGGTTGGAATCACATCTGTGTGGATCGATTCGCATTTTGTCCATACAAAACTGTCATTTTTCATAGTTGTGTACGCATCAATTCAGCTTTTCGATGTGTACAGGACTCTATTAAAAATGTCAGTTTTTAAGGACAAAATGCAAATCATGCGCACAGATGTGATTCCAGCCTTATAAGCCAACACACTGGCCCAGTGCTAATTGGAAGACTACACACCTTTGAGAACATTATGGAGAACTTTTGGTGTGTAGGTTTCCTCACAATGTTTTTTCTAATGGGTGGGTAAATAGAACATTCTAATGGGTGTTTAGGCTTGCTTTTTTAATTAGAAAGATTAAGTTGGATAATTAACAAATGACAGGAAAAATAAAGAGAAAGTTATGAATCATGGACACAATAATAGTAGCAGGAAAACTTAATTTTATGGTTATATCTAAATAAAGTTGCTGATTAATAAATAGATAAATAGCTTAATATTAGGGAAATAGCTTAATATTAGTCAAAAACTAGCGATAAATTCCTTCTTCCTCACAATGTTTTCTTTCACCATTAAAGCATGTGAATTGTGATATTTAATTGTTTAATCGCCCATAACACTGAAGTCAGAGGTACATGTCCAGAATGGAACCTACAACTCCCCCGAGTAGGACACCACCCTAACGACTAGGCTATAACAGCTGCTTACACTCACAACAAGTTAATCGCTGCATGTGTTACCTAGTCTGACATTGCATTAGTTAATTTCTGCATGTGTTACCTAGTCTGACATTGCATTAGTTAATTTCTGCATGTGTTACCTAGTCTAGACATTGCATTATTTAATTACTGCATGTGTTACCTAGTCTGACATTGCATTAGTTAATTTCTGCATGTGTTACCTAGTCTGACATTGCATTAGTTAATTGCTGCATGTGTTACCTAGTCTAACATTGCATTAGTTAATTGCTGCATGTGTTACCTAGTCTGACATTGCATTAGTTAAAGCATATTTCAGTACATATTTGGCTGAAAGTATTAAAAAATTATTTAATGATTTGACAAATAATGTATACTATCTACTAACAACTAAATATTATGATAATTTTGAAAGAACGATGTAAATGCAAATAAAAATTTTTTTTTGGTTGACTTACTTTCAGTGGTTACGTACCTATACGCATTTAGCTTTTTTTCACGTAGATTTTATTTAAACTCATTATCATTCTAATGGGTGTTTAGGCTTGCTTTTTTAATTAGAAAGATTAAGTTGGATAATTAACAAATGACAGGAAAAATAAAGAGAAAGTTATGAATCATGGACACAATAATAGTAGCAGGAAAACTTAATTTTATGGTTATGTCTAAATTAAGTTGCTGATTAATAAATAGATAAATAGCTTAATATTAGGGAAATGTAGTCAAAAACTAGCGATAAATACCTTCTTTTTTGATTTGCAGGCTTCGAAGCCATCTCGGATTTTATCATAGTGTCACTATTATGAAACTTCGCGATATGAGCACAATCTTAGAACACTGCTAAGGAGAGTAACATATCGCTTTCCACGATAATATTTAAATATTTGTTACGGTAAAAGTCAGAATTTTATTTCACAAATCACAAATTAGGTCATTTTATAAATGCACTACACAAACAAAATACACTTTGTTGTCGTGAACTTGCAGTGGGAAACCATAGAAAATAGACGAAATAAAACGAGAAAAGTTCATCTCAAAAACAAGACAGAAAATCATGATGTTACCAGTTAATAAAATATAAAATGATAAAATCTGAAAATTATTTCAATTAGCCAAAATTAGTCAAACAAAACTAAAACAAATTTAATGACACATTAAAATTGTTTGTTCACAAAGAACAACCGTCTCATTTTACTTGATTGCAACACAATGTATTTGTCAATTGTCTATGGCTGGAAAAAGCATTAGTCGTAGTTCCTAGTTCCATGGGAAAAAGTATATAATAGAATCTGTAACCACGTATCCAAGAAGCATACAGAAAGAGATGCAGCTATACTAAAATGTAAAAGTGGACGCGAGATAAGCGCTACAATATTTGGGACCTTCCAATGTATGCGACATTTTCATCTGCCACATTGAAAATTGGTGATTAATAGATTTGAAAATTGTTTGCGATGATTAAGTGATATTAAAATACATATTTACAATATAATACGTAACACTCATTGCTGAAAGCAAAACACACTATTTTTTTTTATTACACTCATTGTTTAAATAATTATTATTAATCGAAGTACTCCTACTAATAAAGTATTCTGTGGTGTATGGGTACTTGGATTCGGGCGTCTAACTACTACGAACCACACTTTAATTATTTATTAGAACAAAGCTGTGGATTAAAGATAATGGAGCTGGAAAATTTATTGAAAAATATAATATTTTGTTTATATTGGCTACCATTTTCCAGTTCTACTGTTGTAAAAAATAGTCTGATTTTGAATTTCCCGCTTTAGAAAAATAATTTTCCGCATTTCCCGATTTTGCGAGTTTTTTAAGGTGTATAACAGATGGCGTTAATTTCAGTACAAATATACCTTAATGGTAGATGGCGCTGATGATGATATTAATGATGATATTAAAATTACAGACAGATACTTCATTTTTAGATTATTAGATTATTTCGATCTTTGCAAGATAGATACCTATACCTTATTAAATAGGTAGGTAGGTGTGAGGGTAGGCAGAAGATAGTTGAAGGATGGAATGTCAATGTCTGTTAGATGAATAAAATCAGTACATGCCTAACATGGAGTTTCATTGACACGTCCTTACATGGCGCAGCCGGAAAGTGAAAATAAAAGTTGTTAAAAGTGTTTAAAAGGAACAATAATTATGGAAAGTGTATTATCACCACCGTCACCGTTTTGTTTTGACAAGAATGCGTCGGATGCCTGGAGCCTCAATGAAAGGTGGACGAGATGGAAGCGGAGCTACGAAATCTACAGTAAAGCTTGCGAAATAAATAAAAAGCCAATAGACATTCAGGTAAATATCCTGCTACATGTAGTGGGTGAACAGTGTCGCGAGATTTTAGATCGATTGCCTGAAAAGTGTACAACTCTCGAATATATATGGAAAAAGTTGGATGAACAATTTCAAACGAAACGAAATGTAACCGTTGAGCGTCACAAGTTCTTCATTAGAAATCAACGAGATAATGAATCGATCGAGCAGTATGTGTTTGAGTTGGGAAAATTAGCTCAAACATGCGAATTTCGAGACTTGCATGATGAACTTATCAAAGATCGTTTAGTGTGCGGTATATCAAGTTCGACTATTCGAGAAAGGTTGTTAAGAGAGGAGGATCTGACATTAAAGAAAGCTATGGATATTTGTCGTGCAGCGGTTGCATCCAAGACGTATTCTGAAAATATAATGCCTGAAAGAGAAGAAACATGTTATAAAGTGCATGAAATAAATCAATCACAGAGAGACGTGTCATTAGTGAAGTCTAAGATGACGTCATCCGGATGGCGAGCACGGAGTGAGACACACGACGCGGGGACGGAGCGACGGGGTGCGGGGCGAGGTAACAGCAGCGGGCAGGTGACGCGAGCTCCGCGCGGCTTTGGTGTGCGCGGGCGCTCCCCAGCGCCCAGTGGATACAATGCGAGCCAGCGGCGTTCGGTTCCGGCTTCGAATCGGTTGTGTAAATTTTGTGGAAATCTGCATAAAAAATTTGACTGTCCCGCGTATGGCCGGAGGTGTGTGCGGTGTTCAGGGATGAATCACTTTGCCCGCGTATGTGGGGTGCATTATATAGAGGGATCAGATGAACAGGTAATTTATTCATTAAACAATAGTAGTGATTGGAATCTTAGCTTAAAAATATCTGGAATGTGGATTAAATTTAAATTAGACACAGGAGCTGATGTGAATGTTTTGCCATTACACTATTTTAGGAAATTGAAAATATCACAAGATTATTTGCTGAAAACAAATACAAAATTAAATGGTTATTCGGGTGCAAGCATAAACGTCGTAGGGAAAATATACTTAAATGTGAATTATAAGGGAAATAATTATATGCTTGAGTTTAAAATAGCTGATGTTAAATCTGTACCAATATTGGGACATTATGCGTGCACCGAACTAGACTTAGTTAGGCGTGTCATGTCAATACAAAATGATGATTGTACACCGGATTTCATAACAAAGTATGAGGATGTATTCCAGGGTCTGGGGTGTTTGCCGGGGCAATATAAAATACATTTGAAGGAAGATGTCGTTCCTGTTGTACATGCACCTAGAAAATTGCCATTTGCTATTAAGGAGGATGTAAAAAAGAAGCTATCTGAGATGGAAATGCAAAAAATCATAGCTAAAGTTGAGGGTCCATCGGATTGGGTGAGCAGTATTACCGTGGTTAAAAAACCTAATGGGGACTTGCGTATATGCTTAGATCCAAAAGAGTTGAATCAGGCGATTAAACGGGAACACTTTAGACTGCCGACCTTAGATGAAATCTTGTCGAAATTGTCAGGGGCTAAGTATTTTAGTACTTTGGATGCGTCATCAGGCTTTTGGAATATCGCTTTGGATGCGACTAGCAGTTCATACTGTACATTTAATACTCCATTTGGCAGATACAGGTTCTTAAGGATGCCTTTCGGGATTTGTTCAGCGTCAGAAGTATTTCATAAAAAAATGATAGAAAATTTTGATGATATTGAAGGAGTTTGCATGTATATTGATGATTTATTGATATATGGCAGTGATAAAGCGGAGCACGATGAAAGGTTAAGGAAAGTGTTAGAAAGATGTAGAAAAATTAATTTGAAATTAAATAAAAATAAGTGTAGGTTTGGATTGGATGAAATTAAATACTTAGGGCATAGGATAACAAAAAATGGGCTATATCCAGATGATAGTCATATTACGGCTATTACAAAGATGCCGACGCCAAAGGACAAAAAAGATGTAGAAAGATTTTTAGGTTTGGTAAATTATATAGGTAGTTTTATTCCTAATCTTTCAAATAGGGTTCATGCATTGAGAGAGTTATTACAGAAGGAAGTGGAGTGGCACTGGAATGAAAGGCATGACAAATGTTTTCAAGACATTAAACAGTGTTTGTCTAGTCGCCCAGTTTTGCAATATTATGATGGAAACAAACCGATTACAATATCGGTGGATGCAAGCAAGAGTGGGTTAGGCGCTTGTTTGATGCAAAATGGATTGCCTGTATGTTACGCGTCCAAAGCGTTGACTAAGGCTGAACAGAGATATGCGCAAATCGAGAAAGAGTTGTATGCATGTGT
The DNA here is from genome assembly GCA_029955525.1 of Oeneis ivallda. Classification (NCBI taxonomy): domain Eukaryota; kingdom Metazoa; phylum Arthropoda; class Insecta; order Lepidoptera; family Nymphalidae; genus Oeneis; species Oeneis ivallda. The sequence continues at coordinate 16,356,337 of JARPMR010000024.1, read as the reverse complement.
GTTTGCGTGTGAGAAATTTTATGCTTATATTTATGGAAAAACAAATGTTATTATTGAAACTGATCATAAGCCGTTAATAAGCATTATTAAAAAACCAATAACAGATGCACCTGCGCGTTTGCAAAGAATGTTGTTAAGATTACAACGTTACACATTTAAACTTATTTACAAGCCGGGCAAGCATCTATACATTGCCGATGCACTATCGCGTGCGTATGAACCGGCCGCGGCCGAGGCGCTTCATTCGAGCCGCGACTCTCTGCACGATGAGGTGTGTGCCGTCACTCGCGATGCGGCTTCTGCGCTCGCGCAATACTTTGAGAACGCGCAGTTTGTAGCGTTACAGAAAAGTACCGAGAATGATAGCGAACTACAAGAGGTAATTAAATGCATTAAGAAAGGTTGGCCAGTGGAAAAGGGTGAGTTGTCAGAGCTGATTAAACCATATTGGAATTATAAAGAGAGTTTATCTGTTGCTTATGGATTGATATGGAAGAGTGAAAGGGTAGTGGTACCGAAAACTTTACGAAAACAAATGTTAAGCAGAATACATATAGGTCATATGGGTTTGGAAAAAACAAAATTGAGGGCTAGGGAAACAATATTTTGGCCAGGCATAAATAATGATTTAAAAAATTTAATAAGCAATTGTGATGTCTGTCTAACGCATAAAAAATTAAATCAAAAGGAAAAATTGCAATCTCATGAGATTCCTGATAGTCCGTGGGTTAAGGTGGGCATTGACCTGTTTCAAATAAAGGGCTTAAATTACCTGATGATAGTTGATTATTACAGTAAATTTTTTGAAATAGTGCAATTACAGTTCACTGACTCAGTGTATGTGATTAATTGTTTAAAAAATATCTTTAGTCACCAGGGAATTCCTAATGTCGTCATTTCAGATGGGGGGCCCCAATTTAGCTCGAGCTACTTTAGACAATTTGCCTTAGAATGGAATTTAATCATATTACTTCGTCACCTCATTACCCACAGTCGAATGGACAGGTTGAACGAATGATTCAGATGGCAAAGCGTATTATGATGAAAACTGGAAAAAACTCGGATTATCGCTTGGCTATATTGGAATATTTAAACACTCCTCTGTCGAAGGAAGTACCTTCTCCAGCAGAGCTGCTACAGAGTAGGAAACTGAGAAGCATCTTGCCAACTTCAAAAAAGCTTTTAAAACCAAAGGTGCATGAAAACATAAGACAAAAGTTGTTAGACAGGCAGAGGGAACAGAAATGGTATTATGATCGAAATGCAAAAAATTTGAAAGAATTAGATAGGGGATGTAAAATAAGAACATATGATATGCGCACTAAACGGTGGGTACCGGGTACAATTAGCCGCGTCTTACCTAATAGGTCGTACGAAGTGACCACTATAGAAGGCAAAAAGTTAGTTCGTAATAGACGACATATTATTAGAGACTCATTGCAAATGCAAAGACAAGACACGCCTTGCTATGGATTTGAGTATGACGATATAGACTGTGATGTTAGAGTACAAAATGAGACTCAAAATTTATGTACAAATAACATTAATAATCATGTAACTCGTTCTGGCAGGACAGTGAGGCCTCCGGATAGATGGGGCTTCACGTAAGCGTCAGTTCATCTGTAAGGAAGTATTGAGCTCAGAAAAATCCAATTATGATGAGTAGTTTAGTTTTTCTCTTTTATAATGAAATTTTATAAGTGATGAATTTATAATATTAGTAATAATTAATTAATGATTGTTGTATTTATTTTAAAATGTGTACTTATAATTTAGATAATAATAATGATAATAATATAATAAAAGCGTTGATTTAAATGGCATGTATATAGAATTGTAAGTTGTATTTTATTTGTATGTATTATTATTTTAAAGTCATGTGACATTGGAACTATCATAATGTAAGCAGAATTTTCTTTTCTCTCAATGAATGAAATTAGTGGAAAAAATATGTGTTATAATAAGCTCATTTTGGAAAAGAAAGGATGATGTTGTATTTATTTAGCTTTGTTTTTAAAGGAGGAAGATGTGAGGGTAGGCAGAAGATAGTTGAAGGATGGAATGTCAATGTCTGTTAGATGAATAAAATCAGTACATGCCTAACATGGAGTTTCATTGACACGTCCTTACAGTAGGTTGGTAGGGAATCACATATCTGTGCACATCCATTTGCATTTTGTCCATAAATAAGTGTCATTTTATAAGGAGTCGTGAACGCATCAATTCGGTTTTCTTTCTAATAATAGTGTAGTATTTTATCTATTTACCACCTACTGTGCACCTAAGAACATTTTGAAATTGTTTCTATCGATTTATCAATGCAACATTCTTAGATTATTCATATCGATGATCGAGGGCAAGACCCACTGTATTGTTCCAAATTGCATTGTGTACCTACTACAATTTCGTAATGGCTTATTATCGCACTTTGACTAATGACTTACCAGTTACCACGTATCTATTCACTCACTGCGTTGTATGATGTATCTCTCACTGCTGAGGGTCGTGAGTCGTGACCCCTTTTCATAAATCACATTTAAAGAACCTTCTTTGAAAGTCGGAGTTTCTTGGGATAGTATGTGAATAGTACCTCAGTCCTCAGGCAACGTCCGCGGCCCTACTCCAGACTTTCACTGTAAGGATCTATGGAGTTAAATGATTAGTTAGTGATAGAAACCGGGAAAGCCGGGACTAACCGATTTAACTTACTCTGCGAGGCCCGGAGGTTAAGCAAAGGCTATAAGTTCAAACCTCCATGTTATGACATTCATCCAGTACACTCACAAAAAGTTGTAACACAATCGCAAAAAGATTATTGCTTACTGTATTTATGACGTAATAATGCCTAGTCAGCCCGCTACCATCTAGATTCTAGACCTTCTGCAAGGATATTAGTAAGGCTACTATTATATTCTTTCTAATTATCCTTACTATATTATTATTAAATATGTGGATTTGTTTGTTGGTTTGTCCTTCAATCACACCACAACAAAGCAACGGATCGACGAGATTTTTTTGCATGGGAATTATGGGAACGCAGTTCCTTATCGCACGGACTTGGCGGATGGGGGCTATGCAAAAAAAGTGTTTGAATTTTCCCATGAGTAAGGAAAGTCCTTACTCATTGGAATTTTCCGTCACGAACGTCACGTCCGCCCTTTCTATAGTGTAGACATGTGGCGAGAGATGGCGTTGATTCTAAAAGGTAATGTTCTCATTATTTTAAGGAACTTCGTTCCAATCGAGTGTTCCACTTCCACGGCATTCACGCATTTTTTTTTTGGTTCGTTAAGCACCGGGAGAGTGACATAGGCTACTTTTTAGGCGAAAATCAGAGTTTCCGAGGGATTTTTGACCGAGCGAAGCGAGGTCTCTGAGTTTACTAGAGCGATTTGCACTTGTCCGTCCGTCCGTCCGTCCGTCCGTCCGTCCGTCCGTCCGTCCGTCCGTCTGTCAGAGCCTTATAACTTTTGAATTACTGAACGTAATTACTTCAAATTTAGATATAATATGTAAACCGATGGCCTCCAGCTGAAAATGGCTTAAAAAGTTATAAAAATCTTTATTTCAGGGGGGCTCTCATAGAAGCGAATGCGAAGAAATTTTTTTTTATTTGCGATTCATAGATTTTCTGTATATCATTTTAAAGACAATTTGGAACAGAGTACAACCTTATTTTTTTTTAATTTTTTTCCTAAAATTGACGAAATGGGGGGCTTCCAAAGTGGCGATTTAATACGCTCGCTTGAAGACGCTCTCTGGGAAAATTTTCTATATATTTTCAAGTTCTACTTATTTTCTTACTACACTTGTATCCTGTACTTGAACAACAAATACTAAAATTATATGAATATTATAAAGAAACGAGATTATTTAATTTTTAATGAGCATCAGTAAATTTTACATAGCTTCACAATAATGCTAATAGATGGCGCACTCCATGCACACATAACTATTCCATGGAACTAGGACTACTAGGAGTTACGACTACGATCTATCCCAAAAACAGTTTTGCGTCGACTACTATTATTTAGGTACATAATATCATATTATTCAATTAAAATTATTCTTTAGTTAAATATCAAACTTCAATAATTTGAGATTTCGGGTTCATTAAATTATGTGATTATAAAGGATTTAAATAAAAACTTGATGGGTTCGGTACGATTTCGTGTCGTCCGACTGCTGTTACCAAGTTAAGTTACGTTAAGCTAAGTTGGGCCCAATTTATTAAGCAATTAATTTGGGCCAAATTAATTGCTGCATTTTGTATATTTTCTATTCGCGTCGATAGATGACGATTTGTACAGATGCCCCTAACCCGTTTTCACTCGTTAGTATACCTACCTACATAATAATTCAATGTTTTCACTGACGTTCCCTTACCTTTACGGGCTACCTATGATAAGTTAGGTGATGATTACTGTCAACTTCTTTATCACGATCCTGTACGGGACACCTAAAAGGACATTGGGACGGATGTTAGGACTTAGGATTGTGTTTTGGAGCTACCTACGTAAAGAGACTCCTACATAGGGGATGATTTAGGTATGTTTGGTGAAAACGGGCATAATAATAATAATGTCAGTTTTGGTCGTCATGTATCGATTGAATGAATAATCATGGGATACCGTTACCGCGAGGTCTCAGTTCGGGGCGAACCACTAGTTAAAACTAAAGCCACGCGGACGAAGTCGCGGGCATCGGCTAGTACCTACCTATTCTCTACAAGCTGATGCCCGCGACTTCGTCCGCGTGGATGTAGTTTTTAAAATCCCTCGGGAACTCTTTGATTTTCCGGGATAAAAAGGAGCCTATGTCACTCCCCAGGTGTCCCCTATGTCACTCCTCAACTATATACCCATGCAAAAAATCACGTCGATCCGTTCTGATGCGGCGTGATTGAAGGACAAACCAATAAACCAACAAACCAACAAACCAACAAACAAACACACTTTCGCATTTATAATATTAGTAGGTATATGATTTGACATTTCCAGCGGCTGTGATCTGTGAGCTGTGAGAAAAAGTGGAAAATAACGGAAAGTTTATAACTAAGAACTGTCAAAACCGCATTTTGCCAGATTTCGCTCTACAAATGGGGTTGGTTGGGTCTCTGGGTTTCATACTTCTAGTTAGCAGCTGAACGATAGGCCATTGATCATAGCATAGCCCCCACAACTGATGACAGCTAAGACCTCTATAAATTCCCCTGAGTTATTAGCATTTCAGATTACCTACCTACGAGTCTTCTAAATATTATGAATTTCTTTTGGGCAATGCTGCACAGTGCACATACCTGTACCACATCTTTACTTAGATAATTCAACTCTATTGCAGCTACTCTACTCGTTATATTATGACGTCATACCCATTAGGTACGTCTGTCCATACGTTACCGGCCTCGTTACGATGATAGATCGCGATAATGAACCCCATTTGACGCTCTGAAGAGCTTTTCAACCTTTCGTCGAGCAATACCATTTTAATTATATTGACAGGCACTTCGAACACTTTCGATAATTCAAAAGACAATTACCCACGTACTCACCTACTTGCACAATAAAAAGTATTAGGTATTTAAGTGTCTGTCCGTCATTTCGAAATAAGTAACTTCATTTTATAAAGCTCATAATACCTTATTAAATATTTTGAACGATACCAAATTCATAATATGGTTTTGAATGCCGTACAATCTGTTTTTTTTTAAATTGGCAGTCATAGGGACTGCCGATAGAAGTGAAAATTAGATTTGCTAATAATTAAAAACAAATATAGAATATATATAAAAATATAATATAAAAATAAACTAAAATAATTTAAAAAAAGGCGCACTGTCACGTTTCGTGAGTTAGATTCGAACCTGCGACATCATACATTAAACGTTAAGGAAGGCGGCCTCTGGCCGACCGCGCTGTACAAGGTTGCTTGAAAATTTCTAAAATGTTAAACGCTTACTGAAATCTCCAGGTGACGATGGTGACGGTGACGATTTCGCGAAATCAATGTGTTTTGCTCACCCAAATAAGTGATCAACGTGCCTAAAGAGTTTTCACTTCAAAATTTTGTCTGTCTGTCTTTAATATAAGTACCTATCTTAAAAAATTTTGTTTTTGTTGAAAATAAACGTTTTTATTATAGTTCGATGCATTATAGTTCGATGACAATGATAATCCCGTGTACCTAGGTATTAATTAATATTCATCCTTAATATTATTATTCCCTATACTTACCGATAAATGAGTCAAAGCCTTAGGCAAGAACATGTAAGTTTCTACCCTAACCTAATAGTATTTAAATTGTTACAACGAAATACCGATGCTATAATCATACGGCGCGGCGGCGCCTTTGTCAATAATTCTGTCGATAACAAACAAGGCAGGTTCCTAAACTAGCGGCACGCTATGATGGCCGGTTTGACGTTTGTCCGCTCATGAAGTTCCGTATTAATTGATAACGACTTTGAAGGAAATAATTGTATTACTTTATTGACGATAGTGATGTGCAGAGATTCATAAATTTTATCGAATGTAGTTTTAGGTTTAAGACTCAAAATTTATTTATTAAATTGATTTCTAAAATGTATACAAGTGTAGAAAAATCAGTTTGCACCATTTAAGGGGTGAATGTACTTGTGAATATGAACAATTTTCACTATGTGGACAAACCTCTGAAATCGCAAAAAAATATCAGCTGTTTCATACAAAAGGTAAAATTTTTATTTTTATATGATATATACCACAACTCGGCATTTGGTTTTCTAAATTGAAAATTTTTAAAAATGGAATCTAATACGATCGTCACATAGGATCGCTGGCTAGCACAACTACTACCTCCGGCAAACTCGCGTCAATGCTCAATGCAAAACAAAGCAGTTTCGAATTGACGTTGCTTCGAAAAGTATAAACTGTCAGTGCAATGCGATTGTGATATAGTTTTGACCTGGCTTTGGATTTCAAATATTGATACTGCATTACTGTTGACCCTTGCTCGTTAATTTGGACTCTGTTCAAGCCCTTTGTTGTGGATTTCGTCGATATGACCGAACGTACGCAGAGAACTGTTCTAAATAGTCAGACACGTGAGTTCGTAATACGCCTTCGTAACTATTTCGATCGTGAAGCTCAAAATGGAGGGCCAATTTTACCTATAACGTCAGTGGTTGAACGCGTAGCTGATGCGCTTAATATTGGACAACGAACTGTTAGACGGATAACTAAAAAAAAATATGGCGAGACTGGCACAGAAGAAAATAAACTTCACACACCAAAAAAGAGAAAACGAGCAAAACCAGTCGTAGGCATCGATAGCTTTGATGCCGATGCTATCCGAAGACATGTTTACGGCTACTATTTACAGAAGGAGTATCCAACAAGAAAAAAGTTGGTGCATTCACTGAAGGAAGCTGGATTATTCTTCGGTGGGGAAAGTTCTTTAACGAAGATTTTGAAGACCATTGGATTTCGATACAAAAAATGTAACAAACGCAAAATATTGATGGAAAGATTTGATATAGCGATGGCAAGGTATACTTTTTTACGGCAAGTGAAAGAAATCAAAAATTGGCAAAATGTTGTGTTCTTGGATGAAACATGGCTTAATGCTAACCATACTGTAGGCCGTTCTTGGAACGATGACACAGCAGCATCTACTTCCAAAGTTCCTGTAGGAAAAGGATCGCGACTTATAATTTGTCACGCCGGAACCATCAACGGGTTTGTCGAAGGTTCTCTCATGGCTTTTGCGTCAAAAACCACTGGAGACTATCATGAAGACATGAATGGAGAAAAGTTTACTGAATGGTTTACCTCAATGTTGTGTAGCCTCCCTGAACCATCTATTATAATTATGGACAACGCCCCATACCACTCGATGCAAATTGACAAGCCACCTGCCCAATCCCAAAAGAAAGCTGATATCGTCGCATGGCTTCGTAAAAATGGCGTAGATGCAAACATGAATATGTTAAAAGCGGAATTAGTACGTCTTTTAAAAGAAAACAAACCAACCAAGATCCGATACGTCATTGACGAAATAGCATTAGAACATGGGCACAGAGTTATACGGTTACCGCCTTACCATTGTGAGTATAATGCGATTGAGTTGGTGTGGGCTCAAATTAAGGGATATGCTGCAAGACACAATACAGAACCCCCATTTACCACAAAAAAATGCTAAAATTATTAGAAGAAGCTTGTGAACATGTGACTAAAGGAGACTGGGAAAAGGTTGTGAATAGAACTGTTAAATTAATAAGGGAAGATTATGAAAGAGATGTGAAAATAGATAATATTATAGAAAACGAACATATAATTATTAATGTAGGTGATGATAGCAGTGACGACAGTGAAAATAGTAGTATGGACGAATCTGATTAATTATGGCCTTTTGTGGCACCTTTTTTGGTATCTTTTGTATTCATATGTTTCTTGTGTGCATATAAAGTATGTATATTCATTTTCATTCAAATATTCAGTTCGTTCAAATAAATTAAATAAACATATACATTTTTGTTTTATTAAACCTATTTAATCAGGTACAAAAACAAAACTTAATTGTTTTTTGTTCGAGAATAAATTGACATTCCACATCACTATTGTAATGTGTCAAACCGGCCATCATAGCGTGCCGCTAGTATAGGTACCTATTGTGTAACGCCCTTTAGACATGATTGTAAGCTCTTTTAATGAGGCGTCATTATATTTTGTTTACCCATAATTTTGTGGTTATTAAATAACCGTTTATATTTGTTTCCTATTAATGTCTAAGCAGTCGGATCGGGTTATAATAATATTCCTCACGCAATTATCTAATTCTAACTCTATAACTGTAGATATAAAAGGAAAAGGTGACTGACTGACTGACTGACTGATCTATCAACGCACAGCTCAAATCACTGGACGGATTGGGCTGAAAGGCATACAGAGCTATTATGACGTAGTCATTCGCTAAGAAAGCATTTTTGAAAATTCAACCCCTAAAGGGATAAAGTAGGGATTTGGAAAGCCTATGTAATAAGCTAGTATTTTATAAGGAAAACGTGACTGACTGACTGACTAATCTGTCATCGCACAGCTCAAACTATTGGACGGATTGGACTGAAAGGCATACATAGTACTTAGCTATTATGATGTAGCCATCCCCTAAGGATTTTTGAAAATTCAACCCCTAAAGGGGTAAAGTAGGGGTTTGGAAAATCGAACTTAACGTGAGTGAAGCCGCGGGCAAAAGTAAGTTTCCTTGTAGGAGGATTTAGGAGGACTGACTAGGTATACCTACTGGTGCTTACGACGTTAGTGACGAAACGCGACGCGAGTAGGTATTTTCCAAAATGCTATCTGTTTCACAACGCTTCGCTGCCCGACCCGCATCGTGCGATAGAGAGAGTTGCAAGTCCAGGAGTTATTTGCCTAAAGGGTCTAGCCGGATAGGTATGGCGAGTCGGCCCCCAAATGGGAACCTATATCGAAACTTATGTTATATCATCGACTTGATGTACCAACACGATATATGTAGGTTTCGCGCCCGGCTTCCGCTTTGACCTTGAGATATGGGGCAAAATAGGCCACACGCATAACTATCATTCAAAAAAATATATCTCAAAAACTAATTCAGCTAGAGAAGTAAAACCAACGCGAGGCTTTAGGTTACTTTACAGAGTATATTATATAATTTTTTGGATTTTTTAGAATAATTATAAATATATATATAAATAAATAAATAATAATTTTTTTTCAGTCTTCTCAGTGATTCACAATTACGGAAATAATATAATATTATGCTATCCGGCTAGACCCTTTTATTCTTGAAATATTGTTTCGGGTCATAACGTTTTTACCCCCCTAAACGTTTACAAAATTAGTCAATTTTGGTCTCATTAGATTCAGTACACCTTAATCTAGGCTCGTACGTTTCATTTTTTTAGTATTTCAGTTTAGTTAAATTTAAAAAAATAAAATTAGTCGAGGAAGTTTTTTAGTCAAAAATATGGATATTTAGTCACTAATAACTTTTAACATAAGCAGTATTTCTTTAAAATTAAAACGTACGGGCATAGTTTTTCATTGTATCTGCAACATTTCAAAAAATTATGAACATTGGACAACATTTACGGGTAGCAAAACGTTATCGCTTTGTCAATGTTTGTATGAAAATTTTCAACTAGACACTCCTCTTAAGTTTGACGGTTTCTCACAAGAATGGTTTAGCTTTAGGTAATTGTCAGTGTGCGGTAAGAACGTTTTCTTTAGCACGTGTCGCTTGCGCATTTCTGTGGTGAAACACTTGTTTACCGTTTAAGACGACTATGCAATGAAGCGGTGATGGCCTAGTGGTTAGTACTGCGGTCTCCTATTCGGGGGGTCGCAGGTTCGATCCCGAGCACGAACCTCTGGCTTTTCTAAGTCATGTGCGTTTTAAGACATTAAATATCACAAGCTTCAACGGTGAAGGAAAACATCGTGAGGCAACCTGCACACCTCAATAATGTTCTCAAAGGTGTGTAAAGTCTAATTTGCATTGGGCCAGCATGGTGGATTATGGCCTATAACCCTTCTCTGAGAGGTGACCTGAGCTCAGTTGTGACTTAGTGAGCCGTTGATGGGTTGCTGATGATGATGATGATGACTTTAATCCATGGGTAAATTATGATGACTCAGTGTAACCACTCTATATACCTAAATGTAGTCAATAATATTCATTATTAGTGGACTGTAACGATTGCAGTCTATAAATAAAATTAATGTTTGTTCCTGCACTTCAAATAGGTACCTAACTAAAGAGTCCAAGGACAGTAATGCAGCTGGGATTTAAATAACTGTGTACGCAGCTGGTTGGGGCTTGGAAATAAACAGTGGAAGGTGCTAATTATAGTAGCTATAGGTACTAGGTAGGTTAGGCATACAATATACTTAGGTTACGTTCCGAAATACACTGGACCACTGTAAATTGTGACGTCAATCAAGTAAACTGAGAAGACGTTCCTTTTTAGTTTGCTATACCTACTGGTAACTGTTTAAAACGGAACGCGGTCCAGTATACCTACTGTCATCCCCATTTTTTCAAATCTCTAGGCGCTGCTAACGTTGTTTGATGACGTGATCAAAGTACTGAGAGCACCTTAACTACCTTGAAAGCGCCAGCTACCTTGCTCACATAAATGGCGGCCATTTATGACGTCATATAATTATTTCCCTATGACAGAACGAATTTGTCACCAGTGAAAGCATTGAGCAGTGCTCGAAATGTATATCATAACACACCCATAATATTATATAAAATCGGATTCCATAAATTATTCCGTAAAAGAAATAAAGAAAGAAAATCTATTTATTCATCAATGGTGACACAGACAAAACTAGATACAAAAGTAATACTTTGGTCTGTGACACCACCCAGAAAGAGTACCTTCCTATTTGTACCTGCCTTGTTGATTTAATGGTCAGCATGTTGGAATTTCGACCGCATGAGAAGGTTCATTCCCGGGTCGGGCCAAAAAAAATGTAGGTAAAACCTACAGTACCTATAAGGATTTTCTGTCAAGAAATTCTGTTAAAGGTATGATTAGGCTGACATGCTTAGGTACTAGGTAAAGGCCAAAAATAAAAGAAAGAAAAAATTCTGTACAAGCCCGGTACAAGTGTAGTACAAGTGTAGTCGGTCAGCGGTGCCGTACGCCACCCCGTGCCTTGGACAGCACGTACAGTCGGCGGCGTGTCGGTTCTGCGCCTCTGTGTCGGATTTACGTCCCACCGGAAAATGAGAGTGAAGGAATACAGAGTGTACCTGTGTTTTCGCGAACACTAGCGCACTGTAATATCTCACGTGCGGATAGCTAATCTCAGTGGAGAATGGCCGCCGTGGCTACGGCTAGATTTCAGTGGCGAAGAGATTATTTTTAATCTAGTCCATATAATTACAAATATAGCATATTTGTAAATCATGAGGTTACAATTCGATTTTTAGGATATAGGTAAGTACTTGAATATTTAAAAAATACCTAATACTTACCTACTTACATAATATTTACTATAGATAGATATTGTCACTGATTTTAATAATACTATTATTGATTTGAATATACTAGGTAGGTATTTATTTATTCCGTGGATATTGTAGTATCTACAAACGAATTTTTTAATTTAAAATTCTTTTTAGCCGATTATCCCAATATAATGATGTTAATTTTATACCATGTCAATGCTATGCAGATTTATTTTACGCCACAAATTGTAATTTACGCATTAGTAAATGTTATAAATAATCATTATCATTAACGATTTAGTCGATTTAGCAATCACAGAATTTTCGATAGGTTCAGTTAAGGGCCCACAGAGACTAAAGGAATAAAGTAGATGGAGCTTTCACAAAAAAGTCTTCATAGAAGTGAGGGCGTCTCACAATATCTTATCAGAAAGAGTAATAAGTAATAATAGGTAAAATGTAATGTAAATCTAAATCCAATCTAATCTAAATCTAATCTATCTAAATCTAAATAATTATACAAAAATTAAAAGGTGACTGACTGACTGAGTGATCTATCAATACACAGCTCAAACCACTGGACGGATTATGCTGAAAGTTGCCATACAGATATAGCTATTGAAACATAGGCATCCGCTAAGAAAGGGTTTTTGAAAATTCAACCCCTAAAGGGGTAAAATGAGGGTTAGAAAATCGAACTTAACGTGAGCAAAGCCGCAGGCAAAAACCATCACGCAGGCTATATTCGTTTATCCAGCGGTACAGCAGCATCGTTCTTACAAAAGCAGCAGCAACTTTAGTCAAGATTCTAACTCGATGTAAGGGACGTCCTACTACGAGCAAATTTTTTTAAGTCAATATCAGATCAGTGCCTCAAGACACCTTTTTGTCTATTTAACGTGATTTTTTTATTCGATTCTCTATCGATTCTCTATCGATTCGATCTATCGATTCGATGTATCGAATAAAAATAAGATAAAGATAATGCGGTATCTGACTAGGTACATCATCAGTTTCAACGAATATTGGTGGGGAAATTGGCTTCTACATACTTATTTATTGGTTACCTAGTGCTTACCGTCTATAGTTTTTCTATAGTCTGGACGCACATAAAAGAGAAACATTAATTAATTTCTGTGTGGTATTGCCCCGGGAAACTCATTGTTTATGGTCACTGGTAGCTTTTACGACTTTACGATTGTTAATGGATACTAAAATTTCAATTTCATCTCTTATAAATGGGCAGTTACATTAATGGCTTCATTGAACCAAAATATTGGTGTGAACCCATTTATAACAAGTGCAAATTAAAAATTTTATTTTTAAATTCAAGCTTTTAGTAGCTACATCATTAGACTCTGGATATCATCTAGGATCAGAGTAGGTACTTGTTATGACGAATCAAACGAGCCCAAACTCGATGGGGTTACGTCGTTTTATTACAGAGTTCCGATAGCCATCTGCCGTTTCCATCATCAGATCAGCTCCATGTCACAACAATATTGCATTGTCATCCGATTTACACATACATGCAAAATTTCAGCTCGATCAGAAACCAGGAAGTGGGTCTAATTCATCTTGCAAGATTTGACCCAAACAAACAAATAAACTGGTCAAGCTAAATAAAAGCTTGTAAAAAAAAATTGAATTAAATGTCCTTGGATTTTCGAACTAAGTAACATTTATTGAGCTTTTTACACATTTTTAAAATTTTGCCAGGATCTTCAAAGGTACCTACTAGGATTGTAAATGGACAATCTAATTACAAATGTTCTATTCCAGAAAATCTAACAATTACTTACCAAGTTATTTTTAAAAACCTGAGTTCATGCGGACGTCGCTCGCAAGTCGCAGGCATCAGCATCATCTACTGCAAGGTAGGTAGGTACACAATAACCTGTATCTTCTACTTCTTCTTTATCAACCGATAACTCGGTTTTGCGCCGCCTGAATCCAGCGGCTCCCTGCGACTTGTTTGATGTCGTCGTCGGTCCACGTAGTGGGGGGGGGGGGGTCTGCCAACACTGCGCTTCCCGGTGCGGGGTCGCCACTCCAGCACCTCGGGACCCCAACGACCATCAGCTCTTCAAGCTATGTGCCTCGCCCATTTCCACTCACGACTCGAGTTTCGCGACTCACGAGCTATAATCTGTATGAAGTTAGTAAATTAGCTATGAATTAATTAATGTAACATAATATGTATTTGAAAATCATAATTATATTGATACACTTGGAAAATATTGAAAATGGGGGCACTCTTAATACCCAAGCCGTAGGCGAGGCTTTTAACTTTTAAATAGTGAGGGTACGAATATCGTTCTACTAGGTATTTGCGGACCTGCAACACAAAATAACTATTTTAATTAATTCTACCACCGCGCCTTTGCCAAATTATGTAAAAAGCTACCTATTTTCGTACTCACAAATTGCGTAATAAACATTGTCTACGGGTTTTGGTCAGTGGAAATTGGAAGCGAAAAATAATAGCGGCATAAAGGTCAAATGAAACGTTGCTATATTTCATAAATTTCATTAACTCTACGCGAAAGTATGAAAGAAAAACACTAAATATTTTCATGTAGCACGGCTTCACTATTGGGTAGCTAAAAATATTATTATTAAGAATGAAAAACCGGCCAAGTGCGAGTCATACTCGCGCTGAGATCTATAGATCGTACTCGGGCTCTGCTCAAGACTCTAGATAGATTTAAAATGAGATACAAATATGTCCTGACATAAGTCTGTCTCGTTTTAACTTAGTTTTGAGTCTGATCTGAGTGAGAGTGTCATCTATAGATCTCACCTTGAGGGTTCGGAAGTCGGAATAATGTGAGGATAATACTATCGAACCTCTAGTGTTAAACTAGAAACGTGAAATTTTCACAGCAATAAGAGACCTTTGTATTCAGTATCTATTTAAACTTAGTAGTAGAGTACTAAGCCGTTTCTGAGAAAAAGGGCCTTGACAGCGGGACAGACGGACGGACGACTGAGCAAGCGTATTAGGTTCAATTTTTTTTCGGAACCCTAAAAATCGAGAACACTTAAAAATCATGCAACACCTAGGGGGGCTTACAAAGTGCAGATTGATGTCGAGGCTCTATCTCAAAAACGGCTATACATTAAAAGCTGTAACTTGTGTATAATTTCAGTTATATCCTGTAGTGGAACAACAGATACTAAAATTAGATGAATAACATTATGTATAAAGAAACGAAATTATGAGATCGAAAATAGGTTGCCCTGTTTGAATATACACCAAACTGACTGAAGGTAACATAAGTACATCTACGAACTCAAGCCTAGTTTGCGCAGTTGCGCAGTTAAAAGCGTGTGAACGGAAAGTCGGTAGCCAGCGCAGTTCGGAAGATTGGACTGCGCAGTTCTCGGTAAAAACTGCGCAGTTAAAACTGCACAGGCAAGATTGAGCGTGTAGCCGGAGCAAAGAGAATTTTTCCTTCCTTGATTGACAACTGACAACTCTCCCTACCGAAATCTGTGACGAATTTTACATTTATTTTCTTATGCACTAAAAAAAGAATCATCGAACAACGCTGCAATATGTTATGCATAGTCATTAGTCATACATAAAAAATATATATATTATGCGACTAATTGAGAACCTCCTCGTTTTTTTGTCGGTTGATAAACCGTAATGTTCAATTTAGCTAACAAATAGATAAGATGAAAACCCAGCGACAAATTGTGTTCGCGTGGCCTACTCGATCAGATTTCCTATGGTTTTGCTTCGAGTGTAATATAATATGCTTCCCAAAATAAGCTTCTTTATATATATTATATTTTTTTATTTTATTTTTAATCTCTATAATTAATTAGGTACACCATCAGTGAAAATCTTAAACCCCAGTCTATTTAAATTCAAGAACATGCTCCAGCATTCGAACGCTGTGACCTACGAGCCTCTAGGTCTGCGCTGCCCTAAAGCTACATATTGATGTATAATTGTATATACATATGTATCTAACTATAACATCTCTCAGATATCTTTATAAACGCATGGTGTGTTCGCTTCATAATTAAATCAGGCTTTATCAGCTGTCTTAGCAATTAAAACTTACGCTTCGTATAATTATGCTTTAGATAGGCAGAGCCGAATTTAGTGGAACGTCGATAAATATTCATGAAGCAGGTAGCAGGATTTTATTGTATGTTCGTTTGTTCGTAGTTGAACTGATCAAGTTCCAAATCTAAGGGATTAAAAGGAGAAACCTATTTATGGTGCGACTTCGTCCGTCTGTCCTTTCGTCAAAGCTGATGTTCTCAGTAACTGATGGCATCGCATTGTGGATCATCATCATTATCATCGCCGGCCCACTACTGGGCGTGGGCATGGGCCACTCCTCAGAAGGGAGTTAGACCAAGTGCGGATTGGCAGACATTTGGAGAACTCAGTATGCAGACAGCAAGTGATGTTTAATTTCTTACTTAAAATACACTTAAAGTCTCCGAAAAGTGTTAAAAAGGTGTCTATTCCCTTCCCTTCCCCTCGCTTCGCGACTTTACCTATAGCTAGGCTCAAAAAAAAGGCTCACCGCTGTTAATAATTTAAAAGGAATACTAATTGTAAATTATGGTTCATCATCATCATCATCAGCAACCCATCAACGGCTCACTACTGAGCGCAGGTCTCCTCTCAGAGAAGGGTTATAGGCCATAGTCCACCACGCTCGCGCTGGCCCAATGCGAATTGGCGGATGCTTACCAAAGCTAAATAAATACTTAATTAAAAAATTCCATTTTATTTGCAAAAAAAATCCAAATTGATGAGGATATTTGTAAAGTGTCTTACTAAACTAGCGGCACGCTATGATGGCCGGTTTGACGTTTGTCCGCTCATGAAGTTCCGTATTAATTGATAACGACTTTGAAGGAAATAATTGTATTACTTTACTGACGATAGTGATGTGATGTAGAGATTCATAAATTTTATCGAATGTAGTTTTAGGTTTAGGACTCAAAATTTATTTATTAATTGATTTCTAAAATGTATACAAGTGTAGAAAAATCAGTTTGCACCATTTAAGGGGTGAATGTACTTGTGAATATGAACAATTTTCACTATGTGGACAAACCTCTGAAATCGCAAAAAAATATCAGCTGTTTCATACAAAAGGTAAAATTTTTATTTTTATATTATGATATATACCACAACTCGGCATTTGGTTTTCTAAATTGAAAATTTTTAAAAATGGAATCTAATACGATCGTCACATAGGATCGCTGGCTAGCACAACTACTACCTCCGGCAAACTCGCGTCAATGCTCAATGCAAAACAAAGCAGTTTCGAATTGACGTTGCTTCGAAAAGTATAAACTGTCAGTGCAATGCGATTGTGATATAGTTTTGACCTGGCTTTGGATTTCAAATATTGATACTGCATTACTGTTGACCCTTGCTCGTTAATTTGGACTCTGTTCAAGCCCTTTGTTGTGGATTTCGTCGATATGACCGAACGTACGCAGAGAACTGTTCTAAATAGTCAGACACGTGAGTTCGTAATACGCCTTCGTAACTATTTCGATCGTGAAGCTCAAAATGGAGGGCCAATTTTACCTATAACGTCAGTGGTTGAACGCGTAGCTGATGCGCTTAATATTGGACAACGAACTGTTAGACGGATAACTAAAAAAAAATATGGCGAGACTGGCACAGAAGAAAATAAACTTCACACACCAAAAAAGAGAAAACGAGCAAAACCAGTCGTAGGCATCGATAGCTTTGATGCCGATGCTATCCGAAGACATGTTTACGGCTACTATTTAGAGAAGGAGTATCCAACAAGAAAAAAGTTGGTGCATTCACTGAAGGAAGCTGGATTATTCTTCGGTGGGGAAAGTTCTTTAACGAAGATTTTGAAGACCATTGGATTTCGATACAAAAAATGTAACAAACGCAAAATATTGATGGAAAGATTTGATATAGCGATGGCAAGGTATACTTTTTTACGGCAAGTGAAAGAAATCAAAAATTGGCAAAATGTTGTGTTCTTGGATGAAACATGGCTTAATGCTAACCATACTGTAGGCCGTTCTTGGAACGATGACACAGCAGCATCTACTTCCAAAGTTCCTGTAGGAAAAGGATCGCGACTTATAATTTGTCACGCCGGAACCATCAACGGGTTTGTCGAAGGTTCTCTCATGGCTTTTGCGTCAAAAACCACTGGAGACTATCATGAAGACATGAATGGAGAAAAGTTTACTGAATGGTTTACCTCAATGTTGTGTAGCCTCCCTGAACCATCTATTATAATTATGGACAACGCCCCATACCACTCGATGCAAATTGACAAGCCACCTGCCCAATCCCAAAAGAAAGCTGATATCGTCGCATGGCTTCGTAAAAATGGCGTAGATGCAAACATGAATATGTTAAAAGCGGAATTAGTACGTCTTTTAAAAGAAAACAAACCAACCAAGATCCGATACGTCATTGACGAAATAGCATTAGAACATGGGCACAGAGTTATACGGTTACCGCCTTACCATTGTGAGTATAATGCGATTGAGTTGGTGTGGGCTCAAATTAAGGGATATGCTGCAAGACACAATACAGAACCCCCATTTACCGCAAAAAAAATGCTAAAATTATTAGAAGAAGCTTGTGAACATGTGACTAAAGGAGACTGGGAAAAGGTTGTGAATAGAACTGTTAAATTAATAAGGGAAGATTATGAAAGAGATGTGAAAATAGATAATATTATAGAAAACGAACATATAATTATTAATGTAGGTGATGATAGCAGTGACGACAGTGAAAATAGTAGTATGGACGAATCTGATTAATTATGGCCTTTTGTGGCACCTTTTTTGGTATCTTTTGTATTCATATGTTTCTTGTGTGCATATAAAGTATGTATATTCATTTTCATTCAAATATTCAGTTCGTTCAAATAAATTAAATAAACATATACATTTTTGTTTTATTAAACCTATTTAATCAGGTACAAAAACAAAACTTAATTGTTTTTTGTTCGAGAATAAATTGACATTCCACATCACTATTGTAATGTGTCAAACCGGCCATCATAGCGTGCCGCTAGTGTAGGTCAAGAGCTTTTTTGCACACATATTATTTTCCTAAAAGTTTTTTAATCTATATTTATATAATCTATCCATACTTATAATAAAACTGTAACAGATCCAATTCTGTACATTGAAGATATTTTGAAAGTTTTTTTTGGAGGGGACTCTTTAATCGATACTGAAGCCAAAACAATTATTTTAATTTTTTGTATATCTGTCTGTCTGTATCATGGCCACGCATCACGCCAAAAATACTGGACGGATTTAAATGAAACTTGGCATGATTCAAGTTCATACTGCTTTAAATAACATTGTTAGTATCACATACGTTAAAAGTTATAGACAAAGTGTGGGCATTGCTTTCCTACGCCATCGGCGCATCAATGGCGGTCTAGGTGGCCGGTGAAAAAATAATTATCTTGCGTTACCGCCTCTCGAATATTTTTTATCCCATCCTGCTCTCAAATTACTGTGAGAAACAGATAGGCTATCTTTGACGTTAACGTGATCTCCTATTTTCTTACGAACTAGTTTTTATTTACTTAGTTATAACGAGCACGATCTAGTAATATAGCTATCTTACTAGATTAATCTAGTGAAATAATTATAGGTAACTAGCTGATGCCCGCGACTTCGTCTGCGTGGATTTAGTTCATAACATCCCGCGGGAAATCTTTGTCACCCTCCAGGTTCTCAACTATACCTATCCAATAAATCACGTCAATCCGTAGCTTTGTAGCAGGAAACATTTGATCGTCTTGTTCGCGGCATTGTTAATGATGATTCAAAGAGAAAACATATTACTGATGATATTATCAATTACGTTTAGCTATCATTTTTATAATTGTAAATTTTTTTACCATACGTATCCAAAGACAAAATTACGTTTAGCTGTCATTTACGTTTTGTTATTCCACTGTCATTTGCGTTTTGTTATTCCAACACCACTTTCTTTTATATATATATAGATATATATATATATATATATATATATATATATATATATATATATATATATATATATATATATATTTTATATATATATATATATATATATATAGGTATAAAAGAAAGTGGTGTTAGTTACACTATTTATAACTCAAGAACGGATGAACCGATTTGGCTGAAAATTGGTGGAGAGGTAGCTTAGAACCAGGAGACGGACATAGGATACTTTTTATCCCGTTCGACCGCGTTTCCGTCAAGTCACTATAAAACGTGGTATAAGAAAAACGTATCTGACATGGAATAACAAAACGTAAATGACAGCTAAACGTAATTTTGTTTTTGGTTAAGTATGGTAAAAAATTTGACAAGTATAAAAAGTGTTATAAAGCATTACTGATACTATAAATGCGAAAGTGTGATTGTTTGTTGGTTTGTCCTTCAATCACATCGCAACAGAACAGCGGATTGATGCGATTTTTTGCATGGGTATAGTAATGTATGTAGTAGTGGTTCCTCAGACCGGGAGAGCTACTTTTTATCTCGGATAATGAAAGAGTTCCCGTGGGATTTTTAAAAACTAAATCCATGCGGATGAAGTCGCGGGCATCAGCTAGTATATAGATAGATAGATAATAATTAAGTATAAATGTATAAATTTTAAGAGAAAATTAAATGTAAAAATTAAATGCAGCAGTAAGTAAGTATTTCTGGCTGAATAGTCTAAAAGATTACACACTATATTTTCACAACGAACAGATTTAAACTATAGGTAAGCACCCAGAAAACTTGTCCACCCAGCTATACATGTTAGAACAGTTTACCATAACGCACGACGGCAGTGGCCGGCGAGTGCTAGAACCGAATCATAGGCGTTGTACTTATGGGCAAATAAGGGATCTAAAAATGTATCGCACTCTCCACCCCGTTTCGACTTGAGGCTCGTTACTATCTTACTAGAGTAATCTAGACTAAATAAGTGTAGTAAGATAGAAGACGAACCGCTTTCATAATTATAATATATTACCTATATCCCTAGGAATATAACTATATCACGCCTACAACCATCATACTGCGACATATATGTATACGTATAATAATGCCGCGCTATGTTAAGTCCTTTAGAAAAGAAATATCATCTCTTTTATCTCTAGGTGCAGTTACTTGTTTAACTAGTGGTTCGCCCCGAACTGAGACCTCGCGGTAACGGTATCCCATGATTATTCATTCAATCGATACATGATAACCAAAACTGACATTATTATTATGCCCGTTTTCACCAAACATACCTAAATCATCCCCTAAGTAGGAGTCTCTTAACGTAGGTAGCTCCTAAATACAATCCTAAGTCCTAACATCCGTCCCAATATCCTTTTAGGTGTCCCGTACAGGATCGTGATAAATAAGTTGACAGAAAACATCAATCACCTAACTTATAGGTAGCCCGTAAAGGTTAGGGAACGTTAGTGAAAACATTGAATTATTTATCAAACATTGAATTTAACTCGTAGTTCCATGGGAATAGTTACTGACTGCGCCATCTATTAGCATTATTGTGAAGCTATGTTGATGCTATATGAATTACTGACGCCCATTAAAAATTAAATAATCTCGTTTCTTTATAATATTCATATAATTTTAGTATTTGTTGTTCAAGTACAGGATATAAGTGACCTAAAAACATAAAATCAGTTTGAAAATCCATAGCGGATTTTTCTAGAGAGCGTCTTCAAGCGAGCGTATAAAATCGCCACTTTGAAAGCCCCCCATTTCGTCAATTTTAAGGGAAAAATTAAAAAAAAAATATTTTTGTACTCAGTTCAAAATTATCTTTAAAATGATACGTAACAATTTTATGTAACGCGATTTTTTTTTTTTTACTTCGCATTCGCTTCTATGAGAGCCCCCCTGAAATAAAGATTTTTATAACTTTTTAAGCCATTTTCGGCTGGAGGCCATCGGTTTACATATTATATCTAAATTTGAAGTAATTACGTTCAGTAATTCAAAAGTTATAAGGCTCTGACAGACGGACGGACGGACGGACGGACGGACGGACAAGTGCAAATCGCCCTAGTTAACTCAAAGACCTTCGCTTCGCTCGGTCGAATATTTATAAATAATTAAAAAACAAAAAAAACTTGTGTTCCAATTAATAGGAATTTATGTAGAGTTTTAGGGGTTACTTAACTTGGAATTATATTGCCCCGTTGAAAGTTACTATAAAATAACACATTCCATGCTTTCTAATTACTACAATACAAGCTCAAATAAGTTGCTTGCGGTCAGCCTAAATACTTAGAAACTTACCAAAACCAAATTTAAATTAAACTAAGGTATCGTATATACTGTGTGTAGACAAGGATTGAAGTTTAAAAACTGTAACCCAACTACGTGGAATCGGATGTAACAACCGTCATATTAATGTTGTTCGAATAAAATGTAGTCTATGTCACCCGGTCCATTATAATGAATCGATTGACACCTCATTCATCAATATCAGCTCAGTAGTTAATTCGTTTCAGTTGTACGTTCGTAAATATTCACATACATACACAGACTGCTAAAATGATAATATCTACATAGTACGAGATCCGAACATAGCATCGACCTTCACCCATCTGTTTACCGAATGAAACATTTTTTTTATATAATTCCATACATATACAAATACGTCTTGTATGTATTGCCTATCAAAATATGTTCATGGCTATCATTAATTAAAAAAAAATATTAATTAAATTTTTTTAGCGAGTTTCACCCACTTGTTTACCAATCAAAATATAAATAAAAAAAAAGATTATTTAATAACAAACGCGATGGTATAGTATTGCCTGCAATAAACCGTTCATGAAACACTATTGCCAGGATTTAAAGTTTTAAAATCAAAGCAAGTAAAGTTGCGCAAGAGAGAAATCCGAGCTTATTTAGTGTTATAAAAAAGGATAGAGCATAGTGGCTGCGAGCGACGCCTTCGTTGAAACTCGCTAAAAAAAATATTTAATTAATATTTTTTTAATAAATGATAGTCATGAACATATTTTGATAGGCAATACATACAAGACGTATTTGTCTATGTATGGAATTTTTTAAAAAAAAATGTTTCATTCGGTAAACAGATGGGTGAAGGTCGATGTTATGTTCGGATCTTAGACTAACATAATAAAAAATAAAAAACAAACCCTTCCTTTTGGCTTTACAATTTTGGCAACGAAATTATGAAATAATACTATGAGTAATAAGACTAATATGTAGTATTTTTAACCGACTTGCAAAAATACAACAAACTTGTAGTGGCGTTTGAAGTCGATTTTGAAAATTATTTTTTTATGCATTGGTGGTAGGCCTCGGGTAGGGAATAGTATGCGCGCACGAGAAAAGTCTACCCATTTATTCGTCATATCTCTTTTAGAGATTATTATCATGCTTACCCTACTGAAATAACAGATGAATGTTAGTTTCCTTACTAATATTATAAATGCGAAAGTGTGTTTGTTTGTTGGTTTGTCCTTCAATCACGCTGCAACAGGGCTACGGAATACGGATCGACGTGATTTTTTGCATGGGTATAGTTGAGGACCTGGAGAGTGACATAGGCTCCTTTTTATCCCGGAAAATCACAGAGTTCCCGAGGGATTTTAAAAACTACATCAGCTAGTTTTTTAATAATTTTCTGCGAGCTGGGTATACTAACGCGACGAATATGCTTTCGGCTTACTAATAATTTAATATAAAAAATTCTTTTTCATTCAAAAACCGACGGTACTCCCGCGCCACTATACAAAGTATATAATTTATTGTTGATATTTTAAAAACCGCTCTCCCGATTTCGATAAAATTTATATGGGACCATCCGAGGAATATGTGGGTGTCCGGAAAATCAAAGAGTTCCCGAGAGATTTTAAAAACTAAATCCACGCGTACGAAGTTGCGGGCATCAGCTAGTTCTACATAAATAGAATAGAACGCAATAAACTAAAGAAAGTATAGAATAGAATAGAATAGAATAGAAATGTTTTTTATTCAAATAAACTTTTACAAGTACTTTTAAATCGTCAATGAGTCTACCACTGGTTCGGAATGCCGTTCCTGCCGAGAAGAACCAGCAAGAAACTCGGCAGTTGCTCTTTTCAAAATACTTTTACAATATACTTAACATATATTCTATGTATGCAGAGTTTCCACAATGAGGGAAAGGTCCACAAAAGCATACGTAATTATTTCTAATTATAATTCAACACATGTCAAGACGGGCAGACAGAAAGTAGCCCCATTGCCGCTGGTGGCACCCGTTCACGAGCATGACGCATGACCCAGCCATTGCTTCGCTCAACCATATTTTAGGGAACGCAACAACCCGCATCACACGACACCACCGCAGAAATGTTAAAGATAGTGTGACATACTTAGGCTACCCATCCTAAGGCATCGAATTGAAACTAATATTCAAATCAAATACTCATTTTAAAATATGACTTGTACACAAATAAAGTGGAAACTCTGAATAGAATAGAATTATTTTGATATACAATTATACAGGTTAATCATTACCTACTGTCTCATGAATCGCTGGAACGAATTACATCCACGCTTTTTTGTCATTTATATAGTCTTCAATCGTATAATATGCTTTTTTCATGAGCGTAGTTTTAATCGATTTCTTAAACTTGTGTAAAGGCAAGTCCAAGATCGACTGTGGAATTTTATTATAGAACGTCACGCCCATTCCCACAAATGTCTTTCGGACCCTCTTGAGGCGCAGTCGAGGGATCACGAGCCTATTTGGATCTCTAACCTGCCTATCTCGTAATTCACCCGTAATTCACCCTTTTTTTTGTAATTCACAATGTTGTATGTATATGTATGTATATGAAACTCAACAGTCAGTGTAAACGCAGCCTTTATGAATGTGTTACGGGTATAAAAAGCGTCAAATGCCATTAGGGAGGCGATTTGTTTATTTTTCCAATTAACATTGAAATGTAGCAGCGTTTACATTTTATACGACTTTTAACGACAACCCGAACTTGCGTGTTATAGTTGGAGAGCTTTTAGAAATTTTCAGGAAAAAATTCTTTCCCAAATTACAGAATTAGTACAAAAATGTAAGGGCATTGTATCGATAAGCCCTTGATAATATAAGGAATTCAGCGGGAGCTGGACAACTCAGTGTAGGTGATAAGTGATAACAACGGTTCGGTGTCCATAATATCCCCGCATAATATCGGTATATTTTGCTTATATACCGTGCTTATAATGTCATCTTAGTTGGTTCCCAAAAGTTAACAAAGCATGAGGTTGACTGTCATATTTTGTGAGACGCTTTCCGCCGTGTACAAATAAATTATATACTTACGTAAAAGTTCAAGACTGTAATGTTATAATTTACCTTATCCAACAAACCGACCTACCGACTGCCGAAAGTTCCATAGTGGATTCACGAGTCATTCATCATCATCATCATCATCATTATCAACCCATCATCGGCTCACTACTGAGCGAGATCTCCTCTCAGAGAAGGCTCATCGTCCACCACGCTGGCCCAATGCGAATTGGTGGACTTCACACACCTTCGAGAACATTATGGAGAGCTCTCATGTGTGCAGGTTTCCTCACGATGTTTTCCTTCACCGTTAAAGCATGTGATATTTAATTTCTTAAACGCACTTAACTTCGAAAAGACAAAGCTGTGCGTACCCGGGATCGAACCTGCGACCCCCCGAATAGGAGACCACAGTCGTAACCACTATCTATCGTAAGGCTATCACTGCTCACGAGTCATTAGTATATTATAATTGTAGAACCTACCAGTGAAACACTACTGTACTTTGTTTACATCCAATGTGTAGGAATATTCACATTCACTGGTAGAAAAATAGGTACAAATTAATCTAACTAATCTGTTATAATTAAAATTTATGCATAATTTGAATACATAAATATATACATTTTTTGATAAAATTATTTCATTTTTCTTCCTTTGTTAATTCTTGATAGTTTATATTTAGAAGTGCACTGCAAAGTAGAGGGTGCTTTCAAGTGCTTCCTTAAAATTTCCCACCAATTCTTAGTCTATATTCTATTGTACGATGCATCTGCTTTTATGGAATAGTAATGAGCACGAAGATTGCTTCATTAAAGAGCGCATCTCGTTTGATAAGTCGTATTTTAGTTATTTAACTGCTTCAGTGTTTACAGTTTGACTATTTGTTTAAGGAATGCATCAATGTACCCATACCTTTCTATAAACATAGCATTACTTACTATACGTAACTAGTACCTACCGAAACTGATCGACTGACAGGCATTGTACCCAACTCGGAAATACTGCGGCGAACAAAGCTAACCGGGATTGAGGCCATGCTCATGAAATGTCAGCTGAGGTGGTGTGGACATGTCGTTCGTATGGATGACTCCAGACTTCCTAAGGCCGTTTTTTTACTCGGAGTTAAAGGAGGGAAAACGCAAGTGTGGCGGTCAATTCCTACGGTACAAAGACGTCTTGAAGAGTCATCTCATTTCTTGTCATATTATACCTAGTGAGAGGTGGGAGGGACTTGCGCGGCAGAGGCAAGAGTGGCGCAAGTATGTAAGGCTGTGGCGTCACTTGAGGAGCGTCGACTAAAGGACCTCGACGCCAAACGCCATAACAAAAAGACCGAGCCAGGGACCTCTAATGCATCGGGCCAGTTACATTGTGCGCCGTGCAATAGGATTTTTCAGACAAAATTTGCGAGCCACATTCGCTCCCATAACCGGCTCTAGCCAAGGCCGCCGTTGACGGACACGTCATGGAGGATCATATATATCATATACATCTAGATTGAGCCAGATCATGTGATTTGAAGAAGTGTTTTTTAAATTAAATTAAACTAAAAAAAGTGAACCGTTAGTTCAATATTGTTAGGTACATAACATGGTCGAGTATCACCATAATCATAATAATTAATCAGTGGACGGCATAACAAGCGCATCCGCAGTTCAGGCTTGGTGAGTTCCCTATTGCTTGGTTTTGAAAAAATTCACGCAGAATCTCATCATCATTTCACCAACCCATCAACGGCTCACTACTGAGCGCAGGTCTTCTCTCAGAGAAGGGTTATAGGGTCCACCACGCTGGCCGGCCTAATGAAAATTGGCGGACTTCACACACTTTCGAGAACATTATGGAGAATTCTCAGGTGTGCCGGTTTCCTCACGATGTTTTCCTCCACCGTTGAAGCATGTGATATTTACCTAATTGCTTAAAGACTCATAACTCCGAAAAGGCAGAGGTGTGCCCGGGATCGAACCTGCAACCCTGCAGTCCTAAACACTAGGCTATCATTGCTTTGTGCTCAAAAGTCTAAATGAAAATATTTTATTCGTGGCTTTTCAGTTTTTAATTGACTAAATAACTACCTAAATTTTCCTCCAGATTTCACACTAGTGTCATAACAAAGTTATATTATGTAAACAGTATTACAGTCGTGTCATGCCGATGCCGTGCCGGTTAAGATGCATATACTCCTTCGCTGATTTCCCTGGAGACTGATATTATAATTAGGACTACTACTACCTACTACAGACTACTTACCACTACCTACGCATTTATCTTAGGTCTGGCATATTATCCTATCTTGCTAATTTCCTACCCTTATCCCTATGTGTCGTCATTTTTGCCGCTGAAGTGCGGTTATGAACATAAACCTTTCCTGAAAGAGACTCTGAAATTCAAATGGGCTCACCGCTCCTGATTACTTATTACGCCTGAAAAAGTTCGAAAGACGTTTGTGCGAATGGGCGTGATGATCTTTAATAAAATTTTAGTTACTTACGTTCCCTCAAACATGGTTGAGCGAAGTAACGGCTGGGTCATGCGTCATGCTCGTGAACGGGTGCCGCCGGTGGGAATGGGGCTACTTTCTGTCTGCCCATCTTAACATGTATTAAAAATTCACAACTAATAATTGTAAGTAGTATGCATTTTTGAAATCCCCTTATTGTGGAAACACTGCATACATAGCATAGTATCTATTGTATTGTAAACTTGGTTTAAAAAGAGCAACCGCCGAGTTTCTTGCTGGTTCTTCTCGGCAGGAAGGACATTCCAAACGAATCAAAAATGTTTCTAATCTATTATATTCTATTCTATTTATACCTACAGTCAATTTGAGATTTGCCTTTATACATGTTTTAAAAATCCACACAAAAAAAGAGCAACCGCCGTGTTTCTTGCTGGTTATTTTCAGTTGGAACGCCACCAGTCGGTAACACGATTCTTCATCGGATTTTTTAATATTTAATTTTATATCTCACTAGCTTTTGCCAGCAGCTTCGCTCATGTTAAGTTCTATTTTTCAAACCCCTATTTTATCTCCTTAAGTAAGCCTTAAGTACTTGTTCTATATTATGTATTCTGTGCCATTTCTAAAAATCCTTTCTAAGCCTTTCTAAGCGGATGCCTGCGTCATAAGCTATCTGTATGCCTTCAGCCCAGTCTGTCCAGTGATTTGAGCTATGTTTTGATAGATCAGTCAGTCAGTTAGTCACCTTTTATATTTAATTTAGATTACAAATTACAATTTAGAAGCTTGTTTCTGTCATAATTTTCATTTCAATATTATAACTTGTTCTTTGTCAGTTGCAAAGGTAGACGGGTGTAACAATGTTTCCTTTATTCCATTATCCTTACTTGATGAGCGGCAAATACGATTTCAATGGTATTTCAATAGCCTTTCTACCCAACCTATTCGTTCAATGTACTGGTATGAATAATTTATCTCATCACGTGCTTACTTGACTGTTTAATAAATCCATATTTTACTTGGGTTATACTTATTTAATATGTTACTTTATTAGAAACGAGGCTTTTGTATATCACATCACCAATAAATATAATATGTACCGTACTTAGTAAAGAAGCATAAACTTTATAGAACTCAAGCGCAATTTGAAGAACTTTCTGAAAGTATTATCCAGTTGTACCCACTAATGGGAATAAGCCGAATTTATCAGGAATCCAAAAACCAACATCTGGACGCTATACCGCGCTGCGAATTGATTTTACGGTTAGATTTAAAATCATTTAATTTAGTTTTAATAATTCTAAGAGTAATTAGGGTTCCGTACCAAAATGGTAAAAATGGAACCCCTATGGTGAGACTTTTTACCTCTAAAAACAAAGTAAATATGAATAAGTAAATTGATATAATACTATGCCACACTGCGGTGGCTTGGATGGGGTTTTAGATTTTAATTAGTTTTTATTTTAGTTTTAATTTTAGAATTAAATTTAGGTATATAATACTATCGTTTTACTTAAATACTTTTACTTCTGGAGTACGGAACCCTCGGTGCGCGAGTCCGACTCGCACTTGGCTGTTTTTTTAATTTTATTTGCAGTCGTTATCTAGGTTTAAAATACATATTTTTATAGAATATTTGAAAAGTAGTTTTAGTTATAATTAGTAGTTATCTATGTAAATTTGTGAAAGTTGGTAAAAAACCGTAGAGCAAAAACTAAACATTGAGAATATAAAAAAAACTAGTAGTAATAACTAGTAATTTAAAATGATGTCAAAAGCAAAACAGTATTTCTTTATATGCAAGAACTATTGGCCCGCTTTCATTAAAGCCTTTTTCATCAGCCAAGTCGTAGGGCCCTAATGGATGTCATTAATTACTGATTTAGGAACTCATCACGAGTTCACGAACAATATTAATGATTAAGGAAGCTGTATTCCCTCTCTCGGCCGGGCAGAGGCATCCATGCGGCGTGTGCACCCACAACAATTCCTTAATTGGTTTCCACTGAGCCACCCACTGTGGGAATTACAATTTCGGGAAGATCTTGTGATTCGATTAAGGCCGCAATAGATCTTCGGAATGGAAGGCGTAATGAAGTCGTAGGTTCTAATCTATCCCAACTCCCAACCCTATTAGAGTATGTTCAATAAGACAGTGGACATGGGTAAATTGTTGTCCTCAGATTGAGTATTCAACGCACGAAAACTTCCTCAAAAGTTTCTTCCAGATATGGCATAAGTCTCTCTAAATACTTCAGTGTCACTTGATTCACTACGCAGTAAACCCCTCCACGCTCCCGAAAAATTAATAAATACCTATTATGCCGGTATGTGCGGACAAATTATGTCACTATAATTATTATCCTTCAAAGTGAAATAAAAAGTCGAAGGTAAAGGAAGGATTTTTTAAGAAAACACGATTTTTAATTTCGATGTTTTTTTAGATGGTTTAGGTTAACTGGCGAACTGACGAACCTTGTGAAAGAGTCATCGATGAATACATTTTGATAATTTACATAGGTATCTGATTTTATACTAGCGGCACGCTATGATGGCCGGTTTGACGTTTGTCCGCTCATGAAGTTCCGTTAATTGATAACGACTTTGAAGGAAATAATTGTATTACGTTATTGACGATAGTGATGTGCAGAGATTCATAAATTTTATCGAATGTAGTTTTAGGTTTAGGACTCAAAATTTATTAATTTATAAATTTTAAACCGGCCATCATAGCGTGCCGCTAGTATAATTAGAAATAAACTATGCCTATTTTTAATGTGGAAAGGTGGAATAAATTCATGACTCATTGAAAGACTATACTAACCCTACTAATATTGAAATGCAAAAGTGTCTTTATTTGTTTGTTAGTTTGTCTGTCAATCACGCAGCAACGGGCTAGATTTTTTGCATGAGTACAGTTTAGAGCCTCGGGAGTGGCATACAATGTATCCCGAAAATAAAACGGCCAATTGTGTGTCAGGCCACACACAGTGTAGTTCCTTAGTTGCCCCTACGGAACGGTACTATCCTTGCACTAAATAATTTATTATAGAACGAACTATTTTGATGATATGGTTTGAGTACAAAGATGAAAGCGGAAAATATAAACTTACCGTCACTATCTGAATGATTTTTCCTGGTGAAAAGGATATCTACGCAAATAAAGCCGCGAGAAAATCAAAAGTTTCCCGTAGGGTCGAGTAAACTCGAGTTTCTATAGAATTTTGCTCTAACTTAGAAACTGCGTGGCAGCTTGATATCAAACTTTGCAAAGGATGAGAAATATTTTTCTATTACGTATATTGTATTTGTATTGTTATTGTATTATTAATATTATATTATATTGTAGTTGTATTATTATATATTTTTGTTGTGAAAAGATAAAATAAAAAAAATTCAGCCAAATTTTTAACGTTATTTATTTAGAAAGACTCATAAAACTGTTTTATTCTATAGGTTTGTATGAAAACTTTAATAAAATATAATGACGAGATAGCTCTTGACTACGATCTCACCTGATAGCCCAGTGGTTAGGACTGTGGTCTCTTATTCGGGGGGTCGCAAGTTCGATCTCGGGTACGCACCTTTGACTGTTCGGAGTCAAGTGCGTTTAAGCAATTAAATATCACTTGCTTCAACGGTGAAGGAAACATCGTGAGGAAACCTACACATCTGAGAGTTCTTCATAATGTTCTCGAAGGTGTGTGAAGTCCGCCAATTCGCATTGGGCCAGCGTGATGGACTATAATAATAATAATAATAATTTATTTATTTAAGTAAAGTTTCACACTTGCAATAATTCTTACAGTAAAAATACATAAGCATACAAAATATGTTCATAAAGCTTTTTCGCTTCTCTGAACTCCCAAACTAGGAGAACCCGTGTCTTGGGAGTCAGTTTCTTTCCAATTAGTTCATAGTTGTGCAATGTACAGAACAAACTATGGCCTATACCCTTCTGTGAGAGGAGACCTGCGCTTTTGTAGCTTTTCCTAAGATGTAGTGTGAGATGAAGAGTAAAATTTCCTTGTGAAATCAAAGAAATCTTTGAAAATTTTGAAAATGTGAATTTTCTTCTACCACAAAATATTATCTGAGATGGATCATGTAAAAAAGGTATGTAACTCCTTGTGAATATGCCAAATAAGAGCTGTATCCTAGTTAAATTATTAGAATATACAAAACATATTATCTCGGAATATAATAATTGTTTGTCTTATTTTTAAAAGTATAATAAACTTAATATCACAGTCATTAATAAAGTTCTTAGAGCATCTAAGTTTAAGTTACATTAGAAATAATAATTGCAGATGCATAATCATTGACGAATAATATTTACTAAAAGTGCACTATGAATCCTTAATAATATTATAAATGTGAAAGTGTGTTTGTTCGTTGGTTTGTCCTTCAATCACGCCGCAACAGAGCTACGAATCGACGTGACATTTTATTCCGAAAACCAGAGTTCCTGAGGGATTTTAAAAACTATATCCACGCGGACGAAGTCGCGGGCATCAGTTTGTAAGGAATAATTTTAATTTAATATCCAACAATACTACTTACTACTAATATTATAAATGCGAAAGTTTGCGACAATGTTTGGATTGATGGATGGATGTTTGTTACTCTTTCACGCCACCACGAATGAACCGATTTGGCTAAAATTTGCAATGGAGATAGCTCATACTCAGGATTAGAACATGGGCTACATTTTATCCCGGAAAATAAATGATTTCCCGCAGGAATTAAAAACCACCTGACTGTGACATCATATGTCTAGCAAATCTTTTTAAATCATCTAAACATCTGTTGTTTAGATGGTTTGAAAATATTTGCTAGGTACGTGTCCTTTTATGCTCCCTACAGGGTTTATGTAGGCCATAAATAGGTACTTATTCATATCATTTTTCAGATATTTCACATAGAGGCAACCCACATAATTGAAATTTCATGAAGCAAATCTGCAGATTTAGCAGCACAACATATTGTATACCTACAGCTTCTTCTTCAAAGGGATGTAGCAATGAATAGACAAGCAGTTACGAGAATGTTTGATACATTTCTAGAAAGCACTTTGTTCTAGCTAACTACTAGCCAACACAAACCTCAAAGAAAGAGTGAGAAAAAATAAAAGATATATATCAAAGGGAACTGTTTTTATTTTTCAAGTTTTAGCGTTTAATAGCTGTGTTGTGTAAAAATTTTATTAGGGCTTGACTTGTGTCCTACTCCTATCCTATATTATATTAAATGCGCAGCTGCTCGCCACATCTTGATTCCTTCTAAATGCACACTGAAAGTCATGGAGTGCATTATCCCGCATAATAATTCCAGCTGAAACATTTTTATTTAATATAATTAATTATGTAAATACATATGGGTAGTTTGAATTACTTAGGCTTAGGTATATTACATACAGATAACCAAAAAGTAGTTTTAGCATCCTTTTTTACTATACATATATAAGAACTCAGTGTGCAAAAGCCACTGACCTGAACCGCTGAAATGATGTTTTTTGCTACATATTTATTTTTAGTAGTGTGGTAAGTTCAATCAAAACTGTTTTAGTAAAATTCGAGATATAGTTTGATGTCAATTTCAAGAGGGGAAGTCATTGGAAAAGATTAATAGTTCATTAATTAATAAAATATTTTATTATTGGGTGGTTCCTTTATATTGTGTTTAGTAAGTAAGTAAAGTACTTTAGTTAGTAGGTACAGTTTAATAGTAAAACCCTTAGGAGTCAAAGTAACAAACCTTTTGCGATAGGTACTCTTCAAATTCTTGGGACAACTTCTATAGATACTTATAATCCTTTTGGTCAATCCAAGAGTGTATCAACATCACCACTGAATGCTTCTTTCTACCAACTTTTCAAAATGTGTAGTAAATGCAGCATTATAAACATTGATTTCAGGTTAAATAACACAGTTTTTTGCACTCAATTATTTTCAAATCATCATACATCACATCTTAGGTAGGTATCCAAAATTAGTCCTTACACTATCACTTGTTGCCAGAGCGTCACGATGTAGACTGTAGTATTGCAAGGATTCTAAAGTATTTTAAGTGTTTCGTTTTGTTCTTATACTTATATTGAGTTAGAAATACGATTGCCTTCACAGTCACAAGTGTTTGGTGTTTACAAACATGGATTGGGTCACGGGTCACCCTGCCGGTACCTCGGTCCTCAACGATGAACCTCATTTTTTAATTCGTCTTAATGTTATCGGCAACGGTCAACGAGCATTCATCCTAGGTCGAAGTTAAAACTTAAATATAATGTTTATTTTCATGGTATTTTGTAATTCTAAATGTAATTTTGTATTAAAACAGTAAAATATGTAATAAAGCAATTTCTAAAGTATCAAAAAGGCTAAATTTCTCAATCGTAAACTTTTACCGAAAACTATATAAAAAAGTACGACAACACCGGCGCGCCCGATAGAACATCGCAGCGTTCGTCTCGACAGTAATATCGTCGATGAGGTTTCGGCTGCTACAGAATACCAATTTTTACAACCGTTGTAAGTCAAGTCGATGTGAACGATGTTACATCGCAGCCCACATCGACGCTAGATGTTTTTAAGAGAATCGCACTCCAGTAATGAGCCGTTGATGGGTTGCTAATGATGAAACCCATTCCCATTGGAACGCTATATCTCTTGGCAGCGCATCTTTGACCAGACGAAAGCTAACTTCTTTTACTGTTCGAAACAAGTTCGAAACAATAACGTTTTGTTATTCGTAGAAGATAACAAACTGTAACAGATTAACTGCATCGGCACCGCGGCGCCTTTTACTAATTCTTCCATTTACGAAGATTGTTCTAACCCTAATAGCTTACAAGATATACGAGAATTAAACGATTGAAACGTATAACTAAAATACTAGGTATTCTTTAAATGCTTTGTTTCGCTTTCATCGCTGACTTAGCTTTGAAATTAATCAGAAAAAGTGACTAAGAGCTCAAAGAGTGAAGGAATAATATACTTTAAATGGAGAATTACACTTACACCATTTATAATATCCAGTATTTTTATATCTAGATACTTACTAATACTTTGTAAACAATTTGCTTGGGAAGTCTTTACGCAAGTATCTTGCTTGCTTGATGAACTGTAAAAAACTGCTTTTTGAAAATAGTTTCTTAACATTTATTTTTCGTTAGAACCTGCTTAGAACGTTCCTTTTTTGAAAAGAACCACTGAATTTAAAATATTTTCATTCTAAGAATCTATGTAATTTTTATTTTAAATAGAAAAAATACGTGTAAGTATACTGAGCAAGCTATGATCTAGATTTGATAGTTATTACTCGACTCGACGACTCTACCTTCAACCTTTCCAAGTAATGTTTATTAAAAATATACGCACAGGTATATTTGCGCATACCTATCCTGTTTTATGTCTAAAGATTTACCTACTTTCTATTTACACAATGGAAACATCTAATTCTGCTTTAAACGAGTCGTCACCTCTTAATTGCTAAAGCCACGTCTCTTAATTACAGTTTACACCACAGCTCATTTAGCTAATGAGATTTTTAATTGGCGTTCAGAATTCCATGACCTTAGCGAAATACTCGTAAACACGTGTGTAACATTATTTTGGACAACTTATAGTATGTACCTAAATATAATTTGTGTAGTTATAGGACGGATTAGCATTGAAAAAATTACTTTAATAAGTGAATATTTTGAATTAGCTGGACACTTATTATTAAACTTGTACGATGATTTTAAATGATACCTAATTACCTAGTACGTTTTTAAAATTTTTGTCTGTCTGGTTGTCTGTTCGTGAGATCCAGATTTAGAACGATTTAACCGATTTTATGTCCGACTAGCTTTTGCCCGCGGCTTCGCTCACGTTAAGTTCGATTTTTCAAACCCCTATTTTACCTCCTTAGAGTTTGAATTTTCAAAAATGGTTTCTAAGCGGTTGGTTAGCTCACGTTAAGTTAGATTTTTATTGGTAATTAAAATCCAACCTAAAATATATCTCCGTAAAAAGCCA
This sequence comes from Oeneis ivallda, assembly GCA_029955525.1. NCBI lineage: Eukaryota > Metazoa > Arthropoda > Insecta > Lepidoptera > Nymphalidae > Oeneis > Oeneis ivallda. The sequence continues at coordinate 16,320,558 of JARPMR010000024.1, read as the reverse complement.
ACATACCAAGTTTTATGGATATTACTTGAAAACTAAAATTTTTGCGAAACACGTATTTCTTATTTTTTTATCGAAAGCCCAAAAATTAAAGTTTCATGGATATTACATGAAAAATAATTTGATAAATGACGGACTTTTATATAAAAATTTCAACCCCCATTTAACCCTCTTGGGGTTGGAATTTTCAAAAATCCTTTCTTAGTGGACGTCTACGTCATAATAACTATCTGCGTGCAAAATTTCAACCCGATCCGTCCAGTGGTTAGAGCTGTGCGTTGATAGACCAGTCAGTCAGTCAGTCAGTCACCTTTGCCTTTTATATATTTACCCCCTTATTCATAAACAAGTTATAAGCGTGCTATAGCTAAAATATGTTTTGTTACTGTCAAATGAATTCAAAATGTCAAATGATAGAAAAAGACAAAACGTATTTTAGCTATAGCACGCTTATAACTTGTTTATGAATAAGACCCTATGATGAAAGCTGAAGTAATAAGTTTGATGGATATTACTTGAAAATTAACTTAAAAATCTGGACTTTTATACAAATCACCCCCTATTTGAATTCTTTGGGGGTGGAATTTTCAAAATTTGCGAAACACGTATTTCTTATTTTTTTATCGAAAGCCCAAAAATTAAAGTTTCATGGATATTACATGAAAAATAATTTGATAAATGACGGACTTTTATACAAACTTTCAACCCCCATTTAACCCTCTTGGGGTTGGAATTTTCAAAAATCCTTTCTTAGCGGACGTCTACGTCATAATAACTAACTGTGTGCAAAATTTCAGCCAGATCCGTCCAGTGGTTAGAGCTGTGCGTTGATAGACCAGTCAGTCAGTCAGTCAGTCAGTCACCTTTGCCTTTTATATATTTAGATGAAAGCTAAAGTACCAAGTTTGATGGATGTTACTTGAAAATTAACTTAAAAATCTGGACTTTTATACAAATTTTCACCCCTATTTGAAATCTTTGGGGGTGGAATTTTCAAAATTTGCGAAACACGTATTTCTTATTTTTTTATCGAAAGCCCAAAAATTAAAGTTTCATGGATATTACATGAAAAATAATTTGATAAATGACGGACTTTTATACAAACTTTCAACCCCCATTTAACCCTCTTGGGGTTGGAATTTTCAAAAATCCTTTCTTAGCGGACGTCTACGTCATAATAACTAACTGTGTGCAAAATTTCAGCCAGATCCGTCCAGTGGTTAGAGCTGTGCGTTGATAGACCAGTCAGTCAGTCAGTCAGTCAGTCACCTTTGCCTTTTATATATTTAGATTAGAGGGGAAGTGACGTCTTTAACAGCCAAGTAAATTATTATGTGGTTCGTCTTACGATCATTCGCCACTTTTTCCTGCCGGCCAACAGCCTGGTGTGGAATCGTCAATGTCATCAATGACCTCTGAATGGCTGATCTTCTTCTTCTTGTAGTCTCCTTACTCCTATCGGAGGTTTGCAACCATTAGGGCTATCTGCACCTTGGACGCTGCTGCACGGAACAGTGATCGGGTACTTTTCCCATACCATTGGCGTAGGTTTTAAGCTATGATGTTCTTCTCCGACCAGGTGGTCTTCGGCCAGCTATTTTTCCTTGTATAATGAGCTGCAGGAGGTCGTAATTGTTATTCCTGAGGATATGGCCAAAATACTCCAGCTTCCGCACTTTTATGGTTGTAATGGTTTCAAGATCTTTGCATAGCCTCTGCAGCACAGTCGTGTTTTGACACGCTGAACCCACGAAATTCTCAACATTCTTCTGTAAACCCACATTTCGAAAGCTTCGATGTTTTTACACAAAGTTTCCTCTTCGCTTCGACTCCATATAAAAGGCTTCAACTCCATATAAAAGAACGGAGAATACGTAACAGTGTGCGACTCTTATGGGCAATGGGAGGCTAAGATTGCGATCGCAAAGTATCTTGTCCATTTGAATGAATGGCTGATACTCTACCTCTATTGGTTGAAATTCATTGATGCAGCAAGAACGTCATAAATTCAGACAATCAGAGATCCAAAATTAATTCTTCTGGTGGTTCCACCATAGAACTGCGAGAATTCGTGAGCGTGAAATATCCTTACGTGATAGAAATACAATCTAGTCGTACGAAATGCTTTAGTTCAACGTTTCTGAAACGAACCGCCAAGACATAGTACAAACAGAATAGTAGGCTAACTAAGGCCGATCGGCGAGTTAATTACCTACTCTTGCGTTGACGCCTAGGGTTGTCACTTTTATTTTTGACTAGCTGATGCCCGCGATTATTAATAGGTAGGTTACTACTTTTATTGAAAAATTAAACAAACAAAAAAGAGCGAGCGTGCGACGTAACACGCAATTGCGCGCGATTAGCACAGCGGCGCGATATATACAAAAGTACTCTGTGGCGCGCCGCGCGGCCCGTACTGCCGGCCGATTGAGCCGGTTGAGATTTTGCGAATGTGTGCGTGAAACTTCCGTGCGTACACGGCGCCCGCTGCTCACGCAGACATTCAAACCGGCAGCGGCCACTTTGCATGAAGTTAGCCTACTATTCTGTTTGTACTATGGCCAAGATGTGGAACACCCTTCCAGCATCCGTGTTTCCTGCCACCTATAATTCGAGTACCTTCAAGGCAAGAGTGAATAGGAATCTTCTAGGCAAGTGTGCTCTAACCTAGACCTCATCAGTGCTTCCCAGCGTTGATTGTCGTCAAGCGCAAACCTTTCTTGTAATAAAAAAAATTGGTTGTCTGTAAAGTCGGTTTACGGACGATAGTTTTACGTGATAACGTCATAAAGGCGACACATCCGCTAACCACAGCGCGCACGCGATGACTGGCGGGCGGCGGCGGGTGCTCTCTAGTTACAAGCCAACGCTTGGGCCGATCGTGCCTCTCTATCGCTTGTTCCGCGCTCTCGCTTGCACGCTCAGGCTCAGGCGGAACGTGACACTTTTTCGTGCGTGCAGCCGGTGTTCATCGATTTATAAGACGTTATCACGTCAAAAAGATTGCGATCGTTATACTGGTGCAATCATTTTATTTTAAGACAATCGCACAACTGGAACACTCGAGCAATGGGCCGTGACAACGTGACTCGTGAATTTACATCAAAACATTATTACTAGGTCGGAATATAAAATTTCTTTATCCAAATGAAAAATAAGAGTTATACCTCATGATTAAGACGCAGCATCAAGCCCTTATTAACCGCGCCCATTAATCTCACGACTTGAACGCCGTCTTGGGTCAAAACTTGGAAGTTGAGCGATAGCCTAAATAAATTATAGCAGATACTTACCTACGCCCTTCTTATCAACAGGATTTGACTTGTAAAAACCGCTGGAAAGTTGGACGTCCCTTTATTGCTTACTTATATTCTAATTTAGAACTCCGCAGCGAAACCGCTGAAGTTCCGCCAAGAATAGAATAGAAATGTTTTGTATACAAACAAACTTTTACAAAGTGATTTTGAATCGGTAAGTTAATATAGGTACCACTCGTTCGAAGAATACAACTGAGAAGAACCAGCAAGAAACTCGGCGATTCCACTAGGTCCACGAATTGTCCCACCCCAAAAGTTATATGATGTATTTGCATATTTCGATATCAATCGAAAATGTAATAACATCTAAATTAAAACAAGACGTTTATATGAAAACTAGCTTTTGCCCGCGGCTTCGCTCACGTTAAGTTCGATTTTTAAACCCCTATCGTACCCCCTTAGGGGTTGAATATTCAAAAATCCTTTCATGGCGGATGCCTACGTCATAACAATTATCTGTAGGCCAATTTTCAGACCAAACCGTTCAGTAGTTAGAGCTGTGCGTTGATAGGATCAGTCAGTCGGTCAGGCAGTCAGTCACCTTTTCCTTTTATATATTTAGATTGTTAGGTGGAGTGGACCTTGCGGGATTGTAGCAATGATTCGAATCGAAAACCGAGGTCAGATAATCATCCTCTGAACTAAAAGAAGCGTTTGATATTACTCGACGCTTCGTAATTGAAAGTGTAGCCTGCAATATAGTCGGGTTAACGACCCCTACCTATAGGAATTGAATGGGAGGAGATAAGTACAATTTTCTACACTAGGGAGTCGTTATGTGATAGGGCAAAAGATAAAATTAAATATCTCTGCACGAAGTTTCTTATGGAAGTAGGCAGCTGGTAGCGGTAGCTATGGTGTCCACACTTAAAAGAGAAGTAATCTTGAAGCGTCTGGAAGTGCACCCCATACAAACGAAATTAGATTTTTATTTTATATAACTCAGCGGGCAACAGAGTGCTATGCTCGGACTATCCTTGCGAGATCAAATTAGAAATGAAGGCATCCGTAGGAGAACTAAAGTTCCGACGTAGCTCAGCGAGTCGTGAAGCTGGAGTCAGGCATTTATAGTTCGATTAAGTGTTGGACGTTGGAGTCCAAAGATGCTGGAGTGGCGACTTCCTACCGGGCACAAGCAAGCACAGTGATGGCAAACTCCACACTCGGTGGACCTACCACATCAGACGAGTCGCAGGGAGCCTAATAGGTAACCTACCTATTTCAATCAAAGGCTAATTCCAATACCAATATTTATATTAAGAACCAACCAATATTATTAAGAAGAAGAAGAAGTCGAGCTTACGAGAGACCTTACCTTACTTACCTTAGTGCCTTAATGTTACTTTTCAAGTTTACTTCAACTATGCGTTAACTTGAAAAGTTACACTAGGGTTTCCTCAGTTCATCATGCAAAAGGTCAATTCAGCATTTCAGATGAGTTTTGCTATTTGGTTTTGTGACCGTACTCCACCGTTCTACTAGGATCACTACTAGGATCCATTATTAATCCCTAATTATAAATTCGAAAGTGTGTTTGTTCGTCCTTCAATCACACAACAACGGAGTCAGCCGATACCTACGCGAACAAAGTCGCCGGTGATTTTAAGTTTATTATAATGAAGAGGAGTAACTACAGACCTAATAGGTACTTCCTACCATGAGAAAATTACATACAATAATTATGCTTATTGTAAGTTCAAACTTCTTAGCCGTGATGCCCGCAGCGTCCTGGTAAATGCTATCTACCTAGCATCTTAATAAGGAAATTGCTTCATTTTGCTCTTTCCAAGTTTACAGCGTATATAGGAGTTTTCTGAGGTTCATTAAAGTTATCGCGTAATTCTGTGGAAGCGTAATACACTAGTGGTTCGCCCCGAACTGAGACCTCGCGGTAACGGTATCCCATGATTATTCATTCAATCGATACATGACGACCAAACCTGACATTATTATTATGCCTGTTTTCACCAAACATACCTATATCATCCCCTAAGTAGGAGTCTCTTTACGTAGGTAGCTCCTAAATACAATCCTAAGTCCTAACATCCGTCCCAATGTCCTTTTAGGTGTCCCGCACAGGATCGTGATAAAGAAGTTGACAGAAATCATCACCTAACTTATCATAGCCCGTAAGGTTAGGCAACGTTAATGAAAACATTGAATTAATAAGTACTAACGAGTGAAAACGGGTTACGGGCATCTGTACAAATCGTTATCTATCGACGCGAATAGAAAATATACAAAATGCAGTAATTAATAGTTTATTGAAGTTTGATATTTAACTAAACAATAATTTTAATTGAATAATAAGTTATTATTTTATGTAACTAAATAATAATGTTCGACGCAAAACTGTTTTTGGGATAGTCGTAACTCCCTAGTTCCATGGAATAGTTAATGACTGCGCCATCTATTAGCATTATTGTGAAGCTATGTTGATGCTATATGAATTACTGATGCCCATTAAAAATTAAATAATCTCATTTCTTTATAATATTCATATAATTTTAGTATTTGTTGTTCAAGTACAGGATAACAAAAAACTAAAATCAGCTTGAAAATACATATTCAATTCTCCTAGAGAGCGTCTTCAAGAGAGAGTTTTAAATCTCCACTTTGAAAGCCCCCCATTTCGTCAATTTTAAGGGAAAAATTAAAAAAAAAAAAATTTTGTACTCGGTTCGAAAGAAGAAAAAGAAAAAAGGCTTCGCCTCGGACAACAATTACATGTGATCTGAGACATTTCTTATTTTACTGCCCTAGATGTGTAATGTACTATTAACATGATATGTTGCATTTTTATATAACGCGATAAAATTTTTTTTACTTCGCATTCACTTCTATGAGAGCCCCCCTGAAATAAAGGTTTTTATAATTTTTTATGCAATATTCGGCTGAAGGCCATCAGTTTACATATTATATCTAAATTTGAAGTAATTACGTTCAGTAATTCAAAAGTTATAAGGCTCTGACAGACGGACGGACGGACGGACGGACGGACGGACAAGAGCAAATTCACCTAGTAGACTCAGAGACCTCGCTTCGCTCGGTCAATAATAGAGCTTGAATCTGCTTCATAACTAATTTGTAAAGAAAGAAGGCACAAAACTAGTTCGGAAAACAGGTGTTTTCAGGTGTTAGTTAGTATCTACTATCTATTTCGTTTATAGGTTTATTTCGATAATATAACTACGAAAATATCGATATTTATGAACTTAGTGGAGGGTATGTAACGATGTTTGTTATCTTCGAGTGTAATTTACTAACTGGCCCATCTGCTCAGTCTCTAACTTAACCAAGGCTTCTTTCTCACAGTCAACGATCTTGATATCTGAGTTTCACGTGAGTACACTAGAGAGCATGCAGTGAGAATTTTATCGGATGGCATCCTATGATATTCATTATTTAACTACATAGGTAAAGGTAAACTACAAAGGTTTTAAATAGTAGCTGATCCTTTTTATGTGTGTAACCAGTTAATTTAGCCATAGATTTATTCTATATTTACAATTATTAAATATTGAATACTTCATAAATTAATAGAGCTTCATAAAAAAACATTACTCTATCTATTGTTATTAAAAGCTTACCAGCTTTTGCCCGCGTTTTCGTCCGCCGCGTTGAGTTTTTTAAAACCTCTTGGGACCCCTTTGATTTTTTCAGAAGTTTCAAATAATCACGTCGATCCGTTGCTTTATTTTAGTTCATCGTAATGGTCATATTCGACAGTGGATCGCAGAACTCTGAACTCTGAATCGTAGGCAATGGGACCGTCGCCTAAGACTGCTAAAACTAGCGGCAATAAATTTCCCTAACAAAATCCCGCATTGCGTGTGTTCACGTAAACTACGAGCACCTGTGTGTAACAAAATGATTTGTTTCCCTATTATACGTGCTTTTGTGTTGAACGAATTATGCCATACAACTTTTTATTACATAAAAAATCTTTGGTTTGAGGTGAACTTTCTTTTCACGGATCGCAACGCGTTACGGCGTCGCTTCTGCGGCACCGTTGCGGCGTCATAGAAAAATTATAGCAAAGACACATGACTACAAAATAATATATTTTGGAAAGTACGCTCAAGAACTATTTAATTTAGTCTCACCCATACCTAGATTTAGGATTGGTAGTCGTTTCGCACCTACAAGATACCGTGGGCACTACTAGATAGTCCAACGCAGGGATTCCCAAAGTCGATATCGACCCCTTTTCGCAGGGATCCCAGGTCCCAGGGTATCCCAGGGGTCGACACAAACGAAAACTGATTTTGGTGGTCGACGAGGCCTAAAATTTACCTCTATTAATTATACCCTGTCCAACCGTTTATTTTCTTTTTGACAGCTCAGTCTCACTATGTGAGAGTGAGGCAATATAATATTGTAATAATATAATTGACTGAGCTGTCAAAAAGATATATTCTTTTAACGGTTGGACAGGGTATAACACAAGTTGTTATTTGAAACTTTCAAGATACTGTATACAAGTTACAAGTTGTGTTACGTGTACTGTATAAGTTGTGTTTTCAAAAAAATTATTACGGACTTAATTATTTTACGTAATTGTATTAATGATTATTAATCACACTTGGTATTTACTGAATTTTATGTCTATTTATTTTGTTTTTTGATGAGAAAATGATGTCATGTTTACTAACTAAACCAACCGCAAAGTTTTAAATTGGTAAGTATTTTTATCAACAGGAAAAAAACTAGAGATAGGATTTTTAAAGTAATTTGGCTCTGGGGTTCTGAGGTATCAGTTGATTTTGGAAAAGGGGTCTCTTGCCCAAAATAGTTTGGGAATCCCTGGTCTAACCATTACTCTTTTCCCATCGAATCGCAAGGTATGGTATGAATCTACACCGCTACGTGGATGAGAGTCCATAATCTCGCACTAAGCGCTTGTAACCTCTTGTTCCTACTTAAGCACCACCAAAAATTGGTATGCCGTTTTTCCAACTAACTATAACTTACATCAGGAGTGAATAGGCATCTCCTAGAAAAGCGCTCCATGTTAGGATGCATCTTCACTTACAATCAGGTACTTTGAGTAAAAAACACTACGTAACGAGGCCGAAACGCACGGCGTGGGATTGCCCTTAGATCCGTTTTCAACTATGACATCTGATGATTATGCTAATTAACCGACTTCAAAAAAGGAAGAGGTTATCAATTCGTCGGAATCGTTTTTTTTGTATGTTCACAGATTACTCGAAGACGCCTGAACCGATTTGGAAAATTCTTTTTTTGTTTGAAAGGGTATACTTCCCAGGTGATCCCATTAAAAGTCGAGCGGTTTATAAAACCACTACAAGTGGCGCGGGTGTTTGAAGTGGGTTTTTTAAATTTTTTTTTATATCAAATTATTTATCATCTACAAATCGTTACAAGCAAGGAACATACTACTCTCTAACGGGAGCTTACAACTTTACAAGCGTGGTTTGACTATCATAGAGAATTCTTGCCAAGTCACTAGAGCCTCCGATTTAAACCACATAAAAATAAAAGATTCAAACAAAAGAGGAGGTTTTCCTACCCTCAAAAGCTAGCATTAATAAAATATGTACCGATTTGGCCTGACCGCCTGTAGTGGCCAAGCCAAACAATGCAGCAATTCATTTCATATTATTTTTACGTCCTTACATTTGGAACGGTTGCCACGAACTGATACTATATTTAGGAGAAACATTTAACACGGTCTCTCTCGGTCTCTAACTTTCAATGATTTACTATGGAAGGGAGAAAATTCTTAATATTTTGCCTTCGCAACTGTAGACTTCTATTTACGGTTCGATCTTAAATTAGGACTTGGAATTTCCTTAAATACGTCTACTGTATTTTCTATTGAAGTTTTGTAGGAAAATAAGTAGGCTCGAAGATGGAAAAATAAATATTATGGGAATGAATCAAGATAGTGTCAAATAAATAGAAGGAAAGTCAAGTTTTCCTTTGTATATAATAGGTTGCCTGGCACAGATCACTCTTACTGATAAGGAGGTCACCTTTTGAATAAAATATAACACCACATTCACTCTGCATTTAGTTGTGTACTTAATAAAGTTATTTAAATAAATAAATGATATTTACCTAGTGTCCAAAATTATTTTATAATTTTTAGGTCTCTCTCACCTAAGGATCTTTTATATTATTACTAGCTGATGCCCGCGACTTCGTCCGCATGGATTTAGTTTTTAAAAATCCCGCAGGAACTCTTTCATTATCCGAGATAAAAAGTAGCTCTCCCGGTCTGAGGAACCACTACTACATCCATTTCTATACCAATGCAAAAAATCTCATCAATCCGCTGTTCTGTTGCGACGTGATTGAAGGACAAACAAACACACTTTCGCATTTATAATATCAGTAATGCTTTATTATAACACTTTGTATAATTGACAAATTTTTTACCATACTTAACCAAAGACAAAATTACGTTTAGCTGTCATTTACGTTTTTAGGGTTCCGTACCCAAAGGGTACCACGGGACTCTATTACTAAGCCTACGCTGTCTGTCCGTCCGTCCGTCCGTCTGTCAGTGGGCTGTATCTCGTAAACCGTAATAGACAGACAGATGAAATTTTCACATATTATGTATTTCTATTGCCGCTATAACAACAAATAATAAAAATTAAATTAAATTAAAAAAAATTAAATTAAAATATTTCCATGGGTACATGGGTGGTTAATTTTTTTTAACGGAACCCTAAAAGAGCGAGGCCCGACTCGCACTTGGCCGATTTTATTATTCCACTGTCATTTGCGTTTTGTTATTCCATGTCAGATGCGTTTTTGTTTTACCACGTTTTATAGTGACTTGACGGAAACGCGGTCGAACGGGATAAAAAGTATCCTATGTCCGTCTCCTGGTCCTAAGCTACCTCTCCACCAATTTTCAGCCAAATCGGTTCATCCGTTCTTGAGTTATAAATAGTGTAACTAACACCACTTTCTTTTATATATATAGACTAGCTGACCCAGCGAACTTCGTACCGCTAACTTATCTATATAAATAAAACAAATAAACTATCCCAATCCAAAAAAACTATCCTATCTTTTAAGTTGGACCAAATTACAGATAGTTACGAAGTTTGATAAAAATCGGTTCAGTAGTTTAGGAGTCCATATATATATTAAGATAATACCTACTTATCTACAAAATTGCTGTCATGTATGAACAGACTCTTCCAGAAAATTAAATAAACATTATTATCGTGCATAAACTTCGTTCACGTATTTTCTATTCACATGTGTATATTTTTATCGTTAAAAAGGAAACTTGATGGTTTAGTAAAATTATTATGTGAAGAAACCTCATATTATATTTACTAGCAACATAAATTACACTCTACTGTCGATTCAATCGCTTCATCTTAACAATAATGTATAACAGCGCTAGGCTTACCAAATAAGCTTTTACAATTTTAATGTGGGACAAGCAGAATTTTTTTAGGCAGTCTTTTTACGACGGTAGTAATTCTAGTAAGAAGACATTGACCTATCCGGTTTGGGGTAAACCAGCCGGGCGTACGTGTAGGCAAAAATTACAAAGTCAAATTCTTTATTCGAAATAGGAAATATTATGTACACTTTTTAATTTAGTCCCCCACGCAAAAAGAGAGTAGCAGCTTCCCCAATGGACCGATTAATAATAATCTTTAGTAAGAAAATTCTTTTTAAATAAATAATAGTTTAAAAAAACTAAAAACACGCTTTTTATAGAAAACCAAACTAAAAAATAGAAAATAAATTTTAATAAATTTAAATTAAGAATAGGGTCCAAAAATTTCAATAAATATAAATTAATAATAGTGTAAATAAAAAAAATGTATTTTATTTTAAAAAAGCGTGGGGTGCATGGTGTCAATAGTTATAAATATTTTATTGACAGATATGAGTAGAGTGATTATCATTTTGATAATATCTTAAAAAGCACCCCACGCTTTTTTTAAAATAAAATACATTTTTTTTATTTACACTATTATTAATTTATATTTATTGAAATTTTTGGCCCCTATTCTTAATTTAAATTTATTAAAATTTATTTTCTATTTTTTAGTTTGGTTTTCTATAAAAAGCGTGTTTTTAGTTTTTTTAAACTATTATTTATTTTTTTTGTTTTTTTATCAAATTAGTGTATTGTCATCGGTCCTCGATAAATCTACAAAGTTTGAACGAAATCTGGCCGTTTAAAGTGGGTCAAAATCGCGCCCAAAGAAGTCGGTTACAAACATTGTTACAAACATACAAGTGAAGCTAATAAAAAGCGTATAAAAACCGACTTCAACGCCCCCGCCACTACAGTAGTATTTTTTTTAAACCGTTCGACCGATTTCGATAAAATTTAAATGGGACCACCCTTTGAAACAAAAAAGCATTTTCATTCGGTTCAGGCGTCTTCGAGTAATCGTTGAAAAAAAAAAAGTGTGTGTGTCAGCTCCGACGCACGACTGGAGTTTACTAGTTAATATCAAATACGGCCATCTATTGTAAATAGCTCGAACTATTATGTTAGCAGTGCTGTTATCGCAGGGTTTTAGGGGGTACAACAGAGTTGCTATTCGAAATAGTTTACACATAAGCCGAAAGATGGCGCTGATCTACATGTGAGTAGTAACGCTGTCATAAAAACGTAACAAGGTCATTCATAAGTAGATTTTACACCTCGAATTTTTCTCATACCGGGCGCCTAAAATCGATTCTTAGGGAGTAAACTCCAATAAAAAAAATGATTCCGATGAATTGAGAACCTCTTCCTATTTGGAGTCGGTTAATGAGCGATATGTATAAAATGAGTAGAAGGAAAAGATACATAGATATTTGGTCACCCTACACCGAGCGCAACTGTTTAATCCGAGCCAGCTGCCTGCACTTACAGATACATCTCAACTGTGTGATTATACGAAGATTACTCAGTTGGTAATTATTTATGAAGTGTATGAGCAAGCCGTTTGTCATACTGCGGATTGAACATACGATCATCTTCTCTTACCACAATCAACCGTATAATTACCGAGAAGTATTTATTTTATTTTCTCGTAAAATATTAAATACAGGTCCAGAATACTACAGGGCTTAGGCAGGTGCTACAGCTTACCAGTAACGTTTTATGCAATATTATTTAAATATTGTTTTCAGGTGTCATACGTTGACATGCTTAGTTGATTTCACCAAAGTCAAGTTACGTTTAACCAAGGTATAAATTGGCCATTCAGACAGTTTTTGTATTAAAAATTTGCCAAATTATCACACTCGAATAAGACTTATTTTACGTAGATAAAATCACACAGCCCTAACTCGAAACGAAACGAAGTATTTATTTATTTATTATTATTATTTGCATTCATGTATATCCACTTAATTACATATATTGTTAGATTACATGAGGCCCCGTTAGGGCGTTGCAAAGTTACATAAGTAGGTTAGTATAAATTAGTTAAAAGTCGAATTAATATTATTCATTAACAGATTGGAAGTCATTTATATGTCAAAATAAATAGTTCGTCAGATTGAAGTAGTGGAAAAGTCATTCGGAAAGGGTATAATTTCTATGTCTAACCCAAAATCACCCCCTTTTGGGTAACTTATTCATCATTATAATAAAATTTTACTACGGGACCAACCCTTAAATCGTGAAAATTATCAGTTTTTCCATACACTTGGTCGATGATAAGGACATTTTTGTTTCTGACAGCTCGTTTATGAGCTTTAGCAAAATAGGCTTGTTCCTCGATAATATTTTGTACTAGATGATGCCCGCGATTTCGACCGCGTGGATTAGGGTTTTTTGTTTCCCGCGGGAACTCTTTATAATTTTCCGTGATAAAATGTAGCCTTTATGTTAATCCTGGGTATAAGCTATCAAATTTCGCATTCATAGTATTAGTAGGATCATTCCTTCGAAGTTCTAACCATAAATTTTACATTAAGTAATAGTTGTTAATTTGGATAGCACGTAATGGATATAAATTATACGTAATGGTTTCTGGTTGTGTTAGATATCATCAGTCATCCGCGCGTGACATACAGACAGAGGCAGTCTTTATTTCATTGACTGGTTATATAATATCTATACCTACTAATATTAAAAACCGGCCAAGTGCGTGTCGGGCCACGCGCTGTGTAGGGTTCCGTAGTTGAAAGTCTCAAATATTATTGCTGACCTAGGATAGTGCTTTTGTTTTATTTATGAATCTATATAAATAAAAATGAATGTTGGTAAGCGCATAACTCAAGAATGGATGGACCAATTAAGTTAATTTATTTTTTGTATGTTCCTTAAGTTCCACGGAAGGTTCTAATACAAAAAAAAACAAAAACTAAATTCACGCGGACGAAGTCGCGGGCATCAGCTAGTATTGAATAAATTTTGAGTTCCATGGTTTAAATACTATAATATTCTACAAAATATGCAACTTACACTACGTGTAATACCTGACTTACAAAAAACAGATATAACTCCTTATCTAATGAACCCTACTTAGCCGTGATAGTTTTCCTTTAAAATTCATTATATATACTACTGCTGTGAATTTTTTTTTGTATACTATGTACAACCATTTAGCTGGCAGAGGGGGGGGGGGGACACTTGACTCTAATAAAATTTAGCACTTTAAAATATCATATTTCACAAACGGATCCCTGAATTGAAAAATGATCTTCCCACACCCACATTATTTTTGAAAGACCTATTCAACGACACCCCACACTATGGGATAGACGAGAAAAAAAAATTCATCCCCACTTTACATGTAGGGGAGGTACCCTAAAAAAAATTATTTTTCACAATTTTATTTCACGACTTTGTCGGCGTGATTGATATTTATACCCTTGTCAAATTACAGATTTCTAGTACCAATAGCCTCTGAGCTAAACCGCGGACAGACAGACAGACAGACAGACAGACGGACGGACATGGCGAAACTATAAAGGTTCCTTGTTTACTACGGAACCCTAAAAAGAGGAAAGATTTTTTGTTTGTTTGTTTTTTGTTTGTTTGTTTGTACCGAATAGGCTCTGTAACTACTGGACCGATTTGAACCATTTTTTCACCAATAGAAAGCAAAGTTATCAGGAAGTAACATAGGCTAAAATTTATTTTCAAAAAAATTAGCGATCCTTATGAAAATTGCAATAATGTAACCTAAAGTAGCAAAATTTTGTCTATAAAATGCATTATTTAGCGTATGCTGAGAAAACTATTGATGATAAATAAAAATTAAAGTAATCATTATTCCCTATAAAAAAGTTCCCAAGGCAATCTAAGTATCATATTTTAGTCACAGTAGTAGCTTTTGTATTCTAAAATTTAATTAGATCGCCTTTATTATCGCAGTATTAATTCTTCCATACTAATACACATTTTAAATGCGAAAGTGTGTTTGTGAAAAATCAAAGAGTTCCCGCGGGATTAATCCACGCGGACGAAGACGCGGGCATCAGCTAGTTATACATACAAGGTAAATTTTAAAATGCTAACAATCTGCAAAAGGAAATTGCTGTACCGACAATTTCAGGCAACTCATGTTTATTAGTAAATTTTTTTGTTAAAAACTTTTTCAGAGCTCTTATTTTTTAATACAAAAATAATGTACTAATAAATAAGTACATTTTTTATTTGAAAAAAAAAACTATTATTCCAAAAACAAATTGTTTGTTTGAATTTTTTAACCACTGAATAATTATTTTTATTGTTGAACCAGGAAATAAGTTTAAAATCATTGTCCTAGGTCCACTTCATGCAAGCAATAGGCAATAATTTGGGCATTTCGTAAGCTGCTGAGTCGTGAATATGGTAACAGATTGACAGAGTTACTTTCGAATTCATAATAATAGTATGGTATATACCCATGATGAACTATAGGTTTAGGAAGGGTTTAGATATTTCGTACGAGTAGGTAGTAGCTACTCATTTTTTTTTTATTTCTCATTCCGAGCGAGCGATTTGCGAGCTCAAAACATTGCATCGTGAAATTTTCGCGAAAAAGCTACCGAACTTCAACAGGCTTTGTGACTTGAAAAATTCAATTTCATATTTCACTTAATTGGCCTCATTAAGCGGCGTAACTTATTTCTAAATGCTACTTTTTGGATTTCAAAGGGGAGGCAATTCATTTAATTTCTCATTAGTTGGTAAAGGCAATTATTATTCATTTGAATTCTCTTTAGCTTCACGGAAATAATGACGCCGCCGCTTTGATGTGGTTATTTAATACAAAACCTTTTTCAAATTTTGATCGGTTTCGAGCAATTTATTTGTATTTCGTCTGAAATCTGAAGGGTTAACGGTCCTTTCAGACGTGCCACAATGATAGCCATAGCCCACATTGCGGCAAAAATGATTTGGAAACGCGTAGAAATGTGAATTACTTATGTGTGCTGAGAAAACTATTGATGATACATAAAAATTATGTACTACATGATTAAAGTACTCATTATTTTCTACAAAAAATCCCCGAGGGAATATATCTAACTATCATATTTAAGTCAAAATAGTAGCTTTTGTGTTCTAAAAAATTAGTTCGCCTTTATTATCGTGGTATTAATTCTTCCTTTCTTACTAGTAAGGAAGAATTAATACCACGCGTCATACTAATAAATGCGAAAGTGCGTTTGTTTGTTGGTTTGTCCTTCAATCACGCCGCAACAGAGCTACGGATCGACGTGATTTGCATGTGTATAGTTGAAGACCTGGATAGTGACATAAGCTCCTTTTTATCCCGGAAAATCAAAGAGTTCCCGAGGGATTTTAAAACTACATCCACGCGGACGAAGTCGCGGGCATCAGCTAGTATATATAGGTCTCTTTTAGTGATTTCCGCTAAGCGTCGTTCATGCTTGGAATTTGAAACTGCCAACTGTTCAGTTTTGGTTTCAGAGGTTCAAAAGTTCTTTGGCGTTGTCAAAACATCTCGTTCAGCTAGAAATCGTACTACTGGTTCATAGTGGAAAAAAAACGAATACAAGATACGAAATGTCGCTGACAACGTGTGCGAATGTGGGAGGACGCTGTCTTATCTAGAAAATGGGTTACACCCGAAGGCAATTCGGGAGAGCTCAAAATTTCATGAAAATCCTATTCCATTCCATGTGGAAATGCCAGCTACGTTTTCGGGTCAGGCAAGTGGTGTGTTATTTATTACCAGTTCCTTTCTGTCCTTGTTTCGTTCGCGTTGCCGCTACACGTTCGCGCGGAGCCTTTTCAATTTTCCCTGTTTCCGTCAGCTGCAAAGTTTTCGTCAAGCGTTTTAATCAAACAACCAACTACACATGTTTTTCTTCTTTGAATGAATGAATGAACGAATGCTCCTCTATACTGTACTACACCACATAGATTGTTTTTTTAGGTTTTTTATGGTCAAATTATAAACGTCGTATTATTAACGTACTAGTTTTAGCCACGTTCGCGTGAATTTGGGGTAAAAAAGTGGCTTAAATCGTTCTTCTAGGACCAGTAAATTTTAGCTTCTCATTTACTCGTGATATAATTAAGAGTTGATTCACGAGTTAATAGGAAGACAATTTTATATTAGCGAGATATCACGAAAAAATTTATAGACAAAATTTTTTGGTGCGAGTATGCTAGCGAGATATCACGAGTAAATTGGAAGACAAAATTTTCTGATGCAAGTATGCTAGCGAGATATTGCGAGAAAATAGGTAGACTTTTATGGTGCGCGAACATGCTAGCGAGATATCACGAGAAAACGGGTAGACAAAATTTTCTGGTTCGATTATTCTAGCGAGATATCACGAGAAAATTGGTGGCCAAAATTTTTTCGTGCCCGCATGCTAGTGTATGCTAGTCCCTACGGGACAATAACTATGACACGGACGTGCTCGTGAGAGATTTCCTCCTTAACGTACATTCAAACAAACATTACTAAAGTCAAACTTTCCGTAAAAAATAATGCCAGCTACGTTTTCGGGTAAGGCAAGTGGTGTGTTATTTATTACTAGTTCCTTTCTTTTCATATTTCGCTCAACTCCAACCATTGCGATAGACAATAGAGTAGCAGATCTCAGACATCATACTTAAACAAAGTGATTGAAACTGAGTAGCTAGGTAGATGTAAATAGGTAGGTTGAAACGTGTATTATTATTTTATTATTAAACATCGATCAATAAAGATAACAGAAGTCTGAGAAGTCTTAATCGACTCGTATCGTAATCGTATCGTAAGAGCTGCTTTATACTAGGGTAAAGACAAATTATTTATTTATACAACTTTATTACATACAAGATCAAAAAATCAATAAGTTAAGAAACAATTTAATATAAAAGGTGGCCTTATCATTAATAGTGATCTCTTCCAGACAACTTATACGTTAGAGAGACAATGATACATATTATTAGTCAAAATTAATCCAGATCAATCACAATTTACTGAAATTATAAATATCACAACTGATTTCTCGGTTCACCAGGCACATTGGACATTTTGCAAGATATTGCTGCTCTAGTGAGGGGACAACTCTCCGGTTGCGACACTTTTGTCCAGAGCTTTTTCAATTTTCCCTGTTTCCATCAGCTGCAGTATAACATAGGAACGGTTTCGTCAAGCGTTTTAATTGAAAATGCACTATCAAAAAACCTACATACATCTCTTCTTTTGTCATTCATTTTGCCACAAACTACACGGATATTTAAGCAAAATATAATATAGCAAGGGAGCACTTGTGATAGCCTAGTGGTTAGTCTGCGGTCTACTATTCGGGGATCGCAGGTTCATTCCGGGCCAGCACCTCTGGCTTTTCTAAGAAATTAAATAAGTGCGTTTAAGAAATTAAATATCACAAACTTCAACGGTGAAGGAAAACATCATGAGGAAACCTGCACACAGGAGCCGTTGGTGGGTTGCTGATGATGATGATGATGATGATGATGATGATGATGATGATAATGATGAAGGGGGCAATTAAGAGATCACTAATAAGCCCTTTATACAAGGGAACCCTATGTTTTTCTGAGATAAAAGGTAGCTTATGTCACTCTCCAAGTCATCAAGTATAATACCCTGGATGCAAAAAATCAAATCGATTCGTGGCTCAGTTTGCTGCCTGATTGAAGGATTAACACATTTTCGCATTTATAATATTAGTGGGGATTAAATTTTCATGTGGAAGGATAAAAGAGTAGAGGAAGATTCGAAGAGAAGAGGAATAGGAGGAAATGGATTGTGTGAAATACGTTATGCGTGTATAAAAGAGGAGTGGATGATGAGTTGACGAATGACAGAAGCGAGTAGAAGGAAGACGTGTTGTGCCGACTCCTCATAGCGTGGGAAAAGGACAAAGAGATGATGAGTAGGGATGAAAAAACTCCAACCTTGCCGATGGGAAGTTGAATCTGAACAGTATCGGAAAGTAAAAATTCGAGGTATAACTATACTACCTATACTTATACCTCGAATTTTCTTTCCGATTTAAAACTTGGTGATTTTCAAGAAAGGATTTATATAGCAGTTTGAATAATAATTAAAAAAGTATTTTTACAAAAAAAAAGTAATTATTAATTTTTCTTTTGTTTTGTTGCAATATAAATATTAAAACTCCAGGTCTTGTGTCAGTGTTTCTCGGTCATCGCATCTCTTTGGGTCGGTCGCTTCGTTGCATTACTTTTATCCGATGAATTAAAAAAATCCACATTGTTTTTTTTTCTTTCGTTGTCATTTATTTTTCATGGAACAAACGTCGAAACGTGAAACGTTTTACCAATATATTTTTAATACGCTTTATTGGCTTGGTATGTATCTATGTATCTACTAGTGGTTCGCCCCGAACTGAGACCTCGCGGTATCCCATAATTCCCATAAGGTAATTTTAACTATATTATATTGTAATTAAAACGCGCCGAATCTGATGACGTCAATCGTCATCTGCTTTCGTGGATGGGATGCGTATTTACAATATTAAAGACAGCGCCATCTATTAACAGTATAGTGAAGTTTTGTTAAAAACATTGATGCCCATTAAAACTTAAATAATTTCGTTTCTTTATAATATTTATCTAATTTTTGACCGAGCGAAGCGAGGTCTCTGAGTTTACTAGAGCGATTTGCACTTGTCCGTCCGTCCGTCCGTCCGTCCGTCCGTCCGTCTGTCAGAGCCTTATAACTTTTGAATTACTGAACGTAATTAATTTAAATTTAGATGTAATATGTAAACCGATGCCCTCCAGCCGAAAATGGCTTAAAAAGTTATAAAAATCTTTATTTCAGGGGGGCTCTCATAGAAGCGAATGCGAAGAAATTTTTTTTTATTTGCGATTCATAGGTTTTCTGTGTATCATTTTAAAGACAATTTGGAACAGAGTACAACCGAATTTTTTTTTTATTTTTTTCCTAAAATTGACGAAATGGGGGGCTTCCAAAGTAGCGATTTAATACGCTCGCTTGAAGACGCTCTCTGGGAAAATTTTCTATATATTTTCATGTTGTACTTATTTTCTTACTTCACTTGTATCCTGTACTTGAACAACAAATACTAAAATTATATGAATATTATAAAGAAACGAGATTATTTAATTTTTAATGAGCATCAGTGAATTTCACATAGCTTCACAATAATGCTAATAGATGGCGCAGTCATTAACTATTCCATTGAACTAGGAGTTACGACTACGATTTATCCCAAAACAGTTTTGCGTCGACCATTATTATTTAGGTACATAATATAATAACATATTCAATTAAAATTATTCTTTAGTTAAATATCATTTTGTATATTTTCTATTCGCGTCGATAGATGACGATTTGTACAGATGCTGTTGGTATATATATGGATCGCAGGTAAAAGAAAAGACGTCTGCACTGTTCGACTGTCTACTTTATAATGAATAAAATTCAGAGAAACATTTGTTTTTATACAGAAAATGAACAGTGAACAAATGAAAAAGTGAATGACGTGAATGTACGAGAGTGAGTGTTGGAATGAGTCATAGCCACAGACAACATAGACTATTGAACCAAAGACTTGGATTTTTGCTATATTCCAACAGTCCCCCTCAAAAATACAAGTAATCAAACATATTATAATTCTTATTAAAATTCAAAATCATTCACTTCAGTCGTGACTCTACCACCGGTTCGGAAAGCGGATTCTGCTGAGAAGAGCCGGCAAGAAACTCCGCAGTTGCTCTTTTCAAAATAATCATTTTACACTATTATTATGCAGCTATTACATTGTAATATTAATAATAATAACAATGATTTATATAACTTAAGATCTTGTCTTATTTCAATAAATTTCTTGAAAGGTATCGCTTTTGTAAACATGTCAGCTAGTTGGTTTCCTCTTGAAATAGGTTCTAGTTTTATTATTTTACTAGCGATTTTTTCCCTTATAAAATGATATTATTTAACGTCTATATGTTTAGACCTTATGTGATTTGCAGGGTTATTAGAAATGCGGATACAACTGTTGTTGTCTTCATATATGATTATTGATCCCTTTATCTGAAAAGAGATGCTGCTAAGCAGCGACCTCATCCAGACTGCTTCTTTAACAGCCTCAAACAAAGCCATATATTCAGCTTCCGTTGAAGAGACGGCTACAGAATTTTGTTTTCGCGTGTTTCACGAAACTGTACAATTATCAAAGGCCTTAAATACATATAATACATATCCACTTGTACTTCTTCTATCTGTTTCATCGCCTCCCCAATCGGAATCCGCATAGCCAGTAATTACCTGCTTACAATCACATTTTTCATACACCAATTTTTATTTAATTGTACCTTTGATGTAACGTAAAAGGTGTTTTAAACATTTCCACAATTCTATATTGTGTTTAGATTGAAATCTGCTCAATATACTAATAGCGGCACAGATGTCTGGTCGCCTACACAGCATTGCATACCTAAGGCAACCTATTACATTTTTACATGGTGCATCACATTGAATATCAGAGTTTAATGCTTAAAAAGTCTAATTTACAAGGAAACAGTGATTTTGAGAAACACTCGTTCATAGAAAATCTATTTAAAACATTTGGCAAATGTGTACACTGATCCAAAGATATTATATTATTTAATCTTTGAATTCTAATGCCTAGAAAAAGTTTAATGTCGTTTAAATCTGACATTTCAAAATTTTTCATTAAACAATTTTATAAAATTGCATAACTTTCGAATTCTTAGTTGCAATTATTAAATCATCAACGTACAAAACTAAATATACATTTTTATCTATACATTGTTGATCTAAAATATATAAACATGGATCAACTTCAGAGTTTTTTAAACCCATGTCCTTAAGAGCATGATCGAAGCGTTCAAACCAACATCTGGATGATTGTTTTAAGCCGTATAATATTTTATTTAATTTACATATTTGGTTATCTTTAGCGATAATTCCTTCTGGTACTTCCATGTAAATGTTATCTTTTAATATACCATTGAGGAACGCAGTTTTAACATCCATGTGATGTAAAAGTAAATCAAATTGATTAGCTAAAGCCAAAATAAATCTAAAAGTAGTCATCCGAGCAACTGGTGCGAACGTTTCGTCATAATCCTGTAAATACTCTTGAGTAAAACCTCGAGCTACTAAGCGGGCCTTATACCGTGTAGGTTCACCTGATTCATTATTTTTAATAGTAAATACCCACTTGCAACGAACAATATTAACATTTTTAGGGATATCAGCAAGATACCATGTTTTATTGCTTCGAAGTGACCCAATTTCACTCTGTATGGCTTTTAACCATTTATCTGTATCAGTTATGTTAAAAACATCTTTTAATGACGATGGTAATGAATTTACAGATACGAGCGATAAAAATAAATCAGGGTCGTTCATTTGCAATCTTCAGGCGGTAGTTTGTTAATTACTTCGCTACGCCTTAGATTACTATTTGATGAACTATCTACTGAGGGTTTTTCAGGATTTTTGTTCAAAAAATCTTGATGTTGACTTTCTATTAGCTTTACCGATTCAAAGTCAGGTTTACTAATTTTTGTGGGAATTGCAATGTCTTCACTAATGCTACGTACAGGTCGAATTTGCTCGAAATTTTTTTTAGCAAATAATAACATTGCGAGCTATAAAAACGTCGTTATTTTTAACGTTAAATAATTTATATCCATTAGGATTGTAAGCAACTAATATTGATTTGAAAGATTTTTTGGCAAATTTAGTTTTACGTGTTTTGTTATGTACGTATGCAGTAGCGCTGAACATTTTCAAATGATTAATTTTCGGCCTTTTACCATGCCACATTTCATATGGTGTTTTATTTGTCAGAGCCTTAGTGGGTAGCAGATTTATATATAGCTGGCTGTTAAAACAGCTTCTCCCCAAAATATTTTATTTAATTTCGCACTTGTAACCAATGTTTGAGCCATTTCGGTTAACGTACGATTCATGCGCTCTGATTCACCATTTTGTTGTGGGGTATGAGGTACCGTTAAATGATACATAAATCATAATTCCCTTGTCAACACAAAATTCTTTGAACTGGTTTGAAAGGTATTCTCGGCCATTATCAGAGTATAAATTAACTACTTTAGAGTTCAGAAAATTCTCACTTTTTGCAACATAATCCTTAAAACCATTTAAATACTTCCGATTTAGAATGCATTAAATAAATGACCGTATAGTGGGTAGTCATCGATAAAAGTAACAAAATAATTTTTATCATCGAAGGTAGTTTACGTTATGGGGCCACAAACACCGGAATGTACAATGAAAAAGGGTCTATTTCGAATTGATTTGTCTTTTGACTTAGCAAAGGGTAGTCGTGACTGTTTACTAAGAAAACAAGCTTCACAAAGTTAATTACTGGGAATAATATCATCAATTACATGATAGTCGTCAATAAAATTTTTAGATTATTAAATGTCGGTAAGTAAATGTCTCTAAGTCGTTTATGCCATAACTTTTAAGAATCAGAGGTCTTAGTTACATTTAATAAGGACTGAGATATATTAACTTGAAAGCATAGTTTTAAAAAGATTATTTTTCACGCCCACCAGATATTAAAATTTTGTTATTTTTTGGAAATATGCGTTTGATCATTTTTTAAAAAATTATCGACATACCTGCTTCTTGAATATGATTTACCGATAGCAAGTTATATGGAACATCCCGTGAATACAAAATATTTTCTGTTGTACCTTGATAACCTAAATTAGTAGCACTTATTTTCCCTTTACCAAAATTCAGGAATGTTAGTACTGTTTTTAGCTACGCCAATTTTCAATGGAGTTGTAAATTCCGAATATGATGAGAAATTATCCTTGGTATTCACTTTATGATCAGTTGCCCAGGAATCTAAAAGAAAATAAATCGTATTAGTTGTTGAGTTCGTATGAGAATTAAGTAACTTACAGTTTGAAAACATGAAGGCGAAACTGTCCTCGGTATGATTATTGTCGTTCATCACTGTGTTTGCAATCGACTGGTTACTACCGCCGCCATTTTTCACTCTTTTGTAGAAAATACAGTGCTTTAATTCGTGATTTCGTTTAATTTTGCACCCGCGGAAATCAATTCGGTGATAATTAATATTATCGAAATTATTAAAATGCTGGAATAAAGTTACATCCGGTTGCAATTTTAAATTAAGTAATTGTCTACGGAGTGCCAATTGTGTTGCCAAGCTTCTTCTCTCGTAAATTCTATCTAGGTCATCCATGATGGATTTTGCAGTGGCAGAATCTTTAGCAAAATTTAAAATGCATCGCTTAAATATTCCACTATTGTGCCTTTAGCTTTAAGGTTTTTCTTCGTCCGTTCTTCGTCTGGATTGAGTGGTGTTTCTCCATCAATAACATTTAATACTTGTAGTTCACCCAAAAGAGATCTTATGCGAAACTTCCACGTGCTATAACGATCTCCGTTAAATGGCTGAATATTTCTTTTACTTCGAGGCTCCATATTTATAAATAATCACTATTTTACTATTTTACACTGATTTTAATATTTTTAACTTTTGAACTAATTACTTTTTAACAACGTAACCTGGGCCCATAACCTGTTGGTATATATATATGGATCGCAGGTAAAAGAAAAGACGTCTGCACTGTTCGACTGTCTACTTTATAATGAATAAAATTCAGAGAAACATTTGTTTTTATACAGAAAATGAACAGTGAACAAATGAAAAAGTGAATGACGTGAATGTACGAGAGTGAGTGTTGGAATGAGTCATAGCCACAGACAACATAGACTATTGAACCAAAGACTTGGATTTTTGCTATATTCCAACAGATGCCCCTAACCCGTTTTCACTCGTTAGTACCTACATAATAATTCAATGTTTTCACTGACGTTCCCTAACCTTTACGGGCTACCTATGATAAGTTATGTGATGATTACTGTCAACTTCTTTATCACGATCCTGTACGGGACACCTAAAAGGACATTGGGACGGATGTTAGGACTTAGGATTGTGTTTTGGAGCTACCTACGTAAAGAGACTCCTACATAGGGGATGATTTAGGTATGTTTGGTGAAAACGTCATGTATCGATTGAATGAATAATCATGGGATACCGTTACCGCGAGGTCTCAGTTCGGGGCGAACCACTAGTAGTATTTGTTGTTCAAGTACAGGATACAAGTGAAGTAAGAAAATAAGTAGACCTTGAAAATATATAGCCAATTTTCTCAGAGAGCGTCTTCAAGCGAGCGTATTAAATCGCCACTTTGAAAGCCCCCCATTTCGTCAATTTTAGGAAAAAAATAAAAAAAAAACGTTTGCACTCTGTTACAAATTGTCTTTAAAATGATACACAGAAAATCTATGAATAGCAAAAAAAAAATTTTTACTTCGCATTCGCTTCTATGAGAGCCCCCCTGAAATAAAGATTTTTATAACTTTTTAAGCCATTTCGGCTGGAGGCCATCGGTTTACATATTATATCTAAATTTGAAGTAATTACGTTCAGTAATTCAAAAGTTATAAGGCTCTGACAGACGGACGGACGGACGGACGGACGGACGGACGGACAGGTGCAAATCGCTCTAGTAAACTCAGAGACCTCGCTTCGTTCGGTCAATGATTCTATGTAACCGAATTTTTGGACTCTAATTTCAACCCCTTCAAAACATCGGATTGATTTGAAACTTCGCACACTTATTCAGGACCGATGACATAGAATAATTTAAATAGTTTGTCCCATCATCTTTGCCAGAATCCTCAGGATTAGCAATTTATTCATCTCTGATAACCGGTAGTGAAGACATAGAAACTCCTTGTTAACTTGTATTCGTAATTGGAATGTAAATATCATAGACGTATTATATTTACTACTGTATAGTGGATCCGCTTCGCAAGATCCTTCCCCTTTGCCACGTTAATGGATATAAAAATATAGTGCACTTATAAAAACTGTTTTCGAATCGATTTTATCATTACAAGAATCGTTTTCGCACTTGTAGGTGCTCCGTGAAAAATGCTGATCTGAGCGCTTAACGTGTGCTTATAGAGAGGGAGCCGAGACCGTTCAGACCTTCGTCATTTTATATAATAATATACTAGCTGACCCAGCGAACTTCGTATCGCCACTACTTATAAATGAAAAATTAGTTAAATAAACATTTTCCAGTGGACCAAATTGTGAATCTAAAGCATCCTCGAATCCTCTTGAACTCACACAAAAAATTTCATCAAAATCTATCCACCCGTCTAGGAGGGGTTCAGTGACATACACACGCACACAAGAAATATATATATATAATATAGAAATATATATATATGAAATATATATATAATAAAACAGAAACGAAACCAATTATGTACATGAAATAGATTCAAAAAAGGGTTTTTGCTTCTAATTGTGTTCAAGATACAGATATCAAAACAGAAGCTAATTTTTTTTTGTCTGTTTGTCTGTCTGTTTGTTTGTCCTTCTTTCACGTAAAAACTACCGCACAGATTTCTACAAAATTTTATACCGTGGTAGCTTATTACTCGGGTCAACATCTAGGCTACTTTTTATCCCGGAAAATCAAGGAGTTCCCGAGGGACTTTAAAAACTAAATCCACGCGGACAAAGTCGCGGGCATCAGCTAGTTATAAATAAACATTTTCCAGTGGACCAAATTGTGAATCTAAACCATCCTCGAATCCCCTTGAACTCACACAAAAAATTTCATCAAAATCTATCCACCCGTCTAGGAGAAGTTCAGTGACATACACACGCACACAAGAAATTTAGATATTAAGATATAAAAATTCTTTAAAAAAAAACCGACTTCAAACGGCACTGGAAAGTATAAAATAATTTCAGTTTGTACACGTATGTTGAAGTCGGGCGGGCCTAAATAGAAACTATGAAACGAATGCGCCACGCTAGCCAAAATTTTAGTTCGTAGGTCCAAGCACAGAATATAATATTACTTGTTACAGGTATGTTGAAGTCGGGCTATCGTTGCAGTTTCATAGTTCTATTGAGGCCCGCTCGACTTCAACATACGTGTATATGTATAAACTGAAATTATTTTATACTTTTCAGTGCCGTTTGAAGTCGGTTTTTTTAAAAAGAATTTTAATATGTTATTATTTTAACCTTTTTAGTGTAGCATATAATAAATCTACACATTCTCTGATCGCGATTTGCTTGTATTCATTGAGGAGTTCCGTCAGAAGATATTCATCATATCTTCACCGATTTTAAATGGGACCATGTATGTGCTTTTCAAGAGTGTACTAGTGTGCTAGATATCCTGGCTGCAGCATCAGCTCATCAGCTCATTGCATTCTATGTAAAATCAAATACTGATCAAAATTAATCAAAACACACCATATCTGCTATTGTCCGTCCGTCCGTCCGTCTGCCAGAGCCTTGATTTAATTAAAGATTAAGAGAGAGTGGCTTACGAGTAAGATAGCCACTTGGTTATCCCGGACAAAAATAATGTTTCCGCAGGATTTTTAATAAATATAATTCCGAGCAAATTTACTGAGAACGAAGCCTCAGCCGAAATCTACTTGCATTAGTGAACAACAATTTAAAATGGATAATAGAAGAGTATTTGACTGATATTTTTTATATAATATTATTTAAATTTAAAGTTTCTAAAGCAATTTTTCTTTCGTCACAAGACAGTAGCTTCATACATTATCACTGATTTTTATTATGTTATAACAAATGGGTGGATTTCCCAACAGCAAAATTTACGCGGCATATATGAAATCGGTAGTGCAGACCGTTACTGTACAGTGCTTATATTTTTTTCTAGGCAGAAGAGTATCTTTATGGAGCCAGTAAATATTTCTCGATAAAGATTGCAGTTTAGGAATAAAAAAAATTTTAAACCCCTAATTTTTCATTTCGGTGGCTGTCCTCACAACATTTTTCAGTGTAATTTCCCTCATAAAACAAAAAGTATTGGTTGTTTTAGCTTATGGCTACTTTTATTTAAATCGTTAATAGTGTTAGTATTAGCACAAAGTAATTTTATAATAATATCTACCCAGATTAAGAACTGGTGAGTAAAAATGCATGTGTCCCAGAAAGTCCTTTCATTTCGGTGGCTTAAATTTAATCAAGAATATTTTTGCATAGAACAACTCTAGCTCCCCCCGCATTTAGAACATACGTAATAGTGGCCTCTAGGTGTTTATCCTGTATGGAAGTGCGCCGATTGCCTGCTTGTTCCCCAAAAAAACGTTTGTATGTCATTTCGGTGACGTGCGACACATTTCTTTTCATTTCCGTGTTAGGTGTCTTGCAATGCGCTAGTATATTTAATTAAATACTAATGAATGAGCTATTGGTAATATGTTTATTTGTGTAGTATTCCTTATATCCTATAATAAATACTTTTTTAGTTATGCTAATTTTTACCCTTGGTTTTCATTTCGGTGTTTTCATTTTGGTGGATTCGGTGGCCTAAACTGGCCACCGAAGTGATAAAAAACCCACCGAAATGATAAAAATTCTCATTTCGTTGAGTTTTTATCATTTCGGTGTATAATAGTTTCATTTCGGTGCATTGTTTTATCATTTTGGTGGATTATTATTTCATTTCGGTGAAAAACCGGATCAACACGTGAATTTTTCAAAATATTTGTTTAATTTTATAGTATGTATATATTATATGAAAATTTTAATAGGAGGACGCTTTATTACCGATACTGTAAAATCACTTTTTTTAAATTTTAGTCTGTCTGTCTGACTGTCTGTGCTCGCATTACGTGAAAACTACCCAACGAATTTAAATACAATTTGGTATAGTAGGTAGCTGATACTCCGGGTCAACATATAACATATAAGATAATAGATTTTATTCTCATAAACAATAAGGTTCCTCCGAGATAGGAGATGAAATTTTTTGTCTATTTTACTCCATAACTCCGTGAAAGTAAAAAGATTATCAATTTAGGTAAGGTGTAGCATTTGCTCAGTAGAAAAGTAATATTTTGTCTGTCTGTATACGTTTTTGGTGCATTTTAATTTCGGTGGACACATTCTTTCATTTCGGTGGTTAGTTATTTCATTTCGGTGAACGAATGTTTCATTTCGGTGGCATCCAAATTTCAAACACGAATTTACATAGGTTAAATAGGATATATTTTTATGGCATTACATAAGAGCATAACCTATATCAAGAAGTATAATATACTACAGCTTAAATTTAAAAAAACTTATAATACGAAAGTTCACCGAAATGAAAGAAAAAAACCACTTTGTTGAAAGTGACCCAAATATGTTATTCGTACATGTAACATTTTCGATTAGGTATAACTAATGAGCCTAGTGTTTTCCTTCACCGTTGAGGTGAAGGAAAATATCGTGAGGAAATCTGCACATCTGAGAGTTCTTCATAATGGTAGAACGAAGGTGTGTGAAGTCCGCCAATTCGCATTGGGCCAGCGTGGTGGACTATAGCCTATAACCCTTCTCTGAGAGGAGACCTGCGCTCAGTAGTGAGCCGTTGATGGGTTGTTAATGATGATGATGATGATGATGATAACTAATGAATATCACCATTTTGACAACAACAGTCAAATACCATATTGACAGTTGACACACAATCCCTTGGTTACCGCCAGTGGTAACCGCATAACTAAGCGCATTCCGCACTGCTAAAAGGAACCTCTTCCAGCTTCTTCAATAAAGGTAAAATAGGTATTTTCTAGGCAAGCGCGCTCCATCTAGGCTGCATCTTCACTTATTAATAATAAGTATGTATTTAAAAAGAAATATCGCGTGAATCTTTGTTTTAATATTGATTTCATCTGTGATACTACTAAAGTATAAGTTAAAAATTTGCATCTTAATATCCTTTATCAAGTTTTTTGGCAGCTTTTATTTATAACCAACAATTTTATTGTATTGGTTTTATGAGTCACGTATTCGTTTTGTGTAGGTTGATAAAATAATGTATTTTATAGCGTTTATTTTATAAGTTCATATCCTGTTGTCAAGTTATGGCATTAATAAAATATAATTATGTATAACATTCATCTAAGGTTAAAACTATTTACCTAATAGGTACTCAGTATTTATTTTGTGCTATTGTTTTCTTTTGATAAACTTTGCTCGTATCGTAAACCTAAAACATTTTTTTCATAATACCTATTCGAAAAATATTATCGGTATTATTTTCGACATTTTGCCTAATTAATCAAAAGCTGTTAAATAATAAATAAAAATCTGTTTTTTTAGAATGTACAGATAAAGGCCTTTCATATGATACCCCACTCGGTATAGTTATCTTACTTTGAAATTTCAGGCCCCCGATTTTCCCCCTTTTTTAATAAAACTAAAATAATTTTCGTTTTTTTTATTCCAATGATGTTGGGCCACTATTATACACAAATATGCCAAATTTCATGTCAATAGTTTTAATAGTTACTAAAATAATCAACTGTGACAGACGGATGGACGGACGGACGGACGGAGAAAGTCTCACCATAAGGGTTTCATTTTTACCATTTTGGTACGGAACCCTAAAAAGTAAATAAAGTGTGTGTACATGAAAAAACAGTAGGTATGCGAAATTTTAAGTATCTACTTACTGTAATTTCAAATGTTATACTGAGTAGATACTTACTTTGTGGTCCGACCTGGAACTACTGACGTGGAACAAGCTGATAATTAATTTCATGAAATAAATTCCCTTCTCCCTTATTAGCGTAAAGTCTATGCTGGGAGTGGGTAGGACAAACGTGCAATAGGTTTTTGCAAAAGGCAATTAGGATTGAAACACAGATTGAACCGTCGACATTTTCTCGGGCAGTGACGTCGTCATTTTGACAAATAATATTAAATAGAAGTAATTACAAATGAGTAATATCCAAGAACCATCAACTTAGGATCTGTTCAGGACACCTTTTGAAGCTTTCAGAGAATTGCCTATTTTCGTTCTCTAAAATATTAATAATTTTGAGAAATGTTTTAGTTACACAAGCAATACATTATTATTAAAAGGCTTTTAATATTAATAATATTTATTCAAACGGTTTATTCCTAATAACTTTCCATTAAGGACGCAATTCTATCTTACTAACATTATAAATTGGAACGTGTGTTTGTTTGTTGATTTGTTGGTTTGTCCTTCAATCACGCTGCAGCTACGGATCGACGTTATTTTTATGGGTCTATAGTTGAGGTCCTGGAGAGTGACATAGACTACTTTTTATCCCAGAAAGTTAAAGAGTTCCCGAGGGATTTAAAAACTATATCCACACGATAGTGGGAAGCCCAGTATAGCACGTCACTTGGATAAAAAAAATGCTGTCAGCGACCTATGCTGTCGACGATCTGTGTTGGGTTTACCAACACTGCACTTCCCGGTGCGGAGTCGCCGCTGCAGCATCTTGGTACTCTTACGCCCATCGGTTCAAAACCACTCACAATGACGTCACGGATTTCGTTTCGCCCCTCACTCGCATCATCATCTTCTTCTTCTTTATCAACCGATAGATGTCCACTGCTGCAAAAAGGTTTCTTGCATGGGCTTCCACAGTCTAGTCACAGTCGCCTGTATCTAGAGGCTCCCTGCGACTCGTTTGGTTTCGTTGGACCACCTGGTGGGGGGCCTGCCAACACTGCGCTTCCCGGTGCGGGGTCGCCACTCCAGCACCTTGGGACCCCAACGATCATCAGCTCTTCCAACTATGTCTAGAATAGAATAGAAATATTTTTTATTCAAATAGACTTTTTTATAACTTTTGAGTCTTCGATGAGTCACTGGTTCGGAATGCCCTTCCTGCCAAGAAGAACCAGCAAGAAACTTGGCGGTTGCTCTTTTCATAACAAATTTACAATACAATAGATACTATGCTATGTATGCAGTGTTTCCACAATGAGGGGAAGTTCCACAAAAGCATACCTAATTATAATTCAATACATGTTAAGATGAGCAGATAGAAAGTAGCTCCATTCCCGCCGGTGCCACCCTTTCACGAGCATGACGAATGATCCAGCCGTTGCTTCGCTCAACCTTACCCCACCCATGTCCACTTCAGCGTATGAGAAAAGTTTTACACCTTTATAATATCTCTACAATTCTATAGTAAAGCTGACTCGAATCGCACCAAAAGTTCAGAATAATAGTAAACAAAGTAGGGCTGTTATTTTCATTGTCTTATGAGGTGTCGGTAAGAAATTCGGTCAATTAGTAAATAATTTTCATCACCCCGCGACAACGTCGCCGCCTAATGATGGCAACAATGGATCTCATCAGCGGGAGGCCTATTTTTGTCCCATTCAATAAATTAATGACGCCCTGAATGCGTCACATTTACTTCTTCGCTGTCATTTGTCGCTCATCCTTGTTTAATTTTTTTTTCTCGTCGCCTTTGTCCTCTATACTCAAGCATGTCTTATCCGCGACAGTAAATTAAAAATGCATTTGAATTGAACTCGACTAATATTCTCCTCACCCCTCCAAATAAAAGCAGAAAGCTTGTGTTGAGTGGGTACGATAAATCGGGAAAGCAGACCTTCGAACACTGATGAAATTGTTTTTTCGATGTCCTCGAAAATGATGACAAAAACCGCTTTCAAATCTGTCTATTAAACAAAAAGCGCTTACAAATGTCTTTTTGTCTATTCGATTACGATTCGACACTAACTAACCCCCCCCCCTCTCTTCCTTCTTTTTTTCATCGAGAATTAAAGAGGCAATGCAAACTATAAGTAGTTAATAAGTAGTTGAAAAAAAAAACAGTCCTCTGTTTAAATATTGTAAACACGCAGCCGAAGTTTATTGAAATCGATTCGGCTATTTATTAGTCAAAGGGCGTCCTATTGTATCAAAGGCAGCCCGAATTTGGTTTGATAACAAGCCGAGATAACAAAAGGAATAATAGATCAAAGGATCAGCCAGACACGTAATTATTCTAAGATAAATAATTATTCGTGAAGTTTAAAATACTACCATAAACGTCCAACTACGTCTTCTGTTTAATCAGCATAGGTATAAGTGTAAATTCGACATAAGAGTCTATGGCAGGACTATATACGATATACTTGACATCCTGTTACCCAGTTTTCTGCTCCATCATCAGATCCTCCTCCTCGATCCTCGATCATCATCTATCTAATAACTACTCATTGAGACCATTCTAATGAGCCCAAAGCCTAGTAGCAATCTGCGTTGGCTTTTTGTTGGGCCTTTGTCCCTAGTTTGGTTGGCCAACAGTAAGACTTGTCATCACTAAAAATCGTGGTGCCAACCGTAGAAAAGCGGGATGTGGTTGGCCTTACGGAGAGACTTATAACTGTTCGGTAATAGAAACCGTTGGCTACCGTTAGCTGCAAAACCCCAACGGAAATTGCTAGTAGAGAAAACACTATCGTTGGCTACCGTTAGCTGCAAAACCCCAACGGAAATTGCTAGTAGAGAAAACACTATCGTTGGCTACCGTTAGCTGCAAAACCCCAACGGAAATTGCTACTAGAGAAAACACTATATATATCTGCTGTAAGTTGCTAAGGAGTTGGGTATCCCGCAGACTACTTGATGCTGCAGCATTAGCATAAAGTTACCACGCCTTGGAAATAATCCGAAGTAACAGTACACGCAAATCAATCGCACATCTCAAATCATTTCCAATCTCATAGAAAATGAGCTGATGATCTTCAAACGCCTGAGCAGATCTTCATCTCCTACGCTGGCCCAATACAAATTGGTAGTCTTCGCACACCTTTGGAAACATTATATAGAACTTTCAGGTGTGCAGGTTTCCTCGCGATGTTTTCCGTCACCGTTGAAGCTTGTGATATTTAATTTCTTAAACGCACATAAACTTAGAAAGAGGAGCGTGCCTGGGATCAAACCTGCGACCCTGCGATCGAATAGGAGACTGCAGTACTAACCACTAGGCTATCAGCGCTTTACTTAATAAATAAAATAGATATCAATATGAATCGAGCAAGTAAACAACGGAATTGGGAGTAATTTGTGGGTATTATTGCCTCGTTTCGGCACGCCCTCCACTTCACTGACACTTCTCCCTCTGTTCCGACCATAGTCAACAACCGCTAACGCGATTTGCCGGGGCCGTTCGGAAGATAATTGGATAAATGTTGTTTACGCCGCGACGATTTCGGATTTATTATTTATCTTTGACCTTTTTGAGATAATGCTTTAATTGAATGAAATATTTGTAATACTTCTAACTGGAATTGCCATTGACTGTTTTCATATCGTCGAAGCAATAAAATCACCTAATACTCTAATTATCTGGCTTTTGCCAGCGCCTTCGCTCGCGTGGAATTGCGTTTTTCGCTCCAGGACCTCAACTATACCCATGCCACATGCCACCAAAATCTCGATGATCGGTAGCTCTGTTGCAGCGTGATTGAGGGACAAACCGACAAACCAACAGGCCAAAAAACGCACTTTCCCATTATAAAGCCGAGTAAGATTAAATAATACATTTTAGTAAGATATTAGCACACTATAAGGAAGAGACCTTCCTTACTCCGTGATATTAGTAAGACAGGCTTTTATTCCGGCAAATCATAGGTCTCAAGGGATTATTAAAAACGACATGCCCGGACGGTGGAAGTCGCGGGCATCGTAGGTACGCATAGTCAACTAAGGGTACGTTCATGCACACGCGGCGCGTTGTGCAGCGCCCGCCGCGTGCGCTGCCGCGTTCAACGCAAATGCTCATGAACGCTCTCATACTTGGCCATATGTTTGAGTTCACCACATGACGCGACGCATCATGCGACGCGCAACGCGCCGCGTGACCTCGGTTTCCGCCGCGGTGGCCGCCACGTGCACCGCCGCGTTCAACGCAAACGCTTCTGCATAAACGCTCTCACACTTGGCCAAATTATGTTTGAGTTCACCGCACGACGCGACGCATCATGCGACGCGCAACGCGCCGTGTGACCTCGGTGCTCGCTGCGTGCTCCGCCGCGATCAACGCAAACGCTTCTGCATAAACGCTCTCATACTTGGCCATATGTTTGAGTTCACCGCACGACGCGACGCATCATGCGACGCGCAACACGCCGTGTGATGTCGGTGCTCGCTGCGTGCTCCGCCGCGATCAACGCAAACGCTTCTGCATAAACGCTCTCATACTTGGCCATATGTTTGAGTTCACCGCACGACGCGACGCATTAGGCCACGTTTTCGCATAGGCGTGGCGTTGCGCGTCGCGCGGCGCGTCGCTCGCTCGCTCTCGCTCGCCCTCATACCTTGGCCATATCGCGCGACCGCTCACGCGACTCGACGCGCCGCGAGAAGCGCAACGCCACGCCTATGCGAAAACGAGGCCTCATGCGACGCGCAACGCGCCGTGGGACCTCGGTGCTCGCTGAAATGAATGAAATGAAATGAAATGAAATGAAATGAAATGAAATGAAATGAAATGAAATGAAATGAAATGAAAATATTCTTTATTGTACACCAATTGACATAAAATAAAAGAACATAAAACATACATAATATAAGGATATAAGCTGTACAATAGGCGGCCTTATCGCTAAGAAGCGATCTCTTCCAGGCAACCTAATGACGAAACAGTAATAAGAAATACTGGATGAGGGTGTACACTTAAAATAAATAAATTATGAAAATAAAAATTAGGTGAAATATATATAATATTATAATATATACATAAATAAATATATATATATATATATATATATATATATATATATATATATATATAATTAACATACCTACATATACCTAAATGTTACATACATTCATAAATAAATACATACAATACATACTTAAGTATCATATTATATGATTAGCCATAATAATAAATAAGGAATTAAGTAGATAAATATCTACCTATACAAAATTACGGGGGCATAAAATGTTTTTTAAGGAGCTGCTTAAAAAAAGGCAGAGATTGTGCCCGCCGCAAATTGACAGGGAGAGAGTTCCAAAGACGAACAGCTGTAATGGAGAAGGACTTGGAGTAGAAAGATGTGCTATGGGAAGGAATTCTAAGAGTCAAGTTATCCCCAGAGCGGAGAGATCGACCCGGATGAGAATCCCCGAGAAACTCGAACCGCTCTTTCAAATACAGGGGAGTAGTTGGATTGAAAAGGACACTGTATAAGAGAGATAAAATTAGAGTATTCCTGCGAAGGCGAATTGGGAGCCACTCGAGTTTTTTGCGAAATTCTGAAACATGGTCATATTTACGAAGCCCAAATATGAACCGTATACAGAGATTTTGGATGCGCTCGAGCTTATTAAGTTGCTCCACACTTAAGTCTAAGTAACAAGAATCAGCATAATCAAGAATTGGTAAAAGGAGAGATTGTGCAAGCGCAATTTTAGTCGGTATGGGTAGAAAGTTACTTAACCTCCGGAGAGAACCAACTGCTGCAAACATTTTCCTACTCACTTCACTAACCTGAGGAACCCAAGAAAGAAACTTGTCAAATACAATGCCCAAGTTTTTGACAGTATCACTATATTGTAATTGGACCCCATCAAAAGTAACGCAAGGAAGAGTAGTCCAGTCAATGCGTGATATTAGACTTTGACTTCCCATTATAATGACTTGAGTCTTGGTTGGATTTACTTTTAGTCCGTGCGATTTTCTCCAGTGAACAATGGCGTCTAAATCTTTATTAACCAAGTCAATGGTCCTGGGCAAATCTTGTACTTTAGATTGAGCATACACTTGGAGATCGTCAGCATACAGGTGGTAGTGAGAAGTTATGTGCTGAGTAACTGAACTAATGAAAATTGAAAAAAGGAGAGGAGACAACACGCCACCTTGCGGTACGCCGGCACTTATCGAACACCAATCAGAAAAATGATCCTCGACACGTATACGCTGCCTGCGCCCATGCAAGTAACTATGAAACCAGTCAACGACTCCAGGAGATATGTTAAGAGAAGTTAAAGTTGCTAATAGCAGTTCAAAATCAACATTGTTAAAAGCATTACTAAAATCTAGTAGGGTCAATAATGTTACACGTTGATTATCCATACCAAAGCGGATGTCATCAGTTATTTTAATTAATGCAGTAGTCGTACTATGTCCGGGTCGAAAACCGGATTGAAAAGGGTTTAATAGGTTATATCGAGAGAGAAAAAGCGTCATTTGCTTATGAACTATACGCTCAAAAACTTTTGAAAGGAATGGTAAAATAGAAATAGGACGATAATCAGAAAAACTGACTGGATTCGATTTTTTTGGAATAGGAGTAACCTGTGCCTCCTTCCAAGGAGAAGGAAAAACACTTGTACGAATAGAGTGATTAAAGATAGAAGCAATTGCAGGAGCTAAAAGATCAAGGAGAGGAATAATCATTTTACGACTAATGCAATCAATACCCACAGCATCAGAGCTGACTTCCTTAATATTTCTCTTAACATCACTGCAGTCAATTTGACTAAAAATAAAAGCGATCATCAGGAGTGGGTAAAGCTAGAATTTGATTCTTTGTATTCAATTTTATAGTACTATCAATAGTACTGGACAAGGAAAAATGCTGATTAAGTTGATTAAAATACTACTACTAGTGTGACTATTACTACTTGCTTTCCCAACTCCGAGAGATTTCAGAAACTTCCATACCCGTCCGGAGTCTTCTTCCTCGAGTACGGACTTATGAATATGACGTCGTTGTTTGTCTCTACACAACCTGTTGCATCGATTCCGAATGTGCTTATATTTGTCTCGTGCTCCGCCGCGATCAACGCAAACGCTTCTGCATAAACGCTCTCATACTTGGCCATATGCTTGAGTTCACCGCACGACGCGACGCATCATGCGACGCGCAACGCGCCGTGGGACCTCGGTGCTCGCTGCGTGCTCCGCCGCGATCAACGCAAACGCTTCTGTATAAACGCTCTCATACTTGGCCATATGTTTGAGTTACCGCGCGACACGACGCACCACGCGCCGCGCAACGCGCCGCGTGTGCATAAACGTACCCTAAGATTTCAGTGCGTATGTATGTTTACTGAGTAGCCCCAGTTTGCCTCAACTTGAGGCTACTTGTCCTGAGGCGGTGCAACTGGATATGAAGCTCTTGGTATACGTGAGTAGGTTTCGGCTTGTGTACAAACCTTGCAGTATCCGCTTTTAGGAACTTCGTTAGAAATTCATAGGTACGTTTGCATGTCCTGAGGAAATAGGACCGTTTGCAATTCCATCTCCTGGTGACCTGTTTTTGGGAAAACAACCACTATTGAATAGCTATGTTGCGTCAGGAGAACGACATTACCAGCTTACTAGCCCGCATATTAAATGGATTAGAACTGATATTTTTATAGAGGCCACATATTTTACGTACATTATATCTAACGTATTAACTTTTTATTGAAAAAAAACATGTATAACATCGACGACAAAGTAGGTAGGTAGGTAGGCTTATCTATTTTATTTATACCTACTTCTAATTCGAGATAATTATCTTGTCCAAAATCCCTTAGCGCCTAAAGACCACAGGCACAGCCACAGGCATCGTATCGTGCGTAGGTACTACCAGTAATTACGAGTACATCTTTGAAAAGTGTGTTGCGACAGTGATGATGACTGATGAAAATAAGGCTCCAAAATATGATCGCCCGATGAGCCTCATAAGGAAGCTCAGTCACTCAGTAGTAGGTACTCACACATTCATTGCTAGTTTTGAGCCCACTAATTAATCTAAGCTTTTTTGACGGTTATTGTGATGAACAATGACAACTTTTCACAGCGAAGTACGTTATTTTTAGGGTTCCATACCAAAATGGTAAAAATGGAACCCTTATGGTGAGACTTTCTCCGTCCGTCTGTCCGTCCGTCTGTCACAATAGATTATTTCAGTAACTATTAAAGCTATCGACATGAAATTTGGCATAGTTGTGTATAATAGTGGCCCAAAAGCATTGAAATAAAGAAAAGTCGAAAATTATTTTTAGTTTTATTAAAAAAAGGGGGAAAATCGGGGGTTTGAAATTTAAAAGTAAAATAACTATATCGAGTGGGGTATCATATGAAAGGCCTTTACTTGTGCATTCTAAAACAATTTTTTATTTATTTCTATATGTAATAGTTTTTGAATAATCGGCCAAAATGTCGAAAAAAATACCGTTCCCCCCCCTTATCTCCGAAGTTTACCAATCGAAAAATCTGAAATAATTATGGTCAATAGACGTTTATGTATATTTTACAGGAAAAATAAAAGCAACGCGAAAATTATTTTAGTTTGATTAAAAAAGGGGGAAAATCGGGGGTTTGAAATTTCAAAGTAAGATAACTATACCGAGTGGGGTATCATATGAAAGGCCTTTACTTGTGCATTCCAAAGCAGTTTTTTATTTATTTCTATATGTAATAGTTTTTGAGTAATCGGCCAAAATGTCGAAAAAAATACCGTTCCCCCCCCTTATCTCCGAAGTTTACCCATCGAAAAATCTGAAATAATTATGTTCAATAGAGGTTTATGTATATTTTACAGGAAAAATAAAACCAACGCTCTAACTAGCATAGTTTTTTTAAATTAACAATAAACCTCTACAAACAAAGTTAACGATAATTATGCAAATTAATATAATATTATCGTTTTACTTTTACTTTTGGAGTATGGAACCCTCGGTGCGCGAGTCCGACTCGCACTTGACCGGTTTTTTAATAATTTTCTGCAAGCTCGGTGTACTAACGAACGCGACAAATATGGTTTCGGCTTACTAATAATTTAATATAAAAAATTCTTTTTCATTAAAAAACCGACTCTATACTCTGACTCCTACCGACTCACTATCGCGCCACTATACAAAGTATATAATTTATTGTTGATATTTTAAAAACCGCTCGACCGATTTCGATAAAATTTATATGGGATCACCTGGGGAGTATGTGTAGGGTACACATTCAAACAAAATAATTTCCAAATAATAATCGGTGAACATACATTAAAAAAAGATTCCGATCGACGACGACGATTTGATCACCTCCCCTTTTTAGAATTCAGTTAAAAATGGCTTATCACCGAAAACAAGTGTTTCTAGGAGTATTTATTCTAAGTTTTTAGGTTATTAGTAAGAAACTTAGGACCTCGTTTTATTTTGGCGTTTTTTTTTTTCGAATAGTTTAGGATAACATCATTACATCAAGTTATAGGTTGCAAACAGAGACATGTTGTATTTAGTTCAAAAACGTACAGCTAAAATTATCCGTAAACATACCTACTTACGTAGAAAAAAACTTATCCTTCTATTTCTTAGTTCATTAATATAAGACCAAAGGGTCAAACCCTATTTCATAATAAACTCCACTCTAATATTATACATTCTATTTGCTGAAAGTGCCACTTTGTCTAACAGGATTTTCAGCTGTAAACAAACAAAGTAAGTCCAAACATTCATTACAACTTAGAAATACTACCTACTCGTGAAAATGTGAATCCTTTCAGCGCATAGTAAAACAGCCAGCCCTTAATTGAAACTATTGTTCAGGCTACAGATATTGTAGATAATGTTCAAGCAAAACTTAATAGAGCCAGGAAACGAGGAAAATTCGTGTAGTCGGTAACTGACTGTTGTCTGAGGCACACGTATTTTAACGTAAAGTCCTAAAGATCGAGCTTTCGGCATCGAAAAGCTTGTTTCTGTTTGGATTTTCGGTTTAGTGTTAAACGCTTATGGATTTGTCTCAATTAGTTGAGAACTTTAGTGACTGTGTGGTTTAAAAACTTTTTGTGAACTTTAAGCGCCAAACAATTCTGTTAGTTTAGCAGTTGTAATACTTTTTTAACTAAACTCGAGCTCTGTTCGAACTTTTTACGCTGAATTTTGCAAAACTTTGTTTTTTGTGCACTAAAAAAAAGGAAACTGAGGTTAAAAGTGCTTTTGAAATTGTAAAAAGTTCAGGCGTATCCTTCAGTGAGTATGAAATATTTTTATTTATGCCATTTCAATTTAGATAGTAGAAAATAATAGTTGAAGGGATGAGTAAAATGTTAGTCTATAATTTTATTCTTATTTACGTTAAAAGTTGGTTTACAAGTACCTACTTCACGTGCATATTTTTACATGCCAGTACCTATTGGAACAAGCGGTCCTTTTACGAAAGTACAGAAAATGTGTTTTACACATTTACATTGTATGAAAATAATAGTTGAGTTCACTTTATAGTTTCTTTTTTGACGTGATAACGTTTTATAAATCGATGAACCTGAAACCTGTGCATGCACGAAAAAGTGTCACGTTCCGCCTGAGCCTGAGGGTGCAAGCAAGAGCGCGGAACAAGCGATAGAGAGGCACGATCGGCCCAAGCGTTGGCTTGTGCCGCCCGCCAATCATCGTCAACGTTTCTTGACGTTATCAGTTATCACGTAAAACTATCGTCAGTAAACCGACTTTACAGACAACCATTTTTTTATTTTTTTTGTAGCAGGTAGGTAACATGTACGTTTTCCAGTGCCTTTATGTCATGTTTTAAATTAATATTAAATGCCAGGTCATGGTTAGGTTAACTTTTGCTTTCTACTACTCTGTGTTTGGAGCTTTGATAGCCAAGTTGTTAAGAGTTCGGATATCTTTTCATAAAGTCCGGGATTCGATCCCAGGCACGTACCTATTTCAGACTTTCAGGGCCTGTATTACAACCTGCTGATAATTGTCGGATAGCTTAAACGTAAATTTTGTCACTTTCCTACTTTATGTCAAGTGACAAAGACCAAAATATGCGAATAAGCTATCCAACACTTATCAGAAGGTGGTGAAAATGGCCCTCAGAGTTGTGTTTTTTTTCAGCAATTAATTAAGGGAGAGGGCAGACTGGCTACTTTTAGCGGCAGCGAGAGGCGGTTTTTATTGTTTTTATGGTTTTTATTGTTTTTATGGTTTTTCGTCTCTGTTCGGAAGCTCGATTCCGCGTCCGAACGTGGACACACAAACGCCAGTCGCAGCGATTCCACAATTTTTAAGCGCTGACCTTCGCTACTTTTAGCATCGTATCGAACGTTTTCGAGTCGCGAACACGGAACTCCCTGAAAGCATCGCAACATCTGCATGCCTGAGAGTTCTCCACAATGTTCTTAATGGCGTGTGATTTCTGAAGTCTGCCAATCCGCACTTGACCAACGTGGTGACATAATAATTATGGCCTAAACCTTTCTCAGTCGATAACAGATTTGTGCCCATAGTAAGTGGGCCGGCGCGGCGATGCACGATAGGTTGACTTGTGATGAACGAAACGAATTCCGTTCTCTTTTTTAGGGTTCCGTACCCAAAGGGTACCAACGGGACCCTATTACTAAGCCTACGATGTCCGTCCGTCCGTCCGTCCGTCCGTCCGTCCGTCCGTCCGTCCGTCCGTCTGTCAGCGGGCTGTATCTCGGTAACTGTAATAGGTAGACAGTTGAAATTTTCACAGATTGTGTATTTCTATTGCCGCTACAACAACAAATAATAAAAATTAAATTAAATTAAAAAAATTAAATTAAAATATTTCCATGGGTACATGGAAATATTTTTATTTAACTTTTTTTAACGGAACCCTAAAAGAGCGAGGCCCGACTGGCACTTGGCCGATTTTTTTTATTAAGCTACGTAACTTTATTCATAGTAGGTATATTTTCGGACATTTTATTTTTAAATAACTTGATTACCGCAACTTCGTCTGCATACTTTCTAGGTATATACGTTTTAATAAATCTCGTGGGAATTCTATGATTTTCTGAGATCATAGATAAATCTCTACAACGAAATTAAGATGATCTTGTTACATTTATGTTTCCAAATTGCAAGATCTCTGTTCTCGTCAAGATCGTCTCAGCAGTGGTTGAGCCGTGAAAATGTATAGGACGTGCTTTAGTA
Organism: Oeneis ivallda; assembly: GCA_029955525.1. Classification (NCBI taxonomy): domain Eukaryota; kingdom Metazoa; phylum Arthropoda; class Insecta; order Lepidoptera; family Nymphalidae; genus Oeneis; species Oeneis ivallda. The sequence continues at coordinate 16,278,045 of JARPMR010000024.1, read as the reverse complement.
CATAATAATTCAATGTATAGGACAAATAGGATCGAAGTTTCGCATTAATAATATTATAGTAGCAGGTAATTCGATTATATAATAAATAATAATAATAATAATAATTTGGCGTACTCAGATGGACTCAGACCGAACTAGACGCACTGGATAGAAAAGTCCGCACGACTATGACTCTCTGCAGCATGCACCACCCCAAATCGTCTTTTATGAGGTTGTATATCCCCCGAAAATGTGGTGGTCGAGGCGTATTAAGCGTCAAGACCATGCATAATCGGGAGATATCCAGCCTCAGAACCTACTTTGAGACGAAGAGGGAGTGTCCAATGCATAGAGACGTTATAGAATGTGACAAAGGACTCACTCCCCTGTCTTTGGCCAAACTCGAGTGGCAGAAACCGGTGGTACTAAGCACCTCTGACCGGGAGACCGTATGGAAGGAGAGGGAGTTGCACGGACGCTTTTTTAAAGCTCTTAATGATCCTCACGTAGATAAAAAAGCGTCCGTGCAATGGCTGCGTTTCGGTGACCTCTTTGGGGAAACCGAAGGTTTTGCGTGTGCGATACAAGATCAGGTGGTTAAGACGCGGAACTACCGAAAGTACATCTTGAAGGATGGCACTCACGACATCTGTCGAGCGTGTCGCCATCCCGGTGAGTCACTCAGGCATGTGCTTTCAGGATGTTCGGCTCTTGCTAACACTGAGTATCTGCACAGACATAACCAAGCGGCCAAAATCTTTCACCAAGAGCTTGCTCTGAAGTACGGTCTCCTGGATGAGAGAGTGCCGTACTATAGGTACACACCGCACCGGTGCCAATACTCGAGCGTGATGGAGTCCGGCTCTATTGGGACCGGTCCGTCATCACGGACAGGACTATTCTTGCGAATAAGCCTGACATCGTGCTGATGGACCGGGCACAGTCGAGGGTGTTTTTAGTGGACATCACCATCCCACATGATGAAAACCTCGTGAGAGCGGAGACAGAGAAAAAACGAAAGTATCTAGATCTGGCTCACGAGGTTGCCAGCATGTGGCATGTGGAGTCCACTGAAACCATCCCAATCGTCATTTCTGCGAATGGGTTGATCCCAGTCAGCCTCGCTCACTATCTGAGGCGACTGGGGTTCCGTGGCGGTTCGCTCGCGGCCAAGATGCAGAAAGCGGTGCTGCTAGACTCGGCTAGGATAGTCCGTCGCGGTCGGTTTCTCAGCCTGTCGCCCTGACCCCCGGCCGTCTGGTCTCCCCTGCCGGGGCGTAATCCTCCGCCCGCTACAAGTATTTATTTATGTAATGTATGTGTAAGTTTATTATACCTATGTGTATATATTTATGTTTATTATATTTCCCTTTGGCTTTATATGTATTTATTTTGTACGCGGGTGTGAGAGTCTAAATATATACGGATAGTAATAATAATGTGTTCCCGACCGAATCCGGTCACGGCGGCCGACCTGCTCAGTAATTAACCATCTGCGCGGGAGATATTATAGTGCACAAGTATGTGCGCAAACACAGGTGCACTCTCTATTCCCTCACTTTCACAGTCCGATGGGACGGAAATATGACACAACCGGAGAGAGATCAGGCGCAGGACCGACGGCTTTACGTGCTCTCCGAGGCACGGGGGTGACACACCGTCAACTTCCTTATTTCGGGGTAGTAGGTTGGTATTGAGAATTTCTTAAAAGAAAAACCCAATAAATTTTTTTGATCCGACCCGGGAATCGAACCCGGTACCACGGCATCCGTAGTCGAACATGCTAACCACTAGACCAACGAGGCAGTTAGTAATAGATATGAATAGTACCTAAATACCTCCTACCTGTACTCTTATCTAGACTGTAGAAAATTTAAGGTAACTAGATGTGTATTAACTAGTATCAGATAATTGTGAGGAACTATCAGAATTTGTCGGATCTTTTTATTATGTAGGTAGTCGGAACATGTTATTTCTTAAAAACGTTGTGAAGTCGAAAGCTTTCAAAACTGAACTTTTGATGCTGAGTTTTGATGTATTAATTAAAACGAACTTCACTCATTATTAAAGTACCTACTTTTCATTAAAAGCTAAGTTAGGTACGTCTTTGACTTTAATAACGCGGCTAAGTTGAGAAAAAATGTTCTGCGGAGTTATACCAGAGACTTACCTAACTTTATAAAATTGAGGATGTATTAAATTCAAGCGAAGAATTTTTATAGCAATTAAAGGCCTTTCATTCCTCTACCGACCATTTTTCTTCTTAGGATCCTTTTTATGACTAAGTATATTTACTTCAGAATCTAGGTTATTTTTACCTTACACACATAATAATAATATACTCTCCGGAATGTTTGGCCGTTAAATTATTGTAAATTCTTTATAATTTTTTATTCGATTACAAGTAAGCCTTTGACTGCTCTTACCAGGGGGCTATTCTCTATCTCTTCTTCTTTGTCAACCGATAGACGTCTACTGCTGGACAAAGGTCTTTTGCATGTTACATGGACTTCCACAGGCCTCGGTCTTGAGCCGCCTGAATCCAGCAGCTTCCTAGGACTCGTTTCATGCCGTCGTTCCATCTAGTGGGGGGTCTGCCAACACTGCGTTACCGGTGCGGGGTCGCCACTCCAGCACCTTGGTAGCTCAACGACCACCGGCTCTTCGAACTATGTGGAAGTCCATGCAGAAGACCTTTGTCCAGCAGTGGACGTCTGTCGGTTGACACCGAAGAACAACAATCTCGTCTCACGCAATGCGAGGGCAAGTTAAATCCACGCCGTTTTACCAATTACCTACTATTATAATAATTATAATCTTCCGTTGCATAATACCAAACATGCTTCTTCCATGAGCATACTTTTATTAAGTCTAGGCGAGTCTAAAATTGACTGCGGATTTCTACAAAAATAAAATTATATTTTTAAATGGAACTTAAGACTAACTATTAAGATGTAAAATATCGACTATAATGACTGTTTTTTGACTTTTAAGGCCGATTTCATCAACGTCGAGTGAAGTTTTACCGCGGAATAAATTGGGCGTACTGACGGTTTTTGTATCGAAAATACTGTCAAAATTTCAAAACGCTCGATTAAGACTTATTCTAGGTACGTTGGTGAAATCGGCTCTTAATGTACCTACGGACAAAATTTCAAGAGTGCCTGTACCCTGTTATTAGACCCTAGCTTGTAATAAATTTAATTTATAAGCTCTACTAAATTAGAAAGACAAAATCTAAAAGGTCTTCCGTAAAAATACATTTTATGAGCTTCGAGAATTCAGGTACCTACTTGACCTAAAATACTGATACTTAAGAACAGAGTCCTTTTACTATTATAAAAGTTAAATTATATTCAATTTGCGTAAAGAGAAGCTCAAGTTAATCTAACTTGGCCCAGCAATAAAGTACTAAGCTCAAATTTATTGAAGAATAAAATAAGAACGAGATCTTCCGGGTCTTTATAGAGATCCTCAATTATTATTATTCGGAACTTTTAATCATTTTGTATCGAAATACAGACAGACATAAGTCTTCTCTATTATTATTCATCTACTAGATTTTGCACACGACTTCGTCGGCGTAAAGTTACATTATTTTTTAAAAATCCCTCCGAAACCCTATAATTTTTCGAGATTAAATGCCTGTCACTTTTCAAGTTTTAGAACCTATAATTAAACGAAAAAATAAATAAAAATAAAGTGCTGAATCAATTTCGATAAAATTTATATGGAACCACCTCAGAAGTATGCCCAACCAAACAAAAAAAACCGGCAAACTCCGGCAATTGTGAATGGATTTTGATACCTAATTCTTATCAAAATCCATTCACAATTGCCGGAGTAATCGCGTAACAAACATACAAAAAACACAATCGAATTAAGAATCTCCTTCTTTTGTTGAAGTCTGTTAAAAATTATATAGCCTCCAGTTTAATAACAATCTGAGGAGTGGAATTATTTGTAGAAGTCTGTCTAATAAAGTGTTTGCTTTCCTAAAAAGTAGACGTAGCCTTATCAAATAGAATAAACGCTAAGTTTTCTGTTTTCAGTCCGCTCCTTTAATCATTGGGCTATTGAGGCTATAAAAATGAGAGTTACAAACCAAGAAATAAGTACCTACGCTTTCACATTTATACTAAGTATTAGTATCAATATAGTAGGGATCATCTACGTATAGTTACGCGATCCCTCTAGCCAAGCATTATACTAGCACATCGTACATGTACTAGGGGTTTATATTATTCATAGAGGTTTAATTTGATGGCATTGTGCACCGACATGGAGAGATTATTCTGGAACTCTAACATGTTACATGATATTTCGTGTATTATAATCACTTGGTTCGGATTGAAGGTGAAAACATTTATTCGGTTCGGATTTAATATTTCGTATGAAGATTTTCATCGTGAAAATCTTGTAGCTTTAAAACAACTTTGATATAAATCATCATCTTCATCAATAGCCTATAACAGTCCACTGCTGGACAAAAGGCCTCTCCAACGGGAGGATTTACCCATAATCACCTCGCTGGGCAGACGGGTTGGTGATCGCAGTAGATGGTAGTAGTAGCACAGAGGACGCTGCTGTTATATTCCCTTAGTCGCCTCGTATGATACCCGCGGGAAGAGGAGGGGTGGTGACAACTGTTTTCTGATCTAAATAATAAAAAAAGTTTATATAAATCACTGTAAGATAAACATAAATTAGTCAATGAGATCATTAGGTACTCACCTACATTACGTAGCTTCAATAGATAAAACTTTCCTGGAGCCACACAAGAAAATTGTCATAATTTAGTTGCGTGACCAAAACAATTGTGGTAATATCAAATGTCGTAGTGTGTGCTACGTAATTTTAGATGAGATTTGTCTTGTGAGGCGTGACTGGCCTACAGGATTTATTTTTTGGCTACCTTAATACGTGAGCGTGGAGCGTGGTTTATAAGTATCCTGTGATTAAACTTGGTTTTTCCGGGATTAAAAGTAGCCTATTTCACTGTTCAAGTTTCTTATCTATACAAATGCAAGAAATCACGTCGAACCGTTGTTCCAATGCTGTGTGATTAGAGGACAAACCTCCAACCAAACACCCTTTTGCATTTATATATTAGTAATTACGCAGTACATTTGGTCATAATGACTTTGGTTTCGAATTTAAGCGGTTTGAAATCGCTTTGAAATGAAATAATTGTTCCTGTCAATAATTACAATTCCGATCGTGATTGTAACTGTGATTGATAAACGGAATCAACCCCCAACTCTACACCTCTTTACGCTCTTCGAATAAATAAATAACTTTAAAGGGATTCCGAGTTTTCGCCACCAAAAGTTAATACTGTCACGTAGTTGAATTAGGTACGATAACAGAATCATTTTATAGCAAAGTGTTTTATTTTTATATAACGAATTATCGTAGTACGTGATGATTTTGTCTTGAGAACAAAATGGTAAACTTGAGACGATTTTTTTATTATATGACAAGGTAGACCTGACTATGAGCTCACGTGATGGTAAGTAAAATTAAATGACGATGGAGTCTAAGATGGTAGCAGGTTAACTTGGAAGGGGTGAGGAAGTGTAAATTAAGACAACTGGTGGTAGATTCTCGACTTGTCATGAGAGCCACAATTTGGCCTACATCCTACATGAAATAATTTTGAATTTTTTGAATTTGAAATTTTTTCGGTTATTTTGGTGGCACATCTTTGACGGTAGGGTGGCAACTAGTGAAATAAGCTAGAAAATAAGTTATGTTGGTTGAGTAAATCTATAATGTTTTTGGGCTATTTTTGTTTAAAAAAATAGCCTAAAAAAGTAAAAAAGATCTGTAAGAAGATTATGTAGATCGAGTTCTCAATTATAAATATTGTCTCTATATTCGATAGGTTAGAGTACTCTTTGCACTTTATCTTCAGTTTGCTTTTGAAAAACTTGACAAAAACGCTTTTACTTTACTGACGTTTATAGGCGTAACGATTGATTGCGTAGTTCTTCTGACAGAATCTGTTGGGTGCCTACCTTGAACAAGTAAGTACTTACCCTGAATTTTCAATCCACTCTAAAAGTATTATGCTCAAAAATTCGCCCGTCAGCGACTGATGAAATTGAACCTTTGCCATTCAATTCCATCAGAGTCGTTCAGCACAATTACACGGCTCAGAGGCCTGTCCATGAATTTTTCGCTATGTAAGGCAGTTGTGGCGCAGCGAGCTCAAAACAAATTTAAAATATGAAAGACGTCACTGCGCGCCGCCATTTTGATGGTCTTCTCTCACATTTTTTGGAGCGGGGTGCCGAGGTACTGGAATGGCGCCATACACTCAGTTATTCGAGCTTTAGAATACTAAACTGATACTAAGTACTAAGCAAAACTTAAGCCTCCTCGCCAATTTATTGTCCTTGTCGCCTGCAATGCAGAAGTATATTTAGCATTCTTGTCAATAGTGTAGGTAGGTGTAATGAAATCAGTTTGTTTATATGAAGAGTTGGGAACTCAGGGATGTGGTCTGGTACTTTCTCCCGTTCCTCTATTTTCCCGCGCGCCGCTCTACTTATCGCGTCGCTCGCACCTCCAAAATTCGTGGATAGGCGGTAAGAGAAAATACGAAAAAATATGCACTTTCCTGACCCAGTTTATCTTAAACAATGGACACAATCTGGAACGATGTACGGTGTAATTGGAGGAACTCCCGCCGCCCCAAGATGTTAAGGGTGCATTGTGCCACATTAAATAATACTGCGTTTGTCCACGGCCGCCTCCGCGTGTATTTACATTTTTCTCAAACTGCATATTGAAACTGCATATTTTCCTGCTGGAACCCTTTGTGGAGGCCAATCTCCACGGAGATCAACCAACTGCGTGGAAGATACAATAGTGCTTAGGTGTGTGCGCAAAAACAGGTGCACTCACTCATAACCTCAAGCGGTGAGGTTCCCTCACTCTCATATTATCTATGCAAAAAAATCACGTCCATCCGTCGCTCTTTTGTTGCGGCGATTAAGGGACAATCCAACAAAGTATCCAATAAAGTATGGATAACTTTGGCCATGATTTATTTGGGTGCCAAACATGTAAAGTCGTTCAGATGTTTATGCGTAACGTAATTGAGTTACAGACCTCAAAATATCCTAACATCTTTAGGAACGCCGCTTTAAGAATTTGGTATAAGCTTTACGGTTTATTCTTTCGCAAGGTAACTTAGCGAGACCTGGAAATTAAACGCAGTCCCAATGAATACTAGTAATATTGAGCTATTAAAAAATTTGCCGCCTACGCTAACCATTCAGTGGAAAGTAGGTAATCGAGTTAGTAAGTAGGTAGGTAACATTAAGTTCGGATTAAAGCACCTTAATCTGTTATGTCCACAGAATTTCAAATAAATAGAAGTGGCATTTGCTTTATTTAGTACCGGCGGCGGCGGCGGTGGTATTCTCTAAAATTGATTGCATCAGTATAACGATAGCAATGATCTTGGCTGGTACTCTCCTGCTATTAGTTAAAATGCATTGAGGCAGCAATAACACCATAAATTCAGAATCAGTAACTTATTCGATTGCACTAATTTCAAACGATTTTCTATTTTATCGAAAAAAAGCAATAAAAATACATGAAGTTGGCTTACTACTCTCCTACTTTTGGAGCCGGCGGCGCACGGTGCCTATTATGAAAGTGCTCGCAGGTCCATGCTCAGTGAAAATAATTTTGCTACAACAAAATATCACAAATAGCATAATTAACTAAAAATATCGTTATATTTAGGTCTGATTTTATAGTAACGTGCACTGACGATTGACGAGTCTTCTGCACGACAATCTCACACTTTTTTAGGTTCAGTACCCGGCAGTATATATTACACAACGAGCCCCGAAAGAGACAATCGACATTTCATAGAGCGTCGTCTCTGTCACTAATACGTATGTGACGTTTGTCGCTTCGTGCGAGACAGTCAAGGGACGACAGGCTACAAAGTCGTAGCCAGCTGATGTGTCGTATTTTAATGCCGTTACTGTATCACCTCTATACATGTTCTGAATTCTGTGATAATATCTAAATTAGGAAATCAGACGTGAGTCATGGCAGTCAAATTGCAAATAAACTACGTGCTGTTATTAAAGATGGTGTATTTTCCGTTGATACAGGATACAGCTTAGATCCGTGATGACTTCTCGAAATAGGTAGGTCAAAATTCTTCTGAATAATGACGTACAGCCCGTTAGGCTGATTTATCTACACTTGTTTGTTTGTTTGAATTGAATAGGCTCCGAAGCTACTGGACTGATTTGAAAAATTCTTTAACCATTAGAATCCTACATGTACATTATCCCTGATGAACATAGGCGATAGAACATTTTCAAAAAAGTTAGGGATCTGTATGAAAAATTTGATAATGTAACCCAAGGTGTTAGAAGGTGAGAAATTCAAAAATATCCTTATAATTAAGGATTTTTGGCGTTACTATTGCATATTATTTAAACATGGAAAATAGTTATTGTGACGTGACATAACTGTAATAGTTAGACATCCATATGCTACTGCAAACTTTTTTGTATTTAATGTCATGTATAAAACTGTAATACCTTAGAAATAGGAAGACTAAGCCGAAATTCCTAGTTCCATGTGTAATACATCCATTAGTCGTAATTCCTAGAATCAATGATTGTATAACTTTTTATAAAACTTTCGATGAAAAGATAGCTCTCGACTGCGATCTCACCCAATGGTAAGTGACGTTAAAATCTCTAAGATGCTAGCGGAGTAGGTAACTTGTAAGGAGATAGGTTTGCCAATTTTAAACCCATACCTACTATAGACCTAGAGCGTCACAAAGAATATTTTAGTCCTGCGGAATATTTAGAAATTCGTATGAAATCGCTCACAACGACGACCTCCCAGGCTCAGTGGTGAGCGCTGTTGCCTTATAACTAACTGGGAGGTCTCGGTTTCGATTCCCGGCGGGGTCAATTTGGGAATTTATAATTTCTAAATTGTCTCTGGTCTGGTCTGGTGGGAGGCTTTGGCCGCAGCTAGTTACCACCCTACCGTCAAAGACGTGTCGCCAAGCGATTTAGCGTTCCGGCACGGTGGCGTGTAGAAACCAATTAGGAGTGTGGGTTGAATGTTCACTGCCATACTCCTTCCAAGTTAGCCCGCTACCATCTTAGACTGCATCGTCACTTACCATCAGGTGAGATCACAGTCAAGGACTAGCTTGTCATCGAATTAAAAAAAAACTTGTAATGAGTAGTAGCTTATTTTCTATTCATAAGGTCTATAACAACACCTTTGGTAAATTAAAAATATTTGTCCAATTTCACCGAAAATTTTCTCGTCTCGTTCTGTGAAGTTAAAATATTCAATTATGCAAATTGGTGAAAATCAATTGGACTCTTCAAATAGTAGTAATGGTGCTGCTTTGATGTTCGACGATTTGGAAAATTATACCCGGTATGTCCATAAGTTTTGATGATGTCATTTAGATATTCTAAAAATAAATATCAGGACTTCTTAAGTAGGCAAGTACTTTATCATCATCATTATCATCATCAGCAGCAGCAGTAACCCATCAGTGGTTCATTACTGAGCGCAGGTCTCCTTTCAGCTCTGGTTGGTTTAGGGTTTGGGAGTTCCCGACAATTTCATAGTCCCGGGACACGAGACATCCTACATTCCCAGAATTCCCGGGACTTCAAAACTTTTAAGATTTTTTTTTTGTTTTTTTTAAGGGGTAAGGCCTTTTTTGAAGAATTTTAATTGAGTTAATTTCTCGTGAAACGTATTAAAAAAAGGCAATTTTTTGTAAAAATCAACATTAATTATTAAACAGAAAAATTAATCTTAATAACTTTAACGTCAATTTCGCTTTATTTATTTATTTCCTTTAATCACACACAGATTCACTTTCAAGCAATTAAATCTTATAGTACTTATACAACGAACTTAGTTAAAAATCATACTAATTCTTAATAACTTTACTATTATCTAGTAATTCTCGTATCTAATCATTGGTCAAAATGAAATTGACGACTGTAATTATTCATTAAACTAACAGATGTCGCTAGGCTCCTTCAATTATTTGAAAATAAAAATGATTAGGGTAGTGGAACCAATAAATGAACGCTTAAGCGATCTTGGCAACTTTGGACAGCTCTAACTAGTTATTTCATTATATTGAAGCTTGCTGGGTTTTTCTTTGTGATTCCACATATCCTCAAGATTTGACTGATTAAAAAAGTAAACTCCTTTATCAAATATTTATTTTTAAAGTTGCTTTTTGTATGAAGTTAAGGGTTTTACCCCTATAATTGAACACTGAGCCCTAATTATGAACAGTTTGAACCCAATAGTTGAACTAGCATTTTAATAGGAATACATGTACCTGCGACTTCTTTGATGTCGTCGGTCCACCTAGTGGGGGGTCTGCGCTTCCCGGTGTGGGGTCGCCACTCTAGCACCTTGGGACCCCAACGACCATCAGCTCTTTGAACTATGTGCCCCGCCCATTTCCACTTCAGTTTCGCGACTTCCTGAGCTATGTCGGTGATTTTGGCACTTGACTTAGGAAAGCCAGAGGTGCGTGCCCGGAATCGAACCTGCGACCCCCCGAATAGGAGACCGCAGTATCTACTAACCACTAGGCTATCACTGCTTTAATCAGATTAATAAAGTCCCAAAAACTGAACTACTTAATTCAATTCGTTCATTTTGACGATTGAAGTACCATCAAATGAACGTATATAATTTACTTCAGCGTTCAGTTTAAGACGAGATACCCAATAATTGAACGAATAAAATATGATCATATTCATTAGTTCAACTTTTGGATATGAATTCTTAAACTGAACAATGCAAGATTTCATACTGAAATAAAACCTTAAAACACAAAATAATGTGTTCAACTTTTGGTAACTAAACTGATAAATTAACTAAAATTAATTAGCGTTGTTTTGTTTCGGTCTCTATAAGCATTAATATAAATGTTATGACGTGTGTAAGAATATGCCATTTTTCCATTAGTTGAACGGCGTTCATCTATTAGATAAAGCTTACGAAACCGAATCCATTACTTGAACAGTATTTTTTTCAAAAAATACAGCGAATAATGTTTATACGTATCATTATAATCAAAGATAAATGTATCAACATTTACTCCAGCCAAAACTACTCAAATCTATCGTATATAATTCCTTTAAATTGCCAAAATCCTTAAGTTTGAAAGGCACTTATCTTGAGAAGGTTTCCATATAAAACAATTTTTTGGCGGGAAACTCTCACAAATTATCGAATTACGCTCGCGTCCGGAGCTGTGACTGTTGACTTTGTCATGAAATCGGGAAGAAATAAAGTTGCCACGTGCGGAAAAAAATAATGCACATAAATAAAGAGCGGGGTTTTTCATTTTTTTTGAATTTTCGCTCGACCGTTCATCTATTGGGGGTCGTTCATCTTTTGGTTCCACTACCCTACATAACAATTTCGACAATCTTGTCTCGTCTCGAGTCTCGACCCGAAAGTCCCGGGACTCGAGACAACGGTGGCCGGAACCCAAACCCTAGGTTGGTCCTTGTTTGTCACACAAATTGGCAGACTTCACACACCTTTGAGAACAATATGCGCTTTCCTCCAGCTTTACAATCACAATTTTTTAGGCTTTGCAGGACGTACTTTATAAAAATTGTAGTCTTAGATGTAGAATACATGTCACTAAATTTATTTGTAGTCTTTTAATTTCATGGCATGACCTTCGATCATTTTTATCTGTGATCGAAGTTCATGGCCCTTTTAAAATTTTCGTTAGGTAAGTAAATACTATGTTGGACCATTCAATCCAACTATGTAATTTATTATATGTTACTTGTTTTTAGTTGTTAGGCTCATAATTTTTGAGTAAGTGTAACTATACATACTAAATTGCGCTTCTGGAGGGACCTGAAAAGGCTGAAATATTTTGTGGCACTGTATGAGTGCTTGAAAGTGGGCGCATATCTATCTAATACCTTTAAACGAGCAATTCTTGTATATATATAAATATACTAGTAGGGCGCGTGGGTGCGCGGCCCGCAAGCGGACCGCGGTTTTTCTTCTCATCAAATAGACTTGCAGACCTCCCACCTATCTTCAATACCCTGCCCGTGCTCCTGACCCACCTTCCAAACCCTCGATCATCATATCTCATCATTTGTCAGAATGAGAAATCTTTTATAAAAACAAATTTTGAAAAGAAACCGTATCAGTCTTGCATAGTTCTCAGCTTCTAGTCTATTCAATATTCGCCATATATTTTGTATGGAGAAAAAAAAATTCCGCCATCTTGATTTTTTTTTCTGTTCATCAAGTAGACCTTCGGGTCTTGATCATCTTTTTCCAAGAACCCACTCTTCCACCTTTTATACTCTTCGAGATAGATACCGACGAAATTTGTATGGCCGCCATCTTGAATCCGCCATTTTGGAATTTTTTTCAACTCACTGACAATTGGATGAGGTTTCGAGTGACATTTGTTCGAGCACCCCCCACCTATCTTCAATACCCTGGCCGTGCCCCTCACCCGTCTCCGAAATCCTCAATCAACCGCTCTCTCCATATTTTTCCTCCGAATGAATTTTTGTCCTCTATACGAAACCAACGGTGAAAAAAAATTTTTCATACAAAATTTTTCAGGAGAGGTGATCAATGAGTGAGTGAATCAGTGAATCAGTGAATCAGTGAATCAGTGAATCAGCCCCAGCAGCTATATATATATTAACTAGTAGGGCGCGTGGGTGCGCGGCCCACTAAAGTGGACCGCGGTTCTTCTGTTCATCAATTAGAGCTTCAGGTCTTGATCATTTCTTACCCAAACACCACTCTTTCATCACTCTCCTATGAAATTTGTATAGCCGCCATCTTGAATCCGCCATCTTGATTTTTTTTGAGCTCACTGAAAATTGGATGAGGTTTCGAGTATTTTTTGTTTGAGCAGCCCCCATCTATCTTAAATACCCTGGCCATGCTCCTCACCCATCTTCCAAATCCTCGATCAGCATTACTTTCCATATTTTTTGTCCGAATAATTTGTCTGGATGAGAATTCTTCCTCAAAAACAAATTTTGAAAATGAACCTTCGTCTTGTATGGAAAAATAAATTCCGCCATCTTGAATTTTTTTTCTATTCACCAAGACGTAGACCTTCGGGTTTTGATCATCTTTTTCCAAGAAACCACTCTTCCATCTTTTATACTATCCGAGATAGATGCCGATGAAATTGGTATGGCCGCCATCTTGAATCCGCCATTTTTTTTTCAGCTCATTGCCAATTGGATGAGGTTTCTAGTATTTTTTGTTTGAGCACCTCCCACCTATCTTCAATACCCTGGCCGTGCTCCTCACCCACCTTCCAAACCCTCGATCATCATATCTCATAATTTGTCAGAATAAGAATTCTTCTATAAAAACCAATTTTCAAAAGGAACCATATCAAAGTCTTGCATAGTTCCCAACTTCTAGTCTCTTCAATATCCGCCATATATTTTGTATGGAGAAAAAACATTCCGCCATCTTGGATTTTTTTCTATTCATCAAATAGACCTTTGGGTCCTGATCATCTTTTGCCAAGAAACCACTCTTCCATCTTTTATACTCCCCGAGATAGACACCGACGAAATTTGTATGGCGGCCATCTTTTTTCCGCCATTTTGATTTTTTTTTCAGCTCACTGCGAATTGAATGAGGTTTCGAGTGACATTTGTTCGAGCACCCCCCACCTATCTTCGATACCCTGGCCGTGCTCTTCACCCGTCTCCGAAATCCTCAATCATCAGCTCTCTCCATATTTTTCCTCCAAATGAATTTTTTTCCTCTATACGAAACCATCAGTGAAAATAAATTTTTTCATACAAAATTTTACAGGAGAGGTGATCAATGAGTGAGTGAATCAGTGAATCAGTGAATCAGCCCCAGCAGCTATATATATATTAACTAGTAGGGCGCGTGGGTGCGCGGCCCGCAAGCGGACCGCGGTTTTTCTATCGTCAAGTGGACTTTCAGGTCCTGATCATTTTCTATCAAATAACCAATCTTCCATCTTTTATACTCTCCGAGATAGATGCCGATGAAATTGGTATGGCCGCCATCTTGAATCCGCCATTTTGAATTTTTTTTCAGCTCATTGCCAATTGGATGAGGTTTCGAGTATTTTTTGTTTGAGCACCTCCCACCTATCTTCAATACCCTGGCCGTGCTCCTCACCCACCTTCCAAACCCTCAATCATCATATCTCATCATTTGTCAGAATGAGAAGTCTTTCTATATCAGTCTTTTATAAAAACAAATTTTGAAAAGGAACCGTATCAAAGTCTTGCATAGTTCTCAGCTTCTAGTCTATTCAATATTCGCCATATATTTTGTATGGAGAAAAAAAATTCCGCCATCTTGATTTTTTTTTTCTATTCATCAAGTAGACCTTCGGGCCCTGATCATCTTTTGCCAAAGAAGCACTCTTGCATCTTTTATACTCTCCGAGATAGACACCGACGAAATTTGTATGGCCGCCATCTTGAATCCGCCATTTTGGAATTTTTTTTCAACTCTCTGCGAATTGGATGAAGTTCCGAGTGACTTTTGTTCGAGCACACCCCACCTATCTTCAATACCCTGGCCGTGCTCCTCACCCGTCTCCGAAATCCTCAATCATCAGCTCTCTCCATATTTTTCCTCCGAATGAATTTTTGTCCTCTATACGAAACCATCGGTGAAAAAAAAATTTTTCATACAAAATTTTACAGGAGAGGTGATCAATGAGTGAGTGAATCAGTGAATCAGTGAATCAGTCAGTGAATCAGCCCCAGCAGCTATATATATATTAATAATCTGAATCTCGGAAACGGCTCCAACGATTTTCATGAAATTTAGTGTGCAGGGGGTTTCGGGGGCGATAAATCGATCTAACTAGGTTTCATTTTTAGAAAAGTTCGTTTTATCCGTGTTTTCAGGCAATGAAAAACCCCTTACTATATCATTAGAATACGAAGGTAAATTTCGCCATCTTCTGTGAAATTTCTTTGGCTCGGAAAGTCCGGCGGTCCCGAAACCAGAACCCCGATTCGAATCCAGACGATTATTATATTTTCCCCTATGAATTATATTATTATTTTTTTTAATATATAATTTTCAAAAAACACGACTTACCAAAAAAAATAACCCACCCAGGTCACCCAGTTATTATCTATTATGACGGCTAACGGTTCCCTAATGGCCTCATTTTGACCTCTATTTTCTTTTGCGAAACTATCAAAAATATCATGCGTAGGAACGTATGTACGAACTCTAAGTAAGAACTCTCCCTAATTATGACTTTTAAATATAAATATAATTATTATAAAACCTAATCAAGATAATATCAATAGATCTTAGGTGTATTACGATCACTCTAACGGGACGCAATTTTAATACTGAATACCGCATTTAGGTCTTGATGCAGATGAATTGCAGGAAACATTAATATTTTCGCATAACAGTGTTACCCTTGAAATAACTGTTATTGAATATACCCATTGGCATTTTAACATATTTAACTGGCAGCCCGCCGCGGCTTCGCACGGGTATTTAAGATTACATAGTTTCCGCAGCGTACGCGAAGGATTTTTCGGTGTTACTAAGTACTTATATTGCATATTTTAACATGGAAAAGTAGTTATTGTGACATAACTGTAATAGTTAGACATATGTTAGCACGGGCTTTTTGTAGATATTGATGTCTTCTATAAAACTGTAGTAGGTACATCACTTTGGTCTATTGAGAATAGTTTCCGCAGCGTACGCGATATAAGGATTTTTTTTTATATTCTTTTTCACACCTTGGGTTACATTATCGATCGAAGATCGAAGTTTTCATACGGATCCCTAATTTTTTTGAAAATATTCTGTCGCCTACGTTCATCAGGGATAATGTAGGATTCTAATAGTGAAAGATGTTTTCAAATCGGTCCATTAGTTTCGGAGCCTATTCAATTCAAAAAACAAACAAAAAAATCTTTCCTCTTTATAATATTACTGTAGATGAGAGATTTATTCATAACTAATTAGCATTAAATCTTAATCATAATGATCTGTCATTATATTATTATGTACGAAGCGTTAAGATGACTCTGAGAGTGATATTTTTAAAATAAGTGTTACCTATACTAAGGAGATTCTTAATTAGGATAAAAGCCGGTTGCCACACTTTCTGAAATCACCTTAAATGTAAATCTCTCAGTACAAAAAAAAACTTTATTTTGTAAAACGGGTAGGTAGGTATCTACTTTCGTTTATTATCGTCTATAAATGAAAGTATAAAACATTATCTTCGATATTTCCAGAGTATCGAATTTTTTGCGGACCTCTTAATTTTGGGATATCTATCCTTAGAGGGGATAGCTAGTTGCCTAATCCATATATATTACTTATTACGATTAGGATAGATGCCCCGCCGAGAAAGAGCAGATTTAACCCGCAAAACCTGTGATCTCACCTTGCCTCTCCATTCAATCGCAAAGAAACATGCAAGACGGTTAACTTAGTGTAATCTCTCGATAGATAAATAAATAATATAGATAAATAAAATAACATAATTGTGATTCATTCGCGAAACTAGAGTTATTACAATCGAGGCATCTATATTCCTGGGGCAACAATCCCAGTATACCCTACCCTAATCAGTAAGCATCAATTAATTATCTTGACCTGTTTTTTGACTTTGCTAAGTTTTGCTGCTGCATTGCTGCATGCCAATGCTGCATTACAGAGCAGTAATATCTCTCTGATAAAAACAATTTAAAAGCACTCTAGCTGATATAAAAAATATGAAAATGAAAAATGAAACCAATTGAAGATCGGTCGCTTAGTGCTACGTGGGAGCATGACCCTTGAAAATTAATGAAAAACTTTCAAAGTTTAGGGCGTCTCATCTGACGACTGAAATAACTTAGCATTTCCTTTTAAACTGTAATAAGTACCTATTCTTCGCACATCGGACTCCTTTCCATTAATCGCATTATGAAAGGGGCTTTCTCAGGATAATAACGCGGTGACGTCTCGGATCCTTAACTCTGTGTGTGGGATTGTTTAAAAACGATTGAATCAGTATGACAATCGCAATCACGATCTATGACTGAACTGTATTACAGGATTGCTATAAGTGTCAGGCAGCTCTACTTCCTAGCTTCATCCAAGTTAGGTATGTATTTTCCTTTTTGTTGAAGGTAACATTTCAGCTCCTTAGAGTATACCTACCTATACTTATGAATTCTCTCTCAATACAATTAAGTAAATATTATTAAAGGTATTCCAGATATTACTTTCTTGGGTTAACCTTATTTTTTCTTCAGGGTGGAAAGTCCCTACGGACTTCTACCCACGGACAAAATTTGTCTGATTTGCACAGAATAAAAAAAATGTATCTGAAGTAAAGCCAAATGAGAATCTAAAGTAGGTATCTAATTTCTCTATTGATAATCTAATATTTTGGAACTGCATTGTGCTGGAACGTTTTCAAAAATACATAGCTTTGAATTTTTTTTTTTAAATAAAGAAGCCATGTTAAACGTGACTAATATTCCTTCCCCTTTCCCTTCCAAATAACCATAAAGCTTTTGTGGATACTAAGACCATTTTACGATGATGAAAGACATTCAGTTTTACAGTCCGCACCCTCACCGTTGTGCTAGATTGAGATAAACTAACTAGTCTTTGAATACAGAATTAAAAAAAATGAATAAAGAATTAAAAAATCCTACTTTTTTATTTTTAATTAAAGTGATAAGTCATAACCTACACTTAAGGAAATATCAGAATAAAATAAATAAAAATCACACAAATGTAGGTGGCTAGCACACTCGGGCGCGATTCCCAAGAGATGTGGGTTCGAATCTCGCTGGCTTGGGAATTTTTGATTTGTGTTTATAAATTTATTCTAAAATCCTACTTGTCTTTGAATTAAAAAAAATCGTTTATGGACTTCCACAAAGTATGTAATAACAAATAAGGATATTGTTACCGGGGAAATCTTATAAAAACCCTTACTTTACCCGAGCGTTGCCTCACTAAGCAGTAAAATTATGTAGGCAGTTGGGAGCAATGGCGATTGTTATTTGCGCCGCATTAGGCAAATGAAGGGGCGATTCGGACACAAGGCGCGGTGTACACAGATCTGGCGAACGTGGAAACGTGGCGCAGTCGCAGTCTGATTACTCGTCTACGCCAAAGGTGGAAGAATAATGGGATTTACAGTTTATGTATTTATCCAGACTTCTATTCATATTTTCAACCCGAAAGAGCATATACGCAGGATTTTAAAAAACCTAAAGACCAGATGAAGTCGCGGAAAAAACTAGTATAGTAACTATATACATGCGCAAGTAATTCGGTCTGTTTATTACCTTTAATCCACTGAATAGAATTCGACAACTAGCAAATGTGGTTCCAAATTCATCCTTATCCATGCTGATCTAGATTAAATATGGTTGATACGGGTTGTTTGAATGAGACATTTTGTTTTTACTTTATTAAAATTTTGTTAAATACACGTGAAGACGTTTACCTATCAAAAAGTGTTAGTATTACCTACGTAGAATGAAAAAATTTGCTTTTTTTTTTTATAAATATTAGTCAAATTGAAGTTGACTAATATCCTTCCTATCCCCTCCAACTAAGCGGAAAGCTTGTGCTAGGAGTGGGTACGACAATAGTGCAACGGGTGGGATTCGAACCTGCGACCTTTCAGTTTTCAGTCCGCACCTTTAACCGTTGGGCTATTGAGGCTCTATTCTAACTATTGGAGGTTTGGCTTTGATTTTATCATGACGTCTACGCCACACCGACACCCACACCACGGCTCCGCTCTCGCCTCTTCTGTGTGTACCATGGCTAAAGGCAAAGTTATGGGTGACTTGTTAAAAACAGCGTATAATCTTACGGAAACAATTTTTTTAATTATTTCAAATTTTATTGCGGTATACGCTTATGTAAAATTATGCAAATATTAATTATTCTTTATTTGAAATGAGGCTTATCGAGCCCTTTTGAGTTTTAAGTCGTTGTACTACATTTGTTGAAGAGTTAGGTAGATGGGTATCAGCCACAGATTACGCAACAAGGTTCTGTAATCGGTGGTAAATAGCATTATTATCTAGATTTACCTACCTACTTTTTCAGTTTAGGGCACTAACTCAATTCATAATTACGACTTAACGACTTTGCTCAGGACACAATCCAACTAACTAAGCCTACCTTATCAAGAATCAGAATCCCAATTACCCCACCACCCCACAAGTGTGGTAATTGAAGGTACATAATATAATATAAGTATTATCAAGTGTTACCAGAATGTGTTCGGAATAAAGAATTCAGGGTAAGTTTTTGAATAAAGAAAAGAAAAGAATAAATTACATGCAGAACAACAGTAAGTACTTATCTACAACTGCTTACTTAAGTAAGCAGTTGTAAGTACTTACTGTTGTTCTCTACTTGTTCTTAGTCTCGATTCTCGAATAATTATCTCTAATTCTGTCTCCAGAATACCTCCTCACCAGAAAATATTTAAAAAACATGAAAAATAACAAAACACAAATATATTTAAGGATTATGGTATTTTTTATGGTAATGAATGATATTGTAATGGTGGTGATAATAATAGGACTATGGTATTGAGAATGTGTTAATGCCTAACATTGGCTTTCTAATATTTTGGAATACAAATTGTTTGCTTATCGATTTGATTGATTCGTCGCACTTTTATCTTTTGTATCTTTTATCTATAGAATAGGTACATATTCTTCCTTATGGAGTACTGAAAGGCAAGGTTAAAGTAGAAAAATGAATAGGTCAGCAGACTATTATTCTTATTTCTTTTGTTATTTGGTTCTATACTTTCTTTTCTTTGGTAAAGAAATGTACTTTTCCTTGATCTTTGTCATCACATTACCGCAGTGATAGCCTAGTGGTTAGGACTGCGGTCTCCTATTCGGGGAGATCGCGGGTCCGACCACGGGAAGGGACCTCTGACTTTTGGAAGTTATGTGCGTTTAAACAATTAAATATCACATGCTTCATGGGTGAAAGAAAACATCGCGAGGAAACCTGCACGCCTGAAAGTTCTTCATAATGTTCTCAAAGATGTGTGAAGACTGCCAATTTGCAATGGGCCAGCGTGATGACTATAGGTACGTGTGCACATACAGTGTGCGTAGCTGAGGCGATACCTTGAGGTGATGATAATGGGCTATGTACCTGTTATAATTCGTATTTCGCACCACATTCCTGAACCCTTCAAACAAAATCGGATGCAATAGTTTTCTTCTTCTTCTTTGTCAACCGATAGACGTCCACTACTGGACAAAGGTCTCTTGCATGGACTTCCACAGGCTTCGGTCTTGCGCCGCCTGAATCCAGCGGTTTCCTGCGACGCGTTGATGTCGTCGGTCCACCTACTGAGGGTCTGCCAACACTGCGCTTCACGGTGCGGGCTCGCCACTCCAGCACCTTGGGACCAGTTTCATACCAGTACCTATTACTGGTATTTTTAACAGTTTGAAGTGTTTTTCCAATATTTCCAAAGCCTGCGAGATTTACCGAAATCCAATTTTAACGCATACCGTTCAATCTACGTCCGTCTATGTTCCGAATTTTAGTTCGAAATGTCCAGCCAGGCTTTCCGTTGAGACAGACCCATCCGTCAGAAATAGCTTTTATAGGGTGGTACCTACCTGTACATAGAAATCAGCCTTTCTATACATATATTTTTCCAAATCCTATACCATTGATTTGTGGAACTTCGCGCTGAAACTTATTTTCATAATAGTATCACATTGTGTTTTTACCGGATCCAAAGTTAATCTTGATGCTGCAGGGGTACTGCTACCTAATCTAGAAAGAAAGAAAGAAAAACCAAAAATACGTGTGGCACTCGGGAACTGCCGTGGTAAAGCTATTTGCATAGCATTTTCTAGTCGCACGCACACAAACACCGTGCCAAAGTCTGCCGAACTGAAACGACGTTAGACGATGCACGGCTTTCAACGCCGCACCGCTGTGCCGGTCGGAGTGGGGGGTGTTAGGTTTATTTTCATTACGGAATTTGTTGATTCGGTCGCCGCGCTCAAAGCCCGCGATAAAAGCTATGCAATACTTAGCTTAAAATGGACTCCACTCAGCACATGCTATGCCTGTGAAGGAAGCACAGACACAGCGCTGGTCTTCCGTGGATCCAGAAGTTTCGGACAACTAAACAAGATAATACGATAAGAAGAAGTAGTCATAGGCTTTATCTTTGCTGAACTGTACAAGATGAAAAATTTTTCAGTAACTGACTCCGTAAAAACGTTGGGTAAAGCCATTACCCTAGTAGCAATTTACGTTGGCTGTTAGTTGGGCCTTTGTCCCTAATTTGGTTGGCCAACAGTAAGACTTGTCATCCCTATAAATATTGGTACCAACCATATACCGGGATACGGTTGGCTTTACGGAGGGCCTTAGTCGGCATCTCCGCTACCATCTCCCAACCGTTGGCTAGCGTTGGCTACAAAACCCCAACGGAAAGTGCTAGGGTTGGTAAATCAATACACAAGTTTTTTTAAGGTACGAACAGTGAGTGCCTAAAGAACCAAGTTTAGTTCCCTAATGTATGGAATATATTACATGCCCAAAATAATAATAATTTTCCGAGCTCGGAGGAAATTTAGCTTTGAATGGGTAATTAATTAACTTTACGTAAGGCACGGCTGAAACCAATGCGGTAAGTTCATTATCAGGGCGCTAAATGTGGTGGCCGCATTATCCCTGAATCTATAAAACTGTAACAGGTCCAATTCTGTACATTGAAGATATTTTGAAAATTTTTGTTTGAGGGCACGAGATAACCGATACTGAAGCCAAAACAATTTTTTTTTTATTTTTCGTCTGTCTGTCTGTCTGTCTGTCTGTCTGTCTGTCTGTCTGTATCTTGGCCGCGCATCACGCCGAAACTACTGGACGGATTTAAATGAAACTTGGCATGATTTAAGTTCATACTACGAGGTATAATATAGAATACTTTTTATCCCGAAATTCAGCACGGTTTCCTTGGGAGAGGGCATGAAAGTCAAAATGTGTATTTAGCTGTAATCCATTAAGGCGTATTCCGATTTCATTCATTCTTTTTTTGTTAGAAAGCAGGTACTTTAGAGATTGTCCTGTAATTATTTCAAGATCGTCAATTTAGTAGTTCAGAAATTATAGATATCACAATCTTCAGTATAAGGTCCAAATAACTTGAACCCCGGAATCTACAGGATACTTTGAATGTACGGCTCATCTTAGGCTGGCATGGCAGGTACTTTATCGTATATAGCCATCGTGGATAGCCCTATTTTGTAAAAGTCAAACTACTCCAAAGGCGTCGCGTCAGATTATGCCAAACGATTATTATTATATTATAAATAATTTCGTTTCTTTATAATATTTATCTAATCTTAGTATTTGTTGTTCAAGTACAGAATATAACTCAAATTATGTGTAAGTTTCAATTTTTAAAATAAAGTGGCTTTAGAGATCTAGCCTCGAATAAAATCTCCACTTTGAAAGCCCCCCATTTCGTCAATTTTAGGAAAAAAAATTAAAAAAAAAATATTTTTGTACTCTGTTCCAAATTATCTTTAAAATGAGGTACTGCAACCCTATGAAATGCAAAAAATTTTATTTTACTTCGCATTCGCTTCTATGAGAGCCCCCCTGAAATAAAGATTTTTATAACTTTTTAAGCCATTTTCGGCTGGAGGCCATTGGTTTACATATCATATCTAAAATTGAAGTAATTACGTTCAGTAATTCAGAAGTTATAAGGCTCTGACAGACGGACGGACGGACAGACGGACGGACGGACAAGTGCAAATCGCTCTAGTAAACTCAGAGACCTTCGCTTCGCTCGGTCGATTATAAATGCGAAAGTGTGTTTGTTTGTTGGTTTGTCCTTCAATCACGCCACAATTTTTTGCATGGGTACTATAGTTGAGGACCTGTAGAGTGACATAGGCTACTTTTTGTCCCGGAAAATCAAAGTGTTCACAAGGGATTTTAAAAACCAAATCCACGCGGACGAAGTCGCGGGCATCAGCTAGTAGTAAATAGGTAAGGTACCTAATAGGTAAGTCAATAGTAGAATTTTGAAGTGTCTCACAAAGTAACAATAAAATACAATGTAGAATATATTTATATTCTGCATTGTAGAATGACATCGTTATGGTAGAGTCCGCCCACTTATGTGGATGTAGAGCTGGTCTCATTATTTTTATTTCATTCAATGACTATTGATTAAAACTAGTGGTTCGCCCCGAACTGAGACCTCGCGGTAACGGTATCCCATGATTATTCATTCAATCGATACATGATAACCAAAACTGACATTATTATTATGCCCGTTTTCACCAAACATACCTAAATCATCCCCTAAGTAGGAGTCTCTTAACGTAGGTAGCTCCTAAATACAATCCTAAGTCCTAACATCCGTCCCAATATCCTTTTAGGTGTCCCGTACAGGATCGTGATAAATAAGTTGACAGAAAACATCAATCACCTAACTTATAGGTAGCCCGTAAAGGTTAGGGAACGTTAGTGAAAACATTGAATTATTTATCAAACATTGAATTTAACTCGTAGTTCCATGGGAATAGTTACTGACTGCGCCATCTATTAGCATTATTGTGAAGCTATGTTGATGCTATATGAATTACTGACGCCCATTAAAAATTAAATAATCTCGTTTCTTTATAATATTCATATAATTTTAGTATTTGTTGTTCAAGTACAGGATATAAGTGACCTAAAAACATAAAATCAGTTTGAAAATCCATAGCGGATTTTTCTAGAGAGCGTCTTCAAGCGAGCGTATAAAATCGCCACTTTGAAAGCCCCCCATTTCGTCAATTTTAAGGGAAAAATTAAAAAAAAAATATTTTTGTACTCAGTTCAAAATTATCTTTAAAATGATACGTAACAATTTTATGTAACGCGATTTTTTTTTTTACTTCGCATTCGCTTCTATGAGAGCCCCCCTGAAATAAAGATTTTTATAACTTTTTAAGCCATTTTCGGCTGGAGGCCATCGGTTTACATATCATATCTAAAATTGAAGTAATTACGTTCAGTAATTCAGAAGTTATAAGGCTCTGACAGACGGACGGACGGACAGACGGACGGACGGACAAGTGCAAATCGCTCTAGTAAACTCAGAGACCTTCGCTTCGCTCGGTCGATTATAAATGCGAAAGTGTGTTTGTTTGTTGGTTTGTCCTTCAATCACGCCACAATTTTTTGCATGGGTACTATAGTTGAGGACCTGTAGAGTGACATAGGCTACTTTTTGTCCCGGAAAATCAAAGTGTTCACAAGGGATTTTAAAAACCAAATCCACGCGGACGAAGTCGCGGGCATCAGCTAGTAGTAAATAGGTAAGGTACCTAATAGGTAAGTCAATAGTAGAATTTTGAAGTGTCTCACAAAGTAACAATAAAATACAATGTAGAATATATTTATATTCTGCATTGTAGAATGACATCGTTATGGTAGAGTCCGCCCACTTATGTGGATGTAGAGCTGGTCTCATTATTTTTATTTCATTCAATGACTATTGATTAAAATTACTGAATGGTACTCGCTACAAAGCTTGTGGATACAAAATTTGGAGCAGGAAAGTAGGGCATCTTGAGTTAAAATATTTTAACGGTGACACTTTGCTAGATCAAATAATGTTTTCTGTACCACTAACTGCCGCATTCAGAGTCATTTATTAAATTAAGATTGATTAATTAATCATTGACTTGTGATTAACTGCCGCACTAAGCTGCATGTATTAAATTATATTATTTAATGATTAATTAATTAATTATCATTAAATCTATTACTGGATTGTCATTAATGTACAAACGAAGCAACAAAATTAAGTCTTTAAGTAACGACTAGCGACTCTAAGTGCGGCAGTAAGTAATACTACGTTTATGCTCAGTACCTTTACGGTATCTCCATTAGCAGTAATAGCCTAGTGGTTAGATCTGTATTCTCCTATTCGGGAGGTCGCAGGTTCCTCAGGACTTTTCGGAGTTAAGTGCGATTAAGCAATTAAATATCACATGCTTCAAAAGTGAAAGAAAACATCGTTAGGAAACCTGAGAGTTCTCCATAATGTTCTCAAAGGTGTGTGAAGTCCGCCAATGCGCATTGGGCCAGCGTGGTGGACTATAGTTATAACCCTTCTCTGAGAGGAGACCTGCGCTCAGGTAGTGAACCGTTGCGCGTTGATGGGTTGCTTATGATGATGATGATCTCCATGAGTAAGTCCATGACTAAATAAAATATCCAATATAGACAGAGCTTACTGGCTGTAATATAGCCAGATTAAAAATAAACACAAAATATCTGGGTTTTTTTTTGTAAATCGTATTTTTTGGAAATTATATATTGTTGTCTTCTGGTTTCGGGACCGCCCGATTTACCGTCGAGCTATCGGGAATTTATAGATGACGGCAATTTCTTTTATATATATAGATATATCATCTGAATCTCGGAAACGGCTCCAACGATTTTCATGAAATTTGGTATGCAGGGGGTTTCGGGGGCGATAAATCGATCTAACTAAGTTTCATTTTTAGAAAAGGTCGTTTTATCCGTGTTTTCAGGCAATGAAAAACCCCTTACAATATCATTAGAATACGAAGGTAAATTTTGCCGTCATCTATAAATTCCCGATAGCTCGACGGTAAATCGGGCGGTCCCGAAACCAGAAGACCCCGGTTCGAGTACGAGTTCGAGTCAAAACGATTATATTTTTATTATTTTTTTATTTATAATTTTTTTTAATATATAATTTCCAAAAAATACGATTTACAAAAAAAAACCCAGATATTTTGTGTTTATTTTTAATCTGGCTATATTACAGCCAGTAAGCTCTGTCTATATTGGATATTTTATTTAGTCATGGACTTACTCATGGAGATCATCATCATCATAAGCAACCCATCAACGCGCAACGGTTCACTACCTGAGCGCAGGTCTCCTCTCAGAGAAGGGTTATAACTACAGTCCACCACGCTGGCCCAATGCGCATTGGCGGACTTCACACACCTTTGAGAACATTATGGAGAACTCTCAGGTTTCCTAACGATGTTTTCTTTCACTTTTGAAGCATGTGATATTTAATTGCTTAATCGCACTTAACTCCGAAAAGTCCTGAGGAACCTGCGACCTCCCGAATAGGAGAATACAGATCTAACCACTAGGCTATTACTGCTAATGGAGATACCGTAAAGGTACTGAGCATAAACGTAGTATTACTTACTGCCGCACTTAGAGTCGCTAGTCGTTACTTAAAGACTTAATTTTGTTGCTTCGTTTGTACATTAATGACAATCCAGTAATAGATTTAATGATAATTAATTAATTAATCATTAAATAATATAATTTAATACATGCGGCTGAGTGCGGCAGTTAATCACAAGTCAATGATTAATTAATCAATCTTAATTTAATGAATGACTCTGAGTGCTGCAGTTAGTGGTACAGAAAATATTATTTTATCTAGCAAAGTGTCACCGTTAAAATTTTTTAACTCAAGACGCCCTACTTTCCTGCTCCAAATTTTGTATCCACAAGCTTTGTAGCGAGTACCATTCAGTAATTTTAATCAATAGTCATTGAATGAAATAAAAATAATGAGACCAGCTCTACATCCACATAAGTGATGGGCGGACTCTACCATAACGATGTCATTCTACAATGCAGAATATAAATTTTATATTCTACATTGTATTTTATTGTTACTTTGTGAGACACTTCAAAATTCTACTATTGACTTACCTATTAGGTACCTTACCTATTTACTACTAGCTGATACCCGCGACTTCGTCCGCGTGGATTTAGTTTTTAAAATCCCTCGTGAACACTTTGATTTTCCGGGACAAAAAGTAGCCTATGTCACTCTACAGGTCCTCAACTATAGTACCCATGCAAAAAATTGTGGCGTGATTGAAGGACAAACCAACAAACAAACACACTTTCGCATTTATAATAATATTATGATTAGAATATTTTTCATAGGAAAACAATGTAGAATTACGTCCATACGATGTATTACATTTTTTTTATTTTTATTATCAAATAAGAGGAATATACAAAATGTTCTTATTAGCACACGAAAAACCACTGAGGTTTAAATTGTGAGCTATATACCGATTCTGTTAACCACAAATACCTATACTAACATTAACAATCCAACTTATCCAAAAAATATGATTTTAGTTTACGTTTTAAATTATTTTCAGTGAATTGTAATCTTACTTTACTCTCTAAATTGTTTATTAGACGAGGGACTATGTATGCAGTGGTGCGTTTACCATATTTATTTTTAGATCTAATAGTAAGTAAAGTTTTATTATTTACTCTACGTGTATCACATTTAATTGGAATACTATGTTGTATATTTAAATTAAAAAATTACTCCTTTAGCAGCTGATATTGGACCTTCTCATGAATAGGTATTACTTTGCAATGCTTAAATAGATATCTTTCATCCGTTTTAGCTATAATTTTAATATTTAAAGGTACAATGGATTTTAAAATTCTACATTGTAATCGATAAATATGCTGAAGATATGATTTGTCTGTTCGACCATAGCTGCTAAGACCATAAGTTATTATCGAGTCTGCAAGTGCATTGTAAAGCATAAGTTTGACTTTATAATTTAAACGCTTCCTAATAATAGACATATTTGCCAAAAAAGCTCTAAGCTTGTCACAAACATTTTTAATGTGCTCGTGCCAGTTGAACCTATGATCTATTGTTAACCCAAGATATTTATGCGATTTAACGACTTCAATAGTTGAACATAAGCAATTGAATTGTGGCTGATGCAAGCAATTATGATCATGTGCAATTATTTTATGTTTTAATATACTGTTTGACTTTAAATTTGGTGAATGAATGTGGACTAATTTAGTCTTTTGGGAATTTAAGATCAAACCACTATCGTGACACCATTTATTTAAATTATCGAAATCCTCCTGTAGCAGTAACAAAGCAGTATTGACATCTTTATGTGCAACCAGCATGCAAGTATCATCCGCATACTGATAGGAGGCACAATGTCTAAAAACTTTATGCATGTCATTGACGTAAGCTATAAAATGCAATGGCCCAAGTACGGAACCTTGAGCTGTGCCTTCAGTTACTGTAACTGGTGAACTGTAGCTGTTGCAGATTCTTACGCAATAACTTCTGTTCGTCAGATAATCTTTACACCAATTTAAGAGCGGTCCACGAATTCCTGAATCATCTAACCTTTTAATTAGCTAATAATGATCCAATGTATCGAAAGCACGAGAAAAATTAATAAAAAGAGCCAGAATATGTTGTTTTTCGTTCATCCAAGAATTAACTGTGTCCGTGAAATCTGACAGTAGCATTGTTGTGTTTTTACCTGGTCTAAATCCGAATTGATTGGGACTGAGAATATTGTTTTTCTGATAAAATGTATGAATTTGATTACAAATATATTTTTCTGCTATTTTATCTATTGAAGATGTCAAAGTAATTGGTCTATAGTTACACAAGTCGTCAAACTTCCCTCGCTTGTGCACCGGTCTAACGCAGCCCATTTTAAGTTCTTCAGGATACGACTCTGCTCTGATACAGGTGTTAATAAATTTAGCTAATGGTTCCGAAACTCTGTTAGCAATGGCCTTAATGTCCCGCATTCTAATACAATCAAACAAATATTAATCAATCAATCCATACCTACTATGTAGTACATAATGATCGTTTGGCAAAATCTGACGCGACGCCTTTGGAGTAGTTTGACTTTTACAAAATAGGGCTATCCACGATGGCTATATACGATAAAGTACACATGCCAGCCTAAGATGAGCCGTACATTCAAAGTATCCTGTAGATTCCGGGGTTCAAGTTATTTGGACCTTATACTGAAGATTGTGATGTCTATAATTTCTGAACTACTAAATTGACGATCTTGAAATAATTACAGGACAATCTCTAAAGTACCTGCTTTCTAACAAAAAAAGAATGAATGAAATCGGAATACGCCTTAATGAATTACAGCTAAATACACATTTTGACTTTCATGCCCTCTCCCAAGGAAACCGTGCTGAATTTCGGGATAAAAAGTATCCTATATTATACCTCGTAGTATGAACTTAAATCATCCCAAGTTTCATTTAAATCCGTCTAGTAGTTTTGGCGTGATGCGCGGCCAAGATACAGACAGACAGACAGACAAAAAAAAAATTGTTTTGGCTTCAGTATCGATTATCTCGTGCCCTCAAACAAAAATTTTCAAAATATCTTCAATGTACAGAATTGGACCTGTTACAGTTTTGTTATGAATGTTTTGGGATGTTATGAACTAAATCCACGCAGACGAAGTCGCGGGCATCAGCTAGTATATATATAGATGGGATTTTCGATTTTATTTAATTTTTATTTTAGTTTTAATTTTGTTAGTTGTATATAATTTAGGCATATTTTAATTTTAATGATATGATATTAACATTAATAAAGTCAAAAATTAAATACACTACAAATACGAAATATATATATATATATATATATATATATATATAAACTTATACAAGAATTGCTCGTTTAAAAGATATTAGATAAAACAAAGGTGCGATTGTCTAAAGTTATTCCATTGATCGTAATCGTATTCGATGACATTAGTGTCAAAGTAAAATAAACCATAGCATTGAATTAGAACTAAATTTCGTGTATGCATTCTTATACGTTTACGTATGTACTACGATACTCTCCATAACGCTCTATATTAAAATCGGTTGTACTGAATTTGTGACTTCTCTTAGGGCGTGATTAGTTTTTGAGTGATAAGTTCCGCTTCTGGGTCTATGGCAAATACCAGTGTTAAACATCATTAAAATTATAGAGGTAGCTATCATTCGTAAACGTAAACTTTTTACTTATCGTGAGTTATAATGTGGAACTTGGAAGTGACATAATAATGGCGTCCGCAAAAAAAAACCGTTGTCGTAATTCCTAGTTCCATGAAAAAAAATGTCTAATGTGTGATTTTTTTATGTTTTTAATTTTTGTTATCACCTAACTGAAAATGCGCATGCATATAAGGCAGACTTTACAACGCTGGTTTTTTAAAAAAAATGTGTTTTACAAAAATATGTAGAAAAATACTTATTTTATCAAAACATAAGTAAAACGCTAGCTTAAAATATTATATAAGTATTTTTCAGGCATACTGACTGTAATCCAGAGTTAGATAAATATTTCACGTAAATATTTTAAAAGCGAGTATCCAAAACTCCACACCATGCAATGTACCTACCTATTTGACTTAACGGGATTAATTAAAATATGTTCGGTAAATAAACCCCATTTGCTCGCCAACTTGTTTGAAATTCGCAAAATAAATTTACCTTCCATTCGATCGAAAGTTCCCATTTTATTTATTTAGGACAGGAACAAATTATTGGCCCAGTTTTTATCACCTATGGAAAATTTATCTTTGAATAGAATCGAAACATTTTCCCAGATAATTTTATAAATTTTCCTGTACATTTTATATTGTAGATACGTGACATGTTTTCAATTAGAATCGTGTCAAATATGAAATTGAATAACTGTGTCTTTATTCAAATTTAAATTTAAAATATTATTTTACTGTTGCAGATTTTATTTTTCTTTATGTAAAGCACACACGACGCACTTATTAATAATATTTTATCTGCGAGTATCTGTACATAAAAACTTATGGTATCAAAGGAACATAAAAGATAAAATTAATATGAAAACATATACTTACATTCATTATCTAATAAGCTTTTATACGAACTATAGTAAATATTTTTGTGTGATTTTTTAAGTGATTATAATCACATAAAAATTAATATATAAATACCTAGTAAATATGATCCTCTAGCTATGGGAAAGGAAAGCACATTGTTGGCAGACCCCCTACTAGGTGGGCCGAAGATATCAGATGAGTCGCAGGGAGTCGATGGATATAGGCGGCGCAAGACCGAAACATATGGAAGTTCATGCAATAGATCCTTATCCAGCTATAGACGTAGTATCGGTTGATAAAGAAGAAATAACAATCTGTCAAGCAAAGAAAGCCCTCGTGATATTGTTACGGTATTCACATAGCTATTAAACTTAAAGCTCGCTCGTAATTGTCTCACGTGGACATACCTAATTTACGTAATACATACCTACACATGATGTATTTGCAAACGCGATCTGTAACTCGTAAACGCGTAAATAAATCACCTCATCTGGAGTCTGGACAAACTCTGATTCACCAGATGCTTTGTTACGTAACAAGATACTAAAATACTCATAATTCTTTCCTTCTCTGAGATTACCAAAAAAATTTTTTTTGATTTAAATGTAGTAAGTTTTATAGTATTTTTTATTTTATTTATTGAATTTATTGTATTATTTAAATAACTAGATGATGCCTTGACTTCGACCGCGTGGTTCAAATTTTCCGAGATAAAATGTAGCCTTAGTGCTAATCCTGGGTACTGGGTAGGTGGGGATAGCTCATAAGCTATCTCCATTCCAAATTTCAGCCAAATTGGTTCATTCGGAACATCCCTCGATCCATCCATATACTCACAAACTTTCGGATTAGTAGAATAGTGGTTTTATAAAGATCATGCAAGTTCACGGTATCAAAAATTCAATAGCTCTACTCGTTATCAAATACTCAACAGCAAAATTTAGAAAAAAAATTCTAGATAAAAAGTTGGCAAATTTCTTTATTCATGACAATATATAGCCCTTCACTGCGACCTCACCTGATAGCAAATGACGACGCATTCTAAGATGCTACGAATGCACGCTACGACGCTATAGCATGCTAGTGTTTCTCTTAATAATAGAAATACGCCCTACTTCACCTACTTGTAATTCTTGTCAACTCGTAAACAGTCTCGTCGATCCAATTCACGAGACACTTCATCATCAGCTCTATTACGCAATAAAACGAAATCCGCGAGCTTGCGTGTCCGTAGACCGTGAAATTGACTAACTTGGCGCCTGTGCTTGTTGGAGACTATTTTAAGTTTCGCCGAACACTAAAGTTATTTATGTGTTCCTTCGTAAGTTAAGGGACTTTAAAATATAACGGAATGTGTAATAAAGTATGTGAGAATGTACTTACTCGTAAAATAAAGCATCTTTGCCAGCACAACCAAGGTTTTACGTAATATAGATCTAGTGAATCATTGTAGAGCCACGTATAATTTGAGTACATTCAAGGCAAGAGTGAATAGGCATTTTCTAGGCAAGTGCGCTCCAACCTAGACCTCATCAGTGCTTTCCAGCCTATCTCGAAAAAAAAAGAATTTGTAAGGGGCTATTTTGACTGATCTGGCCACTGGTCCACAATGAAAATCGTCCAAAGATTACCGCTGAACACCGTGGTCCTACGGATATATCTTCGGTCTATAGTCTATATCAGCTGTGATGTCACGTATGGCTCAATGTAGTGAACGTAGAACGTATAAGTATAGAAGTGGTCATCCATCGGTTGATCTTCTTCTTTACCAACCGATAGACGTCCACGCTGGAAACAAGTCTCTTGCATGGACTTCCACAGGACTTGGTCTTGCGCCGCCTACCTCCACTCCAGGCTCCCTATCGTCTCATATTGTAAGACTGGGTTTCCAGGGCGCGGTTCGTGGCCCGCGCCCGCAGCGGTTGCGGGCCCGCGGCTTCCGTAGAATGCAGATTTGTATGGAAAATGAAGTTTATGACTGAGCTTCCACGGCGCGGTTTGCGGCCCGCGCCTGCACGGTTGCGGGCCCGCGGCCTCCGTAGAATGCAGATTTGTATGGAAAATGAAGCAACAATTTCCACGGCGCGGTTTGCGCCCGTGGCGGGCGAGTACAATTTGGTACCGCAACCGCTGCGGGCGCGGGTGCGAACCGCGCCGTGGAAACTCAGTCTCAATTTCCACTGCACGGTTTGCGCCCGCGGCGGGCGCAGTACTAACGGTACCGCAACCGATGCGGGCGCGGGTGCTAACCGCGTTGTGGAAACCCAGTCTAAGTCCACTTAGTGGGAGGTCTGCCAACACTGCGCTTTCCAGTACGGGGTAGCCACTCCAGCACCTTGGGACCTCAACGATCATTGGTTCTTCGAACTATGTACCCCTAACCCCGCCCATTTCCATTTCAGCTTCGCGATTAGCTGGGCTATATTGTCAGTAACACTGGTTCTCCTAAAGGTCCCTTCATTCCTGATTTGACCTCGCAGGGATACTCCGAGCAGAGCTCTCTCGATCAATCCTGAGCCTTCTGGCCACCGCACCATACATAAAAATCTACCCATCACTACCATTGGATACCGTCATCCCATGGGCATACACTCTATCTGAGCTATGATGGCAAGTTAAATCAAATGGACGTGAACGTACGAACGTCGTATATTTTTTGTAACTTCCCCTCATTGTGGAAATATTATATTCTATTTTAACAAAGTTACATGGGTTAAATCGGCTTGGCATCCAGCTGCCCACAAGATAGTATAACAATGTAATAGCTACATATTAACATTGTAAAATGATTATTTTGAAAAGAGCAACTGCTGAGTTTCTTGCCGGATCTTCTCAGCAGAAACCGCTTTCCGAACCGGTGGTAGAGTCATGACGTGTCATAAGAGCCACAAGTTGGCCTACGTGAAATAATTAATTTTGAATTTTGAATTTGAATTTTTTTAAATTAATTATATAGAAGTGGACATCCATCGGTTGATCGAATCACGCTTTGACCACACATACATAAGTATCAAATAATACCAGACAGCACTTTGGCATGGTGTGTGTGTATCCATGCTCATTACGATAAAACATGTCGATAAAGGACTGGGTGCGCGGGTTAACGAGCCTTTTCATCGTAAAATGCCTTTTTTAATTATATGGACAGCTGAGCCGCCTCGGCGGAAGGCTTCTTTCACAGACCTCCAGGCGAGTTGTTTTGTTGTACCTATACCATTGTACGTGTACGCTCGCATTAATGGGATCCGTCAAAAGGAACTTACGTGGAAGAAAGAGCGGAGAGCATTCAAAAGGAATACACTCTCAACCCGAATGTTTCGGAGAAAAGTCATTTTACGAGTAGTTAAAGCATTACCAGCTCGCGGCTTCTATCTATACTAAACAGCGATTTTCTTGTGGGATATTAATTATTTTTAAGCGACTTCAATAAAAGGAGGAGGTTCTCAATTCGTCGGAATCTTTTTTTAATGTATGTTCACCGATTACTCGAAGACGCCTGCACCTATTTGGAAACTAGTAGTTCGCCCCGAACTGAGACCTCTAGGTATCCCATAATTCCCATAAGGTAGTTTTAACTATATTATATTGTAATTAAAACGCGCCGAATCTGATGAAGTCAATCGTCATCTGCTTTCGTGGATGGGATGCGTATTTACAATATTAAAGACAGCGCCATCTATTAACAGTATAGTGAAGTTTTGTTAAAAACATTGATGCCCATTAAAACTTAAATAATTTCGTTTCTTTATAATATTTATCTAATCTTAGTATTTGTTGTTCAAGTACAGAATATAACTCAAATTATGTGTAAGTTTCAATTTTTAAAATAAAGTGGTTTTAGAGATCTAGCCTCGAATAAAATCTCCACTTTGAAAGCCCCCATTTCGTCAATTTTAGGAAAAAAAAAATACTTTTGTACTCTGTTCCAAATTATCTTTAAAATGAGGTACTGCAACCCTATGAAATGCAAAAATATTTATTTTACTTCGCATTCGCTTCTATGAGAGCCCCCCTGAAATAAAGATTTTTATAACTTTTTAAGCCATTTTCGGCTGGAGGCCATCGGTTTACATATCATATCTAAAATTGAAGTAATTACGTTCAGTAATTCAGAAGTTATAAGGCCTGACAGACGGACGGACGGACAGACGGACGGACGGACAGACGGACGGACGGACAAGTGCAAATCGCTCTAGTAAACTCAGACACCTTCGCTTAGCTCAGTCGATTATTTTGTTTGAAAGGGTACACATACTCCCCGGGTGGTCCCATATAAATTTTATCGAAATCAGTCGAGCGGTTTTTATAATATCAACAATTAATTATTATGTAGGTACTTTGTAGTGGCGCGGGCGTTTAAAGTCGGTTTTTTAAAAATAACTTTTAATATTAAATTATATTATTATAGTTCTGCATAATATGAGCAATCATTATTATCATCATCTTTATCCTATCTACTAATAACTGAGATCTTTCGTCATCACTCAACGATTCGTTCGTTCAAAGATTATGATCGTATCATATTATTATACGTTCAGCGATTGAACTAATCGGTATCGGTAGTACTAGTGGTACTTAATGAACGCAATATCGTACATTGACACAGTTTCACAGATTCTCAGACCTAACAAACTGAATTAATAATAAAGCAATATATCTCATTCAGTTAACACAACATTTAATCACGACGCGGACAACTATGATACATTGGGACGCGGACGTCGCGTAGCTAAATGTCTGTTTATTCTTCCCAGAAATTACACTCGGTAGGACATTTACATTGTTGATTTGTGACGCTTTTAATGAATGACTATAATCTTAATATATATAAATTACGTGGCACGTTGTTTGTCCGCGATGGACTCCTAAACTACTTAACCGATTTTGATCAAACTTCGTAACTATCTGTAATTTGGTCCAACTTGAAAGATAGGATAGTTTTAGTAGTTATTTGTTTTATTTTTATAGGTAAGTTGGCGGTACGAAGTTCGCCGAGTCAGCTAGTATCTATTATTACAATTCTGGTCGTTTATACCAGATAAGCCGCACGCACTGTTCGCGTTGCCGCAATGCCCCGCATTTATTGGATGCGTACAGTACTAAAAAATGCGTTATGTTTTCAGTGACGCGTGCTTCATATTATCCTAAATGTGCGACCAGGATTAGACATCAGAGATATTTTTTTTTTAATTTTTAACGAACCTTAAATCAAGTTAAAAGTTTGGCCATATAAAAAGGGATTCTGCAACTCTTGTCCGAAACTTAAATTATAGTGATGGTAAGTACTCACAATACACCTACATCTACATATAATATTATGAATCCAAAATTAGCGCTTAAGCCATAAGTCATAAACATAGCAGGTACCTACTTGCGGAAAGAAATTCCAGGATCAAGAGATCCTTAGTACAACAAGTGTAAAGGAGAACGGGCGAATTTGTATGGACTTTGGTCCAAGTGGCGTCGGTTGATGAGACCTGCTTTATTTATTCGATAAGTAACTATATACTAAGTATAATATAATACTAAGTATATAACTACTAAGTATATTATACTTAGTAACACTAACTGTTCCCGCAAATAAATCTACACATAGAGAAAAAGTTGATTGAAGGTTTGCCGATGGCTGCCGCTACCCGGCCTACGCCGGGACGGGCAGTGATCGGCAAACCTTCTGCGCGCAGCTTATATCACCCATATTATTATTAATGCAGAACGTCAAAGGTTTATAATAAAAGTAACATGAACGCGGATTAATACGTATTTATTTGTGAACGTACAATATTCTGTTCTGCCGCGTGTTGAGCAGTGCGCATTGTATAACTTTTTCTCCATAGGCCAATTTTGTGGTGCCCATAGTAAAAAATTATCCTCTTTTCATGAACTTCTAAATAAACTAGGTTTCAACAGCCGACGCTATTTAGACCAAATCCGCCCGTTCTCCAAAAAATTTTTAAACACCCCCGACATGTGAATCATTATACTCAACATCATGTTACCAAGTTCGCTGCTCCATCATCAGTTCGTCCTCCTCGATCCTTGATCCTTCAGATACACAAATACACACCTCAAACTTAAAACACCCTTATTTTTTGTCGGTGGTTACAAGGTGGTTACAAATAGCACGCATCGAATTGAGTTTGAAGTTATTCAGCAATTTCAGTCGGTTGTCAACTCCGGAAAAACTGGGACAGTTTGGTCCCTTTTCAAACAAAAATTTAGCCGTCACGTTGAGAGTCCTTGCGGGACACCTATTATTCCGGGAACTAACGCCATTGAAAGCTTTCGTTCGAATTTTGAAATTCGGACCAAACTTTTTCTGTTTCCTATGCCCTAAAGTATTCAAACTTCATGGAATAGAAAAGTTTGCAATTGGCAATCAATCTGCGACACTTCGGGGTTCGGGGACACCTAGAACTTTACTTTGCGTATAACGTAGGTATAGAACTATAGACTATGATAGCACTTCATTAATTATACAACTAAGGTCCGATTTCATCAACATAAAATAAGTCTTATCCTAGCGTAAAGATATTTTGGTAGATTTTCAAAAAAGAAAAACCGGCTTAGTGCGTGTCGGGCCACGCGCAGTGTAGGGTTCCGTAGTTGCTTTCAACTACGGAACCCTACACTAAAAATTAATATGATCTCAAATATTATTGCTGACCTAGGATAATGATTTTATTTTATTTATGAATATTGAATACATTTTGAGTTCCATGGTTTAAATATTACAAAATATTATGCAACTAACACTACGTGTAATACCTAACTTAGAAAAAACAGATATAACTCTTTAACTAATGAACCCTACTTAGCCGTGATAGTTTTCCTTTAAAATTCATTATATATACTATTGCTGTGAATTTTTTCTTGTATTCTTTATACAACCATTTAGCTGGCAGAGGGGGGGGGACACTTGACTCTAATAAAATTTTGCACTTTAAAATATCATATTTCACAAACGGATCCCTGAATTGAAAAATCGGCCAAGTGCGAGTCGGACCTTTCTCTTTTAGGGTTCCGTTAAAAAAATTTAAATAAAAATATTTCCATGTACCCATGCAAAAAAATTTAATTTAATTTTTTTAATTTAATTTAATTTTTATTATTTGTTGTTATAACGGCAATAGAAGTACATAATATGTGAAAATTTCATCTGTCTATCTATTACGGTTTACGAGATACAGCCCGCTGACAGACGGACGGATGGACGGACGGACGGACGGACGGACAGCGTAGGCTTAGTAATAGGGTCCCGTTGGTACCCTTTGGGTACGGAACCCTAAAAATGGTATTCCCATACCCACAATATTTTTCAAAGACCTATTCAACGACACCCCACACTATGGGATAGACGAGAAAAAAACATCATCCCCACTTTACATGTGGGGGAGGTACCATAAAAAAAAATATTTTTCACAATTTTTTTTTCACCACTTTGTCGGCGTGATTGATATTTATACCCTTGCCAAATTACAGATTTCTAGTACTAATAGTATCTGAGCTAAACCGCGGACAGACAGACAGACAGACAGACAGACAGACAGACAGACGGACGGACATGGCGAAACTATAAGGGTTCCTTGTTTACTAACAAAAACTGTCAGAACGCCCAATTTATTCCTCATTCAAACGACGTTGGTGAAATCGGTACAAAAAATCGACCAAGTGCTAGTCGGGCCTCGCTCTTTTAGGGTTCCGTACATATAACCAAATAACTTTTTTAAAACTAGATACATAATATTTCGATATCTTAGTTCTTAGATAGTACTAAATTAGCTTAATTATTATGGGGAAAAATGCTCGTTTGTCTCGGTCACAACTTTGAAGGCCCCCCATTTCTTCATTTTTGAAGCTAAAAAATAAAAAATATATATTTGAACTCCAATTAATGAGCTCTAGATAATGACACCCCACATGCCAGGGTAAAAAACAATTATTTCGACTCCTTTTTCATGTATGGCCCCTTTATTTTTTAATTAAATTTAATTTTTATTATTTGTTGTTATAGCCGCAATAGAAATAAACACTCTGTGAAAATTTCAACTGTCTACCTGTTACGGTTTACGAGATACAACCCGCTGACAAACGGACGGACGGACAGACGAACAGCGGAGGCTTAGTAATAGGGTCCCGTTGGCACCCTTTGGGTACGGAACCCTAAAAAATTAAGGAATTTCGCTGAGGGCAGCAAGTACATATTTGAAAATTCACACTCACGCTTGAGTATAGATACCTACAGCTCATCCGGTTTTTTTAAATTTCTATGATTTTTCAGGATACAAGTAAGCTTTCTACCTATGTTTGTGCCTCAATATGTATATATATGTATGGCCAGGAAGTAGGAAGTGGCCTGCTACGGAGTAGGTTGGTTACCACAAATATCAGTTGAGCGTCGAAGCTTTATAAAGGTGCAGAGCCTTTATAAGGTTCCAACGCTAAACTACAGACAGTGTTACTTTGGCATTTATAAAATTTGGTGATACGTACCAACAAAAATTAAAATTCATGGAAGTGTATTAGTTATCGCTGTGTAATCCGACATGTAACATTGAAATGTTTGGTAAAGCCGACGTTTTTAGGGTGTTTAACAAAGACTTTCTTACGATAAGATCCTCAGATTAGACAAGTTACAAAATTACTAGTTTTTATAGGTTTTTAACTGACTTCAAAAAAGGAGGAGGTTATCAATTCGTCGGAATCTTTTTTTATGTATGTTCACCGATTACTCGAAGACGCCTGAACCGATTCGGAAAATTCTTTTTTGTTTGGAAGGGTATACTTCCCAAGTGGCCCCATTTAAATTTTATATAAATCGGTAGAGCGGTTTTAAAAAAATCAACAATAATAGTTTGCAGTGGCGCGGGCGTCTGAAGTCTGTTTTATAAAAAGATTTTTTTAATTTATATTATTATAGGTACCTACAGTAGGTACTGTACCTCCATTCTAAAACTAATCTAAATAAATTTGATCCACAAATGGATTGTGAGGCAAAATTCAAAATTGAAGCTAGTATTTCCATTATGCATGTTGAATTACTACTTAGCTATTGTTGAAGCACTATCGTACATAAGCCCTATTTTATTTGATAAAATTGTTATTCTGATTGATTCTAAAAGCGCGCTTCAACATTTGTCTAGATGCTCCTCTACTTTTCGAGGGCTACCTATAGCTTATGAAATTATCAAAATTGTTTTAAACTTAAATCGCTAAATAAATCAATCAAAATTCAGTGGATTCCTCCTAATCGGGGGGTCGCAGGTTCGATCCTCTGACCTCTGACTTTTCGGAGTCAAGTGCGTTTAAGCAATTAAATTTCACTTGCTTCAACGGTGAAGGAAAACATCGTGAGGAAACCTGCACACCTGAGAGTGCTTCATAATATTCTTGAAGGTGTGTGAAGTCCGCCAATTCGCATTGGGCGAGCGTGGTGGACTATGGCCTATTACCCTTCTCTGAGAGGAGACCTGTGCTCAGTAGTGAGCCGTTGATGGGTTGCTAATGATGATGATGATGTTACCTTTTTATACCGACCGTATAAATTTGTTGAGAGATAAAATCATTGCCATTTGGAAAGAATACTTTGACTTTTGGTCGAAAGGTATCTGGTACAGAACTGTCCAATTTGAACCCTTTACATCTTGGGTTAGCAACTGTTCACTAGGCCGACGAGATGCTGTACATCTAATGCGGCACATCGTTCTGGACACATTCCACTAGCTAAATTTGGTTTTCTAATGAAAAATTGTCAACACCCAATTGCCCAGTCTGTGGACAAGCCCGAGGACGTCTTCCATGAACTACTGGAACGTGTTCGTAACGAGGCCGAGAGATGGGGTACTCTTGCTCGGTTTCCCATGCTCCGACAGATTGGCGGCTGTAACAGCGCTCTGGCCCAACCTCTGTCGGATGAGGCTAGGGCGCTGGTACGGCTGTTTAGGAAGTGCTTGCTGACGCGTGATATTGCTTAGTGTAGAAGATTTATTTGAAGACATACGGAGTGGCGCTGGCGTAGTCCCTTAGGACTAAACTCCTAAAATAAAGATTTAAAAAAATCTAAATAATAGGCCAAGAGACGCAAGTACGTAATATGGAACCCTTGATGGTTAACTTTCATTTGTGCGTTTGTGGGTGGAGGACCCTGAGGTTATGGGATAGGATACCATACATATAGAGCTATCTACGAGTATATATAGTTTGGTTGTGTGTCTGATTACAAACCAATGTGTACCCATTTATTTATGAGTCTTCTCTTAGGGGAAATGCCATTAAGCTTGCGTAGGGATATAGTAGGGATCCACAACTTAAGTTATCATTTGTATAGGGACAACCAGTAAAGTGTTAATCATAGATTACTTAATTATTAAAGAGGTCAAGGCGATATATCTGGATTATGGGGTCTGTTAGCGGACGCCCTCTTTACAATACCTACCTCGCAAATAGAAAATATTTTGATTTTTAAATATAACATGATTTAAATTTTTATTATAATATTGCGAAATCATTTAAATCGTGCATCGATAGAATTGTATGCAAATTATATAAATCATTCGCACG
The DNA here is from genome assembly GCA_029955525.1 of Oeneis ivallda. Classification (NCBI taxonomy): domain Eukaryota; kingdom Metazoa; phylum Arthropoda; class Insecta; order Lepidoptera; family Nymphalidae; genus Oeneis; species Oeneis ivallda. Next base: position 16,236,697 of record JARPMR010000024.1, on the reverse strand, counting down.
ACGCGTTGCAGTCAATGGCAGCCTACGCGTGTTTTGTCTATGGTAATATTATGTTATTGTTACCGAGCCATATCATTGAACTATTGTTACAGTTATAATGAGGTACCAATAAATCATTCATGCTCTATATTGTCTATAGCTGTTGTCGGTTGCAACTGCTTAATGCGTGATTAGGTAATTCTATGGTGATTTAATATTTCAACAAAAAATCTAGTAGGTTACTCATAAATGTTTTAAAATTTAAAAGACCCTTGTTAACATGTGAATCTATGGTCGGACTATGTATGATACCTACATTATACGCAACACCTTTTGCCCAGTTTGCTCCTCTATCATTAGATCCTCCTCCTCGATCTTCGAACATCATTTATCTAACACCTACTCATTGAGAACATTCTAATGAACCCAAACACACTATATCTTATGTAAGTTTGATGCTGCAGCATCAGCTCAAGATGACTATGCCTTAGAAATAATCCGAAGTAACAGTACACCAAACAAATGAAGCGCACCAGTGAAATTTTGTAAGAACGTATAAACAATTACGAAATGAACTGATGATCTTCAAACACCATCAAAAACAGATCTTCGAACGTCGTCTTACAAACAAAATAATCATCACCAAAATCGGTTCATTCTTTAGGGAGCTTTGATGCGGGAACAGACAGTTAAACGGATACCCAGATACACAGATATACAATTATACAGATACACACGTCAAACTTCTCTACACCTCTCCTCTACTCCTCCTCTTTTCCGTCGGCGATTAAAAATTATGTGAAGCCTTTGTCCAGCAGTGGACGTTTATCGATTAACAAAGTAGTTGAGACGACTAAGACGCTTGGTATTTGCACCTACGATGTTGATGAATAGTCAACTTCATAGATTTAATACAATCGTGCACTGATTGATATAAATTACGTTGAAAGCGACCTACGCTTGTTCTAATTAATTATTATTTATTATTTTTTATTATGGTCCGGGAGCCGGTACCACTAAAAGCTCCGTCATTCATGCGGAATCGAAAACTCCTTATAGGAATTATTAGTTATGGGAACGACTATACGATTGTCGATTAAATTAAGCTTGGTATGCGTTAATTTAAATAGCCGAATAAATGTATAAAAATATTTTTTTGATGCAAAAATGTATTACCGTCATCGCATATATTGATTGTTTGCAAACAATTTGTATTCGATAGAAATATATATTCGTACTTTTTCAGAAAAACATTATGCAAATGCATAAGACTAATTTAATACTCAAAGGCACAAGATGACGGAGAAACTTTATCCCCTATCGTACTCTTTGAGTAGGTATGCGAGATCGGTCCGGCCAAAAAAAGTTGTTTGCGCAATGTGTTTCTGAAAGATTACGAATATATATACCTATAAAATACAATGCATTATGCAACCAATCAATATCCGCGATGATGGTAATTTTTTGATGGACATTTTTTTTCATAAAAAATATATTAATTCAGCTTCAGTATTTTCTACAGAACTTAACAATGATGTTAATAGATGGCGCTCTCATAGGTATACTATTGCAAGAACAGTTTTACGTCAACTATTATTATTTTGTATAACAAATACTAATACATATTACAATAACATAGTATTGAAGTAAAATTATTATTTAGTTAAATATCAAACTTCAATAAAACTATTAATAACTTCGGTGTGTAGTTTCGGATTGTGTATGCTGCTGGCCCTACTGGGCCATTACAGCGTCACCGGGGGGGTTGGCAAGCGCGAAGCTCTATCGCAGTTGTTTTAAACCCCCGACGCAAAAAGAGGGGTGTTATAAGTTTGACGTCTATGTCTGTCTGTCTGTCTGTGTGTGTGTGTCTGTCTGTGGAATCGTAGCTCTCAAACGGATGGACCGATTTCGATGCGTTTTTTTTAATGTGAAAGCCAGTTTCCTTGCGGTAGTTCTTAGCTATGTTTGGTTAATATCGGTCCAGCAGTTTAAGAGTTTCAGCTCTTTTCCAAAATGATATAAGGCATTTTTGGCGTATGATTACTCGATTAAGCAGTGCTTCACGTGTGCCAGTATAATCGCTAAATAACAATTAATTGATAACTTCGACCTGATGCTGCAACCAGATTCATACATTGTCCGGCCATAGATTCACATGTCGGGGGTGTTGTAAATTTTAAATTTACGCTTGTTGCATGTTTTCTGTTCGTGTCGATAGATAGGTATATGCCTACCTATGTTATTAAGTTAGGTGACGCTTTCTGTTATCTTGGTTATCAAGAACCTCTACGGGACAACTAAAGGTGAAAATGACATTGGGATGTTAGGATTGTATTTAAAGGCTACCTTCGTAAAAAGACTCCTACTTAGGGGATGATTTAGGTATGGTTAGTGGAACCGGTCAAAATAATAATGTCAAGTTTGCTCGTCATGTATCGATTGAATGAATAATTATGGGATAACGTTCGCGTTACCGCGAGGTCTCAATTCGGGGCGAACCACTAGTTTATAACTGTCAAACTGTATAGAATAAACAATTTTGATGTCGTATCGTGTAGGTAGATTGAAAAGGCTCTATAATAACTCACGATATTTCAATGTATCTTCATACGTATCATCATATATCATCATATATCATCATATCCCTTTCCGCTTTCCTCCAACGATGTTAGATTTCGAGCTTTATAAGACACAATAACGTCATAGTAAAAAAGCCCAAGAGTCCTTCTTTAAAAGTCGTGCATTCAGTACATCCCTTTGTACATCCCTTACATCACCACAATAAAGACGAATCTAATCACATCTTATATTATGTTATAATCCGTCAAATCGTTTAGACTACAAGTCAAAGAACTAGTCATACATCATATACATCTTATACAAACGCTCGAAAACCGATTTTAATGTGGTTATTAATATATATATAGCTGCTCGTGCTGATTCACTGACTCATTGATCACCTCTCCTGTAAAATTTTGTATGAAAAATTTTTTTTTCACTAATGGTTTCGTATAGAGGACAAAAATTCATTCGGAGGAAAAATATGGAGAGAGCTGATGATTGAGGATTTCGGAGACGGGTGAGGAGCAAGGCCAGGTTATTAAAGATAGGTGGGGGGTGCTCGAACAAATGTCATTCGAAACCTCATCCAATTGGCAGCGAGCTGAAAAAAAATTCAAAATGGCGGAAAAAAGATGGCGGCCATACAAATTTCATCTGTCTATCTCGGAGAGGATAATAGATGGAAGAGTGGGTTCTTGGCAAAAGATGATCAAGGCCCAAAGGTCTATTTGATGAATAGAAAAAAAAACCAAGATGGAGGAATTTTTTTTCTTCATACAAAATATATTATGGCGAATATTGAAGAGACTAGAAGCCGGGAATCATGCAAGACTTTGATACGGTTCCTTTTCAAGATTTGTTTTTATTGAAGAATTTTCATTATGACAAATGATGACATATGATGATCGAGGGTTTGGAAGGTGGGTGAGGAGCTCGAACAAAAGTCACTCGAAACCTCATCCAATTTGCAGTGAGCTAAAAAAAATCCAAAATGGCGGATTCAAGATGGCGGCCATACAAACTTCAACGGTGTCTATCTCGGAGAGTATAAAAGATGGAAGAGTGGTTTTTTGATAGAAAATGATCAAGACCTAAAAGTCTACTTGCCGAGTAGAAAAACCGCGGTCCGCTTGCGGGCCGCGCACCCACGCGCCCTACTAGTCAATATATATAAAAGAAAGTGATGTTAGTTACACTATTTATAACTCAAGAACGGATGAACCGATTTGGCTGAAAATTGGTGGAGACGTAGCTTAGAACCAGGAGACGGACATAGGATACTTTTTATCCCGTTCGACCGCGTTTCCGTCATGTCACTATAAAACGTGGTATAACAAAAACGCATCTGACATGGAATAACAAAACGCAAATGACAGTGGAATAACAAAACGTAAATGACAGCTAAACGTAATTTTGTCTTTGGTTAAGTATGGTAAAAAATTTGACAATTATAAAAAGTGTTATAATAAAGCATTACTGATATTATAAATGCGAAAGTGTGTTTTGTTTGTTGGTTTGTCCTTCAATCACGTCGCAACAGAACAGCGGATTGATGCCATTTTTTGCATGGGTATAGTACTGGATGTAGTATTAGTGGTTTCTCAGACCGGGAGAGCTACGTTTTATCTCGGATAATGAAAGAGTTCCCGCGGGATTTTTAAAAACTAAATTCATGCGGACGAAGTCGCGGGCATCAGTTAGTTTGTTATAAATACCCTACACTTACACTTACATTGGGCAGATTCTTAGATATTATAGTTTAAGGTACCAAGAGTGGCTGCAGTTCGTCGTTTTTTTTTTAAGTTTCAATAATATTATGTCTTTTATTGTATAGATATTTTAAAATTTATAAAACTGCCTTTGCTAGGCAAACCACAACTATTTAATTAGAGCAACATATAAAATATTTACATTGTGTTAAAATTCCACATAGATATTACGTATACTCTTTCGTGACCACAATATTACCTATTTCATAGTGTTTAATTAAAAACTCCCTCCCGTCGTACTAATTATAACAGAGACCGTCCAAATAATTATATAGTGGCCTATTTGTATTTGCCAGGGAATTCGTTTGTTACGAATTTTCATGCTTGAAACGCCTTATTGTAATAAAATACTTGTTTGTATATTTGTTATGGCGACATTTGTTTTGACAGGTCAAAAATAGTGCTTTCCTTTTCTTGTTTCTTGCGAAAAAAGATAGCATTACCTTAAGAGCTGTTAATGAGCTTCAAATTGCCATTCCAACTTCGCGGCTGCCTTAAAAGCAACTATGGCTACTTCCAGCATGGCTGCCTATCAATCGACGACGAAGACGACGAATAAGTGAAAGATTATAGTTAAATTATAAATTGCGACTGAAAACTTAAAGGTCGACGGTTCAATACCCAAAGTTGCATTAGTGTCTTACCCACTCTTACGTTTATTTGCAGGGGAGAGGGCAATATTGGTCAAGTTTAGCATATTATTGTTATTCTTACGGAATATAATAATGCCTTAAAGGCAACGCTAACTTCAAGCTAATGTGACATGGACGTTAGATTGAAAACATCGGAAAGTTTCAAGAGGAACTCTTAGAGCCTTGTTGGTTTATAAACTCGGTTGTTTGAGTTGAGCCACTTCTTGTGCAGCGCTCCCTTTCTGGAGTCCTTGAGTAATGACTTGGCGTTTTTCTCACATCGACCAGTTAATGGCTTTGATGCAGCCTTGGTAAAAGTCAATGAAAGGAGGTCAAGTTAACTAGTACGTAAGTAAACAAACCGCAACAAATTAGAGGATACAATACTTTAAATTCTAAACAATATGGGCACATATTAATATAATATGGGGTTGTTGGTGTACTTAGAGTCGGTACACTATACGTATCTATGCAAATAAAAATATGGCATGCGATGCGAATAAGATGCGGCAACATATTAAAATCATTACAATTTTTTATCATTACTAATGCAAGGTTTAAGTATTAAATTGCTATAGTGTGTTAAGTATACTGACCCTGGGTATCTGTACAACCTGTAATAGAGAACAATCATATTCTGTTCCCAAGTCTTCTTTTAAAAATACTTTTTACTACTTAATCAAGTACTTATGTACTGTACCCGAAAGTAAATAACCCAGGTCCTAAACCTAAACCTGAGTGCGCAGATGAGAGTCTATTGTTTAATATCTAATATACAAGTCGACAGTGTAGTTTCAGATTGAAAAAGGTCGGAAGTTAATGAAATTTTGGGATGTTGTTCAGGGATGATTAATTGACATTATCTCAAGTTTTGGACCTCGAGGACCCTGTGCTAAAAGAGGAGGGTGGGGGCAAAACTGCAAAATTTTCGACCTCCGGTTTTTCCTCAATAACTTTTTTTCTTACTTCCTATAGCCAAAGAATTTCTGCATTTTTTTATAGAGCGTTAAATTTGCTACAATTTTGATTTTATAAAAATTTTTGTATGGCAATTCGTTACCGAGATATGGCGCTTGGAAAAAAGGTAATTTTTCAAATTCGCTAAAAAATGCGACAAAAAGGCAGGATTCCACCTTATTTCTTCTGTTATTCCCGAATTATGATGAAATGTTGTTGTAATTATGGTACCTGGTTACAATCACCAACTTTGGACACCCCCTCCCCCCCACTCAACCGTAGTTCGCAAAAGGTTTTTAGCCATCGATTTTTAGCGGATTTTGAAAAATTACCTTTTTTTGAAGCTCCATATCTCGGCTCTCTCTCGGGCTACTTTCTGTCTGCCCGTCTTAACATGAATTGGGTTAAATCAGCTTGGCATCCAGCTGCCCTCAAGATAGTAAAAAAACTTATTACAATGTAATAGCTATTTATTAATATTGTAAAATGATTATTTAGAAAAGAGCAACTGCTTAGTTTCTTGCCCGTTTTTCCCAGCAGAATCCGCTTTCCGAACCGGTGGTAGAGTCATGACGTGTCATAAGAGACACAGGTTGGCCTGCGTGAAATAATTTAGAATTGAATTTCGAATTTAGCACAGGCTCCTCGACGTCTAAAACTTGAGAAAATGTTAATTAATCATCCCTGAACATGCCCTGAACAACATCCCAAAGTTTCATTAACTTCCGACCTTTAAACGACGTCACGACGTCACCAAAGGCTATGCCTGAAATTCAGCGCTGCAACCTTTACTGCAGCAATAATATGCTGAGGCAGTTAGCCTTTTCAGTTATAACATGCAATAGATGTGTTTTTTGTTATATGGTTAAGTTCGATATGTATTTAGTAATCGTTATAGAGTTAATCAATCTGTATTTCCTTAGCTTACTATGGAGCTTACTATGAGGAAGTTATTTCGAAATCACTTAAACAGACACTTGAATTTTATTTACTTATACATAATTATATAAGAGCTCCCTTCGCTTGCGCTAATTTGAGAAAGCAGCGAAGTATTTGTCACATAAACATAAAACATTCCATTCTTTTCAAAACCATGCGCATTCGGAACAAACAGCCTTTTGAGATAGCGGTATATCACAGCTCGTGACGTAGGCACTGGCTCCACTCAGCCGGTCATTAACTCTGAGCAATAGGCCTTTTACCATCGAACTATAATTTTTAGAAGCGCAATAATCGACGCGGTAATAAGCCATTTTTAGTAAGCCTTTAAAGGCCGAATACTCAGTATCGTCGCGTTAGTACGAGAAGCTCGCAGAAATTAAGAATAAAATGAAGTACTGTGCTGTAAAAGGGTATCATTCATCACAATGACCATTAATACGCTATTATCAGTACCAGTGCAGAAAATAATAACATGGCACTCACACATAGATTGGTTGTTTTGATGCTAAACAAAACATTTCTCATCAAAACAATTGATTTCAATCAAAACATTCCGTTTGGAGCGGAACTTTGTAAGATACTGTTGTTCTAAGTCTTACAGTTCGATACCTTTTACGCTTTTTTACTAACTTGTTTTGTTCCGCGAAACGCGGGAAAAAAACTGACACGGACGTAGGTACTTACCAAAGTCTACACACAAAGTGTTTGAATTGACATTTTGACTGATGATTAATTGGCCGATTAATTCGATTCGATATTATTAATCACTTGCGGCACTTGACAGCTAATCTATTAATGAATAGGTATCTACCATATGAAATATTGTTGGTACTTCATAGAATGACGCCATCCCAGTTCTACGGTAGACGAATGGATGCGCGAGAGGTAGGTTTTAAGGTACTGCCAAAAAAGATCATCCCGGCCTAGAGCCCGAATATTTGCGTTGAATATAATGTTCAAAGACGTAATAATGATGTGTCACGTTACTTCGCCGGAATAACCACGTAAAATAATCACGTTCATAGCATAGCATTTAAGTATGTAGTTACCTACTCAAGGAAGTCTAATGCACGTCATGCTTCCGTTATTTAACGATCATTGAAATTACTAAAATCTATACCTATACCTGCTGGCAGAATCAGGCTATCCACTGATGAAAACCTGAGGTGTGATTGTCTGAAGTTATTCCATTGATCGTAATCGTTTTCGATGTTATCAAAGATTATTTTACTTTGACGCTAATGTCATCGAATACGAATACGATCAATGGAATAACTTTTAGAGAATTGGTACCAGATTAAAATCTCTACAATACCAAGCTAGTTTTAGAGAGTATCGCGCACACACGAACTTAAACACGGCTGAAGTACTATATTATGTTTTATAATTATGTATTATTTATGTAGAGACGATGTTGATTAAAGTTACCTATACTATGACACTACAACCATCATTAAGTAACGGCTATTTATGTTTAGCAACAATCATTACATACATCAGCAAATAATAAATCATTAAGTCGGATTAAGGCGCCATTAGCTTTGCTGCCAACCCGTAGGGCGTACTTGCCTAAATACATCCTACATTTAAAGATTAAATCGCTGTTGAGAAATTTGGCATCGTCAATAAGGTTAAGCGGTACTTCACTACAGATCATCCTATCGTTTGACGTTAAAGTTCAAGGTTCACAGAAATGTGCCGTAAATGTGTAGAATAAATCTTTCTTCTTCTTCTTCGAGTGCCGACTCCTATCGGAGGTTAGCAATCATTACGGCTATCTGCACCTTGGACGTTGCTGCTCGGAACAAGGATCGGGTACTTTTTAGGGTTCCGTACCCAAAGGGTACCAACGGGACCCTATTACTAAGCCTACGCTGTCCGTCCGTCCGTCCGTCCGTCCGTCTGTCAGCGGGCTGTATCTCGTAAACCGTAATACATAGACAGATGAAATTTTCACATATTATGTATTTCTATTGCCGCTATAACAACAAATAATAAAAATTAAATTAAATTTAAAAAAATAAATTAAAATGGGTAGGTGGGTAGATGGAAATATTTTAATTTAATTTTTTTTAACGGAACCCTAAAAGAGCGAGGCCCGACTCGCACTTGGCCGATTTTTTCCCATAACATTGGCGTAGGTTTCTAAGCAACGATGTTCTTCTCGGACCCGGTGGTCTTCGGCCAGCTATTTTCCCTTGTTTAATGAGCTGCAGGAGGTCGTAGTTGTTATTTTTTTTTTATTTTTTTTTTTTATTGGTTTACTAGCGATTTTTACATAATAAAATACATAAAATGCAATTTATAAGATAATAATGTAAAATCATATTAAAGTAAACACGACATGCGCTATTTTAATATTACAGTCAGTTAAAAATTATAGTAAACAAAGTCTAAAATAAAATTTAGTCTATGCCTACTATTATAAAATGGAGTTACTACAAATCTCATAAAATTTATTTTACTTCATTTCTAAACGTTATGAATGTTATGATAAAATAAAAAACACATTTGGAAAAATATATAAGAGTATTAAAATATGTAATTTAGTTTTGTGTATGGCTATTGACTAGGTCATTTATTAGGTACTAACTTACGAAACATTGCAGGAGAAGTTGTGTTTATGTCTATCGACCGACTGCGCTCGTTGTATAGTTTGCACAAGCGAGGTAGGGCCGTATTGGCGCCGAAGACTGTTCTGCTGCGTGGTGGCACTAAAGGTGATAACACCTTTTGATATAGACCTGGTGATAGCAGAGCGAGGATATCTGTGCGGTGCTCTAAAGTTGATTTTGCTAAGCAAACTTGGGCAATCCACTTTATTTCTTAATAATTTATATAGAAACATAAGATCCAGTAAATCTCTTCTATTTTGAAGGGTCATAATTTTAAAGTGTTTTAATCTATTCCTATAAGAAATCACTATCCTATGTATTCTTACTGAGTACGACAGATGCCATAAAAACTTTTTTTGAACACGCTCTAATCTTAGACAGTGGGTAGCATAATGCGGTCGCCAAACTACACTACAGTACTCCAGGTGACTGCGAACTAGGCTGTTATATAGAACTATTTTTGTTTTGGTCTCCTTAAAAGTTCGACCTTGCCTCATAATAAACCCTAACAATTTTGAAGCTTCACCAATAACATTGTCTATTTGATTTAGATATGTCAGCTTGCTACTATAACTACTAATAACTATAAATACTATAATAACATCTACCTACTTCTTTCAAGTTTTTGCCATTTAAATTATATTCTGTCGGAATAATGTTGTGTTTTCGGGTAAATTTAATATGTTGACATTTATTGCAATTAAGTTGCATACCATTTCCTGAGGATATGGCCAAAATAGCTTCCGCACTTTTATGGTCTTAATAGTTTCAAGATCTTTGCCTAGCCTCTGCAGCACAGTCGTGTTTTGACACGCTGAACCCACGAAATTCTCAACATTCTTCTGTAAACCCACATTTCGAAAGTTTCGATCTTTTTACACAAAGTTTCCGTAAGTGTCCAGGCTTCGGCTCCATATAAAAGAACGGAGAAAACGTAACAGCTTGCGACTCTTATGCGCAATGGGAGGCTGAGACTGCGATCGCAAAGTATCTTGTCCATTTTACGGAAAGCTGCCCGGGCTTGTACAATTCTGCATTTGATCTCTATGCTGTAATCTACTAAACTTGATCATTGACTATAGTACCCAAATATTTGTATTGGCTTACCCTGTCTATGCTGGAGTTATTAATAAAAATAGACGATGAAGGTTCTGGTGCTCTACTTATTATCATGTATTTGGTCTTTTTACAATTTATGTTAATACCATAATAAATCTTTAGACACTGATATAAATGTAGTACCTACTAGATGACGTGTTCCAAACACCATGTTCAACTGAGTTATACCGTATGCCAAACAATGCAGTTATTGTGGTCGACGGCACTCGCGACGTACGGACGCGGGCGATTAAACTGTCTAGGTACCTAATTGTGAATTGAAAAGCCAACAATGCCTATATTCAAGTAGGTGACAAAAAAGTATAGTTACAAGTATTAGTCAAGTATAGTGAGTGGGGCGCGGTGAGTGGGGCGAGGGCGCGGCACGACTCTGCGACCGCCGCGGTCGCGCGAATTGCAACCTTATTTACTATGCCGGCTCCCCTCTCTACCTCAGCCCACGCGATTGAAACTGTACACAGTTCTTATTCCGAATTGCCGCTCTATACGTAGAACTCTTTGTCTTTAGATAGAACCCCGTTCATTATTAGGAGCTTATTTAGGTAGACGTTTGTAATTACATGCCGTTTCTATCTTAATTAGGTATTACTCGTGCCGATAATTTTAGTTCTGCTGTAAGACGAATTTACCAAAAGGATTTTCGTATACACTCCTTCAACTCAGGCTTTATGCTTACTTGAACTTTGACTTGAACTTGAACTTTGACGACCTCCCTGGCGCAGTGGTGAGCGCTGTAGGAGTAGCTGCCGGATTACTAGGCAATACTACCAGTTTCCGGCCACCATATTTTCATAGAAGAGAGAGTTACCCATAATATTTAATACAGATTTTTTGGCGGCTGAATACTGGATATGAGATTAATTGAAACTAAGAGAGACATCTATACATAATATAATAAAACTGTAACTGGAAGATTCCTGTCTGTTTGTTTGTCCTTCTTTCACGTAAAAACTACCGCACAGATTTCTACAAAATTTTATACCGTGGTAGCTTATTACTCGGGTCAACATTTAGGCTACTTTTTATCCCGGAAAATCAAGGAGTTCCCGAGGGACTTTAAAAACTAAATCCACGCGGACAAAGTCGCGGGCATCAGCTAGTTATCAATAAAATTATACTTCACAGTGTGCTTACATTTAATAAAATACAATAAATCAATTGAATACTCAAAGCCAGTGCCCGGCCGGGGTGGGCTGAATATTGGAAGTAGCCTTTTATTGCTCCAGTACACCAGCCTCTGATTTTTTTATATAATGGAGCAATTTAACGCATATTTTACTTTAAAACCAAGTAAATAGACATATATTTGTATCATAAAACTCAAATCGTTTTTAAAATAATGATTAATAGAACTAGAACTCGCCACTTAAAATCACCTCTCCAATAATTTTTTTCTTAATGGAACATCACTGTCAACACGCATGCTCTCAAATTGGAACTAAAACTCTAATATTACTAGCGTCACATACATATCTTTGCGTCTAAGTATAATAGTAGATAATTGAAAACAGTTTTTAAAGATATCTCTGGCTCGTAATCACATGAGCATTCCTATTTTATGGTAGCAGATTCATCGACTATTCAAAAGCACTTGTAAAAGTTTATTTGAATAAAAAATATTTCTATTCTATTCTATTCTATTCTATTTTCTATTTAAAAATGATGTCGTCTGGCCGGACACTGGTGGGGGCCGGTAAACTGGGCAAGTTACCCAAACTGGGAGGTCTCGGGTTAGATTCCCGGCGGAGGCAATTTAGGAATTTTATAATTTCTGAATTGTCTCTGGTCTGGTCTTGTGGAAGGCTTTGGCTCTGGCTAGTTACCACCTTACCGTCAAACACGTGCCAAGTGCCAAGCGATTTAGCGATATGGCGTGTAGAAAAAGATTAGGGGTACATCTTAGACTGCATCGTCACTTACCATCAGGTGAGATCGCAGTCAAGGGATATATTATATTGTTATCGAATAAAAAACCAACATATGTCCTGTTAAAAATGCCAAAAGAAATATGGATTCTTAGTCGTATACTAACTTGAAATGTAACTTTCGAACAGGAAACTTAACCATTTGGCTTTCTAAATGATATTTGCCTTAATCCTTATATCTCTTTGTTCGATGATTTGCAGGCGCCATTCACTGCAACAACCGCAGTCGGATTATGATGTCAAAATCAGTCATGTCAATCTGTAGGCCGTACTTTAACGTGCGTTAACTATTCAGTACTTTATGCCAAATCATTGCTAAGCCACTTGTCAATTAGAATCTCGTATGCCATACATTGACTACTTTTATAATCTGTAGGTGGAAATACGTAGCTTTCGATATTTTTCGTAGGTTGGTTTGGTCCTTCTTTGACATTTTCAAAAGTTCTCTCGAAAATTTCAACACAATATGACAACAATATTGACTGCTTACTGTTTGAGAAACAAAACGCATTAGCCCAGATCTTATGAGACCCTGGATTTCCAGTTTTCTGTATAATAAATAAGATAATGTAATGTAAGTAAGAGCTTATATTATTAAGTAATAATTTAATTATTATATTGTAATTTTTATAAGTCCAAAAGCCCAATGGGTAGGTAAATGTGGGGAATGAACTTGAGAGGTAGCAGCTTAGATCCCGACCCGTTGTGCTGTTGCCGTAACCACATCTAAAACAAGCTTTCCCCTTATTTGGAGGAGAGTCATGTAAAACTTGGCTAATATTTTATAATAAACCTTTTATGCAATTTAACCATTTTCAAAATTCGAATTGGTATTTGTTCAGGCCCTCTTAACTCTTTAAGATACTTACAATAATTATGCACTTTGTAAAAGTTTATTTGAATAAAATACTTTTCCATTCTTACCTAGTCGACCAAAATGATTGTTCAAAGCTACTTTTGACCGAAAAAGATTTAAAAAAAAATTAAAAAAAATATTTAAAAATTTAAAGAAATTATAAAAAAAGCACTACATTGAACGGAATGACTGTATTTTGTACGTGCGGTCACAGAATATATAATATAATAATACTTATAATAAAACTGTAACAGGTTCAATTCTGTACATTGAAGATATTTTGAAAATTTTTGTTTGAGGGCACTCTATAATCGATACTGAAGCCAAAACAATTTTTTTTTAAATTTTTTGTCTGTCTGTCTGTCTGTCTGTATCTTGGCCGCACATCACGCCGAAACTACTGGACGGATTTAAATGGAACTTGGCAAGATTTAAGTTAATACTACGAGGTATAATATAGGATACTTTTTATCCCGAAATTCAGACCGGTTCCCTTGGGAGAGGGGATGAAAGTCAAAATGTGTATTTCGCTGTAATTCATTAAGGCGTATTCCGATTTAATCCATTCTTTTTTTGTTAGAAAGCAGGTTCTTTAGAGATTGTCCTGTAATTATTTCAAGGTCGTCAATTTCGTAATTCAGAAATTATAGACATCACGATCTTCAGTATAAGGTCCAAATAACTTGAACCCCGGAATCTACAAGATACTTTGAATGAACGGCTCATCTTAAGCTGGCAAGCGTACTTTATCGTATATAGCCATCGTGGATAGCCCTATTTTGTCAGTCAAACTACTTCAAAGGCGTCAGATTTTGCCAAACGATCATTATACCTACATACTATATAGTAGGTATGGATGTAATACATCGTATGGACTTAATGCTACAGTGTTTTCCTATGCAATTTAATATTCTAATCATACTAATATTATAAATGCGAAAGTGTGTTTGTTTGTTGGTTTGTCCTTCAATCACGCCACAACAGAGCCACGGATCGACGTGATTTTTTGCATGGGTACTATAGTTGAGGACATAGGCTACTTTTTATCCCGGAAAATCAAAGTGTTCACGAGGGATTTTAAAAACTAAATCCACGCGGACGAAGTCGCGGGCATCAACTAGTATATAATAATAGTACTAGTGCGGTCGAGTTGACAATAAAAAAAAATGCATGATGACAAGTCAGCCATTCGGTCGAAATTCTTTCGGTCCACAACCAGTAAATCCTGCGTTTGACCTTAAAGTAACCTTGACTGTTTTTCGTACTTATTTAAAGTTTGACCGGATAGAAGGTTGACTGTAACATAAATTACAAAACACATAGGCTGACTGCACCTATAAACTATAGGATGTACCCTTATAATTTATTCCCAAACTTTGTAATTTACGAGTGAAACTAAATTAATTAAACTGCCGTTGTGGTCCAAAATAATTGGGTGGTTTAATTTACAGTGTTAAATTCAAATGTGTATACCAAAATTCGATATAATACTCACTATAAATTTTATAATATGATACAATTATTGTACTGAAAGCAATAAAGAACCAAAACAAAGGATATAGCATGTAGGTGTGTCATAAAATGTACTCGTAATGTGGGTAGTATATTATGAGAACAGCCTTGAATTGATGTTCGGGGACACAATAATACTAAAGGATTTGATAAGGCCGGGATTTTATCCGACCAACAAAAACAATAATATTATATTGGTTCTCCAGCAACACTACCTAAAGTCTTCGCCGATCTGGGTGGCCGCTTGGATTCTGGAGTGATTCGTCGGGGAGCCGTCCAGTGGAATCCAAAGACATGTATCCAATGTATACTACTAGACCGGCAATTCGGAATATGAACTGTGTCGCAGTTTTAGATTGCGCGGGCTTAGGAACAGCGGAAACAGCGGAAACAGCGGAAACAGTGTGTTGAAATTCAACAAACTAATAATGCAAACTGCGACAGATTTCTCAGTTCATACAAGTACCAGAATCCATACGGCGTACCACAGGGCAGTGTGCTTGGACCGCTATTATTCTTGATTTATATTAACGACTTACCCGACAACATTGATCAGGAATGTATTTTATTTGCTGATGACACTACAATCACAGTAAGATGCAAAGATAAAAGATTGCTTGAAAATGACATAAATAATGCACTGAAAAAACCAGGTGAATGGTTAAACGCTAACAACCTATCACTCAATATAAGTAAGACTAAATACATTCAATTTCTGACCTACAATAGTTTACCTTCTACTCTAAATATTAAATTTAACTCGTTGCCTATAGAAGAAGTGGATACGGTGTCTTTCCTTGGCCTTTTATTGGATAACCATTGCAATTGGAAGGCTCACACTGATAAATTATGTAGTAAATTAGACCGATTTACCTATGTCCTGAAGAGACTCGCTCAAACATCTAACATGAAAACAGCTTTACTCGCATACCATGGTCATGTGTCATCATTACTACAGTATGGTTTGATCCTGTGGGGTAATTCGGTCGATGCCAATAAGGTATTTATTAGACAAAAAGCATGTATTCGAGCTATGACTGGTGCGCATTTCTTAGATAGCTGTAAACCCTTATTCAAGAAACTCAATATTCTCTCTTTACCGAGTTTATACATCTACCGAATGCTTTTATTTGTAATAAAATATCAAACTATCTTTCCCGACCTTACCAAATACGAGAATAACCGAAGAACCCACCGAAAAGACAAAATGTGCTTACCTCGAATAAATCTAAAATTGTTCTCTAACAGTGCGTATTGCATGGCAATTAAATTATTTAATAAATTGCCTGATAGTTTAAAAGGAAAGCCTATGGCCGTATTTAGAAATAAAATTTATAAATTATTACTAAATAAAAATTATTACCATATTAATGATTATTTAACAGACCACAGCATCTCTAATTAATAATTCGTACCTAAACTATAATTGCACTACTATTGTACAATGTATTGAACATGGATAATATTAAGTACAGTGTCCATATGTAGATTATTATTTTTATTGATTATTTTTGACAATTTAATGGACATAAATACATTCAAAATTATGGAATAACTTTTAAAATTATGTATTAGAGTTTAATATTGACATTTTGTTTATACTTAAATTGACATTATAAATATTCACACACCAGTACTGGTTAAATGTATAAGGCTCGATTTACTGTTTACAATCATGTTGTACCTGCATTTTTGTGAATAAAATTTCATTCATTCATTCATTCATTCTATAGGTAGAGAGGGGAGCCGGCATGGTTAGGTTGCAAATCATCATTGAATCACGCGGCCGCGGGTTGCAGAGGTCGAGTGATTGGTGTGCGGGGTGCGGGAGGCATATTATGTCCTTGAAAATATCGCGCGGTCGTTCGACAAAACGTTATAGTTTGGGATTTAATTTAAACTAGCTGATGCCCGCGACTTCGTCCGCATGGATTTACTTTTTAAAAATCCCGCGGGAACTCTTTCATTATCCGAGATAAAAAGCAGCTCTCCCGGTCTGAGGAACCACTACTACATCCATTACTATACCCATGCAAAAAGTCGCATCAATCCGCTGTTCTGTTGAGACGTGATTGAAGGACAAACCAACAAACAAACACACTTAAGCATTTATAATATCAGTAATGCTTTATTATAACACTTTTTATAATTGTCAATTTTTTTACCATACTTAACCAAAGACAAAATTACGTTTAGCTGTCATTTACGTTTTGTTATTCCACTGTCATTTGCGTTTTGTTATTCCACTGTCATTTGCGTTTTGTTATTCCATGTTTTATAGTGACTTGACGGAAACGCGGTCGAACGGGATAAAAAGTATCCTATGTCCGTCTCCTGGTTGTAAGCTACCTCTCCACCAATTTTCAGCCAAATCGGTTCATCCGTTCTTGAGTTATAAATAGTGTAACTAACACCACTTTCTTATATATATATATACTAGCTGATGCCCACGACTTCGTATGCGTGGATTTAGTTCATAACATCCCGCGGAAAATCTTTGTCACCCTCCAGGTTCTCAACTATACCTAACCAATAAATCACGTCAATCCGTAGCTTTGTAGCAGGAAACATTTGATCGTCTTGCTCGCGGCATTGTTAATGATGATTCAAAGAGAAAACATATTACTGATGATATTATCAATTACGTTAAACTATAATTTTTATAATTGTTTTTACCATAATTAACCAAATACAAAATTACGTTTAGCTGTCATTTACGTTTTGTTCTTCCACTGTCATTTTCGTTTTTTTATTCCATGTCAGATGCATTTTTGTTATACCAGGTTTTATATTGACTTGACGGAAACGCGGTCGAACGGGATAAAAAGTATCCTATGTCCGTCTCCTGGTTGTAAGCTACCTCTCCACCAATTTTGAGCCAAATCGGTTCATCCGTTCTTGAGTTATAAATAGTGTAACTAACACCACTTTCTTTTATATATATAGATATATATATATATATATATATATATATATATATATATATATATATATATATATATATATATAGATTATATTCAAGTGTAAAGTAAGTGTAATGTTAAAGAACTACGCACATAAATAATGAATAATAACAAAATACATTAGAGAAGTCTTTGAATAGTAATAGCACGGAGTAAGGATAGTTTCAAATATTATTTATTTGTTTATTTATTTATTTAAATAGTTTGTCCAAAAAGCCGTCCGCAGCTTAGAAAACAAAGCTCTGGTCTTCTAGCTTGCTCGCAGTGGACTAAACAAGTTTCGGTGTTTCCACCGTAACTCAAATGGCAATTTCTTAAGGTCGCAGAGTCAGTCTATTATTAATTATTATACATAGAAGTCTTTGTAGTGAGCTAGTAGTGAGATAATATTCTGAAAAATTTTAAGATAATTTGTAAAAAAAATACACGTAATTTTGGGTGGGGAGTGGGGGGTTAGTCTAAAACCTCACCAAGTATCACCAGAGGGGTGGGGAGGGGGTCAAAAGTTGATAAAAAAACATCACTTGACTAATGGACGACACCTATGGTGCTTTACAACAATATAATATTTACCGTAGATGTTAAGTTTCCTGTATACCTACGATGCTACAAGGTAAAGTCGCCCTAAGTTATGCAGCTAACTTTGTCAACACAGTTACGAACTGCAAACACTTTAATAACGCTACGCTAGCTTACAATAAACCCCTGCGGAATAGATCCTTATTGGTTCTAAAGGGTAAGCACAAACGCAAAACTTAATTGGGTTAACTTGATCTATTCAGGGTCAATTTTAGGTAACAATAATGATAATAGGTAGATACTATTTGTGGCACTACTACCGTTTGAATTACCAGTATACTTCATCATCATCATCAGAAACCCATCAACGGCTTACTACTGAGTGCAGGTCTCCACTCAGAGAAGGTCCACCATGCTGGCCCAGTGCAAATTGGCAGACTTCACAGCTATCTGGACATATTATATTATGGAGCTATCGCAAAGTAAAAAAGATCGCGCGCCAAAATAAACGCCGCGCGTTATGTAAGCCGAGTGCTTCCGAGCGGAAGGTACTTCTTTTATAAGCCCACGTACTGTTCAATATGTTGTTCAAGGTATAAATTACGGAACATTCCAAGGAGTTTGCAAAGCATAGGCTACTACCCGCGCGAAGCCGGGGCGGTTCGCTAGTATCCTATAAACTCTCCATAGATACTGAATACAGAATAATTCCATAGACGTAGAGCTTATTCCAACGTTAAAAAGTCATTCGTCTGCATAAGCCCTAAGTATAAGAGTGTAAGTTCACGCACACGCAAAATGATTTGTTAGCCATAAACACGCCTCCCCGACATCCTCGCGCCAACACTGGTGGCCCCGCGTTGGAGCTTCGGTTCTTCTTCCATTTAGTGCTTCTACGAAACACTCCATTGTAAAGATTTTTAGGGTTCCGTACCCAAAGGGTACCAACGGGGCCCTATTACAAACTAAGCCTCAGCTTCAGTCAACGGGCTGTCTATCATGAACCGTATATTATACTTGAAATTTTCACAAAATGTGTACTTATTTCTATTACCGCTATAAAACAAATAATAATAAAAAACAAGTGGATCTCAATAGAATAAAATTTGGTTTTTGCTCTCTCTTAATAAATGATTGCCGGTGTTAAACCTTGTGCGATGGTACGGACATTCGTGTGCGTGTCCGACTCGCACTTGGCCGCGGTTTTTCAAATGCATGTCGCCATAATATTTTATACAAAATACACAATCACTTGCGACAAATTGCTAGTGTGATTTACCGTCATAGGTATAAAATGGTATTTATGAGAAAATTATATACTTACCTGCTTATTGTCCTCGAACTCGTCGAGGTAATAAGAACAAAATCTTTACTATATAAGTATTTTAGAAATAGAAATATGTAATCTATATCTATATATATAAAAGAAAGTGGTGTTAGTTACACTATTTATAACTCAAGAACGGATGAACCGATTTGGCTGAAAATTGGTGGAGAGGTAGCTTAGAACCAGGAGACGGACATAGGATACTTTTTATCCCGTTCGACCGCGTTTCCGTCATGTCACTTTAAAACGTGGTATAACAAAAACGCATCTGACATGGAATAACAAAACGCAAATGACAGTGGAATAACGAAACGTAAATGACAGCTAAACGTAATTTTGCCTTTGATTAAGTATGGTAAAAATTTGACAATTATAAAAATGATAGCTAAACGTAATTGATAATATCATCAGTAATATGTTTTCTCTTTGAATCATCATTAACAATGCCGCGAGTAATACTAATATTATAAATGCGAAAGTGTGTTTGTTTGTTGGTTTGTCCGTCAATCATGCTGCAACAAAGCTACGGATTGACATGATTTTTTGGATAGGTATAGAATAGGTTGAGAACTTGGAGGGTGACATGCATCCCGGAAAATCAAAGAGTTCCCGCGGGATTTTAAAAACTAAATCCACGCGAACGAAGTCGCGGGCATCAGCTAGTAATAAAATATAATGATTGAACTAACAGTGCTACATAGTCACTGAGTGACCAAATTCTAAAAAAAAAAGGAAAAAATAAGAAATACTGTAACCCGACTATGGATAATTTAATATAAGAAATTAATTTAAAAAAAAAAACAACTTCAAACATCCGCGCTACTACAAAGTATATGATTTATGGTTGATTTTTAAAAACCGATTTCTATAAAATTTGATTGGGTCCCATACCTGGAAAGTAAATAACAAACAATTCCGACGACTTGATAACCTCCTCCTTTTTTGAAGTTGGTTACAAATTAGACATAACATCCATAACGAATGTTATATCTCATACAATTTGCTGTAATCGAGTATTAGAGTAGTAGTGAAACTATACTATCCTTACTCTGTGGTAGTAGAGTGTTGGTTATATACTCAAAGAGTAGAGTAGATTTTGTTCGTATAAAATGTAGTATCACCCGGACCATACAGAAACGATTGACACCTCATTCAAACTAAATCGGCTTCAGATATTTAGCCGCTACGGTAGATCATTCGTAAATAGTCACATACATACATACATACATATATACATACATACATACATACATACATATATACATACATACATACATACATACATACATACATAGACTGCTAAAATCATAACCCTTCCTTTTGCCGTAGTCGGGTAAAAATAGAGCTCGTTTGCTCTTCGTTAAAAAACTGTTTTAAGTAATTCAAATTCCCCAGCCATTTAATTTTATATTCGCACTAGCTGATACCCGCGACTTCGTCCGCGTGGATTTAGTTTTTAAATCCCTATCCCATCCCATGCATCCATACATCCCGTCCATCCATCCGTATGCTAAGTACATCTATTCATCCAATCCAATCCATCCTCACAAACTTTCACATTAATAATATTAGTGGGATAAGTAGCATAGGATATAGTTAATGTAGTTAAAGTTAGTAACAGGAGGATACAAACATACATACACACATACATACATACATGCATGCATACATACATACAAACATGCATACGTACATGCATACATACATACATACATACATACATACATACATACATACATACATACATACATACATACATACATACATACATACATACATACATACATACATGTATGCATGCATGCATATTGGCGCATAATTTAAGAATAAATACGTGAAAAGTAGCATTTCGAATATCCCGCGGGAACTGTTTGTTTTCCCGGGATAAAAAGTAGCTGTTGTTACTTTTCCGGCCCTCAACTATGCCTATCCAAAAAATCACGTCAATCTGTAACTCCCTTGGCACATAATTGAATGATAAATATATGAAAAGTAGCATACAAATATCCCGCGGGAATTGTTTGTTTCCCGGGATTAAAAGTAGCCTTTGTCACTTTTAAAGTCCTCAACTATACCTATCCAATAAACCACGTCAATCTGTAACTCCGTTGGCGCATAATTAAAGGATAAATATGTGAAAAGTAGCACACTAATATCCCGCGGGAACTGTTTGTTTTCCCGGGATAAAAGTAGCCTTTATTACTTTTCCGGTCCTCAACTATGCCTATCCAAAAAACCCCCTTCAATCTATAACTCCGTTGGCGCATAATTGAAGGATAAATAAGTGAAAAGTAGCACACAAATATCCCGCGGGAACTGTTTGTTTTCCCGGGATAAAAAGTAGCCTTTGTCACTTTTCAAGTCATCAACTATCCATATCCAAAAACCCACGTCAATCTGTAACTCCGTTGGTGTATAATTGAAGGATAAATATGTGAAAAGTAGCACACTAATATCCCGCGGGAACTGTTTGTTTTCCCGGGATAAAAGTAGCCTTTATTACTTTTCCGGTCCTCAACTATGCCTATCCAAAAAACCCCCTTCAATCTATAACTCCGTTGGCGCATAATTGAAGGATAAATAAGTGAAAAGTAGTATACTAATATCCCGCAGGAACCGTTTGTTTTCCCGGGATAAAAAGTAAGTTTTGTCATTTTTCAGGTCCTTAACTTTACCTGTGCAAAAAAATCACGTCAATCTAAAACTCCATTGGGCGTATTTTGAAGGACAAATGCGTAAAAAATAGCGATGCTATCCCGCAGGAACTGTTTGCTTTTCCGGGATAAAAAGTAGCCTATGTGCTATTCCTGACTATAATCTATGTCTGTGCCAAATTTCAGCAAAATCGGTTCAGTAGTTACGGCGTGAAAGCGGAACAAACATACAAACAAACTCACTTTCCCATTTATAATAGTAAGGATTTCAAGGCAAAATAGTTTTCAGTGTATGACCGCATTGGACAAAATAAAATTAGAGTGAACCGCATTGTGACTAATCTAATAAACAGAACACTTTGTTCCACCGCCGCAGTAGATACTGTTAGCTAATCGGATTGGCTTTTCACTGGTACTATATTATACAGAATAACAAAAAAAACTAATTTCTTCTATCTAGTCTATCTGTTGATAGAAGTGCACTGCTGGACACTGACACATATTATTATCTGGGTCTTGCGCCGCCTATTGCCAGTTCAGCTTCGCGACTCGATGTGCTATAATAATTCTGGTTCTCATACGGATCTCCTCAATCCTGATTTGAATCACTTACAAGAAGGACATTAGTCCTGGTCTTCGATCATATAGGTATGTATATACCTAGACGTATAAATATTCAAAGGTCCTGTCCCCCTATCCAAATTACACTTCGTTGTATCTATTCTCTTTCATCTTCTCTATCACGCCTCCCTTCTGAAAGAATAGGAGGTGTGATAAAAATCTTTGGAAACTCCAGCTTTAGAGAAAGCATGTATTCATGTGCGTAAGCGTGTCAGCGTGTATTCTATTCCGTGGAGCGATCAAGAACGTTGTGTCGACTTGGCTACCATTTAATCGTTTCTAAAATAGCTATTCGCTTCCTCTAAAGTAGGGGTTCCCAAAGTTTTGAGAGCTCCGGCTCCGGCTCTAAAACGTTAACGATCATAGAAAGAGAATAGATACGACAATAGATATGTAATATGGCTATGGGGGCTGGTATATCCACTTGTGCAAATGATAATTTTGAAACGGCATTTCTGCGCAAACTGTAGAATTGGTTTGCTTCTGGAGCTGAACTTCTGAACATTGTACGCACTAATACATTTTCTGGACGAAACACACCTGTTAGGTCTATGAACATTTAATAAAACAAACTTAAATTTTTTAAGGGACTGGACTAAATGCCCTTTCTGCAATTTGCGATTCATTTGACCTCGTAGGGATACTCCAAGCATAGCTCTCACCATCACCTGCTTATCTTCCGTGAGCCTTCTTAAGTAAAGCCTCAACTCACTGAATTCCCTGGTCGTGTCAATTGTCATCTCTTCGGTATAAGAGTCAGGGAAAGAATACTATTACTTAAGTAATTCAATCCAGGTTCGAGCCTTAGATAATTAGATTATTCCTGTATAAAGCCGTTAGGTAGTGCGAACTCGTGCACGGATTAATTTCCATTTAATTCATGGAATACATAATAATAATGAATATATTAACCAATCAAAGTTTACACAGGCTCAAAAATTATCAACTTTTTTTAGCCTGTGTATGAGCTTGAGAATTCTCTAGAGTGGAGTAAAGTAAATGTATACCTACGTAATGGCGTGTCAAAATGCAAGTGAGTACCTACGAGTACGTCGAATACTGTGGAGTGTATTCAGCAGCAGCATGGCTCATAAACGCGCTCCACACAAACATAGTGTATACGTTTTAATATTGTTTCTTGTATTATAGAAGCCACACTTGCAAAAATGTCGTCGCTGTGGTATTTGTCCAAGCCTTTACTCAAGATCGTGTACCTACAGCTTAATTTCCATTAAAGTGCTAGAATATCGTGCATTACAAGTTAAGGCAAACACAAAATACGGCGGCAGCAACGCGCGTCTTAAACTGCTCAACACGGAGCCTAGAAGTTTTAAATTTGATGCAAGGAACTGCAGGTATTAAACTTAATATATCTAATAAAATAAAATTCAGTTGCTCAGTAGGTAGTTATCTACCGATCTGAGGCATTTCCGTCTATTGCTTGCCGTCAACTCTAATTATAGTGAGGTGGAGTGTTCGGAACTTTGGAAGTGGGTTAACCATAAAAATAGTTTACCTACACTACAGACCATGTACACTAGCGTTTTCTGGCGCACGGATTTATGACTACGCACGTTTCTTTCAACTGACGTCATACGACGTCCAGTTCAATCAATTTTAATCAGGAGCCCATAATTGTCTCACTACTAAGCGCAACGCATCCTCTCAGAGAAGGGTTATTACTTATGAGCCTATAGGCCATCTAACTGGCCCAATTCAAATTGGCACCTTCACGGTGGCATGTGATATTTAATTGCTTAAACGCGCATATCTGGGAAAATTCAGAGATGTTTACCTGGGATCTAACTCGCGACCCCCTGAATAAGAGACCGCAGTACTAATGAACTTCTTTTACTAATGAACGCTACACTATCACTCATGTTTAGGACAATAATATTATAATTATTTTAAAAATTTGAAATTGTGACACCTATGGCAATATTCTTACGGGGACACGGCAGGAATGCCGGTGTAATGATGCGTCAAGTCGATGACAGAATATAGTTGAATAATTGAAGTACATGTTAAAAGAATTTTTCCTGCCTCTAATGAGAATACTCGAGATGTTATACAAAATAATGTATTTAGTAGAGCTCCCTGCTAGAGGCGACCGTGTCAAGGCTGCCTTCATACTTCGCCTATATTATTATAACGTCATATTACTCCTCAAGGCTTACTTGTTGCGGCTTCACTTCATTACCCATAATACAGGTCAATATATAATATTGACCTGTATTATATCGGCGCTTTTGATTAGCCGGCGTTTTTATGATGGGACTTTTGCCCCTATTTTATCCCTTTCGGTGTTGAATTTTCAAAAATCCTTTCCTAGCGGATGCTTACTCCATAAAAGCTGTCTGTATGCCAAACAGCCCGATAGTTAATCAATCACCTTTTCCTTTTATATATAATTTATAGATTACCAGAGAAGCAAGAAGTTTCGGATTGAAATCTGGATTGAGACAGCTTAGAATCACTCGGAATATAGGAGTACATCTACATCTCCAAGATGAATTCCGTCGTCCTTGCCATAGCGCATCAAAATGCAGACGTAGAGAAAAATATAATCAATGTGGTTAATTCAAATGCCTTTTAATTGCGTAGATCGCTTTTAAAACAAGTTTATTTAGTTGAGCGTTTACTCGTGGTCCCAGTGGGTCAACCCATTAGTTGATTTTAGTGTGAACAGTGTGTATAAGTTCTGTCATTACATTTTTCGAGACTCAAAATCTATCAACATAGGAAATTGGTGAATACTGAACCGCCTTTGGAGTTTTTGGATAGTACGGACTTGGCGGCGGCGAAAACAGTGTAAGAATTTTTCCGTCACGACCTTTGTGTTTTGCCTTCGTTAATTACACACGTTCTGTCATAGCTTTGGTGGCGTAGCGGTTAAAAGAAGGAGTGAAATTATCGGTTTGGGGGTTCGAATCATTACCTCAGATAATTCAGATTCACTTTTTTTTTTATTATTAAAAGGAACTTCGTTTCAACCGAGTGTTCCACGACACTCATGCATTTTTTATGTCACCCCTTATAATAATATATCCTGTATTTGGTGAGATGCTCCGGCCATACTAATGAGAATATTTGAGGTTATAATACTATGATTTTATTTTGTAGAGCTCACTGCCCAAAACGACCGTGTCAAGGCTACCTCTACACTGATTATTATAATATTATCATATTATAGACCCCTCAAAGCCTATTATTGCGGCTTCACTACACTATCGGAATAGTCAATCTCTGATAAAATTTAAGTGTTCGTCTCGGCATTTCGAAATAACCGTCTCGCTCAGATGAGTATTTAAATAAATGAATGTTTAACCCAACATTCATTTAGGAAGCGACTAAATAGCTGCTTTGGAGTTCCAAAGTAACCTGCCTAAAAATTTTAAATTTAAAACCTTTGGAATTTCGGAGTCTATAGTATACGTATTATTTCTTTTTCATCACTTATATTATTTTGTTCACCAGGGCAGGGCTAGCATGGGCAGGAGACAAAAATTATATCCCCCGATTTTATCCGCTGACAAGAGATGAAATTATCTTCCCCTTAAGATAGAGCATGATTTTTATAATGGCAATAATTGCGGGGATAAGTTTTTCTCCCATTTTATCATGGATGGATAAAACTGAGCGAGTAGAGAAACATTTTATCCTCTCCCCGTGGATATATACTTAATTATGTCCCCTGCCCACGATATTAGTTTGTTGAACATCTCTCTCTCTTTTTCTGGGAAATAAATCGCCTGAGCACACTTTCCACTCTGTAGTACAAACTCACTGAAACGTCAATTCATTGCTACTTGTCTTAATTAAGCTGAAGATTACTTAGCAAAAGCCCGCAACTTGAAATTGCTCCAGATGCGAGGAATGCTTCAATGTGCTCGTATTAAACAGTGTATTAATACCCACGGTGAACCTAAATACACAAAAGGTGGAACCGTCAGATAACTACAACAGCTATTTTCTGTATTTCGCCTCACCGCTCGGAATCTCTAAAGGGTACGTTTATGCACACGAGGGGCGTTGCGCGGCGCCCGCCGTTTCGCCCGTCGCGTGCGCCGCCGCGTTCAACGCAAACGCTTCAAAGTATGTTTGAGTTAACCAGGCGACGCGACGCACTATGCGACGCGAAACGCGCCGCGTGACCTCGGTGCCCGCCGCATGCTCCGCCGCGTTCATCGCAAACGCTTCTATATGAACGCTCTCATACTAAATGGCCATATGTTTGAGTTTGCCGCGCGACACGACGCACCACGCGCCGCGCAACGCCCCGCGTGTGCATAAACGTACCTTAACGGTTATTGTAGGGTTTCGATATGTCTTTGCCTACTATTATTTCAATCATATATTCATCTCAACCCATCGTCGCTCGGCTCACTACTGGACATAGGTCTCTTCCCGAATGAGAAGGGTTTAGGGCTTAGGCCACAGTCCAACATACTAGCTAAGAGCAGATTGGCAGACTTCACACACCACACGCTTTTCACAAACCTTTTGAGAACATTATGGAGCTATCAGGCAATGATTATTTCCTTCACTAGGCGGTGGCTTTGTTCGTCAATCACTTAAAAACGGAACAATGAACTGATGTGATTCTGCGTGTTTACAGTTGAGGACTTGGAGAGGACATAAGAGTATACATAGCCTGATCTACTTCATATCTTGGAAAAAAAAAATTGGTTGCCGGTTTACGGACGATAGTTTTACGTGATAACGTCATAAAGAAACATTGACGATGACTAGCGGGCGGCGGCGGGCGCTCTCTAAGCCAACGCTTAGGCCGATCGTGCCTCTCTATCGCTTGTTCCGCGCTCTCGCTTGCACGCTCAGGCGCAGGCGGAACGTGACACTTTTTCGTGCGTGCTGCCGGTGTTCATCGATTTATAAGACGTTATCACGTCAAAAACAAACGGTTACCGTGGAATTTTTTAAAACCCAACTCCACGCGGATCAAGTTGCGGGCAAAAGCTTTTTTTATCGTGCTACCAAGTTAAAGTGAACAGAACCGCAGAATAGATATTAGTATACTGACGTTGACTACACGTGGCACCTCGAGCCCTTTGATCAATAATGTACAAGATATTATGCAGTCTCATTCATGGTTGAAAATGTGTCCGTGAGAAATGAATTCTCTCCCACGAGATATACCTATATATACATTTTCCTTCAAACTTTTTAAACCTATAAACGCTTTTATTAGTATGTAGTAGGTATAATATGTACCTAAACTCTTAAAGCACACTGTGAGACGAATGCAATGCAGAATTGGTTACAAATATGGTTGAGCAAAGCAACGGCTGGATCATGCGTCATGCTCGTGAACTGATGCCACCGGTGGGAATGCGGCTACTTTCTGTCTGCCCGTCTTAACATGTATTGAATTGTAAGTATGCATTTTTGGAACTTCCCCTCATTGTGGAAACACTACATAGGTACATAGCATAGTACCTATTGTAAACTTCATTGAAAAACCGCTGAGTTCCTTGCTGGTTCTTCTCGGTGTAAAAGTTTATTTGAATAAAAAATATTTCTATTCTATTGGCTTTCTCGCTCGAAAATAAGGAGGAAACCTGCATGTCTGAGTTGATCACAATGTTCTCAAAGGCATCAAAGTGTATAATGTAATGTAAGTAAGTGCATATGACCAGTGATAGACGTAAACATACATAAGTATTTTATTTATTTCGGAAACAAACAAAAATCGCCTAATATATAAAACCTAATATGAAGTTGCGGGCCATAAGCCAGTTAGGTATTTTAATAAATCAAAATGTCCCAATTCTCGAAAATAAAATGTTATTGTAATTTTTTTGCATAATTATATTTCTCGACTTTGCAATTTCTATGCAAATTGTATCTTGATTAATTCAAAATGATTGTTGTATTATTTTAATAAATTCGAATAAAATTAAATCTAATATAGATTGAATTCAATAACGGTAAAAGTGTTACCGAATAATATAATTTATCATCTTTTCTTTATTTGATGAAAGTTAGAGCTTTATTTCTATCGCACTTGTTGGTAAGTGAGATTACAATCTAAAATTGAAACATATACTTATCTGGTAGAGTTCCTAGAATTAGTTTTGAAGCGGCAACCTATCTAGCAGAGCTCTATATTACTTGGGTGCGGCTTTGATGGTAGAGTGATAGCTACCCGCGGCCGAAGCCTCCCAAGAGGCTTGAGACAATGTTGAATTATAAAACGGGAATAGATTCTGGTTGATGTTTAACCGCGCGCTCTTAAACATCACTACCTCAGTGGAATTTGATAAAAATGATTTTGACTTTGACTATGTTCCTAGTTAAAGATTATGTAAATTAAAAATGTACCTAAGTAAAAATAATAAAAAGCTATAGCTAACTTAGTCTAACTACTGTGTTAAGGTCATGCTTGCATGGAGTGGTAGCTGAAATACTGGCTGCATTTCCGAGCGGAACAGCCATGCTGATTCTTTGCTCAAAAAATGAGATGGCAGTCTTTTACATGTCTTTTATTCAATGACAAAAGACAATGAGGTATTTTTATACCACGTTAAAGAAATAACGCTGAATATAGTATTAATTTTATTAGGATTACTAGCTGATGCCCGCGACTTTGTTCTCGTGGATTTAGTTTTTAAAATCCGTCGGGAACTCTTTGATTACCCGGGATAAAAAGTAGCCTATGTCACTCTCCAGGTCCTCAACTATACCCATGCAAAAATCACGTCGATCCGTAGAACTGTTGCGGCGTGATTGAAGGACAAACCAACAAACCAACAAACAAACAAACCAAGAAACAAACACACTTTCGCATTTATAATATTAGTAAGGATATAAGTAGATATACAGAAATAACTTTTATTCTAAACCCATATCATTTCGTATGTAAACTTAAGTATATTTTATCTAAAGAAAATATGTCTCTCTGTTTCATTAACTCCTTATCAATGCATGAATGTTAACGAACATTAAGATGAATTCGTCTGATAGCAGGTACGGATGATTAATAGCGTTATTAATGAGAAACTAGTTACAATTAATTATAAACCGACAACCTGTAATATCGACACAATTAGCGGTTGATTAGACCACCCCGTAGATACGATAAAGTTTATGTTTGTTGAAAATGATGCCGTTTGTCATCCATACTATCTTCGTATTTATCTCAACACACAGAATAGTATAATATGTAAGAGAACCTACAACAGCTGCAGTCCAAGACAGAATAACCTTTATCATTCTGCAAAAAGCTGTAGTTCTTAGAGATTTAAAAACTCTAATTCAGCATAGCTTTATGAAGTCTTAAAAATTAGTGACTCTTAAAAAAAAAAAAGTGTGAGCTCCGGCCTCCGACGCACGACTGGAGTTTACGCGCGACGCTATATCCCCTTATACACTGTAGTCTTATGGCTATAATATCCTTCTCTATGCGCGCGACTCGGGTCCGAGCGCGCCCCGACCGACTTTCGCTTCGGGGACCCGATCGCTACGCGCTCGGCTACCCGAAGCGAAAGCTCTTTCGCACGAAAACCAACCTTATTTACTCAACGTTAGGGTAGAAATTTCAACGTTGTGAAAAACGTAACGAGGTCATTGATAAATTGATTTTACTGCCCGGATTTTTCTCATACCGGGCTGCTAAAATCGATTCTTAAGGAGTAAACTCCAATAAACTCCAAAAATTATCTGTTACCACCGTCAGCAATTTCTTTGTTTGCCACATGTCGTGATTCCTACTTCCATGGTTTACCAGCTGGCGGTGACGGACAAAAATATCACCTACTTGCATACCACAAAAAGTACGTCCTATTATATACAACGCTCTAGTCAAACCCCATATTGAATACCTAGTCGAAGTTTGGGGAACAGCTGCAAAAACACATATACAGAAACTACAAATTATACAAAACTAGCTGATGCCCGTCCGCATGGAATTAGTTTTTAAAAATCCCGCGGGAACTCTCTCATTATCCGAGATAAATAGTAGCTCTCCCGGTCTGAGGAACCACTAATACGTACATCCATTACTATACCCATGAAAAAAATCGCATCAATCCGCTGTTCTGTTGCGACGTGATTGAAGGACAAACCAACAAACAAACACACTTTCGCATTTATAATATCAGTAATGCTTTATTATAACACTTTTTATAATTGTCAAATTTTTTACAATACTTATCCAAAGACAAAATTACGTGTCATTTACGTTTTGTTATTCCACTGTCTTTTGCGTTTTGTTATTCCATGTCAGATACGTTTTTGTTATACCACGTTTTATAGTGACTTGACGGAAACGCGGTCGAACGGGATAAAAAGTATCCTATGTCCGTCTCCTGGTTCTAAGCTACCTCTCCCTCCACCAATTTTCAGCCAAATCGGTTCATCCGTTCTTGAGTTATAAATAGTGTAACTAACACCACTTTCTTTTATATATATAGATAAACTAATAAAAGCTCTATATAAATACGATTATTTAACGCCCTCTAATAAACTATATAAAGATACAAAAATTCTAAACATTAGACAACTATATACGCTTAAAATCTGTATCCTCATCAGAAAAATCTTAACAGATGACATACATACCCAAATACGCTTTCTAAGAAAAAATAACACACACATTTTCTTAGAAAGCGTAACAAATTATCACTACCAAAAACAAGAACCAACGATGGAAAACGAAATATTTTGTTCGAAGGGGTGAGATTATACAACAACTTACCAGAATACATTGTTAACAGTAAAAGTTTCCCTATGTTCAAAAGACAACTTATTGAATATCTACGCAAAACCGCTCAGCTTATGTTAGTGTAATCGCTCCCCTACCAGTCTTGTTAGCATAAGAATATTTTATACTAAAGTTTTTTCTTACTACCTTCGAATCTGTAAATTTAACATCTCATAATTCATTTAATCATACCTTGTGATACTAACCTAGATGATAATATTTTGTACATATGTACTAACTAAAATATTAATGTGTAATTCTCAATGTAAGTGAACTATTGTGTTCTTTTTGAGTAATAAATGTCTTTAAACCGACCTAAGCTGAACCATGGAGTAGTAAAGCAGTCGTAATTTCTACTTATCCATGCGCTGAACGGGGCAAAATGTGTGTCGCCTGCACTTTTACATTTTGACATAATTGCATCTCTTTTACACTTAAACTGTAATTTTTATCCCTACTGTCCTTGCATGCTGTCACTCGTCGTGGTCGTCTAGTAGAAAGTACACAATAGGTAAATCTTGAGGTATCTTCTAGGATTTTTCACACTCTATGGTTCCACTTGTTTTCA
Organism: Oeneis ivallda; assembly: GCA_029955525.1. NCBI lineage: Eukaryota > Metazoa > Arthropoda > Insecta > Lepidoptera > Nymphalidae > Oeneis > Oeneis ivallda. Next base: position 16,204,452 of record JARPMR010000024.1, on the reverse strand, counting down.
ACGACGGGACTCGTTTAATGTTTGGCCACCTAGTGAGAGGTCTACCAAACTCTGTGCATTCTTGTACGAGGTCTCCTATTGAGCGGAACTAAAAGCGACCACACGAGTTGTGTTTGTCGGATAGTATGCCACACTTTTTTTTAATTTTTATGTAGTACCTACCCTAGTTACAAAATCGCGACTCTTTTTTGTAAAATGCGTCGCGATTTTGTAGCGCGTCGTGTGGAATGGCCCTGAGTCTTGTCTTGTCTAATTTTGTCCTTGTCCAAACCTTGTCTCTTGTCCATCGTTTTAGGTTCATTTCTTCGCTTATGGCTCGTGGTATCAAAACAAACTTGAACCAGCCCATAAAAATAACAGAAAAAGATCCAAATCAGCTTATACCGATGGGACTTTCCCATTGCGTTGATGTTAAAGTGGCGTAAAATTTATGTAATTGGTAATTAAACTAAAGGGCCTACGAACACGCAAGCGGGCTTGACAACAATTTTAGTTTTGATTTTATCAATTCATTTTTATCTTTATGTGATAAGGTAGGTTTATAATGATCTAGTGACTGACGACAGTTAATGTTGCTCGCGAACCCTGTTAAACGACTAGAGTAAGTCGCTGACTCGTGATAGTATTATTTTAACGCTGCCAGATTGCGTCTGAATGGCAGGAAAGAGTTGCTTGAACAACGTACTGACAAGGGTAGCAAACTTGTCCTAATAGTCTTTAATAATAATTTTACCTCCCTTGTGGGGTAAATAATGCTTTTCGTTTAGGTTATTACAAACACGTGACGATGGTAATAGAGCAAGATCCCAGTGCCGCCAGACCTAAGTTATTTTCTCAGCAATTATTTGTGTACGATAGAGTACTGTTCGAATGTCCTTTCAGTATATGCGTACTAGCTAGATTGTGCCGACGGCCAATTTCCAGATACCAGGTGCTAAAGGTAGGTAAAAACTAGAATAACTTATCTTAAATTCTCAGGGCTGATTTTCATATATATGTTTTAAAGAATATTGTAAAAATTAATAAATTAATACTGCCAGACGCTTACCGCCGGCGGTTACTTTAGCCAGACGCTTTGAAGCTCCCAAAAATATATATATATTTAAGTTAACTTATATTCTCAGTTCTGATTTTTATACATGATACTCAGGGAACTATTGCGATATTATCTGTAAGCTGCCAGACCTATTGGAAGGGTCAAACATCCCCCCAGACACACATTATGCGTCCCCATATGTATGAGCGCTAGAACATGATTCACTCGTTTAAGTGTGTGAGAGATAATATCATCATACTATAATATTATAAATGCGAAAGTGTGTTTGTTGGTTTGTCCTTCAATCACTCTGCAACAGAGCTACGGATCGACGTGATTATTTTGCCTGGGTATAGCTTGCAGAAGATATTGCAATAGTTCTCTCTCTCTAGATCCTAAGCTATACCCAGGCAAAAAATCACGTCGATCCATAGCTCTGTTGCAGAGTGATTGAAGGACAAACCAACAAACACACTTTCGCATTTATAATATTATAGTATGATGATATTATCTCTCACACACTTAAACGAGTGAATCATGTTCTAGCGCTCATACATATGGGGACGCATAATGTGTTTCTGGGGGGATGTTTGACCCTTCCAATAGGTCTGGCAGCTTACAGATAATATCGCAATAGTTCCCTGAGTATCATGTATAAAAATCAGAACTGAGAATATAAGTTAACTTAAATTATATATATTTTTGGGAGCTTCAAAGCGTCTGGCTAAAGTAACCGCCGGCGGTAAGCGTCTGGCAGTATTAATTTATTAATTTTTACAATATTCTTTAAAACATATATGAAAATCAGCCCTGAGAATTTAAGATAAGTTATTCTAGTTTTTACCTACCTTTAGCACCTGGTATCTGGAAATTGGCCGTCGGCACAATCTAGCTAGTACGCATATACTGAAAGGACATTCGAACAGTACTCTATCGTACACAAATAATTGCTGAGAAAATAACTTAGGTCTGGCGGCACTGGGATCTTGGACCATAAGCCCTCCCCTGTAGTTCGGGCTTACAAAGGTCATTTCGTATGTATGTGCTACACATCTTTGTGTCACATTGTGGCTAAATCTGTTGTACACAATGTCTGAACCAAACTAAATTGACAGGCCTTAATCTAGTGACATCCTTTTCCACAGGGAGCATTATGAAAGGGATAGCTCGAGATTTAGAGATAGTAATTATACAACAGATTAAGCCACAATGTATAATAATATTATAGCCTATTCAATAAGTCATGAGTCTAGAGATTCAAGAGTTTTCCATTAATTCCACCTTTCCACATTAATGTGTGCAACGTATTTTTAATTAAAATCAGATTTATTTTTAAGTAAATTATCAAACTTTTTGATTCATAGTAAATCACTTATCACTGACTTATTGAACAGACTACCTGCTCGACAACCATACGGCGAACATGCCAGTGGCGACAGTCAGTGGATAAATGGAAAGTGGAAACATGCCATTATGCAGATGACTGTCGCGGGTTAGCAATTAATATTTTTAATGATGACCGGTTCACACGTGTGAGTGATGGTGCGATGAAAATTGGAATGTGCCAAATTGAAAGTTATTGCCGTCATCTATCCAAAAGCTCGTGGGAATAGACCCCAGATGCCTTATATCGTGTCTTATTAGAAAGCCGTAGTAGTGATAAGACAAAATACCTACCTATATGAAATGGGTCTTGATATTATAGTCATCTATGTAAATTGTTTTAAGATTGTGGAGCATTACGAATAACCCTTGATAAAGTATAATATGATACGAGTACGATGGGGTTGTCATTGTATACAGTGTGTCCGGACACGAACTAGCGATATTTTAAATACATATAACAACTACTTTTAAGTACAAATACACTCTAAACTTGGGCCCAATCCACTTCCCCTCTATGTGGCAGCCATTTTGTTTTTTGTTGAAATATTCTCTAAGCGTGTACAAAAAAAATCATATCTCTCAAAGTTTTGGTCTTACTAAGATAAAAATGGGCTTATTCGAAGGGCAAAAATACTGGCCTACCGTCTACATTACAAAACAAAGTGAGTGAATCCTAGGAATAAATTGGGATATATGTATATATAAATGGGGAATAATAGGAATTTAAAACATCAAATTTACTCTCGGATAAGACTTATTTTACGTTGGTGAAATCGGCTCTTAGTCCAGCTTCAGGGCATATAAGAAATATTTCCCTCAAATGTAGAGGTAGGAGGAGTATTTTTGTTTGTCAGTCACGAAATCTTCCGAATCATAGTGTGGATAAGACTTAAGACTTTAATATTTTATTTTATAAGTTACACAGACCCCTGAGTTACTGCCCTTAAACACCATCGGAATGAATCCCTATAATCGTCCCCATTAATCTTGAGGTGAAGAAATGGCCCGCCTGGGTTAAAACTTGGGAGACCAATGATTTAAATAAATTACGTTTCATTTGCTTTATCTGCAGATCTGGAGGGTCAGCATGAGTTTAATAAATCTATCTACTTATTATATTTTTTTTTAAGACAGCTGGAGAGACATAACAGCTTCCCAACTCGTCTTCCTGGGCTACGATGATACAAATAATTAAGTAGATAGAACTAAAAATACAAAATAAATAAAAAATCGGTCAAGTGCGAGTCGGGCCTCGCTCTTTTAGGGTTCCGTTAAAAAAAAAAAAATATTTCCATGTACCCATGGAAATATAGTTGATTTAATTTTTTTAATTTAATTTAATTTTTATTATTTGTTGTTATAGCGGCAATAGAAATACATAATATTTGAAAATTTCATGTGTCTATCTATTACGGTTTACGAGATACAGCCCGCTGACAGACGGACGGACGGACAGACAGCGTAGGCTTAGTAATAGGGTCCCGTTGGTACCCTTTGGGTACGGAACCCTAGAAATTAAATGAACTACCTAACAATTAAATATTATTAAACAAGTTACAGTTTAGTTGTGGAGGACACAAGGAAAGTCCGGATACACTTAGAATTATATTTATTGTCTAAAACTTACAATTTTCTTTTCGCTCGATGTTAGAGACGAAGCCACATCCTAAAGCTAACTTACTAGCTAAAGCGTGTGACCCCGCCCGATGGTAGGTACGGTGTGTGAGAATCATGAAAGTTGTATGGTGGGAACTGGGAATCCATCGGGAACCTGAGCTGGTGTCTGATGATTTCGCTGATCGCCGGTGTCCAGAGAGAACGCGAATTGTGCTTGCGTCATCAGTTTCCCCTAGGGCTGTCGATTTGCCCTAGGGCTGGCACGTAACAAACAACACACTAAGCATTGACACATTAAATATAATTATAATGTATTATACGAGTACCCGTCGTGACTACGGTCCATGCAACTGGATCGAAATATCGACATTAAAATCGGCCAAGTGCGAGTCGGGCCTCGCTCTTTTAGGGTTCCGTTAAAAAAATTAAATTAAAAAATTTCCATCTACCCACCTACCCATTTTAATTTAATTTTTTTAATTAAATTTCATTTTTATTATTTGTTGTTATAGCGGCAATAGAAATACATAATATGTGAAAATTTTATCTGTCTATCTATTACGGTTTACGAGATATAGCCCTCTGACAGACGGACGGACGGACGGACGGACGGACGGACGGACGGACAGCGTAGGCTTAGTAATAGGGTCCCGTTGGTACCCTTTGGGTACGGAACCCTAATAAAAACAATTATCGTGGTACGTACTCGTATAATACATTATAATTATATCATTGAACCACGAAATAAGTCTAAAATCTTTAACACATTAAATGTTTACTATTCTTAGAAGGATTGAATTCTGGTTTTGAAACACTTAAACAACATTAACTTGTTTCATGGGCTCAAGTTCGTTCACACATTTACCAACCACGCCCCAAGCGAAAACTTTGGGATTTAAAAATCAGTAGAACTATTCAGTTCATTATCACAAGGCTTTGTCATCTTCCAAGGTAGCATACAGAAAAATCTAAACAAAGTAACATATTATATTATTATCTATAGTAAAAAATCTAGGTACCTTTCAAAATTTGTTCATAATTTTAAATAAATATGAAGAGAAAAATAATTGAAAGCTAATTTGAAAATAATAAAGTTCTAACACGCTGAAATTTTTGCTGAGCGAAGAATCACATCGTAAAAGGCTTTGAGGAAAATAAACGGTTTTACGCGTAGCTACGAGATAAGTAGAGAAGATAAAATTGCATTAAACTCATGTTCTACCTCGCTTCATTAACTGTATATTATAATAAAATTACATGTTTTATTAACTATGAGAATAATAATTTAGCCCATGAGTGCTAAAGGTAATATTTATCTTACTTTCTTTAGCGAAGAGTACCTAATTCAATCAGTAGTAAACTCGTTCACGATCGTTTAAATTGCGCCAAATGGCGTGTTATACAGAAAAGGAATATACATGTCTCAAGTCAAAGTTCAATGTGATGATAACGTACGGATTTTCATACACGGATATTATTGACGTGAATCCATTTGAACTCAGTCGATCGGAGTCACGCCACAATGGTTTCGCCGTGAATTGGACATTCAATAAATCTTAAGGTTGATTATACGGGTCTGCCCGCAAAATTCAAATTTAATTTGGTTTTCAGTCAGAATATCGACTTTGTGAGTAACTCACGTCCAACTCGATGTTTTGAATTTCTTAAACTTGTCAATTTCAAGTAAAGATTTTTATGTATACCTGTGAAGATGATAATTCCATTGGCGCAATTAGAATGCCATAAGCCTACTTTGTTGTATTAGTTTACAAATTGCGAAAAACCAAATTAACTTTGAATTTCACGGGCAGTCCCGTATAATCAACCTTAAGATTTATTTGTTACATTGAACAACACGTTAAAACACTCAAAAGCTTCCATACTCTTGAATGCAGTAGAAAAGCACTTGAAACTGCGAGCTTTAGTTTTAAGTTTTCTGAGTACTTGCATAATAATTGTCATTCAAGAAGTGTAACAAATCTAATTTATATATATATTTATACATAAATAATTTTGAATTTTCGAAAACACGTATAGGTATTTTTTTAATACTACGTCTTGTATTATTGTGATCATTTCTAACTTTCTTGTTATGATTTGCGTCCTTGACGATTATTGAAAAGATTAAGTGCCAATTACATCATCGCCGATACCTAGTCCTTTTTTTATTGTAAAAACTTTTTAACCGACTTAAAAAAAGAGGAGGTTCTCAATTCGTCGGAATATTTTTTTTTATGTAAGTATATATTCACCGTTTACTCGAAGACGCCTGAACCGATTTGGAAAATTCTTTTTTGTTTGCAAGGATATTATATACTTTCCAGGTCGTTCCATTTAAAGTTAATTCAAATCAGTTGAGCGGTTTTTAAAAATTATAATAGTAAAATAATCAAAGTATAGTTGAGGACCTGGAGAGTGGCATAGGCTACTTTTTATCCCGGAAAATCAAAGAGTTCCCGAGGGATTTTAAAAACTAAATCCACGCGGACGACGTCGCGGGCATCAGCTAGTTCGTTATAGTAGTAGTTAGTTGCATCTACTTTGTACGGTTTTTTAATAATAATTAAATTATTCATGTAGTAGAGCTGGTACTTTACAAGGTACCTTCAATAGTATTGAAGCAGTCATATTTCAAGTGAATTCCTAACACACTTCGAGTATTGACTTTCACTGTTTGAACTGTCATATTAAACGCTAGTTAAACAACAGACGCTCAATAGTGGAAGCGTTTTACGTTTCGAGTGTACTGTACTTATTACTAGTGGTTGATAAAATAATTAAAAGCTACTCGTAGATGACTGGCGCGACTTTTTCCGAGTAGAATTAAGGTTTTTTAAAATATCGTGGGAAAGTTGTGGAAAATCTTTGTTTTTCTGCAATAATGTCTCGAGCGACCTCGTCAGTTTATACCCTACTTACTCGTGAAATACAGATAATATCAAAAACTCATAAAATAACTTTAAATAAAATGTACCCGCTCAAGGCAAGCCTTTTTTACATTGAGTAACATTTCAATTTAATGCCGGCTTAAGCTTTAAAGCTCATCGAAAATTAATGGATAACGCAATAAATAATACAACAACGCATTACAAGCTTATGTCGTCGAAAGGCAAAACAAAACAATGTTGAGCTGATAGCTCAAGAGCATGTAGGATATGTTGATGAGCTGCTAAAAAATGCGAAACCTCGTACTGTTTTTCTACATTTCCTGTCTTCATAGACAGGGAATAAAATCTCATGATCAAGTGACAATGAATGATAGAAATCTGATGATGAAATGATGAATGAAGAAATCTCATGATTTTCCTGAAAACAACATTTATGATGCTTGCCACCTGTCGCTACTTGTTCAAATGCTAGTGTACTTGACTTTTTTCGATAACATTCACAGTTTAATAGTGTTTGCAAATTATATACTGATGGCAAACAGTATACAGATGGAGGTGAAGTGAGCAAAGTTATTAGGAGGCGCGCTACCTCGTCTTTTACTACTTTGAAGATGGCAGGAATTAGGTAACGACAGAATTTCCTCTGACAATTTTTATATTACATGAATCAGAATCAGAATCAGAATCAGAATCAGAATCAGAATTTATTTATTGCATTATACACTAGTAGTATACAAGAGATGGTAGGTACAATAGATTGTTGGCCGTAGTGTATTACCAATCTAATGGTGTGCAATAACAATAGAAAATTATACAATTAAATTTAAAAATTGGATAGTTCACAGTACACACTTAATTATATCGATAATAAAATAATATAATAATAATTAATATGTCAATTGTTTATCAAATCTAGTAGTGTCAATAATAATTTAAAATAAATAATAACACGTTACTTCATTGAAATTATTATTATCGATAAAATTAATTTCTTATTTTTGAAAATTAAAATAATAATAAAATAAAATAGAATATCTGAAGCACAAGGCATTGAAAAAAAGAAAGAAAACTGCTCTAAATAATTTTATGTATACCTACTCATTTCACTGTTTCATTAAAAAATTCCTCTAGTGTGTAGTAGGCCTTATTTATAAGCCAATTTTTCAAAGTTTTCTTAAACTTAGCTAAGGGAAGTTCCTTGATATCATCAGGTAAGTTATTATATAGCAAGAAAAGGGTAGAATTATTTTGCTATAATCCGCCAACAGAAAAAATCTGTATAATTTTTACACTACTCTCGACGCACGTTTCGCCCCGACACCGGAGCATCCTCAGGAGATGTTGACTCTACAACGATGCATTGTCTAGCCTAGACAATGCATCGTTGTAGAGTCAACATCTCCTGAGGATGCTCCGGTGTCGGGGCGAAACGTGCGTCGAGAGTAGTGTAAAAATTATACAGATTTTTTCTGTTGGCGGATTATAGCAAAATAATTCTACCCTTTTCTTGCTAATCATGGACTTCCGCAAAGTAACGCCTGCTTCTATCCAATAGTTATTATATACTCGAATGGCCATGATGTATGCACTTTTACGGTAAATATTACAACTTACAGGAGGCAAATGTAGTTTATCTTTTTGTCTACTAGGTCTTGTGCGCAATTCAGATTTTTTTGTGAAGAACTGATTATTGGTTTTTACAAGTAGACTTAATTCTAACAAGTATATTCCTGTAAGAGTAAGAAACTTTTTTTCTATAAATATTGGACGTACAGAATCCTCTCTTTTCTTATCATATAGTATTCTTAAGCATCGCTTTTGCAAAATAAACGTGCTTTGAACATTGACAGAGTTCCCCCAGAAAATGACACCATAAAGCAGAATCGAATAGACACTACTGTAGTAAAAGGCGGTGGCCACCGACGTGGAGGATACATCCTTTAGCATTGATAGGGCGTATATGCAACTGGATAATCTTTTGTTGACCTTATCAATATGCTCTTTCCAATTCAAGTGATTGTCCAATATAACACCTAGAAATGATGTGCTATTGGTTTCCTGGATTGGTAATCCATTTAATGTTAGATTTAGAGGTAGTGGCTGCTTCTTATAGTTCCTAACCTGCATGTACATTGTTTTGGATGGGTTAACATTCAAACCTATATTATGAAGCCAATTTTGTACTATTTCTAGCGAGAAATTGATTTCATTTTTATATTCTTCTACAGATTCTTTATTTCTGATAAACAGTAAAGTCGCATCGTCAGCAAACATGACACACAGGTGGTTTGTTAGTTCTGGCAAATCGTTCACGTAAACAAGGAATAGAAGGGGACCAAGTATGCTGCCCTGTGGGACTCCTACCCTAATTTGTTCATATTTGGACTCAAATTGTTGCAAAGTTTTGGAAGAATGATTAAATTTAGTAATTACTGTGGACTGCATTCTTTTATTCAAATACGATTGAAGAAGATCTGAGGCTATGCCACGTACTCCAAGATTATTTAATTTTTCTAATAGAACAGAGTGCCTAACACAATCAAATGCCTTTGACATATCGAGAAACAGCATAGTACAATCTTTTTTCCTGTTAATTTCTTCCCCTAATTTAGTCAGGATTGTGTAAATTGCCAGTGAAGTAGACCGTGCTTGGCGAAAGCCAAACTGATATTTATTTAATACTTCGATTTTATGGAAGAAGTCTATTACTCTGGTGTAGATAATTTTCTCAAAAATTTTAGAGAAGCATGGAAGCAACGCAATGGGTCTATAGTTATTGGGATCATTCTTTGGGCCTTTTTTGTGAAGTGGTTTTATTACCGTGATTTTGAGTTTGTCGGGGAAAACACCATTTTCGAGCATTAGGTTTGTTATATATGTTAAGGGTTCTGTAATAAATGGCATGCACGATTTTATAGCCTGAGTTGTAATTCCATCATAGCCACTGCTTTTTTTGTTTTTAAGTGTTTTTATAATGTTTACAATTTCGCTGTATTCTACTGGTTTTAAATATATACTGTTACACTGTTGTTTAATGCCCTCGTTTGAGTTTTTAATTTTGAACAAATTGTCTTGAGCTTGACTTATTAGGAAATTATTGAAAAAGTTTGCTATGTCTAGTGGGTTCCTTATTACATTGCTTCCATGTTGTAAATAATCTATAGTCTCCTGTGTATCATTATGTGTGGACGTATGTTGTTGAATTAATTTCCATGTAGACTTAGTTTTATTATCACTATTCATAATATAATTTTTATTAGTGATTTGTTTTGAAATATTGATTGACGATCTAAGTAATCTTTTAAATTTTTTGTAATGAAAATATTTAAATAGCTATAATATCCAAATTTCAGATGTAACTTCTATGAAATAATAATCATTCTGAAAATGTTTCAGACTGATTATTATTTCATAGAATTTACTGTATGTTAATCTTGACTCTAAATAAATTGACAACCAACCACACGCCGCTGGCTGGTCTAGTTTACTATTTACAGGGTTAGAAGAGCCACGTAATAAACTTTTAAGAGTGTGGCATAACGCCTAATTACGATATGGATTTCGTGCCCCTCTTTCTTGACAAAACAAAAACTCAACAAAAATAGTTTGCTCCACCTGAGATAAATAGCAAAATGTGTGCGAAACATGTATTTTTCTACTACTACTATCTAGAATTTTTTTACCAATCGTGTTTTTAAAACACCTAATCCAAGGATAAAGTTCGAAGTATCATTTCCCCAAATACTAAGGTGGTAACTTTAACAAATTCTGAGATAAATAACAATGACAAAATACCAAATTGCACTCTTAACACGTTCGCTGCGTCGACGATTTTTTAAAACTTCCCCCTGGTGCGTTACGGGGTTTTTAGGACCTGACAATAAACCAAAATACGGTGCGTTACGGGCTCTATCTTGCCCCGTAAGACTTAACTGATAAAAGTTGAATTTAAACTGTATTGTTCTTACGGCGACAATAGACATTTTACTCTGACGTTTGACATAACAATTGCCACAGACCTTATACTCATAACATCTCCCTTTTTAATTTTTTTTTTTTTTTTTACAGGGGCTTTGACCTGTCTACCATATTTTGTTCTCTTTATTCCGTCATCTTTACTTTCTTTAACATCTTCCATTCTCACTTCCTTCTCTGGACTGATCTTTTTACTACATACTGGACTTTCTTCCTTATCTTCTTGAATTTCTTTCTTAATTGGAGTTGAACCCTGTGACGACAGTATGTGTTGTCGATTTCTTCGGTATGTTGACCCATCTGGAGCTTCAACGATAAATGATCTAGGTTGTTCACATTCCTTCACAATCTCTCCAGATTGCCATTTTGCCTGTGGTGATTTTTTGAACATTATTTTATCTCCTTTCTTTACACTTGGCAAATTTTTAGCTTTTCTATCATAATAAAACTTTTGTTTATCATTATTTTGTTGTTTTATTTTCCTATAGATCTTATGACTCATTAATTTAGGTTGCAGATGTTTTTCAACGGTGGGTAGAAGTGTTCTGAGACGACGGGACATTAGTAACTCAGCAGGAGATGGTAGGTTATTTCTAGGTGTAGTCCGGTACTGCAGTAAAGCAAGATATGGATCATCACCTGACTCTGCACATTTTGTAAGTATGCGTTTTATTATTTTCACTCCTGACTCAACTGATCCATTAGAACGAGACAGGTATGGACTAGATGTTGTATGTGATATACTCCACGAATCTAAGAACTGCTGGAATTCATGGGAGTTATACGGAGGCCCATTATCAGAGTTAATTTTCACAGGAATTCCATGACGGCTGAATATAGGTTTCAGGGCATTTATCAGTGCTTTAGCTCCTGTTGAACTGACATTAGCAATTTCGATGTAATTTGAATAGTAATCTTCAACAACCAGTATGGTTTGATTTTTGAATTGTAGATAATCTATTCCAACCTTTTCCCAAGGAAAAGAACTTATTTTGTGAGACATTAATGGTTGTGGTGGATTAGCAGTTCTATGTGACAAACATGTTTCACAATTTTCCACACACTCCTGTATATCATGGGACATCAATGGCCAATACACAACTCCTCTGGCAAAATTCTTTGATTTTTCAATGCCTTGATGACCACTGTGTATAATTTTCAAAATTTCTGACCTTAATTTTGTTGGTATAATAAGACTGTTACCTTTCAATAACAAATTTCCGACAGAATGTATTTCATGACGACAGTTCCAGTAAGGTAAGACTAATTCATTAACTTCTGATTTTCTATCAGGCCAACCTTCTCTATAATATTTCTTAAGTAGCTGGAGACATTCATCAGTTTCCGTACCCTCTGTAAGCCACTGAAGACGTTCTTCTGAAACAGGTAAGTTTTTAACTAGCATGTTGACATGTATCATGACATCTTCATCCAACTCATCTTCACTGGACTCGGGTAAAGCTGCACGTGATAATGAGTCTGCTATGTACATTTTAGTACCAGGTTTGTATTCAACTTTTAAGTCATAGCACTGTATTCTCAGCATTAATCTCTGTAGACATGTTGGAACTTCAGCTAAAGGCTTTTTAAATAAAGTAATTAATGGACGATGATCTGTTTCAACAGTGACTATTTTTCCATAAATATATTGATGAAATCGAATACATCCGAACACAATAGCATACAATTCTTTTTCAATTTGTGCCATGCGTTTCTGACTTGACGTTAATGTTTTAGAAGCATAACAAATTGGATGTTTATCTTGAAGCAAGACTGCACCGACTGCTGACTGACTTGAATCAACTGACAAGACTACTGACTTTTTGACATGGTAGTGTGGCAAGACTGGTGCTTGACAAATAATATTTTTTAGACGTGAAAATGTAGCTTCATGACTCTCATTCCATGACCATTCACTTGACTTTTTTAATAACTGACGTAGAGGTTCAGTTTCCTCGGCCAAATTCTTTATAAATCCTCCCAGATAATTTAAAATTCCTAGAAATCTCTGTAGATCCTTGAGACAGACAGGAGACGGCATATCTTTGATAGCTCTGACTTTATCTGGATCAGGTGACACTCCATTTTGTGAAAATATATGACCTAAATATTTGACTTGTGTATGACCAAATTTACACTTACTTTTATTAAATTTCAGGTTGACTTCTTGAGCTTTCTTAAACACTCTTTGTAGGTTTTGGTCATGTTCTTGACAGTCCTTGCCATAAACTAGGATATCATCAGCATACACCATAACTCCAGGTAGTACACCAAATGTTTCAGTCATGATTCTATGGAATATTTCGGGGGCACAATTAATACCAAAAGGTAGCCTTTTAAATCGATAGCGGCCAAATGGGGTGTTGAATGTACACAACATTGAACTTTCGAGGTCAAGACGGATAACCCAAAATCCACTGCTGGCATCCAGAGTAGAAAAATATGAAGCACCATGGAGCTTAGACCGCACAATATCTATGGTAGGTATTGGATAATGTGATCTGCATATCGCTTCATTCAAGTTTCTTGGGTCAAGACAGACTCTTAGTTGACCATTTTTCTTCTCTACTAATAAAAGTGAACTCACCCATGACGTTGGCTCAGTAACCTTGGTGATGACATCCAGACTTTCCATTTGGTCCAGTTCTTTCTTCAGTCTCTCGTGTAGAGAGAATGGAATTTTCCGAGGTGGATCTATTTTTGGACGGACATCAGTATTGACAGTAATGTGACACTCACCAGGTAGACAGCCCAATCCATTGAATACAGACTTATACTTAGACAAAAGACTCTGTAAATTATTATTTTTATTAATATAATATGACTGAACATTACAATTATTTTCATTTGACTCTGACTGACAATATTTATTTTCATAAGACTGTGACTTAAAATTATTTTCATAACATGACTGGCAATTATTATTATTACTGACAAGACATTTATTATATTCTGACTTTTGACTCTGACTTTGACTAGTGACTAAGTTTGACTCATTAATCTGACAACCATTTGAACTTTCTATATTAAAGACTCTTTTAATAAGACCTAACTCTGAACATGTATTTTTACCTATGACAGTCGGAGAAGACACATTTGCTATAATAAAATTAATAGTTTTTGACTGAGGTTTATTATTTACATAATAAGAACAATGAAGCTTCTGCTGACCTAATATTGGTATACTATTTCCACAGTAAGAAGTGACTTTAGCTTGACAAGGTGAAAAATTTTCAACAATATTTAAAGACTGAAATGAATTATATGACATGACATTAGCATCACTTCCTGTATCTAGAATACACTGCACACTAATGTTATTAATTGTAAAATTAACACACCAATCAGAATTTGAAGATAGTGCTGAATTTAAATGTCCGACGAACAAATAGTTTGACTCATTACCTTCATCTGTGTTATCCTCAACTTGTACATATTTCACTTTTTTAGACTTACAAAAAGCTTCATAGTGACCTATTATCTTACACTTTCTGCACCTAGCATTGCGAGCTGGACATTTATACCGATGTACTTGACCACACCGAGTACAATTGGTTCTATTTTGAGGCTGTGTACTTGCCCTTGACCTAGACTGAGACGTTGACTGACGTTGATAATAGATATTAGTAGACTCTTTAAACTCAGTTGCATGTGCCTTCGCAGATACTATACTTTTTGACATATTTCTTGCCTTTTCTAGACTTAACTCATCCTCGAGTAAAAGTTTCTCCCGGACATGTTGATAGTTTTCATGCATATTTGTTATATAAATATCTTTTATCATTCTGTCCTCTAAATTTCCAAATTCGCACGACTTACTTTTATTTATTAAGGTGGTTAAAAAATCTTCTAAGGTATTTTTATTTTATTAAAGTGTTTACCTACACTTAAGGAAATATCAGAATAAATCAGAATAAAAATAGTAAAAATAGTAAAAATCATCAGAATAAAAATAGTAAAAAGCATTGTGGCATCTCTAGTTCCTAACGAGCTCCATTGCAATATGGGGTCTTGGAAAGTAGATCAATAACTGTAACGTGTTGCTACTAGATGTCGCTAGCAGTTGCTTAAACTGAGAAAGTAGATACATATCACTAATTTCGATGCTGACGTGTAGTTCGACCGTGGCTATAGTGTAAGTGGCTAACACACTCGGGCGCGTTTCCCAAGAGATGTGGGTTCGAATCCCGCTGGCTTCGGAATTTTTGATATGTGTTTATAAAATTTATTCTGATATTTCCTTAAGTGTAGGTAAACACTTTAATAAAATAAAAATAGTAAAAAGCATTGTGGCATCTCTAGTTCCTAACGAGCTCCATTGCAATATGGGGTCTTGGAAAGTAGATCAATAACTGTAACGTGTTGCTACTAGATGTCGCTAGCAGTTGCTTAAACTGAGAAAGTAGATACATATCACTAATTTCGATGCTGACGTGTAGTTCGACCGTGGCTATAGTGTAAGTGGCTAACACACTCGGGCGCGTTTCCCAAGAGATGTGGGTTCGAATCCCGCTGGCTTCGGAATTTTTGATATGTGTTTATAAAATTTATTCTGATATCTTCTAAGGTTTCATCTACTTTTTGTTTTGTTGTAAAAAATTTGTAACATTCATAGGTTATATTTCTTTTAGGGACAAAATACTCCTCAAATTTTTCTATGAGTTGACTATATGTAATTTTATCTATGTCGACGTTGAAGGTATTAAATATTTCCAAGCACTCACTGCCGATGAAATGTAATAGTACTGCTACTTTTCTTTCATCTGACTCCTCCGAGATGGCACTTGCCCTCAAAAATATGACGAATGCTTGATACCACTTCTTCCAATTACTGGACAGATTCCCTTGTAGGCTCATAGGTTTTATATTGCCCACAATGTTAAGCCTTTTTGCTGACGACATAACCTCGTCTTCCCGCTCGCCACGCGGCACCTTTTTTGACTCCGACATTTTTGACTTTCACTACACTTCTGACACCATGTATTGTTCTTACGGCTGGGTTATAATAGATTAATGAAAATATAGTGAAAACTAGGTATAATATTATGTAAGACTTTAATTATTATAAAATATATATGAGACTTGACATGACGCGGCAAAGGTGCTAGATAATAGACAATAGACATTTTACTCTGACGTTTGACATAACAATTGCCACAGACCTTATACTCATAACATAAACCTTGACGACTTAGTATAACAGTTTTTAGTTCTAAAATACTGTTAGGTCATAAGATAAAGTATTCACAATTGGCACAGTTTGGGGATCTGTCTTTTATATTAGAAGTTATAAGCAAAATTAGAAAAGAGGCAGTTTAAACCTCGCAACGCACTGATTTTAGGGTACAAAACGTTGCAAAATAGTGATGGGAACTGAAAAATCTATAAATTGTAAAAAGTAGTTTATTGAAAGGCAAACAGGTAAATATATAACAAAATTGTGCTCGAACTCAGTCAGTTTTTAACTTAAAATTTATTTATTTTTAAAACAACCTTTCGAAAAGTAACTTATGTTGAAACTTATGAAACACTAATTATAATATAAAAAACTTAAAAAATTTGATAAACGTCTTTTTCCTATGTTGTTGGAACCAAAGATGGCATTCTTTGATTACTTATTACAATAAAATAGGCTGTAATCAAAGAGTGCAAAATAAGAAATTTAATATCTGATTTATAAAAAATAACGAGAAATAGGTACCATGAATCATCACAGTGAAAAACTTGTCCCATTCGCAAATCATTGTGATCGAAATTCGTACTTACCTTTCGCTGTGGTAGCTATGATAGTTTCTGGGCTATATATTGATGGGACGAGTTGCGAATGGGACGACTTGTGAACTATTAACTACCTATATAGAACATGCTATTGATTATTTTAAGCATGCTTCTCTGTATAGCAACTCAAACACATTGGTTTCGCACAAGCAACACACTCCGTTAATATTTTTATGATAGTTTTTAGGTTATATATTGATGAGACGAGTTGCGAATGGGACGACTTGTGAACTATTAACTATATAGAACATGCTATTGATTATTTTATCCTTTATCGACTAAGCACATCACTGGTATCGAACGCAGCGCGTGCGAAGGCGCGGCAGGCGTCGCGGGGTACGGGGTCTTTTGGCCCTATAACCGCACTGGAGTAATAATTTTAGTCTCTGGTGCGGGACTAGGTGGAAATTGGCCTGAAAGTAGGTAGCTACGGATCATTATTCCATTTGACGAAGGAAAAATATCTATGTATCTATCTTTTTCCTACTTCAATAGACGGCGAAGATACCTTCGCCGCACTGAATGAGAGAACAGCATTTTTGGCGTCCGCACGGAATGAAAGTCTCGGTCGGGGCTCTGTCAACCTCGCAACGCACTGAACGTGTTAATAAGCTCCTCTTAGAAAGTTTCTACCGGTTCTCGAGCCACAGTGAATACAATCCGCGTCATTTATTATTTATAGCTTCATTATACTGAGGGTTTACATTCTAGAAGACAGAATAGAATATATGCTACCATAAATTTAAATATGAACAATAATTTCACAGTAAACTAGTTTTCTTTCACTTCGTTCAAGAGAGATCGTGTTCTATGTCAACCAGATGTCAACCCTTTCAAAGATTTAGGACCTGGTATTTTTCCAGCTGTGGACATGGATAAAGGTCACCTACCAATGCAAACAACAAAGCATTCTATGGGTGCTTAACGTCGTTCACGTAAATTAATATGTGTTCATTTTCCTTCACGCTATGCATGCCTTTACTTTACTGTGGAGCAAATAGGTATTCCATGAATTAAATGGAAATTAATCTGTGCACGAGTTCGCACTAATACCTGCCAGCTTTGTACAGGTAGGCGTAACCCAATTACCTGTGGCTTGAACTTGAATTGAATACTTAAGTAAGCCAGTGTTTGCAGGAATTATTTATCGAGCTCCTTAACTTACTAAGCTGACACTCATTGTTCGAAGAGTTGATGATCATTGGGGTCCCAACTCCCAAGGTGTTGGAGTGGTGAACCCGTACCGGGAAGCGCAGTATCGTCAGTCAAGGTGGACCGACGACTTCAAACGAGTTGCAGGGAGCCGCTGGATGCAGACGGCGCAAGACCGAGGCCCATGGAAGTCGATGCAAGAGACCCTTGTTCAACAGTGTACGTCTATCGATTGATAAAGAAGAAAAAAATCCTACTTAATATCTTACTTCCTACTAATATTATAAATGCGAAAGTTTGTGAGGATTGCTGGATGGATGGATGGATTGTTGCTCCTTCAGGACACAACGAATGAACCGATTTGGCTGAAATTTTGAATGGAAATAGCTCATACCCAGAATTAACACATAGCCACATTTTGTCCTGGAAAATTAAAGAGTTCTCGCGGGAATTATAAAACCTTAATCCATGCGGACGAATTCGCAGACATCTACTAATTTGTGGCGGACATCACCTAATAAAAAATAATTTGATTCTAGGCTAGGATCTCTCGAATTATCGGCATTATATGCGTTTTAGCCAATTAAATATCAGTTTCTTAAACGGTCAAGGAAAATAAAGAGAGAATCTGCATGCCTGAGAGTTCTCCAATAAGCTCTCAAAAGTATATGTCGTCAGCTAACCCGCACTTGGCCAACGTGATTGACTATGACATCCAT
This sequence comes from Oeneis ivallda, assembly GCA_029955525.1. NCBI lineage: Eukaryota > Metazoa > Arthropoda > Insecta > Lepidoptera > Nymphalidae > Oeneis > Oeneis ivallda. The sequence goes on along the minus strand of JARPMR010000024.1, from coordinate 16,185,901 downwards.
AAAGCATAGAAGGTGAATTTCCCATTAGAACTTGAAAATAAAAGAAGGCTTTATTAGTATGTAGTTGTATTTAGGTACACATCGATCAAGTTTTGGTCTACTGCCAAATAGGTACCTACTTGTTGTTTGATTTAAGTAAGTAGAGCACATGAGTAAGTAAAGAAATTCTTTACTCATGTGAATGGAATCTCGAGAATAATGAGTGGAGTCTTGAGACTAAAGAATTGAATCTTGAGAAGAAAGAACTGGGGATAATTAATTCGGTAGCTAAGGTGGAGGTGAGAGGCAATTTAAGAACATAATACAGATGTATTTTAGGCCCGAATCTTAAAGTATTCAAATTCATTTATTTGCAAGATTGTTTTTTAGGTATATAATTATGGCCTTGTGCAATGTTCTCTGCTCCAACCTAAAGAGTAAGTAGCATGCAAAAAAAATTTAAAGCGTTAACAACTATACATATTTTGACACTTTAATTTAAATAATTAGAAAATAATGTTACTAATACAATTATAAATAAATAATACAACAATAAATATTAACACTCTCACCGCCATACGTATATAAGGTTTTTACAGTGCAGCAGGCCATGTGGGCGGCGTGCGGGTCATGCGATTTCTTTCAGCTCAGGCCACGCTTGCGCACTTTATTCTATTTGGCGCGATAGTTGTGGTTTGCCAGCCGCCCACATGGCCTGCCAGTTAAAATTCAAAAAAACCGATAGTGGCTTGCTAGGCTCGAATTTTTGTGGGCCGCCGGCAGCCCACGTGGCGGTGAGAGTGTTGAATAATAAACTGCATAATTATGATCCCCGTTCACAGAAGTGACATAAAATACTTGATTGTAAGGGCCACTTTATTTGTCAACATGTTCACACTAACACTAGATTGGTTACCTTCATGAAATTTTAATAATTACCAAATCATTATAAATTACAGTAAACTAAGATTTGGTCTTTTTAAAATCCCACAGGAATCCCACAATTTGGGGCATAAAAAGTATCCCATCTCCATCTCCAGGATGTAAGGCTCTCTCTGTAGTGCCAATCTGAATTCGTGAAGATCGTTCAGGGCTCAATAAGCCGTGAAAACGTAACAGACAGATCGTAATATATTTATATTACGATCACATGCAGAGATATTTACATTACAGAGATATTTATCCCGGATATAATAAAGGTTCCTTCGAAGCAAGGATAAAAGTTTAAAAACTGTAACCCGACTACGGGAAATTGGATGTAACATATCCTTCATAACGATTTCGTTCGTATATAATGTAGCCTATGTCACCCGGACCATCACAACGAATCGATTGACACCTTATTCATCAAAAGCGGCTCGGTAGTTTATTCTCTACAGTGGAACATACGTAAACAGTCACATAGATTTGTCTAGTGGGAGACTTTGGTCGTGGCTAGTTACCACCCTATCGTCAAAGATGTGCCGTTCAGCCAAGCGATTTAGCGTTCCGGCGTGTAGAAACCATTTAGGTGTATGGGTTGAATGTTCACTGCCATACCCCTTCCAAGTTGCCCGCTACCATCTTAGACTGCATCACTTAACTTACCATCAGGTGAGATCGCAGTCAAGGACTAGCTTGTCAATATCATCGAATAAAAAAAAAGAGATACATACAAACATACATACATAGACTGCTAATATCATATCCCTTCCTTTTTGCTTTCCCATAGTCGGAAAAAAATGAATAAACTTTTGATATTTGCGACAGTATAATAACACTTAACAGAGGTGCAATTGTCTTAAAGTTATTCCATTGATCGTAATCGTATTCGATGACATTATTGTCTTAGGAAAATAAACCATAACAGCATTGAATTAGAGCTCAATATCGTGTATGCATTCTTATACGTTAACGAATGTACGATACGCTCCACAACGCTCCATATTAAAATCGGTTGTACTGAATTTGTGACTTTAAATAAATACAGTCAAGGATTATTTTACTTATACGGTAATGTCGTCGAATACGAATACGATCAATGGAATAACTTTTAGACCATTGGTATCCAGATTGCCTTTGGCAGAGAGATAGATGGCTTCGGGAATATTCCGGAGTTCTTATGGGAAGTGCGGAAGAAGTCACCTTAGCTTAGGGCCGATTTCACCAACGTAAAAAAAACAATTATTTATTTCACGTAGGTCAACCTGTGGCCCTTATGACACGTCATGACTCTACCATCGGTTTGGAAAGCGGATTCTGCTGAGAAGAGCCGGCAAGAAACTCAGCAGTTGCTCTTTTCAAAACATAACTTTACAAAATTATTATAATAGGCCTTTACCTATGAAATTGCCGTTTTGTATGCAATAAGTGAAAGTACTTATTTTTTCAAACTTTTTTATTTCTGTTATTCGAAGTAATCACCCATGCAATCGACGCATCTTTGCCAACGCATTGGCAGTTTATTGATGCCCTTCTTGTAAAAATCAGCTGGACGGGAGGCAACAAACTCTTCAAAGAAATTTTGTACTGCCTCTCGGGAATTGAATTTTTTACTCACTAAAAAGTTGTCTAAATTTTGGAAAAAGTAATAGTCGGTAGGTGCAAGGTCTGGTGAGTATGGCGGATGAGGGAGAGCTTCCAACCCCAGCTATTGCAGCTTGGAGACTGTCTGTTGCGCAGTATGTGGTCGCGCGTTTTCGTGAAGGAGCAGTGGGGACGACCGATTGACCAAAGCTGGTTGCAGATGTGCAAGCTTCTCCATCATTCTCTCCAGTTCTTCACAGTACACATCTGCATTAATGCTCATGCCGTTTTGTAAAAAGCTGTGGTGAATCACACCCGCACTAGACCACCAAACAGTGACGATCACCTTTTTAGGGGTCATTTTTGGTTTAGGGCATTGCTTTGGTGCTGAACCAGGGTCTAACCAACTTGCTGAGCGCTTTCGATTGTCGAACAGAATCCATTTTTCGTCGCACGTAACAATTCGTTTCAAAATTCCTTCATTTCTTTGCCTGTTGAGCAGCGCAAGGCAGGTCTCGACGCGTACGTTGCGCTGGCGATCGTTAAGGTCGTGGGGCACCCATCTATCAAGCTTTTTTACCTTGCCAATTTGTCGCAAATGGATCAATATTGTTTTGATGCTTACATCAAAAGCTGCTGCTAGCTCAGCTGTAGATTGAGTTTCGTCAGCTTCCACAATCGCTTTTAATTCATTATTGTTAACCAAAGTCTCCGGACGACCCCGAGCTTCATTTTTCAAGTCAAAATTTCCAGAACGGAACCGGGAAAACCAATAACGGGTTGTGCGATCGTTTGTACAGTTCTCTCCGTAAACGTTTTTGATGTTACGGGCCGTTTGTGTCGCGTTGGTACCACGACGGAAAGAACTCATATTCCATAATTACACGAATTTTTAAAGTATCCATTATGACGAAAAATGTTCAAATGTAATGAAAATACAACGCTAATCAAAAAACAAAAGACTGAGTTTGTAAATAGAATGTCATGGTTTTAAAACAAAATTAATTTGAATTTAGAATACAGAGCCATTACAAACTTTTTTTTATTTGAAATGACCAGTACTGAAGAAAGGCAATTTCATAGGTAAAAACCTAATATACCTAGCTTTACTTAACATTGTAATATGTAATTACACTATCTTATGGGCAGCTGGATGGCCAGCCGATTTCTCCCATGCAACTTTGTCATTAAGAAAGTTATTAACTTTGTCATAACCGCGACTTAGTGAAAAAAAAGTCTTATCCGAGCGTAAAGATATATTTTGGGCAGATTTTTAATACAAAAACTGTCAGAATGCCAAATTTATTCCTGGGTTAAACGTCACTCGAAGTTGGTGAAAACGGAACTTAATCTAAAACTAACATATTTTGGTTATTTGCAATCGTAATGCTACTAAGATAACATTGTATCATCCATCACTTCACTCGGAACCTAAATATTATGGTCGTGACTCGACAAAGCCGGCTACGAGGATCGGTCATTTCCTTAACCAAAGCGATAAACGTAAGTAATTTATCTCTCTTTAATTCAATTAGCGACCACCCAGGCACAGGGTTTTATTTTCACGCGCCCAACTTTAATTAATTGATATTGATATTTTATTGCTATTATTGAACCTATTCCTATTAGATTATGTCTTTATATAGGGTTCCGTACCCAATAAGTGTCTAAGTTCCTAAACGCTATATGTCCGATCGTCCGTCTGACATGGAAGTGCAGCTTCAGCTGTAATAGATAATAATAAAATCACTTGCATAGAATACGTTTTAATATGGCTAATATTAGGATACGTAAAATGTTAAAAATCTAAAAAGAGTATATCTAATTACGTCGTTATTCATTTCAGCTCTACCTGAAGAACGGTAATATAATAAAGTTTCTTAGATTGTAGTACATAGGTATTATAGGCAGCAGTAAAACAAATCAAAAAATCGGCCAAGTGCGAGTCGGGCCTCGCTCTTTTAGGGTTCCGTTAAAAAAATTAAATTAAAAAATTTCCATCTACCCTCCTACCCATTTTAATTTAATTTTTTTAATTTAATTTAATTTTTATTATTTGTTGTTATAGCGGCAATAGAAATACACAATATGTGAAAATTTCATCTGTCTATCTATTACGGTTTACGAGATACAGCCCGCTGACAGACGGACGGACGGACGGACGGACGGACAGCGTAGGCTTAGTAATAGGGTCCCGTTGGTACCCTTTGGGTACGGAACCCTAAAAATGCGTGAGTGTCGTGGAACTAGTGGAACACTCGGTTGGAACGAAGTGCCTTTTAATAATAAATTAATAATAAAAATAAATAAAATAAAAAATAATAATCCTATAATGGTATGTGTGTAATATGGCACGTACGAGACGTGACCATACGGACCTCATAGCATATTTAATTCCGCAATAACAAAACCTTGTAATTTATTTCAACAAACTTATAATAATATTAGTTCAGCAACTTTTGCACGTACGTAATATCCAAGCACATCTCTCCCCACCTTTATTTATAAAATTAATTAGTATATAAGATCTTTTGTAAATACGTAATATATGTCACTACCATTAGACACTGCAGTCTGTGTTTCTTTATTCCCTCAACGACGCCCCTCTGCAAGAACACGCTGTTACGGCAACCATTGCTGTAACGCAACAGTGGTGACCCCGACGTGATTCTGCTCTCGACGTGATTCTGCTCCCGACCGTGATAAAACCTCAACGTGATTCTGCTCTCCGACGTACGAAGCAGTGATCCTCAACCGAGTCATCCGACGCGTTCATCCGACGAGATCGTACCCAACGTGTCCAACCAACCAACGAGATCGGCCAACACATCAAGACATCCTCATCATTGTGAGTCATATTTTTTCGTCATCATGGCTCGTCAAACACCTGTCAAAGGTTTCGGCGCTGGCAACTCTTCAGACGAACAACTCAACGGCAGCACAGACTTAGTGGCATCAATATCAATAGCAGAGAGGATTCCGCAGTTCTAGACGGATTCACCGCGACTTTGGTTCTCTCAATTTGACGCGATTGTGGCTCCACAGAAACAAGGCGATGAATACAAGTTCAACGCGGTCGTATCAAAATTACCAAAAGACGTCATCCATCAAGTCAGCGACATTTTAACAAGTCCGCCTTCAGAGAACAAATACCACTGCATCCGGGAACGACTCATCAGCTGTTATGAAGAAAGCGAACATCGGCGATTCCATAAGCTTTTGTCTGAGATGGACCTCGGAGATCAAAAGCCATCTCAACTATTAAGAAGAATGAAAGAAGCTGGCTGCGGCAAGATTAATGACGACACACTACGTTTATTATGGATGAGACAACTTCCTCCATCCGTAACCTCCGTGTTAGCGATTTCCGAAAATTTGGCACTGGACAAGCTAAGCGAAATGGCTGATCGCATCTACGAGAACAGCCGCTGCAACACGAACATATCGTCTTCGGCATCAGCTGACATAAATTTAATCACCCAACTGACGTCACAAATTGCAACGATGCAGTTAGAAATTGCAGCGCTACGCAATGACCGCTCGCGAACAATGCATCGACGCAGCAGTTTTAGTCAACCTCGGTACAATAGACCTAGGTCAAGTTCACGCCTGCATTCACGATCGGAACAACGAAGCAATTTTTGTTACTATCATAAAAACTTTAGAGGCAAAGCTCGAAAGTGTGAAAAACCCTGTTCTTGGGTGAACAAACATTCGGAAAACTAGATTCAGCACAGCGTGTGGCGAGACTCTGTGCTATTCTTCCCTCAAATCGCCTAACGATTACCGACTCTAACAGTGGTTATCGATTCCTCGTGGACACTGGGGCGAACATTTCAGTCATTTCAAAGCCATCACAGAGCTCAAAAAAGGCAAGCGAGTTGAAATTATTTGCCGCCAACGGAACCATTATCAATACGTATGGAGAACAAACCCTAACCTTAAATTTGGGGTTACGCCGCCCATTCATCTGGACCTTCGTTATTGCCGACGTCAAGATGCCTATATTAGGAGCTGATTTCCTAGACCACTACCGACTTTTGGTAGACATACACGGGAAAACTTTAATCGACAAAACGACTGAAATCAAGAAACCAATGAATTCTATACGAGTAAATATTCCGTCCGTCCGCTCCATCGACTACAACTTATCCGCTCCTCTCAAACAATTACTGGAAAGTACGAAAGTATTACAAGGCCAACATCGATGAAAGGACCTACGCAGCACAATGTTCAACATCACATCATCACGGAAGGATTTCCAGTATGCGCCAAAGCTCGCCCACTTCCTCCTGACAAGTACAAAATCGCCAAAAAAGAATTTCAAGAGATGATGGAGATGGGAATTTGCAGACCATCCAGTAGCCCATGGGCCAGTTCATTGCACATGGTAAAAAAGAAGAATGGTGAATGGAGACCTTGCGGTGACTACCGCGCCCTAAACAAGATTACTGTTCCAGACAGATACCCGTTGCCAAGGTTACTGGATTTTACATACATCGCAAACGGGAAAAACATATTTAGCAAAATCGACATTAGGAAGGCTTATCATTCTATACCAGTAGCGGAACCCGAGAAAACCGCGATCGTTTCACCGATCGGTTTATACGAATTTTTAAAAATGCCCTCCGGTTTACGTAATTCAGGACAGACCTTCCAGAGATTCATGGATTCAATATTCCGAGATTTGGACTACGTTTTCATTTTTGTCGACGACATTTTAATCGCAAGCAAGTCCGAAGAACAACACTACAATCATTTGGAAACAGTTTTCAAGAGATTGCAAAAAAATGGTATTACAATCAACATGAACAAATGCGAGTTCGCCAAACAAGAACTAGATTTTCTTGGTTATCATATAACGAGCCAAGGAATGAAACCAACACAAGAAAAAATTCAAGCAATCACCGATTATCCCAAACCCAAAACTGTGAAGGAACTTCGTCGTTTCCTGGGCATGGTCAACTTTTACAGACATGCAATCAAGCAATCCGCCAATCATCAAGCTCCACTCAACATATTTTTAATAAATTCAAGAAAGAACGACAATACGCTGATTAAGTGGAACGCAGAGGCCGAGCGTGCTTTTCAACAATGCAAGCAAGATTTACGTGATATTGCAACGTTAGCATTTCCTGATGAAAACGCACCGATCGCAATAATGACCGACGCTAGTTTAAAATGCGTCGGCGCAGTTTTACAGCAAAAAGTCAAGCAAAAAGGGATACCTATTGCATATTTTTCAAAATCCTTATCGGATACGCAAGTCAAGTATTCAACTTATGATCGAGAGCTACTCGGAATTTATATGGCGGTAAAACATTTCCGACGACTGATAGAAGGTCGCATTTTTACAATTTACACCGACCACAAACCATTGGTGCACGCCTTCGACAAGAAGCCGTCACTAGATGACACTCCGAGGAGAATAAGATATTTGGATTTTATATCACAATTTAGCACCGATATACAGCACGTAAGCGGGAATCCCAACGTAGTGGCTGACGCCTTATCTCGAGTTGTGGAAACTATCACGTTACCCACCGTTATCGATTATTCTGAGCTAGAAAAATACCAAGAGGGTGACATCGAGCTACAGCAACTCAAACAAAATAGGTCATTATACATGACGCGAGTAGCAGTACCCAATACAAATAGCAAGATTTATTGCGACATTTCTACCGGAATTACGCGACCATACATTCCGAAGCAACAGATCACAGAGAGATTCAACAGCAGAAGGTTACGCGTTCAGGACGCATATCTCGTCCTACAGTTCGTTTTCAACAATGTTAATTAGTAGTAGTTTTTCTTTCCTTTTGATGTATACGTCATTTTCCCTAAAGGGGGGAATATCTATGGCACGTACGAGACGTGACCATACGGACCTCATAGCATATTTAATTCCGCAATAACAAAACCTTGTAATTTATTTCAACAAACTTATAATAATATTAGTTCAGCAACTTTTGCACGTACGTAATATCCAAGCACATCTCTCCCCACCTTTATTTATAAAATTAATTAGTATATAAGATCTTTTGTAAATACGTAATATATGTCACTACCATTAGACACTGCAGTCTGTGTTTCTTTATTCCCTCAACGACGCCCCTCTGCAAGAACACGCTGTTACGGCAACCATTGCTGTAACGCAACAGCAAACGAAGGCGACAAGTGTCGTGGCGGAAAATTCTTACACTTTTTCGCCTAGCCTCCATCTGCCAAACCGTCCTAAAAGGAATTTCGTTTATTAGGGTTCCGTACCCAAAGGGTACCAACGGGATCCTATTACTAAGCCTACGCTGTCCGTCCGTCCGTCCGTCCGTCCGTCCGTCCGTCTGTCAGCGGGCTGTATCTCGTAAATGGTAATAGGTAGACAAATGAAATTTTCACATATTATGTATTTCTATTGCCGCTATAACAACAAATAATAAAAATTAAATAAAATTAAAAAAATAAATTAAAATATTTCCATGGGTACATGGAAATATTTTTATTTAATTTTTGTTAACGGAACCCTAAAAGAGAGAGGCCCGACTCGCACTTGGCCGATTTATTTATTTATTTATTTATTTATTTATTTATTTTAGGAAAATCAACAGCGAATTTTAGTAAAATTAGACTTAAAAACTAGAGACAAATTATATGGCCAATTACAGATTTTCTCAAAAAAACAATTAGAAAATAATTAGTGAAATGGGTGTGTATGTGTGCTCGTAAGTGTGTGTGTGTGTGCTGGTATGTGTGTATGTGTGTGTGTTCGTTAGGCTGTGTGTGTGGCCTGTGCTTTAGGAATTGATCTGTGAGTGTGCATGAGTGTTACGTCGAAATACATATTATCAAATTGTTGTTAAATGTGTCGCTTGAATGTCTTTTTTGAGTAGCGGAAGAGATCAGTATCGGAGAATTTTTTTGTTATATGAACGTGTAATTCTAGTCATGGTTGAGTTTTTAGTGTAATGTTTCCTTTTAAAAGGATCGTTTCGTTCCAATAAAAACAATAAATTTCTTTCCAATAAATTAATTATCGTAAGAGAGGTTAGCGGTTAATCATATTAAAATACTTATTAAAATATTTTTAAATTAGTAGATACTGAAATTCTAGCAAAACATAGAAAACTGGTTTGTTTCATGTTTTATTTTAATCCGATGACAAGATGCCCTTGGCTACGATATCACCTAATGATAAGTGACGATGCAGTCTAAGATGGTAGCGGGCTGACTTTGACATATAAATATGGTTTATATTTATTAATTCCGTGGGTTTACCACATCGTGCGGCGCGGTGCCGGAACGCTAAATCGCTTGGGCAACAACCAAGGCACAACCACAGTATAAGGACACATAATAATATATGACCTATCCTTACTCTGTGGTACAACCAACTACTTAGTGGTAATCAGCCGCGGCCTAATCCTTCCACCATGTTTGGAATTTGGAAGAAATAATCCGTACATTAAAAAGTAAAAGTTAATAAAAATATAAAAAAAAATCATCAAACCACTGTTAAGTGTTACAAATGTATTCATTTAATCATTACATGCTTCGTTAGAAGACCAATTAGGTGCGGCATAAAATTTAATGTTTCAATTAAGAGACACGTGAATTAACAAAAAAAAGATAAGATGATAATTACTCACTCACAACATCCACGAATTCATATTATTTTTTACCATATTCATATGTATTTAGAAGCTTTTCGCATAATTTTATTTAAAGTAGTGACTGTCTACTTATATGTAAAATACATATATAATTATGCGAAAATATGTCCGTCCGATACTTTAATATTAATAAAAGACACATTAATAGATGTCTTACAATCAAAGAAAAAAAAAGTAGTTTCGTCGTCATCGCAGGCATTATTAGTAGAATTAATAACGGATATTAACTAATTAATTATTTAATATCCGTTTGTTACCTTTTACAAGGTTCAACCGATAGCTTGTTTTGTCTCAGGGGAAATAAAAAAATCCTCAGGATTAAAATAAAATGAAAAAACCCAAACCTACGTAAATAATTCTCATCACATCTAGGTAGACATTTATAGCATTCCGACTCTATCATATCATTATTCGGATGCCTAAAAAGAACTAGGTAATATTTAAGTTTCGTAGGTGGAGACTGATTCATGCTAGCGATTTCTATGTATAATTCTATTCTATTCAGAGTTTCCACTTTATTTGTGTACAAGTCATATTTTAAAATGAGTATTTGATTTGAATATTAGTTTCAATTCGATGCCTTACACTAGCGGCACGCTATGATGGCCGGTTTGACGTTTGTCCGCTCATGAAGTTCCGTATTAATTGATAAACGACTTTGAAGGAAATAATTGTATTACTTTATTGACGATAGTGATGTGCAGAGATTCATAAATTTTATCGAATGTAGTTTTAGGTTTAGGACTCAAAATTTATTTATTAAATTGATTTCTAAAATGTATACAAGTGTAGAAAAATCAGTTTGCACCATTTAAGGGGTGAATGTACTTGTGAATATGAACAATTTTCACTATGTGGACAAACCTCTGAAATCGCAAAAAAATATCAGCTGTTTAACTAACCTAACCATACTGTAGGCCGTTCTTGGAACGATGACACAGCAGCATCTACTTCCAAAGTTCCTGTAGGAAAAGGATCGCGACTTATAATTTGTCACGCCGGAACCATCAACGGGTTTGTCGAAGGTTCTCTCATGGCTTTTGCGTCAAAAACCACTGGAGACTATCATGAAGACATGAATGGAGAAAAGTTTACTGAATGGTTTACCTCAATGTTGTGTAGCCTCCCTGAACCATCTATTATAATTATGGACAACGCCCCATACCACTCGATGCAAATTGACAAGCCACCTGCCCAATCCCAAAAGAAAGCTGATATCGTCGCATGGCTTCGTAAAAATGGCGTAGATGCAAACATGAATATGTTAAAAGCGGAATTAGTACGTCTTTTAAAAGAAAACAAACCAACCAAGATCCGATACGTCATTGACGAAATAGCATTAGAACATGGGCACAGAGTTATACGGTTACCGCCTTACCATTGTGAGTATAATGCGATTGAGTTGGTGTGGGCTCAAATTAAGGGATATGCTGCAAGACACAATACAGAACCCCCATTTACCACAAAAAAAATGCTAAAATTATTAGAAGAAGCTTGTGAACATGTGACTAAAGGAGACTGGGAAAAGGTTGTGAATAGAACTGTTAAATTAATAAGGGAAGATTATGAAAGAGATGTGAAAATAGATAATATTATAGAAAACGAACATATAATTATTAATGTAGGTGATGATAGCAGTGACGACAGTGAAAATAGTAGTATGGACGAATCTGATTAATTATGGCCTTTTGTGGCACCTTTTTTGGTATCTTTTGTATTCATATGTTTCTTGTGTGCATATAAAGTATGTATATTCATTTTCATTCAAATATTCAGTTCGTTCAAATAAATTAAATAAACATATACATTTTTGTTTTATTAAACCTATTTAATCAGGTACAAAAACAAAACTTAATTGTTTTTTGTTCGAGAATAAATTGACATTCCACATCACTATTGTAATGTGTCAAACCGGCCATCATAGCGTGCCGCTAGTGTAGGATGGGTAGCCTAAGTATGTCACACTCTCTTTAACATTTCTGCGGTGGTGTCGTGTGATGCGGGTTGTTGCGTTCCCTAAAATATGGTTGAGCGAAGCAATGGCTGGGTCATGCGTCATGCTCGTGAACGGGTGCCACCAGCGGCAATGGGGCTACTTTCTGTCTGCCCGTCTTGACATGTGTTGAATTATAATTAGAAATAATTACGTATGCTTTTGTGGACCTTTCCCTCATTGTGGAAACTCTGCATACATAGAATATCTGTTAAGTATATTGTAAAAGTATTTTGAAAAGAGCAACTGCCGAGTTTCTTGCTGGTTCTTCTCGGCAGGAACGGCATTCCGAACCAGTGGTAGACTCATTGACGATTCAAAAGTACTTGTAAAAGTTTATTTGAATAAAAAAACATTTCTATTCTATTCTATTCTATTCTATGTTAATTATGGTGACTGCAAATTGATTGCTTTAGCTTTGCTTGCGCAACTGTTTGGACTCGATTTAATGCTTACGCACACAACGCAGCGCAGAAAAACGCTATAAACGATTGTCCTTCATACGATACAAAGTTACTCGAGCAACTAGAGTTGTTTACGCATCTCAACCTGAGCGCTGACATATGTATGAATGATTTTGTTTTATTCTGAATATATATAAAAATAAAGAAAAACCTAATAGACAAATCACCCAATAAAATCTTCCAATTCAAAGGTACCTATGGGACGGGACGTCTGCTATTATCTGCAGGTTGTTCTAAACTTTCTAAAGCGCTGGCCGTACTAACTTACCATAGCTTAGCTCACGGAACTACTTCAGTTTACACCGTGAACTACTGAGCTAAGTTGAGCTAACGACTTGAAGGTCTTATCTATTCCAGCTTCAGCCCCCTTCCATATTCGTGTTGCGTCGACTGGTAGCCAGTCAATATCATCATTATCATCAACAACCCATCAACGGCTCACTACTGAGCGCAGGTCTCCTCTCAGAGAAGGATTCTAGGCCATAGTCCATCACGCTGGCCTAAAGTAAACTGGCAGACTTCGCACAGCTTTGAGAATACTTTCAAATTATGAAAAACTCTCAGATTTGCAGGATTCCTCACGATGCTTTCATTCACCGCTGAAGCTAGTGATAGGGTAAGCCGTAGTAATCTTGGCCACCCCTCAATCATTGGCCTTTCGACTTTAAAATTGGTTTATTATCAGTTTTATTTGCGCAAAAGGTATAAAAAAATATTTGAATTTTTCTACGTTGACATTGTTCCTAAATAAAACTGGCAGTTTTGAAAATAATGAATTAGTAACACTTGAAAAAAAATTGTTTTGTGACGAGGACAGTGAAGGTGTAGATTATTACGAAAATCATAAGAATCAGGCATTTTAAAATTGTAATTTACCTACTTTTTTTGCATTCAAATTGGAAGATAAGCCTTCCTCTTAGTTATTTATGACTAGTTTATACCCGCGACTTCATCCGCATGGATTTAGTTTTTTAAATCGCTTGGGGAACTCTTTTTTATTTTCCGGGATAAAAAGTAGCCTATGTCGCTCTCTCAAATATACCCATGCAAAAAAATCACGTTGATCCGTAGCACCGTTGCGGCGTGATGAAGGACAAACCAACAAACCTACAAACAAACACACTTTCGCATTTATAATATTAGTAAGGATTTTATTTTTATTCCGTACATATCCATACGTACATGCATACACACATACATACATACATACATGCATACATGCATGCATGCGTACATACATACATGCATTCATGCATGCATGCATGCATGCATACATACATGCATTCATACATACATGCATACACAAACACATTCATACATATACACACACACACACACACACACACATACATACATACATACATGTATGCATGCATGCATATTGGTGCATAATTTAAGGATAAATATGTGAAAAGTAGCATTCGAATATCCCGCGGGAACTGTTTGTTTTCCCGGGATAAAAAGTAGCTGTTGTTACTTTTCTAGTCCTCAACTATGCCTATCCAAAAAACCACGTCAATATCTAACTCCCTTGGCACATAATTGAAGGATAAATATATGAAAAGTAGTATACTAATATCCCGCAGGAACCGTTTGTTTTGCGGGGATAAAAAGTAGCCTTTGTCACTTTTCAGGCCCTTTACCAGTGCTAAGAAAACCACTTCAATCTATAACTCCGTTGGCGCATAATTGAAGGATGAATATGTGAAAAGTAGCATACAAATATCCCGCGGGAATTGTTTGTTTCCCGGGATTAAAAGTAGCCTTTGTCACTTTTCAAGTCATCAACTATGCCTATCCAATAAACCACGTCAATCTGTAACTCCATCGGCGCATAATTGAAGGATACATATGTGAAAAGTAGCACACTAATATCCCGCGGGAACTGTTTGTTTTGCCGGGATAAAAAGTAGCCTTTGTCATATTTCAGGCCCTTACCTTTACCTGTGCAAAAAAATCACGTCAATCTAAAACTCCATTGGGCGTATTTTGAAGGACAAATGCGTAAAAAATAGCGATGCTATCCCGCAGGAACTGTTTGTTTTTTCTTATGTGCTATTCCAGACTATAATCTATGTCTGTGCCAAATTTCAGCAAAATCGGTTCATTCGTTGTCGCGTTAAAGAGTAACAAACATCCATCCATCCATCTATCCTCACAAACTTTCGCATTTATAATATTAATAGGAAGGATTCAATTTAGTTTTACATGCCTTAATTGATGGTAAAAGACTCAAACCAACGTAAAAAAGTGTAGGTCAAAGTTAGTACCATCCGCTTGTATTCGTAGTGATGGACCAAAGTCGATACTGAATAATTAGTATACCTACCTAAATGCAAGTCTGTTTTTTTATTTTTAAGGCTAAACTACCTAATGACCAAACAAGCCATGTCAAGTTTTGACTTGTCAAACATGTTGACAAGTAATGTTCTACCCTAGCAATATTAAAAATGCGAAAGGTATTAATTAATTGATTAAAGGTATGTTCGTTTGTCTGTCAAACACAGATGAAATAATAGCTAGGTACTTCGTAACTTCAAGTCACGCTGAAATTTTTATATTCAGATAGACCATTTCGAAGATTTATAATAATATCTACCTATATCGGATTATCTCGGTAATAATTTTGAAGTGGAATTTGGGAATTTATGATACAAAAGTACTTTTTGTTATATAATAAATACCTAGTTTATTTCCGCGACTTCATTCGCGTGGATTTTGTTTTGAAAATCCCGCGGGAGCTCTTTGATTTTCCTAGATATATGCATAGTAGCCTATGTCACTTTCGAGGACCTCAACTATACCATGTAAAAAATCACGATGTTCCGTAGCTTTGTTGCACCGTGATTTAAGGACAAACCAACAAACAAACACACCTTCGTATTTATAATATTATTAGGGATATGTTACTTACGATTTTACTGCAATTGTACATACCGACTAATTTATCGACTTAGGGCTTAATAGATACAAAATATCCTATACCTGCATATATACATCACTATCGCATATTTTAGTGTGGTTCTAATAAATTTCACTAGTGATTGGCATAACACATTATATAGATTAAGCAGTGCTAATATATTATATAAACGTATAATGATTAACATGGTAATCATTATACTTTTGGTATGGCATTCGCTATGCTCAAAGGCCAATGATCGTACTTTTGGCTTCATTTTTAACTTTATTGCGTTAAAAATAATAAAGAGATGCAATACGATCACACTTGTGCTTTATTTGAATTCTCAGATTCATACTCAACAGTTTGAGAACAAATGTTATTCGGTTTTGAGCCTTAATTGGACGGAATAAATGGTTAAAGTCAATGTTCACCTTAAACGGACAATCACTGTATCGTTTACCCTATTTAATTTCTTACTCGTTAACAGTAATCAGATTAGATTTTTACAGCAGTAGATCAAGTTTCAATTATCCGAAAAAAAAAACACGCAAGAATTACATCATACTGCCAAGGGACGTGTTTGGGCAAAAACATAAAATGATGAAATTTGTTCGATAATAAAAAATCGCGAAGTTAGGTCTAATTTTTAACCAATAATCATTTATTTTCAATGTGTTGCATATTACAGAGCCAAAATTTTTACATTAAATTCCGATTGATATTATCAAGACAGTAGCCTAGTGAATTGAAAAGAAAATGAATATTTTACGAGTTGCAAAGTATTTGGCGCTTACTACACTCCTATTCCGCGCAAAACGCTTTTTTTTATCGCGCCTCACATGAGGTTGTGGCTATGTTTTATCTCATCGCGAAATCTGATTTTTTTTGGGGTTACACGCGCTGGTAAGAAAAGCCAGAGGTTCCGGGATCAAATCTGCGACCCCCCGAATAGACCGCAGTACTTACCACTAGACTTACTTGTCACTGCCAGTCAATATACAACTTCTAATTTTCGGTCTGAAGTCTGAACGCACGCTATGCGAGCGAAGCTAAGCTGAGCAAGTTTAATTTTTGGTGTGGCTTGAACTTAAAGCTAACTTAAAATTTAACACGGATAAGGTTTTTCCGTTCCATTGCCAAATTTATAATGGTCGCTTTCCACAAAACTGTAAATTATGGTGGGCGTCAGATAAAAGAACCTATTGTTTTGCTATAGCATAAAATCCCCCCACACACATTTCGTAAAAACTCTTCTAATTTGATGTGTAAAGTTTTATCTCATAATGGCTTTGAAATCTAATTTTGGAAGTAACTTCCCAGGCGTTGTGGAACGCTGCGGTCTTACAAGAGGGAAGATTTCTGGTTTCGGTTCCCGACGGAGCATTTTGGGTATTTATGCCTTCGAGTCGGTCTTACCCCCAAGACATGCCAATAGATGTCTGTCTGTCTGATGTGTAACTGTCCATGAAAAGCTACCCAATCTAAATATTATATTAGCAAACCAATATCCTTGACCCGCTACCAGATTCCAATTGAAGATTATTAAAGGTCAATTCAAATATTTTAATACGTACCATTTTAGTTTATCATAATATTTATTGACAAAAACACTTAAATTATGCACATTAAGAATGTTATTTCTTTATTTATGAAACCATAATTTATAGTTTTGAATAATAATATGACAAAATTGAATTAGAATGGATAAGGTATAATAACATTATTGACCGAGCAAAGCGAGCTCTCCGAGTCTACTTGAGTCCGTCCGTCTGTCTGTAAGAGCATCATAACTTCAGAACTAGTGAACGTAATTAAATCAAATTTAAACATCATATTATGTAAACCGATACAAAAATAAACGATATAAATATAGTCTGTTGTCTACGTGTAAGTATATTTACACGTAGACAACAGACTATATTTACGTTCAGCTGCATTGCTTGCCGCTGAGTCCTTACGACATAGGTCAGTCTCCTTCGCACATCATTCAATCAATCAATCATCAGCTCATCGCCCAAGTGTCAGCTTGATACAAATGTCTATTTTAGATTCGTTGCGGCAATGATTCTAAAAATATTGCACACTTCATTTGTCACATCTTGGCCTAATTTAAGATCTTGTTGGTCGCTATCATCTTCAAGCGATGGACGTTCACTGCTGGGCGTAAAAGTGTTTTCTTAGGACGTACACACGTCATGGTCTTGTGCCGCTTTTATACCGTAATTTTTGTTAAGTACTGGCAAGCTGAAAATTGTTTGTTCGACACAACATAATATAGCGCAGGTTAGTGCCGATTCCACCAACGTCGAGTGACGTTTAACCGAGGTATAAATTGGGCGTTCTGACAGTTTTTGTATTGAAAATCTGTCAAAATATCTTTACGCCCTGATAAACTTATTTTACATTGGTGAAATCGGCCCTTAGACTCATGCGGAAGGATCTAGGATCCCACCGAATTATTATCCTAAAAGATGTGAATAATGGAAAGGACTCGTGACCCGCAGCAATGGTAATAAGATAACTACAACGAGAAAATAGGTCTGCCTACTTAGAATAAAAGATATTTTCTTTAATTTCAAATAGTTCCGATATTTTGGGTAGCTAAGTAGGTATACTTGTTCCGTGCTTGTTCCACTTATTTCCTTTCAAATATATTATGAAAGGTATTGGTCCGAAAACGGCGTTAAATCGGCTTCCGTCCTTTATGTACGGAACCAGCCGTGCGTAAGGCGGCCGGCGCGAGTTCGGAAGATCCCACATCAATCCTCAATGACGTATTGATCCAAAGGGGATCCCGCAATATAGATCGCGACTGGAAATTATCTCGGAGCCCCGATAACAGGATTATTTTTCTCTAAAAACATCTCGAACGAAAAAGGGGAAATCGGCGCTCAAATTAGTACTATCTATGATACCCACCCCACATCGTGCACCGTGTACATGGGGCGTTTCTTCATTGCACGGCACGGCTCCGGCACGGCATCGACAATGACATTAGTGAATGCATAATTCTGTGGAATTGTATGGCACGCAGGTCTCACTGGCCCGGCCCGACAATGACATGTCTGCGCCGGCGTCGGCATTTCGTCGGTACTGGTGTCGACTTCAGTAAATATGTTCCTAGGGTGTCGGTACGGCATCGTTATGCATGTATTGTGTACTCATGCAAAGTTTCCATGTGTGAGCGCGAGTGGTGTGATCAGTGACCCCGCCCCGTACCCCCGTGGCTCTAGCACACTGCTGCCGTGTTAGGTCGGAGCGTGTCGGTATCGGTCAAAATATAAAGAATTAGACGATGCCCGCGACTTCGCCCGCGTGGGTTAAGGTTTTTAGATTCCCGCGGGAATTTTTTACTTTTCCGGAATAAATTGTAGCCTATGTGTTAATCCTGGGTATGAGCTATCTCCATTATAATTTTCAGTCTAATCCGTCCAGTAGTTTTTTGCGTAAAAGAGTAACAAACATACACACACACACACACACAAAACTTTCGCCTTTATAATATTAGTGTGATGTAGCTGTCGGTGTCGTGTCGTTGAGCATCGTCGGTGTCGGTGCCGGGCCAGAGCCGTGTCGTGCAGTGAAGAAACGCCCATTTGACTATCGGCATTGTTGGAATGAGTCTGGACATTGGAGAGAGTTGAGAAAGGTCGACGGTTCGCATTCTACCCGCAGCAATGTTATCGTGCCCAGACTGCCCACTCAAGATTTACGCTAATTTTGAAAGGAAAAAGGAATATTTCTTACGCCCGTTTTCATCAACAATCCCTAATGGAAGGAAGGAGGAGTAACTTTTTGTAGGTAGCCCCTAAATACAACCCCTTACACAATGACATTTCCACCCTTAGGTATTCCCTCAAGGTTCGTGAATACGAAATTGACTGAGAGCGTCACCTAACTTAACTAAGTAGCCCGCAAAAGTTAGGGAACGTTGGTGAAAACCGGCATCAGTTAAATTTAACAATGAAAATATTTACAGTTATAGGTTTAGATGGATAAGTAGTCATCATTAAAAACCCATCAACGGCTCTCTACTGAGCGCAAGTCTCCTTTCAGAGAAGGGTTATAGATCATAGTCCACCACGCTGGCCCAATGCGAATTGGCGGACTTCACACATCTTCGAGAACATTATGAAGAACTCTCAGATGTGCAGGTTTCCTCAAGATGTTTTCCGTCACCGTTAAATCATGTGATATTTAATTGCTTAAACGCACAGAGCTCCGAAAAGTCAGAAGTTGCCCAAGGTCGAACCTGCAACCCCCGAATAGGAGACCGCAGTCCCAACCACTAGGCTATCACTGCTTATTATTGTATTATATTGCAACATAGATATATACTTATTACCTAATGTAATTTTTTTGCTAATTGCAGGTATCTCAATCAAATACTGCTAGGTGCTAAGGTGTAGGTAAGTCAATCAATTTTCACTAGAGCGCGTCTTGCAGTCGTGGGCGTCTCCGGGGCCAATCCATTCGTTCAGCCGTCGTAAATCACCATGACAGAATAACAGTCTTACATAAACTTTTGGGTTATCGATTCTCTTCGCAATACTTCTTGCTATAGATTTTTCAAAACAAAAGAAACGGTTTCAGCTGATGGGGGAAAAAAACATTAATTCGATTAAGGCCAAACGGGTTTTTGTCTTTTCAACAAAAAGGCTTTATCGGTGCATGACATGCATTTTATAATTTCTAGAGAACTATATTTTTTATCCATAATGCGGCCTAATCGATTGTGCAATATACTCTTGATGCGATCTCACTTATAGTCTAAGTGACGAGACAGTCTGCGAAGTAGGTACTATGTGTTTGAAGTATGCAATCCCTTGCAATATGCTTGCAATGCTTAGTTTTGTGTCTACTGCAGTTTTTGAAACAAATCCTTCGCTGTATAAATCATATAACAACAGCGCGGTGATAGGATAGTGATTCAAATCCCAGTCACGCTTCTCTGAGTTTTTGGAGTTATCTAATCTAAGTACCTAAGTATAAAAGGAAAAAGGGCTAACTGACTGATCTCGCACAAATCTAACCACTTGACGGATCGAGCTGCAATGGCATGCAGATAGATCATGACGTAGGCATCCGCTAAGAATGGATTTGTGAAAATCCAACCCCTAAGGGAGTGAAATAGGGGTTTGAAAAATCTAACTTAACGTAAGCGAAGCCATGGGCAATAGCTAGTGTGAATTATAAGCAATTAAATATCACTTGTTTCAACGGTGAAGGAAAACATCGCGAGGAAACTTACATGCAAAATTGTGATTGTAAAGCCTGAGAGTTTGCCATAGGTAATGATCACAAAGGTGTGTGAAGTCTGCCTATCCGTCTTGGCTAGCATGTTGGACTATGGGCTAATTAGCGCATCCCATACTAAGACGAGACCCCTGCCTGGTAGTAGACCGGCAATGGGTTTAAGTGTTGAAAGAGTGGTAAAGTCTTGCCTTGCGCCACCTATACCTAAGAGCCACAGTTGAGTTTGAATTTGAATTTGAAATCAGAGAAAAGTTTCGAAAAAAAAATTAAGTGGCACTCGGGGACTGCTGCGGTAAAGCTATTGCATAGCATTTTTTATCAACTTATGCAATTATAATATTTATGCAATATTTTTTTTTTGCATAATAAAAAATATGCAAAAAAAATAATTAAAAAACAAACAAACAAGAAAAGCGTACTGTCACTAATTCGCCAGTGAGATTCGAACCTGCGACATCGGTAAAGAAAGCGGCCGCTCGCCCACTGCGCCAAACGGAGCTACTTGGGAACCTCTAAGTCTAAAATGTTGAACGCTTACTGAACGACGGTGTTCGGTTTATTTTCGTTACGGAATTTCTTGATTCGGTTGCCGCGCTCAAACTGTTTGTCCTAGTTCAAAGCCCGCGATAAAAGCTATGCAATAGCTTAAAAATCTCGCTTTTCCCAACGCTTCAGTCGTTTTCATGTAGAGTTCTCGCAGATTTCCCTCAAAAAATTTGACACATCTTAAAAAAACCTGCCAATAGGTAAGTTATCGTCAAGGCGGACCCTCGGGTCAAGTGCCTGGGGACGCTCGCGTGTAACTGCCATTAAACAACTGTCGTTAATCTTCAGCCCATGAACGTCCCACCTGGGTCAGAACTTGAGAGGGCAATGATTTAAATAAATTACTCTACGTCAACTGACTGGAGAGGAGATATCGAGATCGAGGAATATCAAAATATATCAAAGTATTTATTTATCACCTCGAAATACTCTGTTATTTTACCTTGAGTAGAGGGTAACTTGAGTGGTGGATACAAAGTTGAGCCACAAGACATACAAGATACAAAGCCACCTTCCGCCTCCATCATCATATCAGCTCCATATCAGCCAATTTACAGATTATACATGCAAAAATCAGCTCAATCGGAATTCGGAAAGTGGTCCTTGCAAAATTTGACCTTAACATACGTACACCTATTATTTAAATACATTGCAAGTTAAATAAAAGCTTATAATAATAAATATAATATCACATATATTTATATAATGAAATTTTAAGTAAGTATATTATATTAATTATCTGATTGTTAACTCACCATGGTTTACCTACATTGACAATTTCTCTTCTCCGAGCTGCTATTGAAACTTAAGTAGGTACTTTTTTTGCCCGATACACTTTTGTGCTTCTAACCCAGGACATAAAACTTGACCAGTGCGGCAGTCACTCATATAATATACCGTGGGGGCTTAGATATTAGCGCCATGAGTCATGAATCCTTACCAATAAGCAGTGCTATCTATATATGTATGTATAGTGATGGATAGGACTGTGAAGCCCTTTTTGGTGGGGTCGCGCAACCCACCTCTGACTTTTCGGAGTTATGTGCGTTTAAGCAAATAATATCGTGAATAAACCTGCACGCCTGAAAGTTCTCCATAATGTTCACTATGGCATGTGTAGACTGCCAATTTGTATTGGGTCAGCATGTCAGCCTATAGCCTAAACATTAACGTGTTGCTCTATAAGTCTATAGCCTAACCCTTAAACCCTATAACCCTTCTCTGAGAGGAGACTTGCGCTCAGTAGTGAGCCGTTGATGGATTGCTGATGATGAAGGTGGTGGTTTCCGGACTAGCAAGAAAAGAAGCTGGATCATAGATCTGAATAACTGAGGAATTCCAGGGTATATTATGTATCTATATCTACTAGAAAAAGGCTTTAGAACATTGAGCCAGTTAATAAATTACTCTTCCTAAACTTTATCTGACGTCTCCGTTTTAGGATATATCGAGAGATATCAAAATTATTATTTATGTTTGGCCTGCGGAATATTTATGGATGGGCACATAAGCAAATAAATAACGTTGCCGTCAAATCAAAATAGCCCAAGTATTATAATAACAATTTCTATATGTACCTTAACAGACCCACCTAGAAAGACCCAGAAACTACTACATTTTTCAAATGAAGTTTTTCAGTAGAAATTTTCAGTAGGGAAAGCTTTCAAGCAGCATTTAGGTATGTTTAATGTTATGCACTTATATTTCGCACTCTTAATAAAACAACGACCGAATACGAAATGGCAAAATGAATTTTAGTAAGATACCGCCTAAACGAACAAAACAAAATAGATACAACAAAACAGGAACAGTTACCCCAATGCACGAGCCGAGCGAGCGTGCAGTGGCAGCTGCTGATGAGTGCTAGAACCCAATTGTAGGCGTTGTAGTACGTAGTACTATTAATTATAATCTGTGGTTGTACTTCTTAAAGTTCTCTCTTAATGGTCATTTTAATTCAATATACCCGGGCTTTATGAATAAGGCCCAATTAATCACTTGGTCCATAACATATCTACTCCTCATCCATATCTACACCATATCTACATCTCTTTAAATATTTCTGATATAATATTATGGAAACCAGCCGTAATCGAACAACGATCGTAACAAAACGAAACTTCGAAAACACAGTGAGTTCAAATATAAAAACTACAGTAAGTCATAGAGTCATAAAAACGAAAAAGAAATTGGCATATAATTGGTAATATAAAGGGCTCGTCGTGGCGGGGACACTCCCGTGTCCCCAGATATCATTGTACTTAGAGTTCCCACAGATTCAATTTGAAACGTTATGATTAAAAATTCAAGAGCTACTCTATAATTACTTTTCCAACTCTATCTGTTAAAATAAACATCGGCTTGTCGGCGGCTTTGTTTAGTTTTCGATTTATATAATAGGTATGTATTATACTTATACCAACGAGAGTTAAATAAAAAGAAAAAGTCCTACGTTTTGTATGCTCGAATCAAAACTTCCACATTCCTTCGACTCTATAATTATTATGCAATTACTTATATAAAGTTGTCTAAAAATCTCTTTTGTATTGAAACTAATCGTCAACCTATGGCATCATTATGAAATGGATGAAAGAAATCCGTCAATCAATTCAATCAATATCGATCGAATATAATGTATCGATTTAATCACTAAAGAATTCTCACTTATTTAATTATGTTCTTACGCCCATTATGTGATTGAACATCTTAATAATTATTATAAATAAAAATAGTTACACCTTTTTTGAGGTTCTTACACTTGAAGGTGATTTCATCTATATTTTACATAAATAAAAATCAATTGCCGCATGTAGAAAGATCATTTGAGAACTTTTGAGAATGACTCGACTGATTTGGCTGATTTTTTTTTTGTGTTCGTAATTGTCAGGGCACGGTTCGAATCGTATGTTAGAAAATTTTTGGAAAATCCACCGGAAAATGGAAATTTTGATGTCAATTTTGTATGAAAATCTCAATATCTTCAATGTTCTGTCTACACTTGCAGAATTTGCCTGTAGTAAGCCAAGGCTTATAGTTCTCATTCCCACTACTACAAATGATAATATCTACTGATAACTGAGTATAGTTCAAGCATAATAGTTAGTGATCGCCTAGTGGTGAGGACTGTGGTCTCCTTTTCGGGGGATGATGATGATAATAGTTAGCCAATTTGCGCCCAGCCTTACACTTGGTTAATTAGTTATGCCACGCTTCGTTAAAAATGTAATCAGGTGAAGCATAAAATCCAGATGTCCTAATTAAACAACGACAAGAACCAGTAAATTAATTAATTGATTTATGCACCGCTTCAATTAAAGGTCAACAGGCACCTTGTTGCACTGAAAACACAGCTGAAATAGTTTTGTCTGATAAAAGAAATAAGAAAATAATAACCGGTCAAGTGCGAGTCACACGCGCACTGAGGGGTCCGAACCTTGTGAGGATTATATTGATTACCTACGAACCACGAACTTGCACTCACAAATGGCGCTAGATGTCGCTGCGCTACCAAATACGCTTTGAAAGCTGCAACTTTTCATTGAGTTAAACTAGAAACTTGAAATTTTCACAGCATTAAGATAACATTGACCTTTGTATTGAGTATCAATTTCAATTTAGTAACTCTAGTCTTTTCTGAAAAAAAGGGCTTTGACACATGGGCAGACAGTCGGACGACTGATGGAACCTATAAGGGTTCCGTTTTTTTTTCGGAACCCTAAAAATGGCATTATTACCGAGCAATCTTTTTTGTCTTTCCTCCTTCATGTTACTTGACATTAGCAAGTGATGGTTTGGCAGAAAAGCAAGAAAGAAGAAGAAAAAATAACTAAAATAAAACTTATTTATTAAAAAGTTGCAATAAAAATAATGACAATATGGTCTTCCTTTGTCTTCTTCTTCTTATCAACCGATAGACGTCCACTGCTGGACAAAGGTCTCTTGCATAGACTTCCACAGGTCTTTGTTTTGCGCCGCCTGTATCCAGAGGCTCCCTGCGACTCGTTTGTTGTCGCCGGTCCACCTAGTGGGGAGTCTGCCAATACTGGAGCTTCTCGGGTGCGGGAACTATGGACTTCCACTATAATTAAAATAAAAACATTAAAAATGCTGTAATAATACACGATTCCTATTTAAAGAAATAAATTTTGCTAGTTAATCTTAAAAAAGGAGGCATCTACTTTCTCAAAGGAGGGTTTATTTTTGACAAACACATTAAGTAATTCATTATTATTTTCAAACACGAACGGCGTGATTTTGTCCTGAAATAGGCACAATTAGAAGCTAGGTCATAGGTTTCATAAGGTTCATTTATTTAACTAACTGCCTCGTTGTTTTAGCGGTTAGCATATACGACTGCGGATGACGAAGTCCCGGGTTCAATTCGCGGACCAAAATTTTTTATGGTAGAGGTAGTAGTAGAGTTAGATTGTGTGTAGTTAGAGCCGTACACCCTCCCCCTCGTGCCTCGGAAAGCACTTGAAGTTGTCGGTCCTGCGCCAGTTGGCTGCCCGGTCGTATTGCATTGACTATGGGAGTGAGGGAATAGAGAGTGCACCCATGTTTGTGTCCCGTGCAGATGGTTCATCTCTGTGGAGACTGGAGATTGACCCGCGCCGGCTGGATTCGGTCGGAGGATATTATTAGGTAGGTTGTAACTTGTATCTACATCTCGATTGTATTCGTTTGGTAACTACGAGTACTTTCTTTCCGGCTCTACCCAGTGAAATCTGCTTTCCGAACCGGTGCACGGTGGTTAAAATAATATTGTTGAAAATTTTACTTAAAAAAACTGAAAGAACTGATTTTTGGATGAAAAATCAACTTAGTCACACTAGTCAGCAAACATTGTTGACACTTAAGTGTCAGTTTAAGTGGCAAGGTTAACGCGTGTCTATCACGCACACAAAACTTATGCACGAATAGGCACTTTCGAAATATCACCCCTTTTGTTTTTGTTTGTTTTCACAAGTTCTCCCCAATCGGTCTGATGAGTCGACCTCGCTTTGTTTGAAAACTACCTATATAAAAATAAGTTTATTGTACCAACCATCAAAGTCACCTCAAAATAATTGGCGTTAGGCACGTATCTAGGTAGATCAATTTCGTTACAACTTCATTACAGCAACAAAATAGGTCATGCTATTTTTTTTTTATTCGATGACAACCAGATAACAAGTTAAACTTGCATCTCACTTGTAACAAGTTTGATTCATCGAAAGTGAAGGTTTGTGACAAACTTGTCATGGTAAGTATATACACTTGCGGCAGGTTTAATTCAAACTTTCTAGTTTAAGAGCAACAAATTTGAATTATGTTGGTGTTTGCAAAGTATATGCAATATTGACATTACATACTTGCAAATTATATAAAAGGTTGACACAACAAACTTGCTGCTTTTTAGGAGTGAGGCGTATATATCGGAACAGATAAAAATAACAGGTTTCATTAAACAACAGTATGGAACTGTTGTCTAAACCTATGAGAAACTGTTCCAGTTCCACAACAGCCCGAATCTTTGTTATAAAGAGATAACACTACGGAACATGCTCTTCTCTATTCCAGCTTACGCAGCTTACCTTTGTTAGAATGAGATAGCAGCTGTTATGCCTTAAACTGTTCCAGTTTCACAACAGCCCGAATCTTTGTTAGGAAGAGATAACACTACGGAACATGCTCTTCTCTATTCTATCTTACGCAGCTTACCTTTGTTAGAATGAGATAGCAGCTGTTATCCTTAAACTGTTCCAGTTTCACAACAGGCCCGAATCTTTGTTAGGAAGAGATAACACCACGGAACATGCTCTTCTCTATTCTAGCTTACGCAGCCTACCTTTGTTAGAACGAGATAGCAGCTGTTATGCCTTTTACAAGCTTGAAGTTACTTCATAATCTCAGACCTTCGCCTGTCCGAAAGGCCAGATAAAAAAAACAAGTTGTTTGTCTGTGGTCGGCATAGAGTAGGTCGTGTCATGTCAAGTTCTGTTGTTTTTATTTTGATTTTTGTTTGTTTGGAAAGTCAGTCTGTTAAGCATGAAGGATGGTTTTCATTTCAGGAACATACATTATCTATGCTTGAACCGTTCCTCATCACTGGGCTACCGAATTGTTGCTGTTATTTTGGAACAGGTTTCCGAAACTGTTATCTTATTGGAACTGGAACAGGCGGAACAGGTTTCTCATTTTACCTGTTACAGACCACTCCTACTGCTTTTGTGTAAATAAGAGCGTGGGACATATTATATCTATCTCCTGTATTTCAGGAGATAGTCCCATCAAGGTGAAAGCAGCACTTGTCGCGGTATCGCAGTAGTGCGAAAGAACGAACTCACATCGGTTAGTCAGCCTATATATATGATCTGGGCGCCGTCTTCCGACCCGCGAGTTAACCGTCGTGCAGCGCCATCTAGTTCTCGGGTGGGAAACTAACCACTACAGTCCCTAAATTAATAAATTTGCAGCAACATTGTCACAAACTTATCTTTATTTATTTATTTATTTATTTATTTATTTATTTATTTCAGTTGCAGATTCTTTACAAACACCCCGTTAGGGTGTAGCAACTTGGTCTGGAATCGACCGTAGTAGAGAGACCGATTTTATTTATTTTTATTTGCATCGTCAAAAAAATCACTTAAACTGTAGTAACATTTTTCTAATAAAAAGTTTTTTAATATTTTATAAAATTTGTTTTCTTTTTCAACGTTTCGGATGCAGTCTGGCAAATTATTATATACTTTTATGGACATTACGAAGGGACTGGAGGTGTAAAGTTTTAGTTTTGATGGTGGTAGGGTTAGTTTATTTCTATGTCTTTCGGGAAATCGACGAGGTTTCTCTTCTTTTTTTTTATAAAAGTGTAGGTTTTTCCGAACAAATTTACATATCTCAAAGATATAGATGGAAGGTAGGGTTAAGATTTTTAATTCTTTAAAATGAGGTAGACATGAGTCTGTAGATTTTATATTTGCTAATATGCGGATGCACTTTTTTTGTAGTATGAAAAGGTCCGGGGCATCGGTGCTATTTCCCCAGAGAATAACACCATATCTCAAAAATGCGTACCCACAAGCATATTACGCAGCTAGTGCGGTTTTTAAGTTGGTGGTTCTTTTTAATTCTCTGAGGCCATGCATAAATAAATTTACTTAGTTTAGTTTTTGTCATTTCGATATGGTCCTTCCAATTTAAATTTGTGTCGATTTCAATGCCTAGAAACGTTAAGCTGTCGGCGCATTCAATGTCTGTTTTATTATAATTAAATTTAATATGTAATTGTTTTTCTTAAAAATCTTTCATATTTAATCAAATTTGCCGCAAACTCAGTTGCTATCTGGTAAGCTAGTCCTTGACTGCGATCTCACTTGATGGTAAGTGACAATGCAGTCTAAGATGGTAGCGGGATAACTTGGTAGTAGTATGGCAGTGAACATTCAACCCATACCCCTAATTGGTTTCTACACGCCATCGTGCCGGAACGCTAAATCGCTTGGCGGCACGTCTTTGACGGTAGGGTGATAACTAGCCACGGCCAAAGCCTTCCACCAGACCAGACCAGAGACAATTCAGAAATTATAAATTCCCAAATTGACCCCGCTGGGAATCGAACCCAGGACCTCCCAGTTATAAGACAACAGCGCTCACCACTGAGCCAGGGAGGTCGTCAATGAGGTATTTAGGTTAGCTCGACAGTAAACTATAAAACTTCAAGCTTCAGTTGAAGTCAGCTTTGGCAAACCACTTCCATTGTATATCTAGTCTCTTTTTTTCGCATTATAATTCATTATATTTAGGTGCTTACTGAGTGAGATCATAGTCTGTCATCAAAAACAGCGAACAAAAAACTAATCAACCATGTTTTTGTTCCACAGAAAAACCCATACGTTTCCCATATAAATCCTCTTGAGAAAAATACGCCATAAAATTAATAAAACCACAAATTAATCAACTCTACTTGAAAGCTCACTAACCATTTATCTCAAGAGCTAACGCAGATGACCGATAAATACTCGGTCCAACAAGTCAGTGAAAATAGAACACAAAGAAAGTTGGTATACTGTTAGTTGTTGAGGAGTTGGGCTAGAGTTGGATTGGCTTGGCCATTATTGCAGTTAAAAATTCCCAGTTCCCATTCCCATTAGATAATTAAGTGGCAGTTTTTGATATTCACATTACCTAATGTGAATATCAGATTTCTACACCAGCTGAGTTAGGACTCAGCCAGCCAGATAAAGGTCTGGCCGGATAAAAGAACAGGCCAGGCTTTTATCTGGTCAGTAGGAAATAACCGGCCAGACTTTTACCAAACATAGCTAAGAGCCACCCGTTTCCATAGAAGAGCATAGATCTGCTTTCGAATAAAAATCGCATTCGTTTAAGTGCTAATAGTCTAGGCAATGAAGCTAGTGGACCCCAACAGCAATTCTTCAGGCGACGAAACTTTACAGAATGATAAAGTATCAGTAGTTAAACGTATTTTATAAATATCCAAAAAAAAATTTGAACGGAAGTTAGGTATTTTTACCTAAACTCTTTTATGCTTAATATCTCAGTTCGACAAAATGCTCGGTCAAAACTTTCTTCACCTGAAACATTCATGTAAAGTCTAGAAACAAAATATAAAATATCCAAAATATACTCCTATTCAAAACCACCAAATTTTGAAAAATACGTTTTTTCAATGTAACTTGCAGCGAAAAATTGCTCTGTGAATTTTTTTCACTGGAATGTCCTTTTATAGCCGTTTTGTACCTACAACTTGAAAATCCAAACAATATACCAAGAGACTATATTTTTTTCAAAAACTACCCTTTTACTCACAGTGCAAAATTTCTCCATCCATTTTTTTAATTGATATGATTACAATTATTATTTTTTGTATCAAGTATCAAAATATCCAAAAAAATAATCAAGCGCATTAAAAACTATAAAAATATTAGAAAGAAATATTTTATATTTAATCCATCAAGGGAAGCAGGAGCGTGGTGAGTTGACGTAATGGTCCGGAAGCCAGTGACAGATTTTCATGACCAAGTCCCTCCCAATTAAAACTTCGTGAAATGCATTAGGGATTTATATTATGAATATTCTGTCAAATTTTCAAATTGGAGGAAATGACTAAAAAACTTTTTTTTCTCCATGCGTTGGAGGCTGCCACTGCCCGCCCCACCCACGGAGTCGCAGCTGACGGTCGCGAATATTCATAATATAAATCCCTAATGCGTTTCACGAAGTTTCGCTCGAGAGGAAATAATTGACCGAATTTTTTCCTGGCTCCCGGACTATAACGAGACTTTATCTATTCAGTGACGAGACTGACATTAGTATCTGCCTTTTGTGACGCGAGCCAGTACTCGATAATCGAATGTATGTCGTTGAGTCGACAGTTCAATTTTCAATCAAAAACTGTTGGCAACTACAGTGACTGTGACGGTGAAATGGTTCTGAACCATATTGTGATGGTATTAAAGCGAAAAATCGCACACAGATCTAAAACTAGTTTAAATGCTGAGACAAAAACTGCTTTAAGAGTGTATAATAATATGCAATTTTGTATTTTAAGTAACTTGTAATTAGGCAAAAAATAGTACGTCGTCAAAAGTACGTCGCGCGTCTATCACTCTACTTCTCACTCACGAGAAAACGATAATTTGCCATCCCGCTCGAAAAGGGGCACGAAATCCATAATAATAATTATCATAGCGACATTACTGCACAATTTTAAGGGCGCTAATGCAAATCCGTTAAACTATTGGAGTTTTCGGATCATTTTGTAACTAATTCGAACAAAATACAATGGAACTAAAAACTACTACACAGAGATTGTCCTTTATCTCCAATTTTTGGTTTTGGTTTGGTGAAAAATCTTTCTTTTTAGTACTATAAAAATGATTTTTCGTCACCTCTTCACACCGAAAATTGATGATTTAGGAGCGAGTTTAGTTAGGTTTAGGTACTTTTTTTCTGCATAACATACCAATTTTGAAAAGAGCTGACTTTCTTGCCGGCTCTTCTCAGCAGAAACTACTTTCCGAACCAGTGGTAGAATCATGACGTGTCATAAGAGCCACAGGTTGGCCTACGTGAAATAAATTTGAATTTGAAAGAAATGGATATTATTATTATAAGTTGTTATGGCTATTTTTAACTGACTCCAAAAAAAGGAGCAGGTTATCAATTCGACGTTTTTTTTGTGCCGATGTTACTCCATAACAAGGAGTGAGCAGGAGCGTGATGACGTCCGATACACTGGTCCGATAGTAGTAGAAGAGACTGACGACTTATTAGAAAATGCTCTCACTACATGTGATGAAGAATCCGATTCGATGAACGGTACTGAAATTTTTGCCAATACTGATAAAGAAAACCAAATTACAGATTTAGATAACAGGCCAACAACGTCATCTAAAAAAAATGATTTGATAAAATAAATCCATTGCCCAGTCAATTAACAACTATTCAGAATTAAATGCCCAGAATTAAAATTATTCATTCATAATTTTCATAACCTTTTGTCTAGATGCGCATCTCTTCTTAACTTCTAATTTAAAACACATACATCAATTCCGAAATAGTCACCACTATAGAAAAGCTCAGTGGATCACATCACTAAAAAGTTCTGTGGAAAACCCACTACTGTTAAAAAAGTGTCTGGAACACACCACGGTTCACAAAGCCTTGCACATTCGTGTGTAAGTGAATGATGTACAGTGTGCTGGGGGGGGGGGGGGGTCCATAGTTTGATGGTATTTCAGGGATTTGTTCACATTAATTATGATAAAACTGTGTATTTCCACGTTGGACAGCCAGGCTGTTCCTTTGTGCACAAAATGAGCCAGCCCTTCTGTTTTTTTTCCACATATATTTTTAAATTTACATTTCTGATTTATACATTTGTTAAGTTTAAGTCGAGGTAATTACAAAGTTAGTGAATTTCGTGCGTCAATGCGTCAATTATTATAATAATACATTATTACTTTAATGGAGCTCAACATCGTTGGCGTGTAGGGAGCCAATGATCATCATTTCATTTTTCACAATGAAGGGATGCCACCTTGAGCCTTCAGTATTGGTTCTCGTGATAATAAAGCAAACTGGTATCAGTGGTATCGCTCATTCCGGATTTTAAATATTCTTCAATGTCTAAACAAATATTATTGTATACATTATTAAGTATAGTTCAATTTTGAAAAGTAATAATTTATTACAGAACCTTAATAATGATGTAAAAATTCTGTTCGAAAAATCGACTTCCAAAGTCACTGGAAAGTAATAGTACATTATGGTACAAGTGTGTAATGTTGGTGATTGCCGCTGAGGCGCCATTGAGACCCGAGCCGTTAGGTGAGGGTCTTAAGATAGATATTGGTTATCTGGAGAGTATGTTTTTAAGTCCACTCCATTCTTTGTTCGGACTGTACTTTCCCCAATTTTTTATAACTTAAAAATTAGTTATAAAAAATTAGGGAAAAATTCCACATGTAGAAATTATTTAAAATAAAATTGAAAATAGAAAATTCAGTCTGTCTAGCTGGGATTCGAACCATCGACTTTTAGCTGTTTAGCGACTGTCGAAACCACAAGTGTGAAAATAATGAACACAATGCCAAATTCACATTCAAAAAAGTGTCGGTTTCAAAAAAGTGTCGATCCGTCTAGCCCCCTTCCGCACCGCGCGATAAGGAACTACGTTCCAAAAAAACTCTATAACTAGTAATGAAAAAGTCACAGTTTGATTATACGTGTCATTATGTGCCTAATTGCGGTGAACTTATAGTCTAGTCGACAAGTTGAAAATGGTACAAAATAGAGATACTGCTCTTAAAATTATGTGCGATAGCTCATTGGATCCGGAATGACGCCTAGAAAAATGTGCCAAAAGCGTGTATTAGCACATAAAAAATTGCAAAAGTTATAAACAATTAAAGATGACTTTTTTTACTTTACAACATTACTTGGATTTTTCAGTTTTTGTTCAAGTATAAAAAATTATTATAAACAAAGTATAAATATTTCTTTAACTTTTATGGCGCGATCTTGTTAAATATGTATGTAAAAAAGGCTCTACGAAGCGAAAATTTTTTACGACAATTATTTAAACATTTTTTTTCACTTACAATTAAGACGGAAGTTCAAGAAAATTTTGTTAGTTAACGATTGTTTAACTTGTTGAAAAATTAACTTTAAGTAAATTAACTTTAATTAACTGTAAGTAATTTCCAACGAGAATAAATTATTTATAGTGTTCAAAACACACCATAATTTTTTCAAATTTTAAAAAAAATATTCAATACCTTAAATAAATTAATTAATGTGCCGTACTCGCTTTTGACGCCGCGCGCGCAACCTAAAAATGTCGCGCGCAGACCTATTTTCAGCGTTAAATTAAAATTATAAATAATGGAGATAGAGTTCCGGGAGTTCGAAGTTTTTTATTGAAAATTTCCTCTTCTTTTAGAATCTTTTTTGAAATTTCTTAAATATTAATAGTTTATTAAATATAGGCAAAAAATGAAATACCATTTTTTTCATCTTTAATTGTTTATAACTTTTGCAATTTTATATGTGCTAATACACGCTTTTGGAACATTTTTCTAGGCGTCATTCCGGATCCAATGAGCTATCGCACATAATTTTAAGACCAGTATCTCTATTTTGTACCATTTTGAACTTGTCAACTAGACTATTAGAGCCACTTTATGAGCAAGTGTGTTGAAATAGCTATTTATGCAACTGCATCGTAATGAGGGTCATTTTAATTCGAGTGCTGTTTTTTGATACGAGGCTTGCCGAGTATCAAAATAGGATAGTACGAGAATTAAAATGACTAATTACGTTCAGTTGCATACAAGATTTTATCTACGACAAGGAAAATAAAATCATTAACAAAATACGCCGTAGGCTCAACAAAGTAACAAAAAGTAATTCCGTAAGTCGCCACCAGCCGCCTGTGGCGCCTCTGTCGTATGAACGGTACAAAAATGCCAGAACTCAGAGCCTTAGCTTTAGGTATCCTATTTTAAGAAGATAACCATTTCGATTCAGCTCCCATACAACGAGCTGCATCGAAATGAGAAGCAAAACCGAAAGAGGGTTCATTTCGATTCAGCTGTCAAATTCGAAATTGGAACTTTTCGATGTTGGAGTAGATAAAAAAAGTTTTTAGTTTCTACACATTATGTTGACATTGGGCGTGTTTTTATGCTCGCCCGACTTCAGAATTAGGCATTAGAATAGGGTATTTGACTATATTAAAAATATCGTTTCATTTGGTGTCATCCTAAAAGATTATTATCTAAAAACATTATTCCATACGTAAATCCAAATAAAGTTTTATTTAATTACGTAAGTTTTATTTAATTACGTAAGTTTTATTTTATTTAATACGTTCCAAATAAAGTTTTATTTAATTAGAAAACATTAAATAAAATTGCTATAATTCCGGCCATGGTCACGTGATCGAAAACGTTCCGTGATCTCGAATGACGTCACAGTCCACACCACCTATGGGCTGTGGAATTGTCATTGTTTGAAATGTGAACTGTGACGGCATGAGACCAAATGGAACGTTTCGGCGGCAATTTATTTTTTTGAATTTATTTCTTGATTTTTATGAAAAATACTGAAAATTAAGACGAAATATACGTTTTGTTAGCTTCAGCGTAGCATTATTAACAATTTAAGATGATTTTCTAAAAGTAGTCAAATACCCTATTGAAAAGTTGGATCCAGAAATTATTGGGGAACCATCTCGAGAATTTCTTCTAGCAAGTGAAATAAAAATTATCCAAATCGGTTCAGAAATCTCGAAGAAACCGCTGTACATACAACGCACGGTGTTTTAGGATCCCTAAAAAGTGTCATGGTCTTTTTATTTATTGTATTGTATTCATTCATAATACAGGAATCTTGAATAAAAACAGTATTAGCAAGAAAAGGTTAGAATTATTTTGCTATAATCCGCCAACAGAAAAAATCTGTATGGTCAAACATGCAATTAAAAGCTAAGCACCACTCACCTACCCAGCCAAGCAAAAAAGCCAAGTTCCCAAGCAAGCAATGCCACCACCACTCACATGCACCACCACACAAGACCTTTACACTACTCTCGACGCACGTTTCGCCCCGACACCGGAGCATCCTCAGGAGATGTCGACTTTACAATGCTGTATTGTCTAGTGAAGCTTGTGTCAAATGCGCGGTATTATATACCTTTTTCCTACCCCTACTACTGTTGCCCCGCCCACTACCCCCCGGACCCCCCACTACCCCCCGGATCCCCCCACTACTCCCCGGATTCCCCCCTCTCTTTTTTCAAACAAACGAAGTATTGAACAACAATAAGACGGACAATATGACAGACGCACCGAGTCACCAATTTCATCCCCGAGTTAAAAATCTAACTGATATCATAATACCTAAAAACGAAATACGCCTTTTAGACAACGGTTTAAAATACAATATCCCTAATAATAAATCACAAAAATCATTAGAAACACTGGCAGTGGAATCTGAATTAGCTGTGGTCCTTAACAAAAAAGATAATATCATCAAAAATATTATCGCTCATGAAATCAAAACTAATGCTACACTTCTAAATTCCAATTCAAAAAGTAATAATAATAATAATAATAAAAACACAAATAATAACAACAACACAAACAATAACAACAACAATAAAAACCACATAAACAATAACAACAACATAATATATAAATCTTTACAAAAAACGTTAAAAGATAATGATCTTATTATTTCAAAAGCCGATAAAGGTAATGCGATTGTTATCCTAAAGAGGACCGACTACCAAAATAAGGTCAACGAGGTTATCTCTG
Source organism: Oeneis ivallda (assembly GCA_029955525.1). Lineage (NCBI taxonomy): Eukaryota > Metazoa > Arthropoda > Insecta > Lepidoptera > Nymphalidae > Oeneis > Oeneis ivallda. Next base: position 16,149,755 of record JARPMR010000024.1, on the reverse strand, counting down.
GAGAAGAATTCTCTAAGTTATCCTCTGACCCAACTAATAAATACGCAGCAGAAGTTAGGCTAGCCGTTAATAAATCAAAACACATTTTTCCAAAAAATACATCAAAACACAATGTCATTCAAATGAACACTAATGCTCCTACATTATATGGCTTACCAAAAATCCACAAAGATAATATTCCAATCCGTCCCGTGGTCTCATATATTGGCGCACCAGCATATGAATTAGCAAAAGAGCTAAACAAAGTTATTAAATCAAAAACATCCTTCAATCCGTCCTATTCATTAAAAAATAGTATCCAACTAGTCAATAAAATTAAAGATTTGACATTACCGGACCATTGTAAATTAATATCATTAGATGTGGACAGCCTGTTCACTAATGTACCAGTTAACGAAACCCTAAACATCTTAACCAAATTGTTGGAAAATAATCATAAAAATGTCAACGAAATAACAGAATTAATAGAATTAACCAAAATATGCATGAAACAGAACTACTTCAAATTCAATGACCAATTTTATCAACAAAAAGAGGGATTAGCTATGGGCTCACCACTAAGTCCCCTAATGGCTGATATCTTCATGGATGATTTTGAAAATAAACATATTGTCAAACATAAAAATATTCTGTATTACTATAGATATGTAGATGATATAATTATATGTTGGACTGGGACAGACCGACAACTTGACATATTTGTAAAAAATCTAAACAATATACACCCGAAAATTAAATTCAAATCAGAATTAGAACAAGATAACTCTATAAACTTCCTCGATCTAACTATAACTCGTACTAATAATAAACATCAGTTTGGAATTTTCCGGAAACCCACATACACAGACACAACCATACCCGCTTCATCCTGTCATCCTTGGCAGCATAAACTCGCAGCGTTCCACAGTTATGTGCATAGGTTGCTCACTATTCCACTCACGAAAGAAAACTATTTAAAAGAATTAAAAGTAATTTACCATATGGCACAGGCAAATGGATACAACAATAATATTGTTAATAATATAATAAAAAAGCAACAATTGATGCGGATCAAAAAGGATTTATATTCATCATCGCCTGATAAAATAAATAAATACAAATCCAGTTTAACTTATTTTGGAACAGTGTCGGAGCGTATTGCGAAGACACTTAAAGCACATGATATACATGTTGCATTTAGGACAAATAATACACTTAAAAATATTTGCAACGGCAAAGATAAATTAAACAACAAACAAAAATCGGGCATTTATAAACTCGAATGTTCAGACTGTAAAGCCACTTATATTGGTCAAACGGGTCGTAAATTTGAAACACGCTACAAAGAACATATGGCCGCGGTTAGGAACAACCAACCCCAAAAGTCTCATTTTGCTAAACATCTCCTTGATAGTGGACACAAATTATCATCTGATCATTCATATAAAATCTTACATTCCTGCGATAAAGGACTTCGACTGAGCATGTTGGAACAATTAGAAATAATAAAACACAATAATAATAAGCAGTTTAAATTACTTAATGAACAAGTGAACGTCTCAAGTTCACCACTGCTTCGTTTGTTTGAAAAAAGAGAGGGGGGAATCCGGGGAGTAGTGGGGGGATCCGGGGGGTAGTGGGGGGTCCGGGGGGTAGTGGGCGGGGCAACAGTAGTAGGGGTAGGAAAAAGGTATATAATACCGCGCATTTGACACAAGCTTCACTAGACAATACAGCATTGTAAAGTCGACATCTCCTGAGGATGCTCCGGTGTCGGGGCGAAACGTGCGTCGAGAGTAGTGTAAAGGTCTTGTGTGGTGGTGCATGTGAGTGGTGGTGGCATTGCTTGCTTGGGAACTTGGCTTTTTTGCTTGGCTGGGTAGGTGAGTGGTGCTTAGCTTTTAATTGCATGTTTGACCATACAGATTTTTTCTGTTGGCGGATTATAGCAAAATAATTCTAACCTTTTCTTGCTAATCATGAACTTCCGCAAAGTAACGCCTGCTTCTATCCAAAAACAGTATGTCACTTTTTTAAAGATCCTAAAATACCGTCCATAAGTTAAAAAAATCGGCCAAGTGCGAGTCGGGCCTCGCTCTTTTAGGGTTCCGTTAAAAAAAAATATTTCCATCTACCCATGGAAATATTTTAATTTAATTTTTTTAATTTAATTTAATTTTTATTATTTGTTGTTATAGCGGCAATAGAAATACATAATATGTGAAAATTTCATCTGTCTATCTATTACGGTTTACGAGATACAGCCCGCTGACAGACGGACGGACGGACGGACGGACGGACAGCGTAAGCTTAGTAATAGGTTCCCGTTGGTACCCTTTGGGTACGGAACCCTAAAAATAAGTGCTGAATTGAGAGCCACTTCCTTTTTGGAAGTCGGTTAAAAAGGTTTTGGTAACAAAGTAATCAATGAAGCTTTTGCCAAAAAACAATTGTTTTTAAAAATTATAGAGCTTCATAATTTTTTATACTTTTTCAAAATAAAGATGTTATTTTTTGGTTGTTTGAAGCAGATAAATATTATTTTATTTTCAGTGAAGGAAATGAATATTAGTTAATATAAGCTGTTATGGCAATTTTATGTTGTTTTTGTTTAAATTTTCCCAAAATAAACTAATTCGGAGAAACAAATTATGTTTAAGGGCCCTTAATTAAACTATTGAAATAGCTCATTAATTATCTGGAAGCTAAGTCGCTACAATTAGTGGTTGTATAAATAAATTAATGTTGAGGCACACATTTATGTTTATTATTTAGCATCGTAGAAGGCATGTAGTAATATATTATTTGTGAAGTCGCTTCGCTCGCGCACGCTAAACTATACCCAATGATTCAAGCATTAAGGTACATTATCGCGAAAACGCAGTTTAGATTTCAAAAACTGTTTCAATATCGATGTTCTTCGTGATATTTTTTTTGGATATTTAGGATAAGTGTGTAAATGTGACTACCTACTATGTTAAAAAAAAGAAATTGGATAGAGAAATTTTTCATTCCGAGTTATAAACAATTTTCAGTTGAAGTAAGATAAATAGATTTTGGTATGGATTTTTTTTTTGGATTTTCTTACACGTTATGCTAAATTACATTTTAAGGACATTTGAAAATAAAAAATTGACTGAGCAATTTTCTGGTCGAAATTACGGACAAAAAAAGGAAACCTCTTTAAAAAATGACAGTTCCGTTTGAAAAAAGTTTTGGATTTTTATCAAGTACCTCTTATTAAGGCTAATAATTAGTCTGGTAAAAAAAAATTGGACGGAGAAATTATTCTGTTCAAAATATTAAGCTATTTGTACTTTTAGGTATAAATACCCAACTTCCGCATGGATTTTTTTTTGGATATTCTTGTGTAAATTTTGGGTCATCCCATACTACAACCCTGCCAAGTTTCATCGACTGAGGATTTGATGCGGGGGTCTCCATACAACAAACCGCCCCATTGCCTATACTAGCGGCACGCTATGATGGCCGGTTTGACGTTTGTCCGCTCATGAAGTTCCGTTAATTGATAACGACTTTGAAGGAAATAATTGTATTACGTTATTGACGATAGTGATGTGCAGAGATTCATAAATTTTATCGAATGTAGTTTTAGGTTTAGGACTCAAAATTTATTAATTTATAAATTTTAAACCGGCCATCATAGCGTGCCGCTAGTATAGTCTATAAGTTGTTACAGTCAGACGATGATGTCAAACTTATAACAAACTTTTACGTCAAGGGTAAAGAATAAACAATATTGAGTAAACTCCTTGTGAACTCGTATGTTACTGGACTTGGTGTGTCCATCACTTGGACAGACCCAGTGAAGGCTGCGGTGGATGTTCGCATACACGAAAAATTAGTTCTATTATTATATTTATAGACTGCCAGTACACTGCCGCAGTACCCTAGAGAAATGTGAGCTTTCGAGGTAAGGTGCTCTCAGTAGCTTTCATCACGTGATCATAAAATAGAACAGCGCCTAGGAGCTGAAAAAATGGGGATGACAGTATACTGGACTAAGTTCCGTTTTAAACAGTAAAATAAAGCAAACTAAAAAGGTACGGCTTCACAGTATTACTGGATTGACGTCACACCTTACAGTGGTCCAGTGTGTTTCGGAACACACCCATTAGTGAATGGACTGTAGTCAAGCCGCTAAGCGTGCCCCAACACCCAAGTGACGTCCACGATTGCTCTGTCAAAGAGCGACTGATAAGGACGACTGTGAAGTAACTCGCAGTCGAACATCGAAACCCTACTAGGCGCGCTTGCAGAAAAGTTTTAACCCAGAGTTAGCAGCTAATTCTGAGTTAAAAGGACAGATTTGACAGGTTTCGTATAAAGCTTCTGTCAAAATTACAAGCGGACCTTAACGATTACAATATTATTACCATTAAAATCGCCCACAAACAAAAATCGGTAACGTGCCTCCGTTACCGCTAAAATACATAATTTTACATACATGAAATTTTGTCGTGTCGTAATAATATGTTTAACAAAAATTTGCATAAAGGAAACTCGCTCGCTGCGAGACTACGCTCCAACTATTGTTGGCAAAGGCTCGTCATATGACACGCTGGAATTTTTATTAATATTTTTTATTATATAACAGCCAACAGGATTCTTCCCTACAAGTCTAGTTTCGTAAGAGATACGAGTCAGAGTGAGTCATATTTTTATCTCAAAAACGCGTGGACCCTTACAAAAGGGTCGCCGGTTAGAGGCTTGAGATTTGTAAAAAGAATGATAAATGTCAACCTCTTTACGGTATACGATTGCAATCTACTCTTGAATCGTGCCACTCGAAAATGGCAGCACTTTTAAAAATTGTTTTGGTGTTCTTTAAACGGATCTTATACGGAAAATTGTGGCTGGGAGACTTGCATAGAATGTGACACTTGCATAGAATGGACCCATCTCATCTGCCTCGGAAAGTACTTTTTGGCGTAGTAGCAGACGCGAAGAGAAACGTGGGTAGACTATGGCTGCGCTTTAAAGATTGCGCCAAGAGAGACATGGCCAATTTTAACATAAAGCACAAGAATTGGGAAAAGCTTCGACGACCTCCCTGGCTCAGTGGTGAGCGCTGTTGTCTTATAACTGGGAGGTCCCGGGTTCGATTCCCGGCGGGGTCAATTTGGGAATTTATAATTTCTGAATTGTCTCTAGTCTGGTCTGGTGGGAGGCTTTGGCCGTGGCTAGTTACCACCCTACCGTCACAGACGTGCCGCCAAGCGATTTAGCGTTCCGGCACGATGGCGTGTAGAAACCAATTAGGGGTATGGGTTGAATGTTCACTGCCATACCCCTTCCAAGTTAGCCTGCTACCATCTTAGACTGCATCGTCACTTACCATCAGGTGAGATCGCAGTCAAGGACTAACTTGTCATCGAATAAAAAAAAAAAAAAAAGCTGGCGGATGCCAGGAACGGTTGGAGGAGAAGCGTGGGTGAGGGGTGTAGAGTGCACGACGATGCTTGGTTTATAGTGTTAGCGCATAGGAAAGCGAGAAGGCGTTCCAGTGCCGGGACTGCGTCTGTGGTCGTTGGGTTTTGCTGCAGTAAGTGCCGTTCACGAATCGGTCTCCATAGTCACCGGAGAAAATGACTCCGAGACAATGTTTAAAACGTCTAGAATAGACGTTAAGGCCTAAATGATGATGATGACACGGAAAATTAAAAGAGATGATTGTCGTTCCATTTCAGGAAACCTTTCCACTGTTATTTTTCCCGACTACTGCAAAGCCAATAGAACGTATTTATGTGTCTATTTACGTATGTTTCACCGTAGCGTCTAAACTACTGAGCCGATTTTGATGAATGCGGTATATGATCAGGGTGACATAGGCTATATTTTTATACGAACTAGGTAAATCAATGTTACGGATGTTTTCATTCAATGTTTCATTGTTGGGTTACAGTTTTTAAACTTTTTCTTGTAACAAGTACATACGGAACTCAAATTTAAAACCACTCGTACCTACGTACGCACTAAACTGCGGAACTCTAATATCCTTTGAATGATAACAGTATTACAGTATTTTTGTGTAGGTTTGCACATCGTGATTCGTGTCATTTTAGCTGACACTCCTTTCTTCAATATCCTGTTCATAGCATGACATGAATAATTCCAAATATTGGAACGTAGTTCCTTATCGCGCGGTACGGAAGGGGGCTAGACGGAAAAAATTAAGGAACCGACACTCGACACATTTTTGAAACCGACACTTTTTTGTTGAATGTGAATTTTGCATTGTATTCGGTATTTTCGCGATACAACATGGCGTCTCTATAGCCTAGTGGCTCCGGCAGTCGCCTACCTAACCAAACGCTGATTAAATACAGCATATCAAACCCGCCGACCTTGGAATTTTTGTGATATTGTCTTTATTATAAATTTATTCTGATATTTCCTTAAGGTCCGCTTGCAGCAACGCCGGCTTATCCTTTTAACCCAGAGTTAGCTGCTGCTTTGACATATTTCGTATAAGGCTTCTGTCAAAATTATAAATTTATTTCTGGGTTAAACCTAACCCGACGTCTCTGCAAGCGGGCAAGGTAACGTGTAGGTTATCACTTTAATAAAAAATAAATAACGTCTGAAAGAAGATAAAATACGCAAAACAAAAGCAAAAAAGAAACATGTTTACTGTTAATTATTTGTAAATAACGAAAACATAGAGGTAGAGAATATACAAATATACTTATATTTGTAAAGTACTTACTTTATATACTATTTATACGTAAATATATTAATAACAATTTTAAAAACAATCATAAAATAAATCGGTCTTTCTTATTGTACTAATTCTTAGAGCCGATTTCACCAACGTCAAGTGATGTATATCCTCGGAATAAACTGGGCGTTCTAACAGTTTTCCTATTGAAAATCTGCCAAAATATCAAAACGCTCGGATAAGATTTATTTTACGTTGGTGAAATTGGCCCTTAGTATATTATTTTCTAAGCTCGACTTACAATATTTTATCAATAAATGCATATATATCAAAACAAACATTAACAACAATACATACAACTATACACAACAATTTCAACTAATATTTGCGAAGAGTAATATATAAAGAATTCTATAATTCGATGCCCACTTAACGATAATATTTACGACTTGTTTTCTGCTCCTACAACTTCTTTTCCTATCGCTAACTGGCAACCATTCTCGAAGAAGTTACTATACAGGTAAAATATATGTACATAACACGACCTTAGGTGGATTATACGGTTCTGCCCGCGAAATTCAAATTTAATTTGGTTTTTCGCAATTTGTAAACTAATACGACAAAGTAAGCTTATGGCATTCTAATTGCGCCAGTAGAATTATCATCTTCACAGGTTTATATAAAAATCTTTACTTGAAAGTGACCAGTTTAAGTATTTAATTAAAATATCGAGTTAGACGTGAGTTCACAAATTTTTGACTAATTTCTTAAACTGGACACTTTCAAGTAAAGATTTTTATATAAACCTGTGAAGATGATACTGCCATAGTCGCAATTAGAATGTCATAAGCCTACTTTGTCGTATTAGTTTACAAATTGCGAAAAACCAAATTAAATTTGAATTTCGCGGGCAGACCCGTATAATCATCCTTAAGCCCATATATGAACGGTCAATCTTATATCATGCGGGAACATGTAAGTTAGCTACGATCTTTGTTTACTGCCCCACTCAAAAATTAAGCGCTCAACCCAGGTGCGAGCGGGTGCGGGCAGCGCAGCGGGTAGCGGGTGTTCCTCATTCCGCTCGGCACCCGCCTTTGAGGACACGTCCGCGCGTCTTCCTTCCAATCATACTTCATACTAATACTATAAATGCGAAAGTGTGTTCACTGGTTTGTTGGTTCATCCTTCAATCACACCGCAACAGAGCTACGGATCGACGTGATTTTTACATGGGTATAGTTGAGGACCTGGAGAGTGACATAGGCAACTTTTTATCCCGGAAAATCAAAGAATTCCCGAGGTACTTTAAGAACTATATCGACGCGGACGAAGTCGCGGGCATCAGCTAGTTTCTTATAAATTTTAAGCGTTTGTTCTACATGCCGACCGCTCCGCTGCCCGCACCCGCTCGCACCTGAGCTGCAGACTAATATGGTTGGCGACAGTCAATGAAGATCAAGTTAGTTCGTACTTCATTCTCATTGATGTCTATCTAACTTTAAGCTGACACAGTCAATTTTGGTTTTAATCATCGAACAATAACGTAGCTAAGTCAAAGAGCAATAGTCGACGCGAATAAAATTGAAAATGGAAAATTCGGTCTGTCGAGCTGGGATTCGAACCATCGACTGTGAACTATTAGGCAACTGCCTTAGCCACTAGGCTACGAAGACGCAATGTTGTATCGCGAAAATACCGAACACAATGTAATCGAAAGGAACTACGTTCCATCCGGGTGTCCCTTGACACCTCTCAAGTTTTTTTATAACTTAGGTAGGTACATACTTTATTAAAAAAGCCGTTATAATTATCTTAGTGGATAGAGATTACTTACTACATGTACCGAGGAAAGAAATCACCATGTCGGCTAGTGCCCATGAAATCGTCCGCATGGAGCAATATTGGTTTAAAAAATATTTCTTCAAAAAAACATAACAACCCATATTAAACGATTTTTGGATGTTTTAATAAATTAAATTTATTTTATTCATTTTAACACAAATTTTAAGTTTGAACACTTGTTTAACAAAACTATTGAATTTTATAAAACTTCAAAATTGAAGGACTTGAAGATCTGAACAAAGTTGATCTGAAATATTATCGTTAATCACATAAACACCGTGTTTATGTGATTAATGATAATATTTTATTGTTTAAAACACGTATACTTCTTTAACTTCTTTCTTTCTAAACACGTATACGCACGTACCTACCTAATGAATATTATGAGAAAAAGAGACCTAGGTATTTTCAGATATACAAAGTAGCAATACATACCAGCTCTATATTTTACTTGACTCTAAAGGTTGCGTTGTATGACAGGCGTTAGGTGTTGTAATGTAAGTTAATCTTATGTTAGCCTTAAGTGTCCACCAAAAAACAAGAAAGCTGGGTTACACAAGTCAGTTATACGTAGATAATGGGTCAATAATTGTTAGTAAAAAATTTAAAAACCATAATTTTTGATGTCGTCGGTCCACCTAGTGGAGGGTCTGCCAACACTGCGCTTCCCGGTGCGGGGTCGCCACTCCAGCACCTTGCCCAACTATCGGCTCTTCGAACTACGCATAAACCTACCCTAAGAAAAAGAGAGCTTTAATTTTGGAGTAGGTATTCCTCTTAGAAGGCTTCTAAGCTTAATTGAATTTGATTTCGGCAATCAAGAACTTAAAGCTTTTAAGGAGTGCCGAAACTTTTAGGAGTTCTTGATTGAAATATTCAATATGGACACAAAGTTTGTAGGCTCGAATCTCGGGTCAGTCGACAGTTGAATAAAGGCCAGCCGCCAGTTCAAAATTGGCTCGGCTTTGAATCACACGCGTTCACGTTACCCCTCAACTTGAGCGTAAATGCTCGTAATTTTGTTTTCGTGTAATCTTGACTTATAGTGTTTTGATTGTGGACTTGTTTTGATAAATGATCTTCGTGTTATATTTTTTTTTTGTGCATTATTGTAAGTTGAACGTTATGATTTTCGTGTCCGTATAATTTATAATTGGACGCAGTTTCGTGTTCGATTCAAAATTATTTATTGCATATAGACTAACTTGTGGCTTTTATGACAGTCCAAGTCTCTACCACCGGTTTGGCAAGCAGCTTCTGCTGATAACAGCCGGTAAGAAACTCATCAGTTGCTCTTTTCAAAACAAAAATTCCTACTTACAGGAAACATACCTATACATCACAGACTTAAAATTTGGAATTTACTTTTAGATTTGGAAAAACGAAAAGACTTTACTTTAGAGTCCATAATATGCAATTTGCTTTTTTGTTATTGTTTTTATTTATCTCAGTATTTATTAAAGTTACCATCTTAATATTTGGGGACATACCTAATACAAGAGTTCGAAAACTTTTATCTCGGATTACGTGTTTTAAAAACACGATTGGTGAAAATTTGCTCGATGGTATATTTTTTTGAAAAATACATGTTTTGCACACAATTTGCTATTTATCTCAGGAGGAGCAAACTATTTTTGTTGGGTTTTTGTTTTGATAAGAAACCTAAAGTATTTTTCTATTACTTATGTTTTAATTTTTCGATTGGTTGTTTAATTAACTTGTAATTAGGTAATAAGCAGTTTTGGCGCTTACGTCGTGAAAAATGCGTTGCGCGTCTATCGCTCTGTATATATTTTCTCACTCACGAGAAAACAATACCTAATGAAGCATCTCGCTCGAAGAGGGGCACGAAATCCATATCGTAGCAGCGTTATGGCACACTCATTTTTTATCCGAGCTATCTCATCATCATCATCATCATCATCATCATCATTATTATCATCATCATCAGCCCATCAACGGCTCACTACTGAGCGCATGTCTCCTCTCAGAGAAGGGTTATAGGCCATAGTCCACCAGAACATTATGAAGAACTCTTAGGTGTGCAGGTTTCCTCACGATGTTTTCCTTCACCGTTGAAGCTTGTGATATTTAATTTCTTAAACTTCACTTAACTTTGAAAAGTCAGAGGTACGTGCCCGGGATCAACCCGAGCTATCTATTTTAAATTAAACCAACATTAACAAAGAAAATGGGCTATGTTTTCTTCAAACATACCTATTTTCTTATACGTACTTCGATTAATTAAAAAAAAGAAAGTTGCCCTATAAATCTTTTTTCTAACAATCATCACAACGCCATAATTTTGTACATTGTAGACGAAAGTTGTTTCACATCGTTCATTCCCAAAATAGAGATGTCGAAAGACATCTAACGCAAGAAACGATGATGTTTATTCAATACGAGCCATTCCGAGCGATGAATTAATTAGAAATTTGGAAGATGTTTTATTTCTTGAAGGGTTTCTATTGAACTTGGCGCTTTTATCTCGCCGCGGCCGCTGCTATGGTGATATAACAGACATAATAATAACAGTTAAACCCAAATGTGTTCTGTATAATACGAATGATTCTTAAAGCGTTACTGCTTCATTTATTTTTGTATTTATTTTGGTAAAAACTGACTTACCTATGTTTATAATAAAAAGTATGGCGCTTGTTATATAGGCTTTAGCTGACATCTTTCTTCTTATTCTTCTTCTATCTATGTACCTACATATCACGTTGTATAACATCGTAGGTAGCATTTTGTATCTATTAGCTTTGTGTGTCTGTGTACTTTGAAAGTTTCGAGGACGCTCGAAATCTTTTTTTTTTTAAATATGATACCTACTTTGTACAGCATTATTCTTGTCATTTCATAACTTTGCAATGCTTCAATAACGTTTATCTAACTTTAGGTAATTGCTGTGAGAGAATAATGAAGCTTAAGGTTGATTATACGGGTCTGCCCGCGAAATTCAAATTTAATTTGGTTTTTCGCAATTTGTATACTAGTACGACAAAGTAGGCTTATGGCATTCTAATTGCGCCAGTGGAATTATCATCTTCTCAGGTTTATATAAAAATCTTTACTTGAAAGTGACCAGTTTGAGAAAATTATCAAAATATCGAGTTGGGCGTGAGTTAGGTACTCACAATTTAGCCGATATTCTGACTAATTTCTTAAACTGGACACTTTCAAGTAAAGATTTTTATATAAACCTGTGAAGATGATACTGCCACTGGCGCAATTAGACTGCCATACGCCTACTTTGTCGTATTAGTTTACAAATTGCGAAAAACCAAATTAAATTTGAATTTTGCGAGCATACCCGTATAATCCACCTTAATGTTTTTGTTAAACCGAAGCACATAACCACATATTCGATTTGTACAGTCTTAAACTATTCGATTTGTACAGTCTTTCAGACTGTATAAATCGAATATTTGGTAGGTATATTACACTGCATTTGGTAAACGTTTTTAACCCCTGATAAAAAGAGGGGTGTTATAAGTTTGGCGTGTGTATCTATGTACTTATCTGTATCTGTGTATGTGTGTATTTGTGTACCTGTGTGTCTGTTTGCTTCGTCGTAGCTCCCTAACGAATGGACCGATTTTGTTGCGGGTTTTTCTGTTTGAAAGCTAACGTAACGTATTTACCGATCAATATTGTAATCATAACTCTTATGTTGCGTTTTCGATTATTATTAATGAATACATCACAAACATTTTGACTACAGTCAAATACAAAAAAAAATGTAAAAAAAAAAGTATGTAACATAGTAAGTATGTACGAGAAGATCCTAGTCATATACCTAAAATAAATAAGTAAGTATTTATGTAATAATATGTTCTGTGATCTAATAAAACAATTCAATTTCGAACTAAGTAAATTGACACTTCTGCGCCAATTGACTACAATTTACTTATCCAATGTCGTGTAGTATTGACGATCCAATGAACGAAGAATTCTATAGTATTTATTTAGGTACCTACTTCGCAATTTTGTCCACGTCAAATTTCTGTTATCCCATGGGACAAAGAACTTTTCCGAGAAAAGGAAACTCTTTCTATCGAGAATTTAACTTAGAGTTTTAGCAGTGGACATAATTTATTAAACATACAGTGAATTGATATGCTGCTAACTATAAACTAATCAAACCAGAAACTCTGTAAAAAAAACTCCAAAGTGTTACGTCATAAACATTTGACGTACTTTTTGTAGAATCGATATCTTAAAATGGTTTTCACACTTAAAACTAACAGAGACGTGTATTTTATATTTTGAAAGACTCTCTATTTAATAAAATCAGTAAGATTTATTTTTTTGTATATATCCAGGCAACATCTCATTCCCAATATTATAATATTGGTATAAGTATTTATTACATTTTACCACAGCGTTGTTCAGATGAATCTTGACCATCGATGTATAATCTTGACCCCACCTAGGTACTTGTAGAGACAATAATTAATGCAAGAGTGTATCAAGTCAAGTTATTAACTTCTCCTTGGCCTGTTTGAATTTAAATACATATCTATACTTATAATAAAACTGTAACTGGACGATTTCTCTACATTTAAATACATTTATTTTGAAAATTTTAACCGGGGGATTGCTTTATGATCGATACTGAGCCCAAAACAGATTTTTATTTTATTTTTATCAGTCTGTCTGTCCTTCTGTCTGTATGACTGTCTGTATGCAGCTTCCACGTAAGTCGGAACTAATAGATACAAAATGTTATACCTACGATGTTATTTACAGCAAAGTTAGAATATTGATGTGGGAAAGTAAATAACATTCGACGAATTGTAGAAAATAAAACTCATGTTAGACAATGTTGTGATAAATAATAAATAGACAAGCCATATATGCGGAAGATATTATAGTGCTAAAGTGTGCCTAAACGACACGACTGGAGAGAGATCTGCATGCACGGCGGCTTTACGTGCTCTCCGAAGCACGGTTACGATTTTACGTGCACTGCGAAGCACGGGGGTGACACGCCGCTAACTTTCTAACTCCGGGCTCTGACTTTCTAAATACTAAAAACTTCAAGACAGAAAAACCCAATACCTTTATTGCTATTTTAGGCTCGACCCGGACATCGAACCTAGGACCGCGTCATCCGCAGTCGAGTACGCTAACCACTAGACTTAGGGCCTGTTTCACCCCTATCCGTTAAAGTGTCTGATATATATCTATCAGATAAAATATCTGTCAGATAAATCTGTTTGTTCTTATCTTAGCGGACGACAGTTTTGAAACAGAAATTTAAACGCTATCTGTCAGATTTGTTATAGATAGGCTATCAGGCACTTTATCAGCAATTGGTGAAACAGACCCTCAAGCTGCAGAATGTTATATAACGTTACATAGTTGCTGTGTCAGAAAACCATTAGGGTAATTTTTCAAAAGAAAAATTTCAAAACCATTTTGATACTTTGGCTAGCTTCTAAAGAATGATAGTGCGGCTGACACAAAGGACGCATATTATACTAGTTTATGGGTCTATAGGTAGTTCTTGTTATTAGTAACTAGCTGATGCCCGCGACTTTGTCCGCGTGGATTTAGTTTTTAAAGTCCCTCGGGAACTCCTTGATTTTCCGGGATAAAAAGTAGCCTAGATGTTGACCCGAGTAATAAGCTACCACGGTATAAAATTTTGTAGAAATCTGTGCGGTAGTTTTTACGTGAAAGAAGGACAAACAAACAGACAAACAGACAAAAATTAAATAAAAATCTGTTTTGGGCTCAGTATCGATAGTAAAGCATCCCCCAATTAAAATTTTCAAAATATATTAAATGTACAGAAATCTTCCAGTTACAGTTTTATTATATGTATAGATACCAGCAGACCTCAGAATTACTACTAAGAACAGGTTGCAACTACTTATTATTAACAGCACTCGTTATCTACCGTACCCTTACCGTACCGTATATTTTTAAAATTCACTACAATTTTATTGTATCTATTTTGTACCTATTGTGACACCGTTCCCACATTATGTCTTGTACATAGAAATAGGAAGTCGCAAATCCTAGTTCCATACTTTTGTATAGGCATCATTTTCTTAATTTGACATTGTGGAAGTGTATAAAGTGGATAAAAGCCCGCGCACGCGCACGGATGATTAAAAATTGCTTTTTTAATCGCAGTCCGCTGTTCATGGATTTATATGGAAGAGTGCGTACGATGCAATTTTAAATCACTGCGATTTTTATCACTTTTGCAATGACGTCACGCCCACAGGTTTCAATGAAAGCGCGCGAACTATGCAACTTAAAACCACTGCTATTAAAAATTCAGCCGCCACTTCAGTTCACAGTTCTTATCTCATTACACTCAAAGCTCTTTTTCCTCTGAATCTGATCACTCAGGGTGAGATCTATAGATGGCACTCTCTTTCAGCTCGACTCAAGGCTGAATTAAAACGAGATAGATTTATGTCAGGACATATTTGTGTCTCATTTTAACTCTGTCTTGAGGCTTGAGCAGAGCCAGAGTACGATCTATAGATCTCAGCCTTAGAGCCCGCGATTTAAAATTGCATGCAATTTTAAATTGCGTGTGCACACCCGATACGATGCAATAAGAAACTGAACGGTGAGAAAAAATTGCATGCAATTTTTAGTCACCCGTGCGCGCGGGCCCTTACTGTATAGTGTATACGGCAATGGTTGGTGGGATTTGAACCCCACCGGATTTCAGTGCGGTTCTTAGCCCGTTGAGCTAAAGGGCTTCTAAGATCTATGGCGTCTAGATAGATCCCAACCAAGTGCCACCAAGAACAAAAGCTTTTAAAATTCTGTTCACTCGTTGATAGTCATCTTTAAAGAGACGTAATAATTTATTGTGTCGCATACTATTAACTCTTTTGTTACAATGTTTTGTTACGTTAATGTTCTATCTTTATTCATCACACCGTTCCCTGTAATATATGAAATTTGATTTAAACGTATTCGATATAGCGACTTCTGTACGTGAGCGTACAATATCGACCCTGCATCTTAATGGATCTTGAAGCTACCTCTAGTACAGTACTAGCACCTAAGTACTGGTGACTTAATGTGAGTTTTTCAAGACTAGGTAATATCACAGTATACGGAGAGATACCTTCCTTACTCTGTGGTAATATTAAAATAAAATCTCAGGATTAAAATAAAAGCTGAGGAGCTCTTCGACCTTGTACCCCCTTCACCTTTATACCACCGCACTGCAAGACATCGAAGGGGCTTCCATCCCTATATCGTTGATATACCATCCACGCGCACGAAGCGGTTCAAGTCTTCATTTCTGATTCGCACGGCAAGGGGCTGGAACGCTCTTCCGAGATCTGTGTTTCCTAACACATACAATTTGGGTATCTTTAAAGCAAGAGTGAATAGGCATCTTCTAGGCAAACGCGTTCCACCTTAGGCCACATAATCACTTTCCGTCAGGTGTGATAGTGGTCAAGCGTGTGCCTATAATGTAAAAAAAAATGCGTAAATTTTATGCTGTGCTTTTAAATGATTTTATGAAGTAAATGAAGTACAATTATTTGCTTGTGTGCCCATTTTTTGTAAGTGTGATAGCTTTTATGTTAGTGTGCGCTCATAGTGACGTAGTGAGTGAGTAAATGTGTGATGTACGTGTTTACCTCACCTCCCGCGGAAAGAGGCAGAATTTATTTAGAACTAAATCTACTCCTGCTTTAAATTGTCGAAGCTGGACCTTAGCAATCGCTGTTACGGGGTACGGAACCATTCGTGTGCGAGTCCAACTCGCACTTGGCTGGCTGGTTTTTATATAAATGAGCTAACCTTATTCGCTCTTCGCATCTCGAAATTAAATTACTTCATTCTCATAGTTTTATTTAGTTAGAAAGTTCATTTCTCTACTTCACGTTGAACTTTTATTTTCTAACAGCTCAGCTGTTACTGAAGATAGACAAACTGCAGCAGCAGATGCTATTTCGAATGTAAAGGCTAAGAGAAAACTGGCTCATACGATTAAAATTAATAATTTGAACCATATCGATAGAAGAACTTAAACACGTCATGTTTTATAATTTAATATAAAATTTTCTTTTTAAAAAACCGACTTCAGACTCCCGCGACACTATACAAAATATATAATTTATTCTTCTAAGGCCCGCTTGCAGAGAGAAATTTGTAATTTTGACAGATACTTTGTACGAAATCTGTCAAAACTGTCCTTTTAACTCAGAGTTAGCTGCTAACTCTGGGTTAAAAACTTAAAACGTTTCTGCAAGCGCGCCTAATTTGAACGTGACCGTAAAGCTTTGTCTATGGTTGCCAGGTCGCGTTCAAATTTTAAAAACCTGTTAACGCGGATGAATTCACGAGTAGGTATCAGCTTTGTATTAAAATACGCAAAGTTCGGAATTCCGTTTTATACATATTAAGCGTTTTTTACATTTTATATAAGGAACTATTCGTAAGAAGATTCTTTTGGATCTGGATGCTAATATGAAATACCTACCTACCGAGGGAACTATAGAGAGACCCTAAAGGCCGCTGCCGCACTGGTCAAGGCGATTGCGACGCGACGGCGATTTCGTTGAAACAAACTCCTATAAATAAAATAGGGGCGGCCGCATCAGATATCGCGACGCGTCGCGCTTGTTTGTCGCGCGTAATTTTCAATAGTACTAAAACCAATGTACTGAGTACAGCCAGTCCTTACGCGATGTAAGCGCAATTCGCTAGTTTATCGCCGCTTCAATACGGGCACACGGTTAAGGATGCGTTTCCATCGAAGCGGAGCGGAGCGGAGACGTGTCCAATAGATCAATCAGGTTATTGTTGGACAACGTGATAAAGTTATCACTTATCACGTCATGTCTCAATAATCTGATTGGACAAAAACATACGTCTCCTTTCACTCCGCTCCGCTTCAATGGAAACGCACCCTTACGGGTCGCATCGCGTCGCCAGTCGCCTTACCAGTGCGGCCGCGGCTTACGGTTCGTTAGGTCGAGTTCCTCGAAAGTTAGTGCCTCAATAGCGCAACGGTTAAATCACGGGCTGAAACCCTGAAGGACGACTGTCCACCCGCTCCTAATCTAATACAAGCTTTTCGCTTAGGTTTACTACTACCTAGAACTAGATGAGGAGAAATGAGGAGATTCGTAGGAGAATCAGAGTCAACGACATAGCTCAGCGTGTCGCGAAACTGAAGTGGAAATGGGCGGGCACATAGTTCGAAGAGCTGATGGTCGTTGGGGTCCCAAGGTGTTAGAGTGGCGACCCCGCACCGGGAAACGCAGTGTTGGCAGACCCCCCACCAGGTGGACCGACGACATCAAACGAGTCGCAGGGAGCCGCTGGATTCAAGAGGCGCAAGACCGAAGCCTGTGGAAGTCCATGTAGGAGACCTTTGTCCAGCAGTGGACGTCTATAGGATTGATAAAGAAGAAGAAGAACTAGATGCTGCCCGCTACTTCGTCCGCGTCTCTTTAATTTTCCAGGATAAAATATAACCTTTTTGTTAATCCTGGGTATGAGCTATCAGTATTCCTTTCAGCCAAATCGGTTCATTCGCTGTGGCGTGAGAGTGTCTATCCATCCATCCATCCATCTTCACTAACTTTCGCATTTATAATACCTACTACTTAGTAGGACTAGTTGGACTATAATAGTAGGATTGGTAGGATGTCCTTATAAAAACATCTGTTTGGGTAATTTTAATATTGTATGGCACGTAATTCTAAATTACCTACCTCAGCATAAGTATGTTTATCTTATTGTTTTCACATTCGAGGGCTTTGGATGAAATATCTTCCTTATACGGCGTTCCCACGAGGCGAATTTTGTTGAATGTGATTTGCTGTTCAACAAAAATTGAAAGAAAATTTCGTGATTTTCTTTTATCGAGATAATTATTTTTGATTTTTTTTGTTTTATTTTTGTTCTCCGTTAATCCGCCAAACTTGGAAAAGGTATTTACAGATATTAAAAGATCTTTAATTAACGTATTTATCGGTGAAAAACTGCTGATTGTTAACCAGTAAGTAATTGTACTTGTACTCAGTGTTTACATTCCCATACAAAACAAAAAAAAATTTAGTTGAACACGAATTGAACGTCGACAGGTTCACATGAGGCGAATCGCTTTCAACAGAGAGTTGAAGCGACAAAAGTTGAAAGCTAGCAAACTTTATTTGAAGCTAATTTTATTGGCGATTTGGCAGTTATTCAACAAAATTCGCCTTGTGGGAACGCCGTATACGCCACGTTCTTCATATAATATGTTTAGTTTAAGTTGTAGACCAGAATAAAAATAAAAACCGGCCAAATGCGTGTCGGGCCACGCGCAGTGTAGGGTTCCGTAGTTGAAAGTCTCAAATATTATTGCTGACCTAGGATAGTGCTTTTGTTTTATTTATGAATATTGAATAAATTTTGAGTTCCATGGTTTAAATACTATAATATTCTACAAAATATGCAACTTACACTACGTGTAATACCTATCTTAGAAAAAACAGATATAACTCCTCAACTAATGAACCCTACTTAGCCGTGATAGTTTTCCTTTAAAATTCATTATATATACTACTGCTGTGAATTTTTTCTTGTTTCCTATATACAACCATTTAGCTGGCACAGGGGGGGGACACTTGACTCTAATAAAATTTAGCACTTTAAAATATCATAATTCACAAACGGATCCCTGAATTGAAAAATGATGTTCCCACACCCACAATATTTTTGAAAGACCTATTCAACGACACCCCACACTATGGGATAGACTAGAAAAAAAATTCATCCCCACTTTACATGTAGGGGAGGTACCCTAAAAAAAAATATTTTTCACAATTTTATTTCACGACTTTGTCGGCGTGATTGATATTTATACCCTTGTCAAATTACAGATTTCTAGTACCAATAGTCTCTGAGCTAAACCGCGGACAGACAGACAGACAGACGGATGGACATGGCGAAACTATAAGGGTTCCTTGTTTACTACGGAACCCTAAAAATCTAATAAATCTTGTAGCTAGCCCCTAAGTACAATCCCGTACCGAATGTCATTTCCACCTTTAGGTGTTCCCTAAAGGTTCGTGAAAACGAAATTGAAAGAAAGCGTCACCTTACCCTAGATAGCCCGTAAAAGTTAAGGAACTTTAGTGAAAACGAGTTCTTGTAAGGTTGACATTCTTTATTAATTATTATTTTACCTCACGCATGCCTCACGCTTATATTTTATCACGTGAAACAAGGTCGCGCGTCTAGACAGCCTTATTATTATTTTTAGTCGATATAAAAGACATTATTAGTCTTAAGATAATTAGGGAACATGTGACTAGTGGTTCGCCCCGAACTGCGACCTCACGGTAACAGTATCCCATGATTATTCATTCAATCGATACGTGACGACCAAAACTGACATTATTATTATGCCCGTTTTCACCAAACATACCTAAATCATCCCCTATGTAGGAGTCTCTTTACGTAGATAGCTCCAAAACACAGTCCTAAGTCCTAACATCCGTCCCAATGTCCTTTTAGGTGTCCCGTACAGGATCGTGATAAAGAAGTTGACAGTAATCATCACCTAACTTATCATAGGTAGCCCGTAAAGGTTAGGGAACGTTAGTGAAAACATTGAATTATTATGTAGGTACTAACGAGTGGAAACGGGTTAGGGGCATCTGTACAAATCGTCATCTATCGACGCGAATAGACCATAAACAAAATGCAGCAATTAATAGTTTATTGAAGTTGGATATTTAACTAAAGAATAATTTTAATTGAATAATATGTTATTATATTATGTACCTAAATAATAGTAGTTGACGCAAAACTGTTTTTGGGATAGATCGTAGTCGTAACTCCTAGTAGTCCTAGTTCCATGGAATAGTTAATGAGTGCGCCATCTATTAGCATTATTGTGAAGCTATGTGAAATTTACTGATGCTCATTAAAAATTAAATAATCTCGTTTCTTTATAATATTCATATCATTTTAGTATTTGTTGTTCAAGTACAGGATATAAGTGAAATAATAAAAATAAAACAGGTTGAAAATAGGAGAATAACAGGAACTAGGAGATTACGACTACGACCTATCCCAAAAACAGTTTTGCGTCGACCATTATTATTTAGTTACATAATAATATAATACCATATTATTCAATTAAAATTATTTTTTAGGTAAATATCAAACTTCAATAAACTATTAATTACTACATTTTGTATATTTTCTATTTGCGTCGATAGATGACGATTTGTACAGATGCCCGTAACCCGGTTTCACTCATTAGTACCTACATAATAATTCAATGTTTTCAGTAACGTTCCCTAACCTTTACGGGCTACCTATGATAAGTTAGGTGATGATTTCTGTCAACTTATTTATCACGATCCTGTACGGGACACCTAAAAGGACATTGGGACGGATGTTAGGACTTAGGATTGTATTTAGGAGCTACCTACGTAAAGAGACTCCTACTTAGGGGATGATTTAGGAATGTTTGGTGAAAACGGGCATAATAATAATGGCAGTATTGGTTATCATGTATCGATTGAATGACTAATCATGGGATACCGTTACCGCAAGATCTCAGTTCGGGGCGAACCACTAGTTTATCATTGTGTCTAAAAAACAATCGAATTAATTATTAATTGTAAATTCAAAGCAGTGATATATTCAGAAGCAGTGATAGTGCGATCTCCTATCCGGGGGGTCGCAGGTTCGATCCCGGGCTCTCTCTCGGCTCCTGGACCTCTGGCTTTTCTAACTTAAGTGCGTTTAAGAAATTAAATATCACAAGCTTCAACGATGAAGGAAAACATCGTGAGGAAGCCTGCACACCTGAGAGTTCTTCATAATGTTCTCAAAAGTGTGTGAAGTCCGCCAATTTGCGTTGTGCCAGCGTGGTGGATTATGGCCTGGCTATAATCCTTCTCTGAAAGGAGACCTGCGCTAAGTAGCGAGCCATTGATGTGTTGCTGATGATGATGTGTGAAAATTCAAATAAGTATTAAATACCTACCTACATTCGAAAGTTTTTTCGAAAGTATTTTTTATATAAAATCCTAAATGACTTAAAGTAAAATACATATAAACAAACACTAAATTAGTTCTAAAATTAGATAGAGCTACATTAAATCTAATACCTCATCGATGTTACCCCAGCGCATAGTATAGGGATACCTACTTATACCCAAGTCAAGGTACAAAGGTTGGTAAAGCCAAGGTAGGTAGGTAGGTCTTTAGTTACCCATGTCACTTTGAATGGCCAAACTAATCCTGAATCCAAAAAAAAAGTAACTGCCATTTCTAGGAGTCATGTGATTAAATTCCACTTTGATCACATGGGTGATACCACCCGAGCCAAAGAGGAAAACCTAATGGACTGTGGTAAAGTAACCGCCTCGAGCTATAACTAACATGATGCGGCAAAAAGCGAGTATGTTGACAAGCGTTTCCTGTCCACTCATCTATGAAACTGTATACCAATTGGCAATGTGCAGAAAAAAGATTCAATTACACACATTTCATGCTGGTTGACATCTTAAAGTACTGGTAATCCTGATATTTACTATCGTGTGGCAACCTGAGTAGATGGGTAGTTATCAGTTAGCACCCTACCGAGTACCGACATAGCTGAGACGCCAAGCGATTTATCGTTCCATTACGATGCCGCGGTTTAATTAAACCCTCCGGTACCGTCGATACATTTTTTCAAAAGTTCACGGACCACTGCTTCAAAAACACTACCTACACGTAGCCTTGTGGTTTCGGCAGTCGCTTAACAGTTAAAAGTCGATGGTTCGAATACAAGTTATAAGTTATAAAAAATTAGGGAAAAATTCCACATGTAGAAATTATTTAAAATAAAATTGAAAATAGAAAATTCAGTCTGTCGAGCTGGGATTCGAACCATCGACCTTTGGCTGTTAGGCGACTGTCGAAACCACAAGGCTACGGAGATCTAATATGAAAATGTTGAACACAATGGCAAATTAATTAATCGAAAGGAACTGCGTTCCATCCGGGTGTCCCTTGACACCTCTCAAGTTTTTTTTATACTATCTTGTGGGCAGTTGGATGCCAAGCCTATTTAAACCTGTGCAACTATGTTAGAATAGAATATTTCCACAATAAGGGGAAGTTCCAAAAATGCGTACTACAATTTAATACATGTTAAGACGGGAAGACAGAAAGCAGCCCCATTCCCGCCGGTGGCCCCCGTTCACATGCCGGGAATCGAACCCAATACATCCCACTTATAAGATCACAGCGTTCATCACTGCCGCACTTCGTAAAAAAAACCTACCTGCGATATAGCCTCAAGGTTCGAGTAGGTAATTGAGCGGTCTAGAACAAAAAACCGATTCCGGCGTCGCTCGTTCAGCCTCTGTTCACTCAACGGTGTCCAATTGGCTATAGCTCTGCAGAAAAAGATTCAATCAAGCACATTACACGCTGACTTATATCCTGTGTTGGACGTTCAATTATTTATTAAACAAATAAATAAAGTTTGAAGTGTCATCTATGAAAACGGAAACATCGCCTCTTTAGGCCCGCTTGCATAGACGCCGGTTAGGTTTAACCCAGGAATGAATTTGTAAATTTGACAGAAGCTTCATATGAAATCTGTCAAAGCAGCAACTAACTGAACTCTTACTAAGTAATATTATCTTACTAATACCTATTATAAATGCGAAAGTGTGTTTGTTTGTTGATTTTTTGGATTGTCCTTCAATCACGCCGCAACAGAGCTACGGATCGACGTGACTTTTTGCATGGGTATAGTTGAGGACCTGGAGAGTGACATTGGCTACTTTTTGTTACGAAAAATCAAAGAATTCCCACCGGATTGTAAAAACTAAATCCACGCGGACTAAGTCGCGGGCGAAAGCTAGTATATCATAATTTTTAAATTAAATTATATTATAATGTTAATGAACTATAAAAGAATTAACCTTCATCATCACCATCAACGGCTCACTACCGAGCGCAGGTCTCTTCTCAGAGAAGGGTTATAGGCCATAGTCCATCACGCTGGCCCAATGCGAATTGGTGGACTTCACACACCTTCGGGAGCATTATGAAGAACGCTCAGTTGTGCAGGTTTCCTCACGATGTTTTCCTTCACCGTTGAAGCAAGTGATAACGCACTTGACTTCGAGAAGTCAGCCTTAAGCCTAAAGAAACCTTAGTAAAACAAAATACATAATATTATTATAGTTACGATATTATTATCTGTAAACAATAAACGTAATAATATTGCGCTAATTAATCGGCTTATATCAGTACTATCACTACGATCGAGACATGCTTCTAATAAGCTCCCACTGGTTAGCCGCATAATAGTGATCGCATACGAGACGACCCTCAAGAGCCGTAAGAGGCGCAATTAGATTGTTATATCTGCGTCAGTGCTTATGTGACCACTGCTTATTCGAAGCCAGTTTTACGAGTATGCTCACACTTATCGCAGTTTGTAAAAACAACATCGATGGGAAACACCGCAAAACCACACTATTACTATTATTATATTACATCACGGCACTGATCGCGGTATATCGCGGTGCTAGTAAGAGCAGATTTGAGCAATTTGAGTGTCGAATGTCTAGCACATCGCGTGACCTCAACATTACCTTACGTTGATATTGGTGACGTCACTACTCACTCACAATTTCAGTAATGAAACTTCACCGCTTACGGCTCCTATACTTGAAGGTCTGCGGTTTTTGTGACTGTGTGCGATTTCCTTTTAACTCTAGTGACCGAAGCCTTTAATAACAGTTATTTGTCGTGACACCACTCTGCCTAATATAAAATACCTATTTGTCAAATGTTAATAACCCATTTAGGGCATGGTTTGATGAATTGGAGTTTATAATAATAGAGATTACTATCTAAATGTTAATGTTCCGGTTTATCATAGGCATGTGAAAGTATTTAGGTATACAAGTTATAGAAGCAACATGGTGACGTGTTAAAATTGAATTTAAGCCCATTTTGTCTGGGTTCGTTGTCCTTACCAAAGGAGTCCTTGACGTGTGCTGCTGGTCGTAGGTCTCTTGCATCTAGTTTCCAATCGAAGGCCGATTTCTAGCCAAAGCCGAAGCCGATTAATCGGCTGTCGCAACAAACTTCGGCCGAAGCCGAAAGTTTAATAATCCCAAGAAATTCCATCACCATCTCACATTCGTAACAGTTCGTTCAATTTCGACGCATGCTAGAAACCTTTGCCACTTTCTGGCCGAAGGCGAAGCTGTAGCCAAAGGTTCGGTCGCACACTACTTGAATCACTAAACAAACATTTGAGCCGCTTTCTTATGAAATCGTCCTTTCACCATGGGGTTTTCCCAAGTTCCAACGCTCGCGTATCGATTCTTCGAGTTTTTTTCCCTCACTACATCTCAATCAAACTTGAAGCTGGCAATGGCAGTTTGATTTGATAAATCATTTATTTTCACTTCGATAACCTAAAACATCAAATTATTGCAACGAAGTTCCTTATGGCGCGTTGGGAAATTAAGACCAAAAGTTGGACCGACACTTTCGACACTTTTTGATGGCCTAATCTTATATAATAAATCTTATATAATAATTTCAACAAGTTGTGCATCGCTCCCGTGAGTTAATTGGCCCGCGCGCAGCCGCCAACCGAAAGACTGGTGGTTCGAGCCCACCCGGGGGCGCGCAATCCTATTTTCATTTTTTATTTTATAAAGTTATTTTTTAATTTTAATCTAAATATATAAAAGGCAAAGGTGACTGACTGACTGATTGGTCTATCAACGCACAGCTCTAACCACTGGACGGATCGTGCTGAAATTTTGCACACAGATTTATTATATGACGTAGACGTCCGCTAAGAAAGGATTTTTGAAAATTCCAACCCCAAGAGGGTTTAATGGGGGTTGAAAGTTTGTATAAAAGTCCGTCATTTATCAAGATATTTTTCAAGTAATATTCATGAAAACTTTGATTTCGATATTGGACTTTCGATTAAAACTTAGGAAATACGTGTTTTGCAAAAATTTTGAAAATTCCACCCCCAAAGACTTCAAATAGGGGATGAAATTTTGTATAAAAGACCAGATTTTTAAGCTAATTTTCAAGTAGGTAATATCCATCAAACTTGGTATTTTGGCTTTCAATTGAAAATAAAGAAGTACGCGTTTGACAGTTTTTAGGGTTCCGTACCCAAAGGGTACCAACGGGACCCTATTACTAAGCCTACGCTGTCCGTCCGTCCGTCCGTCTGTCAGCGGGCTGTATCTCGTAAACCGTAATAGATAGACAGATGAAATTTTTACATATTATGTATTTCTATTGCCGCTACAACAACAAATAATAATAATTAAATTAAATAAAAAAAATTAAATTAAAATATTTCCATGGGTAGACATGGAAATATTTTTATTTAATTTTTTTAACGGAACCCTAAAAGAGCGAGGCCCGACTCGCACTTGGCCGATTTTATTAAATGTTCAACTCCCAATGGAGTTAAATAGAGGGTGAATGATTGTTATTAAGTCTGTCGGTTTTCAACTTAGGTGTAACCATGAAACTTGGTATGTTGGCTTTTTACGGAGATACGAATCGCGTTAAGTTGGATTTTAATTACCAATAAAAATCTAACTTAACGTGAGCGAAGCCGCGGGCAAAAGCTCGTATTTTATAAAATCGATATTTAGGCTTCCCTGGGGCCATTTTGATTATTATCGATAAAAAAAACCATGATAAAAAATGTATACCCGAATAATTATTTTCTTTATACCTCGAATTGAACTTGTAATTAATATTTTTATAATAATAACTTCGCTCCTATCTGGTGTCCCACGACACCACACGACTTTTTTAGGGTTACGGAGTAAACAAGGAACCCTTATAGTTTCGCCATGTCCGTCCGTCTGTCTGTCTGTCTGTCCGCGGTTTAGCTCAGAGACTATTGGTACTAGAAATCTGTAATTTGACAAGGGTATAAATATCAATCACCCCGACAAAGTGGTGAAAAGTAATTTTTTTTAGGGTACCTCTCCTACATGTAAAGTGGGGATGAATTTTTTTTCTTGACTATCCCATAGTGTGGGGTATCGTTGAATAGGTCTTTCAAAAATATTGTAGGTGTCGGAACACCATTTTTCTATTCAGGGATCCGTTTGTGAAATATGATATTTTAAAGTGCTAAATTTTATTAGAGTCAAGTGTCCCCCCCCTGTGCCAGCTAAATGGTTGTATATAGGAAACAAGAAAAAATTCACAGCAGTAGTATATATAATGAATTTTAAAGGAAAACTATCACAGCTAAGTAGGATTCATTAGTTAAGGAGTTATATCTGTTTTTTCTAAGTTAGGTATTACACGTATTGTAAGTTGCATATTTTGTAGTATATTATAATATTTAAACCATGGAACTCAAAATGTATTCAATATTCATAAATAAAATAAAAGCACTATCCTAGGTCAGCAATAATATTTGAGACTTTCAACTACGGAACCCTACACTGCGCGTGGCCCGACACGCACTTGGCCGGTTTTATTATCAATATTGGCTGCATTTCCGCGCAAAGAATACTCTTGGCACCATTCCACGCGGTCATGATTTGTATAGTAATTATGTTAGTTTAGCTATAATTTACATCAAATTCTACAAAAATTTTATATCACAAATTAAAAGCTTAAATAGTTTAAAAAAATTAACTAAACCACTGGAACTCGAAAATGTACCCAAAACTCTATACGATGTTTTGCCCCGCTAAATGGCCAAACTTATAATAATATATTGGCCGAGGTTACTACCATCAGTACCAGCTCTCCGCTTACCAGTGGACTCTATGAGATGGGATGACAGATTCTTAACAAAGAATTCAGCATCCTTGCCTCATGATAAGTAGGCACTTAGGTAGGCATAGAAAATAAATTAAGATTTATAATTCTAAAGCTTAAACTAGCGGCACGCTATGATGGCCGGTTTGACACATTACAATAGTGATGTGGAATGTCAATTTATTCTCGAACAAAAAACAATTAAGTTTTGTTTTTGTACCTGATTAAATAGGTTTAATAAAACAAAAATGTATATGTTTATTTAATTTATTTGAACGAACTGAATATTTGAATGAAAATGAATATACATACTTTATATGCACACAAGAAACATATGAATACAAAAGATACCAAAAAAGGTGCCACAAAAGGCCATAATTAATCAGATTCGTCCATACTACTATTTTCACTGTCGTCACTGCTATCATCACCTACATTAATAATTATATGTTCGTTTTCTATAATATTATCTATTTTCACATCTCTTTCATAATCTTCCCTTATTAATTTAACAGTTCTATTCACAACCTTTTCCCAGTCTCCTTTAGTCACATGTTCACAAGCTTCTTCTAATAATTTTAGCATTTTTTTTGTGGTAAATGGGGGTTCTGTATTGTGTCTTGCAGCATATCCCTTAATTTGAGCCCACACCAACTCAATCGCATTATACTCACAATGGTAAGGCGGTACGACTACTAATGGTATGCCTACGACTGGTTTTGCTCGTTTTCTCTTTTTTGGTGTGTGAAGTTTATTTTCTTCTGTGCCAGTCTCGCCATATTTTTTTTTAGTTATCCGTCTAACAGTTCGTTGTCCAATATTAAGCGCATCAGCTACGCGTTCAACCACTGACGTTATAGGTAAAATTGGCCCTCCATTTTGAGCTTCACGATCGAAATAGTTACGAAGGCGTATTACGAACTCACGTGTCTGACTATTTAGAACAGTTCTCTGCGTACGTTCGGTCATATCGACGAAATCCACAACAAAGGGCTTGAACAGAGTCCAAATTAACGAGCAAGGGTCAACAGTAATGCAGTATCAATATTTGAAATCCAAAGCCAGGTCAAAACTATATCACAATCGCATTGCACTGACAGTTTATACTTTTCGAAGCAACGTCAATTCGAAACTGCTTTGTTTTGCATTGAGCATTGACGCGAGTTTGCCGGAGGTAGTAGTTGTGCTAGCCAGCGATCCTATGTGACGATCGTATTAGATTCCATTTTTAAAAATTTTCAATTTAGAAAACCAAATGCCGAGTTGTGGTATATATCATATAAAAATAAAAATTTTACCTTTTGTATGAAACAGCTGATATTTTTTTGCGATTTCAGAGGTTTGTCCACATAGTGAAAATTGTTCATATTCACAAGTACATTCACCCCTTAAATGGTGCAAACTGATTTTTCTACACTTGTATACATTTTAGAAATCAATTTAATAAATAAATTTTGAGTCCTAAACCTAAAACTACATTCGATAAAATTTATGAATCTCTGCACATCACTATCGTCAATAAAGTAATACAATTATTTCCTTCAAAGTCGTTATCAATTAATACGGAACTTCATGAGCGGACAAACGTCAAACCGGCCATCATAGCGTGCCGCTAGTGTAATAATAGCTTCGGTCAAATAACTTGCCTAAGCTTCAATTTATATGACCGCCGAGGTCATCACTGTCGTAAAAAATTTGCACAGGAAAATCCCAAGAAACAGGTCTGTCCTGTTGACCGTACAATTAAAATACCACCTATTATATATTCATGCCTTAGAAGGTTTTACTTTTAACCACGGAGTACAAGTGACATGACCTACATTTTTAACTTTTCCTTAAATTATTCTTAACTAGCGGATGCCCGCGACTTCATCCGCGTGGATTTAGTCTTTAAACAATGCGTGGTAGCCTATGTCACTCTTCAGGTTTTCAGCAGACCCATGCAAAAAATCACGTCGATCCGTAGTTTTGCTGCGGTGTGATTGAAGGACAAACTAACAATACAACAGACAAGCATACTTTCGCATAATAGGGATAAACGATAAAAGACAAACTCGCTGACACAGTGGCACGCTGTGCTCTCATAAGCTCTCGGGTTCGATTACCGACAGAAGCAATTTAGAAAGTTATTATTTCTTTATAGTTCCTGGTCTGGTCTGGTAGCTTTGCAGCTGGTAGCTGGCCGTGGCTATGGTCACCACTCACCATGCTACCAAAAATCATGTCGATCCGTTGTTCCATTGCTGCGTGATTGAAGAACAAACCAACAAACCAATATTGTAAAATCCCAGTATAATAATTCCTATTTGTCTTTGTCAATCTGTAAGTGGACCGCGCGGCCTTAACCTATAATGTTTTGAAATCGATGGGGATATTTAAAGGTCAAGATGGCAGGAAATTGTAGGTCAAAAAAGTCACGTTTGAGAATATTTTATTTATGAACGTAATTGTGCCATGGAAGATTATAGTGCAGAAAATCTAAAAATTAATATCTTTTTAATAGACCTGCGCGGGCCCACTTGCCTTGCTTGACTTTGAATGAATGAACTGACGCGTTAAAAAAGATATCATCTAAACCACTGGAGTCATCAGTATCAGCGAGTGCAGTCATCAGCGAGTCGCGAAACTGCAGAAGCTGATGGTCGTTGGGGTCCCAAGGTGCTGGCGACCCCGCACCGGGAAGCGCAGTGCTGGCAGATCCCGCATTAGGTCGACCGACGACATCTAACAAGTCGCAGGGAGTCGCTGGATGTCGCTGGACCGAAGCCTATGGAAGTCATTGCAGGAGACCTTTTTCCAGCAGTGGAAGTCTATCGGTTGATAAAGAAGAAGAAGAAACCTTAACTGGAAAGGGTCTTACAAACTTTTACAGGTACGATTGATTTGAAATCTGGTGTACCGATGGGGCTGACATATAGGTCACCTATAAAAGCCCCATCAAATATATAAGATTAAAAAAAACTGGTGTACTGTTACTTCGAATTATTTCCAAGGCATGGTAAGCTTGAGTTGATGCTGCAGCATCATGTAGTCTTCGAGATAACCCAACTCCTCAGCAACTTACAGCAGATACCTAGGTACCTATATAGTGTGTTTGGGATCATTAGAGTGGTTTCAATGGTGTTAGATAGATGATTATCGAAGATCGAGGAGGAATATCTAATGATGGAGAAGCAAACTGGGTAGCAGGATGTTGGGTATATGCGGTATATCATAAAACTACCGCTAGTATTAATTTCCATTGGGGTTTTGTAGCCAACGGTTGGGAGATGGTAGTGGTGATGCCGACTAAGTCCCGTTCTTAAGGCCAACCACATCCTGCTATTCTACGGTTGGCACCACGATTTTTAGGGATTTTTAACAAGTTTTTAACAAGTTTTACTGTTGGACAACCAAACTAGGGACAAAGGCCCAACTAACAACCAACGCAAATTGCTACTAGGGACTAGGCGTGCGTTTCATAAAGACATCATAAAGGCAGAATAATACCGCAATTACCATGAGAAAAGCACTGAAAAGAAGTTGATTGAAATAGAAATTTTAATACATAATGTGGTATGCAATGCAAGTTGCAACCCTGGCCTCGAACCTTGTATGTATATATTTCGCAGTAAGATAGTTAAAGCCGTGATATAAGCTATAATCATAGGGATATAGCTATATACCGGAATATAGTAATACGGAAGCGGTTCATAGCTATCTTACTTGTGCGATTCAAAGAAAATTTATACTTTAATCATTTCACTAGATTAGTCTAGTAAGATAGATAAACATATTGATAGATCGTGCTCGCATTATAGCTATATTATTTGTGAGATAGCTATGAGCCGCTTCCGTTTAACCTTATTCCGGTATATATATATATCTATATACCTAGGGTTATAGCTATATCACGGCTTCAACTATCTTACTACGACATAATATATATCTCTACCCATTCTCTATCCCTATCTCTCTCTACTATTTTATTAAAGGCTGAAATTCAGTCGAGGGGATTATTATTTATGGCCGTAATAAAAGAACACTAATTTACCTGGAATTGAGAATCGTGCCTCAAGACAATCGCCCTCAGCAAATAATAAACAAGTAATATAAAACTCGACAGTCATCCCTGCCTCGAGCACTTCTGCTTTGTATGTATTTTGTATGGTCCATTAGCAGTGCAAAATACCAATATCAAGTTACACAGCTCTCCCGTATAGGACAGAGGTACTTGCATCGTCCTTCAAATGTTTACTTACCTTTGTATGGAAACGCAAAATTTAAAAAAATAAAAATGATTATGTAGGTTAGTCAACCTGTGGCTCTTATGACAATTCGAGACTCTACCACCGATTTGGAAAGCAGATTCTGCTGAGAAGAGCCGGCAAGAATCTCAGTCGTTACCTCGTTACTCTTTTTGAAACAAAATATATTATGTAACTAATATAATGAGATAAATAATTACACTATCCTGTAGGCAGCTGAATCCCAAGCCGATTGTTCCCATACAATTTTGACGTGATAACACACGCATGCACGAAAAAGTGTCACGTTCCGCCTGAGCCTGCGGAACAAGCGATAGAGAGGCACGATCGGCCCAAGCGGCCGCCCGCCAGTCATCGCGTGTGGTAAGCGAATGTGTCGCGAGCTAGTTCTAGTTTCTTTATGACGTTATCACGTAATTCGTTCGTAAACCGACTTTACAGACAAACAATTTTTTTACATCTAATTGAGCTCTACAATGACACAGCACAAACGGACAGACAGTCGCGGTCAAACTTATGACACCCCTCTTTTTCCGTCGAGGGTTAAAATAGACTGTTAGGGGAAGAACTCGCGAATATCAGTCAGTTGAACAAAACATGTCGAGTTGCTCCATGAATATAATATGACATTGAAAAGACCCGGCTCAAAATTCACATCATGAAATATAGACTCATGCTAAACCAAGGATAATATTTTGAGATGGGTTAGTTGATACTTTTAGGGATTCGTATCCAAAGAGTGTCACCGTGAAGCGAAGCGAAACACTTTCGAATTTATATTATTAGTATAAGGATTTTTTTGTCACTTTATGTGCCGATTTCACCATCGTCGAGTGACGTTTTACCGAGGAATAAAAATTAACAGCTTCATTTTCGTATAAGGATTATTCTATTTTAGTAAGTAGTAGTTAATTTTTATCATTCAGTGTCGATTTCACCAACATTGAGTAACCAGTGCGGTTAGTCCGAGTTTTACTTCGTTTTATCACAGAGTAACGAAGGTAAGGTTCTCCTCCTTATACTGTGGTTTTATCGTAAAAGTAAACTAAGGCATTAGCATCAAAGTAAAATGAACTATAGTTGTATGGAGTTAAAGTCATAAATTCAATACAGACGATTTTAATTTGGAGCGTTTTCGTTACGTAAACGTATAACAATACATACACGCAATTGAGCTCTAACTCAATACTGTTATGGTTTATTTTACTTTGATGGTAATGTCATCGTTTACTATTTATAGTTAACTATCAAATCTTGTACTAAGCATACTATGAATAAATTGGACGTTCTGACAGTTTTGATGTTGAAAATCTGTCAAAATATCCAATTTACACTCGGATAAGACTTATTTTACATTAGTAAAATCGGCCCATAATGTGTTATGTGTAATCTTACAGTTGTTTTCAATATCCCAGATCAATCATCAAGCGTTTTGAGCAATTTTTTCTCTCAATCCGCCGAATCGTTCTTGAATGTCTACGAGATATCATGTTGTAGTTCAAAACAAACTCACAAATTAGGTAGTTAAAAATTCCAAGTATATGTAAAGTATTTGTATATAAAAGTTCTATTCGTCGTAGCTTCAGGCATATTTGTTTGACTTTCACAGAACTTCTGTTTGCGGGCTGATTTGTTTCGTGTTTCTATGTAATATCCAAGATGGATAACTAAGTTGTATTTACTGACTGTGGAGGTACGTATTGCGTACCTACTTGGAAATTCCTCGTTCGTCAAAACAGTATAAGTTACTTTAAACGACTATTTTTTAGGGTCCCGTAGTAAAACCAGGAACCCTTATTATAGTTAGGTACGTCCACGATCAAGTCATCCAGTCCTACAGATTATTATTAGTGTTCTCGTTATCTGCAGGATTGATGAATTTTGATACACGCTACAAAAGATAAAATCTATTTACATTTATTACTGTTAGTAATATTAAAAAGTCTAGTTTTTTTTTTATTCGATGACAAGCTAGTCCTTGACTGTGATCTCACCTGATGGTAAGTGACGATGCAGTCTAAGATGGTAGCGGGCTAACTTGGAAGGGGTACGGCAGTGAACATTCAACCCATACCCCTAATTGGTTTCTATACGCCATCGTGCCGGAACGCTAAATCGCTTGGCGGCACATCTTTGACAGTAGGGTGGTAACAAGCCACGGCCAAAGCCTCCCACCAGACCAGACCAGAGACAATTCAGAAATTATAAATTCCCAAATTGACCCCGCCGGGAATCGAATCCGAGACCTCCCAGTTATAAGACCACAGCGCTCACCACTGAGCCAGGGAGGTCGTAGTTTATTAAAATGAACATTTAACCAACTTTTAAGCCTAAAGTTTCGTCTGCCAGGCTGCTTTGAATAAGAGATGCTAAAATAGCTGGCAGTAGAAAAAGCCGTTTCAGGTTCCGCACTTAGTGGGCCGGATAAAATGCATTTATTCGACTAGCGCCTACGAAAGGACGATACGTAATCTCGCTTATACCGGGATTCGTAAATTTGCGGGATCGAGATATATCAAGATTGGAAGTCCCATTTGAGACTAACTCTAAAGAAAAAATAAATTAAGTGGCACTCGGGGACTGCCGCGGTAAAGCTATTGCATAGCATTTTTATCAACTTATGCAATTATAATATTTATGCAATATTTTTTTTTGCATAATAAAAATTATGCAAAAAAATAATTTTAAAACAAACAAACAAGAAAAGCGCACTGTCACTACTTCGCGAGTGAGATTCGAACCGGCGATATCATACACCATACGGTAAAGAAAGCGGCCGCTCGCCCATTGCACCAAACAGAGCTTACTTGTGAACCTCTAACATGTTGAACGCTTACTGAACTACGGTGTTAGGTTTATTTTCGTTACGGAATTTCTTGATTCGGTCGTCGCGTTCAAAGTGTTTATCCTCGTTCAAAGCCCGCGATAAAAGCTATGCAATAGCTTAATAAGCGTTTTATTTACGGAACGGGTTGTTCTTGATTCATCCCAAACTGATATTCCTATCTCAACCCACTACATTATTTGTATTTATTTTCTTAACTCAACCCAAATGTATTCTTTACTCATCCCAAAATAAAAATTACCTAAACATTCGAACATAATATACCCGTGTGCAGAACAACTTGCGTTTGTCCAGTTTTTACTTCCTTTAATGAGCGTCGGCGGACCATCAAAGTTAATACCTAATTAGTGTTAGTTAGTAAGTACCCTTAACCTAGCCAGACCAGCGTTTAGTCTTCGAAACTATATTGTAGTGAAATAAAACTCATGTATTGTTAGATTTTACAGCCTCTTCAATAAATGTGAGGTTATTGGATGCGAACACGATGCTCAAGGCTTTACGCATGTTGTAGGTTATTGCGGGTACAACTTATTGCCGTCATGAAAATTCGATTATCTATTTATATCGAGTATATTCCACTCTAATATGGTATTTAAGCTAGGACGGAAGAAAACCATTAATCCTACTTAAGTAATATTAAAATGCGAAAGTTTGTGAGGATGGATTTATGGATGGATAAATGTTTGTTACTCTTTCACGCCACAACGAATGAACCGATTTGGCTGAAATTTGGAATAGTGATAGCTCATACCCTGGATTGACACATGGGCTTCATTTTATACCGGAAAATTAAGGAGTTCCCGCGGGAATTCAAAACCTTAATCCATGCGGACGAAGTCGCGGGCATCATTAAAAAAGCTGTTCCTTTCAAAATGTATGATTAAATGATTTTTTTTAATTTTTTGTAGATTTTTCCGATATTCTAATAGCTGTTATTCTAATTATTCCGCTATTCGACGACCTCCCTGGCTCAGTGGTGAGCGCTGTTGTCTTATAACAGGGAGATCCCGGGTTTGATTCCCGGCGTGTCAATTTGGGAATTTATAATTTCAGTATTGTCTTTGGTCTGGTCTGGTGGGAGACTTTGGCCGTGGCTAGTTACCACCCTACCGTCAAAGACGTACCGCCAAGCGATTTAGCGTTCCGGCACGATGGCGTGTAGAAACCAATTAGGGGTATGGGTTGAATGTTCACTGCCATACCCCTTCCAAGTTAGCCCGCTACCATCTTAGACTGCATCGTTACTTACCATCAGGTGAGATCGCAGTCAACAACTAGCTTGTCATCGAATATAAAAAAAAGACAAATCCAACAAATCTGAGATTGAGAAAGTCGTTCTCGAGTTATAAATAGAGTCACTAAGGGTTAGAATTATACATAGGTATTATAGATGCATCCAGAGACAACAAAGGTGCACCTGCACCTGATAAAGTTCTTTGTGCTCCCCGAAAAGGGAAAAAATTGAGATTTGCCTGTGTTCAAACGGTTAATTTACTTGTTCGCCTCATAATATTATGAAAGATTAAGTATTATTATGAAAACCTAAAATATCCTTTCTCATTCGAGAAATAGGTATCTGCGCTTCAATATCCTCAATAAAAATCTCAGTTATACTGGTAGATAAATGGTTATAAAATTTATTCTTTTGGATATATTTGACTTGTGCCGATATTGTATCGGATCAGGATCAGCGATATATACTAATATATTATTTTCAATTCCATTCGACAGATGTGCGACAGAAAACAAATATCTACTCGATTTTGTGGATTTGGTATTTTGTACATATTCCTTACATTGGATTTTTATTAGTTTGGAGCATTGCTAGATACTATTTCCGCTTGTAAATCTTTTTACTCCAACGCACTTAGGTCCTCTGATAAGTTGTGACTCTGAAGCTACATTAATCACAAGGTTTTCTTTCTTTTTTTTCTCAGTTCCATTCACTCAGCTCAACCCATCACCGACCCATAAGTGGGCTCATGTCTCCTCTCAAATGAGAAGGGTTTAGTCCATAGTCCACGATGATATGTGTAGGACTGTAGGTATGTGTATGCATATTCTACTTCGATGCGTTAAAACTCATTAATGTTACTGTAGTCGATAAAATTGTATCACTATCGAAAAATACAACTCATCATTCAAAGCAAAATAAAAGGCAGACGAAAACCTGAATGGAGAAGAATATCCTGGCTTACAAATCTTCGCCAGTGGTATAACATGAGCTCCTCTCCAGGTTCAGAGCCAGAGAGATTTTGTTGAATGTCACTGTAGCCTTCTTTGTCTCCTGTATTACAGGAGATAGAGACGGCTATGGCTATACATTCGCTATTTCTATCTTCTATAATACAGGAGATAAATATTGCTATAGTGACATTCAACAAAATTCGCCTCATCTGAACGCCGTACTTATAAAAAGTATAACTAGCCATAATGTTTGCCAACCTCCGCTAAGAGATGGCACTAGAAGAAGTAGATTGAAAAACAAGATTATTGCAGAATTTAATAAATATAATAGATAGATATTGAAGATTACAATACCGGATAAACAATATTGCTCTTTTACCATGTCCAAAACTACGAAAGGTAAAGTTATAAATAAAGCTAGACACGTTATTTAATAAACAAATTCTTTTCTAATGCACTCACAAACGTCTTCATTGTGGGCAACATTAACATCTCGGTTTATATTTGCTTGTCTTACAGCCCGACTAAGGCCGTACCACTGACGGCTCATAAACAACCACGGTGGTCGCGGTGTTTTTGTTTACTCTAGGCTTTCTAATACCATATCGGGACTAGGTGCTCCCTCCCTGTATATTGCACTGTCTATTTTTAATCGACTGCGTATGATTAATTGTCTACATTATAACAAGAAAATCAAAGAGCTCCCACGGGATTTTCAAAAACAGCTGCCTTTAAATGAAAAATGACTTAAAGTTTACGATTCAGTCCAGTGTCCACTGCGATGTTAAAGAAAGGAGTTTTTACTAGAACTTAGCCATTAGTAACATGGGACATAAAAATTTCCCATGTTAGAACGGTACTTATGGTCCGGGCGTCGATAACATTGAAAGTCCCCTCATAGCGGATTAGAAAATTTTGTATTCGAATTGATAGTTAAACATTATACGGTTATAATTAGCTCGGTATGCGTTAAAATGATTAGCTGAAACAATGTTTAAAAAAGACTTTGTTTTTCAAAAATTTTAAAATGTTTGTGTTGTTTGATTTTTTGCAGTGTATTCGATAGAAAATTTCTTACTCTTTCAGGAAAAAATTACGCAAACCATTTTTTTTGGCCGCAAGAGTCCCCCCTATCACATACCTACTTCAAGTAGATATGCGAGAGAGAAAACATCCGCGATGACCGTAAAACATTTTTAAATTTTAGAATAAAAAAAGGTTATTAGGTAGTTTAAAAAGAAAATACAATCTAACACCATTGATTTAGGATAGGTCTCCGCTGCGCTCGGAGATCAAACCTAGCACTTATAGAATTTTACCTAGGAGTCTGTCTTGTCACAGCAATTGATTTAGAAACTTATTAAACTATATTGTAGAAATGAAATTGAGCCAGCAGGCGTGTGGAAGTCCTTACTCCTCATGTTCAGCTCCATATGTTCAGCAGTGGACGACTATAGGTGGATAAACATAAATCTGTAGTTCCTCGCTACAGTAGAGTAGTCTTCTTCATGAGCGACCCATTAACATCTCACTACTGAGCGCAGGTCTCCTCTGAGAAAAGGGTTGTAGGCCATAGTCCACCACGCTGGCCCAACACGAATTGCGAAGCAGACTTCAGACACCTTTGAAAACATTATGGAGAACTTCAGGCGTGAAGGTTTCTTCGCGAAGTTTCCTTCACCGTTAAAGCAAGAGACATTTAATTGCTGAAACGCTAATAACTCCGAAAAGTCAGAGGTGCGTGCCCGGAATCGTATGTGCGATCCCCGAATAGGAGACCGCAGTCCTAACCACTA
This sequence comes from Oeneis ivallda, assembly GCA_029955525.1. Taxonomy (NCBI): domain Eukaryota; kingdom Metazoa; phylum Arthropoda; class Insecta; order Lepidoptera; family Nymphalidae; genus Oeneis; species Oeneis ivallda. Next base: position 16,111,385 of record JARPMR010000024.1, on the reverse strand, counting down.
GGCTATCACTGCTCTTACATATAGTACTTAGTCACTGCAAAAACATCTTTTTTTTTATTCGCTGTTTTAACTAGGCGAGAGTTGGAATTACCTTGTATTTTGATATTCTAACACAATTCTGTACCTACTGTCAGTTAATTTACTGTACAAATTAATAAAAGGTTTAGAACAAGCGAGAAGTGTAATAATGTTATTACTCCCTAATTATTTCATAACATCAACATGCTCCCTTTCGCTTTCATACCTAAAGTGCTTATTTAAATATCCTAAATTCAGACCTTCATTATTAGAATTTAGGAATGTACCAAATTAGTAAGATTAGCATAGTTAATTACATCTAACATTCCTCTGAATTCTTTCTTTTTTCGGGAACTGATTAGTACAGTAGCGCCCATACTTTTTCTAATTAGGTCACTTTTTAGGATACTTGCTAAATGCTATCAAACTTGTCTGAAGTAGGCAACTGAACTAATTAGGAGGGCGTAATTTGGGCTTGTGTAATAAGCCTTCAATTGTTATTTATTAAGGTTTGTGTCAGAAAGGAAGGCTTACCTTTTATCACAATACCTAACACAAATTTCTGGAATTAAAAGATAAAATTATTTGCTAATCCTTATACTTTGCTATAAAGTTACAAAGGAAATTGATCCATAAGGTCTTAACCTCGATTTTACGTCAAATTACTGGGAAAATGTTTTGTTTATATTATGTTTTATATTCAATCCCAAGAACTTCTATGTATCCTACCATAGAAGTCTTTGTTCAATCCTGCTAATTCTAGACTGCGATCTAGCCCGATGGTAAGTGACAATTCCGTCTTAGATGGAAGCGGGCTTCTTTAGAAGCTTTGGCAGTGTAATCTATAATATAATAAAACTGTAACAGGTCCAATTCTGTACATTGAAGATATTTTGAAAATTTTTGTTTGAGGGCACTCTATAATCGATACTGAAGCCAAAACAATTTTTTTTTAATTTTTTGTCTGTCTGTCTGTCTGTCTGTCTGTATCTTGGCCGCGCATCACGCCGAAACTACTGGACGGATTTAAATGAAACTTGGCAAGATTTAAGTTAATACTACGAGGTATAATATAGGATACTTTTTATCCCGAAATTCAGCACGGTTCCCTTGGGAGAGGGGATGAAAGTCAAAATGTGTATTTCGCTGTAATTCATTAAGACGTATTCCGATTTAATCCATTCTTTTTTTGTTAGAAAGCAGGTTCTTTAGAGATTGTCCTGTAATTATTTCAAGGTCGTCAATTTCGTAGTTCAGAAATTATAGACATCATGATCTTCAGCATAATGTCCAAATAACTTGAACCCCCGAAATCTACAAGATACTTTGAATGAACGGCTCATCTTAAGCTGGCAAGCTTACTTTATCGTATATAGCCATCGTGGATAGCCCTATTTTGTCAAAGTCAAACTACTCCAAAGGCGTCAGATTTTGCCAAACGATCATCATACCTACATACTACATAGTAGGTATGGATGTAATACTTCGTATGGACTTAATGCTACAGTGTTTTCCTATGCAATTTAATATTCTAATCATACTAATATTATAAATGCGAAAGTGTGTTTGTTTGTTGGTTTGTCCTTCAATCACGCCACAACAGAGCCACGGATCGACGTGATTTTTTGCATGGGTACTATAGTTGAGGACATAGGCTACTTTTTATCCCGGAAAATCAAAGTGTTCACGAGGGATTTTAAAAACTAAATCCACGCGGACAAAGTCGCGGGCATCAGCTAGTAATTTAATAAAACCATACAGACTCACAAGGCATCTGACCTGAACTTTAAAAATTCCCCTGACGGAAATCGAACCCGGGACCTCTAACTTAGGCAATCACAGCCCTCGACACTGCACCTGGAGGCTATTGTCACCTACTGTCAATCAGAATTTGAAATACCGTTTCTGCTAATCTAATCTTTTTAATCTATATAGGTACGGACTCGTTTCTTATTTTTGATCTAATACGATGGCCACTAAAAATTTACATAATTATATTTTTATAAACGTTTTCGGAGTTTTAGCTTGACTACAGATTGATATCAGAAATTTTTATGTAAATAAAAACCAGTCAAGTGCGAAGCATACGCGCGCACTGAGGGTTCTGTACCTTAGAATGAACCAACTAAATAGTTACTTGGTTAAATATTGCGACCGTGACTGCCTCAAAAACGCTTTTGTTTGACCCTTTACGTTCTTTCAAACCCCCCCCCCCCCCCCCAATTTTGCAATGAGAACAAAAAGTATTTATTTTTCAAATTTTTTTAAAAGTTAGACAAGCTTTATTTAAGTAGCATTAACATTTACAGCGACAGATGAACAATATAAGTCCACAGGGGCCACTTTATACCATTTTTGTACGGAACCCTATATTAGTTGGTTTGGTTATGGGAACACGTATAAAATGACAATCTTTAGCCATCGCCATCACCTTATAACGTAAGAGAATGTCATCAAAAAATACATCAAGTCCAAACATCGGCCGAATAGCATTGACTCTATATTTACTTTTATGTACCCAAAAGATTTCTCGTAACGATACACTGACATGTTATTACAATCTTTCTTCGTAGACCTTTCCTTTATTTGGTTAGGTCATGTGGGGTTATTGTAGAGACATGCTGACTGAGTTTAAGTATCTTGCTATAAACGTAAATTTCAGCTACAATAAGTAAAAAGGTAAAAATTTTGCACATAGAGCCTTAGAAAGCGATAGTTGGCTGTCTTCGACTTTGTAGTGCGTCGTCTCTGTCACTACATACCAACCTATTTGACGTTTTATCGACTCTTTCAAAAGACGATGCCGCCAGGCGCCAGGTATGCGATTCTCTAAAACTGATTGATACAGTGTGACGATTGCAATCGCGTCTGTATTATTTATTATTATTTATTTAAATATAAATAACATTTAAAAAAAATTACATTATAATAGTGTCATTATAATGTAATTTATTATACAGCGTTATTATACGGTGTCACAAAAACCCGATCGGTTTATCCGTACACCGTCAGTCGGTCGCAAAACGCTCGGAATTTTATTCTTACGAAATAACGGGATAAATTTAGCCAATCACCACAATTGGGTATTTGACTGTAGTCAAAATGTTGATATTCATTATTTATAATCAAAAATGTAACATGTAAGAATAACATTTTTAAATACAGGAAATAAATCGGTCCAAAAACAAATAAGTTATAGAGCTTTAAAGTTTCCTGTTAGACAGAGAACGCGCTACTAAAGTGTGATGTCACAATTCAGCAGCTCCATACACGCTCCATAGAAAATTTCGTTTTAGAAAGAGACAGTAAAACAGCTTATAATTCCGAGATTTGTAGCGATATATTTTGAAAAAGAGAAATGGCATTGCGTTATAATATTTTAAAACGCATCAGTCAAATACCCAATTGAGATTCCATAGCAATAATTGATACAGCTTTTACAGAATCAGCCTGCATTAATTATTAATAGTCGTCATATTACATACCTCCTACATACCTAATCTAAGCATATTGATTGATTGATTTGAAAAAAAAATTGCTGCGTTTAAAATATCAAGAAAATCGCTTTTTTGATGCTATAAATTTTGAATTAATTTAATCAAACGAATCATCATCATCATCATAATCATCTCCTTGTCCTTGTCCCACGCTATGTGGGGTCGGCACAACATGTCTTGTAAGCCACGTTGTAAGTGATTTGGCATGTTTTACGACCGGCCGCCTGCCTGACGTCAACCCTCTTTGGGAATGATTTTGTTAGTGGAAAGGATAGAACCGCCACCTTTCGGTTCATAACGGTAGTGCTGGAATCCCCTTTTTAGGGTTCCGTACCAAAATGGTAAAAATGGAACCCTTATGGTGAGACTTTCTCCGTCCGTCCGTCCGTCTGTCACAGTCGATTATTTCAGTAACTATTAAAGCTATCGACATGAAATTTGGCATAGTTGTGTATAATAGTGGCCCAACATCATTGGAATAAAGAAAAATCGAAAATTATTTTTATTTTTATTAAAAAAGGGGGAAAATCGGGGTTTGAAATTTCAAAGTAAAATAACTATACCGAGTGGGGTATCATATGAAAGGCCTTTACTTGTGCATTATAAAACAGTTTTTGGAACGTAGTTCCTTATCGCGCGGTACGGAAGGGGGCTAGACGGAAAAAATTAAGGAACCGACACGACACATTTTTGAAACCGACATTTTTTGTTGAATGTGAATTTTGCATTGTATTCGGCATTTTCGCCTTAGAACTCGGCGTCTGCATGGCCTAGTAGTTAGGAGAGTCGCCTATAAGTTCAACGTCGATGGTTCGAATCCCAGCTCGACAGACTGAATTTTCTATTTTATTTTAAATAATTTCTAAATGTGGAATTTTTCCCTAATATTTTATTGTATAAATTGGATAAAATGCTAACGCCATCTGTGAAAAAACAGTAACTCCACCAGAGTAACTCTTTGGTTTTGTAACAGTGCAATAGAAATAAACAAAATAATATAATTCATCGTAGTTAATCAATTTAATACTAGATTACACCACTATACTACGGCCGTTCAGAGAATGCGTTCCTGACACGTCGCGATTGAACTGACGACGTAACTTTGTTATGGCGTTGCAGTAACGATAAAAATATTATTGCTGGTTGTTTACCGTTTTAACAATTGATTAGCATTAAAACAACATTATTATATCAATAATCAATTAATGTTATAATTTTGTGCCAAACTGAGTGTCAAATAACTTGGTAAACAATATTTTTCTAAATGTGTCAGTATATTTTACAGGAAAAATAAAAGCAACGCGAAAATTATAATAGTTTGATTAAAAAAGGGGGAAAATCGAGGGTTTGAAATTTCCAAGTAAGATAATTATACCGAGTGGGGTATCATATGAAAGGCCTTTACTTGTGCATTCTAAAACAGTTTTTATTTATTTCTATATATAATAGTTTTTGATTAATCGGCCAAAATGTCGAAAAAAATACCGTTCCCCCCCCCCCTTATCTCCGAAGTTTACCAATCGAAAAATCTGAAATAATTATGGTCAATAGAGGTTTATGTATATTTTACAGGAAAAATAAAACCAACTCTTTAACTAGCATAGTTTTTTCTTAATTAACAATAAACCTCTACAAACAAAGTTAACGATAAATAAGCAAATTAATATAATATTATCGTTTTACTTTTACTTTTGGAACCCTCGGTGCGCGAGTCCGACTCGCACTTGGCCGGTTTTTTTAAATCTCCAGACTCGAGCGCCAGGCCTCGAACTGTGGACTGTAGGTACCCACAGTTCTAACATCAGTATCATATTCATCATCAGGTTCTGGGTTCAAATCTGTGCTCACTTGACCTATAAAGGTGTTTGAAATTTTTCTTCATAACATTAGCAATTTAATCAAACGATTAATTTTGCAAAATTGCGAGTAAAAGTTAACATAGTATTAAGTTATAAATAATTTGATCCGTTCACAATTTTCATAGCAGTCAAGCCCATACTTAAAACTTATTTGGATAGCTTTATTTGGTTAGGTCATGTAAGTTTGGGTACAGGCAATATTATGTTTTAACATTCTGTTAAAGCAATGTACTTTGGAAACTTTTGTGATTTAAATTCATATCAAATTTAAGTTTTGCCAATTTGGAACGATTTCAACGTCTACCCGCGCCTAGGAAAGCTAAAATAAACTTCGAGTTCATAGCCATTCGAGAGCGTTACAAATTGCGATGGACTTTATGTAGGATAGGTACATAGAGAGTTGACCCCCATTGGTCTAGTGACTGGCTTGTTCGGCTGCGAAACATGAGGTCCTAGGTTCGCGCCCGGGTAGGGCAAAAAAAGTTAATGAGTTTTTTTATATTCGATGATAATAGCTCTTTACTGCGATCTCATTTGATGGTAAGTGACGATACAGTCTAAGATGGCAGTGGGTTAATCTGAATGGGGTTATAGCAGGGTAAAACCTGGTTGAAGATGATGAAGACGCACAAATAAAGCCACATGTAGGCGACAGGTGGAGAATTTCCTAGACTTCATTTATTTATTACATAAAAGGTTACAACCTTAGCCTGAAAGTTCTTAACACCGTATAAATAAGTTCCGCCTCTTGAAGGAAACTCTTTACATGCGGGTTTCTTTACATTTTCCTAGAACGTGTGGCATTCAAGATATTATGTGTTACCTATTCATTACTCGCTTTTCCACCTTAAAAGGTCGTGGTTAAATATATACTTATTATATATTTTAAGTTATTTATGTGCCACTGATGGCCATCTTTTTGAGCGTCTACCTAGTTCGGTTGTAATTGCGAAAAATAAATTTATTTATTTATTTGTAGTGGGTAATGGGTATAACAAACATTCCCCACAAAACATTCTCGATGATGGGGTAAACCCTAAATATTCCTAACCTTTAATAATAAGCGACACACAGAATATATCTGAAGAGCAACCGCCAGAAAAGGGGCATCTCTGTAGAAAGGCCATTTCTTATCAGAGGTTAATTCACTGGATATTTCGAAGGAAAAGTTTATGTATTTGGACAAAAAAAACTTTTTTTATTTCTATAATGCGGATTGCGACACTATTAATGAAATCGACTAATTATTATATACTCACTATTTTGCTGTATAAGTTCCATGATATAACCTAAATTATAATATAAGCCGTGCAAAAAGCTTGTTCAGGAGATAATGTAGATTTCGGAATTCATGTTGAAAGTATAATCTGTTCGATAAGTCAGTTTACTTACATGTTACTTTTTCCATTTATTCCACCTTTCCACATTAATAAGTGCACAATTTGTTTATAATTAAAATCAGATTTATTTTTTATGCAAATTATCAAACTGTTTCATTCATCGATAACTCTTTCACAATGTTGCTACAACCTATTTTCAATTTACCTATGTCCACTGACTCTATCCACGCACCCTGCGTCGGATATTTCACACGAACTGAATTGTTGAACAATTGGGTTTTTAACTTTGCCAGTTATCAGAAAAGGTGTAACCATAGATCCACTTACTGCCTTGTTATTAAGATTTCTATGGGTGTAACCTAATTGACCTGTAAGAAATTCACGTTCACATGCGGAACGGTAAACAAGGCTTGATTTACATTTTAAATGCATTTACAATTAGCACCTGCTTCAGAATTTCTTTTGCATTTTATTATAACCGCTATCATAGCTTGAAGTATTTTATACTTCCAATTCTATTAATTTTGATGGTGGAATAAAGTATAAACGCCCACATAAATTGCCATTAATTATACTGTTCTATGTTGGGTTATACTTATATACTCTCAGGGTTTCGTCACAAAATCGGTTCAACCGTTTCGAAGATTTGCCTGAACAGACAGACAGACAAAGAGTGAGAGACATAAAAAAAATATTTTTCTTCTAGGTATAGCATTTTATAAGGTATTGTATCTTAAAATGCTTCTACTAAACACCTCTAGAATTCTTATTACTTAAATCCTGGCCTCCTGATCCTGATTAAAATTATACATGCGAAAATGTGTTTATTCAATGGTGGTAGGTCCCTATAATAATCATAGATTTAGGATTGGTCGTTGCGCACATCGTAAGGGTACACGCGGGGCGTTGCGCGGCGCGTGGTGCGTCGTGTCGCGCGGTAAACTCAAACATAATAATATGGCCAAGTATAAGAGCGTTCATACAGAAGCTTTTGCGTTGAAAGCGGCGGCGCACGCGGCGGGCACCGCGACGGTCGCCGCACAACGTACCCTAACGACTATACCAATCCTATACTAATCCTTAATCTATGCCTATAATAATATCATTCAATTACCCAGCAACGGAGCAATAGATAGACTATGGACTATACCCATAGTTGAGGAAATGGAGAGAGACATAGGCTACCTTTTGTTTCGGGAAAACTGAGAATTTCAGCGGGATTTTTAAAAACCTATTTCCACGCGGGGCAAACGAAGTCTAGCAAGCTTGCAGTTTCGCTCACGTTAAGTGCGATTTTTCAAACCCCAGTTTCATCCTCTTTGAAGGGGTTTTTTTGGAGGGGTTGAATTTTCAAAAACCCTTTCCTTAGCGGATGCCTATGTCGTAATAGCTATCTGTATGCCTTTCAGTCCGATCAGTCCAGTGCAGTGGTTTGAGCTGTGCGTTGATAGATCAGTCAGTAAGTCAGTTATGTTTTCTTTTATATACTTAGGGCCGATTTCACCAACGTTAAATAAGTCATATCGTATCGAGCGTAAATTTGATATTTTGACAGTATTTTCAAGCCCAATTTATTCCTAAAATAAACGTCACTCGACTTTGGTGAAATCGGCACTTAGAAGATTATAAAACCTCTATAAATATGACAGATCTATGTAAAAAAGCGCTAATTATTATTAGTATTGATTTACTAAATACCTATCTGTTATGTGAAAAGTCATCGAGATTTATGAGGTGTTAAATTAAAGCCACAATATGTAGGCGGTACAATTTATTTATATCACAAAATCATTGTTAGCACTCTTGGCAATTTTGCAATTAGATACAATGATTTGCACATTCTATGAAATGATATTATAATGGTAGATTGGCTAATTTAGGTTACATTGGTATATAATACGAGTGCTAGTACTACCTAAATTATCATCATCATCATCATCTAATTCTCAAGCCATCATCGGCGCACTACTAGGCACGGGATAAGGGCCACAGTCCACCACAATGACTAAGTGCGGACTCAAATTCAAATTCAAATTCAAAACTATTTATTTCACGTAGGCCAACCTGTGGCTCTTATGACAAGTTATGAATCTACCACCGGTTCGGAAAGCGGATTCTGCTGAGAAGAGCCGGCAAGAAACTCAGCAGTTGCTCTTTTCAAAATAATCATTTTATAATATTATTACGAAGCTATTACATTGTAATAAGTTTTTTATACTATCTTGTGGGCAGCTGGATGCCAAGCCGATTTAACCTATTCAACTTTGTTAGAATAAAATATAATATTTCCACAATGAGGGGAATTTCCAAAAAAAAAAAAACTATTCAATTCATGTTAAGACTGGCAGACTTCACACACTTTTGAGTACATTATGGAGACCTCTCATGCATGCAGGTTTCCTCACCGCTCACGATGTTATTAAACGAGTAATAATATTTTAAACGGACTTAACTCCGAGAACACATTGCCCGTTGTAGCCCTGAAAACCTAGAAAAACGTAACGAGATTACGAATTTTTCGAATGTTCAACCAGCACAGACGCAGCTTTATGTTTTACAAACTTTGTGTTAACACTTCGTTGGTTTAACTTTAATACCTATTCAAAGCTTCTCGTCGTCGCGCACGGTCTGAAGTGAACTACTGAACTATCTTAATGGGGAAGTCAATCATGTTTTTGTATACCTTTCCGTAGATAGTTCAAAAAGTAGGTGTGTCCTGGGTGGCAATTCACTGCCAGCGCTCACTTTGGACTCTCATCAATCACTTGTCACGAAAATGGAACGTAAACTATTTGGTAATTAAGTGGTCTGTTGAACTTGTAATAGAAACCTTTTATGGGTAGATATAAAATTAAGTTTATGGTAATGGACCACGGATTGGTTTACACAATTATTATCATGCCTAAACTCACTTAAGATTATATTATACTAGCTGACCCAGCGAACTTCGTACCGCTAACTTATCTAAATAAAACAAATAAACTATGCCAATCCAGAAAAACTATCCTATCTTTTAAGTTGGACCAAATTACAGATAGTTACGAAGTTTGATCGAAATCGGTTAAGTAGTTTAGGAGTCCATCGCGGACAAACAACGTGACACGTAATTTATATATATTAATATATGTATTATGTATACTTATATTTCGCATTTACATAATCGCCTTGCGACTCGTCGCGTCGTCGCGTCGTCGTCGTAGACTTTTCGTCGTCGATTCAATTTTAGATCATAGGTTCAGATTCTTTTATTTTAGATACCTAAGAGGTATATAACGAAACTAGTAGGGCGCGTGGGTGCGCGGAAAGTGGACTTTCAGTTCCTGATCTTTTTCTATCAAATAACCACTCTTCCATCTTTTATACTCTCCGAAATAGATGCCGATGAAATTGGTATGGCCGCCATCTTGAATCCGCCATTTTGAAATTTTTTTCAGCTCTCTGCCAATTGGATGAGGTTTCGAGTATTTTTTGTTTGAGCACCTCCCACCTATCTTCAATACCCTGGCCGTGCTCCTCACCCACCTTCCAACCCCTCGATCATCATATCTCATCATTTGTCAGAATGAGATTTCTTTTATAAAAACAAATTTTGTAAAGGAACCGTAGTCTTGCATAGTTCCCAGCTTCTAGTCTCTTCAATATTCTTCATATTATATTTTGTATGGAAAAAAAATTCCGCCATCTTGAATTTTTTTTTCTGTTCATCAAGTAGACCTTTGGGTCCTAATCATCTTTTGCTAAAGAAGCACTCTTGCATCTTTTATACTCCCCGAGATAGGAACTATAGAGTACACATGTACACATGTACTCTATAGTACGTAATAGCACACACACACTTCACTTGCGTACTACTCTGTCCGTGGCTTACACACGACTGAGTCCCCCCACCTAGTGGTGCCCGTATTTATACGCCTCTATGTTTTGCTTCTACCCACTATTTGCTGTATGAGCAATGCAGACATTATGATGTCTACCGCCTATATACTACATCCCTTCCTTGTTTAAATAATTTTTACTTATCATGTCAGTGGCTTATTAACAAAGTCACTAATATGAATATACTCGTAGTAGGTATTAACTTAACCATGGTCGCCAGAGAGTTCCTTCCTTTCTTTCCCTTTTTTTTTTGAACTGGAATTTTTCATAACAAAGATCACATGATTAGTAAATACCTGGTCTCAACCAATGAAAATATTTCAGAAAGATGAGAAAACTAAAGGCTTTGAAATTGAATATGAATTTTCTGATCACTAATAAATGCCTGTAATTGCACTGCTACAAAATGTCATAATCTGAACCCGGAAAGTAAAGTTATTCAAATTCAAATTCATTTATTAATTTGTGAATATGGTACAGTCAAGATGTTATAATTATACAATTTAAAATGCGCATATCCTACCAAAGTGTGGTGTACAAATATAGGAATGTTATTATATGTCAAAAAAAAAAAAAAAAATTAAATTAAATGTCACAAAATAATATACAACAGTTAAAATTTTTCCATAAGGTAATCACAAATTGTATAATATGTCTTATCTATCAAAAAATTTTTTAACTTTTTTTTAAACATAGGGATCTCCTGCGTTTCAATAATGTCTCTGGGTAAGTTATTATATAAACGAGGCCCAGTGCAGAAGAAGCTTTTTGTAAAATGGGCACATCTACTGGGTGGCTGTCGCAGCTCAATGGCATGTCTTTTGCTATTGCGATTTTGAAATAAATTTAAATTACTTTTAACAAATACAATAGTTTCATAAATATACAGACATGGCATTGTAAGAATTTTATACTTTTTAAAATAGGGCTTACAACTATCTGTCGTTTTTAATTTAAATATGGCCCTTAAGCATTTCTTTTGTGCCTTAAATACAGCTTCTTTTTCAGTAGAATTACCCCAAAATAATATACAATATCTCAATAGCGAAGCCACATAGCCATGGTAAACCGTCAGTAGCGCCGACACGTTTACTGTTTTCCGCAACATATGAAGTGCAAAGGAGAATTGCCTTAACTTAGTACAAATATGATTTAAATGTTCCTTCCAATTTAAAGTAGAATTAATATTCAGACCTAAGAATTTTGTTACATTGACTTCGTTGATAGTTTTAACTTCATGATTTACATTCAAAGCATAGGGCATATTTTCTCTGAGCTTAAAAATCATTAAGTTTGTTTTATCTAAGTTGATTGTTAGTTTATTACGATTAAGCCAGTTTATTATTATATCCAGTGTATTTTTAACATTAATAATGAGGTCATTTATGGTTTTATTTTCAAATATAATAGTACTATCATCAGCAAACAAGACCATATCATGGTGAGTTACGTATTTTGGTAGATCATTGATATATATAATAAATAATAGTGGGCCTAAGATACTTCCTTGAGGAACGCCGCGTTGAATTACTCTCGAGTGTGAATGGTAATTAACAAGCTTTTTATATTTCCAGTTGACTTTAGTAATCTGTGTTATTTGTTTTCTATTTGTTAAGTATGAATTTAGAAGGTCCAATACGTTTCCTCTCACACCATAGGCATAAAGTTTGTTTAATAGTATTTTATGATCGACAAAATCAAAGGCCTTGGTTAAATCCATAAATAAAGCACAGACTGGAACAGACTTATTTCATTATACACGAAAAAGATTGTCAGGTGTCGTGGATATATTACATTTATTAGAAGTGTTATTTTTTAGATTTTCTAAACTGGTTGTACGTAGCCTGTTATCAATATTAGTTTGCGCGTTAGCATCGGAAAACTCTTTATTCATCAGTTGGTGATCTTTAGGAAGATTTAAACATTGTTTTGATGGTAATAATTTAAAGTAATAGGGGATTGTCCCTTTTTTCTCTTGACTCATTGAATAAAGTTTATTCAAAGGTTTATGTGAATTAAGTAAATCATTTTTTTGGGAATGAAAGTAATATGGGATGGTCCCCTTTTTGTATATTTTTCTCTTGTTATTAGATTTTATAATTGTTTTAAAACCGTCTAAATATTTTTTTTTATAGTGAATATAGTCTATTTCTATGTTTAATTTTAAGCACAAGTTTCTTATTCGGTTTTCGTGTGTATTTCTTATATTGTAATTGAAGTTTGGCTGAACAAAAGTGCAGTTTTCATAGTTTTGTGTTATCAATTTTATATTTTTATTTAACAAACCACAGTTAAGGAAGCGATTTTCATATATATTTACTACAAAAACTCTAGTGTTTCTCAGAATAGATAAAACATGGCTAAGCTCAGAGAACAATTTATAGGGATTTGTATCGTTAGCCCCAATTCCGATTATTACAATATCATGTTTAGAAATTTTTTTACAGTAGTTTTCACAATTAATTAATAATTCTGACGAATCAGCGAACGGTTTTAGTAACCCATAGATTGAATATTTATTACTCATCGAATTGAGCCTACTTTGATGCAATGCACTCGACAAGTTACATAGTTGCTGATCGCCTATTATGAAAATATTAGGTATTTTAGAAATGTCCTCATTACTCCGTAGCTTCCGCGTTGCGCGGTCGTGACTGGAACATTGTTTATTTACTAATTTAAAGTTTTCATTTGTGCGGTCCAATTTGTCTTGTTCGGGTACTATCTGCTGGTTATTTCTCAATGGTGTAGAACATTCCTTGTAAAGATTCCTACATATACCATCAGAGTGTAATGGTGAACTTCTTGGTGTTTTAATGTTGCGATATGTTAGTCTTTGTGATAGTGGCGAAATATGAACCTTATGGACGGGAGTCACCATGGATGATGAACGTGGATCGGAAGATATTCTTTTCAACAGTGAAATCGTTTTGTCTTTCTCACGAATATCACACTTCAATGCTGTATTCTCAGAATTTAAGTTTGCAATTTCCTGGTGTGCACTGGTAAGTTCTGCATTCAGTTTATCGATTAGGCGTTTAAGTTCATGTATTTCTTCAAAGTCAATTAATGTTCTGTCTGGTGCACTGTGTGTTGAAATATTTATTACGCTGGAACTTAGTATTGAATCATCATCAGATAAATATTGATCGGATAGATCTTGCTCAGATAAAGTTTTTGATGTAGGACGTCTATTTGTAATATTTTCCATGGTAATTTATCCTTGAGAATAAAATAGTAATATTCCTTTAAGTAGGCATTGATCGCGAAGTATAATAGTATTCAACCCAGATTCAAACCCAGGAATGGATTTCCAGTCTGCGAAATATTACCCCCTATGTTTTCTTATATCATTTTAAGATTGACCATTTGTAAATAAAGAAGATGTCTCAGAATGGTATTGTAAAATGAAGGATTAATGAATGTTATAATATAAGGATGGAGATCCCTTAACATCGTAGTTAAAATAATGAATAAAGTTATTTTAAATGTCGCCAATTTTGAGAAAATCCCGCCTCATTGAACCTTGCCTCTCAGACTGAAACTTAAGTTGACACCTGTCACTCTTGTCAAAGAAACTTGTCAATGCCAATTATGTCAATAAGTGATTGTCACCAGTTACCATTTTTTTTACATTAGTGCTACTCCAATAACTAAGAATTAGAATAAGAAAACTTTCCATCTATAACCATGCATCCGAAGCTTAACAGTGACATTTGTCTACTGACTGATTCTGAAGTTAAAAGATTCGAGTAGCTATTTGGAATTATACAAATTCCAATCAATGAATACATCAAATACTAGCCACTATACTGCTGTGTGATTCTCTTAAAAACATCTAGCGTCGATGTGGGCTGCGATGTTACATCGTTCACATCGACTTGACTTACAACGGTTGTAAAAATTGGTATTCTGTAGCAGCCGAAACCTCATCGACGATATTACTGTTGAGAGGAACCCTGCGATGTTCTATCGGGCGAGCCGGTGTTGTCGTACTTTTTTTATATAGTTTTCGGTAAAAGTTTACGATTGAGAAATTTAGCCTTTTTAATACTTTAGAAATTGCTTTATTACAAATTTTACTGTTTTAATACAAAATTACATTTAGAATTACAAAATACCATGAAAATAAACATTATATATAAGTTTTAACTTCGACCTAGGATGAATGCTCGTTGACCGTTGCCGATAACATTAAGACGAATTAAAAAATGAGGTTCATCGTTGAGGACCGAGTTACCGGCAGGGTGACCCGTGACCCAATCCATGTTTGTAAACACCAAACACTTGTGACTGTGAAGGCAATCGTATTTCTAACTCAATATAAGTATAAGAACAAAACGAAACACTTAAAATACTTTAGAATCCTTGCAATACTACAGTCTACATTGTGACGCTCTGGCAACAAGTGATAGTGTAAGGACTACTTTTGGATACCTACGTAAGATGTGATGTATGATGATTTGAAAATAATTGAGTGCAAAAAACTGTGTTATTTAACCTGAAATCAATGTTTATAATGCTGCATTCACTACACATTTTGAAAAGTTGGTAGAAAGAAGCATTCAGTGGTGATGTTGATACACTCTTGGATTGACCAAAAGGATTATAAGTATCTATAGAAGTTGTCCCAAGAATTTGAAGAGTACCTATCGCAAAAGGTTTGTTACTTTGACTCCTAAGGGTTTTACTATTAAACTGTACCTACTAACTAAAGTACTTTACTTACTTACTAAACACAATATAAAGGAACTATCCAATAATAAAATATTTTATAAATTAATGAACTATTAATCTTTTCCAATGACTTCCCCTCTTGAAATTGACATCAAACTATATCTCGAATTTTACTAAAACAGTTTTGATTGAACTTACCACACTACTAAAAATAATTAGGTAGCAAAAAACATCATTTCAGCGGTTCAGGTCAGTGGCTTTTGCACACTGAGTTCTTATATATGTATAGTAAAAAAGGATGCTAGTTTCTAACTACTTTTTGGTTATCTGTATGTAATATACCTAAGCCTAAGTAATTCAAACTACCCATATGTATTTACATAATTAATTATATTAAATAAAAATGTTTCAGCTGGAATTATTATGCGGGATAATGCACTCCATGACTTTCAGTGTGCATTTAGGAGGAATCAAGATGTGGCGAGCAGCTGCGCAGTTAATATAATATAGGATAGGACACAAGTCAAGCCCTAATAAAATTTTTACACAACACAGCTATTAAACGCTAAAACTTGAATAATAAAAACAGTTTCCTTTGATATATATCTTTTATTTTTTCTCACTCTTTCTTTGAGGTTTGTGTTGGCTAGTAGTTAGCTAGAACAAAGTGCTTTCTAGAAATGTATCAAACATTCTCGTAACTGCTTGTCTATTCATTGCTACATCCCTTTGAAGAAGAAGCTGTAGGTATACATGTTGTGCTGCTAAATCTGCAGATTTGCTTCATGAAATTTCAATTATGTGGGTTGCCTCTATGTGAAATATCTGAAAAATGATATGAATAAGTACCTATTTATGGCATACATAAACCCTGTAGGGAGCATAAAAGGACACATACCTAGCAAATATTTTCAAACCATCTAAACAACAGATGTTTCTTCTTCTTCTTCTTCTTTATCAACCGATAGACGTCCACTGCTGGACAAAGGTCTCTTGCATGGACTTCCACAGGCCTCGGTCTTGCGCCGCCTGAATCCAGCGGCTCCCTGCGACTCGTTTGATGTCGTCGGTCCACCTGGTGGGGGGTCTGCCAACACTGCGCTTCCCGGTGCGGGGTCGCCACTCCAGCACCTTGGGACCCCAACGACCATCAGCTCTTCGAACTATGTGCCCCGCCCATTTCCACTTCAGTATCGCGACTCGCTTAGCTATGTCGGTGACTCTGGTTCTCCTACGGATCTCCTCATTTCTGATTCGATCCCGCAGGGACACTCCGAGCATAGCTCTCTCCATCGCCCGCTGAGCGGTCCTGAGCCTACTTATGAGGCCCTTAGTTAGCGACCATGTCTCGGATCCGTAAGTCATCACTGGCAACACGCACTGTTCGAAGACTTGAGTCTTCAGGCACTGAGGAATTTTGGACGAGAAGACATCTCGGAGCTTCCCGAACGCAGCCCAGCCGAGTTGGATTCGGCGGCTGATCTCTTTCTCGAAATTGGACCTACCTAGCTGGACTGTGTGTCCCAGGTAAATATACTCGTCGACAATTTCGAGTGCAGAGTTCTCAACAATTACTGGGTGGAGCGGTGCATGAGCATTGGACATGATTTTCGTCTTGCTCATGTTCATTTTCAGGCCCACCTGTTGAGAAACCCTGCTGAGATCGTTGAGCATTGTATTGAGGTCTCTCAGAGTCTCTGCCATGACTACTATGTCATCGGCAAATCGCAGGTGAGTGATGTACTCGCCGTTTATGTTGATGCCAAGCCCGTTCCAATCCAGAAGCTTAAAGACGTCCTCCAACGCAGCGGTAAAGAGCTTCGGGGAGATAACGTCTCCCTGTCGCACTCCACGCTGCAAGTGGATTGGCCTCGTAGTCTGGTCCTGTATACGTACTGACATTGTGGCGTTTTCATACAAGCACTTCAACACTTGGATATACCGGTAGTCAATCCGGCATCTCTGCAGCGACCTCAACACAGCCCAAGTTTCCACCGAATCGAAGGCTTTCTCATAGTCCACAAACGCTAAGCAAAGTGGCTGGTTATACTCTTCCGTCTTTTGTACAACCTGCCGCAGCGTATGGATGTGATCTATGGTACCAAAGCCTTTTCGGAATCCGGCTTGTTCGGGAGGCTGGAAGTCGTCGAACCTACGAGCGAGACGATTCGTAATGACTCTCGAGAACAACTTATAAACATGACTCAACAACGAGATGGGTCTATAATTCTTCAACAAGGTATTATCACCCTTTTTGAAGAACAGAACCACCACGCTCCTGTGCCATCCTTCCGGCGTTGTGCCCTCGTGGATGACGGAATTGAACAATCGCTGAAAGATCTTAAGTACCGGTTTTCCACCCGCTTTCAGGAGTTCCGCAGTGATTCCGTCATCACCTGGTGCCTTGTTGTCCTTGAGCTGTTTGAGAGCCATTCTAATCTCGTATAGGCTGACGTCCGGGATATCTTCGGTATAGTGTCGGGTCAGTTTGGCTCTGGGATCTTTCGCCAAATCTTCAACAGGTTTTTGTGTCGTGGTATATAACTGTCCATAGAACTTCTCAACCTCTCCCAAGACCTCAGGTCGAGAAGAGACGAGACGGCCGTCATCAGTTTTCAACCGCGTCAGCTGGCTCTGTCCGATAGACAGATCTCTCGCGAACACTTTTGAGCCTTTGTTCCGCTCAATGGTATCTTTAATACACTTGGTATTAAAGACACGGAGGTCGCGAGTTTGTGCCTTAGAGATCTGCCTATTAATCCGCCGGTAGGCAGCCGCGTCTGCCGATGACTGCAGCCTCATCTCTTGTCTCTCCTTCATTAGCTTGAGAGTATGGTCAGAGAACTTTTCGGTTCTTTTCCTGCGATGGGTCTTAAAGAATTTAGACCCCACAGTATGGACAGTTTCCACGAACCTGTTGTTTAGATCGTCCACAGAAACGCAGTCTGCTAGGCACTCGAATCGGTTCTGCAGTTCGAGTTGGAAGTTTTCGGGATTTTGGATATGAGCACGAGAAGGTCGGAGAGTGGACTTCACCAGTCTGGCCCTTTCCAGCTTTACATTAATATTCAACGTGCCTCTTACCATCCGGTGATCGCTACCGGTTTTCACCCTATTGATCACAGAGACATCATTGAATATATGCCGCTTGGTCGACATAATGAAGTCGATCTCATTTCTTGTGGAACCATCGGGACTCAACCATGTCCATTTTCTGTGTGGCCGCTTCCTGAAGAAGGAGTTCATCATAAAGAGGCCCTCCTTCTCCATGAAGTCGGCCAACATTTGGCCCCTTTGGTTCCTTCGCCCATACCCAAAATGCCCCACTCTCGTCTCTGCATCGCTTCGTTCGCCCAGCCTTGCATTGAAATCCCCCATCACAACACTGTAATGAGTGGTAGAGGCGTGTATGGCTTTTGATATATCCTCATACAGCGCCTCTACCTCCTCGTCAGAATGTGTCGATGTCGGTGCGTAGACCTGTATAACCTTCAGCGAATACCGTTTGGTGATTCTGAGTATAAGGTACGCTACCCTACTCGACACACTCTTGACTTGTACAATGTTGTTGACGAGGGACTTGTGGACGATGAACCCGACACCACCCTGGGACTGTTGATCGCCCTCCCGGTAGTAAAACAAGTTGCCGGAATTGAGGATTATCGAGTCCTCCCCCTCTCTACGGACTTCAGACAATCCTATAATATTCCAGCGCAACTTGCTCACTGCTTCTTCCAGCTCGATGATCTTTTCGTCGGTCCTCAAAGTGCGTGCGTTATATGTCACCAGGTCCAGTCGTCGGGGTTGGCAGCGGAATCTCGTCCGGAGATTCTTAGCACCCCCTGCCCCGCCATTACCGTGACCGCTGCCAGGGTCAGGAATAGCGAGGCCGCCGGGAACTAGGGGCCATGGTCTTGTGCAAGTATCCATTACAAGGTTTTGCCCATAATGACCACGCTGGGCAGGCGTGTTGGTCATCGCAGGGCTAAACTGATCGCACCCGTGTCGCTGCTGCCCAACACAAGCCTGTGCCATTTGCTCAGTTTAGCCAGTATGAAATGGTTATACCGCCATTTGTCGGTCGTCATAGCCTCGTCAGTAGACTAGCAGGGGGCACCGCGGGCAGGTGAGGTTGACGTTTGGAGCGCTAGATGGAGGTGCGCTCCCTTACCCCCCCTTACAGATGTTTAGATGATTTAAAAAGATTTGCTAGAGATATGATGTCACAGTAAGGTGGTTTTTAATTCCTGCGGGAAATCATTTATTTTCCGGGATAAAATGTAGCCCATGTTCTAATCCTGAGTATGAGCTATCTCCATTGCAAATTTTAGCCAAATCGGTTCATTCGTGGTGGCGTGAAAGAGTAACAAACATCCATCCATCAATCCAAACATTCTCGCAAACTTTCGCATTTATAATATTAGTAGTAAGTAGTATTGTTGAATATTAAATTAAAATTATTCCTTACAAGCTGATGCCCGCGACTTCGTCCGCGTGGATATAGTTTTTAAAATCCCTCAGGAACTCTGGTTTTCGGAATAAAATGTCACGTCGATTCGTAGCTCTGTTGCGGCGTGATTGAAGGACAAACCAACGAACAAACACACTTTCACATTTATAATATTATCAAGGATTCATAGCGCACTTTTAGTAAATATTATTCGTCAATGATTATGCATCTGCAATTATTATTTCTAATGTAACTTAAACTTAGATGCTCGAAGAACTTTATTAATGACTGTGATATTAAATTTATTATACTTTTAAAAATAAGACAAACAATTATTATATTCCGAGATAATATGTTATGTATATTCTAATAATTTAACTAGGATACAGCTCTTATTTGGCATATTCACAAGGAGTTACATACCTTTTTTACATGATGCATCTCAGATAATATTTTGTGGTAGAAGAAAATTCACATTTTCCAAATTTTCAAAGATTTCTTTGATTTCACAAGGAAATTTTACTCTTCATCTCACACTACATCTTAGGAAAAGCAACAAAACAAGACGCTTTCATTTTGACGTTTAAAATCGAAGGCTACGGCTTACGATGCAGTCGAAGACGAGCCAAAAATGTCTTGCAGAATACCAATTACCATACTTATATGTCAAAATTGAGTTTCCTACATCTAACACGCTCGCTCTTGGAGCGCTAGTGTGACAACGGCGCGAAAGAGAATACCAAATTTGCAACATCTAAAATAACGCTCGATGCGCAACCGATGTAAATTGTATTTTACGTAAGAGAATCGCATAGCTGAGCTGGGACATATCCTTTCAATAAAGATCCACGAAACTACTTTAAATAATCGAGGTGTGAATAACTGGTTCGCAACTTCTCAAACCCACGACTAATTAAATTTTAATCTAAGCACATGAAATCAATAGAACAACAAATTATTGTTGACCTGGTCATCATACAAGACAAATCCGTATTCAAATACCCACCTGTTTGAATGGGATTCACTACCAAAATGGATATAATTATTACGATAACGAATTTCTCATTTTCTTTATAATACTAAGAGTAAATGTAAAATATGTTCGTTTTGAAACGTCAATTAAGTTAATAGATTACTGCTAATACTTTGTGTAGTAGGGTCTCTTTAAATTACTTATTAAAACTTTTCGAATTGATATTATCACCAAGATAAGCAAAACTTAAGGTTATGATTTGAAACCTTTACTGAAACTAAAAATCAGAATAAATCTTAATCTACATTATGTTGATAAAATATGAAGATTTTTTTTTTAAACTTCGAAGCAATCTTTTACGGATTTAACTGAAGGTCCTGCCTATTTGGGGAAAGTATTTAAATGTTACCAGGTGATACTTGAAAATTAATGTTTGAATCAGGTCAACATTTATATAGCAGCGTTCCTTAGCTATTTCTCTAGCATCAGGCCACTCATATTCAATCATCGATCGTTTTAAGATTGCAATGTTAAATCCCTACCATACCTTTGTGAATTACCTGCAGAGTTTGCACCCAACGTTTCAGGAACACATCAGAATTCTCTCCAGATTTTGTGCTGAGGACTTTTAGAAACTCGTAAACATACTCACGACTATCAGCTGCCTTTTCTCCTTTTCTTCTTTTGCTTGACCATGATAGGAGGAAAAATCTAAACAATACTTACAGAGCACCTTTCCTCGTTCTCCTCGCGAACACTCCTTGTGGTCTATTATTACTACTATACTTAACTGTTAATCTTCAGTAAAACCTAGATGACCAATCGCACTGCTTCAGCTTCAGTCTTTGTTTACAATCATTGTTTGTCTTGTCTCCTAGATTCTGAGACTACACCAATAACTTTAAAATCGGTTAGATTATGTTTAACAAAGCTCAAATTTTTTTCATTGAGTCCTTGTTATCATTCGTATGCCAACTATTTCTCGATACCAAATTTGTGAGCTCAATATTCCCAATATACAATAAGTACCTCAATTAGAAGCTAACTAAGAAATTGATAACTCCTTAGGCTGTCCTAATTATAACCATATGCTGGCCAATAGCTCACAAGTATTGTATTACGATAACAATAGTGAGCATGATTAGGGTAGGTTGTATCAATACATTTTTTTGATGAACATAACGCACCCATTAAACATGGCGCTAATTAGTCAAAAATGCTTTGGACATTGCAATTCACCATCTGCTAGGGCTTACTTTCGCGCTAAATTAACAAACATTGAAGTTCGTACGTCTCTTAAATTTTAATGGACTTAAGATAAACAATGTTTTAAATATGTAGGACAGATTTTCATATAAACTATAAAAGAGACGGTACTGAATAGCAGAAATTATTTAAACTTAGAGCTGCATTAAATCAGTCCAATTTTGTTAATTTGTATATGTTAATCATAAATGAGAAGAAAAACTGGTTTCCCTGAGATAAGGCATTTTCCGACCCTTACTTTAGGATTAATATTTTCAAATTATATTTCTAACATTGTTGTAGCCCCTGTCACATTTCCATTTATTTTTCGAATTTATGAATTTATTTGACTGTGGTAAATTTAACATAACTATAGAAAGTTTGTGGTCTCTAAGGGCACTCTTTAACAATTAACAACAAAGGCAATGGAAACATTTCTATATGGAAGTTTTAGATTAAGATTTTTATTTTTAATTATGTAATTTTGTGATTTGAGATGAATTAATAATAAAACTTTATAAAATATAAAACTATTACAACTCATTAATGCAATGTAATGATGTTTATATAACTTCGATACTTGATTTATATTTCAGAAATCAACTGGCAACTTGTTGTTAATATATTCTTTCCAAATAATTAAATAATAATTGATTGATATGGGTTTCTAATAATATGACTTTACAATTTTTTTGTATAAATAAACTTTTATATCAATTATGCTCCCTGGGAGTTAACAGGAATTCAAACTAGCATTAAATGTGATATATTGACAACAACCGAGTTGAACTATAATATTTTTATATTTGAGTTGCTAAGATTATGTTTATTCGATTGGCGTGAGATTGCTATCGTTACCACTTGACCATACGTCACAACTAGCATGAAAGCTACTACTATTCACGTGATTCAATATAGCAGTTAAATGTTGAGATGGTAGTGAGCCATACATATATTTAATTTCCGAAAAAGTCTTTATATTATGACACAATACATAATATTATCTTCCTGGTTGGTAGGAGTTTATTTTAATATTCTTTTAACTAAATTGAATAAATAAATAAATATGGCTCCGATAGCAACTCCCTATAGAAACTAATCAACTACGTTAGAGGTGTCAGTGCACACGCGTGCGCGTAAACACTACGCACTCTTTTGTAAATAAGGCGCAGGGCCTGAATAGGCAGCACGCTTGTCTGCTTATTCAGTCTTAACTTAGGCCAAATTCACATTCAAACTTCAACATTCACATCTTTGGGCTATTAATGAGAATTTATTGATCAAAAGCTCATTAATTTCACCCACATCGGGACTTGAACTCGGAACGTCATTAATTCACAGCCGAACAAGTCAGCCACTAGGTTCAGTAACTAAATACAGGGAGAACAGGAATCCCAAGCAAGTAATGCACAATCCGCAGCAAGTAGATCGTCACTTCCAGCAGGCAGACCGTCACTTCCAGCCGCGGATCGTCACTTCCAGCTGGCGCATCGTCACTTCCAGCAGGCGCCTCGTCACTTCCAACAGGCAAATCGTCACTTCCAGCGGGCAGATCGTCCCTTCCAGCGCAACGCTCGACGGATCGCACTTACGCTCGACGGATTGCACTTACGCTCGACGGCTCGCACTTACGCTCGACAGATCGCACTTACGCTCGACAGACCGCCCTTCCGCTCCACAGATCTCACTTGCGCCACGACTGCACTTCCGCGTTGACAATGATAGATCGCCCTTCCGCACTGACTCTTCCATCGCCACTTCCAGCTTTGTCTGATTGCCACTTCCAGCTATGACCGGGTATTAGCCGATTTGCACTTCCAGCTACAGATTGCCCCTTCCAGCTTTGACAAATTGCCATTCCACTTGGCTACATTGCACTGCCAGCCTTTGACGCATCACACATTCCAATTTGATGGATCACCATTCCATTTACCGGATCATCAATCAGAACGCAGATCATCATCGGCTCGCAAACAGTCTAAGCTGGGCAGATCGTTATTAGCTCGCAAACATCATAGCTCGGCGCAGTCAAAGCTCGACGATCGTCTTGCCGCGAATCGTACCATTATCAAATTCCGCCGCAAGTCATTTATGTGGCTGACTGTGTATTGTGCTTCCAGAGTTACAATATACTACACTATACCCTCTAGGGCTCATTAAAATCCACTAAAACAGCAAATGTAAATGTAATTATTAAAATATTATTTTTTCTTCTCTTTAACATTCATTGTTAAAGAGTGAGTAGAAAGAAGGTCTACAGGAGGGAAATTAATTGTAATTTTATTGTAACTATGCAACCTCCTGACGGGGCCTCATGTAATCTAACAGAGTAGAAAGAAGGTCTACAGGAGGGAAATTAATTGTAAATTAATTGTAACTATGCAACCTTCTGACGGGGCCTCATGTAATCTAACCTCATATTATTATTAGATGTGTCAGTAGATATATGAATGCAAACAATAACAAATTAAAAATTCTACTCGACAGTCTGCCACAGTAGAATTCTCTTCCTTTGACAAATTAAGAAGTATTTCACTGTATGGGTAGTGGTTTGTAAGGTTGATGCCACTGCACAGCCTGAGCTAGCGGACTGTAGGTATGGAATTTAGAATTTGTATATTGCTCGGAGAACTGGGACCTAGGTAGGAAACTAGGATTTCCGTGCACTAACCTTGAAACGTCCCGGCTGTGGTCTCGTCGCGTCGGCAGCGCACAAAAAACACCAGATTTCTGTCTCCGGGGCACTTATGTAGTTTTTGGGTTCGGCTGTACAGCAGCGAAAAGTCCTTATTCACCACACTTATTTGTTGGATTAATCACGAGGACGGCGATACAATAATTATGCACATGCGTCCCGCGGAGAACGAAAAGTCGTACTGATTTAAGTGTCATGGCGTCTCCATTGATTGACGTCACGAAGATATATTCAGTGCACGGAGGGAAAGATAGGGTAGATGTGAAAAAGATTTGAAATTAATATCAATCTAAACAAAGAACCAAAAGGGTGGCATCACCATTTACCCCCGCCCTTAAAGGCTTGGCTTTAAGAAAAAAAACAAAATTATTTTGTATAAAATAGAGCGTGCTGCTAATAGCACGCACTAAATAAATGTATATCCATAGCGATATATAGTTGCATATATATGTTGGACGGACATTATAGATATAATGATAAAAATATAAATAGAAATATGTACATTGCATCAGAATAATTATCTTTATCTAATCTAACGTAAACTAATGTTAAAACCGTAGTAACGGTTTATTGATTTGGGAGGGGGCATAAGCGAATCACTGGACGCAGGAAAGTTCCCCTAGTCGTCCTAACTGAAGCTACGCGAACTACCCCATCTTTGGAAGGATGGATCTTTTCTATTATACCTATGGGCCATGCTAAAGGCGGCGCGTTATCGGTATTGATGATCACAACGGTACCTACAGTAATAGGAACTGAAGGAGTGTTCCACTTCTGGCGAACCTGTAGCTTATGCAAGTATTCATTGCTCCATCTCTTCCAAAACGATTGAATGATTTTATTTATAAGTCTATGTCTTTGAGACAAACTAAGGTTATTTGGCTCTTCATCTGGTACCGGTAAAGAATTTAAGGGCGCTGTATGCAGAAAATGACTGGGTGTCAGCGCGGCCGGTTCAGTAGGGTCTGAGCTAAGCGCGGTAAGTGGTCGCGAGTTCAGCAAGCATTCTATCTGCACTAGAACCGTATTTAACTCTTCGTAGGAAAGAAGTTGTTGCCCGATTACTTTGAATAGGTGTGTTTTGATCACCTTCACCATGCTCTCCCAACATCCGCCAAAATGGGGGGAAGCCGGTGGTATGAATTTCCAGGTAATTCGATTTTCGGTCAATTCCTCTTCAAAGCGCGATCGGTAATTTTTGTTCACGAATTCATAAAGCTCTCTCAAATAGGAGCGAGTCCCTACAAAATTCCGGCCTTGGTCACTTTGTATGGTTTTCACGGGCCCCTTGCGGCCCAAAAAACGCCTAAGCGCCAAAATGAAGCTATCTGTGCTCAAATCCGTGGCTATTTCAATATGAACCGCGCGAGTGGTCAGACAAGTAAAAATACATAAATAAGCTTTATGGCTGCGAGCACCTCTACGCCGTATTGGTATATAGGGAATTGGCCCTGCATAATCACAGCCGGTATGTAAAAAGGCTTTAATGGCTGGTGTCACTCTAATACTCGGAAGGTCAGCCATCAAAGGTGACGAAGAGCGTGGTTTTAATTTAAAGCATGTGTTACATTTATGGACTCGAGTTCGTATTGACCTGCGAGCGGACATGATCCAGTATCTCTGTCTTAATAAAGACATAAGCAGTTCCGGTCCGGCGTGTAGATATTTTTTATGATAGTAATCAATCAACAAATTTATTATGTGGTCAGTACGTGGCAAAACAATAGGATGCATTTGCTCGTGACTTACTGTTGATTGTGAAAGACGCCCTCCAACTCGAATAAGTCCATTTTCTAAAAATGGATTTAATTTTTGTAACGCGGGTGAACAAATTCTCGCGCTATTCAAATTCTGAAATTCGTCAGCAAAGTATTTACGGTGCAAGACTTGGAGCAGTTTGTTTTCTGCGAATTCAATATCGCTCAATGTAATGCTAGCCGATGT
Source organism: Oeneis ivallda (assembly GCA_029955525.1). Taxonomy (NCBI): domain Eukaryota; kingdom Metazoa; phylum Arthropoda; class Insecta; order Lepidoptera; family Nymphalidae; genus Oeneis; species Oeneis ivallda. The sequence continues at coordinate 16,084,811 of JARPMR010000024.1, read as the reverse complement.
GCGGCGTGGCAACAATTTTACAAATCTGAACGCATAGACGAGCGTATGTAATAATTTAGTCCATGAAGACGAGCGTTTAGCAAGTTCATATATAATAGATTCCTCTTGCTCGATTACTGTTGTATGTAAAATAGTCCTTTGTTCTGGAATCTCATTGATCGGGACACCATCTAACTCTCTAAGCGGCCACTCTGAAGGAGGGAGTGACATCCAATGAGGACCATGGAGCCATAAGGGATGGTCAAGTAACTTGTTAGGAGTTAAACCTCGAGATAAGCAGTCTGCGGGATTTTCGACTCCCGATACATGATAAAAGTTATTTGCGGTGATGTGGTCGTTAACTAAGACAACCCTATTCGCCACAAATGTCTGCCAGCGATGTGGTGAATTTTTAATCCAATATAAAGTGACCTTAGAATGAGTGAAAGCGAAAACATTCGTAATATCGTAGCGCGGGTTGTAGTTATCATAAACCGTGCGAAGCAACTTTGCCAATACCACTGCACCGCACAGCTCCAAACGCGCAACAGAGAGCGTCTTAACTGGAGCTACCTTTGACTTGGCGCAAACTAATTGCACTGTGACACCACTCGCCGACTGTACGTGTAAGTATACTACAGCCCCGTAGGCGAGTTCACTGGCGTCCGAAAAGCCTACTAAGGTTACAACTGTACCGTCCGATACTCCCAAATAGCGGGGGATTCTAAAATTATTTAGCCTTGGTAATTCGGCACAAAATTGCTCCCAAGTTTTAATGATATTAGGAGGTGGAATTTCGTCCCAATCTATATTTAACAACCAGAGCTTTTTTATAAGTAGTTTGGCAAATAGTATAGTTGGAGCCAGAAAACCCATTATATCCCACAACCTTGCGATGGTGGATAGTATGGCTCTCTTAGAACAGGTCGGGCTTGTAGGTGACACCTTGAAGTAAAAGGTGTCCATCGAGGTCGACCAACGCAGTCCTAGTATCTTATGTTGATCCGACTTATCGAACTCGACTTCTGAAGGAAGTCGATGTGTAGCGGGGATACTGTTTAAAGCTCGCGAAGAATTACTGCTCCACTTGAGCAAGTCCCACTGCGCTCCCTTGAACAAGTCAATAAGCTCCTTGGCAGCGGCAGCTCCTTCATCTTCGGTCTTCACCGAAAAGACTAAGTCGTCCATGTAGATTGACGATGCTGCCACTCGACTGGCCAGGGGATACTTGTCTCCATCGTCAGATACGAGTTGCTTCACCGTACGTAGTGCATGGTAAGGGCTGGACTTTAGACCAAAACAGACCCTGTTAAACTCGAATGTCGAAATTGGGTCACTTGGATGGAAGCGATATAGGATGCGTTGGAAGCGGCGGTCCTGTTCTCTAACCGCGATTTGCAAAAACATTTGTTTACAGTCAGCAGAAAGTGCTACGGCAAATAATCTAAAATTTAAAATAATTTGAAAAAGATCACCCTGTAGATTAGGTCCACTATGTAGGATATCATTGAGGCTGACCCCAGAGCTAGTCGGACACGTTGCGTCTAGAACGACACGTAGCCGAGTCGAAGATTTATCCTCACGGATGACGCCATGATGTGGGATTATGTATGTAGGTAGAAGCTCCTTATCCGGGGTATTTACGGGTGCTGGTGATATGTAATTATTTTGTAAATATTCAACGATCACGTTATCATAAGCCTCCCTTAGCTTAGGTGAAGCTTCAAGCTTGCGCTCTAAGCATAAAAACCGGTTATAAGCGACATTATAAGAGTTACCTAACGAAAACACATCTTCGCAGAAAGGTAGTGCCACACTATATCTACCACTGACAGGGTCGCGCTCTGTTGTGAGGCGATACAATTCCTCACATTCGTTATCAGCGGGGCTATAGACGGGCGGACAAGTGAGTTCTTGTAACTCCCAAAATCTTTTAACTAATTCGTCGATAGCTATAGTATGCTCAGTACCTACAATTGCGCAACAAGAGGTCGCAGTCGGCCGAGTGTATATAGGCCGGCGTATAGGCACTGAACCCATTATAACGTACCCCAGCACGGTATGTACAGCGGGCGGCGAAGTCGCGGCCCCGCGTATTATTTCCGGCAACAGTAAATGCGGAAACAATGAAGCTCCGATCAACACATCAATAGGGCTAGGAATGGCAAATGTCTCGTCCGCGAGAGGTAAGTTGCTTATATGCGAAAGCGCATCTGTATCGATATGAGTCGTAGGCAAGTTACCCGTTATCTTATCTACAACTAGTGCTGAAATATCGAATTTTATATTCTTTTTATATTTAGAGTGAAACTGTAACAACACCGATTTGTCCATACAGTTCTCCGATCCGCCGAAACCACGAACTATAGTATTAGGAATATTGTTTTGATGTATATTCAACCGCTTGCAACAATCGGTAGTAATAAAATTCGTGTCGGCAGCAGTATCTAGCAAACAACGCAAAAGATGCGCGTTCCCCTTACTGTCATATGCAATCACCTGAGCCGTCGCGAGCAAAACTAAAAGCAGCCCGCACACAGTCAATAATATTGACGAAAATATTGACGAAAATATTGACAATATTTTCGTCAATATTTAGACCCCGCACACTACGCAAATAATATTGTCAATATTTCTAACAAAAAGTGATTCAGTAAGGCGTAGAAGCTTGATTTGCATGCACGTGTGCTAAAATGGATACAAAGAAAAAAACCATTGCATTGGTTATTGCATTAACTTTATTGAATAAAAAAAGAAAGAAACGATGGCTTAAATACTGGATGACAAAAAAATTTTCGCATTGATTTTATTTTTCCTGTAAAATATACATAAACCTATTGACCATAATTATTTCAGATTTTTCGATTGGTAAACTTCGGAGATAAGGGGGGGAACGGTATTTTTTCGACATTTTGGCCGATCTATCAAAAACTATTATATATAGAAATAAATAAAAACTGTTTTGAAATGCACAAGTAAAGGCCTTTCATATGATACCCCACTCGGTATAGTTATCTTACTTTGAAATTTCAAACCCCCGATTTTCCCCCTTTTTTAATCAAACTAAAATAATTTTCGCGTTGCTTTTATTTTTCCTGTAAAATATACATAAACCTCTATTGACCCCCGATTTTCCCCCTTTTTAATAAAACCAACCAAACCAAAATAATAAAACCAAAATTGAAAATTTTTAATAAAACCAAAATTGGCCAAGTGCGAGTTGGGCCTCGCTCTTTTAGGATTCCGTTTAAAAAAATTAAATTATTATATTTCCATGTACCCATGGAAATATTTTAATTTAATTTTTTTAATTTAATTTAATTTTCATTATTTGTTGTTATAGCGGCAATAGAAATACATAATATGTGAAAATTTCATCTGTCTATCTATTACGGTTTACGAGATACAGCCCGCTGACAGACGGACGGACGGACGGACGGACGGACAGCGTAGGCTTAGTAATAGGGTTCCGTTGGTACCCTTTGGGTACGGAACCCTAAAAATAATTTTCGATTTTTCTTTATTCCAATGATGTTGGGCCACTATTATACATTATTTTAAATTATATATTATTATATACAATGCCCAATATATTATATATTTGGGTAAAGTATAGATATACTGGTACTCACGTACGAGGTTGGGGGTGGGGGAGGGGGGGGTGGGGGGGGGAGAGGGGAAGTCCCCCCCCACCTTTCCCCTTTGGCGGAAATGTATAGTTTTTGAGTAATGATTTTTTTTATAAATCATAACCTCACTTCTTTTACACAGGAATATTGACCTATATATTACTTATCCTGTGTTAAATATTCTGTTAAAACATAATATCCCTTAGCATGAGGGGGACGAGGGGGGATGGAGGTGGAAGGAGGGGAAGGGGTGATAGAACTCAATGCTCAAGTTTTTCTAGGCGGTAGAAAATAATAAACACGAAGGCTGTGGCGTGAGTTGCGTTTTGTTCAAGCTACAAATCAAATGGGCTACGCCAGAAGACTCGCTCCGTCGCCCCTTCATTCAGCTTCACCTACTCGACCTTCGTTTCGCTACGGAGGTCGCCGGCTCGCTTCGCTCGCCACCTCCCCCCTTCGCTCCACTCGGCCTCGTAGGCTCGCTTCATTCAGGACCTCCTTCGCGAGCTTCTGGCTTCGCGCTTCATAAAAACACTCTAGGGGTAGGACAGACAAGACTACGTGGAGTCGGGGTTGGCCAATTCGGTTCTGTCACACTGTTCGACCTATATCAGTCCATGTCTGTCATTCTTTATATTTTATAACAAACACGAAGGCTGTGGCGTGAGTTGCATTTTGTTCAAGCTACAAATCAAATGGGCTACGCCAGAAGACTCGCTCCGTCGCCCCTTCATTCAGCTTCACCTACTCGACCTTCGTTTCGCTACGGAGGTCGCCGGCTCGCTTCGCTCGCCACCTCCCCCCTTCGCACCACTCAGCCTCGTAGGCTCGCTTCATTCAGGACCTCCTTCACGAGCTTCTGGCTTCGCGCTTCATAAAAACACTCTAGGGGTAGGACAGACAAGACTACGTGGAGTCGGGGTTGGCCAATTCGGTTCTGTCACACTGTTCGACCTATATCAGTCCATGTTTGTCATTCTTTATCTATATTATAATAAAACTGTAACAGGTCCAATTCTGTACATTGAAGATATTTTGAAAATTTTTGTTTGAGGGCACTCTATAATCGATACTGAAGCCAAAACAATTTTTTTTTAATTTTTTGTCTGTCTGTCTGTCTGTCTGTCTGTCTGTCTGTATCTTGGCCGCGCATCACGCCGAAACTACTGGACGGATTTAAATGAAACTTGGCACGATTTAAGTTCATACTACGAGGTATAATATAGGATACTTTTTATCCCGAAATTCAGCACGGTTCCCTTGGGAGAGGGGATGAAAGTCAAAAGGTGTATTTAGCTGTAATTCATTAAGGCATATTCCGATTTCATTCATTCTTTTTTTGTTAGAAAGCAGGTTCTTTAGAGATTATCCTGTAATTATTTCAAGGTCGTCCATTTAGTAGTTCAGAAATTATAGACATCACAATCTTCAGTATAAGGTCCAAACAACTTGAACCCGGAATCTACAGGATACTTTGAATGTACGGCTCATCTTAAGCTGGCAATCGTACTTTATCGTATATAGCCATCGTGGATAGCCCTTTTGTCAAATTCAAACTACTACTACTACTCCAAAGGCGTCAGATTTTGCCAAACGACCATTATACCTACATACTACATAGTAGGTATGGATGTAATACATATCGTATGGACGTAATGTTACAGTGTTTTCCTATGCAATTTAATTATCTAATCATTCTAATATTATAAATGCGAGTGTGTTTGTTTGTTGATTTGTCCTTTAATCACGCCGCAACAGAGCCTCGGATCGACGTGATTTTTTGCACGGGTATAGTTGAGGACCTGGAGAGTGACGTAGGCTACTTTTTATCCTGGAAAATCAAAGAGTTCCCGAGGGAATTTAATAACTAAATCCACGCGGACGAAGTCGTGGGCATCAGCTAGTATTTTATAAACATGAGCTCCCATCTACTCTACTCCTTTTCCCCTCCTTATGTTCTAACCCAACCTAACGAAGCTGAATGAAGGGGCGACGGAGCGAGTCTTCTGGCGTAGCCCATTTGATTTGTAGCTTGAACAAAACGCAACTCAGGCCACAGCCTTCATGTTTATTATTTTCTACCGCTTAGAAAAACTTGAGCATTGAGTATCACCCCCTCCCCTCCCTCTACCTCCATCCCCCCTCGTGCTAAGGGATATTATGTTTTAACAGTATATTTAACACAGGATAATTAATATATAGGTCAATATTCCTGTGTAAAAGAAGTGAGGTTATGATTTATAAAAAAAATCATTACTCAAAAACTATACATTTCCGCCAAAGGGGAAAGGTGGGGAGGGCTTCCCCTCTCCCCCCTCCACCCCCCTCCCCCACCCCCAACCTCGTACGCGAGTACCAGTATATCTATACCCAACCCATATATTTTATATTATATATTATTATATACAATGCCCAATTTCATGTCGATAGCTTTAATAGTTACTGAAATAATCGACTGTGACAGACGGACGGACGGACGGACGGACGGACGGAGAAAGTCTCACCATAAGGGTTCCATTTTTACCATTTTGGTACGGAACCCTTAAAAAGAAAGAAACGATGCCTTTTATATGGATGACAAAGTGGAAAAGTGGAATTAAATCATTTAAATCTAATAAAAGAACTTCGAAGTACAGAAAAAGATGATTTTAAAAATTACATGAGAATAAAAGGTTAGCTTTCAAAAAATACTATCTTTAGTAACCCCATACTTAAAAAAACAAGATATACTGATGCGAAAATCGTTACGTCTCCCACATTCTAATAAATTCTATTAAATATTCTTTTTCATTGCTTGTAGCACTGGGGATGTCCTCCATGTTTGGTTGCGAGCGCACGTCCTCCTGCCTTGAAATCTTTTTTCAACTAAAATATTGACGCGCGCCCGCACACTGTCAATATTATTGTCAATATCCCTGCCTCCCCCCGATATTGACGAAATTTCCGGACTTCGACAATAATATTGATGAAACCCCGCACACAGTCAATAATATTGTCAATATTCGTAAATATTGACAATAATATTGACTGTGTGCGGGGTGCCAAAGACTGCGTAATACATTGCTCGCGAGGTTGGGTGAGACCTTTGCAGCGTAACGTACCCGACGCGGCGATGGATGTCGTACACATAGCTACGTTCTTGTCCGATGCCACCGATTCACTTGCTTGATTGGCCGGTGGCGATGAACTCGTGACAACGGGCGCAGCTCCCTGTGGCACAGCGCATGCCGAGTCGGGCGCGCGGCTGGAGGTAGCGGAGTTCGAATCGGACGTCGTAAAGTGGAGCCACGTTGAGTGCAGGAGGTTACATTTTCGACACCTTTTAGTCGAATTACATAATTTAACTTGACTATGAGTAGTGTTAAGGCAGTTTACACACGCGTTGCATTGTTTAGCTAATTGAAACCGTTCCTCCGGGGTGGCTCGCATGAAACGCGGACATTTGAATAATTGTTTGTGTGTTATATTGTCACACAAACATTTACCCGTAGGTTTATTCTTGTCGACTGTAGTCACAAGTGCAAATTTCTGTGACGAAGAATTTTTAGTAATATTAGAACGGCTACAATCAGTATTCTTTTTTGCGTTATAGCCACTCTTAGGAGTTTTCACAGATGTACGCTGCATTATTTTGCATTGATTTTTAATAAAATTAACTAAATCTTCGAAGGTGGGTATCGTTGACGGATCTCCAAACCGTTCGAAGTTGTGTATGGAATCTGAATCTAATTTCTTAAGCCCGATATGTAATACGATGAAATCTGCTAAGTCCGGTAACTTAAGATTTTTAAGGCCCCTAAAGGCGGCTACAAACTTTTCTATAAACGAATCAAAATTCTCCGCATTGGCACTGATAGGTTTAAATTCCAATAATTGATCCAAATACGTAGCAGCTATCATTCTTTTGTCGTCGTATTTATCTATTAAAGTTTGTAACAACAACGAATAATTCTCGGCGCAAGGTGTTATACCTGAGCAGGCGGTAAGCGCCTTGCCGGTTAATTTACCGAGAAGATAATACATTTTCTCCGAATCCGTCAGAGTTGTATTATCGTGTATAGTGGACTTGAAATTTGCGTAAAATAATGGCCACGACAAAATATCGCCGTCGAACGACCTTAGCTCGATAGGCGGTAAGGTCGGCCTATTTTTGCGAAGTGACGCGGGCGCTTCTTTGTTTTGAGTTTGAGGGCTAATTTGCGACTTAATTAATTGAATACGGCCATACAACTCATCAAAAGAAATGAGGCTGTAATATTGTGGTGTCGCATCGGGATCGATGGTTAACAACCGGTCATTATGCTGATCTAAAAGGGTTTGAAATTCAGTACGAAGCGTATCTAAAGTCACGACAGAACTAAGGAAACTTTCCCTCACATGCTCATCAGCTGTTCGTGCATCCTTTGAAGAATCATATAATTGTTGGATTCTTTGAAAAATTACATTTCGTTTTGCTTCTAACAGCCTGAGCTCCCTGTCATTTGAGACGGAAGCTGAGAAGCCTTTATTTTTCTCAGCCATGTTTACACGAATAAATTAAATGGACGCGTAAACCGGGGAGATGACGCTTGTTAAGGAACAAGCGGGTTACGTCGCGCGGCCGGCCGAAAGGAAGGTAGGTAGTTAGGTCGTGCGACGAAATATATATTATGTGATATTTAAGTTAATTGTTCATAAATACGATGTATATAATTAAAATATTAAATATATATAATTATATATGCAGGGGTAAACGCCCACAACTCAATTATTGTGGCGTAGGTACGATATTATGATCGTAATAAGGGCGTGGCAAATATTATGACACGGGGTGTAAAAATATATATAGATATATTTTTTAAATAAACTTATTAGCTAATCCTAATAAGAGCGAGGGTGTTTAAGCCAGACCAGCGGGATGGATCAGCATTAGATCGCAGTCGCCACGTGGTTGGCGGAACAAAGTTCGAGAATCCGGCTCGAAGGACCACAAAAGTATGGTTTGTAAGGTTGATGCCACTGCACAGCCTGAGCTAGCGGACTGTAGGTATGGAATTTAGAATTTGTATATTGCTCGGAGAACTGGGACCTAGGTAGGAAACTAGGATTTCCGTGCACTAACCTTGAAACGTCCCGGCTGTGGTCTCGTCGCGTCGGCAGCGCACAAAAAACACCAGATTTCTGTCTCCGGGGCACTTATGTAGTTTTTGGGTTCGGCTGTACAGCAGCGAAAAGTCCTTATTCACCACACTTATTTGTTGGATTAATCACGAGGACGGCGATACAATAATTATGCACATGCGTCCCGCGGAGAACGAAAAGTCGTACTGATTTAAGTGTCATGGCGTCTCCATTGATTGACGTCACGAAGATATATTCAGTGCACGGAGGGAAAGATAGGGTAGATGTGAAAAAGATTTGAAATTAATATCAATCTAAACAAAGAACCAAAAGGGTGGCATCACCAGGTAGTTTTACTAGATTTAAGAAAATCAGCGTAGATTTTCAGCACAATCAACTCATCTTCCTTTTAGATAAAAATTAAAATTTATCTTTATAAATATTAATAAAAGTCAAAACAAAATATAAGCACTTACGTGAGGTCATTTTGTTTAACTCGTCGCCAATATAGAGTACACATGTACACATGTACTCTATAGTACGTAATAGCACACACACACTTCACTTGCGTACTACTCTGTCCGTGGCTTACACACGACTGAGTCCCCCCACCTAGTGGTGCCCGTATTTATACGCCTCTATGTTTTGCTTCTACCCACTATTTGCTGTATGAGCAATGCAGACATTATGATGTCTACCGCCTATATACTACAGGAACCAACGAAATTTGTATGGCCGCCATCTTTTTTCCGCCATTTTGAATTTTTTTTCAGCTCATTGCCAATTGGATGAGGTTTCGAATGACATTTGTTCGAGCACCCCCCATCTATCTTTAATAACCTGGCCGTGCTCCTTACCCGTCTCCGAAATCCTCAATCATCAGCTCTCTCCATATTTTTCCTCCGAATGAATTTTTATCCTCTATACGAAAACATTAGTGAAAAAAAAATTTTTCATACAAAATTTTACAGGAGAGGTGATCAATGAGTCAGTGAATCAGCACGAGCAGCTATATATATATTAATTGTCCCGTGACCCGTCTAGATATGATCATGATCCATGCAACTGGATCGAAATATCGACAGTTCGTACCTACTTTAAACATTTTTCGTGGTAACGTACGTACCCGATTGGCACATTAAAATTTTATGTCGTTAAACCACGAAATAAGTCTAAAATCCTTAACTATGCATTTCTTTATTATCAAAAAAAATCGATGGTTTTTAATTCAACAGATAGCTAAATGGATAGAGATTCGACTCTATTCAGCAATAAACAAAGGCACTTTGAAAACAATAACGTATCGATATTATTAGCAACTAACAAACTATAGCTGTCGAAATCAAAAAGCTCAAGTACAAAAAATTAACTCGTATAGAAAAAATAAAGCAAAAGATTAAGTTTAGCTAATAACTCGTCTGGCTTATTAATTATTAGCTTCTATGTATGATAATATACCTATTGTGTATACCTGCTTGTATCATTTTGCATCATTCAACAGGTATAACTATTATTGAGACCTATACGAGAATATTTTGAAATGTATTTTTGTTGGAATAGTTCAAAGTTGTTCACCTTGATGCCAGCCGAGCTGTCGAAGTATCTACATGCTGAACCGTTTGATCGTCATTTCTTTATAAAACAATAATATTTTTATGATTTTTACACAATAGTTCTTCGTTTTACCTATTACGGAACCTCTCAAACGTTCGACGTAACATATTCATCAGTGAGCGTTTGCCTGCGTTTAACGTTTTGCGTTTTGTAAGTTTTCAACCGACTTGAAAAAAGGGAGGAGGTTATCAATTCGTCGGAATCTTTTTTTTCATGTATGTCCACGGATTACTCGAAGACGCCTGGACCGATTTGGAAAATTATTTTTTTGTTTGAAAGGGTATATCTACTCCCCAGGTGAACAAATTTTATTGAAATCAGTCGAGCGGTTTTTAAAGTATCACCAATAAATTAAATACTTTGTATAGTGTGTGTGTAATGTAGTAAAGCGGGCGTTGGAAGGCGGTTGTTTAAAAAGAATTTTTATATTAAATTTTACGTAATCGTGTTTTCTGGTATCTAGATCTTGTGCCGCTTGTATCCAGTGGCTGCCAGCTACAATATTCACGCGGTGAATCTGAGACCAAAACCATATCTATGGTTAAAACCGCCTTGAAATTGAATTGCATAAGCTTTCTAGCATACCTCGAAGAAACTTCTCGCCATAACATTCAGACTTCAGAGGTATGCAATTTGTCAAACGATGTCCTACCAAGTACTTCGTTTCATCAGATAACCACCGTATTGTTGCAAAAGATTAAAAAGCTTCTTGTATAAAGGAGCTGCATTAACGACTTATCAGATGACTGCGGTTTAAGTAATGTTTCACAAACAATAGGAAATCGTGACTGGGTTGAGATAATTTCACGTTCAATAATCCGAATGCAATCTTTAAATTGATATCGGACCACAGGGGCTATCTGTGATACGAAAGGACTTTTCATCGACAAGACAAAGTTACTTACTTATATAGGCATTGTTGGCTTTTCAATTCACAATTAGGTACTTAGAAAATTTTATCGCATAAATAGCGCCCGCGTCCGTACGTCGCGATTGCCACGGCCATACTAATAACTAGTGCTCGGATATCAGTGCAACTCAGTTGAACATGGTAAGTGTTCGTAACCGCGTATATAGTACATTTCTACTACATTTTTATATCAGTGGTTTTAATGAAGAAATACCATGGAAGTAGGACGTATCTAACTATCTACTTCTCATCCAACAACTCTATGGATTATGATAAATATTAATAATTATATATTATAGAAATAATAAATATTATGATTTATTTTCAAACTTACCTTAGTAAACGGTAAAAAAAAATCGGCCAAGTGCGAGTCGGGCCTCGCTCTTTTAGGGTTCCGTTAAAAAAAATTAAATTAAAATATTTTCATGTACCCATGGAAATATTTTTATTCAATTTTTTTAATTTAATTTAATTTTTATTATTTGTTGTTTTATAGCGGCAATAGAAATACATAATAATTATGTGAAAATTTCATCTGTTTATCTATTACGGTTTACGAGATACAGCCCGCTGACAGACGGACGGACGGACGGACGGACGGACGGACAGCGTAGGCTTAGTAATAGGGTTCCGTTGGTACCCTTTGGGTACGGAACCCTAAAAAACCTCAAATCGTAAGTTCATTCAAAACTCTAAGCCCATCCGTTAATCTAAGGTTGAGATCTATACCTACATATAATTATTATGGCATAGCTTGCTCTGACTTGAGATTGAGACGTGCTCCGACCTGGGACAGAATTAAAATGAGGCAAAATGTCCTGAAATAAATCTGTCCCTCAACTCAAAGTCTGCGCAAAATGAAAGTACGTTCTATAGATTTTTCATGTATAAAAATCAGAAGTACATTACGTTGACATTCTACAAGATTCTGGAGGCCAAAGTTTCAACACATTATAAAATTGTAGACTTTTTTAGTACATCTATGTAGGTATAAGGTCATTCACCTTCACCTAGCGTTCTACAGATGACTAAACCGAATTTAGCAAGCCGGTTTTATACTTGATTTCATAAGCTATTTGGTACAATGACAGTTATGGATTTGACAAAAAGTCTACATTCCTTATAGATTTATGCTTTGAGACGGCTGCCATTAATTTTATGTAGGTACAAAAAGTTACTTCCAAAAATGACTTCATCATATTTTTAGAGATCTGTACTAAAATGTCAAAAGTAACCCTAATTGCGGGACTTTATTCGTTTCTTCGTCTGTCAAAGCTACTTATTTCACTCGACAGGTAACTACTATAATAATAAAAATAAATAAAATAAAAATTAAGTAATACAAAAAAAAAATTAATTAAACCTATTTGCGAGTAACTAAAACTTAAAAGCCTTAAACTTAAGTCGAGACCGGTTTGTCAGCACACGAATCATACAACCAAGATACAACAGTTCGAGTACCTACTGACAGTCGAACCTGTCAGCAAATGCCCTCAGGATGTTTTTTAGATCTGGCCGGACTCAGCGCACCTCGCATATTGTTGTTACCATGCATTCAAAAAATATTTTTAACTGGCGACCTCCCCAGGCTTCGCACGGGTAGTAGAGTATATTACGCCTATGCTTTGCAAACTCCTTGGAGTGTTCCGTAAGTTATACCTTGAACAGCATAATATTGAACAGTACTTAGGCTTATAAAAGAAGTACCTATCGCTCCAAAGCACTCGGCTTACATAACCCGCGGCGCGCGCTTGAATTTATTTTGGCACGATCGTTTTTATTTTGCGATATTTAAATTATATGGTGTAAAGGATTATCATAGTGTGCATGACATGCTTATGGTAAATTATAACGTATTTAAGTTGATAAGGATTTGTTGAGGCCAACGGCTTGGCCAGCGAGTCAAGGCCTGGAACACGAGATATAGGGGCCCATCAGCTATAACCTGAGTCCAGGGTCGCTGCCCTAAGGGCCTTTCTCCGCGGTCAGATTTGTTCTCGACGTAACTTAATGGTAGGGTTGCACTGACCTTACTTGCCGCAGTCCTCCTCCTTGTATAGGGCCTGAGATTGGTATGATTAGTGGTGATTATGTGGGGTGTGTTGTGGGGTTAAGTGTGCTGTGAACTTCTCAGACCGCTACGGCGCAGCAGGCGGGGAGCCAGCTATGGCCTGCTGAAGGCGCTGGGCTGGCGTGTCACTGTACACTCGGCTTGTCACTAGTTTGGTCCAAAATCTTACACTTCCGCCGATCGCGTTGGCGAGCGAAAACCGGCGGGTTCCAAAGGTTCTTTTGTTACGGACAACACGTTAACAATGGTGCTTATAGCTAGGTCGACACCTAGGCCGCTTAACGGCGCAACAAAGCGTAAAATCAACTAAATCTAGACACTAAAAATAGCAAAAACGTGCGCGATACGACCGGAATTTTTGTGAATACGTATTAGCTGTCAAAAAGCAAAAGGAACTTGCCAACTCACGCCCAAAAACGGCGGGAAGTTTTTTCTTTCAAGTGTCATCTGTCAAATTCATTGTGAGCCAAAGAGGTTGCTAGCGTCACGACCATGGAACTAGGAATTATGGCGCGAACAATCCCCCCGCCCGTGGTCGTAAGGATTTACGTCCACTTACTAGTAAATGGGTAAACGTGATAAGGAGCAAACGGCTCGCTGCAAGACAGAGTCTCCGACCATTACCTCGGCAACCCTGGGAACCCCATCAGACCCGTAGATCAGCTTAAGAATGCGCCCACGGCGCCAGTATAAAGGCAACAAATTAGGTTCCTTAATCAGCACTAGGTCACCAACTTTGGGTGGATCAGATTTGTCAGCCCACTTAACCCGCTGCTGCAAAAGATGCAAATACTCTAGTGACCAACGGTGCCAAAAACTCTGAGTCATCTGTTGCAGCAGCTCAAACCGGGACAAACGTGAGACCTTCACGTCCCTGAAGGGGTATTCGGGTAGAGCGTTAAGGGGCTGACCAATCAGAAAATGACCGGGAGTTAAGACCTCCAGATCATTTGGGTCAGATGAGAGGGTACAGAGTGGCCGAGAATTGAGTACAGCCTCAATTTTGCAAAACACGGTGGCGAGTTCTTCAAAGGTTAAAACAGTTTCGCCTATAACGCGCCGGAGATGAGTCTTGGCCACCTTAACCACGGCTTCGAATATTCCACCCCAATGAGGGCAAGCTGGGGGGTCAAACTTCCAGGTTACCCCCATCTTGGACAATGCTGTACTTAATCTAATTTTATTGCTAGACAGGAATTCGACAATTTCTTTTAAATATCTATCAGTGCCCTTATAATTTGTGCCGCAATCCGTGCGAATCAGGTCAGGCAATCCTCGACGAGAGACAAATCTACCTAGCGTGGCTACAAAGGCTTCAGTGCTTAAGGCACTCACAAGTTCTAAATGTACCGCCTTGGTAGCGAGACATACAAAAACGCAGAGGTAGGCCTTGAGCGATTTGGCGTTGCGGAGGTTAGAGCTCTTGATGGCAAACGGGCCAGCAAAATCAGTGCCAACCCCAGCAAAGGGTCGAGTGGCTAGAACGCGGTCGGAGGGCAGATCACCCATCATCGGCTGTGAAGTAGTAGCCTTCAAGCGGTAACACGGAATGCATCTGAAAGTGACGTTCCGGATGGTGCGTCTCCCTGCCAGAATCCAAAACTCGCGCTGTAAAATAGCCGAGAGTGCATTACAACCAGCGTGGGCATTTTTAAGATGATAGTGTGTCACTAGCAATTTAACAAAGGTGCCGTCCTTAGGTAGCAAAAGGGGGTGGCGAGCACCATAGGGCAGATTGGAATTCTTGAGGCGTCCTCCAACGCGTAGCATTCCGTTATTGTCCAAAAAAGGGCTTAGGCGAGCAAGGGGGCCCTTCAAAACTAAACCTCTCTTTAGAGTGTCAATCACGGATGAAAAATGCTCCACCTGAACCACACGCACCCAGTAGTTCCGGGCGTCCTGGCGTTCAAGAGGGGAAAGCACAGGACTCAAATTTTTATTTTCTGAATTCCGCCCATTATGGATGAAACGTCGAATCCAACCGGTAACACCAATTAGTTTATCAAGGGAACTGTAACGGTTCAAAAGAAAGTTCAAGTCGGGGATCTGTTTATCCTCAACCACTCCGACTCTTAAGCCCGGCAATACTTCGGGAGCGGAAAACCTATTTTGAGGCCAAGTCGTCTCGGATTGGGATAGCCAACTTGGATCCCACCAAAGGTGATGGTGGACCAGTGAAGAGGCCTCACAGCCGCGGGAGGCGCAATCGGCCGGGTTCAGTTCTCCGGGTACGTGTCTCCAAATCACCGGTACTGCAGAGCTCTGAATTTGGGAGACCCGATTCGCAACAAAGACCTCTAAGTTGTGAGGCGCGGCTCGTAGCCAGCAAAGGACAATCTCACTGTCCGTCCAAGCATAAACGTCGGTCAGATCGACCGCAGATGCCAAAGAGGAACGGACGTGGTTCAAGAGGCGTACCAGAAGGGCGGCGCCAGACAATTCTAATTTCGGGATAGTTAACCGTGACCGAATAGGGGCCACCTTGCCTTTTGCCAAGACGAGATGCGTCGCGACCTCACCGGCGACATCGACAGTCCTCAAATATACCACGGCGGCGTATCCTCGTTCGGAGGCGTCGCAAAACCCGTGGAGACTGGCATGACACCTTCCTGTTGGTAGGAAGCGTCGAGGCATGGAAATTCGGTTAACTTCAGGAAGTGAAGACACAAGGGAGTTCCACTCCTTCAATAACTTCCCAGAGAGTGGTTCGTCCCAACCGAGTTCAGCAATCCAAAGCTTCTGGAGGAAACATTTAGCCAAAAATATTACGGGAGTGATCCATCCATTGGGATCGAAGGTGCGAGCAACCGTAGACAATACGGAACGCTTAGTCCAGACCTTAGGAGGTGGGTCTAATTTGACCCGGTAGGTGAAAACGTCTTGGACGGGCTGGTACTGTATTCCAAGGACCGTCAGCAAATTGGGATTTTCGGGATTTTCAAAAATATGAGGATCCTGCTGATCCTTTCCCGGAAGATCCTTCAAGACGTGAGGGGAGTTGGACAGCCACTTGCCCAACTCATAACCTCCGGACTTCAGTATTGCAATTAATTCATCGCGAAGAGTCAGAGCTTCCTCAACACTAGAGGCTCCCGTGCAAATATCGTCCATATAGACTGACGATTCCAAGGTGGCTGATGCGCGAGGGTAATTCAGTCGCTCCCGGTTAGCTAGTTCTAACAAGGTCCTGATAGCAATATAGGGGCTTGACTTGAGTCCATAGGTCGTGGTGTTCAATTCAAAGACACGCATTGGCTCATTAGGATTTTCGCGCCACAGAATCATTTGGTATCTCCGATCATCGCGATGTACCACCGACTGTCTAAACATCATCTTGATGTCAGCTACGAAAACAATTTGATGCCGGCGGAAATGCGTGAGGATATCGGAGATATCCTTGATCAGCTTAGGACCGGAGTGCAAGCATTGGTTCAATGTCACCCCGTTGGATGTGGCCGCGGAGCCGTCAAAAACCACTCGAATCTTCCCCCCAGGGGTCTTCAAGACGGCATGGTGGGGTAAGAAGTAGTGCTCGTGTGCGCGCCAATCAAAATTGGATGGTGACATATGCCCCAGGCCCTCGTACTCGCGCATAAATTCAACGTACTTGGAGCGGAAGGTGGGGTCGCGCCGCATGCGCCGTTCCATGGACAAGAGCCTCTTTTCCGCCAAGGCCCGCGATTGACCAAGCGGGGGGCGAGAAGCGAGAAAGGGCAAGCGAGTTACAAATCGCCCATCAACACGGCGGCCTGTGTTGTTTTGATAAAACAACTCACATTCAAGGTCAAGAGGGTCAACTCGTGCGGCATGCGGCGGCTCCTCAACTTCCCAAAAGCGCTGGACCACGTCCGACAGCGTCAAGCCGGCTGCTTGCAATTGGTCCAGCACCGGTAGGTCCGAAGACCATAGCACGGGTCCAAAAAAGCTAGAACCGAATATAGTGGACATGGCACATAGGCCGTCCTTCTGCAAAACCCTAATTCCCCCTGACAAGACCAGGCCCAACACGTCGGAACCCAACAAAAGGTCCGTAGGACCGGGTTCAGTCCAGTGGGGGTCAGCTGGGTTTAGGCCTGATGCACAGGACACCGCAGCGTCAGCTATTCGGACCTGCGGTAGGGGACCTAAGATATTGTCAAGGACTGACACCTTGACCAAGACCCTAAGGTTGCCCGTAACGGGGCCAAACATTAATTCCGCTTCCCCGGTAGGAGTCGAGGGCTCTATACCCCCGATACCTATCACCCGTCCTGTTCGAGGACTCCAAGGGAGCCCTAGCTCACCCACCAAACGAGAAGAAGCAATACAGCGCTGTGAACCCGAATCCAAAAGGGCGCGAACGATTAAAAATTCACCCTTCGGGTTGAATACCTTCACTGAGACAGTCGGCAAAAGAATGGTCTGACAGACAGACTGCCGGAGATTCAAGGTCTCAGGAGAAGTTGCTGTGGTGGGGGCTAGGGCGGCAACTACCTATTGGTGGTCGTCCTCATCAAACCGGTCCTCTAACCGGGGAGTCTCATATTGAGACTCGGGGGGGACCTCCAAATGTGAGGGGGACGGACCTCCATTTGGGTAAACCCATGCGTCATCTCGTGGTGGCAGCACGGGCCTAGTCATACGGGCTGAGGTCGGTAGGTCGTAGTACTGCTGTCGACCCGCTCGAGGTGGGCGGCGTTCGAGGCGCGGCCACTCATGAAGCGGAGGTGAATAGCGGGTCGAACCGTAGACGGGGCCGCCACAAATCTCCCATCAGAACGTCGAGGGGGGTTGGCGCCCCCCTCACGGGGGGGTGAAGCCCCCATAGGCGGGGTCGAAATCCGGACGCGTCGGGATTCATGGCCCTGATCAGGGGACCGACGCAAATAATCCGGGGAGCGATTGGTAAGAGCGCCCCCGCCCGTGCGGGGCGCGCCCTCACTCTCCACCTGGCGACCAACACCATTCTTGTTGGCGCACAAAATCTCCAGGTGGTTACCCCTACAAATTGGGCATGGCCGTTGCTGTTGGCAGTCCCGTTGCATGTGAGCTCCCAGACAACTATAGCACCAGTGGCGGTCTCTTGCAATGCCCCTCCGATCCTTGATCCGCTTAGAGAGAAACTGGGGGCAAGAAAGCACCCGGTGGCCTGGACGCCTGCAATAGTTACAGGGGGCAGGTTCAGTGGCAGCAAGTCCAGTGTAAACGGGCATTGGTCTCCGGTCGGAGGCCCTTTTACCAGGGACGCCAGTGTGACCCCTTTCCTTCCTCAGCTGGGCAGGCCGCTCTGGGGTCCTTGAAGGACCAGCAATACCGGAGTTATCAGCCTGCCGGCACTCTTCCTCAAGGAACTTTAAAAGGTCCGAAAAGGGGGGCAGGTAGCTGGCCCCGTCCCCACCATACCTTTGCTCAAAACGCAGTTTCAACTCGGGAGGTAGGCGGGACAACACAATATGTAATAAAAGGAAGGACCACTGGTCCACGGGAAGCTCTAAACGCTTAAGAGCGTTGCAGGCTACAATCAGTGGATTTAAGAGCGATTCTCTTAAATGAGACACCCCATAGACACGTGGCAGCGCTAGAATTTGTGCCACGTGTGTGTCTGCTAACCGGCGCACGTTGGCATACCGCCGAGTCAGTAGTTCCCGCGCGGTGGTATAACTCTCCTCGGAGAGGTCTAGGTGGCTAACTAAACCCAGAGCCTCTCCCTGCAGGGAAGAGAGTAGATAGGCCAGTTTCTGGCAGGGAGACAGGTCTCTTCTCGCGTCCACCAGGCTATCAAAGAGGCTGAGAAAGCCTAGCCACTCGCTCAGGTTGCCAGAAAAGTGGGGCAAGTTTATAGTTGGCAACTTGCCCTATAACACAGGCTGCGTGGTGGGTCTGGTGGGAGACTCAAGAATAGAGCTCATTCTCGCTTCCTTCTTGAGCCTCGCGGCCTCCTCCACCAGACCGTCTGTCAGCTCAAAAAACTGTTCGTAGTCCCGCACTGAGGACTCCAGCGATTCCGGAGGTAGCTCCAATGCCATGAGGTCTCGGAAGGCCCCTTCGACGACCGCCTGCCTGGTCCGCACCTGCTCGCACCGCTGGAGCAGTGCGGATGCCCGGTCCTCCCGGCCTACCAAGGCGTTGGCTGTAGCAGCCCAACGCAGCTCTGATTGAATTTGCACGCTCAATTTTTTGTGGGCTGCCATCTTAGGTAGGTACAAAACAACTTAAATAAAGGTAGTTACAACAAATAGATAACAAAATCAAAACAAAGTTATTTGTTACAAGTTATGTTTCAACTTCAACCAAACAAATTAATAATCAAACAAGAATTACCCACTTTAAACACAAACAAATTACTACTTAAATACTATTTATTAAGAATACAAGAATTATTAACTTTAAAACAAGAATTATTTATTTTAAATACATCAAACAAACTACTTTGTTACCTAACCACGAGGGGTTCTAGCAAACAAACAAAGTATTTGTTGGTTAAAAGTTCCAAAGGATACCAATTAAGCTATCAATAATTTATGTTAAGTCAATCAATAACAGAAATTAAGATAAAAGAAAAATTAAGTTTTTAATTACCCGTACTAAGCCACTAGACTCATACTAGGCACTGCAAATTACAAATTGGCTTGGTAAGTACCTACAATTATCAAATTATATTAATATTAAGTTTATTTATTACAATCTACATCTAACTGTTGGCCAGTTACGGGCCACAAACAACAATTAGATACTATTAATTATTAATCAACAAAAATTAACAAAACAAAATCTCAATAATTGCCATCACTATACAGGCCTACATGTGACAAGGTAGGCTATGTACTAGTAACTCAATAAGCCTGTGTATTAATAAGTTATAAGGTCCATTAATTTACAATAAATGAGTTAACCCTAGAACGGCCAAGTTAAGTCACAGTAATGCCAAATCTGTCCGCGGAATCAATTTAACCACGCTCTTGGTACCAAATGTTGAGGCCAACGGCTTGGCCAGCGAGTCAAGGCCTGAAACACGAGATTTATGGGCCCATCAGCTATAACCTGAGTCCAGGGTCGCTGCCCTAAGGGCCTTTCTCCGCGGTCAGATTTGTTCTCGACGTAACTTAATGGTAGGGTTGCACTGACCTTACTTGCCGCAGTCCTCCTCCTTGTATAGGGCCTGAGATTGGTATGATTAGTGGTGATTATGTGGGGTGTGTTGTGGGGTTAAGTGTGCTGTGAACTTCTCAGACCGCTACGGCGCAGCAGGCGGGGAGCCAGTTATGGCCTGCTGAAGGCGCTGGGCTGGCGTGTCACTGTACACTCGGCTTGTCACTAGTTTGGTCCAAAATCTTACACTTCCGCCGATCGCGTTGGCGAGCGAAAACCGGCGGGTTCCAAAGGTTCTTTTGTTACGGACAACACGTTAACAATGGTGCTTATAGCTAGGTCGACACCTAGGCCGCTTAACGGCGCAACAAAGCGTAAAATCAACTAAATCTAGACACTAAAAATAGCAAAAACGTGCGCGAGACGACCGGAATTTTTGTGAATACGTATTAGCTGTCAAAAAGCAAAAGGAACTTGCCAACTCACGCCCAAAAACGGCGGGAAGTTTTTTCTTTCAAGTGTCATCTGTCAAATTCATTGTGAGCCAAAGAGGTTGCTAGCGTCACGACCATGGAACTAGGAATTATGGCGCGAACAGGATTAATACTGTATCTGTCTAAATAGATTTCCAATTACCTCATGGTACGTGACCAATTTTTTTAGAAGTTTAAATGGGTATATAATATATACCCATTATATAGTAAGCTATCCTTAAAAGATAGATATATGCCATCGCGGACTTTTCTGTAGAGATCTATCCCACCATACTACCACCATACATTGTTTTGTTATATCTCAAAGAGAGTAGGCAGCGTTTTCGATGAAATCTCCCGTTCGGCTTAAATTTTTCCGACATCGTCAACAATTATCGGCATATTTTAACCAATTTACCCAAAATCTTAACAAATTATACACTAAAACCTTCCTCATGAATCGCCCTATCTATTGGTGGAAACCGCATGAAAATCGGTTCAGTAGTTTTTGAGTTTATCGCAAACAGACAGACAGACAGACGCGGCAGGGGACTTTGCTTTATAATTGTAGTGATTAGCAATAGGCATATATACTTGCTTTAAATATGTAAGTATGTATATTTTATTATCATATGGTCACACATATATATAACTATGCTTTTAATTTTATATTTTGTATTATATAAAATTATATATCTAGTAATATTGTATTGAACTATTTATGTATTCATGGTATAGTTCTAATTTTTATTTCACATTCAAATAGAGGTATGGATAAAATCTAGTGTCACTAATTTTCCGTGATAATCTAATTGAAAATTTTCTTTTGGACCCCACGATACAGGCCTCCTAGTGTGGGATCCACCGATAACATTGTGCTAGGGAAAGGGACATGAAAACTGATAAGATGCTATTCTATGCTATTACTGTATTTAACATTAAGTAATACATTTATAATTATTTTAGTTTAAGCAAACAATATGTATAATCTATGACCTTCTCTTGTCTCATTTTAGTTAAATAAATACATTTTCATTTCATTTCATTTCAAAACATTGAAGGAAAACATCGTTAGGGAATTTGCATACCTGAGAGTTCTACATAATGTTCTCAAAGGCGTGTGAAGTCTACCAATCTAAGAATCTATCTAGATTCTAGAGTATGGCCATTCTTATTCGAAAGGACACCTGTACGCCGTAGAGGTGATCAGTTGAAATGAATGAATTAATGAAATAAGTAATTAATTTAAATAAACTATTCCTCTGTTTGTTTCAGAAATCCAAAAGAAAGAAGACGGTGAGCAACATGTGATATTTGGAAGATAGCAAAGGATGTCTCGTTAGTTCTGATGAAAGATCTCTTTAACCAGTGAGAGAGATGCGCAGGAGTATGGATGGACCATAGAATGCGCGTCATCGCGGCGCTGATATATTTCATGGTCATTTCATCACCTGTCTACACTTTTATACCTGGTGCCGATGGTGAGTAGTTAATGTAGAGAGGTGACATTGTGAATATCAATTTCATTTCATAGCTTGAAGCGTATGGTCTCATTTATCGATTACGGCAAAGCCAAAGGTTATGATTTTAGAATTAGCAGTATATGTAGGTATGTATGCATTCATGCATGTATGTATGTGTTACCGGCTAAACCCGATTTCAGAACAAACTAGTTTTGCCTAGGCTAAACTAATTCTTCCTATACGCGATAAAATTCCAATGACGAATGTCTACACCAGCAACTTGTTTGAAAACCTTTTATTATTATTTTAATTCGAAGATCCGATGCACTTAAATGATCACCGAATGAAACCTTGCCTAACAAGGACCTAGTACGTTTGCCAAAATCTAAAGTTAGGTTAGGTTGGGGTCCGACATGAACAGTCAGGTGCCCTTACTTAGAACTTAGGTTCTATTTGGTTCTATATAAATATAAGTCAAGTATCAAAGGAAAAAAAATCGTGTGATTAAAATTAGAATTATATATGTTACCGGCCAAAACCGAATCCTATCGCGTATAGGATGTTAGTTGTGTAGTTTAGCCTAGGCTAAACTAGTTTGACCTGAAATCGGGTTTGGCCGGTAACATATTATGTAAATATGTAATGTTTCACCGTGGCGCCTAAACTGCTGAGTCGAATTTGATGAATACGGTGTCAATCGATTCTTTAGTATGGTCCAGATGTCATTAGCTATATTTTATACAAGCAAAATCAATACAGCGGGTGTTTGTTATCATGTTACATCCAAAAAAGTGGAGGTTTCTGAAAAAATTTTTTTTGCTATCGTATCGAGTGGGATGTCAAATAAAAGAGGAGAAAATTCTGAGTTCATAAATATAAATGTAATAAGTACAATATTTATATTAAATTATTACAAGCGACTGAAAAACAATTTACAATAATATTTCAGCGTTTTTGAATACTACTAGAGCCATCTGTCGGTAGCTTTTCTCATTTCGAATTCATTTCAAGGTTTACAACTTTTATATCAGATCCGTAGTAGGGTTACAGTTTTATGAAATAAAATAACAGATGGTGAAACTTTCAGGGCCAGTTATAGCCCAGGAGGCGCTGGAGGGCGGTAACGCTACGTTGTACTGTGATTCCTCAACGGACATTCCCAATGATGAGCTGATGCTTCTAGTCTGGTACAAAGATGACGTACCGATTTACAGGTTGGTTAAAAAGAAATAATATTTACCTTGCTCCAAAATTAAGTCACCGAGAAAAGAAAATCTGGTGGTTTGTGGTTTTCAACGAGTCAAATAAACGAAAGAACAGGCAACACCTCGTAACTTAGCCTAGTTTATTTCACGGCACTTTCCGGTTCCAGGCCACTCTAGCTTCTTGAGACCCAACGACCATCAGTTCTTGCTATTTACCCCATCCATTCTACTTTAACTTCGCGACTTACTATGTCAGTTATTTTGGTTCTCCTATGGATCTCCTCATTTTTGATTTGATCACGATCATCTTTACTGTAAACAAGAGCCTATATTTGGTTCATTTATTCTTCTTGTGACTTCCTTTATTCTTCTATCATTATATCTTTTTGTTTTTTGACTCTTTTTTAGCTTTTACTTTCTTATTTTTCTTCACCTTTCGTTCGATTTCCTTTGTTTAACCAGAAGTCGTATAATTTTTCAGTTACGATGCCCGGATATCCGGCGAGTGGTCTAGCCTGTCTTTCAACACCAGCAGTAGACTACTAGCTGATCTGCAGAGACAACCGACCGTCGTCACCATCACCAACCTGAGGGGTGACGACCAGGCGTTGTACCACTGTCGGGTGGACTACCTTCTGGCGCCCACTAGGAATGTTGGCGTCAATTTGACTGTCATAGGTAAGCCTCTATTAAAATTAATGTCGACATCAATTTGACTGTCAAAGGTAACCTTTAATTGAAGGTTGGAATAACCATTTTTTTTATGCTTTTTTAATATGAATAGCGAGCAAACGAGCAGACGGTTCATCTGATGTTAAGTGATTAACGCCGCCCATGAACATTTGTAGCACCAGAGACACCACCAATGCGTTGCCAGCTTTTCAGGAATATGTTAGTCCGCCCCTTGAATAAACCTCTTGTTGTTATTATGTGGGAACACCTCGAAAGGAGTTGAATCCATAGTTTGAAATGCAACGCAAAAATCACGTCTGGGTTACCACTTTCATGGCACTATGCGTTAAATCGAATCAATAGGAAGATCTTATCCTCCCGGACTCCCGGTTGGTGTTGACACCATAATCCTCCAAACTGATTTTAATTACGAAGACAAAGACTTTCGAAGCTAGATTCGGTGTGGCTTGGCTCTTACGTGGCCAGTTTCAATGAATAGACTTGCACAATGCAAATGTACCAACATCTGTGTTCCAGTTATATAAGTATATCTTTATCTAGCTATTACTCGAGACTGATCACATGAATTTTCAAAGGAAAAAGTGTAAATTAATAAACAGCATGTCCGATATTTGAATCTATGGCCGGACTATGTACAATATACTTGACATCCTGGTACCCAATTTTCTGCTCCATCATCAGATCCTCCTCCTCGATCCTCGATCATCATCTATCTAACACCTACTTATTGAGACCATTGTAATGAGCAAAAAACACCACTTATCTGCTGTAAGTTGCTGAGGAGTTGAGTATTCCGCAGACTACACTTGATGCTACTGCATCAGCTCATGGTTACCGTGTCTTGAAAATAATCCGAAGTAACAGTACACCAAATTTCAAATCAATCGCACCAGTGAAAGTTTGTAAGACCCTTTAATCAAGTAGGAAATGAGCTGATGATATTCAAACGCCCGAGCAGATCTTCATAAAAATCATAAATTAATAGCTAAGATCCACCTTGATTATATTAACTTTCAAACAGAAAAACCGCATCAAAATCAGTCCATTGGGGAGGCTGCTACGAGGGTACAGACAGACACACAGATAGACTCATACATAGATACACAGAGACGAGCATATACGCGCAAAAATACGCTCGTCTGAAATCGCCCTTAAGCCCAATTTAGACGGTGCCTCGTTCATCGTTCATTTTTGCGAACATTTTTGAAAAAATGAACCGTCTTAATTTTTCGAGTTTATTGCTTTCATTTTCGAGGCATCATCGAGTCATCTAAAATAAACCGTCTAAATTCGCCCTTAGCGTGCATTTAAAGGGTGCATTTTCGCGAAAATGTTTGCAAAAATGACCGATGAACAAGGCACCGTCTAAATTTGGATGGTACATAATAATTGAACTCTGGTGACTCATAGAGGTACAATTAGGTAGGCAATAAAACATACAAAGTACAATTCAAAAAGTCTTTAGAACGGTTTGCATTTCAAACGTAATAACAGCAAAATTACGCAATTAAAGAACCGACCTAACGTGTAATCATTAACTAATTTAGTTTATTTCAATCATTGGTTATTACATGATTAAAGTTGAACTACACGGACATTTCCTATGAAAAAAGAATTTCTTTGAAATCGAACTGACTATAGCGATAATATTTTCATAATAGCTAGGTTTTGGTTCTGCTTGCAAAACTTAACTCCACGCAAGTTAGCTATATTTTAAAACATCCTTCGGGAATTCTTTGTTTCCCGGGATAAAAGTATCCTTTGTCAATCTCTAGAATATTAACTACCTAGGTATATCAATCCAACAAACAATATTAAGGGCAGGATCTCCGGGCGCAGTAGGCATTTAGAGCAACCTCAGTCCCCGCGCGGTGAGGTGCGCGTAGGCGCTTTCCAAATGAACTCACTCACCCCAAATGTTACATCATAGATTAAATAACTTTATTGTACCTAACAGTACAGGGACACTTGTAAGTTTTAGAAACATTTATTTTATTTTTTTATTCATACATTTATATTATATAAGTGTGATTGTTATTTTGCATATTACGTACATAGGTACATTTACCTACTTATTTTTTTTTTGTTTTTTTTTTTTGTTATTTCTTTCGAACTCGATATCTGGGGTTCCCTGTACTTATAAAATACGTGACCGTTGCCAAAATATCGGCCATTTTCTCTTTTTTTGTTATTGGGCCGATTTCTTTCAAAATCCATATCTGGGGATCCTTGTACTAATAAACGCGGTAACCATCGTCAAAATTAGAAAAAGTGGTGGCCATATTCTTTTTTCTTATTATAGGACCGATTTCTTTCAAAATCGATATCTGAGGATCCCCGTGCTCATAGCAGTGGTAACCAATGTCAAAATTAGAAAAATGGAAAAGTTTTTCCCTAACCTATTTGGGACGAAGTTCCTTAGACATTTTTTTGTTATTGGACCGATTTCTTTCAAACTCGATATCTGGGGTTCCCTGTACTTATAAAATAGATAACCGTTGCCAAAATGTCGGCCATTTTCTTTTTTTGTCATTGGACCGATTTCTTTCAAAATTGATATCTGGGATTCCCATTGCTAATAAAAAAGGTAACCATCGTCAAAATAAGAAAAAGTGGTGGCCATTTTTTTTCTTGTTATGGGACCGATTTCTTTCAAAATTGATATCTGAGGATCTCCGTGCTCATAGTAATGGTAACCGATGTCAAAATAAGAAAAATGGAAATTTTTTCCCCAGCCTATTTTGGACAAAGTTCCTTAGCCATTTTTTTTGTTATTGGACCGATTTCTTTCAAACTCGATATCTGGGGTTCCCTGTACTCATAAAATAGTTAACCGTTGCCAAAATGTCGGCCATTTTCTCTTTTTTTGTTATCGGACCGATTTCTTTCAAAATCCATATCTGGGGATCCTTGTACTCATAAAAGCGGTAACCATCGTCAAAATTTGAAAAAGTGGTGGCCATATTCTTTTTCTTGTTATGGGACCGATTTCATTCAAAATCGATATCTGAGGATCCCTGTGCTCATAGCAGTGGTAACCGATGTCAAAATTGGAAAAATGGAAAAGTTTTTCCCCAACCTATTTGGAACGAAGTTCCTTAGCCATTTTTTTGTTATTGGACCGATTTATTTCTACCTCTATATCTGGGGTTCCCTGTGCTTATTAAATAGTTAACCATCGTCAAAATAATAAAAAGTGGTGGCCATTTTTTTTCTTGTTATGGGACCGATTTATTTCAAAATTGATATCTGAGGATCCCCGTGCTCATAGCAGTGGTAACCGATGTCAAAATTAGAAAAATAGAATAGTTTTTCCTTAATCTGTTTGGGACGAAGTTCCTTGGCCATGTTTTTTGTTATTGGACAGATTTTTTTCAAACTCGATATCTGGGGTTCCCTGTGCTTATAAAATAGTAACCGTTGCCAAAATGTCAGCCATTTTCTTTTTTTTTGTTATTGGACCGATTTCTTTCAAAATCCGTATCTGGGGATCCTTGTTCTCATAAAAGCGGTAACAATTGTCCAAGAAAAAGTGGCGGCCATTTTTGTTCTTAATATGGGGCCGATTTCTTTCTAAATCGATATCTGAGGATCTCTGTGCTCATAACAGTGGTAACCATTGTCAAAACTAGAAAAAGTGGCGGCCATTTTATTTTTTCTTGTTATGGGACTGATTTCTTTCAAAATCAATATCTGAAGATCCCTGGGCAAGTTTTGGCAACATTTACCTGTTATGACACAGTGGTAACCGTTGCCCGAACAAAAAAATGGAAAAGTTTTTCCCCCAACCTATTTGGGATGAAATTCCTTATCGGAATAGCAAAGAATAATAAAAACACCTATTTAATATTTGACAAATGTTTATAGTATAAAAAAAAATTGCCGACACTTTTTCTAATTTTGACGACGGCCACCTCTTTCATGAGTATGATGAATCTCTGATATTGATTTTGAAAGAAATCGGTCCAATAACAAAAATAAATAAAATGGCCGCCACTTTTTCTTATTTTGACGATGGATACCTATTTTATTAGCACTGGGAACGGACCCCGAAAATCAATTTTGAAAGAAATCGGTACTATAACAAAGAAGAAGAAAATGGCCGCCTTTTTTCTTATTTTGACGATGGTTACCTCTTTTAATAGCACTGGGAACCCCAGATATCAATTTTGAAAGAAATTGGTCCAATAACAAAGAAAAAGAAAATGTCCGCCTTTTTTTTTCTTATTTGGATGATGGTTACCTCTTTTATTAAATTCAAAAAAATTCAAAATTCAAAATTCAAAATTATTTATTTCATGTAGGCCAACCTGTGGCTCTTATGACACGTCAAGATTCTACCACCGGTTCGGAAAGCGGATTCTGCTGAGAAGAGCCGGCAAGAAACTCAGCAGTTGCTCTTTTCAAAATAATCATTTTACAATATTAATAAGTAGCTATTACATTGTAATAAGTTTTTATACTATCTTGTGGGCAGCTGGATGCGAAGCTGATTTAACCCGTGCATCTTTGTTAGAATAGAATATGACATTTCCACAAAACGTACTACAATTCAATTCATGTCAAAGACGGGCAGACAGAAAGCAGCCCCATTCCCGCCGGCGGCACCCGTTTACGAGCATGACGCATGATCCAGCCATTGCTTCGCTCGAACATATTTGAGGGAACGTAACAACCCGCACCACACGACACCACCACAGAAATGTTTAAAGAGAGCGTGACATACTTAGTCTACCCGTATCAAAGCATCGAATTGAATAATATTATTCAAACACTAATTTTAAGATCCCATGCAAATTTGTCATTAAGAAAGTCATTAACTTTGTAATAAGCGCGACTCAGTAAGTGAGTTTTTACGCATTGTTTAAATTTGTGCAGTGGCAAATCTAGCAATTCCTTCGGAATCATATTATATAAGCGTACGCTCAACCCCACAAAGGATTTTTGCACTTTGCGCAGGCGACATGATGGAATTTCTAGTTTATGACGATTTCTAATGAGTCGATTGTGTGTATTGCCTCTTTGTTTATGCAGATGAATATTTTGTCTCACAAAGACTATATTATTATAAATGTACTGTGAAGCTACCGTAAGAATACCAATCTCTTTAAACTTTTCACGAAGAGATACGCGCGAACCGAGTTTATAGATAAATCGAATGGCTCTTTTCTGTAATATAAAAATAGTTTCAATATGAGCTGCTCCGCCCCACAATAAGATTCCATAGGACATTACACTATGGAAGTAGGCAAAGTAGACCAGCCTAGCCGTGTCTACATCGGTAAACTGTCTGATTTTTCTGACAGCATAGGCAGCTGAGCTGAGTTTACCCGCTAATGTCTCTATTAGTACTGGGAACCCCAGATATCAATTCTGAAAGAAATTGGTCCAATAACAAACATAAAAATGACCGCCACTTTTTCTTATTTTGACGATGGATATCTCTTTTATTAGCACTGGGAACCCCAGATATCAATTTTGAAAGAAATTGTTCCAATAACAAAAAAAAAATTAACCGCCACTTTTTCTTATTTTGATGATGGATACCTCTTTTATTAGCACTGGGAACCCCAGATATCAATTTTGAAAGAAATCGGTCTAATAACAAAGAAAAAGAAAATGGCCGCTTTTTTTTCTTATTTTGATGATGGTTACCTCTTTTATTAGTACTGGGAACCCCAGATATCAATTCTGAATGAAATTGGTCCAATAACAAAAATAAAAATGGCCGCCACTTTTTCTTATTTTGACGATGGATACCTCTTTTATTAGCACTGGGAACCCCAGATATCAATTTTGAAAGAAATCGGTCCAATAACAAAAATAAAAATGGCCGCCACTTTTTCTTAATTTGACGATGGATACCTCTTTTATTAGCGCTGGGAATCCCAGATATCAATTTTGAAAGAAATCGATCCAATAACAAAGAAAAAGAAAATGGCCGCCTTTTTTTCTTATTTTGATGATGGTTTCCTCTTTTATTAGCACTGGGAACCCCAGATATCAATTTTGAAAGAAATCGGTCCAATAACAAAAATAAAAATGGCCACCACTTTTTCTTATTTTGACGATGGATACCTCTTTTATTAGCACTGGGAACCCCAGATATCAATTCTGAATGAAATTGGTCCAATAACAAAAATAAAAATGGCCGCCACTTTTTCTTATTTTGACGATGGATACCTCTTTTATCAGCACTGGGAACCCCAGATATCAATTCTGAATGAAATTGGTCCAATAACAAAAATAAAAATGACCGCCACTTTTTCTTAATTTGACGATGGATACCTCTTTTATTAGCGCTGGGAATCCCAGATATCAATTTTGAAAGAAATCGATCCAATAACAAAGAAAAAGAAAATGGCCGCCTTTTTTTCTTATTTTGATGATGGTTTCCTCTTTTATTAGCACTGGGAACCCTAGATATCAATTTTGAAAGAAATCGGTCCAATAACAAAAAAAAAAAAGAAAATGGCCGCATTTTTTTCTTATTTAGACGATGGTTACCTCATTTATTAGCACTGGAACCCCAGATATCAATTTCGAAAGTTTTCGTAATTTAAATCAAGATATTTTGTTCTTTCTTCCATTTTTATTCCCCATATTTACTTTATTATATTATTCTTATATTATAGTTTAACACTATCTATACAATAAGACTCTAAACCTAAAACCTATAATACTAATATTTACAGATTTATTAATAAATACTAAAAATTACAACAATATTAACCCTCTGATTTGATTTAATCTATGATAAATGAATACGGAATGAAAATAATAGGTATCTATGCAATAGATCGCTTGATCAGGGGGGGATCGCAGCGAGCCAGCGAAAGCGATACGTCCTACCTCGATGATACTTTGCGGGCTACTGAAGTGAAGCGCACGAGCCACTTTGTTATATAAAAAGTAAAAACGTCGTGATTAAAAAAAATACAAATTTTTTAGAGAAAAAGTAATCACAAAAGAATCTTCTAAAAGTGTTTGCCTATTTTATGAAATTTGTTTTTTTAGTCTAACTTTAATATTCTATGAACACGACCTGAAAAACGATAAAAATTACACTGTTTTCGAAATTATTTTTGATCGGGTGAAGTTGTAAATATAGAGTTTTGAATCACAAAAGAATTAAGAACATACATTAAACTACAACATATATTTTTAACCGATCAAAACAAAGAATATTTCATTGTTTACGATTCAATCAAAAATAGGTCGATGTCGAAGATCCCGCCGTTAAGAAAGTAGGTACGGTTAATATATCCAACCCAACATTTTTCTGACATGCGTTTTCTCATTTCATAAAAAATCGGCCAAGTGCGAGTCGGGCCTCGCTCTTTTAGGGTTCCGTTAAAAAAAAATTAAATTAAAATATTTTCATGTACCCATGGAAATATTTTAATTTAATTTAATTTTTATTATTTGTTGTTATAGCGGCAAAAGAAATACATAATATGTGAAAATTTCATCTGTCTATCTATTAAGGTTTACGAGATACAGCCCGCTGACAGACGGACGGACGGACGGACGGACGGACGGACAGCGTAGGCTTAGTAATAGGGTCCCGTTGGTACCCTTTGGGTACGGAACCCTAAAAAGCTGTGTCGTAAACTTTTAACCGAGTACGGCTAAGCCAACAGGAAGGGTTATGATTTAGCAGTCTATGTTTGTATGTATGTATATGATGTCCACTCATGTTCCACTGTGATGCCGAAACTACTGAGCCTATTTTAATGAATGAGGTGTCAATCGATTCGTTTTTATACTAGTCCGGTTGATAGGTATCTATAGACTATATTTTTAACCGACTTCAAAAAAAGGAGGAGGTTATCAATTCGTCAGAATATTTTTTTTTGTTTTCTTTTTTCATGTATGTTTACCGATTATTGGAAGACGCTTGAACCTTTGGAAAATTCTTTTTTGTTTTAAAGGGTATGCTTCCCAGGTGGTCCCATTTAAATTTTATCGAAATCGGTTGAGCGGTTTTTGAAAAATCTACAATAATAAACTTTGTAGTGGTGCGGGCGTTTGAAGTCGGTTTGTTAAAAAGATTTTTTATATAAAATTATATACGAACAAATTTCAATATGGCGGATGCAACATCCAAAAAATCGGCCAAGTGCGAGTCGGGCCTCGCTCTTTTAGGGTTCCGTTAAAAAAAATTAAATTAAAATATTTTCATGTTAATGGAAATATTTTAATTTATTTTTTTAAATTTAATTTAATTTTTATTATTTGTTGTTATAGCGGCAATATAAATACATAATATGTGAAAATTTCATCTGTCTATCTATTACGGTTTACGAGATACAGCCCGCTGACAGACGGACGGACGGACGGACGGACGGACGGACAGCGTAGGCTTAGTAATATGGTCCCGTTGGTACCCTTTGGGTACGGAACCCTAAAAAGTTGGGTCTCTGAAAATTTTCTTTTGCTATCGTATCTAGTAATTATACCTACAGGTTTTTGGCTAAAGATTTGTCTGATTAAATAAATCCTTTCAAAGTTCTCCAGATTGCTAGGTATTTCTAGCTTGCAAGCAAATAATTATTATTTGCGATCCAAAAGCTTTACTGGATTTACATTTACATAGTACTTAGTTGAAACATATTATGTATTATAGACCACTATAAATGACTGCATGGTATATTATTATTGATAATAGTTCCAGTAGGTAGTTATGATTACACCTCGCCCATCTGCATTAGACTAGTTCTTGGAATGTAAGTAAAAGCTCAGCGGAATGTTCACCGGATGAGCGCTGTGCGTCTCATGGGACGATTCATTAAAAATCCAGCCTCCAAATCGGCTGCACGAAAAAGTATTTTCTTTTTACGCTCCCAAAATCAAAAGTGGCGCAGCCTTGGGGATGATTTTAAAATCATCCTAGAACCAAATAAATAACTTTTGTGAGAGTGTAAAAAAAAAACCGAGTATGGTGGTAGCGGTTCGGTGAGTAAATCTTTTCGCCATTCCTTTGTTCCCCCATCCTCATGTACTTTATATTAATTATTATAAAATAATATGTGTGTTATAAATGAGATCAAACTTCGCTCTTTATAACTTTATTTAAGCAGATATCTCCATATAAAATTTTATGGTCTTATCTCTATTCTTAGAAAAGTATAACATAGAGTAGTTTCGAGCATAGAGACTTATTTTAATCGAACTTTAAATTTTTAATTTTTGTGAAATAAATTCTTTTAATCTATAAATCGATTAAATAATTATTTTATTATACATGTAACGATTAATTTTCGTTTTACAAAAAAAAAAATATTTTAAAGTACTCATACATTATTTTACAACTTTTAATTGCAAATTTTCTTTTCATTTTACATTTTGACTTTATAAATTACATTGTGCTTTATTGTGTGTCTTTGTGTTATATGTGTGCTATTTTTAAGTGTTTTATATAAAGCCAGTTGCATCCTCTGTACACTTCATTACTCTATCATCATGGCTACCACAACCGTTGAATCGATACCTAAAGAAATTATACAATTAATTCCGCTTTATGGTGGTGATAAAAGACAGTTGAATCTTTATTTGCGAAAATGTCAGTACGTAATTGATCGATTTAAGGGTAGTGAGGAGCAAAATCTTTACGTATTTAATGTTTTAACGAGTCGATTAAGAGATGATGCAGCTGCGCTCTTGTCTGAACGAGAAGACATTGTTACTTGGTCCACATTAAAAGAATTGTTAATCCAACATTTTGGAGACCCTCGCAGTGAAGAGTGCATTAATATCGAATTAGAATCGTTAAAAATTCATCCTGGTGAAAGTTTCCTTGATTTTTGTAATAGGATCCAAGGTGTTCGTTCATTATTAATGTCGAAAGTAAATTCAATTGATAATCCGGAATTAAAACTTGCGAAGTCGGTTATTTATAATAATACAGCTCTGAATGTGTTTTTGTACAATCTTCCCGAAAATATGGTGCGTATCGTTAGGCTTAAATCGCCTGCAACTTTAGAAGCAGCTTTAAGTATCGTACTCGAAGAAGTAAATTTCTTAGACCAATATAATATGCGAAATCGTGTACATGGTAATAGTCAAATTATGGGTTCAGGTTCAAGGTCATCAATGAACCAGCCGTTTGGGTACAAACCAAACTTACCAACTATTCATCCTAAATTCAATTTTAATAATTCACAAATTAGGATGCCTCAAATTCAGGGTCAAGGTCAACCACCGAAGCCAGTGCTCGGGTACCGACCTCAATTCGGTTTTCAACCACAACAGTTTAGCAATAAGCCATTCCAACAGCAAGGCATTAATCTGCAACAATTCGGGTACAGGCCCCCGCAACCATTCGGGTACAGGTCCCCGCAACCATTCGGTTACAGGCATCCGCAACAATTCGGGTACAGGCCCCCGCAACAATTCGGGTACAGGCCCCCACAACCATTCGGGTACAGGCCCCCGCAACAATTCGGGTACAGGGCCCCACAACCATTTGGGTATAAGCCACCACAGGTTGGACTTAATCCAACTCAAAGACCCCAACAACATACTGATGTGTCCATGAGGACAGCACAGCCTAATATGCAACAAGGTTTTAAGTTAAACGAACTGACTATGACCGATTATGAAGACAATACCCCCTGTGACGAATATTACTATGATGACAATGACTACTCAAATGACATTAACTACTGTTATGACGCTGACGCTGACATGGAAAACCCTAACGTACCCTGTGACGAATTGGAACCAACGAATGATAGTCAAAACCCACTTTCGGATTTTCAGGAAAAAGCCTCGAGAGTAGACAAGAAATCTTAGAAATAAATTGCGATCCTAATCTAAAACTGCCTTACATTTATTTAGAAGAAATAGACGCAAAAATGATGATTGATACAGGCAGTATGCGATCATTCCTTAGTCCTCGAAAAGCTTATGAGTATTTCAGAGACTTTATTAGGAAAGAGCAATTTCAGGTAGTCAGCACACATGCTTCTAGTATACACGATGAGGTGATAGAGATTCCCCTCTTACCCACTTTTGTTAGCGAAAATTGGCATAAATTCTATTTATATGACGTGGACGCCCGTTACGACGGACTTATCGGTAATGACCTGTTACAACAATTAGGTGCAGTTATAGATTTAAAAGAACGATTATTAAAAACAAGCACCACTTGTATCCCAATTATTAATAATAACCTAAATTATACAATTGACATACCTGGTAGATCAGAACAACGAGTTAGGTTACCCATCGATCAATATTCAGGAGATGCTATACTAGACTTTCAAGAATTTGAGACTGGATTGCGTATGCCTAGCGCTATCGTAAATTGCGTAAATGGTTATGCATATACAGTAGTCCAGAATAGCACAGATAGTCCAAAACGACTCACTATCAGACACCCATTTACAGTGACTAAGTACGAAAATACAGAATGCGATATAAATCTTACGAAAAATGATAGTGACATAGAGACTGATAAACTACTTGAAGAAAATTTAAATAAACTCAGACTTGACCATACTAATGACGAAGAGCGAGAAAAAATTTACAGACTTTGCCATGAATATAAAGACATATTTTACTGTGACCAAATACCTTTGACGTTTACTAATTTGGTCAAACATCAGATCAGGACTAAAAATGAGGACCCAATATATGTTAAACCTTATAGACAATCGCCATTTGTTCAAAACGAAATTAATAGACAAGTTGACAAATTAATGAAAGAAAATGTTATACAAGAATCCCATTCTCCTTGGTGTGCACCCGTACACCTCGTGCCCAAAAAGATGGATGCATCAGGAGAGGTTAAATACAGAATGGTCATTGACTACAGAAAACTTAATGATATTACTTTGGATGATAAGTACCCCCTACCAAACATAAATGATCTTTTTGATAAGTTAGGGAAGAGCGCTTACTTCACTACGCTTGATTTAGCAAGCGGATACCATCAAATAGAAGTAGACGAGAAAGACAGACAGAAGACAGCCTTCTCCACGCAAAATGGACATTTCGAATTCCTCAGAATGCCGTTTGGGCTTAAAACCGCCCCAGCCACATTCCAAAGGACAATGGATAACGTTTTACGTGGATTACAAGGATTACACTGCATGGTATACTTAGACGATATCATAATTTACGGAAATAGCCTTGACAATATGATACATAACTTACGAACTGTGTTTGACAGAATTAGGGCAAGTAACATGAAAATTCAATTAGACAAATCAGAATTTTTGAGAAAAGAAGTGCTCTACCTTGGACATACCATTACAAAAGACGGTCTCAAACCTAATGATGACAAAATTACAGCTATACTTAATTACCCACTACCAAAAACAACGACTGAGATTAAAAGTTTCCTAGGACTCATCGGTTACTACCGACGATTTATCAAAGACTTTGCAAAAATTACCCAACCGTTGACAAATTGTTTAAAAAAGCGTAACCGAATTATAATAGATCAGAAATACATTGACGCGTTTAACCAGTGTAAGGAACTCTTGACACACGCCCCTCTTTTACAATACCCTGACTATGACAAACCTTTTATACTTACGACTGATGCTTCAAACGTAGCTTTAGGCGCAGTACTATCGCAAGGACAGATTGGAAGTGACAAACCTATCGCTTATGCTAGCCGTACACTCAGCGATACGGAATCACGTTACAGCACAATTGAACGAGAATTGCTCGCCATCATCTGGGCTGTAAAGCACTTTAGGCCGTACTTGTATGGTCGCAAGTTTTACATATACACTGACCATCGTCCCTTACTTTGGCTCCAATCACTGAAAGACCCTAGCAGCAAGCTTACTCGTTGGAGATTACGACTACAAGACTTCGACTTCGAAATAATTTACAAAAATGGCAAACAGAATACTAATGCTGACGCTCTATCCCGAATTAAAATTAACGCTTTAGACTCTGATGAAGAAAATCCATCAGCATCACTTATAGTTAACATTGATGAAAACGAAGGTAATCGTAGGAAAAATCTAAATAGTAAAGTTATCGATACAGAGAAGATAGGAACTAATAGGAGATTAACTCGTAGTGACTCATCGACTATAACTATATCAGATTCGAGTCGAACTGCAACTGCTAGTCCTATAGAGTTTACCGATGAAAACATTAATGATTACCCTATACCATCGGAATCTAGTAAAACGGATACAATACACTCAGCTCTAAATCCAGAGTCGACTGGAATACCAATCTTGAATGAGGCCATAGACACAAAGCCTAATCAAATTTTAGTTTTCTCATGGTTCAAAAACGAAATACAAGTAAGAGATCTCTCGCGTGATAAACAGAAAGTTTTAGAAGTGTTCTTACCAATAGACAATCCTGAATTGATAAAAGAATTTTTAAAACAGCACATAAAACCAAAAATTAAGTATTTCATTTATTTTGAAGAGCAGGAACATCGCAGATTATTCAGTAATATAATAATTCAGCTTTTTAAGGAAGGCGTGGTTAATTTTTATGAATGCACAGAACGAGTAGTATATGTAGAAGATGAAGGAGAACAAAAAGCTCTAATAAAGAAACATCATGCAGGAAAGACATGCCATCGTGGTATTAAAGAGACATTAGTTAGGATTCGTAGAAATTATTATTGGGATAGGATGCAAGAAACAGTCACAGCAGTTATAAACAGTTGCGAAGCATGCCAACAAATGAAATATGATAGAAAACCCATCAAACCTATCTTACAGTTAACACAAACCCAGAATGCTCCGTTTCAGGAAATATTTATTGATCTTTTTAGCATTGAAGGGAAAACTTATTTAACTCTTATTGATGCGTTTAGCAAACTAGGTCAGGCTATCGAAATTCAAAACAAGTCAACCCCTGAGGTAGTGCGTGCCTTGATGAAATACTTCTCATATTACGGCATACCTAAAAAAATAAGCGCTGACTCAGGTACTGAGTTTAACAACGAATTGATTAAAGAATTTCTAAGTTTACATAAAGTTGAACTTCACATTGGCACCCCCAATAACCCTAATTCAATGGGTTTAATAGAACGTTTTCACTCTACAATAGTTGAAATATACAGATTGGCCAAATATGAACAGCGATGTACCGATGCGGCATCTGTGATGACCTATTCGGTTATGGCATACAACCATTCCATTCACTCTGTTACTGAACTTACTCCATTTGAAGTTGTTTTTGGACACACGGACACAAGTAGCCCATATAGTGTAGAGTTAGAAAAACAATATTTCCAAAAAATGGTTAAGGATCATGCAAAACGAGTCGGAGTATTATACAAACACTTGTCTGATAAGATGGTAGCGATGAAAGAAAAGATTAGGAAAAAGAAAGGCGGTGAAGCTGATATTAGGTTTCAAGAAGGAAAAGTTATTTTTGCAAAAGATGTTAACAAGCGTAAAAGTAAAGATAAACCAAGATATGTCAAAGCAAGAGTCATAGGCCGACCTGAAAGAAATATTTTACCCATACAAGTAGGAGAGAGAAACACCAAAACCCCTATTAAAAACGTAAAACGCCCTCCGCAGGTTGTGCTGCGTCCTGCTAGTAGCGATGCAGTCGCAGGCCCTTCATCTGCAAAAACTTGAAGAAAACCCAGGTATCTTTCCGGTAAAAGAAGGTCATGCATACATTCAAACCGATCATTGGACTATAATTAAGGTCATAAGTTTGGAACAAATTTACAATGATATTAATTACGTACTCACGACATACCAGCAGATGTGTAGAATGATCGATTGGAATGCGTCATACTCTCAAGAATTAATAAGTACTAAAATGCATACAGAGTTTATACGTGATATAACTTTAGAAAAATATAGTCAGTTAGTTCCACAGAAACGTTCTAAGAGAGGTCTTATAAATCCATTGGGTTCAGTTATAAAAATTATAACCGGTAACTTGGATCATAACGATGCGGTTAAGTACGATAAACTTATTTCTAACTTAGATCATAATCAAGTTATTATTTCAAAGAAATTGACGATTGTCTCTAAAATGTTTGATAGCTTTATTAATTTAACTGAAACGATGAATCAGAACTCTGTTCATTTTCACAATCGTCTAACAAAGGTTGAAATATTACTGAAAGATTTAGCTTCCAAGCAAAATAATTGGATTTTCTTAACTTATCTTACGGGATTGTTTAGTGTATTTACAAGCAGTTTTCGTACCATCTTTGTTAGATTGAGTGAAATCGAAACAGCATTAGCCTTAAGTAGAGTCTCTATATTACATCAGTCAATTGTAAACTCTACAGAATTGTTATATCATTTAGAATTAATTTCTAAATCTGAAAGCCTGGTGTATCCACCAACAGGAACAAATTTATTAAAAATAGAAGAGACCATTTGTGTAAAATCATTTATTAAAAATAATCAGATAACATTTGTAATGGAAATACCACTTACTGACAATTCAACATATAACTATTTTAAGATATATTCATTGCCAATTTTCCATGAACCTGAAAATAAAACCTTCGCCATCATCCCTAAATATCCTTACCTTCTGGCGAAAGGAATAAAGTACTTACCGCTCGTAAAACCATGTCGTCCAATCTCTACCGGCGATAAGTTCCTGTGCACTGCAGATAATCAAGCCTTATATTACGAACTTACATGTATAGAGCAGCTTATGAAATTCGAGGATGATCTTACTCCTTGTAAGCAGCATGAAGTCCAGATTGAAAACGTCAAGGCCCAGCAAGTTAACGCAGATAGCTGGCTCCTCTTCAGTAGACTGAGGTCCACACTGACGAAACGCTGCGGTCACGAGGTCAGTAAGCAACTTGTATTTGGTACTTACCTGATGACGATCGACGAACCTTGTGAACTCCAAATTCACGGAATTCACCTCAACCATCGTAGCCTTATGGAAGCAGATGACATAAAGAGAATTCCAGTTATTACACTACCCCAGTTAAACGCAAATACTACTCCCGGTGCAAGTGTAGTCAATTTGAAAGGAATAAGTTTAGATGAAGTGAAATACATGGCCTTTTCGTTAAAACATAGTGCGATAGTTGAAAGTGTTTTAAATGATAAGAAAGACTATAACTTCAGTGAAATTTTAGGATACGTAACATTAGGATTAATAATTTTGTGTATTTTCATTTTCTTATTTTATGTAATCTGGCTAAAATCGCCAAAATGTTTAAAATTTAAGCAAAATTATCGGAACACATCTCAAAACGATCCTTCCGATAATTTTCCTCTTAGGGTTGGAGGAGTTATGATTACACCTCGCCCATCTGCATTAGACTAGTTCTTGGAATGTAAGTAAAAGCTCAGCGGAATGTTCACCGGATGAGCGCTGTGCGTCTCATGGGACGATTCATTAAAAATCCAGCCTCCAAATCGGCTGCACGAAAAAGTATTTTCTTTTTACGCTCCCAAAATCAAAAGTAGGTATATTAATATAGCACAATATTTATAGTCTTATTTACATAACATGCTTGAGTAGGAGAATATAAAATATACAAAGTAGGTATGTTGCATTAAATTGCGTATAAATTCTTCTTATCTTTAACTTAAATGTAGAAGAAATATATAAGAATTTAATAATAAAGAACTAGCTTTTGCCAACGCCTTCGCTTACGTTAAGTTATATTTTTCAAACCCTATTTTACACCCTTAGGAGTTAGGGGATGGGGATTGAAAATTAATTTTCAAAAATCCTATCTTAGCCTACGTCATATCATAATTGCTATTTGTAGGTGTGCCTTTCAGCCTGATCCAGCCAGTGGTGGTTTGAGGTGTGCGTTGATAGATCAGTCAGTCAGTCACCCACCTTTTCCTTTTATATAGGTACCTATTTAGATAAAAGATATTAGCCGAGCAGAACTTGACTACTATTCTCCTCTCACCTCCAAATAAGCGGAAAGATCGTGTTACGAGTGGCTACGACAATTCCTAATTAAGATTTATTTAATTAATCAATCCAAATCCATCGAGAATATCGTCCAATTTAATTCTCTATTTTTAACCACTGACAAAAAAGAGGGGTGCTATAAGTTTAAAGTGTGTATCTGTGTGTGTGTTCCCTCGTAGTTTCCTAAGGAATGGATCTATTTTTATGCGTTCTGTTCTATCGGTCGAGTGGGTGTGGGATGTCAAATGAAAGAGGAGAAAATTCTGATTTCATAAATATAAATAATAGTAGAATATTAATAAATACCAAGCGACAGAAAAACAACTTTCTTAGCGTTTATGAATACTAGTAACGCCATCTATCGGCATTTTTTCTAATTTCGAATTTTACATCTAATCAGTAGTTACAGTTTTTACTACATGCTACCTGAGCGTTTACCTGCACAAGCTAAGTTTGCGCAGCGCGTGTGGACGGAAGACGGTAGCCCGCGCAGTTCGTTGGCTTGCGGGAAATTGCGCAGTTCGTTGACTTGCGGGAAATTGCGCAGTTCGTTGACTTGCCGAAAATTGGACTGCGCAGTTCTCGGTAACTGCACAGGCAAGACGGAGCGTGTAGCTGGAGCATACTTGTTCCTGTTACTAAATAGAAAATGGGTTTTTTATTAATGCAATCAGGGTCAATGTTACGTTAATGCTAATAACAATTTTTCGTACTTTATTTTCAGTTCTGCCAAGCCAACCGTTCTTTCTTGATGAAGTTGGGAATAAGGTCGAGGGGAAGATAGGACCATACCACGAGGGAGACACTTTAGTTCTGAGCTGCTTAGTCATTGGAGGTACGTACAGAAGAATCAAGCCATGATAACCCAGGGGGTGTGGACGCCATTTCGAAGGGTTCGAATCTCAGGCACAAAAAAGTCCGAAAAGTCAAAACTTTAGACTTTTCGGAGATAAACGTTTTGTGGAACTAGGTAAATGTCACTTGCTGTAACGGTGAAGGGGAAACCTGCATACAGGAGAGTTCTCCATAACGTTCTCAAGGTGTGTAGCCAGCGTGG
Source organism: Oeneis ivallda (assembly GCA_029955525.1). Classification (NCBI taxonomy): domain Eukaryota; kingdom Metazoa; phylum Arthropoda; class Insecta; order Lepidoptera; family Nymphalidae; genus Oeneis; species Oeneis ivallda. The sequence goes on along the minus strand of JARPMR010000024.1, from coordinate 16,042,686 downwards.
TTTACTATGGTCTAAACTCGAAACATTAGAGTGTTTCCCGAAGTGGTCCAAGTGGACCCCCAGGGGTTCACGGGGGTCTACGTTTGCGTGACCTTGACGGTACTACGAGAAAGAAAAGTTTGGGAGCCTCTGCCAGTGATTTTTTTAAGTGGTCCACGTGGACCCCCAGGTGTCCACAGGAGACTCAACGGAGGTCTACGTTGACGTGACCATGACGGGTCTACGAGAAAAAATGTTTGGGAACCTCTGCTAATGATTTTCAAAGTGGTCCAGGTATCCACGGGAGAATCGACGGAGGTCTATGTTGGCGTGACGTCTACGAGAGTCTACGAGAAAAAAGTTTGGGAACCTCTGCTCTAAACCTTTCTCATGCTGAGATCCCTCGCGCGCTCACCCCATTGCACGAGTATAGTTCTCACACCGTCCTTACTAGAGCGCCGATATGACATCATCAACGCCAGCTGTGCAACTGTCTAAAAATCATTTTAACTAAGTACAGTGCGACGATTGGAATCGCCTCTGATTGGCCGATACTCACTCGCCATTGGCTAAAATGTATTGTTGCAGAAAGAACACGATAAATTCAGCCAATCGCTATAATTGAGACTGTAGCAATAAACATAATTGATGCAGCTTTCACAGAATAGGCCTACAGGTGCTCAGATAATTAATGTGACCGGTTTGTAGTTCAAAGAACTGAAAATCCTTAATAAATTACTTATAAATACAAATGTGTGTAATAAAACTTGTATCTATTTCCAGGTCGACCTCCACCTCGTATCAGCTGGTACTCTGGTGAGGACCTGGTGGACGCTTCAGATGGCGCCAGCGACATTCCCGGTGTGAAAGAGAACGAGCTGTATCTGCCTCTCACTCGCGCTAACGCCGAGTCGCTGTCCTGTAGAGCAACCAATACTCCGCTAACTTCGCCTGTGATTGCTACTTTGAAAATTGAGCTGTTTTGTAAGTATGGAACTATCATCATCATCATCATCATTTCAACCGATAGACGTCCACTGCTGTACAAACGTCTCCTCAAATGATCTCCACAAAAAAAGATCATGCCACTATTATACGCACCATCTGGATTGGATGAACGTGGCATCTAAGTAGACGGCGGTATAGTTACATCACTTACCATTAGTTTCCAATGACAAAGTTGTTATGACTGAGACTCTAAATATCAATGCAAACCCCTCTGTGCCTGAAGACGGAAGCTTTCCAAAAGTGCTTATTACCAGGTATTACAGATTTATGTTGAAACATATTTGTGTCTCATTTTAACTCTATATTGAGTCTTGAGCAGAGCCAAAGTACGAACTATAGATCTCTTCCTTACTGCTCAAGCACGGCATGTGGTATTCTCTACAAAAGACTTATGTCCAACAGTGGATGTCTATCTATCTGTAGGCAAGGATGACCTATGTTTCTCGAAACGGGTTGTCGAATTTCTTCACAGATCTTCCCGGTATTTGAATTACTATAATTTGTAAGACGTTGCATTTAAGGAACTTTAATTCACGATTAGATTGGTCTATAATCTATATTCGGTCTAATAAAGAAGTAAAATTTGTATCCCCAAGGTGCTGTGTTTGTTGTTGGTGGTTGTTGTCTGTCCCAAGGTGCTGGAATGGCAAACCCGCACCGGGAAGCGCATTGTTGGTAGACCCCCACCAGGCGGCGCAAGACCGAGGTCCAGTAAGTCCATGCAAGAGGCCTTTGTTCAGCAGTGGACGTCTATCGGTTGATAAAGAAGAAGATAACTATTCCATGTGTTCTTCCTTTTATATTATCCATGTGTATTTTTCCAGTATCGGCGTACAACGTAACGATTAACTGGGTGCGAGGGACGGTGGAGGACGCCCTGAGCGCTGGTCGGCCGGCCATTGTCCAGTGCGTCGCGCACGGCTCCTACCCGCAGCCCGAGCTGACCTGGTGGCTGGACCACCGGCACCTCACGCAGCACAGCAATCAGGTATCCATCTCCCATCCGTCGATCGATCAACCTGCATGCATCCACTGCTGGACTGGACGGAGGCCTCGTACTAAGCGAACCACCAAAAATCCACCTTCCTCACCCAACCACTTCCCACCCATTTCCATCCAGCCAGTTCCAGCTGGAGTAGAGGTCAATTACGATAATATGGCTTGCCCCTCCATACTAATAATATTCAACTACTTATTAATAACCCTGCTGGAAGACCGAAGCCTGTGGAACTTCATGCTGGAGACCTTTGTCCAGCAGTGGACGTCTGTAGGTTGATAAAGAAGAAGAAGAATGACGCCGCTAATCAAGCAACAAATCCTTGGATTTATTTTTGTTTGACGGCCATCTCAGCACGCACAAGTGCGTTGTGAGTCTTGGTGGCGCTTTGTAAATACTTTCAAACGTTCTGAATTTTGGAGGAGTTCGTCTGTGTTGTCGTAATTAATCTCTAAACAATCTAAAATGGATCAACCATGGCACAGAGATACTCGTACATGATCAAGTTTTCATATCATAATTGACAGATTCACTTGCTTTCAGAGCTGGAACAATGCAACCCGCAAAGCGCAGTCGTTCCTGGAGCTGACCCCGGCCGTGAGCGACAATGGCGCGACGCTGGCGTGCGTCGCCACCAACACTGCCATGGAGCCTGGGAGAGACTCCAAGGCTGACGTCATTATTCTCAATGTTACCTGTAAGTACCACGCTTGTTCCTGGAGCTGACCCCAGCTATGAGCGACGATGCTGATGACATTATTCTCAGTGTTACCTGTAAGTATCACGCCCTTTCCAGAAACTGACTTAAGCCTTAAACGACAATGGCGTGACGCTGGAGTGCGTCGCCACCAACATTGCCATGGCGCTTGGGAGAGACTCCAAAGCTGACTTAATTATTCTCAATGTTACCTGTAAGTACCACGTTCGTTCCTGAAGCTGACCCCAGCTATGACTGACGTTGGCGCGACGCTGGCATTCGTAGGCTGACGTTATTGTCAGTGTTACCTGCAAAACTATCGACAGTACTATGCATGAAGTGGTTTGCCAACTACAAATGGAATTCATTTAATAAAGGCAGGAAAATACTTCTTACCCTGAAAAAAGCACTGGAAGGTGCTATTTAGAGAAAGAGAAGTTAAACAGATATTTTGTGCCGCTGTAAAAAGCCCTATCGAAAACTACCAACAAGGCAACTAGGTATTTATGTACTAATTTCAAACAACGGAGGCATCTCTTAAGGCTGTCCTATTAGTCTCTATTCAGATTGGCAGCCGTGAAACCGTTGGCAGACAAGGAGAACAGGAATTAATGTAGGCAATACATTGTTCCAGATAGTCCAATAGTAGAAATATCCAAATTAGGAGATGGAAGACTGAACGAAGTAGTGGAGCTGGACAGCTTGCACCTGGAGTGCGAAGTGAGGGCCAACCCGCCTGTTGAAAACTTTACATGGTATTTTAATGTGAGGACATTTTTCAATTACTTAACCGGTCGGTGTTCAAGTGTTAAAGTTGTTAAAGTTTTTTCAGAATAAAAAGGGACGAAAAATATCTCTGATAGCTTGTGCATCTTGGAGTTAGTCTCCGAGACGTACAGTCTATCTGTGTTCCATCGCAATTAGATTAATAGTATAAAATTTAAAAAAAAATTTATTTCACGTAGGCCAACCTGTTACTCTTATGACACGTCATAGGAAATGAGCGTTTGATTCTACCACCGGTTCGGAAAGCGGATTTTGCTGAGAAGAACCGGCAAGAAACTCAGCAGTTGCTATTTTCAAAATAATCATTTTACAATATTATTTATTATGTAGCTATTACATTGTAATAAGTTTTTTATTATCTTGTGGGCAGCTGGATGCCAAGCCGGTTTAACCCATGCAACTCTGTAAGAATAGAATAGAATATTTCCACAATAAGGGGAAGTTCCAAAAAAGCGTACTACATACTATACGTATACGTAAGAGTAAAATAAAAACATTCAAGCGTCATTCATAAGATAGAAGGAGACATTTTAATCCAAACGACAATACAACATCAATGCTTAGTTTGACAGCTAATTGTGACTATCATTAGCTCCCCCTCCCCCTCCAATTAATCCAAATTAATTGACTAAAAATACCAATCCAATTTAATGGACTACAATTAATACTAATCCAATATGACGGGTCTATAAATTATTTATTATTCAATTTATTGTGTTATGTACTTATGTATGAATAATAAATAAAACTAATTCATTAGTGTTTTAGTGCCTATTTCACCAACGTCGATTGACGCTTAACCGAGGAATAAATTAGGCGTTTTGACAGTTTTGTATTGAAAATACTGTCAAAATATCTTTTCGCTCGGGTAAGGCTTATTTTACGTTGGTGAAATCGGCCCTAATCCATAAAAAGGAATAACGAACTTCTCCATGCCAGGATATAGAAATAAGGCCGCACGGTTTATGGGGCAGCCAAGTTTTCTCTCAAACCTTACTGGTGGAGGAGGCGACGCGGAGACACGCTGGCCGGTACTCCTGCTCCGCTCGCAACAGCGTGGGGGAAACCAGAGCTGAATCTATCAATATTAGTGTATTTTGTGAGTACCCCTCTCTCTCACCGTATTCTTCATGACTGAGGGTAAGGACTCTTTTCCCTCGTAGATCCCCAACTAATCTAACAATTTTGATGCGGTTTTATTCCGTTTGATAGCTAACGTGATCGAGATGGATCTTAGCTATATTTTGAGCCGATGACCTTCAAATATCGGATCCTCCTGCTCAATCCTCGATCATCATCTATCTAACACCACCAACTGAGACCATTCTAATGAGCCCAAACATACTTAATCTGCTGACTACCTGATGCTGCAGCATCAGCTCAAGATTATCATGTCTTGAAAAATAATCCGAAGCAACAGTAATTTTAAATCAATCGCAACAGTGAAAAGTTTGTAAGACCCTTTAATCAAGTAGGAAATGAGCTTATGATCTTCAAATTCCTTAGCAGATCTTCATAAATTATAGCTAAGATCCATCTCGATTACGTTAACTTTTAAACAGAAAAACCCGCATCAAAATCGGTCCATTAATTAGAGAGCTATGAGGGAACAGACAGACACACTCAAAAATACACACCGTCAAACTTATAACACACCTCTTTTTCCGGCGGGGGTTAAAAAGCCCGAATTCGAAACTCCAAAGCCGGTCACCTATACAGTTGTATCAAAGTCAATTCAGCCTTGAGATTCAGGCTTCTCCAATCAACCTACCAACCGAGCAATCAGGTGCAGTTAGTGTGCATCTTTCTTTATACATTCTTGGGGTTCTTATAGCGCCATCAGTCTCATAGTTGTGAGTTTGCTTTTTGGTTGCGGAGTCATATTCACACATCAGCAACCCATCAATGGCTACTACTGAGCGCAGGTCAACTCTCAGAGAAGGGTTATAGGCCATAGTCCAGCATATAGCCCAACGCGACTTAGCACAGTTCGCACACCTTCGAGAACATAATGGAGAACACTCAGGTGTGCAGGTTGCCTCACGATGTTTTCCTTCACCGTTGAAGAAAGTGATACTTAACTGCTTTAACACACATAACTACTTATAGTCAGAGGTCGTGACGTACGCCGGGAACGCCGAACCTGCGAACCCCCGAATAGGAGACCGTGCAGTCCTAACCACTAGGCTATCACTGCTCTGCAATGGACTGGAATGGAGTAGCCAGAAGATTGAGCGTACATAAACTTTCATTTCGAGATCTTTGTCATGTAATCCTAAGTATCTGACACGCCTTTCAGATCCACCAGAATGTCTGGAACACGGCATTACTTTAGTGAAGGAAACGTTGAAATGCAACGTGAAAGCTCTACCACCACCGGATACATTCTTCTGGCACATCCAGCCCACCGATGAAGATGTACAGCACCTTACCACTGGCTCAGCAATCTTACCGCTTACCCAAATCACTGGCTCCCTTTCGAGGTATCTTGAAGCGAGCTGTGAAGCTGGAAACGGTATCGCATCTCAGGAGAAGCCGTGTAAAAGAACTTTCAGTTTTGAGTTATTGAGGCCGCCGCAACCGCAGCAATGCGATCTGGCGTATGAATACGAGGAATTCCAAATGAGATGTATTCCAGGTAATTTCCTGTTTTTGTTTATCATCACGTTGAACCCTGAAGCAGTAATAGCCTAGTGGTTAGGACTGCGGTTAGGACTAGAGGTTAATTGGCTGCTCAAGATGATGATGATGATAACTCTAAAAATGTAGAAAACCATGGCCATGAAGAAAGACATGCATGTCTTCCTTCCTGTTTTCCTTCCTCACCAAAGCAATTGATATTTATTTGCTTAAAAATCACATAAGTAACTCTTAAAAGTTAGGCTGCTTTCCTGGGATTGGAACTCTTAACTTCAGAAAAGTAAAACTTTTAAGACTGGACTATCAGCGTTGTAGTAGATCGGTATACGCTTGGCTACAATCAACAAAAAGAAAATCGTACCTATTCATTCGACAGCTTCATCGTCATCATCATCATGAGCAACCCATTAACGTTTCTCTACTGAGCGCAGGTGTCTCAGAGAAGAGTTATAGGCCATAGTCCACCACGCTGGCCCAATGCAAATTGGCAGACTTCACACACCTTTAACAATATTGTGGAGAACTCTCAGGTGTGCAGGGATCCTCACGATGTTTTCCTTCACCGTTGAAGTATGATAAGTAGGCAAATGCTTTTAAAGCTAGTTAGCTAGGCTATCACAGATTGTTTTTCTTCTTCGACAGCTTACAACTGAGAAAACGAGTTATTTCGGTATCGGTATTAATGAAAGTAATCGCTATCTGTGGGCCTCATAAGAAGGCTCAGGGTCACTCAGCGGGCGATGGAGAGAGCTTTGCTCGGAGTATCCCTGCGAGATCAAATCTTAAATGAGGAGTTCCGTAGGAGAACCAAAGTCACCGACATAGATCAGCGAGTCGCGAAACTGAAGTGGAAATGGGCGGGGGTGGAAATAAATCGCGTTGAAAGCATTATTTTTATTTTTGCAGTTGAAAATGCAACGTACTACGAAGTCTCAGTTTGGAGAATGTCAACGTCAAACGCTTCTTTGATGCTAGAACGACGAGGATCCATGGGATATGGGATGAGCCAGGCCTTGGCCCAGGGTGAAGGTGTCCCTTGGCTAGTGAGAGGACCTCTTGGACACCTAAGAGCCGAAGACGAAGTTGGCGCGTCTGCTTGTAACAGATATGGATGTTCCGGCTCATTGCTACTGAGGCCAACTGAGATATTATTGAATTCAGCTGCAGTTCCTTGGTGGAAATGTAAGTTTCTAATATTTTGATGAAAATTTTTCTCGCTGATATTTCAGAATTATAATATACTGCTAATTTACTTCAAGATCCATTTTCAGTCAAGTCATATAAAAGCTATACTTTCGAAGCATTTTGCACACTCATAATGCATAAGATCTTCGCTACACGCGAATGGACCTGAGATGAGGAAACTACCTAATAACTTTTATACAATAATGCGAAAGTGTTTTTGTGGTATGTCCTTCAATCACGCAGCAACGGGACACGGATCGACGTGATTTTTTTGAATGGATGTACTTGATAACTTGGAGAATGACATAGACTCTACCGTTTATCCCGGAAAACAGAGGGTTCAAACGGGATTTTTAAAAACCTAAATCCAAGCGGAAGAAGGACAATAATTTTGTGACCAGATGTGGTAAGGAACTTGCACGATTATATTTCCTACAAAAATATACTACAGATTTTTCCCAAGTCACGTCTTGGAGGAACGTTACCTACTTACCGACTAATTTTTAAGGTTCCGTACCAAAATGGTAAAAATGGAACCCTTATGGTGAGACTTTCTCCGTCCGTCCGTCCGTCCGTCCGTCTGTCACAGTCGATTATTTTACTAACTATTAAAGCTATCATGAAATAACATGTTTGGAATAGTGGTGTATAATAGTGGCCCAACATCATTGGAATTAAAAAAAATCAAAAATTATTTTTAGTTTAATTAAAAAAGGGGGAAAATCTGGAGTTTGAAATTTCAAAGTAAGATAACTATAACGAGTGGGGTATCATATGAAAGGGCTTTATCTGTACATTCTAAAACATATTTTTACTTATTTTTAAATAAAATAGTTTTTGATTAATCGGGCAAAATGTCAAAAAAATACCGATAAAAGAACTCTCAGATGTGCAAGTTTCCTCACGATATATTCCTTCACCATTGAAGCAAGTGATATTTAATTGCTTAAACGCAAGTGACTCCGAAAAGTCAGAGGTGCGTACCCGGGATCGAACCTGCAACCCCTCTAATAGGAGATCACAGTCCTAACCACTAGGCTATTTACAGCTTGGTTGGTGATATCGGCACTTACAAATATACTTTTCCAGTTCTACTCGGCAAAGACGTGGGAATATCAATCGGAGTAGTGGTGCTGCTGGCAGTGTTCGTGCTGTCGACGGTGCTGGTGGTGCGCGTCGCGCGCCGCGTGCGCTCCAAGCCCGCTCCCGTCATACAAGTGCTACAGCTTGACGAAGTTGCCCGTGAATATCTTGATAACCTAGGAGGTAGGTAAGGATGCATGCGTATTTTCTGTTCAACCGTCATAAGGTCATCATTAGCAACCCATCAACGGCTCACTACTGAGCGCAGGTCTCCTCTCAGAGAAAGGTTATAGGCCATAGTCCACCACGCTGGCCCAATGCGAATTGGCGGACTTCACACACCTTCAAGAACATTATGAAGAACTCTCAGGTGTGCAGGTTTCCTCACGATGTTTTCCTTCATCGTTGAAGAAAGTGATATTTAATTGCTTAAACGCACTTGACTCCGAAAAGTCAGATATTTTGACTAAGGTTTAGTTTGTGAAATTAGCGCTTGTAGAGTTAGGGCGTGTAGAGTTAAAGCTTGGCTCTACATGAGATCTGATAACTTTGTGACAGGGCGAGCCGGTCTCGTCTTGGCATCATTTACATGAAAATGTTTTGGTGGGATTCATGTTTTCTGATCAAGCGTCGGAAGTCTATCGCGAGCCGCGAAACTGAAATGGAAATGGGCGGAGCACATAGTTCATAGATCTTATGATTGTCGAGGTCCCAAGGTATGGCGACCCCTCAACTGAAAGCGCAGTCTTGGCACCTACTAGGACCGACGACATCCTCGACGACGACGTAAATCGTCGTCGTAAATTTTGGATTTATTCAACATTGATCCTTATTTTTACAGAGCATAAAGTCCACGCATCGTGCAGTCTGCGATCGTGCAGCAGCGGGTACTCCGATGGGTCCGGCGAGACTGCGCCGACCATAGACCGTCGTCGCAAGCCGCGCCTCTGGGAGTGGGACCCACCACCGCCAGATGTGACCCTCACTTTACACAGAGAAAGTGCAGTGTGAATCTTACTATGACCTGGAGTGGTCACTGGTCATTGATGAATACTTCTTTGCTAAGAAAACTATTAGCACAGCTTCCAACAAAGTTCCGGTTTATCAAACGTGAACCTTAAGTTACGCTGGCTTGGAATCATCCACCATTATGAAAGATAAAGGCTCCCAAATAAATCTCACGGATTGCGAAGCAGAGGACGTTGGACGTTCGAAGGATTGAATGAAGGTCTGAAGCTAGAAACAGGAATGTACCGATTTTCTCGATTAAAAACCACCATGACATGGGTACTGGTAACATTAGAAAAAGAAGAACATAAATTACGTACCTCGTACCTAATGTCTTTAGTATGCAAGAATAGTAGATGAGTAAAATTCAACCCATCTTGATGTTACGGTTGCTATCATAATACGAGTATCAAAGATAATTCATATAATCGAAGATAAAAAGGGCTTTTATTGAGGCATCCGTTACAAGGATTAGTAATGTGGAGTGACTTTTAAAATAAAAGTGGAAAAATTTAGCTTTTAAGAGCCTGTTACCGTTAAGAGATAGAGAGATATACCAAGAGGTATTATAAAGTTTACATCATCGAAAGATAACCTTAATACTAGGTGTTTAAATGAAATTTTCTTATTTTATTTAGTACCTTTATAAAGATTCATGTTGAGTACAGTGCTGTGAAATACAGGGTGGACACGATAGGTTTGTACTACTTGCGATTTTGTTTTCTCAATTTATAATATCTATCAAAACTTAATGCTGGTATTAAAACTATGTGCCTAGGTATATTGTTAAAAATATAATCAATTGACCGACAAAGATTATTAAAAAAAAAACATCCTTTACTAATTATATTACTATCGAACATTTACCATGGAATTCTGTGGTGATTGTATTGGAGCCCTACATAATAGATATTATTATATGATTGGTAGTCGCTTACTCTCCAAAACGTAGGCGATTATATATCAATCCTCTAATAAATCTATGATAGGAGCAATAAAAGTTTCAAATTAGAACAGTATAAGTACATTAACTTTTTTTTACTATGTAGATTTTAGCTTAATTTTGTTCTCCAGGCGACATAGTATTAATACCGGTATTAAATTTTTTCCACTCTGCATATAAAAAAAATTTTTTTGTGTGAAGTCAGAAAAAAATTATATTTTGTTGGACATTTTTGGGTAACATGTTAAAGTCAAAATAATCTAAAAGTATATAAAATTATTTCAGGACTGTAAAAATTAATTTAACTGGTCTATTCATTGTAAACAACTTTTTATAAATAATTAATACAATATTTGAGCTCTGAAATTATGACTACTTTTGAAGAAGACGTTCATAAAAACTAATGTAGCAGTTTAAAGTGAACAAAAAAATTTACTAAAAAAGACATCGATAAATTTAAATTAATTCGTATAAATTTATTCGTGCTGAAGAAAGGATTGTATGAATAATAAAAAGTTATTATGTTAAAGGAAAATGCGATGTAATTTAAATAAATTAAAGTATTAAAGTAACATGAAGTCATGTTTTTATTTATCCTCCTAAATTGTAAGTACCAAACGATTAAAATCTAAAAAAAAAATGAAATAAGACATCAAAATTTTCAGTTGACTATATTCAACTTTATTCGTCTTTTTAGGGTTCCGTACCAAAATGGTAAAAATGGAACCCATAAGGTGAGACTTTCTCCGTCCGTCCATCCATCTATCACATTCGATTATTTTAGTAACTATAAAAGCTGACTACATGAAATTTGGAATAGTTCTATAAAATTGTGGCCCAACATCATTGGAATAAAAAAAATCGAAAATTATTTTTAGTTTAATTAAAAAAGGGGGAAAATCGGCGGTTTGAAATTTCCAAGGAATCAATCATATGAAAGGGCTTTACCTGGACACTCTAAAACAGATTTTTTATTTATTTTTATACGTAATAGTTTCTGATTAATCGTGCAAAATGTCGAAAAAAATGCCGTCGTCGTCCCCCCCTATCTCCGAAGTTAACAAATCGAAAAATCAGAAATAATTATGGTCAATAGAGATTTATGTACCTATATTTTACAGGAAAAATAAAACCAACCCTCTAATATAGTTTTTTTTATATCAACAATAAACCTCTACAAACAAAGTTAACGATTAATAAAAAAATAATATTATCGTTTTCCTTTTACTTCTGGAGTACGGAACCCTCGGTGAGCGAGTCCAACTCGCACTCAGCCGGTTTGTTTGAATTCGGTGCCAAAAACCAAACAGGCAAGTGATAACAGTTCCACCAATCCAAAGTTCCAAGTGGGGGTCTGCCAGTATTGTGTTTTAATGTGAGGTCTCCGTTCCAGCATCTTGGGTCCCAAACGTCTATCGGTTTTCGATCTATATGGGTACCCCGTCACTGACCTCTATAATAATTAATCTATGATTAACACAGAGGCTGCTGTCATATTTTTTGGACCTACTTGATTGACGCCATTTTGGCGTTGTAAACAGTTACGAGTGTCCAAGGAACTAAAATTAGTGAGGGCACTAGTTAACAACTGATAGTTGATACTTTTTGGCACTTTCTGTATTCCCTATAATATTAGTTTCAGAGACACTCTTTTATCAAATGTGGAGCTTCAAATTGATCCAAACTATTTGTTATAATACAAATAGTTATGGATCAATTTGAAGCTTTGGACAGCCAGTCCAGTGAGATATCAGTCTACCCTGCCTATAGGCCACATGAGCGATTATATCGGTCACTCTGGTATTTGGGTTTTTGTATCGATTTCTGATTGGATTACGTAGATAAACCACGAGCAAAACTCTCTCTCAGTTATGCTGTCTCATGTAAATATGATACGAGGACCTTTAAGTAACTACCTACCTACATCATCTAAAGCGCGATGTAGAACTTGTAACGACTCTAGTCCTTCGTACTAATGAATTTTTCATGATCGCTAGCACACGTGCACGTGTTCGCATTCCTGATTATTATGAAATATCTATACAAAGTAATACATTTTAACAAACCCAAGCTACAAGCTCGTTACGTCAATTATTATTATAATAATACTTTATTGTTTCAATGAACGCAACTGAGTGGTCCTTGATGTTACCACAAAAGCATCGATGTTTAAAAAGGCATGAGCTCACCATCGTTGGCGTGCAGGGAGCCAGCGATCATCATTTTATTATTCACAATGAAATTATGCCATCTTAAGTTCGAACTTTGCCTATGGACTTAAAAGGAACTTGAAACAACGATGTGTAGTGTAGATGTTCAACGTGATGTTGAATGTCGAGGTAGGTACATAAGTTGCGATGTAGATTCTTTTGATGGTTACCCATAGAAATAATTGTGTCTCTCAAAGTCTCAACATCAGTGTTGAGTCTCGTGATAATAGAGCAAACCGGTATCATTCATATTGGATTTTAAACATTCTTTATTATAAACTAATACGGGAATCGACTACAATCTACTACAAAAATCGGCCAAGTGCGAGTCGGGCCTCGCTCTTTTAGGGTTCCGTTAAAAAAATTAAATAAAAATATTTCCATGTACCCATGGCAATATTTTAATTTAATTTTTTTAATTTAATTTAATTTTTATTATTTGTTGTTATAGCGGCAATAGAAATACAAAATATGTGAAAATTTCATCTGTCTATCTATTACGGTTTACGAGATACAGCCCGCTGACAGACGGACGGACGGACGGACGGACGGACAGTGTAGGCTTAGTAATAGGGTCCCGTTGGTACCCTTTGGGTACGGAACCCTAAAAACTCTTGCATAGATCTTTTGATCTCTTGCATAGATTACTTCTGACGCTCTAAAAGTTCTTAGGTTAATACGATCACAACATTATAAAGGGTCTTACCACTAGGGATGCACGTGCCATTCTAAAGACATAATTTAAAAATAGAAAGATTTATAGGAATTATAGGGTAGAGATTTTCGTAGGATACTTAGTTCAGTTACAAACTGCAAGGCAAGAGTCTATTGAAATTAATACAAAGAATCAGGATAAACCGAAATGCATACCTAATGCCTACCTAGTGCCTACCTATACAGACATCTTTACACCATACTAGCTGATGCTCGCGACTTCGTCCGCGTGGATTTAGTTTTTAAAATCCCTCGGGAACTCGGGATAAAAAGTAGCCTATATGTCACTCTCCAGGTCCTCAACTATACCCGTGCAAAATCACGTCGATCCGTAGCTCTGTTGCGGCGTGATTGAAGGACAAACCAACAAACAAACACACTTTTGCATTTATAATATTAAGTATGATTTTAACATGAAAAAATAGTTATTGTGACATAACTGTAATAGTTAGACATAATATATGGTATCGTATCGCGGACTTTTTTGTAGATATTGATGTCCTCTATAAAACTGTAGTGTAGTACATCACTTTGCTCTATTGTTATTAGTTTCGACAGCGTACGCGATATAAGGATTTTTTTGGTATTTTTTTACCACCTTGGGTTACATTATCCAAGTTTTCATACAGATCCCTGACTTTTTGAAAATATTCTATAGCCTATGTTCATGAGGGATAATGTAGGATTCTAATGGTGAAAGAATTTTTCAAATCGGTCCAGTAGTTACGGAGCCTATTCAATTCAAACAAACAAACAAACAAATCTGTCCTCTTTACAATATTAATGTAGATGTAATAGATAGGTAGTAGGAATTGCTAAGTAATGAGTATTAATAAACTCCACAAGGAAAATACCATCGCACAAAAACATCTTAAAGTGATGCTTTTGGTACATAGGTAAATGTACCTACAAAAACTGCTAAATAACTCATATATTTTTTAATAATCTTCTTCTTCTTCTTTATCAACCTATAGACGTCCACTGCTGGACAAAGGTCTCCTGCATGGACTTCCACAGGCTTCGGTCTTGCGCCGCTTGAATCTAGCGGCTCCCTGCGACTCGTTTGATGTCGTCGGTCCACCTGGTGGGGATCTGCCAACACTGCGCTTCCCGGTGCGGGGTCGCCACTCCAACACCCTGGGACCCCAACGACTATCAGCTCTTCGAACTATGTGCCCCGCCCATTTCCACTTCAGTTTCGCGACACGCTGAGCTATGTCGGTAACTTTGGTTCTCGTACGAATCTCCTCATTTCTGATTTGATCTCGCAGGGATATAGCATAGCTCTCTCCATCGCTCGCTGAGTGACCCTGAGCCTTCATAAGAGGCACATAGTTAATAATATGAAAAATAAAAATTATTAGTAAAACGAGTTCTTTCAATTGTAAGGAAATGACTGTAAAAGACCCAACTGATACACTTGTATGGATTTTCCCGTTCAAGATGTTTAAGGTGACCTCATGGGTCTAAAACTCTAAAAGCTACGCTGGTCAGTACTGTGGACAGTCAGTGTGTGGAAAGACGCCGAGACGGGAGAACCTGCTAATAAACATAATTATATGTTATTATTTAAATATACATATAAAGAAGCATTACACGAAATAATGTTTCCATCTTATATTTTAATAATATGTGGAATCGTGTTGTACAGTTGCGGAGAAGCTCATGCAAGTAAGTTTTAAAGTTAAGATTGTATAAATAAGTACATAGTTTTTTATACAGGTCACAGGCCACAGCCCTGAATAACGAGAGGGGTTTTCTGGTAAAAACTAGCCAAGTTAAATATTGACCTTCAATAATTTATCCTGAGTAATCTGCATTTTGTAAATTCTAATGTTCAAATTTAAGAAGTTTAAATAGAAAACATTGGAGCAGAAAAAAAAAGAAATTGTGTTTTGAATTTATATTTTTAGAATGTTGTTTGTTCTTACAATTTTTTGATTATCTACAGAACTTGGCACCCATTTAGACCTCAATTCTTTTTTCGGCGAAGCTGAAGTCGACAACCACTCATTATTCTTCATATTGAACTTGGCTCTCATTTTTACATTTAGTTTTTGATGGGATTTATATGTACCAATATTATTAGCTTCGGAGAGCATGTAAAGTCGTCGGTCCTGCGCCTGCGGTCGTGTCGGATTTTCGTCAAATGCGGACTATGAGAGTGAGAGGATAGAGAGTGCACTTTTGTTTGCGCACACACTTGTGCACTATAATATCTGTCACACAGATTGATAATATCTGAGGAAGTCGGCCGCCATTACCGGATTCGTTCTGGGGGATATTAAATATTATTTATTAATGCGAAAGTGTGTTTGTTTGTTGGGTTGTTTCATAAAATTTCAAAAACTACAACGGATAATTTAAGTATCATAGCGATTCTTATATAGATAAAATTAATAATAATTAAGTATGTAAGGAAATGCAAGTGTGCAGATAAACGTCTAAAACTACGTTAATTATATTATTATACTAGTGGTTTGCCCCGAACTGAGACCTCGTCAGCCTATACGAGATTAGAATGGCTCTCAAACAGCTTAAGGACAACAAGGCGCCAGGTGATGACGGAATCACTGCGGAACTCCTGAAAGCGGGTGGAAAACCGGTACTTAAGATCTTTCAGCGATTGTTCAATTCCGTCATCCACGAGGGCACAACGCCGGAAGCATGGCACAGGAGCGTGGTGGTTCTGTTCTTCAAAAAGGGTGATAATACCTTGTTGAAGAATTATAGACCCATCTCGTTGTTGAGTCATGTTTATAAGTTGTTCTCGAGAGTCATTACGAATCGTCTCGCTCGTAGGTTCGACGACTTCCAGCCTCCCGAACAAGCCGGATTCCGAAAAGGCTTTGGTACCATAGATCATATTCATACGCTGCGGCAGGTTATACAAAAGACAGAAGAGTATAACCGGCCACTTTGCTTAGCGTTTGTGGATTATGAGAAAGCCTTCGATTCGGTGGAAACTTGGGCTGTGTTGAGGTCGCTGCAGAGATGTCGGATTGACTACCGGTATATCCAAGTGTTGAAGTGCTTGTATGAAAACGCCACAATGTCAGTACGTATACAGGACCAGACTACGAGGCCAATTCACTTGCAGCGTGGAGTGCGACAGGGAGACGTTATCTCCCCGAAGCTCTTTACCGCTGCGTTGGAGGACGTCTTTAAGCTTCTGGATTGGAACGGGCTTGGCATCAACATAAACGGCGAGTACATCACTCACCTGCGATTTGCCGATGACATAGTAGTCATGGCAGAGACTCTGAGAGACCTCAATACAATGCTCAACGATCTCAGCAGGGTTTCTCAACAGGTGGGCCTGAAAATGAACATGAGCAAGACGAAAATCATGTCCAATGCTCATGCACCGCTCCACCCAGTAATTGTTGAGAACTCTGCACTCGAAATTGTCGACGAGTATATTTACCTGGGACACACAGTCCAGCTAGGTAGGTCCAATTTCGAGAAAGAGATCAACCGCCGAATCCAACTCGGCTGGGCAGCGTTCGGGAAGCTCCGAGATGTCTTCTCGTCCAAAATTCCTCAGTGCCTGAAGACTAAAGTCTTCGAACAGTGCGTGTTGCCAGTGATGACTTACGGATCCGAGACATGGTCGCTAACTAAGGGCCTCATAAGTAGGCTCAGGACCGCTCAGCGGGCGATGGAGAGAGCTATGCTCGGAGTGTCCCTGCGGGATCGAATCAGAAATGAGGAGATCCGTAGGAGAACCAGAGTCACCGACATAGCTAAGCGAGTCGCGATACTGAAGTGGAAATGGGCGGGGCACATAGTTCGAAGAGCTGATGGTCGTTGGGGTCCCAAGGTGCTGGAGTGGCGACCCCGCACCGGGAAGCGCAGTGTAGGCAGACCCCCCACCAGGTGGACCGACGACATCAAACGAGTCGCAGGGAGCCGCTGGATTCAGGCGGCGCAAGACCGAGGCCTGTGGAAGTCCATGCAAGAGACCTTTGTCCAGCAGTGGACGTCTATCGGTTGATAAAGAAGAAGAAGTATGTAAGGAAATGCAAGTGTGCAGATAAACGTCTAAAACTACGTTAATTATATTATTATACTAGTGGTTTGCCCCGAACTGAGACCTCGCGGTAATGCGAACGGTATACCATAATATTATTATTCATTCAACCGATACATGACGACCAAAATTGACTTTATTATTATGCCCTTTCGATGTCGATACATGACGCTGTGAGCAAATAATTTAATTTGAATGTTCCAAAAAAGTATTAATATGATGCCCGATTTCACTAATAGACCAGGGCTGAACAAGTTCTGAAAAGTAATAGTAGGATCCATTGGAAAAGGAAAAGAATATAACAAAAAGAAAGGAAAAATAATGTACGGGCGATTTGAGGTTGGGAAGTGGGGGGTGTAAAAAAAAATATAAGTACATTACTATGGTAAATGCTCTCAGAAAATGTAGAAACGAAATACGAAACAACAGGTAGTAAGGCCCAGACCCTCCTAGCCTCTTCCCGAAACTGTTTTTGCAATAGTAAATGAGAGAGCCATCTAATAACATCAAATTGTGTAGTTCTGTTAAAAATATTGAAGCTCATTAAAAATGAAATAATTTCGTCTCTATAATCTATCTTCTATATAAGTAAAAATGAATCTAATTTTAATATTTGTTGTTCAAGTACGTGATATAACTCAAATTATATTTCTTTGCTTCATCCTTCAATATAAATATTACAAAGGTAGTCACTCCAGTCGCCAGAGATAAGTCCGCGTATTTTACAGTTATACCCTACCCTAAAAATAAATCACCTTGGCAGCACCGTCTTAATTTTGCTCATTACTTTTTCGCGCGAGATAAGGACCGCACGCGCTCAGCGCGCCGCACTTAATAATTTAACCAGAAGTGCAGAAGATCGAGTGATATTGTAGGATAGTGTGATTGCAGTATTGTTCATCGGCTGAAATGATCATCATCATCATCATCGAAGGAAAAAGGTACGAGCTCTTTTCTGTGTTCAAACGATCTCTTGTTTGCGCTTACGTACCGCCACATAGCCTACTATATTATTGTTTTTGCATTAACATAAAAACGGTACACTTTTTGTATCGAGGTTTACTGTGAGTCTTCATCGATTACGAGGTATCAGAGAAAACGTAAATATTCTGAATTAAATATTACGTTACCTACTCTGCAAATACTTGCGGAAGTGTTTTATTATGAAAATTAATAAAAATTAAAACACAACTATAACGATTATTATGGTAACACTATTGTTACAACTTGTCATCAATCACGATTGAATTAACTTAGTACCTACCCCCCAAGGGTCTCGGATTTATTTAGGTAATTTATCATTATTATTTCTACATATCATATTATACATTCGAAAAATGTAATAAAATTCACGAATTCACTCAACTATGCTCGTAACATTCGCTCAACGGGGCTTTAGTAGCTTGCCCAGCCGTTAACTATATTCGAGTACCTACTTGTAAACAAAAATATAATATTATTTATCTGGAGAGACGGTAGTGTCCCTGCCAAGACGAGCCAAGCGAAGCGTAAGGGAACTAACTACCCACCTTTTCTTCGATTTATCTGAAAACACTAATTGTTACGAAACACGTAAAATTAAAAGCAATGGTAGATGAACAAGCAGAGCAAGTAGCATATTATTAGATATTATAGAAGATATTAAATATTTGCAAGAAATAATGGCCATTTTCCTCGGTTTGAAAGTCTTGCTCGTAACTTAAACAACTGTGCAATGTTCGTGTCGACACTACGACGGTAATGAGTTATATTAATTGAAAGAGAGGCATTCAATACCCTCACTTAAATAAGTTAACTAGACCCAGTTGGCATTGGTGTGAACAATGTGAGCTTTGTTTTTTTTTGCGTCATACGTAAACACCGAAGAAAATCAAGCCGACGCCGAGTCTAGTAGGTACAGTTAATCCAGATACTGAATGGTCATTTTGACAAAGGGTTCAAAGTTACTTTATAAAAGTCGGTCAACTCGAAATTGACTCAAAATTACACTCGGCGCTTGGGAAATCGACGCATGTTTCCCCGAAGTATGGTGAAAATATTCATGCCAACCATATATTAAAAAAGGGGATGCGACAAAGACTTCTCGTCCTGAGTATCACGGCCGTTAGTAAAGGAATGGGCCTACTATTAAAAGAGAGTGAAAACAGGGTGCAGGCCATGAAACACCTAAGCAGGAAGATGGCTGCAGGATCATATGTGATTCAAACTTCGGAATCACTCAAAGCAGCATTAAACTCTTAATACCTCAACTCAACAAGAAGTGCTATAAGATTTGGAAGGAGACAGAACTTTATTTGGATTGGCTTTATCCGAGAAACTAAAAAACAACAAACAGGCATTGACTGCGAACCTATTGCAATAACATGATTAACTGCGAGCTAATCATCAGTCATATACTAAAGCCATGACTCCACAAACAAATTGGAATTGGCTGCGAGTCAATTGCGATAATATAACTAGCTGTGAGCCACTCATGAGTCATATTCTAAAGCTGTGACTCCACAAACAAATCAGGATAGACTGCGAGTCAATTACGATAACATAACTAGCTGCGAGCGAGCTACTCATGAGTGAAATCCTAAAGCTGTGACTCCACAAAAAAAAAAAATCGGGATTGACTGCGAGTCAATTGCGATAACATAACTAGCTGCGAGCTACTTATGGTTCATATCATAAAGATATGACTTCCTAACTGCGAGCTACTCATGAGTCAAATCCTACAGCTATGACTCCACAAACAAATCGGGGTTGACTGCGAGTCAATTGCGATAACATAACTAGCTGCGAGCTACTTATGGTTCATATCCTAAAGATGTGACTTCCTAGCTGCGAGCTACTCATGAGTCAAATCCTACAGCTGTGACTCCTCAAACAAATCGGGATTGACTGCGAGTCAATTGCGATAACATAACTAGCTGCGAGCTACTTATGGTTCATATCCTAAAGATGTGACTTCTTAGCTGCGAGCTACTCATGAGTCAAATCCTAAAGCTGTAAAACCACAATAAAAAGGGATTAACTGCGAATCAATTGCGATAACATAACTTGCTGCGAGCTATTCATAAATCACATACTAAAGCTGTGATTCCTTAAACAAATCGTTGACTGCTAGTCGATTGCGATTACATAACTAGCTGCGAGCTACTCATGAGCCATATCCTAAAGCTGCTAAAGCTGTGACTCCACAAAAGAAAATTGGTAATTGTGATAACCTTACTAGCTGCGAGCTAGTTATGAGCCATATCCTTATGACAATTGTGTAGAAAATGTGTAATCGTGAATATATATGTACATTAGCTACAAATTATTGTCTGCGAGACAATATACGTTATGTTCTTACCTAACTATATACGGGTACTCGACCAGCCCGCAACCAGGAAAACTGGCGAGCGCCTCGTCGGTACTCGTCATGAACTGGGGGGGGGGGGGGGGGGGGCGTAACACTGCGGCGCAGGATAACAGCTTACCAACTTAATATGTGGGTTGTTATTAATAATAATTTATTACAAATAGGAGCTATTAGTTCCGAGTTTTATTTTCTTGATGCCTAAACCTAATGTTAGGCTGTTCGTCTTATCAGTGACTCCAGGTGTTTTAATCAAGGTCATAAAAGTCATAAAAGAAGTTATAACCTATTTGAGATACCTAGGCTTTAAGTCCGTTTTTGCTTGAATAACAATACTAAATTTAAAAAATCCGTGCCTTGACAACAAGATCCGGACGCTTTATCTGTCGATGCATTTACGCTATGTGGGGCTTTTATATTTTTCTATGATTTTTGTTTCCTCCTTTTTCTTTAATTTTAAAGTGTCTGAGGAAAATCATTGATAACGAGGCAAACGGAATCCTAGTTTTTTCAAATTGGTTACCACAAGCGTGGTACTCTCTCCTACAAAGCTTGGTAGTTTCGGATACTACTTAATGTTAATCCTCATTAATACTTATTGCAATCTCATTTCACCATTCCTTGCACAAGTAACTTACCCTGGGTGTCGCGAGACTCTCCGGACTCTCTCTCTCTCTCTCTCCCTTAAAACAAGGCACCGACCCAGACTCAGCGTCACTAATGTTAACATCATTCTCTGACAGTATTTTAAAACAATATAATACCACACTCAAGTTTCGGTGGCAGTTGTGTAAATTAAATAATAAAAATGTATTTAAACCGTCAAAGACCAGCATTAGGTATCTTCTCTTACAGCGTTTGTTACGGAGTTTGAACCCTTATCGAATTGCAATATAATTTATGCTAAGAAACAGCATTGTTTCTGGAGCGAGCGTAAAACGTCTCCTCAAAGGTGTCTATAAGTTAAGATCAACCAAACCCTATTACTTTCGTACTTGGGTCCCTCAACTTGTTTTAAACTATATTAAAAATTGGTTCCCTTATAGTCACTCATCTTTAGAAAAAATCACTAAGAAACTTTTCAGTATACTAGCAATTTGCACTGCTCATAGACTACAAACTCTTCCATCAATTAAATTGGAAAGCAATATTACTTTCGAAATCGGGGTTTAAATTAGAATAACGGTAAATAAAAAAAAAAAAAAAAACATACGCTGCGGCAGATACCAAGCCTATTCTCTCTCTCTCTTCCTACCTTACTTTCAAGAAAATCTGAGCATCTGCCCTGCTACACCCCTCCACACACTATATTTCCAGAACTAAAAATATAAGATCTGAGGGGACAAATAACCTGCTATTTACCTACAAGAAGCCTTACAAAAAGGCCGAACTTCAATCGATCAGCAGGTGGACCAAGTAAACGGTATCAGGGAGCAGCGTTGACACAAGCGCACAGCGCCTCACGCTCAGGCGAGCGTTGAGGAAATTAGAAAAACGGCAGGCTGGACTAACACATCGAACTCATTCTTTCGCTGCTTAGATGTTGATCCATGGCGGATGAGGGAGATTATGCCAGACCCTGCCAAGACAGGTCTTAATAATAATTGCGTTAACACATCTAATAGTGAATCAATTTATGAATTATACCTAATCATAAAAATAAATATATAATAAATTTAAAAAAATATTTTTGTACCCTGTTCCAAATTATCTTTAAAATGATTAACCGCAACCTTATGTAACGCTATAAAAAAAGTTTTACTTCGCATTCGCTTTTATGAGAGCCCCCTGAAATAAATTTTTTATGACTTAGTAAGCAATATTCAGCGGAAGGCCTTCGGTTTACATTTACTATGTTTAAATTTGAAGAAATTACGTTCAGTAATTCAGAAGTTATATAAGGCTCTGACAGATGGACGGACGGACGGACGGACGGACAAGTGCAAATTCACTCAAGTAGACTCGGAGACCTTCGCTTCGCTCGGTCAATTATAATATATTACCTACTCGGCACTTGATCCAAAACCAGTTTTTCATAGGCAGATCAAATCTGCAGTCTTCTAAAACAAGCATCAACTTTTTGTTATTAAATATCAAGGTGTGTCACTTTGTATCCATTGCTTTAAATTTTTAAAAATAAAAGACTGATCTATAGATTAATTATTATTACGATTATATCTTCGAATGAAGCAGCTCAATATACCTACCTACCTAATTACCTATAGTAATAACGATCTAACTTCACTTGAGAAGTTCGTTTTGAGATGAAAGTATACTATCTATTCTTTGTATCATTGTATGTATATCTGTGTCACATAACTGCGTCGCAGACAGTGAACGCCGGTATACATCGATGCGCCGTATATATAATTACTATTAAAATTATCATAATATACATAATATATGCAATTATAGATAATTAATGCAAGTAAACATACTCGTATATTACCTATCAATTAATAACGTTGTTAATAACAGGCTAATGTACTTTGCATTTTTTACCCGACTACTACAAAAGGAAGGGTTATGATTTTAGCAGTCTATGTATGTGACTATTTACGAATTTTCCACCGTAGCGAATAAATTAATAAGCCGATTTTGATGAATGAGATGTCAATCGATTCATTGTGGTTGTCCGTGGGCCATAGGCTATTTTATAGAATAGAATAGAATAAGAATACATATTTTTTATTCTAATAAATTTTTACAAGTGCTTTTGAATAGTCGATGAAACTACCACAGACACAGAATGCACTTCCTGCTGAGAAAAACCAGCAAGAAACTCGGCGGTTAAGAGCGGTTAGAAACTTTGCAAAATAGTTTGCAATAAGTACTATGCTTTATGCATGTAGTGTTTCCACAATGAGGGGAAGTTCCAAAAATGCATAGAATAGAATAGAATAGAAATGTTTTTTATTCAAATAAACTTTTTTACAAGTGCTTTCGATTCGTCGATGAGTCTACCATACCTACTTACAATTCAATACACGTGAAGATGGGTAGACAGAAAGTAGCCCCATTCCCGCCGGTGGGACCCGTTCACGAGCATGACGCATGCCCCAGCCGTTGCTTCGCTCAACCATATTTGAGGGAACGTAACAGCCCATATCACACGACACCGCCACAGAAATGTTCTTAGGCTACTCATGTGAAGGCATCGAATTCAATATTAATAATATTCAAATACTCATTTTAAGGCATGACTAAACTACCACTTCGTCATGAACATGGCATGATATGACGAACACACGATACATTATACAAACCAAATCAACATGACGGATGTTACATCCAATTTTGAATTTTCCATAGTCAGGTTACAGGATTCAAACTTTAATCGTTGTTGCCTCTATTATTTTGTAGAAGAATGCAGCGACTGCGTTCCAGTACGCTCATGTCAGAATGCTCTGCAACTTGCGCTCGTGAAAAAGGACGAGGAGTCAAAACAACAGTTCAAATCTGCCTTCTGTGGATATGAAAACAACGAACCTAAGGTAATATATATTATACATAACTAGCTGATGCCCGCGACTTTGTCCGCGTGGATTTAGTTTTTAAAGTCCCTCGGGAACTCCTTGATTTTCCGGGATAAAAAGTAGCCTCGATGTTGACCCGAGTAATAAGCTACCACGGTATAAAATTTTGTAGAAATCTGTGCGGTAGTTTTCACGTGAAAGAAGGACAAACAAACAGACAGACAAACAGACAAAAAAAAATTTAGCTTCTGTTTTGATATCTGTATCTTGAACACAATTAGAAGCAAAAACCCTTTTTTGAATCTATTTCATGTACAGAATTGGTTTCATTTCTGTTTTATTAATATATATATAGCTGCTGGGGCTGATTGACTGATTCACTGACTCATTGATCACCTCTCCTGTAAAATTTTGTATGAAAAAATTTTTTTTCACTGATGGTTTCGTATAGAGGAAAAAAATTCATTCGGAGGTAAAATATGGAGAGAGCTGATGATTGAGGATTTCGGAGACGGGTGAGGAGCACGGCCAGGGTATTGAAGATAGGTGGGGTGTGCTCGAACAAAAGTCACTCGAAACCTCATCCAATTCGCAGTGAGCTGAAAAAAAATTCAAAATGGCGGAAAAAAGATGGCCGCCATACAAATTTCGTCGGTGTCTATCTCGGGGAGTATAAAAGATGGAAGAGTGGTTTCTTGGCAAAAGATGATCAGGACCCAAAGGTATATTTGATGAATAGAAAAAAATCCAAGATGGCGGATTTTGTTTTCTCCATACAAAATATATGGCGAATATTGAATAGACTAGAAGCTGCGAACTATGCAAGACTTTGATACGGTTCCTTTTCAAAATATGTTTTTATAAAAGAATTCTCATTCTGACAAATGATGAGATATGATGATCGAGGGTTTGGAAGGTGGGTCAGGAGCACGGGCAGGGTATTGAAGATAGGTGGGAGGTGCTCAAACAAAAAATACTCGAAACCTCATCCAATTGGCAATGAGGTGAAAAAAAATTCAAAATGGCGGATTCAAGATGGCGGCCATAACAATTTCATAGGCATCTATCTCGGAGAGTATAAAAGATGGAAGAGTGGTTATTTGATAGAAAATGATCAGGACCTGAAAGTCCACTTGACGATAGAAAACCCGCGGTCCGCTTGCGGGCCGCGCACCCACGCGCCCTACTAGTTATATTATATACATAATACATAATAATAAATTATAACTAGCTGACCCGACAGACGTTGTCCTGTCTTAACTGAGAATATTGAATTCGATTTGGTATAGTTAATAAAAAATTATTTCAAAAAAAAGTGTTTATTATTGTAATGCTTTATGAATAATTATGATATGTAACAACATTCTTAGTTTTTTTTTCTTGCGCGTATATAAATAGTTTTGTTGGTATTCCGACACGGGAACAGGCGACATATAAGTGGCCATGTGAAAAACATGTATTTTCAATATTGATGCCTCATGCCACAAACACTTAGCGACTGCCCTTGAGATTTATTTATCGAAATTGCAAATGCTAACCGCACTGGAAATTGCAACCGTTTAAAGTCGAATGGCATGTCGTCCGGAATCAAAGGAATCCGTGAAATCAAAACGAATCTGCATTTTCAAAAACGAAAATTAAACTCTAAATTAAAGAAAACTATTGTATTCTTCTTTTTATCCAAGTATATCACTTGTTATGTTAGTAACGTGTATGTTAGTCTATCCAAACTTACCAAAACCCCTTAAATTGAACTTTTAATATTAGGCGTGCTGGCTCTGAACTAACCGTGATGTGCAAGTTAAGAAATTCAGTTTTCTTACAACCTTTGTGTAAGTAATAATATATTAATTATTTTACATGAATTTTATTAATAAAATAACATCTGTTTTAAAGCATCTGTTTCGAAGCATCTGTTTTAAACGATATTCAGTTTTTTTTAATCCTCTTTGAACATAGAAATAGGAGTAGTCGCAAATCCTAGTTCCAAGTCTTTGACGATATTTGCAGCACGCATTCTGTCAGTTCTATGTCAAACGTCATAAGGATACATTAAAAAAGTTTATATTGTCCAAAGCGCTAAGGTTAGATTAGAAATAATTTATATGGTGGTTAAGTATTCTTAAATTTTCTAATTTTCCGCGCAATTTTCGTAATTTTTTCTTTCATAAGAACCTTCTCCTGACAATGACAAACACAACAAAAAAATAATTAGTGAAATCGGTCCAGCCCTTCACGCGTGATGGCGTGACCAAGGGAAATAGGGATTCATTTGCGCCTCGGACGAAAAATTGCCCGCAGCTCTCTAAAAATGCTAAAAAAACCATTTATAATACAAAATGCCGCGAAATATTATCAAGACACTTCTTAGAGCTGTAGCGCCATCTAGTCTAGCCCTAGCCAAAACTTCAAACATTGACGATCGTAGAACGGGAATAGATATAACGAACTTAACGAAGTGTAACTTGGCTAGAGGGGCAGGGATTTTAATTTGTACATAGACACTACATAATTTGGAGAACGAACGAAACGAAACGAACGAAATTTGGAGAACTGTTACTTCAGAGTATTTCGAAGAGATGGTAACATTGAGCTGATGCCACAGCCTTAAGTAGTTTTCGGCATTACCCAACCCTCAGCAACTTACAGCGGATAGGTAGGTATATCACATTGGGTAACAGGATGTCAGGTATATCGTACATAGTCCGGCCATAGATTCACATGTCGGGCGTTGTTTTAAATTAATTTCACTTTACACTTATTATGTTCTAGAGAATTATCTTTATAAGTGACTTCATAAAAAAGGAGGAGGTTCTCAATTCGTCGGAATCTTTTTTATGTATGTTCACCGATTAATCGAAAACGCCTGAACCGATTTGGAAAATTTTTCTTTGTTTCAAAGAGTATACTTTTAAGGTGGTCCCATTTAAAATTTTTCGTAGTCGGTCGAGCGGTTTTTAAAAAATCAACAATAAATTGTATACTTTGTCGTATACTTATTTTATTCATTGATTAATACATAATTAAAGAAAAATAAATAAAAAAATTACTAATAATTATATTTACAAAAAATCGGCCAAGTGCGAGTCGGGCCTCGCTCTTTTAGGGTTCCGTTAAAAAAAATTAAATAAAAATATTTCCATGTACCCATGGAAATATTTTAATTTAATTATTTTAATTTAATTTAATTTTTATTATTTGTTGTTATAGCGGCAATAGAAATACATAATATGTGAAACTTTCATCTGTCTATCTATTACGGTTTACGAGATACAGCCCGCTGACAGACGGACGGACGGACGGACGGACGGACGGACAGCGTAGGCTTAGTAATAGGGTCCCGTTGGTACCCTTTGGGTACGGAACCCTAAAAATGCACGCCGTCCAAGTGATTGCTAATGGGCATGGTGCCCAAAACACTGGCGCTATTACCTCTCTGAATAGCGAGTAAGCCTTTGGGCTTAATAAGCGCCAGCTCTTTGGTCACCAGACGCGTGGCTTTGTAGTGGCGCAGGAGTTTGAAGTCGGTTTTTTTTATAAGAATTTTTTACTAAAGATAATGTTATACAGGTATGCTGCTCGGAGTTTGCCGCGGTCGAAGATGTAGAAAATCATCCTAATGTGGCGCTCCTGCCGAAGGACTGCGGAGACATCGAGGGAAGCCGTATCGTCGGCGGAAGGGTTGCGAAGCTGTACGAGTTTCCGTGGATGGCACTCATCTCTTACAACACACGTGAGCACGATTGATATTCATTTTGATATAATAAAACTATCAGAGCGATTTCAGACTAGCGTATTTTTGCGCGTGTATAAGGTGGAAGACAAGGGTCTGCCCGCGAAATTCAAATTTAATTTGGTTTTTCGCAATTTGTAAACTAATACGACAAAGTAGGCTTATGGCCTTCTAATTGCGCCAGTGGAATTATCATCTTCACAGGTTTACATAAAAATCTTTACTTGAAAGTGACCAGTTTAAGAAATTAATCAAAATACTGAGTTGGACGTGAGTTACTCACAAATTAGTCGATATTTTGATTAATTTCTTAAAATGGACACTTTCAAGTAAAGATTTTTATATAAACCTGTGAAGATGATACTGCCATTGTCGCAATTAGAATGCCATAAGCCTACTTTGTCGTATTAGTTTACAAATTGCGAAAAACCAAATTAAATTTGAATTTCGCGGGCAGAACCGTGTCTTCTACCATTTAGCTCGTAACGGCATAGGTACGCGCTTACACGTGCTTATTGTGGCGTATTCGCGCGAACCGGTCGCGGTAGTTATAGTAGTTCGGACGAACTCGGCTCGCTCTTATACGAGGCGCGACAACGCTCGGACGAGTTACCCGAGTGGCAAAGGGCGAGCCTATACGCGCTACCAAAACTAGCTTATACGCGCCGAAAAAATGCTAATCTGTAACAGCCCTTAAATACAGCAATCCGCCATATTGGATTGAACACCAACCAAAGCGATACGTCACATCTATCTTCAAAAACAAACTACTATGAATAATTATAATAAGTATAAAAATTCTTTTTGAAAAAACCGCCATCGAAACAACACTACAAAGTATGAAATAATTTTAGTTTGTACAGGTATGTTGAAGTCGGGCGAGCCTAAATAGAAAACGCTAGCCCGACTGCAACATACCTGTACAAATTAAAATTATTTTTCATCTCCCCATCTCGGAAAGAGTACTTTTGCTCTTCGATATCTGAGTGCAAAAGCCGTTTTTATCCGCTAGAGGATAAAGTAAATTGAATTTAGAACATCGTGTGCACTAAGTTTGTGAATTCAAAACATCATTAAACCTTTTTACTTCTACCTCCATGGCATGGTGCCGAATTTATCATACAACCTTTTTTAATTTATTAAAAGCTCAAACTCGGAACCTTCTTGGTGTACTTTTTTAATTTGCTTTGCGCGCGCCATTTTCTTTTCACGTCATATTGTTAAAACCTTACAAAAAAAACTTGAAAACAAGTGAAAAACCTAAAATGAGTGATTCTAGCGACGAGGAAGTTTATTTGACGCCAACAGAATTGACTGAAACTGTTAAAAATGCGCAAATGAGCTTTCTCCCTCAACAATCACGCGAGAAGTATTTGAAACAGTACGATATGTTTAAAACGTGGCGACTAGCTAAAGGAGCCAAAACGTTCTCAGAAAACGTTTTGCTGGCATATTTTATTGAATTATCCGAGACCAAGAAATCAAGCACTCTATGGAGTATGTATTCAATGCTAAAAGCAACAATAAAGATGAAAAAAGACATACATATCGACACCTATCCTAAATTAGTGGCATTTTTAAAAAGAGCCTCATCTGGTCATCAACCAAAAAAATCGAGGGTTTTCACAGCATTTGAAATTGAAAAGTTTCTTAACGAAGCACCTGATTCCGTATATTTGGCGGCAAAAGTAAGTCAGTTGCACATTCAGTATCTACTTAAGTATATTAATCAACTACTTATAATCTAATACGTACTTAGTAGTAATATGTTATTTTGCTAAAAGCGCAAACTCGCCAACAAACTGCGCATATGCAGTTTGGCGGGACGATTTACTATGTATTCATTATTGTGCATTACTTGTTAAAATAAATAAAAAAGATGTTGATAGGCATAATTATGCATGCATATAAATTTTATTAATTTATCTACTACAATACTCTTTGCTTTACAGGTTGTTCTTATTATTGGTATAAACGGAGCATGTCGAACTAATGAACTAACACAACTTAATGTCAAAAACATTGAGAAACATTCAGATGACTTACTATTAATTAATTTACCTAATACAAAGACAAAAAGAGACCGCAACTTCGTCATTCGCAAGGAATACGTAACAATTGTTGAGAAATATCAAGCCTTACGCCCGCCTAACACTCCAATCGATCGATTTTTTCTACAATATCGCAACGGAAAGTGTGTTAGACAGCCTATGGGTGCTAATAAAATTGGCAGTATCCCACGAGAAATAGCAACATTTCTTAAACTTCCAGAACCCCTGTTGTACACGGGTCATTGTTTCCGACGAACTTCAGCCACACTTTTGGCCGATTCAGGAGCTGATCTCCTGTCCCTTAAGCGCCATGGAGGCTGGAAGTCCAATACTGTTGTAGAGGGATACATAGAGGATTCCATCCAAAATAAGTCTAAAATATGTAGAGGCATCGTAGGAGCCATTACACTGAAAGAGCCTCAGTCAGATCCTTGGACTGGCCCTTCTACATCAAAAATGAGCCGTTACGAAACACCTAACCATCGCCCTCTCTCGCCAACATTTACGCCAAGGGAATCCGAAGAATCGGTACAACTATTAAGTATGACAGATAGTTTACCGAAAAACGGTACACAAGTCACTAACACCAACATTACAGTACCTAACAAAAATATTACACTCAACTTAAGTAACTGTAGCAACGTTACTTTCAATATTTCTTAATTATACTTAAGTATTATTTGTTATAATTTAAAGATTATTCTGTAATACTTACCTGTCATAATGTAGTAGTTGATACCTAAACTGAAATAAATGTATCTTGTGATTGTAAATGTTTTTATTTGCTTTTAGTCATTTCCTCGCTGAGGTGAGATGAAAAGTTACGTGTTGCACTCGAGTGCAAAGATTTTTCACCTCGTGCTCTTTTGATTCCCTCGCTGACGCTCAGGATTCTAATTTTTGAATCACTCGCTGCGCTCGTGATTCAATTTTAGAATCCTTCGCTTGCTCGGTCATCAAAATTGAGCACGCGGTTAAAAAACAACTTTGCACTCTTGTATAACAAATAACTATTATACTTTATACTAGCGTTTGAAGTCAGTTTTTTTAAAAATAATTTTTATTTAAATATTATAATTTTACTTTGAGTAATAAACCAGTAATTTTAACCTTTTTTAACCCCCGACGCAAAAAGAGAGGGGTGTTATAAGTTTAACGTGTCTGTCTGTGTATCTGTGTATCTGTGTATCTGTGTATCTGTCTGTGGTAGCGTAGCGCCTAAACGGATGAACCGATTTTCGTTTAGTTTTTTTTGTGTCATAGATAATTTTATCCCGAGTGGTCTTAGCCATGTTTCATGAAAATCTGTTCAGCCGTTTGAAGATTATCAACTCTTTTCTAGTTGATGAGGGGATCTGACTAACTTCCTTATGTCCGATCAATTCGAAATTTAGTACCGTGTTACTTCAATGATATTGAAAGTATATGGTAAGGTAACCATGACCTGATCAGCCGTTTGAAGATCATCAGCTCTTTAATAGTTGATGAGGGGATCTGACTACCATCCATATGTCTTATCGATTCGAAATTTGGTACCGTGTTTCTTGAATGATATTGAAAGTATATGGTAAGGTAATCATGACCTGATCAGCCGTTTGAAGATCATCAGCTCTTTAATAGTTGATGAGGGGATCTGACTACCTTCCATATGTCCTATCGATTCGAAATTTGGTACCGTGTTACTTCAATGATATTGAAAGTATATGGTAAGGTAACCATGACCTGATCAGCCGTTTGAAGATCATCAGCTCTTTAATAGTTGATGAGGGGATCTGACTACCTTCCATATGTCCTATCGATTCGAAATTTGGTACCGTATTACTTCAATGATATTGCAAGAACATGGTAAGGTAACCATGATTTTAAATATGACATGTTAGGGTAAGGTTTAGATTTCGAAGGTGGGTAATTAAATGGGATCAATTAGGCTCAATTACCACTGCGGCTCATTGGAAATTGAGTTGAGTATACTAAAGAGTTCCAAAATTGAAGCGTCGCGCGTCGCGTCGCTTCGACTCTGCCACAGTGGGAATTGAGCCTTAAGTTTGCGTATTATTTCTTCTTTGTCTTATCAATTCTGCTAAAGCTGATCTGTCATGTGGATTATTGAAGAGCTTTCTCTGGTCCAGTTCAATAATAGCCACACCTTGCAGGCTCTTTACGCGACTTAAGGCCACGTACGCATGGCCTTTCGCGAAAGTTCTTTTCCCTAAATATACGACAGCTTTATCCACAGAGGTCTCTTGCAGCTTATGCACTGTTACGGCCCAGCTTAAAATTATGGGAAACATAGGTAGTTATCTTCCTTCCTTATATTTATACCTACTTTAAAAAGGACAAAATAAAAGAAAAATTAAAAATTTTAAAAACCCCCCGACATAAAAAATAAACTCTAAAAAGTAACAAATAACATTTTAAACCTATTATAATTATTATCGTCACATATATTATTATGTAAGTTCAAATATTTTTATTTTCCAAGTGTCGTCGCGTCGGGGGACCGCTAAGTGAGAAAAACAGGTGTAGTCGCAGATTCATCAGTTTTCATCATTAGCAACCCATCAACGGCTCACTACTGAGCGCAGGTCTCCTCTCAGAGAAGGATTATAGGCCATAGTCCACCACGCTGGCCCAATGCGAATTGACGGACTTCCGCACCGCATACCGCACACCGAGCTTGCCGCGCGCGGCATTACGTAGAGCGTAGAATAAGCAGATCGTTCGTACTTAAATGTAAGTCGTTATAATTAATTAGCTGTTGTTGGAAAAATACTTTATAAACTTTAGCGGTCCCCCGACGCGACGACGACACTTGGAAAATAAAAATATTTGAACTTACATAATAATATATGTGAAGATAATACTTATAATAGATTTAAAATGTAATTTGTTAGTTTTTAGAGTTTATTTTTTGTGTCGGGGGATTTTTAAAATTTTTAATTTTTCTTTTATATTAGTGGAAGCTTCATATAGGATAAAAAAAAATTGATTGAAAACGGTCCGGATATGACGAAGTTATGGTAAGTAGCATCAACAAAAATTGAGGAGTTCCGTCCTCCACCACCGAACATATTCATTAGATCTTCACACGATCTTCACCATGATTAAATGTGAGTGACCTTACGATATGTCCTTTCAAATAAGAAAAATATAGGTATATTGAAAGCGGGTCAGATATACCTAACGGAGAACAACGACAAAAAAAGGCGTCGAATTGATAACCTACTCTTTTTTTTGAAGTGGGTCAAAAAACCTAAAATACATAGAGGTGACGTCACGAACAACGCCATGACACCGTCGAGCTTTTTTGCGTGAATTTTAAAACTTACAATTGAAATGGCAATTTTATCTAAGTAGGAAACCTTTTTTCGTGTGTATAATCAAAGCCATTTTTTTTTGCTGGAACAAGATATTTTTTCGAATTAGTAGATATTATACGAGTCCGAACATCATCCAACAGTTTTTCAAAATCGGTCATTATTTCTATTGTCTACAGGTGAAGGCCTGCAGTTTCAATGTGGAGGGAGTGTGATCAACTCCAAATATATTTTGACGGCTGCGCACTGCGTGGCGCCCCCCAAAAAGATCGCTGGTGTGCGGATCGGAGAGCTGGACATCTCCAGCATGATTGACTGTCAGGGGGACCAGTACAGCCCTATTTGCGAGTCTAACCTGCAGGTAGGCGTGAAACTAGTGGTCACGTTGTGTAGATACATCATAGTAGTTTGCGTGCCTGTGTACGGTGGGTCAGACTCTAAAGCGCGTCGGAGCCTTCACTTTGGAGTACATTTTTATACTCCGACAAAAAAGAGGGGTGTTATAAGTTTGACTCTTGAAGTGTATCTGTGTGTGTCTGTCTGCCGATTTTGATGCGGTTTTTTCTGTTTAAAATTTAAAGTACCTAATCGAGGTAGATCTTAGCTATAATTTATGAAGATCTGCTCAGGCGTTTGAAGATCATCAGCTCATTTCCCACTTGATTAAAGTGTCTTACAAACTTTCAATGGTGCGATTGATTTGTAATTTGGTGTACTGTAACTTCGGATTATTTTTAAGACATGAGAACCTTGAGCTAATACTGCAGCATCAAGTAGTCTGCGGGATCCCAACTCCTCAGAAATTTACAGCAGATACAGTGTGTTTGGACTCATTAGAATGGTCTCAATGAGTAGGTGTTAGATAGATGATGATCGAGGTTCGAGCATCGAGGAGGAGGATCTGATGATGGAACAGAACATAACTGAACTGGGTAACATGATGACAGGTATATCGTACAGGAATTAAGTAGGTGTCTGGCCATAGATTCACTTATCAGGGGTACTTTTGTTTCAGGATATACTCGTTGAGGACATAAAAATTCATCAGGAATATCACGCAATTCCATTGGTACAGAACGACATCGCTCTCATTCGCCTTCAAACACCAATAGATTTCTCATTCAGTAAGTTCTTAGTCCAACAATCCAATTTGAACGTATGCGTAATGTTGCAAGTGAACATAGTCGCTAAATATGGGCCTCATAAAAAGGCTGAGGGGTCACTCAGTTAGTGATGGAGACAGATAAATACCTACTCGAAGTATCCCTGCGAGATCAAAATATTAAAAATGAGGAGATCCGTAGCAGAACCAAAGTCACCGACATAGCTCAGCTAATGCAAAACTAACCTAATTGAAGTGGATAATGGTCTGAGCCGGTAACATTTAAATTCCGATTATGCGTAATCGAGAACTCTTTATGGCAATTACTAGTTAACAATTATACGATTAAATTATTAATTAAGCTTGGTATTCGTTAATTTAAATAGCCGAAAAAATGTTTAAAAAAATTACTATTTTTTAATGCAAAAATGTATTACCGTCATCGTGGATAATGATATTGGTTGCATTGTATGCGATAGAAATATTCGTAAATTTTCTGAAAAACATTATGCAAACGCACAAGATTACGGAGAAACTTTCTCCCATATCGTTCCGGATCCGGATCCGGCCAAAAAAAGTTGTTTTTGCAATGTTCTCCTGAAAGAGTACGTTTTCTATCAAATACAATGCAAACAATCAATATCTGCGATGACGGTAATAAAATATAGTATACAATATACATTTTTGTATTGAAAATATTAAAAAATTTTTTAAACATTATTTCGGCTATTTAAATTAACACGTCATGTATACCATAATTTAATCGTATATTTGTTAACAACTAATTCCAATAAAAAGTTTCCGATTCCACATGACGGGTTTAGTGTTACCGGCTCCCGCTAATAAGAGACCTATGGGCTATGAGCGTATGACCAGTTGTGGACTTCTATCAGTTGAGATGATAGCATCATGATCATGTACTCAACAGTACTTTTTTTTTATTCGATGAAAAGCTAGTCCTTGACTGCGATCTCACCTGATGGTAAGTGACGATGCAGTCTAAGATGGTATCGGGCTAACTTGGAAAGGGTGCAGCAGTGAGCATTCAACCCATACCACTAATTGGTTTCGCTAAATCGCTTGGCGGCACGACTTTGATGGTAGGGTGGTAACTAGCCACGGCCAAAGCCTCCCACCAGACCAGACCAGAGACAATTCTTCTTCTTCTTCTTCTTCTTTATCAACCGATAGACGCCCACTGCTGGACAAAGGTCTCTTGCATGGACTTCCACAGGCCTCGGTCTTGCGCCGCCTGAATCCAGCGGCTCCCTGCGACTCGTTTGATGTCGTCGGTCCACCTGGTGGGGGGTCTGCCAACACTGCGCTTCCCGGTGCGGGGTCGCCACTCCAGCACCTTGGGACCCCAACGACCATCAGCTCTTCGAACTATGTGCCCCGCCCATTTCCACTTCAGTATCGCGACTCGCTTAGCTATGTCGGTGACTCTGGTTCTCCTCCGGATCTCCTCATTTCTGATTCGATCCCGCAGGGACACTCCGAGCATAGCTCTCTCCATCGCCCGCTGAGCGGTCCTGAGCCTACTTATGAGGCCCTTAGTTAGCGACCATGTCTCGGATCCGTAAGTCATCACTGGCAGCACGCACTGTTCGAAGACTTTAGTCTTCAGGCACTGAGGAATTTTGGACGAGAAGACATCTCGGAGCTTCCCGAACGCTGCCCAGCCGAGTTGGATTCGGCGGTTGATCTCTTTCTCGAAATTGGACCTACCTAGCTGGACTATGTGTCCCAGGTAAATATACTCGTCGACAATTTCGAGTGCAGAGTTCTCAACAATTACTGGGTGGAGCGGTGCATGAGCATTGGACATGATTTTCGTCTTGCTCATGTCCATTTTCAGGCCCACCTGTTGAGAAACCCTGCTGAGATCGTTGAGCATTGTATTGAGGTCTCTCAGAGTCTCTGCCATGACTACTATGTCATCGGCAAATCGCAGGTGAGTGATGTACTCGCCGTTTATGTTGATGCCAAGCCCGTTCCAATCCAGAAGCTTAAAGACGTCCTCCAACGCAGCGGTAAAGAGCTTCGGGGAGATAACGTCTCCCTGTCGCACTCCACGCTGCAAGTGGATTGGCCTCGTAGTCTGGTCCTGTATACGTACTGACATTGTGGCGTTTTCATACAAGCACTTCAACACTTGGATATACCGGTAGTCAATCCGGCATCTCTGCAGCGACCTCAACACAGCCCAAGTTTCCACCGAATCGAAGGCTTTCTCATAGTCCACAAACGCTAAGCAAAGTGGCCGGTTATACTCTTCCGTCTTTTGTATAACCTGCCGCAGCGTATGAATGTGATCTATGGTACCAAAGCCTTTTCGGAATCCGGCTTGTTCGGGAGGCTGGAAGTCGTCGAACCTACGAGCGAGACGATTCGTAATGACTCTCGAGAACAACTTATAAACATGACTCAACAACGAGATGGGTCTATAATTCTTCAACAAGGTATTATCACCCTTTTTGAAGAACAGAACCACCACGCTCCTGTGCCATGCTTCCGGCGTTGTGCCCTCGTGGATGACGGAATTGAACAATCGCTGAAAGATCTTAAGTACCGGTTTTCCACCCGCTTTCAGGAGTTCCGCAGTGATTCCGTCATCACCTGGCGCCTTGTTGTCCTTGAGCTGTTTGAGAGCCATTCTAATCTCGTATAGGCTGACGTCCGGGATATCTTCGGTATAGTGTCGGGTCAGTTTGGCTCTGGGATCTTTCGCCAAATCTTCAACAGGTTTTTGTGTCGTGGTATATAACTGTCCATAGAACTTCTCAACCTCTCCCAAGACCTCAGGTCGAGAAGAGACGAGACGGCCGTCATCAGTTTTCAGCCGCGTCAGCTGGCTCTGTCCGATAGACAGATCTCTCGCGAACACTTTTGAGCCTTTGTTCCGCTCAATGGTATCTTTAATACACTTGGTATTAAAGACACGGAGGTCGCGAGTTTGTGCCTTAGAGATCTGCCTATTAATCCGCCGGTAGGCAGCCGCGTCTGCCGATGACTGCAGCCTCATCTCTTGTCTCTCCTTCATTAGCTTGAGAGTATGGTCAGAGAACTTTTCGGTTCTTTTCCTGCGATGGGTCTTAAAGAATTTAGACCCCACAGTATGGACAGTTTCCACGAACCTGTTGTTTAGATCGTCCACAGAAACGCAGTCTGCTAGGCACTCGAATCGGTTCTGCAGTTCGAGTTGGAAGTTTTCGGGATTTTGGATATGAGCACGAGAAGGTCGGAGAGTGGACTTCACCAGTCTGGCCCTTTCCAGCTTTACATTAATATTCAACGTGCCTCTTACCATCCGGTGATCGCTACCGGTTTTCACCCTATTGATCACAGAGACATCATTGAATATATGCCGCTTGGTCGACATAATGAAGTCGATCTCATTTCTCGTGGAACCATCGGGACTCAACCATGTCCATTTTCTGTGTGGCCGCTTCCTGAAGAAGGAGTTCATCATAAAGAGGCCCTCCTTCTCCATGAAGTCGGCCAACATTTGGCCCCTTTGGTTCCTTCGCCCATACCCAAAATGCCCCACTCTCGTCTCTGCACCGCTTCGTTCGCCCAGCCTTGCATTGAAATCCCCCATCACAACACTGTAATGAGTGGCAGAGGCGTGTATGGCTTTTGATATATCCTCATACAGCGCCTCTACCTCCTCGTCAGAATGTGTCGATGTCGGTGCGTAGACCTGTATAACCTTCAGCGAATACCGTTTGGTGATTCTGAGTATGAGGTACGCTACCCTACTCGACACACTCTCGACTTGTACAATGTTGTTGACGAGGGACTTGTGGACGATGAACCCGACACCACCCTGGGACTGTTGATCGCCCTCCCGGTAGTAAAACAAGTTGCCGGAATTGAGGATTATCGAGTCCTCCCCCTCTCTTCGGACTTCAGACAATCCTATAATATTCCAGCGCAACTTGCTCACTGCTTCTTCCAGCTCGATGATCTTCTCGTCTGTCCTCAAAGACAATTCAGAAATTATAAATTCCCAAATTGATTCCGCCGGGAATCGAACCCGAGACCTCCCAGTTCTAAGACAACAGCGCTCACCACTGAGCCAGGGAGGTAGTCAACTACCGATGTACTGTGGAGTCCTATGGGCAGCTCACTGCTAAATATTATGCCAGATATTATGGGCATATGTTTCATTTTCCCTATATTCATCATCATCATCATCATCATCATCATCATTATCAACCCATCATTGGCTCACTACTGAGCCAGGTCTCCTCTGAGAGAAGGGTTATAGGCCATCGTCCACCACGCTGGCCCAATGCGAATTAACGGACTTCACACACCTACGAGAACATTATGGAGAACTCTCAGGTGTGCAGGTTTCCTCACGATGTTTTCCTTCACCGTTAAAGCATGTGATATTTAATTTCTTAAACGCACTTACTTAACTTCGAAAAGTCAGAGGTGAGGCAACCCGGGATCGAACCTGCGACCTCCCGAACAGGAGACCACA
The DNA here is from genome assembly GCA_029955525.1 of Oeneis ivallda. Lineage (NCBI taxonomy): Eukaryota > Metazoa > Arthropoda > Insecta > Lepidoptera > Nymphalidae > Oeneis > Oeneis ivallda. The sequence continues at coordinate 16,003,886 of JARPMR010000024.1, read as the reverse complement.
GTCGTAACCACTAGGCTATCACTGCTTTCCCTATATTCTCTCTCTCCACATCGTTATCCTCATTACTGAGGGTCGCGATCCTTAGCATGGATCACCTTCTCCCGTACGATGTTTCTCGTGGTTCTATTCTCGGCATTGTGTGTGCGGCGTGGAATGATGTACCTACCCAGTGCAGTGCTGATCTGATCGGACCAACGCCTACGTCCTCTTGGCCTATATTAGAAGTTGCATTATTCATTTGCAGAAAACGCAGGACCAATCTGCTTGCCAGTGCCAAAGAAGCTCCGTACTCTACAGGTTGGGGGCAGGAACGCTACCGTCGCAGGCTGGGGCGTTACCGAAACAGGCACTGAGTCTAACCTGCTGCTGAAGGTCAACGTCCCCGTTAGGACCGGCGAAGCGTGCGGCAAATATTACAACAAGTATGCACTATTCAACTCGCAATACATTAACACTTGGGGCTATGGGACCGGTGTACCACTGCATAGTACCTAGCCGGCAGCAATATTACACACCTGTTGCCCGCGACTTCGTACACGCGCAGTAAAGTTTGTAAAATCCTGCGGGAACCATACATTGTTTTGTTATATCTCAAAGGGAGTAGGCAGCGTTTTCGATGAAAGCTCCCGGGCGGCTTGAATTTTTCCGACATCGTCAACAATTATCGGCATATTTCAACCAATTTACCAAAATCTTAACAAATTATACACTAAAAACTTCCCCATGAATCGCTCTTTCTATTGGTGAAATCCGCATGAAAATCCAATCAGTAATTTTTGAGGTTATCGCGAACAGAGAGACAGACAGAAGCGGCGGGGGACTTTGAATAGAATAGAATAGAAATGTTTTTTATTCAAATAAACTTTTACAAGTACTTTTGAATCGTCAATGAGTCTACCACTGGTTCGGAATGCCGTTCCTGCCGAGAAGAACCAGCAAGAAACTCGGCAGTTGCTCTTTTCAAAATACTTTTACAATAAGTATACTTAATGGATATTATTCTATGTATGCAGTCGAGTTTCCACAATGAGGGGAAGCTCCACAAAAGTTTGTTTTGCAATATGTAGATATTTTAAAAACAGCTGGACCGATTTCGATAAAATTTCAATGGTACCACCTGGGAAGTGCCCTTTGAAACAAATAAAGAATTATCCAATTCGGTTCAGGCGTCTTCGAGTAATCGGTGAACATACCTACATAAAAAAAAAAGATTCTAACGAATTGAGAACCTCCTCCTTTTTTGAAGTCGGTTAATAAATCCAATGTGATAATTATTTAATCAACCCTACTCTACTTTCAGGAACGCGGAGTCAGGTACAGACAGGACTAATAAAATCCTTTGCGCCGGTGAATACAAAAAGGACTCGTGTAACGGCGACTCTGGTGGCCCCTTGATGATTGAGGACGAGTATTACAATGGGGCCTTGCGGTTGATCCAGTACGGCATCGTGTCCTACGGGCCCAAGCAATGCGGCTCCACGTACCCAGGGGTCTACACTGATGTCACCAAGTTCGTCAAATGGATTCTGGACAACCTTAAGCCTTAAGACGTAATTAGACCGCCTGATGCCAGCGCTACACTCGTGTCAAGTCAAAACTTAGGCGCGCTTGCAGAAATGTCGAGTTATCCTTTTAACCCAGAGTTAGCAGCTAGCTCTGGGTCAAAAAGACAGATTTGACGGATTTCGTATAAAGTTTCTGTCAAAATTACAAATTTATTCCTGGGTTAACTAACTAACTAACTTACGCCGGACAAGTTTCTATTACAGAATGTCATGATATATGATTTTGATTCTTAAATCGATGCATAAAGAATGTTAATGTGCTAACGAAAACTGAAACCTGTGCGGTTAGTCCGAGTTTTAATTCGTTTTATCGTAATAGTAAACGATGACATTAGCCTCAAAGTAAAATGAACCATTACAGTATCGATTTAGTCACAAATTCACAATACACGAAATTGAGCTCTAACTCAGTACCAATGTCCACCACCAATGTAACCAATAAAGTAATGCCATCGCGCGTTTACTATTACGATCAAACGAATTTTATAGTTAACTATCAAATCTTGTTCTAAGCGTACAGAGGTTAGATAGATTAGATATATCTACTTACATGATTCTGAATCGCTCGGGCCGCGGAGTAGAATAGATTTCATCAATCTTTTCATGACTTTAAAGTGGTTTTTTTTCAGTTATTTTACTGTCTAGACCAAAGTACAAACCGCCTCTTGCGACGCGCCGTTTGTTAAGGTTGATTATACGGGTCTGCCCGCGTAATTCTTTAATTTGGTTTTTCACAATTTGTAATCTAATTACGACAAAGAAGGCTTATGGCATTCTAATTGCGACAATGGCAGTATTATCTTCACAGGATTATATAAAAATCTTTACTTGAAAGTGTCAATTTTAAGAAATTAGTCAGAATATCGAGTTGGACGTGAGTTACTCACAAATTAGTCGATATTCTAACTAATTTCTTAAACTGACACTTTCAAGTAAAGATTTTTCTATAAACCTGTGTAGATGATACTGCCACTGTCGCAATCAGAATGCCATAAGCCTACTTTATCGTATTACTAAGTTACAAATTTCGAAAAATCAAATTAATTTGAATTACGCGGGCAGACCCGTATAATCAACCTTATTCGCAGAGCGTTGTGAATTTTGTGATCGCTTTGTTCCCGATACATTGCAATCTTACTTAGATACTCAAAAGTTGCATTATTGGTAACTCATCATTTATAGATAAATGGTTTTTGTAAAATTGAGTAAAATCATGTACGTAATTTCGTTATAGACATTAAGTGTAACCTCTTCACAAGTTAGTACCTATGTGCCTTACAGTCTTAAAATACGTACCTAATACATATTAAATGCGTCATGTAGAGCATTACGTTGCTATTGCAAACTGATAAGGAATTCTGTGCAAATGTTTATGTGCTTTTAAGTTTTAAGAATCTGTACGACTGAAAAAGAAAAATAAAAACCTGTTTTCGAGATGTCATTTTTTATTTTACCATTGATGGTGCGACAGGTGCTTTCAGAAATAAGTTGAACTACAGTACGTAACTAATAAAAAGCTGCATTTAATTATATAAATCAAAATATGCACCTATGTACCCAATAAACTAATTTCAAACACCCCGACTTCAAGCAGTTTTGTCTGCTCTACCATGCATTTATCTTCTCCCTTACATAGTATTACCCATAAATAATTCGTCACAATATATAAAGAATACATAATATACTTATTTAAAATATTTATGTCTTATAAAGAGCAATTTCTTTTAAATAGGTATAATTCAAACGTCCACAAATGTTGAAGAATTAACGACAGAGCCTCTACTTGTAGGCTATAAATTATGAAATGCCACCATTTCATAAAATAAATGGGTCTTTCGTGATAATTTTACTATCGGGCTACTACAGACACTAATTATTATAATCATCATGAAGAATGTTCTGGAATGTCCCCACGGCCGTTCTCTGGTGTTGATTTAAGTTTTCGTCGCCTTACAATTACTCTGTTTGCCTTATTTTTGTTTCCAGCATTTGTGAAGGGCGATTCATCCAACGCAACTATAGCTCTGTTATCATTTGCAACTGCACTATAGTCAGAATTTGCTGGTTTCATATTAGTATAAACCCTCGGGATTGCAGGAGGAGGAATATCTGTGCTAATAGGTGGGACAAAGATATAGTTTGATGGTACTTTGTCTTCCATAGCTTTCAACGGTAAAGGATTTTTCATCTTATCCGTACTTTCATTAACTCGCAGAGTCGACGTATCTTCATTAGATTTTTCAGTTTGTGATTGTGAACTATCCATTTCCACAACGGTGTTTCTTTGTGGCTGATTGTGGTAGATCATTTTATACTTGTAATTTGTATGCACTGGAGCGTCAAATGTTACTTTCTGCTTTATGTTACTATCAGAGTTAGTTTTCAATTTATTTTCTGAATTTTCAGGTTCAGTTTTTACTGGCACAATAGGTATATTTTTTAAATGGTCGTCTTTTATAGTAACATCTTTAGTTGCACTTTTCATCATTCTATCATCAATCAAAGAGTATTCAGATACATCTACTTTTCTTAATCCCTGAGGAGGCATTACAATATCTTCTTGTATCTTAACAGTTGGTATGGGACTATTCAATATTACTTCACGCATTCTATTCTGTATGTAAAGCGGAGGTTGTGGTAAAGGCTGCCTCCTTTCTGTTGCGATCGCATGTGTGCCATAACCACATTCTTCTAGCTTTGTTACACTAATGGGACATATAGATGGTACTATTTCTTTATAAGTCGGTACTTGGTTGACATAAGGATATAAAGTTCTACCGTGCCCATACGATTTATCGTATAAATATTCTTGCATAACAGGAGGACGATTTTCATAAAGATTGGGATTATAATTTCGAATGATTTGAACTGGCCTTACTGTTTTTCTAGGGTACAGACCCTCTGGTATAAGGTACCTCATGTTTTCATTGATTTTCGGTCGCGGCATAGTTCTTACAAGGAGTTTTTGATAGGCTGGTATTGTATAAATTTTCTCATGTTCGTTTTCAATTATTATGGGAACGGTCTGTATGATATTTCTTTCCGTTATACCTAATAGCCATCTGATAATATTCTGTATTGTTGCCAAATCACGTTTAGATCTTACGGGTTCGGCAGACGTTGCAGCGACGTCGCAGAAAATGTAGAATATGATGAATAACTGAAACAAGTGTAAATTAAAAAATTTATATTGAAAAAAATATCGGCCATGTGCGAGTCCGCACATATGACCAAATCACTTTTTTTAAACTAGATACATATCTTAATTCTTAGATACTTAGTACTAAATTGCGAGTTGCATATGGGGGGATGCTCATTTGTTTTGGTCACAACTTACAAACCGCATTATAAATCGGCGTTTTCAACATTTTTGTTTGAATACCTACTCTATATAGTACATAATTATAATGTACGTCATATACAATAATTGACATATAAAAATAGACGTAACCAGGAGTTGTACCTATTTAACCGACTTCAAAAAAAAAGAGGTTGTCAATTCGACACGTATATATTATAATATTACTACTGAACCGATTTTTATCATAATATTGGAATATATTTCAATTCCAATAATATTAATGAATTATAATATTAATTAACACAGACCGTACGTGTCGAATTGATAACCTCATTTTTTTGAAGTCGGTTAAAAATATTAATTTGTATCTCGGATACAATTATACTTGGTTTAAAATTCGGATAAATAAAATTATGCTTAATAAATTTAGAAACTTACCCAAACTTTTGACTTCATTTTAATTTTGACTAAATCACCCACACCAAATTATAATTTTGACTAAACCAACTACACTTTTACACTCAACTGTTTCAACTGCACTAAATTACAAAGCATGCTTATATCATACCTTTTTAAAGACTACTGCTTGATCATAACTATGTAGTTGAACATCGTTAAAATACCTTTAATTACCATCATGAATTAATTAAGCATTTCATTGAAAAGCATAGGCAGATAATAATTAGTGAGTGACACTTGTCCAAAAGTTTCACATTAAAATGTTAAATGACGCGGACGAAGTAGGTAGTTACCTACCTAGCTAACTATCTAGGTAAAATTATAGTAATTATTAATTAGTAGAAGGGAGTCACAGGAAAACTTAATTGGTCGTGTTACGAAAGCGTTGTCAAATCCATGAGTCTACTAGATTAAGCGCCGATTTTACCAACATCGAATGGCGTTTAACCAAGGAATAAATTGAGCGTTCTGACAGTTTTTGTAATGAAAATCTGCCAAAATTTCAAATTTACGCTCGGAGACATTTTACGTTGTTGAAATCGGCCCTTAGATGATCAAATAATTAATTATTACAATATTAGCGATTTCTACAATAAAAACAATACAACATTATCACAATAATTATTGTATCGTATTATTTACTAGTGATGCCCGCGACTTCGTCCGCGTGAATTAAGGTTATTTTAATTCCCGCGGGAACTCTGTAATTTTCCGGGATAAAAAGTATGTGAAAGAGTAAAAAACATCCATCCATACCTACATCCCTACAAACTTTCACATTTATAGTGCATTTATAATATTAGTAGGAAGTAGGATTAACCGACTGAACATAGCGAATTACTTTCGCTTAAAGGTAGGCCATCTTTCCGACATCAAAAGATTTTCCATTTGCAGGTACGTACCTATAATAGGCACATAATATTACTATATTTATGGAATAGGTAACCTATACCATTTCAAAGTTATCTTCATAATATTTTGTAGAGTTAGTCATTGTAATTTTTAGTTTGGCTAAATTAAAACATCGTTAATTTCACAATAATAATATATATTACTTACTTTTACTGTAAATATACACACAAGTACATACAACTTTTACACAATATCTTGTAGCATTATTTAAAATACATCTAATTACTTACTATAAAATAAACTAATGGAAGACATGATCACCTATAGCTCATACGTACCTACTTGATAAATATTATTATGTCATCTTGTAAGAAATAAAACAATTACCAGTACATTTAGGAAATTCGTACTATATATTATAATAAATCTGTCTTTGAGCATAAATTGTTATAATATTTGAAAATTATTGTGGTTAAACCTGGGTTAAACCGATAGCGGGAAAACACAGTCTCAATAGGCATATTGCCAACTAATCAAACCAACAACTCTTTATCAAACGTCAAAGCTGTGCACAGTATGGCAGCATGTAGGAATAAAAAGCAAATAACCCGTAATCAACGACATATATTGTACCTACGTGTACCGTAGGTACAATATATGTCGGTGCCCGTAGTCCTTCCAGCCGTCCCACTTGGTCGCATTGCGCGAGAGACCTCCGCTGTCCGTCCGTCCGTCTGTCAGCGGGCTGTATCTCGTAAACCGTAATAGGTAGACAGTTGAAATTTTCACAGAGTGTGTATTTCTATTGCCGCTATAACAACAAATAATAAAAATTAAATTAAATTAAAAAATAAAGGGGGGTTTACGGAACCCTAAAAGAGCGAGGCCCGACTCGCACTTGGCCGATTTTTTTATTATAATAATCGGCACGAAATAATTTATTTTTAACATAATATGCAACATCTCGCTGTAATTATCGTTCTTTTGCTGTAACATTGGCTATTTTCCCTAAAAAGTCACGATTTTCAAAAAATGTGTCTGATGCTCATTTTCACCAAAGTTCCCTACACTAGCGGCACGTTATGATGGCCGGTTTGACACATTACAATAGTGATGTGGAATGTCAATTTATTCTCGAACAAAAAACAATTAAGTTTTGTTTTTGTACCTGATTAAATAGGTTTAATAAAACAAAAATGTATATGTTTATTTAATTTATTTGAACGAACTGAATATTTGAATGAAAATGAATATACATACTTTATATGCACACAAGAAACATATGAATACAAAAGATACCAAAAAAGGTGCCACAAAAGGCCATAATTAATCAGATTCGTCCATACTACTATTTTCACTGTCGTCACTGCTATCATCACCTACATTAATAATTATATGTTCGTTTTCTATAATATTATCTATTTTCACATCTCTTTCATAATCTTCCCTTATTAATTTAACAGTTCTATTCACAACCTTTTCCCAGTCTCCTTTAGTCACATGTTCACAAGCTTCTTCTAATAATTTTAGCATTTTTTTTGTGGTAAATGGGGGTTCTGTATTGTGTCTTGCAGCATATCCCTTAATTTGAGCCCACACCAACTCAATCGCATTATACTCACAATGGTAAGGCGGTAACCGTATAACTCTGTGCCCATGTTCTAATGCTATTTCGTCAATGACGTATCGGATCTTGGTTGGTTTGTTTTCTTTTAAAAGACGTACTAATTCCGCTTTTAACATATTCATGTTTGCATCTACGCCATTTTTACGAAGCCATGCGACGATATCAGCTTTCTTTTGGGATTGGGCAGGTGGCTTGTCAATTTGCATCGAGTGGTATGGGGCGTTGTCCATAATTATAATAGATGGTTCAGGGAGGCTACACAACATTGAGGTAAACCATTCAGTAAACTTTTCTCCATTCATGTCTTCATGATAGTCTCCAGTGGTTTTTGACGCAAAAGCCATGAGAGAACCTTCGACAAACCCGTTGATGGTTCCGGCGTGACAAATTATAAGTCGCGATCCTTTTCCTACAGGAACTTTGGAAGTAGATGCTGCTGTGTCATCGTTCCAAGAACGACCTACAGTATGGTTAGCATTAAGCTATGTTTCATCCAAGAACACAACATTTTGCCAATTTTTGATTTCTTTCACTTGCCGTAAAAAAGTATACCTTGCCATCGCTATATCAAATCTTTCCATCAATATTTTGCGTTTGTTACATTTTTTGTATCGAAATCCAATGGTCTTCAAAATCTTCGTTAAAGAACTTTCCCCACCGAAGAATAATCCAGCTTCCTTCAGTGAATGCACCAACTTTTTTCTTGTTGGATACTCCTTCTGTAAATAGTAGCCGTAAAAATGTCTTCGGATAGCATCGGCATCAAAGCTATCGATGCCTACGACTGGTTTTGCTCGTTTTCTCTTTTTTGGTGTGTGAAGTTTATTTTCTTCTGTGCCAGTCTCGCCATATTTTTTTTTAGTTATCCGTCTAACAGTTCGTTGTCCAATATTAAGCGCATCAGCTACGCGTTCAACCACTGACGTTATAGGTAAAATTGGCCCTCCATTTTGAGCTTCACGATCGAAATAGTTACGAAGGCGTATTACGAACTCACGTGTCTGACTATTTAGAACAGTTCTCTGCGTACGTTCGGTCATATCGACGAAATCCACAACAAAGGGCTTGAACAGAGTCCAAATTAACGAGCAAGGGTCAACAGTAATGCAGTATCAATATTTGAAATCCAAAGCCAGGTCAAAACTATATCACAATCGCATTGCACTGACAGTTTATACTTTTCGAAGCAACGTCAATTCGAAACTGCTTTGTTTTGCATTGAGCATTGACGCGAGTTTGCCGGAGGTAGTAGTTGTGCTAGCCAGCGATCCTATGTGACGATCGTATTAGATTCCATTTTCAAAAAATTTCAATTTAGAAAACCAAATGCCGAGTTGTGGTATATATCATATAAAAATAAAAATTTTACCTTTTGTATGAAACAGCTGATATTTTTTTGCGATTTCAGAGGTTTGTCCACATAGTGAAAATTGTTCATATTCACAAGTACATTCACCCCTTAAATGGTGCAAACTGATTTTTCTACACTTGTATACATTTTAGAAATCAATTTAATAAATAAATTTTGAGTCCTAAACCTAAAACTACATTCGATAAAATTTATGAATCTCTGCACATCACTATCGTCAATAAAGTAATACAATTATTTCCTTCAAAGTCGTTATCAATTAATACGGAACTTCATGAGCGGACAAACGTCAAACCGGCCATCATAGCGTGCCGCTAGTTTAACTCCTACGTGCTACCTAAGCTAAGTTAGGTGGTGCTTTCTGTGAATTTCATTTTCACGAACCTTTAAGGAACAACTAAAGGTGGAAACGACATTGGGTAAGGGATTGTATTTAGGGACCTATGTAAATTGTAAAGAGACTGCTACTTAGGGATGATTTACGTATCTATGTTTGGTAAAAATGGGCATGAAGACTTCAATTCAAAATAGGGCTTAGACCCTTAGAATTAGTCACTTCTTTTTCGAGATAAAACATTGTTGCAGCAAATGAGCGTTATTGTAAGTATTTGATTCAAGCACACCACGGCACCTCGGCGTCGAAGACGTGTCGCGGGGGGTGCAGGGACGCGTGCGAGGGGTGGTGCGGCGGGGGGGAGCCGTGCAGGAGCTCGCACATGAAGCTGATGTATGTGATCGCCAGGCGCAGCGTCTCGATACGCGAGAGGCGCTTTTCATATGCGAACGTGGGCACCTGAGGGAAAAACCACAAGAAACTTTAAAAACTTGTAGTAGGCGGTAGTAAGTTCACACAGCATAGTACTGCACGTTTTTTTTGCAAGATATAAACTTTATGCGCATACATAAATAATATACTAGCTGATGCCCGCGACTTCGTCCGCGTGGATTTAGTTTTTAAAATCCCGCGGGAACTCTTTGATTTTCCGGGATGCCTATATCATCCTCTAGGTTCTCAATTATACCTATCCAAAAAAAATCACGTCAATCCATAGCTTTGTTGCAGCGTGATTGACGGACAAACCATCAAACAAACACACCTTTGCATTTATAATATGTATTTATTAGTAAGGAAGAATTAATACTACGATAATAAAGGCGATCTAATTAAATTTTAGAACAAAAAAGCTACTATTGTGACTTAAATATGATACTTGGAAAGGTATATTCCCTCGGGGACTTTTTTGTAGAGAATAATGAGTACTTTAATCATGTAATACATCATTTTAATATATCATCAATAGTTTTCTCAGCACACGCCAAATAATGCATTTTATAGGCAAAATTTTGCTATTTTAGGGTACATTATTGCACTTTTCTTAGGGATCTCTAACTTTTTGAAAATAAATTATAGCCTATCCTGATAACTTAGCTTTCTATTAATGAAAAAAAAGGTTAAAATCGGTCCAGTAATTACAGAGCCTATTCGGTACAAACAAACAAACAAAAAAATCTTTCCTCTTTATAATATTAGTAATATATAATAAATTATGTATAGCCATTACTATGGCTAATATCACACATAGTCAATACTACAAAAGTCTGCAGTATATCTAACTAACGACCTGTTCACGGTTCTGTGGCTCATGAATGCGCCACTAGCCCACTACGCGACGTTTTCGATAAAGTTTATCTTGCAAAAAAACTTGCAGTTTAATACCGTGCGAACGTAGCCTAGCCCAACTACGGAAAATTGGTCATAACAACCATGATGTTGATTTTATTCGTATAGAATGTAGCCTAGGTAGATATATCACCCGAACCATTAACGAATCTATTGACACCGCATTTGTCAAAATCGGCTCAGTACTATAGGAGCTACAGTGTAACATACGTAAATAGTGACATGCATGCATAGATACATAAACAACTAAAATCATAATACCCTTTGCTTTGCTGTATCGGGTAAAAAGTCAAGATGAACAAGGAAACTCTTAAATCTCTGTAAGAGATATCTTCCAATGACCTTAGGCAATGGCTAGTTTACCTTTCGTCGTAACTTGACGAAGGCCTCGTTTAAGTTGAACATGCATCGCCGTGGCCTCTTGCCGCCCGTCGGCGTCGTCGAGCCAGCCGACGCGATGACCGCCCGCATCCCGCGGTCGACCTCACTAAAATATCTAGGTATAACACATCTTCAGTTGACTAGGCAATGGCTAGTTTACCTTTCGTCTTAACTTTTCGAAGGCCTCGTTTAGTTGAACATGCATCGCCGTGGCCTCTTGCCGCCCGTCGGCTTCGTCGAGCCAGCCGACGCGATGACCACCCGCATCCCGCGGTCGACCTCACTAAAATATCTAGGTATAACAGATATCTTCAGGTGACCCTAGGCAGTGGCTAGTTTACCTTTCGTCGCAACTTGTCGAAAGCCTCGTTGAAGTTGAACATCAGTCGCCGCGGCTTCTTGCCGAACGTCGCGTCGTCGAGCGAGCCGACGACCGTCCGCATCCCGCGGCTGACCTCACTAAAATATCTAGGCATGAGAGATATCTTCCAGTGACCCTAGGCACTGGCTAGTTTACCTTTCGTCGTAACTTGACGAAGGCTTCGTTTAAGGTGAACATGCATCGCCGTGGCTTCTTGCGCGTCGGCGTCATCCGACGCGACGACCGCCCGCATCCCGCGGTTGACCTCACTAAAATATCTAGGTATAACAGATATCTTCAGTTGACCCTAGGCAGTGGCTAGTTTACCTTTCGTCGCAACTTGTCGAAGGCCTCGTTGAAGTTGAACATCAGTCGCCGCGTCTTCTTGCTGACCGTCGCGTCGTCGAGCGAGCCGACGACCGTCCGCATCCATCGGCAGACCTCACTAAAATATGTAGGTATAACAGATATCTACAGGTGACCCTAGGCAGTGGCTAGTTTACCTTTCGTCGCAACTTGTCGAAGGCCTCGTTTAAGTTGAACATGCATCGCCGTGGCCTCTTGCCGCCTGTCGGCGTCGTCGAGCCAGCTGACGACGCGATGACCGTCCGCATCCCGCGACCGACCTCACTAAAATATCTAGGCATAACAGATATCATCAGGTGACCCTAGGCAGTGGCTAGTTTACCTTTCATCGCAACTTGTCGAAGGCCTCGTTGCAATTGAACATGCGTCGCCGCGGCTTCTTGCCGCCCGGCGTTGACCGAGCCGACGACCGCCCGCATCCCGCGATCGACCTCACTAAAATATCTAGATATAACAAATATCTTCAGGTGACCCTAGGCAGTGGCTAGTTTACCTTTCGTCGCAACTTGACGAAGGCCTCGTTTAAGCCGTGGCCTCTTACCGCCCGTCAGCGTCTTTGAGCCAGCGACGCGATGACCGCCCGCATCCTGCGATCGACCTCACTAAAATATTTAGGTATAACAGATATCTTCAGGTGACCCTATTCAGTGGCTAGTTTACCTTTCGTCGCAACTTGTCGAAGGCCTCGTTTAAGTTGAACATGCATCGCCGTGGCCTCTTGCCGCCCGTCGGCGTAGTCGAGCCAGCCGTCGCGATGACCGCCCGCATCCCGCGGTCGACCTCACTAAAATATCTAGGTATAACAGATATCTTCAGTTGACCCTAGGCAGTGGCTAGTTTACCTTTCGTCGCAACTTGTGGAAGGCCTCGTTTAAGTTGAACATGCATCGCCGTGGCTTCTTGCGGCCCGTCGGCGTCTTCGAGCCAGCCGACGCGATGACCGCCCGCATCCCGCGGCCGACCTCACTAAAATATCTAGGCATAAGAGATATCTTCCAATGACCCTAGGCAGTGGCTAGTTTACCTTTCGTCGCAACTTGTCGAAGGCCTCGTTGAGAATAAATTTTATAAACACATATCAAAAATTCCGAAGCCAGCGGGATTCGAACCCACATCTCTTGGGAATCGCGCCCGAGTGTGTTAGCCACTTACACTATAGCCACGGTCGAACTACCCGTCAGCATCGAAATTAGTGATATGTATCTACTTTTTCAGTTTAAGCAACTGCTAGCGACATCTAGTAGCAACACGTTACAGTTATTGATCTACTTTCCAAGACCCTATATTACAATGGAGCTCGTTAGGAACTAGAGATGCCACATTGCTTTTTACTATTTATTTTTATTAAAGTGTTAACCTACACTTAAGGACACACTACACTTTCCTTAAGTGTAGGTTAACACTTTAATAAAAATAAATGGCCTCGTTGAGGTTGAACATCAGTCGCCGCGGCTTCTTGCCGACCGTCGCGTCGTCGAGCGAGCCGGCGACCGTCCGCATCCCGCGGTCGACCTCACTAAAATATCTAGGTATAACAGTTATCATCAGGTGACGCTAGGCAGTGGCTAGTTTACCTTTCGTCGCAACTTGTCGAAGGCCTCGTTGAGGTTGAACATGCGTCGCCGCTCGCGGATGTTGGCGGCGCGGCGCTGCGCCACGGACGCGACGCGCCGCCGCGGCTTCTTGCCGCCCGGCGTCGAGCGAGCCGACGACCGCCCGCATCCCGCGGCCGACCACACTAAAATTATAACAAGTGTAATCATAATCAAAAAAAAATTGGCAGTCATAGGGACTGCCGAAGTGAAAACTAGATTTGCTAATAATTAAAAACAAATAAGAAAAGCGCCTCCAACGAACTCTGCAATCGAAATTGTCGACGAGTATATATATAACTGGGACACGCAGTCCAGCTAGGTAGGTCCAATTTCGAAAAAGAGCTCAGGACCACTCAGCGGGCGATGGAGAGAGCTATGCTGGGAGTATCCCTGCGGGATCGAATCAGAAATGAGGAGATCCGTAGGAGAACCAAAGTCACCGACATATAGCTCAGCGAGTCGCGAAACTGAAGTGGAAATGGGCGGAGCACATAGTTCGAAGAGCTGATGGTCGTTGGGATCCCAAGGTGCTGGAGTGGCGACCCCGCACCGGGAAGCGCAGTGTTGGCAGACCCCCCACCAGGTGGACCGACGACATCAAACGAGAAAAGCGCACTGTCACGATTTCGTGAGTGAGATTCGAACCTGCGACATCATACAATAAACGGTAAGGAAGGCGGCTGCTTGCCCGCTGCGCTGTACATGGTAGCTTGGGAACTTCTAAAATGTTGTGACGATTGTGAAGGTGACGATGACGCGAAATCCATGTTTTTGCTCACCCAAAAAAGTGCTCAACGCGCCTAAAGAAGTTTTCACTTCAAAAAATCCCTCGACATTTGAATCTATGGCCGGACTGTACGATATACGGTATACCTGACATCCTGTTACAGTTTTCGGATCGAGGAGGAGGATTTGATGATGGAGCAGAAACTGAGTAACAGGATGTCAGCTATATCGTACACAGTCTGGCCATAATTAGATTCACATGTCGGAACTCAGGAGGTGTTTTAAATGTTCAATTCAGACTAACTTGTTACAGTCGTTTGATTTTTGATCTAGGTGTGCAATTACTTATCGCTGTAAGTATATCACATATAATGCATCGTGCCAGTTGCACTGTGCGCCGTGCAATAGGATTAACAAAACAATAAAATGCGTGAGTGTCGTGGAACACTCGGTTGGAACGAAGTTCCTTTTAATAATAAATTAATCATGAAAATAAAAAAAATAAAAAAAAAATATGAAGTCAGGATTCGAACCCCCGAACCGATAGTTTCACTCCTTCACTAAGCCGCTACGCCACCAAAGCTATGAAGTGTAATAAAAGAAAAATTCTTCCGCCGAAAATCCGCCAAGTCCGTACAGTCCGATAAGGAACTTCATTCCAAAAACTTCGCCAGTCATCTTCGTTCACGTAACCGGCACAAACCAAGACCGCCGTTGACGCACACGTCACGGTAGACGAGGAGGATCATATCTACGTACCCAGGTCGGCGGGTGGAAAGGCCAGGATGTCGGGGTAAGGCACCGGCGCTGGCGGCCCGTCCCACAGGGGCCCGTACGGAGACACCTCACCACCCTGTGGTAACACTTGACAATAATTATAGGTAAATAGGTACAGTCTTGGAATAAATACTCCTAGAAACGCAATAGTGGACGCGGTGATATAAAAGCCATTTTTAGGAAGCCGAAAGCATATTCCTACGCAGTATCGTCGCGTTAGTACGACGAGCTCGCCGTGCTGTGAAAGGGTGTCATAATTCATCAAAATAACCACCAAAAACGTAATTATCAGTGCCAGTACAGAAAATAATTACGTGGCACTCAACATGCATTGCTTGTTTGAGCCTACTTTTGGAGCGGAACTTTGTTAGAAACTTCCGATCTATAAGTATCTAATAGGTAATTAATCTAAGGGTACAGTAAATTTTTCTTAGCTATCTTAAATAGATCATAGACGAATGATATCATAGATATACCTACTTAGAGAACAAAATTTGACAACAGCTTTAAAACCTATATGAAAAAAAGCCGGCCAAGTGCGAGTCGGACTCGCGCACCGAGGGTTCCGTACTCTAAAAGTAAAAGTAAAACGATATTATATTAATTTGCTTATTTATTGTTAACTTTGTTTGTAGAGGTTTATTGTTAATATAAAAAAAAAACTATGCTAGTTAGAGCGTTGGTTTTATTTTTCCTGCAAAATATACAGAAACCTCTATTGACCATAATTATTTCAGATTTTCCGATCGGTAAACTTCGGAGATAAGGGGGAGGGAACGGTATTTTTTCGACATTTTGGCCGATTACTCAAAAACTATTATATATAGAAATAAACAAAAAACTGTTTTAGAATGCACAAGTAAAGGCCTTTCATATGATACCCCACTCGGTATAGTTATCTTACTTTGAAATTTCAAACCCCCGATTTTCCCCCTTTTTTAATCAAACTAAAATAATTTTCGTGTTGCTTTTATTTTTCCTGTAAAATATACATAAACCTCTATTGACCATAATTATTTCAGATTTTTCGATTGGTAAACTTCGGAGATAAGGGGGGGGGGGGGGGACGGTATTTATTTCGACATTTTGGCCGATTAATCAAAAACTATTATAATATATAGAAATAAATAAAAAACTGTTTTAGAATGCACAAGTAAAGGCCTTTTATATGATACCCCACTCGGTATCATTATTTTACTTTGAAATTTCAAACCCCCGATTTTCCCCCTTTTTTAATAAAACTAAAAATAATTTTCAATTTTTCTGTATTCCAATGATGTTGGGCCACTATTATACACAAATATGCCAAATTTCATGTCGATAGCTTTAATAGTTACTTAAATAATCGACTGTGACAGACGGACGGACGGACGGATGGACGGACGGACGGAGAAAGTCTCACCATAAGGGTTCCATTTTTACCATTTTGTTACGGAACCCTAAAAGAAACCGAAGTAAGTCTACGTACTGACGAGTTACTCCAAATATGCGGCGTATCGCTACTGTAGGACATCAGCGGGAAATGAATCTTGAAACCTGGCGTTTACACTTCCAAGGAAAATCTACACTTCACTTCTCACACTCGCCGTCACTTCACTGATCAAGTGATCACTTCAGTTAGCTTTTGAGCTACTTTAAGCAGTTGGTGCGCTAACAGGCTGAAGTCAAGACTGGAGAACGGAAATAAACTAAATCAAAATATTACATGTTAATCCAAAATATGAATGCGGATTTTATTAATATTTTGTGTCATACGAAATGCAACTTTATGTCCACGTAATAGAGTCAAGTCATCATTTTCATAGCAACATCACCCTTCGGCATGGTTTCGCCAGATTTCTCCCCCGTGATTGGCTGAAATAAGGGTGGTTTAGGGGTGAAAATTGTGATTGGCTACAGCAGGTGCAATAGGCGGGCCGTATCGACCTTGCATCTCACAAGATATTCTGAAATATTACTGAAACGTTGATAAATATAACACTCTAGGTTTGTTTCCAATATTCTATGGTCAGAAATAAGTACTTATATATAATTATGTAAGTGTTAATTGTATTTTTGTAAACAAGCTTTTTTAGATTCTTAAAATTACCAGAGGTAACCTCCGTTTTCCCGAGATAAAAAAATAGGTACCATCGTCTGACTTCACAGTGTCTTGCACTCATCGATATTTCAATGAACCACCATGACCAATGCTATGCCGAATTTATTCAAGAACTATTTGAAATTGTGAAAAGTTAAAAAACCCAGGTAACGCATACCTACGTCTGGTACGGAAAATTTGATAAAACAATCGTCTCAACGTACTTGATTCAATACCTATGATTGATGTTATCATCCATCATAGGTATTGACTTAGGTACGTTTTGATTTATCAAAATCGGCTCATTGTTTTAGGCGGTACTGTGGATTACGGTGGTGGTGGTGGGATTACATACATACCTACATAGACAGCTAAAATCTCAACTTTCTCTTTTGGTTCTACTGTAGTCGGTTAACAAATAAACCCACAACAAACACACCTTCGCATTTACCTAGCATAATCTCTCCTTAAATGCGGCAACGTAATATCATGTGGGTAGGCTAGTTCAGGCGTACTATGAATTGCTGCAATTCACTAATTTACGCCGACGGTATCTAGTAGGTGCGAAGCGACTCCAATCACGCGAAACCAATCATAAATCAATGAGTGTAGGTAGGTATAGCAACTGGAATACGCAATATAGTTTATGGCACTGTCATGAACCATGATAGATATGGACAATCAAACCCTACTTAGTTGTGGCACAAAAGAAATTGGACATATTAATTAACCATATTTGTCACTCATAGCGCGAATTATGGGCATATGGAGTAAATCCGATATTAGTTACACGTGGCTCAGGGCAACCCCTAACGAAGAAAGGAATTGAGGGATTCTTTTTTCTACTTAGGTCCAATAAGAATAACTTCTCTTAGTACTTATATCGACAATAGGTTTAAAGAAATGCGTTAGCGTAAAAAGGTGTAATCCCATCGACTTTAATTAGTGTAAATTAAAGAACACCCCCAACATGCGGAATCCATGGCCGGATTAGGTATGTAAGTTATACCCGTCCTGTTACAAAGTTTTCTGCACCAGTATCATCAGATCCTCCTCCTCGATCCTCGGTCATCTTTCTAACACATATCTGACATATCTCATTGAGAACATTCTAATGAGCCCAAACACACTATCTGTTGTAAGTTGCTTAAAACCTCTAAAGGTTGAGTATCCCGCAAACTACAGACTTAGGCCGACTTGCACCAAACTGCTTAATCATGTTTAGTTAAATTTTCTATATCTGTCCTTCTCATGTCAACTCTGAAATAGTATTGTCAAAAAGTGACAGCATTACAAAATTTAACTAAACATGATTAAGCAGTTTGGTGCAAGTCGGCCTTACTTTATGTTGGAGCTTCAACTCAAGGTCAGCTTGCCTTGGAAATAATCCAAAGTAACAGTAGTTACACCGGGAATGGGATTCGATCCCTGACTTTTCGCAGTTATGTAAGTACGTTTTAAGCAATTAAGTATCATTTGCTTTAACGGTGAAGGAAAACATCGTGAGGAAACCTGCACACCTGAGAGTTCTCCATAATGTTCTCAAGTTGTGTGAAGTCTACCAATTCGCATTGGGCCAGAGTGGTGGATATGGCCTATAACCCTTCTCTAAGGGTACGTTTTTGCACACTCGGCGCGTTGTGCGTCGCCCGCCGCGTGCGCCGCCGCGTTCAACACAAACGCTTCTGCATGAACGCTCTCATACTTGGCCATATGTTTGAGTTTACCGCGCGACACGACGCACCACGCGCCGCGCAACGCCCCGCGTGTGCAAAAACGTACCCTAAGAGGAGACCTGCGCTCAGACTAGGTACATATACATCGGTGCGCTCAGTAGTGAGACGTTAATGGGTTGCTCATGATAAGAATTGCGGCATTAATTAGGTAGGTACCTACATTTTCAATAGCTAGGTTACTTAGTACTACAAAACATTAAACTTGCTCCGTGTCCCTTGAAAAAGGCCTCCTCTTTTTTATGATACTACTTTTCGTAAGAAATAATTTAATCTCGACCGTCTCAAATCTGTGTCAAATTATGAGATTTAGCAAAACATGTCATCGGAATTACACGCTTCAATTACTAATGGGGCTGATATTAAACGTAAGTCAGGGGAGGGTGCGACGCACGTGTTGCCGTCAAAGGGGACGCGCAAAATATGTTTTGATATGATAACTAACTGTGCATAATACTATTGTTCTCTAATTGGCTTCAGATGCAATGTGGCAGACTTAGGAACAAGAGCGAATCAGTGAAAGAATCGCTCATTTGGTTTATCAAAACTTAAAGAAAGCTTGCTTACCTTAGAAGCTAGCCTTATTAGTTATTATGGCTCAGTCCGCTAGGATCCACCATAAATAGGTATATGCACTTTTTTCTCTCTCCCTCTATAAATTGTACCTACTCCTATTATACGAGTATGACTTAAAAAAAAATTCGCGAGAAGCGAGCCCGAATTTTTTTACCACTACAATAGTTACGCGAGTGGCCATTACATGATTGCACTCGCATGTTTAAATACACATTAGTACCGATATGACATTCACTACTTGGGTTGGTGATACTGCTCTCCACCCGCTAAGGCCGCCTCTGCTCGTATGTACCTCACTGAGTCATTTCCGAGGTTTGTGATCCGTTTTCATAGTCACAATATAAGTATATGGGTTTTTCTTAGGATAATACTGGTAGGCTCCCTGCTGATTCTACCTACGACTTGATAGAGAATGGTATTTTAGCTAACCACTGACTAAACTTGCTTAAAAGAAAACCTTCGTTTTCAGGGAATAAAGAATAGGTATCTTACGTCCATTGAGGGGAATTTATTTTAAAATGAAGGTTCGTTGTAAAAAGCTAAGACACAATATATGTAGGTAGGTAGGTACCTAGCTATATTTTAGGTATACATTCTTAAACGTATCTACTTTTGCATATTACGTTTAAGTATATAGGTATACCTAAACATCACAAGCTCCTACCTACTTATTTTTAAAATATCTTTTGTACAAAATGCAAAAGTTGATGCAATGCATCAAATTGTCTATGGCTTCACGAGCGATGTTCCGCTTTAGCGACGCCAATGCGATAATATAATTTTAATTAAACGGAACCGGAGCTGATTCGTATGAAACGCTTCGAAAAATCACCCCATTTTGACTTATGCTGGGGTAACTAACAGAATTGTATAAGATCTGCCAAATCTAATATAGCAAGGAGCATATCGAAATAGGAGATAGTACCTACCTACCTTCTTCTTTATCAACCTATAGACGTCCACTGCTGGACAAAGGTCTCCTGCATGGACTTCCACATGCTTCGGTCTTGCGCCGCTTGAATCCAGCGGCTCCCTGCGACTCGTTTGATGTCGTCGGTCCACCTGGTGGGGGGTCTGCCAACACTGCGTTTCCCGGTGCGGGGTCGCCACTCCACCACCTTGGGACCCCAACGACCATCAGCTCTTCGAACTTCGAACCTACCTACCTACTTGGTTATAAATACATACTAACTTATAGTTACGACTTCGTTCGCGTAAAATTTTTATTTTCGGTGGACGTCACTTCGCGCCAAAGGTGCCACAGGCCCGGGGCCCACAGCTCACAGTAGGTATGGTATGCCACGGATGTTTCTAGTCTACAAGGATGTTTGAAGACGAAGAGCAACGCAACAACGCCAAAAAGCATCGCTTTTCCATAGCGCACTTGCGGCGTACCAGCAACGTACCATTTTGTTGAACCTACTAGAACTGCATACCAGAATTACCAGCCATGCAATTTTTTACAGGTAATAAATGAATAAAATGTATTTATTTAAACATAATTATTATTGATAATAATTTATGTGAATTGATAAATGAAACCATACTCGCATATTCTAAATGAATTAGATTTTCTTAGAATAGAATAGAAATGATTTTTATTCAAATAAACTTTTTTACAAGTGCTTTTGAATCGTCGATGAGTCTACCACTGATTCGGAATGCCCTTCCTGCCGAGAAGAACCAGCAAGCAACTCGGCAGTTGCTCTTTACAAAACAAGTTTACAATAGATATTATGCTATGTATGCAGTGTTTCCACAATGAGGGGAAGTTCCACAAAAGCATACCTAATTATAACACATGTTAATACGGGCAGACAGAAAGTAGCCCCATTACCGCCGCTGGGACCCGTTCACGAGCATGACGCATGACCCAGCCATTGCTTCCCTCAACCATATATCTTGAGGGAACGTAACAACCCGCAAATCTTTTATTAAGTATATGGCTATACTAAGTACCTATTAAGTATTAGCTGTCGACAACTGAAATAAAACTGAAATTTTGTATTTGGCTGTTCAAAATATTGTAATCTATCTAGAACTTGATAAAAAAGTTAAGTGAACAAGTTAACTTCCGCAATCTCTTGTAGAAGTCAAATATCAGACTAGCTAAAACTAGCAGAAATTGACTTCTTGAGAGAGCTTAGACATCGCAATTACCAGCATAGCATGCCATACTTGAGTTCTGAGGACACAATCTATTATGTATAATTAATCATTATTAGAGGTAAGATGTAGGTAATTATACAAATAAAAAACAAATCACATATTCAATTTGTATTTATTTCGAATCCCAATATTTTAACTAAGACACAAAATATACTTATTTACACAAAGTTAAAAATCAATATCAGCAGGAAGACAATTTCATTACCACTTCTAAAGTCGATCAATACTAATAGAATCAGCAATATAGATAGTGGTCTATACTGCAAGGTACACTTACAAGTGAGATAGAAAGAGCTGCAATTTATTAAGCCCACATAAGGGCCACTTTACAGCAATAAATAACTTTTTTTATTTTAACACATTGTAACAATTACGATCATTATGATTTAAAGAAATAAGTATTATGAATTTAAATTAAAAGAATAATATGTATTATTCCCTCGGGAACTCTGATTTTCCGGGATAAAAAGTAGCCTATGTCAATCTCCAGGTCCTCAACTACACCCATGCAAAATCAAATCACGTCGATACGTAGCTCTGTTGCGGCGTGATTGAAGGACAAACCAACATACACACTTTCGCATTTATGACTACCCCCTACCAAAAATGTCACTCTCCAGGTCCTCAACTATACCCATGCAAATCACGTCGATCTGTTGCTCTGATGCGGCGTGATTGAAGGACAAACAAACAAACACACTCGCATTTATATATTATAAATGCGAGTGTGTTTGTTTGTTGTGTGTGGTTGTGGTAGAAGTGTGGCCTTGAGTCGGAATCTCACCGTAGTGTGTCTATTTGATCGGTGCGGGCGCCTTGAAGGCGGGCTTCGGCCTGTGCCTATGTCATGAGCCCTCCTTGAGTTTCCCGTTCTCGTTGACCTTCGCGATGCGCTCCATCACCTCGTGGTTGTACGTAGAGTGTAACATCAGGCCGAGGACACCCGCCCTGCGAAAGACAAACAAGCGTTAATTTACTATTAAAAATCAAACACCAGTTACAGTAAAGGCCGAAACTCATCTGACGGAGTTTACGGCGCCAACTTTCCGTCGCGTACCGCCGGTACACCTAAAGCCATACATCTCGCGATGTACACTTTTGAATAAGATGAGTTGCTAATTGCGTACGTACGACGTAGAAACGCATCTTAGGTCCGAACCGAAGACCGAAACCGAATAGGGAACTGATGACCGAATAAACCGATAGATAACCGAATTGAACACTGATAGGTAACTGAATGAACCGATTAGTATCCGAATTAAAAACCGATCGATAAATGAATAGGGAACCGACAGGTAACCGAATAGTGAACCAGTAGAAAACTAGATAACCGTCGGCTCGAACACGTTGCGCACCAGCGGACACCCGCACACGTCCGTGTCGCTCACTTTGTGCACGTTACCTGGACGCCATGGCGAGCCTGATGTTCCGCTCCTGCTCCACCAGCTCGTCCAGCCGCAGCCACTGCCGCACGCGCTCCATGTCGATCTCGGCGCGGCGCAGCTTCTCCCACTGGTAGTGCTTGAGGCAGGACTTCTTGGGCGCGCGACAGAACTCCCCCGTCGGCTCGAACACGTTGCGCACCAGCGGACACCCGCACACGTCCGTGTCGCTCACTTTGCGCACGTTACCTGGACGCCATGGCGAGCCTGATGTTCCGCTCCTGCTCCACCAGCTCGTCCAGCCGCAGCCACTGCCGCACGCGCTCCATGTCGATCTCGGCGCGGCGCAGCTTCTCCCACTGGTAGTGCTTGAGGCAGGACTTCTTGGGCGCGCGACAGAACTCCCCCGTCGGCTCGAACACGTTGCGCACCAGCGGACACCCGCACACGTCCGTGTCGCTCACTTTGGGGTCTTTGAAGTGTTCAGGACACATCACCTATCAGCAAAAAATTTCACTTGAAGCAGAAAAAATAGAACTAGTGTCTGAATTTTCGTCCTTTGGACACTACGAGCCAAGATCAACTTATAATCCACAGGTTCACTAAAGGAACTGGCAGTGTTTTCTCATTGTATAGCAAACACAGATTCGCTCAGACCCAGTTTAGTGTGCTATATGTAATATGTTAACGACCTAAGTTCTCAAGTCGACAGAATCTTTTATGTATGTTCCCCGATTACTCAAAGATGTCTGGACTGGTTTCGTTTGAAAATTCGTCTTTTGTTTGAAAAGGTATACTTCTCAGGTGGTCCCATAGTCATCAAGGTCAGGCTCAAATGATGGGATCCGGGAGAAATCGAGGGAACTCTTCGTTCGTTGCACTTTTGAAGCAATTTGGGTATCTTTATACCATACGTCTTTGTCGAAGTCGGTTTTATAAAAGAATTTTTATAAATTATTGCAACAACTTTTTACCAACTAGAAATCAAACTCTAGGATTAGTTTACCTTCCATACCATGTGAATCAACTTACCCGCAGCCTCTTGCAATAAGTGCCATTGATGGGGTTGTAGTAGTCACAGAACATGCTCTGCCCGTCGATGCGCGTGCGGTGTCGGCTGCCGAAGGACGCCTGCGCCTCGTACTTGATGAAGCACTTCTCCATGTGTTTGACGGCCGAGCGCGAGTGGATCTCGTGGCCGCACGTGATGCAGTACATCGACGTCTCATCATCTGCTTCCTGTGAAAGCATCTCGTATTTGAGGATATTCAAAAAATCTTATTAGAAGATATTCAAAAAGTTTTTGAATTTGAAGATATTGAATATCTTCGAGTTTAAGAGTTTTTAAATATCTTGTAAGCAGATATTCAAATACTCGTATTTAATTTACTCATGTTTTTTTTAATGTAAAGAACGCTTTGGCATGTCACTGTTGCCGTAGTGCTTGCAAAGTTTGGAAGAAATGACTGCATGGTTGAGGTTTTTTTTTTTGTAAAAAGATGATATTCTTTTTTTACAATAAAAGAAGACGAGAAGAAGAGAAGAAGAAGAAGAAGATGAGATGAATACCGAATAAATTAGTGTTGGGTGCCTGTTATCGAAACCGGAACCCTCCGAAAAGGTAAGCAGAAATCTTAACTACAGGTTATCAAACTTACACAAAAGAAACTTAGTCCAACTTTCGAAGCTCATAATTTACCTTTTCATCACTATTCAATATAGTCACATGTTTCGCTCTCGCCAGCAAGTTGTCTAGCTCCACATGCTGCTTGTCCAAGGCTCGTAAAGCTGCCTGTGCACGAGCCAGGCCACTGCGAACCACTTCCAAAGCTTTACGGTTGTGTTGTTCTGCTACACAACTTGACAGGGTCCACTCTTGGATTCTTTGAGGTAATACCTGTGAAACAATAATGCGTGAGTGTCGTGTAACACCCGATTGGAACGAAGTTCCTTTTAATAATAAATTCATAATACAGATAAATAAAATAAAAAATAATAATCTGAATTCAGGATTCAAACAGTCGAACCGATAGTTTCACTCCTTCGTTTAACGTTAACCGCTATGCCACCAAAGCTGACGGAAGTGTGTAAAGGTGTGTCCAATAAGGAACTTTGTTCCAAAAAGTTTTTTATTCAAGATTTCTCGCGATCTCGTTGCTCAAGACCTTGCGCTCGTAACTCTTATCTAGGATTAAAATTAGCCAGAAAACATCTACTGAAAACAAGCCTAGTTTTAGCTCAATCGGCCTAAAGCCTAAGCGCATATTCCAAGTTGGAGTATCTTCTTCTATTCCCTTTTAGCCCTAGTTTGTTTTCGTGGAACTTTATTGTTGTGGAATTTTGTGGAACTTCCCCTCATTGTAGAAACACTGCATATATAGCATAATCTCTATTATATTCCGAAACAGTGGTAGACTCATCGACGATTCAAAAGCACTTGTAAAATAGTTTATTTGAATAAAAAACATTTCTATTCTATTCTATTCTATACAATCCCTTACTTCATGTCACTTCCACCTTTAGATGTTCCTTATAGATTTGTGAAAACGAAATTGACACAAAGCGTCACCAAACTTAGCTGTTGTGTACTTTTGTTTTGTGTAAATGGTCCAAGATCCCAGTGCCGCCAGACCTAAGTTATTTTCTCAGCAATTATTTGTGTACGATAGAGTACTGTTCGAATGTCCTTTCAGTATATGCGTACTAGCTAGATTGTGCCGACGGCCAATTTCCAGATACCAGGTGCTAAAGGTAGGTAAAAACTAGAATAACTTATCTTAAATTCTCAGGGCTGATTTTCATATATGTTTTAAAGAATATTGTAAAAATTAATAAATTAATACTGCCAGACGCTTACCGCCGGCGGTTACTTTAGCCAGACGCTTTGAAGCTCCCAAAAATATATATAATTTAAGTTAACTTATATTCTCAGTTCTGATTTTTATACATGATACTCAGGGAACTATTGCGATATTATCTGTAAGCTGCCAGACCTATTGGAAGGGTCAAACATCCCCCCAGACACACATTATGCGTCCCCATATGTATGAGCGCTAGAACATGATTCACTTGTTTAAGTGTGTGAGAGATAATATCATCATACTATAATATTATAAATGCGAAAGTGTGTTTGTTGGTTTGTCCTTCAATCACTCTGCAACAGAGCTATGGATCGACGTGATTTTTTGCCTGGGTATAGCTTAGGATCTAGAGAGAGAGAACTATTGCAATATCTTCTGCAAGCTATACCCAGGCAAAAAATCACGTCGATCCATAGCTCTGTTGCAGAGTGATTGAAGGACAAACCAACAAACACACTTTCGCATTTATAATATTATAGTATGATGATATTATCTCTCACACACTTAAACAAGTGAATCATGTTCTAGCGCTCATACATATGGGGACGCATAATGTGTGTCTGGGGGGATGTTTGACCCTTCCAATAGGTCTGGCAGCTTACAGATAATATCGCAATAGTTCCCTGAGTATCATGTATAAAAATCAGAACTGAGAATATAAGTTAACTTAAATTATATTATATATTTTTGGGAGCTTCAAAGCGTCTGGCTAAAGTAACCGCCGGCGGTAAGCGTCTGGCAGTATTAATTTATTAATTTTTACAATATTCTTTAAAACATATATGAAAATCAGCCCTGAGAATTTAAGATAAGTTATTCTAGTTTTTACCTACCTTTAGCACCTGGTATCTGGAAATTGGCCGTCGGCACAATCTAGCTAGTACGCATATACTGAAAGGACATTCGAACAGTACTCTATCGTACACAAATAATTGCTGAGAAAATAACTTAGGTCTGGCGGCACTGGGATCTTGCTCTAAAATGAAAATGACTTATGAGATCTGTGGAAAAAATGGATTATGCATAATATGCATACTATTTAAAATTCTGGAGACTGGTGACCTAATAAATTGTTTACCCTTCTCCTTCTTTATCAACCTATAGACGTCCACTGCTGGACAAAGGTCTCCTGCATGGACTTCCACAGGATTCGGTCTTGCGCCGCCTGAATCCAGGGGCTCCCTGCTATTCGTTTGATGTCAATGGTTCACCGTGAGGGGTCTGCCAACACTGCGCTTCCCGCCTTGAGACCCCAACAACCATCAACTCTTCGAACTATGTATGTATGTATGTATTGTATACCCAATTTCGAGAAAGAGATCAACCGCCGAATCCAACTTGGCTGGGCAGCGTTCGGAAAGATCCGAGATGTCTTCTCGTCCAAAATTCCTCAGTGCCTGAAGACTAAAGTCTACAGTCTATTTTTTTTTTTTTTTTAATCTTATTTATTTTAAGGAGCTTTTATAGGTGACCTACATGTCAGCCCCATCGGTACACACAAATTACATAAAAAATCATTCATTGATTCAATTATAATTAAATCTAAAAATAAAACTATACCAATTTGAGAGAATCACTAACAAATTTGTATACTTTAATAGCCGGAATGCTCAAAGGTGTACTGAAAATGGAGTTAAATATGCCAATATTCATAAAATTTAAATTAAGTTCATACATTAGTGTTTCTCTCAAATTTTGGTTCCGAACACATGCCAATAGCAGGTGTGAAACATCCTCTATTTCGCCACATACTTCACAATTTGGGGTATCAGTTTTCTTCATAAGGTGTTTAAATTTTCCTAATGGCATGTGTCCAGATCTAAGTCTAAATGCTACAACTAACTTATTTCTATTTATTTTGTTATTTACAAACCAAGGTACACGAGGAGGTTCGGACTGTATTGTTTTATACCATATACCTTTAACGAGCGATCTCTAATTAAAGTACTCATTCCAACTTAAATATAATATATTTTTGAATTTTGAAAAAACGTCGGTATAGTGAGGTTTTATCCTATAATTATTTCCATTCAAATGAGCCAAATTTGCTAATCGATCCGCCTCCTCATTACCTCTCAGTCCAATATGAGATGGAATCCACTGCAATTTTAAATACAACCCTTTGTCCCCATTTTCATGGATTGTTTTTAGAATAGAATATGATATTGATATGCCATTGCAACCAGTAGTGCATCTTCTAATATGTTGTAGAGCACTTTTGCTATCAGTTAATATAACTGCTTTTCTGATATTAATACTTATGACATACTTAATGGCTTCATAAATTGCTATTAATTCAGCCGTTAATATAGATATATATGCATTATTGACTTTAAATATTTTATAGATATTACAATTTGGATCAAATATAGCAGCTCCTACACCAGATTCACTCTTTGATCCATCCGTATAGATCTTGTAAAAATCACTATATTTATTTTGAATTTCACAAATGACTTCATTTTTTAAACTGTTTAACTCATACGATTTCTTTGATTTGATAACACAATTTAAGTTAGTCATAATAATATCATCACATTTTATATTGCTGATCCATGTTTCTAAAGTAAACATCTCCATGACTTCAGAAGAATTAATAGTTTCTGCTTTAGTTTCACCATATGTGATAGCAAGTAAAGGTTTCTTTTTATTTAGCCAATACCTTGATTCACTAACCTTATAAAGATTATCAATACTATTGACAGTGGCATTATTGCTCCACGACTGTGCCTTTAAACAATACTTATACGCGAGATATTTTCTTCTAATGTACAATGGAGGAATACCTACTTCACTTTCCATAACGTGTATGGGTGTACTACGTATAAATCCACCTATAATTCTAAGAGCTTGATTTTGTATTCTGTCTAGCTTAAAGAGATATGTTTTAGCAGAGTTATCATATAAATAACATCCGAAATCTATTCTGCTACGTATTAAAGCAATGTATATTCTACGTAAATGCTTGGGATGGACACCCCAGCCTGATCCAGCTAAAATTTTAAGAATATTTAGATATTTTGTTGCTCTCTCACTTATCTCATTTATGTGTTTCGCCCACCTTAAAGATTTATCTAACCAGACACCCAGATATCTTATGTTATTAACAGCTGGCACAAATTGACCATGAATTTTAATATTAAATTGTTGAGTTTTCCGCTGTTTTGTAAATAAACAAATTTTAGTTTTGCTAGCAGATGGTTCTAAGCCAATGAGTCTCAATTTTTCCACTACTATATTAATAGCGCATTGTATTTTGAAAATTTGTTCCTGCCAATTATTTCCTCGTATGTATAACGCAAAATCATCTGCATATTGGCATATCATTACATTCGGAACAATAGTTCGTGTAATTTCTCGCGTCACAATATTAAATATCAGTGGTGAAATTGGGTCTCCTTGAGCTAAGCCCATGTTAGTCCACCTCACAATATCTGAATCTTCCTCATTATCACCTGCAATCTTTAAGTACCTTTCACTTAAGTAGTACCATAGATATCTACAAAATTTAGATCCAACACCGATTTTATCGAGAGCTTTAATAGCTTCGTTAACAGAAATATTATTATACGCTCCTTCAATATCCAGAAAGCATGCCAAAGTAGATTGATTGTTAGAAAATCCTTCTTGGATATGTGAAGTTATCAGTGCAAGACAGTCTAAGCAAGATTGACTTCTTCTAAAACCAGAGGTGTATTGAGATAGAAGTTGATTTTTCTCAACAAACCACTCGATGCGCTTAGTTATCATAGTATGAAATATTTTACAAATGCAAGAAATAAGTGCAATAGGTCTTAAACTGTTAGATATAGAACCATTAATACCTGGTTTTGGGATTGGAATAATTTTTATATCTCTCCATTGATCTGGTATTTGACCAGAAATAAAAATATAATTATAAATGTTGAGTAACTCTAATTTAGCACATAAAGGCAAATTAAAGATCATCGAGTATGTCACTGCGTCTTCCCCAGGTGCTGTGTCTTTCTTTTTTAAACAAACATTAAACTCTTGTAAAGAAAAAGCTGATTCCAACATATTATTTCTAGACTTTAATTCGGGCATCGACGATAATGCGTAATCAGGTGCTAACTTATGAAGTAATTCTAGTTTTTGTAAATTCGACGCATAAAATTGACGTTTTTTGTACCCTTTTACCCATCGCATTTTATCCCACATAATAGGTGCTGACGTCTCCTCACATATACTATTACACATATTTTGCCAATCAAGTGATTTATAATGAGATATTAATTTTTTGCTTTCTTGAATTTTGTTTTCTAATTTATTGAGATTATCGGGAGTTGGATTACGACGGAAATTACTTAACGCTAACCTACGCTGGGCAACAGCCTCCGATATGGGTGTACACCAATAAGATTGTGGCTTGAACTTAGACTTTGGATTGGTACAAATTTTAACCATCGGAATATGTTTATTAGCAGCATCATTTATTTTGTTGATAAATGTATTATAACTTTCTTGGACATTCTGAATACTATTTGTAGGAGAATTAAATGATACTTGGAGTGTTTCACGATAAGAATCCCAGTCTGCCTCTTTAAAATTACGCTTTTTGACTAATTGCAACTTTTCTGAATAATTAACTGTGAATTTAATTACTAAATGATCACTACTTAGGTTTTCTTTAGTAACGTGCCATTTAAAATTGATTGATATATCCGTAGAGACAAATGTTATATCTGGTGATGATTCTTGCAAATTATTCTGATTTAATTTAATCCTAGTAGCATCACCATCATTAATTGAAATCAAACCGGAATCAAGACAAGCATCCTGTAACTGGTTACCTCTAACGTCACATTTATTGGCCCAATTAGTGTGATGACCGTTAAAATCACCGGCAACTAGACTCTTTTTCCCGAATTTTGAGAAGATTCCATCCCAATCAGCCTGAGTAGTGCGAACAGATGATGGACAATAAACAGAAACAATATTCTCTAAATTATTACAATTAAGAACCTTAATATACACTATTTCTATTCCTTTGTTACTAACATCTATATTACAAATTCTAGCTTTTATACTTTTATGCACTATTATCGCTACACCACCATACCCATCGAATCGGTCTTTCCTAAATATATTATATCCACTGATGCTAATATCACACTCTTCATTCAACCAAGTTTCACTCAAAATTGCAATATGTATCTTTTCTTGATCCAAAAATGCTTTAAAAACCGTTAATTTTGGATTCAAACTCTGACAATTCCATTGAATTATATTTAACTTGCGCTTCTTGTCCTTACTATACATTATAAAATATATTAAAGATGTTATTCAAAATGTCATTGCCCTTAATGAAATCAAATACTACCATTTTAATTTCCTCCATAATAACTTTAAAAATCAATTTAATTTTATTCTCAAAACTTGTTTGTGAGAAACAAACCTCTTTAATTTTGAATAACAACCTTGCAAAATCAAATCTTCTACGTCTTTTCTCCTGATCTTTATGCTCTCCTTGTTGTCTTCCTCTTTCAATATTTTCAGTCATAAACTCATCATCATAAACTATTGTTTCTTCTATTTTAGGACTTTTTTTCTTCCTTCTTTTTACTTTATGTGTCCCGGTTAATTCCGTTTCAATGTTCTCCTCTTCCTTTTCACTATTTGTTGACATCTCTTTATTTTCATCATGAATTTCAGCTTCAGTAACTAAAACATCTCTGTATGTCCTATTAGAATTTCTTTCATTATAATTAACGTTCTGATTTTTAGTTGCATCATTTACCATATCACTCTTATCACGCTGTAGTCTATCACTTGGATTCCTTTTATTGTAGTAAATAAGTAGGGCCTTTCTATATGTACAGTTTTCCTGACACATAATCTTTCTAATTTCCTTCTCTTTGTGAAATACAGGACAGGCCATCCTATCAAGGGCCATATGATTTCCATTACAGTTAACGCAAGTAAATAACTTTGTCTCACAATTAGAGTGCTGTTTTCCACATTTTGGGCATAATACCTTCTTTCCTGGACAGAATTTTTTAGAATGACCATAGCGCCAACAAGAGGAGCACTGTGTGACAGGGAATGTGAACGGTTCTACCTTAAATCTGCACCCGTATATTAGTATATACGAGGGTAAGATAGAACTCTTAAAACACACCCTAACTGATTCACTCTCTACCCAGTCACCACTTTCTTTAAATCTCTTTAACCTTTTAATAGATAATATTTCATATTCGCTTTCGAAACTTTCTGTCATTTCTTCTTCTTTGACATCTAAATCAATATTTCTTACTATACCAAATATAATTTGCAACTCCTCTGTTAATTGACACCTATAATCTGAGTCAGCAAACCTTTTATTTGTAAGAAGCTTATTAGCATTTTCTTTGTCTCCAAACTCTATCAAAACTTTGTACGGACTCTTATATTTAACATTCAAAATGCTTTGTATATTTTCTGATCGTAATAGTTTTGCTAGTGTCATTTGTTTAGGCAAAATTTCCTTAGATGTAACACTCACCTCTATTTTTTCGTTTTCTTGTGTTTGTTTCAACATTTCAATATCATCGTTGAGATCACTACTACTTGCCCTGCGTAAAGCCAAGCGTTTGGTTTTCCGCCGCGTCACCGTCATAAACCCATCTTCTTCGATACTTCCGCCACTGCTAACGTGTAATCTTTTCTCTGGCTGCCTGCTCTCACATTGAACACTTTCGTCAAATACATTTACACACGAAATATTTCGATCGCATTGAATTTCCTTACTTATTTCACTCATATTCACATATTATAAATTTTTTGAAGGTAGGCGAAAAAAATGTACCAATTACTGAGTAAGCGTCCGCTCCAAAACAGCGCGTTCGCACGAATGTACAGTCTATTTGGAGAGAGGTTACCATTATACGTAAACAATTATGGCGTCAGATCACGTGATTATATTTTCACTGTACTAGTGATGCGAAACATTGGCAGACAAGTTGAGAATGAACGATTGATTGAATGAATACATTCTTAAATCGATTACCAATACTATTTAATATGATATTCTTCTGAATTGTGATGTTGGAAACGATATTATTAAGACCTTTCAATACGGATCCTATAATTTTAAATATTCAAATTTGTAGCTAACTGTAAATGTTACATAAAATATTATGTTTGAATTAATTTTAATTTATTACATAATATTAAATTTATAAATGGTTTTTCCTTACAATAATTTATTTTTATTATTATTTATATTATACTATTATTTTTATTATATTTGTTATTACAATCCTTCTCCTATTATGATTGTAGAAATCATGAGGTTACGACTTAGAATATGGGTGTTACAGTTCATAAATTACTAGCTGATGCCCGCGACTTCGTCTGCGTGAACTTAGCCTTTAAAATGCCTTGGGAACTCTGAAAATGTAGCCTGTCACTCTCCAGGTCCTCAACTATAGGTACCCCTGCAAAAAATCACGTCGATCCGTAGCTCTGTTTGGGCGTGATTGAAGGACAAACCAACGCACTTTCGCAGTTATAATATTTCACCATATAAAGTGTAAGTGCATATAGTCAACGTGGTTTTTAGGGTTCCGTACCCAAAGGGTGCCAACGGGACCCTATAACTAAGCCTCCGCTGTCCGTCCGTCCGTCTGTCAGCGGCCTGTATCTCGTAAACCGTAATAGATTGACAGTTGAAATTTTCACATATTTTGTATTTCTATTGCTGCTATAACAACAAATAATAAAAATTAATTTAATTTTTTGTAACGAAACCCTAAAAGAGTGAGGACCGACTCGCACTTGGCCGATTTTTTTTACACAGGTAAAGTTAAGGACCTGCAAAATAACACAGGCTACTTTTTGTCCCGGGAGCATACATTTAAACGCCCGCGCCACTACAAAGTATATAATTTATTGTAGATTTTTTAAAAAACGCTCGACTGATTTCTTTAAAATTTAAATGGGACCACCTGGGAAGCCACCCTTTGAAACAAAAAAAAAATCCAAATCGGTTCAGGCGTCTTCGAGTAATCGGTGCACATACATAAAAAAAGATTCCGTTGAATTGAGATCCTCCTCCTCTTTAGAAGTCGGTTAAAGTAATAATAAAAATAATTCAAATTTAACGAAGTTATGTAGTATAACAGTCAAAATAGTTCAACCCCTATCTCAGAGAACATACATCCATCCATCCGTATACGACATCTATACAAACATACATCCGTATACATCCATCCTCACAAACTTTCACATTAATAATATTAGTGGGATAATATGAGTAATAATAAGTAGGATAGGATATAGTTAATGTATTTATTGATAGTAGGAGGAGATACATACATATACATGCATGCATATGTATGCATGCATGCATGCATGCATGCATGCATGCATACATACATACATACATACATACATACATACATACATACATACATACATACATACATACATACATACATACATACATACATACATACATACATACATACATACATACATACATACATACATACATACATACATACATACATACATACATACATACATACATACATACATACATACATACATACATACATACATACATACATACATACATACATACATACATACATACATACATACATACATACATACATACATACATACATACATACATACATACATACATACATACATACATACATACATACATACATACATACATACATACATACATACATACATACATACATACATGCATGCATGCATGCATGCATGCATGCATATTGGCGCATGATTGAAGGATAAATATGTGAAAAGAAGCATACTAATATCCCGCAGGAACCGTTTGTTTTCCAGGGATAAAAGTAGCCTTTGTCACTCTTCAGGCCCTTAACTTTACCTGTGCTAAAAAATAATCTAAAACTTCAATCTAAAACTCCGTTGGCGCATAATTGAAGGATAAGTATGTGAAAAGTAACATACGAATATCCCGCGGGAACTGTTTGTTTTCCCGGGATAAAAAGTAGCCTTTTCACTTTTCAGGTCCTCAACTATGCCTATCAAAAAAACCACTTCAATCTGTAACTTCGTTGGCGCATAATTGAAGGATTAATATGTGAAAAGTAGCATATGAATATCCCGCGGGAACTGTTTGTTTTCCTGGGCTTTTCAAGTCCTCAACTATGCCTATCCAATAAACCACGTCAATCTGTAACTCCGTTGGCGCCTTATTTAAGGATAAATATGTGAAAAGTAGAACACTAATATCCCGCGGGAACTGTTTGCTTTCCCAGGATAAAAAGTAGCCTTTGTCACTTTTCAAGTCGTAAACTATGCCTCTCCAAAAAACGACGTCAATCTGTAACTCCGTTGGCGCATATTTGAAAGATAAATGTGTGAAAAGTAGTATACTAATATCCCGCAGGAACCGTTTGTTTTCCCGAGATAAAAAGTAGCCTTTGTCATTTTTCAGGCTCTTAACTTTACCTGTGCAAAAAAATCACGTTATTCTAAGACTCCATTGCGCGTATTTTGAAGGACAAATGCGTAAAAAATAGCGATGCTATCCCGCAGGAACTGTTTGCTTTTCCGGGATGAAAAGTAGCCTATGTGCTATTCCAGACTATAATCTATGTCTGTGCCAAATTTCAGCAAAATCGGTTCATTCGTTGTCGCGTTAAAGAGTAACAAACATCCATCCATCCATCCAAACATCCTCACAAACTTTCGCATTTATAATATTAATAGGATAGGAAATAAAATAGGATTGTGTTCACAACATAATTTTTTTTCATAATAAGAAAGGAAGTGACAATGTTTTTATTTTACAAGAATAATTTAGCACAGAGAAGTAAAAAATTACTAACTATAAATTATTTAACAACTTGAAATATGCTCAAAGTTTATATATTTTTTTTGATGAATAGACATAAATATGGTTAAGTTGTATGATGAAGTAACAGTGAAATTATGGTTTACATAGGTATAAAAATTCATTTTAATATACAATATATATATTGACATGGACATTATTTACCTTATTATTAGATTTTTTATATTAGATTATTTTTATAACATTATTTACCTTTTAAGTATTTTATGTTTTAAGTATGCTAATGGTAGAGAAATTTTTAAATATACTAAGTTTACTATGTAAAAAAGTTTGGAAATAAAAAGAGATTTATTTATTTATACTTAAAATTTATTAGGCAGAAACAATTGGCAGTATTCTTCCCCATTGATGGCACAAAGCCAAAAATTATGTAACTTTATTTGATAATCGCTTTAAATAGATCATGCACATGGGATTAAATTTTTTTTTTTTTACATAGGTCTATGGGATATCGTTTAAAACGTTTTTAGCAAAGATATATATTCTTATATTCTTTATACAATATTCTAATATTCTTTAGATTTAAGTTCCTAATCAGGTGTTTTTCGCTACAACGCCTGTATGATTTAAGTTTTTTAGATCGCTCGGGAGCAGTTTGTCACTGAAATCAGTTAATTGTTCATGGCGTAACAAACATACATATTTATAATATCACTATAATTTTTATGTACAAGACTGGAATAGAAAAATAATTACACGACTTGCGCAAATCCAAATCCAAATCTTGCGCAAAAACGAATTCCTTGAAGAATAGCAAATAGTCGTCACTCCAAGGTATAACACAGTCCAATCGCAGAGCAAACAAAAATCCGTTAAACAAGCCAAGTCGTCGAAAACAAAAACTAAAGAACACCAGAGAACACCCGAAACGTCAAACATCAAGAGAAGCAGCGAAACGAATGACGTAATACAATTTGATTTTTGGCGCTGGCTTCCGACTGGTTGCAGCGATTTGCGACTGTGAATGATGCCAGTCGAATTATATTCGAACTGATCGAATGATTTACCATGATTAGTAACTACTTTAAACTACTTGACAATTTTGAAATAGATTTATAAACTTAAAGAATCAGGTTAACATTCCAATCGTACAATTGAAACCATTAGTTAAAGTCTCCACTTCTTTTCCGAGAATCCGAGTCGTGAATAATGTAGTAGGCATGTAGGCATTTCGACTAGCCTGAAACCTGGCGAAAGATTCCCAGTCGCGCTGAACAACGCAGTCGAAACATGATGAGTAATTAAAATACTAATAAGTAGTCGTCATTCGATTATGAGCATTAATATAATACTAATGTTCAATTCGAAAATGTGTACATTAGTAGTTGTAAATTATTTGAATAGTCAGATCATTCGCAGTCACGCATCGCTAACCGGTTGCCATTTGCCTTAATACACGGATCTACGAGCGTAATAAATACGACTTCCGATTTTACAATCGACTAAGCTCGTTCTTATCATTCACTCTATGGTTCACGTTTTATTTCCAGCACTAGGGATTATTTCTATTTCATATGTCAAACACAAACTAGGCTATTAGTCTGTGTTTTTTTTTTCCGATGGTGACTAGATTAATGCTAAAATAATATCGTAAACTGCATAATTTGAATTACATTTGTGTTTATTATAAACTTAAAAATGTTTTGCTTCGGGAATTAAAACGTTTGTGAGTGA
This sequence comes from Oeneis ivallda, assembly GCA_029955525.1. Lineage (NCBI taxonomy): Eukaryota > Metazoa > Arthropoda > Insecta > Lepidoptera > Nymphalidae > Oeneis > Oeneis ivallda. The sequence continues at coordinate 15,966,495 of JARPMR010000024.1, read as the reverse complement.
TTTATAGCGCGAACAGTGAAAATAGTGTTAGCAAAACTGAAATGTCCTGTCCGGTATGTTTTGTTTACATTTAATGGTAACCTCTCCCCAAATAGACTTGTACAGTGTGTTGCCAGTGATGACTTATGGATCCGAGACATGTTATAAGAAGGCTCAGGGTCACTCAGCGAGCGATGGAGAGAGCTATGCTTGGGGTATCCCTGCGAGATCAAATCAGAAATGAGGAGATCCGCAGGAGAACCAAAATCACCGACATAGTCCAGCGAGTCGCGAAGCTGAAGTGGAAATGGGCGGGGAACATGGTTCGAAGAGCTGATGGTCATTGGGGTCCCAAGGTGCTGGAGTGGCGACCCCGCACCGGAAAGCGCAGTGTTGGCAGACCCCCCACTAGGTGGACCGACGACATCAAACGAGTCGCAGGGAGCCGCTGGATTCAGGCGGCGCAAGACCGAAGACTGTGGAGGTCCATGCAGGAGACCTATGTCCAGCAGTGGACATCTAAAGGTTGATAATGATGATGATGATGATTGTATACCCTGGACACCAGTAAACCGTGAACAAACACCTTACCTGATATATCCTTGCAGTGGCCAGTCGCATCCCGCACTGCGCAGAGCAGTACTTGGAGCCGTACTGCGCCGCGCGCACGCACTGCGGCCCGTAACACTGCCGCGGCTCCACGGTCTGCAAGTGGGATATGGACTCCTCTGGTTCGTACACTTCGCGCTCGTGGTGCTTCTTCTTTATACGGTTGCTACTGTGGAAAGAAAAACAGTCTTACTCTATATATTACGTGTGTATATTAAAAATTTATACCCCCAATACATGAAATTTAAAAATTCAAAACGCAAAATTATTTATTTCACGTAGGCCAACCTGTGGCTCTTATGACAAGTCATGATTCTACCACCGGTTCGTAAAGCGGATTCTGCTGAGAAGAGCTGGCAAGAAACTCAGCAGTTGCTCTTTTCAAAATAATCATTTTACAATATTACTATGAAGCTATTACATTGTAATAAGTTTTTTATACTATCTTGTGGGCAGCTGGATGCCAAGCCGATTAAACCTATGCAACTTTGTTAGAATAAAATATAATATTTCCACAATGAGGGGAAGTTCCAAAAAAAAAAAAAAGAAAAGTACTACAATTCAATTCATGTTAAGACGGGCAGACACAAAGTAGCTCCATTCCCGTAGGCACCCGGCACCCGTTCACGAGCATGTTTACGGTTGGTAACCAACATCCTTATCTTACTCCATCCAATTATTCAATTATTAAATTAACTGAACATTAATTAATCAATTAACGAGCTTCCAATTTTGTTGGATGTTCGTTGGGCAGGCAAGCTGAAGCTTACAGCTGAGAATGGTGACCCAGGACCATAAACCCTGGAGAGAGTAATTAGAGGCCTTTGCTGAGTGGCGCTCAGTGCTTAAGGATTTTTTAAATAAACTTATTCAGAAAAGACTGAACTGTAAGGCTATTTTTATTTTATTTTATATTTGAGAGCCTCATTATTTCAATCGTTCATGGTGCAGACTGAAAACCAAAAGGTTTCTGGTACAAATCCTACCTGTTTCACATTGTCATAAAAATAGGATTACTATTTTAAAATTATAGTTTGAGGGGAAAGGGGAATATTAGTAACTAGCTGATGCCCACGACTTCGTCCGCGTGGATTTAGTTTTTGAAATTCCTTGGTAACTCTTTGATTTTCCGGGATAAAAGGTAGCCTATGTCACTCTCCAGGTCCTCAACTACACCCATGCAAAAAAATCACATCGATCCGTAGCCCTGTTGCGGCGTGATTGAAGGACAAACAAACACACTTTCGCATTTATAATATTAGTAAGGATGTTCAGCTCAATCTCTTCATAGTAAGCTATTTAAGTAGCTACTAGAATATCTATATATATAAAAGAAAGTGGTGTTAGTTACACTATTTATAACTCAAGAACAGATGAACCGATTTGGCTGAAAATTGGTGGAGAGGTAGCTTAGAACCAGGAGACGGACATAGGATACTTTTTATCCCGTTCGACCGCGTTTCCGTCATGTCACTATAAAACGTGGTATAACAAAAACGCATCTGACATGAAATAACAAAACGCAAATGACAGTGGAATAACAAAACGTAAATGACAGCTAAACGTAATTTTGTCTTTGGTTAAGTATGGTAAAAAATTTGACAATTATAAAAAGTGTTAAGTATAATAAAGCATTACTGATATTATAAATGCGAAAGTGTGTTTGTTTGTTGGTTTTTCCTTCAATCACGTCGCAACAGAACAGCGGATTGATGCGATTTTTTGCATGGGTATAGTAATGGATGTACTAGTGGTTCCTCAGACCGGGAGAGCTACTTTTTATCTCGGATAATGAAAGAGTTCCCGCGGGATTTTTAAAAACTAAATCCATGCAGACGAAGTCGCGGGCATCAGCTAGTGAGTTTATAAAAAAAACCTGGAAAACAAAAATGATTTAGTGCCAATTTCACCAATGTCGAGTGACGTTTAACCAAGGGCGTTCTGACAGTTTTTGTATAGAAATATGTACAAAATAGCAAATTTAGGCTTGGATAAGACTTATTTTACGTTGATGAAATCGGCCCTTAGTTACCTTGATAACCTAGATGCCTTCTTGCTCTTGATGCATAATCTTTGACGACATCTCTGCTTCAGCTTATTGCTGCCACCATATTTGAACATGTCCTCACATGCATCGCAGCTGCATTAAAAAAAAAAATGATTACCGCTATGTCAAAACTCCAGTTATAAAAATAATCATGAGTTCAAAATGAGGATTTTAGTGTCTGAAAATATTTGTTTTTACCCTACTTTAATCCTATATTATCTTACAATGTCAATTTTGTAATTGTATTTGTGGAGGGGACGCCTGCTAACGCCAGGCGGGTGATCAGTCCTGTGTCGGAACTATTCCACCCAATTCCCCGTGTTTGGACACAGGTTACTGGTGCCCAGGCAGCCTACCCCCCTCAAACCTACCTGTAGCTTTCGTAAACCTAACGATGTCTCCTATTGAAAGGTTTGTTAGGTCTTCTTCACTTAATATATCCTTACCTTGCATTTCCCATCTTACCAATGAGTACATAGGGCACTCAGCTATAAAGTGTAAGCTGGTCTCTTCCTCACCACGCTCTGGACAGGATGGGTCTTCTTGAATTCTCATTATTGTGAGATGTCTATTTAGCAGACAGTGTCCCGTTGCTATTCCTATTACCAATGCAATATTGTTCCTACTTTGTGACATAATTTGTCTTGTCTTCTTTTTATCGAATGATTTCAGGAACAATTACGATTGTCTATATTGAATCGAGTTGTTCCACCTCGAGTTTGATTCTCTTTCTACGATTCCCTCTATCTTACAATGTCAATAGTAAGTGCTATGAATTTAGCAGTCTATATACTTATGAAAGTATTGTATTTACGTATGGTCCACTTTAGCCTATAGAAACTACTGAGCCAATTTTGATGAACAATATCAATTGATTTATTATAATAGAACTTGATACCAATTGTCTTAAAGTTATTCCATTGATCGTATTCATATTCAATGACATTAGCGTCAAAGTAAAATAATCCTTGATTGTATTAATTTAAAGTCACAAATTCAATACAACCGATTTTAACATGGAGTGCTATGGAGTGTATCGTACATATGTAAACATATAAGAATGTATTAATGCAATGAAATTGAGCTATAATTGTATTATGCTGTTATGGTTTATTTTACTTTGACACTAATGTCATTGAGTATGATTACGATCAATGGAATAACATTAGACAATCGCATCTTTGCTGACATCGGCTACATTAATCTATGAACATAAGCAAAATGACTGATGTCACATCCAATTTTTATAGTCTACACTTTTATCAGTGCAGTGATAGCCTAGTACCACCTCTGACTTTTCGGCGTCAAGTGCGTTTAAGCAATTAAATATCAATTGCTTCAACGGTGAAGGAAAACATTGTGAGGAAACCTGCACATCTGAGAGTTCTTCATAATGTTCTCGAAGGTGTGTGAAGTACGCCAATTTGCAATGGGCCAGCGTGGTGGACTATGGCCTATAACCCTTCTCTGAGAGGAGACCTACGCTCAGTAGTCAGCCATTGATGGGTTGCTAATGATGATGATGATGATGATGACACTTTTATCTTGTTATAAAACAAATTGGGATCGTCAGATGAACTTACTGTCCACAATCATGTATCTGCAAACATCCAGGACAGTCGCCACAGCCATCTTTAGCTGGTCTCTTTGATGATTTATTCTCAGAATGATCTTTCTCCTTACGCTTTTTCTTTCTATCATCTCTACCTACAAAGAAAGCACTATATAATTAAATATAAAAAAATATTTTTAAAAAACCGACTTCATATGCCCGTGTCACTACAAAGTATATAATTTATTGTTGATTTTTAAAAAACTGCTTGACCAATGATACTTGATTTTGATAAAATTTAAATGGGACCACCTGGGAAGTATACCCTTTCAAACAAAAAAAGAATTTTCCAAATTGGTTCAGGTGTCTTTGAGTAATCAGTGAACATACATAAAAAAAAATCTGACCAATTGAGAACCTCCTCCTTTTTGGAATTCAGTTAAAAATTAGTACCTTTTTTAGTGTTTACCAAACATCATAATGTGAATAGCTCCAAAGTTGCAATTCACTATAAAATATTAGTTGATTAAAAAAGATTCCAATGAATTGAAAACCTCCTCATTTTTGAAGTCAGTTAACAATTTATGGCAATGTTTTGGTTAGATGCTCCCATAGATAAGCACTGAATATATTAAGTGGTAGATGCATCAACTATTCAAAAGTACTTGTAAAAGTTTATTTGAATAAAAAATATTTCTATTCTATTCTATTAACCAACTATATTTTACATTAGATCTTACAACTTTGTTTGGTAAGAACTGCATTGCGAGACATGCATTTTTGTACATGTTGTGTTTTTGATGGGATCAATTTGTTGGATGTACCTGAGTCTCCATCATTTTCTCTCTTCTGTGGTCTAAACCTTGTTTTGAGGCTAGGATCCTCTTCTCTGCAGCGGTCGCAGAAGTAGTTCTTAATATATTTGGCCTCTCTTTCTGATATATTAATACAATCTCCATGGTACCACTCTTCGCAAGAGTCACAAGCTCTAAAAATAATATCCATACTGTACCATACTATTAAAGCAAATATGAAAGTGACTGTCAGTTTTTTAGTTAGCCTAGAAGTTGCCTGCCCGACAATGGGTTGAGAATTGAGATTGTGGTTGCCACAAAATGAGATTTCAAGAAATAGCTGTTACTATGTGATAATAATTTTGTTTAAGAATTTATTATGAAAACTTACACAATAATAAACTCGCACAATAATAAAAAACTTACATTAATGAGGGAGCCAAAACTATTAGCATCTATTCTATTCATATCTTCTTTTTCTTCATCAACCGATAGATGTCCACTGCTGGACAAAGGTCTCTTGCATGGACTTCCACAGGCCTCAGTCTTGCGCTGCCTGGATCCAGCTGCTCCCTGCGACTCGTTTGATGTCGTCGGCCCACCTGGTGGGGGTCTGCCAACACTGCGCTCCCGGTGCGAGGTCGCCTCTCCAGCACCTTGGGACCCCAACGACCATCAGCTCTTCGAAACTATTTCATTCTAATTTCAACTAATTCATATAATCTGCATAATTTTATTGGAATTGCTACAGATCCTAGTCACAAGGGATAAAACGCGTTTCTTGTTAAGGCTGAAAAGCTATCACCAGCTTCTGTGAACAAACCTGATATTCAAGGAAAGTTACTTACATCATAAAACGTGAGCTATCGGATGAACGGCAAATACAGTAAGCCTGGCCTGCTTGATTCAATAATGAGGTGATCTTCGACTGCCGCTCAGGCAGATCAAACTGCTTAGCAATATCTGCTTTCTAAAACACGAAAGCCAACTTGAGAAAAATTGAAATCATAAAACGCCAACATTTTTTTTAATTGCCTTTTACTCACGCTCTGTTTGGATTTTTTATCCCCCATTTTGTAGGACATTGTTGTTCAGTAGTTGGAAATACGGCTTCTATTTTCTAAGGATATTTGATAGGCAGGTGATCAAATTAAAAAACACAAAATCATCACAAAATCGGCAAAATGTTTGTTGCAATGCAAAAGCCACAGATTAGAGGATACTACGTGCAAAAGCCTTACGCCACAGACAAATAAATAACTAGAGAACAAAGAGTATATAAACACTATTACTACAATACTACTAACGTAGTGTTTATATACTCTTTGGGCACTGTTAAAGAACATCAGCACGATCATTGCAGAAAACAGACGGAAAACCGTCGGAAAACAGACCATTTTGGTCTCAGACCACCAATAACCGGCCATAGTAAGGTATCAAAAAGTATGTGGTATATTATCATGGAACTATAATCCCTAGTTCCATGTATATTATGAAAGGTCTACGACGTAGGTCTACGATCAATTCACGAAGCTCTAAAAGTTGAGAATTCAATTCAATTCATTTCCCAAGAATGGCTTTGTTTCCCCAGTGTCTCGTTGAGAGCAAACACCTTATAACACAGAATACTTTTGTTTAGGATACCACAGCACCATCAACTGACACTTGACAGAAATGTGACAGCAATCGTTTGGTTCAATACCTAATCTGTGGTTTGGTTACCATAGCAACACCTTGTTTATTTGCGTTTATTTGTGATCATTTGTGATGTGATTTAGATTGCTTTTAGGATAAAATATAAAAATACTAAAGAGGCGTTTTACAATTCAATTGGCAATAATGGATAACGAAGATACACCTCAAATAATAACCCATATAGAGCACAATCTGAATCACTGTTTATTTGATTGCAAGTGGGTTCCGTGTTCGGCAAAGTTTGTTGTTATTGGTTCTTTGCCGAAAGGGACCGGCACTTTAGAAATATTTGAAATTACTTCTGGAGAACTTCGGAAAGTGAAGGAAATCGAGAGACCTGTTTCGTTTAAATGTGGAACTTTTGGTGCAAGCAGTGATGTGGAAAGACGTCTCGCTACAGGCGACTTTAAGGGTGCCTTAGAAATTTGGTAGGTTTTATTTTTTCTGCATATTTATCAGGCGGGAGCCGCTTTTTAGACCGCTCCCGCCACAGTCTTTTCCGTTATGACTATTCTTTTTGAAAAACACTATCGCACTGGAAATTCTTACTGGCGAAGATAAAAAGGCTTCAGTGAGAGCTGAGTTCTGCCACACGTTCTGCTTAGCTTCATTTATGATTTTTATAAGCTGTAGGACTACCAATTATTTAATTTTGCAACAAAGACAAAATTAATTTAGTTTGTTGACCAATTTATGATTTTGCAAACAAACCACATAGCCATATTTGTAGACACAAAACATGTTATGCTAAGAAAATCTTAATATCCTGTTAACTGTTAAATGATAGCCAGATTCGTTCCTTATACCGCCATAATTATTATATTTGTTCTGTTGTTCTCTCAGGGATTTAGAGAAAAGTTGTCAGGTGTATATTACCAAAGAGCATACAGATATTATTAATTCAATTGACGGAATGGGTGGGAACATTGTTAATTGTGGAGCTCCAGAAATTGTCACTGGGAGTAGAGACGGTGAGGATGATAGTAAATAAGTTAAAATATGATTTTATTTTAATTGTTTCACAGGTTTTCATTTTTAGTAGAATATGGAGGAATTGACCATGAATAGATCATGGCGATCTATTGGTCGCCATGATCGTAGAACAACGACAGATGTGCATTTTACTAATTTAAATAAATTAAAAATAAAATTAAATAAGTAATAAAATACCTGGGACATACAGTCCAGCTAGGTAGACCCAATTTCGAGAAAGAGATTAACCGCCGAATCCAACTCGGCTGGGCAGCGTTCGGGAAGCTCCGAGATGTCTTCTCGTCAAAAATTCCTCAGTGCCTGAAGACTAAAGTCTTCGAACCGTGCGTGTTGCCAGTGATGACTTACGGATCCGAGACATGGTCGCTAACTATGGGCCTCATAGGAAGGCTCAGGGTCACTCAGCGAGCGATGGAGAGAGCTATGCTCGGTATATCCCTGCGAGATCAAATCAGAAATGAGGAGATCCGTAGGAGAACCAAAGTCACCGACATAGCTCAGCGAGTCGCGAAACTGAAGTGGAAATGGGCGGGGCACATAGTTCCAAGAGCTGATGGTCGTTGGGGTCCCAAGGTGCTGGAGTGGCGACCCCGTACCGGGAAGCGCAGTGTTGGCAGACCCCCCACCAGGTGGACCGACGACATCAAACGAGTCGCAGGGAGCCGCTGGCTGCAAGTTCGCAAGACCGAAGCCTGTGGAAGTCCATGCAGGAGACCTTTGTCCAGCAGTGGACGTCTATAGGTTGATATAGAAGAAGAAAGAGAAGAATAAGAAAATGAGAAAAATCAAAAAAAAACATCACATTGTGAAATTTCATTGCTACAGATTTTTTGTTTAGAAAGTTATGACAAAAAAGTCTGAAATTATTTCAAATGTCTTTAAGTTAGTATAAGCCGTGCCTATAAATCTTCTGCTGGGGGGTTATAAAATGCAGATCTGTCGTTGTTCCAAGATCATGACGAGGTATTCTGTTGTAAAAAAATACAGGCACAGTAAAAGTGTGGGACCCGCGTCAAAGAGGCAAACCTGTGGCCAACATGCAACCGGCGCAAGGCGAGACAAGACGCGACTGTTGGGCGGTGGCCTTCGGTAACTCATTCAATGATGCGGAGAGAATCGTCGTGGCTGGCTATGATAATGGAGATCTGAAGATGTTTGATTTGCGCACTATGTCGCTTAGATGGGAGTGTAATTTGAAAAATGGGGTATGCTCGTGTATTTCTAGTGTCTACCTAAATTATTATATTTCTACAGTGCAGGCAGGGTGCAAGCCACACTGTTATGTGAACTCACTTTTTTTTTTAGCTTAGCCCATGTAGCTTTAGTTTCTTTTTATTATTCATCTGGGTAGAGTTATAACTCTAAGTTAATTTCTATTCTAAGTTGTTGATTAACTCTAGCTAGCGATCCAGCTGAGTGACATTAATCATCATCATCTCAAGTCCCATCACCGGCCCTCTATTGAGCATTTGAATGACTGACCACTGTTTGTTTACATTCTTTTTGACGACACATTTGGTTCGATCCAACGGCATGCGTTTTGCACATTTTGAATATTCCGCGCATAATTTCATTTTTTTTAAAAGGCTAGTGCAGTGATAGCCTAGTGGTTAGGACTGTGGTCTCCTATTAGGGAGGTCGCAGGTTTGATCCCGGGTACGCACCTCTGACTTTTCGGAGTCAAGTGCGTTTAAGCAATTAAATATCACTTGCTTCAACGGTGAAGGAAAACATCGTGAGGAAACCTGCACACCTGAGAGTTTTCATAATGTTCTTGAAGGTGTGTGAAGTCCGCCAATTCGCATTGGACCAGCGTGGTGGACTATGGCATTCTATGAGAGGAGACCTGCGCTCAGTAGTGAGCCGTTTATGGGTTGCTAATGATGATAGTTGGCTTAGATTTGTTATCACATTCATAATGTTATGGCCAATATAAACTACTATTCACTATTGTATTGCGAAAAGTGACATCTTGCAGCGTAACGTGTGGGCATAAAATACCTACCTGTATTTTCGCATCAACACCACATGTATTTCCTTCTCTGTTTTAGGTTTGCTTCGCTGAATTCGACCGTAAAGATATACCAATGAATAAACTAGTAGCTACAACACTAGAAGGCAAATTCCACGTGTTTGATGTAAGGACACAAAATCCATCGAAAGGGTTTGCTCAGGTAGGTATCTACTTAATTAAAAAAAAATATTACTTACTCTACACTTACCTACTTTAAGTTTTGTTAAAGTCGTATTTCGTCGTTATTTGCTGTCGTGACACTCGTGAGTGGCAAGTTGTGGCTTGGTACTGAGAAAAGCAATTACCTACTTATCCAAGAAAAGAGCTCGATGGCAGCTTAAAGTCTCTGCCACTTGCCTCTTCGTTATGAACCGTCCATATGATAAAAAACTCGTCAATCGTTGACTTGACGATTTGAACCATGCGACGAGATTCGCCGATTAATAAGAGTACTTTCTTGGACATGGTAAATTGCGCGCGGCCACCTGGTGCTGAACATTCAAAAGTAGCACGGATTAGGTATTTTTATTTTTTTTCCCGATCCTACCTATATAATATGGTAGGTATACGCTCCTCTACCCACCCATACTAATAATAATGAAATCGCTAGTTGAGCAATAAATCTTTGGATTTATTTTTGATTGCCGTCACAGCACGCACACAAATGCGTTGTGATTCTTGGTGGCGCTTTGTAAGTACTTTCAAACGTTTTAAATTTTGGAGCGGCGAGCCATGTTATTGTAGTTAATCTCTACCTATACCTAAAAATTACGGTTAATATTTTGTAACCAAGCAAACCTGATCAATATTTTGCTCCAGGTTTTAGATAATTCTTCAAAGAGCGGCACAATATGGGTGGCGCGACATCTGCCGCAAAATAGAGATGTATTTATCACATGCGCTGGCAACGGCCATGTATCGCTATGGAAATAGTAAGTTTATTATAACCTATACGTTACGAATGATACGAACAGTTGCTCTTTTCAAAATTATCATTTTACAATATTATTTGTAGCTATTTACATTGTAATAAGTTTTTTTATACTATCTTATGGGCAGCTGGATGCCAAGCTGGTTTAACCCATGCAACTTTGTTAGAATAGAATATAATATTTCCACTATGAGGGGAAGTTCCAAAAAAAACGTACAATTCAATTCATGTCAAGACTGGCAGATAGAAAGTAGCCCCATTCCCGCCGGCGGCACCCGTTCACGAGCATGACGCATGATCCAGCCGTTGTTGCTTCGCTCGACCATATTTGAGGGAAAGTAACAACCCGCACCACTTAGGTGGTCTAGGTCCTAGGTGTATTGACCGAGTCCAATATTATTTCAGCGAATATCCGGAGCAAAGGTTCCAGGTGGACGCGCGCGGCGTGGCGACGGGCGTGGCCGGGAAGCTGCAGCGGTTACAGCGCATGGTGATCAGCTCGCAGCCCGTCAACGCGCTGGAGTGGAACCGCGACCACATGGGCCTGGCCGTGGCCACCGCGTACGACCAGCACGTGCGCGTGCTGGTCACCACTAAGCTTAACTTGCTATGAAGAAAACCACGGATGAAACGTTATGATCGTAGAACGACGGATCTGCATTTTACTACCCTCTGGAGTAGTACGGTACAGCGATTTGAAATAATTTAAATAATAAAAAATCTTCACCAGATTTTTTATTAATTAGAAAGTTATGACGAAAACAACGTCGGAAATTGTTTCAAGTGGCAAATGTACTAAGTAAAGTAGTAAAATTAGTGGCAAGTGTAAAGTTAGTAAATAAAATGTAGATCCATCGTTGTTCTACGATTATGACTTAAAAGTTCGTAGTTCAACCAAACCTCACCCGTTGCACTATGTCGTATTGTCGCGCGCACTCTTGACACAAGTTTTAAGCTTAATTTGTTTCATGAACTAGGAAAAAGTTTAAATAAGCGGATAATGTGGGCGACATTGTACCGAATTTTATCTTACGAGTTACGGTTTAGTAAGTTATTCTTGATCTTTAGTTATCGTGAGCCACTGAATAATATTGTATTCCTACCAGTATGTAGTGCAGTATGTGTACGCCGCCAGTATACAGTTCAGAGTCAGTCAAAAGACCAAATACCAAAACCTTTAGCAATGGCAGAAATAAAACAACCCATTAATTTTCTAACTCAAAAGAGCATTTTTATTAACCTAGCACTTATTATAAATAAAATTAAGGCTAGCATTCAGTTCTTATTTAGACTAACGTTAGAACATTTGATTTGTACGCTCAACCAAACTAAGTTCGTCCAAATGATTCCATCTCAATGCGAGTTCGTGCTTCATGGTGAATTTAGTTTGGACTGAGCTTAGGATCATCGACTTAACGTCGCTACTCTCTTAGTATGTTTTTCATGGCTGTATTGCATCGAATCTCAAAAAAAATAATTACCAGACATAAGTGAAAACACGTCATACTCATAGCTACAAATATAAAGTTAACAATTAGCATGTGGTGAGGCGAACCCACAAGATTTTCCTTTTCCCCTGCCCAAAAACGCGAGAAAATAAAAAAAATTATGAAGAAATTAAATTAAATGAAATTAAATAGGGAAAAAATTATGAAGAAATTAATTCCATATAAAAATTATTATTTGCAAATTCGCACGAACCACACTTAGAAGAAATTAAAGAGAGCATGATTTGGCATAATCTTTAAAATTATGTATTACCTACCTATTTCCTGATGCCATAGACAACACTTTAAAAAAAATTTATGAGTAATCTTGGTTGAAAATTGTGGTTGATACAACACAACCCTAAAAAACGTACTTTTGAACCACATTCTAAATAAAATAATGCTAATTATATCGAAACACGTAGTCAACGCAACGCATTTTACAACACAGTGATGAAAGCATAAGTATAGACAGATATTAAGCTACGATGGCTTTTTATTTTTTTATTATTATTATACGCTTTTTCTATTTTATCGGTCCAAATAAGCATCATTGTCTTTTTTTTAATAAATGAACACTAGAAAGAACTTATTTTTTTTTTAATAGTATTGAATGGATTTTGATTGCCTAGTTCTTTGAGTTGATAATCGATACTATTAAGTGCAAGGTTATTTTTATAAGGCTTCGTTTCCACAAGGCAGGGGCGAAAATGCTTTAACTTTTATAGCTGATTACTTTAATCAAATGCTAACCAAGCATGACTTGACTCTACCCGCTAACTTTACTCGCAAATATGTCGGTAACATAACAATGTTGGGAGTGATGTTAGGTTAGGTTAGGTTAGATAAAATACAATTCAGTGTCCTCTTTTACCCTGTTTTAGGTTTCCGCACCGAAATGGTAAAAAGGATCCCTGATATCGATCCCATACGGCTCGGTTAAAAACAAACAAATTGTTTTTCAAACAAATAAGTTATGGTGCGTATTCACCGGTCCATATTTTATGATAAATGCTTTATTACGAGAAAATGAAACTATTTCACACTTTTTTCGCATCACTAGAGAAAATCAATGCTCCAATGACATTAATAATCCATCGTTGTAAGACATCTCGTTATCCACCACTATGTGTCCCTCTAATTATAATCAAAATCCGTCCAAAATAATAAACAAATTTTGTCGACAGCGTAAATCTCTCGCAATATGAGGCGAAGTGCTTATGATATCGGTCGTGAACACAACTATATATTATATTTACAAGCAACGTTAATTTATTAATTTAATCCAAATATATAATATAAAAATGCTAACGGCTGAGTCAAACTTTTATATTTAATTTTTCTTTAATAAGTTATACATATAATTATTTTTACTTCCGTTCAAACTCTTCGACTCTAATACAATATTTATCCGCGTACAATGATCAATATGAACTCTTAGACAAACGCACATTTACGCGGGACAATCCCAACGCTTAGTGTCAAGATCGACCAACAGCTTTTCGACTGCAAGCCAACTGCAAAATTGTAGTTCGGATGCAGTTCTAGAAGTCAACAGTTGTGATGTTATGACTTATGCCAAATTCAATATAACATAATTTCTAAACTGCAAATTTGCAATTGCATTCCAGTAAATATGGCTAAACCCTTACGAACAAGATAAGCGATGGTACAAACAAACGATGTTGCATTTGAACCATGCCATCCATAATGTATTAATAAAGTCAAAGACAAATCTAGTGAAATTCCGGAATTCCGCTATAATGTACCATATCGACGAGAAATTCCGCTGCAGAAGCGCCTAACTGAAGCATAAGGCGCTGTAGTCCGCCCCGCCTAAATGCGCGTCCGCCAATACAATAACAGACGAATAACGTATTATCTGGCAATATCTCGATTCAAAGACAATAATGTCGTGTAATCACTAACTAGTGGCTTCAAATTGTACAAAAACTAAATTTCTCCAATATTCGTAAGCTAAATTCACTACAGTCTATAAAACTTACATTTATTTTTACAAGTCGCCCGAACAATACGAATTATTCCGGGCACGCGTGTCATCGTGCTAAGTCTTTGCTTATTTTGATGAAGCTACAGTGAGATCGAAGCGAATGGATTGTGCTCAAACAACCTCTATTTTATAAACAACTCAGTTCTACTTTTTAATTGAAAAAGTATCAGTGGAAAGAAAACGAATCAATTTCACGATATTTAAGGTAGATACATAAAGCTTTGGTAAAGCCATAGATTTAATAATATATTTACTACCGTAAGTAGACCCCTGACAGCCGCAAAACGCGTAACCGATTTTGATTTATCAATAAGTGCAACTTCTAGGGACTTCTTATTTTAGCGTGACCAAAGTGACAAATTGTCTTCTGAAATCTGGTCATAGCGATATCAGATTCGCTTTCCTTTTCTACCTTTAGCTATTTTCGTAAGAGATGTTTTCGCTCCTCACTCCTTTGTATCCTCTTACGGTAGTAAATATATTAAGTCTATGGGTAAAACTGAAGAAAAGTTTGCGCTTGAAGCTTCACAGTTTACTTCCATTTTCTATGTTCAATCTATCTGTACAAAACTTTATCCAATGCAACATTGTTACAGTCACAACTCAAAAAGTAAAGTCTGTAGGTACAAAATAACAAAGTTACTGAATAATTTATCGACAGATTGAGTAAATATAGATAACGGGTGACGAGTACACCGCGAATTGCATGTAGGTAACCTAAGTTATCGGCGCGAGCGAATCGCTTACTGCAATCTAGTGCGAAATTCGCCTCAGTTTGTCTTTACCTTTATAATTATGAAGACTAAAGGTAGTCACAGATTATATTTTTCTAGGAATTATGAGCATCGTTTTAAGTGATAATATTGCGACTAGCTCTTTTCTACACAATTCTAAGCTACACTAAACTGACAGGCCTCAATCTCATGCTGTCCCTTTCATAATACTCCCGTCGGAAAAAGAAAGCACTAGATTTAGAGAGTTTAATTTAGAGGTTGTGTACAACAGAGTTATTTTTAAATTGAAGTTACAGTGAAGGCTTTGGTGCCTTATGAAATATTTCAATTTTTTTTTATTATTCCGTCGACTTTTCGATGTCTGTACCAGTCCGAGTTCTATGAATCACGCTTTACTTAAAAACGAGAAATAACATTTTTCAACATTGAATTTGTATGTGGTGATGTGTTAGCTATATTTCTTGCAATTCACGAGCGCTCGAGCTTTACATATGGTTACGTCGTGTAGTACATGCACATTGTGTAAGTGTGCGTTCCTGTCGGAGCTTAAGGCACGGCGCGGCCGGGGACTTTCACGCGACGAACAGAAATATACCTTAATAGTATAACGATAAAATTGAAATTTCAATGATGGTTGTCGTAGGTACAAAATCACCTACCTATGATGACCATCATTGAAATTTAAATTTTATTGTTTTACTATTATGGTATATTTCTGTTCGTCGCATGAGAAATTTCCTGCCGTGCCTTGCCGGCAGTGGGCGCCAGGCCCTAGGTGGGAGCGGTCAGGCGCGATCATTGCGCTCGCTCACACTTATAAATAATACGACACACACACATACACACACAACCATGACCTACGCGCACTCGTGAATTACAAGAACTGTACAACAATTCACCATAAAGGTCAAGCCACGTACCGTCTAACAGTATTTTTATTGATTCATATGACCCGCGTCATTGAATGCGGTTAGGTTATGAATCAATAGAAATACTATTTGACATTTTGCGCCGCTACTCGTAAAACATGTCACACGCTACAAAATAAACCCGACATAAATTAGTCAAGAAATATTTACATTTCACTTACTCTTATACAATTCTATTCATTCCTTATTATAATTTCATTCAATCAATCTATAATTAATAATAGAGCGTAAAAAAATTGCTGTTATTCATCAACCAAAAGATTATCATAGGCGAAATTATATTATTAAATAGTTTTTATAGGGTATTTTTTTTATAATTTTTCTGCCTTGCATTAATTTACAAAGCTTTTAAATATATTTCATATAGTTTGAGCGAATTAAAACTAAATTTATTTTTAGTTCAGTGCACCTGTTTTCTCTAGTTAAAACCTTATTTCTATAACAGTAAGGTGCAATTTCAATTTACAGAACTATACAAAAAAAACCTTCTTTGTTTAGAGATTGTATACAACAGAATCAGTACTAATGTGTAAGAATCCAAAACTTATTCAAATTATTTAAATCCTAGGATTTTCCATTCAAAACAGATTCACTGAACTAAAATTTAATTCAGTATCCGATACGCGAAAATTCCATTTTGATGTTTCAAAACCGTAATATTATCTCACATAAAGTCAACCAACATTTTTTATTTATGTTTTAATTTTTATAAGTATAGATAATTTAAAAAAATGCAAACTTTTTTATTTCGTTTCATAAATAAATAGGTACATTTTTTGTTTCTTTCAATGGTGCCAATCCAGTTGTACCCAATTTCTACTAACTTGATAGGTCTCGACATTAATTCAGTCTTTATGGAAACTTTGTGAAAAGGACAGCACTTTTAAACCTGTCCAATAAATTAAGAGATTGCGTACAACAAAACCAGCACCATTTAGTTGAAAGGAATCTAAATTAGGAATATATTTATAACTCAATAAAGTAATTTTGTCTCAATCATGTTGTCTCTCCATTAGTAGCCAATGACCAGGGGAAACATGTCATTAGCGAAGGCGATAAAACCGACTAAGGGCATATTTCATCAACGTAAAATAAGTCTTAGAGCGATTACACACCGCATCCGATCCGAATCCGTGAAAATACGTTCCAAAGTAGTCATAGAACTATTTGTATGGTAGCTTACGCACTAGATCCGATTTCCGTCATCCGCGCAGCTCGACAGCGGGGCGGGGCCAAAGATGTCCCCTGAATAGCTTGGATTAGGATCAGAGATCGGATTAATGCGTAATCAATATCCGAATTCGGTCCGAGCTTTTATATCCGTATTTTCACGGATTAGGATCGGATGCAATGCGTAACCGCTCTTATTCGAGCGTAATTTTGATATTCCAGTTCATTCCTCGGTTCCACATCACTCGACGTTGGTGAAATCGGCACTAAATAATAACAATAATTATTACACTCGGATATTTCCACTTTTTAGACTTATCGTGGTCTTTAAGAACTTCCATAACAGTGGCGTGTGCTTCATATAGGCAAAAAGGCACTGCCTTCCCTATAAATAAATATATTGCGATTGTTACCCTAAAGACCTATTTCACCATTCCCAAGTAATTTGTTTGGACAATTTTTGTATTGGTGTCAGGACTTCTTTATTCATCATTTGAAGTGAAATAGACCCTAAGTAATCCTATTATTTTTTTTTTAACTTGTTATTATGTTTTAATAGCTTTGCAAAGTAGATACGCTACGATAAAATGGCGCGCTCCTCCAAAGTCCAAAACGTTTGAAAGTATTTGTAAAGCGTCACATAGACTCACAACGCATGTATGCGTGCCGGCCTACTACTGTAGACGAATACTTTACAACCACGTAGTGATTACATTCTCTTTGCTTACAACTACATACAACCTCTTTAGTAAGGATGTGACACACATTCATACAAACTCTTTCGTAACGATGTGAGTACACACATTGAAACAGTAGTGGAGTGGCGCGCCATTTTATCGTAGTTAATCTCTATTACAGTGTTTTTTTACTTAAAAATAGGTCTTTTTGCGCACTGCGTGTCACTACCGCCTGCCACTGTTTCTACGTCATAATACAAGTCTAAATGGTACCATACATGGTATATAGTTCATTTTATCATCTTATTAAATAGGAACGTATCAGTTTTATTGAGTTCCTATTTCCATCGCAAAGTAAACTTTATCCGAAATTTTATTTTTTTTTTATCCGAAAAGGTTTTGAGACTATATCTGTCGGAACGTCAAAGTTCGTCGATTAAAGTTTACTTGGGAATGGTAAAAATAGGTCCTTATTTTTGTATTACTTGTATATCCTCCCTCACTTTTGTCAATTTAAAACCATCGTTTATGGTAGTTTGGAAATGAGGTTTATTGTTCAACCTGCAAGGAGATCTGCTGGTCTATACCGGAAAAGCTGCATCAATAATTGTTACAGCCTCAATCGTGGTGAATGGTGATTGGATGAATTTATGGAATTCTCGCTGCAACAATTCAATTTAGGCAATAGCGAGAGGGTATCGACCAGATGTGATTGTCGTCACACTGTATCATTTTTAGACAATCCCACAACAGAGTAACTGATCATTAAGGTTGATGACCCGCGAAATTCAAATATAATTTGATTTTTCGCAATTTGTAAACTAATACGACAAAGTAGGCTTATGGTATTCTAATTGCGACAATGACAGGATCATCTTCACAGGTTTATATAAATATCTTTACTTGAAAGTCTCCAGTTTAAGAAATTAGTCAGAATATCGACTAAGTATTTTGTGAGTAACTCACGTCCAACTCGATATAATTTCTTAAACTGGACATTTTCAAGTAAAGGTTTTTATATAAACCTATGAAGATGATACTGCCGTTGGCGCAGAGTGCCATACCCGCCTACTTTGTCGTATTAGTTTACAAATAGCGAAAAACCAAATTAAATTTGAATTTCGCGGACAGACCCGTTTAGTTCGCTTTAATAAAAACTGTTAACGTTCAAATATTAAAAAAATAATCTGATCGATCAGTAGTGGTGTTCCCCTTAAAATGATTGCATCATTGTAACGTTCGCAATGACCTCTGATTGACTGAATTTATGGCGTTCTTGCTGCATCAATGCATTTTAACCAATAGTTGGAGAGTACCAGCCAATCAGCGATCATTGTGATCGTTATACTGATGCAATCAATTTTAGAGAATACCACTACAGGTTGAATAACATTGTCAATACTTATTTATTTGTATTAAATCACAAAATACCAATTTAACAAAAAAATCGTGTTATAATGTATAGACTCATCTTTATATCGTCATTAAAGTCAATAAATACGAAGTGTGTGTGAGATTCCATACAGTTTTTTATAGGGTAGTTTTAGAGGTTAGTTAACAGTTTTATTTGTAACCCATAAAAGTGAGGGGAAAGTAAAGGTAGAAACGCATTTACAACATCTCATTCAACAACACACTACGCATTATGAAATAAATCAACGTAATAGTATTTTGCTTGACCAGAAACACACTCAACACTAATTTATACTTTGTCAAGCCTGCAACACTGCAATTCGCTTGAATCAAACTATATGGCGTCAACACACTGTGCAATGTATATTTAAATATTTTAAACCATACGTGATGTCGGTGTTGTGCACGTGCACAAGTGGTAAATGTGTTTCTACCCTAAATCGCGATGCATATTGCATTAATCGTGTCATATAAAGCGTATTAACATAAGTCTTTAGCATTTAGGTACTGTCTACTTGTCGACATTAATGTATTTCCTATATCACTTGTTGTTGTCTCTTTTACACCTAACGCACGCGTCGGACAGTATACCTGGTGAAAGAGAGGTAAAATCAGTTCTTTGTCATTAGATAAATTAATTAATATCTAACTAAATTAATATATATTTTTATTATGTTCTTGCGACCAACTTTCGCCTATGGCGGCCAACGGAGTCAAGCCGAACACACAGAGATATTTGACCGAGCGAAGCGAGGTCTCTGAGTTTACTAAAGCGATTTGCACGTGTCCGTCCGTCCGTCCGTCCGTCTGTCAGAGCCTTATAACTTTTGAATTACTGAACGTAATTACTTCAAATTTAGATATAATATGTAAACCGATGGCATCCAGCCGAAAATGGCTTAAAAAGTTATAAAAATCTTTATTTCAGGGGGGCTCTCATAGAAGCGAATGCGAAGTAAATTTTTTTTGCCATTCATAGGGTTTCTCTGTATCATTTTAAAGACAATTTGGAACAGAGTACAAACGTATTTTTTTTTAATTTTTTTCCTAAAATTGACGAAATGGGGGGCTTTCAAAGTGGCGATTTAATACGCTCGCTTGAAGACGCTCTCTGGGAAAATTGGCTATATATTTTCAAGCTTTACTTATTTTTTTACTTCACTTGTATCCTGTACTTGAACAACAAATACTAAAATGATATGAATATTATAAAGAAACGAGATTATTTAATTTTTAATGAGCATCAGTAAATTTCACATAGCTTCACAATAATGCTAATAGATGGCGCACTCATTAACTATTCCATGGAACTAGGACTACTAGGAGTTAAGACTACGATCTATCCCAAAAACAGTTTTGCGTCGACTACTATTATTTAGGTACATAATATAATAACATATTATTCAATTAAAATTATTCTTTAGTTAAATATCAAACTTCAATAAACTACCTATTAATTGCTGCATTTTGTATATTTTCTATTCGCGTCGATAGATGACGATTTGTACAGATGCCCCTAACCTGTTTTCACTCGTTAGTACCTACATAATAATTCAATGTTTTCACTGACGTTCCCTAACCTTTACGGGCTACCTATGATAAGTTAGGTGATGATTACTGTCAACTTCTTTATAACGATCCTGTACGGGACACCTAAAGGACATTGGGATGGATGTTAGGACTTAGGATTGTGTTTTGGAGCTACCTACGTAAAGAGACTCCGACATAGGGGATGATTTAGGTATGTTTGGTGAAAACGGGCATAATAATAATGTCAGTTTTGGTCGTCATGTATCGATTGAATGAATAATCATGGGATACTGTTACCGCAGGTCTCAGTTCGGGCGAACCACTAGTATATACACAAGTGCACCCTCTATTTAGGAGGATATTATGAGGTTCAGGCGCAGGACTGACGGTTTCCTATACATATTTAACATCATCAACACCAGCGTGCTGAACCCAATTTTTCCACCACTCTAAGGCTATTCCACTATCATTTTTCACTTTCATCATGCCCTGGATGATACAATGAAAGATCTGTCATGTTTATGTTTCTACTATATAAAAAGCAACCTGAGCCAACTAATTTGTCTCCCTCACTTCTTGGTGGGTGCAAGAGTACTACACTGTCTTGAATAGCATATCCACGTTTTTGTGATGTATCAAATACAGTGGAATCCAAGCTAGTAGTGTGAGCCAACGATCTGTCTCCCTCACTCGTTGGGACGTACCTGTGCGTGCGAGTGAGAGCGCGAGATTCAGTCGAGGTTGTCCTGGAAGATGAGGCGCACGTAGCCCGGCGTGCCCTGCAGCGGTGATGCGCAGAACGGACAGATCGCGTGGAAACCATTTGTGCCGTGCGGTATGTCTACGGTCGCCCAATATCTGAGAAGGAAATATTTACAAAACTTTAATTGGATAATTGCAAAATCCAATAGCTAACTAAACAAAGTAACTAAACTAACTAGAATAGGTCAACAAAAAGAGGTCAAGTCATTTGCCCACCTGTTTGATTAAATGGCTGAATAATACCATATTGGGCAGAAAATTACGAGATGGCTATAATATGGTAAAGAAATAAAGTTCGCCAGACGATATTCCTTTGTGAAGCAGGTACTTTGCGAAAATCCATGAAACCTTATGAAGAACTCACAGACATGCAGCCTGAAAGGTTTGTAAAATCTGGCATTGGGTCAGGCGTGCTGGACTAACCCTTCTCTGGGAGGACAATAGACAGTTGAGAACAATAGAAAGTTTCCAACAAAGAACTGTCAAATCCACATTTTTCCATACATATTCCGTGTTTGAGAGTTTTAGTTAGTAACTAAATCATAGCCACTGAGTAATGAATATACACCTGGGGGGGGGGGGGGCTTTTCTCTATCTTAGTGGCTAGCGTTCAGTTGCTAACTAGAACTCTAAAAACCGCATTTTGTATGGAAGAAATGCGTGTTGACAGTTCTTAAGGGTCAGTACACATACAGGGTTTACATAGCCACTGGAAATGTCAAAAATAGAGAATACGGCCACAGCTGTCAGTAGTCAGCCGCTGATGTTTGTTTTCTTTATGAATAGCGAGCAAACGAGCAGGCGGGTCAGCCGATGTTAAGTGATTACCGCCGCCCATGAACATTTGTAGCACCAGAGGCACCACCAATGCGTTGCGGCTTTTCGGGAATTTGTTGGTCCGCCCCTTTATTAGAATAGAATAGAATAGAAATATTTTGTATTCAAATAAACTTTTTTACCATGCTTTTGAATCGATGAGTCTACCACTGGTTCGGAATACCCTTCCTGCTGAGAAGAACCAGCAAAAAACTCGGCATTTGCTCTTTTCAAAACAAGTTTACAATACAATAGATACTATGCTATGTATGCAGTGTTTCCAAAATGAGGGGAAGTTCCAAAAATGCATACTACTACTTCATCATCATCATCATCAACCCATCAACGGCTCACTACTGAGCGCAAGGTGTCCTCTCAGAGAAGGGTTATAGGCCATAGTCCACCACGCTGGCCCAATGCGAATTGGTGGACTTCACACACCTTCGAGAGCATTATGAAGAACTCTCAGGTGTGCAGTTTCCTCACGATGTTTTCCTTCACCGTTGTAGCAAGTGATATTTAATTGCTTAAACGCACTTAACTTCGAGAAGTCAGAGGTGCGTACCCGGGATCGAACCTGCGACCCCCCGAATAAGAGACCACAGTCCAAACCACTAGGCTATCACTGCTTACAACTTACAATTATTCAATACTTACAATTATTCAATTCATATTAAGATGGGCAGACAGAAAGCAGCCCCATTCCCGCCGGCGCCACCCGTTCACGAGCATGACGCATGACCCCAGCCGTTGCTTCGCTCAACCATATTTGAGGGAACATAACGATTAGGTGTTCTGGTGTTCTGGAGTGGAGACCGCGTACCGGCAAGCGCAGTGTAGGACGCCCTCCAGCTCGCTGGACCGATGACCTTAAGAAGGTGGCGGGAAGCGGTTGGATGAGGAAAGCGGACCGTGTTTGGTGGCGCGCTCTCGGAAAGGCCTAAGTCCAGCAGTGGATGAATACAGGCTGATGGATTGGATTGGATTGGAACGATTAGGTCGCTGATGATGACTCACTTGACGGTCCGCTCGGAGGCCATGTGCCCGCACGGGTTGAAGGCGTAGGTGGGCGGGCCCGAGTCCACGTAGAAGGCGGGCTCGATGCCCATGCACACGCGCACCACGGGCCCCGCCGTCAGGCACATGGGGCAGCGCCGCACGCCCGTCTCGCTGCCCTCCGCGCCCCACGAGTGCTCCCCTTCACACAAACACAACACTATTAGTACTGGTTCGTGTAATTCATTCAAAATTCAAATTCAAATTCAAAATTATTTATTTCATGTAGGCCAACCTGTGGCTCTTACTAAACTAATCTCATGAAAAAGGCATATTATGCAATTGAAGACTATTTAGATTTTAGATGATTATAAAAACCGGCCAAGTGCGTGTTGGGCCACGCGCAGTGTAGGGTTCCGTAGTTGAAAGTCTCAAATATTATTGCTGACCTAGGATAGCGCTTTTATTTTATTTATGAATATTGAATACATTTTGAGTTCCATGGTTTAAATACTATAATATACTACAAAATATGCAACTTACACTACGTGTAATACCTAACTTAGAAAAAACCGATATAACTCCTTAACTAATGAACCCTACTTAGCTGTGATAGTTTTCCTTTAAAATTCATTATATATACTACTGCTGGGAATTTTTTCATGTATCCTATATACAACCATTTAGCTGGCAGAGGGGGGGGACACTTGACTCTAATAAAATGACTTTAAAATATCATATTTCACAAACGGATCCCTGAATTGAAAAATGGTGTTTCCACACCCACAACGTTTTTGAAAGACCTATTCAACGACACCCCACACTATGGGATAGTCGAGAAAAAAAAAATTCATCCCTACTTTACATGTAGGGGAGGTACCAAAAAAAAAATATTTTTCAAAATTTTATTTCACCACTTTGTCGGTGTGATTGATATTTATACCCTTGTCAAATTACAGATTTCTAGTACCAATAGTCTCTGAGTTAAACCGCGGACAGACAGACAGACAGACAGACAGACAGACAGACAGACGGACGGACATGGCGAAACTATAAGGGTTCCTTGTAGTTGTGTTGTGTTGTTCCTACAGAACCCTAAAAAAGCGTGGACATAATTCGTTCCAGCGATTCATGAGACAGTAGGTGGTAATTAAACTGTATAACTATTCTATTGAATTGTAAACCTATTTTGAAAAGAGCAACCGCCGAGTTTCTTGCTGGTTCTTCTCGGCAGGAAGGGCATTCCGAACCAGCAGCAGACTCATCGACGATTCAAAAGCACTTGTAATAGTTTATTTGAATAAAAAACATTTTTATTCTATTCTATTCTATTCTTATGACACGTCATGACTCTACCATCGGTTCGGAAAGCGGATTCTGCTGAGAAGAGCCGGCAAGAAACTCAGCAGTTGCTCTTTTCAAAATAATCATTTTACAATATTACTATACAGCTATTACATTGTAATAAGTTTTTTATACTACCTTCTGGGCAGCCGGATGCCATGCCGATTTAACGCATGCAACTTTGTTAGAATAGAATATAATATTTCCACAATGAGGTGAGGTTCCAAAAAAAGCGTAGGTACTACAATTCAATTCATGTTAAGACGGGCAGACAGAAAGCAGCCCCATTCCCACCGGTGGTACCCGTTCACGAGCATGACGCATGATCCAGCCGTTGCTTCGCTCGACCATATTTGACCGACCGATTCGATTCGACCATTTCGTTCATTGTCATTCAGAGGTGTGATTGTCTAAAGTTATTCCATTGATCGTAATCTTATTCAATGACATTAGCGTCAAAGTAAAATAAACCATAACAGCATTGGATTGCAGCTCAATTTCGTGTATGCATTCTTACACGTTTAGGTATGTACGATACGCTCCATGATAAAATCCGTTGTACTGAATTTGTGACTATGTATCAATACAATCAAGGATTATTTTATTTTACTTTGACGCTAATGTCATCGAATACGAATACGATCAATGGAATAACTTTTAGACAGGTCCCAAGATGCGCAGAAAGCAGAAAGCGCAGTGTAGGCAGACCTCCTACTGACACGTGTGAAATCTAACTGTACCTAAGTTCATAAATTTATATTTCATGTAGGCCACATTGTGGCTCTTAAGACAAGTCAAGAATTGTTGACTATTTCAAATACATATTCATAAAAGTCTAGGTATATTATTGTAATGTGTCATTGAACTAAGGTCACCGACATCGAATCGCAAAGCTGAAGTGTGCTCTAGTGTGTAAGAGGTCTTGATGTTGTTTTTCATTCGCCCTCTTCAGGAAAGGCAAAAAGCCATGACCATACAGCCTATTCAGACGTAGGATTTAAAAGGTCCCGAGAGCGAGAGAGCGAGTTTCAGTTGATGATAAAATGATAGATAAGCTTTATGGAATGTAACATAGCAGTCTGAGTCATCCATCACCTGTGTCCATCACTCGTTGCCAATTAGGATGTTGCATATTATGTAAAAAATAAATTATTATTTTTTACCAATTATTATCAAATAGAGGATCTTCCAAAATAGTAATACATGTCTGCTGTTAGTTTTAAGCGTGATATTCTAACCAATTATTATAAAATAGAGGATCTTCCAAAATAGTAATACCTGTCTGCTGTTAGTTTTAAGCGTGATATTCTAACCAATTATTATTAAATAGAGGATCTTCCAAAATAGTGATACATACATGTCTGCTGTTAGTTTTAAGCATGATTTTTTTTAATTTATCAATTAAACTACAAAAAGTGCGTCAGTTGTTTATGACGTCGCAATTCATTATTTCACACAAGCTCCCATTCTATGCCCTAGTCTAACTGACTAGAGTGACAGTGCAACTAGATAATTTCACTAGATCTCCCTACAAGGCGTCAGTTACACAAGAGTATCTCGAATGCGAGTGGCAAGAAATCGTTTTCGAGTATCCTATGCCCCATGGGATTAACTTTCCATACAATTCTCGCCTGCGGTTATACATTACTATCTGATGCCCGCGACTTCGTCCGCGTGGATTTAGTTTTTGAAATCCCTCGGGAACTCTTTGATTTTCCGGGATAAAAAGTAGCCTATGTCACTCTCCAGGTCCTCAACTATACCCATGCAAAAAATCACGTCGATAAATAGCTCTGTTGCGGCGTGATTGAAGGACAAACCAACAAACACACTTTCGCATTTATAATTTTAGAATGATTACATATTATGACAGAAACTCGTATCAATTAAGCGATGCTCGAATACGAGTATCGATAATTTCGCTCGCTTGCATTCAAGAAACTCTCCTAGTGTGAGTCTTAAGGCTTTAAGATGCGTGAAATAACCTTGAGAAACGGAGCCAACCTAGACTTATTTCAACGTCACCGCCATCTAGCGGCTACGCTCGGTACTTGCTCGAGAACTCAGCAAGTACATGAGAGTACCTCGAAATATATCGACGATAAAATAAACGTGCAGAGGGAACAGTGTTTTATGTTATCCTACCTAGTATGTTTGGGCCTCACTGAGATTGATGTCACGTGCAGGAGTTAAGAGTCTCCATTGCTTTAGCTTCGTAGTAGGCGCAATGTACCATAACGAGCTTGCAAGTAGTTTATAAGTTCGAGGTAATTAATTCTTTTTGTTGTTATTCTTACTTTAATTATTTTTAATAGGTCTTTTAAAATCATTGTATTTAGGGTTTCGTACCCAAAAGGTGCCAACCCTGTTTTATCAAAAATATTTATTTAGGTAATAAACAAAAAATCGGCCAAGTGCGAGTCAGGCCTCGCTCTTTTAGGGTTCCGTACATAATATGACCAAATCACTTTTTTAAAACTAGATACACATTTAGATAACTTAGTTCTGAGTTAGTATTAAATTAGGAAGCAGTGTTAGCCTAGTGGTTAGGACTGTGGTCTCCTATTCGGGGGGGTCGCAGGTTCGATCCCGGGTACGCACCTCTGACTTTTCGGAGTCAAGTGCGTTTAAGCAATTAACTATCACTTGCTTCAACGGTGAAGGAAAACATCGTGAGGAAACCTGCACATCTGAGAGTTCTTCATAATGTTCTCGAAGGTGTGTGAAGTCCACCAATTCGCATTGGGCCGGCGTGGTAGACTATGGCCTATAACCCTTCTCTGAGAGGAGACCTTCGCTCAGTAGTGAGCCGTTGATGGGTTGCTAATGATGAAATGATGATGATGATTAAATTAGGATATGGGGAAAGAATGCTCGTTTGTTTTGGTCACAACTTTGAAGGCCCCTATTTCTTCATTTTTGAAGCTTTTCCATGCATGGGAGCCCCCTTTATTTTTTAATTTAATTTTATTTTTATTATTTGTTGTTATAGCGGAAATAAAAATACACACTGTGAAAATTTCAACTATGTATTACTGTTTACGAGATATTATAGTCCAGTAAAAAGTTAAATGAAACTATGATCTGACCAGTTTTGGCGCAATGAGTAAAAATGTGTTCATTAATACTTAAATAAAGATATTATGAAAGAAATTTTGATTTAAATTTAGGGGAAAGGGATGAAAAAAATAAAAAAGGGGTTGAAAAATGCCTTTTTTTTAAATAACTTAATAACGGTAGGAAATAGAAAAAAAAGTTTCAAGTAAAAGTTGTAGAGAAAAAAATTCTACACAAAAAAGTTCCTTTTCATTTTTTTGTTATCTGCTTTAGTTTAGCTGCAAAAAATAAAAATTAAATTTGCTTTGTAATTAATTATAAAGATGTATAAAGGCGGGAAACATAGTGCCTATCTCAATTAATTAAGTTTTGAATAACGGTAGTACAGTCAAATTAATAAGGTATTTTTTCGAAATATAAGATACTTCCGAACATTATCCAACAGTTTTCAAAATCGGTCATCGAAGCTATTAAAACTCTAACCTGCGTGATGTCAGATTTCAGATTGAAACTTTTTCGCTTTCTATATTAAAAAGTTAGACTTAAGACTGTTTGACTTTAATTTGTTTTTAACCAATTTTAAAAAAAGAGGAGGTTCTCAATTCGCTCGCTGAGTCTTCTATTGCAAACTTCAAAAATCTAGATACTCTGATACAAAAATATAGGCCAATTATTTATACCTTTCATCCCATTGTTTATGACAATGGAGATTGGGAAATAATTTGTTAGTTAACAATTGAATAACATTTTGAAAAATGGTGGTTAAACTTTTGTTTCTCCAGGGCTCGATTCTTTCAAGTGTTAAGAAGATACTAGAAGTTTTTCAAATTTTTAAAATCACATCTTATGTTATAAAAAAAATATTTTTATTGCTGAACTCTCTTTAGCGGGGGCGCGCGGATGCTGTAACAGCCGCGCGGAGCCCTATTTTCAACGTCAAATTAAAATTATAAATAATGGAGATAGAATCCCGGGACTTGGGACTTTTTTATTGGAAATTTCCTCCTCTTAACGAGCTTTTTTCAAAATTGCTTAAATGTCAATATTTTTCGAGTTATTAACAAAAAATCGGCCAAGTGCGAGTCGGGCCTCGCTCTTTTAGGGTTCCGTTAAAAAAATTAAATTAAAATATTTTCATGTACCCATGGAAACATTTTAATTTAATTTTTTTAATTTAATTTAATTTTTATTATTTGTTGTTATAGCGGCAATAGAAATACATAATATGTGAAAATTTCATCTGTTTATCTATTAAGGTTTACGAGATACAGCCCGCTGACAGACGGACGGACGGACGGACGGACGGACGGACGGACGGACGGACGGACGGACAGCGTAGGCTTAGTAATAGGGTCCCGTTGGTACCCTTTGGGTACGGAACCCTAAAAACGAAATATCATTTTTTTTTTATTTTTTTTATTATAACATATTTTTTATTATGACATTTTGACTTTATACAGTATACTACATTAAACCAATTTTTTATTAAATCATTTTTTTTCATCTTATTTTGTTAATAACAATTGCAATTTTTTACCTGCACCAAAATCCTTCAAAAACATTTTTCTAGAGGTGATTCCGACTCGAATGAGCCATCGCTCATATTTTTAGGACCTTTATCTCTATTTTTCACGTTTTTGAACTTGTTGACTAGACTAATACGTAGGTATGTATTTACGAATTCAAATAAATATTGACGAATTTCAAAACAAAACATTGACATAACATTTGACGACCTCCCTGGCTCAGTGGTGAGCTGTGTTGTCTTATAACTGGGAGGTCTCGGGTTCGATTCCCGGCGGGGTCAATTTTGGAATTTATAATTTCTGAATTGTCTCTGGTCTGGTCTGGCGGGAGGCTTTGGCCGTGGCTAGTTACCACCCTACTGTCAAAGACGTGCCGCCAAGCGATTTAACGTTCCGGCACGATGGCGTGTAGAAACCAATTAGGGGTATGGGTTGAATATTCACTGCCATACCCCTTCGAAGTTAGCCCGCTACCATCTTAGACTGCATCGTCACTTACCATCAGGTGAGATCGCAGTCAAGGACTAGCTTGTCATCGAATAAAAAAAACACTTCGGAGATGAAACTTGACAACATAATAGTGCTGTCAATAAAGAGAACAATTAGTTCAGTTTCTACACTTTTTTGCCAAGTTGTACGAAATTAAAAATCACATCAGTGTGAATTTGCAGTACGCAGGAGGCGTAATATAAAATAAAGAGAACAATTAGTTCAGTTTCTACACTTTTTTGCCAAGTTGTACGAAATTAAAAATCACAGCAGTGTGAATTTGCAGTACGCATGAGGCGTAATATAAAATTCGATCCGTAGTCAACCCAAGTCAGTTGACTTGGGTTGACTACGGATAGAAAAATACCTGAAAAATACGGAGGTATGACAAAATACGAATTTCATACCATATCAAAATACTTTAAGTATATGAGACGTGTCCATGCTTAAAACTAAGCATACAAAAGTCATGCGTTTCATCAAACTATTGTCAGGTTTTGTGCTGTGCAACTCAATCATATTTTTGTATCAGAGTATCTAGATTTTTGAAGTTTGCAATAGAAGACTCAGCGAGCGAGCCCCACACAAATGAAGTTTGATTCTTATTTGATTATGTTATCGAATTCTGTTTGTAACTCTGGAAACTAGTATGTTTGTAGTTTTATTTGTAAAGTATAATAAATGGCCAATTGCGTGTCGGGCCACGCGCAGTGTAGGGTTCCGTAGTTGCCAGTCACAATATTATGCGTATAATTTTAGGCCTATATTGTACACACTTCTAAGTAGAAGTGTGTAAAATATAGGCCTAAAATTAGGCCGATCACTGCCGCTATAATCTATACTAAAAAATACTTTTTAAAAAACCGACTTCAGACGCCCGCGCCACTACAAAGTATATAATTTATTGTTGTTATTGAAAAAAGCGCTCGACCGATTTCGATAAAATTTAAATGGGACCACCTGGGAAGTATACCTTTTGAAACAAAAAAAAGAATTTTGCAAATCGGTTCAGGTGTCTTCGAGTAATCGGTGAACATACACAAAAAAAAGGATTCCGACGAATTGAGAACCTCCTCCTTTTTTTAAATTGGTTAAAAACAAATTAAAGTCAAACAGTCTAAAGTCTAACTTTTTAATATAGAAAGCGAAAAAGTTTCAATCTGAAATCTGACATCACGCAGGTTAGAGTTTTAATAGCTACGATGACCGATTTTGAAAACTGTTGGATGATGTTCGGAAGTATCTTCTATTTCAAAAAAATCGGCCAAGTGCGAGTCGGGCCTCGCTCTTTTAGGGTTCCGTTAAAAAAAAATACATAAAAATATTTCCATGTACCCATGGAAATATTTTATTTAATTTTTTTAATTTAATTTAATTTTTATTATTTGTTGTTGTAGCGGCAATAGAAATACACAATCTGTGAAAATTTCAACTGTCTACCTATTACGGTTACCGAGATACAGCCCGCTGACAGACGGACGGACGGACAGCGTAGGCTTAGTAATAGGGTCCCGTTGGTACTCTTTGGCTACGGAACCCTAAAAATACCTTATTAATTTGACTGTACTACCGTTATTCAAAGCTTAATTAATTGAGATAGGCACTATGTTTCCCGCCTTTATACATCTTTATAATTAATTACAAAGCAAATTTAATTTTTATTTTTTGCAGCTAAACTAAAGCAGATAACAAAAAAAAATCGGCCAAGTGCGAGTCGGGCCTCGCTCTTTTAGGGTTCCGTTAAAAAAAAATGAAATAAAAATATTTCCATGTACCCATGGAAATATTTTAATTTAATTTTTTTAATTTAATTTAATTTTTATTATTTGCTGTTATAGCGGCAATAGAAATACATAATATGTGAAAATTTCATCTGTCTATCTATTACGGTTTACGAGATACAGCCCGCTAACAGACGGACGGACGGACGGACGGACGGACGGACGGATGGACGGACGGACAGCGTAGGCTTAGTAATAGGGTCGCGTTCGTACCCTTTGGGTACGGAACCCTAAAAATGAAGTGGAACTTTTTTGTGTAAAATTTTTTTCTCTACTACTTTTACTTGAAACTGTTTATTTTTCCTACCGTTATTAAGTTATTTAAAAAAAAGGCATTTTTCAACCCTTTTTTTATTTTTTTCATCCCTTTCCCCTAAATTTAAATCAAAACTTCTTTTATAATATCATTATTTGAGTATTAATGAACACATTTTTACTCATTGCGCCAAAGCTGGTCAGATCATGGTTTCATTTAACTTTTTACTGGACTAAATAGCACAATTTTATTTATTTACCTTATTTAAGGTTAGTGCCAATTAAGATAGACCTCTAAATTGTATGAGCGCCCATACAACTCGGAGGACTATCTTAATTGGCTTCTATTATTTATGTATGGGGACACCCTTTAAAATTCAACTTTTTTATTTTTTGTAATTTTTCTTTTATTTGTGCTGGTAGACCTTGCATTTTGTCAAATTTTGTGATTCTAGGTAAACGAGAACTACCATATAGGTTTTCGACCCAAAACCTATAGAGTAGGTACTTCCGGTTGACCAAGAATTGTCAATTTTGGTTAAAAGCAAGGTAAGACCTATGGTATGGGTATAGTTGAGGACCTGGAGGGTGACATAGGCTACTTTTTATCCCAGAAAATCAAAGAGTTCCCAAGGGAGTTCAAAAACTAAATCCACGCGGACGAAGTCGCGGGCATCAGCTAGTTAAATAATAATTATATATATACTTCTAATAATCCATTTAGTGTCAAAGTAAAATAATCCTTGATTGTATTGATAAAAAGTCACAAATTCAGTAAGTACAACCGATTATGGAGAGTTATGGAGCGTATCATACATAGGTAAATGTATAAGAATGCATACACGAAATTGAGCTCTAATTCAATGCTGTTATGGTTTATTTTACTTTGACTCTAATGACATCGAATACGATTACGATCAATCGCTTAACTATAGACAATTGGACCTGTTACAGTTTTATTATAAGTAGGTATAGATAATACTAGCTGATGCCCGCGACTTTGTCCGCGTGGATTTAGTTTTTAAAGTTCCTCGGGACCTCCTTGATTTTACGGGATAAAAAGTAGCCTAGATGTTGACCCAATTAATAAGTTACCACGGTATAAAATTTTGTAGAAATCTGTGCGGTAGTTTTTACGTGAAAGATCTGTTTTGGGCTCAGTATCGATAGTAAAGCATCCCCCAATTAAAATTTTCAAAATATATTAAATGTACCAACGGAAATCTTCCAGTTACAGTTTTATTATATGCATAGATTAAATTATAAAAACTAGTTATTTTATGTTAATAAGAGTGAATTGCGAATGTCAACCCCTATCTATATTAAAAATCTCGAGTCACGAAGTATGTTCGGGATAAACTTGAAAACTACTACGCCGATTTTGATCAAACTTCGTAACTATCTGTAATTTGGTCCAACTTCTCGGACGAAGTCGCGAACATATAAGCTAGTTATTACATGATGTCCTCCCGACCGAATCCGATCACGGCGGCCAACCTCCTATGCTAAAACGTCGCCTTAGAGGTCAGCCATCTGCGCGGGAGATATTATAGTGCAGAAGTGTGTGCGCAACCACAGGTGCACTCTCTATTCCCTCACTCTCATAGTCCGATGGTACGGAAATCCGACACGACCGGAGAGAGATCAGGCGCAGGACCGACGGTTTTACGTGCTCTCCGAGGCACGGGGGTGACTAACCAGTAACCACCAACTTCCTAACTCCGGGCCAGTACTGAGAATTTCTTTGGCAGAAAAACGCAATACTTTTTTTTAACGGCCGCAGCCCGACCCGGGAATCGAACCCGGGACCTCGTCATCCGCAGTCGAACAAGCTGACCACTAGACCAACGAGGCAGTTAGTTATTACATGACGTGTTGTCCACAGTAGGTACCTACGTATATCATCTATACTTACCTCAAGCAATTTTTATCAACATGCCTATGTAATCGAAAAATAACAAATATAAAATATAGGTACTAAATATAAAGTGTAAGTAAATTCTCACATATACATTTTTAATTCTTTTGCTCTTTTAACAAGATATTTTTTCTTATGTTTTGGCATTTTTGACCTGCACTATTCACTATTTACAGTGTAAATATTTATAGTGTAAACTTTACACTATTCTTTGACCGATTAAAAAGTTAACTTATTTACAAAACACACACACACAACACACAATTTTAAAGATAAAACTTAACATATTAAATCTATGAATATAAAAATATGTACACATTAGTATAATCCCGGGAATCGAATCCGGGACCTCGTCATCTGTAGTCGAATTTGCTAACCACTAGACCACGTCTTGTATAATACCTATACAACCACTAAATCACAAGATCTACGGTACCTACAGTCGACAGCTGTTCAATGGTACGAGTGAATTGCGAATGTCAACCCTATTGTTATATTAATAAGGCACGTTGAAAGTCATACTGTCAGGCTTGACTTGATGTTTTGCTGTTATCCACTGTTATGTAGGTATCTACCTCAAACTTAGACCATTCAAAAAATATGGTCTAAGACCTCAAGCAATTTTTATCAACATGCATATCATCATCATCACCATCATCATCATCATCATCAGCAACCCATCAACGACTCACTACTGAGCGCAGGTCTCCTTTTAGATAAGGGTTAAATAATATAATAGAAATGCTTTTTATTCAAATAAACTTTTATACAAGTATTTTTGAATCGTCGATGATTCTACCGCTCGCGCTGGTTCGAAATGCCCTTCCTGCCGAGAAGAACCAGCAAGAAACTCGGCAGTTGCTCTTTTCAAAACAAGTTTACAATATAATAGATATTATGCTATGTTTGCACTGTTTCCACAATGAGGGGAAGTTCCACAAAAGCATTCCTATAATTCAACACATGTTAAGACGGGCAGACAGAAAGTAGCCCCATTCCCGCCGGTGGCACCCGTTCACGGGCATGACGCATGACCCAGGCATTGCTTCAGGCCATAATCCACCCAATGCGAATTGGTGGATTACACATACCTTCGAGAACATTATGGAGAACTCTCAGGTGTGCAGGAGTGCAGGATTCCTCACGATGATTTTAATTGCTTAAATGCACATTACTCCGAAAAATCAATGGTGCCCGGGATCGAACCTGCGACCTCCCGAATAGGAGACCACAGTTCTAACCGCTAGGCTATCACTGCTTACATTATTATGCCTAGCATAGGTAATAATCGAAAAAATAACATATTACACTAACTAAAAATTGTAGGTAAATATTCACCAATACATTTTTAATTGTCCACCTGTTTGGCATTTTCGAATTCACTATTCTTTGATTATTTAAGAAGTTTATAAAAGTTTATGTATTTACAAAAAAATATTTACAGTTACTGACTTAAAGATTTTATCTAAACTAAGTAAATCTATTTATATAAATATTTAGAAATTGGTATAAACTCCTTAAAAGCTAAAATTAATTTCAACGAAGTCGCTGCAAAACCGATGCGCGGTCTTCCCTCCGCAACGTCCCGGCAGGGACTGTGGATGGGGCTCGCGAGTGTTTATCAGCTGGGATTTAGTTGAATTTCAGGTTAATATTACTATACACGATTGTAATGCGGCGTAAAAATAAAGTTAAATAGCGAAAAGATTCATATTTTTAATACCTTTTTTTGTGTGCAAGAACGAATTAAAAAGCTAGCGCGCTTTTGGAGAAGTTATGCAAATTATGTCAAAAATAGGTACTCTTTGGGGTTTTTTTTACAAGAGGGGGTTGACAAAAATAAACATTTTTAATAGCCAAAACAGTTATTGAATCTTTATCTTTCATTCTTTATTTTTTATTTACGGCTTAAATCAACAATTATGTTGATATGTTGAATTAAACAACCATGGAATTTAGACATTCACGCTTCTTAAGGCCTTAAGTGTTCACACTAACCTTGCACGTGTCCACAGTTGAGGTAGACATAGGACAAACCAACAAACACACTTTCGCATTTATAATATTAAAATGATTACATATTATGACAGAAACTCGTATCAGTTAAGCGATGCTCGAATACGAGTGTCGATAATTTCGCTCGCTTGCATTCGAGAAACTCTCCTAGTGTAAGTGAATAGAATAGAATAGAAATGTTTTTAATTCAAATAAACTTTTACAAGTACTTTTGAATCGTCAATGAGTCTACCACTGGTTCGGAATGCCGTTCCTGCCGAGAAGAACCAGCAAGAAACTCGGCAGTTGCTCTTTTCAAAATACTTTTACAATATACTTAATAGATATTATTCTATGTATGCAGAGTTTCCACAATGAGGGCAAGTTCCACAAAAGCATACGTAATTATTTCTAATTATAATTCAACACATGTCACGACGAGCAGACAGAAAGTAGCCCCATTGCCGCTGGTGGCACCCGTTCACGAGCATGACGCATGACCCAGCCATTGTGTCATAAGTGTTCACACTAACCTTGCACGTGTCCACAGTTGAGGTAGACGTAGGGCTGGTTGAGGTCCTGGTGCGCCGAGGACAGCTTGCGCGGAATCACCAGCGTGTTGAGTCCCACGGGGCACTGCGGCCGGCCCGCGTTCAGCTCGTCCACCAGAGCTTCGAGGTCGCGCTTCGTCTGCGAAATTAAAAATTCAAAAATAAAAATCAAAATTATTTATTTCACGTACGCTAACCTGTGGCTCTTTTGACACATCATGACTCTACCACCGGCTCGGAAAGCGGATTCTGCTGGGAAGAGCCGGCAAGAAACTCTGCAGTTGCTCTTTTCAAAATAATCATTTTACAATATTACAAAAGTTTTTTATACTATCTTGTGGGCAGCCGGATGCCAAGCCGATTCAACCCATGCAACTTTGTTAGAATAGAATATAATATTTCCACAATGAGGGGAAGTTCCAAAAAAGCGTAGGTACTATTCAATTCATGTTAAGAAGGGCAGATAGAAAGTAGGCCCATTCCCGCCGGTGGCACCCGTTCACAATTACCCGTTTAAGATCAACACTCATTATAACCCCGACATAAAAAGAAGGGAGTTGTCTTGTCTGTGGGTGATGAACCCATTTCAGCAACTTAATTTAATCACAAGGGGGCCTACGCAACCACTTAATACGCAAACAACTTTTTTTGGCTTCCAGGAGACTTCCAGCCAAAAAAGTGGTTTGCGTAATTTTTTTCTGAAAGAGTAAGAAATTTTCTATCGAATGCACTGAACAAAATCAACGTCCGCGATGACAGTAAAACATTATTGACATGAAAAAAATTTTTTTTTGTAACATTGTTTCGACTTTTCATATTATCGCATATACCGAGCTTATTATAAATCTTGTAATAATGTTTATCTATCAATTCGAATACATCGAATCCGCATGACGGGAATTTCAGTGTTATCGGCTCCGGGTATAATAAATTTCTGTCACGCCAGCGGCCAGAGTTCTACTCTTGCAAAATGTATTCATTCATCCTACAGGAATCTTGAATAAAATGAGGATCCAAAAAGACCGTGCGTGCGTGGCGGTAGGTCCCCAGGGAGCCACCTTTAACTTTTCTAAGTTATGTGCGTTTCAAGCAATTCAAAACTTCAATGTTTCAAGCAATGGTAAAGCAATTAAATAGCAAAACTTCGTGAGGAAATCTGCATGCCTAAGTAGCTCTATATAATGTCCTTCAAGGTGTGTGAAGTCTGCCAAATGTGTGTGCTAGTTAATTAACACTTTACCGGTGAATTTTTAAGTCCTTCCGCGCTTCTCCATAGAAGTGTGGCTCCGCATAGGTCTATCATTGTCCCGTCCCTGAGGACATTGGTCTCTGCTTGACACGGCAAGCCCTGAAAACAAGTTATTGAATCTTTTATAACGATAGCTTTCACTGTGTATATAGTAGGGCCTGTGCCAGACCAGGAAAGATTTAGATACTAGCTGATACCTCCGACTTCGTCCGCATGAACGGTTTTAAAAATTCCTTGGGAACTTTCTGATTTAAGTGGGTTTTTAAAAATAGGAGTTAGGTTGTCTAAAATTTTCGCAAGAACCCTCAAGCTCTTGAACTATAATCATGCTTCTTCTTGATGTCGTCGGTCCACCTGGTGGGGGTTCTGCCAACACTGCGCTTCCCGGTGCGGGGTCGCCACTCCAGCATCTTGGGACCCCAACGACCATCAGCTCTTCGAACTATGTGCTCCGCCCTTTTCCACTTCAGTAACCATTATTATATTATAACCATGCAAATCACGTCAATCCGTTTCTCTGTTGAGGCATGACTGAAGGGCAAACAAACATAATTTCGCATTTATAATATTAGTGAATATAGGTAATTCGTGGGTATTTTTAGTGGAAGATAGTACCTTCTGTTAGCAGTGATGGCCTAGTGGTTAGGACTGCGTTCTCCTATTCAGGCGGTCGCAGTTTCGATCCTGGGCACACACCTCTTAACATTTCGGAGTTATGTGCGTATAAGCAATTAAATATCACATGCTTCAACGGTGAAGGAAAACATCGTGAAGAAACCTGCACGCCTGAGAGTTCTCCATAGTGTTCTCAAAGGTATGTGAAGTCTACCAATTCGCATAGGGCTTATAAATCGTATTGGCCTATAGCCCTTGTCTAAGAGGAGACCTGCGACGTGAATGGGTTGCTCATGATGATGATGTTACCTTCTGTTGCGCCGACCGGCTCTCCCGCAAGGAAAACACCGCTCCGCCCACCGAAGTCTCACGCCACGGCCCACAGGTGGCGCTTCCGCCGCAGAAGTCACCGCGTGGGTGCATGATCAGTACCCCGTTTGTCGTCAATCCGTCTATTTCGTGGTTCTCTGTCCACTTTGTCGCTTTCTCCTAGGATACGGATAACAAAAGCAATCAGTTTCTGACGAAAATTCATGACTATTTAAATAAAAATCATGAATTTACTTCTTTATCAACGGTTAAACGTCCACTGCTGGATATAGGTTTCTGCATGAACTTCCACAGGCCGCCTGAATCATGAATTTATTGAATTGTAAATTGATACAGGGTACATATTAGTGTGCGGGCACACACACGGAACTTATAGGTATGCGGGAGAACTTCAATTTGGCAAAACAAAACAAAATTTGGCATCGCATCTTACGTGTATGAGGCATAAGTTCGTTCCTATCAACAAATGGAAAGTAGACCGATGAAATCATACATAGTGTATGGAAGGTAGACCTAAGAAAAATGGGTTTGATTAACTGCGATACTCTCGAGCAAGCCGCTGGCAGCCACTGGATACAGGCGACATAAGATCGTTATCTGTGGCGTTCCTTTCAAGAGACTTCCTTCAGTCAAAACACTATCCGTTGAGATAATGCTGATGAAGCCAATAATAACAAGTATAAATTAAAAATTTAAAACACCCCCGACATGTCGGACTATGAATGATATACCCGGCATCCAGTTACCCAGTTTGGTGTTCCATCCTTAGATCCTCCTCCTCGATCATCATTTATCTAGCACCTATTCATTAAGACCATTATAATGAGCCCAGACACACTATATCTCCTGTAAATAGCTGAGCAGTTGGAATACCAAAGACTACTTGATGCTGCAGCACAGTACACCAAATCCTTACTAATATTATAAATGCGAAAGTGTGTTGGTTTGTCCTTCAATCACGCCGCAACAGGGCTACGGATCGACGTGATTTTTTGCATGGATATAGTTGAGGACCTGGAGAGTGACGTAGGCTATTTTTTCTCCCGGAAAATCAAAGAGTTCCCGAGGGATTTTGAAAACTAAATCCACGCGGACGAAGTCGCGGGGATCAGCTAGTTTCAAATAAATCGCAGCAGTGAGTAAGACCCTTGGATCAAGTAAGAAATGAGCTGATGATCTTAGCAATACTCAAAGTTAAAAAAAAATCTAAGTTTGTCTTTGAGTATTAAACCAGCACGGTTTAATACTCAGTTTAAGTCTCTTTAATAGTCTTATATAAATTTAGTATTAGTAATTTAGTACTTACCTATTGGGAATTCAATTAATAGAATAGAATATTTGCCACTCATTACCCTGATTTACTTCAGCGTTGCGGTGTGTCCGGTAGGTACCTGCCTTTCATGCTGCGGCACAAGCTGAGGGGGTGGCCCATTGACCACTCCACACCACACTTAATTTTAAATAGGTATATAGTTGGTACACAGCTGTACCTACTCTTAGCTTAGACTCTTAGTGATAACTAATTTGTTGTGTTGGTTAAGGTTTTGGTCAATAGTTTTATTTATTTGTTTTATTTATTTATCTTGAAACGCCTTAACAGTCGACTTACACCAAGGAATATGTTTCTGGAGGAGTCGAAGCCAGCCGCATAGATGCGGCAGTTGTTGACGTCGGTCCGGTCCGCGAGGATCCGGCACGCGAACCGCGATATCGTGCTCTGCAGCACCTTCGTGTCGCCGCTCTTGTCGCCCGCCACTGTGTCCATCACCACGAAGTCGATTGGAGATTCTGATGATCTACCGATCTGTGGACAAAGAAACAATTATTGTATTAAGTACGTCAATCAGCTCTACGCCGTTTTCCTCACGATGAGGCTCTTAACCTGTTTTCGTTTTCAGCTGGTAAATTTTGGAAAATCTATAGCAATCATTGCTGTAATCCCAATTTTTTGCCACTAAGGTTATTTTCAATTTTACCGATTATCTTATACTTAACCATCGCACGGTTTAAAGTATAGAAACTTCATGAATATAGTACATGTAGCCATTGGGATGCTTCGAGAATATAAGGAATCCCACAAACCCAGATAGGCGAGGAGAACATAGTTCTTGTTGACCCTTTTTTGCCTTTGAGCAGTCAGCTATGAGATTGACTAAAAATTATTAAATTGACGAACGCAATGCCATGGGGTTGCACTTTGCACTCTCTCAAGTCTCACTATTGGTCAAAATGCATTGACACGGCAAGTACGCCATAAATTCAGCCACTAAAAGGTGATAGCAATCTTTACACTGATGCAATATTTTTTAAACAATCCCACAGAAGTTAGAAAATTAGTGTCAAATATTTTTTTACCAGATAGCCCTTGACTACAGACTAACCTGATAGTAAGAGCCGTCTAGGATAGTAAGTAGTGGGTTAATTAAAACTGCCATTAGCCATACAGGGGGTATATTAAACCCATGACCTTAATCCGTTTCTAGACGCCATGGTGCCGGAACGTTAAATCGCTTGGCCACAGCATAAGCCTCCCAGTGACCAGACGCAATGACGATTGATCCATAATAAATAAAATTTAATACCGAGATAACAAAATTGACAAAGGTTACAACTTTACAATTCAAAATACAGACGGATGGCACATAAGCATCCTTTTAGTTGATAAGATTTTATGAGGACGAATTTACTTTGACTTTGAACGAACTTTATTGGAAATCCAATAAAATGACAGCTATAAAAGAACCCTCGCTCCGCTTTCGGCTCGCTTGGAGCGAAATACGCTCTTATACGAAATTTCTCGCCTTGCGGATATCAGAGTTGGCAGTAGGCTCTCTTTGTGAAATATCGTTTACACAAATAACAAATTATGATTAATGAAGGGGAAAGGGCATATTTTGCTGTGAACATTCAAGAGAATACGTTTACAAACGACAAAGTTATTTATTTAGGGCTAAGCTTCAAATAGATTGTCCCAGTGCGCGGGATGAAAGTTTCAGAGGTATTCTCAGATTTCAACCTCATTAACGGCTTTAACAAAATATTACATCTATGTATCGTTCGACAAAATTCCGCCTACGGAAATCGCGCAGAATTCCCTTGTATGAAGCATAACTGCATAAGGCTCATCAATGGATGTAAAACATCCTCGATTTATTTAGTTTGACATACGGTTGTTAATAAAATGTGACACCGTGCTTAGGTTCGTCTGAGCGCGCCAAGTAATACTAATGCTGAGGTTAAGCTAAGACTAAGTAAAACTTAAGAGCGTGCTCTGGCTCAGAATTGAAAAACATTGAAAGACAAAAATTATAAGTCCTGACATAAATCTGTGTCGTTTTCACTCTGTCTTGAGTCTTAGCATTGCAAGAGTGCGATCTTTAGATCTCGCCCTCAGTTTATGGCCTGAGTCTTTTTCTCTTCTATATCGGTCTCGGATACGCTGGCACTAAGAAAGGCCTTTGCTCAGCATAGGGACATTAACAGACTAAAAATATTTAAAAAAATATTTATTAGTTCAACTTTAAAATACAACATACCTACAGTCTTTCCCCGTGTATCGGTCTGGCTTGGCTTACATATTCGTTACATAACGCTACACGTTCAAAAGCTCTTCAATAAAAATTGTAAGCACATTCAAGGTCACTGTCGTCTCACCCTTTCCAAATAATCAGAGCGATGCGAGCATCCAGCAGAACAGTTTTATAATGTAACACGTTAGTACCTATCCGGCTATATTTTTAATCTTGGAGGAAATATTAGTGGAATATTGAGGAAATATGAGCAATCAAGGATATTTTCAAGTTGTTGCTATCCGATCATGATTTGAGTTTCTAGTTATTATTTAGCAAGTCGTTGCTGGCAACCAATAGAAGTCTATGCTAATCACAAGTCTCTTGTAGGGACTTCTACACGCTGAGAACTTGTGCCGCTTGTGTCCAATCCAGCGACTCAATACGCCTGGTTTCTTCAGTATGTGTCGGTCTGTGTCGGTCTACTGGATCTGCCAATATTGCGTTGCAACACCCAGGGATCCTTACGTCTATCGCTCTATCAGTTCTTCAAACTATTTATTAGGCTACTCAGAATAAATTTATAAACACATATCAAAAGTTCCGAGGCCAGAGGGATTCGAACCCACATCTTTTGGGAATCGCACCCGAGTGTGTAAGCTTTACACCATAGCCGCGGTCGAACTACCGTCAGCATCGAAATTAGTGATATTTATCTACTTCAATCGGTTTAAGCAACTGTTAGTGACATCTAGTAGCAACACGTTACAGTTGTTAATCTACTTTTTCCCAAGACCCCATAATCCATATTACAATGGAGCTCTTTAGGAACAAGAGATGCCACATTGCTTTTTATTATCTTTTTTTTTAAGGAAATATCACAATAAATTTATAAACACATATCAAAAGTTCCGAGGCCAGCGGGATTCGAACCCACATCTTTTGGGAATCGCACCCGAGCAAAGCACCCGAGTGTGTTAGCTTTACACCATATACTTTTGAACTTTTGACATGTGTTTATTTTATTCTGATATTTCCTTAAAGTATAGGTTAACACTTTAATAACTAGTGGTTCGCCCCGAACTGAGACCTCGCGGTTACGGTTTCCCATAATTACTTATTCATTCAATAGACACATGACGATCAAAATTGACATTATTATTATGCCCGTTTTCACCAACCATACCTAAATTATCCCCTAAGTAGAAGTCTCTTTACGTAGGTAGCCCCTAAATACAATCCTAACATCCCAACGTAATTTTCACCTTTAGTTATCCCGTAGAGGTTCGTAATAACAAAGTTGACAGAAAGTGTCACCTAACTTAACATAGGTAGCCCATAAAGATTAGGGAACTGTAGTAAAATCAGGCATCAATATGTATAGGTATAGTTTACCTATACTACTATACCTAGGTATAGTTTTTTGGAACATTCAAATTTAATTATTTGTTCACAGTGTCGTCTATCGACACGATCAGAAAACATGCAAAAACAACAATGCATAAAACTTCACGTCGCGACGTGAAGTTTTATTGGTGTTTGATATTTAAATATATAATAATTTTAATTAATTGATTATTATGTTAATGTATTAGTACTTCTGCTGCGTTTCCAATATGAGATGAGATCTATTCTATATCTATTGACATCATTGTGAAGTTCTGATAAAAATACTGA
Source organism: Oeneis ivallda (assembly GCA_029955525.1). Taxonomy (NCBI): domain Eukaryota; kingdom Metazoa; phylum Arthropoda; class Insecta; order Lepidoptera; family Nymphalidae; genus Oeneis; species Oeneis ivallda. The sequence continues at coordinate 15,923,060 of JARPMR010000024.1, read as the reverse complement.
AGCTCATTAAAAATTAAATAATTTAGTTTCCTTATTATATTTATCTAATTTTAGTATTTGTTGTTCAAGTACATAACATACCGCTAATAATTATAAAAATTTCAAGCACGGCATTTCCAGCGATCGTGACTTCTGAGGTCAAATATAATCTCCACTTTGAGAGCCTCCCATTACGTCAATTTTAGGAAAAAAAAAATACTTTTGTACTCTGTTCCAAATTATCTTTAAAATGATACACAGCAACCCTATGAATCGCAAAAAAAAATATTTTACTTCGCATTCGCTTCTATGAGAGCCCCCCTGAAATAAAGATTTTTATAACTTTTTAAGCTATTTTCGGCTGGAGGCCATTGGTTTACATATTATATCTAAATTTGAAGTAATTACGTTCAGTAATTCAGAAGTTATAAGGCTCTGACAGACGGACAGACGGACGGACGGACAGACGGACGGACGGACAAGTGCAAATTCACTCAAGTAGACTCAGAGACCTTCGCTTCGCTCGGTCAAAAAGATAATAGGCTACTGTTCCAAAGTAAGCAGACCTCTACTGTTGTGGACAGGGAGCCGTACCAACACATTATTTTTTAAGTACCAAATAATTAGTCGACCGAGCGAAGCGAAGGTCTTTGAGTTAACTAGGGCGATTTGCACTTGTCCGTCCGTCCGTCCGTCCGTCCGTCCGTCTGTCAGAGCCTTATAACTTTTGAATTACTGAACGTAATTACTTCAAATTTAGATATAATATGTAAACCGATGGCCTCCAGCCGAAAATGGCTTAAAAAGTTATAAAAATCTTTATTTCAGGGGGGCTCTCATAGAAGCGAATGCGAAGTAAAAAAAAAAAATCGCGTTACATAAAATTGTTACGTATCATTTTAAAGATAATTTTGAACTGAGTACAAAAATATTTTTTTTTTAATTTTTCCCTTAAAATTGACGAAATGGGGGGCTTTCAAAGTGGCGATTTTATACGCTCGCTTGAAGACGCTCTCTAGAAAAATCCGCTATGGATTTTCAAACTGATTTTATGTTTTTAGGTCACTTATATCCTGTACTTGAACAACAAATACTAAAATTATATGAATATTATAAAGAAACGAGATTATTTAATTTTTAATGGGCGTCAGTAATTCATATAGCATCAACATAGCTTCACAATAATGCTAATAGATGGCGCAGTCAGTAACTATTCCCATGGAACTACGAGTTAAATTCAATGTTTGATAAATAATTCAATGTTTTCACTAACGTTCCCTAACCTTTACGGGCTACCTATAAGTTAGGTGATTGATGTTTTCTGTCAACTTATTTATCACGATCCTGTACGGGACACCTAAAAGGATATTGGGACGGATGTTAGGACTTAGGATTGTATTTAGGAGCTACCTACGTTAAGAGACTCCTACTTAGGGGATGATTTAGGTATGTTTGGTGAAAACGGGCATAATAATAATGTCAGTTTTGGTTATCATGTATCGATTGAATGAATAATCATGGGATACCGTTACCGCGAGGTCTCAGTTCGGGGCGAACCACTAGTTAATATTATACCAGTTAGATGGATATAATACAACCGGTAACCTCGCAACACCACCTTCGAGACACGGTCGTAACGCGCCACCTAACCTAAAGGCCACCTTATCAATTCAGACGGGTAAGCTCACACCTATTGTTTTGTTTATTACGTGAAACTTGGGTTATTCTCACAAGTGCATAATCAAAATAATTAACGTATTTAAAGGTACTCGTACATAGGGAAGAAAAAATTTGTGAGGTTCAATGGTTCCTAACACTTCATAGAGCTGAAGGTCGTGTCCGTAATATGTGCCTTCGTGGCGTGTAGTAAAGTTATATAACCTTCCTCTCTTTTCGGTCCTCCGCTTTTCTAATTGCGGTTGTTAGTTCAATCCTTATTGAAGCCTTTATTATAAATGTGAAAGATTAATTACTAAGGATGTCGGTGTACCATTTGCAATATTAGTATTAGTTCTAGAGACACTCGTATCTGCTTACAGCGTCAAACAAGTAGGTCCAAAAAACATGACAGCAGTCAGGTAACAGCAGGGTTCGAAAATATCCGATATTTATTATAAATATCAAAATATCGGATATTTATGATATATATCAGATATAATATATCAATTTTGTATGAAAGCCATATTATTATTTTATTGTATTATTTATGAATACTATGTTACATAAACATACCAAAATTATCAAAAAAAAAACTAAAATGTTTTTAATGTTTTATTTATTTAGGTACTTAAAATCCATAGACGAATAATATTTACTACAGTTTTAAAATCAGACAAATGAAACCAAAACATAAAATCTTCTTTTAGATAAGGCAAAATTAACTAAAAAATATAAAATCTTCTTTTAGATCAGGCAAAATCAACTAAAAAACATAAAATCTTATATAACAAAAGTCTACTCAAAAACATAAAACCTTTTTTTATTTTTTTGAAGAAATTTTTCTGACACGACTGACGGACTGATGCCAAATGCCGGCAGAAGTGTTGCCATTTATGGATTAGATTAGAACTTACCATTAGCACAGAATATATAATAGTACTACGTACCATTAGGGAGTATGTTTTAACTCTACTCCCACACCATCTTCATTTGGCAAGTAGAAATACAGTAACAAACTTAATAATATTAATTTTTTAAACCATTTTTGTATTGCAATATATTATAAAAAAATCCATTGATATATATCGTCGAACCCAGTTTGATATATATCGGATATATATCCATTGATATATATCCTCGAACCCTGGGTAACAGTGGAAATTACATGGAACTAGGAATTACGACTACGTCTAAGGAGATTACCTAATCATAGATTATAAGAGATCAGTGTTTAGGAAGGTTATCCAAATAAAGATGAAAAATTAAAACGATATTAACATTAGTAATACAACAGTTTGATAAAAATAAATCCTTCAACAACGAATAAGACCAAAATAAACTTGCGAAATTTCTTGAGTTGTAGCCAAATTGGAGCGCTCACTGCTTCAGAGGTCATAAATTCATAATACCAAGTGAACACAATATTCTTTTAATTTTATTTTTTTCAATACCTAAATTGAATAATAAAGTTTCTTTTATAATTGTAGATATCTCAGGCTGAGATCTATAGATCGTACTCTGGCTGTGCTCAAAACTCAAGATAGAGTTAAAATGAGACACAAATATGTTCCGACATAAATCTGTCTCGCTTTAACTCAGTCTGGTTGGGTCTGAGCTGAGAGTGCCATCTCATAGATCTGCCATAGATCTCACCGTCAGCCCAGGGCTCTTGTGCACTTCCTCGTGTTCGATTCGTTTTCGTGATTCGTGAAAACGCGATTCGAGGTGGTCTACATACAAAATGTACGTGCGCTTGTGCACTCATTCGATTCGTATTTTGACGGATCCGTATTAGTTTTGCATGACGGCCACTTCGAATCGCACTTTCACTAACACGATCACGAATCGAACACGAGGAAGTGCAAGAGCCCTTAGTGTTCAGACTCTAACTAGACAGTCGGACCCAAAGCGGACATTTGGATGCAGTTGCAATAGAACTGCATCCAAATTCCAATCACTAATTTTGCAGTCAGCTTGCAGTCTGAGTGCATTTTTACTGATCTTAAATCTCAGATGTTGGATAATCTGACAACGCATTCTTCGGGTTTAGTTCTTTTCTATAAACAAACTTTTATGACATCACACGTGGGTATATGTACGCAATACATGTTTAATTTATGGGGGCAGTTCTCTCGATAGACTAGTTTAATAAGTTCATATTTAGTTGTGTTATGTAAAATTGTCCTGAAATATGAAAATCAAGAACCTGTAAGTCTTGTGACCGAGAATATTTTTAAGGTGGAAGACACGGTTCTGCCCGCGAAATTCAAATTTAATTTGGTTTTTCGCAATTTGTAAACTAATACGACAAAGTAGGCTTATGGCATTCTAATTGCGACAATGGCAGTATCATCTTCACAGGTTTATATAAAAAACTTTAGTTGAAAGTGTTCAGTTTAAGAAATTAATCAAAATATCGACTAATTTGTGAGTAACTCACGTCCAACTCAGTATTTTGATTAATTTCTTAAACTGGTCACTTTCAAGTAAAGATTTTTATGTAAACCTGTAAAGATGATATTCCACTGGCGCAATTAGAAGGCCATAAGCCTACTTTGTCATATTAGTTTACAAATTGCGAAAAACCAAATTAAATTTGAATTTCGCGGGCACACCCTTGTCTTCCACCTTAATGAGTAAAATCCTACATTATCCGATCTCTCTACAAGGAGATTGGGTATCTTTAGATTCTCCCGGAACAGAGAAGGGTGTCTACAGATTCTATTATAAGAATGCAGATTAGCGTGATCCGGGCCGCAATGCCGTTGTTGAATAAGGCCGTGTGGCGCCGCGGTGTGATGCTTGCGTCATCAAGACTTCAGAGTTGCATGCTAATATCAGTCCATCGGTATCCATAAACTATTTTTAGGGTTCCAAAAAAAACTGAACCCAATATCACTTTCTTGTTGGTCTGTCTGTGTGTCAACGCCCTTTTTCTCATAAACGGAGTGAGGAATTAAGATACTGAATACAAAATATGTCAATGGTCCCATAATGCTGTAAAAATTTCAAGTTGCTAGTTGCAGCTTCTCAAAGCGTATTTTCATACAAAAATTCGAGTGCCGTCACGTTTCCAGTAATATATTACAAAATCTCGCCACTAAGCTGGTCGTAATTAGAATACCTACCTAATCATCATAAGGTACGGAAACCTCAGTGCGGGAGTGTGACTCGCACTTGGCTGGTTTTTATTTATTTATTGAGAGCATGTTTATGTATGATCTAGCCATTTCAAGCATATTGACTAATAGTCCAGGTCCATGATTGATATGAATTCAAAAAATCGGATGCACTCTTCCAAAGAGGGCCAAGTATGTCCGAAAGTTTGTCAATCGGCACCAGGTCAGCGTGGTAGACTATGACCTCAACCCTTCTCAACCTAAGAGAAGACCCGTCCCCAAAGTGGGTGGGCGCGCGATGGGTGAATGAATGAATTCAAATGTCGAGCCCAGGTTTTGTCAATACGTACTCCGTAACTCCGAATAATTTACCAGCGTGGTGGACTATGGCCTCAACACTTTTCATCCTAAGAGAAGACCCGTCCCCTAAGTGGGTCGGCGCGCGATTGGTGAATGAATGAATTGAATGAATGAAATCAAATGTCGAGCCCAGGTTTTGTCAATACGTACTCCGTAACTCCGAATAAGTTACCAGCGTGGTGGACTATGGCCTCAACCCTTTTCATCCTAAGAGAAGACCCGTCCCCAAAGTGGGTCGGCGCGCGATGGGTGAATGAATGAATTGAATGAATGAATTCAAATGTCGAGCCCAGGTTTTGTTAATACGTACTCCGTATCTCCGAATAAATTGTATTTAGGTTATACAAAGCCAAACTATTTAGGCAGTTTCTTACTGTGAAGTAATACAATTTTTTACAATAAAGAGCTGACGAATTCAATCAGTTGTAAACAAGCCGACAGATATAAATAGTAATAAACTGATAAAAACTGTAAATAAAATGGCGGAGATATTTTTCAATACCCACAAGGGCACACTAGAGCGAAAATTGATCACAATGAATGTCTTGAATCGATCAATATTATGGATTCACAATCGTTTTTCGGATCGATGGTTCCATTCTTGTTTATCTTGCAAGACAATAAATATCTTTTTATTTATGTTACAGAACAGGATCAGCTGCTATCAACCTAATTTCGTGATTAACAAAGGCATTAACAGTTATGACCTCTTCATTCATCTGGAATTCTCATCATAAATCCTTTTTTATGTTCATTTCTAAATAAAGAGCATTCGAAAAGGAGGGTGCTGGAGCTGGGTGGCGTGTGAGGGTACCAAGGTGCTGGAGTGGCGGCCCCGCACCGGAAAGCGCAGTGTTGGCAGACCCCTGCACTAGGTGGACCACCGACATCAGACGAGTCGCAGGGAGCCGCGGGATAGCGCGCAAGACCGATACAGGTGGAAGTCTGAGACAGGCCTGAGGTTGTGTTGTTTCATTGACAATTATGTCTGTGTTGGATGTTGGTGACCATAGAAATAGGAACACTAGTCGTAAATCCTAGTTCCATGTTGGTGACTATTTATATGACAGTAAAATCGTAAAACCGTTATAGGTAGTAAGTCCTACTATACGAAGACGACATTTTGGTTCGCACAAACAACTTCGCATGTCTGAGCTAGCGTGACTTCACTGGGATTACCGATCTACCAGCTGCAATCACATCGTATTCTTGCCTTACCAATCATTATTATATATCTACGGACAAAACAAATACAATCTATGAAATACCGAAGCAAAAACTGATTAACGTTCTGCGGTCTCAGAAATGAACCTAAGGGAGCGGGCAGACTGGCTAATTTTAGCGGCAGCGATCGCGGCGTTTTTATGGCCTCTTGCGTGCATCGTGTTTGGCGTGCGCGAAAATCGCGACTCAAACACGTTCGCGATTTTATGGCTTTCGATCGCGGAGTCGCGAGAAAAGCGATGCACACAAAAGGCCATAAAATCGCTAAAGGCCATAAAAACGCGCGATCGCTGCCGCTGAAAGTAGCCAGTCTGCCCTCTCCCTAATTCGACAGGTGTAGCAAATTAAAAATAAATCTTCTGTCCATTTCCTTGTTGAAAATTGAAATCGAAAAACAAACCAAAGCTTTTTTTGTTCTTACCAATCAATCCGAATTGAGACCAACGTGATTAGATTTTTTTAGAGTATATTAGCAAAGCTGAACTTGACTAATATTCTCCTCTCCCCTCCAAATAAGTGGACAGCTCTTGTTAGGTGTGAGTACGACAATAGTGCAACGGGTGGGAATCGAATCGTCAACCTTTCAGATTAGACTCAATCGAGAACCTGAGGACATCCCACTATAAGACCACCGCTTAGCACTACACTAGGGAGGTCGTCAAGTACCTACTTTGCGCTAGTTAATTTAGCACGTTAAGCCGACTTAACCTTTAATACCCTGCAAGGTAAGCAACCTCGATTAAAACCTTATACACGCTAATGGTGGGAAATAGTAGTATAAAAAACAGAACTCCTTTTTTGAATATCAGTTAAAAAGTAGCCTATGCTAGGCCTTATACCATCAGCTATCTGTCATTGAAAGTCCGGTCAAAATCAGTCCAGCCGTTCACGCGTGATGTTTTTAAAACGGGAAATAGGGAGGGATACATTTTTAACCGACTTCCAAGAAGGAGGAGGTTCTCAATTCGGCCGGTATCTTTTTTTTTTTTTTTTTCTATGTATGTCCACCGATTTCTCCGGGATTACTGGACCGATTCGCGTGTTTTTTTTTTAAATCGACAGAGGATGTTTGCGAAATGGTCCCATAAAAATTTTAACCTTCAACTCCTCAAGCCTGATGCTGCAGGCTAAAACTATGGCGATTTAGGAAATTTCGATTACGAATTGATATTGTAGGTAACAAGTATGGACTACATCATGGAGCTCCAGGTCCTAGCTCCTCAATCATAGGATACTACACTTAAAAGCTTAAAATAAAAATTCTTTTCAAAAAACCGACTTCTAACGCCACTACAAAGTATAAAAATAATTTTAGTTTGTCCACGTCTTTTGAAGTCGGGCGGGCCTAAAATACAAACTATGAAACCGACTCGCGATGCTCGCTCGACTTCTACAAACGAGTCTATCATATTCTGTAGCGTCGCGCATCGGTTTCATAGTTTGTATATAGGCCCGCCCGACTTCAACAGACGTGGACAAACTAAAATTATTTTTATACTTTGTAGTGGCGTTAGAAGTCGGTTTTTTGAAAAGAATTTTTTTATATATGTATATTAGATAATATATATATATATATATATATATATATATATATATATATATTATACAATCTGAATGCGTCCTATGTTCCTGTGAGTAACATTTTTATCCTGTGAGTAACGTTATTAACCGGAATTCCTGTGAGTTACGTACGATTATTTTGACTTCTAGCCTAATAGCCTAGAGATATTACAGCTGGGCCCATTAATATACCTAGTAGTAAGTAAAAGAAAAGAAACAAATTGGGCTACAGTTAAATAAAGATCCATAATATGGTAAGGTAGGTATGTGAAATTAACCGGATATTATTTTCAACTAGCTGATGCCCGCGACTTCGTCCGCATGGATTTAATTTTTAAAAATCCCGCGGGAACTCTTTCATTATCCGAGATAAAAAGTAGCTCTCCCGATATGAGGAACCACTACTACATTCATTACTATACCCATGCAAAAAATCGCATCAATCCGCTGTTCTGTTGCGACGTGATTGAAGGACAAACCAACAAACAAACACACTTTCGCATTTATAATATCAGTAATGCTTTATTATAACACTTTTTATGATTGTCAAATTTTTTACCATACTTAACCAAAGACAAAATTACGTATAACTGTCATTTACGTTTTGTTATTCCACTGTCATTTGCGTTTTGTTATTCCATGTCCGATGCGTTTTTCTTTTACCACGTTTTATAGTGACATGACGGAAACGCAGTCGAACGGGATAAAAAGTATCCTATGTCCGTCTCCTGGTACTAAGGTACCTCTCCACCAATTTTCAGCCAAATCGGTTCATCCGTTCTTGAGTTATAAATAGTGTAACTAACACCACTTTCTTTTATATATTTTCAATATAAATCAATTCAAATATAATATATTCTGTATGCAATCATTTGTTTTATTACTTCCACATAGATAAACCTACCTCCAAGTCTACGGACTGCGGAGTTGTAAAATGCTCTTTAGTATTCACATTGCATAACATTGTGTTTATTTTACAACAATAGGTGCGTAATCTTACGATAGTATTTAATATAAGACTTCCTACAATGACAGACAAGTGACCGCAATAATGAGACGTATGTAATGACCTATTTAAATTAAGTGCTAATAATGTAGCGTACTAGGACAATGTTTATTTATTAGGCAACTAGCTTTTGACAAGGCAAGAAGACCGTGGACTTCTTAATTTTAAATCGAACTAACATATCAAATTTCATTAAATATATACTTAATTATTACGAACTTTCAGACAACATTCGTCCCCTATTTATCCCCTTTGAAAAAGTTTGATCATGGTTTGACTTGATCTGTCTAAAGATCTTTATAACAACGTCTAGTAACAATAGCTGTCAAGTTTGACAGTCACATTTTTATCAGAGATCATATTTCGGTATTGTGCCAGCAAAATCTTGTTACGACGATAATCCGACAGCCTAATGGTTGCCTTAAATAAAAATAATATGATAATATTGAGGCCGACTTATTTAGGTCATACGAAATTGTACAGGAGGATTTAGTTGCCGAAGATTTTTAAACCCCAAAGTAGATAGAAGTTCTTTACATGCCTGTTATAGTGCTCCGCCACGAAATAAATACATATGTATCTTAATAGGCAGTTTCGCTTCTATCATATGTTGTACATATCTGGGACTCGACTAATGTCTAAAGCCCAATTTAGACGGTGTCTCGTTCATCGATCATTTTTGCGAAAATGAACCCCCCCTCCCCCTCCCGTCTAAGGGCGAATTTAGACGGTTCATTTTTCGAGATTTTTGCTTTCATTTTCGAGGCTTCATCAATCAGCGATCGAAAATGAACCGTCAAAATTCGGCCTTAGGTATCATTTTCGCATGCGTCTCCAGACAGCCAAACAAAACCAAAGCTCTGCGTTGCCGTATGATAATCGTTAAAGTTCCGTTGGCCGCATCACGTGAAAGAAAATGTTTCTGCTACCATTGTTCGGCAAACACAATGAAAATACCCGTTAAGTACGCGGCGTATACAAACGTAGCTCTAGAGTGCTTCCTGGAAAGTTTTTTATTATGATGCACTAGGATTGGTGCCAGATAGGGGCTGTAAAGTGTGTCGGCTTGTTGCAATAAAATAATCTACCTATTCTATAATGATAGAAGAGCTGTATTCGTCTTTAAAATGTTAAGGTACATGTATGTATCCTGTATGTATTCCTGAATATTATGGTTAATTATCTCTCACGTAGGGCCGATTTCACCAACGTTACATAAGTCTCAGCGTTTTGATATTTTGGCAGATTTCCAATACATAAACTGTCAGAACTCAGAACGCCCAATTTATTGCTCGGTTATACGTCACTCGAAATCGGCACTAGGATTGTTCTGTGGCGATCATTTCAAGAGATCTATGTCCAGCGACCCTGAAACCGTTGATGAGTTGCTAATGATGATGATAATGATGTCCAGCGAAGCACGTCTATGGGTGAGATGATGATGATCCATCATCCATCTATCGAAGCTCTACACTTCTACAGTAACAAAATTTACATAAAACTACAGCTAACATAATTATTCTACGAATAAATTAGTTTCAGAACAATCAAATGTACAGAAATAAATAGTTTTACAGTTGTCTACATTACGTCTTTTAATTACCTGCTAAAATGACTACCTAACGCGCATGTACAAATTGAGAGCAAACGTTAGACTTCTCCAAGTCAATAAACTCATTAGTGCGTAATCATTTCGAGCACAGATTAGAGGCTCCGGCGTCTTATAGGCCAAATTCGTTCCATCCGTAAACCGTGGGCGGATTGTGGGCCGCCAGGGAGTAGACGAAATTGGCCGAGATTTGTACAATAAAGGTTCGTTAATTGCCCAAAGTACTTTCTTTGTTGTAGATATTGTATTTTCTTTATTGGAGGTACAGAAACTTACTTTAAAAAAGAAATGAAAAAATAAAACAGAAAAAGAGAGTAACTACTTCATCATGAGCAACCCATCAACGGCTCACTACTGAGAGATCTCCTCTCAGAGAAGGGTTATAGGCCATAGTCCACCACGCTGGCCCAATGCGAGTTGGTGGACTTCACACACCTTCGAGAACATTATGAAGAACTCTCAGATGTGCAGGTTTCCTCACGATATTTTCCTTCACCGTTGAAGCAAGTGATAGTTAATTGCTTACTACTTAACATCAAAAACTTAAGTAGGTACTCCAGTGTCTATAGGTTCTACTTAGATACACAAGTACCTATCACAAGCAACGCATACATCAGGCGTGCACATTGTACAGTTCGTCCTACGCAGCTACAAAATGGAACATCCTTTGTACCACATTCGCAGTGAATTGTCAGCAAACTCCGCGAGAGCAGATAGCACCGGTCCATAAATAAAAGTGAATGCATTCCTGTGAAGTACGCTCAACGCTCCTATAATGTAAGACTTGTTTTACATTATTAAGGAAAATAGTCTCCCAAATATTTATCCAAAATTCGTGTATTGTTACTTTCAAATGCAAATAATACTTTGTTTATACTTAGTAATTTTTTTCATCATCACTTTTTAAGTTTTATGTTTTATTTTTAAGTTTTTGTTTTTTATGTTTAAGCGGCTTGATAAAATTTACACATTTCAAAATAATGGCTTAATAACTTGATAAACGTTAGACGACGAAAAACGCTTCATAGCTAATCTATCGGAAATAGAAAAGCCATAGAAATTTAACAATGCGGTTAAAAGAATTACCAGGTTGTGTCGGATTAATTTCGTATCATACAAAGCTTCAAAAGAGATTATTATCAACCCCGATCCATCCATGACACGCTTCGATAATATTATGGTCTTGGTCATCTATAATGTACGTTGTCTGGCGATGTTACGACGTAAGATTTAGGAAACATTGCTTGATATTTTTGGATTTAACTTAAAACTAGCGTTAAATCTAACACCATCTGGTATAGGTCTTATTCTTTTTATCTATTTTTTTGGAACGAAGTTCCTTTTCAGACGGTTTGGCGGATGGGGGCTAGTTGGTGTAATAATTTGTTGCTAGGCGTAAGAATTTTCCGTCACGACTCACGTCCCTTGTTGCCTTCGTTTATTGTACACGTTCCATCAATGCTTTGATGGCGCAGTGGTAAAACGAAGGAGTGAAACTATCGGTTCGAGGGTTCGCATCCTGACTTCAGATCATGTCTTTATTCTTTTTTCAATTTTAGAACGAAGTTTTATTGAAGAGAAATTCAGAACAAAATATTTGCGGCAAAATTTACTAACGCCATCTATTGTGGGCAGCGTGAACTTGCTTTAATATTTGTTTTTTTACGAGACGTTTCTAACATGTGGCGAAAGTTGGCGTTGATTCTGAACTTCGTTACAGCCGAGTGTTCCAAGACGCTCATGCATTTTTTATTTATTTTATATCAATCTGTGTGGCTTAATTGCAATTTCTGAAGTTTTATGTGAACTGACGAAGATACTGACAGACTGGACGAAAATATAGGGTGTCCTTATTTTACTGCGGAGCCCTACAAAAGAAATGATGAGAAAATAAGATGAAAATTATAAATGAAACCGAGCGGATAATAATTTTACGAAGCACTTTTAGAGTGTCGATTCCCGCCTACGGAATATTACGAGCTTTTAACCCTTAATGAGTTGGGAATGAAATGAGATGGGACCAAATGGCTCGGGTGGAAAATGGGTTTTGTATGAATAATTAATTCCTCGCGTGACGCGTGACAGTGAGGGAGGAGCCATATGATAATTTTAATTTATAAAAATATATTATCCAGGCTGAACTTGACTAATATTCTCCTCTCCCCTCCAAATAAACGAAAAGCTTGTGTTAGGAGTTGGTACGACAAGTAGGTATAGCGGGTGAGGATCGAACCGTCGACCTTTCAGTTTTCAGCCCGCACCGCGAAACCTAGGTGTAAACCTTGCCGCAGTCATCAGTGAGAAATACAGAGCGATAGACGCGCAACGTATTTTTGACGACGTAAGCGCAAAAACTGCTTATGTTAGTAAGCAGTTAGCTAATTACAAGTTAATTAAACAACCCATCGAAAAATTAAAACATGTAATTCAAAACTACTTCTAGGTTTCTTGCCAAAACAAAAACCCAACAAAAATAGTTTGCTCCTCCCGAGATAAATAGCAAAATGTGCACACATTGTAACATGTATTTTTCAAAAAGATATATGTACTCACTATCTATAACAAATGCTGAGATAAATAACAATGACAAAATACCAAATCGCATATTATGGACTCTTAATCCATAACTATACCCATGCAAAAAATAACATCGATCCGTTGCTCCATCGCAGCATGATTGAAAGACAAAGCAAATATTGCATACTATATACAACGTATCACTACATATTATAAAACAAAGCCCCCCGTCGCGTCTGTCTGTCCGTCTGTCTGTTCGCGATAAACTCAAAAACTACTGAACGGATTTTCACGCGGTTTTCACCTTTAGATAGGGTGATTCATGAGGAAGGTTTTAGTGTATAATTTGTTAAAGTTTTGTGTAAATTGGTTAAAACATGACGATAATTGTTGACAATGTCGGAAAAATTCAAGCCGCCTGGGAGCTTTCATCGAAAACGCTGCCTATAATCCCTTTGAGATATATAACAAAACAATGTATGGTGGTGGTATGGTGGGATAAGTCTTTACAGAAAAGTCCGCGATGGCATGTATATCTATATTTTAAGGATAGCTTGCTATACCCATTTTAACTTCTAAAAAAAATGGTCACGTACCATGCGGCAAATGGAAATCTATTAATCCTCATCAACTTAAATACGTTAGTTACCATAAGCATTTCATGCAAATTATGATAATCCTTTACACCATACAATTTAAACGAATATCTTATAAGATCTTATATGTATAATCGTAGGACAAAATTTGTTGCATTTTAGCTCCCCTATCATGTCCTACAAGAAATACGTCGAGTTACCAGTAACCCTGTATAAATTATGTTACATTCCAAGGAGTTTGCAAAGCTTCGGTGTAATATGCTCTACTACCCGTGCGAAGCCGGTGCGGGTCGCTAGTACGTACATATTATATTAAGCTCGCGCCTAGTGATAATGCATGCATATACGTGTACGCCATACGCCGTACGTGATATCTGACGCGTAAAATCTAGATTTGCTTGGAATAGAATCCTATCACTGAGTTCAATGGAAAAAACAGATCTTCTTGGGCTCTGGAATTTTCCTCGTTAGTAACTAAGGTTTTAGCAATTGCTTTAACCGAGAGTTGCGAGGAAACACGTTGGCAGAAACGTTTTAGTGAAGGTAATAATTTAATGTTCATAATTTTTAACTTAGCGCCAAATTCGCACATTTTACTAAATTAAATTTAAAAAATCTTAAAGTTGATTATACGGGTCTGCCCGCGAAATTCAAATTTAATTTGGTTTTTCGCAATTTGTAAACTAATATGACAAAGTAGGCTTATGACATTCTAACTGCGCCAATGGAATTATCATCTTCAAAGGTTTACATAAAAATCTTTACTGGAAAGTGACCAGTTTAAGAAATTAATCAAAATATAGAGTTAGACGTGAGTTACTCACAAATTAGTCGATATTCTAACTAATTTCTTAAACTGGACACTTTCAAATAAAGGTTTTTTATGTAAACCTGTGAAGATGATAATTCCACTGGCGCAATTAGAATGCCATAAGCCTTCTTTATCGTATTAGTTTACAAATTGCGAAACACCAAATTAAATTTGGATTTCGCGGGTAGACCCGTATAATCAACCTTAATACAATCCAATTCAATAAATATAAAAAAAAAACTATGTCGAAAAATTTTTACCATTAATTTACCAATCGTTTTGCAAAGTTCTACATTCCATACCTACTAACAGGAACCGGATCTCAAATAATTATATCGCTTGAGGTTAATCATTTTGTTTTACAGATGATTTTTAAATAGGTATGTAAGAAAATACATGGAATTTCTCATATTCAAATACCTACACGCCATCAAAAATGTATCCAAATGTATATGTCAGCTGACACGTGAATTTCCGGTGGTAAATCCAGACGGCGAGTAGAATTTCAAAGAACGAAATGGGGAAAACCGTATCGTTAACCGCTGAATAAACCTAACCAGCATGTAATGAGTTCACAAGTCAAAACAATTCCCAATTAATCTGTATCGAATGAGTGATTTCCAGCTTATATTTTGCCCGTGTAAACATTTAGATTATTGAATAAATTAATTGTTTCTAGTATGAATTTCTGACACTTAGGGCCTGTAGACCTTCTGATAAGTGTCGGATAGCCTAACCGTAAATTTTGTCACTTTCTTACTTTATGTCAAGTGACAAAGACAAAATATGCGAATAAACTATCCGACACTTATCAGAAGGCGGTGAAAATGGCCCTTAGGAACGTATTTTAAGTTTATGACGTTACTTCCAATTAGTTATCTATACTAATATTATAAAGAGGATAGATTTTTTGTTTGTTTGTACCGAATAGGCTCTGTAATTACTGGACCGATTTTAACCATTTTTTCACTAATAGAAAGCTAAGTTATTAGGAAGTAACATAGGCTATAGTTTATTTTCAAAAAAATTAGAGATCCTTAAGAAAATTGCAACAATGTAACCCGAAGCAGCAAAATTTTGCCTATAAAATGCATTATTTGGCGTGTGCTGAGAAAACTATTGATGATACATAAAAATTATGTACTACATGATTAAAGTACTCTTTTCTCTAAAAAAAAGTCCCCGAGGGAATATATCTAACTATCATATTTAAGACACAATAGTAGCTTTTGTGTTCTATTTAATTAGATCGCTATAATCGTAGTATTAATTCTTCCTTTAACTAATACATAATTATAATTAATGCTAAAGTGTGTTTGTTTGTTGGTTTGTCCGTCAATCACGCTGCAACAAAGCTACGGATTGACGTGATTTTTTGGATAGGTATAGTTTAGAACCTGGAGGGTGACATAGGCATCCCGGAAAATCAAAGAGTTCCCGCGGGATTTTAAAAACTATATCCACGCGGACGAAGTCGCGGGCATCAGCTAGTTTTTTTTCAATTCTGTTTCCTTTTTTAGGGTTCCGTAGTAAACAAGGAACCCTTATAGTTTCGCCATGTCCGTCCGTCTGTCTGTCTGTCTATCTGTCTGTCTGTCTGTCTGTCCGCGGTTTAGCTCAGAGACTATTGGTACTAGAAATCTGTAATTTGACAAGGGTATAAATATCAATCACGCCGACAAAGTGGTGAAATAAAATTGTTAAAAATATTTTTTTTAGGGTACCTCCCCTACATGTAAAGTGGGGATAAATTTTTTTTTTCTCGTCTATCCTATAGTATGAGGTGTCGTTGAATAGGTCTTTCAAAAACGTTGTGGGTGTGGGAACACCATTTTTCAATTCAGGGATCCGTTTGTGAAATATGATATTTTAAAGTGCTAAATTTTATTAGAGTCAAGTGTCCCCCCCCTCTGCCAGCTAAATGGTTGTACATAGGATACAAGAAAAAATTCACAGCAGTAGTATATATAATGAATTTTAAAGGAAAACTATCACGGCTAAGTAGGGTTCATTAGTGAAGGAGTTATATCGGTTTTCCTAAGTTAGATATTACAAGTAGTGTAAGTTGCATATTTTGTAGTATATTATAGTATTTAAACCATGGAACTCAAAATGTATGTTGAGACTTTCAACTACGGAACCCTACACTGCGCGTGGCCCGACACGCACTTGGCCGGTTTTTTAAAATTTGATAAGCCTATAAGTTTCTGAATGCGTGGCCGGATTTCGTATGTGTGAGGCCCGCTTAAGAATTCATCTATTGATAACACTTATGATAGTCCTCGTAAAATAAACAAACAAAAATTGTCCATACGGGTACACGTAATCATCAATGGAATTCTGCAAAGAATAGACGATTGTTTGAATAGCTGCACAGCGCACAAGTGTTCGCACATCACATCGCCTTGGTCTACTCCCAATTCCCGTCGGCATTGTCCGTCCAACAAAGGACGCAAGATGGCGGAGGATTACTAAGTGTACCGTAGATCACAGGTTTTTTAAAGTGAAAACCTCTTTAGGCGCGTTGAGCGATTTTTAATAGAGGAAAATCGTATGGGTTCGAGCATAATAATGGGTCTAGGTATCTGTAGAGTATGATGTGTTTTCCAAAAACCGTATTAAACTCGGTGCTACGAAGAAACAAACAGACATATAGATACACAGGTCAAACTTATAACAACCCTCTTTTTTATCGGGGGTTATAAATGCACAAATTCTTAAGTGACATTAAATCCGCCTTCTTTAATATGTTGTTTCCGCAATAAGCGTAAGCCGATCGCCGATTCATTATCGCACAAGATATTTTAACTGACGAGCATATGCCAACTCATTCTACCTTCACCTTTCTATATTCGGACCATTAGTCGCTGTAACCGTGACCTTGGCCTTGTATGTAACAGCTAACAGCAGCACTTAAGTAAAATGAACTTAGTTACGTTACTTGATGAAAATATTTCTATGGGAATACTCGATAATTCAAAGAGAACGTACGTCTCTTCTTGTAAAAAAAAGTTAGCCGTTTCGAATATTTGGATTTCATTATTCCCAGAGCGATAGTCTATTATATTATAGTGGTTAGTACTGCGGTCTCTAATTCGGGGAGGTTGATGGTTCGCACGCACGCACCTCAGACTTTTCAATATTAGGTATAATAATATCACATGCTTCAACGGTAAAGGAAAACATCGCGAGGAACCCTGCACGCTTGAGAGTTCTCCATAATGTTCTCAAATGTGTGTGAAGTCTGCCAATTTGCATTGGGCTTGCGTGGTGGATATATCGTCATGATCGTAGAACAACGACGGAACTGCATTTTATTAATTTTACAGTACAGCATCAGTACAGTTATTTGAAATAATTTTTGAAGTCATTTCGTCATAACTTTCTAAATAAAAAATCTGTAGCAATGAAATTTCATAATGTGAATTTCAGAATGTGAAATTTAATTGCTACAGATTTTTGTTTATTTAAATTTTAATTTATTTAAATAATTTCCAATGGCTGTACTGTAGGTAAAGTTAGTGAAATGCAGATCCGTTGTTGATATACGATCATGACGATGTGGGCTATAATCGTTCTCTGAGAGGAGACTTGCGCTCAGTAGTGAAACGTTTATGGGTTGCTAATGATGATGATGAGATTATTTCAAATCATGCAATAACTTCTAGATGAAAGATTGAAATTGAATTGAAATTTGTTGATTCACACCCCCGAATGGAAACAAAATAGCCACCGACTTTTAACAGACGGAAGGGCAATAAAACCCCAATTTCAATAATCCCCGAGGCGCCAAATAGCATTCACGAAGCCAACGGTCTGTTTCAAATTGAGATTATTTTGGTATTTTTCGTTGCCCTGTCTCCGGGGCCTACTTTAGAAATGACGAGGGGATTTATACAAAACTTTTTTCAGACCAAGGCAATCAATAAACATTTTTGACATGTTGACATTTATCCTCAGGCCACGATTTCATTTCAAGATTGCATGAAAAGAAGAGCTCGTTTTTAATAAATTCAACTGAATATACAACTTTATGCATAACTATGTGAGTGGTTTGGGAGCGAGCTTGTTTTATGCAAGCCCTACAAGTTAAATTAGCAATTTCTTTAAAATGGAAATCGGTTGAACTTTTTTAATATAAATCTTAATGCATTATGGAACACTTTTGTCGTTGTTTTTGCTTATTTAAAAAACTTTAATACGACAAAATTTCCCTCTACTTCGTCTGCGTGGAGTTAGTTTTGCATAAATTCCGAACCCTTTGATTTTTCCCGACATAAAAAGTAGCCTACAGTACCGGTAAGGTATGTCACACTGTCCAGATCCTCAACTATTAATAATTTAATATAAAAAATTGTTTTTAAACAACCGACTTCAAACTTCCGAACGACTATACAAAATATATAATTTATTGTTGATATCTTAAAAACCGCTCGACCGATTTTGATGAAATTGATATGGGACCACTTAGGAAGTATACTCTTTCAAATAAAAAAATAATTTCCCAAATCGGTTCAGGCGTCATCGAGTAATCGGTGAATAGACATAAAAAAAAGATTCCGACGAATTGATAACCTCAGTCCTTTTTTTGAACTCCGTTAAAAAGTAGCCTACTGGTACGGTATGTTACACTGTCCAGATCCTCAACTATTCCCATGCAAAAAAATATCGTCGACCTGTATTTCTGTTGTAGCGTCATTGAAAGGCAACAAAGGCTCGATAAAGCTCCATATTAAAATCGTTTGTACTGAATTTGTGACTTTAAATCAAATACAATCAAGGATTATTTTACTTTGACGCTAATGTCATCGAATATGAATACGATCAATGGAATAACTTTTAGACAATTGGTACCCAGACAGTAGTAGGATATCTAAAATCTATAATATAATAAAACTGTAACAGGTCCAATTCTGTACATTGAAGATATTTTGAAAATTTTTGTTTGAGGGCACTCTATAATCGATACTGAAGCCAAACAATTTTTTTTAAATTTTTTGTCTGTCTGTCTGTCTGTATCTTGGCCGCGCATCACGCCGAAACTACTGGACGGATTTAAATGAAACTTGGCATGATTTAAGTTCATACTACGAGGTATAATATAGGATACTTTTAATCCAGAAATTCTGCACGGTTCCCTTGGGAGAGGGGATGAAAGTCAAAATGTGTATTTAGCTGTAATTCATTAAGGCGTATTCCGATTTCATTCATTCTTTTTTTGTTAGATAGCAGGTACTTTAGAGATTGTCCTGTAATTATTTCAAGGTCGTCAATTTAGTAGTTCAGAAATTATAGACATCACAATCTTCAGTATATTGTCCAAATAACTTGAACCCCGAAATCTACCTTTGAATGTACGGCTCATCTTAAGCTGTAAATTACGTGTCACGTTGTTTGTCCGCGATGGACTCCTAAACTACTGAACCGATTTTTATCAAACTTCGTAACTATCTGTAATTTGGTCCAACTTAAAAGATAGGATAGTTTTTTTGGATTGGGATAGTTTATTTGTTTTATTTATATAGATAAGTTGGCGGTACGAAGTTCGCTGGGTCAGCTAGTGTTTCAAATAAAATCATTGTTATCAGTCACATCATAAAAGCCACAAAGTAATCATAACACAAGCCATTAATGTCTATAGTTAATAAATGACACTTCGATTAAGAGAGCTAAAGGTAGTATTGAAGAGACATAGGATTTCAATCTTAATTGGGTATACCATCAAAATAATTACCTTCTAATAGTATTATTATCATTATCAAGAACCACAAGGCTGTTTTTGTGACGCGATATGAGGATCTAGTATTTATAAATGAGTAGTATCAGCATAAAATAAATAAGCAGCTGGTTATAAGTCCCGAGAAGGAGCAAGAAGAAGAAGAAGCATTTTAGTTATTTATTTTGTACCAAAACTTAAAACATAAAGGACGCGCACAAGGATCAGCTTAATCTATAAAGCAAGAGATTTCTTCCAGAAGCCCTCAAATATGAGAACAGTCAAATCAGGATATTGCAAAGTACCTACACTTTATGGGAAGGAGCTCCATTAGAATCAGACAATTAATTAAAGTTTATATTCGTCAGTTACCTATAGAATCTGTGCCGAGTGGAGACCAATCAATAGTACTCACTTGAGATTTAATACTAATCACAATCCGCATATCGCAAGAAGCAGTGAAGAGCTATCGAGTGACAAATTGAGTCACAAAGAGCCCAAGAGGTCAAATGCATCAGTTAACGGGCCAGTTAAAATGGTAACTATGTATACAATTTGTTGAAGTACCCTACCACTTAATTCGTTCTTGTAATTACGTGCGAGTAGGTACAGTCATTGTTACTATACTATATTATAAGAATTTTTGGGGGATGTTCTTTTATTATTAAAACAGCGTATTGTATATTCTACTGAAGTTATATTAAGTTAATTTTGTATACGTAACAATGATTCTTCAATTCAATTGTTGAGGTTGATGGAAATTTAGCTTATTCTGATGTCCGCGACTTCCGTCCGCGGATTTAGTTTTTTTAATCCCTCGGGAACTCTTTGATTTTCCGGGATAAAAAGAAGCCTATGTCACTCTTCAGGTCCACCATACCACCACCATAAATTGTTTTGTTATATCTCAAAGAGAGTAGGCAGCTTTTTCGATGAAAGCTCCCAAGCGGCTTGAATTTTTCCGATATTGTCAACAATTATCGTCATATTTCAACTAATTTACACAAATACACTTAAACATTCCTCATGAATCACCCTATCTATTGGTGAAAACCGCATGTAAATCCGTTCGGTAGTTTTTGAGTTTATCACGAACAGACAGACAGAAAACAGACGCGACGGGGGACTTTGTTTTATAATATGTACTTAGTGCTCATGCAAAACGTTTATATTTTACATAGTATTTTAAATAAGTCTTCGATAAAATGTTAATTAACATTTAATACTATTAATATACTGTTATCAATACCATTTTCAAAATGTTTAACTAAACTGTGAGTTTTAGCAAGATTTCTATTACACATCATAATTATTATTTTATCGCTTATCACTCGATTCTTCAAATCTGTTTTTGTCGGCACCATTAACAGACTGCTATTTTAGCATCAGTCTAGACACGAGATAACAGTAAAATAAGATATCACCCGCCAACCCTTGGCGTCCGATGAACTGTCTCGCCACATCTCCCCCCCACCCATCGCTTCATAGTAGGCTTGATGAAAAAATATCGATATTTGTATTATTTGCAAATATGTACTTAGATCTATTGATATAAAACTAAGTATCAAAATCTTATCTTATAGTTTTTTTCTCAACATATACTCGTAGTTTACAAAAACACTTCAATATGATATAATATAGACTCGCCAACTTTGCATTTGGCATAATTTAGATCTAGCGTCCATTTGTAGATTTGCTTTGTCTCGTCAAGTGGTGAAACCACGGTGAAACTGGCAGAAAAACATGACGAATTGATGCCAAAAATTTTCTGTCTAAAAATTTAGTACCTGCCTCTACTTAATAATTTTATGAAGCCAGCTTAAAAAAGTTAAAACTCTGCAGATCCTGAAGGGAAAGAATCATCGCCTCTAGAACTTCCACTAATTAGGTCACCGCGCAGCTTGATAGCAATAATAAAGGAAACATTAATTAGCAGTCTCTACTCTCTACAAAGCCAGCCCTTTGTTCTCGTAGCAGCTTAGTTTACTGTAATAGTTAACTATTCACCATCCATTATATCCTACTCAATATATTCTATCCGCCAGCAGCGTGGTTGTCTATGGCCTCTTACCCTTCTCTAAGAGGAGACCTGCGCTAAGTAGTGAGCCAAGAGTGAGCCGTTGATGGGTTGATGATGATGATTATTCTATCCTATCCTACTTCCTTTTATTATATGAGGGTATGTGTTATATTTGTGGTTCCCTTGAAAATGTAACGGCTATATATCTATCGATAATAATAAATAATTAATTGCAGTGAAAAAAAATTTTTTGGTGGGTAAATCGCTTTGAGTATTAAACCAGCACTTTAATACTCAAAGGTAAATCGTTGTTCCAGAACGTCTTAACGTAAGCAAACCACAAGCCTCTGTACATATTAGTATGATATCGTCACATCAAACAGAATGATTGACAGCTATCGGCGAATGCCATGAGAACCGCACATTGACCTCAATACAACTGAATAAACTACGAGTACGTACACAGATGCATAACATTCAGTAAGTATAGCTATGGTGGTGGCAGGTTAGTTGAGAGTATAACGAAGAAATAATTTTGAAGATTAAGTGAGAATCTTCATGAGAGTTGACCCTCCTGAAGATTCTCCTCTATCTGTTGCTGAAAATGCTCTGGTGTCAGAGTGTATTTTGTGTGGTGTTGCGTGTTGTTGGTGCGTTGTTCCTGCATTTCTAATAGGGGGAGAACGGCAAAGTAAACCGCATGCGGCACGTTGTTTTTACACATTTTATTTTAACAGATTTTATAAGGTTTGACAGATAATAATTTTCCGTTGTTGTTCCTTAATCACTGGCTACACGCTCCATCTTACCTGACGACTTATCTGCACAAGACTAGTTAGCGCAGTTAAGCATGTGCGTGTGGACGGCAAGACGGTAGCCCGCGCAGTTCGTTGACTTGTGGAAGATTGGACATGGATTGGACTGCGCAGTTCTCGGTTAAAACTGCACAAGCAAGACGGAGCATGTAGCCACGCTCTTATGTATCATGGAATTCCGCAAAGTACGGGGAAATACGGGGTTGACATGACAAGAAAAATTTACGCCTGCTTCTATCCAATATTCCACGTTTCTTTGTACTTCGTCTATTTCACTCTTCAAGCACATTATGTATTGTAACAATGATAGAAAAATATTATAGATAAATTTGAAATAAGTTTAGTTCGAAAATTACTTTCACCAGTAACGTCTCGTTGGAAGCCTGCCAGCAATCTCGGATATATATTTAATTGTACTCTTAAAAGGCAACGTTTTGTAATGTATGAAATTGAAAGCCGTTTGAAAGCTTCTACTTAATGTAGAACCACTTTTTGTATACGCATAAGAGGTACAACGTAAGTAAGACATGCTGGTTCGTTAGAAATTCTTAATATATTATTGCGAACAACGAAAAGCAATGTAAACATAAAAGCTATACGTATAAGTAAGCTGTATAAGAAAGTTACGTAACTTTATTTGTCGTAGGAATTTATTTGTCCAATCCTGCAGATTTTATCAGCATCGGATACAAATCAAAAACCGTATAAATTTTACTGCCGATAAAACCATAACTCCTTGGTCTATCATAAAAAAATAGAATGGTTAAAATATGATTGGCGTTTTTACGACTCCATTGGTCGTTAAGAGTTACATTAATGCTTTTTTGATAAAACATTACTAACTTGTAAAATACTAATACATTGTCCCAACACTACTAGTATTATTACATATTAATCGTAGTGTTTTATATTATATTTGCTATTTGCATTGGAAAGACATAAATAAGACACCTTGCTACGTCACTTTGGTGTACTCTTAAACGAATATGAAAATAAATGAAGATAACACACAAGGGTCGTGACGGAAAATTCTTACACTTTTTATCGTCTAGCCCCCCCCCCCCCCCCATCCGCCACCAGCCAAAGTGGTCGATACGACCCCTTGGGGTCGAAATCGGTTTCCCAGGGGTCGACATAAGCGAAAACTGATTTTGGGGGCCGACGAGGTCTAAAATCGACCCGTATTCATTAACATAAGTTTTTATTTGAATCTTTCAAGATACTGTAAAAGTAGTGTTACGTGTACCTACCAATTTTTTATACGCTTTTTATTAGCTTCACTTGTATGTTTGTAACAATGTTTGTAACCGACTTCTTTGGGCGCGATTTTGACCCACTTTAAACGGCCAGATTTCGTTCAAACTTTGTAGATTTATCGAGAACCGATGACAATACACTAATTTGATAAAAAAACAAAAAAAAAACTTGTATGTTTGTAACCGACTTCTTTGGGCGCGATTTCACTTGTATGTTTGTAACTTGTAACCGACTTCTTTGGGCGCGATTTTGACCCACTTTAAACGGCCAGATTTCGTTCAAACTTTGTAGATTTATCGAGGACCGATGACAATACACTAATTTGATAAAAAAAACAAAAAAAAAACTTGTATGTTTGTAACCGACTTCTTTGGGCGCGATTTCACTTGTATGTTTGTAACTTGTAACCGACTTATTTGGGCGCGATTTTGACCCACTTTAAACGGCCAGATTTCGTTCAAACTTTGTAGATTTATCGAGGACCGATGACAATACACTAATTTGAAAAAAAAAAAAAATAATAGTTTAAAAAACTAAAAACACGCTTTTTATAGAAAACCAAACTAAAAAATAGAAAATAAATTTTAATAAATTTAAATTAAGAATAGGGTCCAAAAATTTCAATAAATAAAAATTAATAATAGTGTAAATAAAAAAAATATTTTATTTTAAAAAAGCGTGGGGTGCATGGTGTCAATAGTTATAAATATTTTATTGACAGATATGAGTAGAGTGATTATCATTTTGATAATATCTTAAAAAGCACCCCACGCTTTTTTTAAAATAAAATACATTTTTTTTTATTTACACTATTATTAATTTATATTTATTGAAATTTTTGGACCCTATTCTTAATTTAAATTTATTAAAATTTATTTTCTATTTTTTAGTTTGGTTTTCTTTAAAAAGCGTGTTTTTAGTTTTTTTAAACTATTATTTTTTTTTTATAAGAATGACTTCTATATTTTAGTACCTAGTACTTTTAAAATACTAAACAAGATGAAAAAAACTCAGATTTAGGCTGAAATTTATGTCTATTTATTTTATTAAATTTTGATGAGAAAATGATGTCAAGTTTTCTCACTTAACCAACCCCAAAGTTTTTAAATTGGTAAGTAGGCATTTTGTATCAATAGGAAAAAACTAGAGATAGAGTAATTTGGCTATGGGGGTCTGAGGTATCAGTTCATTTTGGAAATGTTCACATTCTCATTGTGGGCCGAAACTCGTGCCAACAAGTGGTGATGGTTCGACACGATGATGATAAAAAACCGTTATCTAAAAAGTGCAAATCTGAGTGTTATCGAGTTAGTGCGGTATCGATTGGCGGGCTGTTGCGCGACGGTCGGCACGGCGACGTCCTTGGTTGAGCCGTCTCGCGTCTCCCTGCTTACGTCACGCCCCACCCCCTACGACGCGAACGGGTTACAAGTGACGTCACGACTCACGAACTAACAATAAAGATTGCTCCAATATATTTTTGCGGTAGGTACGACGTCGCGAACTAGAATGTTGGGATGATATGGATCTCTTTCAAGTTAGACTTGCGATCGCAGTCAAGAGCAAATCTAGCAAGAAAAGGTTAGAATTATTTTGCTATAATCCGCCAACAGAAAAAATCTGTATGTTTAAGCGTGCAGTAACAAGCTAAGCACCGTTCAAGCAAGCAAGAAAGCAAAGTTCCCAAGCAAGCGATGCCACCACCACTCACATGCACCAACACATAAGACTTTACGACACAACTAATTTAGACGCACGTTTCGCCCCGACACCGGAGCATCCTCAGAAGATGTCGAATTTACAATAGAATAGAATAGAAATATTTTTATTTCAAATAAACTTTTACAAGTGCTTTTGAATAGTCGATGAATCTACCACTGGTTCGGAATGCCTTTCCTGCCGAGAAAAACCAGCAAGAAACTCGGCGGTTGCTCTTTTCAAAACAAAATTACAATACAGTAAATACTATGCTATATATTATGCAGTGTTTCCACAATGAGGGAAGTTCCAAAAATGCATACCGACTAACTTCTATCCTAAGATGGGCAGACATAAAGTAGCCTCATTCCCGCCGGTGGCACCTGTTCACGAGCATGACGCATGACCCAGCCACTGCTTCGCTCAACCATATTTGAGTATTGTCAATGCAGTATTGTCTATTGTAGGTCACAATTTTCATGGTTTCTTTAATATTTATATCTCGGGAACCCCATATCCCCAAAACCAAAAATTGGAGAAATAAATTAAGTTCCAATAAGCTAAATTTCGTTGCTCTACACTCTAATTTGTCTAATACCAACTCTCTATAGAAAGTTGCGGTTGTCCTTTGTAAATACTATGTTTATTGGTCAACCATGAATCATGATTAAAGCGAGTGTCTTTAGCAAGTCAGTGGTTTAAGGAAGCAATGTTCGTACCTTCTGGTACGCGTTGAGTATCTCGAATCGGTAAATTTTTTGGCATTATGGCATAATGGGGCTACTTTCTGTCTGCCCATCTTTACATGTATTGAATTGTAAGTAGGTAATGCATTTTTGAAACTTTGTGGAAACACTGCATACACTGCATTCATAGCATAATACCTATTGTAAACTGTTTTGAAAAAAGCAACAGCCGAGTTTCTTTCTGGTTATTCTCGGTAGGAAGGGCATTCCGAACCAGTGGTAGATTAATCGACGATTCAAAAGCACTTGTAAAAGTTTATTTGAATAAAAAATATTTCTATTCTATTCTATTCTATTAGACTGCAATTGGGATTATCGCTTGATTCGAGTCTCAACACTCACTCGTAAGCTTTATTATTAGCAAGGGATAAATAATAATATTTCAGGTTAGTAGGTCGTGATTAAGATCGATTCTGCTGTGCAAACACGGAGGCGGAACAAAACCATTCATCGCAGAGAAGAGATCGTTCAGCGAACGCGATTCCTAAGCGAATGTTTGCATTCCAAACTTGTTAGACCGGATTTCGTGATTTCCAAGTACCGGCCACGAATTTCCTACTATTGGAAGTTGGAGCCGTTAAAATACGACCTAATATTTAGTTTGATGACACAGAACACTGAATACATAAAACAATATTCACGTAGGCCTCTTTCAAGCGGGGTTTCCACCGTGAGCGAAGCGCGTTCGATACGTATAGGTACGCCGCCGCGCCATTGTAATCGCAGAGGAAAACTACAAGCACTTTCACCAACAAAGAGTCTAGCGGAAAGGACCGAGCGAACAAAAAGATTTCAAAAAGAAAAATTGCAGAGGAAAACTACAAGCACTTTCAACAACGAAGAGTCTAGCGGAAAGGACCGAGCGAACAAAAAGATTTCAAAACGAAAAATCGCAGAGGAAAACTACAAGCATTTTCAACAACAAAGAGTCTAGCGGAAAGGACCGTGCGAGCAAAAATAATTCAAAAATAAAAGTGAGGAAAACTACAAGCACTTTCAACAACAAAGAGTCTAGCGGAAAGGACCGAGCGAACAAAAAGATTTCAAAAAGAAAAATCGCAGAGGAAAACTACAAGCACTTTCAACAACAAAGAGTCTAGCGGAAAGGACCGAGCGAACAAAAAGATTTCAAAAAGAAAAATCGCATAGGAAAACTACAAGCACTTTCAACAACAAAGAGTCTAGCGGAAAGGACCGAGCGAACAAAAGATTTCAAAAAGAAAAATCGCAGAGGAAAACTACAAGCACTTTCACCAACAAAGAGTCTAGCGGAAAGGACCGAGCGAACAAAAAGATTTCAAAAAGAAAAATCGCCGAGGAAAACTACAAGCACTTTCAACAACAAAGAGTCTAGCGGAAAGGACCGAGCGAACAAAAAGATTTCAAAAAGAAAAATCGCAGAGGAAAACTACAAGCACTTTCAACAACAAAGAGTCTAGCGGAAAGGACCGTGCGAGCAAAAATAATTCAAAAATAAAAGTGAGGAAAACTACAAGCACTTTCAACAACAAAGAGTCTAGCGGAAAGGACCGAGCGAACAAAAAGATTTCAAAAAGAAAAATCGCAGAGGAAAACTACAAGCACTTTCAACAACAAAGAGTCTAGCGGAAAGGACCGTGCGAGCAAAAATAATTCAAAAATAAAAGTGAGGAAAACTACAAGCACTTTCAACAACAAAGAGTCTAGCGGAAAGGACCCAGCGAGTAAAAAGAGTTGAAAATAATCAAAATGAGCGATGCGAGCGATGAGTGGAAGTGCCGCGTTAGGGCAACTGTCAAAACTTTTACCCCACTACGGCAAAGCCTAGGGTTGTGATTTTAACCCTTAAAGACATAATAAAATATTTTTGTCCTGCAAATGTAGTTCCGATCAATTTATAATAATAAAAATTACGTTATAGGTCGACCGTTTAACTCGCGTATCGCCTGCGCACAGTGTGCGCTGCGCACAGAAGCCATTTTTTCGGACATGGTCTTTTTATTACAAAAACGTAAAGATATATTAATTTATAATGTTAGAGTAGAACCCTCGAGTGTCAAATATGCTTAAGTGATGAGAAATAAATTCTTAAAGATTGATATTTTTTTGTAGGTACGTGATTTATCAAAAAAAAAATCTACGCTGAAAATAAACAAAGTTTTATTAAATAACGTAATTGGTTCTAAAGTACCTTTTATCCTTCATCTATGAGAGCTATCAGTAAACTTGTATCTCTTCAAAAACAATTATTATAGCTATCTTTTAATTTTTCGTTTTTATTTTTTTTCTCCATGAAGCGACCATCAAGCGAGTCGCAGGGAGCCGCTGGATTCAGGCGGCGCAAGACCGAGGTCTGTGGAAGTCCATGCAAGAGACCTTTGTCCAGCAGTGGACGTCTATCGGTTGATAAAGAAGAAGAAGAAGAAGCGACCATATTTGGAAAAATTATTTATACGAAAATAAAGATCTTTTGTTTTTCTACTTATCATAAAAAAATCAAATCGATACCGCGTGGCTTCTAGATACTACGGCCTGTTTTATTAATATCCGGATTTTATGTCGTTAGGGTTGTCACTAAGTCAAAGAATAAAAAAATATCCGGTGTCGGATTAGTTTAGTTTTGTCATAAAAATACACTGTTGGCAACGAACATGTAAGTAAGTGGCACCGACTTCAAAACGAAAGTTAATGAGTTGTTTCAACCTGTGTTGCGTTTGAAAGTTGGTTTAATTTTGTATCAAATATGAAAATGGTCTAATGAGGCATTTACATTTTTGATACAAATAATCGTGAGGCAAACACGAAGTTGCAAAATGGATGACATACACATGGGATGATTTCGGATTGTCCCACTAGTTTTGAACTCGAATGAAGCTCAATTTCTAGAGCGTATTCACACTTCTTAGAAATACGACGATATATACATTATTTCATTCAAAATGAATAGAAGAAGTAACAACAACCGGAGTTCAATAATAAATGGCGTAATTTTACTTCGTTTCCAGTGATACGATATTTGTGGCATGGGAAGGGGTCCACCCTCGTAAGGCTTTTGCTAGAACCCCATGTCGTTACAAATAAAGTACTCCGTGTAGAAGAAGACAACTGAAAACCTAAACACCTTATAGTTGCTATCATTTATTGAAGAGTCCGTTGTCTGTGTCCGATGCTCATCATCAGATCTTTACGAAATTTAAATGGTAGTCCCATTTAAATTACGGAATAAACTTCTTTCAAACAAAAAAATATGCCCAAATCGCTTCAAGTGTGCCTCTAATATTTGAAGAGTCCCCTCGATTCCTTTAGGATCCCGTCACCAGATCCTGACCTGATGACCATAGAACCTGGGGCGTACACCCATTCAAACAAAAGAAGATTTTTCTAAATCGGTCTAGGTATCTTCGAGTAATCGGGGAACATACATAAAAAAATACATACCAGTTGAACGTGGAACCCACTTCTTTTTTTGAAGTCGGTTAATAAAATTCAATTTAGCTTTGGAAACGTAACAGATAAATTGATTTATACATTTATTAGCTTAAACTCCAGAACTAGGTCGTGGACTACTATTATTTATAACCGGATAACAAAGAACCACAAAAAGTGACAACCCTGACAGAAACAATTAATTGTCAATAACTTCTAGAAGCCACGCGATTTGGTCGTGATTTTTTTATTCGAAATAGATAAAGATATTATCTTAATTTTCCTTTAAATAACTTTTCCAAATACGATGGCTTTTCGGAGAAAAAAAATAAAAACCAAAAATCACAAAATAATTGTATTTCTTGTTCTACGAGAGCTAAGAAGTCGACAAAATTTCTAAAAAGTGAAGCATTAGAAATCCTTTTAAACTAACAATGTATTTTATTTTAATATATTTTTTCTTCGACATAGGATTTAATTATATTAATATCCGGATTTTTATTTCTCGATTTTCAAAAAAATATATTTCGGTAACTTTATAAAATTGGCACTCGAGGGTTCTACTCTAACGTTATAAATGAATATATTTAAAGGTTTTTGTCATAAAAAGACAATGTCCGAAAAAATGGCTTCATAATACACTGTGCTGCGCGGTAAGAAGGGAGCGGAGGGAGATGTTAGAGATGTTGAAACTTAAAAATAACTAGTGGTTCGCCCCGAACTGAGACCTCGCGGTAACGGTATCCCATGATTATTCATTCAATCGATACATGACGACCAAAACTGACATTATTATTATTATGCCCGTTTTCACCAAACATACCTAAATCATCCCCTATGTAGGAGTCTCTTTACGTAGGTAGCTCCAAAACACAATCCTAAGTCCTAACATCCGTCCCAATGTCCTTTTAGGTGTCCCGTACAGGATCGTGATGAAGAAGTTGACAGTAATCATCACATAACTTATCATAGGTAGCCCGTAAAGGTTAGGGAACGTCAGTGAAAACATTGAATTATTATGTAGGTACTAACGAGTGAAAACGGGTTAGGGGCATCTGTACAAATAGTCATCTATCGACGCGAATAGAAAATATACAAAATGATATTTAACTAAAGAATAATTTTAATTGAATAATATGTTATTATAATATGTACCTAAATAATAATGGTCGACGCAAAACTGTTTTTGGGATAAATCGTAGTCGTAACTCCTAGTTCAATGGAATAGTTAATGACTGCGCCATCTATTAGCATTATTGTGAAGCTATGTGAAATTTACTGATGCTCATTAAAAATTAAATAATCTCGTTTCTTTATAATATTCATATAATTTTAGTATTTGTTGTTCAAGTACAGGATACAAGTGAAGTAAGAAAATAAGTACAACTTGAAAATATATAGAAAATTTTCCCAGAGAGCGTCTTCAAGCGAGCGTATTAAATCGCCACTTTGGAAGCCCCCCATTTCGTCAATTTTAGGAAAAAAATTAAAAAAAAAATACGGTTGTACTCTGTTCCAAATTGTCTTTAAAATGATACACAGAAAACCTATGAATCGCAAATAAAAAAAAATTTCTTCGCATTCGCTTCTATGAGAGCCCCCCTGAAATAAAGATTTTTATAACTTTTTAAGCCATTTTCGGCTGGAGGCCATCGGTTTACATATTATATCTAAATTTGAAGTAATTACGTTCAGTAATTCAAAAGTTATAAGGCTCTGACAGACGGACGGACGGACGGACGGACGGACGGACAAGTGCAAATCGCTCTAGTAAACTCAGAGACCTCGCTTCGCTCGGTCAAATACTTAATTCTTTACCAACAATGTCTATCTCGAGATAAATCTTTGGATTATTGACTCCGTGTGTAGCGTTACCCGCCCCCGCTCCCTTCTTACCGCGCAGGCGATACGCGAGTTAAACGGTCGACCTATAGAATGAAATCATACATTTATATTCTATATTAAACTGAGAGCTACCATTAAAGTAATACTAGTAATCAATTCCGTAATTGAGAGAACCCCTACAAACAACCCCACAGCACGATAGCTTTTAAGACTAGTAGTAATATAAACACATAAATGGTAGCTTTTAAGGCTAGTAATAATATAAACCCATAATTGGTAGCTTTAAAGACTAGTAATAATACAAACCCATAACTAGTAGTTAAGGCAAGGCTTACAGGAAATTTTCAGTTGATTAGATCATCATAATTCATTATACTTCATGGCTTCGTACTCAAGGTTATATAGACTTGGTAGTTTACGCATACTAGTGGTTACCGTCCACTTTATTGAGATTTATATATTTTTTTTTTTAAATAGGGTAGGTTGATATAATATCGTCCCTGCGCCGTACAGCTAGGTACCTCATTCGCTTTTTAGTGCGCTACCGTTCCACCACGCCCTCGCCTAATTTAATTTTAAAGTGTTATTTAAAGTGATATTTAAAACGTGTAAAAAGTAAACAAATAATATTTTTATAATGCCCAAACCTATGGGTGATAAATGTGAATGTATTTAAAGCAAAACTTAAAAAGTTTGAAAAGAAATTGCGACGAAATCAGTGTCGACCTTACAATCACGCGGATGACTCTGACACACGTCGATTCCACATACATCCCAAAATGCACCGTTGGGTTATAAAGGTAAGATTGATTATTAAGTAATAATAATTGTGCTATGGTTTATTGGTGCTCGAGAAATAAGTGTCTTGGGCATTGTACATTGGGATTGTTTCTTCACTATACGAGTTGGCTATTACACGATATTATTAACCCTAATGTAGGGGCACAGTATTGTGGACAGTTCTTGCTTTTGCAATGGGGCTGTTTCTTACTGTTTATTATACTCGTGATAGCTAATAAACCTGAGTGAAAGTGTTTTCTTATATAACACACAGTATTGTGGACAGTTCGTGCTTTTGCATTGGGGCTGTTTCTTACTGCTTATTAAACTCGTGATAGCGAATATACCTGAGTGAAAGTGTTTTTTTTTTATAAAACACACAGTATTGTGGACAGTTCGTGCTTTTGCATTGGGGCTGTTTCTTACTGCTTATTAAACTCGTGATAGCGAATATACCTGAGTGAAAGTGTTTTTTTATAAAACACACAGTATTGTGGACAGTTCGTGCTTTTGCATTGGGGCTGTTTCTTACTGTTTATTAAACTCGTGATAGCGAATAAACCTGAGTGAAAGTGTTTTATTATAAAACACACAGTATTGTGGACAGTTCGTGCTTTTGCATTGGGGCTGTTTCTTACTGTTTATTTAACTCGTGATAGCGAATAAACCTGAGTGAAAGTGTTTTCTTATAAAACACACAGTATTGTGGACAGTACTTGCTTTTGCATTGGGACTGTTTCTTACTGTTTATTTTACTCATGATAGCGAATAAACCTTTGTGAAAGTGTTTTCTTGCGAAACACACAGTGTGTGGGCAGTTCTTACTTTTTGTATTGGGGCTGTTTCTTACTGTTCATTAGTCAGTTTGTGGGCAGTACTTGCTAATTGTATTGGGACTGCTTCTTACCACAGATATATGATTAACTTAAGGAAAGTCTGTTTTGACTATGAGACACAGTATGCGGAGTATGAGAAGTATTAAAATCAGCTCATCGTTTATTGTTTACTAAGAGTTTTTTCTGACTTCTATTGTTCACCATGTATTTTACATGTTGATTTCGGACAGTAAATTATGAGTGTCGAAAATAAAACTACGCTAAATTAGAATGTTAACCAGATTTGTTGTTTTATTGGTATCTACCTGGCCTGCTGTTGAGTACGGTTGTCTTTATACAAAACTTTCTGAAAGGTGTCTTGTACTAATAACCTTGTTTAAAAATTTTAATAATTACGAAAATTTCATACGAAATCCATTGAAACTTTAGTTTAAATGGTGGGTTCGTACTATTGACCAGCCAGTATATAAAATTATTAAAATAATTGATAACTATGGCCTGGAAATTCTCTTTGGTGTCTCAACGACTGGGTAGGACTGGGTGGCCTGTGGAAATCAGAGAGCTAGTGGAGTGACGATGAAAGTAATTGACATATTAATTATTTGAAAATAGTTCTTTTTACTGGTATACAAATATTTGTCAGATAACTGTGTGACACCCAGATCCTCCATCGTAATGATAATACTACAGCAATTTTGTACGTTAATCGAATAGGAGGTTATTCAGTTTCCACATTTGACCAATGATGACGTCATGGCTATCTCAGACGGAGATTCAGAACAACAGGAGCCGGAACTGAACCCAAATTCAAACCCCGGTAGGCGGTACACCGAATGCAGTTCTATCTTATCAGGGAGCTGCGCCGAAACTTTCTCCGGAGCCTATTGAAATACCCACAGCCATAGTTGGTTCTATATTATGTTATCTATAGTCAGATAAAATCATTTTTATCTAAAAATTACATATATGACAAAAAGATTTGGCTATTAGATTACAACTTTGGACCACTATGGGTCAACAATGGAACAGCGTAAGAAGCTAAATGAAAATTTTTTAACTCCTGAAATTTCCAAGTTGATATTGAAAAACGCAATGAAGCAATAGAAAACAAACAAGTTAAAACGTCTTCGGCTATTAGTTATTTAGGAGAAGCCATCACGCTGTTATAATCAACAAGAGAGAGAAATACTTCATTGTTCAAACTATTGACAAAAGCCATAAATAAATTAGGAATTATTAGTAAGATATTTCCAAATAAGAAGATCTCGCGAAACACAACACAAGATACAATACCAAATTCTACAAGTTTAAACTGGAAGGGTCAGGGTTGGCTCGCAGGCCAATGGGACCCACAAGGACAAAAGACCCTGCGATGACATCAACACATACTCGTAGTCGGCGAGACTACTCCTCGATGCAGTCCTGGAATCTACAGCAACGAACGAGCTACAAACGTCGTTAATTTTAGTTAATATCGTTATTAACGTCGTTAAAACTTGCTGACAGGCTGTCCTTATTCTATAAGGAATGGTATATGATCGCTAATGACCCTACGGTTCTTTCATAAGTACATCAAATATTTCAAAATTCCTTTTTTCACGAACACCAGCCCTAACAGTACCTCCTAGCAGCCGTGTATATAAATGTAACCTTTATAGCAAAGGGTACATTTTATGGATTCTATCAGTAATTTTACTAGCTGGCGCTATTTCAAAATCTGAAGCTCGATTTGATCAATATTTATCGAATGTTTTTGCAATACTTAAGCCCAATGAAAAGATGCGTTTTATTCAAAACTTAAAATCGTTAAAAATAAAACATTCATGAACACACAATAAAGAGTCATTTATAGATGAAAGACTTACTAACTTTGCTAAAAATTATTATTTTATTTATTTAATTTTAGAATAGGTACACTAAATACATGTGAAACATACATTTATTATAAAACGATAATGGTTACAGTTTAAAGGTACAGTATAAAACTGTCGCGCAACCAATAACGCTTACAATCAAGAATAAATTTTAGTTATAAGATTATATAATTAATAACATTATGTGCACAATAGATTTATAACACACATAGATACTTTTTATTAAACACAAATGAGGATAATCAAAATTATCCACTATCCATCCAGGTTCCAGCTTGATGAATTTATCATTGAATTTAAGTTCTTACCTTTCGGCTTAAATACTGCTCTTTTTGTAAATATACTTAAAATACTACTTTTGTGTTCACTAAAGTATGAAACCAGTATTAAAATTATTGAGAACATGCGGAGAAGTTTCTTGCGAATCTGGGGTTCTTTTAAAAAAAAAAAAGATAAAAGTAATTTGATTTTATCTAAAACTTGCAAGTTTTTAGATTATAATATAGTAGAAGGTCAACAGAAAGTTGTATGTCTTCGCTTCATATAAAATATGCTCTTCGGAGAACTTTGAAAAAAATCAAGAATCTAGGCGTACGCATCAAGATATTGAATAGCAACTTGCAGTAATCTGCTTTATACGCTTAAAGACAAATTATACTCAAGTTTGGTTCTTCAAACATTGACTTATGTGGATAATAAATATCTGTCAAAGATACGTCTTATAACACAGAGACCCAGATGCGAACGCAGTAGAAATAGGTATACTTTTACGATATCATGATCTAACCTTTACTATTATATTATGCATTTGCATTTTCTCTATAAGTTACTTCGATTTTAAAATCGTTACGTAAAATTATTTCTGATAATACCAAGGGTATAGATATTTATTGTTCCACACTGGGGCTGTCTAGCCATGGTATCCACTGTTTAAAAATCTTTTAATGTCAGAAATGTTGATGTTTAAAGGGGCTGGATTGACCTTATCAAACGATATATACTTAATCATCAAGGTGCTCAATATTTTACATTAAATTTATATTGGTCAACTATACAGTTGATCAATCATAGTAGGTATATAAGTAATATCCTAATCAGTTCCTAAATCTTTAAACAATTTCTAAAAAAAAAAAAAATTGTTACGCTTACTGCACAAAGAGTGCAAACATTATCAAAAATAAAAGTGTGTAACATCAGTGTGTTTTCATCTGATATCATATTAAAAATCCTAGATTAAAATTGTTAGTCATTCCATTTTTTAAATAAAACCAGAGATTTCGCCTGGAAAAATATTGCATACCTTTACTAAACCACTTCGCTTCGGGAAAATGGAGACTCCATAATATTTATTGCTTAAAAAAAAACATAAATTGGATGGTTTACAAATTTTATCACGTTGTATATAAAATACCTTGAGCCAAACTGGAATTAATACTTCCATATCTCCTCCATCATTGGGCATGCTACCACATCTGCTGCGCAAGGGCTAAATGTTTCAGTGGATCATAATATGAAAACTACTGCAGGCTGAAGCTTAAGTTCCCATACTTTTGCTAACTTTTATAATCGGCCTATTAATGCCCGAAATGATTTATTTAGCTATTATGAATGATTCAATAAAAACAAATTGTTGTTTGATAAGTGATAACTCACAGTCATTGTTTGTGTATGATTTTTGTTATATTATTAACAAAATATTTATAAAAAAAAAAAACAACTTAACCATACATCTCATATTTTACGAATCTTATCTCTAAAAGTCTACCAAGTCTATATAACCTTGAGTACGAAGCCATGAAGTATAATTAATGATTAAACGAACTTACCTGTAAGTGAAGTTCTATCATAATTATACGAAGAGGTTATAACCCTCCCACCCTCACGTTATGCGTGTACCCTTAATCGTAAAATATGAGGTGGAGTATTAGCTGAACTCTTAACTAAATGAGGTACCTAGCTGTACGGCGCAGGGACGATATTATATCAACCTACCCTATTTAAAAAAAAAAATATATAAATCTCAATAAAGTGGACGGTAACCACTAGTATGCGTATACTACCAAGTCTATTTATAACCTCTTCGTACGAAGCCTTCGTATAATTATGATAGAACTTCACTTACAGGTAAGTTCGTTTAATCATTAATAATACATCAAAAACATAGAGAAATAAAATTTCGTGAAGTAACTTTATGATCAAGGCACATCGCAGTTAAGTAGGAACGAAGCAACGCGTAATTTGAAATATGTTACAACTTACAGACTACTACTACAAGACTAATTTATTGTACGACTAGCTGATTCCCGCGACTTTGTCCGCGTGGATTTAGTTTTTAAAGTCCCTCGGGAACTCCTTGATTTTCCGGGATAAAAAGTAGCCTAGATGTTGACCCGAGTAATAAGCTACCACGGTATAAAATTTTGTAGAAATCTGTGCGGTAGTTTTTACGTGAAAGAAGGACAAACAAACAGACAAACAGACAAAAATTAAATAAAAATCTGTTTTGGGCTCAGTATCGATAGCAAAGCATCCCCCAATTAAAATTTTCAAAATATATTAAATGTACAGAAATCTTCCAGTTACAGTTTTATTATATGTATAGATTGCCTTATAAATATTTGCATGTCGTTATGTGAACAAACATATTGTACCTCTATGATAATGTAATTTGTCATGTTTTACGCTAAGTGAATTTACGATGTGTGAAGTAAAATGGAGAGAGAGAAGAGATGGGCAATGCAAACTAATGCTAGCGGTCATTTCTTCACACGTAGCTATATAACATTTCAATATTGATGCTACACGTCACTTCAGTTCTACCGCAATGTGTCTTAAGCTTATTCATCTGAGGGAAGCCTATCATAAGCATCTGTAAGTAAGTTGATATGAAACAAATTATTTGAGTTAGAGTATAATACAAGGGCGGATCCAGGATTTTTTTCTGGGAGGGGCACAAGGGGAGGACGGGCAAAAAAATCAACAATAACAGTTTATATAAACTTGAAGTATCATACAAGTTTATTTTTACAAGAGCAAGTATGTATAGGAAGGTTTATGAAGGTGTCAAAACAATAGATAATTAAATGTTTATTAAAGACAGTTTTCTTTTATGTTTCCTGCTAAAGATGTCCAGCACTTCATTAGCGTCCATTTTTGCCGCAACGTCTTGATGGATATGCATTAAAGCCAAACCATTCAAACGCTCTTCTGTCATCCTGTTGCGAAGATATGACTTTAAACGGCGTAAGGTCGAGAAAGATCGCTCGGCAGTGCTAGTAGTCACTGGAAACGTGCACAGCAAATGACAAAGAGTTCTAATATTTGGCAGCACCATTGCTCTTTTGTAGGCATCTGCTGGAGATACTGGGATATTTTCTCTCATCTGTTGCCAAATTTTTAGCTCTCCCTTCAAAGCTAGCAAACAAGGAAGGTCTTCTTTATATACTTCAGCGCCTTGCAAAACATCCTCTACATCTTCGTCGCTGAAGTTATGGGAAAGCAATTTTTGCAACTGTCCGATTCTTTGCATGGGAGCGCTAGGGAACCTGGATGACATTTCACTTAACATATAATCTAGAAAAGGAATATATACTGAAAGTCGGTAATATTCTTCAACTGACTGAGTCTGAATGTTCGCCCGATTTGTTTGACGGCCGGTGATTCTACGGACCGTGATTTCTGCACCAATTTCATTTGCGATGGCCTCAGCCTGATTGAAGAGTTTTTTGAATGTGTCCGTACTAGTTTCACGTTGCCTCTGCAGACTTGCTGTGGTCGTATTAATAAGCTGAACTGCAGAAAGTATATCAATTTCAATGGCTTGTAATGATCGGGATAAGGGCAGCGTGATTCCTAAAATATCAGTGAGTATTACCAAGCTTATAAGAAATTCCGACGACATTATAGATTGGAGCAACGAAAATGGAGGTGTAGCACTTATTCTGTTTCCTTGATCTTGATCAGCCATTTTTTGCAATATTTCAGGAAGACATGGTAAGACGTCCAAAAATGTCAAAACCGCTTCATGTCTTTCCACCCATCTGGTCTCACACATTTTTTTTAATATACTCTGTTTTTCCTTTGGCAGATGAGCTTGCATTTCTTCTCTGAGGAAATGTATTCGTTGAGCTGAGTCACGAAAGAAAGTTGCTACACTTGAGATAACCCCTACGGCATTTCTTATGCTAGGTACGGTGCAGGCTGTACTAATAGCTAAGTTGAGTCGGTGGCTTGCACAGTGGGTAAAAAAGGCTAAAGGCTGAATGCTGGATATGCGTGCCTGAACACCTTTTATTTTACCGCTCATGTTGGCTCCTCCATCATATGCTTGACCCCGGCACAATGTAATGTCCAGGTTAAGGTTTTCCAATGCCTTCAAAATATGGTGTGCAATGTTTTCACCAGTAAGTTTAACAACTTCGACAAACATTAGAAAGTCTTCTTGTATTTCGTTTGTATCTACATCGAAATAGCGAATACAAATGGCTAGTTGCTCACAAACAGAAATATCTGTGGTCTCATCAGCTATAATGGTAAAATATTTAGACTTTTTAATTTTGTTCACTATTTTGTTTCTGATTAATTCCCCACAGCATTCAATTATGTCATTTTGTGTTGACTTGCTAATGTAGGAAGCGTTTTTAGCACACGTTTTTACGTGTTCATGCAGTATCTCATCTCCAGCATCGATTCGGAACTTTAACAATGCTCTGAAGTTTCCTTCTCCGTGTCCATAAGAACTTTCCGATTCTAAACCACCGTCATCCCTGTGACCTCTTAACGGTATGTTTTGCCTTCCACATAATATTATGGTTTTTATAATGGGTATAAGTTTTTTACGATTCTCTTCAACAGTTTTCATTTCTTGGGATCTCATTTGGACAGCAACATCCATTGATTTTCCCTCCATTATCATCAAAAAATTTTGAGATGCTACCACGTTCGCTTGGTGGTATTTCGTGCTCTCGTGGTGTGTGATCGTTTCGATTGCCTTTTTGTATCTTGTCAGCGGTTCCGACACCAATTTTCCCAGTTTCACATCATTTGTACCCGCTTCACGTCGACCAAAAAGAATGCACATTTTACACAATCCGCCACCAGCAATTTTACTGTATACTAGCCATTCATGTCCCTTTAACCAGCTTATTTGAAAAGACCGGTTCTTTTTTCCCTCACGCACCAGTGGAAACTTAAAGTCTGTTGTAGGTTGCCAAGTATATTTCAACCACTGGTACCTTTCTTCGTCTGTAAGAACTAACGCATCTTGCTGGTTGATTAGTAGTGTACCTGAAATTAATAGTAAGTAATAAGTATATTGTGCAACTAGTGCGACAAGTAGTCGATTGCCCACGAAGCGTAGTTGAACGCATGAGCGACAAGCGCTTGAGAAGCACTATCTTAGCACACGTTCTTTTGTTCGGCAAATAGTGTTTGTCCATTCAACTGTTTCCAAGACTTTTGCATGTATTAAACGATAACCTGCGCGCGGCAAGAAGTAAAATTACGAACAAAAGAGCGTGTGCAAAGATAGGTCATTTACTGTGTGAATGATGAAAAATAAATAAATAATAATTGACTGTTTAGATACATATATAGAAGTGCGATTGTTATAATTTATTTATAAGAAAATGAAATAGCCTAGCCGTAGCCCGGTAATAACTATTTATTTAATGGTGGTTTTATCTATGCAAAGCACGCACTGTCGGGGTGAATGCGAAAGCAGCTCTATTCTAGAAAAGATAGCATGGTATGTTTATGCTTATATGCGGCTTCAGGGACGCGCACTGTCCTACACGCGACGTCTAATCTAACCACAACATAACCATGGGTCGACCACGCTCGTGCGGGAATTCACTCGCGACGAGTATTCGCTACGTTTGACCGAGGCTTAACACAGGAGCAAGGTGTGTAGGTATAACTTGTAGGTAAGTATATGAAGCTGCGGCGAACGAAGAACAAGGCACAAGCTGCACATATAGAATAGACGTTCGCAATTCGCAGTCACCCGAATACACGTCATAGCCACTTCTTAGAGCTATACACAATGTTGAAATACATAAAGATTGATTGCGATACTCACCTATATCTCGTTCCTGCAACATGTAACTAGAGCCTGATGTTGCTGATGCTGCTGATGATGATGTACTTGCCGCATGCGTGGATGTACATGGGACATCACCAAATTCAACAACTGCATCGTCGGTTTTTTGTTTTTTTTTGGTATAGAAAAACGCACTTATGCTCTTTTGTCTTTTCTTATCACTCATTTTAATCTTTTAAACAGTAATATTAAACTAGCGGCACGTTATGATGGCCGGTTTGACACATTACAATAGTGATGTGGAATGTCAATTTATTCTCGAACAAAAAACAATTAAGTTTTGTTTTTGTACCTGATTAAATAGGTTTAATAAAACAAAAATGTATATGTTTATTTAATTTATTTGAACGAACTGAATATTTGAATGAAAATGAATATACATACTTTATATGCACACAAGAAACATATGAATACAAAAGATACCAAAAAAGGTGCCACAAAAGGCCATAATTAATCAGATTCGTCCATACTACTATTTTCACTGTCGTCACTGCTATCATCACCTACATTAATAATTATATGTTCGTTTTCTATAATATTATCTATTTTCACATCTCTTTCATAATCTTCCCTTATTAATTTAACAGTTCTATTCACATCCTTTTCCCAGTCTCCTTTAGTCACATGTTCACAAGCTTCTTCTAATAATTTTAGCATTTTTTTTGTGGTAAATGGGGGTTCTGTATTGTGTCTTGCAGCATATCCCTTAATTTGAGCCCACACCAACTCAATCGCATTATACTCACAATGGTAAGGCGGTAACCGTATAACTCTGTGCCCATGTTCTAATGCTATTTCGTCAATGACGTATCGGATCTTGGTTGGTTTGTTTTCTTTTAAAAGACGTACTAATTCCGCTTTTAACATATTCATGTTTGCATCTACGCCATTTTTACGAAGCCATGCGACGATATCAGCTTTCTTTTGGGATTGGGCAGGTGGCTTGTCAATTTGCATCGAGTGGTATGGGGCGTTGTCCATAATTATAATAGATGGTTCAGGGAGGCTACACAACATTGAGGTAAACCATTCAGTAAACTTTTCTCCATTCATGTCTTCATGATAGTCTCCAGTGGTTTTTGACGCAAAAGCCATGAGAGAACCTTCGACAAACCCGTTGATGGTTCCGGCGTGACAAATTATAAGTCGCGATCCTTTTCCTACAGGAACTTTGGAAGTAGATGCTGCTGTGTCATCGTTCCAAGAACGGCCTACAGTATGGTTAGCATTAAGCCATGTTTCATCCAAGAACACAACATTTTGCCAATTTTTGATTTCTTTCACTTGCCGTAAAAAAGTATACCTTGCCATCGCTATATCAAATCTTTCCATCAATATTTTGCGTTTGTTACATTTTTTGTATCGAAATCCAATGGTCTTCAAAATCTTCGTTAAAGAACTTTCCCCACCGAAGAATAATCCAGCTTCCTTCAGTGAATGCACCAACTTTTTTCTTGTTGGATACTCCTTCTGTAAATAGTAGCCGTAAACATGTCTTCGGATAGCATCGGCATCAAAGCTATCGATGCCTACGACTGGTTTTGCTCGTTTTCTCTTTTTTGGTGTGTGAAGTTTATTTTCTTCTGTGCCAGTCTCGCCATATTTTTTTTTAGTTATCCGTCTAACAGTTCGTTGTCCAATATTAAGCGCATCAGCTACGCGTTCAACCACTGACGTTATAGGTAAAATTAGCCCTCCATTTTGAGCTTCACGATCGAAATAGTTACGAAGGCGTATTACGAACTCACGTGTCTGACTATTTAGAACAGTTCTCTGCGTACGTTCGGTCATATCGACGAAATCCACAACAAAGGGCTTGAACAGAGTCCAAATTAACGAGCAAGGGTCAACAGTAATGCAGTATCAATATTTGAAATCCAAAGCCAGGTCAAAACTATATCACAATCGCATTGCACTGACAGTTTATACTTTTCGAAGCAACGTCAATTCGAAACTGCTTTGTTTTGCATTGAGCATTGACGCGAGTTTGCCGGAGGTAGTAGTTGTGCTAGCCAGCGATCCTATGTGACGATCGTATTAGATTCCATTTTTAAAAATTTTCAATTTAGAAAACCAAATGCCGAGTTGTGGTATATATCATATAAAAATAAAAATTTTACCTTTTGTATGAAACAGCTGATATTTTTTTGCGATTTCAGAGGTTTGTCCACATAGTGAAAATTGTTCATATTCACAAGTACATTCACCCCTTAAATGGTGCAAACTGATTTTTCTACACTTGTATACATTTTAGAAATCAATTTAATAAATAAATTTTGAGTCCTAAACCTAAAACTACATTCGATAAAATTTATGAATCTCTGCACATCACTATCGTCAATAAAGTAATACAATTATTTCCTTCAAAGTCGTTATCAATTAATACGGAACTTCATGAGCGGACAAACGTCAAACCGGCCATCATAGCGTGCCGCTAGTTTAGGTACTATAACCTGTCGCGCTCGCGGCCTGACTCACAATGCGCTAAGACTCCCGCGCCCGCGTCCCTCCCCGCCCCGCCCCGACCCGCGCTTACCCCCGACCGTACCACTCTTGCAAACGCTGATTATCTTCTTTCATTTGCAAGTGCGTGAAAGGGATGCAACGAACAAGCTTCACTCATGTTATTTCTTCTGGGGGGGGCACGTGCCCCCGTGCCCCCCCCTTAAATCCGCCCTTGGTATAATAGTAAAAGCTTGAGAATTCGCAACGCCGCACCGCGGCGCCTGCTCTAAAACAGAAATATCAATTTACTCGTTTCTATTGCGGTTGGCGAACGCGATTGTTGACAACAATGAAACGGCGTCGGGTGGAAACACTGGAACAGGATGTTGGACGGAGCGACGACCGCAGCACAACGAACTTTATTACGATCCCAT
Organism: Oeneis ivallda; assembly: GCA_029955525.1. Taxonomy (NCBI): domain Eukaryota; kingdom Metazoa; phylum Arthropoda; class Insecta; order Lepidoptera; family Nymphalidae; genus Oeneis; species Oeneis ivallda. Next base: position 15,878,649 of record JARPMR010000024.1, on the reverse strand, counting down.
AGGAATTGTTGGTGGCTGAGGGAGAGCAGTTTTAAACTCCGAAATATCAATAAATTCGGCGTGTACCGGCACGGGTGGCGATCGAACTGTCAACCTTTCGGTTTTTAGTCGAAACGTCTTAACTCTTAACCGTGGCGCTTTTATAGCTTCAAATAACGTTTAGTCTTCATCCACGTGCAGTTAGGATTAAGAATACCTCGGGTAGCTTTTGTTTTTCCGGGATAAAAGGTACGCTATGTCACTTTCCAGGTCCTCAACTATACCCATGCAAAAAATCACGTCTATCCGTTGCTCCGTGATTGAAGGACCAACCGACAAACACTGTTTCGCATTTACCTACAATATTAGTTAGGATTAGCACCAACATCTAAATTCTAAAGGGTAAGTGTTGATTTGCAAACACAGCGAAAATTTATTATTTGCCCGATATAAATTATCGGGTACTGGGAGTGCCAGACAAGAAGATTATAGGCGTCACTGGTGTTATCAGTCGAGCAGCGTATACGGTAGCGGTATACTCGTCGAGACGCGCCGATAGGGTCGTTGTCATCCCAGCGGTAGAGGACCAACGCATTGTTCAAGCTCCAGGGGGCACTAACCCATGTGTGGCGATTAGATACGCGCGCCGGGATATGACGAGTAAACACACGCTGCCCGCGTATAAACACTGTTTACGAAATTCTCAAAGATAACAATCATCTGGCGAACGTGACCGAAATACGTTGCTCGTGTTGTTTCTTACACAACGTTTTATATTTTCCATTTAGGATTGAGGAATTTTAGTTGCATTTTTTTTTCTACCTTTAGGTACCTTGGAAAAAGCAAATAGAGCAGCAATTTTCGGAAGGTCCGGGGTTTAGATCCTAAGCTCGCACAGTCTCTATTAGTTTTCAGAGTTATGAGCAATAAAAATCACTTGCCTTAACGATGAAGGTAAACATAAACAGGAGGAGAACCTGCATGCCTGAATTATCCACCATGGTCTCAAAGGTGTCCGAAGTCTGTTTATTCGCACTTGGCTAGCTTAAACCCTACCTTCTATTCTGAGATGAAACCCGTGACCAGTTTAGATGTTTTAAGAGATTGTGAGCTGTGACTTAACACATACATAAACAAGCTCATCATCACGTTTTATAGATCAATGGTATTATTGGATTAGACAAGTTAACTTCTATCAGAAAGAGACCCTAGATTTACCATGAAGTGTTTTCGCAGTTTTGTTTGATGACGTATGTACGAAAGTCTCAAATGAAGTGAGTGCCCCATCCCCCCCCCCCCCCCCAGCCATTGTACAGGCGCCATTGTTTGATCACACAGCGCATTGTTTAAATGCTCCGCAGAGCAAACACGGGGCCGTCTGCGCGCAGATAAGCGGAACAGAATACAAGAACACGCGACAAGCCTTTGACAACCACTACCGCTACATTGAAGCGTGTGGGTTGCGATCTCTGTGTCGAGCTAAACTAGGGCGCTCAAGTTTTTACGCCACTGACAATACAAAGCTTTTTTATCGATGACATGTCGGAACTAGCCTGGGATATCATCTGAGAACTGCGATCAGGGGGAGGTAACCTACACGAATATACCAGTTCAATAGGCACGTGAACCTATTGATTTATTGACAGGCAACAAAACATTTAAGAGGAAGAAATAAGGTTTTTTAAAACAAATATATAGACTAGCGTTTGCCTGCAATCTCACCAAAACAAAGCAATTAAAACCCAAAGTGCTGGAGTGGCAATACCGCATCGGAAAGCGCATTGTCGGCAGACCCCTCTAGGTGGACTGATGACATCAGACGAGTCGCAGGGAGCAGCTGCATATAGGCGATGCAAGACCGAAGCCTGTTGGGGTCTGGACAAATATTCATATTGAATAGTCACCGCGATTCGCGATTTAGGCCGCTGAACACGCCGCAAATTCAACAGTTCAAGCCTTACCTGGAACATATCTGTGTCAGGATCCTCCGTGTACTCGACAATGACGGCCTGGCTGCGGCTGAGGGTGTACGAGATGGAGTGCTGGCTCGCGTCGAGGATAGCTTTGCTGCTGTGAGGCGTCTTCACGACGTAGTGCTTGGAGCGGCGAACGCCGTTCGCCGCCGGGCGTCGGTATAGCACGAACTTGCTGCGTCGCCGACCACGCTCTCCCGCTGGAAGAAACCCGTTGTATCTGGAATTAAAAGGATAAGACTACTATTGCCGGTCTCTCACAATTCGCACGAATACGTGAACTCGTAACCCGTAAACGTGTGTTCGCAATGTTTAATGTTTTGCCAAATGTGGACGGCTAGTTACTCTACACCAGGAATTCCCAAAGTGTTCGATATCGACCCCTTGGATTCGAAATCGGTTTCCCAGGGGTTGACATAAACGAAAACTGATTTTGGGGGTCGACGAGGTCTAAAAAAACGACCCCTATTAATTAACACAAGTTCTTACTAACTGTCAAAATACCTACTATATAAGTTCTGTTATGAGTACCAACTTGTTATAAGAATGACTAATATTTTAGTAGGAAGTATCATTGCTGTACTTTTAAAAAACTTAACAAGTCAATAAGCGTGCACGTTAAATTTGGCTATGGGGGTCTGAGGTATCAGTTCTTTTTTGAAAAGGGATCTCTTCTTTCCCAAAAACGTTTGGGAATCCCGGCTCTACACGAATGTTATCCGTGGTGCTTTGAAGAGCCGTGGTAAAGTTGTGAATCACATCCAACCCGATGGACCGTTAGGAGTTGGGACGGTGGCAAAAAGTGGGTGCAGTGCAAGAGAAAGGTGATGGGCCGTGTACTGTAGCGCGCTCTGGAATATATCAATGTCCAGCAGTGGACGTATGCAGCCTGATAAATTATGATTAATGGGAATCATAGAGCTTAGATTCCTAGATGTAACGACAATATTAGGATTTATGACGGTTATCAGTTGGGTGGGAAAGTTCGAGGATCGAAAACAGTGACACGGTATTTAATATTCTTTTTCTGAACAGACGATGACTACCTTAACATATTGTTTGCTGATCCAGATGTCTTAGTGAACTAAGGTAGTGTATCAGGTAGAACGCCATAAAAAATCAGCCGTACGTACAATTATACATCTTCAAAGCTGATTAGGGCAGTCCTTAAGGGAGTGTGGCTGTGACGTAAAGGACACCACGAATTTTTTAACTCTGAAGCAATCAGTGACCAGAACTAAACCAACGCCTACCGGAACATATCGTTCCCATCACAGTTCATATCACTCTGAACTCCTTTATACCAGTTTCATTCATCTCAACTTATTGCCGTACCGCTACAGGGCACAGGTGTCCTCTCGAATGAGAAGGGAAGTCATAGTCTACCACGCTGGCCAAGTACAGATTGATATATAGATGATAGTCTTCACCACTACTACGCTATCATCGCTTGGGTTTGGGCAAAACCAGTTTCTATGGTACAATAAATCCTTTCAAGGAATAAACGTGAAAACATTTTATAAGGATATGCTCGTAAATAGATCTGGTAATCAATTAGCCGCCACAAAAATGGGGTGTGCTAGAAACGATCCTATCAGTATTCAAAGCCGACGTGCGTGCAAAGCGGGCGGGCTCGTGAGCGCCCGCAACCATAAGTAATTTGATTACCGGCTAAAATCATAGCCACAGCAATATTAGTTCAGTCGTAGACAACCTTTTTCCCGTGGGTCATATAATTTTGCATAGGTACCTAAGCATTATTACACTCAGTAGTCGGTTTGTTTGTTACAACTTACAACATTTCTTAAATGTAAGTTGTAACTTTGTTTGATTGTTTGTTCGTTACTACAAGAACTATTTTATAACAGAAAAGTATTGAACAGTGAATAAATTATTCACCTTACGCCCATGTGAATGTAGCGAAATGGCCAAGTCAAGGTATAGAGTAAGGTATAGAGTTTGTGAAATTAGGGTTAGGGCGTGTAGAGTTAGAAGCTTGGCTCTACATGAGATCTGATAACTTTTTGATAGTGCGAGCCATTGGTCTTGTCGTGGCAATATTTTACATGAAAATGTTTTTGTTTTACACAAATTCTTAAATGAAAAATCAAACCCAAAAAGATTTGCATTTCGGAAGTTATTTGTATTGTCGTTATAATAGTTTTGTGAACATTCTTAATAGCAAGTAGAAAACGTCACTTTAAACAAATCCATAAGACAATGGGCAAAAATGTATGGAAGTTGGTCCAAGAGCCTCCACTGATGAGACTTGCGGGAAATTAAAGTTCAAAGTTGTCGTATGATTCTGGCAAAACTCTATTAAATTCTGACAACTACTACACAATTATCTACACATTTAACGACGACTCTCGTGTTAACCGCAATCAATACGTCGGCGCCGAAGGTTGAGTATGCCTGCTTTTAGCATTAGACGAGTGGCGTAACATCCATCCACTATAACACCACTATTAGATTTAATTAAAATTTTAAAGCGTCAACTTAAACAAAAATACTTCTTATAGGTAAGGTATATATCTTAAATCAAGCGTATATACTTGCTTTAATTAAAAAAAAACAGAGGTTACCTTCGGGGTTTTAGAAACTTCCTATCCTATCTTGCAATAAAAAAACTTTGCGGGCACATCAACGGAGTAGGGATGCGCCGCTGGCGATAGGTTCTTTTAATAATAACATTATAAGCTTCTCGAATTCTAAAATCTGTTCAAGTAACTATCATTAAAGACGCGGTACCTCGGCACCACGCGCATCAATGGTGGCTTGCCAGTGGCCACGTCCTCAAGTACAAGTGAGTGAATATTCACTCACTTAATGTGTGTGAGCATATTATGCTCACACGATCACGATTAGTCGTTGCGAGTTGCGACCAAACGTGAATTTTGCTTTGAGCTTCCGCTTGACGATATTGTGACCATCTGTGACCAAGGTGGCGCCGCCAATACGCCCAAATTTCATCAACAGGCCGATTATCCAAAAGCTGCATCACAGCATTTATTTATTTATTTATTTAATCGATATTCCGATAAATTGCAAATACACTTATAATAATACAATTTGGTTAATTTTGGTTAATTTGGTTAATGATAATGCTGTTATAAATTGGTGACTCCGATCAAAATTTTAAATAATTAGGTAATAAATATTTACAATGTCATAGCTAGTAAGATACAGTTATCAACGCAAGAATCAGCATGAAGCATCAATCAGCTAGTCTCATTTGTGGTGATTGTGCAGCCACAATCACCACAAATAGAGTAGCAATGATTGATGCTAAAAAATGCACTGTTGCATTAGAGTAGAGATAACGATACGATAAAGAACGCGTTACTTTAAGCAACTTATCGCGTTATTTCTGCATTAACGCATTTTAGCGAATAGCGAGTGAGCATCGGCCAATCAGAGACTCGCAGAGAGAGAATCGCACAGTTGGCCGTGGACGTGGTCGCATGTAATGCACGATTACTTTACCCACCATCTCAATTTTGCCGGATGTCGATTACGTACGTGCGGCGGGTGTCTACGGTAGACACCCGACGCGTTGAGTGATGTCATGCACCGACGACGTTTTTAATTGTAATAACAACGTGAGACAGTAACGGCATTTCTTGCTTGCTGTTTAGTTTATTTCTTACCGAAGTGCAAACATTATTGCTGCTGTTGACAGTTTAACGATCATACAGTGATACTAGATGATGCCCGCGACTTCGTCCACGTGGATTAAGGTTTTTTTAATTCCCGCGGGAACTGTAATTTTCTGGGATAAAAGGTAGCCTATGTGTTAATCCTGGGTATGAGCTATCTCCATTCCAAACAGCTAAATCAGTAGGTACATTCATTGTGGCGTGAAAGAGTAAAAAAAATCCATACATATGTACATCCATCCACCCTCACAAACTTTCACATTTATAATATTAGTAGGAAGTAGGATTTACAATGCATCAACCAAAAAAAGAACGACAGGCAACCTGCTTAGAGAAAAAATTGCATCGAATATTGAGCTTGTTGGTGCGCCGTGCGATGCATCTTAAAGTGAACTATTAGTTCGATCGGATCGAACTAAGCGTAACGCGCTACTCTATGAGGATTTCGCTGAGCAACTGTGTGGTTGCTAAACTGCGCTGCTGGTGGGCAAGAAATGGTACAATGTCGATCCGTTCGCGCCGCATGGGAAGCCGAGCAAGTGCAGCTATTGTGAGTTATTGTATAACCTCGCGTAACTGCGTTGACATAATAATATTATGTTCCAACTATTGTATTGCGTTGAGCTGAGCGCACATTGGCACTATTGGTGGAACGGCCGCTTCTTTTCAGCAGCTAAAACGGCATATTTCGCAGTTTATGCTTCCGCCGTAACACTCGGGGGCGGCACGGAAGCATTCGATGCTCGAGCATTTTGACGTGATAACTGATAAGTGATAACGTCTTATAAATCGATGAACACACGAAAAAGTGTCACGTTCCGCCTGAGCCTGTGGGTGCAAGCGAGAGCGCTGAACAAGCGATAGAGAGGCACGATCGGCCCAAGCGTTGGCTTGTGTGTGCCGCCCGCCATTGCCCAGTCATCCTCAATGTTTCTTTATGACGTTATCACGTAAAACTATCGTCCGTAAACCGACTTTACAGGCAACCAATTTTGGAACGTAGTTCCTTATCGCGCGGTACGGAAGGGGGCTAGACGGAAAAAATTAAGGAAATCGACACGACACATTTTTGAAACGTCATTTTTTGTTGAATGTGAATTTTGCATTGTATTCGGTATTTTCGCCTTAGAACTCGGCGTCTGCATGGCCTAGTGGTTAGGAGAGTCGCCTATAAATTCAACGTCGATGGTTCGAATCCCAGCTCGACAGACTGAATTTTCTATTTTCAATTTTATTTTAAATAATTTCTAAATGTGGAATTTTTCCCTAATTTTTTATTGTATAAATTGGATAACGCCATCTGTGAAAAAACAGTAACTCCACCAGAGTAACTCTTTGGTGTTGTATCAGTGCAATAGAAATAAACTAAAAATAATTCATCGTAGTTAATCAATTTAATACTAGATGACACCACTAGTTTATTACAACTCCTTCACTAAAATACTACTACTAAGGTACCTACTACGTTCCATCCGGGTGTCCCTTGACACGTCTCTTTTTTTTTTAACGCTATGGAGTTGGAGTCATTAGCTGTGAGAATGACAACCTCACATCGAAAAGCGCAGTATTGGCAGACCCTCCACTACACTAGGCGAAGGGACATCAAACGAGTCGCATGGAGCGGCGCTATTTCAAAGCGTATAGGCAGAGTAAAGAATAGCAATAGAGTACGGAAACTACCTACAAACGTTCGAAACGGCTCACTCACACAAACATGCGCATCGACGAGACCAAATAGCGGTCCTCACTACTGACAGCACCGCGAGGACCGCTATTTGGTCTCGTCGATGCGCATGTTTGTGTGAGTGAGCCGTTTCGAACCTTTGTAGGTAGTTTCCGTACTGTTTACATAATTCTACTGTGGTATAGGCACGGTAATATTATACATAATATTACCGTGGTATAGGCGTCCAGATACCAGTTTCCAACGAAGAGCGGTTGACAAAGCTTACCATCTCATGGGATGGTATTGGTAGCCAATGTGCGCCCAACCTTAGGTGTACACACATTTTTTCTAAATATAATACTCTTTGCTATCCGCGTCTATTTTGCAGATAATTCTACTAAAATAGCGAAAAAAAATTTGATACGGTTTTAAGTATCATTAAGAGAATTTTGAAATTGTTGGTCTAATCCACATTAACTTCAAACTTAATATTTAGTACACAAGTCTACGAAAAATAAGGCTGAAACGTGAAAGAATACCCAAACATAGGAGAGCCAGAAAATACAGCAAATTCATCGCTTAGCATTCTCGAGCTGAAGTTGTAATTCAAAGTTAATAATACAAATACATAATTCATAAGTAATAAAATAAGTTATTTAATTAGGAAAAAAAATTGTTTAGAAGCCAACTGTTTTAGGATATAATATTTTATTATAGTAATAAATAATATAACCTACGGAAACGTTGAAAACTCAACGTCTAACGATCTGCACCAGACTGCATACTGAAAGCCAGACTTGTTGAAAGTTAAAACTAACCGTACGTGCATAAACATACATGTAACACTAGACTACCGAATAGAGATGTAACAGAAGGCCTGCTCAATACGACGTGCGGTGACAGACGTACTCACACACACACACGAGTGTGATGGCGGAGCTTAGCTTATAATCGTTTCAATTCAAAGTGTAATTTTTTCCTCCCCAAGAGCTCCAAATGAAACTTTCAGCAAATAAATATCAACAATTTATTTTTCGTACCACTAGCTCAAAAAAGTGACATTCTGTGCCACAAAAAGCGAACATAACAATAGTCATTTTTAATCTGTTAAAAACAGGGAAAGAAAATTGTACTGAATTTTATTCATCCTCTAGGGGGAGAATGTGATTTAAATTTGGAATACTTACCGAAATTTATACTGAACTACATCTGTGTTTACACCATTGAGTTTGTATATAAAGCATTATACATCTTTTTGAAACAGGAATACGCATTTATTATGCAGTTATGATTATTAAATAAAATTACGAAAACCGACGAGGCCGTATGAGCTTGATGCCTTTGCTTTTCCGACAAAAAATATTAGTCTAGGAATTTGCCTCGTTTTTGTTTTCTTCAAATACATAAACGTTAAGTTTATTTTCATTTATTTTTATAAATAAGTTAATGTTCTAAAAACCATATTAAGCAGTCAAATTAACAAAAATATAAAACTTAATCCATCAGAGCCACAACCATCAACTTCCGGCATCTTATCTTCGTCCGTAACTCACGATGCACCACCACCACTATCTCAGACGTATAATATCTACAATGAAGACTACAACTAAAACAGAAATAAATACAAACAGAGAAATACTCAAATCAACTCATCAACAATAAATGTACCAAACAAAAATGTAACTCTCTCTATCAATAATTGGACCAATGTTTCGAATGTTAACTTTTACTTTTAACTGTCATTATTTTTAATAAATGCTTATCTCATATTATTATTGTGTTAATTTTTTCGCAAATGGTACGAAAAGTAGAGTATTTTCCTCGGTGATAAAGCTGTCTTAGGGTGAGATCTATAGATGGTACTCTCACTCAGCTCAGACTCAAGACTGAGTTAAAACGAGACAGATTTATGTCAGAACATATTTGTGTCTCATTTTGACTCTATCTTGAGTCTTGAGCAGAGCCAGAGTACGATCTATAGATCTCAGCCTTAGTCTTGGGTGAACTTAAATCCCTCGCTACACTCAGGACTCGTCTTAAATCCCTCGCTTCGCTCGTGATTTAAGTTTTTAACACCCTCGCTACGCTCGGGAGTAAACCTCGAGTCCTTCGTTACGCTCACAATTTAAATCGTCACCCGCGACAGAAGACACTGCTTTATCCCCTTGGTTAATAATCTACTATTTCTGCTTACAAAATTTCTTTGTTGTAATTAAAATAGAAATTTGATTACAACAAAGAACACAACAAACAAACAATCTCAACATGCACAAAACGTAATAGTTTATTTACGAGAATATTTTTTTCTACATTTTTGTTTGTTACAACGACTACACAATAACATTGTTACAACAGTTGCAAGTTACCTACTACTATCGTTCTCATTCCCACCACGTGATCCTTTTTTTGTTTGAGCGCTTGCTGCGCCCAATTTATTTGACAATGTCACCATGACAGTTATGACAGTGACAGTACAGCTAGCAGAGTGTATTGCTAGATTTTGGTATTACCAACAAAGGGCAGAGCGATGTGTGAGTGCACCTGTTATCGTCCGTTGTACTTAGTGAAACTTCTGTTACCTGTCTATTCTGTGACTATATCCTAAAAATTCAATAGCCTACGAGAATGTCTCCGACATTTCCGCTTGGGAAATACCAGATATCCTTTTATCTTTTACTAGTGTTTTTGCTTTGTATTTGGCGATTGAACTGTACAAATAACATTTGGGGAAATACTTTTGTAATTTGTTTGGCTATGGGCAGTGATAAGATAAGGCCATAGGCCTGATTTTAATCGAATAGGCAAACAAAACAAAACGTATTTCTGCTTTACAATTATTGATAATGTCGTTCTTTCAATAATGATTTTTATAATGGGCATTAGTTATACACAGCAACTGCCCTACTTGAACAAAGAATCTTGAGTTTGAGCAAACTTCCTGATCTGAAGAGTCTTTAGTATTAGATATTACCTGAGTCCTGAACATGACGTAAAATATGTATTAGATTGTAAAACTGTGTCACCACGTTCAGTCTTTAAGTGAGCAGCACGTTTACTTGAAATAGATATTATAATCGAATTAGTGGTAAGAGGAGGGTAATATAACCCTAGCCAAGCCTCACAACTGAAGGGATCGATGTAAGTATCTTGTAGGCATGTGGGTTTAAGGATGCCTTACTGCCAGTAACTCCGTCTATCTATTGAATTTTGTAGCAATAGTTTTTCCCCACTTATTTAATTTTCCAAAAAGTTTTCTGACCAACAAACAGTGCCGAGATACCTACTACTGCAGTTTTTTCGTTGTAGCATGGTGTTGGCAACTGGTGAATAGAATGTAACTTATTTTGTATCATACGAGTATTGTTCCAATGATAAGGTTCAATATATAAGAGCAATACCTACCTACATTATAATAGTAGTAGTACCTACTCGTATCTTTTTAACCCCCGACGCAAAAAGAGAGGGGTGTTATAAGTTTAACGTGTCTGTGGTAGCGTAGCCGCCAAACGGATGAACCGATTTTCGTTTAGTTTTTTTTGTGTCATAGATAATTTTATCCCGAGTGTTCTTAGCCATGTTTCATGAAAATCTGTTCAGCCGTTTGAAGATTATCAGCTCTTTTCTAGTTGATTAGGGGATCTGACTAACTTCCTTATGTACGATCGATTCGAAATTTGGTACCGTGTTACTTCAATGATATTGAAAGTATATGGTAAGGTAACCATGACCTGATCAGCCGTTTGAAGATCATCAACTCTTTAATAGTTGATGAGGGGATCTGACTACCTTCCATATTATGTCCTATCGATTCGAAATTTGGTACCGTGTTACTTCAATGATATTGAAAGTATATGGTAAGGTAACCATGACCTGATCAGCCCTTTGAAGATCATCAGCTCTTTAATAGTTGATGAGGGGATCTGACTACCTTCCATATGTCCTATCGATTCGAAATTTGGTACCGTGTTAATTCAATGATATTGAAAGTATATGGTAAGGTAACCATGACCTGATCAGCCGTTTGAAGATCATCAGCTCTTTAATAGTTGATGAGGTGATCTGACTACCTTCCATATTTCCTATCGATTCGAAAGGTACCGTATTACTTCAATGATATTGAAAGAACATGGTAAGGTAACCATGACTTTAAATATGACATGTTAGAGTAAGGTTTAGATTTCGAAGGTGGGTAATTAAATGGGATCAATTAGGCTCAATTACCACTGCGCTAACAAATCACAATAAATACCTTTCTAATATTTATACCTACTTTAAAAAGGACTAAATAAAAGTAAAATTAAAAATTTTAAAAACCCCCGGCACAAAAAATAATCTCTAAAAACTAACAAATAATATTTTATACCTATATATAATTATAATCGTCACATATAATATTATGTAAGTTCAAATATTTTTATTTTCCAAGTGTCGTCGTCACTCGTCACGTCGGGGGACCGCTAAGTGAGAAAAACAGGTGTAGTCGCAGATTGCAACAAAAGAATTTACTCCGAAAAATTCGCAAAATCGACACAACCGTCAACGTCGTCTGCCCTCACGTGTCGCGCGCGGCATTACGTAGAGCGTAGACTGTATATGCATGAAACTTAAGATCGCTCGTACCTAAATGTAATAATTAATTAGCTGTTGGAAAAATACTTTATAAACTTTAGCGGTCCCGCGACGCGACGACGACACTTGGAAAATAAAAATATTTGAACTTACATAATATATGTGACGATAATTAATATATATATAGCTGTTGGGGCTGATTCACTCACTGACTCACTCATTGATCACCTCTCCTGTAAAATTTTGTATGAAAAATTTTTTTTTCATCGATGGTTTCGTATAGAGGACAAAAATTCATTCGGAGGAAAAATATGGAGAGAGCTGATGATTGAGGATTTCGGAGACGGGTGAGGGGCACGGCAAGGGTATCGAAGATAGGTAGGGGGTGCTCGACCAAATGTTAATCGAAACCTCATCCAATTGGCAGTGAGCTGAAAAAAAATCCAAAATGGCGGAAAAAAGATGGCGGCCATACAAACTTCGTCGGTGTCTATCTCGGAGAGGATTAAAGATGGAAGAGTGGTTTCTTGGCAAAAGATGATCAGGACCTAAAGGTCTACTCGATGAACAGAAAAAAATTCAAGATGGCGGAATTTATTTTTCCCTATACAAAATCTGAGGCGAATATTGAAGAGACTAGAAGCTGAGAACTATGCAAGACTTTGATGCGGTTCCTTTTCAAAATTTGTTTTTATAGAAGAATTTTCATTGTGACAAATGATGAGAGAAGATGATTGAGGGTTTGGAAGGTGGGTGAGGAGCACGGCCAGGTTATTGAAGATAGGTGGGGGGTGCTCGAACAAAAGTTACTCGAAACCTCATCCAATTGGCAATGAGCTGAAAAAAAAATCCAAAATGGCGGATTCAAGATGGCGGCCATACAAACTTCGTCGGTGTCTATCTCGGACAGTGTAAAAGATAGAAGAGTGGTTTTTTTGTAGAAATTGATCAGTATCTGAAAATGTAATTTAGGAGTAGAAAAACCGCGGTCCGCTTGCGGGCCGCGCACCCACGCGCCCTACTAGTAATTATATATAGGTATAAAATATTATTTTGTTAGTTTTTAGAGATTATTTTTTGTGTCGGGGGGTTTTTAAAATTTTTAATTTTACTTTTATTTAATAGACCTTGCCTGCACGGTAATGCCTCTTACGAGTTAGATAGTTTACACATACATGATACACACACTTACCCATAGCATAATAAGCCAAATAAATGGCGTATAAAATCTATCGCTTTAACTCTTAATCATTGGGTATTTATTGATATCATCAAACTTAATAAATCATTATTGTAATACTTGCCGACAGTTACGAAAATAAAATCGATTATAAAGGCTCTTACTGCAATATTTGCCATGGTCACGTTAATTTCGAATTTCAAAGTAATTTAGTGGGATGGCCCATGATTATTTGTAATTTTAAATGGATATTAGGGAAGTTCAATCGATTTCTTATATTGTTTTCATCAAAATGTTACAATCATAAGTAAATCCGATTTAAAATACGGTTGTACAGGTTAATATTATTTCCGATCCAATTACAAAAATTATATTCTTATTCCGCCTCCAGATTAAAGTATGTATAAACTGCGAAAGAGCAAAGTCTAATAATAATACTCTAGATTAACATTTTTTAGCAGATAAGTACTTATTTAATGATATACTTGAATGATAAGAATATTTTTTTTATAGGCGTACCGTACCGCGTTATTTAAACGATAACCTAAATCCTGATTGAATAATTAATTCATATCCGTATTAAAAATTGATTTGTTTAGAAGATAACTAAAATAAAAATCTATTTGTGTTGGCTTTATCTGTTACTAGCTGATGCCCGCGACTTCGTCTGCGTGGATTTAGTTCATAACATCCCGCGGGAAATCTTTGTCACCCTCCAGGTTCTCAACTATACCTATCCAATAAATCACGTCAATCCGTAGCTTTGTAGCAGGAAACATTTGATCGTCTAAAGAGAAAACATATTACTGATGATAATATTATCAATTACGTTAAACTATAATTTTTATAATTGTTTTTACCATAATTAACCAAATACAAAATTACGTTTAGCTGTCATTTACGTTTTGTTCTTCCACTGTCATTTTCGTTTTTTTATTCTATGTCAGATGCATTTTTGTTATAACAGGTTTTATATTGACTTGACGGAAACGCGGTCGAACGGGATAAAAAGTATCCTATGTCCGTCTCCTGGTTCTAAGCTACCTCTCCACCAATTTTGAGCCAAATCGGTTCTTCCGTTCTTGAGTTATAAATAGTGTAACTAACACCACTTTCTTTTATATATATAGATTATTTACGTGTGAATCTAACGGTACTTTCCTGTACCTACATTTGAAGGAGGAAAAGATATACTGTTACAAATATATATTCATAAAAGTAACTACCTACCTATATTATTATTATAAAGTGTCATTGAACCAAGGTTACCAACGAGTCGCGAAGCTGAAATGGAATTGGGCGGGGTAAGTACATAGGTCTCCCGAAATATATCCATCTTAAGATAGAAGTTAGTCGGTATGCATTTTTGGAACTTCCCTCATTGTGGAAACACTGCATATATAGCATAGTATTTACTGTATTGCAAATTTATTTTGAAAAGAGCAACCGCCTGAGCTTCTTGCTGGTTCTTCTCGGCAGGAAAGGCATTCCGCACCAGTGGTAGATTCATCGACTATTCAAGAGCACTTGTAAAAGTTTATTTGAATAAAAAAAATTTCTATTCTATTCTATTCTAATACTAGAGTGACGACCACAGATAGCGCAGTTTGACAGACCCATCAGCCCATCACTATATGGACCGACGACATCACTCGAGTCACAGAGAGTCACATATACACATGGTATACACATACATGGATACAGGCGGCGCAAGACCGAGACCTGTGGAAGTCTATGCAAGAGACTTTTGTCCAGCAACGGACGTCCATCTCGTTTGATAACGAAGAAACAGAAGAAGTCATTGAACCTTCGCCGTAACAAGCATACTCGTATTTCCTTTTAATTTGCTAACGAACCCTTGCCGTTAGTTGCTGAGAGTGCTAAGTTATTGAGAATTGAGATGTCGCATGTGTTCTAATGGATTTTAAATTAAATTACTTCGTACTACCTTATCGACTGAACATCGAAGTAATGTAGTGTGGCTATTCCCTTCATACCCGTATATACGCACAATCGATGGATCTGTAAGCATCAAGTTTCCCAAGTGACTGTGAGTATCAAGTAATTTAGTTTATCGATTTAGGAGAACATTTTAGCAACTCTATCAGCAACGTACGAGTACGTGGGTTAGGAGCATAAACTAATCTTCTTTCCCGATAAAACAGTACCATGACATACAACAACGCACTGCTTGAACCAGTGGGATGGTTAGTGGATGGAAACTATATTCTTCCAATTTTTCCCCACAATTTAAATACACTAGATGTGACTCTACGTCAGAGTAAAGATAGCAATAGAGTACGGAAACTACCTACAAACGTTCGAAACGGCTCACTCACACAAACATGCGCATCGACGAGACCAAATACCGGTCCTCAGTACTGAGAGCACTGCGAGGTCCGCTAATTGTCTCGTCGATGCGCATGTTTGTGTGAGTGAGGCCGTTTCGAGCGTTTGTAGGTAGTTTCAGTACTGGTTATAATTCTACTGTGTCTACGTTCAGAGAATGCGTTCCTGACACGTCGCGATTGAACTGACGACGTAACTTTGTAATGGCGTTGCAGTTACGATAAAAATATTATTGCTGGTTGTTTACCGTTTTAACAATTGATGAGCATTAAAACAACATTATTATATCAATAATCAATTGATGTTATAATTTTGTGCCAAACTGAGTGTCAAATAACTTGGTAAACAATATAAACTGATAGGTGTCTGGAACGCATTCTCTGAACGGCCGAACAATAAGTGCAAAAAAACTTGAATCCACGGTGACGAAGTCGAAGTTCAACTGAAGATGATTGTGTTCAACTTCAAAAGCACTTTGTAAAAGTTTGAATGAATAAAAAACTTTTGTATTCTATTGTCTATGGCCCGAATTCTTCTTTCTCTTTTCCTCTGTCGACCAAAAAATGGAACCTTTAAAATGGCTCAAAAATCAAAACACAGATTCTACTTATAGTTACCCCATACCTACACATAACCTAAAGATGGCGTAGATAACCTTCCGTCTTCTATGGCATCCACTCTGTTGCGAGAGGGAATGTACGTATTCAATGATCAAATCTAAATGAAGAATGTCTCTATGTCACGCACTTGCATTACATCAGAGCACCCGCAGCGGCAGAATGTAACGTAAGGAAAACTATCGTAAAATCTAACACGATACAGTTAGATAGTTGTTATTATAGTTAGCAAGTAATTGTAGTGAAAGCAAGAGTTACTTGTTATTGTTACTAAAATAGATAATCAGTCTGGAGTCTAGACTCGAGGAGATATAAAAATAGGTGATAACAATCTATACTCGTATGATGTTATTCGATGGGCCATTATAAGGACAAAGGAAAATTTAAAGCCCTTAACTACTAGACTATGAGAAAGTTTAAATTTTGGAAAGTTTTCTGTCAGTTCTCACTCTACATATAAATATTAGACAAACCATTACTAAGCACAAACATAAAAATATTTCACCTAAGAAAAAAGAAAGCCAACGAATAAAAATTTAGTTATCTTAATCTAACTATAGCTATATAACACAATAATTGCAACTTTCCATTCCCTTTGAGTACGCCTCCTTATATGAAGAGCCAAATAATCGCAAAAGGAATGCGATTCGTAATATAGGAAGTCCGCAATAGATAAGCTCAAACAAGCATTATCAAAGCGACAACTCTTGCATTCTTTGACAATGGAATATAATAGGGAACTGACGTCGTTGTGCTAATGAGGGTGCTTACGAGGATTAATGTTTTCGGTTTTGCGGATGCAGAATAGAGTATATTAATGTAAGAAAATCTCATTTTGTAGATGCGAATAAGGATATGGATACTCACTTATTTTTCAGAAATTTTCTGCATTCCGGAGACGGACATAGCCTACTTTTATCCCGGGAAATCAAAGAGTTCAAGTGGATGAAATCGCGGGCACGGGCAGAATCAACCTCGGAAGACCGACGACATCACCAAGATTGTAGGGTAAACTTGGAGGACACGCTCACCATCAAGAAGAATGGCGAGCAGGGCTATATGACCAGTGTGAGAAATGTCGTGGTCACCAATGTTGGAGTCACGTCACCACTGTTGGAGACAGTTCACCTATGTAGAGGGTTTCGGCGACGATATCACCACGAATCTATATGTAGCGCTGTGTTTTCTATCAAGATTATAGGAATTACTAAAGAATTTACTCAGTGACTTTAAATATTTAATTAACTTTACATTTATACTAAATTACAAGAGCCTAACAGTGGACAAGTGGTGTGGGCTGCGGTTACGGGACAACTGAACTGACGCATGTACAAAACGTTTTCACAAAGCCCCTCTGCGAAACCGCTGGCGTCAGCAGCCGCTACAGTCTACACCCATCAATGAGTATGAAAAGGCTTATGAAGAATGTATTTCGGGAATCAAACTTGGGACTCAAGAGTTTAGAAGTGTTTGTCGTCACCAAAAGTATGAGTTCCAACAGGTTTCTACGTCTCGTGCTCTGTTTGGCATCTCTACAGTTGGACATAAATGATACTGGCACGCGTCCAGCCAATTCTTTAATGTGTAACATATTAGCTCGGCCATAAAAACGTTCTAAAATAAAACGAAAATAATCATATTGATTTTGGCTATGGCTTCCAAAAGAAATTCCAAAGTATTACATAAAACAAATGCCATGGCGTGACTTACTGGCATACTACACAAAACGATTTATTGTAGGTTAGCTAACGTTCAGTGAAATCGGGAACTGAATGTTTGCGATTTACTACGATCCCACTACATTATGATTTATGGTGTATTTTACGAGATACAAGAATGAGAAATTACTACCTGGAAATAATGAGAAATCGTTACTTGGATTAATGGTTGGAAAGCCCTGTTTGTTCCTCTTTAATGCCTAAACAGCTGAACAGATTTTTTTAAAAACGCATTTCACTAAGATCCACCAGGTAGATGAAAAACGGAAACCGGAAAGGTATTCCAAACTTTGGTAGTGCGTATTAGGAACAAGGAAGGAAAGCGTTTAATGCGCACAATTTCGACCGCTTACGCTTTAGAAAGGCAAGGAGATAGTTTGCAACCTAAGAAGACTTATGCCCGTTTTCAACTTCAATCAACAGTCTTTGGGAATCATTTTGTTGGTGGAAAGGATAGAACCGCCACCTTTCGGTTCAATAGGGTAGTGTTGGGATCCCCTTTTTTTGTAAATCTCACGACTCAAGCGCCAGGCCTCGAACATCATCAACAGACATCCGTCAGTATCATACTAATATTATCAAATCTATATCTATATCTATATTTATTATATAAAAGAAAGTGGTGTTAGTTACACTATTTATAACTCAAGAACGGATGAACCGATTTGGCTGAAAATTGGTGGAGAGGTAGATTAGAACCAGGAAACGGACATAGGATACTTTTTATCCCGTTCGACCGCGTTTCCGTCAAGTCACTATAAAACGTGGTATAACAAAAACGCATAGCTGACATGGAATAACAAAACGCAAATGACAGTGGAATAACAAAACGTAAATGACAGCTAAGCGTAATTTTGTCTTTGGTTAAGTATGGTAAAAAATTTGACAATTACAAAAATCATAGCTAAACGTAATTGATAATATCATCAGTAGGTAATATGTTTTCTCTTTGAATCATCATTAACAATGCCGAGAGCAAGACGATCAAATGTTTCCTGCTACAAAGCTACGGATTGACGTGATTTATTGGATAGGTATAGTTGAGAACCTGGAGGGTGACAAAGATTTCCCGCGGGATGTTATGAACTAAATCCACGCAGACGAAGTCGCGGGCATCAGCTAGTTAATATGATAAATTATATAATATTACACATATATGCGAAAGTGTGTTGGTTTGTCCTTCAATCACGCCGCGACAGAGCCACAGATCGACTAGGTTTTTTGCATGGGTATATTTAAGAACCTAGAGAGTGACATATAGGAGTTCCCGAGGGATTTTAAAAACGAAATCCAGTCGTCGTGCGTCCGAGCAGCGCGTCCGTTCATCGCACCATTATATCCGAAACAGAGGTCAAGACGGTCGGACGTACGGTGAACCGTAAACAATCCATCTTGTCCTTCCTTAACCGTTCCCTCGCCATATACGTGAGGCATTACGTGACGTTAAAAGCAAACAGTCGTTGATGGATGAATACTAAAAGCGGTATCGTACACAGCAGATACGCCTAGCGCAACACAATTTCCATTACTGAAAACGAAACTGACGTAATTTATCCCTCATGAGTAAGTAAGCTTATTAATAACACTGCATACATAGCATAGTATCTATTATAATTGTAAACTTGTTTTGAAAAGAGCAACTGCCGAGTTTCTTGATGGTTCTTCTCGGCAGGAAGGGCATTCCGAACCAGTGGTAGACTCATCGACGATTCAAAAGCACTTGTAAGAAAGTTTATTTGAATAAAAACATTTCTATTCTATTCTAATACAAGTTTGCATATTATGAGGCATCATCTGTCAAGTATCGAAACCCCAATTTCACAGCACTTTTATGGACTTTATTTTAAGGTTGGAATTCGGAAGCATTGCAAAAGAAAAATCTTTACTAAGTAGTTAATGTACCTAATTACAACGCTAAAAACATTTTTCAATAACGATATAGTGTTCCGATAGTCGAAATACATGCGATCGTTGTCGAGATGTGCAATCTAATAAGACTAGGTATAACCGTAACATGATTTCATCTGCATAGCTTTAGCACTGTGTACTGCTTGTAGTTAGTTGATGGTTAGCAAATAAATGAAGGGATTAGGCTGATGAATCACTTGGCTGAAGCCTATTATTTTTTTCAATAATTTCCTAAAGTTCTGTTTGTTTACAAGGCGAGCCACGCACCACTCCGCTATAAGGCCGAGGCCGCACTGGTAATGCGACTGCGACGCGACGGCGATTTCGTTGAAACAAACTGCTATAAACAAATGAGGACGCATCAGATAAGCGACGCGCGAAATTTATTTGTTTACTAGATGATGCCCGCCACTTCGTCCGCGTAGATTAAGGTTTTTTAATTCCCACGGGAACTCTTTAAATTTTCAATTATAATTCCAAAATTAAATTGTATGAACTATCTCCATTCCCAGCCAAATCGGTTCATTCGTTGTCGCGTTAAAGAGTAACCAACATCCATCCATCCAGCCATACATCCATCCATCAATCCTCACAAACTTTCGCATTTATATCTAATACTAGCTGCCCGGACAGACTTCGTTCTGTCAAAAGTTAAAAGTAAAAATTAAATTTTTTTTGTAAGTATGTTTTTTTTTATTTATTAAAACCTTCCGTGGACCTTAAGGAACATACAAAAAAATAAATTAACCGAATTGGTCCATCCATTCTTGAGTTATGCGCTTACCAACATTCATTTTTATTTATATAGATTAGTAGGATGTCGCGCGTAATTTTCTATAGTGCTAAAACCAATGAATATGTCTGCAATGAGTATGGCCAGTCATTGTGATGTAAGCGCAATTCGCTAGTCTATCGCCGCTGCAATGCGAGCATACGATTTATCGCGTCGCCTTACCAGTGCGGCCGCGGCCTAAAGGTCAAAACCAATAGTTATATGATTACATCATTAAGTATTACGCCACTACGATCATATCAACGCATAATGAGTTAAAATAATTTAGTTTAAGGTCAGGCATAATATAAAACAAAGTTTCTTGCGCGCTTAAGTATGACTAGTATCAAGATCGCTGTTTGATGCCGAAGTTCAGCTGCGGGATTGTCTAAAATGATCGCAACACTGCAGTGTAACGATTACAATTTATTGTCTCTGATAGGCTGAACTTATGGCGTTCTTGTTGCCGATCAGGGTACCAATCGTCTAAAAGTTATTCCATTGATTGTATTCGTATTCGATGACATTAGCGTCAAAGTAAAATAATCCTTGATTTGGAGCGTTTGGAGCGCATCGTAGTTTAAACGTATAAGAATGCATATACTCGTACTTACGATAATGAGCTCTAATTCAATGCTGTTTTATTTTACTTTGATGCTAATGTCATCGAATACGATTACGATCAATGGAATAACTTTAGACAATCGCACCTCAGAAGTGATTGCGATCATCACAGTGTATCAATCATTTTTAGACAATCCCACGGCAGATTTTGTAATGGAGGCATAATATATTATTCCAAACCATAATATTATATTTACTTATCGTGTTTGATGCTATCTCAAATCGCAATCATAAGTTTTCTATCAGTGCACTGTGATCTAGTTTAAAGTCAGGAAGTTTTTATAACCTATCAAGTTATCTCGTCGTCTCAAGTATTACATGCTGATTTTACATTTTGAACTGATAGAGACTCTAAAACTATATCTCTATATCTTTCGACTTTATACCTAATTATAATTAATAACACATCTCAAACATTATTGTTCCCTATCACGGTATATCATCGCATAGTGATCTAGTTTAAGGTCATACGCAATGTTAAGCATTAATGAAGGTTTCAGTGCCTGAAGACTCAAGTCTTCGAACAGTGCGTGTTGCCAGTGATGACTTACGGATCCGAGACATGGTCGCTAACTATGGGCCTCATAAGAAGGCTCAGGGTCACTCAGCGAGCGATGGAGAGAGCTATGCTCGGTATATCCCTGCCAGATCAAATCAGAAATGAGGAGATTCGTAGGAGAACCAAAGTCACCGACATAGCTCAGCGTGTCGCGAAACTGAAGTGGAAATGGGCGGGGCACATAGTTCGAAGAGCTGATGGTCGTTGGGGTCCCAAGGTGTTGGAGTGGCGACCCCGCACCGGGAAACGCAGTGTTGGCAGACCCCCCACCAGGTGGACCGACGACATCAAACGAGTCGCAGGGAGCCGCTGGATTCAAGCGTTTATTGCACTTACCCGAGTATGACGAGTTCGCCATATTTGACGAGGGGCTTCGGCTTTTGTTCCGAGCCACTCTCGCCAGCCTCCTCCAGTATTGGTGAATCCGCACTGTCCGCAGCACTGCAAAAAAGAAATAAAAATGCGTGAGTGTTGTGGAACACTCGATTGGAACGAAGTTCAGAATCAATACTGTCTCTCGCCACATGTTAGAACCATCTCGTAAAAAATAAACAGACATTAAAGCAAGTGCACGCTGCCCACAATAGACGGCGTTAGTAAATTTTGCAGCAAATATTTTGTTTGGAATTTCTCTTCTTTAAAATATCGTCGCAAATATTTTGTTCGAAATTTCTCTTCTACATATATAACTTTGTTCCAAAAATTAAAAAAAACAGACCAAAGAAATCAGGATTCGAACCCCCGAACCGATAGTTTCACTCCTTCGTTTAGCCGTTTCGCCACCAAAGCTGTGATAGAATGTGTGTAAAAACGAAGGCAACAAGAGTCGTGAAGGAAAATTCTTACACCTTTTTTCGTCTAGCCTCCATCCGCAAAACCGTCCGAAAAGTAACTTCGTTCCAATATATGACAACAAAATATGCAATAGATCCGAAACATGGTCACAAACTTACAGCCTCATTAAATAGCTCAGTCAGTGGGATTTAATGAAAGTTATTAGATATGCTCGGAGTATCCTCGCGGGATCGCATCAGGTGTAAGGAGATCCAAAGGATAACCACAGTTACCTAACCAACGCGTCAAGAGTCGCAAAGCTAAGTGGCAATGGGCGGGATACATAACTCGAAGAACCTATGGAAGTTGTTGTCCCAAGGTGCTTGGACAGGTTTACACCGGGAAGTGCAGCTCCCCTCCTCTAGGTGGACGGTCAAGTGAGTCGCTAGCAGCCGATTGATACAGGCAGCACAACTTAACAGACGCTGGCGTCGCTGGCGTGACAGCTGGACTATGGTCTTTGGTTAAAGCGTAAAGCTTATGTCAGGAGTGGGGTCACGACAATAGTGCAACGGGTAGGGTTCGAACCAGCGACCTTACGGTTTTCAGTTCAAGCCGCGCTATTTAAGATTGCAGTGCACCCAAATTGAATCGGGCAGTCCGTCTGCCATACACTTATCTAACCCGAAAATACATCAGAGGTGGAAAATTTATCCAGATACTTAGTAAAGTGGTATACTTACCTGTTGATAAAACAGATTGCAATGTCAATAAGTGGATTTATGATTGACATTACGTATATTTTGAATTAGATAGAATAATAATACCGGACGTTATTGTTTAGGAATCCCACATAAAAGAAAGTCGGCTGGTCAGAAGGACGGATATTTTTAGTAGGCTCTTCACTCGAAGTAAAAACAAAACCAGAATATGTATTAGATAATAACATGCATAGTCATTGTATGTGAAAGAATAAAAATAACTAACAAATAGATTAGTAGTAGGTACCTACGAGTATTTCCAGAGTAACATAGTTTATCAGGTGACATAGTTTCCAGACTTTGACCATATCATAGCTACGAGTAAGTATGGTTAGTTAACATTTAAAAGGCGTAAAAACCCACATGAGCTGCTTATTATTCGTTTTTCAAGTGTACTAGGTACTTAATTATTTAAATGTTTAATTGTTGTTAGTGAGCTATATTTTTTGTAAGTATTGTTTATTGAAAGACAATGTTGTTTTCATTCTACAAAATATCTTATTGAGGACGAAGGGTTATAATAAAATTATTATTAACTAGCTGATGCCCGCGACTTTGTCCGCGTGGATTTAGTTTTTAAAGTCCCTCGGGAACTCCTTGATTTTCCGGGATAAAAAGTAGCCTAGATGTTGACCCGAGTAATAAGCTACCACGGTATAAAATTTTGTAGAAATCTGTGCGGTAGTTTTTACGTGAAAGAAGGACAAACAAACAGACAGACAAACAGACAAAAAAAATTTAGCTTCTGTTTTGATATATGTATCTTGAACACAATTAGAAGCAAAAACCCTTTTTTGAATCTATTTCATGTACAGAAATGGTTTCGTTTCTGTTTTATTATATTATTATTAATACCTTAGACGAATTCAATAACCCCTAAAAGAACAGAGGGGATTTCACTTCGATAAAAATAAAATACGATCAGTGATAGCGTTGCGAGTATAAAGGTTAGGACAGACACGATTATTTCATGTCCAACCGCCAACGCGGCTTTTAGAAGTTTTAATACAAAGAACTGTATGGAAACGTGCACACACCGCTGTTATAAGCTCGCGAGTTGTGCCTGCGATTGGGCGTTTTTTCACTGTGCAGTGTATTCTTGATTTGACCGACATCGACACCGACACGCTCAGACCCGACACGGCAGCTATGCGCTAGACTCTAGCGCATAGCTGCCGTGTCGCTAGAGCTACGGGGGTGCGGGGGGGTCACTGATTTGATGAGTTTTGCCGTAACGACACCAGTGCACTGGTGGTGGGTGCACAGTGAGTGGGAGTTTTGCAACCGAAGATATGACGCCGGCGCCGGCGCCGACATGTTCAATCAATTCCATAGAATTATGCGTCCACTAATATCGATGTCGGTCGGTGCCGTGCTGCAGTGAAGAAACGCCCAATCACGTGCGACTTGTATGCGACAAATATAAGATGTCGCTTTAAACTCGTAAAGTTTTCACCGCTTTTCACAGTACTCAGCAGTAAATTACACATCGAACTTTATTAAGAGATAGTCATTTGGCTAATAGCTTCGTAGCTTTGAGTAATAAACCAGCAATGGAGAGGAATTGACGCCTAATTTATTTGCAAAAAAGTCTGTCAATTACGGTGGGGGGCGAGGTAGCACACATGAAAACTTGCTTACTACAGTTGCATTTTTCCATCACGTCGCTATGCACGCACACAATATAATTAGCAAACACTACCTTAAAGTATATGCACACTATCACATTCACACACAGGGACGCTCTATCATTACATGAAACAATCGCATCATTTGTGTAAGCATTTTAGGGATTTGACACTATCGATTATCGACTTTCGATAAGTTTTTCTAATAATTATTTACAACAGAGTTACTTTATTCGAGAGTAAATTTTTTTGTTCGAGATCTTTAACATGGTAGGTATATAGAAGCGCTAGAAAACGAGGTTCTTGCCGTTATTTTAGTCATAATATGCCTTTGCTATTAGATTGACTCTTTGTAGGCTTTTAGTACTTGCGTAAAGATACAGCTAGAAACTTTGGACTATATTGACGCTGGAAAGCGATCTAGCTTATTTCGAAAAATAACAAAATTACTTTTTTATATATTTGGAAGAAAAAGATACTATATATTTGGAAGAAAAAGATAAAAAAGAAAAAGAGAAAAGGATTGTCGGATTTTCGTTTTCCTATGACATTATTTTTCTAAGATGACCTTCTCTACATGTTTATATTATATTTTTTGTTATTCATATTTTTCAACGTACTCAAAAATGCTGTAAATACTAAGACACCATCTATTTTTCAATATTATACAGATACTTCAAAAAAGTTATCAATACTTTTTAGCAGTGCAGTGCACTTAGGTGTACCTACTGTAAGGACTTAGGATTATCTGATTATTAACAGATTTTGTAGATACCAAGGTATTTACTCCGTCACTATACTCTCAATCTCATGCTGAAAGCATGCTGTAGGTACCACAGTATATCACCTTAGAGCAGCTGTTTAGTTATGATTTAAGGTTATAAGCCACCAGGGAGTGCTGTACTTTGTCATAGATTTTTAATAATATTGTTTATTAAGTTAGACATTTAATTTTTATTTGAATACGTAGTGGGTATTAATATTGAACACATTGATTTTTTAAGTAATCTTGTTTAAATAAACATACAGCATTTTTAATGAAACATCATTTGTTTTATTTATGTTTAAAGCGAAATTTACGATGTATCTATTTCTAAAAAGTATATTCAGTACAAACTGTTAGGACTACATCATGTTTCCTTAAAAATAAATACAGCATAATTAGCATTTCAGAGTTTAGAGTTATTTCGTGGTTTCATATGTATCAAATATCAAGTTACAGCAACATTGCTTCTTGAAATTGAAAAACTATTAGTCGAAATTGATATAAAACTAATGTATAAAACTAAAGTAATTCTACTTTAGAATTATATAATTAGTATCATCTGATGTGTTACTTTAAAAAATATGCTTTTTGAAAAAAATCTGCTCCTGATAGCTTATTATGAGCTGTTATGATTTTTTAAAACGTTATTGGCTCTGGTTTAAAGTTCACTTTTTCGATTTACAAGATCGTTTTCCAGCGTTGAATAATATTCTCTCAGTCCAGTATGGAGGAAACATAAAAAGGAAAAACTGAACCCTAAAAAAAAAATTTATTTAAAGTTATGATTGGTAAGTTAAAACTTGTACCTACATACTTTACTTGGAAGGCTTATTTTTTTCATCTACTTCATCTGAACGAAGTGTATATTTGTTTGTAATGCTAGGCTGCCGCCATGGCTATAGTGGCCACCCCATCTGTAATAAAACACCGCCAAGCTATTTAGCTTTCCGGTAAACCTAGCGGGATGAATAAGAAGTATGGGTACTTTAATTCAATTGCCGAGTTTTAATGAACCAAATATGTATAGAATTTACATATTTTTTTTCGTCAATGAACCATTAGTAAGACGATAAAAATATCTCGGTATAAATAATTTATACAATCCCCCCACCAATATCGACATATGAAATCTTGCTGTCCAGCCCTAATTTTATTGCGGTGTGGCCGACTTCATAAAATTAAAGTCCTAATTTTCGAGTAAGAAAGACTTACGTAGAACTTATCATTATTATTAAACAATTTTTTAGTCTCGTTTTCATTATTTTTTGTATTATATTTGTAAAAATTCTTTCTTAGCGGATGCCTACGTCATAGTAGATATGCGTTGATAAATCAGTGAGTCAGTCACCTTTTCATTTTATATATTTAGAAAATCATATCACACTGGCTATATGGAAATATATACCTATAAATTTTGAAATAATTGAGTAAAAAAACTAATTTTATGAATTCGCTGAGTTTATGGAGCTCTAGCTGCATCAATGCATTTTAAACAATAGTGGGAGAGTACCAGCCAATCAGACACCATTGCGATCGTTATAATAATGCAATCATTTTAACCGACTTCAAAAAAGGAGGAGGTTCTCAATTTGAATTTTTTGTATATTTGTTACCCAATTATTCCGCCAAATAATGAATGGAATTTGATAATTTTTTTTTTGTTTAGTAGGGCATACTTCAGAGGTGGTTCCCATATAAATTTTTGTTGATATAATGTTAGATGTTACTCCATAACTACGTCAAATCTGAACCGATTTCAATTTTTTTTGAAAGAAAGCATAATAAGGTTGGGCCTATTTAAAAGGTGAAGAGAAGATGATTCATATCTTCGGTGATGGAGGAAGGAACTCAATGATTAAGAGCAAATTGCTCGCGATCAGAGATATACACAAAAAAGCTTAAAATAATAATGTAAAAAAAAATATCTTTAAAAAACCGACTTCATTACGCCGATCGGGCAAAGTTGGGCTAGCGTCGCGCATTAGTTTCATCATTTATATTTAGGCCCGCCCGACTTCAACATACATGTACAAATTAAAATTGTTTTATACTTTGTAGTGGCGTTTAAAGTCGGTTTTATAGAAAGAATTTTTTATCATTATTTGATAATCCCACAGACGATCAAAGTTCGTATTTATATATCTAGTCATATTTTACTTAAAGCTTATAAAATAGTCGTTCACCCCTTCCTATTCTATCGTGATTTTAATTCTATGGGATCAATTTATAATGCAGTTCAAGATAAAGGTCTCTAAACGAATAGTAAGTAGGAAGATTAATTTTCAATATTTTCCCCAAATTATTTCATGTACGATTAAGTAGCAACATTTTCAGATCGACAGTTTTCTTAAGTTTTCTGCATAAGTATTGCATTATTTGGATAAAATAATACATCAGAAGTAAATAAATGTTATCCTTTAGTAAACTGGATGTTTTAAATATTTTTTTAGAAGAAAATACTCTCATATTCGGCATTTATAGCGGAGCTCATTCCCCGCTAACCATACGTAGTTGACAGGCGCGTGACTCGAGTCAAACAGTTTTATATAACGAGTAGGACCACTGCTCATTCCCAACTTACAGAGGGGTACGCGCGTCAATTCTTCTCCTGTGTTGGTTTATTACTCAAAGCTTCGTAGAGTAGAGAGACACTCTACGAAGTCTTGTCGATTGTCTCTTTCTGGGGCTCGATGTGAACATATTATTTACTGCTGCATACTGTACTAATCGAAAGTGCGTCTAGATAACGTTCTGTCATGCTGTTGCCATCGCATTTATGTGTGCGCAGGCCTTAACTACCGCCCACCATTTCACTTCCGCTTAGAGTTACTTTGAAACCAGCGCGGGTCAAGATTAAGATGTTTATGGAAACTGGTTTGAGACAGCTGTGGGTCAAGATTAGTGATGTAAATTATGACCATTGGGCAAAACCGGTCGGGTCAGATGCAGCGGAGTACGACGAAAAACTATTTCAAACAAACAAAACATGGACAACATGGCATTATTATAGTTGTAGTTGTATCTACTCTTCTGTCGAATTTAAATACGAGTGTTGCGTTTTAGTTTTTCTCTTGTAGTATCTAACTAAATGGTCACAAATTTTAAAACATACATATAGAGCGTGCTTGACATTAGCTCGAACTTTAACCAGAGGTCAAGACTCAATGATGAGGGTCATTATAGGATAACTAATGGAAGAGTCCACGTCTTTTAACAATAATAATGCATTGAGAAAAACATAATGTACAAACAATGTACAATTAAAAAAACCTTGCAGCATAGTGCTTATTACAAGTTGGATCATAATGCATGTTGGATATGCGGTACCCACTATACCCAACTATTATAATTGCGCACAATTATATTGACCATATCACACTACGCTCGTTAGTCTTGACTCTTAACCCGCGTGTTAACATATTTGACCCATCGATAAATATAAATTTTATATTAATGGTAACAGCTTTATTAATATTTACTTCTCGATCTAGTTCCGAGTTCGATTCCCGGCGGGGCCGATTTACTGCCGGTTTCAATAAACTAATAACTTTCATACAAAATCAAACTCATCAATAATTCCAAACAAAATAAGGACATTTAGTTTAAAATATTTATTGATGAGCTATTAATGATTAAGAATGCCTCTACAGCCTACATTCTTGGTTTTGGAATGTCTACTTGGTTTTGTCAACAGTAAGAAGTTAATAATACCGGCATACTATTAGATATCTATATCTATTTTAACCATACTTATTACTGTGGAGCTTAGATAATGGAGAGATAAATTGATATCTGGCTTAGTTTTAGATCTAGAGGAACAAAAAGTAGAATAATCAACGAAAACATTTGTATGAAGTGTGGCCTTAAGAAATGAAGATAAGTGAAAGTGAAAAGTAGGTTCATATTATCCAGGTTGTAAAATGCAATTTGTTCTCATAAGCCCTCGTACTTTAAGTGGTTTATCGATCGTAAATGCGATAAGCTATCGGTCTGTCCATACTGCACTCGGTCCACAATAGAACTGGGTCACCCAAGCACTAAATACATGTCATATATCCACTTATCTACTCATCGTTTAAGTAGAGATTGACATTAATAACTTAGTTGTTGTGTTTGCGAAAGAACCAAACAAAGAAGAAACGAAGGTCTTCTTTGCGATGCTTTTATACCCGACTACGCCAAAGCCAATGTAGGTATAATGTATGTTTGTATTTAAGTATGTTCCATGTTATGTAAGGTATGTTCCACCGTAGCTCCTAAACTACTGAAAAGACTGATTATTGAGGTGTCAATCGATTCGTTATTATGGTCAATATGTCGGTTTTGACATCCAATTTTCCGCAGTCGGGGTTTTCTTGTTAATTTTACAGTGCTGCTTCATGATGATTGCAAATGAAAAGTTCAGTCATATAGCGAGCGATGAAGATATAAGTAAGCATTCATTCATCAGTAGGATCGTCCTGGATCCTTTAGAGATTCACGAGTAAATGAGTACACAAAATTTTCTCGTCGCACGCATGTTAACCCTACTGGACACAGGTTTCCTCTTGAAGTCTTGAATGAGAATGGTTTAGGTTATACCGGTAATACATATTATAAGATTAAAGATACTAACCGGTGGTAGGGTCTAGACGTGTTAAGAGCTACCGATTGACCTACATGAAATAAATAATTATGAATGTCGGATTTATAGATCCAAATACGGAAGTGCAGACTTCACACACCTTTGAATGGCATTCCCAACCAGTGGTAGATTCACTTGACGATTCGAAAGCACTTTGTAAAAGTTTATTTGAATAAAAAACTATTCTATTTTATTTGAGAACATTATGGAGAACTCTCAGGAATGCAGGTTTCCTCACGATGTTATTATGTTACCTCACCGGTAAAACAAGTGGTATTTAGGCCGAAAACTTAACCACTAGGCTGTCACCGCTTTCTCACTCAGACCATTCAATTTCAGAATTACGCTGAACAAGAATACCTAGTATAAGAATCCCGTTGTGGGATAGACAATCCCAAAAAAATTATTGCATGACGATTGCAATCACCTCTGATGCTCTGGTATTCTCTCACTATTAGAATAGAATAGAATAGAATAGAAATATTTTTTATCTACACTAATGTTATAACATTCTACTTATGTTTCCAATACTTGACTTATAATTACTACTGTTATAGCGCAGATAACAAAACACTCAATTTAAGCAATTTCACATGATGGTATAATATCCACATCGATATCGTAAAATCTCATTATAACATCAATAAAACGCGACCAATTAACCTGGCGAGCCTTATGTCAAAATCCTCATACAAGTTGTATAAAATTTTGATATTAGGCTGGCTTTTGAAAACAGTTGGGTTATACGTGAAAACTTCGTCGAATCTACTAAACTTACATACACAAAACTCTTTGGTAAGATCTTGTGCCAATTAAATAAA
This sequence comes from Oeneis ivallda, assembly GCA_029955525.1. Lineage (NCBI taxonomy): Eukaryota > Metazoa > Arthropoda > Insecta > Lepidoptera > Nymphalidae > Oeneis > Oeneis ivallda. The sequence goes on along the minus strand of JARPMR010000024.1, from coordinate 15,847,702 downwards.
AAACGAACAGCGCGCGCTGGCTCCTGATTGGCCCTGCGCGCGCAGCTGCGCTCTCATTGGTTAGATTTTAATGGCGGCAAGTTCACTGTGACAATACACGTACGCGTGAATTTAATGTTTCGCAATGTGTTTTGTTTTTAAAATACAAATTAAAAGTTAAAAATATTCCGACTCCGTCTACGAGCTCTACTGCTTGCCCCGCGGCCGCTACAGCTGCTGGATCAATAATTAACATTAACTTTCAAAATTGTACCATCCAAAATTTGAACAATTATTATAATTAAACTATTGTCAGCTTTTACTCTTGTTGTTTGATAAATTGCATTAGTGAAGATAAAGTAGTGTATGCAACTGCATATAACACGGGTATTAAAACACGAGTGTGAGTTTATGAAACGAGCGCAGCGAGTTTCATAATAGTAACGAGTGTTTGTGTGTGTAACTTCATTATATGACAGTTGCATAAACTACTATTATTCAAATAAACTTTTTTACAGTGCTGTAGAATCGTCGATGAATTTACCACTGGTTCGGATTGCCCTTCCTGCCGAGAAGAACCGGCACGAAACTCGGCTGTTGCTCTTTTTAAAACAATTTTAAAATACAACTATACTATGCTATGTATCCAGTCAGTGTTTCAGTTCCAAAAATGCATACTTCTTGCAATTATTCAATACATATTAAGATGGGCAGACAGAAAGTAGCCCCATTCCCGCCGGTGGCACCCATTACGAGCATGACGCATGACCCAGCCGTTGCTTCGCTCAACCATATTTGAGGGAACGTAACGTTCGTATAATTTGTATTATTAACGTATTGGTTAAAATGCATTGATGCAGTAAGATCGCTATAAATTCAGCAAATCGTCACACTGATGTTCAGACAATCCCTCATTTCAAGATGTCGCTAGTCTTTAGATTTCTTATTCGCAATAAAGTGCGGTTATTAACCGTAGCTTCGAGGTCGTTGAGGCTTTTTCGTTATGCTTGAGTGACTTAAAACTAATCTCGGCTTTATTTCTAACCAATTCAAATGTAATACCCAGTCGCTGGGAATTGAAATAACTATGTAAGATAAAAAATGGCCGCTCTGCCCATTTCTCCGGCATGCCTCAACGAAATTGCCTTTAATTACTGACTATGCCGAAGGTGGCCGTAATATTAGAATGGAGGAACAATATTTCTGATTATATCTCTCTGTAAATCAAAATGTACCATGAAATGTAGTTTTATTTAAATGAGGACTCTTTTATGTGTTGGACGGTGGACCTTTGTATTTGACACTGCATAGAGTACTGTAAGCTATTCTGAATAAATTGGTTTGTCCTTTAAACATGCAGTAACAACGGATTGATCTGATTTTGCATGGATACCTATAGTTGAGGACATGGAGAGTGACATCAAAGGGTTCCTGCGTGATTTTTAGGAAACTTTACTTCACCGACGTAGGTAATAATATTTTATTAGTTTGTAGGTATGAAGGTAAAAACTAGTTACTTAAAGTATAAAAAACTATTTTTTTTTCATGAGCCCATACTTATATTAATATTTATAAACACATTAATAAATCAAAACCATGAACACGGCCTATCACGTTGAACCTAGGTATGATGAATGGTATTAGTCCATTGAAATCAAACAATGCGCACGCATGGATTAATATTGACCTTTTACTCCTTTGTCTATTATATTGATAATTCTGCAAGTCTTTATTATTACGTAAATTAGCAAAATGTATGCATAAATAGTTGCACCAATGTAATACTTATTATAAAGTAACTACGTCATATTGTTAATGTTAGAATTACGCAACCTCTGATCGCAGCATACCGTGATCGCAACCATTTACTGCATTTACGCGTACGTCATGTAGTTAGTTCTTACTTTTAATTGCACCGCTCGTACTTGCCTAGTCTCGGCTTTGTCTGCTGCCATTTGCTTCATTTAGATCGTTTAAGATTATTTAACGCAATAACCACGCCACTGTTGGGCGATCTATTTCTATATTTCGCTTGCAATATGATATGTACCAAACATCAAGATCGTTTAGGCGAAAACATACCCAAGCGGTGCGGTTTCGCAACACGGAAATCGAAATTCTGCTCCAAAACAACTCCTACGGGCGCCCACCGTCGATCTCCGCGTTGCGGCACCGCACCGCTTGGATGTGATTTCTGCCTTTCAGCAGTAAATTGAGACAGTCAATGATTACCGTCACCAATGAACATCTGCAGTACCAGACGACTGACGAACTAGCTAAGCGTTGGCCTTGAGGAATTTGTTTATCTGCCCTTTGACGAAAAATAGTTACCAACTTGGATGGAAGGGATTAGCCCCATAGTACATAGTTATTATGTAATATGTAATTTTCATCATCATCGTCATCTCATCTCAACTTATAGCTGGCCCACTCGTGAGCACGGTTCTCCTCTCAGAATGAGAAAGTTTTAGGCCATAGTCCACCGCTGGTCAAGTGCGGATTAGCAGACTTCACTCGCCATTGACCCTTCTCTGAGAGGAGACCTGCGCTCAGTAGTGAGCCGTTGATGGGTTGCTGATGATGATGATGATGACTCGCCACTGAGTACATTATGGAACACTCTCATATATGCAGAAAGCAGACTTCCTCAGGAAATCCTTCAGCGTTGAAACAAGTGATTTAATTACTTAAAACGGACATACCACCGAAAGGTTAAGAAGTGTGTGCCTGGGATTCGGACCCTGGACCCTCAAAAAGGTGACCGAAGTCATTAACTACTAGTACCTTGTAGTTAATGGCTTTAGTTAATGTTTAGTTAGACTAGATAGTTGTTTGTGCTACCACTGTAGCGCAAAGTTATTTTCGCATTTATAATACCAGTTAAGTAAATAAAATTAATTATTCCATGAATGAAATCCTATGTGCCATTATCTACATAGAGCAAGTTAGTAATCCCACGTAATACTTGTACTATATTAGTATTCAGTGCTAATACTCATTTCGTTGAAAAGTAATCTGATTCAAAGGAATTATTGATTAACTAAAACTATCTGTATTAATCATGCAAAGCTCTTGGCAATTTCATTTAAATATCAATGAATGAACGAACGAGCTAGTTATGAACAACTATGAATACGAGTATGTTATCAAATCACACAGTGTTTGCGGTATTTATTTTTGAACTTCCAAGAAGTACTACGAGCTTTGAATCAGAAAATACGTCGCGTCATCAAAATGACACGTCATATTACCATATTAGCAATGGTGTCATTCAGCTGTGGGATTGTCTTAATGATTGTTAGTGACTGTCGCAATAGCCTCTGATTGGCCGACGCTTTCTCGCTTTGGCTAAAATGCATTGTCCCAGCACCCACATTCCACATTGAATATGTAGCAATGATTGATGCAGCTTTTCCGCAATCGACCAGCCGATTTAAAATCTTCTTCATTGCCGATTTCGGCAGCAGCGACTGGGTCTCTGTTAACTTTGAAGATTTCAATAAGGGCTTCGCTCGTGTGCCCTGATGTGGCTGATGTACCCTATTTTTGCACGAAATAACCGCGCGCAGTGAGGACATAATAGGGCATCGACGTAATTATAGATTATATTGGAGGGTGGTCTACTTTTCAGTAAACATCCAGATCCACCCTCCTTGCATCTTCAAAATCCGTGAATCAGTGACAGGAGTCTGCTGAGACAAGGGCCTCCACTCCCCTCGGTTTTCAGCGAGACTTTCCCAATGAAAGGATATATTTATGACCAGACGTAAACATCAACTCCTTTCGTTGGGAAAGTCGTTAAAATATATATCGTTGTTACAAAATCACGTCATCATCATCATCATTAGCAACCCATCAACGGCTCACTACTGAGCGCAGGTCTCCTCTCAGAGAAGGGTTTTAGGCCATAGTCCACCACGCTGGCCCAATGCGAATTGGCGGACTTCACACACCTTCAAGATCATTATGAAGAACTCTCAGGTGTGCAGGTTTCCTCACGATGTTTTCCTTCACCGTTGAAGCAAGTGACATTTAATTTCTTAAACGCACTTGACTCCGAAGTCAGAGGTGCGTACCCGGGATCGAACTTGCGACCCCCCGAATAGGAGACCACAGTCCTAACCACTAGGCTATCACTGCTTCAAAGTCACGTAGCGAAGTCGTATTTTCGATATCGATATTTGGTGCACGCACGCACAGCTCTCGATATTTAAAGGTAGATAACGCTTCTCCGCGTCCGGTCCATCGGAATCGCCTACCTGTTTGTCGCAACAACGGAAGTTTACGCGAAATCACACCTACACGACGGAATTCCTTTGACTCATCATGACGTCGGAAATATCGTTTCGGACACGTTATGTGATACGAAGTTCGTGTCACACAATGTGTCCCAGATATGTTTTACATTTTTTATACAAACCTTTATCTTTGTGTTTTATGTTCATTATGTTGATCTGTTTTTCCGTTGCTGCGTGATTGAAGGACTAACCAACAAATAAACACACTTTGGCATGGCTAGCGTAAAGATGAAACTAATTTAGTACTTACCTTATAATTCAATATAAAAAATTATTTTTATAAAAACCGATTTCAAACACCCGCGCCACTACAAAGTATTTAATTTATTGTTGATTTTTTAAAAACAGTTCGACCGATTTCGATAAAATTTAAATGGGACCACCTGGGAAGTATATCCTTTCAAACAAAAAAAAGAATTTTCCAAATCGGTTCAGGCGTCTTAGTCGGAGTAATTGGTGAACATACATAATAAAATAAAAAGATTCCGACGAACGAATTGAGAACGTCCTCCTTTTTTAAAGTCGGTTAAAAATGTACTAAGCAAGCAATCGTAAGTTCAAATAAGAAACACAATGCAAGTTGGTTGCATAAACTACAAATCCCTTGTTCTTGTACTTTCCCCGTTCGCACGGTCACGATCTTAGGACGATTCGTCTAGCCTCACTTTCTATCTAAATTGCGGAGTAGGTACCGGTCAGACAACATTTAGAGGTCCCAGTATATTTACTCGTGTGCAGTTACCGAGTAAAAAAAACTTGTTAAGGTGGAAGACACAGTTCTGCCCGCGAAATTCAAATTTAATTTGGTTTTTCGCAATTTGTAAACTAATACGACAAAGTAGGCTTATGGCATTCTAATTGCGACAATGGCAGCATCATCTTCACAGGTTTATATACAAATCTTTACTTGAAAGTGTCCAGTTTAAGAAATTAATCAAAATATCGACTAATTTGTGAGTAACTCACGTACAACTCAGTATTTTGATTAATTTCTTAAACTGGTCACTTTCAAGTAAAGATTTTTATGTAAACCTGTGAAGATGATAATTCTACTGGCGCAATTAGAATGCCATTAGCCTAGTTTGTCGTATTAGTTTACAAATTGCGAAAAACCAAATTAAATTTGAATTTCGCGGGCAGACCCTTGTCTTCCACCTTAAGGTAAGTTTTTACTGATAGTCACTGGACAGGCACCAGCGAACGCTATCATTGAATAGTGGTGTGGTGTAGTGTGGTGGTTTACACGTGACATCATTAGCGTTCACCGACGACGCCACAACCATGCTAGAGTCGATGTTGGCAGTCACTGCAACCATGGTCATCATTTTGTCCTAAGCTAAGATTTTGAGGTAACTATGGTAAAGTTGAAAAAAAGGGTAGGTAAGAATAAAATACAATCAGCTAGCAAACAGAACCTAGAACCTACTTTCATTTCTGCTCTATTTATACTGTTAAATCGATCAAATCCGAAACGATCGTTTAGAATGATTAACTACCAACAGCAAACACATTTTGCTACGTGATTAGGTCAAGAGACTTTGGAATATTAAACAGTAACCACAAACAAAGAAAATTGAGTGAAGCTTAAAGTTTTATTTTAACTATTATTATAGGACTTACAAATTAGTAGGTAGCTACAACAGTACCTTAGGCCTAAATATATTTACTTCCATTATCTACTAGCCAATTTAACTACCAGTACAATTTATATTTTACTAGCTGATGCCTGCGACTTCGTCTGCGTGGATTTAGTTTTTAAAATCCCTCGGGAACTCTTTGATTTTCCAGGATCAAGAAAGTAGCCTATGTCACTCTCCAGGTCCTCAACTATAGCCCTGCAATCATCACGTCGATCCGTAGCTCTTTTGTGGCGTGATTGAAGGAAAAACACACTTTCGCATTTATAATATTAGTAACTAGCTGATGCCCGCGACTTCGTCCGCATGGATTTAGTTTTTAAAAATCCCGCGGGAACTCTTTCATTATCCGAGATAAAAAGTAGCTCTCCCGGTCTGAGAAACCACTACTACATCCATTACCCATGCAAAAAATCGCATCAATCCGCTGTTCTGTTGCGACGGGATTGAAGGACAAACCAACAAACAAACACACTTTCGCATTTATAATATCAGTAATGCTTTATTATAACACTTTTTATAATTGTCAAATTTTTTACCATACTTAACCAAAGACAAAATTACGTTTAGCTGTCATTTACGTTTTGTTATTTCACTGTCATTTGCGTTTTGTTATTCCATGTCAGATGCGTTTTTGTTATACCATGTTTTATAGTGACATGACGGGAACGCGGTCGAACGGGATAAAAAGTATCCTATGTCCGTCTCCTGGTTCTAAGCTACCTCTCCACCAATTTTCAGCCAAATCGGTTCATCCGTTCTTGAGTTATAAATAGTGTAACTAACACCACTTTCTTTTATATATATAGATATCAGTATGATAGCAACAGGTTGAATATACTTTTATCGTACGTACAACTTAAAGTAGAAAACGAACAAAAAAAGGAATATTAATCATAATTAATTCATCACAACCTATCCCCGCCCAGCCCAATGGATACAGATACATACCTCCTCTCGAATGAGAAAGATAAAAAAAATATTGCCTATAAAATGCATTATTTGGAAAGTACTGAGAAAACTATTAATGTACTTAATGATTAAAGTACTCATTATTCTCTACAAAAAAGTCCCTGAGGGAATATATCTAACTATCATAGTAGTAGCTTTTGTGTTCTAAAATTTAATTAGATTGCCTTTACTATCGTGTATTAATTCTTCCTTACTAATACGCCATACTAATATAATTGCGAAAGTGTGTTTGTTGGTTTGTCCTTCAATCACGCCGCAAAAGAGCTACGGATCGACGTGATTTTTTGCATGGGTATAGTTCAGGACCTGGAGAGTGACATAGACCGGGAACTCTTTGATTTTATCCCGGAAAATCAAAGAGTTCCCGAGGGATTTAAAAACTACATCCACGCGGACGAAGTCGCGGGCATCAGCTAGTTTTAAATAAAGGTACGAGAAGCTACAAGTCGGAAACAAATTATGATCCTTAGTCATCACCATCAGTCCAATGCAACGGTCAATTTTTTATAAGAACGCCGGAAATTAAAGCTGAATCAACGCTCAAAGCGAGTCCGGATATGAAGCGTTTAACGAACTTAAAGGCTGCCCGCACACAGTCAATATTATTGTCAATAAAAATATTGACAATATTTTTTTTAATATGAAAACATATTGATCAATCAATAGGGCGCACACACGCAATATTATTGACAATATTCGGAAATATTGACAATAATATTGACTGTGTGCGGGCAGCCTACGTTCGCTCTGTGCTTGAAATATATTTTTGACGATTTCTCGTTCGCAGTGGTAGATATTATATCTAGTGCACAATTGTGTGTCCGAACACCGGTTTACCCTTAAGGCGACGTTTTAGCATAGGCGTGGCTTCGCGCGGCGCGTGCGGCGTCGTGTAGCGGCGGGCACCGCGGCGTTCGCCGACGCGGGCACCGCGGCGGGCAGCGCGGCGGGCACCGAGGCGACGCACAGTGGGTCGAAACAGCTATATGAGGTACATAGGATTTTTTGTTACAAATTCCATTAAAAAAAATACTTATCGAAAGACCTTGTCATTCTGATGAATAATTGTTATTAAACGTTTTTCTCAAAAACTGATAGTTTGCCCGGAAAAAAATATTTTCAGTTTTTGTTGTATATGGTATGAAACAGAAACTGCTAAAAGCTAATAATAAGCTGATGCCCGCGACTTCGTCCGCGTGGGTTTAGTTTTTAAAGTACCTCGGGAACTCTTTGATTTTCCGGGATATAAAGTCACAACATATCAAGTCCTCAACTATACACATGTAAAAAATCACGTCGATCCGTAGCTCTGTTGCGGCGTGATTGAAGGACAAACCAACAAACACACTTTCGCATTTATAATATTAAGTATGATGAGCTAATTTTTCACTGTTTGTAATTATTAGTTTCCAACAACAAAGATAGTTTAGCTAAGGAGATACATTAGATACATAATAAAATGAATTGTTAAAAAGAAATAAATAAAGCTATATTTTGAATGTTTTATTTTTGTAGATCCTTTGTTTGAATTCACGTTATTTTAATATAATTTACAGTTTTAATCTATGAAATATCCTTTTTTAAGTGCTTAACTTATAAGTTTCTCTTCGATGAACTAGTGATTTAAAGTTAATTTCAATATTTATTCATAGAATTTTCATGCAGCACATTATTTTGGTCAAATATTTGATAATCCACGACATTATAAAATCAATAAAAATCTTTTTTTTTAAATTTCTGTTTCTAATAACTTTTAAACGGGCAAGTTTGGGTGCAAGCTGATAACATAGAGTTATAGCCAATAAGCCAAAGAATAAGAATAAATTAGTTTTAAAGCAAGACCTTTCAAGACTTGGCCAAATTTTAGCAGTTTCTGTTTCATTCCATACAACAAAAACTGAAATTATTTTTTTTCCGGGCAAACCATCAGTTTTAGAGAAAAACGTTTAATAACAATTATTCATTAGAATGACAAGGTCTTTCGATAAGTATTTTTTTAAATGGAATTTGTAACAAAAAATCCTATGTCCCTCATATAGCTGTTTCGACCCACTGTACGTCTCCGCGGTGCCCGCCGCGCTGCCCGCGTCGGCGCCCGCCGCGTGCTCGGCCGCGTGCTCCGCCGCGTTCAACGCCGACGCCTCTCTGTAAACGCTCTCATACTTCGCCATATGTTTGAGCTTCACGCGCGACTCGACGCCGCACGCGCCGCGCGACGCCACGCCTATGCGAAATCGTCGCCTTATTCCGTCACTCCCACGTCCGGTGTGACGGGAATCCGACACGACCGGACCAGACGCAAGACCGACGGCTTAACGTGCTTTCTGGGGCACGGGTAACACACCGCCCATTTCCTAACTCCGGGCTATACTACTGAGAATTTTTAGACAGAAAACCCAATGAAGTTTTTGATCGACCCGGAATTGGGGCCCAGATGTGCGATTGTCTAAAGTTATTCCATTGATCGTAATCGTATTCGATGGCATTAGCGTCAAAGTAAAATAAACCATAATAGCATTGAATTAGAGATCAATTTCGTGTATGCATTCTTATACGTTTAGGTATGTGAAGCAAGCAATCACTGCTTGCTAGCCTAGTGGTTAGGACCGTGGTCTCCTGTTCGGGGGTCGCAGATTCGATCCGGGTACGCACCTCTGACTTATCGGAGTCAAGTGCGTTTAAACAACTAAATATCACTTGCTTCAACGGTGAATGAAAACATCGTGAGGAAACCTGCACATATGAGAGTTCTTCATAATGATCTTGAAGGTGTGTGAAGTCCGCCAATTCGCATTGGGCCAGCGTGGTGGACTATGGCAAATAACCCTTCTCTGAGAGGAGACCTGCGCTCAGTAGTGAGCCGTTGATGGGTTGCTATGATGATGATGATGATGATTCTCATACGTTTAGGTATGTACGATACGCTCCATAACGCTCCATGTTAAAGTAGGTTGTGCTGAATTTGTGACTTTAAATCAATACAATCAAGGATTATTTTACTTTCATGACGCTAATGTCATCGCATACGAATACGATCAATGGAATAACTTTTAGACAATTGGTATTTGATACCTCGTCATCTACAGTCGAACATGCTAACCACTTAACTAACGAGGCAGTTACAATACAAATACAATAATAACTAATTATTATAATTAATAAGTTATTCATAGAATAGAATAGAATAGAATAGAATAGAATAGAATAGAAATGTTTTTTATTCAAATAAACTTTTACAAGTACTTTTGAATCGTCAATGAGTCTACCACTGGTTCGGAATGCCGTTCCTGCCGAGAAGAACCAGCAAGAAACTCGGCAGTTGCTCTTTTCAAAATACTTTTACAATATACTTCACAGATATTCTATGTATGCAGAGTTTCCACAATGAGGGAAAGGTCCACAAAAGCATACGTAATTATTTCTAATTATAATTCAACACATGTCAAGACGGGCAGACAGAAAGTAGCCCCATTGCCGCTGGTGGCACCCGTTCACGAGCATGACGCATGACCCAGCCATTGCTTCGCTCAACCATATTTTAGGGAACGTAACAACCCGCATCATAAACACCAATATCCTTGGTCCGCCGCGTATTCCATGTATTAAGGACAAGGCCCGCGATGTTCGCAACGCAATAATGTTCGCGTGCGGAGGATGTATTAAATTCCTCCGAGCGTATGAAATTCTAATTCTTGATCGTTGCGTAGTTACCGTGATTCGTCATTGCACATTTGGAGCGCTACACAAAACGTTTCAGATGGAAAGAACTTTACGTAATAATATCGTAAGATCTAGTAAAATAGCAGACAACTGAAACAATTATTGCGATGTTAACAGGTTGAGAGCAAACCGTGCGGCTCGTGATGTTAAAGAAGCTGATGCCACTAAAAAATAATAGTTATTTGTGTTATATGGGGCCAAAGGAATTTTTTGTTCCCCGAGGGCGTTATTTTGAATTCAGAGCGAAGTGAAGGATTCTATAGTAGACTCCCGAGCGTAGCGAGGGATTCTAAAGTAGAATCCTGAGCGTAGCGAGGAATTCAATATACGCCGCCCGAGAACAAAAAAATTTGGCCCCGAATGACACACACTATTTTTCATCATTACCTATGAGAAAAAGCTAGGAGTATCAACCTACTATGTATAGAGTATAGACATTACCAATACGTATATTGAAAGTTTAAATAAAACACAAATAATTTTTTATGAAATAATTAAACATTAATATTTATGTTGGAAGTATGGGCGTATATATCTAATCGACAAATTTGATCACGTGACTTATCGAAGACAACAGCTTCTCAAACATTTTTGAATTTCGATACATTTTTGAATTCTCTCTTCTGATTGGTCCGCGTTAGTGCTTTAGTAAGCTAAAGCACGAACGCGGACCAATCAGAAGAGAGAAATGAAAAGTCCCATGGGATTAAAATTAAATTTTGCTCCCGCTATCCTCTGAAGCCAATATTCGTTTTTCGAATAGGTATGATGAAAAATCATTTTTTTAATCAGTGACTAGAATTAGTCCTTGACTACAATTTCCCTTGTGCATGATGATTGATGATGCAGTCTAAGTCGGTAGTCTAGTGGGCTTACTTAGGCTAAAGTGGGGGAGGAGTTGATTAAACACACACACACACACCCCTAATAAGGGTTCTATGCGCTATCGTACTTTAAGGTGGATTATACGGGTCTGCCCGCGAAATTCAAATTTAATTTGGTTTTTCGCAATTTGTAAACTAATACGACAAAGTAGGCTTATGGCATTCTAATTGCGCCAGTGGCAGTATCATCTTCACAAGTTTATATAAAAATCTTTACTTGAAAGTGTCCTGTTTAAGAAATTAGTCAGAATATCGGCTAATTTGTGAGTAACTGACGTCCAACTCGATATTTTGATTAATTTCTTAAACGGGTCACTTTCAAGTAAAGATTTTTATATAAATCTGTGAAGATGATAATACTCCTGGCGCAATTAGAATGCCATAAGCCTACTTTGTCGTATTAGTTTACAAATTGCGAAAAACCAAATTAAATTTGAATTTCGCGGGCAGACCCGTATAATCAACCTTAACGCTAAAACGCTTGATGGCATGTCTTTAATGGTAGAGTGGTGACTAAACTCAGCTAAAGCTCCCACCACACCAGACAGAAAGTAACGGTCTGGGCATGTAACACGATGCTTTTAGGAGTGGCGTTTTTGCTTTCGAACGCGGCATCGGACTTCCGAAAAGCGACTTAAAATCGCAAAACGCGGATCGCCGCAACTAAAAGCATCGTGTCTGCCCTGGCCCTAAGAAGTCCGTTTACGTCAAAGGTGTCCAAATCTGATATGTGGCACTTCTGCGTATGGGTACCAATGAGGTCGACCAAATCTCGGGTCACTGAACTCGTAATTCGTATGCGTATTCGTTGCACCGGAGGGTTGACCTCCCGATTACACGGCCAATAAAGTCATCTACTTCGCGCTTTCAAAACCGTGGAATCGAGTTATCTTTACAATCGGGTCGGGTAATGTTCAAGGCACGTGCCCCGAAGAGTTCTAAAGAGGGTACGGTATATTGAATAATTTATTAGGATTCCTTATAATGACGGCTTCGGAAATAAATATAAGTGTTGGGGCCTGTGGTATTTTCTTTTTTTTATTATTACATATTTGTATCGATCGCATCACTTTAAGATAATAACCATGAAGAAGTTATTAGAAAACACAGCCATTTTTTTTAATTCTACGACTCACAATGATGTTAAGGCGCTGTAGTCAGTCACGATCTTCATATCACAAGCCGAATGAAGATCGTCCAATTTAAAATCTATGGGTCATAATATTATGAAAAAAAAAGTAGTTATAATTGATCGTATTTCTGGCCTGATGGCTGTTTCCTAAACACGATGACGCAAACTTTTCTCGATAGAAAAAAATTGCAAAGTTGACTCTGCAAATACATAAACTCCCATCCTTCTCTGTTATGCATACATTTATTTTGGTAAAATTATTTACAATTGTTTTTCATATTTTAATGCAACAAATGGCTGTTTTAGATTTTATTTATTGCAACTGTTATAATTTTAATATTATCCATTACAATTTGTCACTTGGCCCTTCTATTCGCAGAAGCGACTTCTTTGTCTCTCCTACTCAATTAGACAGTGATCGCCGAGGCGTGCTGCTAGGTGGACCTGCGTCGCGCTGCGCTCGCTCGGCTATCAAATACTAGTTGTTCGCCCCGACCTGAGACCTCGCGGTAACGGTATCCCATGATTATTCATTCAATCGATACATGATAACCAAAACTGACATTATTATTATGCCCGTTTTCACCAAACATACCTAAATCATCCCCTAAGTAGGAGTCTCTTAACGTAGGTAGCTCCTAAATACAATCCTAAGTCCTAACATCCGTCCCAATATCCTTTTAGGTGTCCCGTACAGGATCGTGATAAATAAGTTGACAGAAAACATCAATCACCTAACTTATAGGTAGCCCGTAAAGGTTAGGGAACGTTAGTGAAAACATTGAATTATTATGTAGGTACTAACGAGTGAAACCGGGTTACGGGCATCTGTACAAATCGTCATCTATCGACGCGAATAGAAAATATACAATATTTAACTAAAATTTAACTAAAAAATAATTTTAATTGAATAATATGGTACAAAAAAAATTACAATACAATTATTGTATTATAATAAGTAACTAAATAATAATGGTCGACGCAAAACTGTTTTTGGGATAGGTCGTTAGTCGTAACTCGTAGTTCCATGGGAATAGTTACTGACTGCGCCATCTATTAGCATTATTGTGAAGCTATGTTGATGCTATATGAATTACTGATGTACATTAAAAATTAAATAATCTCGTTTCTTTATAATATTCATATAATTTTAGTATTTGTTGTTCAAGTACAGGATATAAGTGACCTAAAAACATAAAATCAGTTTGAAAATCCATAGCGGATTTTCTTAGGGAGCGTCTTCAAGCGAGCGTATAAAATCGCCACTTTGAAAGCCCCCCATTTCGTCAATTTTAAGGGAAAAATTAAAAAAAAAATATTTTTGTACTCAGTTCAAAATTATCTTTAAAATGATACGTAACAATTTTATGTAACGCGATATTTTTTTTTTTACTTCGCATTCGCTTCTATGAGAGCCCCCCTGAAATAAAGATTTTTATAACTTTTTAAGCCATTTTCGGCTGGAGGCCATCGGTTTACATATTATATCTAAATTTGAAGTAATTACGTTCAGTAATTCAAAAGTTATAAGGCTCTGACAGACGGACGGACGGACGGACGGACGGACGGACGGACAAGTGCAAATCGCTCTAGTTAACTCAAAGACCTTCGCTTCGCTCGGTCGATTATCGTAAATTGTAATAATTGAAAATTGTTTATGTTTATACTGAAAACTATTATTTTGTATATTTTAGACTTTAGAGAAGTCAAATAGAGTGTACCTAATTATAAGTTTGTATATATTAATATTGTAAATAATTTATCCATCAAAAAAGTTGTAAATAAGTAGGGACTGAGTAGTAGAGTAGACTAATTTTGAAAATGGGTCCGAAAAAAAGCAAAATCTAAGAATGTACAGTATAAAAAAATCGGCCAAGTGCGAGTCAGGCTTCGCTCTTTTAGGGTTCCGTTAAAAAAATTTAATTAAAATATTTCCATGTACCCATGGAAACATTTTAATTTAATCTAATTTGTCTATCTATTACGGTTTACGAGATACAGCCCGCTGACAGACGGACGGACGGACGGACAGCGTGGGCTTAGTAATAGGGTCCCGTTGGTAACCTTTGGGTACGGAACCCTAAAAATAACAAAAGCACATGATGGAAGTTGTAAAGTAAGTAGGTACCTATTTCAATATTTTGTGAAGGATGATTTGTGTAACATGTAATGTAGTGGATCATGAAATATCAATTTCATCATCAAGTAAGGTATCTAATAATGGTGGGATGCATCATGCAAAGTAAGTACATCATATAGGTACATCGTACAGTTTGGCTAATCAAATTGAGGTCAAATTGACGACCTCCCTGGCTCAGTGTTCGGGGTAGAGGGCGGGGTCGGGGTAGGGGTAGGGGTAGGGGTCGGGGTAGGGGTAGGGGTCAGGGTAGGGGTCGGGGTAGCGGTAGGGGTAGGGGTCGGGGTAGAGGTAGGGGTAGGGGTCGGGGTAGAGGTAGGGGTCGGGGTCGGGGTCGGGGTAGGGGTAGGGGTAGGGGTAGGGTCGGGGTAGGGTAGGGGTAGGAGTAGGGGTAGGGGTCGGGGTAGAGGTCGGGGTAGAAGTAGGGGTAGGGGTATGGGTATGGGTAGGAGTAGGGGTCGAAGTAGTGTAGGGGTAGAGGTAGGGGTAGGGGTCGGGGTAGGGGTAGGGGTAGGGGTAGGGGTAGGGGTAGGGGTCGGGGTAGAGGTAGGGGTAGAGGTAGGGGTAGGGGTTGGGGTAGGGGTTGGGGTAGGGGTAGGGGTAGGGGTAGGGGTCGGGGTAGGGGTAGGGGTAGGGGTAGGGGTCGGGGTATAGGTAGGGGTAGAGGTAGAGGTTGGGGTAGGGGTCGGGGTAGGGGTAGGGGTAGGGGTCGGGGTAGAGGTAGGGGTAGAGGTAGGGGTAGGGGTTGGGGTAGGGGTAGGGGTAGGGGTCGGGGTAGGGGTCGGGGTAGGGGTAGGGTTCGGGGTAGAGGTAGGGGTAGAGGTAGGGGTAGGGGTCGGGGTCGGGGTAGGGGTAGGGGTAGGGGTCGGGGTAGAGGTAGGGGTAGAGGTAGGGGTCGGGGTAGAGGTAGGGGTCGGGGTCGGGGTAGGGGTAGGGGTAGGGTAGGGGAAGAGGTAGGGGTAGGGGTAGGGGTAGGGGTCGGGGTAGAAGTAGGGGTAGGGGTATGGGTATGGGTAGGAGTAGGGGTCGAGGTAGAGGTAGGGGTAGGGGTCGGGGTAGGGGTAGGGGTAGGGGTAGGGGTCGGGGTAGAGGTAGGGGTAGGGGTTGGGGTAGGGGTAGGGGTCGGGGTAGGGGTCGGGGTAGAGGTAGGGGTAGGGGTTGGGGTAGGGGTAGGGTTAGGGGTCGGGGTAGGGGTCGGGGTAGGGGTAGTGGTAGCAGTAGTATTATTATATGTATACTTAGTGACATATTTAGTTCCTATCACAATCTGTCCTTTTCTGCATATTACTTTTACAAAATAATGTCGATGTTTCACATCTGCCAGGCGTCCCACGACGGCTCACAATTTTTTTGTACCTAAAAGTGCCTAAAATTACAAGTGTAGATCACGATTCGCATGCGAAAGGATCCTTTCGCATCCTTGGTTCCGTAAGGATGCGCACGGATCCTTCCAGATCCTTACGCGTGCGAAAGCGTCTTTGGCAACTAGGGCAATGCATGAAGTGTCAAAAAGTATCGATATATCGAATCGATGAAATTAGTTTCTATCTCAAGTATGTGTGCAAACACAGGTGCACTTTTCCGCCATGTTGGAATTCTTTGATAATGGACGGATTACGTTCAAAATCGATATTTAGGCTTCCCTAGGTGACCCTAGGGAAGCCTAAATATCGATTTAAAAATTCGGCAATCGGTGGCAAAATTTAAAAAAACACCGCCATATTGAAATTCTTTGTTACTGGACCGATTTCGTTCAAAATATATATTTAGGCTTGCCTGAGGTCAAGAAAGAGGGAATGGGTGATAAAATTTTAAAAAGTCCCCGCCATAACAAAGAATTTCAATATGGCGGGGACTTTTTAAAAGTCTGGCACCCATTCCCTCTTTAAAATTCTTCCACCCATTTCCTCTTTCTTGACCCCAGAGAAGCCTGAATATCGATTTTGAATGAAATCGGTCGAATAACAAAGAATTTCAATATGGCGGTGACTTTTTTTAATTTTGGCATCCATTTCTTCTTTCTTGACCCCAGGGAAGCCTAAATATCGATTTTGAATCTATTTCCTCTCTCTTGACCCCAGGGAAGCCCAAATTTCGATTTCGAACGAAATCGGTCGAATAACAAAGAATTTCAATATGGCGGTGACTTTTTAAAATTTTGGCATCCATTCCCTCTTTCTTGACCCGAGAGAAGCCTAAATATCGAATTTGAACGAAATCGGTACAATAACAAAGAATTTCAAAATGGCGGTGACTTTTTAAAGTTTTGGCACCCATTTCCTCTTTCTTGACCCCAGAGAAGCCTAAATATCGAATTTGAACGAAATCGGTCCAATAACAAAGAATTTCAATATGGCGGTGTTTTTTTAAATTTTGCCACCGATTTCCTCTTTCTTGACCCCAGGGAAGAACAAATATCGATTTGGAACGAAATCAGTCTAGTAACAAAGAATTTCAATATGGCGGTGACTTTTGAAAATTTTGGCACCCATTTCCTCTTTCTGGACCCCAGGGAAGCCTAAATATATATTTTGAACGAAATCGGTCCAGTAAACAAGAATTTCAATATGGCGGTGACTTTTTAAAATTTTGGCACCCATTTACTCTTTCTTGACCCCAGGGAAGCCTAAATATCGATTTTGAACGAAATCGGTCCAGTAAACAAGAATTTCATTATGGCGGTGACTTTTTAAAATTTTGGCACCCATTTACTCTTTCTTGACCCCAGGGAAGCCTAAATATCGATTTTGAATCTATTTCCTCTCTCTTGACCCCAGGGAAGCCCAAATTTCGATTTCGAACGAAATCGGTCGAATAACAAAGAATTTCAATATGGCGGGGACTTTTTAAAATTCTGGCACCCATTCCCTCTTTAAAATTCTGGCACCCATTCCCTCTTTCTTGACTCCAGGGAAGCCTAAATATATATTTTGAACGAAATCGGTCCAGTAACAAAGAATTTCAATATGGCGGTAACTTTTTTAAATTTTGGCACCCATTTCCTCTTTCTTGACCCCAGGGAAGCCTAAATATCGATTTGGAACGTAATCAGTCCAATAACAGCGAATTTCAATATGGCGGTGACTTTTTAAAATTTTGGCACCCATTTCCTCTTTCTTGACCCTAGGGAATCCTAAATATCGATTTTGAACGAAATCTGTCCAGTAACAAAGAATTTCAATATGGCGGTAACTTTTTTAAATTTTGGCACCCATTTCCTCTTTCTTGACCCGAGAGAAGCCTAAATATCGAATTTGAACGAACTCGGTCCAATAACAGCGAATTTCAAATTGGCGGGGACTTTTTAAAATTATGGCAGGCATTCGTTTTCTCTTTCTCGACCCCAGGGAAGCCCAAATATCGATTTTGAACGATCTCGGTAGACTAACCAAAAAAAATAAAAAATAAAAAAAAAATTAAAAAAAGCATGTTATTGTATTTGGTTAGGAATTGAACCTGTATAAATTTTTTTTGATTATCTATGAACATGAACTGGAACCATGCTAACTGAGCCAAATAAAGTATAATAGGATTGACGAAAATAAGTTACAGTACCTATTAAGTTTAGATAAATAACCAGTTTTGTCAGTCGGGAGTTGTTTCCCGCCAGAGTTGCTTCGCGCCATTTCTGCGCTTCGCACGGGGCGCCCCGCGGTGGGCGGGACTACGACTCCGCTCCTTCCCCTGCTTTTCACCCCCTCAAATACCTAAACTTTGTCTGCCTCCTCGCCTTAATTCTGATGATTGTTTACAACAAAATCTCTATTTTGTTGTTTAATCGTTAAAACGAGACAGTTTTATTTCGGAACATATTCGTGTCTCATTTTAACTCTATCATGAGCCTTGAGCAGAGCCAGAGATCTCAACCTAATTCTCTGACAAAATCAATTAAATACAATCTTTAATAGTGTAACTTTTTTAAAAGAGTATAATATATGCTTAACTTGACTAATTAAATTAATTCCCCTTTCCCAAACATAAAGCTTGTGTTAGGATTGGATACGACAATAGTGCTAAGTGCAACGCGTGTAAACTAATAGAACAAAGTAGGTTTATGGCATTCTAATTGCTTAGTATGGTCTAATATGTAAGTAACTTACGTCAAACTCGATATTCGGACTAATTTCTTAAACTGGACACTTTCAAGTAAAGATATTTATATATAAACCTATGAAGATGATACTACCATTTTTTTTATATACAGGGTGTCCCCTTTCATAAAAACCGGCCAAGTGCGTGTCGGGCCACGCGCAGTGTAGGGTTCCGTAGTTGAAAGTCTCAACATACATTTTGAGTTCCATGGTTTAAATACTATAATATACTACAAAATATGCAACTTATATTACGTGTAATATCTAACTTAGAAAAACCGATATAACTCCTTCACTAATGAACCCTACTTAGCCGTGATAGTTTTCCTTTAAAATTCATTTTATATATACTACTGCTGTGAATTTTTTCTTGTATCCTATATACAACCATTTAGCTGGCAGAGGGGGGGGACACTTGACTCTAATAAAATTTAGCACTTTAAAATATCATATTTCACCAACGGATACCTGAATTAAAAAATGGTGTTCCCACACCCACAACGTTTTTGTAAGACCTATTCAACGACACCCCACACTATGGGATAGATGAGAAAAAAAATTCATCCCCACTTTACATGTAGGGGAGGTACCCTAAAAAAAAATATTTTTCACAATTTTATTTCACCACTTTGTCGGCGTGATTGATATTTATACCCTTGTCAAATTACAGATTTCTAGTACCAATAGTCTCTGAGCTAAACCGCGGACAGACAGACAGACAGACAGACAGACAGACAGACAGACAGACAGACAGACGGACGGACATGGCGAAACTATAAGGGTTCCTTGTTTACTACGGAACCCTAAAAAGGGTCCTTTTTTGCTATTCCTATTATAATCATTTTTAAAATTCTGGTTTTCATCCGTACTACTTAATCTAAGAAAGGTGTGGTTATGCTTCAAAGCTCGGAGCCCGGAGTGCGCAAAATAGGAGAATCATTCCGGCTTTTGCCAGGAGCAGAGCGACGCGATTTATATGCAAGTGCTATCTATATATGCTCACGATATAAGAGGCACTATGCATCTCTATCGGTCGCTCTGTTCCTGGCAATAGCTACTCTCGCTATTTTGCTTGCGTACTCCAGGAACGCATCTCTGCCAGAGGCCTCGCCCAGTATGGTGGGCACGGAGTCTCTGCACAGTTTCATCCGCAATTCTTGCTGTAGGTCCTCCCGGGCCGCTTCGTGTTGAGGACAGTCCATCAGAAGATGTATAAAATCGATTCTGATACACTGTCGTCGCACACGCAACTGATACACTGATACTACCATTGGCGCAATTAGAATGCCATAAGCCTACTTTGTCGTATTAGTTTACAAATTGCGAAAAACCAAATTAAATTTGAATTTCGCGGGCAGACCCGTTTAGTTCACATTAGCGTCGCGACACACCTGCGGAACGTACGGCGCCGATCCTTCCGCGGCGGAATTGTCGGTCGCAATGCGTACGGCGCCGAACGCGACGGAAGGTTCGGCTGGTGTGACTCATGGGTCATTTTTTTTTATTCGATGACAAGATAGTCCTTGACTGCGATCTCACCTGATGGTAAGTGACGATGCAGTCTAAGATGGTAGCGGACTAAGGGGTATGGCAGTGAAAATTCAACCCATAACTACCCCTAATCGGTTTCTACAGGCCATCGTGCCGGAACGCTAAATCGCTTGGCGGCACGTCTTTGACGGTAGGGTGGTAACTAGCCACGGCCAAAGAAAGCCTCCCACCAGACCAGACCAGACAATTCAGAAATTATAAATTCCCAAATTGACCCCGCCGGGAATCAAACCCTCTCAGTTATAAGACCACAGCGCTCACCACTGCGCCAGGGAGGTCGTCAAATTGCGAATTTACATTGCGAGCGTAACCAACCGAACTTTCGGCGCCGTACGTTCCGTAGTTGTGTCGCGAGGCTTAATCTATTTGTTGTTTGTCAACTCAACCAACCCAACGACGGTTAAACAGGCCGTAATTCACTGTCGATGTAAATATATTGTATCTTGTATCCCATTCCCCTTCAGTGTAGGGATATAGTCGTACGCCCGACGGCACATCTGCTGAGCAGGTGGCGGCTCGCAGGGAAAGGCAGGTGCCGTTCAAACTTAAACGGATGTTACGTCACCTGCGGCATTTGCCGAATGAGCTCCTACGTACTAACGGATCTACGCCTAAGGACTCGTAGGATGTTTCGTTTGTTGACTAATGTCGACAGAAATGTTTTCAATTATCGACCGACTTCAAAAAAGGAGGAGGTTATCGATCGTCGGAATCTTTTTTTTTATGTATTTCCACCGATTACTCGAAGACGCCTGAACCGATTTGGGATTTTTATACCCTCCATATTTTTATCGAAATCGGTCGAGCGGTTTTAAAATATCAACAATAAATTATATTATACTTTGTATAGTGTGTGTGTAATATTATTTGATGCCGGTTGTTTAAAAAGATTTTTTTATATTAAACTAGCTGACCCAGAGAACTTCGTACCGCCAACTTATCTATATAAATAAACTATCCTAATCCAAAAAAACCATCCTATCTTTTAATTTGGACCAAAGTACAGATAGTTACGAAGTTTGATAAAAATCGGTTAAGTAGTTTAGGAGTCCATTGCGGACAAACAACGTGACACGTAATTTATATACACACATCAAAAGTGTCTAGGGATCAAGCATTTTTATGCGGATTTCTTGAGATTGAGATGTGGCTTTGTAATAAATTTATGATTTTATAAATTTATATGGATCCTTTTTGGTGCATTTCATAATTTCATAATCAGCGATTAAAATCCTGCCAGGAAGTCCATCCTTATAGTGGTGGAACCATCATGGTATGGGCGGGTATTTGGATCGGCGGAAGAACTGAGTTGATTTGGATCAGAGGCAACCTCAACGCTCAAATTTATGCTGAGACGATTGTATCAGACGTCATCGTTCCTCTACAAGTGCAAATCGGTCCCTTATTTCAGTTAATGCATGATAATGCACGACCGCACACCGCAAGAGTTGTAAGACAGACTCTCGCCGCAGCTAACATCAATGTCCTGCCCTGGCCTGCTCAGTCGCCAGACTTGAACCCGATTGAGCATGCATGGGATATGCTACAGAGAAGAGCTCTGCCGAATATGGAGGGTATCCAGTGGCAAGAAGACCTTTTTTTGTTGTTGCAACGAACATGGGCGGCCATTCCACAGCGTGATTTGGATGAACTCATTTTGAGTATGCCAAACCGATGTTCTTGTGTTGTTAGTGTTCGCGGTAGAAACACGGATTATTAATTGTTTAAGTTACCCAATAAAATTTTAAAGAAAACTGTTATTTCAGTCTTTTTTTCGAACTTTAATGTTAGTGGTTCAAATGTCAAAAATCCCTTTATTAGGAAAATGGCAAATTTCTTTATTAATGCAAAGGTGACTTGGTTTATCGTTACTGTGACAAACGAAAACACTTTATTTGATGAATCCTTAAAGAAAATTTTAATTAATATCAATCAGGAGAAAAGTTATTGCAAAAATATATGTTGATCCCTAGACACTTTTGATGTGTGTATATTAAGATTATATTTTTAAAGAATAGTCTGCAAGCCAAAGTTTTAAAATATCAACAATAAATTATATACTTTGTATAGTGTGTGTGTAATGTTATTTGATGTCGGTTGTTTAAAAAGAATTTTTTATATTAAACTAGCTGACCCAGCGAACTTCGTACCGCCAACTTATCTATATAAATAAACTATCCTAATGCAAAAAAACCATCCTATCTTTTAAGTTGGACCAAAGTACAGATAGTTACGAAGTTTGATAAAAATCGGTTAAGTAGTTTAGGAGTCCATCGCGGACAAACAACGTGACACGTAATTTATATATATTAAGATTATATTTTTAAAGAATAGTCTGCAAGCCAAAGTTCGCTAATATTCTCCTCTCAATTTTGGCGCACACACTCCAACATAAGCTCTCCGCTTATTTGGAGTGCGTACCAACGACAACACTGCAACGGGTCGAGAATCGGAATCGAACCGACGACCTTTCAAGTTCTCAGTGCCGGTTACCTTTAGCCGGTTTGCTATTGTGGAGAAAAGAATCTACCACCAATTCAGATTCTGTTGAGAAGAGCCGGCAAGAAACTCAGCAGTTTCTATTTTTAACAGACTTCAAAAAAGGAAGAGGTTCTCAATTATATTCTTCAATATGTTCACCGATTACTCGAAAACGCCTGAACCGATTTCGAAAATTCTTTTTTGTTTTAAAGGGTATACTTCCCGGGTGGTCCCATTTAAATTTTATCGAAATCGGTCGAACGGTTTTTAAAATATCAACAATAAATTATATACTTTGCAGTGGCGCGGGCGTTTGAAGTCGGTTTTTTAAAATGAATTTTTTTATTAAATTATCAAAACAATTTTTCATTGTTTTAACTAACAAATTATTATAGGTAAGTATGTATTATTTGTGACAACTGAAATGAAAATCTACCTTTTTTATTTGGAGATAGGCTTACGCTTGACGATAGTCAATACTGGAAAGCACTGATGAGGTCTAGGTTGGAACAAATACATGAAAACGGAAGATCTTCATTTTTTTTTTGTCCATGTCCAACTTTTAGAGAAAATAATACACAAGGGTACAGATATCGATGGCATTATACTACCGTGGTTTGTATGAATTGGTGTGGATAACTAACTACTAGAAATTCCCTCATACAACTCAAGTTCCCAGCGTGTCATGCGTACTCATAACGTGCGTTTTCATCCAATAATTTCATTATCTCGGCGCGACAGGCAGGGGTTTTACGATTGGTCATAAAACCGCGGGCTTCTATAAAAAGTTTGCCTACGCCGGCGCCGTAGCGTTCAAAGCCTCGTCTCTATAACGTATTGAATGCGCATTCTGCTTCAACTTGAAGAAATAAAGATTTTATTTATTATCTTATATTATGAACTTTTATGAATATTATAAAAAAAATCTTTTGTTCAGTGTATGAACAGGTCTTCCCGTGCCAGTCGGAAGTCTGAACGGGGTTTATGACGTGCGTTGTCACTTGTCTCCCAAATTGAGAATAATCTAGGTATAGTGCCGCAAGTATAAGTAGGCGGTAGCGTTTTGAGGAATTAATTCGGTCATCCAATTTTTAAACTCCATGGGCATCTTGAAAATTCACAATTGGATTTCGTTGTGTGCTGTTGCGTTTATTGTGTAAATTAAAAATGTATTTTCCCAAATTTAGCAATAGCCCAAATGGCAATAGTAATAAAGTTGAGCACAGTGGCGCACAGCCGCACCAAGTTGTACTTGTAGCACTGTAACTACACTTGTGCACTTTCAAAGTGGGTTACAACTTGCGTTAGGCGCGTGCACTGATTACCTAGATGTATGCCTGTGCGCATGTCACATGTTTGCTGGCAATAGCAGCTCATGTTGGCAGGCGCTACATAGGGCTTGCAAATATTCGAAAATTTTGGTATTCGAATATTCGCCTTTTTTTCAGGTATTATTCGAATTATTCGAATAATTTAAAAAAATCCAAAAAATGTTATAATAATTATGTTTTTAATTGCCATTGCTCTGAATCAAAAACTTACAAAAGTTAAAAGATTTAAAAGAAAGATTTTTAACGTTGATAGAATACAAATAGGTAATTAATCAGTATTACAAGTTAGGAAATTGGACATACCAAGCTGGACTGTGTCCCAGGTACATTATATACTAGTCCACAATGTCAAGTGCAGTATTCTTAACGAAGGTGGAGTGGAGCATGAACATTGGACATGATTTTCATCTTGCTAATGTTCATCTTCAGGCCCAACGCTGAGAAACCCTGCTAAAATCATTGAGCACTGTATTAACGTCGCTCACAGTATCTGCCATAATGAATATGTCATCGGCAAATCTATTCACCGTTTATGTTGATGCCAAGTCCGTTCCAATCCAGAAGCTTAAAGAAGTCCTCCAATGCAGCGGTAAATAGCTTCGGGGTGATTGCGTCTCCCTATCATACTCCACGCTGCAAGTGGATTAGTCTGGTCCTGTATACGTACTGACATAGTGGCGTTTTCATACAAGCACGTCAACACTTGGATATACCGGTAGTCAATACGGCATCTCTGCAGTGACCTCAATACAGCCCAAGTTTCCACCAAATCGCAGGCTTTCTCATAGTCCAAAAATGCTAAGCAAAGTGGCCGGTTATACCCTTCCATCTTTTGTATAACCTGCCGCAGCGTATGAATGTGATCTATGGTGCCAAAGCCTTTTTGGAATCCGGCTTGTTCGGGGGGCTGGAAGTCGTCGAGACGAGCGAGACGATTCGTAATGACTCTCGAGAACAACTCATAAACGTGACTCAGCAGCGAGATATCTCTCTCTCTCAGGTCTTATAATTCTGCAACAAGGTATTATCACCCTTTTTGAAGAACAGAACCACCAAGTTCCTGTGCCATGCTTCGGGCGGTCATTCAGGCCTTTACGTCTGTTCTAGACGATTTAAACATTGTCTCGGAGGCATTTTCTCCGGTGACTGTGGAGACCGATCCGTGAGCGGATAGTTACGTCCGCACTTGCTGCAACAAAACCCGATGACCACAGACGCAGTCCCGGCACTGGAACGCCTTGCTCTCCTGTGCGCTAACACTTTAAACCAAGCATCGTCGTGAACCCTACATCCCTCACCCACGCTTTTCCTCCAACCGTTCCTGTCATCCGCCAGCTTCTCCCAATTCTTGTGCTTTATGATAAAATCGGTCATGTCTCTCTTGGCGCAATCTTTAAAGCGCAGCCGTGGTCTGCCCGCGTTTCTCTTCGCGTGTGCTACTGCGCCAAGAAGTACTTGCCGAGGCAGGCGAGATCAGTGCATTCTATGCAAGCGTCCCAGCCAACGTAGGCGTTTTTGCTTTAACAATGCAGTAAGGCTGAAAGACTCAGTACGTTTCAGGACGTTCTCATTAGTCTCCCTATCTCTCCAAGTGATGCCCAAGATTTTGCGTAAGCAGCGCATATGAAAGGCGTTAAGTCGGCGTTCCTGCTTCGCATATGATGTCCACGTCTCTGCTTCATACAAGAGTGTAATTAGAACACAATATGTACTGTAAACTGTCATCTTTGTTTTAAAAGTGAGATGTTTATTGCTTCGGGCGGTATACCCTCTTGAATGACGGAATTGAACAATCGCTGAAAGATCTTAAGTACCGGTTTTCCAACCGCTTTCAGGAGTTCCGCAGTGATTCCGTCATCACCAGGCCTTGTTGTTCTTGAGCTGCTTGAGAGCCATACTAATCTCTTATAGGCTGACGTCGGGGATATCTTCGGTATAGTGTCGGGTCAGTTTGGCTCTGGGATCTTTGGCCAAATCTTCAACAGGTTTTTGAGAAAGAGATCAACATCCGAATCCAACTCGGCTGTGCAGCATTTGGGAAGCTCTGAGATGTCCTCTCGTCCAAAATCCCTCAGTGCCTGAAGACTAAAGTCTTCAAACAGTGCGTGCTGCCAGTGATGATTTACGGATCCGAGTCATGGTCGCTAACTGAGGGCCTCATAAGAAGACTCAGGGTCACTCAGTGGGCGATGGAGAGAGCTATGCTCGGAGTATCCCTGCGAGATCAAGTCAGAAATGGGAAGATCCGAAGGAGAACCAAAGTCACCGCCCAGCGAGTCGCGAAACTGAAGTTGAAATGGCTGGGGCACATAGGTCGAAGAGCTGATGGTCGTTGGGGTCCCAAGGTGCTGGAGTGGCGACCCCGCATCGGGAAGGGCGTTGTTGGCAGACTGACCCCACTGGGTGGACTGACGACATCAAACGAGTTGCAGGGAGCCACAGGATTGCCACAGCCACAGTCAGGTGCCCGGCCGCAGGTCGGGCACTTAGGTTCCATTTGGTCAATATACCTAAGTTAAGCCCAATACAACCAAAGAGCACCTGACTGTTCATGTATAACTAACCTAATCTAACTTTAGATTTTGGCAAACATAGTACTTGTTAGGCATAAGAAACAGAACTAAATACTTCAATTTGCCGCGGCATTACATAACAGCGAACGTTTCTAAACTGACGACGCCGTATGTAAACGGCGGAATCACACAAAATGCCTGCGACATGCACATTAATATTCCGAGTTTGGCTTTCAGAAAATTGGTCGAATATTCGAATATGGCAGATTTAATATTCGAATATTCGGACAAGGCATAGTATTCGAATAATTCGAATATTCGAATATTCGAATGCAAGGCCTAGCGCTACAGTTATAAGTCAGTGCATGGACAGACGCATGCGATATTGCATACATTACGTGAACAGCTTCATGAGGCATACCTCAAAGCAAGTTAGGCCAACCAGCTAACCAGTAACCTAGTATGTATGTACTTTATATGAATATTTTTATGAGTATAGATTAGTATTCAATTCGATGCCTTATCATGGGTAGCATAAGTATTTCATGCACTCTTTAAACATTTGTGTGTGTGATGTCGTGTGATGCGGGTTGTTACGTTCCCTCAAATATGGTTGAGCGAAGCAACGGCTGGGTCATACGCCATGCTCGTGAACGGGTGCCACTGGCGGGAATATGCATTTTTGGAAATTCCCTCATTGTGGAAACACTGCATACATAGCATAGTATTTATTGTTTTGTAAACTTGTTTTGAAAAGAGCAACCGCCGAGTTTCTTGCTGGTTCTTCTCGACAGGAAGGGCATTGCGAACCAGTAGTCTGACGATTCAAAAGCACTAATATAAAAAGTTTATTTGAATAAAAAATATTTCTATTCTATTCTTTTAGTACGTAAAGCTGTCACTCATCTCACTCAAGTCGGGTCGGATTTTTCGTTCCATCAGACTATGAGAGTGAGGGAATAGAGAGTGCACCTGTGTTTGCGCACACAATTGTACACTACAATATCTCCCGCGCATATGGTTAATCTCTGAGCAGTTTCATGGCCGACCGTGATCAGAGGTGCGATTGTGTAAAAATTGCCGATCAAATCGTTAAAGTTCCGCGTCAAAGTAAAATAAACCATAACAGCATTGAATTAGAGCTCCATTTCGTGTATTCATTCTCAACCGTTTAGCGTATCGTACATACCTAAACGAATGAAAATGGATACACGAAATAGAGCGCTAATTCAATGCTGATATGGTTTATTTTACTTTGACGCGGAACTTTGACGATTTATCGGCAATTCTTACACAATTGGGGCCAGATTAGGTTGGGACTCGGCAGTACATTATTATTATGTACTAGCTGATGCCCGCGACTTCATCCTCGAGGATGTACTTTTTAAAATCCCTTGGGAACTCTTTGATTTTCCTGGATAAAAAGGAGTCTATGTCACTCTCGTCCTCAACTATATACTCATCCAAAAAATCACGTCGATCCGTAGCTCTGTTGCGGCGTGATTGAAAGGACGAACCAACAAACAAACACACTTTCGCATTTATAATATTAGTATGATGCTCCTTTTAGATGTCACATCATGTAAGACATTGACCCATAGTAATAGGAAGACTACTAAGTCGTAATTCCTAGTTCCATGCATAGTAAAACAACATTCGCGAAGTCATGAGCAAAAAGCCTCAACCAAATGAAAGAGACATAAGCAAACCTATATAAAATTTAAAAACCGGCCAAGCGCGAGTTGGACTCGCTCACCGACGGTTCTGTACTCCAGAAGTAAGACGATAATATAATTTTTTTTTAATTAATTGTTAACTTTGTTTGTAGAGGTTAATTATTTCTGATTTTTCGATTGGTAAACTACGGAGATAGGGAGGGAGGGAGGGGGGGCGTATTATTTCGACATTTTGCTGAATTAATCAAGAACTATTATGTATAAAAATTTATAAAGATCTGTATTAGATTGTACAGGTAAAGGCCTTTCATAATGATACCCCACTCTGTATAGTTATCTTACTTTGAAATTTCAAACCCCCGATTTTCCCCCCTTTTTAATTAAACTAAATATAATTTTCGATTTTTTATTTCAATGATATTGGGTCACTATTATATAATATACAACTATACTTTAATAGTTACTAAGATAATCGTCTGTGACAGACGGACGGATGGATGGAGAAAGTCTCACCATGAGGGTTCCATTTTTACCATTTTGGTACGGAAACCTAAAAATTTATGTTGAATAATGCACTAATTAATATTATTTTTTCAATGTTTTTAACAAATATTCGCAAGCTGGCTTTGTATAATATATAAGACAATGTGCCACCTCTCACTAACAAGCATTATGAAAGTTTGATGAGAGGTTCTGCAAGCAGATGCCCTTTATTCAATGGTAGAGGTTAAATTAAATAGGTACACATATATGTATTTACAACATCAGAAGTGAAATGCTCAGGTTATTCCTGTTTTCCAAACATGTGTAAAATATGAATACAATATAAAGCTATTAGCTATCTACCTAAAATAAATTAACCTTTAATGTCATTTATACAAACTAAGGTCAAAAGCATAATTTGATAGATATGAGGTAGAAATGACGAGGCAAATATTTTCTCAATACTAGTAAGTAGGAAGATTTTACTTTTGAGATATTCCAATAGTAGATATATTAATATATAATAGTTACTAATATTATAAATCTGAAAGTGTGTTTGTTTGCAGGTTTGTCCTTTAAATTTGCTATGACCCAACTCCATACAGATAAAGTTTTGAGTAACAGCCAGTAAAAATAAATAAAATAAAAATAGCCTTTATTTCAGTCTAAGATTAACTTAAAATTAAATTAAATTAGAAAGTCTCTAAGTGCTGAGTGCCTCTCGGCAAAGGCCTCCTCCAGTTGAGTAACAGCCAGTAGTTTATAATAATTATTTATTTATAGTGTAGTTTATTAGTGTAGTGTAGTAAGTATTTGAGAAAAAAATTACTATGTACTGTGACAAAGTTACTCAGATAAATACAAACTGAACATAACAAGCAATCAAGCAATGTAGTTCAGTACAATAATTATTATTATGAGTGCCAAAACATACTTGAGAATAAAATTACTATTTACAAGTACCCACTATGTGTCAAAGTTAATCAGACAAATACAAACTGAACATAACAAGAATTGGTTGCTTGCAATTTTAACACATAGACTAGCATAACTATGCATAAACAGTGATATTATTCTGTTATGTAAATGAATGTAACACAATATAGTAACAATTAAAAACAAAGGAGTCGCAGTCTAAAAGCAGTAGGGTATTATAAAAAATAATGAATACAGATACAAACTAGCATGGTTTATTTTCCAAAAGAGCTCTTTTTCAATGGCTTTTTGATAGGTAGCCCTGAAGTTTAATGCAGTCAAACAGAGTAGCTGGAAATCTTTGAATCAGGCTTAAATATTATATAGTTAGAGTATTATTGGCCCTATATTTGCATGCATTGGAAGCTATGATAATATGTATTTTCTCAGACCCCAATGCAAACTCTCATGGAGCAAATGTTAGGTGATTAATTGGACGAAAACATCGTGAGGAAACCTGCACACCTGAGAGTTCTCCATAATGTTCTCAAAGGTGTGAGAAGTCTACCAATTTTAAAATGTGAACAATTTTGGAATATGGCCTATAAATCTTCTCTTAGAGACCTGCTCTCAGTAGTGAGCCGTTGATGGGTTTCTGATGATGATGACTACAGTTTATCCAACAGCGAAAGTGTCTGCCAATCAGATTTGATTGAGTTGATTGAGAATGACGATCACTCATTCAAACTGTAGCAATTCTTTTTAGACAATCTTGCAGCTAGTCTAAGACAGTAACACACTAATATAGTAGGCACTTGGCAATTTCATATTCCTACACTAAGGGCGACTTGCACCAAATCTTATTTAAATATTTCTTAATTCAATTTAACTAAATTGGTTTAATTTCTTAAATGCATTTAACTTAAATGTGATTATGCATGCCTTGCCCAACCACTTCAATAGATATATTTAACTAAATACGTTTAAAATGCGGCAAAACAGTACAGTACGTTTTTTCTACGTATTTACGGCCCAGATGTGAGAGCTTCTATTGTTCTTATGCATTTTAGAAGTTGTAAGCCAAAGATTTATGCGTAAACTGAACTTTATCAGACATTAACATTTTGTCATTTGTATTTTGTTGTAATAGTTTAGTCTAAAGAGTACCTGAATAATAATATTCAAAGATTCTACATTTTAACCAGTTATCTCGCGTTGTAAAAATTCATTCACGCATGTTTGCGTGAAACACCACTAATTTGTTTCCCGTAATTTCTCTCGGGAAGAACAAATGTTATTGTGTACTGTGTAGTGTCAGTGGAGCCCTATATGCACATTGTGGAGAACAAAAAGAAGGAAGACATTAAACATGTTAAACAAGGTACTTGGCATAATATAACTGAATCGTAATTCGCACGTTAGAGTATTCAAAGAATCGTCAAACAACACTCACAGTTCACAATAACATGTACATAATAAGTAATAACCTAAAATTTTTATTTGTTTATTGGACAGATGGCATGAGATCTGGGCGCTAAACTTATTTAGCGCGGTTAAATAGCCCTGAGCGGCCATTTAACTTTGACAGGTCGTTAAACAAATTTAGTGATAGTTTGTTGTATGGTGCAAGACGAATATTTGATTACAGAGCTTATACGTATTTAAGTAGTTGTTAAATATATTTAAGAATGCTGGTGCAAGCCGCCCTAAAATATCATTTGTTAATTGCACTAAATTATTAATGCATGCTAAATTGCTAGTTAAATTGGTATTGAAGTAAATATCATCAATTTGTTAACACAGGTATGGCAGACAATATACTAAAAAAAAAAATATTTTTAAAAAACAATTGTTGATATTTTAAAAACCGCTCAACTGATGTAGATAAAATTTCAATGGGACCACCTGGGAAGTATAGCCTTTTAAACAAAAAATGAATTTCTCAAATCGGTTTGGCTGTCTTTGAGTAATCGGTGAACATAGGTACATAAATTAAAAAAACAAATTCTGATGAATTGAGAACCTCCTCCTTTTTTGAAGTTGGTTATAAATTGTGTGTTTATTAGAAAAGTAGTTTAGAGTAGGTATGCTAGAAAGCAGACACTTAGGCAGAAGCCTGTCACCGGGTCTGCTTCTATTTAAGACAAAAAGCCCTCGCAGCTGCGGCCCTCTACACGTCGGCCAGTCCAGGCGATTATAAACTGGTTTTAGTCATAGATAGAGTTCATTTTTGTTTGAACAACTTTTGACCATACAGAAGTATGATAAATATTCTATTCACTGCAATACAAAAATCTGTCATAAAAAAAAAAACAAAAACAAGTCATTTGACGACAAAAGTGATGCAAGCGAGGTTGCCAAATAAGAACCGTGCATAAACTGACAGTTGAAATTTGGTCATTTGAAGGGTTAAGATTGAAGTAGGCTAAATTGGAAGGTGTATGGCAGTTTGCTTAATCAGTTATTACTCTGCATCATACAGGACTTTGCTTGAGAAAATGCTTGACAGCAGAATTGCTTTATTTGCTGGCTAATCATGGTCAAAGCCTCCACCTGACCAGATAAGAAACAATTTTAAAATCGCAAATTCCCTTATTGCCCCTACTGGGAATTGAATCTGGGACCTTCCACAGACCATAGTTCTCCACACCACCACATTGGGCCAGCGAGTTTGTTAATATTAGTAAATAACTAATTGAATACTCAGAAGTTCATGCAAACCTCTTTTTACATAGTATTTTTTAGGGTTCCGTACCCAAAGGGTACCAAAGGGACCCTATTACTAAGCCTATGCTGTCCGTCCGTCCGTCTGTCTGTCAGCGGGCTGTATCTCGTAAACCGTAATAGATAGACAGATGAAATTTTCACATATTATGTATTTCTATTGCCGCTATAACAACAAATAATAAAAATTAAATTAAATTAAAATATTTCCATGGGTACATGGAAATATTTTTAATAATTTTTTTTTTAACGGTACCCTAAAAGAGCGAGGCCCGATTCGCACTTGGCCGATTTTTGGTTAATTGTTTTGAATATCAAGTGTGGAATAACTTTATTATCGACATATTTACTGCTCTAAAACGTTTAATATTTCTTATTGGTTAATATTTAATGGAAACAATTACAGAAATCCGATTAAATCACAAAATCGATTTTGTCAACAAAATGAAATGTAAACAAAGTAATCTATGAAACAAAGAAAAATTAAGAAAGAACAATATCAGTTATCAGTCTAATGTGGGAGATATAGATTTTTCGAATATTCGGTAAACAAAAACATGAAACAATTGTTAAACTTTGTAAAACAATGTTCTCTACTGCTACGTATAAATGAGACGCCACTAGTTTTTTTTTAATTTTCTCGGATATTCATCTAATGCTGAAAAAATATCAGTAAAACAATATAAAACGTATTCATTACGTGACTTCACAGCGAGCGTGATGGCAAAACATAAGGATTTTTTTTATAAACACCACGTTGTAAAGAGTTAAGAAAACTTACCGTTTTACGACCATGGTAAAATCCGTCTCCTCGGTTGTGGACCCTATGATTCGAACTATAATTTACAAACGACACTGACAATATTGGAAACACCATGAATTTTAAGAAAAACACTATCAATTCAATACACACATCGCTACAAAGCGATAAATACACTACTCTCCATTATTCCACTTACTCCGTAAAACTCGCACTTCACTTTAGGGGACATGAATTATTATATCGGGTTTCGTTTGGATTTCCAACTTGGTGCATTCATTAAAGAAATGGTGCTGAACTGCAGATGGGAACAATGCACATTACACTGAAAAGTGGAGTAGGAAAAATCCTCGTAAACACAATAGCAAATACAATCGCTGACCGCTGTAAATGTTTTACTTTGTGAAATAAACTGAAGCTAACTTCCTGCTAATCAAAATTCGAACACAACCTTAGACCACGAACACTAATACACAACCACAAACAAACAACTACAGATGATCTTATATCTATGGAAAAGAATAACGACTACGCTTAGATCATAGACAAAGATGAAACCATAGCTAAGAGAATGAAACTTGGGGTGGAATCACATCTGTGAGCAGCGATTCGCATCTATGCGGACATGGACCTATATGCGGATGGTTTTAGTCACACAAGCATCGTGCGTCGACGCATGCGAAAGGATCCTTTCGCATCCTTACGCATGCCAAAGGACCCAATACTAAGCGATATTATTTAGAAAAAAAATTATTTAATGTTAATAACTTACTACACCCCGAACTACAGCTTCACGAAAGGTCGAAGCACAACTGATGCAGGTGCAAAACTACTTGAACATATTTTCGATGCCTGGAAGCGTTCGCAGAATGCTATTGGGGTTTTTTATGACCTATCTAAGGCATTTGATTGCGTTGATCACCAAACTCTCTTACTCAAACTTAGTCATTATGGCATCAGAAGCGACGCACTTGCACTTTTCGATGTAGCTTGGCAAAAAAGAGTAGAAACTTACTACATAAACTCCATTTTAATCAATAAACCCGTGCGTAATTAGTATATTAGAGGAGTGTGGTGCCAACCACATAAAGATTTAATTTCGTTTTAATTAATTTAGTAGTAAATTTTAAGCTATTGCATAGCTTTTATCGCGGGCTTTGAACTAGGACAAACAGTTTGGGCGCGGCGACCGAATCAAGATATTCCGTAACGAAAATAAACCTAACACCGTCGTTCAGTAAGCGTTCAACATTTTAGAGGTTCACAAGTAGCTCTGTTCAGCGCTTCAGAGTGGCCGCTTTCTTTACCGTATGGTGTATGATGTCGCAGGTTCGAATCTCACTCGCGAAGTAGTGACAGTGCGCTTTTCTTCTTTGTTTGTTTTTTAATTATTTTCTTGCATAATTTTTATTATGCAAAAAAAATATAGCATAAATATTATAATAGGCTATTTGACTACTTTTAGAAAATCATCTTAAATTGTTAATAATGCTATGCTGAAGCTAACAAAACATATATTTCGGCATAATTGTCATTATTTTTCATAAAAATCGAGAAATAAATTCAAAAAAATAAATTGCCGCCGAAACGTTCCATTTGCTCTCATGACGTAACAGTTCACATTTCAAACAATGACAATTTTATAATATGTGTTTAGGCCGCGTGTCGCATACTATTTGGTATTTAATAAAATAGTAACGATGAAAAACAGACGAAATTAGCCTATTACGCCGCACAAACACGTCGAAATGTATTGACAAAATGAGAATTCCATAGGTGGTGTGGACTGTGACGTCATTCGAGATCACGGAACGTTTTCGATCACGTGACCATGGCCAGAATTATAGCAATTTTATTTAATGTTTTCTAATTAAATAAAGCTTTATTTTTTAGTTTTGTCGTATGGAATAATGTTTTTAGATAATAATCTTTTAGGATGAAACCAGTTGAAACGATATTTTTATTATAGTTAAATACCCTATTGCATAAGTTGATAAAAAATGCTATGCAAAGAGCTTTACCGCGGCAGTCCCCGAGTGCCACTTATTTATTTTTTATATTATTTTATAAATTATTTAGTTGCTATTTGGGTTTAAATTAGATTATCTATTAATATTTTTAGTAAATGGTATGTCAAGAAATAAATAACAAGGGAATCAATAAATCTACAGTGCCACAAGTATAAGTTGGCGGTGGCGTTTTGAGGAACTAATTCGGTCGTCCAATTTTTATACTCCATGGGCTTCTTGAAAATTCACTATTGGATTTCGTTGTATACTGTTGCGTTTATTGTGTAAATTCAAAACGTTTTATTCCCAAATTTAGTCTCATGTTCTATACAATGGCATTACTGCATTAGTAATGTGGAGGATGTTGAGCACAGCGGCGCACAGTCGCACCAAGTTATGCTTGTCGTACTGTACTTACTATGATTTCAGTAAAGTAGTTACCTAAACCTATGTATCAAAACTAATCTGTCGTAGGTACTATTCGGGCTAGTTCAAGTTGCTAGATTCGCCCCTATTAATTTCTACTCTTTTTTGCCAAGCTATGTATAGCTTGGCAAAAAAGAGTAGAAAGGCATTTAGTCCTGTAGGACTCTATGAAAAATGTCAGTTTTGTACTTTTGTAGGAACAAAATACGAATCGATGCGCACAGATGTGGTTCCAGCCTAAGAACATACATACAAATGATAATATCATTTAACATATTATATTATCATATCAATAATATCATATTACAAATGTAAATGATAATAATATCATCCTAATATTATAATAGTCTCTATCCCCAGGTATACGCGGTAGCAGATTTTATCATCTTTTCCTTGACAGATAGTAAATAAAATTCAGAACGTTATTGAGAATCATTTCCGCATCTGCTTTTTAGCGGGAAATTGAAATTTGTATCAAAAAAATATAATAATTAATTTAAAATTAAATTAATACACAATATTTAATATCACTAATACGGTTAATTTTCTCAACAATAAATAAAATTGACGTCAACTCACCGTGTTAGAAATCGTTTTCTCCGAAGATCCGCCATCAGGGTCCAACAGGTAATATACCAAGGAATTGTGCCACATTTAGAACGTAAATATATTTCTAATCGCAATAATTCTATCAACTTGTTGCCCTTTATGCTTTTTTTCTTTCTGTATTGAGTGGTGCACATGAAACCCATACTATTTATATAAATAATTTTTAGGAATATATTAATTTTATAATAAATAAAGGAAAAAATAATACTAATTAGGACTAGAATGTTTTATCACGACATCAGCGTACAACTCGCGGAATCACGACGTATTCGAGTGTTTTTATAGTACATTTGGCTTGACTCTTGTTGGATGCTTGTTTGGTCATACTTCGTACTCGAGCCGGGTGCGTGTCCCGACATGTCCGCGCGCGCTTTTTGTAGTGATGTTCCTTCATCTTTTACGATCGGACTTGTGTTGTGAACTGTGATTCATCATGACTTCTCCGTATCAATTTAATCATCATTGCGCTTAGGTATATTTTATAATTATGATGAAATAATAAATTGAATTCAATTTATATAAATATATTGGTTTAATAATGAAATTTCTAGACATGACACATCATCATCATCATCATTAGCAACCCATCAACGGCTCACTACTGAGCGCAGGTCTCCTCTCAGAGAAGGGTAATAGGCCATAGCACTAGTCCAAAACGCTGGCCCAATGCGAATTGGCGGACTTCACACACCTTGAAGAACATTATGAAGAACTCTCAGGTGTGCAGGTTTCCTCACGATGTTTTCCTTCACCGCTGAAGCAAGTGATATTTAATTGCTTAAACGCACTTAACTCCGAAAAGTCAGAGGTGCGTACCCGGGATCAAACCTGCGACCCCCCGAATAGGAGACCACAGTCCTAACCACTAGGCTATCACTGCTTCAGACATGACATTATGAATAGTGAACTACAAGCAGTTTTTTGTTACTAGAAAGACTGAAACACATAGGTACCTATTGACAAAGTAGGTACCTAAGTATGTATTTAAATTCAGCGAATGTGTTGTGTTGTGCTTGTGTGTGTATGTGCAAAATAATACTGACCTGCGCGTGCGCTAATAGTAATAGGCATTGCGCGCTGGTCGCGTTAGTTGATTTTCTCGCGTAGTAATAATATCTTCTCTTCTCAATAAATTCCACGGCCACGCACGAACAACACTAAAAGTTATCGACCGAGCGAAGCGAAGGTCTTTGAGTTAACTAGGGCGATTTGCACTTGTCCGTCCGTCCGTCCGTCCGTCCGTCCGTCTGTCAGAGCCTTATAACTTTTGAATTACTGAACGTAATTACTTCAAATTTAGATATAATATGTAAACCGATGGCCTCCAGCCGAAAATGGCTTAAAAAGTTATAAAAATCTTTATTTCAGGGGGGCTCTCATAGAAGCGAATGCGAAGTAAAAAAAAAAAAATCGCGTTACATAAAATTGTTACGTATCATTTTAAAGATAATTTTGAACTGAGTACAAAAATATTTTTTTTTTAATTTTTCCCTTAAAATTGACGAAATGGGGGGCTTTCAAAGTGGCGATTTTATACGCTCGCTTGAAGACGCTCTCTAGAAAAATCCGCTATGGATTTTCAAACTGATTTTATGTTTTTAGGTCACTTATATCCTGTACTTGAACAACAAATACTAAAATTATATGAATATTATAAAGAAACGAGATTATTTAATTTTTAATGGGCGTCAGTAATTCATATAGCATCAACATAGCTTCACAATAATGCTAATAGATGGCGCAGTCAGTAACTATTCCCATGGAACTACGAGTTAAATTCAATGTTTGATAAATAATTCAATGTTTTCACTAA
Organism: Oeneis ivallda; assembly: GCA_029955525.1. NCBI lineage: Eukaryota > Metazoa > Arthropoda > Insecta > Lepidoptera > Nymphalidae > Oeneis > Oeneis ivallda. The sequence goes on along the minus strand of JARPMR010000024.1, from coordinate 15,809,561 downwards.
CGTTCCCTAACCTTTACGGGCTACCTATAAGTTAGGTGATTGATGTTTTCTGTCAACTTATTTATCACGATCCTGTACGGGACACCTAAAAGGATATTGGGACGGATGTTAGGACTTAGGATTGTATTTAGGAGCTACCTACGTTAAGAGACTCCTACTTAGGGGATGATTTAGGTATGTTTGGTGAAAACGGGCATAATAATAATGTCAGTTTTGGTTATCATGTATCGATTGAATGAATAATCATGGGATACCGTTACCGCGAGGTCTCAGTTCGGGGCGAACCACTAGTATAAAATATAAATGTATATATCATAGTATTTATGTATATATACTTATACCTATCACTGCATACGGTCTCAAAGATAACTTTTACTGCTTTATTATTACGTAGCATTATGTTCAAGTTTCAACTTGCATGCTTGTGGAGGTTTAGAATCCAGTTTATGAAATGTATTCATTTAGTAAGTACATCAGTAAGTAGATACCTACTAAGTAGGCATGTCTTCTATTAATAATAATCTTAATCTATATACTTCTATATTATGTACTAGCTGATGCCCGCGACTTCGTCCGGGTGGACTTAGTTTTGAAAATCCCTCGTGAACACTGATTTTCCGGGATAAAAAGTAGCCTATGTCAAAAATCTGACGCCTTTAGAGTAGTTTGACTTTGACAAAATAGGGCTATCCACGATGGCTATATACGATAAAGTACGATTGCCAGCTTAAGATGAGCCGTACATTCAAAGTACCCTGTACATTCCGGGGTTCAAGTTATTTGGACACCATACTGAAGATATATACTGCCTATAATTTCTGAAATACTAAACCGACAACCTTGAAATAATTACAGGACAATCTCTAAAGTACCTGCTTTCTAACAAAAAAAGAATGAATGAAATCGGAATACGCCTTAATGCATTACAACTAAATACTCATTTTGACTTTCATCCCCTCTCCCAAGGGAACTGTGCTGAATTTCAGGATAAAAAGTATCCTATATTATACCTCGTAGTATGAACTTAAATCATGCCAAGTTTCATTTAAATCCGTCCAGTAGTTTCGGCGTGATGCGCGGCCAAGATACAGACAGACAGACAGACAGACAGACAGACAAAAAATTAAAAAAAAATTGTTTTGGCTTCAGTATCGATTATAGAGTGCCCTCAAACAAAAATTTTCAAAATATCTTCAATGTACAGAATTGGACCTGTTACAGTTTTATTATATTATAGATAAAGAGCAAAAATTTTTTTGTTTGTTTGTACCAAATAGGCTCTGAAAATACTGGACCGATTTTAACCGTTTTTCACCAAAAGAAAGCTAAGTTATCAGGAAGTAACATAGGCTATAATTTACCTATTTATTTTCAAATAGAGATCCTTATAAAAATTGCAATAATGTAACCCAAAGTAGCAATTTTTTTCAATAAAATGCATTTTTAGGCGTGTGCTGAGAAAACTTTTGATGATACATAAAAATTATGTATGTAAGGTAGGTACTTACTACATGATTAAAGTACTCATTATTCTCTACAAAAAAGTCCCCGAGGGAATGCGAGTGTGTTTGTTTGTTTGTCCGTCAATCACGCTGCAACAAAGCTACGGATTGACGTGATTTTTTGGATAGACATAGTTGAGAGCTCTCAACTATGGAGGGTGACATAGGCATCCCGGAAAATCAAAGAGTTCCCGCGGGAGTTTAAAAACTTAATCCACGTGGACGAAGTCGTGGGCATCAGCTAGTCTTACATGATATTATATTCGTGACATCTACGAAAAACTTACGAATTTTCAAAAAATGCATTTTACAGGGGAGCATTTTGAAAGCATAGAAATACATCGATGCATGGATGCATACAATGTTTCTCTTATTTTTTAATAATAGGAATAAGTACCTACATGTATAAAGCTGACCTTCAAAAAAAGAAAAAAAATCAATGCTTTCAAAACGCTCCCCTATAAAATGCATCTTTCTATCCGACTTCAAAGAATACAAAAAGAGGAGGTTCTCAATTCGACGCGTATTTTTTTATTATTTTTATTTTTTTGTCAACGAATGCGCCACGCTAGCCAAAATTTTAATTTGTAGGTCCAGGCACAGAATATAATAGTACCTACTTGGTACAGGTACGTTGAAGTCGGGCTAGCGTTTCAGTTTCATAGCTGTTCTATTGAGGCCCGCCCGACTTCAACATACGTGTACAAACTGAAATTATTTCATACTTTTCAGTGGCGTTTGAAGTCGGTTTTTTTAAAAGAATTTTTATATACACGGTTAATCTTAATTCACCAACAACCTCCCATAGGTAACTTCTATGCATCAAAGTAAATAACTTTTGTTCCACGACTTATTAAAATTCCTAAAAATAAAAAAGTTTTTTTTTCATACAATAATAAATAAAATATTTATTTTTCTGTTCTAAAATTTTAAAAACTCTATGCGACACGTGTCAAAGGGAATGGGTGGCGTATTTGACGCGCCGTCACTCAATATTCAGTTATTCAGTACTTAATGCTTGTCCGATACTTACGTCTGTCGCCGCGGAAAGCCTTTTTGGTGTTCGCGAAGTTATGGACTTGCAGACGATAGCTCAGCCAGATGTTAGTAATACACATCACAAAGCATTTGTAAATACGAAGCGATAACTTCGGACGTTAATTGTTGCGCGGTTAGTAACTTAGTAGTCGACACTTCACGCAGGTGTGGAAGAGACATTACATAAAATGACCAAAGAGTTAAAAAAATGACTCTTCAAAAAAAACTTAGATTTTTTTTTTGGTGAATTTATTGAGTTATGTGCAAAATCGTTGAACAAATGTTGTTCAGTATTATGCATAGAAGATACATGTGGGAGGTTGTTGGTGAATTAAAATTAACCCTGTATTATGTAGATTCGTAAGTTTCCCGTAGATGTCACGAGGTAGTGATATAAAATATATACTCAGTGGTAAATATGACGATCTACAAAAGTGTGTGTGTCACTCTGTTAACTCTCGCTTATCTGGTCTTGATTAAATGGCTTAAATATTCATTTTGAAGGCGGAACTAGGGTTTGTACTTTGTACAGAGAAAATATGAAAATATGATCCCACAGGATTAAAAAAAATACCCACACGATTAAAAAAATATATAAAAATGAAATTATCAAACATACATTCATTTATTCGATAATAAATAAAAACTAGGTACATACAGCATACTTATAACAATAGTTCAACAAAGTTCCTCCTGATCTAATTTCAGCTGCGGCTCGCAAATATTATAGCGCAAGCGTGTGTGCGCGAACATTAAACATGTTCCAATCAAGCTTGATTGAACTCGAACTATTCTAGCAAATTTTGAATTTGTGCTAGAGTACCCGCAGACTTACAATTTCAAGTTGGGCAACTAAATCACAGAGTATACTAATACACAAAGGGCCTCTTTCACGACCTTCAAGTAAAGTCTCGAGTCAGCTATACTAGCGGCACGCTATGATGGCCGGTTTGACACATTACAATAGTGATGTGGAATGTCAATTTATTCTCGAACAAAAAACAATTAAGTTTTGTTTTTGTACCTGATTAAATAGGTTTAATAAAACAAAAATGTATATGTTTATTTAATTTATTTGAACCAACTGAATATTTGAATGAAAATGAATATACATACTTTATATGCACACAAGAAACATATGAATACAAAAGATACCAAAAAAGGTGCCACAAAAGGCCATAATTAATCAGATTCGTCCATACTACTATTTTCACTGTCGTCACTGCTATCATCACCTACATTAATAATTATATGTTCGTTTTCTATAATATTATCTATTTTCACATCTCTTTCATAATCTTCCCTTATTAATTTAACAGTTCTATTCACAACCTTTTCCCAGTCTCCTTTAGTCACATGTTCACAAGCTTCTTCTAATAATTTTAGCATTTTTTTTGTGGTAAATGGGGGTTCTGTATTGTGTCTTGCAGCATATCCCTTAATTTGAGCCCACACCAACTCAATCGCATTATACTCACAATGGTAAGGCGGTAACCGTATAACTCTGTGCCCATGTTCTAATGCTATTTCGTCAATGACGTATCGGATCTTGGTTGGTTTGTTTTCTTTTAAAAGACGTACTAATTCCGCTTTTAACATATTCATGTTTGCATCTACGCCATTTTTACGAAGCCATGCGACGATATCAGCTTTCTTTTGGGATTGGGCAGGTGGCTTGTCAATTTGCATCGAGTGGTATGGGGCGTTGTCCATAATTATAATAGATGGTTCAGGGAGGCTACACAACATTGAGGTAAACCATTCAGTAAACTTTTCTCCATTCATGTCTTCATGATAGTCTCCAGTGGTTTTTGACGCAAAAGCCATGAGAGAACCTTCGACAAACCCGTTGATGGTTCCGGCGTGACAAATTATAAGTCGCGATCCTTTTCCTACAGGAACTTTGGAAGTAGATGCTGCTGTGTCATCGTTCCAAGAACGGCCTACAGTATGGTTAGCATTAAGCCATGTTTCATCCAAGAACACAACATTTTGCCAATTTTTGATTTCTTTCACTTGCCGTAAAAAAGTATACCTTGCCATCGCTATATCAAATCTTTCCATCAATATTTTGCGTTTGTTACATTTTTTGTATCGAAATCCAATGGTCTTCAAAATCTTCGTTAAAGAACTTTCCCCACCGAAGAATAATCCAGCTTCCTTCAGTGAATGCACCAACTTTTTTCTTGTTGGATACTCCTTCTGTAAATAGTAGCCGTAAACATGTCTTCGGATAGCATCGGCATCAAAGCTATCGATGCCTACGACTGGTTTTGCTCGTTTTCTCTTTTTTGGTGTGTGAAGTTTATTTTCTTCTGTGCCAGTCTCGCCATATTTTTTTTTAGTTATCCGTCTAACAGTTCGTTGTCCAATATTAAGCGCATCAGCTACGCGTTCAACCACTGACGTTATAGGTAAAATTGGCCCTCCATTTTGAGCTTCACGATCGAAATAGTTACGAAGGCGTATTACGAACTCACGTGTCTGACTATTTAGAACAGTTCTCTGCGTACGTTCGGTCATATCGACGAAATCCACAACAAAGGGCTTGAACAGAGTCCAAATTAACGAGCAAGGGTCAACAGTAATGCAGTATCAATATTTGAAATCCAAAGCCAGGTCAAAACTATATCACAATCGCATTGCACTGACAGTTTATACTTTTCGAAGCAACGTCAATTCGAAACTGCTTTGTTTTGCATTGAGCATTGACGCGAGTTTGCCGGAGGTAGTAGTTGTGCTAGCCAGCGATCCTATGTGACGATCGTATTAGATTCCATTTTTAAAAATTTTCAATTTAGAAAACCAAATGCCGAGTTGTGGTATATATCATATAAAAATAAAAATTTTACCTTTTGTATGAAACAGCTGATATTTTTTTGCGATTTCAGAGGTTTGTCCACATAGTGAAAATTGTTCATATTCACAAGTACATTCACCCCTTAAATGGTGCAAACTGATTTTTCTACACTTGTATACATTTTAGAAATCAATTTAATAAATACATTTTGAGTCCTAAACCTAAAACTACATTCGATAAAATTTATGAATCTCTGCACATCACTATCGTCAATAAAGTAATACAATTATTTCCTTCAAAGTCGTTATCAATTAATACGGAACTTCATGAGCGGACAAACGTCAAACCGGCCATCATAGCGTGCCGCTAGTGTAATTGCCGGTTAAAATCACGAGTAACTGTGAATGTGGATTGCACAATTGCTGAGTAGCACTAACCGGCGGTTAAAGTGGTCTACATCTTACTTCCAGTTTTATCTGCCAATTAAGTTGACGAGTAGCGTTAATCAAACACGAACTTGAAAATTCTCCAAGAATTCCGAAAATTCGTGTATTTAAGGATCTTGATGAAAGTGATTTTTTGCTAGATTTCGCCTGCATCTTAAAATGCCGCTAACCATGTGCATAATACCTACATAAAATTATGCCTTAAACTCAAAGGTGAGTGATAGTATTACTTTTGGTAGCCTGCACTTCTTAACCAAGTAAATCGTCCAACTATATAATTGGCGAAATTCCTCCCAATTACACACACAATATGAACTCGACCAACTTGAAATTGTGTGTCTGCGGTCGCTCTTATCATCAAGTTTACAAATCATGTGTCTATTTACAATTTTTATTTAGCAATTAAAAAATTATTAACATATGGAATACTGTTTAAATTAAACGATTATATTGTACATCACAACTTGTTGCTCTGAATAAAAACGTAATTTGTTGTAAATAAAAAACAAAGACCTAATTTACAGACACATTTATCTCCATCATCATTTGAACCCATCGCTGCTCATAGGTCTCATCTTAAAACTTTAAACCATAGTCTAATATGTTGGCCAAGTGTGAACAGGCAGACTTCAACACACTTTTGATAACATAATTTATATAGAGAACTCTCAGACATGCAGGTTTCGTCACGATGTTTCCATTGCTTAACATTTCAAGGAGTTTTTACTTAATGTAACATTAAATAAACAATGTACAGGTAATTAGACTAATTATTCAATTAAATAGCCATCAGCTATTTAAATAACAAACAAACAAATCATAACTACTATCTGTATTTGATTCCATTAATGTTCGATTAAAAATAGATAAGTAAAATGTATTAAGGTGAACTAAATGGGTCTGCCCGCGAAATTCAAATTTAATTTGGTTTCTCGCAATTTGTAAAGTAATACGACAAACCAGGCTTATGGCATTCTAATTGCGACGATGGCAGTAATCTAAAATCTTCACTTGAAAGTGTCCAGTTTAAGAAATTAGTCCGAGTATCGAGTTTGACGTGAGTTACTCATAAATTAGCCGATATTCTGACTAATTTCTTAAACTGGACACTTTCAAGTAAAAATGTAAGTATAAACCTGTGAACATGATACTTTTATTTATTAGAATGCCATAAGCCTACTTTGTCGTATCAGTTTACAAATTGCCAAAACCCAAATTAAATTTGAATTTCGCGGGCAGACCAGTTTAGTTCACCTTAATCAAAAAATGCTGATTCGTCCTACACTATGTTTGTACAAAAATATAAACAATGTAAAATCAAACAGAATAAATAAATAAAAGAGATCGCAATTTACTGAATTGGGCGCACTGTGCCGTACAAATCGTCACACAGCTATGGGAATGTTTAAAAATGATAGCTATAGATACAACCACCTCAGCTTGGCTGGTAATCACTCGTTAATGATCAGTGATGCAGAGAGAACGTCATAGATTCAGCCAATGGAGAGTGTTAATAGATAACTATGCAAAATCGCTTGAGTTTGTCACAGTAAAGTTCATATGTATACAAATACACTAGTTTTCGTTTCATTAAAGTTGATTATACGGGTCTGCCCGCGGAATTCAAATTTAATTTGGTTTTTCGCAATTTGTAAACTAATACAACAAAGTAGGCTTATGGCATTCTAATTGCAACAATGGCAGCATCATCTTCACAGGTTTGTATAAAAATCTTTACTTGAAAGTGTCCAGTTTAAGAAATTAGTCAGAATATCGACTAATTTGTGAGTAACTCAGGTCCAACTCGATATTCTGACTATTATATATAAAGATTTTTATATAAACCTGTGAAGATCCATTGTCGCGATTAGAATGCCATAAGCCTACTTGTCGTATTAGTTTACAAATTGCGAAAAACCAATTTAAATTTAAATTTCGCGGGCAGACCCGTATAATCAAGCTTAAAAAAACTAAGTTATGATTTTACGGACATTTAAAATTCCCCTAACAAGCCACGTGACCACAGTGTGATGCCATTTCGCAAACGCTCCGCTCACTCGCATAAGCCGCCATCTCTCATTTTAAAATTCCATATCTCCGAAACTATCTACTTGACTAACGAAATATAATACATACATATATTTTTCGTTTTATCAAAATTAGTGAACATTCACCATTACCACAATTATTGATACTGAAGCTGATGCAGCTTTTACATAATCGGCTTGCACGTCACATTATCTATGCACCTCGCTGGAATGCTATGGATTTTATGCGATGCGATAATCATTTTTCATTATCATCATCATCATCATCAGCAAAGTCTCGTCTCACTACTGAGCGCAGATCTCCTCTCAGATAAAGATTATAAGCTCACCACGCTAGCCCAATGCAAATTGGCAGACTTCACACACCTTCGAGAACATTATAAGATATCTCTCAGGCATGCAGGTTTCCTCACGAAACATGTGATACTAATTGCTTAAAGGCACATAACTCCTATAAGTCAGAAATGCGTGGGATCGAACCCGTCACCCAGAATAGGAGACCGCAGTCCTAACCACTAAGCTATCACTGCTCAAGCATTTTCTTTAAAAGCTAAATCCATACGGACGCAGTCGCATTGGCTAGTACTCTTCATAATCGTAGTAGTCTTCTTCGGCCCCGTTTTGCAACATGGCGGCGAGAGAGAGTTCGCTGCTTGCGTCGGGCGCTTCCGCCTCCAAGTCCTCGTCGTAATCTTCCGGAGCATCTGTAACGATACATAAACAATACGTAAGATAATGAGTTTCATTTTTTTGTAAGTGTCTGCCCGCGAAATTCAAATTTAATTTGGTTTTTCCCATTTTGTAAACTAATACGTCAAAGTATCTTTCTTGAAAGTGACCAGTTTAAGAAATTAATCAAAATACCGAGTTGGACGTGAGTTACTCACAAATTAGTCAGTATTTTGATTAATTTCTTAAACTGGTCACTTTCAAGTAAAGATTTTTATATATACCTGTGAAAATGATAATTCTACTGGCGCAATTAGAATGCCATTAGCTTAGTTTGTCGTATTAGTTTACAAATTGCGAAAAACCAAAATAAATTTGAATTTCGCGGGCAGACCCGTATAATCATCCACAATGAGTCTCATTTTCTTGTAAGTTTTTCTTTTAAGGTGGATTATACGGGTATGCCCGCGAAATTGAAATTTAGTTTGGTTTTTCGCAATTTGTAAACTAATACGACAAAGTAGGCTTATGGCATTCTAATTGCGACGAAGGCAGTATCATCTTCACAGGTTCATATAAAAATCATTACTTGAAAGTGTCCAGTTTAAGAGATTATTCAGAATATCGACTAATTTGTGAGTAACTCACGTCCAACTTGATATTCTGATTACAGTAAATCATATTACAGTAAACTTATTCCGTTTTTACCCGACTATGACATAGCCAGAAGGGTTATGATTTTAGCAGACTATGTATGTATATATGAAGCGAAGCAACGGCTGGATAGTGCGTCATGCTCGTGAACGGGTTCCACCGGCGTTAATGGAGCTGGCTTTCTGTCTGACCGTCTTAACATGTATTGAATTGTAGTACGCATTTTTGGAACTTGCCCTTCATTGTGGAAATATTCTATTCTATTATATTCTAACAAAGTTGCAAGGGTTAAATCGGCTTGGCATCCGGCTGCCCACAAGATATATAAAAAACTTAAATTACAATGTAATAGCTACATAATAATATTGTAAAATGATTATTTTGAAAGAGCAACTGCTGAGTTTCTTGCCGGCTCTTTTCAGCAGAATCCTCTTTCCGAACCGGTGGTAGAGTCATGACGTGTCATAAGAGCCACAAGTTAGCCTACGTGAAATAATTTTGAATTTGAATGTGTGCGCGTGTGTTTACGTATGTTTGTGTATGTTGTGTAAGTTTGTGTACATGTGTATGTGAGTACTCACTGTACACACATACACACACGTATGTATGTGCGTATATGTGTGAGTGTAATATGTATGTATGCAACTATTTACGCACCTTGTATCTGCGAGGGCGAGGGCGGTGCCGGCGTGGTTGGTGTGGGAGGGTGGGGGGTCGCGGGCGTGGTGGGTGTGGGAGGGTGGGGGGTCACGGGCGTGGGGCTTGCGGGCACCGTGCTGAGGACAGGGGTCGGCTTTTTTTTCTTCTTTCTGGACACGGGCGAGGCAGGCACAGGGGTCTCCACTGGAGTGATTAGTGGTTTTTGTCTGCAAAAAAAATATTTTTCAAAAACCGACATCAAACTCCCGCGCCACTATACAAAGTATATAATTTATTGTTGATAGTTTAAAAACCGCTCCACCGATTTCAATAAAATTTATATGGGACCACCTGGGCAGTATACCCTTTGAAACAAAAAAAGAATTTTCCAAATCGGTTCAGGCGTCTTCGAGTAATCTGTGGACATACATAAAAAAAGATTCCGACGAATGGATAACCTCCTCCTTTTTGAAGTCGGTTAATAAATGAGAGCATTTTAAAGCTGTAACGCTAATCAACTTGTCTATTTTGCAAGAAGAAAGTATAGGTAAGAAAGGGAGTCAATAAAACAGATTTCACTCTATTGAAAGAGATCTCGTAGTAGTAAGTCATATGGTCTGACAAAATAATAATAGGTATATAATATCCTACTTAATATTATAAATGCGAAAGTTTGTGAGTTGTGTGTTTGGATGGATGGATGTTTGTTACTCTTTCACGCCTCAACGAATGAATCAATTGGGCTGAAATTTCGAATAGAAATAGCTCATACCCAGGAATAACACATAGGCTACATTGTATGCCGGAAAATTAGATTTCCCGCGGGGATTAAAAAACCTTAATCCACGCGGACGAAATCGTGAGCGTCATCAAATAAATGAAAAATGAATACAGGTAACAATTTAAGTTATTGTTATATTGAGTAGTGGATTTTTGTTTAATTACATATTTAATTGTTAAATTTTTCCTTTTTTTATGAAAGAATTTCTTACTTTGTGTAGGACATAAAATATGTCATTTTTTTAGAAAAAATAATAAGGTCTACCACTAATATATATTTTCTAACAGAATAGAAGCAATTCTCAAGAAGCCATTTGTGTAAGTTTAACTTATATAAGTGCAGATAGCGATGTCATACTAACTCAGTGTCGCTCTGAACAGCTCGAACCGGCGTAGCAGGCGTAGCGGTCGTAGATGGCGTAGCGGGCGCTCGTAGCGGTGTCCCGGGTTGATCCAAACTCTTCAGTATATCGTAGTTGATCTTCGTACTCATTTTCTTCTCCGCCAGCATCTTGCCTATCGCCTCTCCGGCCGTGGACGCGTTCAACGCAACTTTCTTTTTATACGAGCCTCGTATTTTTCGCTTTCGGTCTTTCCCCTCTTCTTTTTCTCTTGCACGTATTTCCTCCTTAACTGTTAACAGAATAATATTATGTTTTTTAGTAATTAATATTCAACGTATAGTACTTTACAATATTATTATGAAGCTATTACATTAACACCCGTGATCGTTTGATATGCGCTATCAAAACCAGGTCACATGGTCCCTAATTATAGTACTTTTATTTCACGAAGCGACGCGCGCTTTACTAGTGGTAACCAAGTGTACAAACACGCTGTGAATGTGTGCGTAAGCGCGGTAGTACTGAGAGTAACGTCTACTCGTCTTCACGCACACATTCGTAGCATGTTGTATACTTGGTTACACAAGTAAAGCGCGCGTCGCTTCGTGAAATAAAAGTACTATAATTAGGGACCATGTGGCCTGGTTTTGATAGCGCATATCAAACGATCACGGGTGTTAATGTAATAGCTTAATAATAATATTGTAAAATGATTATTTTGAAAAGAGCAACTGCTGAGTTTCTTGCCGGCTCTTCTCAACAGAATCCGCTATCCCCGAACCGGTGGTAGAGTCATGACTTGTCATAAGAGCCACAGGTTGGCCTACGTGAAATAAAGCATTTTGAATTTGAATTTTTGAATTCGGAGACGCAATTACGATATTTTTTAACCCAGGAATTAAAGAGTGAAGGATATTTAAATATAATAAAAACTTTTAAACACAAAAAAATTTAATATACAGGAAGAAATAAACCTATAAAAGATAAACCTGTTGATTTATTTAAATACATTTTGAACTTTTTGCTTTTAACTTGTGAATCTTAAAATAGACATAACAAAGAATACGAAATTAAAATTGTAAATGACGTAGACAAGATTGAGTCAGATTTTTGCATTGCATAAGAATTTATGATTTCATTTGGTTTTGTTTTTTGAACAGGGTACCAAATGTCTAAAAGTTATTCCATTGATCGTATTCGTATTCGAAGACATTAGCGTCAAAGTAAAATATTTACATTTACCTTGATTGTATTGATTATAATATTAGTAGGATAAACTTACTTTTTTGGCCCTTCAAATAGTCCGCATTAATGTTGTGCCACATCTGCGTCTTATGGCGCGCCTCCTCTTCGCTCATGATGAGAGAGTCGATATAATTTTCGTCGGTGGAGCTGAGGAATAATTCTTCGGCGTTGTGCAGATCTCTGCTGAACTGCTGTTTCACTTCAGGCTTGAGGAATTTGCCGTACTTCTCTTCTTGCAGGCCTAGCCCTATGACTGCTAGTTCGGGGCCTGGAAGTATATTTATCATCGCTTGTTTTTTTATCCAAAAAAAAAAAACCTAGAATCGATTGGGATTAGGATAATCTGGGTACTAACAAGTTCATTATAATACATAATTTACAAACCACAACGCATGATACTACAGGACGTGATGATGATGATAATACTACGTTCTTCCGACAATACCGAGCTAGCGTTGCGCATAGGTTTCATCGTTTCTTTCTATTTAGGGCCGCCTGAATTCAACATACTGTACACGTATTAACTAAAATTATTTTATACTTTGTAGTAGCGTTTGAAGTCGGGTGTTTTAAAAAGAATCCCACCAAAAATATTTTCATGTAAAATGCTGGCGTCACAAAGTTATCAGATCTCATGTAGAGCCAAGCTTCTAATTCTACAAGCGCTAACTTCACAAACTCTACACCTTAGTAAAAATATATGGCTTAGCAGTTTCGCTTCATTCACATGGTCGTAAGGTATAAAATGTATTCACTTTTCTGTTGTACTATAGTTCTTGTAGTAACTGGTAACGGAACGGCCAAGCCACATATTTTGACTAAGGCATAGTTTGTGAAGTTAGGGCTTGTGGAGCTAGAAGCTTGGATCTACAGGAGATCTGATAACTTTTTGACAGTGCGAGCCATATGGTCTCGGCAACATTTTACGTGAAAATGTTTTTGGCGGTATTTCACTTCTTTTTGTAAGTTGACATTATTTTATTTATTATTATTTATAATTTATAACAAGGAGTCCCTACATCAATTTTCAGACCTCTAGCATCAAAATTTGCGGAAGTTTTATACAAACTTCCATCTCCTAGTTTAAGGGGTTGGGGGGTAAAATTTCCAAGTTTCAGGATTTTTGTTGTTTGTGTACTCGTAATAGCTTACATACCCAGCTTTCTAGAACTTCAGGAAATACTAAGAATTTAGGTAATCATCAGTGAATCAGTGACGAAATCGGGGTTTTTTAGATATCAATCAAATCCAAAGTATAAGAGCTATGCAATTGAAACTTTGACATCATATCCAGAGAATTTTGTTTATCTGGTATAATCCAAACCCAAGTAATGAGGGTTCAAAAAGCGACGAAGCGCTTCGAGAAAAGGTAGATAGTGCGTTTGCGCTTCGCTTGGGTCGTCTCGGAGATTTTTAATTATTATTGTTATAACTTTTCTCTGTGTGCCTAGAAGAAAGGATACGTACCCAGTCCCTTCTCCAACTTGGTAGTCATCACTTGTGCGGCTTTGTTCTGAGCGTCCCGGGCAATTTCCCCGATCAAAGATAGCGTGTCTTGCGCCGCGAACCTCGAAGCCTCCTCAGCTTCAGCCTCTGTAGCCTCATCTGAAATAAGTATTATAATAATAATTACCTAATTACCTATTCATGCCTCTAACATTTCATTCGTAGTTAGTAAGGGAGAGGGGAGACGATTTTTCGATTTTGAATAACTGTTCGAAAGCTCGATTTTACGTCCGAGATCTTCAGTAGGCACACAACAAACGCCAGTCGCAGCGACCGAGTTGAGTCTTTTAGCATACGCGTTTCGCGATTTTTAAATGCTGATCTCCGCTACTTTAGCATCATATCGAACGCTTTTGATTCGCGAAAACGCGATGCAGTCGCGAAGACGCCGATCGCTGCCGCTTAAAGTAGCCAGTCTACCCTAACTGGGAACAACTGAAGATCTGGAATTGTAATTAATATAACTGGCAGTTACATTAATTTCAGTTGCAGTTGTTTTGTTATTGTCATTCAACCATTTAGGGATGGATCATAAAAAAATCCTTTATTATAGAGATGTGATGTTATTGATTTATGTAGGTATACCTATAATCTATGAATACTTATATGTCTAGAAGGAGTGTCGCGCTACTAAAGAACGAAAAAAAACAGGCCAATGAGAATATGCTAGTATGCGTGACGTGAGTGCCGCGCATGCGCGGCGTCTGTAATCGTTACCGAACTTATTCGATTATCGATTAATATTTCCATAGAACTTAGAATCGATAGTCGCATGGATATTCGATATTATGTTGTATAGTCAGATAATAATACAAATCAAACTATTTTATTCTATCAAATTAATATAATTTATTAATTAATATGACTATAAAAGTCCTCCCACAACGACGATTTCGATTCGTGCGTATTTTTGTTTCATCAGTCAACCTTGTAGCGCGGAATACGCATAAGTCAAAATTGTTGCTGTGAGAGGGCCTTTTGGGTGAAATGAAATAAGGAATAAATATTTAAGGCTATTTAATACTAGTACAACGGTGCACAACCTAAACAATGTTTATCGATTTATTTCATTTCAAAATCGATTTTATATTGTCTGTGGTTGTTCGAGAGGTATGGCACTTTACTAAGTGGGCGGTACCCATCAATGAAGTACGAAATTAACTGTAGTACATCTACCGAACAAAAAAATACGAAACTTCATGTGCGTGATCTGCCAAAATTATCATCCTAAATTTGACAAACATAATTTAATTATTTTCGAAAAATTTCTATTTCTTATTTTGCAGGAACTGATGTGAATTAATGTTATTTACTTATGGTAGGTGATGTTATTGGTTATTTTAGATCGTCCTGTTTAGTTTTTTCACATTTAATTTACCAAAACCGCCATTTAAAAAACAACATATTGGCTCGCGAGCTCCATATCTGGTGATGACCTAATTCAAACTGAGCGCGGGAAAAGGGCGTGTGCCACCCGTGGCAGCACAAATTTTCGACGCGTTCACAGCCTTTAGACTCCATCTTGTAAATCTTTGCCTATAAGATTTCCTCGTAATAATTTAAAATATGAAGGTGATAGGAAGGCTGTGCTTTGTCAGTCAGTAACAGTTTTAAAGGCACGGGTTAGTGTATTAAAAAAATCTTACTAATATTGTAATAATAAAATATGCTAAAGTGTGTTTGTTTGTTGGTTTGTCTTTCGATCACGCAGCGACTTTTTACAATGGAAAAACAATGGTTTCCAGTGGGATTTATAGACCTGACTTAACGGGTGTAAAGTCGCGAGAAAAAGCTAGTAACGTAATATGTATTTTATATATAAAACTAGCTGACCCGGCGAACTTCGTACCGCCAACTTATCTATATAAATAAAACTAATAAATTATCTTAATCAAAAAAAACTATCCTATCTTTCAAGTTGGACCAAATTACAGATAATAGTTACGAAGTTTGATTAAAATCGGTTAAGTAGTTTAGGAGTCCATCGCGGACAAACAACGTGACACGTAATTTATATATATTAAGATAATATACATATTAAACAATATGTTTTTAAAGTTTCGTAATTGTAACACTACCTTAAAAGAAATGAGATTCTCAGTGTAAAGGGAAAATGTGTGTGGAAACACAAGCGACGATTATTGCAACCTTCAATCATTGTTTAATGTTTTTATTTCTCCTCGTTGACATCGCGTGTTGATTAAACATGAAGGATAGGATAGACGCCTGTATTTGAATTTATATAAAATAACTAGCTGTTGTCCGCGACTTCTTCAGCGTTAATTTAGGTTTTATATAAAAATTATTTTCAAAAAACAGACTTCAACCGCCTCGCATGTATTGATATCGTTAAATATTTTGTGAGTGACTTGCTGCTATCCGTGAGCAAACCAGGGTACCAATTGTCTAAAAGTTATTCCATTGATCGTGTTCGTATTCGATGACATTATCGTCAAAGTAATATAATCCTTGATTGTATTGATTTATCCGCCAATAGTCCGCCAATAGTTTAGTCCGCCAATTCGCATTGGGCCAGCGTGGTGGACTATGGCCTAAACCCTTCTCTGAGAGGACACCTGCGCTCAGTAGTGAGCCGTTGATGGGTTGCTAATGATGATGATGATGATTGATTTATCACAAATTCAGTACAACCGACCTTAATATGGAGCGTATCGAACATACGTAAACGTATAAGAATGCATACACAAAATTGAGCTCTAATGCAATGACGTTATGGTTTATTTTACTTTGACCGCTAATGTCATCTAATACGTTTACGATCAATGGAATAACTTTAGACAATCGTACCTCTGTCCTCCAATATTGGACAAAACTTACCTGATAGTACGCACTTTTCAGTAAAAAAAGAATTATCAAAATCGGTTCAGGTTAGCGAAGTTACGGAGTAAAATAGACAAAACTATTCATCAAAATTGGTTAGGCAGTTAAGACGTGAAAGCGTAACAAACAGACAGAGTTACTTCAAATTGATCCAAAATTTAAGTTGTCATTTGTATAGGGACAGCCAGTTCAAGTGTTAATAATAGACTAAACAACTTACCAGCGACTTGTTTGCGTAAGGAGATTTTCATCGTCTTATTTTTTTTGATGCAGGCTCTTTCTAATTGATTATCTATTTCCTTCTGCAGTTCAGTCATTTCCTTTTCACCGTCCTCTTCTTCCATTAACTGCCACAAAAAAAGAATCGCTCTATGAGAATGGAAGTCATCATCATCATGAGCAACCCATTAACTACTACTACAGTACTGAGCGCAGGTCTCCTCTCAGAGAAGGGTTATAGGCCATAGTCCACCACGCTGACCCAATGTAAATTGGCAACTTCACACACCTTTGCGAACATTGTGATGAAATCTTAGTTACCTCACGATATTTTCCTTCAACGTTGAAGCACATAACTCCGAAAAGTCACAGGTACTTGCCCGGGATCGAACTCTCGACTGAATAGGAGACCGCAGTCCTAACCACTAGGCTTATCACACCCCTAAACAAGGATAAAATATAAACTGTAACCCGTCGACGGAAAAATTGGATGCAACATCCGTCATATTATTTTATTCGTATAAAATGTATTGACCGTCATTTAAACGAGTCGATTGATACCTCATTAAAATCGGCTCAGCAGTTTATTCGGTACGGTGGAGTCGCATACATACATACATTGCTAAAATGATAACCGTTCCCTTTGCCTTTGGCATAGTGGAGTAAAAAAAGAGTGTGCTTTAGACCACGCGACTGAAGTAAAACATACGAAACGCAACTGGCTATGAGAGAAAGAGAGAAAGAAAATGTGTGCTCGCACCTCTCTCTCTTGCCCCTACAGTAATATACGAAACGTATCTCTCTTTTTCTATCTTCACTAACTTATATCTCCCTCTCAACTTCCGTTCGCCTCGCCCGATCACACTTTTCGTAACGCATTCACCAGCTCACTCCCCAAGTCAAGCGTGCGTAAAGAAGTTTTACTTCAAAAATTCCCACCTTCTGTAACCTATCTTTATCCCTCTTCCTAGCAGCCTTGAACGCGGGCGGGTCCTGCTCTTCCTCCAAGTCCACAGTCATAAACTCGTCAAGCGTGAGAGCGCTGGAAGGCGTTTCACCAAACTCGAACAGACGCTTACGCAGCGTCGTCTCGTGAATTTTGACTATTCGCACAACGTCCGTTGGAGTTCGCGAAAATTCGTGAAGACGAGCTGCTATTAGGAGTGCTGGAATATAGAAAAGATGATGTTTATAGTCATGTAGTCCATGCGGGCAATGGAGAGAGCTATGCTTGGAGTATCCCTTGCGAGATAAAATCAGAAATGAGGAGATCCGTAGGAGAACCAAAGTTACCGACATGGCTCAGCGAGTCGCTACGTTGAAGTGGAAATGGACGGGGCATGTTCGAAGAACTAAATTCAAATTCAAAATTATTTATTTCACGCAGGCCAACCTGTGGCCCTTATGACACGTCATCACTCTACCACCGGTTCGCAAAAGCGGATTCTGCTGAGAAGAACCGGCAAGAAAATCAGCAGTTGCTATTTCGTCGTTTCTGTCGTTTTAAGAAAATCATTTTACAATATTATTATGTAGTTATTTACATTGTAATAAGTTTTTTATACTACCTTGTGGGCATGCCTGGATGCCAAGCCGATTTATCCCATGCAACTTGTTAGAATGGAATAGAATAGAATATTTCCACAATGAGGGGAATTTCCAAAAATGCGTACTACAATTCAATACTAATGGTCATTGGGGTCCTAAGGTGCTGAAGTGGCGAACCCGCACCGGGAAAGCGCAATGTTAGCAGACCGTCCACTAGGTGGACCGACGATAACAGACGAGTCGCTGGGAGCTATGGGATACAAGCCTACGGAAATCCATGCAAGAGAGCTTTGTTCAGCAGTGGACGTCTATCGCTTGATCAAATGACTGCCAGCGTTAAAATGCAAGCTTTAGCTACATCATTAGACTCTGGATATCATCTAGGATCAGAGTACTTGTTATGACGAATCAAACGAGCCCAAACTCGATGGGGTTACGTCGTTTTATTACAGAGTTCCGATAACCATCTTCCGTCTCCATCATCAGATCAGCTCCATGTCACAATAATATTGCATTGTCATCCGATTTACACATACTTCCAAAATTTCAGCTCGGTCAGAAACCGGGAGGTGGGTCCTTAGAGTGGGTCTAATTCATCTTGCAAGATTTGACCCAAACAAACAAACTGGTCAAGCTAAATAAAAGCTTGTAAAAAATAATAGCTTGAAATTGTCTTACCAGCACCACATATCCCTGACGGTCGTCGGCCGGAGTGCAAGGAGTCCCTTTTCATTCTCTGTACAAGTCGTAGCGCAGTCATGCTAACTTCGTGCTGTTTGTCTTCAAATTGTAATTGTGATGCAAATCGGAGTATGTAGAGGCAAGGATCTGCAACAAGATACTTTTTTAACGGACTTCAAAAAAGGAGGAGGTTCTTAATTCGTCGGAATCTTTTTTTTTGTTTTTATATGTATGTTCACTACGGTAGTAAATATAATAAGTCTATGATGTTCACCGATTACGCGAAGACGCCTGAACTGATTTGGAAAATTCTTTTTTGTTTCAAAGGGTATACTTACCAGGGGCACGGGCGCGGGCGTTTGAAGTCCGTTTTTTAAAAAGAATTTTTTATAAGTATTACATTATTATGAGCTTCGTTAGTACGTATAGGTAACCCCTAAATACAATTCCTTCCCAATTTCATTTTCAACTTGAGGTGTTCCCTAAAGGTTCGTGAAAACGAATGGACAGAAAGCGTCACCTAACTTAGCTTATCAGGTTGCCCGAAAAAGTCAGGGAACGTTCATGAAAACGATCATAAAGTGTTCTATGTATAAGGAAAAGTAGGGTAAAGGGTGCTGCAAAAGATATTAGGAAAACATAATATCTTTTTCTTAAGATTTTTAAGGCCATCAACAAAGTTTATCTTTACTAGTTGGTAATATTAGTCTTAAATACGAAAGTGTGTTTCTTTGTTTGTTGGTTTTCCTTCAATAACACAGCAATATGGCAACGAATCGACATTACTTTTGTATGGTATGGTATATAGTCGAAGACTTGACGACTGACCTAGGCGTTTTTTTTCTTCTTGTTCCTAAGCTTGCTAAGTATTAGAATAGAATAGAAATATTTTTTACAAGTACTTTTGAATCGTCGACGAGTCTACTACGGCGTTCGGAATGCCCTTCCTGCCGAGAAGAACCAGCAAGAAACTCGGCGGTTGCTCTTCTTAAAACAAGTTTACTATACAATAGATACTTTGCTATGTATGCAGAGTTTCCACAATGAGAGGAAGTTCCAAAAATGCATACTACTTACAATTCAATACATGTTAAGATAGGCAGACAGAAAGTAGCCCCATTCCTGCTGGTGGAACCCGTTCACGAGCATGACGCATGACCCAGCCGTTGCTTCGTTGTTATTTAAATATGAAAGTAACTGTCTTCATAGCTGTTACCAAGTTGTGACTTAGCATACAGCCTTAGGTATTCCGTGGTGTAGCAACCACAACAACAGTCAATAGAACTGTATCCCGATGTTCATAAAATTAATATTCAGATCGTGCGGGGACTATTTTTAACTCAGTATATCAATTGGCACTGGTAGGGGCTGGGTTTGCCTTGACCTACATCACCATATTATGTATATCTACTTAGTCGGTGAAACGTGGATTTGGTGCGGTCAATATTTATTTTTCTTATTACTTCACCTGTTCATTGCAAGGCTCCAAAATTTTTACGTTTCGCGTAAAACTTGTATGGTAAATGTTTTAAAACCTAACGACGGAAAATTTGATGCAACATCCATCATATTGACTTTGTTTCGTAAAAAATGTAGCATAATATGTGATTTGAACAAAAATAACGAAACTATTGACGACTCATTCAACACAATCGGCTCATTAATCGGTATAATTTTTTTTTATTTATTTGGTTTACCGACAGCTTATACATTTATATCATACTAATATTATAAAGTGTGATATGAAGCAGTGATAGCCTAGTGGTTAGGACTGTGGTCTCCTATTCGGGGGGTCGCAGGTTCGATCCCAGGTACGCACCCCTGACTTTTCGGAGTTAAGTGCGTTTAAGCAATTAAATATCACTTGCTTCAACGGTGAAGGAAAACATCGTGAGGAAACCTGCACATCTGAGAGTTCTTTATAATGTTCTCGAAGATGTGTGAAGTCCGCCAATACGCATTGGGCCAGCGTGGTGGACTATAACCCTTCTCTGAAAGGAGACCTGCGCTCAGTAGTGAGCCGTTGCTTGATGGGTTGTTAATGATGAATATTATAAATGCGAAAGTGTGTTTGTTGGTTTGTCCTTTAATCACGCCGCAACAGAGCCACGGATTGACGTGATTTTTTGCATGGGTATAGTTGAGGACCTGGAGAGTGACATGGGCTACTTTTTATCCCGGTAAATCAATCAGCTAGTATTACAATAAAAAAACTAAATTAAACCAAACAATACTTAGATAAAATGTTAAACTAATTACATGTAAACACCGCAAAATACATAGACTGCTAAAATAACAACCATTCCTTTTGGATTTGCCGTAGTCGTGTGAAGCAGGAAAATATTATAATTATTATAATTGCAAATCTAACAACGATAATTCTTGCATAAGCACTGAAGGTTTTAAACACAATGAAACCAGCCGTTGTTCGGTCCAGACCGAAATGTAACCAGTCTATAAGCTTCTGAGTCTCATCTTGATGACATAACATCTTCGATGTTATGTATACATGTATAAATGATTTAATTGTAATCCTCGTTATCAACTAAATTATTATTTCTTCTTGATAGGGCCTTACCTACTGAAGTAACTTTCTGAAAATTTATATTTTAATTTTAGCCTTTTAGTAATGAAGAGATCGCCCAGGTCGATAGTACGTTCACCTACATTAAAAAGTCTGATGTTGAATCGCAAAAGGTCAATTTTAGCGGTATTATGGAATGGCTCGCTCGTAAATACATGTAAATTATACTTTGTATAAAGCGAAAACATAAGATATAAAACTGTTGCTTAACAACGTTCACATGATTATAATTAAGTATCTACATTGAACAGGTTAGTGATAGATGTATTCATAGCAAAAATAGTTTTTGTAAGACAAAAGATCAAACCATAAGGAAGTAGAATGAAGTGCAATGGATCTTTAATGGGAAGTGATTAAGGTTCACAACATAAATACAGTATGGCTATATTATATTCAGTCTTGCTAACTATATTATTTGGTCGTAGTTCGTTTTTGTCGGCAACAAAAATTGCAGATCTTTTATGCAAGTTGCTGATCAACTGCACCACTAGCACTTATAGAGGCTTAAGGTGAAGACCCTGCTTTGGGTACGGATCTCCAACCTTACCTTCGTTACTCTGTGTCTCCAATAAGATAATTACATGGCAGGCCTGCACGGGCCGCAAGTGACGCAACCTACTTCCAACAGCAATTAACTAATAAATAGGTAAGTACTATACAAAAATAATTATGGTCTAGGTATGCGAGGAACTGAGTACTGTGCATTACATAATATAAACTATACTTTTATTTACATAAATAATAATAATACGAGTATATATAACACGGGAAGAACAGACACCTAATCATTTAAATATAGGGCAATTAAATTAAAAGCTATTTTATCATAGAAGAGTATGTCGGGGATCAATAGGCATTGTTTATAAAAACAATGGAGTCTTTCGTAACTATTAAACATACCAGCTGATGCTAGGGCTCCATGTGCGAACATGCTCGACGTGGTGCGACGGGCGGAGTGTCTGCTCCGCCGCGCTATTGGTCGGCCAGTCAACCTTTCGTTTTCCGTACTGGGGTTTCACCTAAGCTACCTAGGCGCAGTGTTGTCGCATCTACATCTCTGTCGTTCAGAGCTCTTTTTATATGACGTAGTGTAGTGGCATAGTGGCAAACTCTAAAATTCAGTGATACCCAAAGTGGACAATGGGGTTCTACGTTGGCATGTCCATGACGGGTTTACGATACGAGAATAAAGATTGGGAATCTCTGCAGTCTAGAATTCTAGATTGCCATATAAGCTGGCATGTGCTCTGGCTGGTCTAGGGTGGATTCATAATGTTTAACTTTTAGAAATAACTAGGAAATGGCTATTATTGTAACAACTTCTTCATCTAAACGCATCGCCGCCGCCGGCGCTATTACTGCGCATGGGCCATGGCTCTCCTTCATAATAAGGAGAGTTTAGGCCATAGTCCACCACGCTGGCCAAGTGCGGATTGGCAGATTTCGCACACCTTTGAGAAAATTACAGAGAACTCTTAGGCATGCAGGTTTCCTCTAAAACAAGTGATATTATATTCAACCGACTTCAAAAAAAATAAAAAGAGGAGGTTCTCAATTCGTATATTTTTTTTATTTTTTTGTCGATGTTACTACATATCTCCATCAAATCATAACTGATTTCAATAATTTTTTTTATTAGAAAGGGCGTATTTGCAGGTAGGTCCCATTAAAATTTGGTGAAAATTTTGTTGAATATCTTCGGAGATGGAGGACGGAACTTCTCAATGAATGAGAGGAAATCGCTCGCGATCATTGTATGTGTAGACTTTTAACCATGCCTAGTACATAACATACATACCTTACCTACATAAGCTAAATTTCTATTTATCATTTTATAGATGTATTAGACCCATTTCCGGTTTCCGATTGAGCTGAAAATGTGCATGTACATGTAAATCGGATTACAATGCAATATTATTGTAACATGGAGCTGATCTGATGATGGAGGCGGGATATGGTTATGGGAATTCTGTAGCAAAACGATGTAACACTATGGAGTTCGGGTTGGTTTGATTCGTCTTGAGAGGTACTCTGGTCCTAGATAGTATCCAGGGTCTGATGATGAAGCTGAACGGTGGTTAAGAGCACTCTGTAATGAAACTACGTAACCATATTTCGTTAGGGCTCGTTTTATTCATATTGATAAGTAGTCTTAAATGATATCCATGGAATGGCTCTGATGATGGAGCTGAAACTGCAGCCAGGATATGTAGCACACTAGTACAGTCTTGAAAAATAATGGCAGATATTTCGTGTTTGGATTCGTTTTGATCAGCATTTGATTCTACATAGAATGCAATGAGATGATGAGCTGATGCTGCAGCCAGGATATAACAATGAAACTGCAACGCTAGCCCGACTTCAACATACCTGTACCAAGTACTATTATATTCTGTGCCTACAAACTAAAATTTTGGCTAGCGTGGCGCATTAGTTTCATCGTTTCTATTTAGGCCTACCTGACTTCAACATATGTATACAAACTGAATTTATTTCATACTTTTCAGTGGCGTTTGAAGTCGGTTTTTTTAAAAGAATTTTTATATATTATTATTTAATCTTCTACTGATGATTTATTTCATCATTAGACAAGCTTTAGCCTTACCTTAACCATTTCAATTTAATAATCTCTTTATCACGTTTTCCAAAATAATTTACTTATATTGTTTCGTTAATTTGGTACATGGATTTATGGGAAAACACTATGATTTCACATCAACATACTATAAATACCGATTTAAGTACAGTTAACGGACCTCTGTTTCAGATTTAATACTGTACAGTACTTTAATACTCTGTAACAGCATTTAATTGCAGACGCTGCTTTTTATTATGCTCTTGGGAGTTCGCAAAGCCCTTGCGTAACGTTAGCCACCTACATTTGGATTTATTCGGAGCAATTTGGTAATGCCAAAGTCTTATTTACATACAATTGATTGTAACGACCTTGCATGCTCATTAAGTACGTACGTGTATTGTAATTGATACTGTTTCCTTAGTATCCTATATTAAATAATTAAACCCAGTTCTCACGGTTACACATGTGAAAATCTATTGACTCGTTTGAATATATATTTGCCAACCTATTATAATAAGTACCTTCTTGAATAATTTTAAGGTGCTGGAGTGGCGAACCCGCACCGGGAAGCGTAGTGTTGGCAGAACCCCCACCAGGTGTACCGACGACATCAAACGAATCGCAGGGAGCCGCTGGATCCAGGCGGCGCAAGACCGAGGCCTGTGGAAGTCCATGCAAGAGACCTTTGTCCAGCAGTGGACGTCTATCGGTTGATGAAGAAGAAGAAGAATTTTAACTCAAAAACTGGTAGTTCTTTTCGAATCGTTCAAATGAATCACTGGTTCGGAATGAAGATCCTACCAAGAACCAGCGAAAAACTCTGCTTCATTTATATATTTAATTTGTAAATATGGTACAGTCAAGTCGCCTTTGATTAGGCACGTAAAGTTTACAACAAAGCAAAGCCAATGATTTTAGCAGTCTATGTATGTTTGTACTTACTATGTTCCACCGTAGCCCCAAAACTAATGAGCCAATTTTGATGTATGAGGTGTTAATCAACTCATTATTATTATTATGTTTCGGGTGGCAATTAGGAAGCTACATCCATTTTTCGCTGTTGGGTTTTAAACTTTTTTTATGGTTAATGACTTGTTACATTCATTATATTGTTAAGTATGTTGTATGCAAAACCGAGATTTTAAATGAAACATTTTTGGATTTATTTCTACACACTTATTGCTTATAAGGCCAACCTTGCCCAATATTGTATGTAGGTCGCCGGGAAGTACCCTGAGGCAGGGATTTTTAGTACTCAAATATGCTTTGAAGGGCTGCAACTTTATTTGCACATTCATATTTCATTTAAACGTTTCCTCAAGACACTTCCTGAAAAGGGGCACTTGTAAAGACTGACACACACCCAGTGTCTTGAGTCTAGACGGACAACAAAGTGGTTTTTCGCCAAATTATCACTAATAAATAGGATAATTTCGCGTCAAGTGTCAACTGTCAACCCCATGTGAACTCACTATAGACATTTATAGACAGATTTAATTAAAATTTAGATTTTTAGCCTCTGATGATGTTTTTTGATAGCTAAGTATTTGAAATATGAAATTATACACATTTTATATTAGGTAAGTTTAACTTATTATTTAATGGAAACAATGAAATAAAGTTATAATTAGAATAACAAACATACATAAAATTAAAATAGCTCAATTAATGTAACTGAAATTTAAATAAAAACCAACTCGAATGTTAATATAATCTTCATGCATAGCAAATACGTCGGCTTTACCTAACACAAAAAAAGTAAAAGTAAAAAGTACGTTTATTTTGAACAGATTAAAAATTATTAAAACTTTAATTTAGATTGTAAACATTTGATAAACTTAGGCCGACGCCGGGTTAGTTAACCCAGGAATTTTATAATTTTGACAGAAGCTTTATACGAAATCTGTCAAATCTGTCCTTTGAACCCAGAGTTAGCTGCTAACTCTGGGTTAAAAGGATAACCCGGCGTTTCTGCAGGCGTGCTTAAGTCTTGCTTGCAGAGACGCCGGGTTAGGTTTAACCCAGGAATAAATTTGTAATTTTGACTGAAGCTTTATACAAAATCTGCCAAAGCAACAGCTAACTGTGGGTTCTAATTCGCGCGGTTCAGGAGTCTCTGAATCAGTGGTTGAGTTTTTGAGATACTGGTACAGGGGGTCAAACGTCATGTAAGGTGGGGTGACACGGTCTCTGGCGTCTATAGGTCAGAGTGCGGGGTTCGCCAGGGCGGGATAACCTCTCCGGACCTTTTTAACGTGTACGTCAACGACCTGATCGGCGAGCTGAGGAGCACTGGAGTCGGCTGCCATATCGATGGTGTTTACTTCAACAATCTGAGCTATGCGGACGATAGGGTGCTCCTCAGCCCGTCTATCAAAGGTCTCAGAAAGTTACTGTCAGTCTGTGAGAGTTATGGCAACTCTCACGGGCTGAACTAGTACGCTTCAAAAACTGAGATGCTTGTTTTCAAGGCAGGAAAGGGTCCGGAGAGGATCCCCGAAGTCTGTTTGAATGGAACGGCAGTTCGGGTTGTTAGGCAGTTCAAATACCTTGGTCACATCGTCACTGACGACCGCAAGGACGATCTTGACATGGAGCGTGAAAGGCAGGCATTGTCGATTCGATCCAACATGCTCGCGCGCAGATTTGCTAAATGCAGTAAAGAAGTGAGGGGCAACCTCTTAAGAGCCTACTGCCAGTGTTTTTATACCTTTCAGTTATGGTACAGGTACAAGAGGGTATCCTTCAGCACTATAAGGGTGGAGTATAATTATGCATACCGTATCGTTATGAAGTTTCCCAGATACTGCAGCGCGTCTGGCATGTTCGCCGAGACGTGAGTGCCCGATTTCTTTGCTGTTATCAGAACGCGTATATCTTCCTTCTGGGAAAGATGGCGTAACTCTGGTAACAGCATCCTTAAGGTCGTGGGTCAGGGACTTGCGCAGTCCAATGGTGAGAATTATTAGCAGAATTATTTTCTATTTGGATCTCGATGTGTCGAGATCCAAATAGAAAATAATTCTGCTTATAAAGAATGAGTTTAATAATATTTTTTGTTTGATGTACTTATTTAATTTTTAATTTTACACTATGTTTCTAATCATTTTTATTTTATTTTAAATTATTTTTGTCATGTACCTACATGGGTTTTTACCTAAATAAAGAAATTTTTATTATTATTATTTATTTATTATGATAACCCAGCGTTTCTGCAAGCGGGCCTTAATGTAGCCTGTTTGTCTTCTTTTTCTTCTTGGGTTCTTTGAACTGTGTGCCTTGCCCAGTTACCATTACCATTTCAGCTTCGCAACGACCTTTGGTAGTCATACCCATATGAGGCACATACATTCTCTACCTCAGTGGCTATGGAAAAAAATGGAAATTTGCTAACTAATAAATGTCGGATCCGCATTTTGTGTCACGAGTTCTTAGTTAGATAGCAATTTTTGATAGCCACTGAGGGTGAGATCTATAGATGGCACTCTCACTCAGCTCAGACTCAAGACCGAGCTAAAACGACACAGATTTATGACAGGACATATTTGTGTCTCATTTTAACTCCGAGTCCGAGTCCGATCTATAGATCTCAGGTTGAGATAGAGAACAGCCCTCCCGTTCGACTTCTAACACTCTTGACAAAGCGGAAGTGTGTAGTTCGCCCACAGCCAACTTAATTTAATCGGTCCATCGCGTGGGCGACCTTCCTCGCCCTCTGGTAACAACTGTAAACGCAATTATCACGTATATATTGACCTGGAATGTATATTCAATTTCAAAGTTAATATTTGGACTACGCTAGGAATGCCATGCTCAGTTTTGCAATATGGCAAGGTCGTTGTGATACACGAATTATTACAAATCAATACATATTAATGACTTGAGCAAAAATTAAACTTTTGCCGTTTGGTAACATCAATTAAATAAAGTCTAGCTTGACTTTCTACACCTAAAATCATAAATGACCCGCGAGCCAGTTACATTGAATGTCCCTTCTTAACGGATTACTACGCATACCTTACCATACTTCAAGTAGGTATGCGAGACTCTTCCGACCAAAAAAAGTGGTTTGCGTAATTTTTTCCTGAAAGAGTAAGAAATTTTCAATCGAATGCACTGAAAAAATGAACATCTGCGATGACGGTACAATATTTTTTAATATTTGAAAACTATTTTTTAGGGTTCCGTACCCAAAGGGTGCCAACGGGATCCTATTACTAATATGTATGTACGTAGGTACTGTATCTCGTAAACCGTAATAGTTAGACAGTTGAAATTTTCACAGAGTGTGTATTTCTATTGCCGCTATAACAACAAATAAATAATAAAATTAAATTAAAAAATAAAGGGAATAAAATTTTATTTTTTTTACCTTGGCATGTGGGGTGTCAGTGTTTAAAACTCATTAAGTAGAGTTCAAATATATTTTTAGGGTTCCGTACCCAAAGGGTGCCAACGGGACCCTATTACTAAGCCTCCGCTGTCCGTCCGTCTCCGTCCGTCCGTCCGTCTGTCAGCGGGCTGTATCTCGTAAACCGTAATAGATAGACAGTTGAAATTTTCACATATTGTGTGTGTGTATTGCCGCTATAACAAAAAATAATAAAAATTAAAAAATAAAGGGGGCTACCCTGGCATTGTCTAGAGCTCTTTAAGTGGAGTTCAAATATATATATTTTTTATTTTTTAGCTACAAAAATGAAGAAATGGGGAGCCGTCAAAATTTTCGGTTTTAGACCAATTTTGTTAGGGGGTCTATCTCAAAAACTAAACTAGTTAGGAATTTGAAATTTTGGTGTATTATGAGTGTATTTAAACAACAAATACTAAAAACACCGATTTGTAATGCGGTTTGTAAGTTGTGACCAAAACAAACGAGCATTATTTCCCCATATGATAATTTAGTATTTTATAAGAACTATTATATCTAAGTACATATGTATAAAGTATTAAAAAATGATTTGGTTATATGTACGGAACCCTAAAAGAGCGAGGCCCGACCCGCACGTGACCGATTTTTTTATTATTTTTTAGCTACAAAAATTAAGAAATGGGGGGCCGTCAAAGTTTTCGGTTTAGACCACTTTTATTATGGGGTCTATCTCAAAAACTAAACTACTTAGGAATTTGAAATTTCTGTATATTATTTAATATACGTACTATAGCCGTAGTAGTACGTATAGTAAATAATACCGTAGTATACGTAGTATCGTACGCCGAGTGTGATAATAGTATCACACTCATGTGATACTATGACACACATATGATTCACATGAGTGTGATACTATATCACACTCGGCTACGCCTCGTGTGATAAACCCACGTTCGTGTTTTAATACCCCTTATTATACAACAGTTGCATAAATAACTATTATTCAATTCATTTGAATGTTTTTTCTAAACATTCAAGTGTAAATCGTAACGAATGTGTTTAATGAACAGATCTAGACAGTTAAACATAGTTCAAAATGTGTGGTTGGTGTGTAAATAAGTGATATTTATGTCAAGAGGTGTTTGTTTACCCGAATACTCAAGTAAGGAAATCTAGACTATAAGCGACGCATACTTGTGAGCGCGCGAAATTAACAATTTAAAAAAAGATATAAACAAAGAAATTTTTTTAAATCTCTATTAACAATATTATTAACTATTGTATAGAGAATTGAAAAAAAATATTAATAAAACATTATGTTTTTTTTTTAAATATATTTTTCATGGGTCGAAAGTACCCAAATTTGAGATTTTTCGAACCTTTAAAAATTCATATCTTTAAAAATATTAACTTTATCGTGAAAAGTCATAGGACCTTTTTTATTGGTATTTCAATAAAGAATATAAAAAAAATTTGTCTGATTGAAAGATAACAATTCCTTGCAATTGTTTAAACAATTTCGGTTTAA
Organism: Oeneis ivallda; assembly: GCA_029955525.1. Classification (NCBI taxonomy): domain Eukaryota; kingdom Metazoa; phylum Arthropoda; class Insecta; order Lepidoptera; family Nymphalidae; genus Oeneis; species Oeneis ivallda. The sequence goes on along the minus strand of JARPMR010000024.1, from coordinate 15,779,539 downwards.
ACGATATGGCACCAGGTGGCGCCCTGGCAACATGCATTTATATAATAAGAAGGGCCATTTGAAGAGGATGATCGCATAAAAAAATTGAGGTGGAATAGTTTTCGGTACTCATGCGCCGATTCCTCCCGGACTATTTATTATAAACGTATAATGCTTAACTATCAATTCGAATACAAAATTTTCGAATCCGCAATGAGTGTACTTTCAAGTTTCAATGTTACCAGCTCCCGGTATAAAAGAGGGAAAGTTTGAAGTTACTGGTAATCTCGGAAACTACTAATCCGATTTCAAAACTTCTTTCACCAATTACATATACCTACTTTTACTGATTTAATTATTTCTAAATAAACAATTTCGAGTAATTGAGGGTGAAAGTTTATGGAAACTTCGAAATGACCAGTAAAATCAAAATGTCTCCATCAGATTATGTCGTTTCCTGTCAATTAGAACCAAAATTTGACTTACCGTTAGTGTTTCGGATAGATTATTATTGAATTGATGGTTTTGGAAATGTTCCATTAATTAATTAGACCGATGATATTTAGAAGACCTCAGGCTACATAAATCCCGTTAAAATAAACGGACTTTTCGTGAAGACCAATTTTGCAACTCAATTCGACGAAAAAACGGTTTAGTAAATGCGTTTCGCAACGCTGCTTAACAGTCAGGCATATGAATGCTTTCTCTTGAAAACTAGAAGAGCTTAAAAAATTAAGTGGCACTCGGGGACTGCCGTGGTAAAGCTATTGCATAGCATTTTTTATCAATTTATGCAATTATAATAATTATACAATATTTTTTTTTCATAATAAAAATTATGCAAAAAAATAATTAAAAAAAACAAACAAACACGAAAAGCGCACTGTCACTACTTCGCGAGTGATATTCGAACCTGCGACATCTAAAGAAAGCGGCCGCTTGCCCACTGCGCCAAACAGAGCTAAATGTGAACCTCTAAAATGTTGAACGCTTACTGTTACGACGGTGTTAGGTTTTTTTCGTTACGGAATTTCTTGATTCGGTCGCCACGCTCAAACTGTTTGTCCTAGTTCAAAGCCCGCGATAAAAGCTATGCAATAGCTTAAAAAGGCCTGTAAAAAAGTCCGCTACGACATAATACTCGTACTTATATTAGTATGTTTATGTTCATAGTGTCTTCTCTGACATCCTGAAGGAAAGTTGGAGAACTCCAACAAACGACCGACAGTCGGTGACCGATATTTTGTCGGTAAAAATGAAATATACAGATTGCAATATCGAAACGCACACGTCGCACAAAAAGTCGGTAAAAATCACACAAAATCTTTGATAAATGTCGGCGAAATTGTCGGCCCGATTATTATTATCGAACCTAATTAAACAAAAAGTTTGACGTGGGCGGTGACGCCTGCTCAATATATAAAAACCGGCCAAGTGCGTGTCGGACTCGCGCACCAAGGGCTCCGTACTGCAGAAGTAAAAGTATTCAAGTAAAACGATACTATATTAATTTTCTTATTCATTTTTTTTGTTTTTATAAATAGTTAGCTTTGATTGTAGAGGTTTATTGTTATTATCAAAAAACTATGCTAAGTAGTTAAAGCGTTTGTTTTATTTTTCCTGTAAAATATACATAAACCTCTATTGACCATAATTATATCTGATTTTTCGATTGGAAAACTTCGGAGATAGTGGGGACGGACGGTATTTTTTTCGACATTTTGTACGATTACTAATCAGTAAAAATACCGTCCGTCGAAATTTTCGAAAAATTCGAAATTCCAAAGTAGGTAAGCTACTACCTACTTTGAAATTTCGAATCCCCGATTTTCCCCCTTTTTTAATTAAACTAAAAATATTTTTTATTCTAATGATGATGGGCCATTATTATTACGCCATCGCTGACTTTAACCGAAGAAGACATTTTATGTGTTTTTTTAGTGTTTTTAGGGTTCCCTACCAAAATGGTAATAATTGAACTCTTATGGTGCGACTTTCTCCGCCCGTCCATCCGTTTGTCACAGTCGATTATTTTAGTAACTATTAAAGCTATCGACATGAAATTCGGAATAGTTGTATAATAATAGTGGCCCCATTGGAAAAAAAAGCCTGACTTACTGCCCTTTTTACTTACCACGCTACGGCTGTTTTTTTGTGATTTAAGTAATGACCAGTGAATTTGGTGCCACCGTCAGATAAAAACTGGTTTGGCCTCGATTTACCTAGATTTTATCCTTACTTTTATTTTGCGCCCAAAATTAATATCGAGAGCAGTGATAAATATCCTTGGTCAAATGAGGAAAGAGAAAGAGATTGCGGCCTGCGGCACAGGACACCGAGGCAATGTAGGTAAATCAAAAATCAGCTGTGAGATTGTCTAAGGCTGAGATCTATAGATTGTACTGCCTCTGCTCAATACTCAAAATAGTTTAAATGAGACACTAATATGTCCCGACATAAATCTGTCTCATTTTAACTCAATCTTGAGTCTGAGCTAAGTGAGAGTGTCATCTATAGATCTTACCTTATTTGCATTGATGCAACAAGAACGCTACAAATTCAGCCAGTGAGAGAGTATTGTGACGATGGGTCACACTGTAAGTAGTGTTAATTTTCAATCCCCGACAGAAAAAAGAGCGGTGTTATAAGTTTGACGTGTGTATGTTCTGTGCCTGCCTGTTCCCTTGTAGCTCCCTACGAATGCACAGCTTTTGATGCGGTTTTATCTGTTTGAAAGCTGACGTGACCGAGATGGATCTTAGCTGTAAGTACTGTTACTTCGGATTACTTCCATGACATGGTAACCTTGAGCTGATGCTGCAGCATCAAGTAGTCTGCGGGATCCCAACTCCTCAGCAACTTACATCAGATATAGTGTGTTTGGGCTTATTAGAACGGTCGCAATGAGTAGGAGTTAGAAAGATGATGATCGAGGCGGAGGATCTGATGACGGAACAGAAAACTGGGTAACAAGGTGTTGGTAATATTATAGATATTAGATATCATACATAGTCCGGCCATAGATTCACAAGTAGGGGGTGTTTTAAATTTTAATTTACACTTAGATAGTCCCACAGCCGCTCTAGTCATATCTATTGAGACTGCATTAATTCATTCCTCCATACCGACGAAGCGTGCGCGGTACGCATACTAAGCGGGATTGGTTTGTGCGTTCGTTCCACAATCGTGCATAGTAATCGCATCGAGACAATACAAATCAAGCTGAATTGTTGTTGATGTAGGTACTTTATTGTACCCTAGATACCGAAACAATCGTCCTGTTACCAGAACATTCTGTTTTATTTCGGTCATCGGTGACATTACCCAACTGCTCAATAACTTTTTATTTGATTTGAAGTCACAGAACATACTCGTAATCTTATAATATATATAAATTACGTGTCACGTTGTTTGTCCGCGATGGACTCCTAAACTACTGAACCAATTTTGATCAAACTTCGTAACTATCTGTAATTTGGTCCAACTTGAAAGATAGGATAGTTTTTTTTTATTAGGATAGTTTATTTGTTTTATTTATCGACCGAGCGAAGCGAAGGTCTCTGAGTTTACTAGAGCGATTTGCACTTGTCCGTCCGTCCGTCTGTCACAGCCTTATAACTTCTGAATTACTGAACGTAATTACTTCAATTTTAGATATGATATGTAAATCGATGGCCTCCAGCCGAAAATGGCTTAAAAAGTTATAAAAATCTTTATTTCAGGGGGGCTCCCATACGAAATGGGGGGCTTTCAAAGTGGAGATTGTATTCGAGGCTAGATTTCTAAAACCACTTTGTTTTAAAACTTGAAACTTACACATAATTTGAGTTATATTCTGTACTTGAACAACAAATACTAAGATTAGATAAATATTATAAAGAAACGAAATTATTTGAGTTTTAATGGGCATCAATGTTTTTAACAAAACTTCACTATACTGTTACTAGATGGCGCTGTCTTTAATATTGTAAATATGCATCCCATCCACGAAAGCAGATGACGACTGACGTCATCAGATTCGGCGCGTTTTAATTACAATATAATATAGTTAAAACTACCTTATGGGAATTATGGGATACCGCGAGGTCTCAGTTCGGGGCGAACCACTAGTATAGATAAGTTGGCGGTACGAAGTTCGCCGGGTCAGCTAGTATAATATATTTTATACTAGCTTTGCCCTAGTTAATTTTTTAATATTATATCTGCAGGAGCCCTTTGCTTTCCAGGACAAAAAGTAACCTATGTCACCATGCAAAAAATTTCATGTTCATTTACAAGTTTATCATTACAATAAAAATTTAATTAACAGCACATTAAGATCAAATCGATGGTGTTTTAAGCTTTTTAGGGTTCCGTACCAAAATGGTAAAAATTGAACCCTTATGGTGTGACTTTCTTAGTCCGTCCGTCCGACCGTCTGTCACAGTCGATTATTTTAGTAACTATTAAAGCTATCGACATGAAATTTGGAATAGTTTTGTATAATAGTGGCCCAACACCATTGGAATAAATCATTTTATGTTTAATTAAAAAAGGAGGAAAGTCGGGGTTTTCAAATCTCAAAGTAAGATAACTATACCGAGAGGGGTATCATATGAAAGGGCTTGACCTGAACATACTAAAACAGATTTCCATTTAATTTTATACATAATAGTTTTTGTTTAATAGTGCAAAATTTCAAAAAAATTACCGTTGTCCCCCCCCCCCCCCCCCCTTATCTCCGAAGTTTCCCCATCGAAAAATCAGAAGTAATCATGGTCAATAGAAGTTTAAGTATATTTTAAAGGAAAAAGAAAACCAACGCTCTACCAGTGTAGTTTTTTTGATATTAACAATCAACCTCTACAAACAAAGTTAACGATTAACAAAAACAAAAAATATATTATGAATAAGCAATATAATATAATATAATACTTTTACTTCTGGAGTACGGAACCCTCCGTGCACAAGTCCGACTCGCACTTGGCCGGTTTTTTTTAATTTTCCTTAACTCAAGGCTATTTCTAATTGCATTAGTCACAAGATAATTGGGAATAGCAACCGTGTAATTAGAATTAATTGTTACAGCCTTGGCCTGTAACTAAATCTGTCAGTTGAAAAAAGTGGTAGAGCGCCAAAACGTAAAAATATTTGATGCCTGTGACTTTGTCCAAGTAGAATAATGATGGGTTGCATCAACTTTTGACGGGCACGAAAGTCCGTTAACTATAACTTGTCCAGTGTCCAGTCCAGTGGTGCCAACATGACGGCAAGGGACAATGGACCGGGAGCCGGGAGCCAGCACGTTTCAGACCTTCGTTATTTTATAAAAGCTGAAAGTTCCTCTGTGTATGTCCCCAATAGAGATCAGAACGATCCCCGACTATGAAGTTTGGATCTTGGTGGCTTTGGGAGATATAAGGTAGTAAAGGTGCATAAATTCTGAGTATACTTTCGTCATAGTATAAAAGCTGAGTTTTATACATATGTTACTTGGGGACCTATCGGAAGATGTTTCCTCAGTAGTCAGACACTTCCGATAGTTCCTCCCCGTGTCAGACACCCTTAAACTATAGTAAATTATGACTTATGAGTATATAAAGTTATACGTAGTTCAAAATGTGTGGTTGGTGTGTAAATAAGTGATATTCATATCAAGACGTGTTTGTTTACTCGAATGCTCAGGTAAGGAAATCTAAACTATACTTTCGTCATAATATAAAAGCTGAGTTTTATATATGTTACTTGGGGACCTATCAGAAGATGTTTCCTCAGCAGTCAGACACTTCCGATAGTTCTTACGCCCTGTCAGACGCTTTAAAAATCTGCCGTAGGTAGGTAGGTAGGCGAACTTTGATGAAACCATCAACTTTTACGGGGATATAAAGTAGCCTGCGTGTTAATCCAGGCTATAATCTATCTATAAAGATCCAAACTTCATAGTCGGGGATTGTTCTGATCTCTATTGGGGACATACACAGAGGAACTTTCAGCTTTTATAAAATAACGAAGGTCTGAAACGTGCTGGCTCCCTCTCTACAAGTTTTAGAGTCCGCGCCACGAAAGTAGTCCCGCGGCAATTAGTGGAACTAACAGATTTTACATATAATAATTGCATAAACATACTATAAGTATGTCACGCTCTCTTTAACATTTCTGTGGTGGTGTCGTGTGATGCGGGTTGTTACGTTCCGTCAAATATGGTTGAGCGAAGCAACGGCTGGGTCATGCGTCATGCTCGTGAACGGGTGCCACCGGCGGGAATGGGGCTACTTTCTGTCTGCCCGTCTTAACATTTGTTGAATTATAATTAGGTATGCTTTTGTGGAACTTCCCCTCATTGCGGATCATATTATGCTGTGTATGCAGTGGCATACACAGCATAATATCTAATTATAAACTTGTTTTGAAAAGAGCAACTGCAGAGTTTCTTGATGGTTCTTCTCGGCAGGAACGGCATTCCGAACCAGTGGTAGACTCATCGACGATTCAAAAGCACTTGTAAAAAAGTTTATTTGAATAAAAAACATTTCTATTCTATTCTATGCTATTCTATTCTATACGACTACTAGCGCCGTCTCTAGGGGACTTCTTTCGTGGCGCGGACCTAGTGAACGCTCTGTAACATTTATATATGGCGCTAACGATCGTTAGTCAAAGAAAACGTTGACTTACCATCTGTTAGCTCTTACTTTCGCGCTAAATCAACAAACGTTAAAGTTTCTACGTGTCTGTTAAATTTTAACGAACGTAAGTTACGATAACCAATGGTTTGAATCAACCGGCACTAAGTTATTTAAAAATTCCAAGGGAACTCTGATTTTCTACGTTAAAAAATATCCTTTGCCCGTCTCTAGAATTCAAGCTATCTATCTGTGTATCAAAGAAATTCAGACTATCGGTGGTATTCTCCAAAAATGATTGAATCAATGTAGCGATCACAATGATCGCTGTACTCTGCGGTACTCTCCCGCTATTGGTTAAAATGCATTGATGCAGCAAGAACGCCATAAACTCAGCCAATTAGAGGTCATTACCATCGTAACACTGATGCAATCATTTTTAGGGTTCCGTAGTAAACAAGGAACCCTTATAGTTTCGCCATGTCCGTCCGTCTGTCTGTCTGTCTGTCCGCGGTTTAGCTCAGAGACTTTTCGTACTAGAAATCTGTTATTTGACGAGGGTATAAATATCAATCACGCCGACAAAGTGGTGAAATAAAATTGTGAAAAATAATTTTTTTTAGGGTACCTCCCCTACATGTAAAGTGGGGATGAATTTTTTTTCTCGTCTATCCCATATTGTGGGGTGTCGTTGAATAGGTCTTTCAAAAATATTGTGGGTGTGGGAACACCATTTTTCAATTCAGGGATCCGTTTGTGAAATATGATATTTTAAAGTGCTAAATTTTATTAGAGTCAAGTGTCCCCGCCCCCCCCCCCCCCTCTGCCAGCTAAATGGTGATATAAAGGATACAAGAAAAAATTCACAGCAGTAGTATATACATATAACGAATTTTAAAGGAAAACTATCACGGCTAAGTAGGGTTCATTAGTTAAGGAGTTATATCTGTTTTTTCTAAGTTAGGTATTACACGTAGTGTAAGTTGCATATTTTGTAGTATATTATAGTATTTAAACCATGGAACTCAAAATGTATTCAATATTCATAAATAAAATAAAAGCACTATCCTAGGATTCCTAGGTCAGCAATAATATTTGAGACTTTCAACTACGGAACCCTACACTGCGCGTGGCCCGACACGCACTTGGCCGGTTTTTATTAGAGAATACCACTACAGCAGTTAACGTGAAAAGATATTAAGCAGACCATCTGACAGAGTTAATATCAGTAAGAATACGCTACAAATTACAATAATATTATTGTCCCACATGGGAAAATAGATAATTAAATTGTTTATGGTATAAGATATTTAGCCGGCAAGAATCATCCACGATGATTTATTAACTGGTTAGCTAAAAAATTTTTTTTATAAAAATAACTTAATATGTATGTACTTGCACCAAAAATATTTACTTTCGTAAGTTACCATTTGCTACTTCATTGACATTATTGGAGTAAGTTGATTTAATTATCTATACCTAAAACAAAATGACAGTCGACCATTTATCAGCTTTGTTGACCGATTTCAATTTGGTTTAGGTATTCACCGCGCAGGTTGCTGACTAACTTGATATTTGCGAAACACAAAAAATTTTAGAGGTTACAATAAAATAAAATAGTATAATGAATAATGATATCCACTTGCCAATGTCAGTACCTAGGTTTAAGTCTAGCTCGGTTGCATAGTCGCAAAATATGTTCACCATTTTGGACATGGAAAAACATACTTCCGCATTGGTTAGAGACTTTTCTACCTCGATACAAAAGCTATTAATAGTTTGTTCATTTGTATATGTGCATTGTACAGTAAGCGAGTCGCGCGAAATTCGAGTCGGGGAGTCGAAATTTACTGCATATAATATAGGAATTAAGCTTGGATGTAAACCATTAAACTAAAACTCGATATCATCATCATCATCATCATCATAATCATCATCATCATAATCATCATCATGAGCAACCCATCAACGTCTCACTACTGAGCACAGATCTCCTCCCAGAGGAGGGTTGCAGGCCATAGTCCACCAGCTGGCCTAATGCCAATTGCTAGACGTCACAAGATTAGAAAAGAACATCTTTGAGAACATAATGGAGAACTCTCAGGCGTGCAGATTTCCTCACGATGTTTTCCTTCACCGTTGAAGCGTGTGATATTTAATTTCTTAAACGCACATAACTCTGAAAAGTCAGAGACGCGGGATCCCCGGGGACCCGGGATCGAACCGACGACCGCAGTTCTAACTAGCTAAAGACTCAGGGATTCCCAAAGTGGGATTCTCAGACCTCTTGGGGTCGAAATCGGTTTCCCAGGGGTCGACATAAACGAAAACTGATTTTGGAGGTTGACGAGGTTTAAAAATCGACCCCAATTTATTAAGACAAGTTCTTATTTGAAACTTTCAAGATACTGTATAAGGTGTGTTACGTGTGCCAACTTGTTATAAGAATTAAAATTTTTAGTAGGAAGTATGTCTATTTATTTTGTAAAATTTTGTTGAAAAAATGATGTCAAGTTTACTCACTTAACCAACCGCAAAGTTTTTAAATTGGAATTTTGTATCAATAGGAAAAAACTAGAGATCAGATTTTTAAAGTAATTTGGCTATGGGAGTCTGAGGTATCAGTTCATTTTGGAAAAGGGATCTCATGCCTAAAATAGTTTAGGAATCCTTAAGCTAGACTATCACTGCTTAATTATTTATTCGATATAGCTTGACCCAAATTTCACTGACGAAACCGTGAACAAAAACTAGGTATAGTACGGTGGTAAATATCACACGCATCGACCGCTGAAAGAGACAATTGGTCAGCATCGGCTTCGTAGAGCGTCGTCTCTGTCAACCACACCTCATCACGCAAAAAAGACAGACATCGCCATTTGGGGAAACAAATCCTAGGAAGAAGATACCTCTACTCACTACTACTCAATTACTCATAAACTATTTGACCAATTTGTCAGTTCGTCTGATAGAGACTTAGCCGTAGCCGAGTACCCCTTTTAAAATCTCCATGTGTAATTATAAAGCAAGACTAACTGAAATATTTATACGTACAGAACTACGACATCCCTACGCAACAGTCCAGATAAAGACCTGTGTTTCGAAGTAAGTAATCGTAACACTTTTGAAGTAACAGTGTGACATCATTCCACTTTCTCGGTTCATTTTGCCGCCAGAGACAGGTGTCCCTCGCCGACCTTGCGTAAGAGTTGTAGCGTTAGCACGAGTTTGACTTCTCGACAAAATAGATAAGCAATATGGATCTTAACGATCTTGTTTTAAGGCTCACGTTCATGGCAGTACTAAACGAACGTTCCATACCCGAGTAAGGACTCCCAAACAATCGACTTATGTCCCTTGGACAAGACTCCTCTCTCACGAATTATCGCTTCTTCAAAACCGATCCGAACGCGGCATAAAAGGATTTTCGGCCTTCGCCAATACCAAACTTTCACTTTTTTTACTTCCATTCGAACACTAATATTATGTACGTACTTTTATTATTTATAGTGATCTGTGCCAGACTATCTTAACTGTTATAGTAATAGTGTCAAAACTCCTACCTCCGTACCTATCCAAACCACGACTTTAAAAAAAGAAACCTTAGGTCTGTTTTACTCTAAAAGCCGGCCTGATTCTGTTTCGCTATTTGCTCGAAACCTATCAACGTAGGTGAAACGTACAAACTCGTACTAAGTTGCCTACTGTTCTTGTATGGACGGCCGAGCACAGAACGGCTCTCAGTCGTGTTTGAAAGCGCAGGCGCACGGTGTAGCCAATGCGTTTAAATCTGTCTAATACAAGTCTTAGTGCATCTGTGATCCGTGTTGGTGTGAAAAATTTGTAATGGACATGCTTGAAATTAGTGTCCAAAGATGAAATGAAGGGGAGAACTGTGCGGTCGCCTAGGATATTGCCTGTTATATTTGGGAAAATATTTTTGCGCTGGGTCTTCACTAAGGCAGACTTGTTCTTTTTCATTTACCGGTTCGTTTTCGTTTCACACTTTACAACATTTTTTAAATTAAAACCTAACTAATGTACTTTAAAACCAGTTATACTAATTCATAGTTTTTGCGTGGATTTTGATTAGAGATCACGTAGAAGTCGTAGATCCCTTAATATTCTGAGATTGTCACGATTGTCATGTGAAGCATGTTACAGGACAAAGTATCCTAGTATGTCCTTTCACTAAGACAGACCTTCCTTTAACGGTTCGTTTGTCGCATTTTACTATGAATCAAGTTCAAAAAACTATTCATTATTTTAAAACCAGTTATATTACCTATTAGTTATATATACAAACTACAAAGTGATAGCTTATGGGTTAAGATTTCAACCTCATTCTCGCTCTCAGACTTTTTGGAGTTAGGTCCTGTACCAAACTATGGTGTAGGAAAACATTGTGAGGCAACTTCATGCCTGAGTTCTCCATAATGTTCTCAAATGTTTGTTTAATCTGCCAATTCGCATTGGGCAGCGTGGTGGACTATGGCCTAAAAGTAAAACCCTTCTCTGAGAGGAGACCTGTGATCATCAGTAGTGAGTTGATGGGTTGCTCATGGTCATATTGCTTATCTACTTTTAAGAGATGTCAAACTTGTACGTACCCAACGGCTCTTACTCAAGGTCGGGACACCTAGAGGAGACCTGTGCCCAATACTGGAACGGCGATAGGTTGAGTTGAGATATAAAGTAGATGATTAGCGCCGCTTCTAGATTTTTAGCAATCCCGTGGATCCCTTAATATTCTAGGATTGTTACAAATTGTCATGTAAAGCATGTTACAGGGCAAAGTATCCAATGATTCTCAGGAATTGTCATGTAAAGCATGTTACAGGGCAAAGTATCCAATGATTCTCAGGATGCAGGTTATCTCCATGCCAAATATCGACGTCAGCTCAGCGATGTGTGTCAAACACAAAACAATTTTCGGTCGAACAGTATGTTCAGCGCACTGTGCCTAGTACTGTCAAATACTTTCTAGTCCAACTTTCAGTGCTTCTGTGATATGGTGTGATGCTTGAAAGTAGCGTGCAGAGGTGAAATGAAGGGAAGAACTGCGCGGCCGCCCAGAATATTGCCTGTTATAATTGGGAAAATATTCTTGCGCTGGGTGATGGGTCTTCATTAAGGCAGACTTGGTGGTTTTCATTTATCGGTTATTTTGGCACAAAATAAGGTAGCAGCAAAGATTTAAAATAAACTTTACTTAACAGAAAACCGCATTTAAATCGATCCATTGGGGAGGCTGCTACGAGGGAACAGACAGACACACAGATATACTCATATACACGTTAAACTCATAACACCCCTCTTTTTACGTCGGAGGTTAAAAAAAGTCGATAAGTAGATAGCCCTCGACTACGATCTCACCCACTGATCTCACCTGATGGTTAATAACGTCTAAAGATGATAGCCGGCTAACTTGGAAGCGGTATGTATGGTATAGCAGTCTAAATTAAATATAACCTAATCAGTTTCTACACGTCATCGTATCGTATAGGTACGCACGGACGAAATCGCGGGCATAAACTACTCGTACGTACTATAAAATAAAGTGAATCGTTATGAGTAATTTCCCAAAACCTGCTTCTTGCTGCTATTTGCACACCTACATACTTTTTGATCTAAATGCAAACCTTTCAAATGATCTCACCTGATGGTTAATGACGTCTAAAGATCGTAGCCGGCTAACTTGGAAGCGGTATGTATGGTATGGCAGTCTAAATAAAATACACACAACTAAATATAACCTAATCAGTTTCTACACGTCATCGTATCGTATAGGTACGCACGGACGAAATCGCGGGCATAAACTACTCGTACTATAAAATAAATTGAATCGTTATGAGTAATTTCCTAAAACCTGCTTCTTGCTGCTATTTGCATACCTACATACTTTTTATCTAAATGCAAACCTGCAAAATTATTGACATTTGAAAGGTGCAATGTTAAACCAGCACCTCTAGGCAAGTTACACTTCGTTGTATCATTTCTCTTTCTACGATCGTTGTCACTTAAAGTTTTGGCTAGGGCTAGACCAGATGGCGCTGCAGCTGATCAAAGACAGAAGTGTATTGATAATATTTCGCGGCAATTTGTATTATAAATGTTTTAAATGCTAAAAAAAAACAATACAAAATGCCCCGAAATATTATCAATACACTTCTGTCTTTGATCAGCTGCAGCGCCATCTAGTCTATACCTAGCCAAAACTTCAAGTGACAACGACCGTAGAAAGAGAAACGATACAACGAAGTGTAACTTCAGGGGCAGGATGCAAAATGTTATTTGGAAATCACAGCCTCATTATAATTTGCATCACATCACAGTATGTACTTATTCCATAAACATTTTTAAAATTTTTGTTTGCTTTTCCGGAAAAACGGCTGAACCGATTTTCATGAGACTTTTAAACAGGTATAAGATAATCTAAGCTACTTTAAATACCCATCGAAATCGTTATTAAGTAGATCTTCTAAAATAAGTAAAATACATGTCCGCGGTTAGTTTTAATTAATTTGTTAACCATTTTAAATTCATTCGATTCAAGTACACAAATGTTTATGACGTCACAGTTCACTATTTCATACAAGCTTCCATACTATCCGCACGGTCCTATCCGATTCAATTACCTACAAAAATGGTTAGAATAGAATAGAAATATTTTTTATTCAAATAAACTTTTTACAAGTGCTTTTGAATCGTCTGGCTCTACCACTGGTTCGGAATGCCCTTCCTGCCGAGAAGAACCAGCAAGAAACTCGGCGGTTGCTCTTTTCAAAACAAATTTACAATACAGTAAATACTATATGCTATATATGCAGTGTTTCCACAATGAGGGAAGTTCCAAAAATGCATACCGACTAACTTCTATCTTAAGATGGGCAGACATAAAGTAGCCCCATTCCCGCCGGTGGCACCCATTCACGAGCACGACGCATGACCCAGCCATTGCTTCGCTCAACCATATTTGAGGGAACGTAACAACCCGCATCACACGACACACGGATGCCTAAGTAACCTCAGTTCACTATTTCATAGATTTCATACAAGCTTCCATACTATTTTAAGCCGTACCAACTACCAACATGCAAACACCGACATAATAAAAAAGTTCTTATTTCGACGTGCGTTTTATTTCATTTCTAGCGTGATCTGGTATGCATTTCAATCCCGGTCATCGATGAATAGCAGTGTAGACTTCTTCGAAAGCCTCATTGACGAAGACGGCCGTTTCGCTGAAATCAACTGCCAAGAGACTACGCAGCGTGTGCACAGGCGAAGGAACAACGCCGGCCAACGGGCTAGACCGTTGGTGCAAGGTAAACATAACAATATTATAATGGCAACTCGTATTGTACAAGACAATTTTAAAGTCTATATATATGAAGTATAATGTTAAAAACATCCAATTAGGTAGTATTAGGGCAAACACTATCTGACTAGACTAATCTAGTAAAATGGTTAAAGAAGTATAGGTACATTTTCTTTGATTTGCACAACTGGTTACTCGTTTTTAACCTACTAAATAATAAGGGTGAAACCACATTTGTGAGGGTCGTTTCGGATTTCGCCCATACAAAACTGTCAAATTCCATAGAAACGTGTAGGTACGGATCAAATCGGCTTTTCGATGCGTACACGAATGTGGAAAATGACAGTTTTGTATAGGCAAAATCCGAATCGATCCTCACAAATGTGGTTCCACCCTATGTCTTGCCAAAATCTAAAGTTAGGTTAGGTTCGGGTTCGACATGAACAGTAGTCCGACTGGTTCCATTCCTGAGAGGTTCCATTTGGTATAATCAGATATGCGTGCATATTTAAACTTACGTATATTGACCTAGATCTATATAAATAAAAATGAATGTTGGTAAGCGCATAACTCAAGAATGGATGGACCGATTCGGTTAATTTTGTTTTTGTATGTTCCTTAAGGTCCACGGAAGGTTTTTATAAAAAAAAAAAAATTACTTTTAACTTTTGACAGAACGAAGTCTGTCCGGGCAGCTAGTTAAAAATATTTTTTGATTTTTTTTTATTCCTATGTAGTTGGGCCACTATTATACACAACTATTCCTTACTTAAATCGACTGTGACAGACGGACGGACGTAGGTACGGAGAAAGTATCACCATAAAGGGTTCCATTTTTACCATTTTGGTACCGAACCCTAAAAAGATAGGAACACACACATTTTTGCCATCCATTCCATTCCATCCATCCAGTCCATTATAATATTGGACTCAAGCAATCACCAAATTGAGACTATATCAATCATTGAATGCGCTGCTTTTCCGCAATCGACCAGCGGTAACTTTTATGTTGGCAGCATTGACTGACTTGAGTCATGCTTGAGATACGTAGTATCCTTCTGTGTGCTTGAGTCTGAACTCTGACAGTTTTAGTTTGATCACGTTTGAATTTTAGGGTTCCGCAAATTTTTAAAAGTATCGATACCTACTCGATGCCAAGTATCGTATAAAAGTATCGATACCGATGAAAGTATCGGATCAAAAGTATCGATACCGATGAAAGTATCGGATCAAAAGTATCGATACTACTCAGTATCGAGTACTTTTTCTTTACCTCGGGAAACGTGTTAAAATCTCAAAAAAGTACATTCTTAATTAAAATCTTTATTCAAAAATAAAAAAAAAACATCTACATTCTGTAAGAATACTAATAAAATACTTAACAATTATTACAAATATTTAATACTACTACCCCTTTAATTTGTGAACCCCCAGTCTTTTTCGTTACAATCAGACATAAATAATAATTTATTGACGCTTGAACCGGTGAGACAGTTTCTTGCAGACTTTATCAAAGTCCCAGCCTTTGAGAAAAGTCTTTCAGAAGGCACTGATGTTCCGGGTATTATTAGGTATTTGGTGGCCATGGTATATAATTTAGGGTACACCGTTTTCATCTCGCTCCATTGACGTGTTCCCACTCGTTTTAAGCACTTTAAAACAGATTTTACAGGCTGCAGTAGTTTTGTCAACCTTTCTGAAACTTAGCCAGACATCGCATTTCGGTTTCTAGATTTTCACACTAGCATCAACACAGTTGAAATCAATAAACATATTATTATAATAAATTTAATTTCTCTCCCGAGCTAACTTGGTGCCTATAGTCACTATTTAATATATGACTGACTAATAGTCAGTCATATATTAAATTTACTCTTTTTGGTCATATTTAAATTAATGTTACCAGAATATTAATTTAATTTGTAACTAAAATATTGCCTAAAGTTTATACAAATTCCTACCTAATAATTAGCACGTACAAGTTATTGTCATACATAATATAGGTACGTTCAAACAGTAAATAATATGCAACGTTTTCTAAAAAAAATAATAAGGTGGAAGACACGAGTATGCCCGCGAAATTCAAATTTAATTTGGTTTTTCGCAATTTGTAAACTAATACGACAAAGTAGGCTTATGGCCTTCTAATTGCGCCAGTAGAATTATCATCTTCACAGGCTTACATAAAAATTTTTACTGGAAAGTGACCAGTTTAAGAAATTAATCAAAATATTGAGTTGGACGTGAGTTACTCACAAATTAGTTAGTCGATATTTTGATTAATTTCTTAAACTGGTCACTTTCAAGTAAAGATTTTTATATAAACCTGTGAAGATGATATTGCCATTGTCGCAATTAGAATGCCATAAGCCTACTTTGTCGTATTAGTTTACAAATTGCGAAAAACCAAATTAAATTTGAATTTCGCGGGCAGAATTGTGTCTTCAACCATAAGATATCATTCAAGAAATCATCCCATTTCAAAATACCAAGATCCAATTAAAGTACTCAACTGGCCAGTGGCCACACATAGCCGCTGATTAGGAGATTCGGGGATTCCCGTAATATAAATTCAGGATCAAATAATGAAGGTAAAAAGTATAGAGTACATCAGAAAGTATCGATACCTAGTAAAGTATCGGAACAAAAGTATCGAGTACGAAAATACTAGGTATCGCAGCGCAAGTATCGATACTACTCAAGTATCGATACTTTTTGCGGATCCCTATCTACGTTTGATTGTATCTCGGACAAAATGGCTGCGGGACGTATTGTTTAGTGCTCAAGCAAGTGTTTTTGTTTTACATTTAGAATCAGGAAAAAATTGTGGAAAGAGTCATAAAATGTCTAATTTGTGTTCGAGAATCGTTTCTAAACCGCCGAAAAGGCCGACCGAGGCCAGGGATAGCATGTCGGTAGCTCAAACCAATGCATGGATGAATGGTAAGGATAACTGGTTAGGAATTTTGTACAAAACATTGATTTATTCAAATCGTATAAACTAGTATTTTGTCACGTATTATACGGAAATGCAACAGGTTATTTAGTAACTGTACGAGTGTTTTTCCATTAACTTATAAGTGTTTCATGTATGACTTGATAAGATAATTTTTATTCAAGACTGATATAAGTTTTAAAGTGATAATTTAGAACCTTCTACAATACGTTCCTGTCTACTGCTACCTTGAAATTCAAAGTTTCCCCAATATTGTCACTTTCTGAAAAACTACTAAAAATGTAGCTATCAAGCTCTCAAATAATAGTAAAGATCCAAGGCCTCTAATGACTAGGAAATTAAAGCCTTTTCATGACCTTAAATACATGACTCCTTGGCTTGCTAACTTAGTAGAGAGAAATAATTTTATGCAACATGTTCTATGAAAAGTTTATTTCTTATTTGATTAATCAGACAGTAATTCAATCTTTTAGAAATGCCTAGAAACTAATGAAAGATTAGTACTTATGTTAATCAAGTGTCTATAAAAAATTGACTGGACTGCTTAACATTCTAAGACCCGCTTGCTGAGGAATAAATTTGTGGTTTTGACAGAAGGTTTATACTAAATCTGTCAAAGCAGCAGCTAACTCTGGGTTAAAAGGATAACCCAACATTTCTGCACTTATAAGAATTAAACTTAGTTTGTGTGAGGCATGTTCAAGGAAGACTTCTCTTTATTATAGAAATTTATTAAACATCAGGTATAAAATTAGAAAAACAATTATTTGATATTCACTTTCCACTAGACTGGGTCAACTTTCTACTGTGTCACTATGTATTTTTTTTGTAATAGAACTTGGTAAAGGATCATAATTATTATTACACCCTCAAACTATTTATATTTTTTTTTTTATTCGATGACAAGCTAGTCCTTGACTGCGATCTCACCTGATGGTAAGTGACGATGCAGTCTAAGATGGTAGCGGGCTAACTTGGAAGGGATATGGCAGTGAACATTCAACCCATACCCCTAATTGGTTTCTACACTCCATCGTGCCCGAATGCTAAATCGCTTGGCGGCACGTCTTTGACGGTAGGGTGATAACTAGCCACGGCCAAAGCCTCCCACCAGACCAGACCAGAGACAATTCAGAAATTATAAATTCCCAAATTGACCCCGCCGGGAATCGAACCCGAGACCTCCCAGTTATAAGACAACAGCGCTCACCACTGAGCCAGGGAGGTCGTCAAATTCATGAAATTCATTTCTATTGTTATTGTTTACAGCAGAAAACATCAACAATGGTGGTGGTTTGTCACTGTCACCTCCACACACAATATCACAACGAGAGACAGGCACTCAAGTATCACAATGTTATACCGGGCCACCTTCTCCTTGCGGGTCATCAAGCTCTGCCCCTTCACCCACAGTGTCCCCAACCCCACCTCCGGGGGCAGCAACCCTGGACCCAAACTGGCAAGCAACTAAACCTACAGTCAGAGAACGAAATGCAGCAATGTTCAACAATCAGTTAAT
This sequence comes from Oeneis ivallda, assembly GCA_029955525.1. NCBI lineage: Eukaryota > Metazoa > Arthropoda > Insecta > Lepidoptera > Nymphalidae > Oeneis > Oeneis ivallda. The sequence continues at coordinate 15,761,162 of JARPMR010000024.1, read as the reverse complement.
GGCAGATATCACATTCATAGTTGGGAGTGCAGGTACTTAAAGTATTTTTGGTTTCTACTATTCTAAATTGTAGCTATCTAACTTTCTTTAGAATAAACAATAACCATTGGACTGTATAAGTAAATGTTTCAGTTTCATTTGGATGATTCAAAATGTTTGAATAATGCTTTTATCAAACTTTTAGTTGAGTTAACCAAAATCTACTAGATCAGCTTGGTAATTTGTTTAGATTTGTTTAACATCCATTTGTCCTATAGAACATTTTCATCAGACAAAACTACTCTCTTTTTCTCTTGTTGTTTCATTATGCTCCATAGACCAAATGGGAATTACAGGGTCAGATCAGTGCATGATGCAGCTTTACCAGACTCTTAAGTTATTTCACTAAATTATTACAATGCAGAATATTTAAATATCCAGTCAATCCTTGGTAAATACTCTGAATAACGAGCAAGAAACTTCTCAGCTGTGCTTTTTAAAAAATTAATTATGAATATTATAGCAGTTAACATTCATAACCTGAACATTTTATTTTATTTATTGAGGAAAACCAACAGCTTATTGTCCTACAAATCTACATAGTCTTGAAATTAATAACAGGTTTTTGCAACAACACACTAAAGTTGCTAAAAACTAAACATGTTATTGTTCTAAGTTGCACTTATATTACTGTCATGATGTACTATTTCAACCTGTTTGTCTATCTATCTGGCTAATATAACTATTGTTTGTATGCAGATCTTATTCTAAAGGCCTTTGCTAACCTGAAAGGGCAAAGCAAGTTACAATAGTCATATTTTATGTAGAAAGTATTTCACCAGTAATTAATTGGAAATTAGAATATTACCAAATTTAAAAATTATTTTCTATCAAAGAAGTTAACAGTCATTTCAGAATGTGTTTGGTTTATTGTAATTAAACAGTTAGTATTATAGAAAACTGCAGTGACTACTGATTTGAAAGGAAATATTCCTTGGATATTGAAAAGTGCATGAAGGACAATCCTTAGGAAGATTTTTACCAAGAAAATTATTTCAAAAGCTAAATCAATGGAGATGAAGTTGTGGGCATCATGTTCTATAAGTTGAAAATACATCCTTTGTACATGAAAACACTTTATTTACTTTCCAGGTCACACTCAAGTTATACCAGCACATAAATATGTTTTGGCGACTGGTAGTTCAGTATTTTACGCTATGTTCTATGGGGGCTTGGCAGAGTGTAAGCAGGAAATAGAGGTCCCTGATGTTGAGCCATCAGCCTTCCTCATATTACTAAAGTAAGATTAATATTAATTGACTGTTTTAAAGAACTGATTTATAGCCAGTGTCATTCAGGATGATGTAAGGAGTCTAACAGTACCCCATACATCTAAATCTGTTCAGACATAATATAGAAGTTATGGTGAAATAAAGAAACTACCTAGAACATACATACTCATACATGATCACTGAAAACATCACACTCCTTTTTTTGGTTGTGTAAGAGCATTAATAATTATACCCTGTCCAACCGTTTATTTTCTTTTTGACAGCTCAGTCTGTGTGAATTACATATACTAAGCTTATTCTATTTTCTTTACAGATATTTATATTGTGATGAAATTCAATTAGAGGCAGACACAGTATTGTCAACATTGTATGTTGCAAAGAAGTACATTGTACCACACTTAGCGAGAGCCTGTGTTAACTACTTGGAAACTAGTCTAACAGCCAAAAATGCATGCTTACTCCTAAGCCAATCACGCTTATTTGAGGAGCCAGAACTAATGCAGAGATGCTGGGAAGTTATTGATGCACAGGTATGTGAATCAACAGAAAACCTAGCAACTGTCTGCCTAGAACCATCATCATCCTATAGTAGCCTATTCATGGATCTCTCAGAGTCTTCCAGTCGCAATTTTTCAAGTCCCGAAAAAGAGCTATCAAATGATAATTTGCACAACTTATATAATTAATTTTAATAGCAAATTATAAAGTCAATGTAATACTCATTTTTGGTTGTGATTTAGGTTTAAGAGTGACAAAAAATCTCAGTTTCATTCCAGTTTCAGTGTCTATAATTATATTATCTAGTCATTTATTAAATTTGAAAACAATACATAGTTTGCATTGATTATATTATTGTGTTGATGTAGATTGACTGCAATACATTTTGTGTAGTTGTGTTACTTGCATGTATAATATGAAGCATGTAATATCTGTTGAAATGATATATGAACTTTGTAAAATCTTTATTTACTATCAAATAAGTAAATAAACTATTGAACAAATTGTATTGCAGTTTTATTTGAATCACAGTCTCATTTTACTGTTTCTATTGTAGGCTGAGATGGCCCTCACGTCTGAAGGTTTTGTTGACATTGATGTGTCTACTCTCGAGTCAGTGTTGGCGAGAGAGACGCTCAATTGCAAGGAAATAAATTTGTTTGAAGCAGCATTAGCGTGGGCTCATGCTGAGTGTATACGTAGAGAGACCGACATTACCCCAGCCAACAAGAGAGCCATGCTCGGCAATGCAATATACCTAATCAGATTTCCGACCATGACGTTGGAGGAGTTTGCCAACAGTGCAGCACAACTTGGTATATTGACACCTCAAGAGACAATAGACATATTCTTACATTTCACCGCAGCGAGTAAGCCACAATTATCCTATCCTACGAAAACAAGGGCTGGTCTAAAAGCTCAGGTAAATGCAACTTATTATTTATCAAATTTAAATAAAATAGATGTACTTATTGTATTAAAAATTAGCTTTTACCTGTGGCTTCCCTCACATACCAAATCCAGAAGTGGTGATTCCCATAAAAAATTACCAATTTAAATTTTTTTCAATTTTTCAGCTTTTTTTCTTGGATTTACCCTATTTTTTTTTATATTTAAACCATACTAACCATATTAGGGCGAATAAATCAAAAAATAAATATTAAAATCAGTCAAGTCATTTTTGAGTTTAAGCTTAAGACTAGCAAGCAGCAAATGATTTTATTATATTATTATTATATATAGATTAATATATTTTCTTTTTTAGGTTTGTCACAGATTTCAATCATGTGCATACAGAAGCAATCAATGGAGATACAGAGGAAGGTGTGACTCGATACAGTTCTGCGTTGATAAAAGAATATTTGTCGTCGGTTTTGGACTATACGGATCGTCAAATGGTGCAGCTGATTACAATGTGAAGATTGAGTTGAAGCGATTAGGACGCGTGTTAGCTGAGAATAATACGAAATTCTTTTCCGATGGGTCAAGTAACACTTTCCATGTGTACTTTGAGAATCCCATACAAATTGAGCCCGAATGTTTTTATACAGCTTCTGCTATACTGGATGGAAGTGAGTTAAGTTATTTTGGACAAGAAGGACTGAGTGAAGTGTACATGGGGACTGTAACATTCCAGTTTCATTGTTCCTCTGAAAGTACAAATGGAACAGGAGTCCAAGGAGGTCAGATTCCTGAACTTATTTACTATGGACCTACAGTTAATACATCCATGGCCAATACAAATACTAATGAGGACTGACAACCGATGCATAGACTGCAACCACTAAATTATTATTCATAATATTGAAAAACGCATTTCATTGGAAGACTAGACAACAATGTCCAATCTAAATTAATATCTATGAAGATTTTAATATTTTAATCATTCCCATGTTAAATTATTTTGTTGATTGTAAAATTCCTGTGTATATTGTTGAAAAAGGATAGAAGTACCTTGAGAATGTGATATGGGTGTTGTAAAGCTCTCTAGAAATTCTTAGATTTAGAAAATTAATTAAAAACGATAATTATGCATGAAGTTCATTGTAATAAATATAAAATAGCTTAATATTTTGTTTTATTCCACTCTCTGTAGGTGTTTTTTTTTTACATATAGACAAATTTAATTTCGCAATGCAGTCAAAGATGGATGATGGCAGCTTAAACTGAAAAAGTTAATATGGTATACTCCTGGTATAAAACAGCCTCGCATTAAAAGAGTAAGTTGTTTGGTACTTTGATGACAACAGTTGTGTAGTGTACTTTCGTAATACAATGCATGCTGAAGTATTAAAACAGCCTTTTATTTAATTTAGGACTACTATGTCGATTAAAATTGCAGTCTAATTATTTACATGACTAATATTAAAAAATCCTTTAGGACTGAGTGCCCTGCGGCAATGGGCACCCTTCTCTAGAAAGGGACAGCTCATCCTCCCAAACAATATGTTATTAATAAAGACAGAGATAGAAAAAGTTTGCTAAGTAGTAGTAGTTGGGGTCATCGCCACAAAGCCAGCGGAGGTACGGGCGTCGAGGCGGGCCACATTACCCGGGTGGGATGCAGTTCAAAATCATTTTTCATGTAGGCCAAATTTTATCACTTTTGACAAGTCATGGATCTACCACCGGTTCGGAAAGCTGATTCTGCTGAGAAGAGCCTGCAAGAAACTCGGCAGTTGCTCTGTTCAAAACAATACATAATCGTAATAGAGTAAAAAATATTATAAAAAATACAATTTAGTAAGTTACTCTCTCTTGTCGTCAGCTGGATGGCAAGCTGATTGTTTCCATGCAACTTTTTTCCTAACCCATTTCCTCAGTGTTTGTCTTTCGGCCCTTAATTCGGCCGAAGCCCGCTGTCGCTGTCTGTTAAGGGAGAGGCCTGAAGCTTGGTCTGGTTGGCCGATTTGGGCGAGTGACTCGCCAAAGCGCGCTAAATATGTGTATACTTAAATAAAATTACGCTAAAATGATCCTAGATGGCGTTAGGTTCGCAACTTAATTTTTTTTTGAAATCGAAAACATATCGTATTTTATTGCTCTGGTTCGTCGTGTGTATTTATTTCTAGGATGAAAATATTTTTTTTTATAAAATCATCAAAATAACTTCAGGCTTTGTTCGCACCAAACAGATAATCAGCCTCAGAGTGTGGGCAGGCTCACTGTTACTTGTTAGCCCCAGTATGATTGTGAAGTCAGACTGCAGTTTTTGTTCACACCATGCTTACAATACGCCGTAACTCCATAGGCCATCAGCGTCTGCGGTGCGTAGTGGCGTAGTATAATAATAAACCGTCGCCGAAAATCAGCGACTACGCATAGCGTGTTGTCGGTTTGGTGTGAACGAATAATATGTATGGAAAAGCAGTAAACTGCGTAACGTTCGCTCACAGTCGGCGCCTTAGTGTATCTTCACATTGTTATATTGAATTCCGGTAGGTGAAGCAACATCTGAAGAACATAACAACCAGCCTTACGCGAGCGTTTCTATTGTTAGATATTTATATATCTTTAACTAATGATAAAGATAAGTGAAGGATAAGTGTTTAATCACTAGCACTTACCAGTTGGTGGTATGTTGATACACAGGGCCCGAGACAATTTGAAATAAGTGCGTCCCAGTTGGTAGCAGCACATCTGGATGGCGTCACTAACATCTATTAAGAGATCTGATCAAAATGGTCAAGATTCATATTGTTAATTTATTTGATATTAGCTTTTGTCCATGAATAATAAATAATTATGCAATATCTGTGTAATATTATAGATTTTTTACAATAAATGCAACATAAATCAATTAAACAATTATGAGACTGGTAAATTGTTTCATTCAGTTATTCCTAGTGTCTCCCTTATAATAATCATAATAATTATATCATTACTAGTGGTTCGCCCCGAACTGAGACCTCGCGGTAACGGTTTCCCATTATTACTTATTCATTCAATAGATACATGACGATCAAAATTGACATTATTATTATGCCCGTTTTCACCAACCATACCTAAATCATCCCCTTTGTAGCCCCTAAATACAATCCTAACATCCCAATGTCATTTTCACCTTTAGTTGTCCCGTAGAGGTTCGTAATAACGAAGTTGACAGAAAGTGTCAACTAACTTAACATAGGTAGCCCGTAAAGGTTAGGGAACTGTTATAGTGAAATCCTCAAGGCCTCAATCAAACTTAGGTATAGTTTTTTGGAACATTCAAATTAAATTACTTGTACACAGCGTCAACTATCGACACGATCAGAAAACATGTAAAAACAAACTGCAACGTGAAGTTTTATTGATGTTTGCTAAATGACTAAATAATAATTTTAATTGAATGATAATATGTTACATATAGCTGCATTTGCTTTAAATGAGATGAGAGCGCCATCTATTGACATCATTGTGAAGTTCTGTTGTTGCTGCTCATTAAAAGTTAAATAATTTAGTTTCCTTATTACATTTATCTAATTTTAGTATTTGTTGTTCAAGTACATGATATTACGCTAAAATTATAAAACTTTCAAGGAACAGCTCTCAATGGTTATTCCGTTGTGAGGTCAAATATAATCTCCACTTTGAAAGCCCCCCATTTCGTCAATTTTAGGAAAAAAATTAAAAAAAAAATACTTTTGTACTCTGTTCCAAATTATCTTTAAAATGAGGTACTGTAACTCTATGAAATGCAAAAATTTTTTTTTTGTTTCGCATTCGCTTCTATGAGAGCCCCCCTGAAATAAAGATTTTTATAACTTTTTAAGCCATTTTCGGCTGGAGGCCATCGGTTTACATATTATATCTCAAATTGAAGTAATTACGTTCAGTAATTTAGAAGTTATAAGGCTCTGACAGACGGACGGACGGACGGACCGACGGACGGACAAGTGCAAATTCACTCAAGTAGACTCAAAGACCTTCGCTTCGCTCGGTCGATGATCATTAGCAACCCATCAATTGCTCACTACTGAGCGCAGGTCTCCCCTCAGAGAAGGGTTATAGGCCATAGTCCACCGCACTGGCCCAATGTGTTGGTGGACTAATAATTATATACTCGAATTCACATATACAGATCTTTGCAATGCTTGTTCCAAAGAGGCTATGTCAATAATCATCTATCCTATCCAAAATGAAAGTAACTCTTTATGTCTGCCTAAAAGCTTTAATAAATAAATGAAAATGACTGAACCCAATTTTGACAAAACTTGTCATGGAATTGGCTCGTTGGAAGGTCCTCCTTCTACTTCCTTAATTTAATCAGGAATAAAAAATTGACACACCTATCCTTTTCTGCAAGGAACAATGTGATAAGGACAGCACCATTTTTAGCTCTGTGAATTTAATCTATGGCCTAAAACCCTTCTCTGAGACGAGACCTGCGCTCAGTAGTAAGCCGTTAATGTGTTGCTCATGATTAAATTGATGATGAATTTAATCTAGGAGTTTGTGTGCAACAGAATTCACACAGATAAGCTTTAAAAACAAAAGGATACGTGCAGTGCCTTCTGTCCTGCAAGTCATGTAAACACAAGCTGCCTGTGTAAGAGAGGCATGTCGACCAATCGTCAAATGCCTAGTTAGAGCCATCTTGAAGAAATTGCAGGCAATGTCAATGCACTGTTGGTTCAAACGCAACTGCTGGCACAGTGATGTGATGCCATCTCTCGCTTTTCTTAATGTCACTTCACGAGATTCTTGTCCAGCATGGAAAGCTGCAAGAAAAACATCTATATATATAAAAGAAAGTGGTGTTAGTTACACTATTTTTAACTCAAGAACGGATGAACCGATTTGGCTGAAAATTGGTGGAGAGGTAGCTTAGAACCAGGAGACGGACATAGGATACTTTTTATCCCGTTCGACCACGTTTCCGTCAAGTCACTATAAAACGTGGTATAACAAAAACGCATCTGACATGGAATAACAAAACGCAAATGACAGTGGAATAACAAAACGTAAATGACAGCTAAACGTAATTTTGTCTTTGGTTAAGTGTGGTAAAAAATTTGACAATTATAAAAAGTGTTTTAGTAAAGCATTACTGATATTATAAATGCGAAAGTGTGTTTGTTTGTTGGTTTGTCCTTCAATCACGTCGCAACAGAACAGCGGATTGATGCGATTTTGTGCACGGGTATAGTAATGGATGTAGTAGTGGTTCCCCAGACCGGGAGAGCTACTTTTTATCTCGGATAGGTAATGAAAGAGTTCCCGCGGGCTTTTTAAAAACTAAATCCATGCGGACGAAGTCGCGGGCATCAGCTAGTAATACCTAAAGATGAAAATGGATTTACTATTTTTTCTACAACTAGGTGCTGGTGCTTTTATGTTGTTTCCAAAAAAATTGGTCACAGAATATTCAACTAGTACTTCCAAGTTTTCCAATCAACAACCAAAATATAGAGATAGACAGATACACATAGAGTTTGATGTCAGTGGAATGGAGGACAATGGATAAACTATTATTGAAGATTGTAGGTGGGCTCCTTAATAGCTTTAATCTAATAACTTTAAACGAGCAATTCTTCTATATATAATCTGAATCTCAGAAACGGCTCCAACGATTTTCATAAAATTTAATATTCAGGGGGTTTCGGGGGCGATAACTCGATCTAGTTAGGTTTCATTTTTAGAAAATGTCGCTTTATTCGTGTTTTCAGGCAATGAAAAACTGCTACAGTATCATTAGAATATGAAGGTCGCCACCATCTACAAGGTTATAATAGCCCAGGTGGGATATTGGGCGGCCCCCAAACCAGAAGACCCTGGTTCGAGTACAGATGATTATTTTCCCCCCCCCCCCCTTTTTCCTTTTTTTTTTGTCAACATTTCATACTTGCCACCACACAAACTAAAATCGAAAAAAATCTAAATATATAATCTAAAATCGTTTTTGGGTAATTTAGACATATCAGAAAGACTATGCAATGGTGTATGACTCATTTCAGTAAGTAATTCGTATCTAAATATAATTCTCTAAAAACATGATTTACCAAAAAAAAACTGAGCAAACCTCGGTCATCCAGGTACCATCCTTAATAGCAGCAGCTGTCTTGGTATTTATGTGACACATTGCAGAGTTATTGTCTATTTATAACTAATAAAAGCGGTTATATCATACTTAAAATGTTAATAGCTTATAAAAACTACTTAGCCACAGTATCAACCCACAACTTAGGGTGGAATAAAATTGTAAAAATAATTATTCATTCTTTACATATAGGACTTTCTTCATAATACAAAATTTACCACACTGTGTTCATATTCTTGGAGTTTCAAAAATCTCTCTCCATCCATTCAAGGAATAAGTTTACTTCAAATTAAAATCCTGTACAACAACTGGTTTAAGCTGTGCATCGTCAGTCAAACTAGGTACTTTATAAAGCCAGCCACATTACTGTCAGAAATTGTCTGTTAAAAATATTTGTTTCACACATAGTTACTGCCTTAAATAAATATATGAGCAGATTATATTTCAGGGTTCATCTGAGAGAAAATTATTAAATTTAGCCGTGTTAAAATACTAAATATGTGAGGATGGATTTTTGTTACTCTTTCACGCCACAACAAATGAACCTATTTGGCTGAAATTTAGAACGGGAGATACCTCATACCCAGGATTAACACATAGGCTACATTTTATCCCGGTAAATCAAAGAGTTCCCGCGGGAATCAAAAACCCTTAATACACGCGAAGTCGCGGGCATCATCTAGTAGATAAATAAGATATAATGTAGCTACCTCTTCCGAAACCTGAAGCGCCTCCTTTAGTCTCCGCAGACACGAACTGACCGATTGCCGAAGCTCCACCATGTGAGTTTTCCTGGAACTCTATCTCCGCAACTATAATATTATCTTCCAAAACTGAACCACAGTTTGTACACACGGCGTCGCCTCGCGCCGGGTCTACTTCGATCTCTGACGACCCGCAATGATTGCATTTTGTCCCCGACATGGCTTTACAACTTGTTAATTCATAAAATTGGAAGTTTTCGCCGGAACGTAAACGTAAATATAATTTTAAACTGTGACGTGACTGTGAGGTGAGTTGTGACTGTGACTGACCACATGCTGACCACAACAGCTGACATTTGACAACAGCTGTTAGAGAAAAATTATGGCATATCCTCTATGGCACATATGTCATGCTGTAATACCTACAGCCTACAGCGAAAGCCATAGATAATACACTATTATTACTGCTGAAAGCTGCTGGATAAGAATTTTTAAAAATAAATCGCAATCACACCGTATCGCGATTACAATAATTTTCAATTCATCAAATCCTCTGTCCCTCCATTTCAAAGACTTCAATACTCTATGGTTTTGTCGTATGGTTGTACTCTGTGACGTTTGATTATTCAATACACAGAGTATTAAATCGTCCAAGCACGGACTACGATAGATACCATAGATATCATAGAAAGACTACGCACCTCCTACTACGAACACTGAAGTAGCATAGCTTGGCAAATTGCCATCCTCCATCCATCCTCCATCAATGGTAGAAAGTAGAAACCATGTAGAAACTAGAGGTGGATCGTTGACGTTTTGTTTGTGAACGCAACGAGACTGTCTAGTTCATCGACGTTCGACGACTATTATATAGTTCGTCGTCGAACGATAAACTATTTAGTTCGTTATGAATTCCAAACTTTTCCAAAACAATTAATAGCGCCATACTGTGTGTTGCCAGGAAAGAAAAAAATAAGTCCGTTTCTACTCTATTTTGCCAAGATAAACATCTTCTTCTTTTCTTCTTTATCAACCGATAGACGTCCACTGCTGGACAAGGTTCTCTTGCATGGACTTCCACAGGCCTCGGTCTTGCGCCGCCTGAATCCAGCGGCTCCCTGCGACTCGCTTGATGTCGTCGGTCCACCTGGTGGGGAGTCTGCCAACACTGCGCTTCCCGGTGCGGGGTCGCCACTCCAGCACCTTGGGACCCCAACGACCTCGAACTCTTCGAACTATGTGCCCCGCCCATTTCCATTTCAGTATCGCGACTCGTTGAGCTATGTCGGTGACTCTGGTTCTCATATATATATATACATATTTATATATATATATATATATATATATATATATATATATATATATATATATATATATATATATATATATATTTACTACTTAATAAGTATACCATACAAAATGCTCACAACTGCGAGTTTGATTCGACATTCGACTCATTATTATAGGCCCAATGAGTCCGAGCGAGATACACTGATTAGAAAGATTTATTGATGTTTATTGCCCAACGACTCAGTTGTTATCGCGCGCACTATAGTACCTAATCTGTGATGCTACCCAAACAGAAAACTATTTCTAAGATTTTTAAACTTTAATAAGTAGGTAATCTTTATGTAATAGGCAATGCCACAGGAGTTCACAGGACAATGCATTATTAAAGTAGGTATAATTTATGGGTAGCAGGTCCACTGACATAATTTTGGCCTTTGAAAAAGTTAAGAGGGCTCCTTGCTTAAGTTGGGCTAGCTGGAAAATAAATTATTAAAATATATATATTTTTTTTTTCATGCCTAGCCTACGGAAGTACGGAACCAAGCCTAAGCATATTTGACACGCACCTGACCACTTTATTTTATCTATGACGTCACATTAAATGAGGCTAGCCATTGGTTAAATATCACGCCATATCTCCATAAACAGACGATGAGATCACCCTTCAAATTGTTAAGGCCAAAGTATACTATACTTGCTGTATAACAAGAAAGTACTTTTGTCAGAGTTATCAGTAGGCGGTTAGGACATTTTGCACCTGATAAAAATCTTAGAAATTCTCAGGAGAAGGGCATCCCCAAAGAGTCGGTGACGTCACCGACCTGAAGTGCAATGATGAGTCATCATTGTTGTGAATGTGCTCTCGTTCATGTTTTTTGAAGTGCTCTAGTTTGATAATAATTCGATCATCAATGAACTGTCAATTATAACGTAAATAATTATTTTATTTTGACTTCGTTAAAAAGGTGTGAATGTGATAATACCACACGTTCTCGGAAGACTTACGTAAACTTGTGTTGTTTTCAAGGGACATTATTTTCAAGGGAATTAAATGACGATGAAGCTGGAAATGAGTGATAGTCATTCCAACCACTCGGACTTCTCTTGCGACAGCCAGTCTTCGCAAGGGTCCTCCACAAATGACTTCGTATCTTCAATTCCGACCACAAGATCGCTACTAACAGTAAGTCAACATTCCAAACTCAAATTGCGCCTCTAGAATTTTCCTTCCAATCGCTTGATTTACTATTGAAAATAGATTAATTAATACGAGATACAAAACAATAGATGTTCACTAATAACAATTTAACCTTTAGTTTACACTTACTTTATCAGTGCTATCAGTAAGATCTTTCAATGTCACAGCCAATATAAATGTAGGTAAGTACATTCTCAGAAATAATAATATACCTACCTACTAATTATAAGTTTGAACTTAGAACAGAAGTTTCTAGCAAAGTTCTGCTCCAAACATAGGCTCAAAACAACCAATGAATGTGTGATTGCCATGTAATTATTTTCTGTTTATGTTTTTGATGGTTATTGTGATGAATCATGATACTCTTTCACAGCATAGTATGTCATTTTTTATTAACTTTCTGCAAGCTTCTAGTAAAGTGACAACACTGTGTCATCATTCATCATTAACAACCCATCAACGGCTCACTACTGAGCCAGGTCTCCTTTCAGAGAAGGGTTATAGGCCATAGTCCACCACGCTGGCCCAATGTGAATTGGTGAACTTCACACACCTTCGAAAACATTATGAAGAACTGTCAGATGTGCAGGTTTCCTCACGATGTTTTCCTTCACAGTTGAAGCAAGTGATAGTTAATTGCTTAAACGCACTTGACTCCGAAAAGTCAGAGGTGCATAAAATTCAAAATTCAAAATTCAAAATTCAAAATCATTTATTTCATGTAGGCCAACCTGTGGCGCTTATGACAAGTCATGACTCTACCACCGGTTCGGAAAGCGGATTCTGCTGAGAAGAACCGGCAATACCCGGGATCGAACCTGCGACCCCCCGAATAGGAGACCACAGTACTAACCACTAGGTTATCACTGCTTCTATGAACTACTACTACTACTACTGTGTATCCACGTTTAAAGGGTTACTAAAAATGGTTTATCACCATGTTAACTACTGCGCTTCTGAGGTAACAGAGATTGACAGTCACACTTATTATGTATTTATAACATTTGTATGGATGAATTATTTAAATTTGCAGTGATTTCTGTTATTTTCCTGTTTATTACTACTATTTATGTTTAATGCTGATACTTTAATTTTATGATATAAATAGAATAGAAATATTTTTTTATTCAAATAAACTTTTTTACAAGTGCTTTTGAATCGTCGATGAGTCTACCACTGGTTCGGAATGCCCTTCCTGCCGATAAGAACCAGCAAGAAACTTGGCCGTTGCTCTTTTCCAAAAAGTTGACAATACAATAGATATACTTTGCTATGTATGCAGTGTTTCCACAATCAGGGGAAGTTCCACAAAAACATAACTACTTACAATTCAATGCATGTTAAGATAGGCAGACAGAAAGTAGCCCCATTCGCTCAGGTGGAACCTGTTCACAAGCATGATGCATGATCCAGCTTGCATAAAAGCATTAAGTATATGATAGCCTAGTGTTTAAGACCAATATCTGTTTGGAGTTAAGTGAGTTTTAAGCAATTAAATATCTCTCACTTTGTCAGTGAGGGACATCATTGTATGGAACCTTGCAAGCCTGAGAGTTCTCCATAATGTTCTCAAAAGTGTGTGAAGTCTGCCAATCTACACTTGGCTAGTGTAGTGGACTATGGCATAAACCCTTCTCATTCTGTGAGGAGACAAATGAAGGGCACACTGCAAGAAGGGGCTCATCGAATTTTTTTTACAAAATCAAACAAAGAATCAAAGATAAATTTTGAACGGGCCTTCCATATATTCAAAACAACCAGAAGGGGGTTAATTTCTTGATAAATCGGTACGTTAAAAAAATCATTGATCAAAAACAGGGCAATAAAGTATTAAACTTTTTAGGCTGGAGTCACATCTGTGCACATCAATTCCCATTTTGTCCATACAAAACTGTAATTTTTCATAGTTGTGTACGAATCGAAAACCCAAATTTATGCGTACAGCCTTAATGGCCATTTCTTATAATTATCCTAATAATTGTCAATGAGCCCCTTCTTGCCCCTTCAAATGCTTGTAGGTAGGTGCCTGACGGTGGTTTGAGCCAGAGTGACTGGTTTTGTTTAATAAAGAGCAATTAATAATCCTTTGCTGGTGTCAGAGGTGTACGACCTGGAACTGACCAGGGAACCCACTTGTATTATAGAAGTCCAGTGTCCTAACCACTATGCTATCGTTCATTAATAATAATTATAGTTAAAAATAGATAAATTAGAAATAGATAGCTACCTTGAGGCCTATAAGCAGAGGCTAGAGCATCACAAAAACAGCTTAGCCGTCCAGCTCCTGGATGCTAGTGGTAACACATTTCGCCTTAAGGGGGCAACGTTGGCCAACATAGCATAGCAAACTATATTATGCTCTATCTATAAGGAATGTCATGTTATTGGATGTGCAAATCCTAAACATTCAAACTAAGTACCCCTGATCTGCTTATAGTTCAGAGACTGATCACAGATGGATAAGAGATATGAGAGAGAAAAAAAATAATTATAGTTAGTGTTATAATGCCTCAATAGCCCAACGGTTAAAGGTGCAGACTGAAAACTGAAAGTTCACAGGTTCGATCTCCACCTGTTGCACTACTGTCGTACCCATTCCTAACACAAGCTTTTTGCTTATTTGGAGGGGAGAGGAGAATATTAGTCATGTTCAGCTTAGCTAATATTCTTTAAAAAAAAGTGTGTATGTGTTGATGTATCAGTTGACCATATCAAATATAATTTTTATTTAAATATTATACAAAATTATTAATGCCAAAGCAACTCTGTGTGTCTGTTACCTTTTATGCTAAAACTACTGAACTGATTTTGAGAAAATTTTGACAAGGAGATAATTGTGTCCTTGGAAGGACTTAAGGGAACTTTATATCTTATCAACAAGTTCTAAGAAACAAGTTGTTGGCAAAGTTACTTTATTATTGAATTATTACACTTTCCTTTCATTAGGTACTTACTAGCTGATGCGGATGACTTTGTCTGTGTATTTAGGTTTTTAACCCCAACGCAAAGAGGGGTGCTATATAAGTTTCATGTGTGTATCTGTGTGTCTGTCCATTCATTCATAGCAGCTTCCCAGATGGACTGATTTTGATGCGATTTTTTATATTTGAAAGCTAATGTAATTGAGGTGGATCTTAGCTTCATGAAGATCTGCTCAGGCTTTTGAAGTCATCATCTCATTTCCTACTTGATTAAAGGGTCTTACAAGCTTTCACTGATGCAATTGATTTGAAATTTGGTGTACTGTTGCTTCAGATTATTTTCAAGGCATTGTAACATTGAGTTGATGCTGCAGCAGATGTCAAATAGTCTGCAGGATACCCAACTCCTCAGCAATTTACAGCAGATATAGTGTGTTTGGGCTCATTAGAATGACCTCAATGAGTAGGTGTTGGATAGATGATGATCGAGGATCGAGCAGGAGGACCTGATGATGGGGCAAAAAACAGGGTAACAGGATGTCAGGTATATCATACATAGTTCACTTGCCGGGTTTGTTTTAAATTTTCAATTCACACTTGTTTATTAAAAAATAATATGATCATCAAAATTAAACTGATACCTATGAGAATATTATCGGTATCAACTCGAATTAAAAATACATAGAATGATAAAGGTTAGCTTATAAAAAAATATCACAGTGATGATAAATGTTCTACTTTCATTAGGTACATAATTATTTCAATTGATCAAGTTTATATTATGTTTGCTAAAAATTCAATACATTCTACTAATCACACTAATATTATAAAGGCGAAAGTTTGTATGTGTGTATGTTTGTTACTCTTTCACGCAAAAACTACCGGACGGATTTGGCTGAAAGGATGGAATATACCTATTGTCAGATTCGTGTTTAAAATTGATTTCCGTTTAATTAATTAAGAGTATTGTTTTGATTTCCGTATCCTTTTATTTATTGAAATTACTTTAGTCAAATTGACATTTGACTTTGACAGCACGGGCACGCCATCTTGCGCGCCATTTTGAAATATTAGTATAAAACGGATGTTTTGACGATAGTCTCTGCCCAGAGACTCATCCGACTAGTAGATGCTTTCGTGTCTAGGTCATTGTATTTGATTGAGGGATTGCGATAGCAATCGCACCCTAATCGAATAAATATTGCCAATACGCTTAGATTAGTGTAATTGATATTTAGATGTTTTTGATAACCACCCTCACGTTCAGATGGTGGTTTGTCTGTCGTGCTGTGGTTATTAGCTGAGTGGAAAGGGGCCGTTATTGGGGATGGTGGAGACGGCTATAGGTAGGGTTTTAGCGTTTTAAGAGATCTAATCTCTTAAGGCGTGATTAGTTTATGAGTGATAAGGTCCGCTTCTGAGTTAATGGCTAACACTATTATAACCTGGATTAACACATAGGCTATATTTTATGCTCGAAAATTAAATAATTCCCGCGGGAGTCAAAAAAACCTTAATCCACGCGGACGAAGTCGCGGGTATCATCTAGTAGTATTATAAATGTGCACAAGTTAGTGAGGATGGATGGATTTTTGTTACTCCTTCACGCCACAACGAATGAAACGATTTGACTGAAAGGAATGGAGATAGCTCATACCCAGGATTAACACATAGGCTACATTTTATCCCGGAAAATTAAAGAGTTCTTGCGGGAACTAGAAAACCAAATGCGCAGACGAACTCGCGGGCATCTTCAAGTATATTTTACATTATTTGAATGAATTTTTGATATAATTTTCAACTAACAGCAAAAAATTTGAAGGCGATTGCTTCCGTTTTATTAACATTCTATTGAACTGCAGTAAAAGTTGTGGTGTTACCTACTATAATAATACGGGGTAGGTGTTACATATAACATAACATCAAATGTTATCATAATTTTGTAATAATTGTGCTTTGTTTTTGTTCAAGGCAACACGTGTTTAAAATTATATACATATTATAAAATATAATGTACGAAAACACAAGCCATATTGATATCAGTTTGTTATAACAACCAATGTTGTTTTGAGTGGAAGTAGAACTTCATGTTCCTTATATAACTTTGCTCCTCCATTTATTATTATTATTTTGTCATTGTTCCTGTTGAGCAGTGATAGCTGATAGCCTAGTGGTTAGAACAGCGGTCCAATATTCGAGGGGCCGCAGGTTCGATCCCAAGCACGCACCTCTGAATTTTCGGAGCTATGTGCGTTTAAGCAATTAAACATCACATGCTTCAACGGTGAAGGAAAACATCATGAAGAAACCTGTACGCCAGAGAGTTCCTCATAATGTTCTGAAAAGGTTTGTGAAGTCCACCAAATCGCATTGGACCAGCATTGTGAACTACGACCTTTCTCTGAGAGGAGACCTGCGCTTACTCGTAGTAGCTAGTGAGATGTTAATTGGTTGCTCATGATGATTTTCCTGTTGAGGAAAATTCAGTTAAATGTATACCATATAATTCGGAACAGAAGTGCAAAGAGTCTGAGTTTGGCGTCGCACACATGACTGATTGCTAAAACATCATCATTAACCCATTAAAAGCTCACTACTTTTACTGAGCGAGGTCACCTCTTCGCACTTGGCCAACGTAGTGGACTATGGTCGAAAACCCTTCTTTTAGGAGACCTGTGCCGATGTAGGTCAATGTTAGTCGATAGTTTGAAAAGAGAGACAATTCTTACCTAGTAACTATAGTGTATACGACTTAAATACGAGTATGTTGGTTTTAGTTGGTAAAATATGGTACCCATTGGTACCTATTAATTTAGCGTTACATTAGTTCAGAAATCAGAATAGGTTTAAAATATAATATATTGATAGCAGGAAAACGCGAACCGAGGAAGGCGATGACCGACCCTAAATGACGTCATAGTTTCGTGGAAAACTTGGCTTGCCCACGCGCGCACACTTGTTCACATACTCGTATATTACTATTAGATACTATATTACTCGAATTGGTTCTATTATAACAGGTAATTTACTGCATTTATGCGGTTTCCCGGTATGTTTTGTTTTTAACCATATTTTACTGCCCATCGCCTGATGGCAGGTTTCTGTCACTACTTGTTAACCGACTTCAAAAAAAGACGAGATTCTCAATTCGTCGGTTTTTTTTTTAAATTATAACTATACCATAAAGCGATTGTGGTATTGTACAACGATGTAGAAAACATTGTGAAGAAAACTTTGAGAAAACTGCATGCCTGAGAATTCTCCATAAGGATCTCACAGGTGTCTGAAGTCTGCCAATCCGCATTTAACTTCCCATTCTTAGAGAACCGTGAGTTGAGATGTTGAAGAAGTACCTACAATGTTTTGTAGATATGATCAGAATATCAGTAATCAGTATGGATGTTCATTTGATCGGGATAAACCATTTAAATAACTGAACTTGGAGTACAATACTGTACTGTAGCATCAGCTAGTACTCCAAGTACACATAGTTCGAAGAACTGATGGTCGTTGGGGTCCCGAGGTGTTGGAGTGGCGACCCCGCACCGGGAAGCGCAGTGTTGGCAGACCCCCCACCAGGTGGACCGACGACATCAAACGAGTCGCAGGGAGCCGCTGGATTCAAGCGGCGCAAGACCGAAGCCTGTGGAAGTCCATGCAGGAGACCTTTGTCCAGCAGTGGACGTCTATAGGTTGATAAAGAAGAAGAAGAAGAAGAAGGAGTACAATAAATAAAAGAGAAACAGATCATAGTTTAATAGTTACTTGGACTTGGGAACTATATAAAAGTAAACTTTTTAAAGTGCACTTTAAGGCACGCTTGCAGAAACGCAGGGTTATTATTTTAACCCAGAGTTAGCAGCTAACTCTTAAAAGGGCAGATTTGACAGATTTCGTATAAAGCTTTTGTCAAAATTACAATTGAAAATAGAAAATTCAGTCTGTCGAGCTGGGATTCGAACCATCGACCTTTAACTGTTTAGCGACTGTAGAAACCACAAGGCTACCGAGATCTTATATTGTACTGTGAAAATATTGAACACAATGCCAAATTCACATTCAAAAAAGTGTCGGTTCAATTTTGTCTTGAAAATATTGAACACAATGCCAAATTCACATTCAAAAAAGTGTCGGTTTCAAAAAAGTGTCGGTTCAATTTTGTCTTAATTTTTTCCGTCTAGACCCCTTCCGCACCGCGCGATAAGGAACTACGTTCCAAAAACCAAATAAATCCTTAATATCGCGTACGCTGCGGAAACTATTGACAATAGAGCAAAATGATGTACTACAGTTTTAAAGAAGACATCAATATCTACAAAAAAGTCCGGGATACCATATGTCTAAATATTACAGTTATGTCACAATAACTAGGTACTTTTTCATATTAAAATCATACTTAATATTATAAATGCGAAAGTGTGTTTGTTTGTTGGTTTATCCTTCAATTACGCCGCAACAGAGCTAAGGATCGACGTGATTTTTTGCATGGGTATAGTTGAGGACCAGGAGAGTGACATCTACGCTACTTTTATGCCGGAAAATAAAAGAGTTCTCGAGGGATTTTAAAAACTAAATCCGCGAAGTCGCGAGCATCAGCTAGTTGGAAATAAGACAGGACAAAAAACACAAAAACCCGGCGATAGAAAAAAGGATTTTATCATAAAGGATTAAAAGCACATTTTTCAGTGGCCTCGTTTCTGCTGTCGTGGCTTTCAAGGCTGCAAAAGTGAAAGATTGCGGTAATAGACTTGCTGCCGGTATAGGAACATTTTCTTGGTGTTCTGACAAAGACTTAAGTATTCAGGCAATTTCTTTGAGCCAGAGAGAATCCTTCATCCAGTAACCTAAAGAGCATACACTAAAAAACTAGCTAACACTTCTGTCATTAGAAGTGGCAATTAAACACAGCGGTATATCTCGATACATAATATTTTTTGCGCAAGGATAACGCAGAGGTACAATATTAATTATACATTTAAAATAATATAATTTAAAATATAAATAATTAAAAAGAATAATCATTTTATATTTTTTTCATTTTAGAGATACTTTAATATTAATTGTTCATTATTTCAAGATCCCTCTTGCGATGTTACAAATTAAAATTTGTTTTTTAATAAAACAAAAAATATTAATTATCTACAATTATTTAAAAAATTATCTACATTAAATAAAAAATCGGCCAACTGCGAGTCGGGCCTCGCTCTTTTAGGGTTCCGTACTATGACCGAATATTTTTTTTAAAACTAGATCCATAATATTTAGATATCTTAGTTCTTAGAAAGTACTAAATTAGCATATGCGCATCATCATGATCATGATCTGCACAACTTCGGATACTACTTTTTCGACCGTCATTATTTTTTTTTTCTTTTCTGTTTGCAGTGAATGTCTTCTTTACTTTGGGAAACAGCTAACTAGTTAGGGTTCCGTACCCAAAGGGTACCAACGGGACCCTATTACTAAGCCTACGCTGTCCGTCCGTCCGTCCGTCCGTCTGTCAGCGGGCTGTATCTCGGAAACCGTAATAGATAGACAGATGAAATTTTCACATATTATGTATTTCTATTGCCGCTATAACAACAAATAATAAAAATTAAATTAAATTAAAAAAAAATAATTAAAATATTTCCATGGGTACATGGAAATATTTTTATTTAATTTTTTTAACGGAACCCTAAAAGAGCGAGGCCCGACTCGCACTTGGCCGATTTTTATTTTTAACCCCTGACGCAAAAAGAGGGGTGTTATAAGTTTGTCGTCGATGTCTGTCTGTATCTGTGTGTGTGTGTCTGTCTGTGGCATCGCAGCTCTCAAACAGATGATTTCGACTTCGATGCGGTTTTTTTCATTTGAAAGCCAGTTTCCTTGCGGTGGTTCTTAGCTATGTTTGGTTAATATCGGTCCAGCAGTGTAAGAGTATCAGCTCTTTTCCAAAATGATGTAAGGCATTTTTGGCGTATGATTACTCGATTAAGAGTAGTGTCTAGTGACGAAACGCGACGCGTGTAGGTATTTTCCAAAATGCTATCTGTTTCACAACGCTTCGCTGCCCGACCCGCATCGTGCGATAGAGAGAGTTGCAAGTCCAGGAGTTATTTGCCTAAATTTTATTCTTGAAATATTGTTTCGGGTCATAACGTTTTTACCCCCCTAAACGTTTACAGAATTAGTCAATTTTGGTCTCATTAGATTCAATACACCTTAATCTAGGCTCGTACGTTTCATTTTTTTAGTATTTCAGTTAAGTTAAATTAAAAAAAATAAAATTAGTCGAGGAAGTTTTTTAGTCAAAAATATGGATATTTAGTCACTAATAACTTTTAACATAAGCAATATTTCTTTAAAATTAAAACGTACGGGCATAGTCTTTCATTGTATCTGCAACATTTCAAAAAATTATGAACATTGGACAACATTTACGGGTAGCAAAACGTTATCGCTTTTTGTATGAAAATTTTTAACTAGACACTGATCTTAAGTGCTTCACGCGTGCCAGTATAATCGTTAAATGACAATTAATTTATAACTTCGACCTGATGCTGCAACCAGAATGGTCTCCTGAGAACCCGACTCTTCGAAAACTTACAGCAGACATATTGTATTTGGGTTCAATAAATTAGTTTCAATGAGTAAGTACCTTGCAGGTATGATCTTGCAATACGGTCACGTTGACTTGGTGCTGGTATCTAGTTTGCGGGATACCCAATTCTTCATCAACTTACAGCAGATATAGTGTGTTTGGGTTCATTAGAATGGTCTCAATGAATAGGTGCTAGATAGACGATAGAGGATCGAGGATCGAGAAGTATCTGATGATGGAGCAGAAAAGTGGGTAACAGTTTAGTACAGTAGTCCTACCGTAGATTCACATGTCGGGGTTGATTTAAATTTTCAATTTACGCTTGTCTTTTCCATTAAATACCTCTTACCACAAAAACAAATTAACAAAATATTGGATTATTGTTCTTATACCTAATACTTTATAGCAGCCACTTGGATCGCCTTGACCTTTATATTTAAATAGAAACTGTGTCAATCTTGAATTAAATGGGAGCTACACACACATCTGCAACCAATAAGTACATCTTACAATGTACTCGTCCAATAAGTAATAACACTAATAACAAAAACCTACTAACCTAAATAAATTACAAGTTAGGACGGTGGATAGTATAGTATTATATTGAATAAAACATTGTTTTGTGGTTTTTCAATGAATGGGTTAAAAATCCCATTTTCCGAATCATTGATGCAATTTTTGCATCAAAGCCAACATGGGTATTTCTTATACGTAGAAGGATACGTGTCTTAACTCTAGCACAAGCTTGACCCTGGGAAAGGGATGATTTGTTCTTAAGGGTAACATATTTATCTGTCTGTGTTCCACAACCATTTTATTCAGAAATATTTATTTTAAAGCTGCAACGTTGAAATTAAACGCAGTAATAGAAAACTTACTGCTTCAGCTGAGGTGTGAAAAAATGTTTTCAAGGTGCCTCATGAACAGCTCATGAACTTGAAAAATGAAAGTTGAAAGGAAAATTTTTATATTTGAATATTTATTTTAAAATAATTATTAATATAATATTCAGGACTTGTGTTAATTAACCAATAAACTATTTTCAACCATCTTAATTACGTTTTTCCAAACTTCCTTATTGGTTTTAAAGCTAATTCTTTCTATCTGTTGATGATTACTTGTTTTTCATGTATGCTAATTAGGTTTCGTTTTATTATAAAATGAATGCTAAAAATAGACGTCTGCTCCATTTACAATTCTTATAAGTTTTGTCGATAGACTAAACTGTCACATTTATGTAACAGACATATTTTATGAGTCTACTAGCTGACCCAGCGAACTTCGTACCGCCAGCAAAAATATTTAGTGGTTGGTCACCCTTATCATTTCTTCTTTCTTCTTTATCAACCTATAGACGTCCACTGCTGGACAAAGGTCTCCTGCATGGACTTCCACAGGCTTCGGTCTTGCGCCTCTTATCATTTAGGGCTATGAAAAATAAATGTTGGCCGATTCTCAGACCTACTCGATATGCTCACAAAATTTCATGAGAATCGGTCAAGCCGTTTCGGAGGAGTACGGGAACGAACATTGTGACACGAGAATTTTATATATTAGAAGATAAACTAATTTCTCTTATACTTTGGCTTGATAAGAAGACGGATGGTATGCTCTTATCAGTTCTCATAACAGAAGACATAGTTCTAATCAAAGCCAGCCTAGGACACATAAAAAAGATTAAAGAGGATCGTACTTCGAGTTAAAGATCTTAACTTGTCCATTGGCCAATAGGAAAACGACCTGATGGACGGCCTAGGTTTCGGGGGTTGGTGTAATCAGACATAATATTCTTCCGGTCGGTCGGCGATGGACGCATTTATCAGTGAGTTTTGTAGAAGCAGCGTACTTTTAGTAATACCGGAGATTTGAGTAAAAGATATTAAAGAGTAGCTGATGCCCGCGACTTCGTCCGCGTGGATTTAGTTTTTAAAATCCCTCGGGAACTTTGATTTTCCGAGGTAGAAAATAGCCTATGTCACTATCCAGGTCCTCAACTATACCGATGCAAAAAATCATGTCGATCCGTAGCTCTGTTACGGCGTGATTGAATGACAAACCAACAAACGTTAGTATGATTATAGTAGAAGATTATATCCCCAATTTTATACGTACATTCCGATCACAGCTTGTTAGTAAATAAAAACATTGTTCATATTGCCATTGTGTTTTGGAAATCCCTACGAATTTTCCCCGTAATAGATCTAAAAAGTTCTGGTCTTCTGCCTTTTTGCCCCTTTTCACATTTGGTTAATGATTTTTCGCCAGGGTAATTACTCGTATCTAGTTAGGGATCAAACACGTCAACATAGTAGCCATGGCTACGGTTAGTGAGACCACGTTCATTATCGTGTATGATCGCATGGCTGTTTCAGAGAAATGGGGTGAACTTGATCGCGTGTTCTGTCTAACCCAAACTGTCCTTGAACTGCTGATGAGGCATGTCACACATTTGTTTTCATAACGCCTTCTTACATTATGGATAGTTTGACCTTAGTTAGCACTGCAGTTCGCATTAGTTGGTATATGGATAATTTCTAAGAAATCATGAGGTCAGATCTATGTCTTGCAGATTTCGTCGTCGTATCAACTCTCAACCGATAGACGTTCATTATTGGACACGATCTGCGCCATATCAGGGTCTCTCTTGGATCGTTCGTCCAACTATTCATATCTTGTAGATAATTTTTATCGAAGTAGTAGTGGAAAAGTCAAAGCATTCCTATTTGATTTTGTGAATTATTTAAAGGCACGTGCTTGGCCTTTTCGGTTTATGCTTAGCAAGTGATGATGATAATTCGATCAGGAACGCAGCTGCCAAAATCGATTAGAACTATTTACTCATTTGGGAAAAAAAAAATTTTAAGGAAAAACTTGTAGACTTTTATCAAGTTAGCAAAAAGCCCTTTCATTTCCTATTGAGCCATAACTTCACATAATGCAACGCAATTGCAGGTAGTAGTTAGTACATATTTGTTTGACGCGATATACTCAAATAAATGCTCCCAAGATCTTCAGATCACAATTCCGAATGAATTTATTATTATGTAGTTGTCGGTATTCTACTATATCTGTTAGATTCTTTTAAAGTATGAACTTGAACTTATCCTCTAGTTCAAATGTAGAATTCGAGCATTTAAGTAAGTTACAATCACATTCTTATTTATTTAAAATCAATTAATATTACTTACAATAAATTACGAACTTACATTCATCTACGTAGTTTTTCCAAAATTCGATTTCAAGTAGTGAATTGTTTTCCTCATTACTAAACTATAATTGTAAATGTATTTTTTTAATCACAATTTTATCACAATTTTATCACTGATAGCAAGAGGAAATCCGTCAAGTATCTATTAAAGTTCGCTATAGTTTTTGGAAACATTCGATCCGTAATAACGGTGCGGTGTTATCCGTGGATGACATCACGTACTTACTACATCGTGTTATAACTTGTAGTATGACTGTCAGACAGCGTGGCTCCAACTTTTACTATTAACTGTACTTTGTTCAAGTAATCACCTTAACCTTTTTAAGAAATTTTAATTTTTTCCTCAATCTCTACTACCTATTAAACTATTTCTTCACTTTTAACTTCTTTAGTCTTTTGAGCCAATTTTTGTCTCAAAAAACCACTGAACCAATTGAGACTTTCGTTTGTGCGAAAACAACAGGGTATTAGGTGTCAAACTTATTAATAATGCCCTGACTTTGATCAAAATATCTTAAGCCCCGTTCAGAAAAGTGCTAAGTAGTGTAGGTTAGAACGCAAGATATTAAAATACTTTTCCATTATGCAGATTCTTGTTATTTTTTCGCTAGCCATGTTTATTAGTATTTATTAGTGTTTATAAATTTATTCTGATCAACAGAACAAGACGATGTTGCCAAAAGAATCTTAAAATGGCTCTCCTGTAAAATTGCAAAACCTGCAATCATGCCCTTGTTCTACCGAAGGTGTGAAGTATTCTTGAGCGCACATTTTTATTATTATTTACTAACTTAATTATTTATAGAATTACATAACTAAAATGTACATCTCTTTACCTATTCACTTGCTTGTCACCTTAAATACTTTACCAATACAGTGGAATTCAAACGACTTGGTTGGAATTTCCGTTTTTCTACGACTACTTATGTTTCTTATTCCCATTTGGCAAACGCTTCATATTTTTGTTCGACATAAATCTCAGCATTTATTGAATCAAAATATTTACACCGCGCGCGTGTCATGGAGAAAGTATTCATTGAATCATTGAGTGTAACCAACTACTTCAAATGTGCAAAAAAGTTTTGGCCCAGCTAGCGAATTGTTGGAATACTCGGCCACATAGGACATTTCGTTACCGAAAAACTGTTTCGCGCCTGCGCCGCACGCTCGCCGCCGATCATACAAAACCAGCCGCGACCGTGCTAACTGACTCAGTGTGATATTAAACATTCTAGCTACGCGAACGTATTTGATAGAAACCTACGCATGAGTCATACTGTTATCAAGTAGTGTTACTGAATTGTCACGCCGCGCCTGAAACTTTTTGGACTTTGTGGACTCTCTTTGTTTTGATCCATCACACGTGCTTGGTTGTGTCAGTAGTGTTAAAACAGTCTTCATGTCTCAGTTGGTGCCGTACCACCTCCTCAGCAGCGAACAAGACGACAGTCTCATGTTCGCCACCATGTTCGACTACCAGATGGACGATTACAATAAGCCAAAGGTAAGTTACTTAATCCTTGATTAGCCAACCGTCAGTGTTGATTTTGAACTTTGGGGTCGACGGTACATCCGTGATGCGGCTGGTAAACAACTTTCCCAAGTTATATGCCTCGCTAAAAGCAAGTTGAATTTTGGCGTTTATTTCAATTCATTCCTTATTTTAATTATATACATATATTGAATTATTTTAAAATGAATAATTATGTTACTTTATTAGACCAATTGGATTGAATGGTCATTAAAATCAAACTTACTTTTAATTTGATCTTTACCTTGACATTATGTAACGTCATTCTTAATTCAAAATGTTAGTAGATAGGTATAGTATATTATTTTCTTATCTAAGACTTTATCAAGTATGTAAATAAAATACAATATAATTGGCGGGACTTAAAAGTTAAATACATGCTTACTGTATTAATATAATACATAGTAAGTATGTACAGATATTATTAATAATTATTGCAACTTTTGATTTAAGACTTTGCCCTATTTAACTTGAGTTATGCATTGCCTCTTTATGTATTAAAATATTATTGCAAATACATATACTTTTCATAAATATTTAATTTTGTATCATATTTATGAATTAACATGACCCTAACCACCCCTAACTAAAATGCTCTTGCAAATGAAATCTCGTTAGTTAATTTTAACTTTAAATGAATAACTGCTTATATAATTAAAAGTTACTTTCATTAAGTTGTTTAATATTTATATAACCTAACCGTTTTATAAAATTACATGTAGCTTTTTAAACATTTTTTAAACGTAAAACTTTTATTCAATCAGAAGTTCACCTGGATGCAAATAGATGGCGTTACTAGTCTTAAAACTCTTAAGTAGACCGTTGATAACGATGCCACAGACTTTATAATATGACGATGCTCTATCTGATAACATGATAACGTTTATTGCGTCATAATTGATGTATTTTGAGTTGTTTTTAACTTCTTCAACTTATTTAAAATTTTAGATTTATAAACGAAAATAAGAATAAGAATAAGAACTCTTTATTTGAAAAAGTCAGTACAGTGCATAACATTGGAATCCTGACCCCTAAACTAGGAAAGCCCGTATCTTAGGGGCCAGTGCCATTCCCAAACATTGATTTATATTATGATTTCACTGGTGCATATAAAACAATGAGTAGAGATTCCTACATTGAATGAAATTATACATAGTTTAAGAAAATGATGAAACAAAAAAAAAAAGATAATAAAATAAAAATATTGCATGCTTTGATCTGTTTTTGTGTATGTGTGTGTGTGTGTTTGCGCGTGTGGTGTGTGTGTGTGTGTGTGTGTGTGTGTGTGTGTGTGTGCGCGTCACAATGGCTAGTTAGTTTTTCATATCCAAGATTTACAATGATTTAAATTATTACTAGCTGATTATTACGCGACTTCGACGGCGGGGATATAGTTTTTAAAATCCCGCGGGAACCTTTTGATTTTCCGGGATAGCCTATATCACTCTCCAGGTCCTCAACTATACCCATGCAAAAAATCACGCCGATCGGTAGCTCTGTTGCGGCGTGATCGAAGGACAAACCAACAAACAAACACACAATCGCATTTATAATATTAATATCTATCATGTTAATATGTATTATTAAGTAAGTACATCATATTTGTAACATTCATATATTTCGCCTTCTTCTATTAAAACTTTTAAATAAGTCTTAAACAAAGTACCTACAACTACATATAATAACAATTTTTCTCATCAATGGTCATCTTTAATTTCATTCAAATATACAAATCATGAACATATTAATACTTAATGGAACAAATAAGGATTGGCAGGTGCGAATTTGTTTTGAACGGTAATTTATATAAAAACTAGAAACGTTTCGTGCCAGCCGATGACGTCACGCGATGGCGTCACAGTTCCCACTCCATAGCATATTGAGAACTTATCAGAAATCTGGCGACTGAGCGAGCTACTTAAATGAATTTATGGCAATCCATACGCAAACACAGGACAGGTTTAACTGCTTTTTGTTTTATAGAATTGGGGTTTTCTTATTATAATTACGCAGCGTTTTTGTAATAATAGTACATTGTTCAACGAGGGGTGAAAGTGACCGATTACATACGAGGGTGTCATTGTCTTAATACACCCGAGTAAGGAATCGCACTTTCTCCCGAGTGATACATAGTGCTTTATACTACACCTACGAGGAAAATAACAGACATTTTTTAATTAAAGTTTATATTGAAATTCGTACAATCATTAAAACTGAAGGTGATGTTTTTGTTCGACAAATTAATGGTTTTAGACGTCTGA
Organism: Oeneis ivallda; assembly: GCA_029955525.1. Classification (NCBI taxonomy): domain Eukaryota; kingdom Metazoa; phylum Arthropoda; class Insecta; order Lepidoptera; family Nymphalidae; genus Oeneis; species Oeneis ivallda. Next base: position 15,732,676 of record JARPMR010000024.1, on the reverse strand, counting down.
GACAAAACAGCTGACGAGATAAATGCCTGTGCTGGTGGCACAGCGCTTGTGGAAGGCTGTGGTTCCAAAGGTCAACTGCTTGTCTAGTTGCCACTGGTGGCTTCGTAGATGCATGAGTAGATGAATGTTAGTTAAAAGAGTACAACATTTTCAGAAAAAGATGGTGCATTTTTCTCGTTTTTCCATTGTACAAAATCTTCGTAATCTTTGTTGTATCTATTTTTGGATTTTTCGGGCAAAAGATTTGCAATCGCTGCTTCAGCAAATAATTTTTTATTCTGGCGGCGTCATCAAAATAACTTCACTGTCACTACTAGGTAATTTTATAAATTCAATATTATGATAAAACAAAGGAAAGAATTTTTTTAATTTTTTTAAATGCAAAGAAAATGCAAGCGGCCAGCAACAATTTGTTTTTTTGACAATAATTTTTTGGTACACTAACACAAAGAAAATAGCGCGAACAATTTTGTAGGTTGTTGTTGTTTTTCATTAGCCCTCTTGAGGACAGGCAAAGATCCATGACCTATTCAGCCTAATAGAATCTGTAACCGCGTATTCCTACTTATAAAACAAACTCGTCTTTATGATATTCTTCTATATTTAATTATATTAATTAAAAATTGAAATGAAAATGAAATAAATACACTAATATACAAAATAAATAACATAAGGGTACAACAACAACATAAGGGTACAAGGGTGGCGGCTATAAAACTATTAGAAGCGATACCAGCACATACCAGGCAACCATGTTGTAGAGGATAATATTATGATGATATGATATTTATTTATTATTTTATTATTTATCATTTAGTTCCTATTTTTTATATTTTTAGTTCGTTATTTAATTTATTAGGTACTTACTATGAAAATAATGAGTCTTATTTGTTGAAACAGATTTCTATTTTTTTTATCATTTTTTAAGTATTGGTATTACTGAACTGATTTTATCAAAAATTAAAAAAAAAACCACGTGTGTAATGGATTTTCATACAACTTTTCAGCCCGCTAAAGCACGTAAGTAATGAAATTTCATACATTTTTTCAGCCCGCAGATTTGTCTCCACGTAAAGACGTATTTTCTTTCTCGCTCTTTTCCGATATGACGCAAATCAGAAGGTACTTTCCGAGCAGGTGTAGTATAAACGTATTTTTCCTTATGCCGCTCTATGATATTGAATTTCACAATACATAAGTGTGAGTTTAATCACGTAGCTATAAAGTTAAGTATAGGTAATTGTTGTTTATAATATTACGGAGACTCTCGGACCAAATGGAGGCTATATTTTAGATTGCATCGTTCGCCATTTCATTGTTCGCCTATCGTTCTGATTTGGAAACGTGTTATTATTTGTGTAACCTAAAGCCTATTTTGATTTGTATGTAGTGCTTTCGAAGTTAACCTACCTCAACAAAGCTGTTTTTAATTTTTCCATGATAGGCAGCACCAACATCTCGTTATATCTCTCCCAATATAATTTGGATTTTACCTGAGAATCGACTCTGACTATGAACATTATTTATGTTCTCATAATCCACATCTAAAAGTGCTTATAGATTGCTTGTTATTGAAGTAATTAATTCTAAAACACCTGTTATGTCTGGGTAATTTATTTTACTGAAAGTCGTTTTAAATCGATACTCATTTGTCTATCAAAAACTTAATAGACTATTATTTCATCTAATGTTCTATTAATTTAATAGGTAGTTTAGCGTTACCGACCACAAGCCTATTTACTCTTTAAGCACGTTTCGTAGGTATCAATGCTGTGCATGAATGAAATCCTTGGGTATTACCAATGTGGTGCAACTTAGACCTATAGTCACCTGACCTTTAAAAATCTGTAAATAAGATTTACCTTGTCTTTGTACCTACCTCCTTTTATATTAATGTAGGTATAGTCTCTTTCGATTACTTATTAGTATTTATTTTCTCTGACCTTCTGTTCAATATTTTCCCTTTTTTAAACTGACCTTATTGAAGCTCTATTTAAAAATATTAACTCTTAATTTCTCATCCCTTTGTAAATGTCATATCTTTATGAGTGACCTTTGTTCTTTATTCTTTGTCGGTTTCATTAACCTAACTGATACACAATCTAAAAAAGTATAGTATTATAGTATAATGTATTTATTAATTGGAATAGAATGCAACCTCAATAAGTGGATTGATTTTATTGAGACGCATTTTTGGGAGTGTTGTATGATTCTGCTCAAAAATTTAATCCATAAGACAATAGATATCGCGGACAGGACCAATTTGGTCATTCTTTGTCTCTTCATTGCAACTTATTGCATTGGTCGCTCTGGAACAACTGATCTTTTAAGATCTGATAAACGAGTCTATCTGTTGCGCAAGAGCCCAACCGGACTTGTCGGTAGCGGCGCGCCGGTAGCGATGTTAACCTTTGCGAGGCGAAAACCTCAAGTCCGGCTGACTTGACCTACATCGCGCTTGTGAAATTTCTCCTGCACTGTATTGCTTCCAAGAACGCACGTCCGCCTGGGATTCCCCACACGCTATGCGCGTGCACAACAATTTCGATTTTAATTATTGCATTTATAGAGTTTTGCTTCCTAATATATAATAAGTTCTCGCTTGCTTCATACATATCTAATAATTTTTATCATATCAATTATTATTTCATTATAATCATCAGTATAATTTTAGCCTACTAATATACAAATAGGAATGTGTGAGTGTTGGTTTGTCCTTCAATCACTTAGTAAAGGAGCAACGAATCGACATGATTTTTTTCAACGTATTAATAGTTGAGGACCTGGAGAGTGACATGGGCTACTTTATCCCGTAAAAAGAATTAATGGAAAGCTAGTTAGTTAATTCTTCTAATGCAGATAAAACACTTTCAAGTGAGGTAATGACTTCTGAACTATGTAACAAGAGATATGTAAGTTCCAATTCATAAGTTCCTATTAAATAGTAACCTGATTATGACATGATTGGACTAACTAGTTGAATCGAGCAGATGGGTTTGGTTGACCGACACCTATTAAACGGCTGCAGCCAATAAAGGCCGGATGTGGACAATTTATTCTAATTGTAGGCGACTTGGAACTGACCACGTGGAAGTACTTTGTCAAGAAATTTTCTACAATTACATTGAGTGACGCTGGCGAAATATTTTAGCTATGGTCCGAAGTTCGAAACTCATATTTGCTCTAGATTCATTTGACGATCGAAAAGCGCTTTGTAAAAATATATGTAGGGGTTTGAATAAAAAACTTTAACTATTTTAATATTTTAAGGTACTATAACTAGAAAAAATAAATTTAAATAGAAATTTGGAAAAGTTCAGCAGACGATTTATGATTTAAAGTTGACAAAAATAATATTAATATCTACATATTAATTAAGTACATTTACATGAAATATGATAATTCAAAAAAATCATGATTGATTCAAAATAAGTTGTAGTCTATGTGAACAAATTAATTAGTAATAATATTAATTTGGAAGCAGTGATAGCCTAGTGGTTAGGACTGTGGTCTCCTATTCGGGGGGTCGCAGGTTCGATCCCGGGTACGCACCTCTGACTTTTCGGAGTCAAGTGCGTTTAAGTAATTAAATATCACTTGCTTCAACGGTGAAGGAAAACATCGTGAGGAAACCTGCACATCTGAAAGTTCTTCATAATGTTCTCGAAGGTGTGTGAAGTCCGCCAATTCGCATTGGGCCAGCGTGGTGGACTATGGCCTATAACCCTTCTCTGAGAGGAGACCTGCGCTCAGTAGTGAGCCGTTGATGGGTTGCAAATGATGATGATGAATATTAATTTTGCCATTTGCTGAATTTATTACAATAATTATTAAAATCCTGGAAGATAAAAATATTGTTTTCTCCGTTACCCGACGATGGTATAGTGTTCGAGACGAAGCGTTTGACCTTGTCAAGCATTCAAGCCTATTACATGCCTTTTGAGTATACGATTAATAAAAGTATGCCATCATAAGATTACCATAATTATTATGTAGTAAGTAAATAATCTTTATTGGTACGCGAGTTCTTAGAAATCTTCGTGAGTCATCGACGACTTAGCCAAGTCGGAAGTAGGTATTATGCGATATCTTTTGTGGATTTTAATTTAATAAAATTAATTCAATTCGGTAACTGTTTTTTTGTTTTTCGATGTTTTCGCTTTTGGGTAATATTGATATTGTCAAAATATGATTGTGAACTTTTCATTGTTGCACCCATAGATTTAGGGATTGGTAGAGTTAGTTGCTACTAGATATCGCCCTTCCTACAAACAATAGCTCCTTAAATGCGGCGACGTAATTCATATTTTTTTTGAAAACGTCAAACATTGTTGTCTTTACCAATCCTTTTATAGTTGCACCAATTGTAATTTCTAAACAGTACGTCGGCGACCGTCGAATTTGAGCTCATATGCCAAGTTATAGTGGCATCGTCATCATCCAATCACCGGCCCACTAACCTACCACTACCTAGTACCTACGGATCTCCTCTCGGATTGAGAAAAACAAACATGTGATTTAGCTTGTGATATTTAATTCCGAAAAGTTAGAGGTGTGTGCTTGAAAGAACTCCCGATCCTCGAAAAGGATGCCGAAGTCAAACTAGACTGTGTAGATTACAATTTACAATATCTTAATATTAACACTGTCTTGCATTATGTAGCTATTCGATAAGCAGCTAAGAAAACTACAGAATATATAAAACAGTAGTTTATTTGCTGGGAATGTTGGAATCCATGTAGATTCCAACATTCCCAACCGTAAAACTGGAAAGGGCCAGGGCGAAGCCGCAAACAATAAAATATTTAAATAGTGTCTCGAAAGTGGTAGCGGTGGAAGCACCATAAACTTTGTCTTCATTTAAGTAGTTGCACAAGTCGTAACAATAAAGGTCGGGATTGACTTCTTTATTGCCTCCGTCGAAGATAACTTGACCAATGTTATCCATTTTGGTCCATTACATAAAGTGTTGTCCATTGTCTCCCGTACAGATTTCTCTGTTTTCTTTACAAGTTACAGCCAGTAAGGCCCTTACAAATCTTAAGTGATTGTAGACCGCTAAAAGCTCTTTGTTATTATTAGAGAAATCACTTGGCGGGGTCCGTTGTCCGGCGGTGGTACCTACATAATTTCAATTTTGTTCAGCGAGTTTAATTATACTGCTTTTACTTCATGCTTTGTTAAGAGGAGTGTCTAGTGACGAAACGCGACGCGAGTAGGTATTTTCCAAAATGCTATCTGTTTCACAACGCTTCGCTGCCCGACCCGCATCGTGCGATAGAGAGAGTTGCAAGTCCAGGAGTTATTTGCCTAAATTTTATTCTTGAAATATTGTTTCGGGTCATAACGTTTTTACCCCCCTAAACGTTTACAAAATTAGACAATTTTGGTCTCATTAGATTCAGTACACCTTAATCTAGGCTCGTACGTTTCATTTTTTTAGTATTTAAGTTTAGTTAAATTAAAAAAAATAAAATTAGTCGAGGTAGTTTTTTAGTCAAAAATATGGATATTTAGTCACTAATAACTTTTAACATAAGCAATATTTCTTTAAAATTAAAACGTACGGGCATAGTTTTTCATTGTATCTGCAACATTTCAAAAAATTATGAACATTGGACAACATTTACGGGTAGCAAAACGTTATCGCTTTTTGAAGCTTTTTGTATGAAAATTTTCAACTAGACAATCCTCTTAATACTAGGTATAAGACGGCCTCAATGAAGAAAGGATTAATTATTTAATTTTAATTACTTCTTAAAAACGTCTGTTATTTTCCACTCATTATACTTTATTTGGTGTGAAATAAACTACTGGTATTTTAATTTATTAATTAACTCAAGTTAGTTAGTTTAACTCTAGTTGCGATACTGAAGTGGAAATGGGCGGGGCACATAGTTCGAAGAGCTGATGGTCGTTGGGGTCCCAAGGTGCTGGAGTGGCGACCCCGCACCGGGAAGCGCAGTGTTGGCAGACCCCCCACCAGGTGGACCGACGACATCAAACGAGTCGCAGGGAGCCGCTGGATTCAGGCGGCGCAAGACCGAGGCCTGTGGAAGTCCATGCAAGAGACCTTTGTCCAGCAGTGGGCGTCTATCGGTTGATAAAGAAGAAGAAGAAGAATTAACTCAAGAGTTAGAGCGATGCCACACGGCGCGTTGACGCGTCGCTTTTCGCTTATGCGGCGCCGCTGCGGTGAATGCGTCCGTAGTCCGTACCGCTTGGCTGTGAGTGTGACACGCAGAACGCGGAGGATCTAATGCGTTCTGCCTGTCACAGCCAAACGAAACGGTGCGAATACGATGTAAACGCGTACGCACGACTCCGCACCAAGCCGTATGGCATACATTCCTACAAAACCATACGTTGCGACAGAATACTTTTTCTTGCATTAAAGATGTATCGGTCTCACTCTTAAATATTCATGTTCCATAAAAGCTCGACAGGCGTTTGGAAATTATTTATTGTAGGTAACAGAAAAATCATAGTAATTAGTCTCAGTAAGAGTAGAGTTCAATAGTTTGTTAATCGTCTCATTAGTCGTTTGAAACAGGAGCGGCCTCTATATAGCCCTTTTAACATTTAAAAGTATTGTCTGAACAAATGGGAAATTATTTACGGTCATAACTTAACTCTCACGGTTTGTCAGGCTTTGTTGGCTGCCAGTGTAGGATTGCAGTGATTTTTTTAGGTTTGACCTTTGCCTCTGGAGCGCATTCTTGATCAAGAACGTATTGCGTCGTTGTCAGTTATAATTTTTGTGTTAGTGTAAATAAATTAATTGACCTCAAAATTTCGTAGAAATATTTCTTGTGCATCCATATTCTATACATCTGATACTGAAGGCAGCCTAAAATGTCTTAAAAGATTAAGACATGTCGGTCTATGGCTGCCAGGTCAACTATTAAACAACCCACGTCGATTTGTCATGTCAAACTGTCTTTACATTTGTCCATTTTATCTTCACATTTAAAAGTGATAAAAAAAATCGTCTGACTCGTCAAAATTAATCTGTCTTCAAAAGTTGTAACTTGTAAGTCTGCCTTTGGATTAACATTAGCCTTGTGGAGTTTTGTAAAATCTGTTTTTCTGGGATAAAAAGTATCCTTTGTTGCTACTTTGCTGCGTGATTGATGAAGGACACACTGATAAACAAACATGGATATTATTGTGCCTTATAAGACTAACTTAATAAGTTTTCTACAAGTGTCTACATTGTTAATATTAATATTAATAAACTTAACTTTTAAGTATCGCTTTTATCCTTAATTATTAATATTATTGTCTGCGTAAGAATGTTTCTACGATATAAAAAATGTTCTCACACAGACGTTTATGTACAGATCACGATATAAGTTATCCGTTCATATTATTATTAGTCACTTTACGGTGTGTATTTAATATAATAGTGGTATTATTTAATAATACAAACAAAACACTTAGAGATTAAAATATGATAAAGCATTTCTGGAATTTTGCATTCATATAACAAAGACTGAACATTAAAATCATTTTACGTTCCGAAGGTTAATTCGTATTTGATTGATACTCCCGGGTTAGTGTATTTTAGTCACGCCTGTTTCCCAGCGGTCAAACAGACGCAGTTAGAATTTAAAATGCCCATACAATACTACGATATTTGACTTATGGTTCAGTTCCATGAATACTTTGTCCATTGCTAATTTTTATCTTCTATTGTCTGGCTCGAGTGTCGGCGCTTTCGGCTCTATTGTACTTTCTCTTTTTTAAACATCACAATAAAGATGTCACGGGAAACTACCGCAAATATTTGTAAAGTTGTCAGGCTTTAACGGGATGCCATAGAATTTTTAACAATTGCGTCCCAAGATTTCGGTAGGTCCGTTAAATGTAAGCGGTGTAAGCGGTGACCGATTGGGGGTCGAGACTGCCCAGTGACTCACGGAGCTGGCATGTAAGGCATTTGCCGGACATACAAAACATGCCGCCGACCACTACTGATGTTTCGACATTAATTATAAAACTTACCTACGATTTTTGGAAAGTTGTCAAAAAAGTCGTTTTTTTTTGTTACAACAAAAGGATTCCTCGTAACGGGTCGCGCTCGCGAGCTCAGTTTTCTTTGTTGCACAAAGCAATAACAATTACGTCACAAATAATAAGCATGTTCATGTACCGATATTTACAACAGCTGCTAAGTCCTTGTTCCGATTATGGTCATGAATCGTGCTTACGGCTACGCAGATTACTGACATTTTCCACGTTTCCGTCTTGACTGCCTTATTAAAGGATGTCATACTTACTGCGAGCGCACGTGCGTTTGATTATAATTATTGTTATAAAGTTCTATGCTATATTGTATTTGGCCTTAATAGAATTCTACGTAGGCCTCATAAGGTGCACAATGGAATATTGCTATAATGTGCTAGAAAGACAAAAATGCTATTACGCACGCATGTTATGTGTGTACGTTCTTAGGGCTACTCATACTTTACATTCTTCCTTTACTGCGCAAGTAAACCTGCTGTCAGTCTTGTAACAATGGGCTATAGGAATAATGGATTATTGAAATACAAATTAAAATGCTGCGTTTTACTACGTATAAAATTGTATAAACAAAATCCTATCTACGTTTTACTTTTCAAACGTGTTTTATCTAAGATAAAAAAACATACCTTATAATTGAAAGTTTTGTCGTACCTACATACCTAGTTCCTTTTAATCCTCAGAGTTTAAATAGGAATAGTTCCGTGATCTATTTTGTTATCAAATACAAATCAGATTCCATCGGAATTTGTATTGAATAAAGATCGCTCCCGTCTACAATAAAATTTGTGATAGATGGCACAATAAGCGTACTTCCAATACCAACGCCATTATTTAATGAACCCTCGTCAGATGAAAAGGTCAAATTATTTGAAAAGATTAATCTCGTAAATTATGTGGGCCTAATGCGTCTCGCCAGATTTCTCGGCTGACGGACTGCTTTGTATGACATTGGTCTCATGTATCACAAAAGGTACGTTATTATAAGTTTTTTGTGTCCGACCCAGAAATCTGTCTTGCATTACATTTTAAATGTTGTGATGCTTCTTGATTGGATCATTGTGGGTAGCGCTATAACGTTTGCCTTGATCGAGCCTTGCATTAAATGACTTCAAAGGCATGTATAACAAATTGTCGGGTTCGCATAATTTGCGCGGATGTACCAGTTTGAGAGTAATGCACTCGTAAAGGTTTACGAGTGTGGCTGCGTTTCAACGTCAATGTTATTTAAATCATTTTTAGGGTTCCGTACCCAAAGGGTACCAACGGGACCCTATTACTAAGCCTACGCTGTCCGTCCGTCCGTCCGTCTGTCAGCGGGCTGTATCTCGTAAACCGTAATAGATAGACAGATGAAATTTTCACATATTATGTATTTCTATTGCCGCTATAACAACAAATAATAAAAATTAAATTAAATCAAAAAAAATAAATTAAAATATTTCCGTGGGTACATGGAAATATTTTTATTTAATTTTTTTTTAACGGAACCCTAAAAGAGCGATGCCCGACTCGCACTTGGCCGATTTTTTTTAAGATTCCCCTCCACCATCCCGAATGAGTTTACATCGAGGGTTTTATTGACAAACGATAATTCAAACTTTACAACACTCCGTTGAATTCGTACGAATATTATAATATTATCTTCGGCGCAGTTTAAATTAATGTGTTTTGTTCAGTATTATTTAAAAGAATTCGTCGCGAATCGGTCAGTTCCAAGGTCGTTTTAGTCTTAACACGTTTATTTAGCATCAGATATGCATATAGACCATCCGTAATAGGTACATAATATACTATAGGTACTAGCTTTTGCCCCCGCGACTTCTTCCGCGTGGAATTAGGCTTTGGATTGGAATTTTCAAAAACAGTGAAACACGGTCTTCTTTATTTTTCATTTAAAGGCAAAATACCAAGTTTCATGGATATAACTTGAAAAATTACAGACTTTCGTTCAAAATTCATCCCCTGTTTATTCCCCTTTGGGGGTGGAATTTTTTAAAATTGTGAAAAGCGTATTTCTTCATTTTTAATTGAAAGCCCAAATACCAAGTCTCATAGATATATAACTTGACAGATGACGAACTTTCATACAAACTTTCATCGCCTATTAAACCCCCTTGGGGGTGGAATTTCAAGAAATGATTTTTTAGTGGGCGCCTTTATCATAAAAGGAACCTACTGTCAAAATTTCAAGTTCCTTACTCCTATGGTTTAGGCTGTGCGTTGATAGATCAGTCAGTCAGTCAATCAGTCGGTCAGTCAGGAGTCAGGACAAGTCTTTTTATAATTTAGATTTAGAGTGAGATTAATGACTTAAGAACTGATATTAAATATGAGACGCCTGGTAGTATTTGCTGCAATTCCTCGTAACCAATTTCGCGTTTAGCTACTCCTACGCAGATATGTAGGTATAATTTTTATAAGATTGCGAAAGGTCAGACGACTCAAGTTATTTTGATCTTGATTGCAGTTCATTTCAATTTTACTTGTATCCTTTCTTGACATTTCAACTTGCTAAATATAATTTTTGTTATAGTTTGCAAATAAATTGCATAACTAAGTTATATTTTTCACATTTATAACTGTTTCTAAGTGTGTGTTTTTGTTTATATTGCTTCAGTCTACTGACTTATTTCGGTTGGAACATTACTCAAGTTTTTTTACTATGTTATTATGACGATCTCGTCACGCTGCACTGAACACTTAATTTAATTCTATCCTCAGTGTATCTCTGTCTGTTTCCCATTTGCGGTCGATCGGTCCGTATGGATGCAGTATATCTATTTATAAATAAAATTGTAGGACATTTAAGGACCAATTGATGCTGGTAGAAGGTCTTCTTTGAATAGGAAAACAATTTTCAAGTTTTAGTTCTGAGTATTCGTAGCGAGGTCCTTATCACTAACATAATATTGTGTTTGATTTACCTGGTCCATATTTTGAGCTCCTAACCACAAACTTCTAGAGTTGTTTATTGCCATACTTCACTTTGTGGTCACTTATCCTATCATTCTGAGGTTTTACTGTTTCGTGTAAACATAAGATTTCAACACCTAAGGTGGTCAATGTTGGCGGCTGCTCGCGCTCAACATGTCTGCACTAATTTAATTATTCCGTTTACGCAGTGAACGGATAGCGTTGCATACTGAATTTCTGTTCGCCCGACGTAGTTCGGCCCAATTAGGAGGACACTAAAAAGGTTCTGCGTTTGTTTGCGCTTCATTGTTCTCATCGGTATCTGGGCTGGCGGCGAGGTTTCGCAATCGCCGCTGTTTCCTCGTCTTTTTAGGGAGTCGAAAGTTGTCGATTCTGCAGCGAGGCGCCTCGCGATGCAGTTGTGAAACTGTGCGTGGGTGCGGTGCATATTGCGTCGTGCGGGGGCCCGTCTGGCGGCGGTGGTGCTAGGGGCGGCCGCGGCCGGTGGTGTGCAGCGACGGCGCCGAGTGGGGCGTAGGCGTCGCCGGGGGGCGTCGCGCCAGGCTTATCAGACGGCGGCGGGGCCGGCGCGCGAGCCTCACTGCACGCTCCACCGCTGACCGCGCTCCTCGTGTCAAACACGCTCACTGCCACCGGTTTTAGATAACAAAAACCTTTGTCCAGTCGAAGCATAATATTTACAATCCGCGTCCTCTGCGCCGCGCACTTTCCGTGGGGGTTTTCCGACGCCGACCGACATCTGTCAGTGGTTTGTTTTCGTTGCGCGCACGCGTATCGCGCCCGTTCCGACGAGTTGCTACAAGTTTTGGAGATACCACGAGGAAAATTGGAGTAGTTAATAGTTGTTTGTGAAGTGTGTTACTTGGATTGCAAATTGCTGCTGCTGGAATTTGGTGAGTGGGTTTGTGTCGACATGTACATAATTGTTTGTAATAACATGTCAAGTGGTGTCATTAAAGTTCATTAAACCTAGTAGGTATACAGATTTAAGGCCTTAAATTCGCGACCGCAGTTTTGTCATTACAACAGATTGCATCATGGCCTGACATCTAACACTTATGGCACGATGCGATTGGGTCTTCGACGAAAACTTCTATGTATTTTTTTTTATTCGGAATGCGATGTTCTTTTCCTTTTGTGTGATCTGTTGTGAGAGCACGGAGGAGTGCGGGCGGGCGACGCGCGGGCGCATGTGACGCCGCGACGCCGCGCGCCCCGTGTCATCGCTCGCGGTCAGTTGAACGAACCCTCGGCGACGTCAACCTTGCCATAATCGCGATTATTTGCATCACCATTGTGCCAACTGAGGCCTGTGAGCCTCAATTGGCTCTCTAAGTAGACGGATGAGCACCTTGTTTCTAACATCAATATAGCCACGCTGCAAGCTCAACATAAGGTAGAGACTACAGGTGCCGCTCTAGACTAATTAGGTGCTGCTTTATTTTTCGCGGTCATTTGAGTGAACCACCATTCAACGTCTTTGATGTACCTTATAGCAATTATTTGCATCATTAGGCTTCAATGATCTCCCTAATTTAAATGGATGAGCACCTTGTACTTATCATGAGAAGATCGCATGATGCAGGTTTTACTTTGAAAAAAAGAGTGGAAGCTAATTTTTTTGCGAACCCCAGTCAATCTAGCCAGTCGCGATTATTGCAGCACCATTGTACATCTCTCAGTAGACAGATGAGTGAGAACCTTATTATTAAGATCAATAACCGTAGTATCAACATTACAAGGGCAACATTAAAATGCTTTGATTTTCAGTCATTTGAACCGCAAACGAAATATTCAACCTTCACACTAACACTATTTTCCCAACTAGGTAGATAGGTATCTCTGTAATTAGACAACTACATGTGCCCTAATCACTAGCTTAGATGGAAAGTCCATAATAGGCCCAGGCTAAAGGTGCAGCTTTGAATAAAATTATTCCTTTTCATATTTTATTTTAATGATATTTTCCTTAACAAACAACGTTGCGTTATTGAGGAAATTATAATGTGGTCTTGTACTAAACCTGAGGGTATAACCGTACCCATAAGTACTCATACCGCTTAATGTTTGTTATTTGTTTTTGAATGGAACTCATAACCACGTAAGAAATAGACAACTGTTTCACCACCTTCAAGTGAACTTTAACTGACAAAATATAAATTTGACGTTTTGACAAATTGCCCATACAAAAACTGTCAAAACGTCATCTTTATTTGTCGCTTAAAGTTTACTTGAAGGCGGTGAAACAGGCCCAAAAAGAAGGTACTTATGTTGGCACAAGACTTGGCTCCTATCATAATTTCCGGAAAGTCGCACTTATCAATCACTATCAGCTGTAAGAGACTTCATTTCGACACCTGCAAGGAAAAACATCGTAACTTACTTTTATGCGACTGCCTGAAAAAAAGGGAGTATTTAGCGATTTTGAATTAAAATCATATTATGTAAATAAAAGATTCTCTTTTTGCGTTCACAGAAAATTGAGATACGAATTACGATGTTTTTCCTTGCAGGGTGTCGATTTATACTCACATAGGTAGGTACCTATACGCCCAAACATTGTATCTTATCTAGGTATTTGTTACCAGATTTCCTTTTTAGGTAGGGCTGCAATTTAATCTTCAAGTCTACAATAACAGCTATAAGTTAGTAGATAATGTCTTGATAATAAACATCGATAAAAATATTCCAATGAAAGCAATTAACTAATGAGTGAGTTCAGTAATTCCCTTTTCTTTCTGAATTGAATCTACTGCTTACTTGGTGCTAATCAAAATATTTCTGGAAAACCAGAAGTACCTATTTTGACCAATACCAATACTTTTCTATGTTCCAATGGCTTAGAAAAAAATATCTATAATAGTTACTTTAAAATCCCAATTTGCTGCCTAGCCTGTTTCTATAATAATTTTAATCTACATACCTAGTAGCAGTTGGTACCTCCAACTGTTTTCTTCGTTACTTCTATAAATCATGCTTGAATAAAATTTAATTAAATAAAAAAAGTTAGTATGTAATATGTATTAAGTAACTTATTTTAGTAATTTGTCCAAAAGCTCTTCTAATCGCGCCTCACATATTATTATAACTTCCGTTGTTTGCTTCTATGAATTATTATCGGTGTCGGTCCACTAGCCACCTGTGCGACCGACGACATCAGACGATTCGCAGGGAGCAGCTGGATACAGCCAGCGCTAGACCGAGGCATGTGGGAGTCAAGAGACCTATTGTCAGTCAGCATTGGACGTCTATCGGTTGATAAAGAAGAAGAATTATATCGGTGGTTGCATCCGTTTAAATAAGAATGTGCATAGATATAATCAGCTTTTAAAATACTTGTGACGTAGGTACCTCACGCTAGTTAATATCGATTGATAAACAACTATTATTAGATAAGATAACAAGTTACATACTTAGGTGGGTCTCGTATTAAAAACAATGGACTTTGAGTATGCTCTTGCTATATAGTACAGAATGATAACGACAAGGACTTTAAAATTCCGGGTTGTAGAACTTGAATAGAACAAGTAACAAGTTTCACAATATTATGTCTATATGTATAATAGTATATAATATACCTCTTCCTGATAGAGGAAGAGATGCTAAAAATGTTGGGTTATTTCTAAATACATAATAGGGACATTATGTAATGTATGTATAATAGTCTATAATATTTTTTTTTAAAACCTACTTCAACTCAAACGCCCGCGCCACTACAAAGTGTAATATAATTTATTGTTGATTTTTTAAAAATCGCTCAACCGATTTCGATCAAATTTAAATGGGACGACCTGGGAAGTATACCCTTTGAAACAAAAAAGAATTTTCCAAATCGGTTCTCGGTCTTCGAGTACCTAATCGGTGAACATACAGGACAAATGATTCCTTTTTTTAAAAGACGGTTATAAAGAATAAATTATATACACTTAGGTATACCTAAAAAAAAATTGAAAAATTTCCAACTTCACACGCCTTTGAGAACATTATGGAGAACTCTCAGGTATTCGGTTTTCCTCAATACGTGTTTTCCTTCACCGTTTAAAATCAAATTGTCAGAGATTTTAACTGATGGCAAGCTGATGGCACTAAGAATTCTTTTCATTGCTAAAATTTCTGTCGTGGAAATCAAATGCTTTCTCTAATTTTTTCTATTAGGCTTTAAGAACATTTGCTGATCTATTTAGCTCATTTCCATCTCTGTTCCTTCTATTTGATTAATAGAAAATGTAACAGGTTCTTAGCCTATAATGTTTATCAGTTGCTAGCCCTAGATCTAAATCAATACGTCTCTGAAACATGCTCGTTGTTTCGCCCCAACAGGATTGTAGTTAGGGCTTGCAAATATTCGAAAATTTTGGTATTCGAATATTCGACTTTTTTTCGGGTATTATTCGAATTATTCGAATAATATTCGAATAATTAAAAAAAAACAAAAGATGTTATAATAATCATGTTTTTAACTGCCAATCTCTTACTTTGATTCTAATATCTTTGAACCAAAACAAAATATTACTTAAAAATTAAAGAACTGTTTGGAATTTGACTGTTATGGCACTAATTCAGTCCTCCAAAAAATATAAAAAGTTGTTGTTTAACAAGACAAACACAATATAATACAGTCTTATAAACCGAGGTATGAGTATGAATATTGTAATAATATTTATATATCAATAAAATCAAATAATCAATTACAAAAACAACAACTTGCTTAAAATCTTTTATCATGTAACTAGAAATAAAGTACTAAATTCTAAACATTATTTTTGGTTCTTCGTACTACTTACTTCGTATTACTAACTTACAAATCTTAAAAGATTTAAAAGAGAGATTTTCAACGTCGGTAGAATACAAATAGGTAATAATTCAGTATTAGAAATTATGAATTTGGACCTACCTAGCTGGACTATGTGTCCCAGGTATATTATTTACTCGTGCACAATGTCAAGTGCAATATTCTTAACGAGGGTGGAGTGGAGCATGAGCATTGGACATGATTTTCATCTTGCTCATGGTCATCTTTAGGCCCAACGCTGAGAAACCGTGCTGAGATCGTTGAGCACTGTATTGAGGTCGCTCAGAGTCTCTGCCATAACGACTATGTCATTGGCAAATTGCAAGTGAGTGATGTACTCACTGTTTATGTTGTTGCCAAGTCCGTTCCAATCCAGAAGCTTAAAGACGTCCTCCAATGCAGCAGTAAATAGCTTTGGGGAGATTGCGTCTCCCTGTCACACTCCACGCTGCAAGTGGATTGACCTCGTAGTCTGGTCCTGTATACGTACTGACATAGTGGCGTTTTCATACAAGCACTTCAACACTTGGATATACCGGTAGTCAATCCGGCATCTCTGCAGCGACCTCAATAAGGCCCAAGTTTCTATCAAATCGCAGGCTTTCTCATAGTCCTCAGACGCTAAGCAAAGTGGCCGTTAATGCTCTTCCATCTTTTGTATAGCCTGCCGCAGCGTATGAATGTGATCTATGGTGCCCCAGCCTTTTCGGAATCCGGCTTGTTCGGGAGGCTGGAAGTAGTCGATCCTACGAACGAGACGATTCGTAGTGACTCTCGAGAACAACTTATAAACATGACTCAGCAGCTAGATGGGTCTATAATAATTCTTCAACAAGTTATTATCACCCTTTTTGAAGAACAGAACCACCACGCTCCTGTGCCATGCTTTCGGCGGATGCAGCGGCGTGATGACGGAATTGAACAATCGCTGAAAGATCTAAACTACCGGTTTTCCACCCGCTTTCAAGAGTTCTGCAGTGACTCCATTATCACCAGTCGCCTTGGTGTTCTTGAACTGCTTGAGCCATACTAATCTCGTATAGGCTGACGTCCGGGATAACAGGAGAAAGAGATCAACAGCCGAATCCAACTCAGCTGGGCAGCATTTGGGAATCTCCGAGATGTCTTCTCGTCCAAAATCCCTCAGCGCCTAAGACGAAAGTCTTCTAAGTCACTAAAAGAACAGTGTGCCAGGGATCCGAGAATTGGTCGCTAACTGTGGGCCTCATAAGAAGGCTCAGGGTCACTCAGTGGGCTCCGAGCTAAGCTCGGAGTATCCCTGCGAGATCAAATCAGAAATGAGGAGATCCGTAGGAGAACCAAAGTCACCGACATAGCTCAGCGAGTCGTGAAACTGAAGTGGAAATGGCCGCGGCACATAGTTCGAAGAGCTGATGGTCGCTGGGGTCCCAAGGTGCTGGAGTGGCGACTCCGCAACGGGAAGCGCAGTGTTGGCAGACCTCCCACTGGGTGGACTGACGACATCAAACGAGTTGCAGGGAGCCACTGGATTCAGGCGGCGCAAGACCAAGATCTGTGGAGGTCCATGCAAGAGACCTTTGCCCAGCAGTGGTCATCTATCGGTTGACAAAGAAGAAGAAATTATGAGATCAGAATCAGATCAATGTTACATTGCACAAAAATAAAATGCATTTTAGTCTAATCATCTTACTTTGGCTTATTCTTACACTTACACGTACAACTTAAGAACCTTCAAGGCAAGAGTGAATAGGTATCTTCTAGGCAAGCGCGTTCCAACCTAGACCTCATCACTGCTTTCTTCTAAGCATAATTATTGTCTTCTACTTCTAAGCATAATGTTGCGCGCGGAGTTTAAAATTCATATTTTGTGCATGTCGCAGGCATTTTGTGTGATTCCGCCGTTTACATACGGCGTCGTCAGTTTAGAAACGCTCGCTGTTATGTAATATGCCAAAGGCAAAATGACAACTCGTTCAATTGTTTTAATTTCACTGTAGTTTTAGATGTAGTTATTGCGAATCTACGCAATTCCCAAGCACCAGGGCCACGAATCTGCCTCTAAAGTTAGGTTAGGTTGGGGTTCGACATGAACAGTCAGGTGTCCGCTTAGGTTCCATTTGGCCAATATACCTTTTTTTTTACGTGGGGAAATTAATCATGGATACCACCGCCCCCGGGGTTACGCGACAGTTATGTCGGACTCTAACCGACTAAAACCCCACGGTGTTCCTTCTCATCGCCTGGTGACTGGGCAACGGGACCGTAATCACGTTCACGCAACCCAGCCAGCGGCGCCTGCAGAGACAGAACCTCCTCTCAAACACAGAGTTCTTCACTCATCACTCTATCTGAGGCACACAAGGAACAAAGTGTGTCTCCCAGCCCGAGGACCTAACTCCCTCAGGAGACGGACTCCCCATATCCATCGCCTGGAGGCGATGAATTTCACTGTAGTTTTAGATGTAGTTATTGCGAATCTACGCAATTCCCAAGCACCAGGGCCACGAATCTGCCTCTTAAGTTAGGTTAGGTTGGGGTTCGACATGAACAGTCAGGTGCCCTTAGGTTCCATTTGGCCAATATACTTAAGTGTTCACCAGACTCTTCACACACACCTGACTGTTCACACTACCACCCGACTGTTCATGTATAACCCTAACCTAACTTTAGATTTTGGCGAACATAGTACTTGTTAGGCATAAGAAACAGAACTAAATACTTCAATTTGCCGCGGCATTACATAACAGCGAGCGTTTCTAAACTGACGACGCCGTATGTAAACGGCGGAATCACACAAAATGCCTGCGACATGCACATCAATATTCAGAGTTTGGCTTTCGGAAAATTGGTCGAATATTCGAATATAGCAGATTTAATATTCGAATATTCGGACAAGAATTATTATTCGAATAATTCGAATATTCGAATATTCGAATGCAAGCCCTAATTGTAGTGTTGTACTTTCATCGTAAATTAGACACCGATATCTATCATTATCGGGTTTCTTGATAACTTACCAACACTAAGGGCCACTTACATATTAAAGAACTTCATGAAAGACGTCACGTCAGTACCAATCTTTTACGATTAGGAATCCCTCTCGAAAACTGATGGTTTTTAGGGTTCCGTAGTAATTTAAGTTTCGATATAGTCAGGGTGTGTTTTTAAATTTTTCTTTGAATTACATATTAAATTGCATGACGTTAGCTTATGAGAGTTATCCCTGAAAACTTAAAGGAGTAATGAAATTGTACCAACTCAGAAATTACTGAAGTTTCAGACTTAGTACTTACCTACCAATAATATAATTTGATAACTGCCTGAAAAACCTTAAACATCACATAGGTACGAGTACAAGTATGGGGTAAGTGAAAAAAATCATTAAATTTTAAGTTCTTTAAACCGTTTTTGCAAAATGGAAAAATGTGTAGTAAATTAGTATATTAAATATTTTTATCCTCCATGCCAAATATACATGCTGATTTTTTAAGTATGTAATTTAAAAGATAATAAATAGGCACATTTAAGGATTGCCCCTTTTATTAACTTTTGCGCCTCTTCATTCTCTCTTTAAAAGTTTCTGTAAGTATAAAGCTTTTATACAAAGTTTTTTGAGACACAATTCTGTATGCGGGCGTATTGTGCGTGCATTAAACATGTTCCAAGTTATTATTGTTAACGTTTTGCCTTGACGACGCTATAAAGGGGATCTTTTTAATTTTTATAGGCTGTCATAATTTAAGAAGGGTGATGGAGCTATATTTAGTCTATAGTTTTATTGAGTAAACATACATCATTTTAAAATTATTAGGTATGTACGTACATTACATATGTATGTTTACTTAATATTATTTGAACCCAAACTATAAGTTTTTCCTTATATGGTTTGCTCGGCCATAGATGTCATTGAACGTATTTTGTAGGGGATAAAAATATAGTATCACAAATTCAATATGTAGGTAGGAGTGGATAGATAAACAAAGATAATTTAAATTAATTGGACTAGTCAATCCTTTTCCGTAGAGAATATTGTGAGCAGGATGACAAATAAGCTTCCATCTAATATTCTAGTATAGGAAGATAATTTGCGAAGTCAATGATCTGAATGCATATGATATGCTAGATGAAGTTTTTGAGATTTGCTGTGTGAACAAAAAGACAGCATAAGTCTAATAAGCCTTTTCTTGTCAGTATTTGGGAGCAGTTAGTATTGTATGCGATTTTATTCGTATGGAATCTGTTCTGTATTTATCGATAAAATATACCTACTAATATAATTTATATTGTAATTATATTATTATAACAATAATATTATTGCAGTAGTAAAATTACCCAACAAGCAAAGTAATCCCAGAAGCATATGTTTTAGGAGTGTATACTCCTTTAAGTGCCTCGAAAGTTGCTGTTTAGACTATAATCACAATCACCCTTATATTGAACCTTATAAGTGCTTATAAGACCACGTTTACTACTTACTATAAGCTCTGCTCTCCTGTAAAAGCTATGTACAAGGGTAAACAGACTGAAGAATAATTATTCTAGTTAGTTACACTTATAAGTGCTTGTAAGATCATGCTCATAGGCGATTATAAACCCATGTCTCTTATAAAAGCTACTTATAAGAGTAAATATACTCAAGACTACTTGATACTATTTACACTTATTACTTGGTTTTATAAGTACTAATAAGTTTATATTTAATTCCATTATAAGTACATGGGTTTCAAAATAGATTTCGCAAGAGTAAAGTGACACTATATAGATACAAGCCTATAACTGCATTCATTGAGATCGTTTTTTCCTATTAACATCCAAATAATCCTATTAAAACTTTTGTCAAATACCTAATAAGGTTACTTGCCCTTGAAGAAGGTGTTATAAACCAAAATATATTTATTATGATTCTACAAATGCTTTTATTATCTTAATACCAACCATTTGACCTTTTGTTTTTATAATAGTGAATTTACATTATAAAATGGATTTAAATAAGTGGAAGAGGTTTAAAAAGAGTGGTGGCTATAAAAGAAAAGTTCGCAAAACTTACCAAGAAATGGTAAAAGGTTTAAGTTATAATTTTGAAGCAGCCAAAGACTGTGTTGAAAGAAGTGGTGAGGGTTCCGTACAAATAAATAGTACACCAATGGACTACGAAACGAACTCCGAAAAAAGCATTTACGAAAAATCATCAAGTGAGGTTGAAAGTGATGTTGGAGACCTATCTTCAGATTACGACAAAAATAATGAATTGCGTAAAGATATAAAAAAATGGGCATTACAATTCAATATACCACATACGGCATTAAATTTATTATTGGAAATTTTAAATAAAAGAATAAAAAATGCTCTACCCAAAGATGCGCGTACACTTCTTGATTCGAATAAAGAAAAACTGCATGTTAGTTTTTCAGCTCCAGGTCAATATTGGCATAACGGTCTGATTAAAAATTTAAATTGTATTTTTGAACGTGTTCCCTGTCCGTCTGATGAAATTACTTTGAATATAAATATCGATGGGTTACCAGTATTCAAAAGTTCCAGATATCAATTTTGGCCAATATTATGCAATATTTTTGAAATACCTTTAGCCCCTTTGGAATCGGTAAGTATATATTATTATTATTTATATTTATTTTTATTATTTTACTTTTACGTGTCTCTTATTAAGTAACAATATAGACAATAAAGATCCACAGGGTGCATTAGGACAGCGGTAGCAATATATTTGGACAATTAATGGACATTTCATTTTAGTTCAGTCCGCAACTTTAACCGTTGGGATATTGAGGCTTAAAAATTTATATTTTCAAAATATTGAGTTTGTAAATTTATAGGAACATTGAGTGTGGACCTACTTTTTAACAGGAATCTATGCTGGTGATGGGAAACCATCAGATATGGAGGCTTTTTTAGGACCTCTTGTGACAGAAATTAAACAGCTAGAAGACGGACTAACAATCGCAACGAAATCAAAAACAGAAATGTTGTTGCGCGTTAAAATCAGGGCTTTTATTTGTGACTCACCAGCAAGAGCAATGATTAAAGGTGGGTAACTTATGTATATCAAATCTCTATTTAAAATTTATCTCTACATAAACATTATCGTATACAACTATGTCAGCCACTTTAGAAACCGCATAGTTTGGATCTGTTAAAATTAATATAGATCGTGCATAAAACTTTAGGTAGACTTCGTTTGGGACATTACCCATCAAATAAGTTCACCTACCGTATTATTAAAAGGAACTTCGTTCCAACCGAGTGTTCCACGATGCTCACGCGTTTTTTTAATACAATAATTGATGCATCTGTACATAATCCATGATGTTTCACAGTTAAAGTACAAAAGTTAATGAAAAAAATCTGTTGCAGGTGTATCCAACTTTAATAGTAAACATGGATGTTTAAAGTGTACAGTAGTTGGGGAATATTCACACATATCAAATACTGTGACATTTACCGAGATTAACTGCCCTAAACGAAATAACGATGACTTTCGTTCTAAGAAATATGGACAACATCACAAATACGATTCACCTTTATTAAAATTAAATATTGATATGATAGAAGACTTTCCCGTATCAGATTCACTGCATTTAATTGATCTTGGTTTAATGAAGAAGCTGTTAATGGGTTGGAGGGATGGAAAATTTGGTAAATATCTTACAAAATGGAGTATTCGAGATATCGAGGAAGTTAACAAATTTTTGTCAAAATGCAAAATGCCTCAAGAGATACATAGATCAGTTAGATCGCTCGATGTCTTAGCACACTGGAAGGGTTCTGAGTATCGTTCTTTTTTGTATTATCTCAGCTTTATAATATTAAAAGAATATTTAAGAACTGAACCTTATAATCATTTCATGCACTTGTATTGCGCCATCACAATTTGCTCGAATGAGAAATATTTTCAATTCCTTCGAATCGCTGAAGAAATGTTAACATACTTTGTTCAAAAATTTCAAATTATATATGGAAAAGATTATGTAACAAGTAATATACACAACCTCTTGCATTTAGTTGACGAAGTAAGGAAATATGGAATTCTTCAAAATTTCAATGCATACCCCTTTGAAAATAAACTTTACTCCATTAAAAATATGGTAAGACAAGGGAATAAAGCTCTTCATCAAGTTGCTAAAAGAATCAATGAAAAAGCCTTAGTTGAGATAGAAAATTTGATGGAAAATAAGACGAACTATCCAATATTAAAGAAAAATAAGTATGGAAAGCCTGGAAAAATTTTGCATTTAGAGACGTATATATTGTCTCCGAAGAAGCAGGACAAATGGTTTCTCACTAAGGAAAATAATGTGGTCGAGTTAATTTCAGTTTCTTTCGCAGGTAATGAAAAAGACATAGTAATACACGGCTATCAAATAATAAATACTGAAGATGCATTTGAGGAACCATTAAAGTCTTCATTTTTAAATATTTATAAATGTGATTGCAGAGAACTTAAAAAGTCAGAGAATGTCTATAAAATTACAAATATAAAGTGCAAGCTTGTCAGTATCCAGTTTAAAACAAATTTATTTTTTATATCATTATTGCATACTTTGTAAATAGGGCTTTAGACATACTAAATAAAAGCAAAAGATTAAAATTTTGTATTTTTTTTATTATAAATCAAAGAATCAATAAGAGATTGTAGTTCTAACTTAAGGTTGATTACACAGGTCTGCCCGCGAAATTCAAATTTAATTAGGTTTTTTGCAATTTGTAAATTAATACAACAAAGTAGGCTTATGGAATTCTAATTGCGCCAGTGGTAGTATCATCTTCTAAAGTGGTAGTTTACTTAAAAGTGTCCAGTTTAAGAAATTAGTCAGAATATCGAGTTGGACGTGAGTCTACTCACAAATTAGTCGATATTCTGACTAATTTCTTAAACTGGACACTTTCAAGTAACTATTTTTATATAAACCTGTGAAGATGATACTACTACTAGCGCAATTAGAATGCCATAGGCCTACTTTGTCGTATTAGTTCACAAATTGCGAAAACCCTAATTAAATTTGAATTTCGCGGGCAGATCCGTATGACCTGATGATCCGTGAAACCTTAAAAAAATTATCAAACTATCTCTGAACACACAGAAATTAAAAACTCGTGAATAAACATATTAAATTTAGTAGCTACTGTATTATTAATAATATAATATTTCCAGTTAAAATATTATTATTATTAGATTATAATATTATACTGTTATTCGTTTTGGATCGAAGTGATTTTTAATACATTTATTTTATTATATTCTTGGAGCTGGAGCTTCGTGGGCTACGGAAGATGTTGTTGTTGATGTTGTGATACTTGTGATGTTGTTGATGTCGGATTTTTTTTGTTTTTAAGCCTGTGTTTTGATGTCGAAGTTCTTTGATTACTTTCGCAGCGTTTTTGAGCATTTTTTAATATGATTTTAAAAAATTTGTCACATTCTGCTCTTCTAAATGTTTCATCGGTGCCATGAATAACATCAAAAAAAAAATTCAATGGTTTTATTGAATGCTTTAAAACAAATTTTTGGCGTTTCGCCTTTTGAAGCTCCAGTCCACGAACAATTTCTAAAAAAACTTCTCTCGAACATAGCATCAATCAAATAATAAGCATTCGACATGCCTTTACCTGGGCCCTTACTACAAACCACACTAAATTTTTTGTACAGTTTCTCTTTTGTGGTCAAATCTGAAATATTTTTTTCAAAATCTTCCAATTCATTTAAATTTTTTATAAGCGTTATATCAGGATCTTGATTTTGTTGCGATTTAGAAGTCAGTTTTATATACCCATCAAATTGAGTCTGAAATTCCGATAATTTGAATAGTATATTATTTTGTAGTTCACACAAAGTCTTCACGTCTTCTTTTATAGCTTTGATGTCTTCTTGAACCTGTTCAATTTGAAGCTGCTGATTTACCAATATGTAGTTTTGATCATCTATATTGATATTTTGTACATTATTTTCTACTCTTGTAGTCAGTAGTTCTTGACCCTCGAATATATGTTTTGTATTTACGGTTGGAATGTAGCTTGCTTCTGTTATTATTATTATTATATATTATATTAATTTCTTGTTGGAGATCAGCTGGATTGGAGGTCGGTTGGCTTTGTTGGTGACTTTGAATCATATTTACACTATCAGCCGACGTTGCGACACTTTGCTTTTGATTCTGGAAATTGAAAACAATGTTATCTAAATAAGCATGGATTTAGTACCGGGTTTTAGCAAATGCAATTTTCACGTGGTTTTATTAAAGAAGCTATAAATTGTGATCATGAGTAGTCAAACTACTAGGTAATAATGTTTTTGATATTACATTTACTGAATACATATTACATTTACTCTTTTTTTGACACAATGTTATATAAATAAAATATCTACTTAAAAACTTTACCTCTGATAGTTCTTCTGCCATATTGTTAAAAGATATAGTTGGTAGTACATTTTTATAATTTCGTGATAGCCTTTTTGATTGCAGATTTTCATTATCGGTCTCAGTGTCTGATCTGTCACTCATGGCATCGATTTCAGCTTCTGCCTCTTCAAAAGTGCTTATATTTGATCTTTTAACTAAACAATTAATACCAGTCCATGTTCGGTCGGGTGTACAAGCTTCTTGCCTTCTTAGCCTTTCTTGCTTATTCCTAGGCCAAAATAATACACCATTCTGTTCCCACTTATCTGGCACAACCGTTAACATTAGTCTGCCTTTTTCAATAGTTTGAACCACTTTAAACGGCATTATAATCTTTATAAATCTGCAAAAAAAATAGCACTTATAAATCCTCTTTTTTTATTGAAAATATTACAGTAAAACTTATATGTATGTACCTAGCCGCCATATAATGCCTGCGTAAAATAGTGCCAAGAATACTTTCTGCATTTCTGCGCTGAACAGCTAGGCCAATCCTTGGCATAGTAAATGAGCCAGCCCTTCTGTTACCAGTTAAAAAAATAAACCAATTGTTTTTGTTCAGAAACAAAGTAAAAGTTACATCTATGTATCATAATGAATCTTAATGTAGTCTTATATTATAATCTACCTAATTAAGGAGGTATACAGAAACCAAATCCCTAAACTATGAATAAGGATAATCCACCAAAGCGGGAACTGGCGTGGTCAGCAGACTAATCAGATTATCGAAAGAAGATGTGATAGTTTTTCATGTCATCTATCAATAAAACTGAGATTGGTCTGCTGAACTAATCTCTATCCCGCTTAAGTGGACACCTGTGAAACTAACATGCCCGCCAGGAGAAAATTTTGTCTACCCGTTTTCTCATGATATCCCTTAGAGATTCAGAAGTAAATGAGTAGACAAAATTTTCTCGTGACGTTCATACTGGACCATTTGAGGACCAAATGGTCCAGTCATACTGGACTAAATATGTGTTTTAGATGAGGCAATTAATCTCCCTGAAATGTCTTGTAAGAAATTTTTAATAACAACTACTACAATAATAATTAATTATTGTAATACAATTGTATTACAATAATAATAATTATTATTAAATTTTCCTACTTCTTATATCAATAATTGATTAATTAACTAAATTGTAAATTGACTATCTTCTATAATATAAAACTGTAACTGAACGAATTCAAAAATTTAGTTAGAGGACGCTTTATTATTGATACTGAGCCCAAAACATTTATTTTTTATATTTGTCTGTCTGTCTGTATGTCTGGGCATCACGCGAAAACTACTGAACGGATTTGAATGAAATTGGTATAGTGGTAGCTGATACTCCGGGTCAAAATACAGGGTAGTTCTTATTCTAATAAGGGATGATATGAATGGGTTAAGTTTTTTACTCCACAACTCCGTCAAATCTAAACCGAATAATAATAATTCTTTTTATTTTAAAGTGTATATATATACCATCAAATATGTTTTTCCCAATTTTGGTTAAGATCTGATAAATAATATCGGAGATAGAGGACGGTTCAACTCCTCCCGGATAGCAGCAATTAATTCGCATAAGTGAAAATTTTTATTGCATGCATACCATACATATGTATGGTATGCATGCAATAATATGTAGATGGCAAACACCCTCATATATATGAGGCTCTTTGTCATCTACAAATAGACTACACCATTGAACTTCAGTTCCTCAATCCTGATGCTGCTGGGTGCGGCTCACAGAACAGAAAAGTGGATATTGAGGAATTCGATTGTGACTTTATATTATAGATACCAAGTATGGACTAATACATAACGGCGTAGTGTGGCCGTAAAAAGGTCCCAGCTCCTCATTCCTGATGCTGCTGGGTACTGTCTACTGTTCATCTAACTTTTGGGATTTAGAGACTGTGGATATAATTTATTATTTGATTTGTAGGTACCAAATATATACTTTAACATTGACCTCCAGGCTCCAGACGTTTGTACCGTTGCGTTTGTTTTGTAGCTTACCCGTGCGAAGCCGGGGCAGGTCAACTAGTTAAGTGATAAAGTAATAACTATCACTTAACAAAAAGATGATAATGGATGATTACATTAAAATAAAGGGAAATACCTTATTTTAGTATTACACACCAAGAGAATCTTAATCTGCGTCCTGACTCCTGATGTGACGGTGCACCGCGCCTAGACAGAAATCAGAATGAACTGCGCGCGGCGGCGCGGCCGCGGCGTTGCAATTAAGTTCGACAAAAGTTTCGACACGTTTGAGCTTGTCCGGAGTGCGAAAGCGCGCGAACGGCGAATTTCTCCGCGTGCACTAAGTAATCCGCAATGACAATCCGCCCGCGGTGCGCCGTCACAATACACTTGCATTACCTACCTTTTTTTTTTTGAAATAGGTACGTTAAAACTTTGAATAGCTGTTTCAAGTCATTATTAATTACAAATTTCGCATTCGTCGTTTGGATAATGATTATAAACTGTATAGGCAGAACAATTTTCACACCAAAAATAATCTTGATACAATAATGATCTTATTGATTCTTGATGTTCAATGAAGTGTAAAGGTCTGTCTCTAGAGACAGTATGGTTACAACCGTAGCATTTGTTAGACAAAACGAAGTGTGTAACTGTCCACGGCCATTTTAAATTTTTTAGTGAACGGAAATCCTTTTTCGTCAAATATCGGTCGATATCCAGAAACATAACCATCTTCAGTCCGAATGTTGACGCCTAAACACAAATAAATACTTATATGTATTATGTATTTCAAATAAATGTTTTACCAGTCAGCGGCAAAATACCTACTTAGTGAAATCAGTCACAAAGTTAAGCAAAAGATAAAAACAAATATCCACAAAATATTCAATAAATAATATTTTTTAAGTATATTATTATTCAATACTAAATTTTTTGTGATCATTATTTGAGTTATTGGTACCGAATACCTCCTCAAAATGTCAAATGCTTTTTTACTTATTTTTAATATTTATTTATTGGTACTGTATCGTTTTGGTTTTCTCATTGACATTGCGAAACCCTAATTGATAACAACATGGCGTGTGATGGTGCTACCTTGCGATTTGATGAGCTATGTTATGGAACTGAATTTTCCTTTAGTGGCCTAATAACGTACTTTAAAATACTAGCTTTGAAGATGGCGGTCAACTTCAACAGTAATTGATATAAAGATTTAATATGAAATATGTAAATATGCTAATTTTAAGAGGGGCGTTAAAATTTTAACCTAAAACATTATATACTTCACAGGAAATGTGGGTTTCCCATGTAACATAATATTTCATAAAGTATTTATAATTATTAACCTAATAACAAGAATAAAATCACTCTCGCATGTTATAAAGCAAATTAATACATACCTTTTGTATTTTCACACCTGTCCACAAGTCAATACACAAAATTAATGTAACCGAATGATCGAACAAAATATAAACTTGTAAAAGACTTACGGAGTGCGTGATAATCCGGGTTAGTTCTGATAGACACTTATAGTTAATTTTGTGGGAGCATATAGTTTCACACAATGCCGTTACAAGGCTCTTATAGTCGTAAGTCGAATTCAGCGGGAGTACTATCAGGGTGTTACAAGAATAAACACACCTATAAAGTGGGCCTTTTCCCGGGCTAGTAAGCGCTTATAAATTCGTTATAAGTAAGTTAAATTTTGGTTCTGGGATAATTACGAAACCGTTTTTTGCTTGTTGGGTATGTTCTACCTAAGATCCTTGGTCTCTTGGGCCGCGTGCCAATCTTCGCGTTTGTTAAACTTCGAATACTAGTATCTTACATCGCACAAATGATCATTTATAAAATACGATACCCAAAGGCATAAGATAAATTCTATTGAAAGTGTCCCAATAGGTATATTTCATTCCAACTAACGTCTAACTAAAAAGCTATTTTTTATGCTGTCTCACACAACGTGTGTTTTTATAACAAACGTTAAAACGCGTCTGTTCTATGGAATGGGAAATAAAAAATAGTGGCTCGCTATTGCACGGGGCATCTCATTTTGGAGGTTAAGCCTTATGCTAGGCAATGCCAATACCTACCACGGTTTACTTCATATATAAAATAATCTAATATATAAAATTCTCGTGTCACAATGTTAGTTACCTTACTCCTCCGAAACGGGTGGACCGATTTTTATGAAATTTTGTTTGCATATCGGGTAGGTCTGAGAATTGGCCAACATCTATTTTTCATACCCTTAAATGATAAGGTTGACCAACCACTAAATATTTTTGCTGGCGGTACGTAGTTCGCTGGGTCAGCTAGTATTATGTAAAATAGCCTTGGCCTTTTTTATCAAACAAGCTTTTGCCTGCTTCGCTCACTTTAGGTTCGGTTTTTCAATCCACATTTTACCCCCTTAGGGATTTAATTTTCAAAAATCCTTTCTTAGCGGATGCCTACGTCATAATAGCTATCTGCATGCCAAACTTCAGCCCGATCTGTGCAGTGTTTTGAGTTGTGCGTTGATAGACCAGTTAGTCAGTCAGTCACCCTTTCTTTTTATATATTTTATCAAATAACTCAACGAACTTTATCAAAAATGAACATAAACTGTTATCTTAAATGCAATGTTATTAAGGATCATATCAAGGGGCTCATTTACTCGACTCTCGGGGAGTTCCTGTCTGAAAATCCCGAACAATATTAGCGATAATGAATAGAAGGTTTGTGATCGCAGGTCTTGGTGACTTTTCAGAATCGTTTCGATTATAAAATAAGTAGGACTATAAATATTTTCTTCAGCAATCCAATATAATAATATTATTTGCCTATTTGTTAATTACTGACATAATTATGTATCTACTATCTACATAGGTATCTAAATATTCTCCGTTTGTTTGTAATTGCTTATAACTTTATAGTGCGAGTTTTTATAATCATGCTCCGATTGGTTTGATGGTTGTGGTAATTTCTAGGTTTTCCTTAATTGCTTCGTAATGAGACAACAAAATTGTTTTACCTCCACAAATCAGGTGCCCGTTTTAAATTGGTTTAAAAATAATATAGGTATATTATTTTGTTCAAGAATATTATAAAATGTTTCAAAATAATAATAATAGTTCTTCCGTTCCGACCGAATCCGGCCATAGCGGCCAATCTGCATAGGGTGTGTGTTCAAACTTCAAACACAGGTGCACTCTCTATTCCCGCACTCTTGCAGTCCGATGGGACGATCATCCGATACCGGCCGAACATACATATCAGGTGCAGGACCGACAGCTTTATAATTTATATGTGCTCTCCGGGGGTGAGGTGAGGTCAGAGGTGCTTCACACACCTTTGAGAACATTATGGTGAACTCTCAGGAGTGCAGTTTCCTCACGAAGTTTTCCTTCACCGTTGAAGCATGTGATATTTAATTGCTTAAACGCACTTAACTCCGAAAAGTCAGAGGCCCGGGCTCGTACCTGCGACCCTCTGAATAGGAGACCGCAGTCCTAACCACTGGGCTATCACTGCTTCACGGATAGATGTAGCGATTGTAAAATATTTAGCGATAAGTGCAAGTGTTTGTAGACGATTTCGTGGAAGGGTGATAAGGTTTGTGTTGGCAGACGTTTCGGACGGCCGGCTATCTGCAGCGATAACGAGCGTGTCCTGCCCTGCTTCAGCTTTATCCGTGTTTTGCCTAGCTTGTTGTTATATAGCGCTATTTTACCCATATACCCGTTAATTTTGGTGCTCGTAGTTCGATTAAATAGCCAATAGCCCAACGGCCCATACATATTGTCGTACACACTCATAACACAAGCTTTCCGCTTATTTGGACTTTGGAGCGAAGGAGAGTATTACTCAAGATGAGCTACGCTTAATATTCTTGAAAAAAAAATATATGTATAAAAATCGTATAGAAACGTTATTAAAATATGTACTTATTTGAGTAATAAAAAATATTATAAAATGTTCGATATATACACAGACTTCATTCAACTTTCTTACGTAGATTTCCGTCATTAGGCACATCTTACATGTTCAATATTTTGAAAAAAAAAGGAAGAACTTTTTATCAGAAGTTAGCCAGTAGTAACACGGGTAATTTTTTTGCCCGTGTTACTACCATCTGTTGTAACATTGGGGGAAAAAATTAACCCGTGCTCCTAGTGAGACTGGTAGTAAACACGGGTATCGAACGGATTCTGTGAGTAGGTACAATCACCTACTTACAGCGAAGAGAAAATTGAAACGCTAGGGCACAAAAGGAATGCGCGGGCGCAGAGGCGCAGATGAAAGCTCGCCTTATCAGGCCAGCTGAAAGGCCGCGGCACCGACGGCACCATCCGAGATAATACGCCACGCCACGCCCAGTCTGTTTACGTCACCATACGAAATTAGGTTGCAATCAAGTATGTGGCCGGTTTTTACTTCACTGTAGTAAACTGTAAAAATAAAGTACATAGTATCTACCCAGTAAGACATTGTTTCTGAACGAATAGTCCGCGGCACTAGAAGTGGTCAACCAAGTATTGAAGCAATCGGCTACCCAATTCTGTAACTCAGTGCCTATCAAAAAATTATAGCCACTGACATAAAATAAATACATGCACAATAAAAAACTACATAAAATATATATATATATTTTTTTTTCCATTGAAGGTTTACTATGAAATATAAATAATATTTTCCTAGCAAACCTTCAATGGAAAAAATATATGTCAGTCGCTTTCAATTTTTGAGCCACTGAGTAAGAGAATAGGGGGGCTGTCCCCATGTATCCATATTGTACAATGTACAATTTACAAACATGTGTACAGACAGATGAATTAAATTTCGTTTGTATGAGGTATAGGTAGGTATATTTTCATGTCATTGACCCCTATAGTAGTTTCTTGTTAAAAACATTGCCAGCTATAAAGTGTTTGTCAGGCCGCAAAGGAAGGTTGTGGCGTTCTTCAAAAGAAATTAGCATAAGTGCCGCCAAACTCAGCGCCTTGACTCGAGACAATAGCTTTGTCTGGCTGTGCGGCTGTTCGTCGCCTCGTTACCGTTGCAGAGTATATTTTATACTATCCTTACTGATATTACTGCGTTTGTTTCAAGTAGACGGCTCGTCAAAGGCTTATATACGGGTAGGAATACCATGATTTTGGTCAAGGAATCTGTTTAATTTACAGATTAAGACTATAATGGCAACTATAATTACATATTATTATTGTTGAATTTTTTGTTTAAAAAATCAACTAAGAAATTGTTTAATATCGTAATGAAAAAGAACTGCAACTCAATAAAAAAGTTAGGCAGATATATAAATCACAATCTGGGTACCAATTATTATTGTCTAAAAGTTATTCCGTTAATCGTATTCGTATTCGATGACATTAGCGTCAAAGTAAAATAATCTTTCATTGTTACTAGCCACAAATTCAGTACAACCGATTTTAATATGGAGCGTATCGTACATACGTAAACGTATAAGAATGCATACACGAAACTGAGCTCTAATTCAATGCTGTTATGGTTTATTTTACATTGACGCTAATGTCATCGAATACGATTACGATCAATGGAATAACTTTAGACAATCGCACCTCTGATGTCGGAGACTTCGTCTGCATGAGTTACTTAGGTCCTGATGGTCATGATTTTCTGAACGAGTAGAGTCAAAAGTCCTGGAGAGTGGCCAGGCTGCATGTCAGTTTGGAAAATTAAAACAGTTCCTGCAGGACTTTTTTAAAAACTTCAGACCGACAACAGTCAGTCTGGGGCAACATCTAACATCTAATCCTATCCTACTTCCTACTAACCTACTTCCTAATATTATAAATGCGAAAGTTTGTGAGGATGGATGTATGGGTGGATGCATGGATGTTTGTTACTCGTTTACGCCACAACGAATGAACCGATTTAGCTGCAATTTTGAATGGAGATAGCTCATATCCAGAATTAAAAAATAGGCTTACTTCTTATACCGGAAAATAACAGAGTTCCCGCGGGCTTCACGCGGACGAAGTCGCGTTATCTAGTAAGAATATACTTTAAATAGTCCCTTCTGAACTTTATCTCTAGTGCACCTCTAGGACCTCTCAGGATTTTCTGCATAATTCACATCAGTTCAAAGTCTAGTATAGTTTAGGATTTGCGTTGTCTGTCAGTCTGTTTTATAATGAAGGTGCAGGCAGCTCTAGAGAAACTAGTGACTACGCATTTATTGACGCATTTATTATTATCTGACTTTACGCATTTAGTGACGCATTTATTATTATCTACAAAAACAGGACAATCCCATTTAATTCAAAACTTGTGGTAGACTAACTTATATGACACTATTGTGATTCTAAAAACGCACACTACATCGTTGAAACTGCCTGAGCTGCGTAAACTTTATTCACGGCATTTAAATTAACTTTACAAGTCGTTAAATCTCCTGGTGATATTACCATCAAAACTACCGCTGGTCAGTAAAAATAGCATTTGAAGCAGTTATCACGGCTAAGCTAGATGAAGTCTGTACAGTTATGCTTACCGTGACTGATTCGTGAGATTCATTCCTTAAAAAGGTCTTTTTAAATCCATGTGGATGAAGTCGCGGGCATAAGCTAGTGTTAAAGTGAAGATTTTTGGAACGAAGTTCCTTTTCGGACCAAAAAAACATTCCATTATAGCACACACATTCCATTATAGCTTTGGTGGCGGATAAACGAAGGAGTGAAACTATCGGTTCGGGGGTCCGAATTCTAACTTCAGATAATTATTATTTTATTTTATTTATTTTTATTGTTAATTTATTATTAAAATATGTATTATATTTGACATCAATTTTATTTACGCACGAGTACTACTTATTAATGTATAATTATAATTATTGAGATACATTAAACCTAAATTTACTCTAAAATTAAAACTACCTACTACATTAAAATTATTAAAAAGTACTTCATTCGAACCGAGTGTTCCACGACACACGCATTTTTAGGGTTCCGTACCAAAATGGTAAAAATGGAACCCTTATGGTGAGTCTTTCTCCGTCCGTCCGTCCGTCTGTCACAGTCGATTATTTCAGTAACTGTTAAAGCTATCGACATGAAATTTGGCATAGTTATGTATAATAGTGGCCCAACATCATTGGAATAAAGAAAAATCGAAAATTATTTCTAGTTTTATTAAAAAAGGGGGAAAATAGGGGGTTTGAAAATTCAAAGTAAGATAACTATACGGAGTGGGGTATCATATGAAAGGCATGTGCACACTTGTGCATTCTAAAACAGTTTTTATTTATTTCTAGATATAATAGTTTTTGAGTAATCGGCCAAAATGTCGAAATAAATACCGTCCCCCCCCCCCACCCTTACCTCCGAAGTTTACCAATCGAAAAATCTGAAATAATTATGGTCAATAGAGGTTTATGTATATTTTACGGAAAAATAAAAGCAACGCGAAAATTATTTTAGTTTCATTAAAAAAGGGGGAAAATCAGGGGTTTGGAATTTCAAAGTAAGATAATTATACCGAGTGGGATATCATATGAAAGGCCTTTACTTATGCATTCTAAAACAGATTTTTATTTATTTCTAGATATAATAGTTTTTGAGTAATCGGCCAAAATGTCGAAAAAAATACCGCCCCCCCCCCCTTATCTCC
Organism: Oeneis ivallda; assembly: GCA_029955525.1. Lineage (NCBI taxonomy): Eukaryota > Metazoa > Arthropoda > Insecta > Lepidoptera > Nymphalidae > Oeneis > Oeneis ivallda. The sequence goes on along the minus strand of JARPMR010000024.1, from coordinate 15,697,917 downwards.
GAAGTTTACCAATCGAAAAATCTGAAATAATTATGGTCAATAGAGGTTTATGTATATTTTACGGAAAAATAAAAGCAACGCGAAAATTATTTTAGTTTCATTAAAAAAGGGGGAAAATCAGGGGTTTGAAATTTCAAAGTAAGATAATTATACCGAGTGGGGTATCATATGAAAGGCCTTTACTTGTGCATTCTAAAACAGTTTTTTACTTATTTCTATATATAATAGTTTTTGAGTAATCGGCCAAAATGTAGAAAAAAATACCCCCCCCCCCCCCCCCCCCCCCCCTTATCTCCGAAGTTTACCAATCGAAAAATCTGAAATAATTATGGTCAATAGAAGTTTATGTATATTTTACAGGAAAAATAAAACCAATGCTCTAACTAGCATAGTTTTTTTTTATATTAACAATAAACCTCTACAAACAAAGTTAACGATAAATAAGCAAATTAATATAATATTATCGTTTTACTTTTACTTTCGGAGTACGGAACCCTCGGTGCGCGAGTCCGACTCGCACTTGGCCGGCTTTTTTTTTCACGTAGGATACCTTTATAGGCGTTTATGTTAGGTCAAGCAATAAGTTACCACTGAAAGGTAGATTATATTGGGAAGAGCTGGTAAAAGTGGCAAAATTAAAATTATTCTTTTTTTATTTTCGAAATAAATTGATATTTGATCCTAAAATGGTCGCTACTCTTGGAAGCTGCATATAAAAAGTGATGGATACTTTAATTTGTAGTAAATAAATTTATTTTGGTAGCAGGATGAGTAGGTACAACCAAGAAACAGAAATTAGAAACGTCAATCTCGATTTTTTTTTTTTTGAAACAAGCTAATGTAATTATTTTATTATTTTAACATTAAACCTTTTTGTTGTTTTTTCCGTGTTAGCGACCTGTAACTTATAATATTGAGTAAATGTTTAATTGTACGTACATTATTATGATTATCAAAAAGTCATTTGTCTAAATATATGTATTACATATCGGTGTCAGATTATAATCCCAGCAGGATTCGCTCCCACTCGGCGCATACGGCGTATGTGGGCGACGCAATTAAAAAATTAAATAAAACAAGCAAACACGTGCGTGGGCGCAAGTCGTTGTACCGAAACGAAGGGCCACGGGTCCCGACCTTGCCGCTTTAAGAAGTAGCAGGCGTGATATCATAACGCGATTGGCGCGGATATCCTATTCTGTTAAATTATATTTATCGTATATTCATGTATATTCGGGGAGTCGCAGGTTCGATCCCAGGCTTTTTCGGCTGGCGTTTCTAAGTGTAGTGCGTTTAAAGAAATTAAATATCACAAGCTTCAACGGTGAAGGAAAACATCGTGAGGAAACCTGCACATCTGAGAGTTCTTCATAATGTTCTCAAAAAGTGTGTAAAATCTTCCAATTTGCATTTGGCCAGCGTGGTTGACTATGGCCTACAACCCTTAACTTCTACCTGCGCTCAGTAGTGAGCCGTTGGTGGGTTGCTGATAATAATGATGACACATTTATATATGTTTGTATATAGTAACACGTACAAATCACATTTTTTAAACACATTTCTCTTGTTGCACATCTATACGTCATGTTTTAGGTACATCCAAAGTTATACTGAGAGAAAATACTGTAGGATTAAATCAACCTTTGGTAACTACATTATCTTGTGCAATAAAGTGGATAAAAACATACAATGGACGAAAAATACAACATCTAAGTATCCCATCCATTGCACCATTGCACTCCTAGGTCACTCGTCACTTATGAATAAATTGCGCCATATAAAAACAATACTCATTTGATGTCAATTGGCTTTCTACCGAGATTATTTTATTTATTTTATACTCTCCAATAAAACATGTGTTTACACAGGGATCAAATATTCGGACGTGTCTTTTTAAGTTAAAACTAAAAGAGACTCATAAAGAAAAATTTGCTTAAAATTAGCTATTGTAAATGTAACTAATAATTAAAATATACCAACATATATTTTAATTATTAGTTACTTACAACTTATATACTAGCAAAAAGCTGGGCTTTGTGAGGGCTCGCGTAGTTTTTCTAACGGGTATTAATAATTTTTATGTTAACGGTTATAAAATTATATTTGTTTTGACAGATAACATATCTGGATATGAAGTTAAATTACTATCGCTTCGCTCGCACTAATAACTTTTAAGCTATAGCTTGCTTAATCTTGTGATTCCAAAATATTTTTAATTATATCTGTCGCTTCTCGCGCAGTAAAGTCGCCTTTGCGAGAACGTCCTGGCCCAACCGTAACCCCGAGTGTGATCTGCTATTGAGCGGTTCAATACCACTGATATCTTGATTTACGAACACAATGTTCCTGCACATGTAAAATGAACACCGTAGGGTACGTAGGTGTCATTATTTTTTTTTTTTTAAATAATTACTACTTGTTTAAAACTAATTTAAAATATTATGTTCGGCTTTAAAATATAAACCTGCTTGTACAATCAAAAGGAAGCTGTAAACAATTGGATATTTGACTGATATTTTTTTATTCATTTAAAATAACGTTTTTAAATATTGTAATTTGTAACACGATGCCATTTCTGTTTTTTAAATATCTTTACTAGTCTCAAAATTATAAGCTGTTTTACTGTGAGTTGTGACTGTATCTGTCTCTTCTGAATTGTGACATCACACTTCAGTAGCGCTCTCTCTGTCTAAAAGGAAACTTTAAGGCTCTATAACTTATTTGTTTTTGAACCCATTTATTTTCTGTTTTTACAATTGTTATTCTTACATGTTACATTTTGACCACAGTCAAATACCCAATTGTATCCCATTTTATCGATGCTTTAGGGAAATAATTAGATGGTCGCAAAATACTTACAGACATAAGCCGGCTATTATTTATCCGCATTATTATTAACTACTAGCCAACTAGCTTTATTCGCAGACAGAAAACATTTTAGAGCAAAATCTGATTATTTTGATATCAGGTTGCATGATAGCAGCCAATGCAATATGGAACAACAGTTTGAAGGACTCTTTACAAACAAAGAAAAGCAAAGTGCACCTGCACGTGTTAACGTCCATTTTAAGCTGTGTATTGATTTAAAATTGCGACACATTTGTCCAATCAATTAATTCAAGATAATGCACATATTACGCCAAGCCGTACAACCTCGCGCTGTGTGGAAGTACGAACCTTATCAGGGCTACGATATAATTTGCATAGCATTTCGCGTTAGGATTATATTCTTTGTTCAACCGCGCGCGCAGCTGTTGCATTGACTTCTTATCATCGAACAATAAATACCAATTTAAAATACCTACTTCCCAGACACAGATAGCCTTTGCTCTATATAACTGCATAAATCTTAATAAGACTGATGTTTATTTAATATTTATTTTTATTAGTTACGAGATTTTAATTAAATTAGTCACATTTTAAAGCGATCTTTTTGAGATCAAAGGGTTATTTATATATCTTAAAATGGTCACGTCTGACTACATGGGCCAAGATTTCATGTTGAACGAATAAAATCCTGATTTTCTTCACTTAGCAAATGGGTATTACTTTGTCATGAGTTTAATAATTGCATTTAAAAAAATATTTTTCCCGCCTGTATAATATTAGACAGGTAATATACAAGCTTTTGCCCGCGACTGGGTTAGCGTGGAGTTAGGTTTTAAAAAATCCCGCGGGAATCAATATTTTTCCGGGATAAAAGGTAGCCTATAATGTCACTCTCCAAGTTAACTAATCTGTGCACAAAATCTCGTCGATCCGTTCCTGCGTGATTGAAGTACAAACCAACAAAAGACACACGTTCGCAATTAGTAAGGATTATTTAGTATACATAGGGGTAGCCTATAATGTCACTCTCCAAGTTAACTAATCTGTGCAAAAAATCTCGTCGATCCGTTCCTGCGTGATTGAAGTACAAACCAACAAAAGACACACGTTCGCAATTAGTAAGGATTATTTAGTATACATAGGGGTAGCCTATAATGTCACTCTCCAAGTTAACTAATCTGTGCAAAAAATCTCGTCGATCCGTTCCTGCGTGATTGAAGGACAAACCAACAAAAAGACACATTCAAATTTATAATATTAGTAAGGATTATTTAGTTTACACAAATTGCTGAAAATAAGCAAATTGACCTCATAATTCCTCCATTTATCGAGAAAACCGCAGAATAAACAACGTGCCTTTAACTGTGGAGTCGATACTCGATAACCATTTAAAGTCAATTCATAATTTGTAACGATTTAGCATTTCAAAAGGCATAAAAACATGTTTTGTTACATGGTTGCCCGAGCAAAAAGCGTAGGATAAGTTTTTTTGTTGGGCATCTTGCGGTTAGGTGTGCGGCGCCGCGCCGGAATGCTCGCCATGTCCGGACCGTATCCGGTCGCGAATGACGCCCGCTCTCGATTTTGATAAGAAAATCTTAATATTGTCGTGACATATCACGGTTAAGGAATACATGTCCGACGATTTTTAAGTTGATTGGCTTAATGAAAATACAAAAATATTTAAATCTAATATAAAAAAATTCTTTTTAAAAAACCTACTTTAAACGCCCGCGCTACTACAAAGTATATAATTTATTGTTGATTTTTTAAAAACCGCTCGAACAATTTTAATAAAATTTATATGGGACGACCTGGGAAGTATACCCATTCAAACAAAAAAAAGAATTTTCCAAATCGGCTCAGGCGTCTTCGAGTTAACGGTGAACATATATTTAAAAGAAAGAGTCCGGCCAATTGAGAACCTCCTCCTTTTTTGAAGTCTTTTAAAATTCAATTGTTAATCGTTAGTCTCGCTAAAACTCAAAAACGGCTTGACCGATTTGTATTTTTTTATTTGAACGTTCTAATACAGGGTTTAAAAAATAGGGAAAACCAAAAAAGCAAATATCAAAAAATCTGAATAGGTAATTTTGTATAGGAATATCCTTGAGATTACGTTTAATAGATGTTGGGAGCGAAGCCGCGGGTAAAAGCAAGGTTTAAATAATAATAACTGTAATATAATTAGTTAATTACCGATAACGTCGATTTTGGTTTAAAGAAGTCACTACATACAAACTTTACCACCCCTATTTTGATTAAGTAATATTTCCGCCAGATTTCAAATCACTTGGTCAACTAGAGAAGGCTCTGCTTTAACTCCACTGTTATCTCAGTCAGTGTCACTACAATTTAATAGTAAATTAAATAGTAACTACCTTCTTCTTCTTCTTTATCAACCGATAGACGTCCACTGCTGGACAAAGGTCCACTCCACTTCCACAGGCCTCGGTCTTGCGCCGCCTGAATCCAGCGGCTCCCTGCGACTCTCTTGATGTCGTCGGTCCACCTGGTGGGGGGTCTGCCAACACTGCGCTTCCCGGTGCGGGGTCGCCACTCCAGCACCTTGGGACCCCAACGACCATCAGCTCTTCTCAGCTTGTGCCCCGCCCATTTCCACTTCAGTATCGCGACTCGCTGAGCTATGTCGGTGACTCTGGTTCTCCTACGGATCTCCTCATCTCTGATTCGATCCCGCAGGGACTACCTAGTTAGCAATAAATCATAAGATAACTACAGGGTAACTACCTAGTTAGCAATAAATCATAAGATTAATTATAAAAAAAAAAACTATTTTCTTGCGCACTTAAATTAATAAATTAGATTCAAAATTAATAAAGATCGATGCATTTTTTTTCAACTTTCATTTATAGATGCCTTACTGGGTATCTTTGGGATAGGCATTTTTTGCATAACGTGCATATTAAAGCGAAGTTGCAATCGTAGTTGCGATTATAATCATAATAATTTTTCTTGGGAAATATTCGCATGCGAGTTGTCTGTTTCCGGTATTATCCGGTTCTGCTGTCGTCTTCCTCATTCCCCAACCTTCAATTGGCCTAATGTAGTACCACTATGTAAGTATTTCTTGATGCAAATTCACTTGCACGCTGTATACTATAGCATATTGTTTATGCCCCTACCCGGAGTAGAACCTTTGCATAATATAAATTTGATACCGATGGCAATGTCAATGGCGTAAGAACCGCTCATACGAGATCCTTACATTATTATTTACCTTTACAGAGCTCGTCGCGTTGTAACTAGTAGCCTTCTATTATATCCGGTCTTCAGCTTTTCTAATCGCTTCACTGTTTACCTGGTCAGGCCATTAGGGGACGAATAGTCAGTCAGCTACGTGGTTTGGTCCCACCTTGCCTACATCTATAAGTTTTTCCTAATGTAATGTTACTTCCTACATCAACAGCAAAATAATCTCAAAGAAACCGAAAAAAAAATAGTGTTCGCACTAACAAACCTAGATATAAATAGTTTGCAACATCAACAGTAAATGGAACAGGTCAGAAAAAAATAAGGCTTAAGTTTTTCGTAAGTGAAATTTTCTAGTCGCACGCTGATTCATAGTTCGCATGAATCATTCAACGTAATCGAGTTTTTGAATCGAGCCGCCACACAATAATATGAAATACGCAAGTCGTAGTGTGGCCGCGGACGATAGAGCGAGCTGCGAGGGTGAGTCACCCGGGTTTTCCGAGAAAGAGCCGAACACAACAGTTTTCATGAAAACCTACTGAAGGTCGATTCGACAACGCTCACCGATACTTTTAGCAGATTACTTTTTTTCATTGAATCGTTTTTTTTTAAATTGGGTTTTGCGAAACGTATTTTCAATTCGATATTTCCTGGATATTAGGTATATTATTATAGACTTTATTACTATAGATTTAGGTTTTTAAAACCCCGTGGGGACTTGGTGATAAAAAGTATCCTATTCTGTTTTATTCCCCAGGATGATAAGCTATTAATGTGCCTGTCAAGATTGTTCAGCGGCTTAGCTGTTTAGAGTTAACAAAAAGTCAAACATACTTACAGAGTCTGCTACATTATTAAGCTAATTATTCAAAATTATATATTATATTATGTACTTGTGTATGTAATTGAATTAATATTGTATGTATATAATATTATATTATAAGTAATATTAGTGACCGAAAACGTCAAGAATCGAGTTAGTTTTCACGAAAGCCAACTACGAAGGTTATCCGACCTTCGAGTAGATTAGTTTTTGTAAAACGAAATAACATTTCGTAGTACGTCGGTATTTCCTGGCTCTTGCTTTTTCACACTTATATAATTTATAAGAACGTATTTTTTTTTTCTAGTATGTAAAGAGATTACCTACGTTGAAATTACGATAAATAGGCTTAATGTTACGATTCAATAATAGTGAATATTATGATACCTAGTAGGTAGATACTACGTGATTTAACTTTGTAGATGTATTTATGTGAGCATTTGGACGCAAGTGAGGGAGAAATCTTGGCAATGCGTTTTCTTGTAACAAAGTGAAGTGAAACACTTTTGGCGCCGTGCCAGACATTGTTTTATTTGATTTGATTTATTATGTTTGAGTAGTATAACTAGTTTTCACTTTTCCGGAGATTTGATCGGTTTCTGAAAACCCTAGAGACAAACATACGAGCCACATTGTAGGTACCAACTGAAGTAACGAAAACAAAAAGTTTCAGAAACACATCACACACACGGCCACAGTGTGCCAAAGTTAAACTAAAAGAAACAAAGAAAGCTGAACTTACTTTATTTGTATCCACGACCCACGTACCGTAATGTTCACTTTGTATGGCGGAAAAAGCGATCAACGTTGGCAGTGCATTTTCTTAGTTTCTATCTTCTCGAATTCCCCTATTACTCTTGCTTTGACAGCCTTAGCCACAGTATACTGAAGTTGAAGAAAAGAAAACAAAGAAAGTGCAGTGTATCCACGACCCACGTAACTACTTCGTTTCTTATTTCATGTTCATTTCTATGACGGAAATAGGGCTCAACGTTGGCAGTGCATTTTATTAGTTTCTATCTTCTCGAATTTCTCTTTAACTCTGACAGCCAGTCAGTCAGTTGAGCAAGAGGAAACAAAGTAAGTGCAGTGTATCCACGACCCACGCACTACGTTTCTGGTTCCATGTTCACTTTCTATGGCGGAAAAAGGGATCAATGTTGGCGGTGCATTTTCTTGCAGCGAAGGTGAAGGGAAGGGCTGTTGGCACCGCGCCAGGCGTCGATTTGTTTTATTATTCGTTCGCTGGCGGTCAATGTCGCGACAGTAAAGGCGTGTTTACACCAGGTTGACTCGTTTTTCATTTTGAGCTGTTTTTTATTTTATTCGAGACAAGATAGCCCTTGACTGTCTTCTCGCCTAGTATAAGACGATGCAGTCTAAGCAGGCTAATTTGGAAAGGGCATATTTTGGAAAGTGCAATACATTACAATTACAATACTTGTCTGGTGGGAGGCTTTCGTTGGCCGTGGTTAGTTACCACCCTACCGTCAAAGTCGTGCCGCCAAGCGATTTAGCGTTCCGGCACGATGGTGTGTAGAAACTGATGACGGTATGGGTTGAATTTTCACTGCCGTACCCCTTCCAAGTTAGTCCGCTACCATCTTAGACTGCATCGTCACTTACCATCAGGTGAGATCGCAGTCAAGGACTATCTTATCATCGAATAAAAAACATTGGCAAGGGTATGGCAGTTTTGATTAAACCCATATCGCTAATCAGCACGTCTTACAGAATCTAGCGGCGACCAAAATCCATAGACGAACGATATATTTACTACCGTAATCCAAATGATTAAACCGCACCAGTTCAGAGATTTTTTTCCCGGAATACCCACGAGAATCGAACCCGAAACCTGCTACTATATGACCACAGCGCTCTCCAGTACGCCAGGATGGTTGTAAATGAGGATTTTAGTATATTATTATCTTATGAGATGAAGACTAAAATTTAAACAAGTCGCGATACTCCAGCATCGTGTGATACAGCCCTTATCGGATGGCGCCATACTTGCATGTGTTGTTTGTTTAATACCCACCCTGTACATTTTAATGTTAGATTAGTACTCAACTGTATATTATGGTATCGACCACTGTAGCATACTGATCTTGTTACGATTTTTTTTTGCACTTATCGATTAATCAGTGAAGAAACCCCTCGGTATATAATAACCCATGTTAACTATTTACCTACGTATTAAGATAATCATTAGGAAAAGCCTATGTTCAGCCGTGGACGTCCACAGAATAATGGGATGATGATGATACCATCAAGATACTAAGTTTGGAAATTCCAGTAGTTACTAGAGTAAAGAAATAGCTATTCCGTCTAAAAAATTAGGCATAAGAAAGTAAATAGAAATTAATTTTTTAGATACTTCCTTGAGCGAGGCTTTTTTTGATGTCGGTCAATTATCTGCTTCAGTTTTTCTAAAATATTCAACACTCGCGACTTCGTCCGCGTGGTTTAAGGTTTTTTAATTCCCGCGGGAACTCTGTAATTTTCCGGGATAAAAAGACCTATGTGTTAATCCTGGGTATGAGCTATCTCCATTCCAAATTTCAGCCAAATCGGTTCATTCGTTGTGGCGTTAAAGAATAACAAACATCCATCCATCCAAACATCCATCCATCCATACATCCATACATCCATCCATACATCCATCCTCACAAACTTTCGCATTTATAATATTAGTAGGAATTAGTAGGATAGTAGGATTATACCGATATCCGTACAGTCGATTCATTTCCTCATAATTAGCGTTTCTGACTGTAGTATTTACCTCAATCGTCTATCTACAAGGCATTTGTATGATACTAGCTTTGGCCCACGATTTCGTTCGCATGGTTTTAAAAATTCCGGGATAAAAGTAAAAATATCACTCCAAGTAGGTAACTATTTACTACTAGTTTATGTTTATGGGGATTTAATTTTTTGAATCCCGCGGGAGCTCTTTGCTTTTCCGGGACAAATAGGAAGCTTATGTCACTCTCCACGTCCTCAACTATACCCATGCAAAAAATCACGTCGATACGTAGCTCCATTGCGCCGTTGCTGCATGATTGAAGGACAAATCAACAAACAAACACGTTATCGCATTTATGATAAAAATAATAATTTTATTAGTAAGGATTGGACGTTTTATGGTTCGCGTTACATGCGTATTATCATTGCGCAGAACACAGAGATAATACAACGAAAACACTTGAGTTTTAACGTTGAAGCAGTAAACAAAGTTCACTATGGGAAGCATATACCTAGCAAGTAACAAAATATCTTTGTTTATTTAGAAACAGTTCAAGGAATTTTCTAAGTCGACAACTCGGGCAGCTATTAGCTGTGCTATTAGCCTGAACAATTAGCGCTCTGTTAATGAGTTTCCAGACAACCGGCCAGATTGAAAATCCTATTCCGTGGAACAACTATCCAAAAAGAAACGACCTTCTCATCTTGACGTGTTTATAGTCTTGTGAGTGTTGATTGGTGTTTACGTGAAAATGAAACGGCCTTAAATTCAAAGGCATTGAGGTCAATATCGCGTGGAGTTATAATGTTTAAGGTATGGGAAACGTTTTACGCCGCTTCTTATGAGGTACCTAATGTAGGGTTGCAATTCGTCACGATTTTCCGGGATTTGTCTGGTTTCAGCGTTACTAATGTGAATCCATTGTATTTAAAACCGAACTAAAATTAATTAGGTTTTCCTTAAGTCTTCTTCTTTATTCGCAAACTATTACACAATAATTTTCTTGAACGTATATTTATAACTCTACATGAACCGCAATTCTAACAAATCTTTAAAGTTTTCAACTCTTTAAGCAAATTCAATATAAATAAGATAAAATAATTGTTTCATTTGAAAGGATATAACGTCAGGTTGGCCCCATTTTTTTTGCAAAACTGAAGGTCCATCCTTCAACTCCTCAAGAGGTACCTAACAGAAAAACTTGCATTTTGTGCGACAGTTTCGTCAAACCATAGTAGGTACATACATAAAACATCATACTAATATTATAAATACGAAAGTGTGTTTGTTTGTTGGTTTTGTTGGTTTGTCCTTCAACCACGCCGCAACAGAGCTACGGATCGACGTGATTTTTCTGCATGGGTATAGTTGAGGACCTGGAGAGTGACATTGGCTCCTTTTTATCCCGGAAAATCAAAGAGTTCCCGTGGGATTTTAAAAACTACATCCACGCGGACGAAGTCGTGGGCATCAGCTAGTAATACATAATATCAAAATTAAATCCCCTAGTACCTAACCCTAGAATAAAGAATCTAAAGTCAGTTGTAGCAGTTTATTGTTTTCTCCTCTAAACCAGTTAGGTATTTCACACCAGACCATACCATATTTGTTTTGGAGTGAAAATTTACATATTTAATGGCATTAACCATTCACATTAACATAACACTCAGGCATTGTTTTCCGTTTTCACGGAAGACATGTTTATGGTAGTTTTTGAAGGTGAAATCCTTGAGGCTTGTTTAAAGTAGATTAGAATAACATCGTTGCGAATTGCGATGCAGCAATATAATTTTGTATACTCTTTTCTTATAATATACTTCTCATGTGTTGAACATGATCTTATTATGCATTTAAGTACTTGCTTGAAAACCCCACACTACCTACAACTGTCGAGAAAATTATGAAAAGTTAAGGAAAATGCTATAAACAATAAAACGTTTTATTTAGAAAAACTTGGCGTCTGGTGCAGGGGTTCTTAACTCTTTCATTATAAGAGATTAGTTATCAAGTTTTTGGTCTTGCCATGGACCACAAAACATTTTTCAGTATGTAATGTAAAAATAGATAAAAAAATAAAATATCTTAGAAATAAAAGATCTCAGGATCTCCTCGTATATTATAATGTTATTTACGAGTATGTTAGGTGCATGAGAATGGATTAAAAAAAATATTTAACTGATTCAGGAATACTATTAACACTATCACCAGTTAATATTAATGTTAAGTCAAAAACTCCACGTGAACCAATATTTGTTCAAATAATTCTCTCGAGTTGTTCTACAAATTATCACCTAATTCTTTGCGCAAATGTGGGCAGGTCACCTGTCACCATTCAACCACGTGCCTCATATAAAATGTAACGACTGGTCGAACGCATCACGACAACGCCGCGGCCCAAGTCAAGTGTGCATAATCAAGTGCGTAGACCCTTTTGTCCGGTTTTAGTAGAATCCATAGGTACGATTTGTTATTGATATACCTACATGATATTTGCTTGATGATGCTGTCCTCTCTCTTTTTTATTATTGTTATTTTTTTAAATATTTGTCATGTTGAACATATTCCCCCTTCCTTCCTTAAGTAACATTGCCAACTGAAACACGTCTTTCAAATCAAAATTTTAAAAACAAAAGGAATATTAGCTTTGCTCTTTGCTCATCTTATCGTATAATCCCTCTCCCCTCGAACTAAGCATAAAGCATATGTTAGGGGTGGGGACGACAATAGTGCAACGGACCGACGACCTTTCGAATTTCAGTTTGGCGTCTTGACCAATGATTGACCAATTGAGTTATCGCATAGTTAAATTGGAATTGTATACTATTGTATAATTTCACTAAGCGAAACTTTAGTGATAAAAGATATTTCCTAATAAAATAAATAACTCTTTAAATTGAGCACATGCATTTTATCAATAGGTATATGAGCTAGGTAGGTTGCTCTTGCTGGCTATTTTTAAACGTGCTAATTTTAGCACCCAGTTATCCCCCTTCACCATGGGATCACGTGGCCATGTCTGCGAAAATAAACATTATAAAATCGCATCGCATCTCATGTTGCGGTCAAACGCCTTTCTGATTTAATCTTTTGGGCAGTTGATAAAGAGATGTTTCCTTCGCAGATATTTGATATTTGAATATGTTTTACTGTTTTATTATGAAGCAATCAACGTTTGTGTATTCATTTTCTAACATACGATGATGGCAAATTTCAGGGAAAATATTTTATTGCTTCACCGAGCGAAATCATGAAGCACAACCGCGAATTACCAAAAAGACGTCATAACCGCGATTCCTTTTAATTGAAATTGATTAATTTTTATTATAATTTTTTTAGTTCTCGATTATTATTAGGTGCAATGTTTCTAATTTCTATGAACTTCTACTCTAGAATGCGGGTTGGATTATAGTTTATTATAGTCTTTAAGTGGTCAGTGGCTTTATGTATTTTTATATTTATTGTGAAAACATCAATGAACCTAAACCACAGCTGATATTCCGTAAACTAATTTTCTAGCAAAATGAGGGAATTCAACACCCTAACCTACAAGCCTACAACGTTTTCATGGGTAGACGATAATCGATATACATAAATATCCATCGGCTATGCCTATTGTTTGACAGTCTTGCATCATTTTATTTGTAGTCTTATACAGGTGATTTTTTAGGGAGGAGAAACTAAAATGTTCTTTTACATCCATACTGCCTGGAGATACATCCGCTGACCTGCGCTCAGTAGTGAGACGTTAATGGGTTGCTGATGATGATCTTGACCTTGCCTTCCTGCTAGGTAGATTAGATTGATCTTTGTTCACTATATGTCCAGTAACGTAATGTAAAAAATAACTACCCAGTACCCATTGGGTAGTTATTTTTTATTAGGTAGGTATATATATAGTATTTGTTTTTTATTACGTAGTTACATATTTTATACACTAGTGTTACCTTTCTTTTTTTATTATTATCAACATACAGGAATAAAAAAAACGTTCTTATTAGCACACGAGAAACCAATTAGGTTTAAATTGTGTGCTTCCAAAACCAACTTATCCAAAAAAAATATGATTTTAGTTTACGTTTTAAATTATTTTCAGTAAATACATGAAAAGCATTTATTTGAACAACTTTTGACCAAAAAAATTACTTTCCTAAATAAATGCTTATTCGGCCACCCTGTATATAGGAATTAGATAAGTCGCACGGATACGGGCGTGGGCGAGCACACGTGCGGATAACGGGTTTTGCATTATCGCCGATATGCCTGTTATATTTATAGCTGTGTATAGAACCGTATCTACCCATATTTGTGTACTAGGACATACTAATGTGTTTTATTGGTGAAGAAAACATCGAGAGGAAACCTGCACGCCTGAGAGTTCTCAATAATGTTCTCATGTTCTCGAAGGTGTTCTCCATAATGTTCTCGAAGGTGTGTGAAGACTGCCCATCCGCACTTGGCCTACGTGGTGGACTATGGCCTAAACATTTCTGCGAGAGGAGCCCTGTGCCCTATTAGTGGATTAGGATTGTGATGAGTGAATGAAATATACTAATGCTTGTATAATAATATATCGACCCATGACCCAAAATAAGGACTACGGCAAGTCGACATTTCCTGCCGAAAATAACATAAACTTGAAGTTAATCATACTAATATTATAAATGCGAAAGTGAAAATCACGAAAAAGAGAAATAGAGAGAGAAAGAAAATATCACGCCGCAACAGAGCTACAGATCGACTTCATTTTTTGCATGCGTTTAATTGAGGACCTGGAGAGTGCCATAGGCTACTTTTTATCTCGGAAAATCAAAGAGTCGGGATTTTCATACCTAAATCCAGGCGGACGAAGTCGCGGGCATCAGCTAGTATGTTATATTCCCGGAAAATGTCCACATGCCCTAGTCTTTATTTTAAAATATCGTTTGTAATAAAAAACTCATAATTAGGTAAAAATGTCATTTACGATAAATCTGCGGTCATGGCTCGAATTATAATAGTGGATGTATTTTATTAGATACTCGTATTAGGTATAATGTTTGTGTAGGAGATGTATACTAGTATATGCACTATACTAGTATATACTATATAAATATACTATTATTTAACATTTGCATAGGATCTAATTAACACGCATACTTATCATTCCCACTTAGATTGTTATGCGTTGATAAACTTGTTTTAATTTTAAGACCACATTTGGATTAAGATTATATAGGTACTCCGGTCCAGTCCGGTTTTGGTTCCTGTGTTTGTTATAGTTTTTCTCATGGTATTCCTTCGGTAGATACCTATATAATTAAACATTAATATACCTATCGATCCAAAAACCATAGATTTTCATTCAAGGTTCCTAAAAATAATAAGTAATATGATAAATAAATAATTTACCAATTGTATCATCATCATCATCATATATCTCTTCTTTAGAGATAAGCTGTCCTTGTGCACGTCCTTTATATCTTTCTTACATTGTTTTATATTACTGGTACTAAATAAATAAATAAATAAATAAATAAATATCTCACCACTGAGCGCAGGTTTCCTCTCAGAGAAGGGTTATAATGTAAAGAGTGTACCTAATGTATATCCCTATTAATATTATAAATGCGAAGGTGTGTTTGTTTGTTGGTTTGTTCTTAATTGCGACGCAACAGAATTACGGATTATTTTTTGCATGAGTAGGTATAGTTTAAGACCTGAAGAGAGACATAGGCTACTTTATCCCGGAGAATAAAAGAGTTCCCGCGGGATTTCAAAAAACTAAATAAAAAAATAATTGTGATTATATTTAAATGAGACTAGTTATAGATTGATTACCTTTTGAACGACAAAGTCATTATATAAAAATCAGAAAACCCCAGACGTCGCAAGTTCCCGGATAATTGACAAAAATAATTTTATCATCAGAACCTCTTATTTTAACAGGCAATTAATAAAATAAACCCACATACTTCTCAGAACATCCCGATTCCCGAACGTTACTCGGAAGTGACAAACATGTGCTCTGTTTGTAATGTAATTCTCATATAATTTAATTTCACGGTATTACTAGAGATCGCCTACCTCACAGCGACGACGGCGACGTCACAACTAGATATAGTGGTGATCTCATGACCGCGCGATAACAACATTTGCCTCTTCACGAGTTCTGCTGCTAGCTTTAGTGCTTTATCTTGAAGTGCTTCAACAAACGCAGGTATTGCAAATTCTTGGCGGTGTTCACGCACATTCCTGAGATTATTCTAAAGAATATAGCCAAATTATGTTACGCCATCTTAGTGATTGTAAATATATTGACATGGCCGCAATAGTCCAACGGTTAATGATGCGGTCTGAATACTGAAAGGTCCACGGTTCCATCACCACCCGTTGCAATAATGTCGTATCCACTAACACTCTTAGGTATGATGATCTCCGGACAGCGACAATATGGTCGTTTACACGTGGTCCCAGTCGGTCGACCCATCAATGGGGCCACGGGTAGCTTTTAATAAAATTATGTATTACTAGCTGCCCGGGCAGACTTCGTTCTGTCATCAAAAGTTAAAAGTAAAACTTAAATTAATTTTGTTTTTTTTTTATAAAAACCTTCCGTGGACCTTAAGGAACATACAAAAAAATAAATTAACCGAATTGGTCCATCCATTCTTGAGTTATGCGCTTACCAACATTCATTTTTATTATATAGATTTTTTATTTTTCTCCTTCAATTGTTTACTATTTTGTTCTCGTGACTTTGTCATCGTACTATCTCTAAAATATTGTGTCCAATTTGCACGTACGCGGATTCTACCATCTGAGATTGTACAAGACTTTCAAGATAACCCAAATATCAAATTAGAAAAATGCAGTAAACAAATAGTAATCTTTGAAGATGGAATGGAATGTGAGATTATATTAGGTGTCTGAGCTCCGATAGGTAAGCCTAAGCACCGTGACCAATTAGTGTTGGTACGTGCTCGAATTTGAGAGTTGAGACGTATTTCATGTGGCCAATTGGTGTAATTGGCCGAGCGCTTCCGGAGCGTTCGCTTTGTCCAGTCGCCAACTTACGAGATTGGCCACAATTACCAATTACCAGTTCAGTTTTGGCTAATCCTTTTCATATTATCATTTGCCAGAGTTTTGACTTCCCTAGCGAACAAAACAAAACTGTTCCAAACATATTTTATATTTTTTCAGCAACAAACGAGCAACTTCTTTTCATTAAAAATGCGTGAGTGTCGTGGAACATTCGGCTGGAACGAAGTTCCTTTTAATAATAAATTAATAATAAAAGTAAAAAATTAAGTGGCACTCGGGGACTGCCGCGGTAAAGCTATTGCATAGCATTTTTCTCAACTTATGCAATTATAATATTTATGCAATATTTTTTTTTGCATGATAAAAATTATGCGAAAAAATAATTAAAAAACAAAAAAACAAGAAAAGCGCACTGTCACTACTTCGCGAGTGAGATTCGAAAAAATGTGCTACTGTAATGTGTCGCTAAATGTGAACCTCTAAAATATTGAACGCTTTCTGAACGACGGTGTTAGGGTTTTTTCGTTACGGAATTTCTTAATTCGGTCGCCGCGCTCAAACTGTTTGTCCTAGTCCATAGCCCGCGATAAAAGCTATGCAATAGCTTAATAAAATAAAAAATAATAATCTGAAGTCAGGATTCGAACCCACGAACCGATAGTTACACTCCTTCGTTTAGCCGCTACGCCACCGAAGCTATGACGGAACGTGTGTAATAAACGAAGGGTCAAGGGTCGTGACGGAAAAATTCTTACACTTTTTTCGCCTAGTCCCATCCGCCAAATCCTTATCGTCGCGTCCGTTAAGGAAATTCGTTCCAAAAGTTAAAGGAAGGCACATTTTATTTTGCGCCATCTAGATCGCTTTCTAAGATCACCATCTACATCATCACTCGATAGTCGATATAATTAGTTGAGTTCGCAGCTAAATATAAAACTGATCACTCTGAGAAAACTTTATCATCCAAAAAGTCTTAATTAGTAAGTTTCATAAAACTAAATCTTCTAATTGATAGCTGATAGTTGACACGAGACCGTATAAGGCTGTATTCACCGAAATCCCCCGCCTACGGCGTAGCTCGTCCTTGGCGCAAGGTCCTGCCGAGCCTCCCACCCACTTGACACCGGAGCCGGCGTCATTTCACTCAGTCACCGCATTTATGAGCTAACTAATAAATTAGTAATAGAATATTAATTCACTGGAATGTAGATAGTTACTTAAAATCGATACTTATTATAGGTGATTTATCATAAGTATACTATACGAGGGAAAAACTATAGGAGTTTTTGGGAATTAAAATTACCGGATTTGGAATAATTCTGCTGGCATTCATCATCATTAGCAACCCATCAATGGCTCACTACTGAGCGCAGGTCTCCTCTCAGAGAAGGGTTATAGGCCATACATAGTCCACCACGCTGCTGGCCCAATGCGAATTGGCGAACTTCACACACCTTCAAGAACATTATGAAGAACTCTCAGGTGTGCAGGTTTCCTCACGATGTTTTCCTTCACCGTTGAAGCAAGTGATATTTAATTGCTTAAGCGTACTTGACTCCGAAAAGTTAGAGGCACCTCTGCGGACTGCGACCCCCCGAATAGGAGACCACAGTCCTAACCACTAGGCTATCACTGCTTATCTCTGCCGGCATTAGGTATCCAGAATTAATTTCCTTTAATAGTTACTTTATTTTCTTTTACAGTAAATAAAATAAAATTGATTGTTTAAATATGCATTTGTTACGTGCGACAAAAAACCGCAGCGTTATCTAGACTTCCATCAGGTATATAAAATGAAAACTCGAAAAAGGTTCTCGAGCGGCGGCGCGGCGTGGCGCGGCGGCGGCGTGGCTTTGTTTTCAGGTTGGATCGCCCATTACCACAGATAACTAGAAGCCGCCGCGTGCGATGCGAAATGATGCGAAATATTTCCGGAGTTGAGGAGTGTTCTATTAATACGTGATTTCGACGTCGCTCGTGGGCGAGCGTTCGAGCGAGGGCGGGCGGCGGGCGCGGCGCCGCAGTAGCGCGCGACCTGCCGCGGCCGGCCGCCGTCCGACGCGCGCGCAACGAACGAACGACCCGCACTCCCGCGCACACGATCGGCGAACTGTCGCTGGCGATACCGCACACCGACACCCGACAACAATAAACGAAAAAAAACCCTTTTAAAACCCCCCCGACGTTATCGAGTGCACCGATACCAAATTTCATTATTAAATAAATAATTACAATTTTGCGAGGGCGGATTTTATAACGAACAAATCGACTAACAAACTCGAACCAGCGCGCGAAGGTGTCGCGTCGCAAAAAGCGCAACACAATAGAGTAAGCGTCTAATTATAAACGTGGTTGTGGTGGCGACACTCGACATGCAGAACATTGATCCGCTGGAGTTCGCCAACATGCTGGCGACCGAGCTATGGTGTCAACAGGTAAACTACAGTCTACATCCACATTGATATCGTTACTAGCTGACCCGACCCGGCTCCGCACGGCCCGGCTATTCCATAGCTTTTCACCCGAGGTCCCACAGCTCATTATTTATCTATATAATGGTTTTAAGCAGCTTTCACTAGTAAAGCTAATGATATAGGTACCTGTTAAGCTGCTCCGCCCCTGAACTGTAGTAGCTTTACGAAAAGAATAGATAAATGAATATGTATCTATCTATTCCTTGAAGTTAGATAATATGTCGAAAGGGATAGTTAGATAATAATTGTCACTACGTTAGAAATGGAAGTTTTCCAAAGATATAGCAAAACTTATAATATTATTTATATTTTTTTTTAAACCGAAACAAACGTCTAATCAAAGGTGTGCCAAAAACCATGCTGTCTGGCACGAAAGCCGCGCGTCGCTCGCTCTATCATTTTAAAGTAGGATGCAGTGAATCAGACAAGAATTATTTATCTACCTAGGATATTATTGCCTCAGCGTCAGTGCCTGATCATAACACTCATACGTCTTAATTCGTGAAGGACTCCTATATTATAGTTTACAATCTCGTTTGCGACTGCTCTAGGCGGACTAGGGTTCTCAACTTTGTTTCGGCTGATTTTATTTATAGTTTTTTTTTTTCAGAATATGTAAGCTTTATAAATGGAAAGAGTAAAAAGGCAAAGGTAATTCGGTTATTCAAGTTATTTATTTTTATACAAACTACGTATTTTTTGCACACCTGAAATATATTTTGCATATTAGATATACATTCTGCAACAGTGTCAATTGTCAATGTCAACTAAGCAGGTAATATACAGATTCAGATTAAGTTAACTGCGAGTATGTTACCTATGTTATAAATGGTATGGTTGGCAATCCTAGATAAGGCGTTGGTGTACACAGGCAAGCACCGCATTAAAATTTAAAAGTCCTAATCCCTAATGTAAACCTTAATATTAATCTTAGGGTATGTATTCTGAAATGATATCCATTATGACCTGCACTTCCACTGGCTCTTTTGCTAAGTTTATAAAACAAAGTCTTCCACAGTGAAGTATCGTTTTATTTGTGTTTATTTAACTCGTTTAAAATTACTACGGGTGAAAGATTTATGATTATAATTTCAACGCCAGTTATCAAAAATAACATCGTTAGATTATGTTAGCACGTAACATTCGTAGCCATGATATTATTATGATTTATTGTGACTACTGTTTGGCTTTAATTATTTTAAACTAAACATAGGGTAAGCATTTATAAAGAAAAAACATAATAATAAATCTTAAAAGATGAATTAAAAAATATTTTCATTTGCTGAACTAACCCTGATAAAACTGAGGATTACTATTCCTAGTCAGTATATTTAAAGAGAAAGTTGGTATACCGGAGAAGGGAATCGGAAATTTTAGATCGAATTTTGTTTTTCAATTTTTTTATATTAGCCAGGTTAAAATTTACTGACTAATAGTCTGCTCTCCCCTCCAAATAAGCGGAAAGCTTGTGTTGGAGTGGGTACAACAATAACAACAATGGTGCAACGGGTGGGAATAGAACCGAGAACTTTCAATTTTCAGTCCGCACCTTTAACCTTTGGTTTATTGAGGCTCTGACATAATAAAAGAAAAAATGTCTGAAAAATGAATTTAGAAAAGATTCCATATTCATTGTTTAATGTGCAAGTTTCTTTGTTGTATGCGTCGCATAAAATGCATACTAATACAATTTAAATAGGGAATTTTCAATTTATTTCTAGTTACTTGCGTTGTATATTGTTTTTATCTTATTGCTATATTATTGTTTCGCGCACTGCGAATGTTTTGCTGATAAAAACCGATTGGAATGTGGACGCGACATCATTTTCACTGTATAGTAAATAAACATTGCATAACATTATTATATGTTATGACATTGTATCTTGTACTATAATAAATTAAGTGTAATTTAGGGTACATCGACCTTTTCATTAAAGTTCAATTAGAAAATGCGGGATAAATGTGATTTTAGGCTACTTTTTAACCGACTTAAAAAAACAAAAAGAGGAGGTTCTCAGTTTATACTTTTCAGTGGCGTTTGAAGTCAGTTTTTTTAAATAATTTTGAGAGACAAAAGTTTTTCCATATATTTCGCCTTTCAGAATAGAATAGAATAGAATAGAAATGTTTTTTTAATCAAATAAACTTTTATACAAGTGCTTTTGAATCGTTGACGAGTCTACCACTGGTTCGGAATGCCCTTCCTGCCGAGAAGAACCAGCAAGAAACTCGGCGGTTGCTCTTTTCAAAACAAGTTTACAATACAGTAGATAATAATGCTATGTATGCAGTGTTTCCACAATGAGGGGAAGTTCCACAAAAGCGTACCTTATTATAATTCAACACAATATGTTAAGGCGGGCAGACAGATAGTAGCCCCATTCCCGTCGGTGGGACCCGTTCACGAGCATGACGCATGACCCAGCCATTGCTTCGCTCAACCATATTTAAGGGAACGTAACAACCAACATCACACGACACCACCACAACATGTTGCACATTAATATGTGCATGTGTTTATATATTTAATTAAAATCGGATTTATTAAGCGCGACGGGTGGTAGCGGCCAACTTGAATCGGACGGTTAGTAATGTTCTCCTTCTTGTTGTCCACAGTTGGCCAATCTAGAGGGCCTCCAGTCGGGGGTCCCGACCCGCACCACGGCGACCATCACGCCCACGCAGCTGCGCAGCTTCGAGCAGACCTACATCGAGCTGAACAACTGCCACAGCGAGCGCGCGAGCCACGCGGGCTTCGTGCCGCCCGCCGTGGCGCAGGGCAACAGCTACGGTGAGCTTCACACTGTGTGCTCAGGCCGAGTTTTAATTCGTTTGATCGTAATAGTAAACGATGACATTAGCATCAAAGTACAATGAACCATAATGATTTAAAATCACAAATTCAATACAGACGATTTTAATTTGGAGCGTTTTCGTATACGTAAAGTGTAAACGTATAAGAATACATACACAAAATTTGAGCTCTAATTCATGTTCATGCTGTTATGCTTCATTTTACTTTGATACTAATGTCATCGTTTACTATTACGATCAAACGAATTAAAACTCGGACTAAGCATGCTGTTTTCACATCATCAATCATCGTTATAAACCACCCTACAGCCTACTTAATTCTTCAACTCCAGCGAACCACTCATTGCCATCTTATTGGGGTTGTTTTTTCTAGTGTTGGAAGGGAGGATTGCACGCAACAGGGCTCCAGGTATAAAGCCCAAAATTCAGAAAATCTGTGACAAAAGTTACTAATCCAAATTACCCTACCATCTTTATTATTTCATCTGAGTTCTGTCTGAGATCTGAGTCTAGAGGTTCATCTGAGTGAGGCCGCCAAATATGTCAGCTTGAACCTACGCAACTCGCTTCCCTCGAACTGATAAACGCTGCAGCGGCAATAGGGCCACGCAGCATACTCAATCCGAAAAAAAAGAAAAATCTGTACGGTTATAACATGTCACATGAGCTAAATGCCGCCGGCCCTCTTGCTCTTAGGCATGCAGAAAAACAATCAGCAAATAAGCATTATTCACCACCATCATGTTTCACCACACAAACCCTCTAAAATACAAAATAAACGCATGTTTAATTACGACACCGGAGCATCGTTTGGAGATGTTGGCTTTACAATGCACAATTGCAATTCCAAAATCGCAACGTAAATAACTTAGGCTCGCTTAAAGAGACGCCGGGTTAGGTTCAACCCAGGAATAATTTTGTAATTTTGACAGAAACTTTATACGAAATCTGTCAAAGCAGCAACTAACTCTGGGTTAAAAGGATAACTCGTCGTTTCTGCAAGCGGGCCTTAAGTATTCTCTGATATCTTCCAGGCATCCTGAATCCAGTGGGTTACTGTGAGTCGGGCCCGACGACGCTGCATGTGTCGCCGGGCCCCCTCTCAGCCAGCGGCGACAGCAGCAGCAGCCCGGGGCTGCCCGCGCCCAAGCGGCGCAACATGGGCGGCCGGCGACCGGCCAAGACCCCGCAAGACATCACCCCCGAAGAGGAAGAAAGGAGAAAGATCCGCCGCGAGCGAAACAAGATGGCCGCTGCGCGCTGTCGCAAGCGAAGGCTCGACCACACCAACGAACTGCAGGAGGAAACTGACCAGCTCGAAGAGAAGAAACAGATGCTACAGGTACTTATTTATTTTTTATCCCCCGACAAACAAGAGGGGTGTCTTACAAACTTTCACTGATGCGATGGTGTATCGGACTATTTCCAAGGCATGGTAACCTTGAGCTGATGCTGCAGCATCAAGAAGTCTGTATGGCACCCAACTCCTCAGCAATTTAAAGCAGATAGTGCGT
Source organism: Oeneis ivallda (assembly GCA_029955525.1). Classification (NCBI taxonomy): domain Eukaryota; kingdom Metazoa; phylum Arthropoda; class Insecta; order Lepidoptera; family Nymphalidae; genus Oeneis; species Oeneis ivallda. Next base: position 15,674,478 of record JARPMR010000024.1, on the reverse strand, counting down.
TTGGGCTCATTAGAATGATCTCAATAGTAGGTGTTAGATAGATGATGATCGAGTATCGCGAAGGAAGATCTGATGATGGAGCAGAAGACTGGGTAACAGGTAACAGGTACCTAATTCACTTTTCGGGGGTGTTTTAAATCAATTTACGCTTGTTTTAGTCTACCTATCGCTCTAACCAAACCGAACCGAACACCAAAATTATAACTATAGTTGATATGGGCATTCGGTGTCAAGTTGACAACTAAAATCCAGTGGAGGAAGGAAGGAAAACACCCGCTTACGTAAATGTGGAAGTGTATAACGTCATAAATCGCCGCCATTTTTGTACTGTGAGCACTGGCGCTTTCGAGGTAAGGTGCTCTCAGTACTTTGATCACGTGATCAAAAAACATAACAGCGCCTAGAGATTTGGAAAAATGGGGATGACGGTATACTGGACTGCGTTCCGTTTTAAACAGTAAAAAGTATAACAAACTAAAATGAAACGGCTTCACAGTATACTGGATTGACTTCACACCTTACAATGGCCCAGTGTATTTCGGAACTCGAAACGTACCCTAAATCTCCGTCATTTGATTGCAGGATGAAATACGCAAACTCAACGCTGACAAGGACCAGTTACAAGCGATATTATCAAACCACATGCCGATGTGCCGACTCAACAAGAGGTCGACCAGCCCGCCGGACGTCAAGCCCTTCCAGGAGTCCTACGTGTACCCCGAGTTACCTGAAGACGGAGTTAGAGTCAAGGTGGAGGTGATGGACCCCGCCGTCGACCCTGTTCTTGGGTTAGATAACGATATCTTTACCTCGCCGACGCCGGACAAAAGGTAATACTCGCCAACTTGAATAAAATTTGTAAAGGGTGCCGGCAGAATACCAGCGCTCAGGTTGTCCATGAACCTGCAGCGATAATGCTGAGCCGGTACCTTTTTGCTTATGAGACATATGGGTGCAAAAGCTAATTTAGAAAGAAAAATCATTTATTTGGAACTCACATAATATTATGTTATAGTGACACATACTGATGCACGACAGAAGTCAGAACAAAACATTTGTGGTCCCAAAATGGTCTCCACTCAGCATAAATGCTATGCCTGTGGAGGAAGCACAGGCACAGCGCTGGTCTTCCGTGGGACCAATAAGTCCGGATGACTGAACAAGATATTATGTTAAAATAGAAGTATGTAGAAAATTGTGAATATTATGATGGATAATAGCAGATAATAATAGTAGTATAATATAATATAATATATAATATAATATAATATAATATAATATAATATAATATAATATAATATACTTAATATAATATAATATAATAATATAATATAATATAATATAATATAATATAATATAATATAATATAATATAATATAATATAATATAATATAATATAATATAATATAATATAATATAATATAATATAATATAATATAATATAATATAAACATGATATAGCTATGATAACAATTGTAAGTCCTAAAATGAAAATATGAACTCTGGAGCGCCTAACCAACCTCACCTTTTTGCTGACAAAGCAATATCTTTCTTAATATTTCTCTTTTAGAGAATTATAAATAAATAATAGATCAACATTGGTAATAATTTTAACATTCCCAAAATAAAAATAATTGTTGACGAATACCTCAGGAAATAAGAATTACTTACTCAATCTGACGATGCAGTTATTGATGCAAGTAAACGTCTAGTTATGGGATCAATTGTAGTATCATGGTGACTACAATTACATAATTTATACTAAAATATTCTTGTAGATTGTAGGTCTAGTAATGATGTAATGTAGTAGTAATTTAACACTAGTATTACTATCTGACTCAATCATTAATGATTCGCGATTTCAATAAATTAATAAAATGTCCCGAGCCAAGTAACTGTACATCATGAGATACATTAATAAAAATTATTTTTGACTAAAGAAACGTTAGCCCTTGACTGCGAACTCACTTGATGTTAAGTGACGTTTGGTGCTTACTTGGAAGAGGGTTAATGTCAGTGTAATCTAAATATATAAAATGAAAAGGTGATTGACTGATTGACTGACTGACTGACTGACTGATCTATCAACGCACAGCTCGAACCACTGGACGGATCGGGCTGAAATTTGGGCATACAGATATTAACGTAGGTATCCGCTATGAAAGGATTGATTTTTGAAAATTCAACCCTTTAGAAGGTAAAATATGGGGTTTGAAAGTTCGAAATTAACGTGAGCGAAGTCGCGGGCAGAAGCTAGTATGTAAATAAACCCAATCCCCTAATCGTTTACAGGCGATCCAAAAACACGGAATCGGTTGGAATAGTCCTGACATAGGACTGATCACCCGCCTGGCGTTGGCAGGCGTCTCCTTAAATACAATTAATACAATCGGTTAAACGCCATCGTACCAGAACGCTAAATCACTTAGGCGCGCTTGCAGAAAAGCCGAGTTATCCTTTTAACCCAGAGTTAGCTGCTGCTTTGACAGTTTTCGTATAAAGCTGCTGTCAAAATTACAAATTTATTCCTGGGTTAAACCTAACTCCGCGTATCTGCTTGCGGGCCTTAGCGTCTTACAACGTGCGTAACACGTAGTCATCTTATTGTTGCAGAATAATGCTGTCGGCGGCCAACCCAGCCGTGGTAACAAGCGCTTCGTCCCTGGACACGCCGCCCGTGCGCCCCAACCGACCCAACTTCCTGCAGGTGCCTGTGCCGCTAACACCAGCGCAGGTAACATAATTCTCACTGAAACTACGCTATTGTTTCTTAATCATCATCATTAGCAACCCATCAACAGCTCAGTACTGAGCGTAGGCCTCTCAGAGAAGGGTTATAGTCCACCATGCTAGCCCAATGCGAATTGGCAGACTTCACATCAAAAACCTTTGAGAACATTATAGAGAGAACTTATTGGTGGGCAGGTTTCCTCACAGTGCTTTCCTTCACTGTTGTAGCGTGTGATATACGTAACATAATCCTCTTTAAAACTGCTTTATCTACTGTTACTTAATCATCATGGTCAGCAACCCATCAACGGCTCACTACTGAGCGCAGATTTTCTCAGAGAAGGGTTAAAGGCCATTGACCATCCCGCTGGCCCAATGCGAATTGGCAGACACACCTTCGAGAACATTATGGAGAACTCTCAGGCGTGCAGGTTTTCTCACGTTGTTTTCCTTCACCATTGAAGCATGGGATATTTAATTGCTTATTTAAGTGCTTAAACGCACATAACTCCGATAAGTCAGAGGAGCTTACCTGGGATCCTCCGAATAGAAGACCGCAGTCCTAACCAAGGGCTATTACTGCTCTGCTTATAGACATATAATATTATGACGTATCATTTTTATTTATTGTTATATTTACGATGGAGAAGTTCTCTGTTCCTATAACAACTGTTCAGTTTAGTTCAGTTTTTATAACTATTCCATTATTTACTTGACAGATCCACAACAACAAAGTGTTGGCAAACAACAACAAAATCGCTGGCATCGAGATCAGCACGCCCAGTAACGGCATCCCCTTCAACTTCGACAGCATCATGGAGGGCGGCACGGGGCTCACCCCCGTGTATCCGCACCCGCACCCGCATCCGCACCCGCACCCGTGCGCGCAACAACAGCGCTCCGCACCCGACCTATCCTCCCCCGATGCGCACAACAGCCTCGTGAGCCTCTGAGACCACCTCACCGCCGCCTGCCCTCTGTTCGAGCCGCTCGACCTCCTGGGAGACCTCGAACAAGCTCTGTAGCAGCGCGGCTGTAACCCTTAAGTATCGCGACGAGTTGGTCGCACTACATCATAACGTCAACCTCTATAGACGCTTCTCGTACAAGCATCAGTATCGCGATGGTTCAGTCGCAGTAAATAAATGTTTTATTTGCATGAATTTCGGCAAAAATATCGCAATTGTTTGTCCTCAACGTGCTATGATTTTCTAAAGCCGAATTATATTACGATTAAATCGCACAATAGTACCTAGTTATTTTAAAAATATTTTAGTCTTTTTTACCAACTAAATATATAATTTATTTGGGTTAATGAATTCTCAAAAAGTAACAATCGCGATACTTTAGCTTGCGATATTTGGATTTCGATTTAGTGTTGCAGACTCTGTAAACAGTATTTGGTAGTTCAAGCTATAAACATTATTAAAATATTTAATCTGGCAACACTATCTCCATTCCTAGTCCCTCTAGCGTAGGGGGCCTGAGTTCCCCCACTCGCGTGCCTTGGCCGTCGGGCGCCACGTCAGACGTGACCCGAACCTAGTTCGTAACGTGTAAAGACTACGCTATTTATTCTTCTCTCTCATTTTCTATCGTGCTACCTTTGTCTCCCGGGCCCCCGCCGGCTATTTTCCGGGGGCCCACGTAACATACTTGCTCATAACGTGCTTTGTATTTATATTCATTGTCACTCCCATAGCCGGTCTAGCCTACAGTTCTGCGTTCACTTTTATCTAATAGTTGTTTTAATTAGACCGTTGCGGTCCGTCTGTATTGTCTATGGGTACAGTGAACTCTGAACTAGACCGCTGGCTGTTGGATTGACACCTTAATGAAAATAAGTAGTCTTTTATCATAATTTCTAGAGTATCGGCCTACAAAAGTCAATTGATATCTAAGCTGTTCTAGTATTCTAACGGAGAATATTTTTTATATAAATAGTTTGTATTTCACAGTGAATAATTAAAATGTGATGTTAAAAAAAACGTGAAAATAAAACAGAGTTTTATTTGAAGCATTTCAGGGATTATTATTTCGAGTTGTGCTTAAATAATCTAGCGAGGCTAGACTAGTTGTATATAATATTAAACAAATGTAAAAGATCTCTTTTACGCATACTAATACAGTTGGCATCACGTAACTTTGGGACTTGAACTTAAAATTTTTATGGTCACTATATTTGGTAAGAAATCCCAATGCGACCGTTTCTGTGGCGCTTTTCATTGATTAAAGTAGTTAATCGGCCATTTAATCGTCGATAATTTCCGAAATTGATTAATGTATAACATAAAGTTATATCAAAGAATCATTAGAATTTTTCAAACTGCGTTCAAATATTCTAGCTGAAGTTTCGTGACGTCATCTGTATGATACGGCACAATATTTATCAAACTACCCGCGACGCGCTCGTCATAATAATAATTATGAATATAAAATAAACCGTGTGCCATTAGCTACGTCTACTCTCATGAAATACAATAATTATTTAGTTAACCATAGACTAACCAGCAATATTACTTAATGATATATACCGTGAACCGGGTTAACTTTGCTTGTCTATGTAACTTCTACTGTAGTCTATGGTCCATGTTTGTTTTTCCTGGAATATACATTTACGAAAAATCCTTCTGTCCTTTCAGTAATAATTCCATAAAGATTAACATCATTGAAGGCAAGAATTAAACCCTCATATTTTAAGAGGTGGACCAAAAACTGTTTTTAAAATACGTCGTATCCATTTTAGCTTTAATCTTTAGTTGCCTGACGCTTGTATATTTCATAGTTTAAAGGCGTCGACTATATCAAAGTTACACTGAAAAGCAAAGTCACCCCGATTTAGTGTAATTAATATATTGAATTTAAGTTAGCTCAATGTTGATGTAATGTCATACCGTTCCATTGGATTAGGTAATGGTAGTGTAAAATTATTGTGTAAGAAATTCTTGTGATACGTCCAGTGATGCGCGCTCCGTAGGGAGGCGATCATCTTATATATTGTGTATACTCATGCCTACGTCCGAACTATTAAATACTTTACTCAACGGTGCATCAATTTAGGTTCTATTATATTTTTTTTATGTTCTACAATGAAATTGAAAAAAAAAACCTTGATCGCTCATGTAACAAGTGCCAAATATCGATTATTTTGATCTCTAATGCTACAAAATTCCGTAATGATTTACCATAATTCGTGATTTGACAGTGGTAGCAGTAACCGACGGTCAATCGGTCGGAATTAAATAAAAGTCAGTTTTTTTTTTAAATTCTATGCGCGATGTTTTAAAATAAATAAGAGAACACTGAGTTTTTAATCACTTCGCTTTTAAATTATACGTGATTGATGTTTGATATTTTTAGCACAATCTATGGATTTTTCTTTTTTCAAATATAAGTATAATATAATACAGGTAAAAAATTAAAAATTGGTCTACTTACATGAGCGATGGAACTTTTTATGCCTTTCTTTGGTTCTATATTCAAAATGAGTGTTGGTTGTTTCCGTGCATGGATTCGATAGTAGCATGTTTGCTAGAGGCATGGGTTTGAGAGATGTTTGTAGTTTTGTACCGATGGCGAACGCTGGCATAAAACAATATCGGTCTCATGAATTAAACTACACAACCGCCTTCTGTTTAGACAAAGTTCAAATTGAACTTTTGCTAAAATGTACCTATTGGTGCAAAGATGTATAGTCTTTATCACAAAAATTTAAACAATATTAGTTAATTCGTCAATTTGACGATAGACAGTTTTTCTTTTGGAAATCTGTCAATTTTACTCACGCGTTTTACGGTTGTTTATTTTTGTGGTCAGACCGGTAATGTTTTATTTATAAGACCGTATTAGAGTAAGGCAATAATTAGGCTAAGAGCACTTAACCCTTTAACTGTAATACGCATAACTTAGACCAAATTATTTCAATATGTGCTTTATTGTAGTTTTAATTAAAATCTAAGCCAAATATTGATTTTATGTCGTTAATTTAGGTTTAGGTTAAATCGCCGTTTCCGAAAAAGTATTATTGGTTAGATGCAGAGGAATGCGGAGTATTTATTTAAATAAATAATTATATTATTTTCTTAATATAGATCAAACCAAATAGAGGAAGATCGATTGTGAAATATATGCAATCTGCCCAACTATAATTTAGTTGAGGTTGAGTTCGCTCACCACACATACTAATATTCTCATATTCTTTTTCTGGTTTCCTCTAAATTTCTTTCTATTTTTCCCCCTTAATTTTTTTATTTCTCCCGTGTTTTCATTGTATCTTCTTCATTTTTGGTTTGATCTATCATTATTTTACCAATTTACCATCATAATATTATTGTCCCTGCTGGTCATTTTTATATGAGCAAACTTTATTTATATAAAAATAATTAATAAATTAATAATCGCCGATGAAACGTCGTAAGCATAATATGAACACTTTAGATAATAATTATTAAGAGAGATGTAATTTTTTCTAGAAGATTTTTTCTTAACGCAATCGTAGAATACTTTTGTATTTTTTCATGTGGGAAAATTATTAGCAAAGCAATATTATATTTGATAAACTTTATTGTACTATTACCGCCAGATGTAGTAAATTATATATGTAAATCAGAATATATAAATTTGTTTACGTACACCCGATCCATCGTTTTTAATTTACCACCTACCCAACAACCATCTACTCGTATTAGTATATCATAAAATAATAAAACTCAACCTTAAAATGATCTAAATGAATTCCATTTTCTTACACAATCGCATGGCTGATGTTTGCAGTACTTTATACTATAGTGTATTAACAAAAACTAAGCTTTTTATGGTCCAACTTAATATTTATTTTAGCCAAGAAGACAAGGAAGCAATTTCAGTAAATTCTAAAGCTGAAAAATTTTTTGTTTTGTTTTAATAACGAATGATCGATCTTCATAATTACGATAAGTTATTTAAGAAAAGACTTCAGCGCCCTACCTATTTACTAAATGATATTGTGCACAAGCCTAGTTTTGGAAGACATTGCTGCCCTAGTAATAATAAGACAACTCTCTGTCTATAGGTGTTATTTTAAAGCTCTTGCCTTCGAAATTCTTGAAAGGTTTATTCTTTTTCTTTTCCCTCTCATGTTGTTCAAATACAATCTCATTCTTGACTGCTTTCAGATGCCCTTTCATCTTGTTTCTGATAGCGCATTGGATGTAGAAGAATATTTCCAGTACACTGATCATACTGCAGCCGAGACATAGGCCAAACACGCCGCCTAGGTTAGCTGAAAATGGAAAATAAATTTTAATATTTTAAGTTTCACTTCACATATTCATATTTTCATTTCCTCACGAAAGGTACCAACTAAGAATAAAGGGTACCAAACTAGAGGTAAATTCAGTTGATGATTCAAAAGCACTCTGTAAAAATTTATTTGATTTAATTTCTATTCTATACCTACTGTTAGCATAGGTATTTCATTCATTCATTTAGGTATGTGTAGGACAGATTAATATAAATATTATATAGAATAGAATTAAAGTCCTGACTGACTGACTGACTGATATATCTATCTACGCACAGCATAAACCGCTGGTACTAGAAACATAAAATTTTTACAGTAAGTAGGTTTCTTTTATGAAGTAGGTACCTACTAAGAAAGGATTTTGTGAAATTCCACCCCCAAGAGTATTAAATAGGGGGTGAAAGTTTGTATGAAAGTCATTCATTTTTCAAGTTATATCCAAGAAACTTGATATTTTGGCTCTTGATTAAAAGTAAAGATGTACTTACGTGTTTTGCAGTTTTTGAAAATTCCTCCCCCCAAAGGGGTTAAATAGGGGTTGAATATTTGTATGGAATTCCGTTATATTTTCAAGTAGGTAATTTTCAAGACAAATGTGAAAGGAATTGCTACCTTTTTGAGATTAAATATCTAACCTATAATATAACTTAACTAATAGGCACGCATGTATTTCTGTGCCTATCTAAAAACTTGAAATTAATTTAATTTAATGATACTTGTGTACACCCTACCCACCTGCCGGGGTATTGTTGTTCGCTACTCACATGCTATAGTTATGAGCGACATGACGGTCTCCTGCTTCTGCCTCGTGTGCACAGAGTTACCGAACAAGAAGTGTAGAATGGAAGAGCTCTTGTTGAACTGGATACCTGCACTAAATATTTAATAGAATCTTATAACGCTAACTTCTATAAAGCTAGGCAAGCTGTATAGAAATTATTTAAAATATTTTTCATTTTTAACCGACTTCAAAAAAGGTTGAGGTTCTCAATTTTTTTTTGTGTATGTTTACCGTTTACTCGAAGACGCCAACCTAAACCGATTTGGAAAATTCTTTTTTGTTTGAAGTGGTCCCAGGTGGTCCCATTTAAATTTTATGGAAATCGGTTGAGCGGTTTTTAAAAATCAACATTAAATGATGTACTTTGTAGTGGCGCAGGTTTTTAAGATGATTTTTTTATGTTTTAGTGTATACATCTAGAAAAGTAATTTAATATATTAAAAAAATATATTTATTATTTAGAGATCCTTATCCTATAGTAAAATAATTTTACATTTTCCATTGAGTATAAGTAGGTATAAGCAGTGATTCGATGATTGTGAGCCTAGTGGTTGGGACTGTGGTCTCCTATTCGGGGGGTCGCAGGTTCGATCCCGGGTACGCACCTGTGACTTTTCGGAGTCAAGTGCGTTTAAGCGATTAAATATCACTTGCTTCAACGGTGAAGGAAAACATCGTGAGGGAACCTGCAAACCTGAGAGTTCTTCACAATAATGTTCTTGAAGGTGTGTGAAGTCCGCCAATTCGCATTGGGCCAGCATGGTGGACTATGGCCTATAACCCTTCTCTGAGAGGAGACTGAGCAGTTGATGGGTTGCTAATGAAAAAAGTAGGTATACATTTCCCTCACTAAGGTTTGTGCACCATGTGCCGGCGCGCCCCGAGGTTCCCGACGGACGCTTCGGCCTGGTAGCGCATCGAGACGCAGTCCCGCAGGCACGCGCACGGCTCGCTGCGGTGCCACTTGTTCATGTCCACTGGAAATTATACACATATATTTATTCATCATTAACCCCCGAGTCAAAGTTGCCCATCAAGCTCTTAGCATCGTCGCGTTGTATGGCGAGGGACAACCTATGGAGCAGGTTAGCCCCAGAGCGTGGATCGCAGCCCCTTTAACTTAAACGACGGCCAAATGTTGCCTTAGCCTCCTCCCTCCAGCAGCCCATCGTCTCCACTGCCAGAGGGACAAAAATGTAGTCAGAAGAGGTAATTGTTGTGTACAATGACCTTTATAATCAATCTATGACTAACACTGGACTGGCTGTGCCTGTACAAAATTTAACACTCTGCAATTACGAATCGATTTGAAGCGCCTGAGATATTTGAATCTCTGGAAATAATAATATAGGGGCGCAGATGTGCCAAAAAGTACAACTTGCTAGCACAGTTGTCAACGAGGTGCTCTCACTAATTTTAGTTCCTTATACAGTATACACTGATCGTAACTGCTTACAGCGCCAAAATTGCGTCAGTAGGTTCAAAAAACCGAGTGTGCTTTAGAACACACGACTGAATTAAAACTTACGAAATGCAACTGCCTATGAGAGAAAGAGAGAAAGAAAATGTGTGCTCGCACCTCTCTCTCTTGCCCCTATAGTAATATTCGAAATGTAACTCTCTCTCTCTCTTTCTATCTTCACTAACTTATATCTCCCTCTCAACTTCCGTTCGCCTCGCCCGATCACACTTTTCGTAACGCATTCACCAGCTTACAGTACCCGGCGATATATATTGCACATCGGCCTTTGGAATAAAACGCTATTCTATTCTATTCACAGTTCGACTGCATTTTTTTATATATATTAACTATATAGATGTTAAAAAAAAAAACTGGCTAGCTTTCCTTGCAATAGAATAGAAATAGCGTTTTATTCCAAAGGCCGATGTGCAATATATCGCCGGGTACTGTACTCCCCAAGTCAAGCGTGCGTAAAGAAGTTTTATTTCAAAAATATGACAGCAGCCTGTTCAGTGTTAATCATAGATTAATGTGGTCAGTGGTTGCACAGTAACGTTTGGTCTGCACAATGCAGTCGATGCTGGTGATGTTGCAGGCCCACTGGGACCGTATGTGTGGCATGAACGGCAAGGTGCAGCGGCAGCGGCGCTCCACGGCGCGCACCACGCACAGCGCGTCGCACTGCGAGCTGCGGTACTCCGCAAAGTGCGGCAGCCGGTGCTCGTCCTCGAAGTAGCACTGACGACTGGAAACATTCGCCTTACAAAGCAAATTTTTTAAATATATAAAGTATACTAGCACTTGACTGAAAATACATGACAATGAAAATACATAACCCTGAAAACTACTCCTTTTTTGGGCAGTCACGTAAAAAGGTTAATCTGTAATCTGTATTCTACAATATTATATCCGCAAAGTCAAGCAAACAAAAGCCGGCCAAGTGCGAGTCGGACTCGCGCACCGAGGGTTCCATACTCCAAAAGTAAAAGTAAAACGATAATATTATATTAATTTGCTTATTTATCGTTAACTTTGTTTGTAGAGGTTTATTGTTAATATAAAAAAAACTATGCTAGTTAGAGCGTTGGTTTTATTTTTCCTGTAAAATATACATAAACCTCTATTGACCATAATTATTTCAGATTTTTCGATTGGTAAACTTCGGAGATAAGGGGGGGGGGAACGGTATTTTTTTCGACATTTTGGCCGATTAATCAGAAACTATTATATCTAGAAATAAATAAAAAACTGTTTTAGAATGCACAAGTAAAGGCCTTTCATATGATACCCCACTCGGTATAATTATCTTACTTTGAAATTTCAAACCCCTGATTTTCCCCCTTTTTTAATTAAACTAAAATAAATTTCGCGTTTATTTTATTTTTCCTGTAAAATATACATAAACCTCTATTGACAATAATTATTTCAGATTTTTCGATTGGTAAACTTCGGAGATAAGGGGGGGGGGGGGGGAACGGTATTTTTTTCGACATTTTGGCCGATTACTCAAAAACTATTATATATAGAAATAAATAAAAAACTGTTTTAGAATGCACAAGTTAAGGCCTTTCATATGATACCCCACTCGGTATAGTTATCTTACTTTGAAATTTAAAACCCCCGATTTTCCCCCTTTTTTAATCAAACTAAAATAATTTTCGCGTTGCTTTTATTTTTCCTGTAAAATATACAAAAACTTCTATTGACCATAATTATTTCAGATTTTTCGATTGGTAAACTTCGGAGATAAGGGGGGGGGGAACGGTATTTTTTTCGACATTTTGGCCGATTAATCAAAAACTATTATATATAGAAATAAATAAAAAACTGTTTTAGAATGCACAAGTAAAGGCCTTTCATATGATACCCCACTCGATATAGTTATTTTACTTTGAAATTTCAACCCCCCGATTTTCCCCCTTTTTTTATTAAAACTAAAAATAATTTTCGATTTTTCTTTATTCCAATGATTTTGGGCCACTATTATACACAACTATGGCAAATTTCATGTCGATAGCTTTAATAGTTACTGAAATAATCGACTGTGACAGACGGACGGACAGACGGACGGAGAAAGTCTCACCATAAGGGTTCCATTTTTACCATTTTGGTATGGAACCCTAACAAAGGCACAGCTACGTAACCATCCATCCTTACCTTGGATTTTAAGTATTAAAAAACACAACGATGTGCTAATAACAATAGCTGGTTACACCTAATTAATATCTGACTATGATTAGAAGATTCTTTTGTATAACTCTCCCTACCTCCAATAAGCCAAAGCAGCGACGTCTTCAGAGCAGTAAGTATAAGTTGCATGGATAAAGTGAAAGGACTCCGAATATGCGTGCACGAGGGCCATTTCGTCATCCGCAGGGAATTCGTACGACTCCGTGAACATTACCTACAGTTGTGAGGCAAAAGTTAGCTAATTTATAAATTGATTAATTATTAGGTTCATAAGTGTAATGAATATAATATATAAATGTTATTAATCACTCAATAATAATTAGTAAAAAAATAAAAATAATGAACAATTATTATTATCTAATCCTTCGACCATTTAAAGTAGGACTTGCCTTAAAGCAGATTTAGTACTAAACTAGTAGGGCGCGTGGGTGCGCGGCCCGCAAGCGGACCGCGGTTTTTCTATCGTCAAGTGGACTTTCAGGTCCTGATCTTTTTCTATCAAATTACCACTCTTCCATCTTTTATACTCTCCGAGATAGATGCCGATGAAATTGGTATGGCCGCCATCTTGAATCCGCCATTTTGAAATTTTTTTCAGCTCACTGCCAATTGGGATGATGTTTCGAGTATTTTTTGTTTGAGCAGCCCCCACCTATCTTAAATACCCTGGCCATGCTCCTCACCCATCTTCCAAATCCTCGATCAGCATTACTTTCCATATTTTTTCTCCGAATCATTTGTCAGGATGAGAATTCTTCCATAAAAACAAATTTAAAAAGGAACCCTATCAAAGTCTTGCATAGTTCCCAACTTCTAGTCTTCAATATTCGCCATAATATATTTTGTATGAAGAAAAAAAAATCCGCCATCTTGGTTTTTTTTTCTATTCATCAAATAGACCTTTGTGTCCTGATCATCTTTTGCCAAGAAACCACTCTTCCATCTTTTATACTCCCCGAGATAGACACCGACGAAATTTGTATGGCGGCCATCTTATTTCCGCCATTTTGAATTTATTTTCAGCTCACTGCGAATTGGATGAGGTTTAGAGTGACATTTGTTCGAGCACACCCCACCTATCTTCGATACCCTGGCCGTGCTCTTCACCCGTCTCCGAAATCCTCAATCATCAGTTCTTTCCATATTTTTCCTCCGAATGAATTTTTTTCCTCTATACGAAGCCATCAGTGAAAAAAAAAATTTCATACAAAATTTTACAGGAGAGGTGATCAATGAGTGAATCAGTCAGTGAATCAGTCAATCAGCCCCAGCAGCTATATATATATTAACTAGTAGGGCGCGTGGGTGCGCGGCCCGCAAGCGGACCGCGGTTTTTCTACTCATCAAGTAGATCTTCGGGTCCTGATCATTTTCTATCAAATAACCACTCTTCCATCTTTTATACTCCCCGAAATAGACACCGACGAAATTTGTATGGCGGCCATCTTTTTTCCGCCATTTTGAATTTTTTTTCAGCTCACTGCGAATTGGATGGGGTTTCGAGTGACATTTGTTCGAGCACACCCCACCTATCTTCAATACCCTGGCCGTGCTCCTCACCCACCTTCCAAATCCTCGATCAGCATATCTCATCATTTGTCAGAATGAGAATTCTTCTATAAAAACAAATTTTGAAAAGGAACCGTATCAAAGTGTTGCATAGTTCTCAGCTTCTAGTCCCTTCAATATTCGCCATATATTTTGTATGAAGAAAAAAAAATCCGCCATCTTGGATTTTTTTCTATTCATCAAATAGACCTTTGGGTCCTGATCATCTTTTGCCAAGAAACCATTCTTCCATGTTTTATACTCCCCGAGATAGACACCGACGAAATTTGTATGGCGGCCATCTTTTTTCCGCCATTTTGAATTTTTTTTCAGCTCACTGCGAATTGGATGAGGTTTCGAATGACATTTGTTCGAGCACCCCCCACCTATCTTCGATACCCTGGCCGTGCTCTTCACCCGTCTCCGAAATCCTCAATCATCAGCTCTCTCCATATTTTTCCTCCGAATGAATTTTTTTCCTCTATACGAAACCATCAGTGAAAAAAAATTTTTTCATACAAAATTTTACAGGAGAGGTGATCAATGAGTGAGTGAATGAATCAGTGAATCAGTCAGTGAATCAGCCCCAGCAGCTATATATATATTAACTAGTAGGGCGCGTGGGTGCGCGGCCCGCAAGCGGACCGCGGTTTTTCTACTCGGCAAGTAGACTTTTAGATCTTGATCATTTTCTATCAAAAAACCACTCTTCCATCTTTTATACTCTCCGAGATAGATGCCTATGAAATTGGTATGGCCGCCATCTTGAATCCGCCATTTTGAATTTTTTTTCAGCTCATTGCCAATTGGATGAGGTTTCGAGTATTTTTTGTTTGAGCACCTCCCACCTGTCTTCAATACCCTGCCCGTGCTCCTCACCCACCTTCCAAACCCTCGATCATCATATCTCATCATTTGTCAGAATGAGAATTCTTTTATAAAAACAAATTTTGAAAAGGAACCGTATCAAAGTCTTGCATAGTTCTCAGCTTCTAGTCTATTCAATATTCGCCATATTATATTTTGTATGGAGAAAAAACATTCCGCCATTTTGGATTTTTTTCTATTCATCAAATAGACCTTTGGGTCCTGATCATCTTTTGCCAAGAAACCACTCTTCCATCTTTTATACTCCCCGAGATAGACACCGAAGAAATTTGTATGGCGGCCATCTTTTTTCCGCCATTTTGAATTTTTTTTCAGCTCACTGCAAATTGGATGAGGTTTCGAGTGACATTTGTTCGAGCACCCCCCACCTATCTTCGATACCCTGGCCGTGCTCTTCACCCGTCTCCGAAATCCTCAATCATCAGCTCTCTCCATATTTTTCTCCGAATGAATTTTTTTCCTCTATACGAAACCATCAGTGAAAAAAAAATTTTTCATACAAAATTTTACAGGAGAGGTGATCAATGAGTCATTCAGTGAATCAGTCAATCAGCCCCAGCAGCTATATATATATTAATAAATTCTGCCACTTTCCCCGGGAGGTGAGGTAAATACGTACAGCACTAATTTACGAACTCACTACGTCTCCATGAGTGCACACTAACTCAAAAGCTGTCACACTTACAGAAAATTAGCACACAAGCAAATAATTACACGTACGTCGTACATGTACTTCGCCAGAGGGAAATGCGTGCGCTTGGCAAGTCCTTATTTTCTCGTCCAAGATTAAAACTAATAAACTCTTAAATTTACTTAATATCTTATCGATGTCACCGCAGCGCTGTACCTTAGTTATATACTCAAAGCGCAGTACTCAAGATGCTGGCAGCACTGTCCCTATAGATGGCCAAACTAATTCTTTAGTCAAGGTAGCTGCCAGATCCTTTTGGATCCCCTTAAGACTCGCTGACCTTTACCATCTTCAAAAAGCGCTCGAGCACCCGGCAGTGGCGGATTATCCTTAAGGCAAACTAGGCATGTGCCTAGGGGCGCGAGGGTACAAAGGAGCGCGCGGGCGTAATTGTAAAGTAAAGAAAAAATATATTAATATACCTAGCATAATATAATTAATGCGCCAGTAAGTAAGCCACCTACTTACACAATAAAAACTATTATTTTTGCTTACAACCTCAATTTGCTTCAATTTATAACAAAAGATAAATAGGGCCCCCCCGAGCTCCAACGTCCCTGGGTCACTATCCGAAAAAGCACAAATATGAAACTGTTACATATCAATGTTTTCATACTTGCGACGTAGTACTATTATATATTCTGTGCTTGCGCCTCTTGGCTTGTTCGGCGCTAGTAGCCGCTGCGGCCTGCGTCCACCACAGAGGAGGTCGCCGTAAGTGGGACGCGGCTAGGATGTCCGCTCAGGCGGCAAACGAGCGACCTTCCTATTCTCCAAGGCACCATGCGTCATAGCATCAGGTTGAGGTGCAGGGCCGCGCCGACCCCCCACAGCGCCTGTGTGCGAAACCTATGATTTTTAATTTTGACCGAAATAAATGTTCTCCAGTTTAATATACTTAGATAATATTTTCCTAAATAGGTAAAACCAGTTCGCTTCCGCTTGCCAATTACTGCGAAAAATAAAACAAGAATCAAATTTTTACATACTTTATTTTTTAAAGATTTAAAATTAAGAAAAAGACAGACAGAAATTAATTTTTTTTTTATTTTGACATTACAAACAGACTAAAGTTGTATTTATTTGTAATTATAGAAAATTACATAAAAAGCACGTACCTGAAGCGTTTTTTGAATCAGATTTTATAACACCTTCATCGATAAAATGACTGGTTTCTGTCTCTAAAGATTCTTTGGAAGTGGATGGTGGAGCCGTAAAATATTTACTAATTTTAGTTGTATTTTTATCACGTTCTTCTTCTTGTTTTCTTTTCCTTATTAAATTCTGGTAACCAGATACTTTCTTTTTTTTTATCTTGAGTAGTATCACTCATCGTGAAAACACGTTAAAACGATCACTAACACACAAACTATATATTGTTTTTAGAGCTAGAACTTAATCTTATAGTTGAAGACAAGGGTCTGCCCGCGAAATTCAAATTTAATTTGGTTTTTCGCAATTTGTAAACTAATACGACAAAGTAGGCTTATGGCCTTCTAATTACGCCATTGGAATTATCATCTTCACAGGTTAACATAAAAATCTTTACTTGAAAGTGACCAGTTTAAGAAATTAATCAAAATACTGATTTGGACGTGAGTTACTCACAAATTAGTCGATATTTTGATTAATTTCTTAAACTGGACACTTTCAAGTAAATTTTTATATAAACCTGTGAAGATGATACTGCCATTGTCGCAATTAGAATGCCATAAGCCTACTTTGTCGTATTAGTTTACAAATTGCGAAAAACCAAATTAAATTTGAATTTCGCGGGCAGACCCTTGTCTTCAAGTGTGCGCACCTTGCACACACTTTCGATTGACAGATTGTTCAATCAATTGTGTTGGCACTCTCGTTCCTTAAAGTGGGGGAATCCCCGCGACCCAACCCCGCTTGCGTCGCACGCATCGTATCGGGTTGCGTTCATAATTCATTCAAACAAACTCACGGCGGTTCTTTTGATTTTAACGCTGAGCTCGTAACTAATGTAAACTAAAACCCAAAGCGTAAAATTAAACCACACACGTGAATATTATCTTGGAAGACTTGTACAATAAGCGCATTATAATTATGTTTTGTTATTTACAAGGCGTTGCGCCTATTGTACCTACTTACTTATCGATACTCCACTACAAAGAATATGTTTAAGTGTAACCAAAATAATTTCGATGGCGGCGCCTCTTTTGTGTTGGCGCCTGTGTGCGCCGCACACTTCGCACACAGGGGCGGCGCGGCCCTGTTGAGGTGGTCCGCTGTTACCTACAACGCATATTTTTTTCTTTCTTCGCCGAATAGGCTCATAAATAAATTTTTCGAACATAACAAGACTTTAATATTAAGAGGGACTTGTAAAATAAACATTTAGACCTATAAATTTAACAACTTAGACAAGTTAAATAGAGTGCTCACATGTGCAAGGCAATTAAGCCAAAATAAGACAAAAGGCACAAAACTTCGAAACCACTTTGAAAGCAATAAACTATAGAAATTAGGAGAAATCTGAGTAAAGGCACGATAAGAAATTTTAAACTAGGAAGTGCATCGTAAACTATGTTTTTTGTAGCCTTACGAACCGTGTGAAACTTGAACGCTACAAGATACCAGATGTATGAAAACAAACAAAAAATAGAAACTTGACTAGGCACGCACTGACGAAGTGATTGGCTTGGGAGGCGTGACTTTTAGTAACGCGACAGGATTGGTCGAAAACAACGGGTGACGGATACAATTAGACCAATTATATCTTGTACAGTTGACTTTGGGCGTGTTTTAAATCCACAGAGGCGGTAGTCTGGAGAAGGGATGCGAGAAGCGCGAGCGCATAGCCTGGCGAGAGACGGGACAGTTCATCTTTGAGGTCCCTAAGTGGCGGTCCTGCGACCCACACTCGGGAAGTCCTCTACGAGCCGATTGGCAGTGCGCGTATTATCTAAGCCAGCAGCTCTAATTTAGCCTAAAAATTAGTATAACATCTTTGTAACATTTTAAGAAAGAATTTGTAATAAAATAACTCCAGGGTTGAGAGTATAATTTAATAATTAAGCGCTACAGTGATTAAGTGAGGCGATTGCAGTAAATTGGTAATGTACTCGATTCAATTTCGTAATTAATTAATAGACTGCTAAGATCCACAGAGACTCGAGTTAATTGCAAGATTAAATCGAGAGGTCTAGGTCTCAGAGGCCAGTGACAATGGACTCAGATAGTTCACTGGAGCTTATGAGCCGAGCCATGCAGAGGGATAGAAATATGGCATGGAACCCAGTAGACTGGGTAATTCTTTTCACAGGGGTGGTCTATATTTGTACCTATTAATACTACTTTACAGACTAGTGTGGCGTGGGTAACAGAGGAGAAAGTCTAAAATAAATCCGCCTACAATCTAGCACACCGGTAGACCACCTGTTCAATTATGTAAAATTATTTATCCTAAAGGAAAGATTGAACTAAAATGAGTTAACTATCTGTGAATCTTAGCACAATATTATGTAAATATATGTTTGATCCTACTGTACAATTAAGGTGTGTGTGTGTCTTTTCTCCTCGCTTACAGTTTGTCTAGCATTTTGTATTATAACCAATTCAGTATATCTGATCATCTTAAGATAGAAGTGAGTCTGTATATATTCTTGAACTTTCCTCATTGTGGAAACACTACATATTTAGCATAGTAATTACTGTATTATAATTGTTTTGAAAAGAGCAACCGCCGAGTTTCTTACTGGTTCTTCTCGGTTGGAAAGGCATTCCGAACCAGTGGTAGATTCATTGATTATTCAAAAGCACTTGTAAAAATTTAATTGAATAACAAAATATTTCTATCCTATTCTATTAATGGTTTAAGGTAATCTAGCGCCTTAAAACAATGAGTTAAATAATCAAACAGTTTCTTTTCTAATAATCTTTAAGAAATTGATAATAAATCTCATTCTTTTATCCATAAACACTTCTTTTATTGATATAATTTATAAATTCCCTCATGTTACCTAGGTACGATCATGAATTTCATTTCAGAAAGCTAAGCTTAGATAACTATTGGGCGTAGAGATACGAATATTTATGCTTCCGAGATGGGTTCGACTCCCACAGATTATGGAGGTTCTGATTGAAGTCAATAACTTTTCATTTCAGAAGGCTAAGCTTAGATAACTATTAGGTGTAGATATACAAATATTTATGCTTCCGAGATGGGTTCGACTCCCACCGATTATGGAGGTTCTGATTGAGGTCAATAACTTTATTACAGGCTGATTACATACTCCGATATTATAAATTAAGTCAGGTCAAATATAGCTATGATATTACTACATTTCTCCATGGGTTCGACTCCCAAACGAGTGAAATTCTGTGTTGTGAGTAATTAATTATTTCTAACTTGGACAGTTACCGTAAGTTACATTGATTTAAACAGATAAATACTTTCATAGTGAACTAAACAGGTTTAGTTCAAAGAACTACGTGACTATTTCAGAATCAAAGATTAAGCCTATAGTCTCTGTGCAGTCTATGAAGGCTAGACTTCATCTAGCTTAGCACGATGGACCGATTAGGGCATTTAATTAGGTATTTCAACGCTAGCAAATACCCGAGAGAAGCCGCAGTTACATCGAGTATTTGTACACATTCTACGGGCAGCGACTCGACGCAGGTAGGGGACTTGAACCTTTTTTTTTGTGTCCTATTGTTAGGCAGTTGCAAGGCACTAGGGTGACCATATGGTATTGTGTAAAGGAGAGACTTTATTGGAAATGGCTAGGGTGACCACGATATTGTGGAATGAGAGACATCAAGGTTGATTTGGGCTTTTAAATATTAACTTGTTGACTTTAATAGTCAAAGTTGATACAATAACAGTACATGGCTACCAGTGTGGCGCACCGGCGGCGATTTTCCAGCACAAAGATTACACGCCCTCTGAAATACAGACCAGCCCCGCTCTGGTTTGGCCAAACCACATATCAAATATAACAAATGAATATATCAATAAAACCATGGTAATGGGGCGAGCTACGGCTCTCAAAAGAACCGGTCTCTCGAAGACGCGGCAATATACGCTTCGCAGCGCAAAAGGGTGATCTGGTCTGTGCCCCTATAACAATGCTTAAAGACCCCTGTGCTGGGTGTAGGGTTCCCCGGTGCTCGAGAGAATCGGTCGGCTTGCGATGGCCCAGAGAAGGCACTCATACATTCACCAGCTAATCATGCATTCTATACTGATCGTTAGCTTATACTCTTAATTAAGTCCTCCTGGACTTCCGAGTGTCGAAGTGACGCTATTCCACTGCTCTACTAAGGTAGGCTCATACAATACAAATGGGCCTCGCGTATCCAGGTAGAATGGAATGATAGCCTGATTGTCCACCCGCAAATGTACTGCCCAGGTGAGCGATGCGCCTCCGTTTGCTCTGGGAAATCCGCGAAGTTACAGATAACATGCCAACTACCAACGTGTCTCTTATTCCTGAAATATTGTTTTTTATGAACTTTTCTTCAAGTATACTTAATCACTAATCATCAAGCTTAGACGATCACACCGTACCACCACAAGGTCTCCTGCCAACGCTACGTGCCAACTGCCAAGCCAATAGGTTCTAATAGGAAAGTGAGAGTTCGGAACGCCATGTCTATCTATTTTAAATAAACAAGCGTTTCACTGACTACACCTCGTACTAACGATAACGGTTTAAATGGAAGAATCTCTATTCTACTTACCTAAAGTAAATTAAGTAAGATTAAAAAGTCTCTGAAATAGATAGGTAGGTGTATACTCGTACCCGTACAGCCCCCGCGTTAAGCAGAGTTCCACTAAGAGCATTGTCAGGATCGTAATCCGTAACGACGGTCAACGCTTCGCCAAAACCACCCGTGGAGGCCGTGTGTGGCACGAAATTTGATAGCCTTTCGTTTCTGAAATTTAGTTAGTTATTGAAATAACTCTACATAATAGGTATAGACCTCGCCAAAGTTCTTGAATGTTCTGGTCTCGCGTGCAACTAACCAATAAAAATAGGTTTAACTTGCGTTACGGTAGTGTGCGATGGTATAATATACACAAATATACACACACACACACACGCCCCTAAAAACTATTGAGCCCTATAGATCAAAGGGCTTAAGAGCGGGCTGAATTCCGAAACGTTCTAACCTAACTCCTTGCACTACTGGCGACTGGAGTAGCATGTCAAACCCAAGCTTATATCTTTTTGTAAGGGAAAGATGAAAATAACGCTAAAAATTAGCTACCTACCTGCTTATTTTAATATCAAAGTAATAGACGTTGTTGAATATACAGCACATCCCGTGTTTGGTCAGTATCGGTCTGAACAGACCCTTACAGTTGGGGTAACGCCGCCCATTCAAGTAGCACAGAGTCAAGAAGTCGGTACATCTCTGCGGCATCAAACCCAACACTTCTGGAGCCTGAAAGAATCTTATATATCTATTTACAGGTTACTAGGACTGGCAATGGGCGGGCAAATGAATTGAAGAACCGACAGACGTTAGGATCTCTAGGTGCACGACTGGTGAATTCGTATTAGAAAGCGCTGTATTGGCAGACTCCGAATAGATGGACGAATGAGTATCGGGGAGCCGCTGGATATAAATGAGGTGAAAGTCCAAACTACAGCTACCTACAGTGCGACAAGTATAACTTGGCGCGGCTGTGCGCCACTATGCTCAACATTACTATATTGCCATTGTATCTAACATGAGACTAAATTTGGAAAAAAACCATTTTTAATTTACACAATAAACGCAAAAGCACACAACGAGATTCAATAGTGAATTTTCAAGATGACCATGGAGTTTAGAAATTGGATGACCAAATTAGTTCCTCCAACTTATACTTGTGGCACTGTATGTCTATCCGTGAACGTCGATGGCTCGTCAAATTAACAGCAGTAAGCTGTCTTTCAGTTTCATGAGTATCAAACCCTGCAGTTGGGTCTGCCCTGTCAGCTCTACACAGTTTCAGGAAGTCGCCACATCAAGCCCATACGCGTAGCAAGTGTGCGTTGCGTACTGACGTAGCCCGTAGGGGTTTGGTAAATCTCGTAGCTTTGTAGCCTCTACGTGTTAGACCTTCATCTCCAATTGTGAATCCCCTTGTATGACTTAATATTTTTGCGTGAATAATTAGTATCTATTTAGATACTCACATTGTATCTATTGATTGATATTAAGTTTTGTAAGTAGTTTAATTCCTCCGGTTTGCTATCGCCTAAAAGTTCGTAAAATCCCAACAGACGTGGCAATATTTCTTTCAAATCAACTGTTGTGTTAAGAGTGCCATCTCTGAAATCAAAATTGGCCAAGTACAAGTCGGGCCTCGCTCTTTTAGGGTTCCGTACATATGACCAAATTTTTTTTTTTAAACTAGATACATATTTATACAGTTTTATGATAAGGTTCCTAGACAGTTTGTTAAAATATGATTATTTTCTTAATACAGAGTCCATCTACATAAAGTTTTTCATTTTTATTTCTTTTTCTGATTCATCTGTAACAAATTCTGATTCATATGGGCACAAAATATTTGAACGTTTGAATCTTGAAAACTACTTTATAAAAACTAGTTCCTCATTCAAATATGTGTTATTGGGTTTACCTATTTTCATATGAAAATGTGTTACAGAGCTGAAAGTGAAATTAAATTTTGCCCATATGAATCAGTCGAAGAATGAAATTTCGAAGAACTACCCAGGTACTCACACGAGAGTCTTCTCGAAGTGTTCGACTGCGCTGAGGGTGACCTGATTGGGTGAGCACACGGTGATGGCCGGGTAGGACACGTTCTGTATTGACGCGTGTTGATTTTCGATCGTGATGCGGGTTGGTATGTCCGCAAACCGATAGTACAGGAACAAGGTCAGTATGAACGACATGAAGAGATTAAGCATGATCGATACAGTCCAGAAACATCTGGAAAAATCAGTGTCAATATTTAATTGTGATGTCTTCTCTAAATAGGTTAGTTAGATTTAACGGTGAAGGAAAAAATCGTGAAGAATCCTGCATACCTTGGAGTTGTCTATAGGTAATATTCTCAATGATGTGTGAAGTCTGTCAAGCCGCGCACTTGGCCGGCGTGGTGGACCATAGCCTCCCTTCTCAGTCTGAGAGGAGAACCGTGCACAGTAGTGAGCTGAGTGACAGATGGATTGAGATGGTGATGATGATCATGAATAAGAGTGCAGACAAAATATTTTACCCATGATTGCGCTTTATGTACTCACCTTGACACTGGATCCGGATATAAATAGAAATATTTGAGTCCCACTATGCTGCTTTCCAGACAAAATTTCCGAAGTAAAGTTTTGAAATCCCCTTTCATTTTACAAAGTTTTAGTTTTAGCCCCGCGAAAAGCAAATACAATATAAGACAACCAAATGGCTAGTGGCTACAACCATCGTGACAATTTATTCATAATTAAAATGAGTTCTAATAAATAATAAATAATTAATGTAAGCGACCTTTCACAGGTAATAATTAAAACATTATTATTAATTATCCCTTTTTAATACGGGTAGAAACTTAATCACTTATTCACTATAGCGTGACAAATAAATATAAGCTACCATTAAAAATCAAAAAATTGTATATCATTAAAATTAAAATGCATAGTATATACTACTATGCATTTTAATTTTAATGATATAAACTGTAAACTCAAGAATTGTTTATTATATCTATCTATCTATCTATCTATCTATCTATCTATCTATCTATCTATCTATACCTTTAAACGAGCAATTCTTGTATATGTATAAATATATAATCTGAATCTCGGAAACGGCTCCAACGATTTTCATGAAATTTAGTGTGCAGGGGGTTTCGGGGGCGATAAATCGATCTTGTTTCATTTTTAGAAAAGGTCGTTTTATCCGTGTTTTCAGGCAGTGAAAAACCCCTTACAAATATCATTAGAATACGAAGGTAAATTTCGCCATCTTCTATGAAATTTCTTTGGCTCGGAAAGTCGGGGGGTCCCGAAACCAGAACCCCGGTTCGAGTCCAGACGATTATTATATTTTCCCCTATGAATTTTATTATTATTTTTCTCTTATTTTTTTTTAATATACTATAATTTCCAAAAAACACGACTAACCAAAAAAAAAATAACCCAGATACCGGTCACCCAGATATTTCATATTTATTTAATAATAGGTTTATTTGTACCTAAACTAGCGGCACGCTATGATGGCCGGTTTGACACATTACAATAGTGATGTGGAATGTCAATTTATTCTCGAACAAAAAACAATTAAGTTTTGTTTTTGTACCTGATTAAATAGGTTTAATAAAACAAAAATGTATATGTTTATTTAATTTATTTGAACGAACTGAATATTTGAATGAAAATGAATATACATACTTTATATGCACACAAGAAACATATGAATACAAAAGATACCAAAAAAGGTGCCACAAAAGGCCATAATTAATCAGATTCGTCCATACTACTATTTTCACTGTCGTCACTGCTATCATCACCTACATTAATAATTATATGTTCGTTTTCTATAATATTATCTATTTTCACATCTCTTTCATAATCTTCCCTTATTAATTTAACAGTTCTATTCACAACCTTTTCCCAGTCTCCTTTAGTCACATGTTCACAAGCTTCTTCTAATAATTTTAGCATTTTTTTTTTGTGGTAAATGGGGGTTCTGTATTGTGTCTTGCAGCATATCCCTTAATTTGAGCCCACACCAACTCAATCGCATTATACTCACAATGGTAAGGCGGTAACCGTATAACTCTGTGCCCATGTTCTAATGCTATTTCGTCAATGACGTATCGGATCTTGGTTGGTTTGTTTTCTTTTAAAAGACGTACTAATTCCGCTTTTAACATATTCATGTTTGCATCTACGCCATTTTTACGAAGCCATGCGACGATATCAGCTTTCTTTTGGGATTGGGCAGGTGGCTTGTCAATTTGCATCGAGTGGTATGGGGCGTTGTCCATAATTATAATAGATGGTTCAGGGAGGCTACACAACATTGAGGTAAACCATTCAGTAAACTTTTCTCCATTCATGTCTTCATGATAGTCTCCAGTGGTTTTTGACGCAAAAGCCATGAGAGAACCTTCGACAAACCCGTTGATGGTTCCGGCGTGACAAATTATAAGTCGCGATCCTTTTCCTACAGGAACTTTGGAAGTAGATGCTGCTGTGTCATCGTTCCAAGAACGGCCTACAGTATGGTTAGCATTAAGCCATGTTTCATCCAAGAACACAACATTTTGCCAATTTTTGATTTCTTTCACTTGCCGTAAAAAAGCATACCTTGCCATCGCTATATCAAATCTTTCCATCAATATTTTGCGTTTGTTACATTTTTTGTATCGAAATCCAATGGTCTTCAAAATCTTCGTTAAAGAACTTTCCCCACCGAAGAATAATCCAGCTTCCTTCAGTGAATGCACCAAATTTTTTCTTGTTGGATACTCCTTCTGTAAATAGTAGCCGTAAACATGTCTTCGGATAGCATCGGCATCAAAGCTATCGATGCCTACGACTGGTTTTGCTCGTTTTCTCTTTTTTGGTGTGTGAAGTTTATTTTCTTCTGTGCCAGTCTCGCCATATTTTTTTTTAGTTATCCGTCTAACAGTTCGTTGTCCAATATTAAGCGCATCAGCTACGCGTTCAACCACTGACGTTATAGGTAAAATTGGCCCTCCATTTTGAGCTTCACGATCGAAATAGTTACGAAGGCGTATTACGAACTCACGTGTCTGACTATTTAGAACAGTTCTCTGCGTACGTTCGGTCATATCGACGAAATCCACAACAAAGGGCTTGAACAGAGTCCAAATTAACGAGCAAGGGTCAACAGTAATGCAGTATCAATATTTGAAATCCAAAGCCAGGTCAAAACTATATCACAATCGCATTGCACTGACAGTTTATACTTTTCGAAGCAACGTCAATTCGAAACTGCTTTGTTTTGCATTGAGCATTGACGCGAGTTTGCCGGAGGTAGTAGTTGTGCTAGCCAGCGATCCTATGTGACGATCGTATTAGATTCCATTTTTAAAAATTTTTAATTTAGAAAACCAAATGCCGAGTTGTGGTATATATCATATAAAAATAAAAATTTTACCTTTTGTATGAAACAGCTGATATTTTTTTGCGATTTCAGAGGTTTGTCCACATAGTGAAAATTGTTCATATTCACAAGTACATTCACCCCTTAAATGGTGCAAACTGATTTTTCTACACTTGTATACATTTTAGAAATCAATTTAATAAATAAATTTTGAGTCCTAAACCTAAAACTACATTCGATAAAATTTATGAATCTCTGCACATCACTATCGTCAATAAAGTAATACAATTATTTCCTTCAAAGTCGTTATCAATTAATACGGAACTTCATGAGCGGACAAACGTCAAACCGGCCATCATAGCGTGCCGCTAGTGTATATAATAGATGTATATTCTGCGATGTGTATTGCCAAAATACGATATTAAAAGCTTAATCAAAATTCGACTAGCAGTTTAGTTCTGGCGTATGGGTAAGTAAGTATAGAAAATAGATAGAAACCGTATTATTGTAATAATAAGCACTGTGTGTTTGAGCTCTGCCCTTCATTAAGACCTTCACTATGGGTTGTGTCAATTTTAATCATTGATTTTTAATGGTATTTTAATATTTGTCACGCTAAAGTGATTAGTGATTAAGTTTCTACCTGCAAATACACAAATAATAGAACTTTCTAATAAAGATTGGTAAATTTTTATTAGGTAGGTAAGCTAAATAAAAACAATTTTTTAGGAACTGTATAAAGTGAATTTTTTAATATTTTATGTTACTGATAACAATCAAATGGGTTCGGTTCAGGATAATAATTTGACGATATTCTGAAATCTTCACTACAAGAACATTTTGATGATTTATTTTAATACACAAATTTTATTAACTCATTATAATAAAAAGTAGACAATTTGAATATATTAATATTTTACATATATCTAAGTAATAAGTACATAAAATATAGGTAAGTACTTGTAAATAAAACTAAAAACGAAAACAAGTTAACAACAATAAAAGTAGATATTTAATTATAATTCAGGAAATTGAATGTAACTAATGGAGTATTTAACTTTTATAGGTTTTTCAATATCATATAATATATTATCTCCAATCGTAAGAAAGTTCTACTAATAATTTTCTCGAAATCTTTTCCTTTTATTAGGAATTCGTAATAATTTTAATACTTATATAAAATATTGGTCGGTCGAAAGCAAGTTGTACATGTACACTGTACAATCCTATAATAAACATACGATTTCATCAATTTTTTCCATTCGCAATACTAGTTTTAACTTTTACGAGCTAAATTGAAAGTTATCACGGTTTTGGTGTATATTTTTTAAGGGTCCAATAATTGTATGTACTACCAGAAACTACATCTAGCAGCATCAACTCTGAACAAAGTTCAAGCTACGAGCATCCGTAGTATACATGCACTAAAGGAAATTCTGTAGCCCATGCTGTGCTAACATCTCAGTGTGGTTATGCCGAGTTTTAATTCGTTTGACCGTAATAGTTAACTATGATGACATTAGCATCAAAGTAAAATGGTCCAAAAAAGTATTGATTTAAAGTCACAAATTCAATACAGACGATTTTAATTTGGAGCGTTATCGTTACGTAAATGTATAAGAATACATACACGAAATTGAGCTCTAACTCAATATGGTTATGGTATATTTTACTTTGATGGTAATGTCATAGTTTACTATTCATAGTTAACTATCCAATCTTGTACTAACCCTACAGTTCTCACCTCACATCTAAGCCACAATCTCCACGAGACGTCACGAGTGCGTGAGTGTAGTTGACGATGACGCGTCGCGACTTGCACTCCATGCGAATTGCGATGCGCTCTAGAGATCGATTGGTCGATCGAGATTGATCGATCGATGTGAAATGAAAATGTGGATGCCCAACATATATCGAGCTTTGACGCTGAATTGACATTCAACGGGCCACATGTTGTTGGGGTCCCAAAGTGCTGAAGTAGTAACCTCGTACAAGAATGCGCTTTGCTGGCAGACCCCTCTGCACGCATAGAGTGGAAGTTTATTGGTTGGTGAAGAAGAAAAAAGTGGATGTATGTACTCGTGTCACTGTGCCACTGTTTGCATATGCGCAATGTTACTATGACATACGAAATGGCCTCTAGAAGGCGTGCTCACGTTGTTCATCTAATACTAAAACAAGCCTATCTATAGAGTCCTATCATAAGACAGTTGATCGTGGAGTGCTACAGCTTTATACATATGGGATAGGTAGCTTTAGGTACATTAGTAAATTCAGGAATATCATAGCTTATTAAGTACATACATATTCTATTCTTTGCCGTAATTGGGTATTTGACTGATATTTTTTTATTTATTTAAAATAACGTTTTCAAATATATTATCATAATGCCATTTTCTTTTTTTTAAATATCTTTACTAGTCTCGTAATTATAAGTTGTTTTACTGTGATTGTGTGTCTGTCTCTTTCTAAAACGATATTTTCTATGGAGCGTGTATGGAGTTGGTGAATTGTGACATCACACTTGAGTAGTGCTCAGCTCTCTGTCTAACAGGAAAATTTAAAGCTCTTTAACTTATTTGTTTTTGGACCGATTTATTTTCTGTTTTTACAAGTGTTATTCAATGCATGTTACATTTTCGATTATAAATAATGAATATCAACATTTTGACAACAGTCAAATACCCAATTGTGACTGATTTAAAACCCGTCTAGTAACAGTTTCACATAAATTAATTTATGAATAATTGGTAATCAATAAGTACATAATTATACAAGCTGAATTATTTTAGTACTTCACTTATTATGATATTAGAACAATTATTGAGTTAGGACGTAGGTACTCGTAGGTATCTAAAGATAATGTGATTATGAGTTGAAACTGTGGAACATAATAATAATATTTTACATTACGTGGTTCTACTGGTAAGAAATCTATTGATGTATTATACAATATATTATTTTACATTATACCTATTTGGGGGTTGTCTCAAACAGGTACACAATTCATTTGGAGGCGAATTGATTTAAACTACATACAATAAAGTTAAATCAAACCTTAACGTCTAAGAGGAGAGGGAGGAAATTCAATGAGATTTTAAGGGACGATACAACATTATTATTTTTAATTTTCATTATTTAATAAGTAGTTTTAAGCGGAAGAGTAATTTTGCTATTATCATTAATATTAAAATGGAATTATTTAATTTTATCTATGTACAAATAATTAATTACAATATAAACTGTTTGTCCTTTGATAAAACCGAATAATAGAGTTTCATTCGAACATGATGTATTATGTATTACATATAACAAAACATATTATACTTAATAGTAATTTCTGGTTTTCTAAAATTAATTTGTTGATAAATCTTGTTAAAAAAGATATATTTTGAAGTCTCGAGTCATTAACAGAACTAATAAATTCTTAAAATAATAATATCTTGGTTATATCACGTAAGTTCCAAAAAACACGCAATTAAAAATCTGTGATAAAATATTTTAATATAATAATAATACTTATATCAAAATATTAATATATTACTTTTTTTTCCTAAGATAATAATATATAAGAATAGAATATAAAAAGGATGACAAATTAGTTATATACATATTCATAAAATTATGCTTATATCATAGTTAATTAATTGCGAGTATTTAACTATAATTTTATAAGAAAATTATATAACAATGAAAAAGATTTTGCGTACCTAGGTATATTTTTATTTATTTTTATGTATTATTTATATATTTAACTGTTATATCGATGTATAAGTAATACCCTCTATATACAGTGATATAGAAGGTGTTCAGAAAGTTTGATAAGTAATTGTGCATTTTTATTGTTGCGAAATAATGATTTAGATAGGACCTATAGTGTAATAAAGTATCTGCCGTTGGCACACGTCCTCGGAAATTGCCTGTCTATCCTACCTTTTGACTATTTTGTTGAACCGATCTTGACGATTTGGCACAGAGATAGTTTGCACCCTGATATAAGATAAGTACCTAAGTACTTTTTAACTCGTAAAGTTCCCACGAGGTTTTTAAAAACCTAACAATAGATCAAGAACATCAATTTGGAAATAATTTTATGAGTAAAATTGAGTTGGTATAATGTATAATGAGGCCGTGCCCCTACTTAGTGAAATGCCTATAGTACGAATAATGTCATTAAAATTATTTATATATACCTACAATTATACATATTTGAAAATTTTATAACTCTAACCTTAATAGATTAATTGTATATTCGTATTAAATATCAATAAATACTCTGCCACTACGTTATCCTATCTCACAAGTATTGTGCGCTCCGAGGCTTCATTATCATTTTATAAAATACTACAAAATTTTCATAATTCGAATATCAAATTGAAATACTATTCAAACAGTTAATAAGCTTTTACATCTTTTGAAGATAATCCTTTACCATTTTCGTAATCGATAATAAAACATCTTTCACTGTGACCATACAAATGTATAAATATACTATATTTTAACATCAAACTTTCCCCTAATTTAATATAGGTAGGTACATACTTTCTATCATGAAAATCATATACTCCAAGAATCTAGCAGTCAGTCACGCTTTACCTATAAGAACGGTATAACAATTATCATACTAAGTACACCAAACCTGAATATAATTGAAAAACTTTTTCCACATTACAAAAACTTCGACAAAGAAAGCAATTACTTGATTCACAACACCAAACTCGTAACAGACCTTTGAGGTCGACAAAAGGGTTACAATACATTCCCGCTTCATACCTCACGCGAATCAAACTGAATTCGTGCTTTGAAGCGAGACAAAAACCCACAAAAATTTGGGAAACAAGGCGCGAAGCCGCGACGCGAAAACATTCGCGGGTAATATACGTCGGCTTCGTGAGCAATTCGCGCGCGCTGTGTAGCGCGATGTAGAAGGTCGTAGACGAAGGCGTAGAGCCGGCATAGTCTCGACTAGCGTGGGCTCGCGGACGCCGTAGAGGGTCTCGGCGTAAAAGCACCGTCGTGGTGCGGCCAGTGCATCGTGCAGGAACTGCAGTTGCAAGTTGGAAGCGATGCCGAAGGGCAAGGCAGGGTCAGTTCAGACGGGTGCGTCGCTCGCGCGCTACGTGCACGAGCGTCAGGAGTCCAGCAGCACGTGCCATCGCTGCACCTGGACTGATGGCTGGAATTGAAAACACACACTTGCATTGACTTTTATAGGTACCTGAATAGGAGGACAATCCCTGTTATCACCAAATTTTCAGTAACTTTGGTGATAACAGGAATTATGCTTTAGTTTAGTACTAGTTTTAGGGACTTCCTAGCTATAGAATAGAATAGAAAAGAATAGAAATATTTTTTATTCAAATAAACTTTTTACAAGTGCTTTTGAATTGCCGAGAAGAACCAGCAAGAAACTTGGCGGTTGCTCTTTTCAAAACAAATTCACAATACAGTAAATACTATGCTATATATGCAGTGTTTCCACAATGAGGGAAGTTCCAAAAATGCATACCGACTAACTTATATCTTTGCTTAACTTTAACTTTATATTAAGTAACCCTTACTGTCAATCTCATTTTCAACATTAAGGAAACACCTGACACTAGGCAAGGGGTTTAATTTTGGGATGTTAGGCAACTCCTATAAAGAGGATGATTTAGGTATGATTGGTGAAAAGTTGAAAACGAGCATAGGATACTAACTTATATTTAACCCAAAGAAGTAGCCTATATCAAAAGTGATTTACAATTACTTTTTACATTATACAACAATAAGCACCATTGGGCACCATGCCCATTAGCGATCACTTGGACGGCGTGTATTTTTTGTAAATATAATTAGTAGCAACAATAAGCTACCTATTATTATTTTAGTCTGAGTTCTGTGCATTGCTTCACTAAGTGCTTCACTGGCGTCATCTCACCACATCTATCCTGAGATGTGTCAAAAATAAAGCAACATGCTACAGGAATTATGTTGCTTTTGGATCCGCCAAACCAGGAAAATCTGTCAGGAGCAAGCGTTAGGCACAGCCCATCCTCCCGTTTCTACACATGAAATAAATTAAACAAGCAACCATACGCACCACCACTACACAACACTACATCAGTCCACACAAGCCCTCTACGCACGTTTCACTCCGACACCGGAGCATCTTCAGGGAATGTTGAGTCTACAATTCACAATCGCTAAATATTTAAAGCTGTACATTGCAATGACTATAGAAAGGATTTTTTTGCCTTCAAGGCAGGGTTTTCTTCCTGGTAGTCTAAATTCAAATTGAACCCCTCTTGTGTGGATACTAGACATAAGTGATGAACCAATTTGCTGAACGTACATTTTATTTTTCATTCAGAAAATCTCCCCTGTGCCTATTCGCAAGGTTGCTACGCTCGACGACAATTTTGTTATTGTCTACTCACAAGATTATCAAATTCTTTATAGGTTCACTAAAATGTGGCATCTCCTACGCAAGCATTGCTACCAAGAGTACCAAGTTGTACCAAGAGTGCCTGGTCTGATAGGAGGATTAAGGGAACAAAGGTTACCTGTTGTCCTTGTTGCTCGCACAAATCCTGCCAATGCCTCTCCTCTTCCCTCCCGGAGGAGCTGTGGCCGAGGGAGAACCAGCCCACCATCTCGTTGCGCTTGACGCTGCGCCGCCACCACACCGACACCATCAACGTTACCTCAGTCAGTTGGAACAGTGCCACCTGAGGAGAAAAATTCTACCTCAGTATGCAGGTCACCGCGCAATCAAGGATCGCAATGGATTTCTCCAATACTTCTCCACAATCCACATCCGTCTTACAAATTAAATCATTTGCATGATTGCAGGCACATAAAAAGGTGTTACAATAAGGTACGAACGTTCCGCAATATGCCAGACGATGGCATCAATTACCGTTATTTAGCAATAAACAATTTAATATCACACGCTTTAATAGTGAAGATGACATGATGAGGAAACCTGCATGCCTGAGAGTTCTCCATAATGTTCTCAAAA
The DNA here is from genome assembly GCA_029955525.1 of Oeneis ivallda. Taxonomy (NCBI): domain Eukaryota; kingdom Metazoa; phylum Arthropoda; class Insecta; order Lepidoptera; family Nymphalidae; genus Oeneis; species Oeneis ivallda. Next base: position 15,640,840 of record JARPMR010000024.1, on the reverse strand, counting down.
GCGTGTGAAGTCTGCCAATTCGCATTGGGCCAGCGTGGTGGACTATGGCCTATAATAACTCCTCTCTGAGAGGAGACTTGCGCTCAGTAGTGAGACGTTAATGGGTTGCTCATGATGACATTTAAAATTGTATAACAAACCTGGAATATAAAGAGTTCTTTGTACAAGGGGTTGGACTGCGCGCGGCGCGTGGAGGACTTGCAGCGACCCATCTCCAACCCCAGCGAGCTGATGAGAACCAGCTTCACGTATGTATCTGGCGCTTTGTTGGGGGACAGTTTACGGAAATGTGTGCCTTTTATGACCTGAAAGAAACATGGGCGTTAGGGAGCACTCGTGTAGCCTTTTCTTACCTAATTACCATCAGGTGAGATTGCAGTCAAGCGCTAGTCTGAATATATAAAAAAAATTGGAGAGGATAGAGACATGATGACAGCTTGGCTAATATATAAAAAAACACCTCAACAGATAAGTGTCCGGTGGTGGGGTTGTACTGCAACCCGAGCAGCAGTTCAGGAGCAGACCGCGTGCTGCAGCAGGACGACGCGGAATCTGAGCGTGCCAGACTGCACGCCTCGCCGCCTGACGTGCCCGGCGACGTAGCCGTGGTTATTGAGGATGGACTGGCTAGCACGCCGGTGATCGAATGGTTCAGATCCAATTTGGGTAGCTAAAAGGGATTAGCACAAGTTATAAGCACACATATAAACTCAATATCGAGGTAATATAGGTTCCTTTACAGATTAACAATATCCATGCGACTGTGTAAGAAAATCGTGTTCATTTGACAGCTTAAAAAATATTTGATAAATGAAACAAGTGTAAATTAAAAAATAATTTAGACATACATATACATTGCAAGTTAAATAAAAGTTTGTATAAACCAAACGTCTTAAGCGGTCTAAACGAATAAGATTTTCTTACACAATCGTACGGCAGTTTAAGAATAATGAAAATTAGGTAAACGTAAACTGTTCGAATTTTAAACTCTGAAACTCCATACGGTCTATAATAACTTTTAATGCCCAACACCACCAACTACCTATACCTAATACACCCCCTAAGTAGGATCTCTGTACGTAGGTAGCCCGTAAATATAGTTCCTTGCCCAATGGGGCTACTTTCTGTCTGCCCGTCTAAACATGTGTTGAATTATAATTAGGTATGCTTTTGTGGAACTCATTGTGGAAACACTGCATGACATAGCATAGTATCAATTGAATTGTATACTTGTTTTGAAAAGAGCAACCGCCGAGTTTCTTGCTGGTTCTTCTCGGCAGGAAGGGCATTTCGAACCAGTGGACTCATCGAAGATTCAAAAGCACTTGTAAAAAGTTCATTTGAATAAAAAACATTTCTATTTGTTCTATTTTAATGTCAGGTTAAGGTTCGTGAAAACTAAATTGATAGAAATCGTCACCTAACTTAGGTATTAAAAGAAAGATTCCGACGAATTGAGAATCTCCTCCTTTTTAAAGTCGGCTAAAAAAAGGGGTTTTACGTGTGTGTTTAACACACTGTGTTGGGTGTTAAAAGTTATACAAAAATATAACTTTGGCGGCCTTATCGTTACATAACTAGCTATATGTGACGTATTGACCTGTAGACTTGGCTGATGTTGATGATGTTGTCTCGGTGATAATTGGAGCCACAAGTTGTTCTCCAGTTCGAAATTCAGATTGGCAAAGCTGACTGCAGCTTCGCCGAGCAGTCGTTGTCTGCGCATGCGCTCACACCCATATATCCGTATGCGAAGTCCAAGACCGTGCACATCCTCTGTTGACGATAATTTTATGTATCTACCTATAGCTGATAATCTTGATATAAGCTATTGCTTCAAAAGCTAAAACCATAGATTTAGGATCCTACAAACAATAGCTTCATAAATGCGGCGACGTAATTTCATAGTTTGTTTGAAAACGTCAAACATTGGTTGCTACGTGACTACCTACGAGTATGTGGGTAGGTACGCCTGAAGTACGCCGACGGTATCTAGTAGGTAGAGTGCGAAGCGACTACCAATCCTGAATCTATGGTTAATTATTTTATAAATCTATTTGCTGTCAAGAAACATAATACTCGTATCGTGCCTACATTGTAGCCAAAACAAAGCCAATACAATACGTTTATACTTAGTCTATACCTACTGTCACGATTAAGTCTTGTCACCACCGGATGGCCTGCTTTTTGACAGCAATTATAGTTCGTTAACGTTATAATATGTTGATTTTAAACGTAGTCCTGCATTGAAAAGAAACCATAGATATACTATAACTACCTAGTACCTATCCACTCAACTAGGTCTTTGATTAACTAAGGGGTACATACATAAAGTTTTAAAGGGGTAGGTACATAAAGTTTTATAGATGTCCGTTTAAAATATCAATTACTGTACCCGGCGATATATATTGCACATCGGCCTTTGCAATAAAACGCTATTTCTATTCTATTGCAAGGAAAGCTAGCCAGAAATTCACGTACTTAGTAATTACTGAAATCTCTTCACAATCGGCGAGCACATCACGTAACATATATAAAAAAAATGCAGTCGAACTGTGAATAGAATAGAATAGCGTTTTGTTCCAAAGGCCGATGTGCAATTTAAATCGCTGGGTACTGTAACTGCACTGAAAATGACTGCTTCGCGAATAGATTTGGGCCCATAAGAAATAGATGTTTGAATTGCTATAACCACAGAATACGTACAGGTAGAGAAGATTCACTTCGCAAATCATTTAAATAAATAGCAACTCTTTCTATCACAAAATAAAGTGCAATTTAGGTCGCAGGTTAGCCTATTGAGTTTGCCCGTCCGGAAGGAACGACGCCGGGTAGGTACCTGTAGCTTTATACTTACTTAGATTAGAATACGCGCCCTGGCCTGATATTACGTGATATTACCTACCTGGATTGATCTTGTGCAAGACAAAACTTTCCATGTACTGTGGGTTCTCGCCGTTGCGTATCTTGGACTTGTACTTCTGTTTCTTTAACGGCAACAATACGATGCGAACCTGTGGGAATTATCACTTATGAACATTTATTATTAATCACGACAGTATGACTACTGTAAACTTTATTCCACTTTAAGTGAAGGTTTTATGATGATCGGGGAAATTCAGTAGGCCATTGGCTTAGGGCCGATTTCACCAACTTAAATAAGTCATCTTCTTTATCAACCTTTAGATGTCCACTGCTGGACATATCGGTCTTGCACCGCCTGAATCGAGCGGTTCCCTGCGACTCGTTTGATGTCGTCGGTCCAACTAGTGGGGGGGCCTGCCAACACTGCGCTTACCGGTGCGTGGTCGCCACTCCAGCACCTTGGGACCCCAACGACCATCAGCTCTTCGAACTATGTGCCCCGCCCCGCCCATTTCCACTTCAGTTTCGCGACTCGCTGTCGCAGATGTCGGTGACTTTGGTTATCCTGTGGTTCTCTAAAATAAGTCATATCCGAGAGTAACTTTGATATTTTGACAGTATTTTCAGTACAAAAACTGTCAGAACATCCAATTTATTCCTCGGTAAAAAGTCACTCGACGTGGGTAAAATTGGCCGGTTTTTTAAAACTTATACTTATACTGGTTATATATCTTGTGTGAATATTCCTTGTGTACCTGGCTCTGAAGCACTTGTCCCGGCGCTTTCTGCGGCAGCGACCGCGCCTGCAGCACGTGCACGGTCATGGCACGCACAGGGGCGTCGAACAGCAGCGTCAACTCGACGGAGCCGCGCTCCTGCGACCCTCCGCCGCTCTCGCCGCAGAGCAGGGATGTGTCCTAGCGTAATGAAGGTCGTAGATTAATTATCATAGCTGAAATAATAAATGCTTACTGGAGACCTACTACGATAACATGGCTAACGCCTCTAAATTACTGTTTTGATGTGTGTAGTCACATGACACATCCTTACGAAAGTGTTGGTAATTTATATGTAGTTGTGAGTATTAGTCTTCAGTAGCAGGCCGGCACGCACAGGTTGGTGAGTCTTGATGGCGCTTTGCATAAATACTTTCACAAATACTTTCAAACCTTTTGAATTTTGGAAGGGCGAGCCATGTTAACGTAGTTAATCTCTACCAAGTGTAAATCAAAAATTTACTTAATTTTAATTATTATTTTAGGACCAGTTACCAGCACCATGCTGCAACGACAAAATTGTAGTCAGGCATACTCCAGATTTTAGCGTAGGTACATACATGACTGTATAGTCAAAATGTTGATATTCATTATTTACATGTAAGAATAACATTTGTAAAAACAGTAAATAAATCGATCCACAAACAAATAAGATTTAAAATTTCCTGTTAGACACATGAGAGAGAGCTACTGAAGTGTGATGCCCCAATTCAGCAGCTCCATACACGCTCCATAGAAAAATTCGTTTTAGAAGGAGAAAGATACAGTCACAGACAGTAAAACAACTTATAATTCTGAGAACAGTAAAGATATATAGAAACGGCATTGTGTTATAAAATTTAAAAACGTTATTTAAAAAAATAAAAAAGTATCAGTCAAATACCCAATTGAGATATTATGAGCTACATAGTTTTATGTAAATGAAGTAAGTGGGTAGTTACGTTGTGCGCAATGACATCGCTCTCCACGCTGCTCTGCGCCTCGAGCGTGTGTATGTAGTCGGCTCTCTGCTGCACCACTTCGTCGATCTTCGTCTCCCGGAGGCTGGTCTCCCGCAGTGTGCTCTCTATCACTTCCACCTCCACTTTGGACTGGTTCTGGTTTTCGTTCTTTTCCTCGTACCTGCATTCCACCTCCTCTTTATCCTGTAGTAAAGTTTTTGGCATTGCAATCCTTTGTGGACTGTTCAAGGTGATATAGCAGAATAACACGGATATCTATGAGATTTTTAGTAATGATAATGGGTCCGATTTCGTTACTTGGTGAACCTGCGCTGCGGTTGTATGTGTATTTTTGGCACGAAAAAGCAAAAATTTAAAAAAAAAAAACGTTTAAAATGGTACTCATTTAGGTGTTATTCATTTAGGCTTGACTGTAGCTCCTGTAAATGATTATCACATAAAAAATTATTTAAAAAAGTGTTCAGTGGTTTCATATTTGCGCCTTTTGGTGTAGAGACCCTGGGGCCGTGGGGCCCGGAGGCTCGCGCACTTTTTTTAGAGATATCAAAAAAGGTGATCGAGTCTACCGGGGATCCAAGAGCTGGCAGCTACCTTGGCCAAAGGATTAGCCTGGCCATCCAAAGAGGTAATGCTGCCAGCATCTTGGGTACTATGCCACACTGCGGTGGCTTGGATGGGGTTTTAGATTTTAATTAGTTTTTATTTTAGTTTTAATTTTAGAATTAAATTTAGGTTTATAGTATTGTATATATGAAATTTTCTATCTATAATATAATAAAATTCTAGAATACATGATTTAAAAAATCTAGGGTAAATGATGAAAAACTGCCTAGGTAGAAAAAACAAAAGATATATAAAACACATACACCCATGTTTAAATATTATGATGATAATTGACAATTATAAGTGTTTGGAAACTCGAAATCTCAATGTTTTCGTCAAATGCAAAGTGTTAACTCCTAACTAACTCTAACCTACTCTACCACTTAAAAAGTTACGACTTTCTAATGAATAAGTGCAAAACACAGCTATAGGTGCAAAATTACGATTCTAAAATTTAAATTATGAAAAAGCTTTATGTACTCGTCACTGAAAATAACTTACTACCTATAAAGGTAATCATAATATTCGTACTTATATAAGCAGACTAGTTAATATTATAGGCGATTGGCGGGTATTAATCAATACATTATATTTATTTACACACTGTTATCAAGAGATTAGCCTAAATGATCGCAGATATGTTAATATTGTTTAGGAATAGCTTAGTGATGATTAGAAAGACATACAATAATCATTAGTATAAGCTGTTACAGCTTTGGTTAAGGACTTCGGCCGTTTTGAGCATTTTAGTTGTTATTTATGCAAAAAAAAATTACACCCTCACACCTCAAGGTTGCCTGTTAGAAAGTGATCTATTGGCAATAAGGTGGTTCGCGTAGTTTTAAGTTGTGTACTTTTGTTTATTCTCTTTCTTACGGTTAAAGAACTTTATTTCTCATTACGAATCACAACAAATTCACTTACATGAGAAACTAACTGTTAATAACAATCGGTAGGTAACTTATTCTTAAAGTACTGCGATTTTATATAAAAACAAAGTGGGTAGAAATGAACTACACCGGGTCACGATAATATTACCGTGACCGGGTGGTCGATTGCGTTGCGATCTTGTGTTCAATAAAGTCTTTATCTGATATTATTTAGCCTCTAACGTATTGGAAATTCCTAGATATTCTACGAAGATCTCTCAGTAGGTGTCGGTATTACAAATAATCAGTTTCTAAGAACGCTGGAGTGGGATGAAATGAAGCCATTGCCCATTAGCGTAAGTGCGCGCTGCAGGTGTCGATCGGTCGCCGGGCATAAATATTATTTTAATGTGGAAATGGATCATCCGCGCAGCCGTATCATTATTTATAGTCTGGACATCGGAATTTTACTGAATGTAACCGAGATTTAATTTTAGAATCCCATGCATTCGAATCTCATGAAGGAAGTTTAATTTAGGCAGTTTCCTATTTATCCTCTGCCGTGAATTTTTGAATATTTTTCAAATAGATTATCTCCAAAATGTCTTCGGGGTGTTTATCATAAAAACATTCACAATTATTAGAAAGACAGGTACTACCTAAAAACTAAGTAGCATAGTTCAGTAGACAAAACTTATTTATTTAATCTACTTTAAGATTGACAGTCACATACCTAATACTTATGAACAGCTAATTTTGTCTTTATTAAGGATGTGTATTATAATATTTGAGAAGGTTTATGCATTAGGTAGATAAAGTACAAAATATGTTTCTCCAAGTATGGTATGGTAGCCCACGGGCCCACGGGTAGCCACTGTCTGTGTGTACTTATGTGAAGCGCACACCACTCACACACACACAGTGGTAATTTTTACCACTTTTACTTACCGATCTATTACCTTGTTACTGTTTTCACATAATTAATATAATTCGACGTACCTACACAATAATATACTAGGTACATAATTATATTAAGAGGGAACAGATTGTATAGCTTAGTAAGCACCGCGTATCTACCGAGGGAAACTTAGTACCTATTGTTTTTTATATGAATGCTATATTTCACATTTATCAATTTACCTGTTGTATGCGCAAGCGCAGTTCTTCATCAGAGTCGGAGGCCTCGAACGTGAAAACGCGTTCAGGATAATGGTTCGTTTTCGACAAAGCATCTATAACAACACGTACGCACAACGTCAATCAATTAAAAAACCCTCTAAACTAAGCTAAACTATCAACTAAATTAACTAGCCTAGATTTTGATAAAATAGTGCTAGTAGTATTAATCTACAGGATTCATAAAGTATTATACTTCATGGCTTCGTACTCAAGGTTATAGACTTGGTAGTATACGCATACGTAGTGGTTACCGTTCACTTTATTGAGATTTTTATATATTTTTTTTAAAAATAGGGTAGGTTGATATAATATCGTCCCTGCGCCGTACAGCTAGGTACCTCATTCGCTTTTTAGTGCGCTACCGTTCCACCACGCCCTCGCCTAATTTAATTTTAAAGTGTTATTTAAAGTGATATTTAAAACGTGAAAAAGTAAACAAATAATATTTTTATAATGCCCAAACCTAAGGGTGATAAATGTGAATGTATTTAAAGCAAAAATTAAGAAGTTTGAAATGAAATTACAATCAGTCGGATGATTCTGACACAACGTCGATTCCACATAAATTCCAAAATGCACCGTTGGGCTATCAAGGTAAGATTGATTATTAAGTAATAATAATTGTGCTATGGTTTATTGGTGCTCGAGAAATTAGTGTCTTGGGTATTGTACATTGGGATTGTTTCTTCACTATACGAGTTGGCTATTACACGATATTATTAACCCTAATGTAGGGACACAGTATTGTGGACAGTTCGTGCTTTGCATTGGGGCTGTTTCTTACTGTTTATTATACTCGTGATAGCTAATAAACCTGAGTGAAAGTGTTTTCTTATAAAACACACAGTATTGTGGACAGTTCGTGCTTTTGCATTGGGGCTGTTTCTTACTGTTTATTAAACTCGTTATAGCGAATATACCTGAGTGAAAGTGTTTTCTTATAAAACACACAGTATTGTGGACAGTTCGTGCTTTTGCATTGGGGCTGTTTCTTACTGTTTATTAAACTCGTTATAGCGAATATACCTGAGTGAAAGTGTTTTCTTATAAAACACACAGTATTGTGGACAGTTCGTGCTTTTGCATTGGGGCTGTTTCTTACTGTTTATTAAACTCGTGATAGCGAATAAACCCGAGTGAAAGTGTTTTATTATAAAACACACAGTATTGTGGACAGTTCGTGCTTTTGCATTGGGGCTGTTTCTTGCTGTTTATTAAACTCGTGATAACGAATAAACCTGTGTGAAAGTGTTTTCTTATAAAACACACAGTATTGTGAACAGTTCGTGCTTTTGCATTGGGGCTGTTTCTTACTGTTTATTAAACTCGTGATAGCGAATAAACCTTATTGAAAGTGTTTTCTTGCGAAACACACAGTCTGTGGACAGTTCTTACTTTTTGTATTGGGGCTGTTTCTTACTGTTTATTAGTCAGTTTGTAGGCAGTAATTGCTATTGTATTGGGACTGCTTCTTACCACAGATATATGATTAACTTAAGGAAAGTCTGTTTTGACTATGAGACACAGTATCCGGAGTATGAGAAGTATTAAAATCAGCTCATCGTTTATTGTTTACTTACCCTTTTTTCTGAATTCTATTTTTCACATGTATTTTACATGTTGATTTCGGACAGTTAAATTATGAATGTCGAAAATAAAACGACGCTAAATTAGAATGTTAGCCAGATTTGTTGTTTTATTGGTATCTGCCTGGCCTGCTGTTGAGTACAGTTGTTTTTATACAAAACTTTCTGAAAGGTGTCTTGTACTAATAATCTTAGTTTAAAAATTTTAATAATTACGAAAATTTCATACGAAATCCATTGAAACTTTAGTTTGAATGGTGGGTTCGTACTATTGACCAGCCAGTATATAAAATTATTATAATAATTGATAACTATGGCCTGGAAATTCTCTTTGATGTCTCAACGACTGGGTAGGGATATTGCCTGTGGAAATCAGAGAGCTAATGGAGTGACGATGAAAATAAATGACATAATAATTACTTGAAAATAGCTCTTTTTACTGGTATAAAAATATTTGTCAGAGAACTGTGTGACACCCAGATCCTCCTTCGTAATGATAATTTTGTACGTTAATCGAATAGGAGGTTATTCAGTTTCCACATTTGACCAATGATGACGTCATGGCTATCTCAGACGGAGATTCAGAACAACAGGAGCCGGAACTGAACCCAAATTCAAACCCCGGTATGCGGTACACCGAATGCAGTTCTATATAATCAGGGAGCTGCGCCGAAACTTTCTCCGGAGCCTATTGGAATACCTACAGCAGAAAACTTTGGACTTGACAGTGAGTTAAAAGATATTCTTGATATAGAACCATAGTTGGTTCTATCTGATGTTATCAATAGTCAGATAAAATCATTTTTATCCAAATATTACATATATGACAAAAAAGATTTGGCTATTAGATTACAACATTGGACCACGATGGGTCAACAATGGAACAGCTTAAGTAGCTAAATGAAAATTTTTTAACTTCTGAAATTTCCAAGTTGATAAATCTAATATTGAAAAACGCAATGAAGCAATAGGAAACAAACAAGTTAAAACGTCTTCGGCTATTAGTTATTTAGGAGAAGCACAAGAGAGAAATACTTCATTGTTCAAACTATTGACAAAAGCCATAAATAAATTAGGAATTATTAGGAAGATATTTCCAAATAAGAAGATCTCGCGAAACACAACACAAGATACAACACCAAATTCTACAAGAAATTTAAAGGGTCAGGGTTGGCTAGCAGGCCAATGGGACCCACAAGGACAAAAGACCCTGCGATGACCTCAACACATATTCGGCGAGACTACTCCTCGATAGTCCTGGAATCAACAGCAACGAACGAGCTAAAAACGTCGTTAATTATAGTTAATATCGTTATTAACGTCGTTAAAACTTGCTGACAGGCTGTCCTTATTCTATAAGGAATGGTATATGATCGCTAATGACCCTACGGTTCTTTCATACATCAAATGTTTCAAAATTCCTTTTTTCACGAACACCATCCCTAACAGTACCTCCTAGCAACCGTGTATAAAAATGTAATCTTTATAACAAAGGGTACTTTTATGTAATTTTTATGGATTCTATCAGTAATTTTACTAGCTGGCGCTATTTCAAAATCTGAAGCTCGATCTGACCAATATTTATCGAATGTTTTTTGCAATACTTAAGCCAAATGAAAAGATGCGCTTTATTTAAAACTTAAAATTGTTAAAAATAAAACATCAATGAACACACAATAAAGAGTCATTTCTAGATGAAAGACTCAATAACTTTGCTAAAAATTATTTATTTTATTTATTTAATTTTAGAATACACTAAATACATGTGAAACATACATTTATTATAAAACGATAATGGTTACAGTAGTAGGTATAAAACTGTCGCGCATCGCTTACAATCAAGATTAAGTTTTAGTAATAAAATTATATAATTAATAACATTATGTGCACAATATATTTATAACACACATACTTTTTATTAAACACAAATGAGGATAAAATTATCCACTATCCATCCAGGTTCCAGTTTGATGAATTTATCATTAAATTTAAGTTTTTACCTTTCGGCTTAAATACTGCTCTTTTTGTAAATATACTTAAAATACTACTTTTGTGTTCACTAAAGTATGAAACCAGTAGTAAAATTATTGAGAACATGTGGACAAATACTCACTATAATAATTATATTATTATAGGTACATATACCATATTTGTAGTGTTGGAAACGACTAATATGAAACATGTTATCAAAACTTACAAGAAACCACAAAGTTTCTTACGAACCTGGGTTTCTTTTTTAAAAAAAAATGATAAAAGTAATAATTTTAATCTATCTAAAACTTTAGATTTTAATATAGTAGACACAGGTCAACAGAAAGTTTTATGTCTTCGCTTCATATAAAATGTGCTCTTCGGAGAACTTTGAAAAAGATCAAGAATCTAGGCGTACGCATCAAGATATTGAATAGCAACTTGCAGTAATCTGCTTTATACGCTTAAAGACAAATTATACTCAAGTTTGGTTCTTCAAACATTGATTTATGTGGATAATAATATCTGTCAAAGATACGTCTCATAGCACAGAGACCCAGATGCGAACGCAGTTAGAATATACTTTTACGATATCATGATCTAACCTTTACTATTGAATGCATTTGCATTTTCTCTATAAGTAACTTAGATTTTAAAATCGTTACGTAAAATTATTTCTGATAATACCAAGGGTATAATTATTTATTGTTCCACACTGGGCTATCTAGCCATGGTATCCACTGTTTAAAAATCTTTTAATGTCAGAAATGTTGATGTTTAAAGGGGCTGGATGATTGACCTTATCAAACGATCAACAATCAGGGTGCTCAATATTTTACATTAAATTTATATTGGTCAACTATACAGTTGATCAATCATAGTATATACATATCCTAATCAGATCCTAAATCTTTAAACAATTTCTAAAAAAAAAAAAAAAAACTAAAAAAAAAATTGTTACGCTTACTGCACAAAAAGTGCAAACATTATCAAAAATAAAAGTGTGTAATATCAGTGTGTTTTCATCTGATATCATATTAAAACTCCTAGATTAAAACTGTTAGTCATTCCATTTTTTAAATAAAAACCAGAGATTTCGCCTGGAAAAACATTGCATATCTTTACTAAACCACTTTGCTTCGGGAAAATGGAGACTCCATAATATTTCTTACTTAAAAAAAAAAAAAAACATACTCATTAATTGGACGGTTTACAAATTTTATCACGTTGTACCTATATAAAATACCTTGAACCAAACTGGAATTTATACTTCCATATCTCCCCCATCATTGGGCATGCTACCACATCTGCTGCGCAAAGGTTAAATGTTTCAGTGGATCATAATATGAAAACTACTGCAGGCTGAAGCTTAATAAGTTCCCATACTTTTGCTAGCTTTTATAATCGGCCTATCAATGCCCGAAATGATTTATTTAGCTATTATGAATGAATCAATAAAAACAAATTGTTGTTTGATAACCCATAGTCATTGTATGATTTTTGTTATATTATTAACAAAATATTTACATATATATATAAAAACAAAAAAAAAAACAACTTAACCAATACATCTTCTCATATTTTACGAATCTTAGCTCTAAAAGTCTACCAAGTCTATAACCTTGAGTACGAAGCCATGAAGTATAATTAATGATTAAACGAACTTACCTGTAAGTGAAGTTCTATCATAATTATACGAAGGCTTCGTACGAAGAGGTTATAACCCTCCCACCCTCACGTTATGCGTTTACCCTTAATCGTAAAATATGAGGTGGTGTATTAGCTGAACTCTAAACTAAATGAGGTACCTAGCTGTACGGCGCAGGGACGATATTATATCAACCTACCCTATTTTAAAAAAAAATATATATAAATCTCAATAAAGTGAACGGTAACCACTACGTATGCGTATACTACCAAGTCTATAACCTCTTCGTACGAAGCCTTCGTATAATTATGATAGAACTTCACTTACAGGTAAGTTCGTTTAATCATTAATCATTCTGTATAACAACGACCAACGTCAACGTCCTTTTTGGTTATTCTGTATGTTTGGTTTGATATTAAAATTAATTTATAAATAAAATCAACTTGGTAGCGATCTGTCGTAAACTAATATAATATTTATAACAATACATAAAATTAAAAAACAACCGGACAACACACGGACAGACAGACGGAGAACGGAGCGAGCCTATAGGGTTCTGTTTTTTTTTTGGAACCCATTTTACCTGCCCTGCGTGTACAGTACAACAATGCGTTCAGGATGCTGTTGGGACTGCCCCGATTCTGCAGCGCATCAGGGATGTTTGCCGACGCTCGTGTAGACTGTTTCTACACCACTATGAGAAAGCGGTGCACATCCCTGTTGCGTAAAGTCCGGGCCAGCTCTAATAGCGTCCTGAGGGCATTTGCTGACAGGATCGATTGTCAGTACTTGAACCACTGTTGCATGGTTCATGTGCTGACAAATCGGTGCCGTCCTAGGTTAAGTTTTAGATTTTAGTCGTACTAACATGTAGGTTTTAAGCTTATTGTTACTAACCCAATATGATCCCAGTTGGTCGAATTAAAAATATTTTATTTATTTATTTATTTACCGATTTTACAATTGGAAAAAGGATTTTACGGGCAGGTGGAGGATTATAGGTACAAGGAGTAGGTATTTTGGGTTATAAGTTATACTAGGACAAAGGTTTCTACTTAAAAAATTATTATTAAGTTTATAGAATAGGGATAATAATAATAATTGATCTAAAGGCTAACCACTAAATCGATCTCAGTTAAAGCTGAAAGGCACAGAGATGCCTTAAATTCCGGATATGGATATAGGTAGGATACAGGCTTCTTTTTATCCCGGGAAGTGTATGTAAGAGTTTTCACGGGTGTTTAAATAACTTACTAGCCTTCACTTCGAGTTGGCGGTAACTCGTCACGCTTCCCCGCACCTCATCTAATTCAGACCAGCTTAGTACAGATAGCAACGTACCGCTCGCGATTCTCACTACCGCGTTTCTTCAAACTTTTGTTATTGTTTCGTTTTAATTTTTTTGGTAACTTTAAATTTGAAATGTTATTACAAAGTTCGAGTGTCATTTTCTAAGATGAGTAAAATCGGCCAAGTGCGAGTCGGGCCTCGCTCTTTTAGGGTTCCGTTAAAAAAAATTAAATTAAAAGATTTCCATCTACCCACCTACCCATTTTAATTTAATATTTTTAATTTAATTTAATTTTTATTATTTGTTGTTATGGCGGCAATAGAAATACATAATATGTGAAAATTTCATCTGTCTATCTATTACGGTTTACGAGATACAGCCCGCTGACAGACGGACGGATGGACGGACGGACAGCGTAGGCTTAGTAATAGGGTCCCGTTGGTACCCTTTGGGTACGGAACCCTAAAAATGGAAAAGTTTTGCATAGCTGACATATTACTTTAATATGTAAGTCCAATGTACCAGGTACCTACCTAATAATGCGATTTTATCAATTAATCATGTGTTCTATATGAAAGTGACAGATCGCGAAAAACAGTCGCTAAATGTTAAATATGTAATATATTACCGAATAATTTATTTATTTTTTATTTTATTAATAATATACCCCTGTTATACATAGGAACTTCATAAAGTACCTACCTGATAAACATAGAATTTTGTCCTTGGTGCTTACCTACAAAACTACGTAGTCATAATATTAACCAAGGTTCTACTATTCCCTTGGTAGAGCTAATGGTTCCACAAACGCATAACATTAATGTTTTAATTACATATACCTACAAAGCAATACGTAGATATACAATACACTGAGAAATGTACTATTTCATCTACTCTTAACTACTTTAGTCTATCATAGGTTTACATAATAAAATTTATTCAATTATGTAACTTAGGGCCAATTTCACCAACATAAGTCTTATCCGAGCATAAATTTGATATTTTGACATTATTTTCAATACCAAAACTGTCAAAACGCCAAATTTATTTCTCGGTAAAACATCACTCGACGTTGGTGAAATTTATAGCACTAAAGCGATATCACACGGCGTTTTACGACGCCGAAACATAAAGATTTTGACAGACTACAGTCTGTCAAAATCTTTATGTTTCGGCATATTATATTTTTACACTAAAATAATAAGCCATGACTGAGATTCCCCTTTCCCATCCAATTAGGTAGGTACTCTTGCTCACTTCAAGTTGACCGCCATTGCCTGTTTCAAAATGACGTCATACTGGTACCGTTGACAAAAAAATAACAATTGTATTTTTTAATGAAACCACAACAGTGACGGAAGTTTTCGTGATGAAAATCGTGATTTTTTAATTTCTTATTTTTCCCTTCTTCAAAGAAAGTCATAAATTAAAGTAGAAAACGACACGTGAACAATTATAGCAACCAAACAAAAATAAATAGCGGTACGTTGCTATCTCTACTAAGCGGGCCTGACTTGAGGCGTGGTGCGGCGAAGCGCGACGGGCGGTAATGGCCAACTTGAAGTGAACATGTAGTAAGCGTAAATCTTATATAAGGAAGACAAGAAATGTGTGAGATTTACACTGTAGGGCTTTCCGTTTTTCAATCCTCCGCCACCATGATCGTTGCGCTATTTTTTTTGTACCAACACAGGTACAGCATTGTGCGCTTCTGTACATAAGAAAGTCGGCGCTCTGGTGACATACCGCGGATGATTTTATGATGCAAAAAGCCGCAGCGGTATCGCGACGTTGCGGGTCCACATCGCACCATGTGACATCGCTTATACTATATGACTTACAACAATAGAATTTCAAAATACTAATAGAGTTTTCGTCACGTTGAAGTGTATCATCATTCTGAATCCTTTTGACATTGAAATTGAAATCAGCCCCTGTAGATACTATATGCGACTTACGGAGTCTTGCAGTATTTGCGTATTTTAAACCGGTGCGGTGGTAGTCTTGACTCTTGTTCTAGCTGTGAGCCACAAGTGGGCCTATAGCTCCACAAACTTATCTGTCCCAGTAACGGCGTCGCTACTATCACAGTTCATGTTGCTTATAAATAATATTTCATTCAGAAAATCATTAGTTCCTCTTTTGGCCACCGCGGACCAGATCAGTTTGTGTTTGTGGGACTGAATACATTTAACAGAAATAACATGGCGAAAGCATTTTCATGACAACTGAGGACTCATTCGTTGTAATATCGGATTTAGGAGCGTAAAATATCAAAAAAAATTAAAAAATATATATATGAAAATTCAAAAAAAATAATTCAAAAATTAAAAAAAAAATCGGCCAAGTGCGAGTCGGGCCTCGCTCTTTTAGGGTTCCGTTAAAAAAAAATTAAATAAAAATATTTCCATGTACCCATAAAATATTTTAATTTAATTTTTTTAATTTAATTTAATTTTTATTATTTGTTGTTATAGCGGCAATAGAAATACATAATATGTGAAAATTTCATCTGTCTATCTATTACGGTTTACGAGATACAGCCCGCTGATAGACGGACGGACGGACGGACAGCATAGGCTTAGTAATAGGGTCCCGTTGGTACCCTTTGGGTACGGAACCCTAAAAATTAAATATACAAAAAAATTTTTTTTTAATTCAAAATTATTTCTTTCACGAGGCCAACCTGTGGGCTCTTATGACACGCCATGACTACCACCGGTTCGGGAAGCGGATTCTGCTGAGAAGAGCCGGCAAGAAACTCTACAAAAAAAGACAAACAAGAACTAAAAAAAGTGCAGTGCATACTGACCAAATTGAGCATTGTCGAGCGGTAGGCCGGCAGCGGCGCCCGCGCTCACGGCGAGAACTTCATCGCAGCACTTGCGGGCGAACACCGCGGTGTGGCACCAGCGCCGCCCGAGGAACAGGAGCAGCACCAGCAGCACCACCGCGAACGCCGCGACCGCGCTTATGTACGCTGTTGCCTCCACTGCGCACACGCAAACACTGCTGTTAATCAGAACAAATTTATAAACAAGCCCGAGTGTGTTAGCCATGGTGTAGGTGACTATCACACTCGGGCGCGGTTACCAAGAGATGTGGGTTCGAATCCCGCTAGCTTCGGAATTTTTGATGTGTTTATAAATTTATTCTGATATTTCCTTAAGTGTAGGTTAACACATTAATAAAAAAAATACGTGTGGCACTCGGGGACTGCCGCGGTAAAGCTATTGCATAGCATTTTCTAGTCGCTCGCACACAAACACAGTGCCGAAGTCTGCCGAACTGAAACGACGGTGTTAGGTTTATTTTCGTTACGGAATTTCTTGATTCGGTCGCCGCGTTCAAAGCTAACTCCGATAATGGACGCTACCTATTTAAGTATGTCAAACGGGCGTACAAACGTGTTATAAAAAGTAAAAACAGACCCTTTTCAGAGATTGCGGAATTCGCTACACACTTACTGCGATTGGCCCCTCCTGATCCTTACTCTGTGCCTGTATGTCGTCGTAGGTACTTACGCTGCTGAAATGATAAACTTAAAAACTGCTGCTAATAACTCCGATACTGTACGATACCAATTAAAATATCATACGGGCGTATAAACGTGTTAGAAAATTTACAGACCCTTTTTAGAGATTAAGGAATTTGTTACACACGTCGATTGGCCCCGAAAGCAAGCAAAACCCACATAAAGTCCCTTGTACGGCGTGCGGGGGATTTAGGTAGATAAGTACTTACGATGTTGAAATGTTATACATACGTACCTATGAAACAAGTAAGCTGTTGCCTCCATTGCGTATAACCTTAAGGCTTAAGGGAACACCTAAGCTGAGAATGACATTGGGGTATTTAGGGGTATGGTTAGTGAAAACGGGATTAGACTCTTTTCAGACAGACGGCGATTCGCCCCGCAAGCAAACAAAATCCGCGTAAAATCCCTTGTAAGTATGTCGTGTGCGTGAATTACGTACGTTACGAAATGTTTTATGAAACAATGTGATGCGTCGTGGACGCACGCTTGAAGGGCTATTCCACGTGCCTGAAGAAAACTCCTTAGGACGGTATGTCTGAAAATGCCTTAAATGTTAATGTTACATGCGTCTGACTTTTCAGACTTAGGTATGTGCTTTTGTAGGTAATTAAATATCACTTGCCTTAACGATGAAGGAAAAATCGTTTAACTATGTCATGCCTATCAATTATAAAGAGGATCAATCATCAAATCAAAATAAGGTAATATACCGAAATCGACACGAAGTCCCTAGTATATCCCCTGTAGGATACTAGGGTATCCTACAAGGTGTAATTAGCTGAATTTATTGTTTTATCATTCTACATTTTAGCGAATAGTAGGAAAAAAAGTACTTAGTAAAGCATTGCCTACCTAAGTAAGTAACGATTGCGGTTTGAGGCGCTGGAATTGCAAGCTTGGTAAGCGTGCCTGCATTCTGTAGAATGGTAAGCAAGGTAAAAGAGGCTGCACAAAGCATTGTCTGGGAACATTGTTTACCATTAGTCGGGTGGATTCCGCCTATGTTCGCTACCATCCTGGCTCACTGGCACATCGCGTGGCGGCATTCACGCACTAATTATATCACCAGGTTAAAATCGAATCACTTGCGAATGCTCCAGTGCTATTTTTAAGTATTTTCACTAATTTTAATTGGAGTAAGAGTGGAAAATGTATGGAGACGTGTTGGCACGGTGACTGTCAGATGTGCGCGTGTGCGCATGCGCGGTGCAGCAGGGGCTCGGCGGGGCGTGCGGAACACTGCGCGGTGATAGGACGAAGGACTAGGGTGTATCGGGATAGTATATGTCCGTAGGTATAGGGCTGTTTGTTGGTCTTCAAGGCCGAGGGTAATGTGACCTCGGAATCGTGCTAAGGGTGGCACGTAGCTACCTATAATGTAGCCTGGTGACCCTGGTGTTAATTTTATGGATTATTTCTAAATACAACATAGGAAAATACCCACCTACCTACTCCAAGTAGGTATTACATAACTTATTTGACTAAAATATAATACCTGGGTAATGAATATTTCGCTGTGAAATTAAGGTACCTATATACCTACCTACCTATCATTGATTTCATGAATTTCTTAAGGCGCTGTGTGCAGTCACGATCATCATTCGTGAGCCGAATCACAAGCCGAATGAAGATCGTCTTATTTAAAATCTATGGGTCATAATATTATGAAAAAAAAAAGTAGTTATAATTGATCGTATTTCTGGCCTGATGGCTGTTTCCTAAAAACGATGACGCAAACTTTACTCGATAGAAAAAAATTGCAAAGTTGATTCTGCAAATACATAAACTCCCACCGTTCTCTGTTATGCATTTATTTTGGTAAAATTAAGTACAATTGTTTATCATATCTTACTACAACAAATGGCTGTTTTAGATTTTATTTATTGTGACTGTTATAATTTTAATATTTTCCATTATAATTTAACAGTCGCAATAAATAAAATCTAAAACAGCCATTTGTTGTAGTAAAATATGAAAAACAATTGTACTGAATTTTACCAAAATAAATGTATGCATAACAGAGAACGATGGGAGTTTATGTATTTGCAGAGTGAACTTTGCAATTTTTTTCTATCGAGAAAAGTTTGCGTCATCGTTTTAAAGAAACAACCATCAGGCCAGAAATACGATCAATTATAACTACTTTTTTTTTCATAATATTATGACCCATAGATTTTAAATAAGACGATCTTCATTCGGCTTGTGATTCGGCTCACGAATGATGATCGTGACTGCACACAGCGCCTTAAGGAATGTATGAAATATTGGAAGAAGCAGAATACACGGTACATCATTTTATTACCGGGTACGTCTTCTTACTAAAAATACTTATTTAGTGAAATGACGAAAAGTATGTTTCACTACATTCTTTGTTCACAATTCACATGATAGTTATCAAGCGACTATCATAACTATCGTGATAACTATCAACAACAACTATCAGAAACAACATTTCACTTTGCTCAGTGCATCTTCAGTATTTTGTCATTTCACTAGATATTTTCAGTCCGAAGAGGTAATGGAACAGAATAAATAGTTTCATTAGTTGTAGGTATTTATTAGGTACGTTATTCGCTAAATTATTATTTTACTAATATTTTCAGATGGCTCCGATATACGATTTAAAACCTCAATAGCACAAGGGTTAAAGGTGCGGATTTAAAACTAAAAGGTCGCAGGTTCAAACCCCACCCGGTTCACTTTTGTCGTACTCACTTCTAATACAAGCTTTCCGCTTATTTAGAGGCGATAGAAGGATACCAGTCAACTTCTGCTTGGTTGATATTCTTATTAAAAAAAATACTCATGGGGGTACCGATCTAATAGGAAGGTAATACTACCTAATAAGTATGTACGTACCTAGTACTTATTATAGATATAATATACTATGATTATTATATTTAGTTTGATTTTATTGTAATAACGTGGGTAGAGTACTGACCGACGTTGCGGGGTCATAGATGGCGGGGTGTAATGTATTGTTTGTTACAAAGCGATCGTTCGTGCAGTCAGTACGGGGAAACAAACGAGCAACGAGCCGCTTTCCGGCGCGCGCATACACATGCTCTCATGCTAGCTTCGAATGCTACATTACGCCCCGTAACGTCGGTCTAGGGTTAGTACAAGATTGGATAGTTAAATATGAATAATAAAATAAACCATAACAGTATTGAGTTAGAGCTTAATTTCGTGTATAAACGTTTACGTAACGAAAACGCTCCAAATTAAAATCGTCTGTATTGAATTTGTGACTTTAAATTGATACAATTATGGTTCATTGTACTTTGATGCTAATGTCATATTTTACTATTACCTACGATCAAACAAATAAAAACTAGAACTAACCACTCAGTAGTCAGTACCGACCAGTGGCGGATTTAGCATAAGGCTGAGTAGGCTGGAGCGTAGGGCGGCAGATTTTAGGGGCGGCAAATTTGAGGCCCAATATAACACTTTTTCGTCCACATTGATAGACTCGTATCCGAATTAGAAAAACGGCAAGGATAACGAAAGGCCTAAAACAGATTCAATGAACAGTTTTCATTTCTGACTTTATGAACTGACACAATATTATAGTCTAGTAAGGGTGGCAAAATTTGAATAGCCTACTGTCTGTACCTACTACCTCCACCTTTAAATAGGTACAAGTCTTAAAATCCAGTTTCCATATTCAGCTCTGGCACGCCGCGCCGCCGTCCGTTAACGCCGGCGCGCCGGCGTAACGGACTTTTCTCGTAGAACGCTGTAGGCTGTAGCGGCGCGGCTACGCAGAGGCATCAGGCAATGCTACGACGCCGCACCGATAGTAAAAGTATTGCGTAGTTTTTTAGCTTCGTAAAAATTAAAAATTATTAGATAAGGACCTACTTACTGGCATGGATTGTAATACCTTTATACAAGTTAAATTGAAAATTTAAAACACCCCCGACATGTGAATCTTTGACCGAACTATGTAACTACGTTAATAATTGTACTTCAATCTAGCGGGCCCGCCTAGAATAGAGTGATGGAATAAAACGAAACCGGTGGGAACTCGAAGAGTTTTCAATGTATCTCGTGAATGTACAGTCTATAATTTGGTAGACGAACATTGGAATTGATCGAGATACATTGAAAACTGTATCGAGTTTCCACCGCACCGGTTTCATCTTATTCCATCAATCCATGTTAGGGGGCCCGCTAGACTGAAGTACACCCTACGATATACCTGATATCCTGTTACCAGTTTCTCGATCATCATCTAGTTAGGTATGTCTAAGTCTACATATATTCGAAGAGCTGATGGTCGTTGGGGTACCAAGGTGCTGGAGTGGCGACCCGCACCGGGAAGCGCAGTGTTGGAAGACCCTCCACTAGGTGGACCGACGACATCAAGAGTCGCAGTAAGTACACCCTACGATATACCTGATATCCTGTTACCAGTTTCTCGATCATCATCTAGTTAGGTATGTCTAAGTCTACATATATTCGAAGAGCTGATGGTCGTTGGGGTACCAAGGTGCTGGAGTGGCGACCCGCACCGGGAAGCGCAGTGTTGGAAGACCCTCCACTAGGTGGACCGACGACATCAAGAGTCGCAGGGAGCCGCTGGATTCAAGCGGGGTGAGACAGAGGCCTGTGGAAGTCCATGAAAGAGACCTTTGTCCAGCAGTGGACGTCTATCGGTTGACAAAGAAGTCTATATTCTTCACTTTGTTGTAGTGTACATTTAAATATAATATAATGTACTCGTATTGATATAAATTTTCCCAAGACGCTCTGATTAGACCCCAGAGTTAAAATAAAACACATAATATTCATTTTTCTTGACGTAAGTAAGTAAGTCTGTTTCGTTTTAACACTATCTTAAGTCTGAGCAGAATGAGAATGCGATCTATAGATTTCAGCCTTAGTAGAATAAGTATTAACCAGCAACAATTAAAGGGTACAACAATAGTGCTACAAGTGGGGATTAAGTCAAACTAAACGGGTCTGCCCGCGAAATTCAAATTTAATTTGGTTTTTCGCAATTTGTAAACTAATACGACAAAGTAGGCTTATGGCATTCTAGTTGCGCCAGTGGCAATTAGTCCGAGTATCGAGTTTGACGTGAGTTACTCACAAATTA
Source organism: Oeneis ivallda (assembly GCA_029955525.1). Lineage (NCBI taxonomy): Eukaryota > Metazoa > Arthropoda > Insecta > Lepidoptera > Nymphalidae > Oeneis > Oeneis ivallda. The sequence continues at coordinate 15,618,445 of JARPMR010000024.1, read as the reverse complement.
GTTGATACTCGGACTGATTTCTTAAACTGGTCACTTTCAAGTAATTTTTTTTATATAAACCTGTGAAGATGATACTGCCTTTGGCGCAATTAGAATGCCATAAGCCTACTTTGTCGTATTACTTTACAGATTGCGATAAACCAAATTAAATTTGAATTTCGCGGGCAGACCCGTTTAGTGCGCCTTAAATCGTCGACCTTTCAGTTTTCAATCCGCATCGTTCATCACGTTGGGCCATTGAGGCTATAATTATAATTGAATGGCCAAGTTCAGGAAGTCTCTAAGTCCATCCCCCTCTCCCCCTTTTAAGAATTTTTCTGTTTTGGAAAAATGGACTTCAGGTATCTACAGAAGTCCTGTAGATACCTGAAGTCAAGTTTTCCAATACAGAAAAAATTGAATTATATACTCTGAACTCGGCGATTAGACTTCTTGAACTGACCCATTCAATTTGAAGGCTGAAGGCTTGAATTTTAGCGACGATTGCGGAGGCCGTATCATTCACGAGTAGATAGGTAGATACAACTAGATAGGTATACAAATCTACAGTGGCATTGGGTTAAGGAGTTTGTGCTAAACATTAGCAAATCAGACCAAGGTACAGCATAAATAGAATTTAATGAGTAATAGCTAAATATCAATGAAACATCGCAATAATATTTTGAAAATGTTTTTTTTATTAACACTTACATTTTTACAGCGTCCTAGCCAACAGAGTAATACTATAAAAACGAAACGGTGTAAAGAACTGTCCAACGCAAAACAATGTTAGTTCTACAGTGTACATTAAACGAATAGCTCACAAAGATCCAATCATTACAATTATATCAATCAGATTCAACGACTATTGTCTGTGAGATGTACGGCCGGCCGCGTCCGCGACGAGCGCGGCTGGCCACGCTAAACAAACAAACATCACTTTAAATCTATAAACATTTCATATAATTTAGATTTATAGTCGCTATAATGTAATATAATTATTACTTTTATAACCATTATCATACGTTATATGTATTCGTTACAAAGTTGAGATGCGTCGGCCGGCAGCGCGGCGCGGCCGGCCGCCGACCGACGCAAGGTGACTCTCTATCATAACTGTATAATTTTAAAAAGTTCTAATTACGCATTTCTACGTTTTGTTTATTATCTTTTAATTAAGAAATTAAATCTTACGTAATTACCATGAGCAGACTATTTTAATAAATTTCACAAAAATCACTAATCTCAGTTAATTTTAGAAAAAGAAAAGCATAGTGTCCGGCCCGGGCCACGGACGCGGGCGCCGGATTGTCCGGTAGCGGCGCGCACCGGACCGGACCGGACCGGTGCCGGCGCCCGCCCGCGGCCCAACAAGCGATCGCGACTGTGTATGCTTCGTTCATCTACTTTACGAATGAAAATATGGTTTCAAAATTTCAACTACCTACCTAACAGTAAGCAGTAGTACACTAACCTCAGGCACTCCGCATCGACCTCTCACACACCACGCACCCGTTCGATCGACAACTGAACATTATTCACTCGAAAAATTCAACTTAAGACTAAATCACTTAAAACTTTATAATCGTAGCTCCTTAACTGTTAAATTACAACAAATGCTTCTCGCAGCCGCCCGCGAGCGGCGACGATCTACCGCTAGACACTGTTACTTATCGCTTACGGTGTGAAAAACAATTACATCATTATTCTCTATGTTGTGGTCGGCCGACGACGCCGGCCGGCCGCGCGCCGCGCCGCATCGCCCGCCTGAGATTCCCGTTCCAGATCCGTTGATTCGACGCGTTCGCGATTCAATTACTCTAAATTTAGTTGCCGAACTGATTTCGATATAAAAATAACTCACAATTCTCAAACAATATAATGTGTATAACATTTTAAAACGTCACAAATTCATCCATCACTGAGCATAATATATACATAATGTTCTATGGGCGGTGCGGCGCGGCTCGGCTCGGCGCGGCTCGGGCGGGTCGGCGACGCACGGCAACAAGCGGTGAGAAGCGTACACGACAGCGATTACACAAAGACCGTGACGGCACCGCGACTGTGTAGTCAGTCTGAGAGTATGAGAACACAAATGAACGTATGTACTGCGTAACTAATGATGCACGACGCGGCGGCGTGGACGTGGCCGGTGCAGTCTAGTAGTAAGTCTCTTGTTCGAGCCAGCCGCCCGGGTTGCGGCGCAGGTAGAAGCGCCGGATCTCGTCGTAGATGAAGATGGACAGCATGAAGGGGATGGCGGGCAGCCACCACACGAACCTGCGGGGGACACCGTGTGAACATATCGCTTGCTATGGGGCCAAACAACCACAGACCGACGATGATCGTTCACGAGCATGACGCATGACCCAGCAATTGCTTCGCTCAAATATGGTTGAGCGAAGCAATGGCTGGGTCATGCGTCATGCTCGTGAACGGGTTTCACCGGCGGGAATGGGGCTACTTTCTGTCTGCCCGTCTTACAAGTGTTGAATTATAATTAGGTATGCTTTTGTGGAACTTTCCCTCATTGTGGAAAGTGGAAACACTGCATACATAGCATAATATCTATTATATTGTAAACTTGTTTTGAAAAGAGCAACTGCCGAGTTTCTTGCTGGTTCTTCTCGGCAGGAAGGGCATTCCGAACCAGTGGTAGACTCATCGACGATTCAAAAGCACTCGTAAAAAAGTTTATTTGAATAAAAAACATTTCTGTTCTATTCTAATTGAAAACCATTCTCTCTCCAAAGACGATTGTTCTGACTGCTAACTTTATTTTTAAATCACTATTAAGATAAATGTATTTCAGGTTTCTCAACTATGATATAATTAAAGTTGATCACAAGTAATTTTAACAAAAATATTGTAGTTATCGAACACATCGTCTAGTATACAGAGGACTTTGGAAAAACTTTTTTAATTCACTTTAATGCACAATATAAAGGCAGACTTACCTAATGCATTAATTAATAAAACTGGGCTCACTTGAGAGAATACATCCGCAATGCTTTGTAAATGTCAGGAGTGTGAAAGGGAGCCTGCCAGGGAAGTCTCGAAGATTGCGCCGAATTTAAAGGTCCAGTTGCGCATACCTTGGTGAACGATGGAGTCGCGACGGGTCTTGCAAGTGATACAATAGTGTCTCACTTGAGAGTATACATCCGCCTTAGGCCTTACAGGCCTTTGTTCATGCCGGGAGTGAGGAGTATGAGAGTAAGGCGGCCAGGGCAGTCTCGAAGATCAGGCAGAGTTGGAGCCCAGTTGCACAAGCTCTCGTGAACGATGAAGTTGCGATGTGTTTGCGACGCATTATACTATAAAGTGACTCACTTGAGAGGATTCATACGCAATCCTTTTAATGTCAGGAGTGGAGGCCAGGGTTGACTCGAAGATCAGGTCAAATTTGAGAGCCCAGTTGCACAAGCTCTTGCGCATATTATTATAAAGTGACTCACTTGAGAGGGTACATCCGCAGGCCTTTGTCCATGCCGGGAATGTATGAGAGGAAGGCGGCCAGGGTTGAATCGAAGACCAGGTCGAATTTGAGAGCCCAGTTGCACAAGCTCTTGCGCATAATCCTATAAAGTGACTCACTTGAGAGGGTACATCCGCAGGCCTTTGTCCATGCCGGGAGTGTATGAGAGGAAGGCGGCCAGGGCAGTCTCGAAGATCAGGCCGAAGTTGAGAGCCCAGTTGCGCATGCCCTGGTGAACGATGGAGTTTCGACGGGTCTTGCAGATGATCAGATCAGCCCACTGCACAACTACGATGGACACGAAGAAAGCGGTGTGGCAGGTGTATTCGAGAGCTTTGCGGTCGCGGTAAGTCTGTGAATATGATCAGGATGAATCAGATATTGCTTTTGAGTATCCTAAAATAAATAAAAACACAAATTTAAAAAAAAACCGTGATTACATATGAAATATGGATGTTTTAGATAAAGCTGTATAATATTAAAGTGATAGCCTAGTGGTTAGGACTATGGTCTCCTATACGGGTCGCGGGTTCGATTCCGTGCACGCACCTCTGACTTTTCAGAGTTTTGTGCGTTTAAGCAATTAAATATCACATGCTTAAACGGTTAAGGAAAACATCGTGAGGAAACCTGCATATCTGTGAGTTCTTCATAATGTTTTCGAAGATGTGTGAAATCCGCCAATTCGCATTGGGCCAGCGTGTTGGACTATGACCTATAACCATCCTCTGAAAGGAGACCCGAGCTCAGTAGTGAGCCGTTGATGGGTTGCTGATGATGATAATTATTAAACATATAAAAAGATTTTTCGGAAATACCACGTATAAGGGAAGCTCGTTTTTCTTAAATACAACTCTATCACGTACCCATTCCTGTCCATACGAGTCAGGCAAGTCGTTAATGGCCTTGGAGTCCCATTGCTTTCTGATTCCGAACAGTTTCATGGGCAGGAAGCCGTTCTCAGCCATGATCACGAAGTATACGAAAAACCCAGCGGCAGCTTGGATCATTCCGATTTGACCGTACGCCATGGAAATCAACCTGCCAACCGCCCAAGATCAATATTATACAACCTGTAAGATTCTGTTTTGCAAGTTGTATTGTGTTTTCAAGCTAATGTAAAGGACTGGCTTTAGGCAACCTGATGATAATCAGAATTGAAACTTTTGTAAGTATCACAAAAGAGCTACCGATCGCCGAGTCGCGAAACGTCAATGGACGCTCTCAATAAAGTTACCGACATAGCTCATCGAGTCGCGAAACGTCAATGAACTCTATGAATAGTTACCGATACAGATCATCGAGTCGCGAAACGTCAATGGACGCTCTCAATAGAGTTACTGACATAGATCATCCAGTCGCGAAACGTCACTGGACTCTCTGAATAGAGTTGCCGATATAGATCATCGAGTCACGAAACGTCAATGGACACTCTCAATAGAGTTATCGACCGACATAGATCATCGAGTCGCGAAATGTCTGACATAGGTCATCGAGTTGCGAAACGTCATTACTCTCTCAATAGAGTTAATAAGAGAACCAGAGTTACCGACGTAACTCGTCGAGTCGGGAAGCTGAAATAGCAAAGTTCGGGGCACTTATAGATAAGTATAATTATGTAGTTTGATGAACTGTCAAAACTCATGTTACTAGTCAATACGCGCTATCGCTTCCATTTAGCAGGGACATTTTTTTGTGCCCAACGGTTTCATTATAAGTTTATTGTTAAATATATTTAATTAATTGTATTTTTTCTCTATCAATGTTAAATATTATGCCTATTTGTAACTATCGTTATTTCAGTAGCCTAGGGAGACGAATTGGGCAAATGTCTACCAGAGTACCTATATCATGAAATAAAATAACTCTCTGAACATTGTTTCTCAAGATTTATGGCACTCACAAAAGTTTGAATTCAAATAATAAATTTTAATTTATCCAATAATTCTTATACATCAATTTCAAAACGTTCTACCTAAAAGCCGATACTTTTAAATAATTCATCTATTGCGTGCTTTGGAAGCATTCATTATAGTGTTCTTTCTAAACAAGACCTTTTGGTCTAATACAATTTTGATGAAGTTTCTTTTACATTTTTTTTCATTAAATCATGCATTAGTGTTTCTGAAAACTCTTCCCATATTTATATTATTGATAAGCTTTGTATTGTATAGAAAGGTTGCATACCACAATATGATAAATAGATAACGACAAACAAAAAATAAAGTGTCAAATTATGTCAAAATTATAGAGCCATGGAAGTAGTACAATAGCCCAGAGCCGAGTCGGCCATCTTGTTTTAGGCATGTTATTGTTGTAATCAGAATAGGGATTCCATGGATAATAATAATAGTAATAATTTATCATATTGGCTGCAACGCATCATCGATGTAGTAAAAACCGGAGTAGATAATAATTATGAAAATTAAAAAAATATATTAAATATTGTAAATTAGAAAAAGGGGTTTTTTCAGATTAGCCAACTGGCCAATACGAATTCTGATTAAAAAAAAATTGTTCTGTGATTTCGGTCTTTACTTCAACGTTTTGCTTGTTACAATTGTTATTTGTTAGTAATACTTACAGATGGACGCCACACATGCATTACCATTGTTAATAAACCACCGATAAGCACAAGCAAACAAGATTTTGGAAAAGCATTTGTGATTTAAAAAATAAAGGATAGCTGAACAGAATATCTAAGTAAATGTGTATTGTGTTGGTGATAAGCCCCTCAGCTCAACTATGCAGTGACCGGTACAGCGACGTGCTTCTATACAACTGCTATGTTATATACACAAGAAAAATATTATAAGTATACCCGCATAATAAACCAAATTAATATTCGGAAAGGAAATCATAATATGGAAAACTATTACAGTACGCTCCATCTCGCCTAAGACATTCCTTGAAAAAAAAAATGTTTCTATTAAAATATTCTATTAATATTTCTTTCTACGTTTACTAAACACAATCACACACAATTAATCCACTAGGCCGTATGACAGCTAGGTCTCTAAGTTGATCTCTAACGTGCAAATTAACGACACTTCGCTGCGCAATGTCGTTCTCTTATCTATCGTTAAAATATGGAAGAGTGAAGATCTTAAAAGTAAAAAATGGCTATTTATCTATTCTCTATTTAAAAAAGGGTTCTAAATAGAAAACAAGGTTTATTAACCTGATTACACATTACAGTATACGCCGCAAGATACGCATTTTTCATTTCTGAAAATGCGTGCTGAAGCGGTTATCCGCATTTTTGTTCAGAACTGAAAAATTCGTTGCGTACGGCTTGTTATGAAATGCGGAATCAGCATTAATATTTAAAATTCATTCTCAAGAAGCTATAGGAAGTAAGAGAATAACATCCGTATTAACAAACATTATTATAATCCCATTGTGCATCCGAACGTACAAGGTACGTTGTGCGTTCAGTGATTCCACCAATCAAATTATAGCAAGATGACGTGATAGCGTCTCTCTCAATAATCTGATTGGTCTACCATTCGAATGCACTGCGAGACTCCATAGTGATGTTTGCGAAAACGGTGTAAATTGTGTATTATACACAGAGTAGAGATCTTGTTTGTTGGTTACTGTATTGCTTTACAGGGCTTGTTCGACTCTATACGGATAATTGCTTAGTGCTGGATCGAGGGCGGGGTCTGTCTTCATAATCACTCTTCCACATCCATGTCATATGGAACTGTTCAACCACAAGTAGCCGCACCATTAAAATATAAATAGACAAAATATATATAGATTTTTTTTAACCAATTTTTATTTTTATTTCAACGCAGGGTCCAATTTGCGTATAACATTGTAACCTTTTTCTTGACGAAGTTAGACGGATACATAATTTTGAAACGCAATAATAACTAGACGCAGACTCAATCTGAGTATTTTCCGTGACCAGAATCATACTGCTAACAATTTCGCGAGGTTTCGCGTTTCAAAATTATGTTACAGCCCTCATACTTAAATATTTAAGCAACATTTTATTTTTCTATCTCACATGGAAAATATTTGAGATTTTATGGTAGAAAAATTGAATCGGATCAGAATGAAAAACATTTGCAGGAAATAGATTGGACCGTGCGTGTGTAATTTTGATAGTGGGGCTATACATTGTGTCAACACCCAAAATATGAGTATCTAGTAAGCGTTGCCACGGCGGTGGCGGCGGGTACGGCCGACCTTCTGTTGACGAGGTTGTCGCGGTAAGGGTCTCGGGGCTGCCGCTTCATGATATCGGACTCGGGCGCCTCGTACGCCAAAGATATAGCGGGTACCTTCGTAAACACCAAGCAATCAGCACACAACACTAGCGGGCGCGACCGAGCGCGCGCAGTAAATACACCTACCCTCGCGCCCTGCGGCACCTCTACCTCCGTATACATATACGCAAATATACACTATGATTACTTAATGTACTAGAAAATATCGTAAATGGAAAGATATAGCGTGTGAGACAAAAATAGCTCGTCGATATTTGTATTTATCAAAAGAGCATAGTATAGGATTATCTGAAATACTACACTAGAGATGACAGTTACGAGTAAGCCCTAGAAAAATTCATATTAAGTTTTTACGAACAGGTGTTTGATGTATCTAAGATAGATATTTTATAATGTGACCTACCGAGGATTAAATATACGTTATATGCGGTGACATGATCTGTGATTTAAAATAAAAACCCTACTCTAACTAATGGTAACGGGTACGATGTAAAAAAATATAATATCGTGTATCGGTATGCATGAAGGATGTGAAAGGTAAAGAAATAAATAATAGAAAAGATTAAACGATATCCGTACTAAAAATATATGTAAAAATTTATGTTCGGAAACGCATGCACGGAAGATAGATGGCAGACACAAGATATATACATCGACCACTTACCTTAACACGATCACTCACATAAACCACAAATATTAGAAAATATATAATCAATATAAAAAACCACAACTCATTCGTGGAACGACGCGTTTTCCGGCGCGCCGATCACGAGCCGGTAATCGCGTCGTTCCACAACGACATCAAGCTACGTTAAAGGAAACAGGAGATCAGTTAGTATAGAAAAGTACAAAAGACAACGCAAGGCAGAAAACGGGAGCGGTGCTATTGTCGCCTTCAATACCCACACTCTACTCGTCGTGTGCCTACTGGACAGTACGCGGCAGGCAACAACCAAACCCCAATATTGAAGACTAATGTACACGTGGTAGCAAGCAAATAGCGAATAGTATATGAACTCTGAACGAGCGGTGTCGCTCGCCGTGTTTTTACCTCTCGTTAACGAGCTTATCATTGAAAGGATTACGCGGCTGTCGCTTCATAATGTCAGATTCGGCCTCCTCGTAAGCCAGGGAAATGGCGGGCACCTACACAAACACTAGCTGTGAGAGCGCTCGGCAAGCGTGCGTCGCCACTCACGTCACGTGACCACAACATCCAACACTTAACAAGACCTTTGCAAGCACACCCCCACACCCCTACGTCCTCTCACCGACTCAACCCTGCTGGTGGCATCTAGGAGCCTTCAGTCTAAACGCAGCCATAATCGCACAACCCCTATAGCGAAACTGGTACCCATTTCTGTCGTAGGTACACTATTAAATCTAATCAACTAAAATGTCAGGTCAAAATCTAGTGCTATTCAGTGGGGAGCATTTTGAAAGGAATGCCAATACATTTAGAGCTTCTATTTTAGTTTCGAGAATGTGTACAGCAGAACACCTACCCGATTCTGTAACTCAGTGCCTATCAAAAAATTATAGCCACTGACATAATATATTTTTTATCTATTGAAGGTTTGCTATGAAATAAAAATAACATTTTCTTAGCAAATCTTCAATGGAAAAAATAATATATCAGTGGCGATCATTTTTAGGGTTCCGTACCCAAAGGGTACCAACGGGACCCTATTACTAAGCCTACGCTGTCCGTCCGTCCGTCCGTCCGTCCGTCTGTCAGCGGGCTGTATCTCGTAAACCGTAATAGATAGACAGATGAAATTTTCACATATTATGTATTTCTATTGCCGCTATAACAACAAATAATAAAAATTAAATTAAATTAAAAAAATTAAATTAAAATGGGTAGGTGGGTAGATGGAAATCTTTTAATTTAATTTTTGTAACGGAACCCTAAAAGAGCGAGGCCCGACTCGCACTTAGCCGATTTTTTTAATAGGCTCTGGGTTAAACAATTAAGGGGGGCTAAGCCACAGTCACCCCTTTGCACCGCACAAGTACCTAGCTACCTCGAGAACCGTCTCAGTTAAACGGTAGACTTGTAGTGTAGACTCTTGTAAGTTTTAATACCTTAATCAAACTATCTAACGTTATGCCAGAGTTGCATTAAAACTTTACCAAATGGCATTATTAAATCACGAAAGACCGTCGAAAGAAAATTACAAAATTACGATCTCACGTTTCTTTACTTGGAAACAAGATAATTCTTTTTTACTTGAAAACTAAGAAAATTCTAGCAACAAGATCGGTTCAAATTCTTGTCCTCATACAGGAAAATTAAGCGATGTTGGTCTATGTATTTCATCCTAGCTCGCCACCTAACTTCACGAATTTCTTATAGACTACCTATCAGGAGCCCCCTAATATAACTTCTTTTATTTCGCCATTGGGTGAGAGAATTATAAATCGGGCCGTGTGCTTACAATATCTTGCGATGCTTAAAAACTATCACAGAAAACAAAATGTTAAAACACATAAAAAAGATCATGATATGACGTTCGCTGATCACCACCGGGGATGTGAAACAAAACTTAATCGAATGATAACAATGTTAAGTGAATCGATTTTGACTCGATGTGTCCGATTACTCGTAACAATCGATGATATGTAGAGATGATGATGATAAATGGAGATGAAGTGCTTTTTGTAGAATCGATGTGTTGTGTTTCGCCTTACATGTGCAACGTTTACCAAGTACGAGATAATTTTGCACCCTAGTTGTAACTTGTATTCGATTCCCTTACGATAGATTAGCCGAATAAATCTTATATGACTAGGAACAAATCTTTTGTGACAAACACACAAATTAGTCATATTTACATAGAAGTAGTCATTATTACATAGAAAACTGCGCATGAATTTGGTGTTACGAATTGACGACGGTATTTCAAAAGGAGAAGCGATTTTAGTACGCGTTTAATTTAACTGTTTATAAATTCATCCTTGCCTTTATAGGGTTTTTTAAATAGACTTATGACAATCTAACATTTAAGCACGGGCCATAAAATACATTTTTATTGGTACTGGCAATATGCATGAAATCCGCATTTATGACGTCTTTGAATGCAGTACTGAAATTGCGTTTAATCTGGAACATACTGTTGATTGGAAAACAGTTTTAGGCCAAGGCAAACACTTAGTATTTTTTCAGTATAGCAAGGGAAAATTACAGGCGGAATTTTGATTGCGGAAATTCTCTTCGACGTTTGGTCCGCCCAAATACAGCGCGTGAACAAAAATAGTATTTTGTCGTCATTTCGTAACACAGACAACAAATATTATTAAGCATCACTCCATCATTATTAGAACTCGTCGTACGCTAAAAAAACTCGATTTAGTAAAATTCTTAACATTAAATTCTGTGCAATCATAACCATATGACCAAAGATATAAACTCTTAGTTTAATATTAAATTGGGCTACTTCAAATCAATATTTAATACTGTACAATATTTAAAAAACATGGCGTGGGTGGTAGCTAGCAAAGGCCAAACCATCCCTCCAAACAAAATTTTCAGTTAGAAAACGGCAATTTGTTCGTTATAATTACATAGAACAGAGTTTAAAATTAGGTTCACACTTTACTCGTTCACGATACCGAGACAACAGCGGCGTTAGCTGAAAACCAGTTAGGGGTTATACAAAGGCAGCACATTGTATGTAAGGGAACAGAGACCTCTCGTTGACAAGTTTGTCGCAAAAGGGATTTCTCGGCGGGCGTTTCATTATGTCCGCCTCAGCTTCCTCGTACGCGAGCGCTATGGCAGGCACCTAGTGTCAATATCTCAGTGAATACCACAGACTAGAGGAAATATACGATTGACAACCTCTTTTTGAAAATGATGAACATTCCGCATAAGCATTTTCCGATAAAAGTACATCGTGACGTACGAATTTGTTTGCTGACTTACAAACTTTTTTATTGAAGTCACGAATTAATCACGAAACAATTTTATTACTTAATTGAAATCGACTTCCCCGGAAACTGGCTACATTTTTTTAAGGGTACAAACTTTTTTATTGAAGTCACGAAAGTTTTATTTATTCAAAACTCGGCTTCTCCCGTAATTGGCTAGATTTTTTAAGGATTTCGTAGTTTTCATTTAGTCTGTGTTATTTATATATATATCCGATGTCATGTTAAGATTATGTCCTTGGCTGAAAATTTAATTGGAAATTGAACAACGTAAAATTGTTTTTTCAATTTTGTCCTTGGGTCTGAACGTAAAATTGTTCCGACGATGCCTATAATATTTTTAAATAAAGTTTAAACATTTCGTAACAACAATTTTACGATTTTTTTAATTAATTTTAATTATAATTAAGAATATCACAAGACTATTAGTGATTATATAAGATGATGAACAGACACAGGTAAATTCAGAAAACACCTCTACTATTCATCAAATAGCAATCTTGATACTTGTTTATATATTCACGCTAATGCAAGAAAATATCTATTTTCATATTGTGTAATTTTAGAACTTAGTCTATCTTGAGTTAGCTTATTTTAAGTTTTTGCGTAAACAATGAACAGCCAATCATTTCGCGTCCAATTTTTATCCGTTTTCAAACCCCGACTCTAGTGTGAAATAACGATTAACTTTAGAGCACAACATCAGTGCGAATGTCTAAACTTTCAAGTATCAGAAAAAACAGAAATACATATTTACTTGCATCTCAAGGTATACAATTGAAATGGAACCGTAAGTCTTAGGATTAAGAGTCAAACTCACCATGTCAGTTCCAAGATCGATGCACAGGATAGTAACAGTGCCTAGGGGTAGAGGAATGTCGCATAGGATGAAGGCGAGGAAAGGCGAGATTTCTGGAATGTTTGAGGTAAGAGTGTAAGCGATGGACTTCTTGAGGTTGTCAAAGATGAGGCGGCCTTCCTCCACTCCGGTCACGATTGAGGCAAAGTTGTCGTCGAGGAGGATCATGTCGGCGGCCTGTGGAATAAATTATTACAAATTATGGCCGATTCCACCAACGTCGAGTGACGTTTAGCCGAATAATAAATTGTGCGTTCTGACAGTTTTTGTATTGAAAATGCTGTAAAAATATCAAAACGCTCGGATAAGACTTATTTTACGTTGGTGAAATCGGCCCTTAATGGAAAGAATTGAATAATGAAAAATATTTTCTCACGGCACCATTTTCTATAACATTTAAATAAAAAAAATTACTGAAGAATAAACGAGAGCTAACACAATGTCCTATGTCCTACAAGCAAGTTGCTGCCGATTCCGACACTTTGTGTGCATATCTTGTCTTCCTTTGGACCTATTTGGCCAATTTGGTCTCTAGCACCTACACCGACCATCATTTTTAAATCAAAACAATCAATCAAGTAACTATACCTCCTTCTTTAAAGACGTATAGACGTCCACTGCTGGACAAAGGTCTCCTACATGAACTTCCACATGCTTCGGTCTTGCGCCGTCTGAATCCAGCGGCTCCCTGCGACTCGTTTGATGTCGTCTGTCCACCTAGTGGGGGCTCTGCCAACACTACGCTTCCCGTTGCGGGGTAGTCTCTCTAGCACGGGACGCCAACGACCATCAGCTCGTCAAACTATGTACATAACCCACACCAAGTCTTAATCAAACTGGATCTTCAACATTTTTTGATACTGCTCAAAAGGCAACTCACCTGTTTGGATACGTCCGAGCCAGCGATGCCCATGGCAACACCGATGTCAGCCTTCTTCAGAGCCGGGGAGTCGTTCACACCGTCACCAGTCACAGCCACGATGGCTCCAAGACGCTGGCAGCCCTCCACGATGATCAACTTCTGTTGTGGGGATGTGCGCGCGAATACGATTTCCGTGTGATACCTGTTTGGAGAATTGACTCGATAATTGGGTATTTGACTGATATTTTTTATTTATTTAAAATAACTTTTTTAAATATTATAACACAATGCCATTTTTCTTTTTTAAATATCTTTACTAGTTTCGGAAATATAGAGCTTTAAAGTTTCCTGTTAGACAGAAGGGGAGCGCTACTGAAGTGTCGAAAATTTCGTTTTAGAAAGAGAGACATATACAGTCACAGTATAACATGACTTCTAACTAACTTGTTTTTTGACCGATTTATTTTCTGTTTTAACAAATGTTATTCTTACATGTTACATATTCAATTATAAATAATGAATATCAACATTTTGACAACAGTCAAATATCCAATTCAAAATTATTTATCTCAAGGGCCAACGTGTGGCTCTTTTGACAAGTCAAGACACAGCCATCTAATTTTTTAATAAATCTTACTACCTAAATTACAGCCATGTTATTAAGAACTACGTATCAAAGTGTCAATTGGGAAGCTGTGAAAAAGCGAAAACTAGTCAGTTGGCCTTGTAACAGAATCTTCTAATCTCCTGTAAGAATTTCGGCCACACTGTAAACATTAAACGTTTCAGTAACAAGAATTACACTCAAAAAAAAAAAAACAAAAATTTGAATTTAGTGCTGCCACACACCAGGCCACTAGTGGCTGCCATAGCCAAGAAAATAGTGACCGCTTCAAGTTGTGGAAGACATTTTTCATCCAATTTGTATGGTATCAACGCAAACTGATGCCACACACCAGGCCACTAGTGGCTGCCATAGCCAAGAAAATAGTGACCGCTTCAAGTTGTGGAAGACATTTTTCATCCAATTTGTATGGTATCAACGCACCGCCCCACATCTCGCGCCTAGTCCCGCGTCTAGCCACTAATGGGTCCGACTATGGACCGTGTCCAACCACCAGTAGCTGCGACTAGTGGCTGCGTCTAGTGGTGTGGCCTAGTCACTTGTGGCCAGATTTTAGAATAGAATATTTTTTTATTCTAATAAACTTTTACGAAGTGCTTTCAAATTATCAAGTGAATCTATTACTAGTTCGGAATGCCAAATTTAGTTACAGCTACTTGTGACCTAGTGTGCGGTAGCTCTCGGCGTACAAACATTTCGACATTCGCCAGTTTTAAGGGTTTAAAAATCAGCGCCATATTGAATTTTTTTGTTATTGGATGGATGTCGTTCAAAATCGATGATCATACTTACTTGAGGATTTCGTCGAGTTGGTCCGAATTGAGTTCACGAAGCTCAGTTCCGTGCACGACGGCGGCCTTCGCTTCCCGCGGGTTCACTTCCGAGACAGGTATGTTGAGGCGCGCGGCGATGTCCTCTACGGTTTCGTTGCCTTCAGAGATTATTCCTACGGACTTGGCGATAGCCTTGGCAGTGATGGGGTGGTCTCCTGTTACCATGATAACCTGAGTGCAAACATAAATGTCATTAATAAGGCGTTTTTTTCACCTCCGACAAAAAGAGGGGTGTTATAAGTTTGACGTGTGTATGTGTCTATGTGTGTATCTGTGTGTCTGTCTGTTCTCTAGTTGCAGCCTACCCAATGGACGAATTTTGATGCGTTTTTTCCGTTTGAAAGCTAACGTAATCGAGGTGGATTAGCTATAATTTATGAAGATCTGCTCAGGCGTTTGAAGATCATCAGCTCATTACCTATTTGACTACTTCGGATTATATCCAGAGCATGGTAACCTTGAGTTGATGCTGTAGTCTGTAGGAAACCCAACTCCTCAGAAACTTACAGCAGATATTCTTTGTTTGGGCTCATTAGAATGGTCTCAATGAGTAGGTGTTAGATAGATGATGATCTAGCAATAATTTGTAGAAAACTGCACAGCAGCAAACGTTTTCTTGACAGCATAACAAAGATCCTCAAAAAGGTTTCCTCAAACATTGTGGCAACCACATCTGACCAACGTAACCTATCATTGAAATCACTGTCCCAACACAGAATTGACGCGCCTGCGTATGTGAGTGAGGCATGTACTTGTATGTTATCAGAAGGTCTATGTTTTGTGGGTGAGAGGGTTGAGAATGGGTGTAAGGTCTTGTCATGGGTCGAAGTCTGGAACATCGGCGCAAGGTGGCTTGTCTGTCGGTATTCTACAAGATATATCTCGAAGATCAGGAACTGTTCAATTTAGTTCCACCATAACCTTTGTACCATCGAACCTCAAGATATCGCATGAATCTGCACCCATACGTGGTCGAAATTCCTCGATCTCGTACTAAGCGCTTTGCTGCCTCGTTCCTAATGCGCACCGCAAAAATTTGGAATGCCCTTCCGGCTTCCGTTTTTCCAACTAACAATAACTTAGGTATCTTTAAATCAAGAGTAAATAGGCATCTTCTAGTTCAAGTGCGCGCCATCTTTGGCTGCATCTTCACTTACCATTAGGTGAGATCGCAGTCAAACGCTAGTCAATATATTTAAAAAAAAAGGTAAGGATAATCTCACCTTAATACCAGCGGATCGGCACTTAGCGACGGCATCTGGCACGGCAGCTCTAGGTGGGTCGATCATACTCATGAGGCCGACGAAGCGAAGGTTCTCGACGGGGAAGTTGATGTCATCCGTGTTGAACTTGTAGCCGATGGGGTACTTGTCTGAAGGTAGCTGCAGATCGCAAAAGCCGAGTACACGTTCGCCAAGACCGCCGAGTTCTAGGTATGCGTTGTTGAACGCCTCCTTCATTTCTTCGTCCAAAACCTGGAGAAATTCACATAATTGAAAGTATTTCAACCGACACATTCATAAAATTAACAGAGGGAAAGAAAGAGGTCAAAAGCTTATGGTCGCGCCATATCTGCGCAGACTAAACACTTCAATGAAAGGAGTACGAAGATTTAATCTGGATGGTGGCCTATGACCCTCAATTTTTTTCTCTAAAATCGCTGTCGCACTTAAAAACCTTAATAAATCATTAGAGGGCAATCATCAGATGATGTGAGTACCTACCTATTGTATTTTTTGCAACCGACCAAGAAAAAGACGGACGTTCTCAATTCGTCGCGTATATTTTTTTATATATTATTTATCATTCATGTATACTCTATCGATATAAATGACTGAATGGGTTTCAGACTGCAAAACCACTTTTGTGCAAATTCAAGATCGCTGCCGAATTAGGGCACTATCTTTGAACCTAAGACTTATTTCTAGCCTAAAGAAAAAGTAAAAACAAGAATACCTTCTCCTTTCCTCCAATAAAGATAGTGCTGCACCGTTCCAAAATCCTTTCAGGGGCTCCCTTCATCACGAGCAGGTGTCTAGGGTCGCTGCTGTCATCGCTTTCATGGATGGACACTTGGTACTTATTCGTTGAGTTGAAAGGGATTTCACACACTTTCTTATTCCTTTTCCTGATAGACAGCACGTCACCAAGGGCCAGTTCCATGCATTTGAGTAAAGCGGCTTCGGATGCGTCACCAGCGACTTCCTTCTTCAGAATCGGCACACCGTCCTGACCTCCTTTGAATTCGGCGCGGTTGCAGAGAGTGGCGATTTTGGCGAGCGCCTTGAATCCAGGGCTAGTGCGGTCTGCGAACAAATGAAGATGTTTTGAGGTTCAAATCCACAAACACTGAACAATTTGTACGTCCTTGTCTTTTGAAGAGGTCTTAAACAATTGATAAAAACCCAATGCGCGGACTAAAAACCGAAAAGTCGTTGGTTCAAACTCCAAATGTACTATTTCGTACCTACTCCTATGACAAGATTTAAGGGGAATATTACTCGTGTACAGAATGAGTTTTATTTTTTAAAAACAACCAATCCAGCCAAATGATACAAAATTTTACTCAAAACCTAAGATAAGAATAAGAGGAAAGTCCTTTATATTAATTATATTATTGGATGTTTTTAACCATAAAATTGTTTTTTTTTTCCATATAGTCATCATTATCGTTTTCAAAACTAAAAACTATTGTTGTAATAATTCTTCAATTCATAAGTATTGATAAATCTATCAGGGCTTTTGATAGAGCAGATAAAATTTATTTTTGAGAGAAAACCATCATGGACTTACCATATTGCACTCCAGACTGGTCCTCAGTCGTATCAGCCTCAATGATCTGGTTGTCGAACCACATGTGAGCAACGGTCATCCTGTTCTGGGTCAGAGTTCCAGTCTTATCCGAGCAGATGGTGGACGTAGATCCGAGAGTTTCCACGGCTTCCAAGTTCTTTACGAGGCAGTTCTTGGAGGCCATGCGTTTGGCAGTGAGAGTCAGACATACGGTTACAGTCGCGAGCAGGCCTTCTGGCACGTTGGCTACAATGATACCTATGGGAAAATGAGAAAATGTTATGTGCAAGTCAGATTAGTACCAGGGTAAGTTTTAAAGAAGGATAATCTTTTCGTTTAAAAAATCTATCTTACTGTAGACGTCAAAAACTTTGAAAAGAGGAGAATAGCTAGAGAAAGCATATTCTTGAATTCTGGCAGAGCAAATTCTATAGAAACAGCTATCTATTTCATATTTTAGGCAAGTTAAGTTATGTATGAGTTACAAAAAAAATTATAGTTAAAATAGCTTCATTTCAAGTCAAATTCTTCTTCTTTTCTTCTTTCATATAAAGATAAAGGTGCTATTTTATGAAAGCACTTACCGATGAGGAAAATGACAGCGTCGAGCCAGTGGTAGCCGAGGATGAAAGCGATGAGGAAGAACGTAACACCGAGGAACACAGCGACGCCCGTGATTAAGTGGATGAAGTGGTGGATTTCCTTCGCGATGGGGGTCTCGCCAGTGTCCAGACCCGACGCCAACCCCGCGATACGTCCCATTACCTGATATGACAAGAGAGTTTGCTTAGTCACAGTTGGTTCCTATATCGTACTAATTGAAGCAAACCCTATGTTACACTGAGGTTTGATACAATGAATTTTGGATTGTCTTCGTCTAGCTTGGAAAAGGACCTAAAAGTGTTGAAGTAATATGCGCATCGGATAACTAAAAATTACAAAAACCAAGTAACCAGATAAATCATAAGGGTCAAGGAACAAATGTGGAAGCCATTCATTCATTTTTGGATGTGGGTTCATTGCTGGATGTGGGTCTCTTGCAAGGATCACCACAGAAATTGTATCCAGGTAGCGGCTGCCAACCACTCGCTTATATCGTCGATCCACCTTGTGGGAGGTCTCTAAATGCAGTGTTTCCCGATGCACCTTGGGATCCAAATGTGCTGAAAGGGCGACTAAGGCTGGCTGGGCTGGCTGCGCATCGATTCGCATTTTGTCCATATAAAAGTGTCATTTAGTATGGAGTCGTGTACGCATCAATTCGGCTTTGCGATACGTACACGACATCATACAAATGTGATTCCAGCCTAATGCACTGCAACGTTCACTATTTCATTTTCCCTGACGCGTAGTAGACAGATAAAGTAATATTGAAAAATGGATTGTCCAATGTACCGTATTATCGCCGCAGCAAATGACCACGCCTTTCGCGGTGCCCTCAACAGCATTGGTGGAGAAGAATGCCAGGTTCTTGGTTTCCAGAGGGTTTTCATTGGTGAATTCGTGGCCACGGGATTGGGGTTCCGACTCGCCGGTCAAACTCGAGTTGTCCACTTTGAAACCGCGGGCCTCGATGATACGGATGTCAGCTGGGATCCGGTCGCCGAATTTTACCTAATTGACAGACGAGTGGAATGAGGGACGTATAGCCAATTGAGACTGCCTTATCAGTCGATTGCGCTGGTGACGTCAAACAAATCGGTAACTAGTAAAGAATTGGACCTTTTCGATTCTTCCGTTCCTTGGAGAGAACACACCTGGCTATTATCACTAACATCTGATAAGAAACGTTAAGTCGAACTCCCGTACTCTAAGGAGACTCGTATGCTGTACGATATGAAAACTCGCTATTCAATTGGAAACAGGACTACTTGGACTTATCAACTATCGGAGTTATGAATACCATCTCTACCTCAACAATATCGCCAAGTACGAGATCCTCAGCGCGCAACGTTAGCTTTTCTCCTTCACGGATGACGGTTGCGAACTGCGGTACCATGTTCTTGAAGGATTCCATGATTTTGGACGATTTGCTTTCTTGGTAGTACGAGAAGATGCCGGTCACGATCACCACAGCCGCTAATACAATACCGAGGTATAAGTTGTCGTCCGCTGGTTCTTCGACTGTACTCGCCTAAAAATCAATAGAAAATTTTATAAAGTGCTCTAACATGTCAATAGTGTTAGTATCTTGCGTTATTGATAGGAGTACAAAACATCGAGTTTCAACGCACCTACACATATTTAAGGAATGCATTCTAAAGGTTTTGTTGTTTTGTGTTTATCCACTACTTTGTTCGAAATAGGGTCGACAAAACTGACCAGCAGTATTTCCACACACAACTTACCTGGATTCCGTAGGCAATAAAGCATAGAATAGCACCAATCCATAGTAATAACGCGAAGCCGCCGAAAAGATTTTTACAAAACTTCACCCATTCGGGCGTCTGTTTTGGGGGTGTGAGTGCGTTTGGACCATCTCGTTCAAGATTTTCTTTCGCCTTTGCATGACTAAGTCCCTGAAAAAATATACAATAGTTTAGCATCTAAAACTTGTATGTAATGTTTCCTAATTCCTGTAAACTTTTCTAGTTGCTGAGTCGATTTATTGATAAATAACAAACATTTTTTGGAAAACTTTCTCAAGTTTTCTTAGAACAATAAATAAATAATAATTCCACCTATGCTTAATATTCCTTTCTTAGTACTAGAAAAGCGAGGAGAACAACAAAAATGTACAGATTTTCTATACCTCAGTTATCATTTAACCAAGTGGAATTTGTAAAGTCAAGAGTATACTAGGTATACTAACTTGGATGTCTCATACTATACTTACATTTTCGGGATGTGTCTGAAATCTTTGGTAAAGTTCTTCGGGTGTAACTTTGTGGAAATCGATATCTAATTCCTGTTTGAGGTCATCTAAATCTCCAGGTTTCCGTTTTTTCGCAGGTGGTTTCCGGCGCGTCTAAGTAAACAGAGCATACTATTAAACACTATCTTACTAATTATTATAAGTACGCCTAGAGATGTCTCAAAGATAAATTGAGGGCCTCACTCTTAGATGTCCTCTACTTGAAATAGAAATTGTATGGAGAATTTAAGAGTAGACAACTTTATTTAATATTGAGATTGAGACATCTCTTCTCTGATCTTTGAAAAATTTACATTGGGATTAACCTTTTACTTTACTCTTAAAACTGAAAATAAAATTATTCATAAAATTACAGGTTTTCTAAATTTAATTCTAAAAATAGCAAAATAATTTTAATGAGAAACCATGATGATTTAACGTGCTTCACGGAAACGAGTGAAAGGGCCAAACGCTTTAGTTGTAACTTGGAAAAGTAGATTTCGATCTTTTTCAAGTCGGTTTAACTCTACTAGTTGCGTATTGATCATTCTGCAGTGGAAAATTATCAGAAATTGAACATTTTGCGTGTAGACGCTTCTTTTACGTAGGTATAGCTTTCAGTCGTCATCCGCGAGAGCTCAATGAGGTGATAATGCAAATTAAAAACCTTGTACTGTCCGTCAGCGGTTCTATTATCATCCTTTAGTGGGCCGATGGTGGCGACGCGGTAGGAGTCGGTGCGGCCATGCTGCAATCATAACTAGGAGCTAGACACATTCTACAAGGCGGCCCTAGGGCCATGCATATGGATCTAGGTGACTTGTGGTGGTGAGCAATAACTGTACCAAGTGTTTTTGATGCCGCCTCGAAGGTGTCTCTAGAGGTCTGTTTTTTTTTATCCGGAAATAACCAGAATCAGGTCGACGTTAAAAAATCTGTTACTCTTTTATATTTAATTATTTAATTATTCTACTATATAAAAATAAGTCGGGTTTTCCTTCCTGACGCTATAACTCCAGAACGCAAGAACCGATTTCCACGGTTTTGCATTCGTTGGAAAGGTCTCGGGCTCCGTGAGGTTTATAGCAAAGAAAATTCTATCCACGCGGACGAAGTCGCGGGCATCAGCTAGTTTAATATAAAAAGTTACTTTTACAAAGCTATATACTTTATTGTTGATATTTTAAAAACAGCTCGGCCGATTTCGATAAAATTTCAATGGGACCACCTAGGAAGTATATCCTTTGAAACAAAAAAAGAATTTTCCAAATCGGTTCAGGCGTCTTGGAGTAATCGGTGAACATACATAAAAAAAAAAAAGATTCCGACGAATTGAGAACCTCGTCCTTTTTTGAAGTCGGTGAAAAAAGGAATTAAAAAGGTCACAGGAAAGGTGTACGTTTTAGATTAGCCTTAAAAACAGAGAAGTCCTGGTTATTCCGAGAAAATATTTGCTACAATAGACAATAGATATGGCGAACCTTAGAATGGTTAGAGGTACCACTGTGCAGCGGTAACACTTTCTGAACCGCATATGTTTGAGAGGACATGAGCTTTTCTCTCGAGTCTTCTATAAAACCAGTCTATTTAAAATAATGACTGTAGATCTGAATCATGTTTATGTATTAATCCGTCCAAATGGCTCAGCTCCTGAGGGCTTATGCTAACTTCACTTATTAGAGTCCATGAATGAAATAACTTCACGAAGTTGCGAGTGAAGATATCAGGATTCAGGCCCTATAAACGTTTATCCGGTTAGAATTTATTTGGACGGGGAATTTAGTAACTATTATTTATCCTCTTACATCATTATTATAAAGGGGCGCCACGCACCGTCTGAATGAATTCATAGAACCCCTCTAACTAAATTAAATCAAAACCACTTGGTACTTGTTAACGATGAACAATAACTGGCTTACAAAAAAATAAAATTATATCAGGAAGTCACTTGAAAAAAATAATAATTAACACTCAAAATAGATGATTAGTTGAGACAAAGAAAATGCTTAAATATCTAGGCCCTTGTTTCCCCTAGATTCTAGGGGATCTATTGATATAAAACCTAGTACTAGGGACAGTCTAGGGACATTAAGTAACAGTTCAGTTCAGCTTCTTTGTTCAATCTGGTAATGTTTCAAACTTGTAACTATGTCCCTGGCACTGCACGGTATTGTATGAATAGAGTTTCGACCTATCGATTAAGCCAAAACACTACTATAGCGAGTTACAGGGTAAAAGTGTTAACATCTAATTTGCAACAAATACACTATATAACTCAAGTTAAGCGTAAACACAAGTATTTAAAAAAAAAAATTAAATGCCTGAAGATACCTATTGACTCTTGCATTGAAAGTGAATAGAATAGAATAGAAATGTTATTTATTCAATTATAAACTTTTTACAAGTGCTTTTGAATCGTCGATGAGTCTACCACTGGTTCGGAATGCCCTTCCTGCCGAGAAGAACCAGCAAGAAACTCGGCGGTTGCTCTTTTCATAACAGGTTTACAATTCAATAGATACTATGCTATGTATGCAGTGTTTCCACAATGAGTTCCACAAAAGCATACCTAATTATAATTCAACACATGTTAAGACGGGCAGACAGAAAGTAGCCCCATTCCCATTCCATTCCATTTCCATTATAGTACTTTCTGTTCCTTGTTTTGTCGCACTAAGCCGCCGTTTCGTCGCCCTACGTCAAGTAGTAAGTACCTATTCAGAGCAGGGGACAACAGTACCGTGCCCGCGAGCTGTGACCTTGACGAGCAGTTCTATAGTCCTGTTAGGGATCACTGGCTCAATGGCGCTCAATTGAGCCGAGCTGCGAGTGAATGCGTGTGTGAACCTTACGATATGGAACGCGCACCTCGCATATTGCATCGCTGGCACTGGCCTACTTTACATGCGTACGCGTTCTACCCAAATCTACTGTATTATTGGTTGGCCGTCTGTCTGTATCTCCGCTGAAAATCATCTACGAAACCGTAGCATCGGAATGAGAGGCCTACAACCATAGGTATATTATGTCTACGTGTTGTCAACGTAGTCGACGACAACCGATTGACTGCCTGCCACCCTTGGGCATAGTTTTCTTGTAGGGATTTCTACATACCGTGGTACTTCCGTGATCCCTACGAATACACGATCAAATCAGAAATAAGGAGATCTGTAGAACCAGAGACAACGACGACAGATCGGTTGCGAAGCTAAGTGACAATACGCGGGCCACATAACTCAAAGAACCGATAGATGTTTTGTAAAGAGATGATTCAATTGCAATCGTCACACTGTACTGTCACACATAGTGTAGCTTCAGGCCACCATTTTCGAAAAAGTCGACCACCGACTAGTTCCAAACCGATTTATAATGAAAATTTCGGTGGCTCAGTCACTCAGTCGATTTGCCAACCAACCTACGCTCCGCGAAAACATAGGGGACGGCTAGGCAACAAATATATTGATGTACAAAAACTTTGCCACTTACTGCGACTTAAAGTAGTTGGAAATTGGCATGTTCGTAGATGCTATAATAATATATCACAAGGCATTACTGCGCGTTGGAGGGTATGTTATGACCCACATTTAGCACTATATATACAGCTGGGTAAGCAATGGGGATTATGGCCGCAATAACTATAGCATTGTGTGCGAACTCGCCATAATGTCACAGCGTCTAAATGCGTCCGCGTTGCCGTAAACAAGCCGTCCGCCATCGCTGTCGATAATTGATGAACGTTTTCATAGCGGAGCTCATTAAACCGCGCCCTGAATTTCCGTGAAGGTCACATTTGGAACACAAACCAACCGAACATTACATCGCAGGATATGTGAGCACTGAGGCCGTTTTGCAAAGGGCTTTTAATTTACGATGACGCGGATGCTACTGAAGATACCTAAATATAATATTTCCTATGGAATGAGGATTATCAGGGTTGACGGGGTTGACGGGACAGGGTTGACGGGATTATTGTATCAAGGAAGATATTATTCGACAGTTAATTAATTATTTATCCTACTTTGTGAACATTCTGAATGACTTCATCTCACCCAATAGTAATAAGGTCAAGTCAGGTCACCCTCTGAAGAAGAGGACTTTTTCTGAGAAGGTAGAGGACGATGATAGTGCTTGCTGGGCACTATCATCGTCAGTCGGAATTGATTTGTCTCTTGAAAAACCGCTCTGAGAAACTATCCTCGGGGAAACTATTATGAAAAATTCATACGATGTAAATGGTAATACTAGCGCACGTTGGAAGGAAGGCGCGCTCCATTCGCCGTTACATAAGCGGCGGGTAGAACGCTTGCGCACTGCGGTCCAACCCCCGTTTCCCCGCTACCCTCGACATAAATAGCTAAGAGACAAGGTTGCCACCCCCGGGCCCTAGCGACCGCATTCTATAATCTCTGTAAAGGTTAAACGGGAATATCTGATAGAAAATAGAATTCGGTTCCGTGGAGAATAAAACATTCACGATACAATCGACGCGGCATTGTGACATTTCACCCGCTGGAAAACAATAATAGGACCACGAAGCGAATAAGCATAATCGTTGAGCAATACAATTTGGTTAAACCAGTTTAACAAATTGTAGACATGTATGCTACCGATACCTACCTAACAAATATAAAAGTTTTTAGAGATATAATTGACAATAAATAATTGATACTGCTACTTATAGAAATCAACATCATATTATAATATAATGACAGATACATTTTTCTAAATAAGTACTATAAATGAAGAAAATTTTAATTAATATTATTGAGCTTTTTCAAAGCAAGGATTAGGACCTACCATAGCAAATCAAATCACGGAGACAGCTAGAAATTATTGCTTAATTTATGGCGATTCATGATCACCAAGAAGGCAAGAAAATTACGAAGGTACTCTTATAAAAAAAGTGAATTTAGTCAATATTAAAGCTATGGAATAGGCCACCTGTACGAAGCGGGGCAGATCAGCTAGTAGATAATTAAATAACACAACATTGATAATTCAATTAAGATAACCACTGAGGATAATGCTCTAATGTCATTACTTATTTATCGCACATTTTGATTTGATTGGGATATTGAGTTAATAGAATAGAATAGAATAGAATATATGTAGCTATTCCATTGTGATAAGTTACTACTAATTACACTAGCTTGTGGGCAGCTGGATGCCAAGCCGATCGTTCCTGTGCAACTGTGTTATTAAGAAATTCAATTGGCAATCGGCAAACGTTGGGACAGACACAAAATGTCAGCGATCAGATATTCACGGTCACGGTCGCGAAACTGCTTATTACCGAAAATTTGTGGTTACTATCGTAGTAGTCTCTGATTAGAATGAGACAATTATTTTTAACTTTGTCGGCGTCTCGACGCGTCTTTGATCCCGGCATGCAATTATAACATGCGGGGGTTGCCACTATTAGATGCTAAATTCACGTGTCTTTGTTGACGGTAGGGGTAGGTGGTACATGTGCGTCAACGTTGCATATGTACCTACCTAATAGAGAGCAGTAGATATTATGTCTTTAATTTTTTTTTGTAGAGCTAATTTCTTGGTGCATTGAGCAATTTGAATGCGTGTTTTTTTATTCGAAAGCGGGTTCATACTAGGCTGGTTCTTAGCTATGTTTAATGAAAATCTCAGATGTTTAAGAACTATCGGCGCTTTTCTCAGTCGATGTAGAGATTGAGTCATACAGTTGATACACATTTATATTACTTTATTTTATTATCTAATCGATTTGATAAAACTAAATAAATATGGATAAAATTATAATAAATATTTAATGAATTTCAAACATGTAACTACACTAAAGTTTTGATGGGGGTTACTATATGTTTTCTATGCGCTGTATTTTTATACTTAGCATTAAAATGCAGGTATAGGGTGGAAAAGAGTCTACTCAGGCGATTATTTTCTCAAGAGGATGTCCACAACCTTAATACGAATAAAACTATGTTAAAGAGAATAAACAGAAAATATTTTACAATTAGAATTACAGCCTTCAAACCAATAAGGAATATGATAGCCAAAAGGACTGTCAGCTCAAATTGCTGAGTCTAGAAATTTTAGATTATTCATGTATGTTATACTTAACATTGTACATACACACGTATGTAGGTGTTATAACATACATTATCGTTGTATGTTATAGTGAACAATATCTGGGTGACCTGGTTATTTTTTTATTTTTTTGATAAATCGTGTTTTTTGGAAATTATATATTAAAACATAGGGGAATACGAGTATCATATAATCGTCTGGACTCGAACCGGGGTGTTCTGATGTCGGGACCGCCCGATTTCCCGAGCTACTGGAACTTTATAGAACTCTAGATAACGTTGTATTGCATTTGCATTTAACGTGTTTTTTTTGTTGTGTTGTTTTATTCATTTTGTGTGAACATATAATTTAAAGCGACTTAATTATATGATAAAGTATATTTTAAAATAATAATTCTCATGACAATAACCGATTACAAAAGACAGAGGGGTCAAGTTAGTAAATCCTTAATAATATTATAAATGCGAAAGTGTGTTTGTTTGTTGGTTTGTCCTTCAATCACGCTGTAACAGAGCTAAAGATTGACGTGATTTTTGCACGGGTATAGTTGAGGACATGGAGGGTGACATAGTCTACTTTTTATCCAGGAAAATGAAAGAGTTACCGCAGGATTTTAAAAACCAAATCCACGCAGACGAAGTCGCGGGCATCAGCTAGTTAAGGTATATCATAAAGAACAAAACAATACTATGATACTGGTTGGTGGACAAATGTTAACAAATTACTTTACAAAAACTTAGTAATTTTTCTTATTTTATGCGCATTTTAGAATAGAATAGATTTTTTTTATATTCAAATAAACTTTCACAAAGTGCGTTTGAATCAAGTGAATCGACCACTAAAGGAAAAGAATACTATGTACTGACACATTATATAGGGAAAGAATTAATATAATTACCTACTAGCTACATATGAAATTACCTTAGTATTAAGATAATATTTACGTGTCGTTTGTATGACCAACATATTAATGTATGTGAAGATGTTCAATGTCAATGTTTTGAGCATATTGAATCGAATAATTCCTTTAATTGCCATTTATCGCGATAGTCAGATTTAATGACTATCATGAGAGAAATCAACTATTGGATACAATAACTCAAAGGTTTCATCTCATGGGTCAATTTTTACAAACGTAAATTAAAAAGTTTATCATCTTCGACATATTTTGAAATCAAAGACCAGTCAGTCTGTGTATGACATACCCAACATCCTGGTACCTACCACCAACCTACTTCAGACATTTACCAATTGGCCTACTGAAGACTGGTCAAGTACAATGGGCCTAATCCCAATACATTTATTGTCATCTACGTTGCATATTGCCGAATACCTGTGACAAACTACCTGCTCTGTTATCAGACCCTGGTAACTGTCTGCCAAATTCTCATCTGGATGAAATCAATTAACCCAAAGACGATTCATCTGCTGTAAGTGGTTGAGCTGTTTGGGAGTTCACCAACTATCCTGCAGGCCTAGCATGCACGTCGAAGTGATATCTCGCGAAGAGAGAGAGAGAGAGAGAGAGAGAGAGAGAGAGAGATGTTGTCGATGTAGACTGATTTCTCGTTTACTCTTTAAAACTTCAAAATTCGAGAAAATGACGTCGCCACTCGCCATGTTAGAGTTCGTAGAGAAAAATAGAGAAAATAATTTTGTCTCTATTTTTGACGTCACGAGATGAATCATGGTATGCAACCATGTTAGTTTCGATAGAGATATAGAGATAATACGAGAAAAGGGGTAGACAAAATTTTCTCGCGCGTGCATGCTAGGCCTGCAGGTTGGAACTTGCAACATCAGGTCAAATTACCATGTTCAAATTGCAGTGTCATCGGGAATACTTACTTTATCAAAAAAGTCTGTTAGATAAATGGAAGGCATTTATAAATCAATATTGTAGACACAGATCTCTACACAGGCTAAAAATAGCTGATAGTCCTTAAACGTTAGGTCAGATTTTTATCACGCGTAGGTAGTCGACCCCAATTAAATCCGCTTTCGAATAAAAAAAAACCGCGTTTAAATCGGTCCATCCGTATGAGCTCTGCTATGTCGCACACTTAGACAAACAAAGCGGTCAAACCTATAAAATAATATTTTCTTTTCAATTGGGGGTTAAAACAGCGGGTCGATTGCGGAAAAGCTGCATTAATCATTGCAAAGAGTCTCAATGGACTGAATGCAAAAATGCATTGTAATAGTGAGAAAGGATCGGCTAGTCAGAGGCAAAGGTGATTGCTCATTGATGGTTGTCTGCTCCTGCGTTAGCAACGGTTACTTATTGGTTTCGTGAATATAAACGTGGTCGAGAGAAACTAAACGATGACCCCAGACCCGGCCGACCTACAACTGCAGTAACTCATGAGAATGTCATCAGGGTAGAGTGGCTATTGCGGGAAAATAGACACATTACACATCAAGAGATTCAGGCTGAGCTAAAGATTGGATCACAGGCAGTTTCCACCATCCTGCATGAACACCTTAAAGTTAGGAAGCTTGCTTCGCGATGGATACCTCATTCTTTCACCGAAGAGCACAAATCCCGTCGTGTTGATAGGTGCAAATTTATGCTAGAAAAATTCGAAGGTGGAACTTCAAAAAACGTATCTTACATCCTTATAACTAACGAAACTTGGATCTACAGCTACGATCCTCTCACGTACCAACAATCCACGCAAGGGGTGTTTGAAGAAGACGAGTTGCCCACAAAAGTTGTTCGCGGTCGGAGCTTTAATAAAAAACATATAGCGGTTATTTTTCGACGCAGTGGACCAGTAGCAGTAATTCCGTTAGAAGACCGTCCTTAGGACAGTTACTAGTGAATGGTATTGCGAAGTTTGTCTGCCTCAAGCTTTCGGGGAGTTGAATAGCGAGCTACCAAGGATCAGTGTTCGCAGCATTATTTTTCACCAAGATAACGCGCCAGCCTCCTCCTACTCTATTACCCCATCCTCCGTACAGCCCTGACTTAGCTTCATGTGAATTTTTTTATTTCCCATGGTAGAAAAATGATTCTTGGGCGAAAATTTAACACTGCAGAAGGCCGTTGAAGAATTTCGGCAATTATTTTTCGACTATTTACGATATATTACGACTATATTACGATTTTGCAAGATACATTTTTTAAATGTTTCAAAGCTGATTTTAGGTGAAGGAAGTAAAAATTTAGGGCATAGGTACATTTCCAAGTGTTGTCTAAGTTTTGATACAATTAAGAAGACATCAACTAATAAGAAAGACTTGCTGCATTCAGGGCTGAAGAGTTGAGATCTGGACTTCACAATCAACAACTTCTAAATATCCATGGCTTCGGAGTGCAGAGCATTTCTATCGGATAAGAATTCAGGAGTTGTAACAAGAAATTTTAATGGGAACATCTCACTTTTCTCTATCGCAAAAGCAAGTAAAATGGGACCAAAACTTGAGAAAACGGTGCACGCAAAAGGAAAAACGTTGAATTAAGAACCTCTCTTTTAAACTCATGGTCTATTAAAAACTCTTTAGTTTTCTGCGCTATACTGTCTGTCCTTTTTACCAAGTTAATTAATAAAGCACGGGCCAAGTTTTTTTGGATCGCAATGATACTGGAATGTAGTCCTTTCTGGAAGCATCAATAAATAATTCACTTAGATTTCATGAGTTTTGAAATTGGTCTAAGCAGTTACACGTCATTATTAAGATAAACATTTATAAACAGGGTATCTATCTCACTAAAGTCGATTAAATCAAGAGATCAATATAATTATACAATTAAGCGGGCGAGTAAATTTCTATCGAGTGTCTAGCTATCAGACAAAACTCGAAGTCCATATGAAAATTTAGGAGGGTTGTAAGTTCTTCAACTAAGAGAAGGTCTTATAACCGATGAGTATTTCCTTACCTAACTACCTAACCTACCTAATGGTTTGCCACCCGCCAACATGAAAAAAAATTGCAAAGATATTTGGACTGCCCTTTCTACTAACATCGATTCAATCAGATCGATCAATGCGTCATGCGTTTTGCCTTGAAAGATATTTAAACTAGTGTTGGTAGTATTTAGTGGGTTGGTGTGAGCTTCAAGGACTCGGTCTAGCAACCTAATTGCTTGGTGCGTGCTATCGTCATGAAGGATAAAGGAAATACTCTAATAGAGCGACGGCACTCTATGCGATTTAAATGACATAATGACAAGGCAATTTTCTAATAAACCCCCGGTGCTCTTATATCTAGTTCTCGTGTCCGAACCGCGGTCGCCTCTAGCGAGAACCTGTTTAGCTACTTCCTTCGGGACACCTTGCGAGGAATTGTTCTATTCTAATGGTCGGAAAAAATCAAACCTCATGTAGGTTTGCATGAACGACCTCTAAGAACAAATCTTAGAGTTCCTATTCACAACTATTCTAATTATGATTGACCAATTTATGCTGACGTGTTGTTTCATTCGAGCAACATCGCCTTGTGGTACCATTTATTGAAAAGGGGAACCGAATATTATATTGAAGGGCTCTATTTTTATAATTTAGAAATTACCGAAGGGAACAGGAGAAACTTTGTTTCTGGATTATCCACAGGAACCGAAAACTACAAATTAGTCAAATGTTTCCGGAGCTACAAGGAAGAAAACCGAATTTAAACGTATTCAAATAAATTTGCAGGATTGCAGGATGTAATGCGAAATATTTTGAAATTGTATGGACGAGTGATAACATATGAGAAGACCACAAAGCGAAGTGTCTCGCCCGCCGCACAGATCGATACGAGTTGTTACGCAACCTGACTGCCGTGGTATCCGACATATTTTTGCTCCTTTTACATTCTATTGATGCATTACAATATCACAATGATCTACATAATGTTCTGGTGAGAGCGCTAGTGACAAAAATATACTGACTGATGATATAAAAATGTTGCGTGAAATTACAGGAACAGAACTGGGAAAAGTGAAACTAAACTATAACACTAATGAATACAAACGTGAATTGTTTTACTTTAAACACTAATTTGTGCGAAAGCTGAGAAAATCTAGGACGTAGAAAGAACAAAGACAATGAGACGTGCAGATGAATTCCTTTATTTAAACAATGTACGGGACATGCCTAGAAGCAAGCACTTTTTACAAGCAAACGACGATTGATGTAAATCACGCAACCTCCGAGGACGTGTTCCGCACTCACTGCCGGCTACATGCACTCACATCTTCACGAAAGCACTGCGCTGCGAGGAGAATCGCTATTTCAAAGGCTCAAAACAAACACTACTGCAAGCGCACTGCACTCACCTCGCCCATTTTCGCTAGTCTTTACGCAAAAGGCGGATAAAAGAGCAGACCGCCCTCCGATCTCCTCTGTGTTCCTCGATGGAATGAAGTGGATCGTCGCTAGTTCTGCAAAAACGTAGACCGTTACGGCTTCCTCGAATCAACGGAAAAACTAAAATGTGTGCGCTTTCACGTAGTCCCGTCGCACGGCACTGGGGCTATGTCATTATGGTACGAAACTAAAACGCGGTATGAGAGAAGTGCACGGGTGGAGGAGCCGCGTAGGGCGCGTCTTTCGGCGGCCTGTTTCGGGCGGCGACTGAGGACGGGGCTGGCGCGTATCGAGCCGACAGCGCACTGACGTCACACTGCGTCACGACGCCAGCGCCGCCGCCACCGCCGCGCGCACCCGCTAGCGTGCGCGCGGCGCCGGCCGCCCGCCCGCCCGCCGTAACCTTCCACAACCAGCACGCGGACAGCCCCGCGAGCCCTTTCCGCGCACGCACCGTCTTATCACCGCCACCCTTATCTCACACAATAGAGCCTCGAACACCCAGCATTATCAAATGACTTCTTCATAAAGCCAATACTTAATGCTACTTACGAGTATATAAAACCTTAATGTTATTTTATGACCCCTTATCCTTTAAGTGGTGTGAAGGCGGGCGGGCCGTCACTAAGGCGGCGCGCCCAGTTCTAGATTAATTTCGAATACTTATATAATAAAAACGAGGCAGAGGATAAAATTTGAAGGATCTAGAACAATTTCTACAGGTTAATCTTATTATTGTAGAGCCATAAATTAATCGTTATAATTTAATTTAAATATCTTTTATACATCATGTTACAATAACTTGTGCTTTCCAAATTGATATTTGGATTTATGTATTTATGAACCTTCTCTTAAAGTACCTTCTTGTGTAATACCTAAGTTACTCGTAGTTTAATTATATTTTTACGTCAGATGGGTCATTTAAGAAATCTGTGGTCCGCCAATCTATTTTATAGCTCACATATTGCGGTTATTTTATAGCATTCGCATTACGATAGTGACTTAACATCCACAAACAAATAAATTATATCCATAGGCTATAAAATACGCGAATGTTTTATAGCCTATGGCTCTGGTGAAGCCGTGATTCATTTTTACGAAGTAACCTACAGTATAGAGTTGTTTTTGACAATATAAACGATTATACCGGTGTAAAGGTTATCTGTAATTTTTTATGGCGAATCAGATATGTTGTTCATATTTTCCTTTGAGTATTAAAAATATTTTTCTACATATTGACATTCAAAGATAAACTTCAGTGACTGTTATTTTAAACGAATAGGTAAAATTCACTCGAAGGTCTTTAGCAAAACGCTAGAATTTATAACCATACAGAGTGAAACCTTCAGGAATTTACAGTGAAAACGAATATAATGAAATCACTCAAACTTCGTATTGTAAGAATAAAATAATTGTATTGTGAAGTAACTTTATTACTATGAGCGGTGTAATTAGTACCTACTCATTGGAGACATTATAATGAGTTCTACGAATATGTTACTCAGTAAGTTATATTTTATGTAATAGAAACATACTTATTACTTTTGTAATTTTCCGTGAACATTGTTATTTTCATTTAGAAACCTCCTGTGAAATGCCTGTGAAGTCCCAGCGTTGTGGACTATGGATTAAACCTTCCTCATTCTGAGTAGAGACCCTTGACCAGTAGTAGGCCGGCGATGGGCTGGATTGATTGATTGATTGTTGAACATAATCGTTTACATGCTATCCTAGCTAGGTCGGGCCTAATTTATTGGGTTTTCATGTCAAGAAATTCTCAGTAAAAGATCCCAGAGTTGGAAAGGCTGTTAGATAAAATCCCGTGACTTGCATAGCAAGTGAAGAACTATTTGTGTCCTCCGACTTTGAGATTGAGAGTGATGGAATAGATGGTACCTCTTGTGCCCACTTTTGTGCCCTATAATAACTCCTGCGTAGTTGGCTAATCGCCGCCCCAATTGGAATTACCAAAACTTAGTCGGGAGTTGGTTGCCTGGCAGCAAAAACATTGTTAAGTGTAAGTTTTTAAGTAAAAATTTTTTTTGTGCTTTTCTCCAGGTATGATATGTGGTGTAGGTACAAGTATATTTTACTAAAGATTTTAGACTTATTTCGTGGCTTAATGACATAATTATAATGTATTATACGAGTACGTACCACGATAATTGTTTTTATATAATGTCGATATTTCGATCAAGTTGCATGGACCGTGGTCACGACGGGACTGCGGTGTTGAGAGACGTCATGTTGAAGCTGTCATGGGTAGAATCTATCTACCGGCCTTCTTGGTCTTTTTGACGGAACGTTATTTAAGTTTCGGCAAAATACACTCACAACATCACTTTTTAATTTTGGTGCTGCACGACGTGTTCCTGGCTTGCATAATTCTACCACTGGATTCCACATGCTGGCTAGCTTGAAACCGTCTTCACGATTGAAATTCCGGTGTTTACGAATTTCAATCGCTTCACGCACTATCCTCGGAATATAATGAAGATCTGTGGAGAGAACTCGAGGGTTATGGAGTTCGATCCAGTGCTTTGTTTCTGGTTGTAAAATATGCTCCGCGATCGCAGACTTCTGAGGATCGTTGTTATTAACCGCTTTAATATGTTCTGACACCCTTGTTGCTATGGATCTCTTAGTTTGACCAATGTAAGAGCTACCACAGCTGCAGTCGATCTTATACACACCCGGACATTGATAAGGTAAACGATCCTTCGGTGATCGCATCAAGTGGGCGATCTTTTGGAAAGGAATGAACACGGTCCTAATGTTGTATTGTTTACTCAACAGTGTACCTATTTTGTCAGTCACTCCTTTCGCATAAGGCAGGTATGCCATTTGCCTTTCAGCTTCCAAAGGTCGTCTACTACGACTCCCACACGAGGAACGCGTCGTGCAGCACCAAAATTAAAAAGTGATGTTGTGAGTGTATTTTGCCGAAACTCAAATAACGTTCCGTCATAAAGACCAAGAAGGCCGGTAGATAGATTCTACCCATGGCAGCTTCAACTTGACGTCTCTCAACACCGCAGTCCCGTCGTGACCACGGTCCATGCAACTGGATCGAAATATCGACATTATATAAAAACAATTATCGTGGTACGGACTCGTATAATACATTATAATAAAGTATATTTTATTCATTCAAAGGCTTTTCAAAAGATCAACGACGTCAATTGTAGATTAAGTATATGTCGCTGCCTAGTATCGACGCACGTAGTGTGATAGAAAGCATGTATGCAGTAGAGGCTAAAGTATTTACAAAGGATCGATCGTGAAAATTGCATCGACTTCTTGGAATATTCGAGTACAATGAATGCTTCGCCCGATTTGTGTCATGGATAAAGCTGGCCGGAGCGCGGAGTTCGCGTTCTATTACACGTTTCTCTGCAGAATATTTCATATAAATACTTATGGAACGTATTTATTGCTTTGGTTTGCAACTACGAATTGCTGCTTTAAATACGAAGTGCAAGAATGACAAGATATGCAACATCAACAATCATATTCTGCAAGCCTTAATAACAATAGGCAGAGAATCAACGTTAACATATAAAAAATTTACGGTAAATAATAATTAATTTAATTAATGGTAAACTAAATTTTTATTGCAAATCCGGTTTTTAAAAAACGGTCATCTTGCAAGGCGTGTAGGACTTCGATTCCCACCCACTACTGTCCCACTCCTAACACAAGCTTTCCGTTATTAAATATGTTTTAGAATGTACAGGTAAAGGCCTTTCATTTGATATCCCACTCGGTATAGTTCTTAATTTGAAATTTCAAGACGGACGGACGGAGAAAGTCTCACCATAAGGGTTCCATTTTTACCATGTAGGTACGGAACTCTAATAGAGCATACAAAAACTGTCAAAACGTCTTTATTCGCTGGTTAACGTTAATTTTGCCATGAAATGGACCCTGCTAGTTGTTACAGATAGGTATACGAATAGGTATATATGTGGGAGTTGTCACAAATATAGGCAAGTCACAGTCGAATCATTGCCGTGGGGCGCCACAGGCACCGGTCAGATATTAATTTCCGCTACTTCACGTTCGCCCTCGCGCAATTACACGTCAGCAAATACAGACGTAGGGAGTATAACTACCGGACAGCGTAAAGGCGTGTTCACAAGCCAAACTTCCCTATTCATCTCATCTTGGAGCAACCGCAGACATACAATGTCAAAGTTGGCCGACTATCGTACAAAGTTGCGTACTTTTACAATTATCAACCATAATTGTGTGCATAATAGGAAGGAATTTCGCCAATTATATAGTTGGACGATTTAGTTGGTTAAGAAGTGCGGGCTACCGTCACTATGCCTGATTAGTATACTCTACAATTTAGTTGTCCAATTTGAAATTGTAAGTCTGCGGGTACTCTTAATCCATCGTCGGCCCAGTACTGGGCACAGGTCTCTCCTCAGATAAGGGTTTCGGCCGTAGTCCTCCACGCTGGTAAAGTGCGGATTAGCACACTTCACAAACCTTTGAGAACACTATGGAGAACTCTCAGGCAAGCAGGTTTCCTCGCGAAGTTTTTCTTCACCATTAAGAGAGCGATATTGAGTTGCTTAAAACTCACATAACGCCGGGTCACCGCTTTGACTAAATCCGACCAGCGCGTGGGTGAGCGTGCTCTCGCTCTTTTCCTTTCCACTTGACCTTGAACCACCAAACGCTTAATTAACCCTTCTGTTCTGGAGATGTGGCCGAAGAACTTCAGAATTCACAACTGCAGTCGACGAAAGCCTTTCTTTTATCTTTAGTTCTTTCAAGATGGAGTTGCTGGTTCGGAAGGCCGTCCAAGGGATCTTCCAGGGGAAAAAGCGCCTCCTGCACCACATCTCCAAGGCATCAATTTTACAGCGGTACTGCAGTCTAAGGATGAGATCTGTAGATGGCACTACCACTCAACTCAGACTCAACACCGAGTTAAAACGAGACAGATTTATGGCTGGACATAATATTTGTGTCTCAGTTTAAACTCTACCTTGAGGCTTGAGCAGAGCCAGCGTACGATCTATAGATATCAACCTAAGAGACCAGGTTTCAGCTCTGTAGAGGAAAATTGGAAAGACAAGGCACCTCATAAGTCGAACCTTCTTTCTTTCTTCTTGATGGGCAGATCTCCAAATATAAACCTGTCTGGTCTGTTTTGTAATGCATATTTATATTATAACGTCTAAAAAAATTCGTTGTATACTTGATACCAGTCTGTCTCTGCCTTTAGCACTTAAACTTGAATTAACTATACGTTCAATTTATCTGCTGTTAAGCTGCGATTTTGTTCTATTAAAGGATGAAGTAGGTATAACAACTCAACTACTGGTAAATAGGTTAACTATTTATTGTATATTAGCGGCACGCTATGATGGCCGGTTTGACGTTTGTCCGCTCATGAAGTTCCGTATTAATTGATAACGACTTTGAAGGAAATAATTGTATTACTTTATTGACGATAGTGATGTGCAGAGATTCATAAATTTTATCGAATGTAGTTTTAGGTTTAGGACTCAAAATTTATTTATTAAATTGATTTCTAAAATGTATACAAGTGTAGAAAAATCAGTTTGCACCATTTAAGGGGTGAATGTACTTGTGAATATGAACAATTTTCACTATGTGGACAAACCTCTGAAATCGCAAAAAAATATCAGCTGTTTCATACAAAAGGTAAAATTTTTATTTTTATATGATATATACCACAACTCGGCATTTGGTTTTCTAAATTGAAAATTTTTAAAAATGGAATCTAATACGATCGTCACATAGGATCGCTGGCTAGCACAACTACTACCTCCGGCAAACTCGCGTCAATGCTCAATGCAAAACAAAGCAGTTTCGAATTGACGTTGCTTCGAAAAGTATAAACTGTCAGTGCAATGCGATTGTGATATAGTTTTGACCTGGCTTTGGATTTCAAATATTGATACTGCATTACTGTTGACCCTTGCTCGTTAATTTGGACTCTGTTCAAGCCCTTTGTTGTGGATTTCGTCGATATGACCGAACGTACGCAGAGAACTGTTCTAAATAGTCAGACACGTGAGTTCGTAATACGCCTTCGTAACTATTTCGATCGTGAAGCTCAAAATGGAGGGCCAATTTTACCTATAACGTCAGTGGTTGAACGCGTAGCTGATGCGCTTAATATTGGACAACGAACTGTTAGACGGATAACTAAAAAAAAATATGGCGAGACTGGCACAGAAGAAAATAAACTTCACACACCAAAAAAGAGAAAACGAGCAAAACCAGTCGTAGGCATCGATAGCTTTGATGCCGATGCTATCCGAAGACATGTTTACGGCTACTATTTACAGAAGGAGTATCCAACAAGAAAAAAGTTGGTGCATTCACTGAAGGAAGCTGGATTATTCTTCGGTGGGGAAAGTTCTTTAACGAAGATTTTGAAGACCATTGGATTTCGATACAAAAAATGTAACAAACGCAAAATATTGATGGAAAGATTTGATATAGCGATGGCAAGGTATACTTTTTTACGGCAAGTGAAAGAAATCAAAAATTGGCAAAATGTTGTGTTCTTGGATGAAACATGGCTTAATGCTAACCATACTGTAGGCCGTTCTTGGAACGATGACACAGCAGCATCTACTTCCAAAGTTCCTGTAGGAAAAGGATCGCGACTTATAATTTGTCACGCCGGAACCATCAACGGGTTTGTCGAAGGTTCTCTCATGGCTTTTGCGTCAAAAACCACTGGAGACTATCATGAAGACATGAATGGAGAAAAGTTTACTGAATGGTTTACCTCAATGTTGTGTAGCCTCCCTGAACCATCTATTATAATTATGGACAACGCCCCATACCACTCGATGCAAATTGACAAGCCACCTGCCCAATCCCAAAAGAAAGCTGATATCGTCGCATGGCTTCGTAAAAATGGCGTAGATGCAAACATGAATATGTTAAAAGCGGAATTAGTACGTCTTTTAAAAGAAAACAAACCAACCAAGATCCGATACGTCATTGACGAAATAGCATTAGAACATGGGCACAGAGTTATACGGTTACCGCCTTACCATTGTGAGTATAATGCGATTGAGTTGGTGTGGGCTCAAATTAAGGGATATGCTGCAAGACACAATACAGAACCCCCATTTACCACAAAAAAAATGCTAAAATTATTAGAAGAAGCTTGTGAACATGTGACTAAAGGAGACTGGGAAAAGGTTGTGAATAGAACTGTTAAATTAATAAGGGAAGATTATGAAAGAGATGTGAAAATAGATAATATTATAGAAAACGAACATATAATTATTAATGTAGGTGATGATAGCAGTGACGACAGTGAAAATAGTAGTATGGACGAATCTGATTAATTATGGCCTTTTGTGGCACCTTTTTTGGTATCTTTTGTATTCATATGTTTCTTGTGTGCATATAAAGTATGTATATTCATTTTCATTCAAATATTCAGTTCGTTCAAATAAATTAAATAAACATATACATTTTTGTTTTATTAAACCTATTTAATCAGGTACAAAAACAAAACTTAATTGTTTTTTGTTCGAGAATAAATTGACATTCCACATCACTATTGTAATGTGTCAAACCGGCCATCATAACGTGCCGCTAGTTTAATTCTTTGTTACCATACAGCTATTGTATTACACATTCGTAAACGTATTTGTTGTAATGTGTAGATGTCGCAGTCAATTACGCGATACCTGCGATTCAAGGTTGCGTGACAATGTAATATTCACGACAACTAAATAATTCACATAGCCGGTGTTGGCAAGGGCGGTGTGGAAGCACCCTTACCTTGCACTACTTGTGCACGTACGCTCTAGTTTAAACGGTGCTTTATGTTGAATTAAAATGAAGTTGTACTAAGACCTCTACGAGTCTATATTATGAGGTCAGTTTAATTTAATTTAATAACTTATACAGAGATTGTATCTCATTCTAACATTAAAATTTAAACAAGTAGATACTAATATTTGCTGATGACCGCGACTTCGTTCGCATTAAGTTATGTTCGTAAAATTGCTACATAACACCACTTGTTTAACGGTGAAAGAAAAAATCGTGAAGAATCCGACCAGTCTAAGAGTTCTAGATAATGTTCTCAAAGGCCTCAAAGGTGTGGAGTGGACTAGGCCTAAACCCTTCTCATTCATGTGCCCTGATTGAATATGAATGAAAAATGAAATTATCTATCTGTCTGTTTAATATCCATCATAATATTTTTATTATTTATTGTTTAATATAATTCACATTGGCATACCCCTTTGTGAGTGAGATTACAGTTAAGGGCTATCTTGTCATCGATATACAAAAAAATATCACAGATTCTGAATCATGTAACATTTCTTTTAAACTTGCTGACTACGGGAATATAATTAGTAGGGTTCCTATACACCCTTATAACATAAGGGTGTATAGGAAAGCGGTTTAACATTAACAAAAGTTACCCCTAGAGATTTAGAGCACACTTGACCTTCCATAACGCTTATACCCCTCTTACGCACCCCTCGTCTTACTCTCTATGGCCTTGTCGTTAGCAGTGACAGCTGCTGCTGTGGAGCAGCGAGCGACAAAACCATTAATAGTCTTAATAATCCTTACTAATATTATGAAGCAGTGATAGCCTAGTGGTTATGACTGTGGTCTCCTATTCGGGGGTCGCAGATTCGACCTCTGACTTTTCGGAGTCAAGTGCGTTTAAGCAATTAAATATCACTTGCATCAACGGTGAAGGAATATATCGTGAGGAAACCTGCACACCTGAGAGTTTTTCATGTGTGTGGAGTCCGCCAATTCGCATTGGGCCAGCGTAGTGGACTATGGCCTATAACCCTTCTTGGAGTGGAGACCTGAGCTCAGTAGTGAGCCGTTGATGGGTTGCTAACGATGATGATGAATATTATAAATGCGAAAGTGCGTTTGTTTACTGGTTTGTTCTTCAATCACGCCGCAACAGAGCAACGGATTGACTTAATTTTTTGCATGGGCATAGTTGAGGAACTGGAATAGGCTAGGTAATTTTTATCCCGGAAAATCAAAATTCCCACGGGATTTTTTAAAACTAAATCCACGCGGACGAAGTCGTGGGCATCATCTAGTAACATCATGAATCCGAAAGTGTGTTTGTTCGTTTTGTCCTTCAATCACGCAGTAACGGAGCAACCGAACCACGTGATAGTTTGTATGGGTAAGTATACTTGAGGACTTGGAAAGTGACATACTACTTGGCTACTTTTTACCCCGAAAAAACAGAGGATTCCCGCGAGATTAATAAAATCTGTCAAGTAATAATTTAATATATAAAATTCTTTTTAAAAACCGACTTCTAACTACAACGTATATACCTACTTTATTGTTGATATTTTAAAAACCGCTCCACCGATTGCGATAGAATTTCAATGGGACCACCTGGGCAGTATATACCCTTTGAAACAAAAAAAGAATTTTCCAAATCGGTTCAAGCGTCTTCGAGTAATCGGTGAACATACATTAAAAAAAAGATTCCGACGAATTGAGAACCTCCTCCTTTTTTGAAGTCGGTTCAAAAGTTCAAGTGGACGAAGTCGCGTTGTATCTTATAGACACACTACATGCACTGGCCGTATAAACCTAGGCCGCTCGCCGTGCAGCGCTTCGAATATTATGCAAAAGTAACTCTTCCGTCTGTCACCTTTTTAAGGCAAAATCACTGAAACGATTTCGCACAATGTGGCATGGGGAGAGCAAATTATTCTTCTTCTTAGTCGATACGCTCTTGACAGAGCGGTCGTGGTCGTCACTTTGGTGTTGTGGCACGCTTCACAATACGCCTCCACTCCTCTCTAACAGCTGCCTTTCGTGTGCATTCATGCAACGGGACATCCACCGCAGCCCTCACCTGGTCTGTCCATCTCATAGGCGATCTGCCACGTGCTCTAGTGCCCTCCACTCTTCCCTGGACCACTAGACGTTCAATCGAGATATCATTACGTCTTGACACATGACCAAAGAAAGTGAGTATGCGAGCTTGCACAATAGAGGACAGACGCTGTTACGGACGCTGATACGGAGTTCTTCGAGAATGGACTTATTGGCCCGGAATTCGGTCCAGGACACTCTCAACTTATTAATAGTCACAAATAATTAATAGTCACATTATTAATAGTCACATAATATGAAATAAAAAAAGTTCAAA
The DNA here is from genome assembly GCA_029955525.1 of Oeneis ivallda. Lineage (NCBI taxonomy): Eukaryota > Metazoa > Arthropoda > Insecta > Lepidoptera > Nymphalidae > Oeneis > Oeneis ivallda. The sequence goes on along the minus strand of JARPMR010000024.1, from coordinate 15,576,451 downwards.
TGGAATTTAATCAATAATTCCGTAAGGCTTTTGTAAATTTTGCGACTAATTTTGAAATTTTCTAAACTAGCACGCTGACAATGTGGGTAGTTTAAACTTTAAAATAGGGCTCAGTTGTACGCTTTTCAGTCTGTAGGTACGTGCTATATGTCCTGGTAATGTCAGTTGACGATCTGAGCTGGAATGTTAAACAAAAGAGTTTTCTCATTTCCCCGCCCATGGAACTAGGAATTACGACTACTCGACTACTCGAGCTAAAAGTAATTTGTCAAAATTGTAGAATACCACCAGTGAAACCAGAATAAAGACCATGCTTAGACAGACTGCACTTGGACTGCAAAACTGCAGTTTTTAGGGTTCCGTACCCAAAGGGTACCAACGGGACCCTATTACTAAGCCTACGCTGTCCGTCCGTCCGTCCGTCCGTCTGTCAGCGGGCTGTATCTCGTAAACCGTAATAGATAGACAGATGAAATTTTCACATATTATGTATTTCTATTGCCGCTATAACAACAAATAATAAAAATTAAATTATATTAAAAAATTAAATTAAAATATTTCCATGGGTACATGAAAATATTTTAATTTAATTTTTTTAACGGAACCCTAAAAGAGCGAGGCCCGACTCGCACTTGGCCGATTTTTAAATTTGGATGCAGTTTTATTGCTATGGACATAATTATTAATAACTTCTATCTATCTATTTTATCTATAATGAATATCTTCTATAGTAAGACTCTACCTTACTATAGAAGATATTCATCTAAGAGATATATGTTTTAACTAAATTAATCCTAAGGCTGAGACCTGTATAGCGTACTCTGACTTTTCTCAAATTTTTATGCAAAGGTATAAATCTGTCTCGTTTCAGCTCAAGTCGTAAGTTGAAGCAAAGGCAAGGACCTCTCTATAGATCTCAGCCTTAGAACAAGTAAGTACATAATATTTCCGCCCTGGTCCAAACAAAATCAAAAATAAATTTCCTTAGGCATCACTCGATATAAACACAGCTCTATTTGTATAGACGATTAATTATAATTAGATTTTACAGTGACGTTAATGTTTCCAAAAGCCTCTACAATGCGAGATAACTTTTCTATACAAACCATCACTCAAAGAGAGTGATTCTCCACTATACCACTAATAACATTTTAATTAATTTCTAAAGGTTTAAATAAAGTAAACATTAGTTTTATTTTGTTGGTCATAATAATGTGATTATTTAGCAGAAATTCAGTATCAAGTTTTGGAAGGTACTTTCGGATTGTCAAGTGAATCTACCACTGATTCGAAATGTTCTTTTAAACTACTTCGACACAGGAAAACTTTACCTAAAACTTTTCAATACACTATTCCCTTTTCATTTGATACGAGGATAAATGATGAGATTTCGAGTAAGATATTACAATGAAATCATTCCCCATCTCTAGGTGGATAGCTATAATAGAGTTTCCGTTCAAGATTCAATTATATCCGAAAATTAGTTTATTAAGTTCTGTTAAAAAATCCAGTTTCACTCCGGTGCGGTGTAGGTAATTTTATTTGAGGTCGGTGGATTTCACCCACAGGCGGTTAAAATACACCAATCAATAACGCAACATGTCAGTTACTGTCGGAGCATCTATTAAGTACGCATGCACCGACCTGGGGGCTTTCCCGGCCATAGGTCAGGTATTACGTTATCGTTATTACCTACGCTCTATTTTATATTTTTTGGTTCAAAAGTATAAAAAGTACATAAAAAAACCTCAAAGTTAGATTTACATACACCTAATCGATACTAATTATTATTATTATCAATTAAATAAGGAATTGCATACTTTTGGTCAGATACTGTCTGGGTACATTTTCCGAATTATTTTCATGATCATTTGGTGTTTACAATTAGTGTAAATAAAAATTTTATTTTTAAAAACAACAAACAGCTTTTAGTAGCTGGCTACATCTTCAGACCATGGATATCATCTAGGACCAGAGTTCTTATCAAGACGATCAAACGAGCCCTACGTCGTTTTATTACAGTTCCCATAGCCATCTTTCACCTCCATGTCACAATAATATTGCATTGTCATCCGAATTACATTCTCATGCAAAACAGATCAATTGGAAACCGGGAAGTGGTTCTAATTTATCTTGCAAGATTTGACCTACACATACATAGGTACATACATACACACATAAATACATTTGTTAAATAAAAGCTTGTATAAATCAGAAACAATTGCCACGTTTAAAAATCTAATATTCAGGAACATGTAGATGTTAAATTAACTGCCACCGTCACGCAACTATTTAAGCTTTTTAAGTGAATACTTAATTAAAGGCTACTACTTTTCATTTCTAATGATGCTCTGAAAGGCGGGCGCTCTTCAGAAAATAAATGGACGCGGCCGCGGCAGTGGGTCACCACTCACACACCACTATAGAGACAAATTACTGTGCGAAATGCTGTACTATCCTAAAAAAACTCTTGAGCTATGACAGCGATCTTTAGCTTTTGATTGAAACATCGCAATAATGACAAATGAAAATTTAAATCATAACTATTACCTACACACATCAAAAGTGTCTAGGGATCAAGCATTTTTATGCGGATTTCTTGAGATTGAGATGTGGCTTTGTAATAAATCTATGATTTTATAAATTTATATGGATCCTTTTTGGTGCATTTCATAATTTCATAATCAGCGATTAAAATCCTGCCAGGAAGTCCATCCTTATAGTGGTGGAACCATCATGGTATGGGCGGGTATTTGGATCGGCGGAAGAACTGAGTTGATTTGGATCAGAGGCAACCTCAACGCTCAAATTTATGCTGAGACGATTGTATCAGACGTCATCGTTCCTCTACAAGTGCAAATCGGTCCCTTATTTCAGTTAATGCATGATAATGCACGACCGCACACCGCAAGAGTTGTAAGACAGACTCTCGCCGCAGCTAACATCAATGTCCTGCCCTGGCCTGCTCAGTCGCCAGACTTGAACCCGACTGAGCATGCATGGGATATGCTACAGAGAAGAGCTCTGCCGAATATGGAGGGTATCCAGTGGCAAGAAGACCTTTTTTTGTTGTTGCAACGAACATGGGCGGCCATTCCACAGCGTGATTTGGATGAACTCATTTTGAGTATGCCAAACCGATGTTCTTGTGTTGTTAGTGTTCGCGGTAGAAACACGGATTATTAATTGTTTAAGTTACCCAATAAAATTTTAAAGAAAACTGGTATTTCAGTCTTTTTTTCGAACTTTAATGTTAGTGGTTCAAATGTCAAAAATCCCTTTATTAGGAAAATGGCAAATTTCTTTATTAATGCAAAGGTGACTTGGTTTATCGTTACTGTGACAAACGAAAACACTTTATTTGATGAATCCTTAAAGAAAATTTTAATTAATATCAATCAGGAGAAAAGTTATTGCAAAAATATATGTTGATCCCTAGACACTTTTGATGTGTGTACTTACATCACTGTAAATTTTTTTAATAAGTAGATCATTGAAGTCGCAAAAAAACTTGAGAGGTGTCAAGGGACACCCGGATGGAACGAAGTTGAACCAAGTAAGTAAGTAAGTTAAGTTAAGTACCATAATTGAACCAGCTGTTGGATTGACTAAAGAGAACTGCTACATTGTGACCATCGCAATCACTTTGATTAGCTAAATACATGGCGCTCTTGCTGCATCATTAAACTTTAATCAAAAGCAAGACACTACCAGCCAATAAAGATGATTACGATCGTCACAATGTAGTTATCAATTTTAGACAACCCAGCTAGTTCAATAAAAGTACATGACATGGCAAAGAAGAAACGCTAAAGGGATATATTAAGAAAAATGAAATATCGTACAAGATATGTCAAAAGGTGAGTACTGAAGAGGGCAAAATGGTGACGAGCGCCGATAAATTGAACAAGGCGACTACTGTGGGTTTGCTCGAAGATTGAATATACCAAGGTATAACACTTCAATTAAAAAAAAGTAAAACAAAGTAAAAAAAAAAGGAAAGTAAAGAAAACAATCGACGTCAGAGTTCCAGTGCCCAGCTCCAACCTCCATCATCATCATCAAGCTTAATGGTTCCATAAATATCCATTGAAATGTATGTAACCTATACATTTTCAGGTCAATCGAAAACTTGAAAGTGGTCGATAAATCGATCACCAATTTCGATGGACACAGCATATATGAACTATGAAATTTACATGAAAACTTGTGTGGCGACTCACATCCCCTAATGAAGTCATTTAGTGATGACCACGACCAACCAAGAGTGTTCCGAAGAAGAATAAGTATACACTAAAGAAAGCAAAGAGGCCGTGTGCAAGCACGCGTAGCGTAGGGCGCTTTCCAGTCGCGACGTGACGATGAATGGGAGGGTTGCGGGAAGTTGCTGGATGTAAAGGTAGGACCGGGTATTGTAGCGCTCATGAGGGAAGGACTTTGTCCAGCAGTGGACGTTCACATGCTGATGTGATGATGATGATAGGAGGGACCATTCCTAACTACCCGCATTAGATCCGCAAGCTAAGACTTCCTTATAGAAGTACTAGTTCGCACCTTCGTCTGCCAGTATTAATTTTTTTATTTTCACTCTTTCATTTTCCGGGATAAAATGTAGCCTATGTGATCATGGGTATGAGCTATCTCCATTCCGAAATTCAGCTTAATCGGTTCATTCGTTGTGGCGTGAAGGAGCAACAAACATACGTATCCATCCATCCACACAAACTTTCGCATTAACAATATTAGTAGGAAGTTTTTCTAGTATTTTCCTTTTGAAGTTAACACAATAACAGTGAGGCAATTATGGTGATAACTGAAACGACTAAATATACTTATTGGTCAACTTAAAATTAAACCTGCGAGTATAACCAAACGCGCCCTAAAACAAACTCTGCCGAGTCTTCTTTTCTTTATCGCCTCTACATAATGAGGCATCACATCTTGACAATACTTGACATAAAAAAAGAGTAGCTCTTATGTAAGGCATTAGTATTACAGACAAGGCAGCGGGGAATTCGTCCTACCGCGTGAAAAGCCGGCTGATATGAAAATTCGTCGTGGAGCGGCGGTCGGGCGTGGGGCAGCAGCGCGTGGTTGGGAGGGGGAGGGAGAGGGGGGGGGGGGCGAAGGCTCTATTTGGGTCACCCGGGGCGTCATTCCCCACGATCAATAAGCGAGAGCCGGCGCGCGCCGCTTACCCTCTTATACCAGCGCCGCCTTGCCATATACCTAACGGTCTAACCCGTCTCGCACTGGCCCATCGACATTAATTATTATATTAATAGTTCAAGCAGTAAGGGCTTACTGTGATTTCAGATTGGACGTACTTTCAGCGCGTATAAGCTCGATATGGCTTCGCGAGTTACGACCCTTTACGACGCATATAAACTCTATGCGTTTACCCTATTCGCAAGCAAGGAGGGAAAAGCAGGAATGTGAGACCCCTACTAAGTGAACGGCCGATTTCAGACGAGTCGCTGGATGTCATTGGATATAATCACACAAGCTCGTGCTCTGCGGCGATCGTTGCAAGACTCGTGTCCAATAATTAATGGACTTCTATCGGTTGAGATGACAATGAGTTAACACGCATGTTCGCGTTACCGGTTTTGATGAAACACGCATGTTATGCGTAAGCATGCGTATGCATGTGAGCCAGAATCATTGGAGCGTCAAATGCGCGCCGAATATGCCTACACACTAGATTTGCCCCCGCGACTTTGTCCGCGTGGAATTAGGTTTTGGATTGGAATTATCAAAAACTGTGATACACTGTCTTTTTTTATTTTAATCGAAAGGCAAAATACCAAGTTTCAACTTGATAAAATGACGGACTTTCATATAAACATTCATCCCCTATTAATCCGCTGAGGACGGAATTTTTAAAAACTGTGAAACATCTACACATAATCGGGTATCTAAGGACCAACGCCCCCGAGTGAAGCCGAGGCACAGCGTCTTTTTTGATAAAAACTCAAACTCTTTTTTATTTCCTTTTGCAAACTGTTGAATAGGTAAAATGAAATTAAGACAGGCGGGGTGCACGGCGCGTTTCCTAAGTGCCTGTTTCACTATCCTATCAAATCCAAAATCTTAAAATTAAATAGTTAAACATTTAACCTAAATACGCAGCAAAGAGAGTATAATCCAAGTACGGAGATTGTAATTTTTTCGGATCAGATACGTTATCGAAACCCGCCGTTAGATACCGCCCATATAAATACAGATGAGTTTGAGTTGTTCTAAAGTTTGAGTCTGCTCCGTAGGTGTGCGTTGCGCCTAAGTACTTCCAACTGCTAATACCGTCTGTCTGTCGTTTAATACCGATCGCAGCGTGTCACAAGTACCTCTTTCCTTTCAAGGAGCGATATGAAAGTACAATGGCTTGATGTGATGACCCGCCGTAAGGCGTTTTGGTGGGATTAAAGATCCGATCTAGCTCTATTATCATGAACTAGCTCACGATTTCGTTCCCCCTTATTATTGATATTCTTCCTCGATACCCAGCTCCGGCATAAAAACATATATATATATACATATATATATATACATTCTTTCTTAAGAGCAAGCTTGCCAAATCGTAAATTTTTTCGATACCGATTTGGGCATGAAAAGCAAAAGACAGACATAGTTACTTTGAGACTTATTCATAATACGAAATAGTATGGAAGTATCTATAGACATTGGTGATAGTCTATAGATATTATGTATTTTATACAGCAACGTGAACGAAATTAGAACAAGTTTATCCGCACATTAAAAATAGAATAGAGTTGTGACAATTTCAATTGAATTAATATTCAGTTGTAATCGATTTCATTCAATCAATTATAATAAGATCCTAACCCATACTACATAGTTACATACATAATATTGGAACATATCCCAGTTTTAGGCAATTTATCGAGTAATGTATTCAGTATTCACATTCGACGGACTTCATATTCGGGGCAAGAGAAGCATAATAATAAATCAGGGCTGCTTAAAGTCTCAAGTGGCTCATATTTAAAGCGATAAAAGCTGGAAGCTTATAAACTTAAAACTTGAAAGAAAAATCGTTTAATAGCTTAGCGAGCCCACACCATTGAACGGTTTATTTTTTTATTGGAACAGCATTCATTTTCATTCATCTCAACATACCAGGCCCCATACTGGGCACAGGTATCTTCATAGAAGGATTTAGGCCGAATGAGAATGGTGAGGCAAGCATACAGGTTTCCTCACGATGTTTCTTTGGAATAATTGGTATTTATTTTGAGTAAGCCCCTTTAAGACTTTAAATAATAAGTCAAGGATCTACCACAGATTTACAAAATAAAAATCTTTTTAACCAACTTCAAAAAAAGTAGGAGGTCCACAATTCGACGCGTATTTTTTGGCAAGACTTACGTTACTCCATAACTCCGTCAAATCTGAACCGATTTCAATATTTTTTTTTTAATTTGAAAGGGCATACCGCCAGGTTAGTTTCATTTAAACTTGGTGAAGATCTGATGAATATCTTCGGTGATGGAGGACGGAACTCCTCAATGAATAAGAGCAAATCGCTCGAGAATGAACGATTCTATGAAGTTACACTAAAAAGCCTAAGAATATATATGAATTCTTTTTAAAAACCTTCAAACACCACTACAAAGTATAAAATAATTTTGTTTTGCACACCGTACACATATGTTGAAGTCGGGACAGCGTTGCGCATCGGTTGCATCCAGAATCCAGAGAATTATTATATTTACTACCGTAAGGTTGCATCGTTACTATTTAGGCCCGCCCGACTTCAACATACGTGTGTGTACAAACAAACAGAAATTCTTTTATTTTTTAATTCTTATATTTTGTAGTGGCGTTTGAAGTCGGTTTTTTAAAAAGAACTCTTATACATTATATTATTATATTTATATAAAGAAACACTTTGGAAGAACGTTTCTTTTTCCCGTAGAACCACCTTCTTATCTGAACTAAATCATAAGTATGTCACGCACTCTTTAAACATTTATGTGGTGGTGTCGTGTGATACGGTTGTTACCTTCCCTCAAATATGGTTGAGCGAAGCAACGGCTGGGTCATGCGTCATGCTCGTGAACGGGTTCCACTGGCGAGAATGGGGCTAGTTTATGTCTGCCTAACTTAAGATATATTGCATTATTAGTAGGTATGCTGCATTTTTGGAAATTCCCTCATTGTGGAAACACTGCATACATAGCATAATATTTATTGTTTTGTAAACTTGTTTTGAAAAGAGCAACCGCCGAGTTTCTTGCTGGTTCTTCTCGGCAGGAAGGGCATTTCGAACCAGCACCCCGATTCAGAACCTTACGATAACATAATTATCGATCGATTCGGTTTGTTATCGCACGATAAGATGAATTTTCAATTCAGAGTTCTCGTATCGAGAACGAGAGAAAGTTGTCGAAATCGAAACCGAATCGAACCAACGTAGATATCGTTCGACATCTTTTATCAAACGCTATTCACAACAAGCGTATCGAATAAGATTTTCCGAACGTCCATTATTTTAGTTGGTTACTTATCGAAAGCTACAGGGCATCCGGTATCCTTTTGATTACGTACTGTGTTTACTGCTTTTTCGTATAAAATGATTATGATGAATGATTTTGGTATGTAAATGTTTACTTACCATATTGTACGTATTTTAACATTAAAATAACATATTATGTACACCACAACAAAATAAAATAAGAACCCAGAGGGATGAAACTGGCGCCATCTATCGACAAGGCTGAAAATTGGCCGTCAATAATTTAACAAGTTATCATTTTAAATAATTACTTCGATGACCTTCGAAAATGATTAAAATCTATTTATTTAGTGCTAACATGAATTTAATAACAAGTGAAATTTTGGTAAAACAACAAACTTCGTAAATCCACATGTAATTTAATGTATCTTGTCGATACCGATACCGAAGCCGATTCCGTAGTCGACATCGAATCGAATTCTCTAACCGAACGTTCTGAATCGCACGACAAAAAATTTTCGATACGAGATCGATATCTAATCGTATCGAAACGGGAAGTTATCGAAATGTTCTGAATCGGGGTGCAGGTGGTAGTCTGACGATTCAAAAGCACTTGTAAAAAGTTTATTCGAATAAAAAATATTTCTATTCTATTCTATTCTACTAGGTTAAAAATAAGAGTGATTAAAAAAAGTAGTTCGTGGGTAAGTCTGCCCCACTCGGGACCCCTCCGCAAGCGTTTCGTTCCGAACAAAAATACCCTAGTGGGAAGACGAAAGCTATTTCAGTGCCAAGAGCCAGATTAAGGTTAAGACAAAGCCAGTTTAAGAGTTTTCTTGGACGAGATTTTGTTTTCACGGTAGAAATACAAAAGAACAGGTAAAGCAAAGGCAATAAGAGAATCTAACGGTATTACCTACTCGTGAAAATTGGTCTGTTTCATGCCCCTTGTGCATATTGCGATAAAAACAAATTGTGTGTGCAATTTTAATTTAACTGCGTAGTTAAATTTAAATCCACTGTGGGAACCCTCGGATTAAATATTGTATCATATTTTAATAACAGTAGTCCTCGAAGCTTATTAAAACACAAAGTTAATTTAATTTTTGTGGGATCTTTTCGAGTATTGGTAACAGATTACCATAAAAACTACCCCATACATTGAACACAAAACGCCTTGCTTTTCTAAAAGTAGTTGAAAAAAGGAAACTAGACATGAAAACCTACTGATATTTACAATGCTAGTGCAATTCAGGCCTAAAACATATTTGAAGCCTTTAAGAATTTGATTATTTGCCTAACACTTACGGGGTAGCTATACCTACTATACTTTTGTATACTATAACTACCTTACTCTTGCAATCATGCTCTTGTCAGTCGAGAATTTCTAAGGTAGACTTCCGATCATAGCGTCAAGCGTCAGTCGCCCGCGACAGTGACGAAGTGTCAGTGCCGTCGCGTCTGGGCGTCTGTACTCTGTTCTATGTAAAATTAGGGGAAGCCATTCGATCCTAGCGCCACTAACGCGCGCGTCACTGTCGCGAGCGACTGACGCGTGACGCTTGACGCGATGATCTCAGATCGGAAGTCTACCTTTAGTGAGACTTTCCAATCTATGTCCTACATAATATCATGTCCAGCAGTGGACTTCTCTCGGTTCGGTTGGGATGACGAGGCTTTCTATCTATTACGAACGCGGAATAGAAAATGTTTACACGTGCAATTAATCGAATTACTTTGACGGGCTCATTTTGTTGATTTTAGGAACTAATTCCAATGTTTGCTCAACCCGTATAATCGTAGAGCCAAAGAGCCTATAAAGCCTCTTTTACCATAAAATCGGCGATTTAATTGAAAAAGTTTTTACAATTAATAACAAAGTGAAAGTGGTTAAGGCCTTTAACACATCTCCGCCGCGAAACCGCTGAAGATCCGGCATGACTTGCCCGTTGTGCCTCTTACATGTGCAACAGAAGCGAAACTACCAGCTTTATCGCAGAAAACCCATTTTTGGCCAAGATTCGGCCATCAATTTGATGGTTTTAACAAATACTTCATACTTATAATTGTATTGTGTATTGTGATGCGGGTTGTTACTTTCCCTCAAATATGGTTGAGCGAAGCAATGGCTGGGTCATGCGTCATGCTCGTGAACGGGTGCCACCAGCGGCAATGAGGCTACTTTCTCTCTGCCCGTCTTAACATGTGTTGAATTATAATTAGAAATAATTACGTATGCTTTTGTGGAACTTCCCCTCATTGTGGAAACTCTGCATACATAGAATAATATCTATTAAGTATATTGTAAAAGTATTTTGAAAAGAGCAACTGCCGAGTTTCTTGCTGGTTCTTCTCGGCAGGAACGGCATTCCGAACCAGTGGTAGACTCATTGACGATTCAAAAGTACTTGTAAAAGTTTATTTGAATAAAAAACATTTCTATTATATTCTATTCTATTCCGTTTAGGTCTTGTTTATCCAAAAGCTCTCCTGTCTCTACATAAAATAATAAGCGTACAAATTCCATTTGGACTAACTAATCCAGGGGTTTTCGCTTGTCATTCATGTCTAAGGCATTCCGTCCCAAAAATAAATGTGTATACCTGCGAGTAATACAGGTAAATTTTGTATAAAAGGTACGAGTGAGGTAAATATATTTTGGGGTAGAAATAGGGACGTCAAGTTAAAACAACGCAGCTACTTCGCAAATAAATTGCTTTGTTTATTAGGAAACAAAGGCATGGCAAATTAAAAATTCAACTCACCTTGATATGTGGAATCAATAGCTGGTCCATATACTCGTGTTATGCCCGACATCCTGTTAACAACCTTTCTGAGCATACTCGTTGGGCCTACGTTTGGTAGAATAGTTCCTGGGACTAATGAAGGAAGGGCGGGCCATCATCAGATTGTGATCAATGTACATAGCCAACTGCTCATTAGGACGAAATAAATGAGCGCATACACGATACATCTGCTTAAGTTCTTGAAGAGTTAGGTACTAAACAAACTGCCCAGAAGGCCTGGATATCTCGCCAAGAGAGAGAGAGAGAGAGAGATGTTGTCGATGTAGACTGATTTCTCGTTTACTCTTTTAAACTTCAAAATTCGAGAAAATGATGTCGCCACTCGCCATGTTAGAGTTCGTAGAGAAAAATAGAGAAAATAATTTTATCTCTACTTTCAACGTAACGAGACGAATCATGGTGTGCAACCATATTGGTTTCGATAGAGATATACCTAGAGATAATACGAGAAAAGGGGTAGACAAAATTTTCTCGCGCGTGCATGCTAGGCCTGCTGGTTGCAGCATCAGAGATTAAACTATTACAGTCTTCGGGCGCTATTAGTTATAAGAAATGGCAAGATTATTTAAAAAAGTTTACATTCTTTATTTAGATAAAGATTGCAACTATGTGCCCTGCCCGTTTTCACCAACGCTCCCTATCTTTTATGACATACCTAAGCTAAGTTAGGTGACGCTTTCTGTCACTTTCGTTTTCACGAACCTTTAGGAAACATCTAAAGATGGAAAAGAAATTGTCTAACGGATTGTATTCAGGGTCTATCTAGTCCTAGGTAAGGGATCATTTTGGTGTGGGTGGTTGGTGAAAACGGGCATTAGTTTCTTAACTTTTTTTACTTAAGTTTCTAAACTAATAATTTAGATTTTTAAAAATCCTGTTAAAATCTCCTATCTCCATAACAAATGTCGAAATCGGTCCGGACTGTTCAAGCGTGAAAAGGAAAGGACGGTTGCTAAGGCATTTATCATACTAAACTAGCGGCACGCTATGATGGCCGGTTTGACACATTACAATAGTGATGTGGAATGTCAATTTATTCTCGAACAAAAAACAATTAAGTTTTGTTTTTGTACCTGATTAAATAGGTTTAATAAAACAAAAATGTATATGTTTATTTAATTTATTTGAACGAACTGAATATTTGAATGAAAATGAATATACATACTTTATATGCACACAAGAAACATATGAATACAAAAGATACCAAAAAAGGTGCCACAAAAGGCCATAATTAATCAGATTCGTCCATACTACTATTTTCACTGTCGTCACTGCTATCATCACCTACATTAATAATTATATGTTCGTTTTCTATAATATTATCTATTTTCACATCTCTTTCATAATCTTCCCTTATTCATTTAACAGTTCTATTCACAACCTTTTCCCAGTCTCCTTTAGTCACATGTTCACAAGCTTCTTCTAATAATTTTAGCATTTTTTTTGTGGTAAATGGGGGTTCTGTATTGTGTCTTGCAGCATATCCCTTAATTTGAGCCCACACCAACTCAATCGCATTATACTCACAATGGTAAGGCGGTAACCGTATAACTCTGTGCCCATGTTCTAATGCTATTTCGTCAATGACGTATCGGATCTTGGTTGGTTTGTTTTCTTTTAAAAGACGTACTAATTCCGCTTTTAACATATTCATGTTTGCATCTACGCCATTTTTACGAAGCCATGCGACGATATCAGCTTTCTTTTGGGATTGGGCAGGTGGCTTGTCAATTTGCATCGAGTGGTATGGGGCGTTGTCCATAATTATAATAGATGGTTCAGGGAGGCTACACAACATTGAGGTAAACCATTCAGTAAACTTTTCTCCATTCATGTATTCATGATAGTCTCCAGTGGTTTTTGACGCAAAAGCCATGAGAGAACCTTCGACAAACCCGTTGATGGTTCCGGCGTGACAAATTATAAGTCGCGATCCTTTTCCTACAGGAACTTTGGAAGTAGATGCTGCTGTGTCATCGTTCCAAGAACGGCCTACAGTATGGTTAGCATTAAGCCATGTTTCATCCAAGAACACAACATTTTGCCAATTTCTGATTTCTTTCACTTGCCGTAAAAAAGTATACCTTGCCATCGCTATATCAAATCTTTCCATCAATATTTTGCGTTTGTTACATTTTTTGTATCGAAATCCAATGGTCTTCAAAATCTTCGTTAAAGAACTTTCCCCACCGAAGAATAATCCAGCTTCCTTCAGTGAATGCACCAACTTTTTTCTTGTTGGATACTCCTTCTGTAAATAGTAGCCGTAAACATGTCTTTGGATAGCATCGGCATCAAAGCTATCGATGCCTACGACTGGTTTTGCTCGTTTTCTCTTTTTTGGTGTGTGAAGTTTATTTTCTTCTGTGCCAGTCTCGCCATATTTTTTTTTAGTTATCCGTCTAACAGTTCGTTGTCCAATATTAAGCGCATCAGCTACGCGTTCAACCACTGACGTTATAGGTAAAATGGCCCTCCATTTTGAGCTTCACGATCGAAATAGTTACGAAGGCGTATTACGAACTCACGTGTCTGACTATTTAGAACAGTTCTCTGCGTACGTTCGGTCATATCGACGAAATCCACAACAAAGGGCTTGAACAGAGTCCAAATTAACGAGCAAGGGTCAACAGTAATGCAGTATCAATATTTGAAATCCAAAGCCAGGTCAAAACTATATCACAATCGCATTGCACTGACAGTTTATACTTTTCGAAGCAACGTCAATTCGAAACTGCTTTGTTTTGCATTGAGCATTGACGCGAGTTTGCCGGAGGTAGTAGTTGTGCTAGCCAGCGATCCTATGTGACGATCGTATTAGATTCCATTTTTAAAAATTTTCAATTTAGAAAACCAAATGCCGAGTTGTGGTATATATCATATAAAAATAAAAATTTTACCTTTTGTATGAAACAGCTGATATTTTTTTGCGATTTCAGAGGTTTGTCCACATAGTGAAAATTGTTCATATTCACAAGTACATTCACCCCTTAAATGGTGCAAACTGATTTTTCTACAGTTGTATACATTTTAGAAATCAATTTAATAAATAAATTTTGAGTCCTAAACCTAAAACTACATTCGATAAAATTTATGAATCTCTGCACATCACTATCGTCAATAAAGTAATACAATTATTTCCTTCAAAGTCGTTATCAATTAATACGGAACTTCATGAGCGGACAAACGTCAAACCGGCCATCATAGCGTGCCGCTAGTGTAATACACAGTGATGTTACTTATATAAAATCTTTAGTTTACACACAAAGTTTTCCGAATACTAAAAAGTTATATTATAGTGAATCAGAAAATAGATAACATAGAGACACAATGGTATTCCGAGAGAATTTACATTTTAACTGGATCGAGTTTGGCAAACTTTTCACATCAAGCGAAGCCCAATGGAAATTTTTCTCGAATAATATTTTAATGTGGTATCTTTAAGAGGAACAAAAGGGAACTTATGTATACACATTTTCTTTTGAACTTTCTGTTAATGAATGACTAAGTTTTTCCTATCCCAGGTGGGTACTTTAGAATGTTTTAATTACATTACTGATAATACAAGGTTGTCTTCACGTGGAGTAAATTTTTTAATGCCTTGGGAAGTTTTGATTCCATAGAAGACCATATTAAACTAAATACTGAAACTAGTCAATAACTTTGGAGTTAAAAATCTAATGAACTGAGGACCAGTGTAAATATTTTAAGTCAACGTTAACTGTACGTTACTCTTGACGCCTTGACATCACTCTTCATACTGACAGATTTAACACCGCTCTTGTCTGTTATCTTGAAAATTTGCATTACCTGCGTCTTAGTCTTTTAAAAATAAAAAATATTAAAAAAAATCCGACGAATTGAGAACCTCCTCCTTTTTTGAAGTCGGTTAAAAATAATAATTTTAATGATATTAATGTGAAGGTGAACCCAAGGTGCTGGAGTGGCGACCCCGCACCGGTAAGCGCAGTGTTGGCAGACCCCCGCTAGGTGGACCGACGACATCAAACGAGTCGCAGGGAGCCGCTGGATTCAGGCGGCGCAAGACCGAAGCCTGTGGAGGTCCATGCAGGAGACCTATGTCCAGCAGTGGACATCTAAAGGTTGATAATGACGATGATGATGATAAATGTGAAAGTTTTGAAGTTTAACTTCTTAACGCCACAATGACTGAAACGATATAGCTCATACCCAGAATTTACACATTACCACATTTTATCGCAAAAAGTCTCGTCTCCGCGGGAATCAAAAAAGCCTTAAAACAGAGGATGAGTATAAAATAAAATCAGTCTCCATTCACAGTGATAATTTCACTTTATGCAACCTAAACCACGACTTGAACACAAAAAGCAGCGATAAAGCATAAATAGCCACGTAACACGTCATTCTAAATTGGTAGGTACTTGTACATACCTAAACGCAGCAACGCGTGCCATCAAATCCTAAGGTTATTGCTAACTGCTCATACCCTACCTACCTACTTGCATGCTTATTTAGTAGATATGCAATGACTATTCCTGTCCTAAAATAAAACATATTTTATTGCGGAGCGTTAGGTTCAAGACTTAAAACCTGTGCAGTTACTAAAACGAATAAATAGAGCAACTAAACTGACAACTGATTTCGAAGTTTTCTTACAAACCTTTTCAGTGTAATACCTATATGACAAGTGAGAGGTGGTAGGGGTGACTATTGAGTCACTTAAAAATGACCCTGATAAGATAGTTAGAAATCACTCAGTGACTCTGTTCTGAAAGAGCTTATAGTAGAACCAAAAAAATATAAAAAAAATGGAAGTAGGGAGTCCATATTTTCAGAAATGTTACTTAAGCAACAACATGTAAATAAGAAAAGAAATTCCTATCTAATTACATAATATAAGAAAATAACTTCCAGCTCACGACATATGGAAGGACATATGGATGGACATATGCTTTAATGAGGACATGGTTATTAATTTCGTGTTCCGGCCCATTTAAGGGCTTAAGTAGAACAATCAAAAAATGAGAAAAACCACCAAGGTTTGGATCATGGTTTGGTTTCGCTTCACAACAACGATATTAAGATAAGGAAGTAATAGCAGCCCCAACTGAAGATAAAGAGTGCAGTAAATTCAGAAGCTACTTCCTTTGTAATTCCATTTTTCGCCGTAAAAACGATTAAAGAACAATCAATCTCGTAATCAAATAAAAGCCACAGCTGAGATATTACACTCTAGAGCAGCAGATGCCGCTCTAAACCGCTTCAAAGGGGAAATACTTGTACGAGAGACACGTCAATTGTCCAATGCCTGGGTGCACGATAACCGTATATTAGATTAGAGAATCGCGGTCGAGAGTGTGGACGAATAAAAAAGAATCAAATCTTTATTGTGTTTCAGTTGTATGATATAGGAATAGTTATTGCTTTTTAATGACTAGGATTCGATACAGTCAAAAGCTCTTCAATCGTTATGTGAATCATAATGATGGATGGATGATGAATTATGACGTTTCCAATTGAGTAAGTGAACCAACTATTACTGATAACTATAAGCCTTTGTGTGCCTTCAATAAAGCTTCCGAATAAGGTTGCTTCCACCCTAGAGCTTTACGAGGATGCTTAGTGATGGATCTGTGTGAAACGCACCAGTAGGAATGCCTTATTTTCATAGCGTTGCTCACTAGAGTCTTTTCATCAGAGCTCAAATGAAAATTGCACGATTGGTTTCACGCACATCGCTGATGTCTATATGGTCGCAACTATGCCAAAGTAAATAAAGATGAGTTTTAGTTGCTTTATAAGACGCTGCGCCTCGGCTCACGTTCTCTCCGTTAGAAAAAGAAATAACTTTGTAACTGACAATACCGAAAATAGTCTCTGGTCATTCCCAATTAAGTATATGAAAGCTACAAATGTAGTACAGATATATTAGTGACCTAATTTAATTGAAAATTAATATTAGATATATGCCACCAAAATGTCCAGTGACCTGTGTGATTGCAGATTGATATAATGCATTAATTAATTCTGGACCATTAGTGGAATATGATTTAATATTTATCTTTCTATTCACTTTACTGTTACAAACACATTACATGTTTACACATTAGCAGCTTTTTTATTAGAAACAAATTAACTGTTTTCCGTTGTATTGTTGTGTTATTGTTGTTGAACAAATGTATCCCGTTGACAAACAAACTGGTTTCATAAACACAATTTATGACTTTTACGAACAAACGGGTTTTATAAAACTTATTCGGTGTAAGAAATTTATAAACGCCGGCTAAAACTATATAAAAAAAGTTTTTTTTTATCGAAAAATAAGGAACATAATATTCTACAACGGCAAGGTAAACGAGGTCAGAGTGAGAATCTCGGAGGGATGTCAATTTCCGATATTAAGTTCGCCCCGGTAAGACAGGCGCAAGTCTTGAGCCGATTTGTTTGATCCACTTTCAATATAATGCGTTTCCTTCAAAACTGCTTTATCATTATGTATTATATTGAGTGTTTGAAGAAGGTTTGAAGTGAAGAAGTAAACCATAGAGCTGTCGAACCACTAATAGTAATGCGAATGTAACTCTGTGTCTTTTACCTTTTAAGCTATTGCATAGCTTTTATCGCGGGCTTTGAGCGCGGCGACCAAATCAAGAAATTCCGTAACGAAAATAAACCTAACACCGCCGTTTCAGTTCAGTCAGACTTCGGCGCGGTTGATATGATATTTCAGTAAGCGCTCAACATTTTAGAGGTTCACAAGTAGCTCTGTTCGGCGCAGTGGGCGAGCGGCCGCTTTCTTTACCGTATGGTGTATGATGTCGCAGGTTCGAATCTCACTCGCGAAGTAGTGACAGTGCGCTTTTCTTGTTTGTTTGTTTTTTTTGCATAATTTTTATTATGCAAAAAAAATATTGCATAAATATTATAATTGCATAAGTTGATTAAAAATTCTATGCAATAGCTTTACCGCGGCAGTCAGTGCCACACGTATTTTTTTTTATGTCTTCATGTTTCCTTTTGTGCCATTTAAAAAGTGGAAATAATTCCTTTCATGGATTTCGTTAAATAGACATTACACGTCGCGGGAAAAAGGTAAGTTGAGGGTACAATTTGTTCCAAATTACCTATCTGAAGCCACCACGAATTATTAGGACCCCGATGGCTTTACGTGCTCTCCGAGAAGCGGGAGACGGGAATAACTTTTTGCTTTAACTAGGGCCTCATAATCCAAAACCAAATAGCTAGTCACTATACCAACGAGAAGAAGAATGTTGTATTAACTGAATCTTTGCAAAGTAAAAGACAATATTGGTCCATTCAAAACCAAAACTGCAGCTTTACGCAATCTAATCTAATTAATCTCTAGATATTTCAGGACTGAACTTTTGTGTTGTCTTGTTCCCCAGTTATAGTTTTACATTTTTCCAAGACATACTTAACCATTTACAATTATATTAATAAGCTATTGCATAGCTTTTATCGCGGGCTTAGAGCGCGGCGACCGAATCAAGAAATTCCGTAACGAAAATAAACCTAACACCGTCGTTCAGTAAGCGTTCAACATTTTAGAGGTTCACAAATAGCTCTGTTCGGCGCAGTGGGCGAGCTGCTGCTTTCTTTACCGTATGGTGTATGATGTCGCAGGTTCGAATCTCACTCGCGAAGTAGTGACAGTGCGCTTTTCTTGTTTGTTTGTTTTTTAATTATTTTTTTGCATAATTTTTATTATGCAAAAAAAAAATATTGCATAAATATTATAATTGCATAAGTTGATAAAAAATGCTATGCAATAGCTTTACCGCGACAGTCCCCGAGTGCCACACGTATTTTTTATTTATGCCACTTACCTATAGCAAAATAACAATGGCAGCATCTTCTCCTTAATCGATTCCTCTTGACTGAGGCCCATTATGTCAGTCTGTTTATTAAGGCTCGAAAGACTGTGGATCTTGAGGTATTTGTTGAAAACCCTAGATGTTGGTACGAGTCATTTTCAAATTATTGTTGGTCAATATTTGTGGACTGGCAGCATAAACAGAATAAATGCCAATGCCATCAATAAATTTATTGAAGCCGAACGATCCATTATCCACATAGCACATTACAAAAAGATGCAACAAAACCCATTCTGTAACCCAGTAGTGGCGTAAAATCAATACGTTTTGTCGCCGTCCGTCTCGTTTTATTGCCTTCCGCACTACGAGTATGAACTATGTACATCCACTAATGACTAAACGTTCTTTTGTCCCAGTCGGCCTCAATCCCAACTATTCAAGACACATGACATCCGTACGAGCGACGTCGTCTTCGTCTGGGGAGGTGTGCGATTTTTGGAACGTAGTTCCTTATCGCGCGGTGCGGAAGGGGGCTAGACGGATCGACACTTTTTTGAAACCGACAATTTTTTGAATGTGAATTGTGTTCGAATCCCAGCTCGACAAACTGAATTTTCTATTTTCAATTTTATTTTAAACTAGCTGATGCCCGCGACTTCGTCTGCGTGAACGTAGCCTTTAAAATGCCTTGGGAACTCTGACTTTGCGGGATCAAAAGTAGCCTGTCACTCTCCAGGTCCTCAACTATAGGTACACTGCAAAAAATCACGTCGATCCGTAGCTCTGTTGGGGCGTGATTGAAGGACAAACCAACGCACTTTCGCAGTTATAATATTTCACCATATAAAGTGTAAGTGCATATAGTCAACGTAATTTTTAAGGTTCATCCATCCATCCATCCATCCAAACATCCATCCTCACAAACTTTCGCATTTATAATATTAAGGAAATAGGATAATAGGAAATAGGATAATAGGATCTATAACATGACCAGTCATTATAATATCTAGCAATGTACTCACCAGTCATAGTGAGTACCTACATTGCTAGATATTATAATTAGGCCTTGCATTCGAATATTCGAATATTCGAATTATTCGAATAATATGCCTTGTCCGAATATTCGAATATTAAATCTGCTATATTCGAATATTCGACAAATTTTCTTTCATTTTTCGCAGGCACTTTGTGTGATTCCGCCGTTTACATAATATGGCGTCGTCAGTTAAGAAACGCTCGCTGATATGTAATTGAAGTATTTAGTTCTGTTTCTTATGCCTAACAAGTACTATGTTTGCCAAAATATAGAGTTAGGTTAGGTTAGGGTTATACATGAACAGTCAGGTACCCAGCCGCAGGCCGAGCACTTAGGTTGTATTGGGCTTAACTTAGGTATATTGGCCAAATGGAACCTAAGTGCCAACAATTGAACGTTTTGTCATTTTGCCTTCGGCATATTACATATCAGCGAGCGTTTCTAAACTGACGAAGCCGTATGTAAACGGCGGAATCACACAAAATGCCTGCGATATGCACAAAATATTACTTATAAAGTTCACGCAACATTATGCTTAGAAGTAGAAGACAATAATTATGCTTAGAAGAAAGCAGTGATGAGGTCTAGGTTGGAACGCACTTGCCTAGAAGATACCTATTCACTCTTGCCTTGAAGGTACTTAAGTTGTACGTGTCAATGTAATAAGCCAATATAATAAGCCAAAGTTAGATGATGAGATTACAACTTATTTTATTTTTATGCAATGTAACATTGATCTGATTCAGATCTCATAATTTCTTCTACTTTGTCAACCGATAGACGTCTACTGCTGGACAAAGGTCTCTTGCATGGACCTCCACAGGTCTCGGTCTTGCGCCGCCTGAATCCAGCGGCTCCATGCAATTCGTTTGATGTCGCCAGTCCACCCAGTGGGGGGTCTGCCAATACTGCGCTTCCCGGTGCGGGGTCGCCACTCCAGCACCTTGGGACCCCAGCGACCATCAGCTCTTCGAACTATGTGCCCCGGCCATTTCCACTTTAGTTTTGCGACTTGCTGAGCTATGTTGGCGACTTTGGTTCTCCTACGGATCTCCTAATTTCTGATTTGATTTCGCAGGGTATACCCCGAGCATGGCTCTCCCCATCACCCACTGAGTGTCCCTGAGCCTTCTTATGAGGCCCATAGTTAGCGACTATGTCTCGGATCCGTAAGTCATCACTGGCAACAGGCACTGTTCGAAGACTTTAGTCTTCAGTCACTGAGGGATTTTGGACGAGAAGACATCTCGGAGCTTCCCAAATGCTGCGCAGCCGAGTTGGATTTCGGCTGTTGATCTCTTTCTCAAAAACCTGTTGAATTAGGCCAAAGATCCCAGAGCCAAACTGACCCGACACTATACCGAAGATATCCCGGACGTCAGCCTATACGAGATTAGTATGGCTCTCAAGCAGCTCAAGAACAACAAGGCACCTGGTGATGACGGAATCACTGCAGAACTCCTGAAAGCGGGTGGAAAACTAGTACTTAAGATCTTTCAGCGATTGTTCAATTCCGTCATTCACGAGGGTATACCGCCGACAGCATGGCACAGAAGCGTGGTGGTTCTCTTCTTCAAAAAGGGTGATAATACCTTGTTGAAGAATTATTATAGACCTATCTCGCTAGTCGCTACTGAGTCATGTTTATAAGTTGTTCTCGAGAGTCATTACGAATCGTCTCGCTCGTAGGTTCAACGAATTCCAGCCTCCCGAACAAGCAGGATTCCGAAAAGGCACCATAGATCACATTCATACGCTGCGGCAGGTTATACAAAAGATGGAAGAAAATAACCGGCCGCTTTGCTTAGCGTTTGAGGACTATAAGAAAGCCTGTGATTTGGTGGAAACTTGGGCTGTATTGAGGTCGCTGCAGAGATGCTGGATTGACTATCCGGATTGTATATCCAAGTGGTGAAGTGCTTGTATGAAAACGCCACTATGTCAGTACGTATACAGGACCAGACTACGAGGCCAATCCACTTGCAGCGTGGAGTGTGACAGGGAGACGCAATCTCCCCGAAGCTATTATTTACTGCTGCATTGGAGGACGTCTTTAAGCTTCTGGATTGGAACGGACTTGGCATCAACATAAACGGTGAGTACATCACTCACTTGCGATTTGCCGATGACATAGTCGTTATAGCAGAGACTCTGAGCGACCTCAATACAGTGCTCAACGATCTCAGCAGGGTTTTTCAGCGTTGGGCCTAAAGATGAACATGAGCAAGATAAAAATCATGTCCAATGTTCATGCTCCACTCCACCCACGTTAAGAATACTGCACTTGACATTGTGGATAAGTATATAATATGCCTGGGACACACAGTCCAGCTAGGTAGGTCCAATTTCATAATTTCTAAAACTGATTAATTTCCTATATAAATTCTATCAACGTTGAAAATCTTTCTTTTAAATCTTTTAAGTTTTGTAAGTAAGTAATGCGAAGTAAGTAGTACGAAGAACCAAAAATAATGTTTAGAATTTAGTACTTTATTTCTAGTTACATGATAAAAGATTTTAAGCAAGTTGTTGTTTTTGTAATTGATTATTTGATTTTATTGTTATATAAAATTATTACAATATTCACACTCAGATCTCGATTTATAAGACTGTGTTATGTTGTGGTTGTCTTGTTCGGCACAAACTTTTTATACTTTTTGGAGAACTGAATTAGTGCCATAACAGTCAAATTCCAAACAGTTCTTTAATTTTTAAGTACGATTTTGTTTTGATTCAGAGAAATTAGACTCAAAGTAAGAGATTGGCAGTTAAAAACATGATTATTATAACATCTTTTGTTTTTTTTAATTATTCGAATATTATTCGAATAATTCGAATAATACCCGAAAAAAAGCCGAATATTCGAATACCGAAAATTTTCGAATATTTGCAAGCCCTAATTATAATGACTGGTAATATTTGTAGGATGTACTCACTATGACTGGACAAATCGATACCTTGTATGTACTATTTGTATTATTTATTTCGTAATCCATCCCTAATCCCTAAGAAATTTACTATTGCTAATGAAAAACTTCAATAACTGTGTTTATCCTACTTGATTGTTGAATTGTTACTTATTTTCGATGCTGCGGATAATGTAAGCGTGATAGTACAATCAGCGCCATCTATCGGTGGTTTTTCAAAATCTCGCGGGAACCTTGGATTTTTCCGGGATAATTTGTAGCCTATGTGTTATTCCAGGGATAAGCTATCTCCATTACAAATTTCAGCCAAATCCATCCAGTAGTTTTTGCGTGAAAGAGGAACAAACATACACACAAACTTTCGCCTTTAAAATATTAGTAGGATAATTTCTACATGTGGAATTTTTCCCTAATTTTTATAACTTATTTTTAAGTTATACAAAATTTGGGAAAGGTTCTGTGGTGTTTAAATAAAACACTTGTTCTAATCGATCGGAATTATAGTGTTTGCTCGATGGTCAACAAACGACTGCCACTTAGAGGCCGGCGCGGCGTCACTATTATATATTCTGTGCCGGAGTCGTTGAGTGACTGCATTCACTACATCTTCCACATGTAGAAATTGTCTAAAATAAAATTGAAAATGGAAAATTCGGTCTGTCGAGCTGGGATTCGAACCATCGACCTTTGGCTGTTTGGCGATCCGAACATAACATCGACCTTCACCCATCTGTTTACCGAATGAAACATTTTTTTTATAAAATTCCATACATAGACAAATACGTCTTGTATGTATTGCCTATCAAAATATGTTCATGACTATCATTAATTAAAAAATATTAATTAAATTTTTTTAGCGAGTTTCACCCACTTGTTTACCAATCAAAATATAATATATCAAAAAAAGCTTATTTAATAACAAACGCGATGATATAGTATTGCCTGCAATAAACCGTTCATGAAACACTATTGCCAGGATTTAAAGTTTAAAAATCAAAGCAAGTAAAGTTTCGCAAGAGAGAAATCCGAGCTTATTTAGTGTAATAAAGAAGGATAGAGCATAGTGGCTGCAAGCGACGCCTTCGTTGAATTGAAGAGAGTACGTATGCTCTTTTTACATATGGTTGAGAGAGACAGCATATCTCTGTTGTGAATCATTTTGGAGTAACTGACAATACCATAGGCTTAGAATGTACAAGACCAACAGTGACAGATTAATGGTGTTACAAAAAATGAAATGTAAATGTGTGCGTGAAATAGTGTTGTCTTGACTCTAGCATAGTATTATCGATAGTACTGGCGAAATCATAGGACACTAATGAGTTAGTTTAACGAAGTGAAATAAAAAGTATCTAAAATTTTAAAAAATCAAATACATTTCAAATACACAAATAGCAAAAAAGCTAAAGCTAGGTAACAAATTATTTATTAATGAAATGACTTGGTGCAGCTAGTATGAAATAAGCGATTGATAACCTATATGTACATCACGTTGTCAAGAATATCCCACAAATTATAAATGCGTAAGTATGGATGTTTCTGTGTGTGTGTGTTTTTATTACCTCTTTACACCTAAACGGCTAAACGATTGTAAAAGTATAGCAAGTAGTCCGACTCCAAACAAAAGAACCTACGCGGTTTGTGTGTGCGGCGCGTACGTACGCATGCACACACGAAATCTCGGACTCGCTCGACCTCCACGGGACGCACTTCGTCGTCGGGCTGTTGTGTTTAGCACGATGTAGGTATTTATTTTCCTAAACACCGTGAGTTGGACTATTTGCTATATTTTTACTATGGCTGAACCGTTTGAGCTGAAATTTGGTATGTAGATAGCTTAGACCCTGGAATAACACATAGGCTACTTTTCATTGGGCTAAACCGCTGGACAAAGCTAGTTGACTATAAGAGTCAACCTGTCTACTTTTCGATTCTATCATTTTTGTATTTCAAAAGTGTATGGGATGTAAAATAAAAATTATTTAAAAAAAAGTTAAAATCCAATGCATTTATTGTAAGTAGGCAATGCAGTACTTAAAAGTCAAAACTACGTCTCATCATCACAAAATAAAAATAAAACTTATCATATAAATAAAACAAAATTAACAAGATCCCATATAACATTCACACATAGTGACATAATTTGTATCAAAAAAATCATGTCTACGTAAAAAAATATTTTACTATTGGGTTGGCACAAAAGTAATGGGACACTTGGTTTATGTTTAACATAATATTATATTAATATATATTTTGTTCCTTTGTATGAAGCATTTGGATTCAAAATGTTTACTACAAACAGTAGAGTTCTTATTTGGAGTCCAGGAGCCCGTATTTATAATCCGTAACCATTTATCACGTAGCAAAGGATTGCTTGGAAACCTGTAAGAACATAACATTATAAATATTATGAGATACATGTAGTTATTAATTATTTAAACCCCTTAAATAAGATTTTTTTTAATATTTCGAAAGAAAGCTATTCAAACAGAGAGGTTTTTAAAAAAATCTGCCTGAAAATATAAACTATAATTTTTTTGAGAAATAGAGCAATTTTTGGGATTTTTCATAAAAAATACCGAAAGTTAATTTTCCGCCTCAATTGTTTTAAAGGGTGCAAGTAGATTTAATTTGACTAATTACAATAATACTTTGATATAATGAAGTGACAAGTTAATAAAAATTAATAGTAAATATTCGCTCAATTCATAGCTAACGACCTCCTCGATAAGGACTTAATAGAGTAATGTACAGAATTACTTGTAACCCTGTATATGAAATCTAAGTCACGCCAAATAAAATAAAAATTAGGGAAAATATTTAATTACTTTTACTGGAAAGTATATTATACTTGACATATGTCTATGAGCAATCACGTCAAACCTACCGGAAGACACGATTATCGACTATCGATACTTATGATGTCATCACTTTGTCAATCCCTACCGTAACCAAACATTTTTAAGTTTTACACAAAATATCCAAAAATTCTTCATTTAGCAATGTAATTTGATGATAAGTCTTAAGGGAAAACTATTATCTAAGCTTTCAATATTATTTTGCCTCATTTTCAAACAAAAAATGACGAAATAATGATTATGAACAATTCAGTAAAAATAGTCAGTAATTACCTGTGAAACGTGTATTTATGCGGGTTATTACGTCTTGTAACGTCACATTCACTCACTGAACAAGACACCATGGTGGTAGAACAAAGATTTTACGTTTTAATCGTAAAATTATTAAATAAATACACAAAATTCACCTCGACTTGGAACAGGCCGGGACGCTATGGCCTCTTACTCGCGTAAAAAATGGTCACAACGGCATCTTGTTTCGCTATCCCTTTTTCGCTCGCGGCAGTGTGTATTAATTAAATACCTCTCGCTCCCACGCTTTGTCAGTCTTTTGAGCGTAGCGAAAAAATTCTAAGTCTATGGACAATACATACAAATTTATTCTAAATAATTATTTTAGATTTCAATTATAAATAAATATATAATATATATGTATACATTCAAATATAAAAACATTTTCTTTGCAATTAAATACATAAAAATTAAACCCAATATTCTTTAAAAATTAAAAATTTTTTTTTAAGAATATCAACCAAGTTGAACATGACTAATATTCTCCTCTCCCCCCCCCCCCCCCCGCAAATAAGCGGAAAGCTTGTGTCAGGAGTGGGTACGACAATAGTGCAACGGGTGGGATTCGAACCTGCAACCTGTCAGTTTTCAGTCCGCACCTTAACCGTTGGGCTATTGAGGCTTACTTTATTATTGAAACCAGTAGGATTTATTGATCAGACGCTTTTCAAGATAAACGACCTTCTGGAAATGACAGAAAATGAAAAAAACGAAGAGTTATCTGAGTCCGAAGATCTTGATACAACTTGTGATGATTCAGATGTAGAATAATATTTATAAATGTTACAATTTTTTGTTTTTAATTGCAAATAAAATGTTTTTATATTTGAATATATACATATATATATTTATAATTGAAATCTAAAATAATTATTTAGAATAAATTTGTATGTATTGTCAGTTACTCCAAAATGATTCACATCAGAGATATGCTGTCTCTCTCAACCATATGTAAAAAGAGCATACGTACTCTCTTCTATTTAACGAAGGCGTCGCTCGGAGCCACTATGCTCTATCCTTCTTTATTACACTAAATAAGCTCGGATTTCTCTCTTGCGCAACTTTACTTGCTTTGATTTTTAAACTTTAAATCCTGGCAATAGTGTTTCATAAACGGTTTATTGCAGGCAATACTATATCATCGCGGTTGTTATTAAATAATCTTTTTATATATATATTTTGATTGGTAAACAAGTGGGTGAAACTCGCTAAAAAAATTTAATTATTATTTTTTTAATTAATGATAGTCATGAACATATTTTGATAGGCAATACATACAAGACGTATTTGTCTATGTATGGAATTTTATAAAAAAAATGTTTCATTCGGTAAACAGATGGGTGAAGGTCGATGTTATGTTCGGATCTTAGACCATTAGTGCGGAATCGTGGAATTTCGACCACGATATTTTACCTTTTAACGGAATTTTGTTTCGAACTAGTCCTAAGTTCTACGTATAGTCACAAAAGGTACAGAACCATACGATTCGGTACAATGATAGAAGAGGGATAATTTTTGAGCAATTTCTCCAAAATGTATCTTTTAGAATACCGATAGCAAACAACCTTGTTTTTCTTTAAATGTTTCAGTTTCAGTGAACTATAAATCTTATCAGCCCATAACAACATACATATCATATTATTGTAATAAACTTCCTTCGTCTTCACCTTCAGAGTGGATATGAAAAGCATGTGAAGTAACCGCATTGGGTTAGCAACGGCCGTGACGCGATATGTTTATATCCGCTCATATTCTATTTACTGTATAATATTATGTAGGTATGTGTAATAATTTCATGTAACTGAAATGTTTTAGACTATTTTGGATCATGCAATACAATATGACGTAACGAATTACTGTAAACTTAGGGCCGGTGATTCAAAGCATCGGTTATAATTAACGCCGCGCTCGCTATTAACGTTAAAGTTTCGTTAAAGTATTTATTTTCTAGCGTACCTTCATTGTACAAGTGTAAATTAAAAACACCCCGGCAACACAAAGATGGCCGGATTATGTACGATATATCCGACGTCCTGTTAACCAGTTTTTCTCCATCACCTAATGCTCTCCTCGATCTTCGATCATAATTATCTATCTAACAACTACTCATTGAGACCATTCTAATGAGCCCAAATACACTACATCTGTAAATTGCTGAGAAGTTGGGTACTTATCCCGGAGATCACTTGATGCTGCAGTATAAGCTCAAGGTTACCATGTCTTGGAAATAATCCGAAACAACAGTACACCAAATTTCAAATCAATCGCACCTGTGAGTGTTTGTAAGATCCTTTAATCAAGTAGGAAATGAGCTGATGATCTTCGAATGCCTGAACACATCTTCATAAATAATTACCTATAGCTAAGAACCATCTCGATCACATTAGCTTTCAAACGGAAGAAACCGCATCAAAACCGGTAAATTCGGGGAGTTACAAGGGAATAGAGAGATACACAGATAGACAAATACCTACTCGCATCAAAATTAACACCCCAATTTTTTACCCTACCCCATTATTGTTAATGTTTTGCCTAAATCACTTTAACACAGGACTCATCCCTACTAATATTATAAATGCGAAAGTGTGTTTGTTGGTTTTTCCTTCAATCACGCAGCAACAGAGCAACGTATTGATAGTTTATGGGCTGGAGAGTGACAAAGGCTAGGTTCCTACTTTTTATCCCGAAAAAATGCACAGTTCCTATGGGAAGATACGCTTAAGTTTACGTTTGTCCTTCAATCACGCAGCAACAGAGCAACGGATTGACATGATTTTTTGCATAAAGATAGTTTATGGGCTGGAAAGTGACTTAGGCTACTTTTTATCCCGAAAAAATGCACAGTTCCTATGGGAAGACACGCTTACGTTTGTCCTTCAATCACGCAGCAACAGAGCAACGGATTGACATGAATTTTGCATAGACATAGTTCATAGAACGGAGAGTGACTATAATTAATATAAAAGTGAATTTAATGCTACCATTATGCAAGCGTGTTTGTTCACCGCCAAATGGGGTCCATTCCCCCTGACTCCGACTTTCCGTAATATACATATATCGGTTGCTTTCTTGCTTGCTCGCTCGCTTGCTAGCTGGCTTGCTTGCTGGCTTGCTTGCATACTTGCTTGGGATTTTAAAAACCGATGCTTGCTTGCTTGCATGCATGCTTGCTTGCAGCATTAAAAAACCGAAACAAACGCGGACGAAGTCGCGGGTAACAGCTAGTTCCCAATAAACGCCGACAGAATAAAAATGCAGTACTTAACGTTATACGGTGAAGCCCATCAACCTTCAGTGATATGACACCCTGACACCACGCAAATAAAACCCACCACATGATATTCAAGAGCTGCGGTCAATAACGTGTAACGCTGATTGGTTCAATTTCTGCCTACTTCAGTAAACGAGGCTCTCACAATTATTATGAAACCCAAACAGTGATAAAGTGATATTAAGACGTATTTTCACTGCAGCAGAAGCAGTTACCCTTACTGGCCAGCATGAATGAATTTTGGATAAAATTATTTTGAAAACATATCCAATTCACAGTCCACCTACCATAGTCGTTGTTCTTAAGTACTGAACATTCTAGAAAATAACAATTATTACCTACCACAGAAAAAGGTATTCACTGGAAGTTGGAACGCGCAGTCGCAATGTGCGAAATTAACTGGGGTAAAGTTGAACGCTCCTCTTGCAATTGATTAAAGTACCTACCAGAGGGAGATAGAGCGTGGCAAAGCTAGGCTGCTTGCAAATGGTACAAATCTGAAAGGTAAATTAGTTTCAGAGTGTATTACCGGTAATAATTTATTCGAGGGTTTCTCGTGTATTACAAGTGGCTTTTGTTAGAACGAATTACGTAATCGAATTTGTATGTTCAGTGACCGAAATCCGCGAATTTGATCCAGGGATTAGGGTATTATTACTTTACAAATGACCGTACTTCTTGCCATAGGAACGAAGGCTGTTGCAGCCAGATAGTCCTAGAATGATCACTGCTTACAAGCAAGCGTTATGTAGGGTGTGAAAAGATGGATCCAATGTATGCTTCAGGCAGAAAGAAACCCTAAAAGATAGATACACGATTTTGACTTCACCGCCAAATTAATATATAGCGATAGTTTATTAATTATTGAAAAACTAATGTTACTGGCTTTATTACTGGCGTCCGAGAAATGAATAGACTCATTGTCAAATCTATGCGTTAGAACAGGCTATTTCGCTTGCGTTTATCTGGGACAATTCATGCCGGAGTTTCAACAATTTTGTTGCTTAAGGTGCGTTTACATCTGATCAAAAACTGGCGATTTTGGGGAAAGCAACATGTGGAAAGCAACACTGTTGCCTTTTGTTGAATGAGTCTTTCAACAGAACGTCGACCGTTCTAAAAGATATGGCTTGTTGAAACTTATTGCTTTAGTATCAACAGCTCATTCAATCATTCAACCAAACTTCAACAAAACGTAAATTTTGGTCGTTTTGTGTTTAAAAAGGGGAATTCAGTGGAGTAATGAAAAAGTTATTCAGTTTATTGAGGACTATAGAAATGAAGATGTACTTTTGGAATATAATGCCCTTATAGTTCGGCCGTTCAGAGAATGCGTTCCTGACACCTATCAGTTAATATTGTTTACCAAGTTATTTGACACTCAGTTTGGCACAAAATTATAAAATTAATTGATTATTGATATAATAATGTTGTTTTAATGCTCATCAATTGTTAAAACGGTAAACAACCAGCAATAATATTTTTATCGTAACTGCAACGCCATTACAAAGTTACGTCGTCAGTTCAATCGCGACGTGTCAGGAACGCTTTCTCTGAACGGCCGTAGTTTAGTTAATATAAAGACAATAAAAAGAAAAAAGACGCTTATTTAAAACTAGCCCATCGGTATGAGTATTCAGAAGAGATGGCGAAGAAGAAAATAAAAAATATCGTTTCGTAAAAGCCGCAGCAGCAACAACTTGTTCAGTAACTGTTGCGTGCGACAATCCGTTGCTTCAACATATTGATGAACTAGCGTAAACGCACCTTAAGGTTCAAAGCGTGCTGAGCCATGCCATCTTTACTTAAAGGTAATATTGTGGAAGCTTAACCTCTATGCGAGTATTAAATGGATTAAGGACACTGATGATGATAATTTTCATCTAATACCTTTAAACGAGCAATTCTTATATATATATTATCTGAATCTCGGAAACGGCTCCAACGATTTTCATGAAATTTAGTATGCAGGGGGTTTCGGTTCGGGGGCGATAAATCGATCTAGCTAGGTTTCATTCGTTTTATCCATGTTTTCAGGCAGTGAAAAACCCCTACAATATCATTAGAATACGAAAGTAAATTTCGCCATCATCTATAAAGTTCCAATAGCTCAGTTAGGAAATCGGGCGGCCCCGAAACCAGAAGACCCCGGGTCGAGTCCAGACGATTATTTTTTCCCCTATGAATTTTATTACTAAATTTTCTAAATACATAATTTCCAAAAAACACGATTTACCAAAAAAAAAAAAACGAGCAAAGTTCGGTCACCCACGTACTAAGTTATTATTCGTGCTTTTGAATACTTAATAAAAAACGTGAGGCCATAACTTATATTGATCTTTTAATGAGGAAAATAAGTACGGTATGTAATTTTCATATGACAAGAGAGATGGGGACGTTAATGTTCATTAGAAATGCAAGACAAAGCTAATTCCACGCTAAACTCATTAAATGCTCCGGTTTATTTAGAGGGATTAAATTATTCTACCACACTTGAGGTATTAAGTTAGATAAACAAAGAACGTTGACATACATAGTAGTATGGTAAATGGAACGTTAAATTAAAAATCATAACTGAAGTATAGGTATAGGTATGATGGTGTTGATGATGATGAACATGAGACGTAACGACACGCTCAACATCAAGCGACAGATAATGCAATAAGTATCGTCAATAAAGTTAGGAACACACAGTTAGGTTTTTCTGGCAATTTTTATGGATCTTAAAGTTAATGCATAACAGAGCGTTGCAGTGACCTGCGCTTCCATACAAAACTAAGGCCTACGGCGCCGCAGCGCACTTTGTATCATGCCACGGACATATCGCCAACCCAACATGGGTTGGCGGTAACAACAGCTGGAAAGGATTGCCACGAAACACGCCAGACTGACTGACGCCACGCAGACTGCCAGCGACACCCTTGAGATCATTCGTCAACTTAGTGAACAATAGTTATGAACACAATTCACTAACTAAGGATTCCTTAGTGTAAGACGGCACTAACCTGAAGACATCCATAGAAACAGGCTTAGGTGTTCCTAAAGTCTAGGAATTTTCGTAGAAATTTTTTGTGTACAGTGGAATATAGCTACAGGATAAGAGAACGAAGCAGAATTACGTAAGAAATATTATGAACGTTATTTAACATAAATTGGCTCTATATTTTATTCTGTGAAGTTCCAGACCGTATTTGGCATTGTTACCATAGATTTGCCATGTCGGCACTCGGCAGCTGGCTCATTGATAAGATAAAATATTCCGAAACTTCATCCGACGACGGAAGCTCCTACTTTTTAATAGTTTTTTTTAGTTTTAATGATTAAAGTTTAATTATTACATTGTAGATGAGATCCTTATCATAAGTAGGTATCATAATAGCTCAGGGATAGAGAAAAAAAAATTAACCAAAAAAGCATTTCCTAAAACAAATCATAGCTTTCTTTCGTAAGGTGAAAAATAGCAGTAGAACAATTTCTCTTATAGAGCAAGATCCCAGTGCCGCCAGACCTAAGTTATTTTCTCAGCAATTATTTGTGTACGATAGAGTTCTGTTTGAATGTCCTTTCAGTATATGCGTACCAGCTAGATTGTGCCGACGGCCAATTTCCAGATACCAGGTGCTAAAGGTAGGTAAAAACTAGAATAACTTATCTTAAATTGTCAGGGCTGATTTTCATATATGTTTTAAAGAATATTGTAAAAATTAATAAATTAATACTGCCAGACGCTTACCGCCGGCGGTTACTTTAGCCAGACGCTTTGAAGCTCCCAAAAATATATATAATTTAAGTTAAATTATATTCTCAGTTCTGATTTTTATACATGATACTCAGGGAACTATTGCGATATTATCTGTAAGCTGCCAGACCTATTGGAAGGGTCAAACATCCCCCCAGACACACATTATGCGTCCTCATATGTATGAGCGCTAGAACATGATTCACTTGTTTAAGTGTGTGAGAGATAATATCATCATACTATAATATTATAAATGCGAAAGTGTGTTTGTTGGTTTTTCCTTCAATCACTCTGCAACAGAGCTACGGATCAACGTGATTTTTTGCCTGGGTATAGCTTGCAGGAGATATTGCAATAGTTCTCTCTCTCTAGATCCTAAGCTATACCCAGGCAAAAAATCACGTCGATCCATAGCTCTGTTGCAGAGTGATTGAAGGACAAACATACAAACACACTTTCGCATTTATAATATTATAGTATGATGATATTATCTCTCACACACTTAAACAAGTGAATCATGTTCTAGCGCTCATACATATGGGGACGCATAATGTGTGTCTGGGGGGATGTTTGACCCTTCCAATAGGTCTGGCAGCTTACAGATAATATCGCAATAGTTCCCTGAGTATCATGTATAAAAATCAGAACTGAGAATATAAGTTAACTTAAATTATATATTTTTTTGGGAGCTTCAAAGCGTCTGGCTAAAGTAACCGCCGGCGGTAAGCGTCTGGCAGTATTAATTTATTAATTTTTACAATATTCTTTAAAACATATATGAAAATCAGCTCTGACAATTTAAGATAAGTTATTCTAGTTTTTACCTACCTTTAGCACCTGGTATCTGGAAATTGGCCGTCGGCACAATCTAGCTGGTACGCATATACTGAAAGGACATTCGAACAGTACTCTATCGTACACAAATAATTGCTGAGAAAATAACTTAGGTCTGGCGGCACTGGGATCTTGGACCATTATATGCGTTTTCGTTAGCCAGCCAGTTGGGTTTCTGTTTGTAAACTGTATTATTTACCGACAATTTTATGACTAAGTTCCAACCAACCGACCAAATTCCGTCGTCGGTGGTGTTAGCCGCCATTTTGAATTTAAGAGTGTATTTTTGCTCAAATGTCGGCTGTTTTCTATACTTTTCAATAAAAAGAAAACAAATTTAAGTTGCAAAGGTTAAAAACTCTCCATGTTATTTTTACCGTACGATGGATATTTTGATCTACGAAAAGTTATAGTTTCAGATCATGTGTTAAAAAGTTGAAAATTGAGACTAACGCAACGACTGTTGGTCGCCATTTTGAAATTAGACTTCCAGACTCCATTAATCCTCTAAAGGCTAGAAGCAATAAAACTGCTGTCGATAATATTTTGAATTTTTATCCTTACCACACACACGAACGAAGAAATATCATATCGACGTACGACGACAACTGAAGGTTATGTAAACCATAAAAAATGTATTAAATGGTCGATAAACTTAAAACTGAGATTCTGGGGTCGGTAGTAATTTAACCAGAGTCCAGTATATTTTTTGTGTTATGACAAGGTGAAACATACTGCAATTTCACTTATCGCTATCTGTTTCCCATATCGTGCCTGCACGCAACTGCAAGTTACACAAGAGGCATCATAACAAATACGAGTATAAATGGTGGATAGCCCTGCATCTGGGATTCTGGGACGGGGCCAGTAGCTCGCTAACCAGAGCCCAGGGTATTTTGTGTTATGTATGTCATGTAAATCCAACCGTGAATCAGCCGTTGTTAAATGCACGCGAGAATTGCCGTGCTCGACATAATTCAATTATCAGCTTGACGGCCCGTCGCAAAGATATTGTACGTAGGATATACTCTGTCGGATAAAATGTTAGACCCGTGGGAATAGTCTGAAGCGGACGGAGAAAAATTGTACAAATAGACATAAGATTGAACAATTTCCTTTGTAAGTAAGACATCACTTAAGGGTAGATTTTCCAATATATAGGAGTAGCTTGACACTCTTGAAAACTTCCATTTTATAACTATTCCTTAAGTTAGAAAATCTTACATTACAAGATGGAAAATCTTTATTATTGAAACTCAGTACTATAGATTACACTTTAATGCTGACCCCTATAAACTATTAAAGCCCGTAGGAGCCGAAAAGATAAGGAAAAGGATAACACTATTTTAAGACCTGTCAATTGAAGAATTAGCTAAGAAAATGTACGATAGAACTCTACCGATAGCTGTTTAGATTCTGAACAGTTATCGGTAGAGTTCTATCGTATCGTGCATATTACAGTTAGTAAACTTTAGAATAATGTAGCCTACTGTAATATGCACATACAAACATATAAACATGATTTGATTTATTTGTAATGTGCCGTCGTTTCTTTGAACCTCCCAAAATGAAGAGTAATCTTATAGAAACTGCCCAGGTCCGGCAAGATCTAGTCAAAGCGACACAAACCAGACCGGACTCCTCAACATCCGCTCAAACATCCAGTTCAATGACCAATGCTCCAATGTTAATGTCCAATCTTGCAGAAACAGATAATATTGATACTGAATTTGTTCACGGTTCTGAAACAGTAAACTCGTACATTACTCACATATGCGATCAAAGAAATGAAACGGCAAAGGTTACGGCCAGTAAAATTTTTATTAACATTTTATTTTTCAACGAACCGCGTTCCGATCTAATTCAATTTACTTATACTTTTACGGTGCTAATATTATTGCATAAGGAACACGTAGTTTGGGCATTTAAGATACATTATTTTATTGACTCCGTAGACGGTTTTTTATTAGTACCTACACTAATGGCAACAAAATTTCGCAAAAGAAAAGCATAATATTTTGTAGAACTATTTATGGCCGGGTTATTTTATCAGGGATGTTACCCTTTGCTATACTGCATAGGCGCTTGTTCGTCTTCACTCTTCGCGTTAGTCTTAGGTAAAATCGTAGGTTTTTTGTGATGGCCGTTCTTCCTTTTTTGATGATTCAAAATGTAATACGTTAGTAATATAATAATGAGCTTCTGTCATTGTCACTGTCACGCTTTTCTAGACCATAGGTGTGACGATGTAATCTATGGTCTAGTTTATGGTTGTGTTCACAACATGCTCCCCCCCGGGCTGATGTCACGGTAATATTATGTATACAGTATTCCAACTTCATACAAACGGACGAAGCGCGAGCTATGCCTACGCGCCTCGATCTCGGTAAGCGCTCGGTACGCAGACAGTCGCGACTGTGCCGCAGTGACGAACGGACGGTGTTATGTTTTTTAACAATAACTGAATAAATAACAATAACAATAACTTAACCCAACAACATTAGAATAAGAAAAAATCAAAAATTATCTTAGTTTAATTAAAAAAGGGGGAAAATCGGAGTTTGAAATTTCAAAGTAAGATAACTATACCGAGTGGGGTATCATATGAAAGGTCTTTTCATGTACATTCTAAAACAGGTTTTTATTTATTTCTAAATATAATAGTTTTTGAATAATCGGGCAAAATGTCAAAAAAAATACCGTTCCCCCCCCTTATCTCCGAAGTTTGCCAATCGAAAAATCAGAAATAATTATGGTCAATAGAGGTTTATGTATATTTTAAAGGAAAAATAAAACCAACGCTCTAACTAGCATAGTTTTTTTATATTAACAATAAACCTCCACAAACAAAGTTAACGATTAATAAGCAGATTTATATAATATTATCGTTTTACTTTTACTTCTAGAGTACGGAACCCTCGGTGTGCGAGTCCGACTCGCACTTGGCCGGTTTTTTTTAATTAAATCTACCAATCAAAAAACAACACGCATTTTTATTGAACACTTCCTATTTAATTCACAAAGTATTTTATTTGTTTATATAAAAAAAAGTATATTTACAATCACAAAACTAAATGGAAACACAAAGTAGGCAAATGTAATTAAAATGCTGGAGGCGGGCAGCCCTATCGCATGTTTACGTACCGCGCGGCTGTAGGCATTTATGTCAAAGATACGGCCGAGTTACAATACTGTATACATAATATTACCGTGCTGATGTCGTCCGTGGGGAGCGGGCAGATATTGTTATAGACTCGCTTGATGATGCCTTTTCTGGTCATAAGTTCTGCCACCCTGCCCACTGAGTCGCCACCGTGAAAGATTTTTGTGACACGGCCCATGAGCCATAGAAGAGGTGGCTGAGTTCGGTCCTTAACTAAAACAAGTGACCCGATCTTAAGCTCGCCAGTCGACTGTCTCCACTTTGTCTTTGTCTGCAGCAAAGAGACATATTCCAGCGAATATCTTTGCCAAAAATGTTGACGCAATTTTTCTACACGCTGATATCGTTGAAGTCGATTGATGCCCTTCTCTAATAAATTTGGATGGGCTGCAGACAATAGAGGTCGTCCGACTAGGAAGTGGGACGGAGAAAGGAAGGAAAGGTCAGATGGGTCGTCTGATAAAGGAGTGAGAGGCCGTGAATTTAAAATTGCCTCTATCTGCGCCAAGCAGGTTGCCATTTCCTCGTAATTTAAGTGAGTCAAGTTTAGAACTCTACGCAAATGATGTTTTACCGATTTTACGGCTGCTTCCCAAATGCCGCCAAAGTGGGGACTGTATGCCGGAATGTGTTTGAAATTAATACCTTGTTCGATAAGGTGGGATTGAACTGATTCTAGGCTATTATTAAGGAACGTAGCGAGCTCATTGCATGCACCAATGAAGGTAGTTCCGTTATCGGAAAATATGGTGGCTGGCTTTGCGCGTCTCGAGATAAATCTATTTAGAGCCGCCAGGAACGCTTCTGTTGTGAGGTCCGTTACGAGTTCGAGGTGCACGGCCTTTACCGCGAAGCATATAAATACGCAAATATATGATTTTGTCAATCTGCTCCCTCTACCCTTTCGGTCAAGTATAAGCACCGGCCCAGCGTAGTCGACACCCGTAATAAGAAACGGATATTCTAGTTGCGTTCGTTCACTTGGTAAGTCTCCCATGATAGGCTGAACAGAAGTCGCTTTGAAGCGAAAACAACGAACACAAGAGTGCACCGTTTTCTTTGCTAGATTTCTTCCGTTAATAGGCCAGTAGCTCTGTCTAATGGTGCATAGAAGAAGCTGAGGGCCCGCATGCATAAGAATCTTGTGTTGTAAAACAAATAAAATTTTAGTTAAGTGATGTTTGGCGCAAAGAATAATAGGATGTTTGACGTCGTATGAATAATAAGAATTTTTTAAACGACCACCGACTCTTATAAGATCGTCAGAATCTAAAAATGGTGACAATGATTTAAGCTTGCTATGTGAAGGCAGAGGTTGATTGTTCTTTAAAAGGGAAAGCTCTTCAGGAAACATTTCCTTCTGAGCATGATGTAAAATTATTTTACGAGATGTTTCAATTTCGTTAAGAGTGAGATGATTAGTTTGAGTTTTGTGTCTACACTTGTGTATGAATTTTGTCACGTACGCTAAAATTCGGATCACTTTATTAAAGTTGCTATGTTTATGTATTAGTTGAAGAATTCTGTTATTACTAAGGTCTTCTTCTGCTCTATGGGTTGTAAGGGTGCAAAAGTCTGAGCCTTTGTGTGTCTCTGGAAATTTAATGTCCGGTTCATGCAAAAACTCAGGCCCCGACCACCACAGAACAGCTGTGCTGATGGAATCAGCCTTCACCCCGCGAGAGACAAGATCTGCAGGATTGGACTTTGAAGGAACATATCTCCATAAATGCCCTTTAGTAATTTCTTGTATCTCTCCAACTCTATTTCTGATGAACTGAACTGTTTGCGAAGAAGAGCTGGATAACCACGCTAATACTATAGTTGAATCTGACCAAAAATAGTGTTGATGAATATTGACGGTAAGAGCCATAGTTGCCTTTTTCCAAAGTCTCGTGGCCAGCAACGCAGCGGATAGCTCCAAACGCGGTATGGTAGTTTTAGGCTTAATAGGTGCGACTTTATTTTTAGAAGCCAAAAGTCTTACATTAACTGACCCGTTAGCATCTATAGTTCTCACATAGATACAACCGCCGTAAGCACGCTCTGATGCATCTGAAAACACGTGCAATTCAATACAGGACCACGAGGGGATTGATTAAGTTTTAGTGATTACGATTTTATTTTAGCTATAAGTTGAATGTGCCTGCCTATTTTTTTAAGAAATGCTTTTTTAATTTTAGTCCCAATTGTACTGAATCCTGTGGAGGAGAAACGTCCAGATTTCGTTTTATTCACTGTACAATTTGCTCCATGCTATTGGTCTTTTTAAAATTTGATACGAGAAGATTTGCGATTTGTATCCAATATTCTTACATGAAAATAAATAAGTACTATAAACAATAAAAAAAAAAAAAAATGGCAACCTGCTTGGCGCAGATAGAGGCAATTTTAAATTCACGGCCTCTCACTCCTTTATCAGACGACCCATCTGACCTTTCCTTCCTTTCTCCGTCCCACTTCCTAGTCGGACGACCTCTATTGTCTGCAGCCCATCCAAATTTATTAGAGAAGGGCATCAATCGACTTCAACGATATCAGCGTGTAGAAAAATTGCGTCAACATTTTTGGCAAAGATATTCGCTGGAATATGTCTCTTTGCTGCAGACAAAGACAAAGTGGAGACAGTCGACTGGCGAGCTTAAGATCGGGTCACTTGTTTTAGTTAAGGACCGAACTCAGCCACCTCTTCTATGGCTCATGGGCCGTGTCACAAAAATCTTTCACGGTGGCGACTCAGTGGGCAGGGTGGCAGAACTTATGACCAGAAAAGGCATCATCAAGCGAGTCTATAACAACATCTGCCCGCTCCCCACGGACGACATCAGCCCGGGGGGGAGCATGTTGTGAACACAACCATAAACTAGACCATAGATTACATCGTCACACCTATGGTCTAGAAAAGCGTGACAGTGACAATGACAGAAGCTCATTATTATATTACTAACGTATTACATTTTGAATCATCAAAAAAGGAAGAACGGCCATCACAAAAAACCTACGATTTTACCTAAGACTAACGCGAAGAGTGAAGACGAACAAGCGCCTATGCAGTATAGCAAAGGGTAACAAGTGATCCGGCTCGAAGGACCCTTTGCTATACTGCATAGGCGCTTGTTCGTCTTCACTCTTCGCGTTAGTCTTAGGTAAAATCGTAGGTTTTTTGTGATGGCCGTTCTTCCTTTTTTGATGATTCAAAATGTAATACGTTAGTAATATAATAATGAGCTTCTGTCATTGTCACTGTCACGCTTTTCTAGACCATAGGTGTGACGATGTAATCTATGGTCTAGTTTATGGTTGTGTTCACAACAGGGATGCGAGGACGAAAACTAGGAAGCTTTCGTAAATCCTGGGTCCCAAGAAACTCCCAAGAAATCACATTATAAGGTTAAGGGAATACAAACTAGCTATCACACTGATATAACTTCGTGAAGATACTATCAGAAACACGTTCTAACTGTGCTACTTGATAGAAAAAGCAAAATTTTCAGCAAAATTTAGCATACAATATCGAGTGTGAATTTTATGTATGGAAAAGTTTATTTTCGCGAATTAAGGGTTGAAATTGTTTCTAACGAAAAGTTCAGTGACACAATTTCTGCCTCGCCTTAAATAGGTTTCGCAAATTGACAAAACGCAGAGATCAAACTCCTAATTAGCGGGATTGCGATCCATTTCATTCTGAGAACAATGTTATTCAAAACTTAGATTAGGCGATTTGTGTTACCCCCTGCCATGGAATAAAGGCTCTTCAAAGTAAAGGCTATACTTGTTATCTAACTTGCAGAAACAATTATAACTCCGTAAGACTCTTGAGATTTTACTTGGCAAGTTTGTAAGACGAAACATAACTAGTGGTTCGCCCCGAACTGAGACCTCGCGGTAACGGTTTCCCATAATTACTTATTCATTCAATAGATACATGACGATCAAAATTGACATTATTATTATGCCCGTTTTCACCAACCATACCTAAATCATCCCCTTTGTAGAAGTCTCTTTACGTAGGTAGCCCCTAAATACAATCCTAACATCCCATATGTCATTTTCACCTTTAGTTGTCCCGTAGAGGTTTGTAATAACAAAGTTGACAGAAAGTGTCAACTAACTTAACATATGTAGCCCGTAAAGGTTAGGGAACTGTTATAGTGAAATCCTCAAGGCCTCAATCAAACTTAGGTATAGTTTTTTGGAGCATTCAAATTAAATTACTTGTACACAGCGTCAACTATCGACACGATCAGAAAACATGTAAAAACAAACTGCAACGTGAAGTTTTATTGATGTTTCCTAAATGACTAAATAATAATTTTAATTGAATATATTATGTTACATATAAGCTGCATTTGCTATATGAGATGAGAGCGCCATCTATTGACATCATTGTGAAGTTCTGTTGTTGCTGCTCATTAAAAGTTAAATAATTTAGTTTCCTAATTACATTTATCTAATTTTAGTATTTGTTGTTCAAGTACATGATATTACGCTAAAATTATAAAACTTTCAAGCCCCAGCTCTCAATGGTTATTCCGTTGTGAGGTCAAATATAATCTCCACTTTGAAAGCCCCCCATTTCGTCAATTTTAGGAAAAAAATTTAAAAAAAAATACTTTTGTACTCTGTTCCAAATTATCTTTAAAATGACGTACTGTAACCCTATGAAAAGCAAAAATTTTTTTTTTTCTTCGCTTTCGCTTCTATGAGAGCCCCCTGAAATAAAGATTTTTATAACTTTTTAAGCCATTTTCGGCTGGAGGCCATCGGTTTACATATTATATCTAAAATTGAAGTAATTACGTTCAGTAATTCAGAAGTTATAAGGCTCTGACAGACGGACGGACGGACGGACGGACAAGTGCAAATTCACTCAAGTAGACTCAAAGACCTTCGCTTCGCTCGGTCGACAAAAGCTCAATGTCTCACAGTAAATACTCGTATATAAACGTATTAAATGAAGCAACCAACAGTCGCAAATGATGTCTCAAGCATCGTGACGCTATTTGCTCAATGAATTTCATTTAATCAATTTAATCAAAATAATCTAACTAACAAATTGTAAAAACTATTGCGTCTAAACTAAGTAGTTGTAAATCCCTTAAAGTCCTAGTTCAGAAATGATCTTTCTTGCGAATTTTGCGTCTTCTAGGTGTATTTTACTGTAGGTACATTTTTTTACAAAAATCATGCCAAGCATCAAGCATCCGTCATCAATATAATTAAGGAGTAGCTGTGGGCACTGAATTAACGAGTGGATTTTATATAGAAACGAACTAACTTTTACCTATTTCTTGTAAAAAAGGTTAAAACGGGTTTGAAAAACATACTCAATGCATGCCAATGGTTTCAAAAAATTTACAAAATTGACGAACAAAGTGGTTTCAAACTGTTTATTGAAGAACTTTTGAAAGACCAGTTACATATCTAGAAAAAACGTTAATTAGCCACCTTACCTTACCTTACCAACCATAGGCTGGAGTATAATGTAATGGTCTCATAAGTAAACTTGTTCACACTTCTGATTTAGGCCTACGCTAGTTTGATGCAGGCGGTTACTAACATGACCGTAAGAATAATCTAGAAACAAGTACTATGTTCAAAGATGGATTGATGTATATAATCCCAACTAAAATTTTATGCATCACCGAAGTGTTCCGACAAGATACTTGGCATCGAACTTTTTGGCAGCGTGGATATGTAACTAAATGTTTTAACAAACTAAGTGCAACTCGACGAGGATCGAGATTTACTTGCCTTTTAGTTACAAGTTAAGAGTCGGTGTGTGCAATTGCACACTTCAAGTATTAATTGTAAGTAAGTACATGTGAGTCATTACGGTATTATACTGGGTACAAACAAATAAACTACAAACTAAATAAAAAATACGTGTGGCACTCGGGGACTGCCGCGGTAAAGCTATTGCATAGCAATTTCTAGTCGCACGCACACAAACACCGTGCCGAACTCTGCCGAACTGAAACGACGTTAGACGATGCACGGCTTGTGTTAGGTTTATTTTCGTTACGGAATTTCTTGATTCGGTCGCCGCGCTCAAAGCCCGCGATAAAAGCTATGCAATAGCTTAAAAAAGAAAAGGACTATGAATAAAGCAGAATAGTTATGAAGCCA
The DNA here is from genome assembly GCA_029955525.1 of Oeneis ivallda. NCBI lineage: Eukaryota > Metazoa > Arthropoda > Insecta > Lepidoptera > Nymphalidae > Oeneis > Oeneis ivallda. Next base: position 15,533,100 of record JARPMR010000024.1, on the reverse strand, counting down.
GTGATACTCTGTATATCTTCATGTATACGGATTAAAAGTTTATTGTACAAATTGCGCGTAGGTTTGCGCATAATCATGAATGAAGTTTGTGAATTGTGCCGACATTATCAGATAATACTCGTATGGACCAGCTCTGCGCAGATTCTGAATTGTTGAAAATCACACAAGGTTAAAAAGTACAATACTCCAGTATTTTTTACGTTTAACTCTATCAATGTAGCGATACTTGTATTATAACCGTTTTAATAACTTTTACTTGTACTATGAATGTGGAATATATAAAAAAAGTGTGTGTGTCAGCTCCGACGCACGACTGGAGTTTACCCCTTAAAACGTCGTAATGCATTCGCGGCGCTCGGACCCGATCGGTACGCGCTCGGCTTCCCGAAGCGAAAGCTCTTTCGCATTCGACAACTCAAGCGAAAACCAACCTTATTTACTCAACGTTAGGGTAGAAATTTGCATCGTTGTGAAAAACGTAACGCGGGCATTCGACAACTCAAGCGAAAACCAACCTTATTTACTCAACGTTAGGGTAGAAATTTGCATCGTTGTGAAAAACGTAACGAGGTCATTCATAAGTAGATTTTACTCCTCGAATTTTTCTCATACCGGGCGCCTAAAATCGATTCTTAAGGAGTAAACTCCAATAAACTCCAAAAAAATATAGGATAATAAAACCGTTACAGTATATTTCGGGAAGATGTTGGTAGAGGGATCACGATATAAATTAAAATTCTAGCTTATCCATTTGAAGGCTGGGCTAAAATTTTCAAGATCGTAGGCCTAAATCCCAACGGTCGTATAGTGCAAGATTGTCGCACCTACGCGTAGTTGACATGTATAATATTCTTTAGAAAAACAAGTGCCGAGATTTGTTTGGAGGACATACCCTATTGACTATTGACTAAGACGTCGATTCTATTTCATAATCAGCTGCAGTTAGTTAATACTGGATTTCATTTCAATCTCTGGAACATTTCATAAAATTTATCGAGTACAAGTGAGACGTGAGTCAGAGGAAAGGAACAGTTATGTCTCGTCGTCTGTCACCAAATAACCCCAGCGCTAACTGCAGACTGCCAAAATGAATTAACCTTGATTACAATTAATTCACGTCAGCTTGGGATTTGCTTACTTACGTTTATAGTAGTAACATACTTTTTATGAGTAAGTCTTTAGCACTTATGAGAAAGATAGGTTAGCCGGTAGAAGCGGATTAATGTAATTAAACAAACGTCTAATTTATAAAAAATAATAGAAAAACACTAAAAGTTTTAATTGATGCATAGTAGTATCAGATTTAGGAAAGCTTGAAAGATCAGCTTTTCCACATTAAATAACAAAGTTAAATTGGAAGATATACCTAATACATCTATGTATTAACTTCCCCATTATTGTACTGTGCAATAAATAATTTAATTAAAACAAAACAAACAGCTTTAAGCGCCTCCCTTAAGTCTGAACAAAAAGAATTAAAGAATTGATTTGAAATCTCACAATGTGTCCGATGTCTGCTTTTGGAATTCAAGTCTAACCCAGGATGCAAAATACATACGTTGTAAACTGAGTTTCGATAGGATATAGCAAATCATACTAATATTATAAGGCTGGAATCACATCTACCTATGCGCATTGATTCGCATCTTGTCCATAGAACACTGTTTTTCATAGTCGTGTACGCATCGAAAAGCCGAATTGATACGTACACGACTTCATGAAAAATGACAGTTTTGTATGGACAAAATGCGAATCGATGCGCACAGATGTGATTCCACCCTAAATGCGAAAGTGTGTTTATTTGTTGGTTTGTCCTTCAATCACACCGCACCAAAGCTACGGATCGACGTGATTTGCATGGGTATAGTTGAGGACCTGGAGAGTGACATAGGCTACTTTTTATCCCGGAAAATCAAAGAGATCCCGAGGGATTTAAAAACTAAATCCACGCGGACAAAGCCGCAGGCTTCAGCTAGTATTATGATAAAACAGAGTGACGCCCTGTGACGCCCATTTCAAACACCAATATTGTGACAGCTCTGACGACACACAGCAATTTGTGAGCGGGTTAACAAGCGCATCAAAAAGCAGAGGAAGCAATAACGCTCGCGTTGAATGCATTACACATCAAAGGAGATTCAGATTGAATACATTATACTTGCGCAATGCAGTAACAACTAGACAAAACTACGTGCATGAATCCAAAGTGCAAAGGGTCAAAGGACATTTATGTTAATAATTTGCATCCTTATAAGGACAGTCTGTTTCGCTAAATGGTACTTGTAAAATCGAGTTAGAATGAGTTTTCTTCGCATTCTCTACCGGAATTTTTTAATTGGCGTAAATCCTGAACTTTTACATTGTGAGCGGAAATTTTTGATTTAATAAGTGGCGGCTAATGAGTTCAAAAACTCGGCTGGAGTAACTTTTATTTGTTTTCAGTACTACCCGATAAAATTATGCTTACTAATGTAAAAAATACTAAGTAATAAATTAATTTCAGTGGGAGTTTTTTTCCATTCCTTTTCCTTTCATACTAATTGACATATTCACGCATAGTTAACGAAGCTTAAAAAATAAACTAGGGACCTCTGAACATTATAAACACAAAAAATGTTTCAGAATTGTTCTGAAATATTTAATCTGAATTTCTCTTATTCATGCCTCATACAAAATAGTCTACTTACTTAGGACCAACAGATTTTTTACAGAAAATATATGGCATAAATTAAAACATATATTATAATTATAATATATGTTTTATCATATTATAATTGTTTAAAATAAAGTAGATATAAATTATGATAGCGTGGGCTCTAACAAAAATTAAATAAACCGAGGGAACATGCTGATTTGTAGGAAAAGATAAACTAGCAGACTTTCAAATATAATATTAAATTGATCCAGCTAACATTTTATTTGTGGCCTTGAACAAAAATAGTATTCAGCACACGCAAAGTAACTAGTAGTTTATAGTTTTGAATATAACTATTTCTAAGAACAACGTGAAAGTACACGTATTAAACTATACACTTCCACACTTACATTATGGAATAACGTGAACAGGAAGACCTCCTAACGTATTTTTGCAGTTTCGTGTAGGCACGAAAATAGGTTTTCGGCGTGTATATAATAAGAAGACTAGGAATCACTCGGCCGTCGATGGAGAGAGCTAAGGAGATAGCTCAGAGTATCGCATCATCAAGGAGACCCGTGAAAATAACAAAGCTCATCGAGTCGCGAAGCTGAAGTGAGATATAGATCAAAGATAGACGGGATCCCAAAGTGCTCGAATTGCGAACGAACACCGGAACTCCGGGAAAAACAGCATTGAGAGAACAAAGCGAGTTGCTGCGGGCTGTTGGATACAAACGATATAAAATCCGTTGCTGTTCTGTTCTTTTCAAAGAAGTGGACGTCTTTCGGTTGAGACGATAGACGAAGACAACGACGACAGATAGACGGGTAGGACAGGTATGAGGGGTAAATTATCCGGAAAATAGTCTGGAATTCATTGTTGGAACGAAGTTCCTTATCGCGCGTTGCGAAAGGGGGCTAGACGGAAATTAAGACCAAAAGTTGGACCGACACTTTCGACACTTTTTGATGGCCTAAAAAATATCTTATATAATAATTTCAACAAGTTGTACATCGCTCCCGTGGCTCAATTGGCCCGCGCGCGGTCGCCAACCGAAAGACTGATGGTTCGAGCCCACCCGGGGGCGCGCAATCCTATTTTCATTTTTTATTTTATAAAATTATTTTTTAATTTTAATATTTTATAAAATCGATATTTAGGCTTCCCTGGGGTCACTTTGATTTTTATCGATAAAAAATCATGATAAAAAATGTATACCCGAATAATTATTGGAACGTAGTTCCTTATCGCGCGGTGCGGAAGGGGGCTAGACGGAAAAATTAAGGAACCGACACTCGACACTTTTTTGAAACCGACACTTTTCTGTTGAATGTTAATTTTGCATTGTGTTCGGTATTTTCGCGATACAATATTGGGTCTCTGTAGCCTTGTGGCTTCGGCAGTCGCTTAACAGTTAAAAGTCGATGGTTCGAATCCCAGCTCGACAGACTGAATTTTCTATTTTCAATTTTATTTTAAATAATTTCTCCGGGTCTCCGTAGCCTTGTGGCTTCGGCAGTCGCTTAACAGTTAAAAGCCGATGGTTCGAATCCCAGCTCGACAAACTGAATTTTCTATTTTCAATTTTATTTTAAATAATTTCTACATGTGGAATTTATCCCTAATTTTTTATTGTATAAATTGGATAAAATGTTATTGTACTACTAACGCCATCTGTTAAAAAAACCAGAGTAACTCTTTGGTTTTGTAACATTGCTGCAATAGAAATAAACTAAATATAATTCATCGTAGTTAATCAATTTAATACTAGATGACACCACTAGTTTATTACAATTCCTTCACTAATTAATCGAAAGGAACTTCGTTCCATCCCGGTGTCCCTTGACACCTCTCAAGTTTTTTTTTCTTTATACCTCGAATAGAACTTGAAATTAATATTTTTATAATAATAACTTCGTTCCTATCTGGTGTCCCACGACACCACACGACTTTTTACTATATCAAAAAGGACTCAAAGATCCATGAATTAGACTTTTAAAGAATTGTCTAGAAATTCTAGATTGTTGAACTTGAAAAGCGTACTTACGCTTGAAAAGTCGAAGTCGCTCAAATGTAAGTGGTGCTGCTAACGTAAAATGCTCTAAACTGGAAGAGATAAGGGCAGTGCGGTAGAAGACTTAAACAAGCTTTCCCCTTAAATGTGAAATTCAAGTCAGACTATATCCCGGGTTCAAGAGGAGCGATTTTCATAAAATTTATAGTCTTGACTATAATTCAGTCTTTGAATAAAAATAATCTTATTTAAGTTTTTCTTTCCAAGTGTTGAAATTTCATCTAAATTAACACAAAAAATATCAGATTAAGCGGTGGTAGCCCGGCCACCTGGATGCCTAACTTCTGGCTCTTGTTCGGAGGTCAGAGGTTCGATCTCGGTCACGTATCTATAACTTTTCGGAGTTGTGCGTTTTAAGCAGTCTAATACGTTTACGGTGAAGGAAAACATCGTGAGAAAACCTGCAAGCCTGAGACTTCTCTATAATATTCTCAAAAGTTGTGAAGTCCGCCAATACGCTCTTCTCAAAGCCAGAGTGACATTCTATGCCCTATAAGCATTTCTATTCGAAAGGGGACTAACAGTATCAGTAACAGTATGGTAAATGATCATGTAAAGTATAAGATATAATCGTAATAGAGAGTCTATATATATAAAAGAAAGTGGTGTTAGTTACACTATTTATAACTCAAGAACGGATGAACCGATTTGGCTCAAATTTGGTGGAGAGGTAGCTTAGAACCAGGAGACGGACATAGGATACTTTTTATCCCGTTCGACCGCGTTTCCGTCAAGTCAATATAAAACCTGGTATAACAAAAATGCATCTGACATGGAATAAAAAAACGAAAATGACAGTGGAAGAACAAAACGTAAATGACAGCTAAACGTAATTTTGTATTTGGTTAATTATGGTAAAAACAATTATAAAAATTATAGTTTAACGTAATTGATAATATCATCAGTAATATGTTTTCTCTTTGAATCATCATTAACAATGCCGCGAGCAAGACGATCAAATGTTTCCTGCTACAAAGCTACGGATTGACGTGATTTATTGGATAGGTATAGTTTAGAACCTGGAGGGTGACAAAGATTTCCCGCGGGATGTTATGAACTAAATCCACGCAGACGAAGTCGCGGGCATCAGCTAGTTAGATATAAAAAGATAGAGCTATTTTCGTTTCTTCACCTTATCTCTACCCGTGGGCACACCAAGAAAAATTTTAAGAAAGAATAATCAAAGACATAATATTATATGTATAATACGAAAAAAGTCCATGATGATTGAATACATTATTGAACATCCCATTTCCTTTGCATGTCGAATATGTAAAGGTAAATATGAAAATAAAATGGCTTCCATATTCCTTTTATTTAATTTGGTTGATGAACGATGGTGTTCAACCTTTTTAACCTTATTACCTTTCATTATATATAAAAGGTTTTTCTGTTCATCAGTTAGAGTTTCAGGTCTTGATCATTTTTTACCCAAACACCACTCTTCCATCTTTTATACTCTCCACCATCTTGCATCCGCCATTTTGAATTTTTTTTAGCTCACTGCCAATTGGATGAGGTTTCGAGTGACTTTTGTTCGAGCACACCTAACCTATCTCCATTACCCTGGCCGTGGCCTCCTCACCCACCTTCCAAACCCTCGATCATCATATCTCATCATTTGTCAGAATGAGAATTCTTCTATAAAAAAAAATTTTGGAAAGGAACCGTATCACAGTCTTGCATAGTTCTCAGCTTCTAGTCTCTTCAATATTCGCCATAATTATATTTTGTATGAAGAAAAAAATTCCGCCATCTTGGATTTTTTTTCTATTCATCAAATAGACCTTTGGGTCCTGATCATCTTTTGCCAAGAAACCACTCTTCCATCTTTTATACTCCCCGAGATAGACACCGACGAAATTTGTATGGCGGCCATCTTTTTTCCGCCATTTTGAATTTTTTTTCAGTTCACTGCGAATTGGATGAGGTTTTGAGTTACATTTGTTCGAGCACCCCCCACCTATCTTCGATACCCTGGCCGTGCTCTTCACCCGTCTCCGAAATCCTCAATCATCAGCTCTCTCCATATTTTTCCTCCGAATGAATTTTTTTCCTCTATACGAAACCATCGGTGAAAAAAAATTTTCATACAAAATTTTACAGGAGAGGTGATCAATTAATGTACTTAATTAACTGGTCTAGTATTCAATGTTGATTAAAACTCAAAACTATTTCATGTAGGCCAACATAATATGGCTCTTAAAACAGGTCTTATAACTCTATCACCAGTTCGGAAAGCAGATTCTGCTGAGAATCATCTACGAATAGATTACGTTAGAACATCATTATAATGCATAATAAAAAGTAGTGATAGCCTAGTGTTTAGGAGTGCGGTCTCCTATTCAGGAGGCCACTGGTTCGATTCCGGGCACGCACCTCTAACATTCCGGAGCTATGTGCTTTTAAGCAATTAAATATCACATGCTTCAACGGTGAAGGAAAACATCGTGAGCAAATCTGCACGTCTGAGAGTTCTCCATTATGTTCTCAAAGGTGTGTGAAGTCTAACAATTCGCATTGGACCAGTTTGGTGGACTTAGGCCTATAACCCTTGTCTGGGAGGAGACCTGCGCTCAGTAGTGAGACGTTAAGTGTTGCTCATGATGATGATGATCATTATAATGCGTGCATTATAATGATCATCATCATCATCATACGGTAACGGTAATATCACATGGTAAGTGTTTGTTTGAACTGCGATCTCAATGACAGCATTTTTTTTCTGTGAACGAAGATAACAGCTATTTCGATAAAGATTGTAAATAAATGGAAGCGTCCACCCAGAAAGGTTTCTTAACATAATAATTATTATTAAATTTCCGTTTTTATGTGCCTTCATTATTTATAAATTTCAATCTTAATTTTTGAAGTGAAAACTTCTTTAGGCGCGTTGAACACTTTTTTGGGTGAGCAAAAAACATGGATTTCGCGTCATCGTCACCTGGAGATTTCAGTAAGCGTTCAACATTTTAGAAGTTCCCAAGTAACCTTGTACAGCGCAGCGGGCAAACAGCCGCCTTTCTTACCGTTTAATGTATGATGTTGCAGGTTCAAATCTCACTCACGAAATCGTGACAGTGCGCTTTTCTTGTTTGTTTTTAATTATTAGCAAATCTAGTTTCACTTCTATCGGCAGTCTTTGCACTTCTATGACTGCCATTTTTTTTTATTTGAATCTGAAACTCTGTATTGACACATTCTTCGGTTGTTAAAAGTTGATGGAAATCCGCGCTTTCATTTTAGGTTCGAAACAATGAAACTCATCATGTAACTCACTTGAATATCAATAAAATGTATTGTAAGTAGCAAAATAATGCCTACCGCATAATAATCAAATAGAGAAGACTTTGGACGAATACAAAATGAAGTGGAACGAAGAAGGTTCTCCTAAAAGTAGGTTACAGCAACTTTATACTGGTAGTGCCGTGAGGGGCGCGTCGCGACGCTCTTACGTAACATCAAACAGTCCTGTCTAATCAATACGGCTGCTCCTCAAGTACTTAGTGCTAATGTACGGGGAAAAAGCTCAATTTTCCTTTAGCTGGGAAAAAAGTTCGGCGATGAAGATACGAATGATCGCAAAGGATACGCATTGTATTTGTTAGATGGAAGATGCTTTTACGCCCTTTTCCGTCTTGTAATTTTCGGTAAGGTAGTTTTTGGATAGTTTCTCCTAGACCGAGAGTGTGCTGTGTGTCTAATGAATACAAGCTGCGCTGTTCAAGAAACTTCTTAATGCGTAATGCACGGGAAAAATCAAACTTTTCCCTTAGCTGTGTATTACAAGCTCTATCTGAAGCGATTGGATAGGGATCGTGTTGACATTAATTTTATTAAAAGTTAGATCACAACACTTCCACGCCCTGTTACTTCTTATCAATTTCCTTTTATTGGATGGCTTTTTCAGAAATTTATTTAATCAATACAAGCAGTTGTTCTATTATACATAGTGACCTAAACAAGAGAAAAGCTTCATTTTGAGCATTTTTCTGGAAGGCTTTTATAATTTAGTATTTACACAGTACATCATATTTATGAAATTATCATGACCATTTATTCTAAACATACGTGACACTTTTTGGCATAAATCATCATGAGTTTCTTTTAGATTGGTGATTTTTTTGCCCAAATTATCATGGCAATCTTCAGCGTAAAGCAAGAATTTTATTTTGATGGCCACGAACGGCTTAAATATAATTTATGAGGTAACAAAAACAATATTCGTATCTACCTTTGAGTAATAAAGTATCTACCTACGAGTGGGTGCGTGGTATAAAGGATAATGTTTAATGTAAAGGATACGGGTAGTATTAACACTTAGATGAAAGCGTTTCCACACCCTATTCCGTATTAAGAACTTCGCTTTCGCTAAGATCCGTTTTCTAGATAGCTTTGAGGCTTACGAATTTTTGTTAAGACTTAAGTCGTCCAAAACCGGAACTTTCCTAAATGGACGCTAAAAACCATTGTTACGTTATAGACGAGGTCCAACCCATAAAAATAAGAGGCAATTTAAGTTAATTTTGGCAATGCACTTGGCCGGGAAGCCGACTTTTATAATGTAGATATGTTTTATTGAGAGATCAAAAGGATTTATCATTTAAGTCAACTGCTAAAGAGAAAAAATAATCTATAAAGCTTTAATAATAAGTTAGGCATTTTTACTTAACTAACTTAAAAGGTCGCGTTGCAGTAAAATTCTGGTAGATAAACGTAAGCGACACGCTTTGCCCAGCGTCTATAGTCGTGTAAATGTTACCCCTACCATCTATTGTTTACTGCAAAATAGAATACAAAAAGGATTTACGCGTATAATATCCCGAGGGAAAAATATAATGTATCCTAGAGGATCGAAAATATCGCACATTTTTCCTCGCTAGAAAACGGGAGGCAATCTCCAACACGCAATACATATTTACGTAAGTAGGTACAGGTATCTATGTCAACTGTCAACGATAGCGAAGAACCCAAAATCGTTATATACCAAGAGACCAAGGGAAATTTTGAGGAGGTGCTTGATAAACGCTGCACCACAAATCTTCCCTGCACCCCTTGCTCGATTCGTGAATTATGAAATAAATAAATATAATTTTTCCTTAATTTTCTATGATGACTTCTAAAGTTTCTGGTGAAAGCCAAGGCGTGCTCAGTGTTTTTTTTTGTTTTGAAAACGGGCCCGGAAAAATTACTAAAAGGTGGTTCGAAATACTTAGCAAATAGGTTAGCTTTAATTCCAAAAAAAACCAATCAGAGTAGAAGAACCTTACAGAAAACTTCAGCTTTAATTAAGTAATTCAAGCACTACTCAATATTTCTCACTACCTCTCTGGCTATTACCTATGTCGTTCAATTTTCGTTTCAAGGACCTATAAGCCAGCCTATCATTTACACGCGATTTCCTTCCCCTGTGACCTTTAGTCTGTCGGCGACTGATAATAACCAAGTAATTCAAGCACCTACCTACTGGAAAAATTTTACTTTTTCTGTGCAAAATCGTCGTCTTCGTCAACTGATAGACGGCCACTGATTTCAAAAACCCCAATGTACGCCATTGACAAACGAACTGGTTTCAAAAATTTACGCAACATTTGCTGTTGAGAAATGAAACTGGTTTCAGTAAAATAAAATCTGTTGAGAAAAGGCGCTTTTGAAACTGTTTTTTATCTAATAAAAAGCACATTACGGACAACAGAAACCGTCATTGACCTATTAAACAGTAAATACAACAGTAAATAGGTACTAGGTACATGTCCGTTGCTCCTATTCAAGAAGCGTTAAGCAAATTAGATTACTAATGAACTGTATAATAAAAAGCGTTTTATTCGACAATGCCGCACCTAGCATCATTCGAAGTAATCTGGATAGTAAACTGACCTTCCACGTCTAATTGTTTCCGTTTGCTTATAACTTTATATACCTACACCAAGATAAAAATATACTGTATTTCACACGTACCTTTATCTTAAAAATGTTCAGATAGTAGAACAAGATATTTCTACAGGCATCAGTAACTGGTTAATGACCCAGGATAGCATAAGTTGTCCACTTGGCTCAACCGGTGAGTTGGTGAACGTGTTAATATTCACGTGTGGGCAAGGTTGCTCGCGCTGAAGCTTCTGGACTTTAGTGGGTTTTACTAGAAACATCTAAAGATCTTGGTGTAATTAGAAAACAGCGTTTAAATATTGACCGGCACTCCTCCAACGCATTGGAAAAATATTGTGTACTTAGAAAATGGTAGGCGATTATGTGCATAACTACTCTGTTAAAGCATTATTGACCCGAGCTTCTGCAAACATGCCTTAAGTGAGCTAAATGCTGGTAGAAACAGCTATTCAATTTCATACGAGTACAGGTACCTTTATAAGACTATCATCACCAGTGCACAAGCCTCGTTAAATGTCAAGAAGCAATACCTTACAAAAAAAAAAGTTTTCCAATAGTCGGGGCCACGACATCATAAAATATAAGCTGTCTTGGTACTGGCGCCAGTGCATCTAAATGGTGAACATGCAACTGCTCGGATCGATTGCGACCCCTTTACCGACCAATGCACCTAGCTGGCCCGGGAAAACCGTACCGACTGAATTGCGTATTACATAAGCTTTTGTATTACAGTTTTGTGCTTATACAATACTTTTTAGCAGACAGTGAATTTCTATACTCTAGTGGCTTCTGTTTATTTATAGTAGGAAATTGCTTGATGGATGAGCACTCGGCAATGTTTGACGTGTTTTTTACCCGATTTCAAAAAAAGGAGTACGTTCTCAATTCGTCGGAATCTGTTTTTATGTATGTTCCCCGATTACTCAAAGATGCCTCAAAATTCTTCTTTTGTTTGAAAGGGTATACCTCCCAGGTGCTCCCACAGTCATCAGATCAGGGTCTGATGATGGGGTCCTGGAGAAATCGAGGGGATTCTAAAAATTTTATAAGCACGCTGAAGCGATTTCAGTGTTTTATACTTTGTAGTGGCGTTTGAACTCGGCTTTTTACATGGACTTATTATATTTACTAAAAGGTATTTTAAAAAGAATGTTTATAATAGGTCTTTACCTATGAAATTGCCGTTTTGTATGCAATAAGTGAAAGTACTTATTTTTTCAAACTTTTTTATTTCTGTTATTCGAAGTAATCACCCATGCAATCGACGCATCTTTGCCAACGCATTGGCAGTTTATTGATGCCCTTCTTGTAAAAATCAGCTGGACGGGAGGCAACAAACTCTTCAAAGGCATTTTGTTCTGCCTCTCGAGAATTGAATTTTTTACCAACTAAAAAGTTGTCTAAATTTTGGAAAAGTAATAGTCGTTAGGTGCAAGGTCTGGTGAGTATGGCGGATGAGGGAGAGCTTCCAACCCCAGCTTTTGCAGCTTGGAGACTGTCTGTTGCGCAGTATGGGGTCGCGCGTTGTCGTGAAGGAGCAGTGGGGACGACCGATTGACCAAAGCTGGTTGCAGATGTGCAAGCTTCTCCATCATTCTCTCCAGTTATTCACAGTACACATCTGCATTAATGCTCATGCCGTTTTGTAAAAAGCTGTGGTGAATCACACCCGCACTAGACCACCAAACAGTGACCATCACCTTTTTAGGGGTCATTTTTGGTTTAGGGCATTGATTTGGTGCTCAACCAGGGTCTAACCAACTTGCTGAGCGCTTTTGATTGTCGAACAGAATCCATTTTTCGTCGCACGTAACAATTCGTTTCAAAATTCCTTCATTTCTTTGCCTGTTGAGCAGCGCAAGGCAGGTCTCGACGCGTACGTTGCGCTGGCGATCGTTAAGGTCGTGGGGCATCCATCTATCAAGCTTTTTTACCTTGCCAATTTGTCGCAAATGGATCAATATTGTTTTGATGCTTACATCAAAAGCTGCTGCTAGCTCAGCTCTAGATTGAGTTTCGTCAGCTTCCACAATCGCCTTTAATTCATTATTGTTAACCAAAGTCTCCGGACGACCACGAGCTTCATTTTTCAAGTCAAAATTTCCAGAACGGAACCGGGAAAACCAATAACGGGTTGTGCGATCGTTTGTACAGTTCTCTCCGTAAACGTTTTTGATGTTACGGGCCGTTTGTGTCGCGTTGGTGCCACGACGGAACTCATATTCCATAATTACACGAATTTTTAAAGTATCCATTATGACGAAAAATGTTCAAATGTAATGAAAATACAACGCTAATCAAAAAACAAAAGACTGTGTTTGTAAATAGAATGTCATGGTTTTAAAACAAAATTAATTTGAATTTAGAATACAGAGCCATTACAAACTTTTTTTTATTTGAAATGACCAGTACTGAAGAAAGGCAATTTCATAGGTAAAGACCTAATATACTATACTTATTCTTAGTTTCAAATACATTATCATACGAAACGAAAAAAACAATCAAAATTTGCACATACAATGTTAGATCCCTTGCTTCTCCAGAGAGACTTTTAGAACTGAAACATGCTTTACATAAAATTAACTATGACATAATAGGCCTCGCTGAAGTAAGACGAGAAGGATGTCATATAGAGGAACATACAGACTTCATTTTATTCTATAAAGGAGAGAATCCAGGACTACACGGAGTAGGATTTATAGTAAAAAAAGAGTACAAGAATAATATAATTAGTTTTTCAGGGCTCTCAGAAAGAGTTGCACTCCTGCAATTAAAATTCAATTGTCTAGCTATTTCTATAATACAAGTATACGCACCAACAGATTCATCAACTGAAGAAGACATACTCCACTTCTACAAAACTTTAGAGAAAGCACATGAAATAGCGGATAAGAACGTTATTGTTATTGGCGATTTTAATGCAAAAATTGGGCAACCAAAAAGCAACGAAAGACTTATAATGGGCAGATATGGCTATGGATCAAGAAATAAAAAAGGAGAAATCTTAATATCATATGCATACGAATACAACCTAGCTATTATTAACACTTATTTCAGAAAAAAAGCTAGTAGGAGATGGACCTGGATCTCACCCGACCGAAAAACTAAAAACGAAATAGACTTTGTTTTGACAAACTTACTTAAATACGTCACAAATATAGAGGTAATTAATAAATTTGAATTTCCATCTGATCATCGCCTAGTTAGAGCCACTGTAGAAATAAAACATCTGAAAAAAAGCAGGAATACTTATAAATCTTCTCCACATATACCAAAGAGTGAATTGGAAATCAAATCATATATGAAAAACCTAGAAACAAATCTTATGGATTTACATACATACAAAAACACAAATGAACAAACCTCTATCCAAAACTACTATAACTTACTAGAAGCTTCAATTAAAAATAGCTTGAAAACAAACTTCAACCAAAATAAAAATAAAGACCATAATATTTTAAGTAATGAAACCAAAAATCTTATAAAACAACGCACTGAACTAATACAAACTGCTAATAAAAATAGAGACTCAAAACGTCAACTAAGCGAACTATTTAAAAAGACAAGTAAAGCAATACGAAAGGACTATGAACAGTACAGACATTTAACAATAGAAAAGAATATAAATAAATTCAGAAGTAGTAAAAGAGCTTTCAAGGAATTAAATACTCATAAAGATTGGATTCAGACTTTGAATTCAGGAAACAGAAAAACAAGGACAAGGAAAGACTTAATAGACTGTGCTACCGAATTTTACCGACAGCTATATAAGAAAATACCCGAAAAGACAAATGAAGAATTAGATAATACAGGAAGAGATTATAGAGAAGAAAATAATTGGAAACCAATAGATGAAATCGAAATATTAAAAGGTATTAAAACTTTGAAGACAGAAAAAAGTACAGGACCAGACAATATACCTAATGAACTATTAAAAATTGCAGCCCACAAATTAGCAACACCTATGGCCAATTTATTTAATATGGTTTTAAATAGCGGATCAGTGCCCAAGCAATGGACTTCCTCAGATATCACACTACTGTATAAAAAAGGCGATGCTCTAGACCAGAGGTTCCCAAACTTTTTTTGCTCATAGACCCCTTTCAAAAGTTTGCTGGTTCCGGTGGACCCCCTGCAGCTAAATTTCTATCATATTTCCAGTCGACAAAAAATGTGAAGATAAATTATGAAAATTGGCGTTGCGAGTGAGTTCCAACCACGAAAACAACATTCTTTGAAAAAAAAAAGAGAATTGATTGGTAAATTAATTAATTGATTGTGCTGTGAGTGGATGTCAAAAGTAAAGTTGACCATTCAAAAAGAAGTGATTCCATCTCAAGCTTACATTTTTGACATCTACTCACAGCACAAAAACCAATCAATTCTCACTTATTTTATTTAGAAAACTCGGAGTGGTAAAAATAAAAAAATAGTATATTTTCTTGTGTTGTATTTATTCAAATACTATGTAAGTAACTATTAATTATTATTATTGTTATCATATTTTACAATATTATATTAAGTAAGTATAGTAAATCAAAATATAATTGTACCTGCAATCAAAATTAAACATTAATAACGTACACGTAACACCTGAGAGTTCTCCATAATGTTCTCGAAGGTGTGTGAAGTCCACCAATTCGCATTGGGCCAGCATGGTGGACTATGGCCTGTAACCCTTCTCTTAGAGGAGACCTCGCTGGGTTGATAATAAAGATGACTTATATTAGTGAAACACCACACAGTCGGGAAATAAACAATTATTACTAATAAATTAGGGACAAAAAGTTCTACCTTTCTCGGATTTCTGTTCTAAATAAATAAATAAGTAATAAATAAAATAAAAGTATGTATAGCAAAAGGCAGCCTACTTACTTTTTCCGTCGCTGGCAATCACTAAGATCGATTCACTTTAGGTACTTTTCTCTCCGAAATTCCGGGAACAAATGAGTAACGTTTATTCTTGGCATTCGTATTTATATTGGTGAAGAATCAAACAAGTTCATGCAAGATTGCAAGCACACACACCACCCACAAGTCGTATTTGGTCCCTTTGCACGTCTGAACAAGCGTTGCAGACGGCGCGTCGGCGGCGGCTTCACTATCGACCCCCGCTTACGAATTGTGAACCCCCATTTTTCTGTCACGCCAACGTAGACCCCCGTCGAGTCTCCCGTGGACCCCTGGGGGTCCACCTGGACCACTTTGGGAATTACTGCTCTAGACATATCTAATTATCGACCAATTAGTCTCCTTTCGAGCATTTATAAACTATTTACTGTTGTTCTGTTGGACAGAATTGGCCCACAAATCGATAAGTACCAACCAATTGAACAAGCTGGATTCCGTACAGGCTTCAGTACAATGGACCACATACACACAATGGAACAAGTCATCGAAAAATATAAAGAATTTAATAAATCGCTCTATATTGCCTTTATCGATTATACAAAAGCATTCGACAGTATCTCTCATGAGGCAATCTGGAAAGCATTAAAAGAATGTCATATAAATAGAAAATACATAGAGATTCTCAAAACAATTTACAATAACAGTACAAGTAGGATCAAGTTAGAGACCAGAGGTGATTTAATACAAATCGAAAGAGGAGTCAGGCAAGGAGATCCGCTCTCTCCTAAGCTGTTCATTGCAGTACTCGAAGACATATTCAAAAAATTAGACTGGACGCAAGAGGGCATTAAGATCTCAAAACAAAACTTAAGTCATCTCCGATTTGCAGATGATATTGCTCTTTTTGCTGAGAACGGAAACAGCCTGGAAAGAATGATACAATCCCTAGACACAGAAAGTAAAAAAGTCGGCCTTTCTATGAATATAAGTAAAACTAAAATAATAACCAATAGTTTCCCCAAGCAAATATATATAAATAACAAACAAATCGAATATGTAAACTCCTACATATACTTGGGAAAACAAGTCTCGTTTAGTGAATTACATACAGAAGAAGAAGTTGACAGAAGAATTACATTAAGCTGGAACAAGTACTGGGCACATAAAGAAATTATGAAAGGAAACTATAGTATGAATATAAAAAAGATGCTAATGGACACTTGTATACTTCCTACTTTAACTTACGCTAGTCAAACTTGGGTTTATACAAATAAAATAAAGAATAAGATAAATGTCTGCCAAAGAGCAATGGAGAGAAGTATCTTAAAACTACGCCGGATATACAAAGTTAGAAACGAAGAAATAAGAAAAAAGACGAAACTGACGGACGCTTTACAACGAGCATTACAACTAAAATGGAGATGGGCAGGACATGTCGCTAGAATGAACGACCAGAGATGGACACGCGCAGTAACTATATGGTCTGGCCCTATAGGGAAGAGACGAGTCGGTAGACCAAACTCACGCTGGCGTGATGACTTAATACCCATAGCTGGAAAACAATGGTTAGAGTCTGCAAAGGATAGACCAAAATGGCAGAAACTGGGGGAGGCCTATACCCAATTAGAGGGATCCTTATAAAAAAAAAAAAAACAGAGTTACATAATAGTTCGTAAATAATCAATAATATTATGTACTAACATTAGGTTAAGCGATTAAATATGTAACTGTTACTAACATTAGATTTAGAATTTAACTGTAATTAGTGAAATAAGGAAATAAAGGCTAATAATAATAATAATGACTACTTAATAGGTTGTCAGATTTGTTAGTAGTATTGCGATTCCTTTTACAGACCAATGCACTTTTTTTAAGAATATTAGCAAGCCTGAACGTGGCCAATATTCTCCTCTCCCCTCCCTCCAAATAAGCTGCAAGCTTTCGTTAGGAGTGGGTACGACAATAGTGCAACGGGTGGGGTTCGAATCGGTGACCTTTCGGTTTTCAATCCGCACTCTTAACCATTGGGCTATTGAGGCTAAAATGGGTCGGGAAACTGCAACTCCACCAAATTGCGTGGATATTACATAAAATAATAATAATTTAAAAAATATATTTAATATAATATTTAATATAAAAAAATCTTTTTTAAAAAACCGACTTCAAACACCCGCGCCACTACAAAGTATATAGTATAGTAATTTATTGTTGATTTTTTAAAAACCGCTCGACCGATTCCGATACAATTTAAATGGGACCACCTGGGAAGTATCAACTTTTTTCAAACAATAAAGTTTTCCAAATCGGTTCAGGCGTCTTCGAGTAATCGGTGAACACTGAACATACATAAAAAGGTTAGGTTAGCTAGGTTTTATTTATTTGTAGACATAAATTGCTTGATGGATGAGCACTCGGCACAATATGACTCAGTGGTTTTTCTGCGCACGAACAATATTTGTCGGATTTCTTGGTGGTGAATTGCGACCCCATTTACCGCCCAATACATCTGTAGCTGGCCTGGGAAAACAGAAACGCCTTAATTGAACCGAACGACTACACAGATACACATGCTTCGTCAAACTTATAACTCTCTTTTTTCTCGGCGTTTAAAAAAAAGAGCGCGTCGAATTGAGAACCTCCTCTTTTTGTTTTTTTTTTTTTTGAAGTCGGTTAAAAAGATAGTACAATTTTGTTTATTTTTTCCAGAGAGATAACAATAACAATGAATTTTGTAGATTATATTTAGGTTTACTCTTAACAAATACACACAAAATTACAAAATCGATATTTCATCATATATTTGCCACCGATGTATATGTAGTACCTCCCTGGCTCAGTGGTGAGCGCTGTTGCCTTATAACTGGGAGTTCTCGGGTTCGATTCCCGGCGGGGTCAATTTGGGAATTTATAATTTCTGAATTGTCTCTGGTCTGGTCTGGTGGGAGGCTTTGGCCGTGGCTAGTTACCACCCTACCGTCAAAGACGTGCCGCCAAGCCATTTAGCGTTCCGGCACGATGGCGTGTAGAAACCAATTAGTGGTATGGGTTGAATGTTCACTGCCATACCCCTTCCAAGTTAGCCCGCTACCATCTTAGACTGCATCGTCACTTACCATCAGGTGAGATCGCAGTCAAGGACTAGCTTGTCATCGAATAAAAAAAAAAAGTACTAGATTTGCGGTTACGAACACTTACCATGTTCAACTGAATAGGACTGAATTCTGTTCTCTACAGTTATAGTGGCCGTGGCATTCGCGACGTACGGACGCGGGCGCTACATAAGCGATAAAATTTTCTAGGTACCTAATATTGTGAATTGAAAAGCCAACAATGCCTATATATTCAAGTTAGTAACAAAAAGTATATTATAGTGAATAATTAGATAACAACATCGTAATTCGTAACACAAGATACGAAATAAAAATTATTTCTTGATTTATTCAAATACTTTTATAATACGAAAGACTGAGCGACATTTTTAAAGGATATAATATGCCACCCGCACCCCGCACACCGTTCACGCCCCTGCGACCCGCGCGGGCCGCGGCCGCGTACGATTTGCAACCTTATTCACCATGCCGGCTCCCCTCTCTACCTCAGCCCGCGCAATCAAAAACTGCGCACAGTTCTTATTCCGAATTACCGGTCTATATTTTTTATCCTACGATATTTGCAATAATATTTTCTTTTCAGCTCAAAAAAGTAGAATACCTACTTTTGCAATACAAGCACTATTTGGAAGAATGGGAAATGTAGGGCACATGTGAAATATGAGGTTAGTCGTAATGGAATTTGGATTAAGTAGTGTTGACCTGTAGGCGGTAACTTAGATGACTAAACTAGCGGCACGCTATGAAGGCCGGTTTGACGTTTGTCCGCTCATGAAGTTCCGTATTAATTGATAACGACTTTGAAGGAAATAATTGTATTACTTTATTGACGATAGTGATGTGCAGAGATTCATAAATTTTATCGAATGTAGTTTTAGGTTTAGGACTCAAAATTTATTTATTAAATTGATTTCTAAAATGTATACAAGTGTAGAAAAATCAGTTTGCACCATTTAAGGGGTGAATGTACTTGTGAATATGAACAATTTTCACTATGTGGACAAACCTCTGAAATCGCAAAAAAATATCAGCTGTTTCATACAAAAGGTAAAATTTTTATTTTTATATGATATATACCACAACTCGGCATTTGGTTATGGCGTGAAATACGTTAAAAATGGCGTAGATGCAAACATGAATATGTTAAAAGCGGAATTAGTACGTCTTTTAAAAGAAAACAAACCAACCAAGATCCGATACGTCATTGACGAAATAGCATTAGAACATGGGCACAGAGTTATACGGTTACCGCCTTACCATTGTGAGTATAATGCGATTGAGTTGGTGTGGGCTCAAATTAAGGGATATGCTGCAAGACACAATACAGAACCCCCATTTACCACAAAAAAAATGCTAAAATTATTAGAAGAAGCTTGTGAACATGTGACTAAAGGAGACTGGGAAAAGGTTGTGAATAGAACTGTTAAATTAATAAGGGAAGATTATGAAAGAGATGTGAAAATAGATAATATTATAGAAAACGAACATATAATTATTAATGTAGGTGATGATAGCAGTGACGACAGTGAAAATAGTAGTATGGACGAATCTGATTAATTATGGCCTTTTGTGGCACCTTTTTTGGTATCTTTTGTATTCATATGTTTCTTGTGTGCATATAAAGTATGTATATTCATTTTCATTCAAATATTCAGTTCGTTCAAATAAATTAAATAAACATATACATTTTTGTTTTATTAAACCTATTTAATCAGGTACAAAAACAAAACTTAATTGTTTTTTGTTCGAGAATAAATTGACATTCCACATCACTATTGTAATGTGTCAAACCGGCCATCATAGCGTGCCGCTAGTTTAGTATTAATTAAGGGGAGTTTCTTAATTAAGAGATAGATGGATCAGCAAACTGGGTAGCAGGATGTCAGGTATATCGTACATATAGTCCGGCTATTGATTCACATGTTGGGTTGTTTTCAGTTTTTAATTTACAATTGTTGATAACTAATTTCAGCGCCAAGCTTTAAAACGTTAAAATTAACGAACCGATAAAACAGTAGCTAGTAAGTGTTAGGGAAAATTAAATTATACCGAACATCTTCCAGGCAATTTAACACGATTGTTTATTAGAATAGAATTCGTTTGAATTCGACTCGAGTGCTTTTTAATCGTTATTCATTGCTCAATAAAAACAGATTTGCTCTCATTCATCGCAGTAATAATAATAATAATGCACGTTTTTCTCACCTTTTGTAAATACTAAATAGCCTCTAACGAAGTTTTCACAGAATATGTAGATTGCAGTTCTTCTTATTGAGGGAAGCTGGTATAGTTTTTACGGTTTGATTTGCTAGTTTAGGTCAATCTTCTAAGCTTGCATTTGTTTCTACTGAAATTTTTACTACAGCTATGGAGTTTCAAAAATGTATTATAGACTACTGCAGTATCGGAACTCCTAACGTTATAAGAATTTAGTACCTATTTAAGTCATCACTCGTCTATGGAGTAACAATAGACAAGAAATACTCTTTTAGCCATTTTCATTTTAAAATAGTTTTGTTTGTATTAGAGATTCACTAACTTTTAAAATCACATCGACATAGTATCGACTTTAAGTCCTTAACGCTTCATCTCTGCTTATTAGGTATAGTACTCAGTACGCAAGCGTATGCGATGTTTTATTAGTAGCTTACATCTAATGCAAACGACGTTAATGAGTAGATGAGAAAAACCAGCACCAGGTTATTAAAGCACCTTTTTTCAAAGTTTGATAAAAATTCGGAACTCTGGTCTGTATTTTTTAGCTAAGCGTGCAAAATCTTATGCGTTTCACTCGTTAACAATTACTACTACTACTATTTCTGCTTCACTGGCTTCACCAAAGAAAAATGTGTATTCGGCAGTTTTATTCAGTTCCCTTTTGAGGGAAAGTCTTAGATGATTCTGTAGTTTGTATGTGTAACCGAAATAGCCTCTACGAATAATAAGGTCTGACTTATTGGAATACCGAAAGATCAATACCAAAACGTAGACGAAGTTCGATAAAGGCATAACTTCGTTAAATAAGAAGCCACGGGCACGGTACGTGTCAAAGATTGAATTGAACCGTGCCTAGTTTTATTGTACGGAATTCGAGATATCTCGGATTCAGTGAGCTTTATTGCCGAAATACGTCCCTTGCTCTCTGAGAGCTTATCTCGGCAAGAAACCGCACGCAATATATCATACACGTATAAACTTATAAAAGCAACACGCCCCGGAGATGACAGAATTGAATTCATTAATAAAAAGTATTTTATACTACACCAAAAATATATAAATCTGTCCTTCTGAGAATCATACTAATATTATAAATGCAAAAGTGTGTTTGTTGGTATGTCCTTCAATCACGCCGCAACAGAGCCATGGATCGACGTGATTTTTTGCATGGGTATAGTTGAGGACCTGGAGAGTGACAGGCTACTTTTTATCCCGGAAAATCAAATAGTTCCCGAGGGATTTAAAATTTAAATTCATGCGGACGAAGTCGCGGGCATCAGCTAGTCTGTCCATATGCTAACAAAGCTCTCAGCCCTCTACACCGGTCCATACTCTGAACGTATCAGACACAAAAGCAACGGCGGTTGTTCTTTTAGAAGAAAATTAATGAATTAATAGTTATGTTGATAGTTAACTAAGCAAGAAGACCAAAATATCCGTATGAAAATAATAAATATTCGAAATACTTACACACCACATAAAATAATTATGCACAAATCGATTACATCTCTTTCATGTTTTTTGGCCCTGAGGTCAGATACTTTGGCAAAAGGGGTGGTTACGCTTACGAGCATATCACCTCTCAGTTGAAGGGCGGGGCCGCGTAGCTTTTCGGTGTAACCAAGCAGTTCGAAGCCTCCCACAGTACCCGAATCCCATTACGTAATAAACGTACAAGCCTGCGTCTGGCAAGCATAAACCTTATCTATCGCTATCGACCTTGGTCCCATCGGCAGTCTGCTTCCACTCCGACATTACATTAGGGCCGTTGGAGACGTAATCGATTTTCTCATCAACTGCCGCGTTTCTTTTCGTTTTAATGCTTTCCCACAAAAACCTTGTATTTACTTTGTAACTTGTTTTATCTTTTGCCAGTGACTTCATCCGCGTGGAATCGTATTGCCAGGATAAAATTGCGCCTATATCGTTTCTGCAAATACTCAACATGCGTGTAGCATTCTCCGATGCTTTGTGATTGAAGGACAAACCAAACAAACACATTTTTGGAACGAAGTTCCTTATCGCACGGTACGGACTTGGCGGATGGGGGCTAGGTGACAAAAAGTGTAAGAATTTTCCGTCACGGCCCCTTTCTATAGTGTGGACATGTGGCGAGATGGCGTTGATTCTAAAAGATAATGTTTTCATTATTAATTAATATTTTCATTAGGCGCGCGCTTATTAATACGAGATGGTTCTAACATGTGCCGAGAGATGGCCTTGATTCTAAAAGGTATTATTAATCGAGCGAAAAAAATTGAGCCAGGGACTACATATTATATTATGTAATCGACTATATAATCGGATTGAACAAATACATTAATTGCTTATAAATGAGCTGAATTTTTTTACTAAGCAAGGGGAGAATAAATAAAAATAAATCTTCTAATAAACTCGGCTTTTTCTGTAGCCACTGCACGATCGGTATATTTACCAAAATCGTAGGTTAGGCTAAAAATTTATTTTTAAAAAAGGCACCCCTTTCCTGTGGTACGTGTCTATTATATAACCGTGTTACATGAAACTACTTAGTGAGTAAACCTTCTTCATTAAACCACGATACTTGTACCAGCGGAGCGCAGCGCATTGCGGCCAGGGCGCTCAGACGCTCCTGAATAATATCCTCATTACTTACTACACTAGTGAGTTACACAACGTATGATCATACTATTGCCAAGCTGAATGTACCTATCGTGCCAAATGTTTTGTGGAAAGGAATCCCTAAACAATTTGATTTTAATTACGTTTAGGTCGAATGATAAATAAAAAAAAACAAATGAATCTATAGTTGTAGGATTTTAGTAATTGTAGCACAAAACTCCCATTCAGAGTAAAAAGCTTTCCTTTTTTAGGGTTCCGTAGTAAACAAGGAACCCTTATAGTTTCGCCATGTCCGTCTGTCTGTCTGTCTGTCTGTCTGTCCGCGGTTTAGCGCAGAGACTATTGGTACTAGAAATCTGTAATTTGACAAGGGTATAAAAATCATCACGCCGACAAAGTCGTGAAATAAAATTGTGAAAAATATTTTTTTTTAGGGTATCTCCCCTACATGTAAAGTGGGGATGAATTTTTATTTTCTCGTCGATCCCATAGTGTGGGGTATCGTTGAATAGGTCTTTCAAAAATATTGTGGGTATGGGAACACCATTTTTCAGTTCAGGGATCCGTTTGTGAAATATGTTATTTTAAAGTGCTAAATTTTATTAGAGTCAAGTGTCCCCCCCCTCTGCCAGCTAAATGGTTGTATAAAGGATACAAGAAAAAATTCACAGCAGTAGTATATATAATGAATTTTAAAGGAAAACTATAACGGCTAAGTAGGGTTCATTAGATAAGGAGTTATATCTGTTTTTCTAAGTTAGGTATTACACGTAGTGTAAGTTGCATA
Organism: Oeneis ivallda; assembly: GCA_029955525.1. Classification (NCBI taxonomy): domain Eukaryota; kingdom Metazoa; phylum Arthropoda; class Insecta; order Lepidoptera; family Nymphalidae; genus Oeneis; species Oeneis ivallda. Next base: position 15,508,933 of record JARPMR010000024.1, on the reverse strand, counting down.
TTTTGTAGTATATTATAGTATTTAAACCATGGAACTCAAAATGTATTCAATATCTATACTAATATTATAAAGAGGAAAGATTTTTCGTTTGTTTGTTTGTTTGTTTGTACCGAATAGGCTCTGTAACTACTGGACCAATTTTAACTATTAATTTTTTCACCAATAGAAAGCTAAGTTATCAGAAAGTAACATACTGCTATAATTTATTGTCAAAAAAATTAGAGATCCTTAAGAAAATTGCAATAATGTAACCCAAAAATAGGAAAATTTTGCCTATAAAATGCATTATTTGGCGTGTGCTGAGAAAAGTATTGATGATACATAAAAATAATTTACTACATGATTAAAGTACTCATTATTCTCTACAAAATGTCAGCGAGGGAATATATCTAACGATCATTTTAAGTCACAATAGTAGCTTTTGTGTTCAAAAATTTAATTAGATCGCCTTTTTTATCGTGGTATTAATAATTCTTCCTTAGTAATACGTCACACTAATATTATAAATGCGAAAGTGTTTGTTTGTTGGTTTGTCCTTCAATCACGCCGCAACAGAGCTACGGATCGACGTTTTTTGCGATTTTTGCATGGGTATAGTTGAGGACCTGGAAAGTGACATAGGTTCCTTTTTATCCCGGAAAATCAAAGAGTTCCTGAGGGATTTTAAAAACTACATCACGCGAAGTCGCGGGCATCAGCTAGTTCATAAATAAAATAAAAGCACTATCCTAGGTCAGCAATTATATTTCTTTGCTTCATCCTTCGATATAGATTTTACAAAGGTAGTCACTCCAGTCGCCAGAGATAAGTCCGCGTATTTTACAGTTATACCCTACCCTAAAAATAAATCACCTTGGCAGCACCGTCTTAAGTTTGCTCATTACTTTTTCGCGCGAGATAAGGACCGCACGCGCTCAGCGCGCCGCACTTAATAATTTAACCAGAAGTGCAGAAGATCGAGTGATATTGTAGGATAGTGTGATTGCAGTATTGTTCATCGGCTGAAATCATCATCATCATCATCAAAGGAAAAAGGTACGAGCTCTTTTCTGTTTTCAAACGATCTCTTGTTTGCGCTTACGTACCGCCACATATATAGCCTACTACATTATTGCTTTGCATTAACATAAAAACGGTACACTTTTCGTATCGAGGTTTACTGTGAGTCTTCATCGATTATGAGGTATCAGAGAAAACATAAATATTCTGAATTAAATATTACGTTACCTACTCTGCAAATACTTGCGGAAGTGTTTTATTATGAAAATTAATAAAAATTAAAACACAACTATAACGAATATTATGGTAACACTATTGTTACAACTTGTCATCAATCACGATTGAATTAACTTAATACCTACCCCCCAAGTGTCTCGGATTTATTTAAGTAATTTATCATTATTATTTCTACATATCATATTATACATTCGAAAAATGTAATAAAATTCACGAATTCACTTAACTATGCTCGTAAAATTCGCTCAACGGGGCTTTAGTAGCTTGCCCAGCCGTTAACTATATTCGAGTACCTACTTGTAAACAAAAATATAATATTATTTATCTGGAGAGACGGTAGTGTCCCTGCCAAGACGAGCCAAGCGAAGCGTAAGCCAACTAACTACCCACCTTTTCTTCGATTTATCTGAAAACACTAATTGTTACGAAACACGTAAAATTAAAAGCAATGGTAGATGAACAAGCAGAGCAAGTAGCATATTATTAGATATTATAGAAGATATTAAATATTTGGAAGAAATAATGGCCATTTTCCTCGGTTTGAAAGTCTTGCTCGTAACTTTAACAACTGTGCAATGTTCGTGTCGACACTACGACGGTAATGAGTTATATTAATTGAAAGAGAGGCATTCAATACCCTCACTTAAATAAGTTAATTAGAACCAGTTGGCATTGGTGTGAACAATGTGAGCTTTGTTTTTTTTTAATTTTTTTTTTTTTTGCGTCATACGTAAACACCGAAGAAAATCAAGCCGACGCCGAGTCTAGTACAGTTAATCCAGATACTGAATGGTTATTTTGACAAAGGGTTCAAAGTTACTTTATAAAAGGTCGGTCAACTCGAAATTGACTCAAAATTACACTCGGCGCTTGGGAAATCGACGCATGTTTCCCTGAAGTATGGTGAAAATATTCATGCCAACCATATGGCTCTTTATATTAAAAAAGGGGATGCGACAAAGACTACTCGTCCTTAGTATCACGGCCGTTAGTAAAGGAATGGGCCTACTATTAAAAGAGAGTGAAAACAGGGTGCAGGCCATGAAACACCTAAGCAGGAAGATGGCTGCAGGATCCTATGTGATTCAAACTTCGGAATCACTCAAAGCAGCATTAAACTCTTAATGCCTCAACTCAACAAGAAGTGCTATAAGATTCGGAAGGAGACAAAACTTTATTTGGATTGGCTTTATCCGAGAAACTAAAAAACAACAAACAGGGATTGACTGCGAACCAATTGCAATAACATGATTAACTGCGAGCTAATCATCAGTCATATACTAAAGCCATGACTCCACAAAAAAATTGGAATTGGCTGCGAGTCAATTTGCGATAATATAACTAGCTGTGAGCCACTCATGAGTCATATTCTAAAGCTGTGACTCCACAAACAAATCAGGATTGACTGCGAGTCAATTACGATAACATAACTAGCTGCGAGCGAGCTACTCATGAGTCAAATCCTAAAGCTGTGACTCCACAAAAAAAATCGGGATTGACTGCGAGTCAATTGCGATAACATAACTAGCTGCGAGCTACTTATGGTTCATATCCTAAAGATGTGACTTCCTAACTGCGAGCTACTCATGAGTCAAATCCTACAGCTATGACTCCACAAACAAATCGGGGTTGACTGCGAGTCAATTGCGATAACATAACTAGCTGCGAGCTACTTATGGTTCATATCCTAAAGATGTGACTTCCTAGCTGCGAGCTACTCATGAGTCAAATCCTACAGCTGTGACTCCTCAAACAAGTCGGGGTTGACTGCGAGTCAATTGCGATAACATAAATAGCTGCGAGCTACTTATGGTTCATATCCCAAAGATGTGACTTCTTAGCTGCGAGCTACTCATGAGTCAAATCCTAAAGCTGTAACACCACAATAAAAAGGGATTAACTGCGAATCAATTGCGATAACATAACTTGTTGCGAGCTATTCATAAATCACATACTAAAGCTGTGATTCCTTAAACAAATCGGTATTGACTGCGAGTCGATTGCGATTACATAACTAGCTGCGAGCTACTCATGAGCCATATCCTAAAGCTGCTAAAGCTGTGACTCCACAAAAGGAAATCAGTAATTGTGATAACCTTACTAGCTGCGAGCTAGTTATGAGCCATATCCTTATGACAATTGTGTAGAAAATGTGAAATCGTGAATATATATGTACATTAGCTACAAATTATTGTCTGCGAGACAATATACGTTATGTTCTTACCTAACTATATACGGGTACTCGACCAGCCCGCAACCAGGAAAACTGGCGAGCGCCTCGTCGGTACTCGTCATGAACTGGGGGGGGGGGGCGTAACACTGTGGCGCAGGATAACAGCTGACCAACTTAATATGTGGGTTGTTATTAATAATAATTTACTACAAATAGGAGCTATTAGTTCCGAGTTTTATCTTCTTGATGCCTAAACCTAATGTTAGGCTGTTCGTCTTATCAGTGACTCCAGGTGTTTTAATCAAGGTCATAAAAGAAGTTATAACCTATTTGAGATACCTAGGCTTTAAGTCAGTTTTCCGTGCCTTGACAACAAGATCCGGACGCTTTATCTGTCGATGCATTTACGCTATGTGGGGCTTTTATATTTTTCTATAATTTTTGTTTAATTTTAAAGTGTCTGAGGAAAATCATTGATAACGAGGCAAACGGAATCCTAGTTTTTTCAAATTGGTTACCACAAGCGTGGTACTCTCTCCTACAAAACTTGGTAGTTTCGGATACTACTTAATGTTAATCCTCATTAATACTTATTGCAATCTCATTTCACCATTCCTTGCACAAGTAACTTACCCTGGGTGTCGCGAGACTCTCCAGACTCTCTCTCTCCCTTAAAACAAGGCGCCGACCCAGACTCAGCGTCACTAATGTTAACATCATTCTAACATCATTCTCCGACAGTATTTTAAAACAATATAATACCACACTCAAGTTTCGGTGGCAGTTGTGTAAATTAAATAATAAAAATGTATTTAAACCGTCAAAGACCAGCATTAGGTATCTTCTCTTACAGCGTTTGTTACGGAGTTTGAACCCTTATCGAATTGCAATATAATTTATGCTAAGAAACAGCATTGTTTCTGGAGCGAGCGTAAAACGTCTCCTCAAAGGTGTCTATAAGTTAAGATCAACCAAACCCTATTACTCCCGTAATTGTTTGGGTCCCTCAACTTGTTTTAAACTATATTAAAAATTGGTTCCCTTATAGTCATTAGAAAAAATCACTAAGAAACTTTTCAGTATACTAGCAATTTGCACTGCTCATAGACTACAAACTCTTCCATCAATTAAATTGGAAAGCAATATTACTTTCGAAATCGGGGTTTAAATTAGAATAACGGTAAATTAAAAAAAAAAAAAAAAAAAAAAAACATACGCTGCGGCAGATACCAAGCCTATTCTCTCTCTCTCTTCCTACCTTACTTTCAAGAAAATCTGAGCATCTGCCCTGCTACACCCCTCCACACAATATATTTCCAGAACTAAAAATATAAGATCTGAGGGGACAAATAACCTGCTATTTACCTACAAGAAGCCTTACAAAAAGGCCGAACTTCAATCGATCAGCAGGTGGATCAAGTAAACGGTATCAGGGAGCAGCGTTGACACAAGCGCACAGCACCTCACGCTCAGGCGAGCGTTGAGGAAATTAGAAAAACGGCAGGCTGGACTAACACGTCGAACTCATTCTTTCGCTGCTTAGATGTTAGATCCATGGCGGATGAGGGAGATTATGCCAGACCCTGCCAAGACAGGTCTTAATAATAATTGCGTTAACATATCTAATAGTGAATCAATTTATGAATTATACCTAATCATAAAAATAAATATATTCTAATTTATAGTATTAAATAATATTATAATAATAATATCATAAATCAATTTTAATATTGTTAAAGTGTATGCAAGCAAATTAATTAGTATTTCCATAAGAAAGTGATTAAAAATACACGATTTACAAAATCTGTATTGCGTACATGTTTATCAAAACTTTTTACTCTAAACAACTACCTTTGTAAAATCTATATCGAAGGATGAAGCAAAGAAATATAATAAGTGATCAAACGAACTTACCTGAAGTGAAGTTCGATCATTATTATATGAGTTGCTTCATCCGAAGATATAATTACCCACCCTCCCTGACTGCCCAAATAAAAAAGTTTTGAACCGTATACATCTCTAAAAATAATGAGCAAACTTAAGACGGTGCTGCCAAGGTGATTTATTTTTAGGGTAGGGTATAACTGTAAAATACGCGGACTTATCTCTGGCGACTGGAGTGACTACCTTTGTAAAATCTATATCTTCGGATGAAGCAACTCATATAATAATGATCGAACTTCACTTCAGGTAAGTTCGTTTGATCACTTATAATATTTGAGACTTTCAACTACGGAACCCTACACTGCGCGTGGCCCGACACGCACTTGGCCGGTTTTTATTATTTGAACTCACACAAAGATTATACACGTGACTCTAAGGGTGAGATCTATAGATGGCACCCACACTCAGCTCAGACTCCAGAGTGAGTTAAACGAGACAGATTTGTGTCTCATTCTATCGCCGTCCCGAGCCCTGAGCAGAGCCAAAGTTTTATAGATCTCTCAATAAATCTACCGCGTTGACTCAACTCAACGCGCTCGGCCAATGGTCAAAACGAATGAGTACAGGCCTTTTGGCCTGTACTTGACTTGTATGGGTTTTCAAAGATTAAACATCATTTAGGTACAAATTGCCCGAAACTCCCTGAACACATTGGGACATTGGAAACATAAAACCTTTAAGCTTATAACTTATATAATATTAGTTAAAATGGGTTTTTCTCTATCTCAGTGGCTATCGTTCAGTTGCTAACTAGATCTGTCAAACCCACATTTCGTTAGGCGAAACGCGGGTGTCAGTTTTTAACAACTTTTCATTGTTTTCATAGCCACTGGAAATGGCAAATATAGAGTATGCGGAAGGTGGTAGAATGCCGGGATCAAACTTTAATCGGAAACTTTTCGCGTGCGTATAGTGTACTAGCTGATGCCCGCGACTTTGTCCGCGTGGATTTAGTTTTTAAAGTCCCTCGGGAACTCCTTGATTTTCCGGGATAAAAGGTAGCCTAGATGTTGACCCGAGTAATAAGCTACCACGGTATAAAATTTTGTAGAAATCTGTGCGGTAGTTTTTACGTGAAAGAAGGACAAACAAACAGACACGAAATCGTCCAGTTACAGTTTTATTATAATATAGTGTATGTCTAGAGGTGACTATATCAACGATTGCATATTAAATTTGACCATTAGACGCAGTATAGCCGGCCGGATTCAGTCGGCAGCGGCTACCCACGGCGACTTTATAAGGACACGCTCTCATTCCTGACATCCTACGGGAAGTGTGGCCACTTGCGTCAGCGCCTGAGGTCCTTGCTAGACGATCCGTCAGACGATTACAGACGAGCACCGGAGTACCGCTAGTGTAATTATTACTAATTACTGTGGGTGTAGCAAAACATTTTGCGTGTATCAGCGTGTCTACACTTGGCTTCCTCACAAACTTGCAAGAGAATTAAATAGAGAAGTTCTTTACTCAAATTAATTTTACAAAGTGCTTTTGAATTAAAGTCAAGTTAACGTACCATGGCAATGCCAGGGTTAGGCAGCAATTCAAGCATTTCGCAAAAGACGAAGTGAAGGAGTAGAGAGCGAAGCGTGTCCGTAGCCTTGCGGAGTATTCTGGCGTAGCACATGGAATTTATAAAAACATCACGTACTTGTTTCAGGTCTGTCTAACCAAAATCAGATTGAATAAAATTGAGTCTCGGGCTTTGTCTACCGGCACTCCTAGACCTGACCAAAATTTATTATAGAGAAGTCGAATTTTAAAGTTGAATGAAATAACAATGGCATAATTGCACTTTTTGAAGAGGACTGGTCTAGAAGTCTCCGGAGTACCTTAGTCCTAGGAAAGGCTGAAGTCATTTCGAAGTCTGATTGTTAATATATTTTGGGCTAAAGAAAGTGGGATTGTGGGTCTTGTTGAAAGGAATGTTTCAACAAGGATAAAAGTTTAAAAACTGTAACTCTAACGCGGCAAATTGGATGTAACATTCGTCATATTGAATATAGTTCGTATAAAATGTAGCCTATGCCACCCTGACATCATAAGGAATCTATTGACACCTCATTCATCAAAATCGGCTCCAGTTCACTGTAATGTTCCAACATTCGTGAAAAGTCATAGAAAAATTCAAAAAACAAATTCAAATTTCAAAATTATTTATTTCACGTAGGCGTTGCCTGTGGCTCTTATGACACGTCATGACTTTACTACCGCTTCGGAAACGGATTCTGCTGAGAAGAGCCGGCAAGAAACTCAGCAGTTGTTCTTTTCAAAATAATCATTTTACAATATTAATAAGTAAGTAGCTATTACATTGTAATAACTATTTATACTATCTTGTGGGCAGCTGGATGCCAAGCTGATTTAACCCATGCATCTGTGGCGACCCTAGGTTTAGGGAAGTGTGGCAACGCCGCTCACTACGGTTTGCTTGCCGGCCGTACCTGGCGAGCCCCGGCATGGACGCGCGGGCTGGCAACCGCGCCTGTGCGCGCGGTTGTGAGCCCATCTGGAATCCATGTGTCCCGGCGCGGGCCCAGGAAGTTAGTAGAAATTCTAACGAACGAAAGCAGTCTCTCTCGCGATTTCGCTTCCTCGACCCGCGTCCGGGGACCTTAATTACACGCGGTTTTCCTCATTTGTTTTATAATGTTATGTGTTTAATAGTTGTTTAATAGTGTTGCTTGTTTAATAGTGTTACTTGCATAAATAACTATTGTGGGCTATCAATATAAACCTTTTATAAACTTTTGTACAGTTATTATTTACGTACGTACCCCACAAACTGGTGACTTACCGACAATTTTATCGAACACTAAAGTTTTTATTATTAATCAACATGACGGACAATAGTGATAGTGCAAACGACACACAACTTTTTCGTATCGGGGTTAAGCCGCCACCTTTTTGGCCGGATAAACCAAAACTATGGTTCGCGCAGCTTGAAGGCCAATTCGCGTTGGCCAACATTTCATCTGACAGTACCAAGTTCTACCACGTAATTTCAGTTCTTGATAATAAATACGCGGCCGAGGTCGAGGACATTATAGTCAACCCTCCCACGGCGGAAAAATACGAGACTCTCAAGCAACAATTGACCGAAAGGTTGTCCGCGTCGCGGGGGGAACAACTTAAACAGTTGTTGATGAATGAGGAACTCGGCGACCGAAAGCCGAGTCAATTTTTGCGGCATATTCGAAGTTTAGCAGGTGCGGGTTATCCGGACGAGTTTTTACGCACGCTGTGGACGAGCCGCCTGCCTAACTTATTACAAAGCATTATTGCAATGCAAGATGGAATGCCATTAGATCAGGTAGCCCAGATGGCCGACAAAGTAATAGAGGTCTCTCCGGCGCATAGCGCACACACACAAGTCGCCGCTACCTCATCATCATCATCCGCCCTAGATCAAATTAATATGAAGCTCGACGATCTTTCAAAGAGGCTTGAAGCGATGGAGACAGCAAGCGAACATCGAGCCGGTCGGCAGGCATCGCGGTCGCGCTGGCGCGGTCGCAATGCGGGCCGCTCGCGTAGCAACTCCCGCGCCGCCGACGGCCTCTGCTGGTATCACCGAAACTTCGCGGACAAAGCGGCTAAGTGCATAGAACCTTGTAAATATTCAAAAAACTGATAACGTGGTCGCTTGATGCGGCCCAAGAGTGTGATGCAGTGTGCGGTCGATTGTTCGTTACTGACGCTAAATCTAAAGTGCAGTTTTTAGTTGATACGGGGTCGGATCTATGTGTTTTTCCTGTTAGTTTTTTAAGTAAACAGCAACGTCCCAAAACCAACTTCGAACTTTATGCAGCTAATAACACTGTAATTTCTACCTACGGTTGGTTAAGTGTGACTTTAGATTTAGGTTTACGCCGAGCTTTTACTTGGCGCTTTATAATTGCTGATGTCAGTAAGCCAATAATAGGTGTTGATTTTTTGTGCTTTTATAACTTACTTGTAGATGTACGTAATGCGCGTTTAGTTGATAATACTACGTCTCTTACGTCAACCGCCCTAGTCGCATCCGCGTGCACTCACCCGACAGTTAAGGTTGCGGTCTCAGGTGATTCTAAATATCACGAATTACTATTAAATTATCCTGACATTACGAGACCGACTGGTTCTCCTTTGGAACGCAAATGTAAGCATCAAACGCAACATTTTATTAAAACCACTTCTGGCCCGCCAGTGTTCTCTCGACCGAGGCGATTAGCGCCTGATCGACTGATTATAGCGAAACAGGAGTTTGAAGATATGGTGCGCACCGGCGTCGCGCGCCGTTCCGAGAGCCCCTGGTCGTCGCCCTTGCATTTAGTACCTAAAAAGGATAAGGGTTGGCGTCCTTGCGGCGACTATCGCGCGCTTAACGCCCGTACCGTACCCGATAGGTACCCGGTACGTCATATTGCTGATTTCTCTCACAATCTCTTCGGTTGTACAATTTTTAGTAAACTCGATTTAGTGCGCGCATATAATCAGATTCCTGTGGCGCCAGAGGATGTACAGAAGTCGGCAATCACGACACCTTTTGGGCTTTTCGAGTTCCCATTTATGAGCTTCGGCTTACGCAACGCTGCCCAAACTTTTCAGCGTTTTATGGACGAAGTCCTGAGGGGTCTTGATTTCTGTTTTCCTTTCATCGATGACGTACTAATCGCCTCGGCGGATGAGGAGCAGCATATTGAACACCTACGTACGATTTTTGAACGTTTTAGTGAGCATGGCATTTTGCTTAATGCTAATAAATGCGTGTTTGGCGTTCAAGAAATCGAGTTTTTAGGTTACCTGGTTTCTCCTGACGGAACTAAACCTATCGGAGATAGAGTTCAGGCCATACGTGAATTTTCGCGGCCTAAGACTATACGGGACCTAAGACGTTTTTTAGGTGCATTAAATTTTTATAGACGATTCGTCACTGGTGCCGCCAAGATACAAGCTCCTCTTCATGGTCTACTCAGTGGCCCAGCGGTTAAAAGTAATACCGAAATAGAATGGACTCCCGTTTTGGAAGACGCGTTTGAAAAATGCAAGGCTAGTATTGCCGATGCTGCCCTTCTGGCTCATCCAGATTCATCTGCCCCTCTCGCTATTGTTACGGATGCATCAGATTCTGCAATCGGATCGGTCCTCCAGCAACAAGTTCAAGGGCATTGGCAGCCGCTTGGTTTCTTCTCGCGAAAATTAACGCCAGCTCAGTGTAAGTACAGTGCGTACGACCGTGAGCTTTTGGCGATTTATGAGTCGGTTAAATACTTTCGCTACATGGTTGAATTAAAGCCTTTCTACATTCTCACCGACCATAAACCAATAGTGTCCGCATTTAAAAAACCCTTAGATTCGTGTTCTCCGCGGCAGTTTAGATACCTTGATTTTATATCGCAATTTTCTACGGACATCCGGTATATTGCCGGGGAAGATAATGTGGTCGCGGACGCGTTCTCAAGAGTTGACACTATTACACCGGTTGATGATCTTTTAGATGCTTTAGCAAAATCACAGGCTACAGATTCCGAGCTGCGAGAACTATTACGAAATGGCTCATCTCTTAAATTAGAAAAAGTAAATTATGGTTCCACTAAATTATTTTGTGATATTTCTGGCCCTAGACAACGCCCTTACATAACACCAGAATTTAGAAAGACAGTCTTTGATAACCTTCATAGGTTAAGCCACCCTAGCGCTAGGACCACCATCAAATTGGTGACTGAGCGGTATGTGTGGCCAGGTATTAAGAAGGATTGCCGAGATTGGGCACGCTCCTGTATCGCCTGTCAAAAATCAAAAGTTTCGCGTCACGTTCACGCCCCTATCAGCGATTTCAAACTGCCTTCTGGTCGTTTTTCTCACGTTCACATTGACTTAGTAGGTCCTCTCCCTATTTCTGATGGTTATAGGTACTGTTTCACCGCCGTTGATAGATTTACACGATGGCCTGAAGCAGTGCCGTTGCATGATATAACAGCGGAGAGCGTTGCTAAAGCCTTTATCTCTTCATGGATATCCCATTTTGGCTGTCCACAGAAGATAACAACAGACAGAGGAAAGCAGTTTGAGTCGCATCTCTTTAGTAAAATAGCAGAGATTATTGGTTCACAACATTTTAAAACTACTGCGTATCACCCGGCTGCCAATGGGCTTGTGGAACGTTTCCATCGTCAATTCAAAGCAGCTCTAATGTCTCACGCAAATGATAGTTGGACCGAAAAGCTTCCACTCGTACTGCTAGGAATTCGTAGTGCATGGAAGGATGATCTTTCAGCGTCCAGTGCCGAGCTTGTTTACGGAGAACCGCTTAAACTACCCGGTGATCTTTTTGAACCAACTACTGACAAACAGACTGACTATACCGATTTTCTTGATAGGTTTCGTCTTCATATGAAGAAGTTACAGCCCACACCAGTTGCTCGTCATGGTTCTAGTAAAATATTCGTTTTCAAAGATTTGTCAACGGTTTCGCATGTCTTTTTACGGCAAGATTTGGTAAGAAAATCACTTCAACCACCGTACGCCGGCCCATTTAAGGTTGTCGAACGGAACGATAAATTCTTTAAGATTAACATAGCAGATAAAATTGTGACTGTTTCAATCGATAGGCTGAAGCCAGCCTATATCCTAACGGATGAACCAGGTAACGCTACGCCATCTTCCATTATCACTTCGAAAGGTGCTTCTGTTGCCGTTCCTCCTTCAGAGCGAACACCTGCAGGTCAGACTACTTCCCGATCTGGTCGCCGAATACGCTTCCCCGATTTTTATCGACCCTAAAGGTCTCCGGGGGGGCTGATGTGGCGACCCTAGGTTTAGGGAAGTGTGGCAACGCCGCTCACTACGGTTTGCTTGCCGGCCGTACCTGGCGAGCCCCGGCATGGACGCGCGGGCTGGCAACCGCGCCTGTGCGCGCGGTTGTGAGCCCATCTGGAATCCATGTGTCCCGGCGCGGGCCCAGGAAGTTAGTAGAAATTCTAACGAACGAAAGCAGTCTCTCTCGCGATTTCGCTTCCTCGACCCGCGTCCGGGGACCTTAATTACACGCGGTTTTCCTCATTTGTTTTATAATGTTATGTGTTTAATAGTTGTTTAATAGTGTTGCTTGTTTAATAGTGTTACTTGCATAAATAACTATTGTGGGCTATCAATATAAACCTTTTATAAACTTTTGTACAGTTATTATTTACGTACGTACCCCACACATCTTTTGTTAGAATAGAATATAAAATTTCCACAATGAGGGGAAGACTCATAGAAAAATTCAAAAAACAAATTCAAAATTCAAAATTATTTATTTCACGTAGGCGTTGCCTGTGGCTCTTAAGACACGTCATGACTTTACTACCGCTTCGGAAACGGATTCTGCTGAGAACAGCCGGCAAGAAACTCAGCAGTTGTTCTTTTCAAAATAATCATTTTACAATATTAATAAGCAAGTAGCTATTACATTGTAATAACTATTTATACTATCTTGTGGGCAGCTGGATGCCAAGCTGATTTAACCCATGCATCTTTTGTTAGAATAGAATATAAAATTTCCACAATGAGGGGAAGACTCATAGAAAAATTCAAAAAACAAATTCAAAATTCAAAATTTATTTCACGTAGGCGTTGCCTGTGGCTCTTATGACACGTCATGACTTTACTACCGCTTCGGAAACGGATTCTGCTGAGAACAGCCGGCAAGAAACTCAGCAGTTGTTCTTTTCAAAATAATCATTTTACAATATTAATAAGTAAGTAGCTATTACATTGTAATAACTATTTATACTATCTTGTGGGCAGCTGGATGCCAAGCTGATTTAACCCATGCATCTTTTGTTAGAATAGAATATAAAATTTCCACAATGAGGGGAAGACTCATAGAAAAATTCAAAAAACAAATTCAAAATTCAAAATTATTTATTTCACGTAGGCGTTGCCTGTGGCTCTTATGACACGTCATGACTTTACTACCGCTTCGGAAACGGATTCTGCTGAGAAGAGCCGGCAAGAAACTCAGCAGTTGTTCTTTTCAAAATAATCATTTTACAATATTAATAAGTAAGTAGCTATTACATTGTAATAACTATTTATACTATCTTGTGGGCAGCTGGATGCCAAGCTGATTTAACCCATGCATCTTTGTTAGAATAGAATAAATATTTCCACAATGAGGGGAAGACTAGAATGCTAAAATCATAACACTTCCTTTTGGCTTTGTCGTAGTCGGGTAAAAAGTGCACGAAACTTTGCATGAGCTTGAGCAAATGAGCTTTTTGTTCTTCCTTCGAAAGTGGAGTGGTCCGTCAAAGTCACCGTTTTTAGACTTTTGTCCCGGAGTCTACCTCAAAAGTTACTAAGACATTCCTACATATTAAAACTTTCCTCCGGATCTGCATTCTGCGCATATTAAAATTTGCCTTTTACTCGTACATTTAATACGAATGCAGTATGACTAAATGAGAATCTTTTGAATAGCACGAACGCCAATGTGGGCAAAAAATGAGACCGGCTAAGTTATTCAAGCTGGTCCCATTCATCCTGCGCGGCGTGAAGTGAATCACACAATGATTATTATGGGATGGGTTTATATTATAAGGTCGGTCTATTCACGTGTCGGCATTGGCAGTAACTATACGCTCTGCAATTCTTTATGTTAGATTAGAATTAGTATAAAATATGCACATAGTAATAAGACATATTCGATTAAGTGGGCCACGACCCAGGGCTTCGCTCACGTGAAGTTAGCTTTTTCAAACACCCTTAGGGATTGAATTTTCAAAATTCCTTTCTTAGCGGATGCCTACGTCATAATAGCTAATAGTATGCCAAAATACAGCCCGATCCTCCAGTGAGTGGTCTGAACTGTGCGTTGGTACTTGGTAGATTAATCAGTTAGTCAGTCACCTTTTCCTTTATTATATTTAGATTGCCATTTTATCGACCTATATTACGTCTTTCATGCGTGTAGAAAAGTCGGTTGATTGCAGAAAAGCTGCATCAAACATTGTTATAGTTTGGGTATTGACTATGGCACTCTTACCGCAACAAAGCATTTCAGCCAATAGTGATAGAGTATAGACTATTAGACCAATCAAAGGTGATTCCGATCGTCATACTGTAGCAATCATTTTTAAACATTTCATCTCGGGAAAACAATTTTTTTTTAATATCTAACTATACCCGGACGAAGCCGCTGGAAAAATCTAGTTTATAATAATAGTATGGATTACGAAAAAAGATTATTTTTAACAGACTTCAAAAAAGGAGGAGGTTCTCAATTCGTCGGTTTTTTTTAAATGTATGTTCACCGATTGCTCGAAGACGCCTGAACCGATTTGAAAAATTCTTATTTTATTTCAAAGGGTCCCAGGTGGTCCCATTGAAATTTTATCGAACAGTTTTTAAAATATCAACAATAAAATAAGTATATACTTTGTAGTGGCGCGGGCCGTTTGATGTCGTTTTGTTATATTAAATTATAACTATGTATTAAATAATATAATCTAAGTCTGGTCTGCAGAGACTAGACTCTAGAGGTATGCGCTACGGCAAGTGCCGCATATAAAAAGGACAGGAAGCCTGTAGAACACTGAGGTGAGGATATATTATTATTATGATCGATGTCCGCAATAAAACGCAACCTACTCGCATGTAGGTATTTTCCTACACGCCGCTCTAACAATGATACGACTTACCACAGACACAGACTTCCTTAGAAATCTTTTATTTCTAGTTTTTGCCTTTGTCTCTAAAGTGAGGATCGCGCTTCCGACCGCGTCGACGATTTTCGATTTTTGGTCGAAATTATAATTTACTATAAAAAATTTTTTTTTAAAAATCCGACTTCAAACACCTGCGCCACTACAAAGTATATGATTTATTGTTGATTTTTAAAAATCGCTAGACTGATTTCGATAAAATTTAAATGGGACCGCCTGGAAAGTATACCCTTTCAAACAAAAAAAGAATTTTCCAAATCGGTTCAGGCGTGTTCCAGTAATCGGTGAGAACATACATAAAAAAAAAGATTTCGACGAATTGATAACCTCCTCCTTTTTTAAGTCGGTTAAAAAGGCGCTCGCACTGCGTGTATATCGGCTCGCTGTAAAGCTGTGTCTACATGGTTGCAACAAACAACCAACATCAACAATATGAAAAAGGAGTTTGGTTTAGCTTGTGCAGGCTTGCAAGTGCTTTCCATAGATCCCATGGAACTGCTGCCGGTATGACATAAGCGTGAGTGGACACAGCATTACGGTTTCCGTGTTCCGTTTCCGTCTAGCCTGCGCAGTCCAATCTTCCGCAAGTCAACGAACTGCGCAGTCCAATCTTCCGCAAGTCAACGATCTGCGCAGTTCAATCTTCGACAAGTCAACGAACTGCGCGGGCTACCGTCTTGCCGTCCACACGCACATGCTTAACTGCACTAACTAGGCTTGTGCAGGTAAGCCATCAGGTAAGACGGAGCGTATAGCCGATGCTTCAGTCATCGCTGTATCTGTACGGTTACAGCTCGCTGGTGAATACATACTTGCATAACGTCGTCAAAAAGTTGCCTATAGGGGGCACTATCTAGGATTAAGTATATCAATGCAATGAGGTAACCTTGGGGAAAGATGAGCGCGTCTTGGAGCGTGCTTGTGTCCTCTGACACAAATGCGGATGCGCTCAATTGGCGTAGCGGCCGGTATCGAACCGCGGTAAACACCGTGCAAGGCTGCATACGCGTTTTGCCAACTTGGCCAAACAATAGGGCATTTGTAACTATTTGCTAGTGTCCAACCGAACCTTCTGCATCAACCACCTTCGGCCAAAAATAATACTTTCAGCCAAACCCTCTGCTTCGGTCAAAATGGACCGAAATTTCATTGTGTTCACTTTTAACACGAGCTTTATGCTTACTCGGGGAAAGGTCAAATTAATCATGTTAATTCTTTAAAAAATAAAGGAGAAAAATTCCAATTAAACTGCATCCAAACAGCACTTTTGACATACTGAGCAGTTCAAATGAGGCCAGCTGTGTGAAAATAATGTCATTTCATTGCACAGTTTTCATTAGTAAAGATACAGTATAAATCAGCTAAGTAAAAATTAAATAATAAGTGGAAATATCATGGAATGAACCAGAAAATCAATACATTTTTATCTTGATAATACTTAATTGTTCGCGTATCCTGTTTACATAACAAATCCGACGTCAACTGTGGTTTTTTTCCTGATAAAAGATTATGTCATTAAATAGTTAAAGAGCTGGCAGCTACCTCAGCCAAAGGATTAGCTTGGCCATCCAAAGGGGTAATGCTGCCAGCATCTTGGGTACCATGCCACATAGCAGTGACTTCGATGGGGTTTTAGATTTTATTTAATTTTTATTTTAGTCTTAATTTTAGAATAAATTTAGTTTTAATGTAGTATTAGGTATATATTATGTAATTTTATTCAGTAATTAATTAAATTATAAAAATTAATATAATGTGTGAAAGTTCTGTTGATAACGTTATTTTTTTTGGTTTATGTTGCATATTATGTAGCTGGGGCTTAAGACATTGTCTATGTAGATTTAAGTTTTTAAAAATCCCACTAGGAGCTCTTTGATTTTCCAGGATAATAAGTATCCCAGATGCTAGGTAACATTCTCTGTGCCATATTTCATCAAGATCTGTTCAACAATTGAGCAGTGAAAAGTGAAACAGACTAGAAAAAGTAACTCTGTCCAAGTTAGTGTCACATATATACAATTTATGAAAGTATTAATATTGGGTTAGATTTTAGAAGATTAAAATTATGTCAAAGTAAAAGTGCATTCTTACATTTTTATAATAGAGACAATTTACAACTGTATTCAGGTAAGCCTGCTGGCTCTCATAATATTCTCAATGGGTTCCACAGGACCTTTTAAATTATTAAGGTAATCTTAACCCAATTATTGTTCATCCTACTTATATACCATTGAATTATTTATTATTACAGTTGTTTCAAAATCTATACAAATTAATAAACTTTGTCTGTGATTATGAAACAGCTGCTTCATATTAAGCTCATATATATTTCTGTAGTAGATATTCTGGTTTAACCTTCTGAAAGGCTGTACAAATTTGAATGACTTTTGAACGCATGTAAATTATTATACACTGCATTTTACTACTTTTTATATTGGAAATATTTAGGTTCTAGCAAAAAAAATAAAAATTGCTGATATCGGGAACAATATAGTTTTAATACATTTCTACAGCTTATTTTATCTTCACAAATTTTGGAAGATCTTGAATTCTTCATACTGAATATGAAGTAAAGAATTTCCATTCTTTTTACAAAGCCTAAATCCACATAGACAAAGAGGCAAGCAACTGCTAGAAACTATGTAATTTAAAAAACCTATGTAACCACAGTCAAATACAATAATTATGTTCAAAAAAGTTCACTTAAAGATAAAATAAGTTAACTGTTAATTTAGCTTATCTTACAGTTATATCTAGCAAGGAAACAAGGCACAATGTGGATATATATACTTAATTATGTAAGTCAGAAAAATGTAGCTGTAGGAAAAATATAATCAATACTGTAGGACTTAAGTTATAGTATCACAGTTTTATAAAATTAATTTCCGCACATGTTAAACAATAATTTTAGGTTCTAAGTAAAATACACAAATTAATATCATGTGAATAGAGTTGGTCAGTGTTCAAAATATCATTACCTACATTTTACCCTAAGGAATGTTATGAATTGAACTTAATTGGTAGGTAACATAGCTTCAAACTTAACCTTGCTTTTAAACGGAGCATTATCGCCAATACTTTAATTCAAAATATCTAGAAAAGCCGCCTAAATTTAATATTTTGTTTTGCGGTAGCTAGGGCGTGGTCTTACGCTATTTACGCAATCTGTAACGGACAAATCTATAATTTTATAAAAACATTGAGGTCTGCATACAACGTAGGATCAATCAAAACCATTTGAGTGATAAAATAAGAAGTAAATTCTAATTAAAATCTTACTTACATCGAGAGACTCCTTTGACGCCATTTTCACACACAATCAATTTGACGTTTTTTGTTGTTGACGTTTGCTATCATAAAATATAAAATCGATAGGATAGCCTATACAGTTTGGATACACGCCAACAAATTAGGTGTGTTTTGTAAAAAATATCTAAATACCCTTTGAGTAATAAACAAGCAATGGAGAGGACTTGACCCCTAATTTATTCGCAAAAAAGTCTGTCAATTACGGTGGGGGGCGAGGTAGCACACATGAAAACTTGCTTACTACAGTTGCATTTTTCCATCACGTCGCTATGCACGCACACAATATAATTACCAAACACTACCTTAAAGTATATGCACACAATCACATTCACACACAGGGACGCTCTATCATTACATGAAACAATCGCATCATTTGTGTAAACATTTTAGGGATTTGACACTATCGATTATCGACTTTCGATAAGTTTTTCTAATAATTATTTACAACAGAGTTACTTTATTCGAGAGTAAATTTTTTTGTTCGAGATCTTTAACATGGTAGGTATATAGAAGCGCTAGGAAACGAGACTCTTGCCGTTATTTTAGTCATAATATGCCTTTGCTATTAGATTGACTCTTTGTAGGCTTTTAGTACTTGCGTAAAGATACAGCTAGAAACTTTGGACTATATTGACGCTGGAAAGCGATCTAGCTTATTTCGAAAAATAACAAAATGACTTTTTTATATATTTGGAAGAAAAAGATACTGCGTCGGATTGTCGGATTTTCGTTTTCCTATGACATTATTTTTCTAAGATACTATGTTGACCTTCTCTGCATGTTTATATTATATATTTTTTGTTATTCCACACCACACCACACCATCTATTTTTCAATATTATACAGATACTTCAAAAAAGTTATCAATACTTTTTAGCAGTGCAGTGCACTTAGGCGAACCTACTGTAAGGACTTAGGATTATCTGATTATTAACAGATTTTGTAGATACCAAGGTATTTACTCCGTCACTATACTCTCAATCTCATGCTGAAAGCATGCTGTAGGTACCACAGTATATCACCTTAGAGCAGCTGTTTAGTTATGATTTAAGGTTATAAGCCACCAGGGAGTGCTGTACTTTGTCATAGGGTTTTAATAATATTGTTTATTAAGTTGAGAGACATTTAATTTTTATTTGAATACGTAGTGGGTATTAATATTGAACACATTGATTTTTTAAGTAATCTTGTTTAAATAAACATACAGCATTTTTAATGAAACGTCATTTGTTTTATTTATGTTTAAAGCGAAATTTACGATGTATCTATTTCTAAAAAGTATATTAAGTACAAACTGTTAGGACTACATCATATTTCCTTAAAAATAAATACAGCATAATTAGCATTTCAGAGTTTAGAGTTATTTCGTGGTTTCATATGTTTCAAACACCAAGTTACAGCAACATTGCTTCTTAAAATTGAAAAACTATTAGTCGAAATTGATATAAAACTAATGTATAAAACTAAAGTAATTCTACTTTAGAATTATATAATTAGTATCATCTGATGTGTTACTTTAAAAAATATGCTTTTTGAAAAAAATCTGCTCCTGATAGCTTATTATGAGCTGTTATGATTTTTTAAAACGTTATTGGCTCTGGTTTAAAGTTCACTTTTTCGATTTACAAGATCGTTTTCCAGCGTTGAATAATATTCTCTCAGTCCAGTATGGAGGAAACATAAAAAGTAAAAACTAAACCCTAAAAAAAAATGTATTTAAAGTTATGATTGGTAAGTTAAAACTTGTACCTACATACTTTACTTGGAAGGCTTATTTTTTTCATCTACTTCATCTGAACGAAGTGTATATTTGTTTGTAATGCTAGGCTGCCGCCATGGCTATAGTGGCCACCCCATCTGTAATAAAACACCGCCAAGCTATTTAGCTTTCCGGTAAACCTAGCGGGATGAATAAGAAGTATGGGTACTTTAATTCAATTGCCAAGTTTTAATGAACCAAATATGTATAGAATTTAAATATTTTTTTTCGTCAATGAACCATTAGTAAGACGATAAAAATATCTTGGTATAAATAATTTATACAATCCCCCCACCAATATCGACAATATGAAATCTTGCTGTCCAGCCCTAATTTTATTGCGGTGTGGCCGACTTCATAAAATTAAAGTCCTAATTTTCGAGTAAGAAAGACTTACGTAGAACTTATCATTATTATTAAACAATTTTTTAGTCTCGTTTTCATTATTTTTTGTATTATATTTGTTAAAAATCCTTTCTTAGCGGATGCCTACGTCATAGTAGATGTGCGTTGATAGATCAGTCAGTCAGTCACCTTTTCATTTTATATATTTAGAAAATTATATCACACTGGTTATATGGAAATATATACCTATAACTTTTGAAATAATTGAGTAAAAAAACTAATTTTATGAATTCGCTGAGTTTATGGAGCTCTAGCTGCATCAATGCATTTTAAACAATAGTGGGAGAGTACCAGCCAATCAGACACCATTGCGATCGTTATAATAATGCAATCATTTTAACCGACTTCAAAAAAGGAGTAGGTTCTCAATTTGAATTTTTTGTATATTTGTTACCCAATTATTCCGCCAAATAATGAATGGAATTTGATAATTTTTTTTTGTTTAGTAGGGCATACTTCAGAGGTGGTTCCCATATAAATTTTTGTTGATATAATGTTAGATGTTACTCCATAACTACGTCAAATCTGAACCGATTTCAATTGTTTTTGAAAGAACGCATAATAAGGTTGGGCCTATTTAAAAGGTGAAGAGAAGATGATTCATATCTTCGGTGATGGAGGAAGGAACTCAATGATTAAGAGCAAATTGCTCGCGATCAGAGATATACACAAAAAAGCTTAAAATAATAATGTAAAAAAAATATCTTTAAAAAATCGGCCAAGTGCGAGTCAGGCCTCGCTCTTTTAGGGTTCCGTTAAAAAAATTACTTAAATAAAAATATTTCCATGTACCCATGGAAATATTTTAATTTAATTTTTTTAATTTAATTTAATTTTTATTATTTGTTGTTATAGCGGCAATAGAAATACATAATATGTGAAAATTTCATCTGTCTATCTATTACGGTTTACGAGATACAGCCCGCTGACGGACGGACGGACGGACGGACGGACAGCGTAGGCTTAGTAATAGGGTCCCGTTGGTACCCTTTGGGTACGGAACCCTAAAAACCGACTTCATACGCCGATCGGGCAAAGTTGGGCTACCGTCGCGCATTAGTTTCATCATTTATATTTAGGCCCGCCCGACTTCAACATACATGTACAAATTAAAATTGTTTTATACTTTGTAGTGGCGTTTAAAGTCGGTTTTATAGAAAGAATTTTTTATCATTATTTGATAATCCCACAGACGATCAAAGTTCGTATTTATATATCTAGTCATATTTTACTTAAAGCTTATAAATTAGTCGTTCACCCCTTCCTATTCTATCGTGATTTTAATTCTATGGGATCAATTTATAATGCAGTTCATGAAAAAGTTCTCTAAACGAATAGTAAGTAGGAAGATTAATTTTCAATATTTTCCCCAAATTATTTCATGTACGATTAAGTAGCAACATTTTCAGATCGACAGTTTTCTTAAGTTTTCTGCATAAGTATTGCATTATTTGGATAAAATAATACATCAGAAGTAAATAAATGTTATCCTTTAGTAAACTGGATGTTTTAAATATTTTTTTTAGAAGAAAATACTCTCATATTCGGCATTTATAGCGGAGCTCATTCCCCGCTAACCATACGTAGTTGACAGGCGCGTGACTCGAGTCAAACAGTTTTATATAACGAGTAGGACCACTGCTCATACCCAACTTACAGAGGGGTACGCGCGTCAAGTCTTCTCCTGTGTTGGTTTATTACTCAAAGTAAATACCTGACATTTTAAGTAATTGAGAAAATTTATTAGAAAAAAAAATTCCTTACAAATTCTTTATAAAACAGAAAATTAATGAAAATCAGCTGTAAAATCATAAACATTCTAAATAAAATTACCCACGGGCCACGTTTTACGATTCATTTTACGCACATAATTATTTATATGGACTGTCAAGTACGATGTTTTTGCTTGCGACTTGACAACGCAGACCAGTCACGCTTGACAATGACATTTTGACATTATCATAAAATACAGGCCGTGTTCATGTAAAATGTAAATAGAAATTAAAAATACGCCGATAAAATATATTGTAATTGCTATGTACTGAATCGATAAAAAAGTATTCTTTCTAAACCTATCGCAATTCACATTAAAAACCAATGCCGGGAACTAAAGTGGCAG
This sequence comes from Oeneis ivallda, assembly GCA_029955525.1. Taxonomy (NCBI): domain Eukaryota; kingdom Metazoa; phylum Arthropoda; class Insecta; order Lepidoptera; family Nymphalidae; genus Oeneis; species Oeneis ivallda. The sequence continues at coordinate 15,486,293 of JARPMR010000024.1, read as the reverse complement.
TGCTAATTATGTAAATAATAAATATGTTTATTTTTTATCAATTAAAGTCCTTACGTTAGTTCTTATCAATTGTAATAATTGATTTAATTGACTACTGTTCACCTGTAAACGACGTGTACCATACTTATGTTAGTAATTCATACAATCGTTGTGCGTGCGTTTGCTCTATAGTATGTGGCAAAGAAATATTTAATTTTTTTAAATAAGCACAGTGAATACAAGATGAGAACGAGAAGGCTATCGGCTATATTCTGGGCGACGTGCATTATTGCGTTTCTGTTCATATTGTATGTAGTAACAGATCTCAGCTTCAAGTTGCCCAGTATAAAACCAGCAATGGTTGAACTTGAAGATGTAAGTAACTTTTTACCTGATGATGCTCAAAAACATATTTTGGATTCTTTTTCATGTACATAGTAGTTATTCAAAACGAATAATTTAATATAAAAAATTATTTTTAAAAAACCGACTTCCAACACCCGCAACAGTACAAAGTATTTTATTGTTGATATTTTAAAAACCGCTCGACCGATTTCTATAAAATTTCAATGGGACCATCTGGGAAGTATTTTCTCTGTCTTCAATCCCTCTCATCTGGTTTCCAAATCGGTTCAGGCGTCTTCAAGTAATCAGTGAACATACATAAAAAAAAAGATTCCATTGCGAATTGAGAACCTCCTCCTTTTTTGAAGTTGGTTAAAAAAGAAGATTAACATTAAACTTTTTGCACATACTTACTATAGTTTACATAGCCTTTGATTTAATGCGCTCGCTTATTGATAATTAGTGTATAGTCATGCACTGTTCTATTTATTTATTACATTATTAAAAATTTGTAGGTGCCGCAATTAACCTGATAAATTTAATTACTTAAATAATCACATTATATTAATTAAATTTTTATCCTCTTTAGTCTAAAGAATAAATGTTTGATAAATATAATTCTAGAACAAATGGTCATCATTCGAATCAAAACTACAAAACATAGAGAATGGACTGAACCTCCATCATTCTGTGGTGGAAGAGATCAAAAAGTCTATGGATCAGATAGTAGAACAGTCACAGGAGGTCCATCCTCCACTGAGGAGGCCTAAACCGGTCTTCAAAAAGAAGATCAGGGACTTCAAAGTTGTTGGAGATGAGCCACCAAGGATGCACAAGAAGATTAACATGTCTTACTGCCCTATATTGCAGACGTCAAAGACTGATGTGCAGGTAATATAAAAATAAAATAAATAAATAAGCCCTTTATTCTGAATCAACAAAGTTAAGGAATTTTATAGTTAGTTTATAAGATATCTCGTAATTCAGAGTGCCTCTTGGCATAGGCCTCCTCTAGCGTTTTCCATTGGTTTCTGTCTTGTCCTCTGTCCCGTTTACCGTCTCTGGGGTACCAGTCGCAGACCATTGTACTCCATTTGCCTTGTCTGTCTCTAATTATGTGGCCAGCCCATCTCCACTTCATTTGGTCTATTCGAGTGAGAATGTCAGTTACTTTGGTTTTTTCTCTTATTGTACTACTTCTCATTTTGTCACTTCTCCTTATTATATGCAGGTAATATATTTTGATTTTTTTTACGTGAAACATCTACATCACCCATCTACCCATCTACCCACCGCTATGGTGGATCAAGCCAACGTTGGCTGCTGGTGTGGCGACGCGTAGCCACATCAACAGTATGTATGTAGTAGTATGCACATGTATGTAATGTGAAACTGTGTTGTTTTTACGGTACATGTAAGTCGTAACCTGTGTCTTACATAAAACTGCCTCGTTGGTCTAGTGGTGAGCACGTTCGACTATAGATGATGAGGTCCCGGGTTCGATTCCCGGGTCGGGCCAAAAACAAAAGGTATCTGGTTTTTCTGTCAAGAAATTCTCATTGCTAGCCCAGAGTTAGGAAAGTTGGCGGTGAATCACGCCCGTGCCTCGGAGAGCACGTAAAGCCGTCGGTCCTGCGCCTGATCTCTCTCCGGTCGTGTCGGATTTTCCGTCCCATCGGACTATGAGAGTGAGGGAATAGAGAGTGCACCTGTGTCTGCGCACACACTTGTGCACTATAATATCTCCCGCGCAGATGGCTAATCTCTGAGCAGGTTGGCCGCCGTGATCGGATTCTGTCGGGAGGACATTATTATTTTATTTATTTTTCTTACATAAAAGAAATAATTTTAACAATAAAATATCTTTGTTAGTGCTAATTTAGAAAGAATGTGCATTTACGTGTGTACTTAGCTTGAAATTACCTATACAAAATAATTTCAAGGTTTCACATCTGCCAGGCATCCCGCAATGGCTTACAATTTATTTTTTCTAATAAATTATAAATTTATAAGCTCGAAATAGAAATAATCAACTTTTTTGATTACTATGCATAAGTATAAGTGTACTATTAAATTACTGCTGCACTTAATCTTAATATCTTAATATATATAAATTACGTGTCACGTTGTTTGTCCGCGATGGACTCCTAAACTACTTAACCGATTTTAATCAAATTTGCACACCGTGTGCGGTTTGATCCAACTTGAAAGATAGGATAGTTTTTTTGGATTAGGATAGTTTATTTTATTTTTTATTTATATAGATAAGTTGGCGGTACAAAGTTCGCCGAGTCAGCTAGTATACCTATATTTCTTGTGTGCGTGTGTATGTCACTGAACTCCTCCTAGACGGCTGGACCGATTTTGATGAAATTTTTTGTGTGAGTTCAAGGGGATTCGAGGATGGTTTAGATTCACAATTTGGTCCACTGGAAAATGTTTATTTAACTAATTTTTCATTTATAAGTAGTGGCGGTACGAAGTTCGCTGGGTCAGCTAGTTCAATATAAATTCTTTCATACCAAAGTAATTGTTGATAGTAAATTTGATGCATTTTCTAAACAAAAATATAGTAATATTATAAATGCGAAAGTGTGTTTGTTTGTTGGTTTATCTTTCAATCACGCCGCAACAGAGCTATAGATCAACGTGATTTTTTGCATGGGTACAGTTAAGGGCTTGGAGAGTGACACATAGGCTACTTTTATCCTGGAAAATTAAAGAGTTCCTGAGGGATTTTAAAAACTAAATCCATGCAGACGAAGTTGCGGGCATCAGCTAGTAATTAAATATTTGCTGATAAAATCTTTTGCAGTGGCTCTTAAGCGTAGATTGGTGTAAATAATATATAGACTATAGTTGATTTTAAATTATGGGGGTGACATGTTCATAAGTGAACAAACCCTTTAATAAAGAATTAAAAAAAATCTTTTGCAGATGCTATCAATGTATGACAGAATCATGTTTGACGACATAGATGGTGGAGTGTGGAAGCAGGGCTGGAACGTAGAGTATAAAGAAAACCAGTGGAGCAGCAAGAACAAGCTCAGAGTGTTTATTGTACCCCACTCTCACAATGATCCAGGTGACCTGCATTTTAGATTAGAAATTAAAATAGCTCTCGTCTTCGCTCCCACCAGTCCCACCATCTATTAAAAGTAATCCAAAGTGGTGGTTACTATACAAAATTACTAATTTTGATTTTTTTTCGATTTTTCAGCTGTTCTTTTGAGTTTTCCGTATTTTGTTTTTGAATGATCTCTTGGAAAGCAAATATTTTATTAAACATTTAAACTTTTAGGGTGGATCAAGACATTTGAAAACTATTACAAATCGCAAACACTAGCCATATTTACGAACATGATGGAAAAACTGAAGGAGGGTGTTGGCAGGAAGTTCATCTGGGCGGAAACCAGCTACCTGTCGCTCTGGTGGACTTCTGATGCTACCAATAAAGAGAAAGAAACCTTTAAGAGGTAGAATAAACTTATCTTTGATTGCAGGTGTACTGGGACCCAGCGAGCACAAGTTTCCATACAAAAGTTTTAATTCAGAAACAAAAAGTTTGAATAAATATAGAGCGAATAAGGTGTCTCTAAAACATACTTTAAAAAAATATTTACTTGCTCAATTTTTTTTTCAATTTTTATAATCCCGTTGAATCTCTTTTATTTTCAGAGATAAAAGTATCCTTTTTCCGTCTTAATGATGCAAACTTACTATGTGCCTTTCATCCAGTTCTATCAGTGAAATAATATTTAGATTGTAAAAACAATAACTTGCGCATTTATGACATGGATATATAGATGAACTAGATGTTGCCTGCAACTTTGTCCGCGTGGATTAAGGTTTTTCATTCCCGCGGGAATTTTGTAATATTCCGGGATAAAAAGTAGCCTATGTGTTAATACTGGGTATGAGCTATCTACATTCCAAATTTCAGCCAAATCAATTTATTCATTGTGGTGTGAAAGAGTAACAAACATCCATCCATCCATCCATACATCCATCATCACAAACTTCCGCGTAAGATGATAGTAAGAAGTAAAATAAGATAAGAATCATAAAGAGTAAAATAATATTTTGGTCTTCTATTTTTCGGTTGTAACTTATAAAAACTTATAAAATAGTATAGGTAATAAAGGTAATAGGAAGCAGTGATAGCCTAGTGGTTAGGACTGTGGTCTCCTATTCGGGGGGTCGCAGGTTCGATCCCGGGTACGCACCTCTGACTTTTCGGAGTCAAGTGCGTTTAAGCAATTAAATATCACTTGCTTCAACGGTGAAGGAAAACATCGTGAGGAAACCTGCACATCTGAGAGTTCTTCATAATGTTCTCGAAGGTTTGTGCAGTCCGCTATTTGCATTGGGTCAGCGTGGTGGACTATGGCCTATAATCCCTCTCTGAGAGGAGACTTGCGCTCAGTAGTGAGCCGTTGATGGGTTGCTAATAATGATGATGATGATAGGTAATCCATTATGAATTTCTTTTAGCTTACTAAATTCAGGACAAATAGAAATTGTTACCGGCGGATGGGTTATGAATGATGAAGCGAACAGCCACTGGTTGTCAATCGCCCAACAGTTGACAACTGGCCACCAATGGTTGATTGAGAACCTTGGTTACATACCCAAGAATGGTTGGGCCATTGACCCATTCGGCCATTCAAGTGGCCAGCCCTACTTGCTCAAGTTGACTGGCCTGGACAACTCTGTGATACAGCGGGTACACTATAGAGTGAAGAAGGAACTGGCGTTGCATAGACAGTTGGAGTTCAAGTGGAGGCAGGTATGGGGTAAGTTCATAAGTTCTTCTTATTCTTCTTCTTTGTCAATCGATAGACCTCCACTGCTGGGCAGTCTCTTGCATGGACTTCCACCGGCCTCGCACTTTCGCCATCTGAATCCAGCGGCTCCCTAGGACTCGTTTGATGTCGTAGGTCCACCTAGTGGGGAAGACCCCCCACTAGGTGGTAGGCCAACACTTCCAGATGCGGGGTCGCCACTCCAGCACCTTGAGACCCCAACAACTATCAGCTTTTTGAACCATGTTCTAACTAGTTCGTTACTTTTACAATATTAGGTATACATTCGAAAAGTTCAGTTGCATACATTAAAGCGGTTCATGTATTAACGGTAACACTTAACTTGATTAGTAGATTTTAGGGAATTAGTAGTTTACAATTATTTACGATTAAATTAAGCTTGGTATGTGTTAATTTAAATAGCCGAGAAAATATTTAAAAAAAAACTTTTTAATGTAAAAATGTATTATACAGCTGTCATCACGGATATTGATTTATTGCATTGTATTCTATAGACATACTCTTTCAGGAGAACACTGTGCGAACAACTTTTTTTGGCCGGACCTATCTCGCATACCTACTTATTAAAGTAGTTTACGTCATCTTGTGCATTTGCATAATCTTTCTCTGAAAAAGTACGAATATTTCTATGGAATTTCAGTGTTACCGGCTCCTGGTACATAAAGTTATTATAATATAGTTTGAAACAACGACAAAATCTGCAATTGTGTATGTTACACAAGAGCGCATCTGCTTGACTATTTACATTTTAATGGGTTTTAGAAATCACGTAACGTGTTTTCAACGTACATCCAAACAGTAAGTTTCAGTGGCTGCTAGTTGTTATAAACCCTACTCCTATCTAAATAGGTTTTCTGCATCTTATAGTTACTAATATTAATGCGAATGTGCGATTTTTGGTTAGTTTGTCCTTTGATCACGCAGCAACGTTTGGAACAAGGTCCCCACGAAACTACACAAAATACATTACTTACTGGGGATAAAATTCAGTACATTACCGTATTAAAATGCTAATAGGCGCGCTTTTGCATCTCCTGCTAAATTAACTTAAAATTTCGTTCCTAACATAATTAGGTATATTTGTGAGTGAAGGCACAGAATACATACATATTAGTACAGGTACGCCACTCTTGACGGAAGATTCGCCATTGAAATAAATAGCGACTCTTGCTACCACACAATAAAGTGCAATTCAGGTCGCACAGCGCTAAGTTACCTGCAGTCATATTCACCTAAAAGTCGCCTCTCTTTCTATCGCGTAACTCTTATTCCTTTGCACTGCGGGATGCGTTCGAGTTGGATCGTCGGACGGAAGAACGCCGGATACTTGTAGCTTTATACCTAAAACGCGGAGTGTGCCTATTTTAGCATAATGGGGTAATTGACTGATATTTTTTTATTTATTTAAAATAACGTTTTTAAATATTAGAACACAATGCCATCTTTTATTTTTTAAATAGTCTCGGAATTATAAGCTGTTTTACTGTGACTGTATCTGTCTCTTTCTAAAACGAAATTTTCTATGGAGCGTGTATGGAGCTGCTGAATTGTGACATCAAACTTCAGTAGCGCTCTCTGTGTCTAACAGGAAACTTTAAAGCTCTATAACTTATTTGTTTTTGGACCGATTTATTATTCTATTCTATTCTAACAAAGTTGCATGGGTTAAATCGGCATGGCATCCGGCTGCCCACAAGATAGTATAAAAAACTTATTGCTAATGTAATAGCTGTATAATATTGTGAAATGATTATTTTGAAAAGAGCAACTGCTGAGTTTCTTGCCGGCTCTTCTCAGCAGAATTCGCATTCCGGTGGTAGATTCATGTCGTGTCATATGAGCCACAAGTTGGCCTACGTGAAATAAATAATTTTGAATTTGAATTTAACATTTTCGATTATAAATAATGAATATGAAAATTTTGACTACAGTCAAATACTCAATTATGAATGTGGTAATACTTTCGGCCATTTGAAAAAAAAAGACGCTTCGCTTCGACAGTACAGTAACGTAGTTTGAGTCCTGTGACTCGTTATATAAACATTGCTATACTTTCAGATGGTGTTGGAAAGACTGATATGTTTACACACATGATGCCTTTCTATTCGTACGATGTACCACACAGCTGCGGCCCTGATCCTAAGGTATGTTTGATTTTATGATTGTGTCATAACTCTTTTTTTATTTTAGGGGTTTGGGGATTTTAAGCCACCTGGCAAACCAACCCCACCTTAGGGCTTGGGCAGTCATGATGTTTTTAGCAGCGGCGATCGGCGTGTTTGCGTTCAAAAAGCTACTAAAAATCCCAAAAACGCCTAGAAAGTTTTATCGCATAAATAGCGCCCGCGTCCGTACGTCGCGTCGCTGCTAAAAGCATGCTGTCTGCCCGGGCTGTTAAATAAGTTGCTGGCACCGATGTAAATGTAGTACTAGATTTGCAGTTACGAACACTTACCATGTTCAACTGAGCAGGACTGAATTATGCACACTACTGTTAGTGTGGCTGTGGCATTCGCTACGTAAATAGCACCCGCATCGGGCGCTATTTAGGCGATAAAACTTTCTAGGTACCTAATTGTGAATTGAAAAGCCAACAATACCTATATTCAAGTAAAAAAAAGGTGTAGTTATTATAGTGAATAATTAGACAATGTAAATTATATTACCGTATAGTGAATTCGTAACACTAGATACGAAATAAAAATTATTTATAAATACATACAAATACTTTTATAATACGAACGACCGAGCGATATTTTCAAGGATATAATAGGTATGCCTCCCGCACCATGCACACCGTTCACGCCTCTGCGACCAGCGGCCGCGTTGATTCAATGACGATTTGCAACCTCATTCACGATGCCGGCTTCCCTCACAGTTCTTATTCCGAATTGCCGGTCTATACATAGAGGCATAGCCGTCTCTATCTCCTGTAGAGAGCCATGAAGTGGATGTGGCAACGTCGCAATTTACTGTCACTAGTAGGCTCATGGGTAAAATGAAAAATCAGTAGGAATATATAGCTGTATAGACTTCGGTGTTGATAATTATTTACTGATACTAATTAGCTGCTTTATTTTTATGGCGTCCACATGAATGAGAACTAACATATTAAATAATTACATAATTTTGTGTTTTTAGAAACATCGAAGAGTGAATTGAAAAGGTAATGATGTAACAAAGTTACAATGTAAACGACATTATGGTACATAACTTTGAAACTACTGACCCGATCTTGATGAAATTTGCACTGTTTCCTAAGTTAAAAGATTCTTAAAACAATTAAGAAAGATTTTTGATAATGATAAAGTAGGTATATCAAAAAATACTAGTGGTTCGCCCCGAACTGAGACCTCGCGGTAACGGTATCCCATGATTATATTCATTCAATCGATACATGATAACCAAAACTGACATTATTATTATGCCCGTTTTCACCAAACATACCTAAATCATCCCCTAAGTAGGAGTCTCTTAACGTAGGTAGCTCCTAAATACAATCCTAAGTCCTAACATCCGTCCCAATATCCTTTTAGGTGTCCCGTACAGGATCGTGATAAATAAGTTGACAGAAAACATCAATCACCTAACTTATAGGTAGCCCGTAAAGGTTAGGGAACGTTAGTGAAAACATTGAATTATTTATCAAACATTGAATTTAACTCGTAGTTCCATGGGAATAGTTACTGACTGCGCCATCTATTAGCATTATTGTGAAGCTATGTTGATGCTATATGAATTACTGACGCCCATTAAAAATTAAATAATCTCGTTTCTTTATAATATTCATATAATTTTAGTATTTGTTGTTCAAGTACAGGATATAAGTGACCTAAAAACATAAAATCAGTTTGAAAATCCATAGCGGATTTTTCTAGAGAGCGTCTTCAAGCGAGCGTATAAAATCGCCACTTTGAAAGCCCCCCATTTCGTCAATTTTAAGGGAAAAATTAAAAAAAAAATATTTTTGTACTCAGTTCAAAATTATCTTTAAAATGATACGTAACAATTTTATGTAACGCGATTTTTTTTTTTTTTACTTCGCATTCGCTTCTATGAGAGCCCCCCTGAAATAAAGATTTTTATAACTTTTTAAGCCATTTTCGGCTGGAGGCCATCGGTTTACATATTATATCTAAATTTGAAGTAATTACGTTCAGTAATTCAAAAGTTATAAGGCTCTGACAGACGGACGGACGGACGGACGGACGGACGGACAAGTGCAAATCGCCCTAGTTAACTCAAAGACCTTCGCTTCGCTCGGTCGAAAATAAAACTTCTTCAAAAAGCGAATATTCTCTTTATTTAATGGCTTCTTATTATTCAGCTTGTTTTTATTTCATTGCCTTTTTAAGAAGAATCTAACACTGGTTCGGAATGCTGCTCTAACCTTAGCGAGAAGAACCAACAAGAAACTCTGCATCGTCTATGCATTATTGTAACTTAAAAGAAAAAACAATACCTACCTATTTAAGAGTATTATCATCATCATAATTTAGACTACTTCAACAATCACTATGAACTAACAGAAAGCAGCAAAAATTTAGTTAAAACAATGTCATAGAGTAAAACATATGTTTTTATAAAAGTAGACAACATTAAAATAGTCAACCTATTTAGTCAACAAATGAATTAAAATCTCTATCTGATTTCTCTTTTAGGTAATACACATACTTTTTTTATAAAAATAGTCAAAGCAATTACATTTACAAGCAAGTATAAAAGTAGTCAACCTATAGTCAACGCAATAACTTATTAAAATCTCTATCTAATTATTCTTTTAGGTAAAACACATACATCATACTTCATACTAATATTATAAATGCGAAAGTGTTTTTTGGTTTGTTCGTTTGTTGGTTTGTCCTTCAATCACGCCACAACAGAGCTACAGATCGACGTGATTTTTTGCCTGGGTGTAGTTGAGGACCTGGAAAGTGACATAGGCTTATTTTTATCCCGGAAAACATAAGAGTTCCCAAGGGACTTTAAAAACTAAATCAATCATCAGATAGTTTCTTATAAAAATAGTCAAAGCAAGCACATTAATAAGCAAGTACAAAAGTTATAGTCCATATCTTACTAAACTACTGAACTGATTTTGATGAAACTTGCGCTGATTCCTAAGTTAACAGATTCTTAATCCAATTAAAAGAAAATTACTTGTTGCAATTTGTTTCCAAATTTCTGAGAAATATACGTGGATATACATACACACACTTATGAAATTTGACATCTATTTTGAAACCCACAGAGATTAACTTATACGAATATTGTGCATTGTTGGACAATATTATATACATTCGGGTCGAATTTTTGGATTATTTTCTGCGTAACCTAGAATAGTTTTGGACTTATACTCGGCCACTTTTTATATAAATTTCATCAATCAATAAATTTACAACTTTCTCCCTTTCTACCCACGTAGAGCATATTGATTTTAAATAACAATAATTATTTTCTGATGAATTCGGACACAGGCCAGTCATTGAAGTTATTTGCTGCAAATGTCTTGCAGTTGGCAAGATTAGGTATTGCCTCAAAGTATTATAGGCACAGGAGGAAATACTAAATATCACAAATGAAAATATAAGTGTAGCAACACTATATCTACGTTGCTTATTTTTTAACAATTTTATTTGGTCTAGAACTAGCTCTGCAGCAAAATTATCAATTTCAATATTAACTGCTTCGTTCAAATAATTAAGACCTATCGAGACAATATTCAAATGACTTTGTTGGTTCACAACTATTGTTATAATAACGAGATATTATATTTTCAAGCTGTGACCATCTTCTTAGCTTAAGTTCACTAGGTAATATCCAGCTTAAATCTTCACGATGCATTAAAATATGTCCTTTTACATATACCTGAATGCTTAGATTTTCATCCACCAACACACTATTAACTACTTTCACATTGCAGTCACTGTCACCATTATTACTTTCAATATCAAGATTTAACAAATAAAAATAGAGCTTCTTATTAGGTATCACTCGATATAACCATTTAGAGTCTCCTAACTTTTCTTGGAATTTATGCACTTGTCTTTGAATGACGAAATTAAATTAGACACCTGCTCCTCATGAAATAGTTCAGCTCGTTGTCTCCTTTTTTCGGGGTTGCTTCTTGAAGGTGGAGTGCTCTTTGACATGTATGATGGGAGATTATTGAATATATGGGGTACTGCACCCTCGACTAAACGTGGGTATTTCAATTTCTGTTTAAACACATCCGTCACTTCCAATGACAATTTCCTCAGTCTGGATTTCATGGGTTGAAAAATAGTTGCAGCATACAACTGAGTGTTTTGTAGGTACCCAGTCTTTTCGTGGAATGGCACGTAACCACTCTTGAGATGAGCATCTTTCGGGAAAGAAAATGTACTTTTAGCTCCTTCAATGCGGATTACACTGGCTTAATTTGATTTGCATTCTGGCACACAGCATTTTCTTGGCATCTGAAACGGTTAAAATAACTTTTATAAACAAACAAAATGAAATAATATAAGTATTTTTTTTGTAGGTTATGTTTTCAAACCTAGATAGGTACCTACTTATTTAAATTATGAGTCTAGCACTTAATTGTAAGTTACTGCACATCTTTAATCGAAAATATCTTCATTTGTTACATTAAAACATATTGACAGTAGAAGTCAGTCAGTAATAAACTTAACTTTCTTACCTTAGCAGGTTTGTTTACACTTTGCAGTCCATATAAAGTTAACCACGAAAACGGATTTATCTCGTCATAACTGATGTATTTTTAAAAGGTTTCTATCTACCTTGAGTGAAAACGTACATTAATCACCAAAATTATTGTATCTTTTGTTAAATAATTATGATTTAAATACAAAATAACACGACGCGAAACAAAACCAAACACCAAACACAAACTTGTCGATGTCGACTGACAGAGCCTACCTGCGACGTTGCCAGACTTCTACTTCATGGCTCTCTACAGAAGATAGAGACGGCTATGATAGAGGTCTTTGCTTTTGCTGGTGAAATATTTCGTAACGAACCTTGTCTTAATGCTACACACGAATTTTGTAGATTTGCTGCCAGTTCGATTTTAAAAGATTACCAGGCAATGGAATAACATGTCCATGGGGCCTGCCGCCGAGGAAAATCATAGTGAAGAATGTTAATGAGAGGTGAGAACAACCAATTTCCTGTTAGGTATATATTACATACGTACATAAATAATTATGTATACATACTTTAATTATTGTATTGTAATCGGTCCTTGATAAGTGTGCGAAGTTTTAAGTCAATCCGACGTTTTGAAGGGGATGAAAATCGAGCCCAAAAATTCGGTTACATAGATTAGATACATACCAAGCTAATAAGCGTGTTAAAAAAGTAAGTTAGGTGTGTGTAAAAACAAACACCTAAAGCCGCTTTTATAATTATTACCGTCACGATATTACCGTGGACGTCCACGGCACAACGGCAAGACAGGGGCGTCAAATGTATGGAAATATATGAAGACGTTTTTAAATTTCCATCGACGGTAACGTTATGCCGTGCACGTCCACGGCACATCCTGTCTTGCCGTGACGATATAATCGGCGTCCGGTTTCCCTGTAATATCGTCACGGTATTTTGGCGATGTAGTGCGTAGCTACAAGGATTTATGTTGTGTGAGTGAGAGTCTACGTGCCCGCGTTACCCCACCACCCGCCCCCCTACAGTGGCGCGTTTCGAACTCGTTGTTTGAGTTATGTAGGTACTATTTTTTTTTATAATTTATTATTTTTAATATTTGTTAAAAATGGCATTCAAACAATATGATGTTATTACCCTTTGAGTATCAAGTTGTTACTCTAAACTAATCGAACTAATAGAGATGAAACCTTGTTTGTGGGACAAATAATAATTTTATATTAAAAAATGTTCTCTCTAAATATTTCACTTTTTGCATCGGATGCTGCCAAAACCTTCTTGTAATTTATCTTTTACGTCATAAATACATTAAATCTACGTAGTCGAAGTCGGTTATTGGCCATGTCATTCACACTCTTCCGAATAAAGTTCCGAATATACTACGCATATGACGCTAACGTCCACGGCATGGCAAGAAAATTATAAAAGCGACTTTAACGTGGACGTTGACGGCCACGGAAAATCGTGGACGTCGACGACCACGATAACGTGACGTGAGAATTATGAAAGCGCCTTATTAGGCGCTTATTATAATATTATTATAATATTATTATATTAGGTAATTTTAGGATTAGGTATAATCAGGCTGGTAATACTCTGTGCTGTTAAGCGATTTAGCGTTTCAAGGTATCCTCTACAAATGTCTTAACACATTGGACGACCAATTATTAGGAGCCCGCCCCACAGTTAACACAAAATAGTCACAGATTTGCTTTTTTTTATATATATTTTTATATAGCCTAGTGGTTAGGACTGCGGTCTCCTATTCGGCGGGTTGCAGGTTCGATCCCGGGTACGCACATCTGACTTATCGGAGTTATGTGCGTTTAAGCAATTTAATATCACAAGCTTTAACGGTGAAGGAAAACATCGTGAAGAAACCTGCACAGCTGAGAGTTCTCCATAATGTTCTCGAAGGTGTGTGAAGTCTGCCAATTCGCATTGGGCCAGCGTGGTGGACTATGGCCTATAACCATTCTCATCGCTCTGCTCCTGGCAAAAGCCGTTCTGCGCACTCCGGGTTCCGAGCTTTGAAGTAAAGACCACACCTTTCTTAGATTTAATAAATACGATTTATAAATTAGAAATTTTAATGATTATAAATTGACGAATTGTAAAAAATGATATAATAAACTAAACTTTAACCGATAATAAGAATTCAAGGAAATAATAAAGTAGCAAATAAGGACCCGTTTTATGACACCCTGTTATTAATTTAAAAAAAAAAACACTCATCCGTTGATGGGTTGCTGATGAAGATGATGATTAACACAAAATTTGTAGGGCGTCAATGATATTAGACCAGTGGCGCAAAAAGGCGCAGTTGTACCGAAGCAACGTGGTGATGTTCCCACTCGGAGACGACTTCCGCTACGACCGCGCTAACGAGTGGGACAACCAGTTCCTGAACTACGAGATGATCATAGACTACATCAACAACAAGGACGAGTGGAATACTGAGGTGAGAAGAGGTCGAATACAGAAATATTGCACATATAGTCGCTAACAGCTATGAGCCGCATAAAAAGGCTCAAGTGTTGTTTCCACGGTAAAAGGGTATACTGAGTGGGAAATGGCTACGCAGAACCATAGTACAAACAGAATAGTAGGCTAACTTCATACAAAGTGGCCGGTGCCGGTTTGAATGTATGCGTGAGCAGCGGGCGCCGTGTACGCACGGAAGTTTCACGCACACATTCGCAAAATCTCAACCGGCTCAATCGGCCGGCAGTACGGGCCGCGCGGCGCGCCACAGAGTAGAATAGAATAGAATAGAATAGAATAGAATAGAAATATTTTTTATTCAAATAAACTTTTACAAGTGCTTTTGTATATATCGCGCCGCTGTGCTAATTGCGCGCAGTTGCGTATTACGTCGCACGCTCGCTCTTTTTTGTTTGTTTAATTTTTCAATAAAAGTAGTAACCTACCTATTAATAATCGCGGGCATCAGCTAGTCAAAAATAAAAGTGACAACCCTAGGCGTCAACGCAAGAGTAGGTAAATAACTCGCCGATCGGCCTTAGTTAGCCTACTATTCTGTTTGTACTATGGCAGAACGAAGACTGTGCAGACATAATTTATTTTAAAAAAAACCTTCTTCTTTTTAAAAAACCGACTTCAAAGACCCGTGTTGATATAAAACCGCTTACCTGGGGAGCTTTACCCTTTGAAACAAAAAAAAAATCCAAATCGGTTCAGGCGTCTTCGAGTAATCGGTGAACATACCTTTTAAAAAAATTATTCCGACGAATTGAGAACTTCCTCCTTTTTGAAGTCGGTTAAAAATATGTTGCCACTTCCACTTCTTCTTCATATGCTTCTTCATTACTGGAGGTCAGCATTCAATTTTAAATTTATAGAACCTCTTCTTCTCAATGGCTAGACGGATTAGTTCTTCGACCGTCTTGATGCCAGTCCACTCCCGTATGTTTCGGTATCATGACGTATTTCACCTTGCAACGCCTCTTTTTCCGACAATTTTCCCCATCAAAATAGTTCGTAGCAGGCAATACCTATCGTTACGCAATGATCTAGGATCTTACGCTATTTCATCGTTCTCACTTACTCAATGTTCTTCTGCATTCGGACAAGGACCTCAGCGTTAGACACTTCCACTAAAAATAATTTTGACAGTTCCCTTAACTCCATTTCCACTCTCGATTATTTATCGAGAACCAAAACCATAGCTTAACGATTCGCTAAGCTGAAGTGGAAATGGGCGGGCACATAGTTCGAAGAGCTGATGGTCGTTGGGGTCCCAAAGTGCTAGAGTGGCGAACCTGCACCGATAAGCGCAGTGTTCCCTGTGTCGTCAGTCCCACTACGTGAACTGACGACATCATACGAGTCGCAGTAACCCACCATATACAGGCGGCGCAAGAGCGACCTGTGGAAGTCCATGCAAGAGACCTTTTGTCCAGCTGTGGACGTCTATCGGTTGATGAGAAGAAGACAGAAATGTTTGTCTGCGACTAGTATTTTCTAGATAGCCCACTATTACTTTATTTTTAAAAAAATGAATTTATTTTTTTATGGGTCACATCTAGCTATGAGTTTATTAATTAATTGACTATTCAGTAACATGACCCCAGCTCGAATTGATCCTGTTGTGATGGTACCAAGCATTTGAATACCTACATTATTTTTCTTGTACGCTCCGTAATGCTATTGCTATTTTGTAAAACCTGTTAAATTTAAGTCTCGTTTAAGTGAATATGTATAATATTCTTTTCGAGACAGTAAATATCTTTAAACCGGATTACTTTATTGTAAAGTGTTTGTATTTGCTTAGGTTCAATTCGGGACACTACAAGACTACTTCAAGGCCGTCCACGAAGAGGTGAAACTGTCCGACTTCCCGGTACTAAGTGGTGACTTCTTCACATACGCCGACCGCAACCAGCACTACTGGAGCGGCTACTACACTTCTAGACCCTTCTACAAGAACATGGATAGAATTCTACTGGCCTATGTTAGGTAAGATTTTTTTTTACTCTTGACAAGATAACTCTGAACTGCGATCTCACCTGATGATACTTGAAGATGCTGGTTAATTTCGAAGCTAACTCTTAGTTTATTTATTAATTATATTAATATCAATGAAATAAATTTTTAAACTGTTTTTGTTCTACTATATATGCAAAGTCGATTGCTTCCAAAAAATTTAAAATTTAAAAATAAAATTGAATTATGAAAATTAAGTTTTCTTACCCTACTATGGAAAAGTTATGATTTTAGCAGTCTATAGGTATATTGTGTATGTATGTGTCTACACCGTAGCGACTAATTAAACTACTGAGCCGATGTTGAATGAACGAGGTGTCAATCGATTCGTTATTATGGTCCGGGTGACATAGGCTACATTTTATACCAACAAAATCAATATGACGGATGTTTAATACAATTTTTCGTAATTAGGTTACAGTTTTAAATCTTTAGAGCGATTTCAGACTAGCGTATTTTTTCGGGCACGCTCGTATCGGTATACGCGTTTACACGCGCGCCACATTTCGCGCTTCAAAAGATCGAACGCGCGTACACGCGCTTAATACGGCGTATTCGCTCGAACCGGTGGTTCGAACGAACTGGGCTCGCGCTTAACGCTCGTAAGAGTTGCGCGTGTGACAAAGGACGCGCGTATACGCGCCTTTACGCGCTACAAAAAACGAGCTTATGCGCACCGAAAAACCGCTAATCTGAAACCGCTCTTAGAAATAAAAATAATATAACGAGAAAATAGCAGTCTTAATATTCTGAATGATAAAAGCTACCTTTTCTTGGTCAGGGCTGCGGAAATAATAACGTCGCAAGCGTGCTCGTCGCGCTCCGTGAGCTACATCACGTCGCTGCAACTGCGCGACCGCGTGGAGCAGGCGCGGCGCGCCCTCGCGCTGTTCCAGCATCACGACGGGGTCACTGGCACGTCGCGGGACGAAGTTCGAGAGGACTATGCTAAGAAGTGAGATTTTTTTTTTATTCGATGACAAGCTATAATATAGTCCTTGACTGCGATCTTACCTTATGGTAAGTGACGATGCAGTCAAAGATGGTAGCGGGCTAACTTGGAAGTGGTATGGCAGTGAACATTCAACCCACACCCCTAATTGGTTTCTACACGTCATCGTGCCGGAACGCTAAATCGCTTGGCGGCACGTCTTTGACGGTAGGGTGGTAACTAGCCACGGCCAAAGCCTTCCACCAGACCAGACCAGAGACAATTCAGAAATTATAAATTCCCAAATTGACCCCGCTGGGAATCGAACCCGAGACCTCCCAGTTATAAGGCAACAGCGCTCCCCACTGAGCCAGGGAGGTCGTCAAAATTAGACTTTTTTAGCGTTACATCAATATCACGAGCAACCCATTAGCGTCTCACTACTGAGCGTAGGTCTCCTCTCAGAGAAGAGTTATAGGCCATAGCCCACCATGCTGGCCCAATGCAAATCGGCAGATTTCACACTCCTTTGAGAACATTATGAAGAACTCTCAGGTGTGCAGGTTTTCTCACGAAGTTTTCCTTCACCGTTGAAGCCTTTGATATTTAATTTCTTAAATGCACATAACTTAGAAAAACCAGAGGTCACTACGATCGAACCTTCAACCCCCCCCGAATAGGAGACCGCAGTACTTACCACTGGGCTATGACTGCTTCTAGTGTTTTCAGGGTTTAAACTGTCGTAATTGAGAAGCTGCCTATGAAAAAATAAATTTGTTACTGATTTTATAATCGATAAAGAAATTATTTTTTATTTTGATTTGCCAAAATAATCTACCCTCTTAATAATAGAGGGAGTATTCCTCTATTCAATAATAGGTAAAAATAAAAAATAATTGAGAGGTGTGACTCTCATAAAATTAATAAATAGAATGTCGTTTTTTTTAATCTTACTAATATTATAATCAACTAGAACAGTAATTCCCAAAGTGGTCCAGGTGGACCCCCAGGGGTCCACGGGAGACTCGACGGGGGTCTACGTTGGCGTGACAGAAAAATGGGGGTTCACAATTCGTAAGCGGGGGTCGATAGTGAAGCCGCCGCCGACGCGCCGTCTGCAACGCTTGTTCAGACGTGCAAAGGGACCAAATACGACTTGTGGGTGGTGTGTGTGCTTGCAATCTTGCATGAACTTGTTTGATTCTTCACCAATATAAATACGAATGCCAAGAATAAACGTTACTCATTTGTTCCCGGAATTTCGGAGAGAAAAGTACCTAAAGTGAATCGATCTTAGTGATTGCCAGCGACGGAAAAAGTAAGTAGGCTGCCTTTTGCTATACATACTTTTATTTTATTTATTACTTATTTATTTATTTAGAACAGAAATCCGAGAAAGGTAGAACTTTTTGTCCCTAATTTATTAGTAATTGTTTATTTCCCGACTGTGTGGTGTTTCACTAATATAAGTCATCTTTATTATCAACCCAGCGAGGTCTCCTCTAAGAGAAGGGTTACAGGCCATAGTCCACCATGCTGGCCCAATGCGAATTGGTGGACTTCACACACCTTCGAGAACATTATGGAGAACTCTCAGGTGTTACGTGTACGTTATTAATGTTTAATTTTGATTGCAGGTACAATTATATTTTGATTTACTATACTTACTTAATATAATATTGTAAAATATGATAACAATAATAATAATCAATAGTTACTTACATAGTATTTGAATAAATACAACACAAGAAAATATACTATTTTTTTTATTTTTACCACTCCGAGTTTTCTAAATAAAATAAGTGAGAATTGATTGGTTTTTGTGCTGTGAGTAGATGTCAAAAATGTAAGCTTGAGATGGAATCACTTCTTTTTGAATGGTCAACTTTACTTTTGACATCCACTCACAGCACAATCAATTAATTAATTTACCAATCAATTCTCTTTTTTTTTCAAAGAATGTTGTTTTCGTGGTTGGAACTCACTCGCAACGCCAATTTTCATAATTTATCTTCACATTTTTTGTCGACTGGAAATATGATAGAAATTTAGCTGCAGGGGGTCCACCGGAACCAGCAAACTTTTGAAAGGGGTCTATGAGCAAAAAAAGTTTGGGAACCTCTGAACTAGAACTAGATGATGCCCGCGACTTCGTCCGCGTGGATTAAGGTTTTTTTTTATTCCCGCGGGAACTCTAGCCCTGCTGTATGAGGGCACTGGGTATGAGCTACCTCCATTCCAAATTACAGCCAAATCAGTTCATTCGTTGTGGAGTTATAAAGTAACAAACATCCATCCAAACATGGTGGATGTTCTATCTGATCTAACATCCACCCAAACATCCACCCAAACATCCATACATCCTCACAAACTTTCGCATTTATAATATTAGTAGGATTTTAAGGACTTTTTGACGATTGTTACTCCAGGCCACAACGTCGTTGTAAATAGAGATAATTTCCCGGTGCGGGGTCGCCACTCCAGCACCTTAGGACCCCAACGACCTCAGCTCTTCGAACTATGTGGCCCGCCCATTTCCACTTCAGTTTCGCGACTCGCTGAGCTATGTTACACTATGTTGAAATGAAAATGAAATGTATTTATTTGTAAGAAACATTGTACATAAATAGATGTTAACATAGTATTCAATGTCCAGTATGTTTCGTCAATTGACATGCAAAATATAATTATTTTAGATACTTCTAAGATACTTAAGACTATACTACTATAATTTAGATCTACTAAGTATATTATCATTATAACGACAGATTAATATACCTATTATTTAGAAATCCTTTGTCTGGCTGAGTGTACGCTTATAATTCCGAAGGAAATAATAGGTTTGCCATTACACAAACAATGTGTAAAAACACATTTGTTAAGTCGAAGTTATTCCAAAGTTGGTGAATTTCTGAATGACAAAGTTGCATGGAAACAATCGGCTTGGCATCCAGCTGCCGACAAGAGAGTGTAACTTACTAAATTGTATTATTTTGATTTGAAAAGAGCAACTGCTTGAGTTTCTTGCCGGCTCTTCTCAGCAGAATCAGCTTTCCGAGCCGGTGGTAGATTCATGACTTCATAAATGCTAACTTTTGGCCAACATGAAATAAATGATTTTGAATTTGAATAACATAAACTAAATATTATTTTTAAAAAACCGACTTCAAACTTCCGCGCCACTGTACAAAATATATAATTTATTGTTCCGCTCGACCGATTTCGATGAAATTTATATAGGACCACCTGGGAAGTATACCCTTTCAAGCAAAAAAAAATTCCCAAATCGGTTCAGGCGTCTTCGAGTAATCGGTGGACACACATAAAAAAAAAGATTCCGACGAATTGATAACCTCTTCCTTTTTTTGAAGTCGGTTAATTGACCGAGCGAAGCGAGGTCTCTGAGTTTACTAGAGCGATTTGCACTTGTCCGCCCGTCCGTCCGTCCGTCCGTCCGTCCGTCCGTCTGTCAGAGCCTTATAACTTTTGAATTACTGAACGTAATTACTTCAAATTTAGATATAATATGTAAACCGATGGCCTCCAGCCGAAAATGGCTTAAAAAGTTATAAAAATCTTTATTTCAGGGGGGCTCTCATAGAAGCGAATGCGAAGAAATTTTTTTTTATTTGCGATTCATAGGTTTTCTGTGTATCATTTTAAAGACAATTTGGAACAGAGTACAACCGTATTTTTTTTTTATTTTTTTCCTAAAATTGACGAAATGGGGGGCTTCCAAAGTGGCGATTTAATACGCTCGCTTGAAGACGCTCTCTGGGAAAATTTTCTATATATTTTCAAGTTGTACTTATTTTCTTACTTCACTTGTATCCTGTACTTGAACAACAAATACTAAAATTATATGAATATTATAAAGAAACGAGATTATTTAATTTTTAATGAGCATCAGTAAATTTCACATAGCTTCACAATAATGCTAATAGATGGCGCAGTCATTAACTATTCCATTGAACTAGGAGTTACGACTACGACCCAAAAACAGTTTTGCGTCGACCATTATTATTTAGGTACATAACATAATAAAATATTATTCAATTAAAATTATTCTTTAGTTAAATATCATTTTGTATATTTTCTATTCGCGTCGATAGATGACGATTTGTACAGATGCCCCTAACCCGTTTTCACTCGTTAGTACCTACATAATAATTCAATGTTTTCACTGACGTTCCCTAACCTTTACGGGCTACCTATGATAAGTTATGTGATGATTACTGTCAACTTCTTTATCACGATCCTGTACGGACACCTAAAAGGACATTGGGATGGATGTTAGGACTTAGGATTGTGTTTTGGAGCTACCTACGTAAAGAGACTCCTACATAGGGGATGATTTAGGTATGTTTGGTGAAAACGGGCATAATAATAATCGACCGAGCGAAGCGAAGGTCTCTGAGTTAACTAGAGCGATTTGCACTTGTCCGTCCGTCCGTCCGTCTGTCAGAGCCTTATAACTTTTGAATTACTGAACGTAATTACTTCAAATTTAGATATAATATGTAAACCGATGGCCTCCAGCCGAAAATGGCTTAAAAAGTTATAAAAATCTTTATTTCAGGGGGGCTCTCATAGAAGCGAATGCGAAGTAAAAAAAAAATATCGCGTTACATAAAATTGTTACGTATCATTTTAAAGATAATTTTGAACTGAGTACAAAAATTTTTTTTTTTTAATTTTTCCCTTAAAATTGACGAAATGGGGGGCTTTCAAAGTGGCGATTTTATACGCTCGCTTGAAGACGCTCTCTAGAAAAATCCGCTATGGATTTTCAAACTGATTTTATGTTTTTAGGTCACTTATATCCTGTACTTGAACAACAAATACTAAAATTATATGAATATTATAAAGAAACGAGATTATTTAATTTTTAATGTACATCAGTAATTCATATAGCATCAACATAGCTTCACAATAATGCTAATAGATGGCGCAGTCAGTAACTATTCCCATGGAACTACGAGTTACGACTACGACCATTATTATTTAGTTACTTATTTTAATACAATAATTGTATTGTAATTTTTTTTGTACCATATTATTCAATTAAAATTATTTTTTAGTTAAATTTTAGTTAAATATTGTATATTTTCTATTCGCGTCGATAGATGACGATTTGTACAGATGCCCGTAACCCGGTTTCACTCCTTAGTACCTACATAATAAATAAATAATTCAATGTTTAATAAATAATTCAATGTTTTCATTTTCACTAACGTTCCCTAACCTTTACTATAAGTTAGGTGATTGATGTTTTCTGTCAACTTATTTATCACGATCCTGTACGGGACACCTAAAAGGATATTGGGACGGATGTTAGGACTTAGGATTGTATTTAGGAGCTACCTACGTTAAGAGACTCCTACTTAGGGGATGATTTAGGTATGTTTGGTGAAAACGAGCATAATAATAATGTCAGTTTTGGTTATCATGTATCGATTGAATGAATAATCATGGGATACCGTTACCGCGAGGTCTCAGTTCGGGGCAAACCACTAGTAATGTCAGTTTTGGTCGTCATGTATCGATTGAATGAATAATCATGGGATACCGTTACCGCGAGGTCTCAGTTCGGGGCGAACCACTAGTTATTATTTACTCAAATATGAACCCTTGCAGAATGCTGCAAGCAATCAAACAGAGCCAATCAGCGATCCAAAAAGCGGCGTACCACCTCCTCAAACAACCCCCCATACTGGACCAAGTGCAGGACGACGTATATTTCGACGTGGACGATATATGGCGGAAGCACGACGAGATTCCATCGAAGATTACCATAGCTTTGGATATGATGTCGCCTTCGAGACGCCTGTTGCTATACAACGCGTTACCTTTTAAGAGAACTGAAGTGTTGACTGTGTTCGTCTCTACGCCTCATGTCGAGGTAAATTTTTCAAAAATATATTTATTGCTAATACAGTTTATGAATTGTTGAAAAAACACTTTATTCTACATCAATTGAATAAACGAAGAAAGTTAAATTAAAGCGCACTAAACGGGTCTGTCCTCGAAATTCAAATTTAATTTGGTTTTTCGCAATTTGTAAACTAACTCGACAAAGTAGGCTTATTTCATTCTAATTGCGCCAATGGCAGTATCACCTTCACAGGTTTATATAAAAATCTTTACTTGAAAGTGTCTAGTTTAAGAAATTAGTCAGAATATCGACTAATTTGTGAGTAACTCACGTCAAACTCGATACTCGCACTGATTTCTTAAATTGGTCACTTTCAAGTAAAGATTTTTATATAAATCTGTGAAGATGATACTGCCATTTACTACTTTGTCGAATTAGTTTACAAATTGCGAAAAACCAAATTAAATTTGAATTTCGCGGGCAGACCCGTTTAGTGCGCCTTAAATAAAAAAGTTTAAAAACTGTAACCAGACTTCGGAAAATTTGACGTAATATTCGGCATATTGATTTTGCTTGTATAAAATGCAGCTTTTGTCTCCCTGACTATAATAATGAATCGATTGACACCTCATTCATCAAAATCGGGTCAGTAACTTAGGCGCTACGGTAGGTACATACATACATAGACACGATATAAAATCAGAACCTTTCCTTTTGGATTTGCCTGAGTTGGGTAAAATGTAGAAGTACAAGACAAGTAATCGCTTAAATTCAACTTGATTTATGAGACATTGAAAATTAAAGTGACGATTGACAATACATGGAGCTACTGAGGTTTTGAAACCTTTACGTTCCATTTACACTTGAAATTTTTTATGCAGGTATTCGACCCTGAAGGCAGCCCAATAATGGCGCAGATATCGCCAGTAGTGGCCGGTGAAAAGAGGCTAGGGTTCGCGGCGAACAAATTCCACCTGTCATTCCCTGTCACTGTCAACGCACTGGCTGTCACTGTGTACACTGTGTCACTGAGAGACAACATGAGTATTAACAAGTAAGTCTTCTTGACAATTATTTAACCCTGAAGGTAGACCGGTAATGGCACAGATATCCTCAGATGTGGCCAGTGAGAAGAGGCTAGGGTTTGCGGCGAACAAATTCCACATGTCACTCCCTGTCACTGTCAACGCAATGGCTGTCACTGAGAGACAACATGAGTATTAACGAGTAAGTCTTCTTGACCAAGGTATTTAACCCTGAAGGTAGACTGATAATGGCGCAGATATCCTCAGTTGTGGCCAGTGAGAAGAGGCTAGGGTTTGCAGCGAACAAATTCCACCTGTCATTCCCTGTCACTGTCAACGCACTGGCTGTCACTGTATACACTGTCACTGAGAGACAACATAAGCATTAACAAGTAAGTCTTCTTGACAAGTATTTAACCCTGAAGGTAGACCAATGGCGCAGATATCCTCAGTTGTGGCCAGTGAGAAGAGGAAGGGATTCGCGTCGAACAACACCACACTTAACTTTTTCGCCAATAAACACAAGACTGTTGGTTAGGTTATGATAGAACTTAGTACTATTACTAGAACTAGTACATAAAGGGTGCATAATGACCTTATTTTTTCCAATAATTCCTAAAATTTTATACTTATATACCTAATTATTTCAATAGATTAATCTAGTAAGATTATTATACTACTAGATCTTGCTCGTATCATAGCTATATTACGGAATATAGCTATATCCCTAGGGATATAACTATATGTAACGGCTTCAACCATCTTACTGCGACATAGAATAGAATAGAAATATTTTTATTCAAATAAACTTTTTACAAGTGCTTTTGAATCGTCTTACTCTACCACTGGTTCGGAACGCCCTTCCTGCCGAGAAGAACCAGCAAGAAACTCGGCGGTTGCTCTTTTCATAACAAGTTTACAATACAATAAATACTATGCTTTGTATGCAGTGTTTCAACAATGAGGGAAGTTCCAAAATGCATACCTACTTTCAATGCAATATATCTCAAGATGGGCAGACATAAAGTAGCCCCATTCCCGCCGGTGGCACCCGTTCACGAGCATGACGCATGACGTTGCTTCGCTCAACCATATTTGAGGGAACGTAACAACCCGCAACTTCTGTACCGTAGGTACACATCGTACGCCCGCGTGCGCGTGTACAACGCGGACTACTGGAACGTGGACCTGCCCAAGATGTTCGCGGTGGAGCAGCCGAGCGCGCGCCTCGCCGATGACGTCACCGTGCAGGCCGGCGGCGGCTGCCGCGTGCTCGCCACCATGAACGGCCTGCTCAAGGCCGTCGTGTCGGCCGACGGGAAAACCACGCCAATACATATGGACTATGTGCAGTGAGTTGTTTTACCCGGCAGTATTACATATCGCTGATGGTCGTTGAGGTTAAAAATAATGTGCTGAAGATAAAGACAAAAGATCTTTTTTTGGCTAAGTACCTACTGCTGAAATCATAGGTGCGATTGTCAAATTTTCCTTGCAATTGCACACCTAAACAGCGGCGAAAACATCCGCGCATCCCTTTTCTGGGTTTCTCTCACCTGATAAAATGGAGGCAAGCAGATTTGAACCCAAAAAATTCACTTTTAGATACGACACGCAAAAAGGTCAAGACAACAACAGCGGCGCGTACCTGTTCATCCCGGACGGGCCGGCCGCGCCGTTCAAGGCGGACGCGTTCCCGGAGATCGTCATCACGGAGGGGCCCTTCAAGGCCACGCTGTATTCTGGCCTTGTTAGCCCTAAGAATGCGGAAATTGTTCTGGCTGTAAGTATTTCGATGGTACTCTTCTTCGCCCAAAAATCCCGTATCTGTTTAATAATACAATTTAAGGCCTAATTGGGTATTTGACTGTTGTCAAAATGTTAATATTCAGAATAGAATAGAAATGTTTTTTATTCAAATAAACTTTTTTACAAGTGCTTTTGTATCGTCGATGAGTCTACCACTGGTTTGGAATGCCCTTCCTGACGAGAAGAACTAGCAAGAAACTCAGCGGTTGCTCATTCATTATTTATAATCGAAAATGTAACATGTAAGAATAGCATTAAAATGTAAAAACAGTAAATAAATCGGTCAAAAAACAAATAAGTTATAAGCTGTTTTACTATGACTGTGTCTGTCTCTTTCTAAAACGAAATTTTCTATAAAGAGTGTGTGGAGGTTTGAGTTTTGACGTCACACCTCAATAGCGTTCTCTTTGTCTAACAGGTAACTTTAAAGCTATTTCCGAAACTAGTTGAGATATTTAAAAAAGACCAATGGCATTCTGTTTCAAAACTTTATTTTATGTAAATAAAAAAATATCAGTCAAATACCCAATTTAATTTAAATCTGTTTTCCTAACTGTAGAATCTTACCTTATGAGCCACAAATTGACCTAGATATTTTATTTTAAAAACGCCGAATAAAGTAATCTAAAAATTTCGACGTTTTACAGATTCCCAATACAAATTCGTACCTCAGTGAAAACTTGGCGATTGAAAAATCGGCCTCCTTGAAACTAATTCACAAGCTACAAGATTTTTAATTAGTTCTTTGACATAACTTTAAGATATACATTTAATTTGCGAGTTTAAAAACACTATTTATTTAAGCATAACATCTTAAGGTGGAAGACACAGTTCTGCCCGCGAAATTCAAATTTAATTTGGTTTTTCGCAATTTGTAAACTAATACGACAAAGTAGGCTTATGGCATTCTAATTGCGACAATGGCAGTATCATCTTCACAGGTTTATATAAAAATCTTTACTTGAAAGTGTCTAGTTTAAGAAATTAATCAAAATATCGACTAATTTGTGAGTAACTCACGTCCAACTCAGTATTTTGATTAATTTCTTAAACTGGTCACTTTCAAGTAAAGATTTGTATGTAAACCTGTGAAGATGATAATTCTACTGGCGCAATTAGAATGCCATTAGCCTAGTTTGTCGTATTAGTTTACAAATTGCGAAAAACCAAATTAAATTTGAATTTCGCGGGCAGACTCGTCTAATCATCCTTAAGGAAACCTACATTCCTAAGTTCTCCATAACTTTTTCAAAGGTGTATGAAGTCAATCAATCCACACTTGGCAGCGTGTTGGTCTCTGGCCTAAGACTTCTCACAGGAAACCTGTGCCCACTAGATGAGATGATAATGATGATGATGTGAAAGTATTTAAGTAAAAATATATGTGTCATTTCATCTCAATAAAGATTATTAAAAAAACGGACTTGCGCACCGAGGGTTCCGTACTCAAGAAGCATAAGTATTAAAGGAAATCGATTATATTATATTAATTTGCTTATTCATATTTTTTTTTTGTTTTACATTGAATCACAAAAAAAAAATTTTTTTTTTGAAGCATCTACCAATTTAAGGTTTCCGGAAATTTTCCTTTACTCTTTTCCTTTACTACTAAAAAAATTGAATCTGATTATGTGGTTCACACACTATGTGGAAAGATCTGGGAACTCACCGCATTATTATCCCAAGAAAACTCCTACCATTATGCGAATAATGGAAAGCGATCGCGACCCTCAACAATGAGGAACACGATGCAGAGAGAGGTTTACACACCTTCCCTATTCCAGATCTCGGTCTACAACAACCCGTCGCTTCCCCACAGCGAGGTAGAAATAAGCAACACCTTCCTGATCGACCCAACAGTCGACGACCTCGAATTGGCCATGCGGTTTTCCACGGCCATCCAGAACGGGGATACATTCTACACTGACATTAACGGCATGCAGGTTGGTGACAACACGAAATTCCACCTTAAGTTTAGTTATTAATTTAAGGCGAACTAAACGGATCTGCCCGCGAAATTCAAATTTAATTTGGTTTTTCACGATTTGTAAACTAATACGGCAAGGTAGGCTTATGGCATTCTAATTGCGACAATGGCAGTATCATCTTCACAGTTTTATATAAAAATCTTTCCTTGAAAGTGTCCATTTTATGAAATTAGTCCGAGGATCGACTAATTTGTGAGTAACTCACGTCTCACGGTACTCGGACTAATTTCTTAA
This sequence comes from Oeneis ivallda, assembly GCA_029955525.1. Lineage (NCBI taxonomy): Eukaryota > Metazoa > Arthropoda > Insecta > Lepidoptera > Nymphalidae > Oeneis > Oeneis ivallda. Next base: position 15,458,109 of record JARPMR010000024.1, on the reverse strand, counting down.
ACTGGAACTGGAACTGGACGTTAAGATTTTTAATAGTTTAATTTTTTTTTAATTCTAGGCTAAGTTTAACAATTTTTTTTTAAAAGAATATCAACTAAGTTGAACTTGACTAATATTCTCCTCTCCCCTCCAAATAAGCGGAAAGCTTGTGTCAGGAGTGGGTACGACAATAGTGCAACGGGTGAGATTCGAACCTGCGACCTTTCAGATTTCAGTCCGCATCTTTAACCGTTGAGCTATTGAGGACAATGTAGAAAAAAGAAAGTTTTAAACTATGTTTAAAAGTTAGTTAAAGCATTGCGTAATGAGATACCAGGAAAGCAGTAACATAATACAAGCAGATAAGATAGAAGCATGTTATTCAATAGATGATAAAGCGCCGCCACTTCGAGAAGATACCCCTACAGGCGAACTTCTACCCGCTCCCCGCCGCAGCCTACATCCAGGACGAGACCTCGCGACTCACTGTACTCACTTCCACGCCTCTAGGCATGGCCGCCTTGCAGTCCGGACAGATCGAGGTATAGTATAACTTATTCCTTCTATATATTATGTGCAAATTTTTTTTTATTGTAAGATAGGCTTGCGCAAGGTCTAAGTCTCTTGCCTTAAACGTACTCAAATTAAGTAAATCACATTCACTCACTATAGGAAATAATTCAATAAATCTAAATATATAAATGGAAAAGGTGACTGACTGACTGACTGACTGACTCGCTGACTGACTGACTGGCTGACTTACTGATCTATTAACGCACAGCTCAAACCACAGGACGGATCAGGCTGAAATTTGGCATACAGATAGCTATTATGACGTTGGCATCCTCTAAGAAAGAATTTTTGGGATTTGAAATATCAAACTTAACGTGAGCGAAGCCGCGGGAAAAACCTAGTCAGCTATAAAAATCAAGTTTTTCTAAATTTTTTGTAAAAATTTTTGGATTTAATTTTTTTAAATATCCTTAAACTGACATGTCTGTCTGAATCTGATTTAACTTTAAATGGAATTTTATTATTTTTATTGTCGCTATCTTACTATTTAATTGCATTCTGTGTTTAATTTTAAATGATTTTTCATACACTGAACATTTTAATTATAAAATTTTTTAATTATAAGTTTTAAATATTATGTCAAAATCACTAATAAACCTGCATATAAACCTTCCAATCAACATAAAATGATCCCTCTCCAAGCGAACTTTTTGTTGTTCTATAGAATTGAATAGCTTTTTACTTACACACTTACACTTACACTGCACTTTATGAAAGTGCTTTTGAATCATCAAGTTAGGCTGGAACCACATCTGTGCGCATCGATTTGCATTTTGTCCATACAAAACTGTCATTTTTCATAGCTTCGTGTACGCATCAAATCGGCTTTTCGATGCGTACACGACCATGAAAAATTACAGTTTTGTATGGACAAAATGCGAATCGATGCGCACAGATGTGGTTCCATCCTTAATCTACCACTGTTTCGGAATGCGATTGCAACCGATAAGATTATTTCTATGTATCGATCGTTATTTCCCACTCAGGTGATGCAAGATCGCCGGCTGAGCCGCGACGACAACCGCGGCCTGAGTCAGGGTGTGCTCGACAACGTGCGAACTCGGCACACCTTCAAACTGCTCGTGGAGCCAGCCAACAACCCTTGCGCGGTACGTACGCCCATGAGCTGTTCGCTCTGACTTTAATTTTGTATATTGTGTTCGACATTAATTTAATTTGACATTTAATAATAATAATAACGTTAGACACTTTAGATGTTCATTCTTTAGATGACCCATCATCGGCTCACTACTGAGCGAGGTCTCCTCTCAGAGGAGGGTTATAGGCCATAGTCCACCACGCTGGCCCAATGCGAATTGGCGGACTTCACACACCTTCGAGAACATTATGGAGAACTGATACGTCTGAATGAAACACGGTTGCGTACATAACTGATTTATTTGAAATCTGCAAATGACGCTGTGGGTTACGCACACACATGCGCACATACCCGTACATACATCACAAGAACTCTCAGGTGTGCAGGTTTCCTCACGATGTTTTCCTTCACCGTTAAAGCATGTGATATCTAATTTCTCAAACACAATTAACTTCGAAAAGTCAGAGATCGGGATCCCGGGATCGAACCTGCGACCCCTCCCCCAATAGGAGACCACATTCGTAACCACAAGGCTATCGCTGCCTATAGATGCTTTAGATGTTATGAACATATAATAATATCGTATCGTAGGTTAATTATAGAGATTAGCTTGGCGAAAAAGAGTAGAAAAAATAGGGCTTCGAAAATTACCTTGAATCTAGCAACCCAAAGAGTAACAAACAAAATGTAGCAATCCAAAAATCTCTCAGATAGATACGAAGTACAGCAGCTGCAAATAGTTTTGATAATATTTGAATGATTTTCGAATATTTCAGACAATTTAACGCAAAACAAATTATTATTTACGAGTGACATTTCAGCGATGACACTTGACAACTTATTAGTGTGTCATTAAAAAAAACAATATGTTCCGTTTTTGCCATAGACGAATGATATTTACTACCGTATTTCTGCTGACAAACTGTATTTTTTTATTATTAATATTTTTTATTGAAGTGTTAGCTTATGAGAAGTATTACATTTCACATTCCTATCTCTCGCACATTCTAATATTTTCAAAGACTGTAAAAATCGAAGATACTTTTGGCAGAATGTTTTCATAATTATTATCTTTTAGACATATTTCTATCATCATTATACCTAATTTTTGATAGAGAATAAGAGCGATAAAAGTTAATGGTAGTTTTCGCCCTTTTTCTCTATCAAAAATTCCGAGGCCGGCGGGGTTCGAAGTTCGAGCCCACGTCATGTCTTCAGTCAGTTCATAGTCTAGGCAATGGGGCGGTTTGTTGTATGGAGACCCCCGCATCAAATCCTCAGTCGATGAAACTTGGCAGGGTTGTAGTATGGGATGACCCAAAATTTACACAAAAATATCCAAAAAAAAAACCATGCGGAAGTTGGGTATTTATACCTAAAAGTACAAATAGCTTAATATTTTGAACAGAATAATTTCTCCGTCCAATTTTTTTTTACCAAACTAATTATTAGCCTTAATAAGAGGTACTTGATAAAAATCCAAAACTTTTTTCAAACGGAACTGTCATTTTTTAAAGAGGTTTCCTTTTTTTGTCCGTAATTTCGACCAGAAAATTGCTCAGTCAATTTTTTATTTTCAAATGTCCTTAAAATGTATTTTAGCATAACGTGTAAGAAAATCCAAAAAAAAATCCATACCAAAATCTATTTATCTTACTTCAACTGAAAATTGTTTATAACTCGGAATGAAAAATTTCTCTATCCAATTTCTTTTTTTTAACATAGTAGGTAGTCACATTTACACACTTATCCTAGATATCCAAAAAAAATATCACGAAGAACATCGATATTGAAACAGAGTTTTTGAAATCTAAACTGCGTTTTCGCGATAATGTACCTTAATGCTTGAATCATTGGGTATAGTTTAGCGTGCGCGAGCGAAGCGACTTCACAAATAATATATTACTACATGCCTTCTACGATGCTAAATAATAAACATAAATGTGTACCTCAACATTAATTTATTTATACAACCACTAATTGTAGCGACTTAGCTTCCAGATAATTAATGAGCTATTTCAATAGTTTAATTAAGGGCCCTTAAACATAATTTGTTTCTCCGAATTAGTTTATTTTGGGAAAATTTAAACAAAAACAACATAAAATTGCCATAACAGCTTATATTAACTAATATTCATTTCCTTCACTGAAAATAAAATAATATGTATCTGCTTCAAACAACCAAAAAATAACATCTTTATTTTGAAAAAGTATAAAAAATTATGAAGCTCTATAATGTTTAAAAATAATTGTTTTTTGGCAAAAGCTTCATTGATTACTTTGTTACCAAAACCTTTTTAACCGACTTCCAAAAAGGAAGTGGCTCTCAATTCAGCACTTATTTTTTTAACTTATGCACGGTATTTTAGGATCCCTAAAAAAGCGACATACTGTTTTTATTCAAGATTCCTGTATTATGAATGAATACAATACAATAAATAAAAAGATCATGACACTTTTTAGGGATCCTAAAACACCGTGTGTTGTATGTACAGCGGTTTCTTCGAGATTTCTGAACCGATTTGGATAATTTTTATTTCACTTGCTAGAAGAAATTCTCGAGATGGTTCCCCTATAATTTCTGGATCCAACTTTTCAATTCTAATGCCTCATTCTGAAGTCGGGCGAGCATAAAAACACGCCCAATGTCAACATAATGTGTAGTAACTAAAAACTTTTTTTTCAACACCCTTGCTCATAAAGTGGCTCTAAGGCAGCCCGCACACAGTCAATATTATTGTCAATATTTACGAATATTGACAATATTATTGACTGTGTGCGGGGTTTCATCAATATTATTGTCGAAGTCCGGAAATTTCGTCAATATCGGGGGGAGGCAGGGATATTGACAATAATATTGACAGTGTGCGGGCGCGCGTCAATATTTTAGTTGAAAAAAGATTTCAAGGCAGGAGGACGTGCGCTCGCAACCAAAAATGGAGGACATCTCCAGTATCTTGTTTTTTTAAGAAAGGGGTTACTAAAGATAGTAATTTTTGAAAGCTACCTTTTATGCTCATGTAATTTTTAAAATCATCTTTTTCTGTATTTCGAAGTTCATTTAATAGATTTAAATGATTTAATTCCACTTTTTTTGTCATCCAGTATTTAAGCCATCGTTTCTTTCTTTTTTAGGGTTCCGTACCAAAATGGTAAAAATGGAACCTTATGGTGAGACTTTCTCTGTCCGTCCGTCCGTCCGTCCGTCCGTCTGTCACAGTCGATTATTTCAGTAACTAATAAAAATTTACTTGTGCATTCTAAAACGGTTTTTTATTTATTTCTATATATAATAGTTTTTATCTATGAAAAATCTGAAATAATTACGGTCAATAGAGGTTTATGTATATTTTACAGGAAAAATAAAAGCAACGCGTAAATTATTTTAGTTTAATTAAAAAATCGGCCAAGTGCGATCCGGGCCTCGCTCTTTTAGGGTTCCGTTAAAAAAAATTAAAAGATTTCCATGTACCCATGGAAATATTTTAATTTTATTTTTTAATTTAATTTAATTTTATTATTTGTTATTATAGCGGCAATAGAAATACATAATATGTGAAAATTTCATCTGTCTATCTATTACGGTTTACGAGATACAGCCCGCTGACAGACGGACGGACGGACGGACGGACGGACGGCGTAGGCTTAGTAAAAGGGTCCCGTTGGTACCCTTTGGGTACGGAACCCTAAAAAGGGGGAAAATCGGGGGTTTGAAATTTCAAAGTAAGATAACTATACCGAGTGGGGTATCATATGAAAGGCCTTTACTTGTGCGTTCTAAAACAGTTTTTTATTTATTTCTATATATAGTAGTTTTTGAGTAATCGGCCAAAATGTCGAAAAAAATACCGCCCCCCCCCCCCCTTATCTACGAAGTTTACCAATCGAAAAATCTGAAATAATTATGGTCAATAGAGGTTTATGTATATTTTACAGGAAAAATAAAATCAATGCGAAAATTATTTTAGTTTAATTAAAAAAGGGGGAAATTCAGGGGTTTGAAATTTCAAAGTAAGATAATTATACCGAGTGCGGTATCATATGAAAGGCCTTTTACTTGTGCATTCTAAAACAGTTTTTTATTTATTTCTACATATATAGGTTTTTGATTAATCGGCCAAAATGTCGAAAAAAAATACCGTTGCCCCCTCTTATCTCCGAAGTTTACTAATCGAAAAATCTGAAATAATTATGGTCAATAGAGTTTTTTTCTTTGTATCCATTTTAGCACGTGCACGCGAATCAAGCTTCTACGCCGTACTGAATCACTTTTTGTTAGAAATATTGACAATATTATTGTGTAGTGTGCGGGGTCTAAATATTGACGAAAATATTGTCAATATTTTCGTCAATATTTTCGTCAATATTATTGACTGTGTGCGGGCTGCCTAATAGTCTAGTTGACAAGTTCAAAATGGTACAAAATAGAGATACTGGTCTTAAAATTATGTGCGATAGCTCATTGGATCCGGAATGACGCCTAGAAAAATGTTCCAAAAGCGTGTATTAGCACATAAAAAATTTCAAAAGTTTAATAAACAATTAAAGATGAAAAAAAATGGCATTTCGTTTTTTGCCAATATTTCATAAACTATTAATATTTAAGAAATTTCAAAAAAAGATTCTAAAAGAAGAGGAAATTTTCAATTAAAAACTCCGAAGTCCCGGAACTCTATCTCCATTATTTATAATTTTAATTTAACGCTGAAAATAGGTCTGCGCGCGACATTTTTAGGTTGCGCGCGCGGCGTCAAAAGCGAGTATGGCACATTAATTAATTTATTTAAGGTATTGAATATTTTTTTTTTTGATTTGAAAAAATTATGGTGTGTTTTGAACACTATAAATAATTTATTCTCGTTGGAAATTTTACTTAAAGTTAATTTTTCAACAAGTTAAATAATTGTTAACTAACAAAATTTTCTCGAACTTCCGTCTTAATTGTAAGTGAAAAAAAATGTTTGAATAATTGTCGTAAAAAATTTTCGCTTCGTAGAGCCTTTTTTACATACATATTTAACAAGATCGCGCCATAAAAGTTAAAAAAATATTTATACTTTATTTATAATAATTTTTTATACTTGAACAAAAACTGAAAAATCCAAGTAATGTTGTAAAGTAAAATAATTATTATACTTAATAAAGTATACAATAATATTTGTTTAGACATTGAAGAATATTTAAAATCCGGAATGAGCGATACCAGTTTGCTTTATTATCACGAGAACCAACACTGAAGGCTCAAGGTGGCATCCCTTCATTGTGAAAAATGAAATGTTGATCATTGGCTCCCTACACGCCAACGATGTTGAGCTCCATTAAAGTAATAATGTGTTGTTATAATAATTGACGCATTGACGCACGAAATTCACTAACTTTGTAATTACCTCGACTTAACAAATGTATAAATCAGAAATGTAAATGTAAAAATATATGTGGAAAAAAAAACAGAAGTGCTGGCTCATTTTGTGCACAAAGGAACAGCCTGGCTGTCCAACGTGGAAATACACCCATTCTGGGCACCATTCCACGCGGGCATGATTTGTATAGTAGTTCAGCTATAAGTTTTATCATAATTAATGTGAACAAATCCCTGAAATACCATCAAACTATGGACCCCCCCCCCCCCCCAGCACACTGTACATCATTCACTTACACACGAATGTGCAAGGTTTTTTGAACCGTGGTGTGTTCCACAAGACTTTTTAAAGTGGTGTGATCCACTGAAGACACTTTTTTAACAGTAGTGGGTTTTCCACAGAACTTTTTAGTGATGTGATTCACTGAGCTTTTCTATAGTGGTGACTATTTCGGAATTGATGCATTGTAGATGTGTTTTAAATTAGAAGTTAAGAAGAGATGCGCATCTTGACAAAAGGTTATGAAAATTTTTTGTTTGCCAAAAGATGAGAATTCCAATTCTGAATAATTTTAATTCTGGGCATTAAATTCTGAATAGTTGTTAATTGACTGGGCAATGGATATATTTTATCAAATCATTTTTTTTTTAGATGACGTTGTTGGCCTGTTATCTAAATCTGTAATTTGGTTTTCTTTATCAGTATTGGCAAAAGTTTCAGTACCGTTCATCGAATCGGATTCTTCATCACATGTAGTGAGAGCATTTTCTAATGAGTCGTCAGTCTCTTCTACTACTATCGGACCAGTGCAGGGTTTCCCACTGCAATCACCGCATATAGCAGAACAATATAAAGCTGCTTTTTTACAAGTGCAGTTTTTTCCACACATATTTTTACATTTACAAGAAACAAAAGAGAGTATTTCCGGAGGTGCCGGACTGTCTAATGTAGTAATTGGTTCTAATTTTGCCGACAAAGTCCAGCCCCAATCCTTCGGTTCTTTTTTCATGCCAAGCCAGGACTGCACTTGACAATATGTCCTAAGTGCATGCTGTTGACAAGCACCAATGGTCGGAGGCAAGCATGCAAGGTTAAATTTAGTTTTTATCATTGATTGAGCAAACAATTCGTATCGGAGCTCGGCAAGCGTTTTATTCGTATTATTTGTATATAAAGATGCCATTATTCTTTCTCCTGCATTACTTATTGTCTCTTTGACAGCGTTGGAATCTTTAAAATGTCCACATAGATCCTGTAAGACAGCATTGTTTTTTTAAAATGTGTACCAATTTTTTCTTCCCTTGTCGAAACACTGCTGAGGTAGTATCACATCCGCAGAAAGCATGTATAAAAAGGACATGAGGAACTAATTCTTTCTCTGTAAAGGCATTACTTGAATATAATCGTTTTTCAATTTTTCCTTTGCTGGGCTTCATAAAAAACACTGAGTCTTTTCTACAATCTTCAACTCCTGTCAGTATCACCAGTAGATCAATGTCTTCTCCAACGACTATCACTGAGTTGGCGTGTTCAACTTTATCCAATGCAGTGGTTATTATTTAATGGTCTGCATCTTCAACGCTTTGCTTAACCTGTATGCCATAGACTTGAAGTTTTTGCATAAGAAGCTGAATAAATATTTTTTTATTATTTTCATTGTTCAAAAATTTCTCTTGAGTGACAGTGATCATTGTATTCGCATAAAATACTATATCTGTTCTTTAATTTCTGTAATTTTAATATTTTCCATTATAATTTAACAGTCGCAATAAATAAAATCTAAAACAGCCATTTGTTGTAGTAACATATGAAAAACAATTGTACTTAATTTTACCAAAATAAATGTATGCATAACAGAGAACGATCGGAGTTTATGTATTTACAGAGTCAACTTTGCAATTTTTTTCTATCGAGAAAAGTTTGCATCATCGTTTTTAAGAAAAAGCCATCAGGCCAGAAATACGAACAATTATAACTACTTTTTTTTTCATAATATTATGATACATAGATTTTAAATAAGACGATATTCATTCGGCTCGTGATTCGGCTCACGAATGAAGATCGTGACTGAACACAGCGCCTTAAGCGAAGAATTTACAGCTGCCAAAGGAAGGACTCTATCCTTCCTAAATCATCAATTTTCGGTGTGAAGAGGTGACGAAAAATCATTTTTATAGTACTAAAAAGAAAGATTTTTCACCAAACCAAAACCAAAAATTGGAGATAAAGGACCAATCTCTGTGTAGTAGTTTTTAGTTCCATTGTATTTTGTTCGAATTAGTTACAAAATGATCCGAAAACTCCAATAGTTTAACGGATTTGCATTAGCGCCCTTAAAATTGTGCAGTAATGTCGCTATGATATGGATTTTCGAGCGGGATGGCAAATTATCGTTTTCTCGTGAGTGAGAAATAGAGTGATAGACGCGCGACGTACTTTTGACGACGTACTATTTTTTACCTAATTACAAGTTACTTAAAATACAAAATTGCATATTATTATACACTCTTAAAGCAGTTTTTGTCTCAGCATTTAAACTAGTTTTAGATCTGTGTGCGATTTTGCGCTTTAATACCATGACAATATGGTTCAGAACCATTTGACCGAGACACAGTCACTGTAGTTGCCAACAGTTTTTGATTGAAAATTGAACTGTCGACTCAACGACATACATTCGATTATCGAGTACTGGCTCGCGTCACAAAAGGCAGATACTAATGTCAGTCTCGTCACTGAATAGATAAAGTCTCGTTATAGTCCGGGAGCCAGGTACAAATTCGGTCAATTATTTCCTCTCGAGCGAAACTTCGTGAAACGCATTAGGGATTTATATTATGAATATTCGCGACCGTCAGCTGCGACTCCGTGGGTGGGGCGGGCAGTGGCAGCCTCCAACGCATGGAGAAAAAAAAAGTTTTTTAGTCATTTCCTCCCATTTGAAAATTTGACAGATCATAGTTTACCTAATATTTTAAAGGAAAACTAAAGTCAGCTGACCATAACATGGTGGACCATGTTATGGTCAGCTGACTTTATTTCTTTTCTATATATCTGACAAATTTTCAAATGGGAGGAAATGACTAAAATACTTTTTTTTTCTCCATGCGTTGGAGGCTGCCACTGCCCGCCCCACACACGGAGTCGCAGCTGACGGTCGCGAATATTCATAATATAAATCCCTAATGCATTTCACGAAGTTTTAATTGGGAGGGACTTGGTCATGAAAATCTGTCACTGGCTCCCGGACCATTACGTCAACTCACCACGCTCCTGCTTCCCTTGATGGATTAAATATAAAATATTTCTTTCTAAAATTTTTATAGTTTTTAATGCGCTTGATTATTTTTTTGGATATTTTGATACTTGATACAAAAAAAATAATTGTAATCATATCAATTAAAAAAATGGATGGAGAAATTTTGCACTGTGAGTAAAAGGGTAGTTTTTGAAAAAAATATAGTCTCTTGGTATATTGTTTGGATTTTCAAGTTGTAGGTACAAAACGGCTATAAAAGGACATTCCAGTGAAAAAAATTCACAGAGCAATTTTTCGCTGCAAGTTACATTAAAAAAACTTATTTTTCAAAATTTGGTGGTTTCAACTAGGAGTATATTTTGGATATTTTATATTTTGTTTCTAGACTTTACATGAATGTTTCAGGTGAAGAAAGTTTTGACCGAGCATTTTGTCGAACTGAGATATTAAGCATAAAAGAGTTTAGGTAAAAATACCTAACTCCCGTTCAAATTTTTTTTTGGATATTTATAAAATACGTTTAACTACTGATACTTTATCATTCTGTAAAGTTTCGTCGCCTGAAGAATTGCTGTTGGGGTCCACTAGCTTCATTGCCTAGACTATCAGTCAGGAATCGCGTCTTGAGTGTGTTGACCAGATTACACCACGGTCAAACCGAACTACTCGTCAGCAACGAAATTAATTATTATTATTTTTTTTCTATTCACAAATTGACGCTTTTGTACAAGTAAACGTCTGCCTGTGATTTTCAAATAAATTCCCATTGTATGGAAGCATATTACTATCGCCACAAATACTAAAATAAATAAATAAATCCACAGCAAACTTCACTTTACGAATCTGCATAAGATGATGATATTACTGTACAGTCCGCGAGGCATCAGCTCAAAATTGTATCAGAAGTGAACTGTCCTCACATTGTTTCAGCCCAAGTCACCAGAGCAGGCGAGTGGTCAGCTCACATTAGGCGCACACGTCTCTCAACAACTGCTGTTGCAGCCCCTCATCACGATGCACTACACGGCCAACGAGAACTCCCCGCGTCCCGCGTATTCGCGGTCATTGTTCAGCGCCCCGGATGTCGTGTTGGCTTCATATCACTCACATGTAACCGCTAAGGTAATAAAAAAATTCCGCTCACTTCGCTCGCTCAAGTTCCCCCCTGTGGTGACGCATGTGTTTGGAATAGAATAGAATAGAAATGTTTTTTTATTCAAATAAACTTTTTTACAAGTGCTTTTGAACCGTTGATGAGTCTACCACTGGTTCGGAATGCCGTTCCTGCCGAGAAGTACCAGCAAGAAACTCGGCAGTTGCTCTTTTCAAAACAAGTTTACAATGTAATAGATATTATGCTATGTGTGCAGTGTTTCCACAGTGAGGGGAAGTTCCACAAAAGCATACCTAATTATATCTAATTATAATTCAACACATGTTAAGACGGGGAGACAGAAAGTAGCCCCATTCCCGCCGGTGGCACCCTTTTCACGAGCATGACGCATGACAGCCATTGCTTCGCTCAACCATATTAGAGGGAAGGGAACGTATGGGCAAGTGCTGTACCTGTGGACACAATCGATTCCGTCGAAACTAGCAACCCTAAAATTCTAATTTAAACGCGACCGTAAAGCTTTGTCTATGGTTAACAGTTCGCGTTCATATTAGAATTTTAGGGTTGCCAGTTTCGACGGAATAGATTGTGGCCTCTGGTACAAGCGTCCATAAGTACAGCACTTGCCGCTATATTATTTTGAAATTAAAATTCAAAATTATTTATTTCACGTAGGCCAACCTGTGGCTCTTATGACACGTCATGACTTTACCACCGGTTCGGAAAGCAGATTCTGCTGCTTCACTACATATTATAAAATAAAGTTCCCCGCCGCGTCTGTCTGTTCGCGATAAACTCAAAAACTACCGAACGGATTTTCATGCGGTTTTCACTAATAGATAGGGTGATTCATGAGGAAGGTTTTAGTGTATAATTAGTTAAGGTTTTGTGTAAATTAGTTGAAATATGACGATAATTGTTGACAATGTCGGAAAAATTCAAGCTGCTTGGGAGCTTTCATCGAAAACGCTGCCTAATCCCTTTGAGATATAACAAAACAATTTATGGTGGTGGTATGGTGGAATGTCTTTACAGAAAAGTCCGCGATGGCATATATCTACCTTTTAAGGATAGCTTACTATACCCATTTTAACTTCTAAAAAAATGGTCACATACGATGCGGTAATTAGAAATCTATTTAGACGGATACAGTATTAATCCTTATCAACTTAAATACGTTAGTTACCATATGCATTTCATGCACATTATGATAATCCTTTACACCATACAATTTAAATGAATATCTTAGGAGTTATCGCAAAATAAAAACAAACTCGCGCCGATATAATTACGCAGATTTTCAACCCGACGATGGCGACGACAGGACTCGCTTATGCGACTAGTGACTACGCGTGCGCGTTGTTGCTATATTATAAGCCGTGCGATACTTCTTATATATCTGTTCAATATGCTGTTCAATATAACTTAGGGAATATTTCAAGGAGTTTGCAAAGCATAGGCGTAATATGCTCTACTACCCGTGCGAAGCCGAGACGGGTCGCTAGTATTTTATAAAATGCAATAGTTTGTTAATTTCCAGAACAAAGATGGCTCGCCGACCACCGGCATGGGTATGACTCTGCAGCGGGTGCATCTCGACACCTGCTACGGCGAGCGCGGCGTCGCGCAGTACTACCCCACGGGCGACGGACAGGTAATAAGATCATCATAGTTAGATGAATAGGGTATTTTACTCCTAGTGAGAATTAATCTAAAAATATCTAATTATGATACGGAAAGTGGAAGATTCAGCTCACAAAATTATAAAATAAATTTTATATTTTATTTCAAAGTTTTCACTTTTTTATCTATGCTACAAATATGCCAAACGTCAAACAGTACCCGCGATTACACTAAGTCATAATGTCGGTAGTCTATATATAATTCATCCGCTCAAATAGTTCGCAGTACAAGTACAAGATATTTTGGAAACTCTGAAAATAAATAAATACATTATTTAATCGCCGCCTTCGACATCGACCGGCGGCCGCTTTGTGTCGGGTTTATAAAGGGCGCCAACCATTTGAGCGAACGAATTTACTATACAGACGACGTCATCACATGGCATCTAGCGTTTACGTGCGGAAATTTAAAACACAAAATTTAGAAGCATTTTTAGGGTTCTGTACCCAAAGGGTACCAACGGGACCCTATTACTAAGCCTACGCTGTCCGTCCGTCCGTCCGTCCGTCCGTCCGTCCGTCCGTCCGTCTGTCAGCGGGCTGTATCTCGTAAACCGTAATAGATAGACAGATGAAATTTTCACATATTATGTATTTCTATTGCCGCTATAACAACAAATAATAAAAATTAAATTAAATTAAAAAAATTAAATTAAAATGGGTAGGTGGGTAGATGGAAATCTTTTAATTTAATTTTTTTTAACGGAACCCTAAAAGAGCGAGGCCTGACTCGCACTTGGCCGATTTTTTTTGGTACTTATCGATTAAATAAAATTTTAGTAAATTTTCTAATATTATTTATATTGTCGCCTTAGGATCAATTTCAGATACCTTTCAAAAAAGAGTAAAATACCATATTGATGAAATACTTTTATTTTACGTCAAGTAAACAAAAATAAAAGTTGCGTGAGTGTCGTGGAACACTCGGTTGGAACGAAGTTCCTTTTAATAAATTATATTATTATGGTAAAGTTAAGTTGAAGCGCCAAACTCATTACAAGTTAGCCAACGACCGCTACTATCATAGACTGCATCGTAACTTACCATCAGTCAAGGGCTATGTAGTCACTGAATAAAAATAAAAAAAGCCTGTTTTTACAGATACCATTAACAGACCTAGTGGACGTCCCCGCTGACGGCGTATACGAGAGTTCACTGACCTTCGTCACCGTCGGCAACCCGCTACCAGAGGCCCTGGTGGTGCTGTGCCCCATGGAGATACGCTCCGTGTTCATCAACCAGACGCTGAAGCGTACCTGATTCCTCCACTGAGAGACTTGTCGACCAAAAAAATTTTTAATAAACATTTTGCGTGGAGTTACCTCGGTTACACAACTTCACAAGTTTCTCGAATGCGAGCGAAATTTTCGACACTTGTATTCGAGCATCGGTTAACTGATACGAGTTTTTACCATAATGTATAATCGCAAGCGAGAATTGGGTATTTGTCTGATATTTTTTTATATATTTAAAATAACGTTCTTATCATAACATAATGCCATTTTCCTTTTTTAAATTTCTTTACTAGTCTCGTAATTATAAGCTGTTTTACTGTGACTGTATCTGTCTCTTTCTAAAATGATGTTTTCTATGTAGCGTGTATGAAGCTGGTGAATTGTGACCACATACTTGAGTAGCGCTCTCTCTGTCTAACAGGAAACTTTAAAGCTCTTATTTGTTTTTGGACCGATTTATTTTCTGTTTTTACAAATGTTATTCTTACATGTTACATTTTCGATTATAAGTAATGAATATCAACATTTTCACAACAGTCAAATACCCATCTGTATAGAAAGTTTTCCCATAGGATTATCTCAAATGATTTCTTGCCGCTCGCATTAGAGAAACTCTTACTTATATAACTGACGCTTTAGGAGTTAGGTTAAAAATCTCGAAGGAACATTATTCATCTTTCATAAAAAATATACGCGACGACTTGAGGGTGATCCTTCTATATTTCGTCGGTTGAAAAGGTTTCCTACGTCACTCTCCAGATCCTCATCTATACCTGTTCAAAAAAATCACGTCACGAACCGTTGCTGCGTGATTGAAGGACAAACCGACAAACAAACACTCATATTTATAAGGAAAGATCATTTGTTTCATGTAGCCCAACTTGTAGCTCTTATGATAAGTCAAGAATCTACCACTGGTTCGTAAAGTAGACCGATACACATTCTGTTAAGTGTTAAGGGCATCGCACACTATGCTGTCATGATCACAGCTATTGGTTAGCCACTGACTCGTCCCGCTGATAAATTACGTTCTGCGCATCGAAACGCAGCTATGCTCAAAGTTAAAAATCTATATCTATAATTTCCCTTGGTCACGCCATAACTTGAGAACGACTTCAACGATTTCATTCATCTTTATTTTTATTGTCTAATACTTTGTAGAAGGTTCTTACAGAAAGACAAGTTGAAAAAATTGCTCATAAAATTGGATAATTTCAGAAAACTTTACGACTATTTTAACTTTTTATTTTTAACAGACAGCTTATTTTTTTTAGTAACAAAAGAGTTGTCTATGATTTTATTAATAATTATACTTCTGACGCATGCACCTGAGACCGTTTTTGTGTTATGTATGTGTGTTATGTCACCGATTTGCCACTCCATTATCGCTCAAAGATATAGTCAGCGACATCTTAGCTCTACTATATCACTTATAGGTCGACCGTTTAACTCGCGTATCGCCTGCGCGGTAAGAAGGGAGCGGAGGGAGATGTTAGAGATGTTAAAACTTAAAAATAAATACTTAATTCTTTACCAACAATGTCTATCTCGAGATAAATCTATGGATTATTGACTCCGTGTGTAGCGTTACCCGCCCCCGCTCCCTTCTTACCGCGCAGGCGATACGCGAGTTAAACGGTCGACCTATAGGTCCGCTTGCAGAGATGCCGAGTTAGTTAACCCAAGAATAAATTTGTAATTTTAACAGAAGCTGAATACGCAATCTGTCAAATCTGTCCTTTTAACTCAGAGTTAGCTACTAACTCTGGGTTAAGACGTTTCTGCAAGCGCGCCTTAAGGAATTAGTATATTCACCTATTTACAGCCTTCTTAGCATCCAAAGAGTTTTAATTGACAGATGATTTATTCCAGTTCGAATTGAATATTCATAATATCTAAGACAGGACAACGTCTGTCGTGTCAGCTAGTAAATAATAAAAATACATTACTAATAAAACTAGCTAATGCCCGCGACTTCGTCCGCGTGGATGTAGTTTTTTAAATTCCGTGGGAATTCTAATTTTACAGGATAAAAAGTGGCCTAAGTCACTATCCTGGTCTTTAGCGTTAATTTTATAATATTAGTAAGGATTATTATCATTTTGTAGATATTGTAATATTAACGAGTGATGTTTCGAGAAGAATAAGTAGTGGTATTTATGTAATTATGTCTTTATAATATCACCCCAAATAATCTTAAAATGGTCTGTTCCAGCGATTTTTCCATGTAAATACTTTAATTAATATAATAAAGCTACTTGCTTAATGTTTAAAGTGGCCAGTATAATTTTCAGATTTGAACCGTTCTTCAGTTTTTCTGTGCAAATTATATAAAATACTAGCTGATGCCCGCGACTTCGTCCGCGTGGATCTAGTTTTTAAAATCCCTCGGAAACTCTTTGATTTTTCGGGATAAAAAGTAGCCTATGTCACTCTCCAGGTCCTCAACTATACCCATGCAAAAAAATCACGTCGATCCGTAGCCCTGTTGCGGCGTGATTGAAGGACAAACCAACAAATAACCAACACTTTCGCATTTATAATATTAGTAAGGATAGGTACGTATATCTTTTATTGGTAGTACAAAACGCACAATATTGTAAAACATTCAATATAATATATATCGATATTATGTAAAGTAGGCTGCTACTAGAATGTAATTAAATTTTACTTTTCAAATAATTCATAAAAGACCGGTTTTATTATATCTCCATTCTTAACTTAGCTACTTAAATATTAAAGTAAACATATTCAGGCCTGCTTGCAGAGACGCCGAGTTGGTTAACCCAGGAATTTGACAGAAGCTATATACGCAATCTATCAAATCTGTCCTTTTAACCCAGAGTTAGCTGTTAACTCTGGGTTAAGACGTTTCTGCAAGCGCGCCCTAGTGACTTAAGACTTGTTCTGTTTATATTTAGACATTTAAATACGCGAAAATAGAGAATATACAAGATTGATTTTAATAAAGGTTTGCATTAATATTTACCTAAAACATAATATAAGACACATTTGTAATAATTACCCGCTTTAAAATTATAGACAGGTCTTTCAAATCTGTTAAATAAATGATCACCATGAAAAATATCTAACTCACCTGTTTTGTTGTAATCTACACCTCTCTTTGCTGTAAAAGTTTAATTTATTGTTGTAAAAAAATACTTTGTTTTCTTGTAAGTTTCTTAGTGTCAATATTTTTGATCTCTAAATTAAATTAAGTCCTGTATTTATAAAATACGTTCAATTGTTTAACAGTGCTAAAATTTTCATAAGACCATTAATTAATTTATAAGTTATTAGATGATGCCCGTGTCTTCGTCTGGATGGATTAAGGTTTTTTAATTCCCGCGGGAACTCCAACTTTTCGGGAGGCAGCCTATGTGCTAATCCTGGGTATAAGTTATCCCTATTCCAAATTTCAGCCAAATCGGTTCATTCGTTGCGGCGTGAAAGAGTAACAAACATCCATCCATCCATGCATCCATCCTCACAATCTTTCGCATTTATAATATTAGTAGGAAGTAGGATAGTAGGATTATTGTTATATTTTCTGGATACATCGTCATCATCATAACATAATTTTCATGTGGTGATAGAAAATTTAAATTAAATGATGTCGATTTTTGAAAAAAATAGTATTTTACTTTTAATATCACTATATTTTGACCGAAACAAAATAACTCTGAAAAAAATTAACAACTTTTCACTCGGATAATTTATCGCGAGTTTAGGACACTCACTTGCTATAAAATATGTAGTAGGTATCAACTCGATACTATTGACTTATGTAGCCTATTTATATAATAATTAAATAAAATACTACTTAAATCACCTATTATGTATGGTAATGTACTTTTAATTTCTCAGCGGTCATTACATTACAAAACTTTAAACTGTATATTATATATTGTATATTAATATTATTTTATTTTGTTTGTTATTCAATGAATTTTTTATCTATTTTGTAAATAAATAATTGATAGTACCTACCTACTGTATTATTTAAACATTTTTCCGAAGCATTTAACTGCATGCGTAGTCCGGGGATAAGGGCGCAGTTATACAAGAAGAGTTTCTCGAATGCGAGCCACATTTTCGACACTCAAATTCTTGCATCGCTTATCTGATACGAGTTTTTTCATATTGTATAATAATGTAATGTAGGGGCAAGTGCTACTGTTCCTATGGACGCTTGCACCTGTGGACACAACCGATTCCGTCGAAACTAGCAACCCCAAAATTCTAATTTGAACGCGAACTGTCAACCATAGACAAAGATTTACGGTCGCGTTCAAATTAGAATTTTAGGGTTGCTAGTTTCGACGGAATCGATTGTGTCCACAGGTACAAGCGTCCATATTACGAACAGCACTTTCCCATTGTATAATAGTAGGCGAAAATTGTATTGAGTTATCGCATAGGACAATCACATACGATCTCTTGCCGCTCGCATTCGAGAAACTCTTCTTGTAAGTTAACATTTCGAAACGAAGAGTAGGAAAGCGATCTGGCATGGAATTCTAGTCGTCTCAAGCGATGAGCGAGGCTGACTGGGATCAAACCATTTGCTGATAGACGCCACATGGTGGTAAACTCTGTGATTCAGATCCAGATACTTTCACTTTTTCCCCGTCTCAGCTATCACGAGGTTCTCGTCATGGAGGGGGTGGTCATATCCTCAACTGTGCCCTTTATCAGAGATGATAAACCAGGATCGTTCTGTCCGTGATGATGGACCGGTCCTATTAGAGCCGTTAAATTGTACCGGCTGGTCGATTCTGAAAAACCGCATCAATGATTGCTAGTTTTAATAGGCATGGTAAAAGAGAATATAACCAATACGTTTTAGGCATGATGCCCGTTTTTGAAAACTGATGATGTTCGGAAGTATCTACTAATTCGAAAAATATCTTATTTCAGAAGAAAAAAAAGCTTTTGGTAGTAGATAAAAATATAATTTCTCTGATTGTTGAATCCAATATGGCGGATTGCTGTATTTTAGTTTTATCAAAATCATTATGAATCGCGCTCAAAATAGAAAAATAAATAAGTTTTTTTATAATCCATGAATCCTATTTCATTAGATAGTTTCATAATTTCATTGGTTCTTGGTTATGTTATCATGCCTATTGTGGTGACTGGCTGAATTTATGTGGCATACTTGCCACAACAATGCATTTTAGCCAATAGCTTGTATGTACCTATTTTAGTAGCCAATCATTTAAGACAATCCCTGGGCGGAATGAATTAATAAAGAATTTAAAAAATAACAGTATTTTTGTTTCATAATAATTTTATTAATAAAAGATTATATCATAAAAAGCACAAAGCATTATACAAACAGAATAACAAAATTCCGCGATGTACCTACCTAGCTATTTATAAAGTATTACAATTAATGAATGACTTTCGATTATCACAGCTAATTGTGTTAGTTTGTGAATAAGAGTTATAGAACTAATTATTTATATGCATAATATGTTATGTATTAATTGAACACATCCTAGATTTAGCTAAACTATTCATTTAATATTATTTT
Source organism: Oeneis ivallda (assembly GCA_029955525.1). Classification (NCBI taxonomy): domain Eukaryota; kingdom Metazoa; phylum Arthropoda; class Insecta; order Lepidoptera; family Nymphalidae; genus Oeneis; species Oeneis ivallda. The sequence continues at coordinate 15,438,272 of JARPMR010000024.1, read as the reverse complement.
GAAAAATGTTTACAAATAAAAAGGGGTTCCACTTGCTGTGAGGGACCCAAGCAACCGGTGCAGGTGGCCGCCACTTGTGACAAAACATTAATCATGACAGGTATAGGTCGCGGAACGAGTCTAGCGCTGAACAAAATAGCTGCGCATGGGGTACTGTCGCGCAACCAATGACGACGGCCGGAATGCGACTGGAGAGCCAATCAGCGCCATGATACCTTATTTTCGACTTCAGCGCAATAACGGTCACCGCTAGACTTTCGTGTCGCTAGCTATACGTATTCTATAGTATTTCTTTATATAGGATAAAGAAAAATTAATATTTCTTTGCTATAATCGGCCAAAAAAACCATTGGAATTGCTAACGATTCTAAACTTTACATCAAATTAACAAAATTTCATCGTATCGCAGTTCAAAATGTTAATTTTTGGCGGATTATAACAAAGAAATATTAAGTGTTCTTTAAATATCATGGAATTCTGCAAAGTAACGCCTGATTATATCCAACAGGTACGTATTTTTATTAATTCAGTATACCTATATTCTTATTAGCCAAGTGATTATTAATAATTAAAAACAATAAATTGATACAAAACCTCAAGTCATAAAACAAAATAAATACCTACTGTAAAATTATTTCAGAGGCAGTTATTATTCGATGAATCGATACATAATAATATCATGGGTTAATACTTATAGGTATCCAGAAAAGTCATTATAACTGATACTTGCTATTGCCCGCGACTTCGTCCGCGTGGATTTGTTTTTAAAAATCGCGCGGGAATCTTGTTTTTCTGGGATAAAAGATAGCCAGCCTATGTCACTCTCCAAGGCCTCAACTATACCCATGCAAAAACTTCGTCCAATAGTTGCTCCGTGATTGAAAGAGAAACCAATAAACAAACATAAATCTTTGTAAGGATTATTATCGTAATCTTCTGAACCACGCACCGAAATCCATCGATCAACAAACGAGTTCGAATTTCTTTGAACTTGCATTGATACCTGAAATTTGAGCATCGAACTGCAGCTATGTTCATTGCATTCAAAAAGATTGGCGAGGCCTTTAGTTAAGTCAATAAAACTCAAGGTAACCTTTGACAACAAACAGCTTCAACTCAGCTTCATTAATTAGCTGAGGACAAGCGAAAGGAGGCGCCCTGTTTTATTTTCTTTATACCAATTTAAACCGTATGTATGCTTAAGCTATGTAAATATTATAGAAGGATCCATTAGAATGGCGTGAGAATGTTTTCCTATGACACTAATCTATTCGAAAGTTTAAACTTGACTTATAAAAGCGTAAATAAAGAATACTGACTATTAATTACTACATAAAGAAGTGAAACTCACACCCCCGCCGAATTACCTTCTACGCCTAAAAAGTAGAATCAATAATTCAGTCATGAAGGTAGCAAATACCTACCATGAATTCAGTAGACAGAATTGACATTTACATTGTTGTCAGTTTCTGATGAAAATAAAATAGTGTTGTGACTAAAGGAGTGGAATCACTTACTCATTACTTCGTGTACCAAAACACTACAAAATTCTCAAATTGTGTTTATTATAATTGATACAAAAATATTTTGAATAGCAATTATGATCTTATCGAAAATCTGATCTCGTCTTTGTCGGCCTATAATGAGGAAATAAAACAACTTTTAGTACTAAAAATAGATCTTAAATATTTCTATTCGTGCTTTCTATTATTATAGCTTTAAAAAGGTGACCTTTATTACTATTTCTATTACATATTATGTAATAGAAATAGTATTGAGAGAGATTTATAAAATGAGATTTATAAAATGAAATGTAATAGTACAGTACTACAACTATCACTACCTACTGAACTAGAACATCACTATTACAATAAATATGGCAGTATTATTTTACAAAGTGACATTAGCAACTGTCATTTCAGTCTCCGAATTATTGATTCTACCTTACATTACGTATAACGTTGTCCTTAACAGTAGTGTCTTAGTAGTGGTCTTTAGATAATTAAGAGTACGGCGAACATCGTTCGCAACTCCAATTCAAGGCGCGTGCAAAAATCGGCCGGTATATTGCTATCTCTATTTATCTATTCACATCGGCTCCATGCTTGGTGCGACAGCAATATTTAGCGTCTGAATTTGGTCTTTTTCCGTAAATACCAAAAATGATGAATGAAAATTTGTTGTGTTTTTCACTTTGTGTTGTTATTTTGTAACTTAACAATATAAGCTATGTTCCTGATCAATTATTTAGCTAAGATATCGTTGGTTTTATTATGAAACAAATAAGAAGAAAACATGCCATTTACGTCGTAAAAATATGCAAAACGCAATTCGTTTACATTTCATTTTAGTAAACTATTTTGAAAACATATATATCCAGGTACCTAGATAAATACAATTTGAATCCAAATAATCGCATAATATGATGGAAATATTCTCCAATTACAAATTATTTTGGGTATTACGTTAGGTATTACGTTTGTATGGGCAATTCATTCTCCGCTGGCCTCTTAAGCCCCTTGAATGAATTGTCATTCATTTTTATTTTCGACATGTCGATAATAAAAATGTCAAGAGGGTGTTCGAACATATTTTCGGTATTTAACTGCAAGTCATTCTATAATCTATACCAGAGATTACATTAAAAATTATTGATTGCTTACGTCATATATTAGAAGAAAGCTTACATGTATCTAGTTATTATTGTCTTTCAGATGTTATGCCACCTACAGGAATTCCATACAATTACCCGAAAAAATCTTAAAGCACTGATAAAACACTGAGCTATTTTTATTTGATTATTTTTATGAAGTATTTTGATATTATAAAGAAATAAGTCATCTGACGAATCAGAACAAAATCCGATGTTTCGTCGATTTCAACAGTAAGATATAAGATTCAATTCAGTTTGATTAATACACGGAGTTCGCAATCTATATTTTCTTCTTACTCTGTCTATACTAGTATTTGACCGTCTTCAAAATTTTAAGCAGCTGAGTAAAATATTGTCGTTTCCTCAAAATGGATGTACATACCTAAAACTTTATCTACAATTTGGATTTAGTTGAATTTATGCTAATAACAGAGTTAGAACTACTGAAATCTACGCTAATTTTTGGTAATACTGATGTAATAAAGCTGTGACATTCTTCAATTTCCTCTGGAATGACTTCGTATAATATTTCTTTTTCTCTGAAAAAAAGAAGACACATGCATTTTTTATTTTATTTTTAACATAGAATAGATTCCGAGATTGCATGATGTGGGGGTGTCAGTTTAAAGATGACAGTAACAAAATCTAATCGATATTTTCTTAGCATAGAGAAAATTAACGAGGATTATTAAATCGATTTTTTGAAGACAAGGTTTTCACAAGAGGACCGCATCGATTCATCGATATCGATCGATTGCCTATTATGAATCTCTATGAGCAAACGTTCCGATCAACGGATCATGCAACTAACGGATATTATTTTGCGACTTTTGTTTACTTTTAACTAATAGCGCACTAATAGGTACTATGAAGCGCAGGCGAATACAGGCGACGCAACACCAAAGCTTGTTGAAAGCCATGCAAGAGGCCTTTGTCCAACCATACCAGACCAGACCAGACCAGACAATAAAAAAAACTCGAAATACCCCCGCCGGGAGTCGAACCCGAGACCTCCCAATAATAAGACAACAACGTTCACCACAACCTATCCTAGCAGTGATAGCCTAGTGGTTAGGACTGTGGTCTCCAATTCGGGGGGGTCGCAGGTTCGATCCCGGGCACGCACCTCTGACTTTTCAGTCATGTGCGATTTAACAATTAAATGCATGCAAGCATGTCTTGGATCCGTAAGTCATCACTGGCAACACGCACTGTTCGAAGACTTTATAGTCTTCAGGCACTGAGGGATTTTGGACGAGAAGACATCTCGGAGCTTTCCAAACGCTGCCATCAAACCAGTCGCATGGAGCCGCTGGATCCAAGCGGCGCAAGACCGAAGCCTGTGGAAGTTCATGCAGGAGACCTTTGTCCAGCAGTGGACGTCTATAGGTTGTTAAAGAAGAAGAAAAAGAAGAAGTTGTGTATCGACCTTTCGTAATTAACCCATTGTACATACCCCTTGAGCCTGGCTAGCGGCCCGTAGTTAGCGAGTCCCTGCACGCAGTTGGCCGCTGCGTCGAGGCTGAGGCAGTACGGGTGGCAGCGCTCTCTCTCCGCCCGCTCCTGGACTAGCCTCAGCAACTGAGCGTGCTCGCATCTCTTACACTGTCAACAAGTTTTCGCGTTATCGTCGCAGTTCATAAACACTTACTGAAAACCGTGTCAAACTAGAAAGTTACTACCACCAACACCACCAATTTTAGGCATGCACAAGGGGTTGGAACGTTTTTGCATGACTACGTTCATGCAAAAACGTTCCAACCCACAAGTCTGTCAAAATTGAGTTAATAGCACAACTTTTAAAAACACCCTTCATCATATAGTAAAAGCATTCCAGTCCTAACATCATTAATCTTTTATTTCCAATGTTCCAACCCGCGATGCATCACATTCGTAGCTAAAAACAATTAAATAGGCATCAATCTGAAACTTGCTGTGGGTTGGAACGTTTTTGCATGACTATAGAATAGAATAGAATAGAAATGTTTTATTCAAATAAACTTTTTTACAAGTGCTTTTGAATCGTCGGTGAGTCTACCACTGGTTCGGAACGCCCTTCCTGCCGAGAAGAACCAGCAAGAAACTCGGCGGTTGCTCTTTTCAAAACAAGTTTACAATAATATAATGGATACTATGCTATGTATGCAGTGTTGCCACAATGAGGGGAAGTTACACAAAAGCATACCTAATTATAATTCAACACATTTTAAGACGGGCAGACAGAAAGTAGCCCCATTCCCGCCAGTGGCACCAGCGTGACCGGTTCACGAGCATGACGCATGATCCAGCCATTGCTTCGCTCAACCATATTTGAGGGAACAACCCGCATCACACGACACCACCACAGAAATGTTTAAAGAGAGCGTGACATACTTAGGTTACCTATGTTAAGGCATCGAATTGAAACTAATATTCAAATACTCATTTTAAGACATGACTATGTCCTTATTACTACACTGTAAAGCCCGATTTAATATATTTACTACTGTAAGAAGACCCCCTGACAGCCGCTAGACGCGTAACCGATTTTGGTTTTATCAATAAGTGTAACGTCTAGTGACTAACGGGCTGTTTCACCACTTTCAAGAAAACTTTGACAGATAAATTTGACGTTTTGACAGATTAAACATACAAAAACTGTCAAAACGTCTACTTTATTTGTCGGTTAAAATTTACTTGATGGTGGTGAAACAGGCCCTTATCTATCTATCTATCTATACCTTTAAACGAGCAATTCTTGTATATATATATAAATATATAATCTGAATCTCGGAAACGGCTCCAACGATTTTCATGAAATTTAGTGTGCAGGGGGTTTCGGGGGCGATAAATCGATCCAGCTAGGTTTCATTTTTAGAAAAGGTCGTTTTATCCGTGTTTTGAGGCAATGAAAAACCCCCTACAATATCATTAGAAAGAATACGAAGGTAAATTTCGCCATCATCTATGAAATTTCAATGGCTCGGAAAGTCGGGCGGTCCCGAAACAAGAACCCCGGAAGGAGAAAACAAGACACAAAAAAAAAATAACCACCCTATCACCGGTCACCCAGATATTTCTTATAAAGTGACGAGTTGTCTTGAAATCCGGTCATAGCAATATCACATTCGCTTTTCTTTTCTATCTTTAAGTATTCCGGTAAGAGATTTTTTTCGCTTCTCAATCATTTTTGTATGTCCTTAGGGTAGTACATACACACATCAAAAGTGTCTAGGGATCAAGCATTTTTATGCGGATTTCTTGAGATTGAGATGTGGCTTTGTAATAAATTTATGATTTTATAAATGTATATGGATCCTTTTTGGTGCATTTCATAATTTGAATCAGGAACTGTCAATCAAATTCGAGTAAAAGATGAAAATCAGCTGTCAATATTTTCCCTATAAAAACATACAACGCATTGAAGACATTATTAGTGCTACTGTTTCCCTACTACTGATTAAAACCAACGTTATTATGTCACGTCACGTCAGTGCACGAAGCACTGGTACCGTGGCTGAGCGCCATGGAGGACGGTATCGCTGCACCACACGGAGACAAGACCGATACCTTCAAATCTTAACTCGAAGAGCTCCAACAATAACCGCCATGATGTTAGCCGTGAGGCTTCATCACTCTTCAGGGAACTTAATTAGCGACCAAACAGTCAGAAACCGCTTGCATGAAGTGAACCTTCATTCCCGAAGACCGCTACGGGTACCACCTATAGCAATGCACAATCGTAGGATTCGATATCAATGGGCTCTTGAACACAGAAATTGGGCAGAAGAACAATGGCGTTTCGTGTGCTTTTCTGATGAGTCTCGTTTTGGTATGAGACCGGATACAAGACGTATACGACACTGGAGAACCCCTGGACGCCAACAGCGATTAAAATCCTGCCAGGAAGTCCATCCTTATAGTGGTGGAACCATCATGGTATGGGCGGGTATTTGGATCGGCGGAAGAACTGAGTTGATTTGGATCAGAGGCAACCTCAACGCTCAAATTTATGCTGAGACGATTGTATCAGACATCATCGTTCCTCTACAAGTGCAAATCGGTCCCTTATTTCAGTTAATGCATGATAATGCACGACCGCACACCGCAAGAGTTGTAAGACAGACTCTCGCCGCAGCTAACATCAATGTCCTGCCCTGGCCTGCTCAGTCGCCAGACTTGAACCCGATTGAGCATGCATGGGATATGCTACAGAGAAGAGCTCTGCCGAATATGGAGGGTATCCAGTGGCAAGAAGACCTTTTTTTGTTGTTGCAACGAACATGGGCGGCCATTCCACAGCGTGATTTGGATGAACTCATTTTGAGTATGCCAAACCGATGTTCTTGTGTTGTTAGTGTTCGCGGTAGAAACACGGATTATTAATTGTTTAAGTTACCCAATAAAATTTTAAAGAAAACTGTTATTTCAGTCTTTTTTTTGAACTTTAATGTTAGTGGTTCAAATGTCAAAAATCCCTTTATTAGGAAAATGGCAAATTTCTTTATTAATGAAAAGGTGACTTGGTTTATCGTTACTGTGACAAACGAAAACACTTTATTTGATGAATCCTTAAAGAAAATTTTAATTAATATCAATCAGGAGAAAAGTTATTGCAAAAATATATGTTGATCCCTAGACACTTTTGATGTGTGTATATTAAGTTTATTCCTCTGTGTTCTAGTGGTTAGCATGTAAGACTGCGGATGAAGAGGTTCCAAGTTCCAGGTTCGGTTCCCAGGACGGACCAAAAATGGACTGGGGTTTCCTGTCAAGAAGTTCTCAGTACTAGTCAGGAAGTTGGCAGTGTGTCTCTTCCGTGCCGTCATCACGAGCACGAGAGGTCGGTTAAAAAAGATTAATCGCTGATAAATCTTGTCAGCTTAATATTAACATTTATTGCGAAACATAACATCTCTTCCCAAAGTATGAAAGGTTTAAAAGTATTCGTTACCTGCATCATTACATCAACGCAAGTCGCTAATGTGGTCAACGCTGGCAATATAGTCCACTGCAATAAATACTGGAGCGTCTCGTCTGAACCCGGCCTAAATGTGCCCGTATCTGTGATGATTTTGTTCTCTATACAATACTGCAGGGCTGTGTTGAATTTCTGTAACAAATAATAAATAGCTGTTCAAGAATAGAATAAAAAGTCGTGTGGTGTCGCCCACGACACTTCTTCGTTCTTCTTCACTAACTTCGTTCCTATCTGATGTTGGGAAAAATATTAATTTCAAGTTCTATTTGAGGTATAAAGAAAATAATTATTTGGGTATAAATTTTTTATCATGATTTTTTTATCGATAAAAAGCAAAATGACCCCAGGGAAGCCTAAATATCGATTTTATAAAATATTAAAATTAAAATAATTTTATAAAATAAAAATTGAAAATAAAATTGCGCGCCCCGGGTGGGCTCGAACCACCAATTTTTCGTTTAACAGCGGCACGCGAGCCAATTACGCCACGAGAGCGATGCACAACTTGTTGAAATTATTATATAAGATATTTTTTAGGCCATCATATAAAAGTTGTAACGACACTTTTTCCGTCTAGCCCTCTTTCGCAACGCGCGATAAGGAACTTCGTTCCAATAGAATAGAATGGAAATATATTTTATTCAAATAAACTTTTTTGTTACAAGTGACACTGACTTTGAACTCTGGAGAGACTGCCGTCATATTTTTTTTGAATCCACTTGATTGACGCCATTTTGGATTTGATAGACGCCATTTTGGCGCTGTAAGCGTAGTTACGAGTGTCACTGGAACTAATAATATTGCAAATGGCGCACCGACCTCTTTATTTAATCTATGATTTCGTATGTTTAAAGTATGTATTCATAGAATAAGTGAGTTTAAGTTATTAGATAAGTTAATACTACAATCATTATGAATTATGAATCAAGCTTTAACACAGTTATTGTGCTAAAGCTTGATTCATAAAGATTCTTGTCGTGTATGCTAAGTTGGTAGCTGCTGCCATACAAAAATTAAGAGATATCAAAGTTTATTTGGTGGCAAGCTAGCACATCCCAGCGTCAAAACCGTCACCCACGAAGGTGCCCCCAGATCGGCGCTTTTCGCATAATGGCGGCCACAGTCTAAAGGGATTATCTATGAAATCATACTTTTAACTCTTATAATTATTATAAGTCGGTGCGCCATTTGCAATATTATTAGTTCCAGAGACACTCGTATGTCAAATGTGGCGCTTCAAATTGATCCATAATTGAACTCTCTTTTGTATAGGGACAACGAATCCAGTGTTAATCATAATCATACTTTATTAATATTATAAATGCGAAAGTGTGTTTGTTTGTTTGTTGGTTTGTCATTCAATCACGCCGCAAAAGAGCTATGGATCGACGTGATTTTTTGCATGGGTATAGTTGAGGACCTGGAGAGTGACATAGGCTACTTTTTATCCCGGAAAATCAAAGAGTTCCTGAGGGACTTTAAAAACTAAATCCACGCGGACGACGTCGCGGGCATCAGCTAGTTCACTATAGAGATCAGTGGTCAGCAAACATGTTTTGAGAGCGCGGCAAAATGGCGGCGCGGCATTTACATAATTATAATTTAATTATTTTCTTATGAAGGGTACATTTTTTATTTGTTATGATGATGTGGAGAATGAATTAAATTTTTAATTATATTTATAAAGAAATATATTATGCATAATTTATAACCCTAGGTTGGTAGGTAACTTACCAAGTCTTCAGTCTTTTCTAAATGGAAGAATTCGTGTCTCAACAATCTCCTCAATCGGTGATAGTCTGTGGATAGTTGCTCTAAAACGATACAAATTTAACCGATATATTATTACTCAAACTAGCGACCCGCCCCGGTTTTTACTATAGATTATTATTATTATACAGGCTGCATTACACATAGACTTATTATATTTACTAATGCACATTTCATCTTAGTTTGCAGCGCGTTACTTAACCACTAGATGACATAGTAGCATTCAAGGGTTCACTTGTGATCTAAAAATAAATACCTCTGCTGAGTTCGCCTCTATGCACGATTGCTGATATGAGAGCGGGCGGTATCAGGTAATGCAGGACTGAGTTCACATACAGCTGCACTTGAATGATCGGTATCGCATTCACCATGGTTTCAGCTTTAAGAATGTGTCCTGCAAGAAATGTTATTATTACAAGCTTTTATTTAACTTGCGATGTACATACATACATGTACGAAATTAGAACAACTTCCCGGTTTCGGATTGAGCTGAAATTTTACACATATATGTAAATTGGATGACAATGCAATATAATTGTGACATGGAGCTGATCTGATGATGGGAATGGCAGGTCAGGTAGCTATGGGAACTCTATAATAAAACGACGTGACGTGATACATCGAGATTGGCCTCATTTGATTCTCTTCGAACTAAGCTATGATATTATAGGTAATTTATAGGTATTTATAAAAAATATTTCTGTAGATAAATGAGTGGTTTTATATTATTCTTTATAATTATATGTAGGTACAAATTAAAATTAAATTGGTACACAGTTAACAAAGGTTTATTATACGAAGAAAAACAAATTCCCAAGCGATGGAAGGTCGATAAAAACAAGAATCCTATAATAATTAAGTATTATAAATATCAACAGACTACTAAAAGAATTGTCTATAATAAGTTATTTATATCTTTCACAATAAGGAATCTGATTGTTGCCGTATACTGATAATTGAAAATGAAGCGCAATGAAGTAAATAATATCATCATCATCATTATCAACCTTTAGATGTCCACTGCTGGACATAGGTCTCCTGCATGGACCTCCACAGGCTTCGGTCTTGCGCCGCCTGAATCCAGCGGCTCCCTGCAACTCGTTTGATGTCGTCGGTCCACCTAGTGGGGGGTCTGCCGACACTGTGCTTACCGGTGCAGGGTCGCCACTCCAGCACCTTGGGACCCCGACGACCATCAGCTCTTCGAACTATGTGCCCCCCACATTTCCACTTCAGTTTCGCGACTCACTGAGCTATGTCGGTGACTTTGGTTCTAGCTCTCTCCATCGCTCGCTGAGTGACCCTGAGCCTTCTTATGAGGAAGTAAATAATATACTTATTACTAGCTGACCCGGCGAACTTCGTACCGCCAACTTATCTACATAAATAAAACAAATAAACTATCCTAATAAAAAAAAAATCCTATCTTTCAAGTTGGACCAAATTACAGATAGTTACGAAGTTTGATCAAAATCGGTTAAGTAGTTTAGGAGTCCATCGCGGACAAACAACGTGACACGTAATTTATATATATTAAGATTAAGATTAATAAGCATTGCGCTTCAATGTTACACACTTACGCATGATGATATCAATTATCATTATTCATATATCATTAGGATATTATTTAAATAGTTTATCGTGCGTGACTGATAAAAATAGTACGCGTATAAGAATTATGGGTAGGTAGGTATAAAGTTAGAGGCCACACGTTTTAGCACAATACTTTTATCAACATCACCATTAGCAACCCATCAACGGCTCACTACCGATAGCAGGTCTTCTCTCAGAGAATATAAATAGTCCACCACGCTGGCCTAATGCGAATTGGCGGACTGCACACACCTTCGAGAACATTATAGTGAACTCTCAAATGTGCAGGTTTCCTCACGGTGTTTTCCTTCAACGCTTATTAATTTAATTGCTTAAACGCACATGACTTCGAAAAGTCAGGGGTGCGTATCCGGGATCGAACCTGCGACCCCCGAATACATTTAGCCCTAACTTATTTTATTGAAATTTTTTATAAAGGACTTTTACAAGTACCTACTTTAAATTCGTGACGAGTTAATCAGTTATTTCTAATGGCTGCTTTAAGACGTCTTGGCTGCGTTTGTCTTAAATGAGCAAACATTATAATCGTTAGATTTATGGATCTGCGAAAATTTTGATTTGAGGAACTTACGATCTGGCACTAAGCTTTGCTTCCTCGTTCCTAATACACATCACAAAAATTTGCCCTTCCGGCTTCCGTTTTTCCATCTAACTATAACTAGGGTACCTTTAAATCAAGAGTAAATAGGCATCTTCTAGGCAAGAGCGCTTCATCTTAGACTGCATCTTCACGTACCTACCATCAAGTGAGATTGCAGTCAAATGGTAGTTTATATACCTATTTGAAAAAAGGCGTAAATATAACTTGCAAACGTCTATTAGCACTAATAAATGGTGAATCAACGCTTTGTTTCACTTATTTTGTTAAAATGATGATACAACCGGCCCTTATTAATGTTCATACAACATATTGTAAGTCATTGACACTCTTATCAATCAAAGAGGCAATTTATTACCTAATTTATCAAATCAAAATTTTTGCGATAAGACGAGTCGACATACAGCTCACGATTTAAGCTGAATATATATAAGTAGGTATAATATTTGATAACCAATTTTTTTGGGACCTTATGTTATTTTTTAGATTAATTTTAATCTTCCAGATTATGTATTGAGCTGATATTTTAAATTTTGAAATAGAATAATATACCTAACTAGTACCTAGTGCTTTTTGAAACCTCTTATCAACTTATGACAATCAGGCCCAGCCTGTATGCGATACAAATTGAGTATTTAGTAGATGTTTTCCTATCAAGAGGTCGCAGTGACACTAATAACGTGAAAAGTCTAATGAGCAGTACATCTAATTAGCGGAACTTTCACGTAGGAAAACGGTCTTCTATCGAAATGTCTTTATAATAACGCACCTAATGAAAAAATCATCAGATTTTCAAAACGTCTGGAAACTTATAGACACAAAATAATATATTTTAATCGTATGAATGCAATCAACTTGATATTATAGCCCAAAAGCTAACGAAGCGCATCGATGATGCCTTGAAACAAAAAATTGCTGCATCGGGGAACCGCATTCAACAGTGTGGTTATGCCGAGTTTTAATTCTTTTGATCGTAATAGTTAACTATGACATTAGCATCAAATTAAAATGAACCATAATATTATCGTTTTAAAATCACAAATTCAATACAGACGATTTTAATTTGGAGCGTTTTCGTTACGTAAATGTATTAGAATACATACACGAAATTGAGCTCTAACTCCATACTGTTATGGTTTATTTTACTTTGATGGTAATGTCATAGTTTACTATTAACAGTTAACTATCCAATCTTGTACTAACCCTACTGTACTTAGAAGTTTAAAAACTGTAACCCGGGTATGGAAAATTGGATGTAACATCCGTCATATTTTTTTATCTGTATAAAATGTAGCCTATGTCAGCCGGACGATCATAACGAATCGATCGACACCTCATTCATCAAAATCGGCTCAGTAGTTTATTTGTGGAACATTCGTAAATACTCACATGCATAGCTTGCTAAAATCATAAACACTTCCTTTTGGCTATCCCGTAGTCGGGTAATACACTGGAGTGTCCAGAAGTCTGGTCTACCTCTCAAGGGCCCGATAAAAACAAATCAATAAAATAAACTAAAAACTGAGTTGACTGTGGTGGAGTGCTCCCGCAACGCAACTGACCGTCACACTCACAAGTGGAGGAGCATCGCGCGGGAGACGGTGCGATCCAAAATTATTCAAGGAGACTGACGAATAACAACAAATGTCACATCATCCTAGCAGCCACGTCCACTCTGACAAGAGTGACCGATTGAGAAGAAGAAGAAGAAAAACTAAGTTAAAGAGAGCGTTGTAAGGGCCTTGTCAGACGGCTTTTTAAGAGGACTATTACATTTCGCATCCCTCGCATCGCACATTCTAATATTTTCAATGATTGTAAAAATTTCAGATACTTTGGACAAAATGTGACCTATTATTATCTTCAACAATTAAATTACGGATATTTTAGATATGTTTTTTATTATCATATACCTAGTTTTTGATAGAGAATAAGAACGATAAAATAATAGATAAAACGATACTTTTCGCCATTATTCTCTAAAATATCCGTAATTTTACTGTCAAGGATAATAATAGACCACATTTTGTCAATAGTGTATGAGATTTTCACAATAATTGAAAATATTAGAATGTGCGAGAGAGGGATGCGAAATGTAAAATTATCTAACCTTTTGGCTTTTTCGTGAGACGCGACATTAAAATGTTTGAGAAACAATATATTACATTGCTTACCTTTCATTTTCCGCTGCACATCGGAATTGACGTCCATTGGTAAGCTGGGTACGAGTCGTAGCTTCTCGTCCCGGTCAAGCGTGATCAACTTCTTGTGTACGACCAGTATCCTTTCCACGCTGCCCTTTATGTCTTTTTCGAACACCGATGCTCCGAGAGTTCGTAATACTTCTATCAGCCATTCGACTTTCTTTAAGACCTGGATATTGAACATCACCATCAGCAACCCATCAACGGCTCACTACAGAGCGCAGGTCTCCTCTCAGAGAAGGGTTTAGGCCATAGTCCACCACGCTGGCCCAATGCGAATTGGCGGATTTCATACATCTACGAGAACATTATGGAGAACCTGCTTCATCTCTATTATATAAAAATCAATTGCTGTTCGTTTTGATTTTTTTCGGAACGTTGTTCCTTATCGCGCGGTACGGAAGGGGGCTAGACGGAAAAATTAAGGAACCGACACTCGACACATTTTTGAAACCGACACTTTTTTGTTGAATGTGAATTTTGCATTGTGTTCGGTGTATTCGCCTTAGAACACGGCGTCTGCATGGCCTAGTGGTAAGGGCAGTCGCCTAAAAGTTCAACGTCGATGGTTCGAATCCCAGCTCGACAGACTGAATTTTCTATTTTCAATTTTATTTTAAATAATTTCTAAATGTGGAATTTTTCCCTAATTTTTTATTGTATAAATTGGATAAAATATTATTGTACTACTAACGCCATCTGTGAAAAAACACTAACTCCACCAGAGTAACTCTTTGGTTTTGTAACAGTGCAATAGAAATAAACTAAATAATATAATTCATCGTAGTTAATCAATTTAATACTAGATGACACCACTAGTTTATTACAATTCCTTCACTAAAATTAATCGAAAGGAGCTACGTTCCACCCGGGTGTCCCTTGACACCTCTCAAGTTTTTTTTTTGTTTTGTTCTCTCTGTTAAAACTCTCTGATTTGTGGTTTCAAAATAAAAAAATAGAGAAAACCCAAAAGAAAAATCGCATAATCAAAATTGGTAATTTTGTCGACGCGATAGTTGCGAACCTGGAGAGTGACATAGGCCACTTTTTATCCCGGAAAATCAGAGTTCCCGTGGGATTCAAAAATAAATCCACGCAGACCAAATCGCGGGCATCAGCTAGTGTAAAATAATATAGAAAAAAATAGAGTGTGTGTGAACCGTCTAATGTGTACACTCGGCTGTTCCGAGTTCACCCGATCGAGCCTTTCACCTCAGAGCGTGACGGATCAGCGTAACTTACTACCTACGGAAAAATGTGTGTGCGGTGCGCAAAAAGAAGTTTTCACTTCAAAAATATGTAAGTACCTGATCGTAAGCCAAAGCCTCATTCTTGATCAGACTCTCCATAAGGACGATCGCCAAAAGATTCGTAATAGTAACAACTGTATTCTCCTGTTGCAGCGTCACTATATAATCGGCTATATCCTGAACCATATCAATTTGCTCCCCAGTCAACTGTTGCAAATCCAAAGGCTTCAGTGTCTCGGACCGGGCGGACGCGTCGACGGATCGATCGCCCGATCGATCCAGGTATTCCTTGATGGATATCGGATCGCCCATATTGATGTAGATATTGCCAAAGTGGTCGTTAAGCCTGTGGAGAGATTTCAGGAGTCCCTGTAATGTCAATGATACGATATACGCCCCCACAAATATACAGACTTTAATTTAAAATGGGTATTGCTATAAAATCCACGCAAACGAAGACGCACGCCACGGTCAAGTGATAGTGCATGAGAGAATGCGTCAAACAACATATTTACGAATTGGAAATACTCAAGAGCAAGATGTATTGTATTAGGCATCTTCTAGGCAAGCGCGCTCCATCTTAGGCAGCATGCATCGAAGCGCTAATCAAAAAAACGCAACTTTTTGCAAAACGGTAAAAAGATATTTGAAATTGTTGTTAAGTAAAGCGAGTATGCCTTTGTTGTTTGTTTTGCGTATTATGTTGCATAGTTTGTATGTTTGTTATTTACGCTCGAAATCTCCTTGAAACTAGTGCTAGAATAGTTATTTGAAGTGTCCTAAACAAAATAAATAATTATAATTTTACAAATTACAATTTTGTTAGTGCTAAGCTAAGGCATAGACAATGAAGAGCTAAATCGATGTCCGGCTTAGTTTTAGATCTGGTACAACAAGACTGAGTTAAAACGAGACAGATTTATGTCGGAACATATTTGTGTCTCATTTTAACTCTATCTTAAGTCTTGAGCACAGCCAGAGTACGATCTATAGATCTTAGTAAGACTTATACGCGTAACGTTTGCATGAAGAAGCGCGCCCTTACACGATTCCATACGTACTACTCACCCCAGTGGTTTCCTTAGGTTTCGGCACCCCTAGGTGTTCGTACGCGAACAAACTCTGCTCCACAACGCGGTCGTAGCTGATGTTAACAGGAACCAAAGTGATATCGGTCACTTCGCGTGCGAAGTACGGCACTAGCGTCATTGAGAGCATACCTGTTGACCAAAGAAAATTTAAAATTTAAAACACCCCCGACATGTGCATGTAAGATGTACCTGCAAAGTACCTACTCATTGAAACTAATCCATTGAACCCAAATACGATATGTCTGCTGTGAGTTTTCGAAGATCCGGGTTCTCTGGAGACCATTCGGGTTGCAGCATCAGGTCGAAGTTATCAATTAATTGTCATTTAACGATTATACTGGCACGCGTGAAGCACTTAATTGAGTAATCATACGCTAAAAATGCCTTACATCATTTTGGAAAAGAGCTGATACTCTTACACTGCTGGACCGATATTAACCAAATATAGCTAAGAACCACCGCAAGGAAACTGGCTTTCAAATAATAAAAAAACCGCATCGAAATCGGTCCATCCGTTTGAGAGCTATGATGCCACAGACAGACACACACACACACAGACAGACATCGACGTCAAACTTATAACACCCCCTCTTTTTGCGTCGGGGTTTAAAAATATAATAGCTATTTATTTACTACGTCTTCTTGAAAGAAAGAAGAGAAAGATCTCTACATCAAGATTTGGAAACAATTCTTCTCTAATAAGAGATGGGTATCTATCCCTAGTCTACCATGCATATAAAGTGCGGAAAGAATATTATCATCGGACATTATTGAGAACTCTCAGGCATGCACATTTCATCACGATGATTTCCTTCGCCGTTAAAGCGATTTTAGCGAAGCCTATTTTTGTAAATCAAAAGTATTTCTTACCGTACTTGGGAGGTAGACTCTTATTGCTCCTGCTTCTGGTTCCTTCTAGAAAGAACTCGACGGGCGCGGCATACTTCGCTACAGTTTGGATGTCTGGCGCAGTTCATAGAGGCGCACGCCGTAGGTGCTCTCAATGAGTTCACGTTAATGTATATTAGTAAATCAGAAGTATTTCTCACCGTACTTGGGAGGTAGGCTTTTATTGCTTCTGCTTCTGGTTCCTTCTAGAAAGAACTCGACGGGCGCAGCGTACTTCGCTACCAGAGTCCGCACGTAATGGCGCAGCGTTGCCGCGTAGAGCGGCGCTCCCACAAGGGTCCGCCGAATGAAGAAGGCGCCTGTATCTCTCATACTTTGACCGACAACCGCCATCGAGTAGAAATCTATGAAACACTGACTCTGTAAGACAGCTCTTCTGTGCGATTAACTAAGAATCGTTTAAGAAAATCACATTAATTTGAGATCTTAAAACATGGTTTCATCTAACTATTCATACATCAAACATAAATTATGTTTTAAGCTGTCAAATAAAGACGATTTTTTCTTGATTTTCAAGGAATAATTGCTATATTTGGAGTTCTAAAACCGTTGGAGCTGTAGTGAGAGCTTGGATGCTGTAATATAATCTAATAAGAGGGAGGTATTTACAAAATTATAATTTCTAAAAACATAGCAACTGATAAATGGTATTGATGTAATTAAAAACTGCCATAACTCTTTCCAGCCAACCCGCTTCCATCTTGGACTACAAGGTGGAAATGCAATGAAAGAAAATTTTTGTAAAAAGAGAACACGAGAAACTACTTTAATGTTGCTCAAACTTACGAATAATAACAAAGCAGATTTATGGCCTGACAATAATTAATTTTAACATTACATAACTTAACTGTGTAACCTCCCAATTTGAATAGGTACAAGCAAAAGGTTACGCAAAACGGGCGGTCGCCGCCTAATTGCAGTAATAATAAATAAATAAATAATTGATTAAGATTGGGAAAATAATTCCCAGGAAAAAGAAGAAGCAAAATGTTAAAGGCTACTCCCATAAGTAAGCAAAATGTGAGATGAGTTTATTTGACATATTTTTAATAGGTATTTTGTCTCCTTATCCTGTTCCAACAAACACATATTACTCAAAAGGCTCTTAAGCACCGAGGATAATATTATAAGTAAAAACATAAAAAGATAAAGCAATTTAACTTTCCATATTTGCTAATTAAGATATGACAATATTATTGCAAAACAAATTAATACATTAACCTTAGCATATTTATTTAAGAATGTTACCTCAAAGAAACCTAACAGCTAATAGTTATGGTTACAAGCTACATACTTAATTCTTCAAATAAGTTATTCATATTACTTATTTACATACTTAAATAAATAAAGGAAATGAGCATAGAAGTATGTGTTAACATACTCAAATGGTTATGTGGTAAATAATACTGTAATGCATATCTTCTACAATCTTTATTCTGTCAGAGAGATAAGGGGAATATGAACTATGATCAATAGTAGAGTAATATTCTTATTAGAAAAAAAAATGTATGAAGTACTGACCCATTCCTGCTGCAACAGCTGGTAAAGTGATGTCATAATGGTAGCACAGATAGGTCATAAGACAGAAATCAGCATAGCTTCTATGTGTTGGTAGAAATAATACCGGATTCTTTCCCATTGTTGATTTTAACTACAACAATCAGAATTTAATATTATTTAAAATCGTCTTAAAATGGTAAAAAAACTATAAAAAAATATGGGTTATACCTTTGTGACATAGGCTACTTTTTTCTGTTAAATCAAGATTAGCTTTTAGGGTGTTTCACTGTAATTGTATATTTTAATTAATAAAGAGAGAGTTTCATCCAATCATTGCTAATTGGCTGACTTCACATACCTTGAGAACATTATGGAGAACTCTTAGGCATATTGCAGGTTTCCCCACTAAGTTTTCCCACACAGATAAAGAAAGCTATATTTCATTGTGTGGTGGTGTTGTGTGATGCGGGTTGTTACGTTCCCTCAAATATATATAAACTCAAGCGTGTTTATTCACTGCCAAAAGGAGTCCCTTTACCTTGACTCCAACTTTCCAAAGTGTGTCCATACCGATTAGTGACCATATTGAGCTCCTGGGCATAGACATCTCGCCCAACCTCAATTTCGGGAAATGCATCGAGTCAAAGGCAAAAACAGCAGCCAAAAAACTTGGTATCCTGAACAAGGTGAAGCGGTGCTTCACGCCTGAGCAGCGCCTGACTCTCTATCAGGCTCAGGTGCGCTCGGCCATGGAGTACTGCTGCCACCTATGGGATGGCTCTGCCAAGTACCAACTCGATGCATTAGACTCGGTAGATCGCCGTGCCCGCCGAATTATAGGTGATCAGTCACTAACGCAGGCAAAAATGCTCAGTCTGCAGCACCGTCGCAATGTTGCCTGTCTATCGGTCTTCTATCGGATATACTTTGGAGAGTGCGCTCAAGAACTTCACAACCTTGTGCCCCCTTCACCGTTTTACCACAGAACTTCGAGAAATCGTGAGCGTTGGCATCCTTACGTGGTTGAAATCCAACCTGCTCGCACGAAACGCTTCTGTTCAACGTTTCTGAATCGAACCGCTAAGGTGTGGAACGCACTTCCAACTTCTGTGTTTCCGGCCACGTATAACCTCAGTACCTTCAAGGCAAGAGTGAATAGGCATTTTCTAGGCAAGCGCGCTCCAACCTAGACCTCATCAGTGCTGTCCAGCATTGATTGTCGTCAAGCGCAAGCCTATCCCGCAATAAAAAAAAAATAAAAAAAAAAAAAAAAAATATGGTTGAGCAAAGCAACGGCTGGGTCATGCGTCATGCTCGTGAACAGGTGCCACCGGCGGGAATGGGGCTACTTTCTGTCTGCCCATCTTAACATTTATTGAGTTGTAAGTAGGTTAGCTTTTGTAGGTTTACTTTCCATCATAACACTGCATACATAGCATAGTATCTAATTGTATTGTAAACTTGTTTTGAAAAAAGCAACCCCAGAGCTTCTTCCTGGTTCTTCTCGGCAGGAAGGGCATTCCGAACCAGTGGTAGTGGTAGACTCAACGACGATTCAAAAGCACTTGTAAAAAGTTTATTTGAATAAAAAATATTTCTATTCAATTCTATTGCTTAAATTAATGTACATAATGAATAGGAGGCTGAAGTTTAATCATTAGATATCACCACTAGTTTGTGTATAAATGGCTAAAAAATATTACCTTCAATACTGCTGGCTCATTGACATAGACACCTATCTTCATCATGAAGCAGACCTTGAGGAACACAATGCCCATCCATCTCATTATGTATGACTTATCATCCATAGCCATCTCTTCCAGATAATCTAAAACCTCTCTTTTTAACTTTTCTTTGCCAATACCTGTTCTTATACTTTCCTAAAATGTAAATAACAGTGTTAGAATACAAGACTGACTGAGACTGGTGGATTGATGGAGTAGAAGAGGGCAATATGAGAGCTCTGGCTTCAGGGCTGGTAATAAACTTTTTTTTAATTTTTTTTTTTAAAGAATATCAGCCAAGTTGAAATTGACTAATATTCTCTTCTCCCCTCCAAATAAGCAGAAAGCTTGTGTTAGGAGTGGGTATGACAATAGTACAACGGGTGGGATTCGAACCTGCAACCTCAGTCTTCAGTCCGCACCTTTAACTGCTGGGCTATTGAGGCTTTAAACTGCTCTGCTGGAGGTCTTTTTTTTTTCTATTTGACAAGCCAATATACATAAACAAAATATTTATAATATATAAACAAGGATCTCTCTTCTCAATCGGTCACTCTTGTCAGAGTGGTCGTGGCTACTGGGATGATGTGACATTAGATGATACAACAATGAAACAAGGATACTTGTAACTAAAAGGAATAGCACAAAAATATAATGACTCTAGAAAATATAATGGAAACATTTTGGAAAACTAAATTTGATGAAGGAATAATATTAATTATGTTTTTGAAGTAGTAGACATAATCCAAAAAATAATGGAAATATAATGGAAACATTATATTAATGAGATTTTCAGTTTGGAAATAGAACAAAAACTCTAATCTTAATATACAGTGGACCCCCGGTAATCCGACAAACATTTTGCAGGGCAGTGTCGGACTATCGAATTTGTCGGATTATAGAGTACTGCCTAAGACCCCCTATAGTCCGGAATTTTTAACAAATGAGTACCTTGTAATCTGACAAATTACAGATCCAATGATAAGATTCTATATATTATATATGTACTCTGATTATATATTTAGTATATATGTACAGATCATACTTCATTCATACATACATACTTCATTATGTCCAATTTAGTAAATTAAACAACAAAAAGCTTACGTTTTATTATACAATTAACGAATTTGATTAAAAATAATCAAATAATTAAATAAAAATTAAAAAAAATATTCATAAATTATGTCGGATTACAGGTGGTGCCGGATTAGACAGGGGCCGGATTACCGGGGGTCCACTGTATATAAATTACGTGTCACGTTGTTTGTCCGCGATGGACTCCTAAACTACTTAACCGATTTTTATCAAACTTCGTAACTATCTGTAATTTGGTCCAACTTAAAAGATAGGATAGTTTTTTGTTTTATTTATATAGATAAGTTGGCGGTACGAAGTTCGCTGGGTCAGCTAGTATATTATAAGTATTTTAGATCTTACCGCTTCCAGAAAAGCATCGATATACACAGAATCAGCGACCAGCTTTTTTAATTCTTGTGGCCCGTGATATTTATCGAGAGTTAGTGTTTTTAGAGGTTTCCAAGTACGAGTCATAAATTTCACTATTCCGAACTGCGTATTCCTTGGTTTCAATATATCAGTGAATTTCACAACTTCACTCATTGTTGCTAAATTTTACTATTTATTACAAATTCAAATTACTCCTGTCTTCAATAGACTGATTACAATTATTGATCTATTTCTATTCTATGATAATATTTCACTTGATTTCGCTACGCTAGGGCGTTTGTGCAATACTTTGAATTTGGTGCGTAGAATTAAAGAATTATTGCAATAAAATGAGAAAGACACGCACACGCAATAGTTTGGTATTATTGAATAAATCTTTCTCTAGATATTAAACTCTTTGAATAAATCACAGGAATAAAATAACACGACAGAAGGAAATTAAATTTTAAAAATCGCTCGTGAACTCGTGAAGAAAAAAAGATCCTTCTTGTACTGACATTTGACAAGCACTGACAACTTGACAAGGGACATTGTCACTGTGACACAAAGAGTATAATACTGTGACAATATGAGTAGGAGTGCCATGACCACAGAATACATGACTCCTAGCAAGAAGCGTAAATGATTATACGGGTCAGCCCGCGAAATTCAAATTTAATTTGGTTTTTCGCAATTTGTAAACTGATACGAAAAACTAGGCTAGTGGCATTCTAATTGCGCCACGTAGAATTATCATCTTCACCGGTTTAAGTAGTTATGTATCAAATCAAAACTAATGTACTTTGCGGGCTAGTTCGGGTTGATATGATTCGAGAAAATTTTGCGACAGTGGCGCCCCTATTAATTTCTACTCTTTTTTGCCAAAACGTAACGTTACTTACGTTTAAAATATATTAATTTTCTCTATGGTTGCAACTTTGCTGCCCTGCCCATTTTCGAAGCCCGAACCATGGACTTATGAAACAAACAGGACCGAGTACTCGCAGCTGAAAAGCGAGCCGAGCGAGATAGCTAGTACAGAGGCCGTGTGTCCCTTTCTAACAGAGTGACAATAAGATTTTCGTTATGTGAGACAAATTCAATCTTGCAATCTTCCTACTAATTATAAGTTTATTATAAACACAATTATTGAAGTTTTTCATTAGCAATGGAAAATTTCTTAGGGATTAGGGATTGATTACGAAATAAATAATACAAATACCGCCGCACGATCGGTATACTTACCAAAATCTTAGGTTAGGTAAGGCTTGTACAGAAATTCTGTTCTATTGGTTTGAAATGAAACATTAAAATAATGAAAATTGTAATAATAATAATAATAATACAAAAGTAAGGAGTAAGGGACCATCGTAATCGGCATCTGCATCGTACGTATTCGACCCATCACACAATACAAGAATTTAAAAATTCATGGTCAACATAGTTGTAGATTTAGCCTTCACGTTTTAACGCAACCCGTTAAAACCGCTCGAAAAAAATAGACTAGATAAAAATTTATATTTTCTTTTTTGTTAAGAAATATATCTATCGAAATTAATGCAATTAAATACGGTGACTTAAAAATGTTAAAATAAAATTAAAACATAAGTGTCTCAACTGATTTTTTAGCCAAAATCTTTGATCAAAATCATTTTTTTAGGCTGGCATGAATGAAAGAACGAGACACACGGCCTCCGTTGTTACTATCTCTCTCGGCTCGGATTAGCCTCTGTGTAATGCGCAACAGGAAATATACTTTATCTACTTGTTATAAGGTTCATTTTCGTAAATACAAATTTTCCAAGTGATCAGTTCTGTTTGTATATTAAGTTCATGGCCCGAACACGATTAATTTTGATCGCTCGCGGTGAAAAAATTACCTCTAAGTTTTAGTTCTCAAGATGACCCTGTATTTACAAAGATTGAAAGAAAGGAGAGAAATATTTTAAGCATTTATTGTCAAAAAATACATACTGTATACCTAGTTAACATTAAATAGAACATCGTAAATCTAAATAATGTTATATTTACTCAATAATTACTGTAACGAATGGTTTAGGTTAATTTGAACCAAAATTAGCCATTTCTTTTCTATAAGTACCTATCATAACAGCTACAAGTTTAGAATAAGCGCTTTTCCCTGTACATTCGCAATAGGTATAGGTAACGGCACGAAAGTCTAGCGGTGACCGTTATTGCGCAGAAGTCGAAAATAAGGTATCATGGCGCTGATTGGCTCTCCAGTCGCATTCCGGCCGTCGTCATTGGTTGCGCGACAGTACCCCATGCGCAGCTATTTTGTTCAGCGCTAGACTTTCGTGCCGCGACCTATACTATGGCTGATTTAAATACACTTGATTTTTCCACAACTAAAACGTCACTTCTTCAAAATTGACATGCCTCGCGAACACACCTCAATTTTATAGGTAACTATTTTTGAATACAAGTTTAATGATATTTAAGCCAATATTACATTTTCGAATATTTCATCGCGACTTTCGCAAAATATGTAATCTTCGCGGTTGCAATCAAAATCGATGTTAAATTTTCATTAATTCATTGGCAAAGCGCCAAAAACCTCGTTTCAAAACAAATAAAAATACTGTCACGAAAATAATTATATTCGTAATATGTAATATCGATTAAATTATGAATATCATAGCAACTTATTATTGTTGTGAAACATCAAGTGTATATTAAGCCAAACCGAATCTTCGTGGCTAGATATTAAAGTTGATTCAATTAGGATACAATATTAGAGCAAAGTTAAAATATTTAATTGATTTTTAAATCTATTTAAAAATAAATTATAAATTTTGAGCTGAATTAATATTAACTTTTTATATCAAAAAGTACAGCACCTGTAAATAAATCTATTCTATTACGATCAAATACATTTAATAATATATTTATTTTTTGAAGTGTTTTCAGCTTTTACGAAAAATAAAATAATTATATACTTACATATTCCAAATTCCAATAGATTCTATACATGCACGTTCTTAATAAAACAAAAATTACAACATGTCGGTACATTTTGCTTTATCATTATAATACATATTTTTATATTTTTAGAAATGATTAAAAATAAAGACGATGACGAAGACGACTAGGTCTTACTTGATAATGATAATAATTATTTTATTATAATAAAATGTTGGCTTTTTTTAATCACTAATTAAAATATAACGACTTCCATTTAAAATATGTTTTTGATGTGCTTTTCTATTGCGATGGTTTATTTGTGTAGAAAGGATCCACAAAACATATTGTAAAAATTATTTTATTAAGTATCTGAATCCCACATACGATTTCAAACGTTTAGCACAATGGTGCTAATTCGGATGTACTCTATAAATTATAAACACTGTCAGCTCTAAAACTGCTTTCCTTTTCGGCAGCGAATATGGTCAAAGTGGTTATTTTAGCTATGCCAATTGAGTTGGGATCTGACAAAATGTGGACAATTCTGTTGTGAACAATCTCGAAACTAAACTAAATTGACAGCTCTAAACATAATGCTATCCTTTTCAGCAGGGAACATTGTGAAAAGGATAGCACCATTTTTAGACCTGACAAATCGGTTTAGTTTAGAGATTGTGTTCAAAAGAATTGGCACGCTTAACTAAATTGACAGGTCTAAAAATAGTGCTATCCTTTTCAAAATGTTCCCTGCGCAAAAGAATAGCATTACATTTAAAACTGTCGATTTAGTTTACTGTGGACATTTGGGATATCAGAATTAATTCCATTGTGCGACATTTAGATTGGGTTTCCACGGCGCGGTTCGCGGCCCGCGCCCGCAGCGGTTGCGGGCCCGCGGCCTCCGTAGAATGCAGATTTGTATGGAAAATGAAGTTTCAATTTCCAAGGCGCGGTTTTCGCCCGCCGCGGGCGCAGTAATAACGACACCGCAACCGCTGGAAACCCAGTCTTAAGCAACACACTGCGACTCTGAAAATGCTGTATAAAACATAGTAAGCTGATATCAGCGTACTAGAAATTCAGTGGTTCACATCAAAACGCTGTGTACGTCAGTAAAATGTGAGTTTAAATAGTTTTCAGAAAATAGACTATTTTAGTTCTAGCAATCAGTATAATCTTTACGTAACTTAGCTGAATCCGGAAAGCAAAAAATTATTTCAATTTTCACTATTAAATAAATTGGGTATATAAATTGTGGCGCCGAGGAAAAAGGGGTTAATGAGTCAGAAAACACTTCGCTACAGCTACGCTTGGCGCCATATTAAATAATTTCTTTATATAATAAGAGAACAAACAAATTATTCTATTTCATAAAATTAATTATGGAATGATAACTTGTAATTAAAATATATCAATAATTATAATATCAATCTTGATTAAAATCTTATCAATCACGATTTCCAATTTTTATCGAAAATCGTTTATAAAATGAATAATAAAAAATATTAGAGGGTTAACTTTTGTTTTTTTTTTTTGACAGCATTTTGACTGCGAGTCGATTGCGAAATTGCAGTTCAAATGCAGTTGATATAAAGGCAGCGCAACTGTCGACTACTCCATCATCAGCTACTACTATACTATATACTACGCATCCATTGTAGTAGAACTGCTTCCAAACTGCTGCTTTGCAGTGAGCTTGCAGTTCAAAATACAGTATGTCTGTCTAGAAAATTATAAGCTTCGAAATTATAGAATCAATGGTAAGTCCATACATACAAATAGTAAAGCACATGTAGGTACATTCAAAAACTACTTAAAAATCGGTTATAAGAAATCTTTGCCAGAACAAATCGTTTACCTTCGCAGAAACTATTTTGATATCACAAAATAACGTTGCAAATATGTTGATGACATTGATTTTATTATCACAGTGTTGAGTAGGCAACTCCTTTTTGCCTGTATTGAGTACTTGAAATGCTGCTGAAGATAAAATTCTCTTACTAAAAAAAACTTTAGGCTTCACGCAAGGTTTCCGAGTTTTGACTCTTTCGTTTAGGTGCATTATCACGAGTTTATTCAATTCGCGACCGGTCGTTTCAAATAAGACAGTGTACGGCCGTTTGTGGTGATAGTAATGCGCGCGCTTTTGAATTCCGACCGTCGATAGTTGACTCAAGCGATCGCAAAGACTAATGATGGAAACACACTTGCAACTTCGGACACCTCTCGTCCTTAGATCAAACCACGTGATGAAGTAAACCAAACCGTAGAACTTTATGGTTAGCATGAATTTATGCATGTCGACAACGTTCCTAGATTTCCAAGATCGCATCACCCGAACACACCTTATCGAAAAAAAGTAAGTAGTCTACGTTGGTGATATGCGCAAATTCGTACTTTGGGTACAGAAAGATATCACAGACACTCGCCGGAAGCTCACGGGTGTTGGCAGGGTGTCGGGTTAAACCGCCACTTTGTATTTGTGTTTTGCTCGGTATAAGATACACGTAAGCAAGACAGAAATGCACAGTGGGTGGCTTCTCTGCAAAACTTCCTTGGTTAAAGAAAATAGTTAAGATTTAATGCATCGCTGTGGCATCGTCGGTTTAAAGAGACACGTAGAATCCTCAAGGTGATGGTGTAATGCGGCGTTGCTCATGGGGCTAATTCTGTGGCACATAATCTCTAAACTAAATTGTCAGGTCTAAGTCACATGCTATCCTTTTCAGAACCCTCCCTGCAGAAAATGATAGCACCAGATCTAGTCAATTTAGTTTAGTTTAGACATTGTGTACAACAGAATTAGTCTCACTGTTAGCCTTAAAAATACCTAAGCATAGAGCTTTTTTTTCTACTTTAGGCTCAAGTATTATTAACATTTCACATCCCTTTGAACTACACTTGATATTTATCTTTAACAAATAATTTGAAATTGATGCTACATACAGGCAAAAATGAATTCCCTACTGTTTAACAAGAACGTACTCCCAAAACTCTTTGAGATTTATACGAGTTTCATAATTATTGTTACTATTTGTTACCTCAAGATTTTTCATAAGCGATTTTTAAAAGTATTGTTTACTTTGACTATTTGTACTTTACATACCTGAAATACTGTTTTTTTATTTTATTTTTTTCGATTTTTAATATAAAAACTTTAATTTTCAAGCATAAAAATTAAGTATGGCTATTTAGAAATACATAATAATAAAATACTATTTTTTTTAAGTTTTTCTTAATTAACTAGACATACAAAATAATTATATCATCACAAATTATTATCAAAAACTAAACTTATCCATTAAAACTTCTTCCTTATTTATCTACAATAATATCACAGGACCTTTATTTTTTAGTACTTTAAAGTTAACCTTACTTTAAATTCGTTAGATCTTACATTAAATCACAAAAAGTTGAGTTTTGGAAGATAATTTTGTCTTATAAATGAGGCAAACACTATTTTTTTATCAAACATGCATGATTTGCGTCCAAAATATGCTCCAAATAAATCATTGGGACATCGTTAAAAAAACCTATTGTATTCTGTAAAATCAGTCTTGATTTTAACTATCAAACCTAGTATTTACTTATAAACTAATGTCAATTAACCCTATAGGTATAGGTACTACCCGTCGCTGTTTAAAATTATTTTATTTAATAAAGAAACGAAATTTCAGGAAAAGACAAGTAAGAAATGAACGAGTTAAAGAAGAAAAGTTGAGCTGCAGTAGCTGTTTTTTATATTAAATAAAATAATTAACTAACAAATAAGGGTCAATGACTCAAATTCTATTCCATAGGTAATTAACTATAGTTAAATGGACTAGGTAAATCATACCATAAAAGCATAAAAAATTCAGCATAGAAAATTTTGAAAAAGATGGGCATTCTGTCAGAACTGTAATTTTTTTTTTAATTTGAAGAAAATACGAAAGCAACAAATCATACAAGTTGAAATTAGAGCCCTTTTTAATGTCATGGGTTTCGATCACAATCAAATAATCTCCCTGGAAAAAATGCTATCAAAAACTTAAAATAAATCAAATATTAATCAAAACTTAATGGTACAAACTTCTAATCAATATAACAAGTCAAAAGCAAATAAAAAAATAGACTTCCCGTGATACTATCGAAATGGGTATAAAAATATTATAAAAAATAATATGGCTGACACTGTCCGAATCGGTGTCTCAATGGATTTATAATGTCCAAATGGATTTAAATACTGTTTTAATTATGATTTTTCCGATTGGATTTATGCTATCCAAATGGATTTATAATATCCGCTTGGATTTACTTTTTCTTGGAGGCCTTATTGGACGTGTCAGTTTTTGGTATAATGTAGTCAGAGATCCTGCATTTATCGAAGCGGGTTCTGGTGATCTCGGTAAGGAGACGGGAAGTTCTCTCTAGCTGCTGAGTTTCTTCACCGTGATAGCATTTGCTATCGCGCGCGAGCTCCATGTACTTGCGCCACTTGCAGTCGCGCGTGAGGCAGGTCGGATTGCCGATTATGATAAGCTTTGCCTTGGCTCGGGTCAGTGTCACATTGTAGCGCTGAAAGATGATACAATGGAGGTCAGTAATATTGTTTTGGGCATTTAAATCGAAATATAAGCACACAAAAGTTATAATAAATTCTCTGAAACGGAAGTTAAAGGCGGAGGTTCACTATTTTTTTACAAGCTTTTATTTAACTTGCAATGTTTGTTTGAGTCAAATCTTGCAAGATGAATTAGACCCACTTCCCGGTTTCTGATCGAGCTGAAATTTTGCATGTATGTGTAAATCAGATGACAATGCAATATTATTGTGACATGGAGCTGATCTGATGATGGAGACGAAAGATGGCTATCGGAACTCTGTAATAAAACGACGTAACCCCATCGAGTTTGGGCTCGTTTGATTCGTCATGACAAGTACTCTGATCCTAGATGATATCCAGAGTCTAATGATGTAGCTACTAAAAGCTTGCATTTAAAAATAAATTTTTTAATTTACACTTGTTTATTAAGTACTTAAAATTAAAATATAAGTAAGATCTCAAAGAAAGTAAAGCACTCAAAGAATTATTAATCTCTCAAAACAAAAAAATTTGGCACAAACGCGCTGATTTTTTCCATATTGTCCACATCTCTGTTATAAATATGTAGACAGATTTTAATCATTTTTGCAATTTTTGGAATTAGTTTGGATCTATATTTTATTTGAAAGTAAATAAATATTATTATATGAAAAGCTTCTCCATTATGTATTACATTAAACATCCAGATAGGGAAGTGCAGTGTTGGCAGACCCCCCACAAGGTGGACCGACGACATCAAACGAGTCGCAGGGAGCCGCTGGATTCAGGCGGCGCAAGACCGAAGCCTGTGGAGGTCCATGCAGGAGACCTATGTCCAGCAGTGGACATCTAAAGGTTGATAATGATGATGATGATGATGATTAATATTTCTATTGCACACCTTGTCGTCTACCAAGAATCCGAGGCCATATTTGGCATCATAGTCCAGGAGCCTGCAATTAGCTCGTACAGTGGACACTAGTATCACACGTTTCTCTTTGCCCTGGAAAGATTCCACCGTCCCGACTTCTATGTCCTTATAGTTTACGCTAGACAGCCAGCCTTTCATTTTATACACCTGTGAAAGATATATGATTTAATTTAACCCGCCTCGTTGGTTTAGTGGTTAGCATGTTCGACTGTGAATGACTAGGTCCCGGGTTCGGTTCCCGGGTTAGACCAAAAATGTATTGGGTTTTCGTGTCAAGGAATTCCCAGTACTAAACCGGAGTTAGGAAGTAGGCGGTGTTTCGGAGAGCACGTCGAACGCCGTCGGTCCTGCACCAGATTTTTCTCTGGTCGCGTCGAATTTTTCCTTCCATCGGACTATGAGAGTGAGGGAATAGAGAGTGTGTTTGCGCACACACTTGTGCCCTCATCTCCCGCGCAAGTTAATCTGCGTGGAGATTCTGATGTGAGCTCTGTGTGAAGGAAAACATCGTGAGGAAACTGCACACCTGAGAATTCTCCATAATGTTCTCAAAGGTGTGTGAAATCTGCCAATTCACATTAGGTACAGTTTTTGCAATTTACGAAGGCGAGTGAGCTTTACTTGTGGTTACTTCGTGTACATGCACATTGCATAAGTGTGCGTGCCTGTCACAGCCTAGGTGGGAGCGGGCAGGCGCGAGCATTGCGCTCGCTCACACTTATACAGATACGACACACACACACAACCATAAGCCAGTCGCCCTCGTGAATTGCAAGAACTATAGGCGAGGTGGACTATGGCCTATATCCCTTCTCTGACAGAAGACCTGCACTCAGTAGGGAGCCTTAAATAGGTTGACGATGATGATGATGATGATGTCACCTGTGATCAGCTAATGCTTTAGAAAACGTACCTGTCTTATGTACGGAGCAATGATACCAATATCTTTAGGCAATACTTGGTGTCTTTCTATCAAAGCCAAGGTGTATCTCTTCAGCATATCGAGTTCCTTTTCGTT
Source organism: Oeneis ivallda (assembly GCA_029955525.1). Taxonomy (NCBI): domain Eukaryota; kingdom Metazoa; phylum Arthropoda; class Insecta; order Lepidoptera; family Nymphalidae; genus Oeneis; species Oeneis ivallda. The sequence goes on along the minus strand of JARPMR010000024.1, from coordinate 15,407,112 downwards.
GAAGTAACTGAAAGAAGAAAAATATTATTATTGTTATACATATGAAATATACCGTGTGGTGACGGCAGTGTAGTGTGGTGACGGCAGTGTCGTGTGGTGGCGGCAGTGTCGTGTGGTGACGGCAGATCAGAATACAGTTGTCACCACCCCTCCTCTTCCCCCGGGTGTCGTATGAGGCGACTAAGGGAATACAACGGAGAACGGGAAGCAGCGTCCTCTGTACTACTACTACCATCTACTGCGATCACCAACCCGTCTGCCCCGCGTGGTGATTATGGGCAAACCCTCCCCTTGGGAGAGGCCTTTAGTCCAGCAGTGGACTGTTATAGGCTATTGATGATGATGATGATGATGATATGAAATAACCAACCTAACATTTTCCACCATTTCTGAAGTGAAACGCTCAGACGTGGAACGCTCTCCCGCCGTCCGTGTTTCCTACTACCGTATAATTGGAGTACCTTCAAAGCAAGGGTGCATAGGCATTTTCTAGGCAAGGGCGCTCCAACCTAAACTCATTAGTATTTTCCATCGATAATTGTCGTGAAGCGCAGGCATATCTCGCAATAAAATAACAAATCAAAATTACATATTTTTGACACATTAATTAATTATTATTACAAAGGTGAAACATAATTAAAAATAATAATAACATACTTAAATACGACATTATCACATTAATAATTAATAAAGTACTGAAATAAAACTAATTTCGATTAAATGAATTTCTTATCTAATATAATTAGTAGTTACCTACGTAGTGACTAAGTAAAATGTATTTTTAAATTTGCAACGCGCCCTGACGGAGCTTCATGTAATCTAACTCCATAATATTGTTAGATAAAAGTAAGAAGATACATGCAATAGGCAAATAATAAATAGATAAACGAAATAAAAAATAGATGTTAGTGCTGATACTAAATTATTTAAAAAAAAAATTACCTCGGAGCATTGCCCATCCTCTGTTCCCGAGAATGCACAGCGTGGAATATCACAGCTCTGTCACCACCCGGCAGGCCCAATACGCTCACCCGACTCAGGGGATCCAATGGGGCGTAAGGCTGCAAACAGATGTTACGTGTTCATTGAAATTAGGGTAAGGGGTCCCAAGGTGCTGGAGTGGCGACCTCGCACCAGAGAGCGCAGTGTTGGCAGACCGCCCTCTAGGACCATTAGACGAGTTGCATGTACTTACTGGATATAGGCGGCGTAAGTCCGAGGCATGTGGAAATCCAAGTGTACTCTTTGAAAACATGTTGTGCAAGAGTAGCAAAATGGGTGTCTTTTAAACCGTCCGAATCAAATGCAGTTTTTAATAACAATATTTTTTAATTTAATTATACGTTTTCAAGAGTGATAACATTTTTATATGCTACAGTGATGTTAAGAATGCACCCATCCAAAGAGGTAATGCCAGAATCTTGGGTACAACATATCGATGTTGTGTTTGAGATGATGATGATGATTAATTTAGTTTTAATTTTAGTGGTAAAATTAAGATTCAATGTTTTCTTTATGTCATCATCATCATCATTAGCAACCCATCAACGGCTCACTACTGAGCTCAGGTCTCCTCAGAGAAGGGTTGTAGGCCATAGTCCACCACGCTGGCCCAATGCGAATTGGCGGACTTCACGCACCTTCGAGAACATTATGAAGAACTCTCAGGTGTGCAGGTTTCCTCACGATGTTTTCCTTCACCGTTGAAGCAAGTGATATTCAATTACATAAACGCACTTGACTCCGAAAAGTCAGAGGTGCGTACCCGGGATCGAACCTGCGACCCGACTATGTATTACGATATATCTGACATTGTGTTACCCAGTTTTCTGCTCCATCAACAGATCCTCCTGCTCAATCCTTGATCCTCGATCATCATCTAACTAACACCTACTCACTGAGACCATTCTAATGAGCCCAAACACACTATATCTGCTATAAGTTGCTCAGGATTGGGTTAATCCTGCAGACTACTTGATGCTGCAGCATGAGCTCAAGGTTACCATGCCAAGTAACAGTATCCTAAATAAATCAATCGCACCAGTGAAAGCTTGTAAGACCCTTTAATCAAGTAGGAAATGAGCTGATGATATTCAAACGCCTGAGCAGATCTTCATTAGCTAAGATCCACCTCGATTACATTAGCTTTCAAACAGAAAAAACCATATCAAAATCGGTCCATTCGGGAGGTTGCTACGAGTCAGACACACAGATAGAATCATACTCAGATACACACGTTAATCTTATAACACCCCTATTTTGCGTCGGGGGTTAAAAAGGAAAGAGCGTCACCTTCAAGCAGTTGTCGTAGAACAGCTCGTTGGGAATGGCCAGTATGTCGGGGTCGGAGCGGAAGTTCTGGACCAGCATGGTGATGTAATCCGAGTTGTCGTACAGGTTTTCGTACGTCGTCTTCAAACGCTCCAGTAGGGATTGACCTGACACAAATCAACAGTTTTAAGCTACTCAGGGCCCTTTTCACCATCTACACTAATATTATAAAGAGGAAAGATATGTTTGTTTGAAGTGAAAAGGCTCCGAAACTACTGGACTTTAAATGAAACTTGGCATGATTTGAGTTCATACTACGAGGTAGGACAAAGGATACATTTATCCCGAAATTAAGGACGTTTCCCTTGGGAGAGGGGATGAAAGTCAAAATGTGTACTTAGTTGTAATTCATTAACGCGTACGTGGCGATTGGACGTATTATAAATATACTCACATTTAATATAATAATGATTTATTTCATTCTTTTTTTGTTAGAAAGGACGTACTTTAAAGATTGGTCCCGTAAAAATTGTCAAGGTGTAAACCCTGATTTCCTGATTTGGTGGTTCATTCATTGCGGCGTGAAAGAGTAACAAACATCCATCCATCCTCACAAACTTTCACATCCTACTATCCTTCCTACTAATATTATAAATGCGAAAGTTTGTGAGGATGTATGGATGTTTGGATGGATGTTTGTTACTCTATAACTCCACAACGAATGAACCGATTTGGCTGTTTGAAATGGAGATAGCTCATACCCAGGATTAGCACAGAGGCTACTTTTTTCCCAAAAAATTACAGAGTTCCCGCGGGAATTAAATAAACCTTAATCCACGCGAACGAAGTCGCGGGCATCATCTAGTTTATAATATTAGTAGAAACTAGGATTAGTAAGGAAGTAAGGATAGCGCACATACCTAATCCTCTATCACTGGACTCCCTGGACATACAGACAGGGCCCAGTTGCTTCGGGTCGCCGGCCAGTATGAGGCTGCCGTTGGGCGACAGCAGACCGGTCACCGGCACTAGCGTGGCCGGCTCGGAAGCTTGCGCCGCTTCGTCGATGAACAGATGTGTCATTTGGAGCTTGTGCGCCGCTTGGCTTCTAGGCCTAGAGAGACGAAGAACTGTTTTAGTCTCACTAGCAAAATTATAAAAAAATATTTATTTTAAACTTCAGAGCAAAATTCACATTAAAAGCATGGAAGTAGTAGTACTATTAAAAACATAGACTTAATATATTTACTACCGTAAGGCATACGCAGTACGGAGGAGTGAGGAGCGAAAAAATCTCTTACGGCAATACCTAAAGATAGAAAAGGAAAGCGAATCTGGTATCGCTATGACCAGATTTCAAAAGACAATTTGTCCCGGCCACGCCCAAATAAGAAGTCACAGAAGTTGCACTTATTGATAAATCTAAATAGGTTACGTGTTTTGCGGCTGTCAGGGGGTCTACTTTACATACTTTTGATACAAAACTGTCGAAATAGGTCAAAAGACAACAATTCATATTTTCTTTTTTATTTTCAAAAGGAGTTTATATAAATTATGGCTTTTATCCACGACCTCGTCTGCGGGGAATTCAGTGTTTAAAATCCCATCGGAAACCTGTTGTTCCGTTGCCGCGTGATTGAAGGACAACCTGACAACCTAGCAAAGTTCAAAGAATATAAAACAATCACTCACTATCCAATCCTCACTTGACCAGAGTGGACTATGGCCTAAACCCTTTTTATTCGAGAGGAGACTTGTGGCCCAAACCTTCTCATTCCAGAGGCAACCCTGTGCCCAGTAATGGGCTGGCGAAGAAATGTGATAAATGAATGAATGAATGAACTCACGATCCGTATTTAGCAGCGTGCAACAGTGTGGTGACGAAGACCCGGTACATGGAGGCCTGCGTATTGTTGACGGGGTAGAAGTTATCGTAACTCGTGCCGTTGGACACCGGCGCCAACGCCGCCGGCATCACGGTCCTGACAAACACATAGAAAAATACAATAAAAAAAAATATCTTTACTCACTGACCTCTATAATATAATTATACCCTATCCAACCGTTTATTTTTTTTTTTGACAGCTCAGTCTCACTCACTCTCACATATTGAGAGGCGCTTTTGCTGCGTTTTAGGTATTTCGAGAAAATATCGGCCATACATTGTCACTGTAGTAAATATAATACATATTATAGAAAAATGTACATGTCTCAATATAAATTAGTAAAAGTTGTATAGTATTTCAAGGAAACCTGTTTTTGATATAGGATGAAAAGTTTTAAAAACAACATTTATCTCCGCCTTTAGTCTGTCAGAAAAATCTTTATAATTATTTAATTTTTTTAAGGATTTTTAATTTATTTATTTATTTTAAGGTTGGCTGTTCAGAAGGGTAAGGCGGCCAGCGTTCCGGGCACATTTTAGATGATACTTCTTATAAATTTTGATATAAGATTTTGTTTTAATTTAGATTTTAGTAAGTAGAACCTGATGTTACATTTGGCAGTTTGATGTTAATTTGCATGGAGTGGCGACCCCGCACCGGGAAGCGTAGTGTTGGCAGACCCCACCAGGTGGACCGACGACATCAAACGAGTCGCAGGGAGCCGCTGAGGCGGCCCAAGACCGAGGCCTGTGGAAGTCCATGCAAGAGACCTTTGTCCAGCAGTGGACGTCTATCGGTTGATGAAGAAGAAGATGTTACATTTGTAAATACTAAACTAATGATTCTAAGGAGAGAGAGGAGAACCATGTATTTAGTAAGCGCAATGATCAGATAGTGGTTAAATAAGCATACCATTCCCGGGACTGTGAGTTAGCGCGTAGCAAGAAGTTGGAGATGTTAAGCTTCTTGTTATACTGCATGAGCATCATCGCGATGTGGTCGGCCGCCATGTTGGAGTCCGTGCACACCATCACGCGGTTCTTTGGTTTTTGCAACACCAACTGAGGGCAAAGCTGTACACTGAGGTCCCTTTTCTAAGTAAGTACGAGGGATAATAGGACAATAGTAGACAAAAGCGGCGTAAAAGTGTTTTGTGGAACTTGCGCGGATCTTTGTCCAGCCGTGGACGTCTAACGACGACAGTATTAATGACTGATGGAGGATATAGAAATGGATACTTTTTCTACCTTATTATTTACTAGATGATGCCCGCAAACTTCGTCCGCGTGGATTAAGGTTTTTTAATTCCCGCGAACTCTTTAATTTTCCGGGATAAAAAGTAGCCCATGTGTTAATCCTGGGTATGAGCTATCTCCATTACACATTTCAGCCAAATCGGTTCTTACGTTGTGGCGTGAAAGAGTAACAAACATCCATCCATACATCCTCACAAACTTTCGCATTTATAATATTAGTAGGATTATATTATTGACCGAGCGAAGCGAGGTCTCTGAGTCTACTAGAGCGAATTTGCACTTGTCCGTCCGTCCGTCTGTCCGTCCGTCCGTCCGTCCGTCTGTCAGAGCCTTATAACTTTTGAATTACTGAACGTAATTACTTCAAATTTAGATATAATATGTAAGCTGATGGCCTCCAGCCGAAAATGGCTTAAAAAGAATCTTTATTTCAGGGGGGCTCTCATAGAAGCGAATGCGAAGTAAATTTTTTTTTTGCGATTCATAGGGTTTCTGTGTATCATTTTAAAGACAATTTGGAACAGAGTACAAAAGTATTTTTTTTTTAATTTATTTCCTAAAATTGACGAAATGGGGGGCTTCCAAAGTGGCGATTTAATACGCTCGCTTGAAGACGCTCTCTGGGAAAATTTTCTATATATTTTCAAGTTGTACTTATTTTCTTACTTCACTTGTATCCTGTACTTGAACAACAAATACTAAAATTATATGAATATTATAAAGAAACGAGATTATTTAATTTTTAATGGGCATCAGTAATTTTCACATAGCTTCACAATAATGCTAATAGATGGCGCACTCATTAACTATTCCATGGAACTAGGAGTTACGACTACGATCTATCCCAAAAACAGTTTTGCGTCGATTATTATTATTTAGGTACATAATATAGTAACATATTATTCAATTAAAATTATTCTTTAGTTAAATATCAAACTTCAATAAACTATTAATTGCTACATTTTGTATATTTTCTATTCTCGTCGATAGATGACGATTTGTACAGATGCCCGTAACCCGTTTTCACTCGTTAGTACCTACATAATAATTCAATGTTTTCACTAACGTTCCCTTTTAACCTTTACGGGCTACCTATAATAAGTTAGGTGATGATTTCTGTCAACTTCTTTATCACGATCCTGTACGGGACACCTAAAAGGACATTGGGACGGATGTTAGGACTTAGGATTGTATTTAGGAGCTACCTACGTAAAGAGACTCCTACATGATGGGATGATTTAGGTATGTTTGGTGAAAACGGGCATAATAATAATGTCAGTTTTGGCCGTCCTGTATCGATTGAATGAATAATCATGGGATACCGTTACCGCGAGGTCTCAGTTCGGGGCGAACCACTAGTATAATTATGTTTATTTTTCTAGGAAAGATCAGTCATTGCCCAGATAACACCTTCAGTCACTGCAGTGAGTGTGTTAACATTGCTTGTGGTAAATGAGGGTAAAACCTACCATGTAATGATATCACAGAAAACAAAGTTTTATTTAATTTACTTATTTTGTACCACAACTTCAGCTAAAATATGAACATGTAAAGGATGTGCATTGTGCGTAAGTACAGCTTATCTGAAAGTAAGATTAGTATTCCGGAAGACCTAGAATGTGAGAACAATTAATTATTTAAAGCATTGTGGTTGATTCTGTTGCTAAACTAAATTGACACTGTATCTTAAAACTAGTGCTATCCTTTTCCACCGTGAGCATTATGAAAGGGATAGCACAAGATTTGGACCTGTCAATTTAGTTTAGTTTGAGATTGTGTACAACAAAATTAGCCCCAGTAATAGGTGTTTTAAATCTATGTTGGGTCAGGCACATAGTGTGAATGCCAAATAACAGAGGCACAAATAAAACAAAAAACTAAAATGGAGACTCAGAAAAAGATGGCTGGAAGATCTACTGAAAATGAAAAAGTTTGCATCATCTAAGAACAGAGAAAACTGTAGAGAAAGCCAAGACCTATAAAGTGTTTTAGTGCCTTAGCAAGTAAATGGCAAATCTAACCTTTATCAGCAATTAACTATCCTTATCATACCTGTGACCTTATCAGAAGCAGTGATAGCCTAGTGGTTAATACTGCGGTCTCCTATTCGCGGGGGGCGCAGGTTCGATCCCGGGCACGCACATCTGGCTTTTCTAAGTTATTTGCGTTTAAGAAATTAAATATCACAAGCTACAACGGTAAAGGAAAACATCGTGAGGAAACCTGCACACCTGAGAGCTCTACATAATGTTCTCAAAGGTGTGTGAAGTTTTCCCAATTTGCATTGGGCCAGCGTGGTGGGCTATGGCCTATAACTCTTCTCTAAAAGGTGACCTGCGCTCAGTAGTGAGCCTTTAATGGGTTGCTGATGATCATACCTGTATGATAGCCTCAACGATGGTCATGGTCTTGCCCGTGCCCGGCGGTCCGAACACGATGTATGGCGCCTTGCCTGACGTGCCTGACACTATGTGTTCCACGGCTGACCTTTGCTCTGCATTGCTCGCTATCAGGGGGTTGTAGAACCTGCAATTAAGCAAACATCATAATTGATATTATAAATGCGAAAGTGTGTTTGTTAGTTTGTAATCACGCCGCAACAGTTTTTTTTATTCGATGTAAAGATAGTCCTTGACGGCGATCTCACCTGATGGTAAGTGACGATGCAGTCTAAGATGGTCGCGGACTAACTTGGAAGGGGTATGGCAGTGAAAATTCAACCCATACCCCTAATCGGTTTCTACACGCCATCGTGCCGGAACGCTAAATCGCTTGGCGGCACGTCTTTGACGGTAGGGTGGTAACTAGCCACGGCCAACGAAAGCCTACCACCAGACCCGACCAGAGACAATTCAGAAATTATAAATTCCCAAATTGACCCCGCCGGGAATCGAACCTGAGACCTCTCAGTTATAAGACCACAGCGCTCACCGCTGCGCCAGGGAGGTCGTCAGGGAGTTACGGGTCGACGTGATTTTTTGCATGGGTTTGAGGACCTGGAAAGTGACATAGGCTATATTAATCCCGGGACATCAAAGAGTTCCCGAGGAATTTTAAAAACTAAATCCACGCGGACGAAGTCACGGGCATCAGGTAGTTTCTAATATTACTTAGAGCATACAACGACAAAACTCGAGTGTCGACTCCCACAAAGGATTTGCCTCTATGGTTTATACAAGATGGTTGGTTTATGGTTTATACTTATTTGAAACTTATTGTAGATTTTTAAGCTATTGCATAGCTTTTATCGCGGGCTTTGAGTGCGGCGACCGAACCAAGAAATTCCGTAACGAAAATAAACCTAACACCGTCGTTTCAGTTCGGCAGACTTCTGCACGGTGTTTGTGTGCGTGCGACTAGAAAATGCTACGCAATAGCTTTACCGCGGCAGTCCCCGCCACACGTATTTTTTTTAATTAGAGCTGTAATGGCTAAATATGGTGGCGAAGGAGATAGCCTCATCATACACTCCATCCATGGGAACTCAGGTCATCAGAACCAAATTTCATACAATAAGAGTTAGCTCTTTAACTGCAAATAATAGTGCAATAGTTTGTTAGAGGTTTGCTTTAGTGGAGTCCTCTTCTTGGAGGCTGTAGGGAAAATGTGGCAGTCTTGCTTTGAGCTAAACATGGTGGAGACAGCCTCATGCATACGCTCCATGGGAACACGTGACATCAGGAACAGAATGTCATACAATGATAGCTGTAATAAATAGTTCAATAGCTTATAGTTAACTCACTTAGATATCTGCTTAACTGGAATCCTCTTCTTGGCGGCCGTGGGGAAAATGCGACAGTCCTGTTTTGAGCTAAACACGGTGGAGATAGCCTCATGCATACGCTCCATAGGAACTCGGGACATCAAAAACCGAATGTCATAGAATGCATCATCATTGTAGTATTTTTTACTAAATCTGGAACAAAATTAAATATAAATTATTATAATATTTTCATAAGAGGCACTCATTTGGTAATCACATACAGACAGACTCTTCAGCTTTATTTTATTTATAAAATCATATGTATGTGAAAAATATCAGATTTCAAAATGTATTCCAAAAATATTTTCACTTACGAATCGTCCATATTGGCTAAGTGAATGTGTGTCTCGTTGAGTTCTTTGATGGTACTTTCAAAAACGACTTCAGGACTGTTTTGCGGACGTATGTAGACTCGATCACCTAAAAGGTTTTATTTATTAAAAAGATTAGTTCAACCTCCTCATGCCTCCTCCATCAACACAACACTGCCAGAGACCATTCAGAGGTAGGGAATTGAATTGACCAGGCAAGAAACTCAGCAGTTGGGTTTCACTGACGAATTTTGAAAGATTTTCTATACAAAAGCTGTCAGAACGTTTATATTCCTTAATAAAATGTATCATCATTTGCAACCCATCAACAGCTCACTACTGAGCGCAGGTCTACTCTCAGAGAAGGGTTATAGGCCATAGTCCACCACGCTGGCCCAATGCGAATTGGCGGACTTCACACACCTTCAAGAACATTATGAAGAACTGTCAGGTGTGTTTCCTCACGATGTTTCAACTTTCACGTAAAATGTATAATAATGAACAATTAATATTAAATATATAATTAATATTAAATTACTTCTAGCATAAACATAATGCAACTACTTTCATGCAACTTTGTTGCTAAGGAGGTCACATTACACATACTATATCCAATTTAATAAACTAGTTCTTACCTCTCAATAACGAAGGTCTCTTCTCAGCTAATCCAGGCACTTCTAACAGGAATGTGTCTGCCTTTCTTTCGATTTTCACACCTGACATGTTGTATTTCTGGAAAATGATTTGAATCTTAGAAACTTTCATCTTTGAAATACAAAACTATAGGCATAAAATAATCATCTTCTTCGTTGAACCGCAACACCACCAAAGCTATGACTGAACGTGTGTAATAAACGAAGGCAACACAAAAAGGTCGTGACGGAAAAATTCGTACACTTTTTTCGCCTAGCCAAGTCCGTACCGTCCAATAAGAAACTTCATCCAAAAATCCCTATGGACCGAGTACCTCTCGCCAAAGGCCTTCTCCAACTCTCTCCAGTGTTTACAGTCCTGTGCCAACCATCTCCAGAATGGAACAGCTGTAAGCTTCAGCTCATCCTCCCAACGTCCTAGCTATCGGCCCATATTTTTCCCGTACCGTGGGTATTCTGTGTCACTAGGGTATTAGTTCAATATCTTATTATATTAATCTTTGGATTTCTCGGAGAATGTTACCCCTCCACCTCCACTTCAGCTGATCCATTCCGTTCAGAATGTCTGTAACCTAATCCTTAACAAGAAAATACATACCCTCAAATTGATCCTTGCAATAATTTCCTCCCACCACAGTAAATGGTGGAAGTAAATCATGTAATTGTTTTTGGTAGGGCCCTCGTCAAATATTGCTCTGAAAAATTGAGAATGTTGTATACAAACAAATTAGTTGTTTATTATGCAATATATTGGGGGGATAAAAATTTTAGTAACCTGTAATTAATCCTGCTTACAAAGTATAATATTATATTTTCAACAATATAACCTTCAAAGGGTAGTTTCATTTTCAATGAATTATTGAACCTTGAGAAGACTGTGAACTTGAGAACAGACTTAACGGGAGAGCCCGAGTTCTTTTTGCAATCGATTTTTCATTTATAAGCATTAAAAAGTGTGAATGTAGAATCACCACCTCATAAGACAACAGTGTTTCTTTTAGTTTCTATATCAATCAATCATTTATTTTTGAGCCTCGAGAAGGATAATAAAATATCTCAATCAATATAACATTATTCTTTCAGTAGCCTGTGCTAAAGACTTCATCCAAGTGGCTAGTTTATGGATATATATATGGATTATCTGGGATAGAAAGTAGCCTGACACTGTCCAGGTATTCCCATACAAAAAATCAGGTCGATCCATAGCTCTGTTAAGGTGTGATTGAAGGTCAAACCAATAAACAAACACACTTTCGCATTTGTAATGCTAGGAGTATTTCCACGAGCCACCGCACGGCACGACACGGTACGGCACGATAAACTGCGGGTGACGACACCGAGCGCCATATTTCTGTGTTGAATGAGTAAACGATCCATAGAAATAAATGGCGCTCGGAGTTGTCTTCGCGAATTTTCGTGCCGTGCGGAGGATTGCTCGTGGAAAAACGCCTTAAGTAAGGATTGTCGATCCGTGAGAAGAATGACGCCATAAGTAAGGATTCATTGTCGATCCATGAGAATTACCTAGTGCTCACAAGCAATAGTCTCAACTTCTCCATTCCATCGGGCGGCATCTGCAGGCCTTCTAACGCCTTCTCCTCCAAGCCTCGCGGCAGGAGCACCTTGAGGAGCTTCGGGATCTTGAATTTCAGTTGATATGGCCTGACATAGAATAGTTTTTTATTCAAATAAATTTTTACAAAGTACTTTTGTATCACCAAGTGGATCTACCACTGGTTCGGAATGTCATAGAATATAATCTAATCTTCTAATATATAAAATTCTCGTGTGACAATGTTAGTTACCTTACTCCTCCGAAATGGGTTGACCGATTTTTATGAAATTTTGTGTGCATATCGGGTAGGTCTGAGAATCGGCCAACATCTATTTTTCATACCCCTAAATGATAAGGGTGACCAACCACTAAATATTTTTGCTGGCGGTACGTAGTTCGCTGGGTCAGCTAGTATATTACATAAAATTCAAATTCACTGATTTGCCTGCCTGATTCATTAATTATAATCGAAAATATAGCATGTAAGACTAACATTTGTAAAAACAGAAAATAAATCAGTAAAAAAAAAAGTGTGTGTGTCAGCTCCGACGCACGACTGGAGTTTACTACTTACAACGTCGTAAATCGTAATGCATTCGCGGCGCTCGCTGCGTCTCGGCGCCGCTCGGCTTCCCTCGGAAAGCTCTTTCGCATTCGGACTCAAGCGAAAACCAACCTTATTTACTCAACGTTAGGGTAGAAATTTGCATCGTTGTGAAAAACGTAACGAGGTCATTCATAAGTAGATTTTACTCCTCGAATTTTTCTCATACCGGGCGCCTTATATATGAAAATCGATTCTTAAGGAGTAAACTCCAAAAACAAATAGGTTATAAGCTGTTTTACTGCGACTGTATCTGTCTATTACTAAAACAAAATTTTCTATAGATTGTAATATGGACCTGAGTGTCACACTTCAGTAACACTATCTTTGTCTAACAGGAAACTTTGAAGCTCTATATTTCCGACAATAGTTAAGATATTTAAAAAAGAAAAAGGGTATTGTGCAATAATAAATATGCAAAAACTTTATTTTAAATATATTATATAAAAAATATCAGTCAAATACCCAATTATTATTTAAGGATGCCACACAGATTTCATTGTAACAGTCGCAACTTTTAAGAGTTAAAGACTAAAGAAAAACAATCTTACACGTGTGTTGTTGACACTATAAAGTGATCCGAGTGTTCCCATTCTCCATTAGTATAGGGGCTTTTGTTGCTTACGTGCTTTACTTCATGCTCTTGCACTAAAACCACCTGCAAAAACAATACACATTAACATATTCATGTCTTGTTGTTAATGTTGTAGTGAAACTACCAAAATCTAAACTGATAATAAAACTGTAACTGGAAGATTTCTGTACATTTAAAATATTTTTTAAAATTTTAACCGGGGGATGCTTTATCTATACTGAGCCCAAAACAGATTTTTATTTAATTTTTCTGTCTATCAGTCTGTATGCCTGGGCATCACGCGAAAACTACTGAACAGATTTGAATGAAAATTGGTATAGTGGCATAGGATAGTTTTTACTCTTTATAGTTTTTAATAGTTGTTTAAAAGTTTGAAGATAGATGCGACACATCACGCCGAATGGTGTTCAATCCAATATGGCGGATTGCTGTATTTTATAGTTTTATATCTATTTATCTCGCTCAAAATAGAAAAATAAATAGGTTTTTTATCATCCACGAATCCCATTTCATCATTAGATAAATACATAATTTCATTGATACTTGGTTAGTATTATATACTGTTAGCAGTACAGTAGTTTTAATTTTTGATCAGTTTGTGATGACTCTCTCTGTGTGAATGTGGCTTAGGCGAAGGTACTGTCTCCCATGTTTTCTTTTCTTGTCCTAAACTTCTCCATCCCCTCTATGATGTTCTTCCATCAAAATTCCCCCGTCCAGTAAATGTTGCGTGTTTGTTAATGTCTGTGTTTAGTCCATACTGTAAATTTTTATGTAAATATATTAAACTCGTTTATTTTGATTTTAATTGGTAATTTATTAAATGTAATAATATTAAGTTGTGAGTATTTATGTAATTATATCATATATGTGTGTACTAATTATAATATTCTGTTGTCCTAGGTAGATACTAATCAAAAATAAAAACCTGCCATTTATACATTATCAAAATTACAAGCTGGTCTCTTGGTTAGAAACTCCCAGCTAAAACCAACCATCCTCTATACTGTGTCCTCTCCATTCCACGTGACATTGGCGGAGTAAATTGTGCCCATCTAGTGCTAATGCTCGCCACAAACGAAAATTGAATTGAATTGAATTAAAATGTTCATTAAAGCCTATTTATGTCACAATATTGTTGTATCTATTCCAAACTCGGGTTTAAAGGGGGTATACATTAAATGCCAAATATTTAAAAAATCTGATCTGATCTGTTCTAAAAGAGTTTACACAACTGTTTGATTTGACATACATGTTCTTACCATTTCACGAATAAATATGAGATTTTTCTCATCGCTTCTACGGAAAAACGTGAACATAATTGGCATCTCATATTGACCAATCTCTGGAGCGTGGAACCGGACACTGACCTCTTCTTTAATAGTTGATTCTGAAAAATAATTTAATTTTCAATCATCTCTAATATTACGAAAGGTAAATTGTGTTTGTTTGTCCTTCAATCACCCAATAATGGAGCAACCGATCGACGTGATTTTTTTGCAGGGGTTTGCACTGCATTTTTTTGCATCTAGTCGATCGGTTGCTCTGTTACTATGTGATTGAAGGAAAGACTGACAAACAAACACACTTTCGCAATTTATATTTTTTTGCATTATTTTGCATCTCATCAATCTGTTGCTCTGTTTCCGTGTGATTGAAGGACAAACTGATAAACCAATTTTTCACTTACAATTGACAAAAAAGTTTCGCATTTATAATATAAGTAAGGATAATACATAAATATTTATTAAATTTGTTGAGTTATTTCAAAATCACATACTTCAATTTTATTTATAGTTAAAGAATACTTACTCTTACACAAAACATTTGGTTCTTCTCCAAAAATGAATGGATGGTCATTCATTTGGTACTGTGGCTGTGGATGAGCCAGTTGTATCCCAACTACCAACAGATCTTCGTTTTTCATATCATTGGTTATTTTGAATGAGAACTTAACATCTTGGTTTGGTTTTACCTGAAAATGACAAGCTCCTATACAAGACTGTCTTAATAAGAAATGCAGTCCAAAAAAAACGAATTATAAGCCACTGAACTTGACTAATATTCCCGTACTGTATGTAATATTAATGCGGCTTGCAGACCAAAACTTAAGATAACTTAGTTTAGCTTAGCTCGCATAGCTGACGCAGTTTTTCATAATTGTGTGCAGATAGCAAACTATGCAAACTAAGCTATGTGAGGTAACCAAAATATGTGAAGCTAAGTTAGTTGTGTACACCGATGTGCAGCTACACAAGCGAAGCTAACTCCTCCCGCCTACACTGGCCCTTCGCGCTTCTTTTGCCAGTGCTGTCCCGTATCTTAAAGACACAAAAACTGAAGTTCCATATTCATTTTCTTCTTCAGGTATATCCACGGCAAGCGATACATCCCTTAAATCAAACTTCACATCACTGACTGAGCTTCCGCTTAGTTCTTGATGTGCATGGGACATATTTCTAGTTTAATTTAACTTAGCTAACTTAGTTTAGCTTTGTCATAGCTTAGTTTACAGTCTGCAACTCTCTGGTCTCTCTCTGTCTCGCTTAACAGTAACAAGGGAAAAAGACTCTTCAGAATTAAATTTAAATTCATTATTTAAAACAAAATGCACAACCATACAAACGTCAGTCTTTTCCACTGAAGTTGACATTAGTGTAATTATTGCGGACCGTAGTCATAGAATAGAATAGAAATGTTTTTTATTCAAATAAACTTTTACAAGTACTTTTGAATCGTCAATGAGTCTACCACTGGTTCGGAATGCCGTTCCTGCCGAGAAGAACCAGCAAGAAACTCGGCAGTTGCTCTTTTCAAAATACTTTTACAATATACTTAACAGATATTCTATGTATGCAGAGTTTCCACAATGAGGGAAAGGTCCACAAAAGCATACGTAATTATTTCTAATTATAATTCAACACATGTCAAGACGGGCAGACAGTAAGTAGCCCCATTGCCGCTGGTGGCACCCGTTCACGAGCATGACGCATAATTCCTAGTTTCATGTGCGGACCAATCCACAGTACAAAGAGTCATAGAGAGTAAACAACATAATAATCCCCTCTCTCCTCCAAATAAGCTTGTGCTAGGAGTGGGTATATATCAACAGGTGGGGATTGAAACTTTCAGTTTTCAGTCGCCACCAATAACCATTGGGCTATTGAGGCTCTCTACATATTGGTTCGTATGATTATACAGATCATAACAATATTGATAGATTTTATCTATGAAACACTAAACATCAAAGCAAAAAAATTGACCAGTTGTGTGATTCTCTAAAAATGATTGATTGATTGAGTGATGATTGCAATTGCCACTGGTTGGCCTGTACTTACTTGCTATTGGTTAAAATGCATTGTTGCAGAAAGAACGCTATAAATTCAGCCAATCACCACGATTGAGACTGTTCATTAAGCACTAAGATAAAGAAACAAAGCATTCTTACATAAATCCTTATTTTGTGGTGATCAGTGTCTAGCACCTTAGCAGTGGCAGAGTCACAATAAGGCGTGCTCACTGCGCTGCCCAGTATGATCACACCATCTCGGTTCTTACTGAAGAATTTCCTATAAGACAAAAATTAATTAACAACAGAAATCTTTACTAATGTTTATTTAGTTTACCTAACCTTTATTTTAACCAAACAACATTAATAATAATTTAAAACAAGAAAAAGGTTAGCTCCTTCATATTAATAAACCTAACCTAACCTCTAATTATAGGTATTAACCTAAGCTTCCAAACCAATTAAGATTTTATTTAAATATTTTATTCACACCTTGGGTTACATTATCGAAGTTTTCATACAGATCCCTAACTTTTTGAAAATATTCTATAGGCTATGTTATGGGATAATGTAGGATTCTAAGGGTGAAAGAATTTTTCAAATTGATCCAGTAGTTGTGGAGCCTATTCAATTCAAACAAGCAAACAAGCAAACAAACAAACAAACAAATCTTTCCTCTTTATTAAGTGTAGAAGTGAAGAAAGTGTATACAATACTACTACTACTACTATAATGTATATAATACTTTGTAACATATTAAATGTTATACTAATTGCCTGCAACTGTATGATCATCATGTAAGCTGACACAGCAAAGCATGCATATAATGCAAGTTGAAAGTGAAACCAATGTAGTAAGACTTAATAGGCAGTGGCGTAACTACTGGCATTTAGGCAAAATGCCACAGGCCCCAGCTGGAAGGGGCCCCTATCCCGAGAGGGCCTTGAGCACATTGTACAATTTAAAAAAATAACATTGGTTGAGCTTCTTTATACAGGTAGGAGAGGGGCCCATCTGGTTAATTTTCCAGGGGCCTCAAACGAACTAATTTATTTTTATTTTACAGCATGTTACAAGTATGGGCATTCTTATAAACTAAGAAAACACAAGAATAGGGCTATAATGTTAAAACTTTTACCTATTAGCAGTGGCGTATTTGCCTGTGTTTCTATCTAATGACACAAACACAGGCATTTATAATATTAAATAGGTATCTACTACATCATGATTAGTGCAAGCTTGTGACAATTCTGAAGATTATTTCTGAGTGGGATTTAATACATTCGCCGCAAGGAAACTTAGAACTTTTAAAAACTATTCTAGTGTTTAAAGTTGGGTTGAATCAAGTCCTTACTTATGTACACAGTTAAGTATATTATGGGTTTGAGAATTTGATACTCATAGTAAGTAAATTGATTGCATAAATTACTGTACTTTTTGTAGTGTGTACCTAAATAAGATTCAAGTTTTATGGGATAATAATTAATAAGTAGGTAAGTACTTAAATAATTCATTCGATAAACTTACTTATTGTTCTTATAATTGAGTAATATCATATTACATTGATGTTTCGGCGTATCATTGTGATGGACATCAGAGTTTTCATCGTAATGTTCGTCGACAATACCACACACTTGGCAATACATTTTTGCTGAAAATATACAAAATTATCATTGATTCATTGATGCAAACACTTATTTCTAAAGTTCTTTCTCTAATTAAATACCTAAGTTTGAAAATCGCAATCAAAAAATGAAAAGTTTTAATTTAACGTAACAGCTGACTGAGCAAAAAAGAAAAAAACGTGGTCAACAATGGAAAAGGCAATGGTCGTTACAAGTGTCATAAAACTTTGAAACATGAATTATTTCAAGAGCTCACCTTGTCAATCGTAATTTTAAGATATGTCTAAATATAGGTGATTTAACTTAATAGAATTTAAAAATTTGTAACTTTTATAAAGTAGAAAGAACAAAATAAATAAACTATGAATCACAAACTCAACTCAACAATACAACAAGTGCACGAATGACGAAACCGTTACCGAAGTGAACTGAACTGAAGTTCAACTTGAACAAAATTGAAACTTGAACTTGAACACCACAGTGAAGGAACACTCTGGAACACTCGTCCTTTGCACTCGTCGAACGCAACAGAACGCAAATAAAGACTATGCCATAGACCACGAACACTAGGATACTATGCAAAGCAAAAGTCAAAAGACAACCCAAAGGAAGTTGGAATTCCCCGAACCAGTGTATTTGATAAGAAAGATCACCTATGACCAATTACCGAAACCGAAATTACCAGGCGCCAAAGGAAGTTGGAATTTCCCGAACCAGTGTAGCCGGTTGATAAGCAAGATCACCGATGACCAATTACTGAAGACGAAATTACCCGAATTTATTTTATTAAACAGTTTTTGTGAGTTAGTTAATTCGTTCCACTCAATTTCATTTTTCTTTTTTTATTAGTCCACAAAATGACTACAATATTATTGTTTAAAACAGACTTAATAAAATAGGTATAATATGAAATTATCTTGACTTCGTCTCCGAGATTTATATTAACAGTAAATAATAACTTGCAAGAGTCCTATTAATTAGTTTCTATACAGACCATTAAAATTACTACGATTTTATTTCGAAAGTTTTTATGAGTTCAATGCTTTTCCATTTACCCTATGTTCGGCACCGTATATTTTTTCTAATATTCACAGTTTTACTTTACAGTTAGTTATAACATAATATTTAAGGTCATGTGGTTTCAAATCTCTTCGATGTAAATAGATGACAAGTGTATAATCGGTGATTCCGAAGAACAATGTTTGTATAACGTGAAGAATACAATAGAATTCTTTAATAACCTGGTTTTTGTAAATTGCCAAAAGAGTTGTTTATAACCAAAAACTTCTTAGTTTCTTAGGTTTCGTTATCAATTCCGAATCAATGGCCTTAGAAAGTTAGAATTGACAGAACGGAAGAGAAATAACATTTTGTTTGCTGTTTATAACTTATAAGCTGTACCCGACATGCATTGCAAATTGCAAATCGTAGATAATTTCTATGGTCTGTATAGAAACTAATTAATAGGACTCTTGCAAGTCAATATTTACTGTTAATTTAAATCTCTTCGACAAAGTCAAGATAATTAAGATCGAACTTCACTTCAGGTATAGTTCTTGCAATTCACGAGGGCGACTGACTTATGGTTGTTTGTGTGTCGTATCTGTATAAGTGTGAGCGAGCGCAATGCTCGCGCCTGCCCGCTCCCACCTAGGTTTTGACAGGTACGCACACTTATGCATAATGTGCATGTACACGAAGTAACCACGAGTAAAGCTCACTCGCCATCATGAATTGCAAAAATTGTAAGTTCATTTAATCATAGAATTATTAGTTGTACAATCAAGTCTTCTAGATGTGGACGCGGCATGAGTAAGCGAAGGGTACAGTAACAACTACAGCGCAACATTAGGCTAAAATTACAAAACAGCTAAACAAAAAAAGTTAAACAGATAACTTAACTATTTAATTTCTTTTTTATACTTATTATTAAATTAACACAGAAGATAGACAACGGACCATGTTGTCCCAGGTTGCTTTTAGCTTGAGGTAAATAGAAAGTCTTACGATTGTGCAAGCGGGTACAGTCACGAGGCACAACGAACTTTAAGCGTTCAAGTAACTCAGGCGCATCAATAAGACCCCATAAGAGTTCCACCAGAAAAATGATGTCCAATCTTTCTACGGTCTTTAAGTGATTTCATTTTATAGTAAGAGAGACGAAAGTCATACGAAAACAATTTATTACATTTGAAGTCCTTGTAAGATAGGTGGTATAAAAACGTTTTTGAATTAAGTTCTATTCTATCGGAATGAACTTGATACCCTGGACTCCATACTGTGCTGCAATATTCAAGGATGCTACGGACAATACTGTTGAAGACGAGTATAGATAAACTGGACGAGTATAGAAAAACTAAAACAAAATCTTTAATTAACTGGAATTCTTAAATCATTTGGTTGTAAATTGCGTTTTAACCGATATAGATAAAATGGGATCCTTGAATATTTTCATTTGTCTAAAGACTAGTCCGGATATCTTTAATTAACAGGAATTCTTTAATCATTTGGTTGTAAATTGCGTTTTAACTGATTTTCCCGAAACCAATTAATCTTTTATGTGTGTAATCCGAACATTATTATTTTCATATTAGCATTAAAAACTGTTTACAAGATGTCCACGATAAATATCTTTACAGACTAACCTTGAAGATTTTGGTTTTTAAAACTCTTTTCCGGGATACAAAATGTTCACAAGATACCAACTTTTAAAAGCCAGTATAAAGTATAATATCATTTTTAGGCAGTTATAGTTAACCCCAAAACCCCGCTTAAGGACTAAATTACCCGAATTAGAGTAAAAATATCCTTACCGGCAACATTGCTTTCGGGTCAGTGTTGCCGATGCGCGTATTTTTAAACGAAATCAACACAGAACTATATATCGTAGCCACTAATGTACAATATCGTAAACTTAGGTAAAGTATCGGTTTTCTCAGTCTAAGGCTGATACCACATTTGTGAGGATCGATTCGGATTTTGCCCATAAAAACTGTCATTTTGCATAGAGTCGTGTACGCATCGAAAAGCCGATTTGATCCGTACACGACTATGGAAAATAACAGGTTTGTATGGACAAAATGCGAATTGATCTTCACAAATGTGGTTTCACCCTTCAATAGAATTAGGGTGGAACCACACCTGTGAGGATCGTTTCGGATTTCGCCCATACAAAACTGTCAAATTCCATAGAAACGTGAACGGATCAATTCGGCTTTTCGCATCGATTCGGCTTTCGCATTTTTTGTACCTAAAAGTGCCTAAAATCCTTACAAGTGTAGCTCACGTTTCGCATGCGAAAGGATCCTTTCGCATCCTTACGGATCCGTAAGGATGCGAACGGATCCTTACGGACGCGAACGGATCCGAAAGGATCCTTACGGATCCGTAAGGATCCTTACGCGTGCGAAAGCGTCATCGGCAACTAGGGAAATGCATGAAGTGCCAAAAAGTATCGATATATCGATGAAATTAGTTTTTATCTCAAGTATGTATGCAAACACAGGTGCCACTTTTCCGCCATGTTGAAATTCTTTGTTATTGGACCGATTTCGTTCAAAATCGATATTTGGGCTTCCCTGGGCTCAAATAAGAGGAAATGATTTGCAAAATTATAAAAAGTCGCCGCCATATTGAAATTCTTTGTTATTGGACCGATTTCGTTCAAAATCGATATTTAGGCTTCCCTTGGGTCAAGAAAGAGGAAATAGATGCCAAAATTTTAAAAAGTGACCGCCATATTGAAATTCTTTGTTATTGGACCGATTTCGTTCAAAATCGATATTTGGGCTTCCCTGGGCTCAAATAAGAGAAAATGATTGGCAAAATTATAAAAAGTCGCCGCCATATTGAAATTCTTTGTTATTGGACCGATTTCGTTCAAATTCGATATTTAGGCTTCCCTTGGGTCAAGAAAGAGGAAATAGATGGCAAAATTTTAAAAAGTGGCCGCCATATTGAAATTCTTTGTTATTCGACCGATTTCGTTCAAAATCGATATTTAGGCTTCCCTTGGGTCAAGAAAGAGGAAATAGATGCCAAAATTTTAAAAAGTGACCGCCATATTGAAATTCTTTGTTATTGGACCGATTTCGTTCAAAATCGATATTTGGGCTTCCCTGGGCTCAAATAAGAGAAAATGATTGGCAAAATTATAAAAAGTCGCCGCCATATTGAAATTCTTTGTTATTGGACCGATTTCGTTCAAATTCGATATTTAGGCTTCCCTTGGGTCAAGAAAGAGGAAATAGATGCCAAAATTTTAAAAAGTGACCGCCATATTGAAATTCTTTGTTATTGGACCGATTTCGTTCAAAATCGATATTTAGGCTTCCCTTGGGTCAAGAAAGAGGAAATAGATGCCAAAATTATAAAAAGTCGCCGCCATATTGAAATTCTTTGTTATTGGACCGATTTCGTTCAAAATCGATATTTAGGCTTCCCTTGGGTCAAGAAAGAGGAAATAGATGCCAAAATTTTAAAAAGTGACCGCCATATTGAAATTCTTTGTTATTGGACCGATTTCGTTCAAAATCGATATTTGGGCTTCCCTGGGCTCAAATAAGAGAAAATGATTGGCAAAATTATAAAAAGTCGCCGCCATATTGAAATTCTTTGTTATTGGACCGATTTCGTTCAAATTCGATATTTAGGCTTCCCTTGGGTCAAGAAAGAGGAAATAGATGGCAAAATTTTAAAAAGTGGCCGCCATATTGAAATTCTTTGTTATTCGACCGATTTCGTTCAAAATCGATATTTAGGCTTCCCTTGGGTCAAGAAAGAGGAAATAGATGCCAAAATTTTAAAAAGTGACCGCCATATTGAAATTCTTTGTTATTGGACCGATTTCGTTCAAAATCGATATTTGGGCTTCCCTGGGGTCAAATAAGAGGAAATGATTTGCAAAATTTTAAAAAGTGACCGCCATATTGAAATTCTTTGTTATTGGACCGATTTCGTTCAAAATCGATATTTGGGCTTCCCTGGGCTCAAATAAGAGAAAATGATTGGCAAAATTATAAAAAGTCGCCGCCATATTGAAATTCTTTGTTATTGGACCGATTTCGTTCAAATTCGATATTTAGGCTTCCCTTGGGTCAAGAAAGAGGAAATAGATGGCAAAATTTTAAAAAGTGGCCGCCATATTGAAATTCTTTGTTATTCGACCGATTTCGTTCAAAATCGATATTTAGGCTTCCCTTGGGTCAAGAAAGAGGAAATAGATGGCAAAATTTTAAAAAGTGACCGCCATATTGAAATTCTTTGTTATTGGACCGATTTCGTTCAAAATCGATATTTGGGCTTCCCTGGGGTCAAATAAGAGGAAATGATTGGCAACATTATAAAAAGTGACCGCCATATTGAAATTCTTTGTTATTGGACCGATTTCGTTCAAAATCGATATTTAGGCTTCCCTTGGGTCAAGAAAGAGGAAATAGATGCCAAAATTTTAAAAAGTGACCGCCATATTGAAATTCTTTGTTATTGGACCGATTTCGTTCAAAATCGATATTTGGGCTTCCCTGGGCTCAAATAAGAGAAAATGATTGGCAAAATTATAAAAAGTCGCCGCCATAATGAAATTCTTTGTTATTGGACCGATTTCGTTCAAATTCGATATTTAGGCTTCCCTTGGGTCAAGAAAGAGGAAATAGATGGCAAAATTTTAAAAAGTGGCCGCCATATTGAAATTCTTTGTTATTCGACCGATTTCGTTCAAAATCGATATTTAGGCTTCCCTTGGGTCAAGAAAGAGGAAATAGATGCCAAAATTTTAAAAAGTGACCGCCATATTGAAATTCTTTGTTATTGGACCGATTTCGTTCAAAATCGATATTTGGGCTTCCCTGGGGTCAAATAAGAGGAAATGATTTGCAAAATTTTAAAAAGTGACCGCCATATTGAAATTCTTTGTTATTGGACCGATTTCGTTCAAAATCGATATTTGGGCTTCCCTGGGCTCAAATAAGAGAAAATGATTGGCAAAATTATAAAAAGTCGCCGCCATATTGAAATTCTTTGTTATTGGACCGATTTCGTTCAAATTCGATATTTAGGCTTCCCTTGGGTCAAGAAAGAGGAAATAGATGGCAAAATTTTAAAAAGTGGCCGCCATATTGAAATTCTTTGTTATTCGACCGATTTCGTTCAAAATCGATATTTAGGCTTCCCTTGGGTCAAGAAAGAGGAAATAGATGGCAAAATTTTAAAAAGTGACCGCCATATTGAAATTCTTTGTTATTGGACCGATTTCGTTCAAAATCGATATTTGGGCTTCCCTGGGGTCAAATAAGAGGAAATGATTGGCAACATTATAAAAAGTGACCGCCATATTGAAATTCTTTGTTATTGGACCGATTTCGTTCAAAATCGATATTTGGGCTTCCCTGGGCTCAAATAAGAGGAAATGATTTGCAAAAATATAAAAAGTCGCCGCCATATTGAAATTCTTTGTTATTGGACCGTTTTCGTTCAAAATCGATATTTAGGCTTCCCTTGGGTCAAGAAAGAGGAAATAGATGCCAAAATTTTAAAAAGTGACCGCCATATTGAAATTCTTTGTTATTGGACCGATTTCCTTCAAAATCGATATTTGGGCTTCCCTGGGGTCAAATAAGAGGAAATGATTTGCAAAATTATAAAAAGTCGCCGCCATATTGAAATTCTTTGTTATTGGACCGATTTCGTTCAAAATCGATATTTGGGCTTCCCTGGGGTCAAATAAGAGGAAATGATTGGCAACATTATAAAAAGTGACCGCCATATTGAAATTCTTTGTTATTGGACCGATTTCGTTCAAAATCGATATTTGGGCTTCCCTGGGCTCAAATAAGAGGAAATGATTTGCAAAATTATAAAAAGTCGCCGCCATATTGAAATTCTTTGTTATTGGACCGATTTCCTTCAAAATCGATATTTGGGCTTCCCTGGGGTCAAATAAGAGGAAATGATTTGCAAAATTTTAAAAAGTGACCGCCATATTGAAATTCTTTGTTATTGGACCGATTTCGTTCAAAATCGATATTTGGGCTTCCCTGGGCTCAAATAAGAGAAAATGATTGGCAAAATTATAAAAAGTCGCCGCCATATTGAAATTCTTTGTTATTGGACCGATTTCGTTCAAATTCGATATTTAGGCTTCCCTTGGGTCAAGAAAGAGGAAATAGATGGCAAAATTTTAAAAAGTGGCCGCCATATTGAAATTCTTTGTTATTCGACCGATTTCGTTCAAAATCGATATTTAGGCTTCCCTTGGGTCAAGAAAGAGGAAATAGATGGCAAAATTTTAAAAAGTGACCGCCATATTGAAATTCTTTGTTATTGGACCGATTTCGTTCAAAATCGATATTTGGGCTTCCCTGGGGTCAAATAAGAGGAAATGATTGGCAACATTATAAAAAGTGACCGCCATATTGAAATTCTTTGTTATTGGACCGATTTCGTTCAAAATCGATATTTAGGCTTCCCTTGGGTCAAGAAAGAGGAAATAGATGCCAAAATTTTAAAAAGTGACCGCCATATTGAAATTCTTTGTTATTGGACCGATTTCGTTCAAAATCGATATTTGGGCTTCCCTGGGCTCAAATAAGAGAAAATGATTGGCAAAATTATAAAAAGTCGCCGCCATAATGAAATTCTTTGTTATTGGACCGATTTCGTTCAAATTCGATAATTAGGCTTCCCTTGGGTCAAGAAAGAGGAAATAGATGGCAAAATTTTAAAAAGTGGCCGCCATATTGAAATTCTTTGTTATTCGACCGATTTCGTTCAAAATCGATATTTAGGCTTCCCTTGGGTCAAGAAAGAGGAAATAGATGCCAAAATTTTAAAAAGTGACCGCCATATTGAAATTCTTTGTTATTGGACCGATTTCGTTCAAAATCGATATTTGGGCTTCCCTGGGGTCAAATAAGAGGAAATGATTGGCAACATTATAAAAAGTGACCGCCATATTGAAATTCTTTGTTATTGGACCGATTTCGTTCAAAATCGATATTTGGGCTTCCCTGGGCTCAAATAAGAGGAAATGATTTGCAAAATTATAAAAAGTCGCCGCCATATTGAAATTCTTTGTTATTGGACCGATTTCGTTCAAAATCGATATTTAGGCTTCCCTTGGGTCAAATAAGAGGAAATGATTTGCAAAATTATAAAAAGTCGCCGCCATATTGAAATTCTTTGTTATTTGACCGTTTCGTTCAAAATCGATATTTAGGCTTCCCTTGGGTCAAGAAAGAGGAAATAGATTCCAAAATTTTAAAAAGTGACCGCCATATTGAAATTCTTTTTTATTGGAAAGATTTCGTTCAAAATCGATGTTTGGGCTTCCTTGGGGTCAAATAAGAGGAAATGATTGGCAAAATTATAAAAAGTGACCGCCATATTGAAATTCTTTGTTATTGGACCGATTTCGTTCAAAATCGATATTTAGGCTTCCCTTGAGACAAGAAAGAGAAAATAGATGCCAAAATTTTAAAAAGTCACCGCCATATTGAAATTCAAAATCGATATTCAAAATCGATATTTCGGCTTCCTGTGGTCAAGAAAGAGGAAATATTTGCCATAACACATCTACACATGATGTAATCCATCCCTAATCCCTAATCCCTAAGAAATTTTCTATTGCTAATGAAAAACTTCAATAACTGTGGTTATCCTACTTGATTGTTGAATTGGAATTTTTTACTTATTCTCGATACTGCGGATAATGTAAGCGTGATTTAAGTACAATCAGCGCCATCTATCAGTGGTTTTCCAAAATCCCGCGGGAACCTTGGATTTTTCCGGAATAATTTGTAGCCTATATGTTTATCCAGGGTATAATCTATCTCCATTCCAAATTTCAGCCAAATCCATCCAGTAGTTTTTGCGTTAAAGAGGAACAAACATACATACAAACTTTCGCCTTTATAATATTAGTAGGAAGTAGGATACGCTCTAAATCGGGAGTCCCAGTAAAAGGTTTAGCACTTTTATCTTGAAGTTTTGATAAAGCATCTATTAATGTTGCTTGAAGTCGCGCTATGCTAGGGAGAAATTTTCGATAAAAATTAATCATATCTTCTAAATCCCTGTACTGTTTTAGGTAGAGGAAAATCCTGTAAACTCTTAATGCGGTCAGCAGGAGAGCCAATCCCGGGAGCGCTTATTTTGTATCCAAGGAAACGAACCTCTGGAACATTAAAATACCATTCTTCTCGTTATTAACTATACCGTATCCTTCAAAAACGTTTGAAAAGAATACGTAAATGTTTTGCATGCTGTTCGCTATCTTTTGAAGAAACTAAAATATCATCGACGTACGCGAACTAAAAATCTAAACCACGAACAACTTTGAACCCAGAGAAGCCTAAATATTGATTTTGAACGAAATCTGTCCAATAACAAAGAATTTCAATATGGCGGTCACTTTTTAAAATATTGGCATCTATTTCCTCTTTCTTGACCCAAGGGAAGCCTAAATATCGATTTTGAACGAAATCGGTCCAATAACAAAGAATTTCAATATGGCGGTCACTTTTTATAATTTTGCCAATCATTTCCTCTTATTTGACCCCAGGGAAGCCCAAATATCGATTTTGAACGAAATCGGTGCAATAACAAAGAATTTCAATATGGCGGTCACTTTTTATAATTTTGCCAATCATTTCCTCTTATTTGACCCCAGGGAAGCCCAAATATCGATTTTGAACGAAATCGGTCCAATAACAAAGAATTTCAATATGGCGGTCACTTTTTAAAATTTTGGCATCTATTTCCTCTTTCTTGACCCAAGGGAAGCCTAAATATCGATTTTGAACGAAATCGGTCCAATAACAAAGAATTTCAATATGGCGGCGACTTTTTATAATTTTGGCATCTATTTCCTCTTTCTTGACCCAAGGGAAGCCTAAATATCGATTTTGAACGAAATCGGTCCAATAACAAAGAATTTCAATATGGCGGTCACTTTTTAAAATTTTGGCATCTATTTCCTCTTTCTTGACCCAAGGGAAGCCTAAATATCGATTTTGAACGAAATCGGTCCAATAACAAAGAATTTCAATATGGCGGTCACTTTTTATAATTTTGCCAATCATTTCCTCTTATTTGACCCCAGGGAAGCCCAAATATCGATTTTGAACGAAATCGGTCCAATAACAAAGAATTTCAATATGGCGGTCACTTTTTAAAATTTTGGCATCTATTTCCTCTTTCTTGACCCAAGGGAAGCCTAAATATCGATTTTGAACAAAATCGGTCCAATAACAAAGAATTTCAATATGGCGGCGACTTTTTATAATTTTGCCAATCATTTTCTCTTATTTGACCCCAGGGAAGCCCAAATATCGATTTTGAACTAAATCGGTCCAATAAAAAAGAATTTCAATGTGGCGGTCACTTTTAATAATTTTGCCAATCATTTCCTCTTATTTGGCCCCAGGGAAGCCCAAATATCGATTTTGAACGAAATCGGTCCAATAACAAAGAATTTCAATATGGCGGTCACTTTTTAAAATTTTGGCATCTATTTCCTCTTTCTTGACCCAAGGGAAGCCTAAATATCGATTTTGAACGAAATCGGTCCAATAACAAAGAATTTCAATATGGCAGTCACTTTTTATAATTTTGCCAATCATTTCCTCTTATTTGACCCCAGGGAAGCCCAAATATCGATTTTGAACGAAATCGGTCCAATAACAAAGAATTTCAATATGGCGGTCACTTTTTAAAATTTTGGCATCTATTTCCTCTTTCTTGACCCAAGGAAAGCCTAAATATCGATTTTGAACGAAATCGGTCCAATAACAAAGAATTTCAATATGGCGGTCACTTTTTAAAATTTTGGCATCTATTTCCTCTTTCTTGACCCAAGGGAAGCCTAAATATCGATTTTGAACGAAATCGGTCCAATAACAAAGAATTTCAATATGGCGGTCACTTTTTAAAATTTTGGCATCTATTTCCTCTTTCTTGACCCAAGGGAAGCCTAAATATCGATTTTGAACGAAATCGGTCCAATAACAAAGAATTTCAATATGGCGGTCACTTTTTAAAATTTTGGCATCTATTTCCTCTTTCTTGACCCAAGGGAAGCCTAAATATCGATTTTGAACGAAATCGGTCGAAAAACAAAGAATTTCAATATGGCGGTGACTTTTTAAAATTTTGGCATCTATTTTCTCTTTCTTGACCCAAGGGAAGCCTAAATATCGATTTTGAACGAAATCGGTCGAAAAACAAAGAATTTCAATATGGCGGCGACTTTTTCAATTTTTGGCATCCATTTCCTCTGTGTAGAAGAAGATTAATATCGTGGTTGAGCTAGCAATTAAAATATCGATGCCATCATCGACCATCCCTACGCAGACAACAATGTTTATAGGCTTTCGCCTCCTTACGGATCCGAAAGGATGCGTACGCATCCTTACGGATCCGTAAGGACGCGTACGCATCCTTACGGATCCGTAAGGACGCGTACGCATCCTTTCGGATCCGTAAGGACGCGATCCTTACAAGTGTGTCTTATAGCATCGGCATAAATGCGAATCGATCCTCACAGATGTGGTTCCACCCTTATTTGCCATTAGTGAAACCATAGTCAAACCTTTTTGTGATCTATGATTGAAACATTCGAGTTTGCCCGCGAAATTCAAATGTAATTTGGTTTTTCCCATTTTGTAAACTAAGGGTGGAACCACATTTGTGAGGATCGATTCGGATTTTGCCTATACAAAACTGTCATTTTCCATACATTCGTGTACGCATCGAAAAGCCGATTTGATCCTTACACGTTTCTATGGAATTTGACAGTTTTGTATGGGCGAAATCCGAAACGATCCTCACAAATGTGAACCACATTTGTGAATTGTTTACATAAAAATCGTTACTTGTAAGTATCCAGTTTAAGAAATTAGTCAGAAAATCGAGTTGGACGTGAGTCTACTCACAAATCAGTCGATATTCTGACTAATTTCTTAAACTGGGCACTTTCAAGTAAAGATTTTTATATAAACCTGTGAAGATGATACTGCTACTGTCGCAATTAGAATGCCATAAGCCTACTTTGTCGTATTAGGGTGGAACCACATCTGTGAGGATCGATTCGCATTTATGCCGATGCTATAAGACACACTTGTAAGGATCGCGTCCTTACGGATCCGAAAGGATGCGTACGCGTCCTTACGGATCCGTAAGGATGCGTACGCGTCCTTACGGATCCGTAAGGATGCGTACGCATCCTTTCGGATCCGTAAGGAGGCGAAAGCCTATAAACATTGTTGTCTGCGTAGGGATGGTCGATGATGGCATCGATATTTTAATTGCTAGCTCAACCACGATATTAATCTTCTTCTACACAGAGGAAATGGATGCCAAAAATTGAAAAAGTCGCCGCCATATTGAAATTCTTTGTTTTTCGACCGATTTCGATCAAAATCGATATTTAGGCTTCCCTTGGGTCAAGAAAGAGAAAATAGATGCCAAAATTTTAAAAAGTCACCGCCATATTGAAATTCTTTGTTTTTCGACCGATTTCGTTCAAAATCGATATTTAGGCTTCCCTTGGGTCAAGAAAGAGGAAATAGATGCCAAAATTTTAAAAAGTGACCGCCATATTGAAATTCTTTGTTATTGGACCGATTTCGTTCAAAATCGATATTTAGGCTTCCCTTGGGTCAAGAAAGAGGAAATAGATGCCAAAATTTTAAAAAGTGACCGCCATATTGAAATTCTTTGTTATTGGACCGATTTCGTTCAAAATCGATATTTAGGCTTTCCTTGGGTCAAGAAAGAGGAAATAGATGCCAAAATTTTAAAAAGTGACCGCCATATTGAAATTCTTTGTTATTGGACCGATTTCGTTCAAAATCGATATTTGGGCTTCCCTGGGGTCAAATAAGAGGAAATGATTGGCAAAATTATAAAAAGTGACTGCCATATTGAAATTCTTTGTTATTGGACCGATTTCGTTCAAAATCGATATTTAGGCTTCCCTTGGGTCAAGAAAGAGGAAATAGATGCCAAAATTTTAAAAAGTGACCGCCATATTGAAATTCTTTGTTATTGGACCGATTTCGTTCAAAATCGATATTTAGGCTTCCCTTGGGTCAAGAAAGAGGAAATAGATGCCAAAATTTTAAAAAGTGACCGCCATATTGAAATTCTTTGTTATTGGACCGATTTCGTTCAAAATCGATATTTGGGCTTCCCTTGGGTCAAGAAAGAGGAAATAGATGCCAAAATTATAAAAAGTCGCCGCCATATTGAAATTCTTTGTTATTGGACCGATTTCGTTCAAAATCGATATTTAGGCTTCCCTTGGGTCAAGAAAGAGGAAATAGATGCCAAAATTTTAAAAAGTGACCGCCATATTGAAATTCTTTGTTATTGGACCGATTTCGTTCAAAATCGATATTTAGGCTTCCCTTGGGTCAAGAAAGAGGAAATAGATGCCAAAATTTTAAAAAGTGACCGCCATATTGAAATTCTTTGTTATTGGACCGATTTCGTTCAAAATCGATATTTAGGCTTCCCTTGGGTCAAGAAAGAGGAAATAGATGCCAAAATTTTAAAAAGTGACCGCCATATTGAAATTCTTTGTTATTGGACCGATTTCGTTCAAAATCGATATTTGGGCTTCCCTGGGGCCAAATAAGAGGAAATGATTGGCAAAATTATTAAAAGTGACCGCCACATTGAAATTCTTTTTTATTGGACCGATTTCGTTCAAAATCGATATTTGGGCTTCCCTGGGGTCAAATAAGAGAAAATGATTGGCAAAATTATAAAAAGTCGCCGCCATATTGAAATTCTTTGTTATCGGACCGATTTCGTTCAAAATCGATATTTGGGCTTCCCTGGGGTCAAATAAGAGGAAATGATTGGCAAAATTATAAAAAGTGACTGCCATATTGAAATTCTTTGTTATTGGACCGATTTCGTTCAAAATCGATATTTGGGCTTCCCTTGGGTCAAGAAAGAGGAAATAGATGGCAAAATTTTAAAAAGTGGCCGCCATATTGAAATTCTTTGTTATTCGACCGATTTCGTTCAAAATCGATATTTAGGCTTCCCTTGGGTCAAGAAAGAGGAAATAGATGCCAAAATTTTAAAAAGTGACCGCCATATTGAAATTCTTTGTTATTGGACCGATTTCGTTCAAAATCGATATTTGGGCTTCCCTGGGCTCAAATAAGAGAAAATGATTGGCAAAATTATAAAAAGTCGCCGCCATATTGAAATTCTTTGTTATTGGACCGATTTCGTTCAAATTCGATATTTAGGCTTCCCTTGGGTCAAGAAAGAGGAAATAGATGCCAAAATTTTAAAAAGTGACCGCCATATTGAAATTCTTTGTTATTGGACCGATTTCGTTCAAAATCGATATTTAGGCTTCCCTTGGGTCAAGAAAGAGGAAATAGATGCCAAAATTATAAAAAGTCGCCGCCATATTGAAATTCTTTGTTATTGGACCGATTTCGTTCAAAATCGATATTTAGGCTTCCCTTGGGTCAAGAAAGAGGAAATAGATGCCAAAATTTTAAAAAGTGACCGCCATATTGAAATTCTTTGTTATTGGACCGATTTCGTTCAAAATCGATATTTGGGCTTCCCTGGGCTCAAATAAGAGAAAATGATTGGCAAAATTATAAAAAGTCGCCGCCATATTGAAATTCTTTGTTATTGGACCGATTTCGTTCAAATTCGATATTTAGGCTTCCCTTGGGTCAAGAAAGAGGAAATAGATGGCAAAATTTTAAAAAGTGGCCGCCATATTGAAATTCTTTGTTATTCGACCGATTTCGTTCAAAATCGATATTTAGGCTTCCCTTGGGTCAAGAAAGAGGAAATAGATGCCAAAATTTTAAAAAGTGACCGCCATATTGAAATTCTTTGTTATTGGACCGATTTCGTTCAAAATCGATATTTGGGCTTCCCTGGGGTCAAATAAGAGGAAATGATTTGCAAAATTTTAAAAAGTGACCGCCATATTGAAATTCTTTGTTATTGGACCGATTTCGTTCAAAATCGATATTTGGGCTTCCCTGGGCTCAAATAAGAGAAAATGATTGGCAAAATTATAAAAAGTCGCCGCCATATTGAAATTCTTTGTTATTGGACCGATTTCGTTCAAATTCGATATTTAGGCTTCCCTTGGGTCAAGAAAGAGGAAATAGATGGCAAAATTTTAAAAAGTGGCCGCCATATTGAAATTCTTTGTTATTCGACCGATTTCGTTCAAAATCGATATTTAGGCTTCCCTTGGGTCAAGAAAGAGGAAATAGATGGCAAAATTTTAAAAAGTGACCGCCATATTGAAATTCTTTGTTATTGGACCGATTTCGTTCAAAATCGATATTTGGGCTTCCCTGGGGTCAAATAAGAGGAAATGATTGGCAACATTATAAAAAGTGACCGCCATATTGAAATTCTTTGTTATTGGACCGATTTCGTTCAAAATCGATATTTAGGCTTCCCTTGGGTCAAGAAAGAGGAAATAGATGCCAAAATTTTAAAAAGTGACCGCCATATTGAAATTCTTTGTTATTGGACCGATTTCGTTCAAAATCGATATTTGGGCTTCCCTGGGCTCAAATAAGAGAAAATGATTGGCAAAATTATAAAAAGTCGCCGCCATAATGAAATTCTTTGTTATTGGACCGATTTCGTTCAAATTCGATATTTAGGCTTCCCTTGGGTCAAGAAAGAGGAAATAGATGGCAAAATTTTAAAAAGTGGCCGCCATATTGAAATTCTTTGTTATTCGACCGATTTCGTTCAAAATCGATATTTAGGCTTCCCTTGGGTCAAGAAAGAGGAAATAGATGCCAAAATTTTAAAAAGTGACCGCCATATTGAAATTCTTTGTTATTGGACCGATTTCGTTCAAAATCGATATTTGGGCTTCCCTGGGGTCAAATAAGAGGAAATGATTTGCAAAATTTTAAAAAGTGACCGCCATATTGAAATTCTTTGTTATTGGACCGATTTCGTTCAAAATCGATATTTGGGCTTCCCTGGGCTCAAATAAGAGAAAATGATTGGCAAAATTATAAAAAGTCGCCGCCATATTGAAATTCTTTGTTATTGGACCGATTTCGTTCAAATTCGATATTTAGGCTTCCCTTGGGTCAAGAAAGAGGAAATAGATGGCAAAATTTTAAAAAGTGGCCGCCATATTGAAATTCTTTGTTATTCGACCGATTTCGTTCAAAATCGATATTTAGGCTTCCCTTGGGTCAAGAAAGAGGAAATAGATGGCAAAATTTTAAAAAGTGACCGCCATATTGAAATTCTTTGTTATTGGACCGATTTCGTTCAAAATCGATATTTGGGCTTCCCTGGGGTCAAATAAGAGGAAATGATTGGCAACATTATAAAAAGTGACCGCCATATTGAAATTCTTTGTTATTGGACCGATTTCGTTCAAAATCGATATTTGGGCTTCCCTGGGCTCAAATAAGAGGAAATGATTTGCAAAAATATAAAAAGTCGCCGCCATATTGAAATTCTTTGTTATTGGACCGTTTTCGTTCAAAATCGATATTTAGGCTTCCCTTGGGTCAAGAAAGAGGAAATAGATGCCAAAATTTTAAAAAGTGACCGCCATATTGAAATTCTTTGTTATTGGACCGATTTCCTTCAAAATCGATATTTGGGCTTCCCTGGGGTCAAATAAGAGGAAATGATTTGCAAAATTATAAAAAGTCGCCGCCATATTGAAATTCTTTGTTATTGGACCGATTTCGTTCAAAATCGATATTTGGGCTTCCCTGGGGTCAAATAAGAGGAAATGATTGGCAACATTATAAAAAGTGACCGCCATATTGAAATTCTTTGTTATTGGACCGATTTCGTTCAAAATCGATATTTGGGCTTCCCTGGGCTCAAATAAGAGGAAATGATTTGCAAAATTATAAAAAGTCGCCGCCATATTGAAATTCTTTGTTATTGGACCGATTTCCTTCAAAATCGATATTTGGGCTTCCCTGGGGTCAAATAAGAGGAAATGATTTGCAAAATTTTAAAAAGTGACCGCCATATTGAAATTCTTTGTTATTGGACCGATTTCGTTCAAAATCGATATTTGGGCTTCCCTGGGCTCAAATAAGAGAAAATGATTGGCAAAATTATAAAAAGTCGCCGCCATATTGAAATTCTTTGTTATTGGACCGATTTCGTTCAAATTCGATATTTAGGCTTCCCTTGGGTCAAGAAAGAGGAAATAGATGGCAAAATTTTAAAAAGTGGCCGCCATATTGAAATTCTTTGTTATTCGACCGATTTCGTTCAAAATCGATATTTAGGCTTCCCTTGGGTCAAGAAAGAGGAAATAGATGGCAAAATTTTAAAAAGTGACCGCCATATTGAAATTCTTTGTTATTGGACCGATTTCGTTCAAAATCGATATTTGGGCTTCCCTGGGGTCAAATAAGAGGAAATGATTGGCAACATTATAAAAAGTGACCGCCATATTGAAATTCTTTGTTATTGGACCGATTTCGTTCAAAATCGATATTTAGGCTTCCCTTGGGTCAAGAAAGAGGAAATAGATGCCAAAATTTTAAAAAGTGACCGCCATATTGAAATTCTTTGTTATTGGACCGATTTCGTTCAAAATCGATATTTGGGCTTCCCTGGGCTCAAATAAGAGAAAATGATTGGCAAAATTATAAAAAGTCGCCGCCATAATGAAATTCTTTGTTATTGGACCGATTTCGTTCAAATTCGATAATTAGGCTTCCCTTGGGTCAAGAAAGAGGAAATAGATGGCAAAATTTTAAAAAGTGGCCGCCATATTGAAATTCTTTGTTATTCGACCGATTTCGTTCAAAATCGATATTTAGGCTTCCCTTGGGTCAAGAAAGAGGAAATAGATGCCAAAATTTTAAAAAGTGACCGCCATATTGAAATTCTTTGTTATTGGACCGATTTCGTTCAAAATCGATATTTGGGCTTCCCTGGGGTCAAATAAGAGGAAATGATTGGCAACATTATAAAAAGTGACCGCCATATTGAAATTCTTTGTTATTGGACCGATTTCGTTCAAAATCGATATTTGGGCTTCCCTGGGCTCAAATAAGAGGAAATGATTTGCAAAATTATAAAAAGTCGCCGCCATATTGAAATTCTTTGTTATTGGACCGATTTCGTTCAAAATCGATATTTAGGCTTCCCTTGGGTCAAATAAGAGGAAATGATTTGCAAAATTATAAAAAGTCGCCGCCATATTGAAATTCTTTGTTATTTGACCGTTTCGTTCAAAATCGATATTTAGGCTTCCCTTGGGTCAAGAAAGAGGAAATAGATTCCAAAATTTTAAAAAGTGACCGCCATATTGAAATTCTTTTTTATTGGAAAGATTTCGTTCAAAATCGATGTTTGGGCTTCCTTGGGGTCAAATAAGAGGAAATGATTGGCAAAATTATAAAAAGTGACCGCCATATTGAAATTCTTTGTTATTGGACCGATTTCGTTCAAAATCGATATTTAGGCTTCCCTTGAGACAAGAAAGAGAAAATAGATGCCAAAATTTTAAAAAGTCACCGCCATATTGAAATTCAAAATCGATATTCAAAATCGATATTTCGGCTTCCTGTGGTCAAGAAAGAGGAAATATTTGCCATAACACATCTACACATGATGTAATCCATCCCTAATCCCTAATCCCTAAGAAATTTTCTATTGCTAATGAAAAACTTCAATAACTGTGGTTATCCTACTTGATTGTTGAATTGGAATTTTTTACTTATTCTCGATACTGCGGATAATGTAAGCGTGATTTAAGTACAATCAGCGCCATCTATCAGTGGTTTTCCAAAATCCCGCGGGAACCTTGGATTTTTCCGGAATAATTTGTAGCCTATATGTTTATCCAGGGTATAATCTATCTCCATTCCAAATTTCAGCCAAATCCATCCAGTAGTTTTTGCGTTAAAGAGGAACAAACATACATACAAACTTTCGCCTTTATAATATTAGTAGGAAGTAGGATACGCTCTAAATCGGGAGTCCCAGTAAAAGGTTTAGCACTTTTATCTTGAAGTTTTGATAAAGCATCTATTAATGTTGCTTGAAGTCGCGCTATGCTAGGGAGAAATTTTCGATAAAAATTAATCATATCTTCTAAATCCCTGTACTGTTTTAGGTAGAGGAAAATCCTGTAAACTCTTAATGCGGTCAGCAGGAGAGCCAATCCCGGGAGCGCTTATTTTGTATCCAAGGAAACGAACCTCTGGAACATTAAAATACCATTCTTCTCGTTATTAACTATACCGTATCCTTCAAAAACGTTTGAAAAGAATACGTAAATGTTTTGCATGCTGTTCGCTATCTTTTGAAGAAACTAAAATATCATCGACGTACGCGAACTAAAAATCTAAACCACGAACAACTTTGAACCCAGAGAAGCCTAAATATTGATTTTGAACGAAATCTGTCCAATAACAAAGAATTTCAATATGGCGGTCACTTTTTAAAATATTGGCATCTATTTCCTCTTTCTTGACCCAAGGGAAGCCTAAATATCGATTTTGAACGAAATCGGTCCAATAACAAAGAATTTCAATATGGCGGTCACTTTTTATAATTTTGCCAATCATTTCCTCTTATTTGACCCCAGGGAAGCCCAAATATCGATTTTGAACGAAATCGGTGCAATAACAAAGAATTTCAATATGGCGGTCACTTTTTATAATTTTGCCAATCATTTCCTCTTATTTGACCCCAGGGAAGCCCAAATATCGATTTTGAACGAAATCGGTCCAATAACAAAGAATTTCAATATGGCGGTCACTTTTTAAAATTTTGGCATCTATTTCCTCTTTCTTGACCCAAGGGAAGCCTAAATATCGATTTTGAACGAAATCGGTCCAATAACAAAGAATTTCAATATGGCGGCGACTTTTTATAATTTTGGCATCTATTTCCTCTTTCTTGACCCAAGGGAAGCCTAAATATCGATTTTGAACGAAATCGGTCCAATAACAAAGAATTTCAATATGGCGGTCACTTTTTAAAATTTTGGCATCTATTTCCTCTTTCTTGACCCAAGGGAAGCCTAAATATCGATTTTGAACGAAATCGGTCCAATAACAAAGAATTTCAATATGGCGGTCACTTTTTATAATTTTGCCAATCATTTCCTCTTATTTGACCCCAGGGAAGCCCAAATATCGATTTTGAACGAAATCGGTCCAATAACAAAGAATTTCAATATGGCGGTCACTTTTTAAAATTTTGGCATCTATTTCCTCTTTCTTGACCCAAGGGAAGCCTAAATATCGATTTTGAACAAAATCGGTCCAATAACAAAGAATTTCAATATGGCGGCGACTTTTTATAATTTTGCCAATCATTTTCTCTTATTTGACCCCAGGGAAGCCCAAATATCGATTTTGAACTAAATCGGTCCAATAAAAAAGAATTTCAATGTGGCGGTCACTTTTAATAATTTTGCCAATCATTTCCTCTTATTTGGCCCCAGGGAAGCCCAAATATCGATTTTGAACGAAATCGGTCCAATAACAAAGAATTTCAATATGGCGGTCACTTTTTAAAATTTTGGCATCTATTTCCTCTTTCTTGACCCAAGGGAAGCCTAAATATCGATTTTGAACGAAATCGGTCCAATAACAAAGAATTTCAATATGGCAGTCACTTTTTATAATTTTGCCAATCATTTCCTCTTATTTGACCCCAGGGAAGCCCAAATATCGATTTTGAACGAAATCGGTCCAATAACAAAGAATTTCAATATGGCGGTCACTTTTTAAAATTTTGGCATCTATTTCCTCTTTCTTGACCCAAGGAAAGCCTAAATATCGATTTTGAACGAAATCGGTCCAATAACAAAGAATTTCAATATGGCGGTCACTTTTTAAAATTTTGGCATCTATTTCCTCTTTCTTGACCCAAGGGAAGCCTAAATATCGATTTTGAACGAAATCGGTCCAATAACAAAGAATTTCAATATGGCGGTCACTTTTTAAAATTTTGGCATCTATTTCCTCTTTCTTGACCCAAGGGAAGCCTAAATATCGATTTTGAACGAAATCGGTCCAATAACAAAGAATTTCAATATGGCGGTCACTTTTTAAAATTTTGGCATCTATTTCCTCTTTCTTGACCCAAGGGAAGCCTAAATATCGATTTTGAACGAAATCGGTCGAAAAACAAAGAATTTCAATATGGCGGTGACTTTTTAAAATTTTGGCATCTATTTTCTCTTTCTTGACCCAAGGGAAGCCTAAATATCGATTTTGAACGAAATCGGTCGAAAAACAAAGAATTTCAATATGGCGGCGACTTTTTCAATTTTTGGCATCCATTTCCTCTGTGTAGAAGAAGATTAATATCGTGGTTGAGCTAGCAATTAAAATATCGATGCCATCATCGACCATCCCTACGCAGACAACAATGTTTATAGGCTTTCGCCTCCTTACGGATCCGAAAGGATGCGTACGCATCCTTACGGATCCGTAAGGACGCGTACGCATCCTTACGGATCCGTAAGGACGCGTACGCATCCTTTCGGATCCGTAAGGACGCGATCCTTACAAGTGTGTCTTATAGCATCGGCATAAATGCGAATCGATCCTCACAGATGTGGTTCCACCCTTATTTGCCATTAGTGAAACCATAGTCAAACCTTTTTGTGATCTATGATTGAAACATTCGAGTTTGCCCGCGAAATTCAAATGTAATTTGGTTTTTCCCATTTTGTAAACTAAGGGTGGAACCACATTTGTGAGGATCGATTCGGATTTTGCCTATACAAAACTGTCATTTTCCATACATTCGTGTACGCATCGAAAAGCCGATTTGATCCTTACACGTTTCTATGGAATTTGACAGTTTTGTATGGGCGAAATCCGAAACGATCCTCACAAATGTGAACCACATTTGTGAATTGTTTACATAAAAATCGTTACTTGTAAGTATCCAGTTTAAGAAATTAGTCAGAAAATCGAGTTGGACGTGAGTCTACTCACAAATCAGTCGATATTCTGACTAATTTCTTAAACTGGGCACTTTCAAGTAAAGATTTTTATATAAACCTGTGAAGATGATACTGCTACTGTCGCAATTAGAATGCCATAAGCCTACTTTGTCGTATTAGGGTGGAACCACATCTGTGAGGATCGATTCGCATTTATGCCGATGCTATAAGACACACTTGTAAGGATCGCGTCCTTACGGATCCGAAAGGATGCGTACGCGTCCTTACGGATCCGTAAGGATGCGTACGCGTCCTTACGGATCCGTAAGGATGCGTACGCATCCTTTCGGATCCGTAAGGAGGCGAAAGCCTATAAACATTGTTGTCTGCGTAGGGATGGTCGATGATGGCATCGATATTTTAATTGCTAGCTCAACCACGATATTAATCTTCTTCTACACAGAGGAAATGGATGCCAAAAATTGAAAAAGTCGCCGCCATATTGAAATTCTTTGTTTTTCGACCGATTTCGATCAAAATCGATATTTAGGCTTCCCTTGGGTCAAGAAAGAGAAAATAGATGCCAAAATTTTAAAAAGTCACCGCCATATTGAAATTCTTTGTTTTTCGACCGATTTCGTTCAAAATCGATATTTAGGCTTCCCTTGGGTCAAGAAAGAGGAAATAGATGCCAAAATTTTAAAAAGTGACCGCCATATTGAAATTCTTTGTTATTGGACCGATTTCGTTCAAAATCGATATTTAGGCTTCCCTTGGGTCAAGAAAGAGGAAATAGATGCCAAAATTTTAAAAAGTGACCGCCATATTGAAATTCTTTGTTATTGGACCGATTTCGTTCAAAATCGATATTTAGGCTTTCCTTGGGTCAAGAAAGAGGAAATAGATGCCAAAATTTTAAAAAGTGACCGCCATATTGAAATTCTTTGTTATTGGACCGATTTCGTTCAAAATCGATATTTGGGCTTCCCTGGGGTCAAATAAGAGGAAATGATTGGCAAAATTATAAAAAGTGACTGCCATATTGAAATTCTTTGTTATTGGACCGATTTCGTTCAAAATCGATATTTAGGCTTCCCTTGGGTCAAGAAAGAGGAAATAGATGCCAAAATTTTAAAAAGTGACCGCCATATTGAAATTCTTTGTTATTGGACCGATTTCGTTCAAAATCGATATTTAGGCTTCCCTTGGGTCAAGAAAGAGGAAATAGATGCCAAAATTTTAAAAAGTGACCGCCATATTGAAATTCTTTGTTATTGGACCGATTTCGTTCAAAATCGATATTTGGGCTTCCCTTGGGTCAAGAAAGAGGAAATAGATGCCAAAATTATAAAAAGTCGCCGCCATATTGAAATTCTTTGTTATTGGACCGATTTCGTTCAAAATCGATATTTAGGCTTCCCTTGGGTCAAGAAAGAGGAAATAGATGCCAAAATTTTAAAAAGTGACCGCCATATTGAAATTCTTTGTTATTGGACCGATTTCGTTCAAAATCGATATTTAGGCTTCCCTTGGGTCAAGAAAGAGGAAATAGATGCCAAAATTTTAAAAAGTGACCGCCATATTGAAATTCTTTGTTATTGGACCGATTTCGTTCAAAATCGATATTTAGGCTTCCCTTGGGTCAAGAAAGAGGAAATAGATGCCAAAATTTTAAAAAGTGACCGCCATATTGAAATTCTTTGTTATTGGACCGATTTCGTTCAAAATCGATATTTGGGCTTCCCTGGGGCCAAATAAGAGGAAATGATTGGCAAAATTATTAAAAGTGACCGCCACATTGAAATTCTTTTTTATTGGACCGATTTCGTTCAAAATCGATATTTGGGCTTCCCTGGGGTCAAATAAGAGAAAATGATTGGCAAAATTATAAAAAGTCGCCGCCATATTGAAATTCTTTGTTATCGGACCGATTTCGTTCAAAATCGATATTTGGGCTTCCCTGGGGTCAAATAAGAGGAAATGATTGGCAAAATTATAAAAAGTGACTGCCATATTGAAATTCTTTGTTATTGGACCGATTTCGTTCAAAATCGATATTTGGGCTTCCCTTGGGTCAAGAAAGAGGAAATAGATGCCAAAATTATAAAAAGTCGCCGCCATATTGAAATTATTTGTTATTGGACCGATTTCGTTCAAAATCGATATTTGGGCTTCCCTGGGGTCAAATAAGAGGAAGTGATTGGCAAAATTATAAAAAGTGACCGCCATATTGAAATTCTTTGTTATTGGACCGATTTCGTTCAAAATCGATATTTGGGCTTCCCTGGGCTCAAATAAGAGAAAATGATTGGCAAAATTATAAAAAGTCGCCGCCATATTGAAATTCTTTGTTATTGGACCGATTTCGTTCAAAATCGATATTTAGGCTTCCCTTGGGTCAAGAAAGAGGAAATAGATGGCAAAATTTTAAAAAGTGGCCGCCATATTGAAATTCTTTGTTATTCGACCGATTTCGTTCAAAATCGATATTTAGGCTTCCCTTGGGTCAAGAAAGAGGAAATAGATGCCAAAATTTTAAAAAGTGACCGCCATATTGAAATTCTTTGTTATTGGACCGATTTCGTTCAAAATCGATATTTGGGCTTCCCTGGGGTCAAGTAAGAGGAAATGATTTGCAAAATTATAAAAAGTGACAGCCATATTGAAATTCTTTGTTATTGGACCGATTTCGTTCAAAATCGATATTTGGGCTTCCCTGGGCTCAAATAAGAGGAAATGATTTGCAAAATTATAAAAAGTCGCCGCCATATTGAAATTCTTTGTTATTGGACCGATTTCGTTCAAAATCGATATTTAGGCTTCCCTTGGGTCAAGATAGAGGAAATAGATGGCAAAATTTTAAAAAGTGACCGCCATATTGAAATTCTTTGTTATTGGACCGATTTCGTTCAAAATCGATATTTGGGCTTCCCTGGGGTCAAATAAGAGGAAATGATTGGCAACATTATAAAAAGTGACCGCCATATTGAAATTCTTTGTTATTGGACCGATTTCGTTCAAAATCGATATTTGGGCTTCCCTGGGCTCAAATAAGAGGAAATGATTTGCAAAATTATAAAAAGTCGCCGCCATATTGAAATTCTTTGTTATTGGACCGATTTCGTTCAAAATCGATATTTAGGCTTCCCTTGGGTCAAGAAAGAGGAAATAGATGCCAAAATTTTAAAAAGTGACCGCCATATTGAAATTCTTTGTTATTGGACCGATTTCGTTCAAAATCGATATTTGGGCTTCCCTGGGCTCAAATAAGAGGAAATGATTTGCAAAATTATAAAAAGTCGCCGCCATATTGAAATTCTTTGTTATTGGACCGATTTCGTTCAAAATCGATATTTAAGCTTCCCTTGGGTCAAGAAAGAGGAAATAGATGCCAAAATTTTAGAAAGTGACCGCCATATTGAAATTCTTTGTTATTGGACCGATTTCCTTCAAAATCGATATTTGGGCTTCCCTGGGGTCAAATAAGAGGAAATGATTCGCAAAATTATAAAAAGTCGCCGCCATATTGAAATTCTTTGTTATTGGACCGATTTCGTTCAAAATCGATATTTGGGCTTCCTTGGGGTCAAATAAGAGGAAATGATTGGCAACATTATAAAAAGTGACCGCCATATTGAAATTCTTTGTTATTGGACCGATTTCGTTCAAAATCGATATTTGGGCTTCCCTGGGCTCAAATAAGAGGAAATGATTTGCAAAATTATAAAAAGTCGCCGCCATATTGAAATTCTTTGTTATTGGACCGATTTCGTTCAAAATCGATATTTAGGCTTCCCTTGGGTCAAATAAGAGGAAATGATTGGCAACATTATAAAAAGTGACCGCCATATTGAAATTCTTTGTTATTGGACCGATTTCGTTCAAAATCGATATTTGGGCTTCCCTGGGCTCAAATAAGAGGAAATGATTTGCAAAATTATAAAAAGTCGCCGCCATATTGAAATTCTTTGTTATTGGACCGTTTCGTTCAAAATCGATATTTAGGCTTCCCTTGGGTCAAGAAAGAGGAAATAGATTCCAAAATTTTAAAAAGTGACCGCCATATTGAAATTCTTTTTTATTGGAAAGATTTAGTTCAAAATCGATGTTTGGGCTTCCTTGGGGTCAAATAAGAGGAAATGATTGGCAAAATTATAAAAAGTGACCGCCATATTGAAATTCTTTGTTATTGGACCGATTTCGTTCAAAATCGATATTTAGGCTTCCCTTGAGACAAGAAAGAGAAAATAGATGCCAAAATTTTAAAAAGTCACCGCCATATTGAAATTCAAAATCGATATTCAAAATCGATATTTCGGCTTCCTGTGGTCAAGAAAGAGGAAATATTTGCCATAAGTTTTAAAAGTATGACGGCACCCCCCTCATCGCCGAGCGTCTAATAAAAGGAATCACACACAATATCAGAACAGAACATCATTCTCAGCAATCGCCTTCCATCAATAAAAATAACTACCTACACAAA
Organism: Oeneis ivallda; assembly: GCA_029955525.1. Classification (NCBI taxonomy): domain Eukaryota; kingdom Metazoa; phylum Arthropoda; class Insecta; order Lepidoptera; family Nymphalidae; genus Oeneis; species Oeneis ivallda. The sequence continues at coordinate 15,362,899 of JARPMR010000024.1, read as the reverse complement.
GGAGGGTACATTGTAATCGTTACGTAACAAGGATTGTAAAGAAAACTCCTTCATCAACATCTATCTGTATTTTATTATGTTGTTCAGTATAGATCTATATATTATAAAAATGACTCTAATGCCCGTTTCGCAAAGTGCTATAGTCGTGTAGAAGAAAGGGCAAAGAAACTCCACGACAGCACATCTTTTAAAATATAAAAGTAAATATCGAAAACACTTATGGAGCCACAGTCGGCTCCCACGCTGAACGAGAACTAACTTTAAACTAATTCACATTTCCCTTTTATATTTTTAGACTAACAAAATGGATGGAATGGATGATTACAATTTCCCCTTACATTCAACCAATCAGCCCACATTTCCGCTTTAATACATTTTCAAGTCAAATTAAATTCTATCCCCAACTACTTTTTTATTTTCCGTTTCATCCTACTTCCTACTTCCTACTAATATTATAAAGGCGAAAGTTTGTGTGTATGTTTGTTCCTCTTTAACGCAAAAACTACTGGATGGATTTGGCTGAAATTTGGAATGGAACTGACCGACCGACCGACCGACTGACTGACCGACCGACTGACAGACTGACCGACACAAGTAGGCTAGCATTAGAATATAATATGTAGTTATAAGTTTATTAATTGTATGAGCGCAGACTCGCCAACAAACTGCATGTGCAGTTTGGCGGGGTAGAATAAGTTTACTAATACTTGTTATTATATTTCTGAATAAAAAATTTAAAAAAAAAAAAAAAGATAGATTATACCCTGGATTAACATATAAGCTACAAATTATCCCGGAAAAATCCAAGGTTCCCGCGGGATTTTGAAAAACCACTGATAGATGGCGCTGATTGTACTTAAATCACGCTTACATTATCCGCAGTATCGAGAATAAGTAAAAAATTCCAATTCAACAATCAAGTAGGATAAACACAGTTATTGAAGTTTTTCATTAGCAATAGAAAATTTCTTAGGGATTAGGGATTAGGGATGGATTACATCATGTGTAGATCCTATCCTATCCTATTATCCTATTAAATATTATAAATTATACACACATGACCAGTCATTATAATATCTAGCAATGTACTCACTATGACTGGACAAATCGATACCTTGTACTAATTGTATTATTTATTTCGTAATCCATCCCTAATCCCTAAGAAATTTTCTATTGCTAATGAAAAACTTCAATAACTGTGGTTATCCTACTTGATTGTTGATTTGGAATTTTTTACTTATTCTCGATACTGCGGATAATGTAAGCGTGATTTAAGTACAATCAGCGCCATCTATCAGTGGTTTTTCAAAATCCCGCGGGAACCTTGGATTTTTCCGGAATAATTTGTAGCCTATATGTTTATCCAGGGTATAATCTATCTCCATTCCAAATTTCAGCCAAATCCATCCAGTAGTTTTTGCGTTAAAGAGGAACAAACATACATACAAACTTTCGCCTTTATAATATTAGTAGGAAGTAGGATACGCTCTAAATCGGGAGTCCCAGTAAAAGGTTTAGCACTTTTATCTTGAAGTTTTGATAAAGCATCTATTAATGTTGCTTGAAGTCGCGCTATGCTAGGGAGAAATTTTCGATAAAAATTAATCATATCTTCTAAATCCCTGTACTGTTTTAGGTAGAGGAAAATCCTGTAAACTCTTAATGCGGTCAGCAGGAGAGCCAATCCCGGGAGCGCTTATTTTGTATCCAAGGAAACGAACCTCTGGAACATTAAAATACCATTCTTCTCGTTATTAACTATACCGTATCCTTCAAAAACGTTTGAAAAGAATACGTAAATGTTTTGCATGCTGTTCGCTATCTTTTGAAGAAACTAAAATATCATCGACGTACGCGAACTAAAAATCTAAACCACGAACAACTTTGAACCCAGAGAAGCCTAAATATTGATTTTGAACGAAATCTGTCCAATAACAAAGAATTTCAATATGGCGGTCACTTTTTATAATTTTGCCAATCATTTCCTCTTATTTGACCCCAGGGAAGCCCAAATATCGATTTTGAACGAAATCGGTCCAATAACAAAGAATTTCAATATGGCGGTCACTTTTTAAAATTTTGGCATCTATTTCCTCTTTCTTGACCCAAGGGAAGCCTAAATATCGATTTTGAACGAAATCGGTCCAATAACAAAGAATTTCAATATGGCGGTCACTTTTTAAAATTTTGGCATCTATTTCCTCTTTCTTGACCCAAGGGAAGCCTAAATATCGATTTTGAACGAAATCGGTCCAATAACAAAGAATTTCAATATGGCGGTCACTTTTTAAAATTTTGGCATCTATTTCCTCTTTCTTGACCCAAGGGAAGCCTAAATATCGATTTTGAACGAAATCGGTCCAATAACAAAGAATTTCAATATGGCGGTCACTTTTTAAAATTTTGGCATCTATTTCCTCTTTCTTGACCCAAGGGAAGCCTAAATATCGATTTTGAACGAAATCGGTCCAATAACAAAGAATTTCAATATGGCGGCGACTTTTTATAATTTTGGCATCTATTTCCTCTTTCTTGACCCAAGGGAAGCCCAAATATCGATTTTGAACGAAATCGGTCCAATAACAAAGAATTTCAATATGGCGGTCACTTTTTAAAATTTTGGCATCTATTTCCTCTTTCTTGACCCAAGGGAAGCCTAAATATCGATTTTGAACGAAATCGGTCCAATAACAAAGAATTTCAATATGGCGGTCACTTTTTATAATTTTGCCAATCATTTCCTCTTATTTGACCCCAGGGAAGCCCAAATATCGATTTTGAACGAAATCGGTGCAATAACAAAGAATTTCAATATGGCGGTCACTTTTTATAATTTTGCCAATCATTTCCTCTTATTTGACCCCAGGGAAGCCCAAATATCGATTTTGAACGAAATCGGTCCAATAACAAAGAATTTCAATATGGCGGTCACTTTTTAAAATTTTGGCATCTATTTCCTCTTTCTTGACCCAAGGGAAGCCTAAATATCGATTTTGAACGAAATCGGTCCAATAACAAAGAATTTCAATATGGCGGCGACTTTTTATAATTTTGGCATCTATTTCCTCTTTCTTGACCCAAGGGAAGCCTAAATATCGATTTTGAACGAAATCGGTCCAATAACAAAGAATTTCAATATGGCGGTCACTTTTTAAAATTTTGGCATCTATTTCCTCTTTCTTGACCCAAGGGAAGCCTAAATATCGATTTTGAACGAAATCGGTCCAATAACAAAGAATTTCAATATGGCGGTCACTTTTTATAATTTTGCCAATCATTTCCTCTTATTTGACCCCAGGGAAGCCCAAATATCGATTTTGAACGAAATCGGTCCAATAACAAAGAATTTCAATATGGCGGTCACTTTTTAAAATTTTGGCATCTATTTCCTCTTTCTTGACCCAAGGGAAGCCTAAATATCGATTTTGAACGAAATCGGTCCAATAACAAAGAATTTCAATATGGCGGCGACTTTTTATAATTTTGCCAATCATTTTCTCTTATTTGACCCCAGGGAAGCCCAAATATCGATTTTGAACGAAATCGGTCCAATAAAAAAGAATTTCAATGTGGCGGTCACTTTTAATAATTTTGCCAATCATTCCCTCTTATTTGGCCCCAGGGAAGCCCAAATATCGATTTTGAACGAAATCGGTCCAATAACAAAGAATTTCAATATGGCGGTCACTTTTTAAAATTTTGGCATCTATTTCCTCTTTCTTGACCCAAGGGAAGCCTAAATATCGATTTTGAACGAAATCGGTCCAATAACAAAGAATTTCAATATGGCGGTCACTTTTTAAAATTTTGGCATCTATTTCCTCTTTCTTGACCCAAGGGAAGCCTAAATATCGATTTTGAACGAAATCGGTCCAATAACAAAGAATTTCAATATGGCGGTCACTTTTTAAAATTTTGGCATCTATTTCCTCTTTCTTGACCCAAGGGAAGCCTAAATATCGATTTTGAACGAAATCGGTCCAATAACAAAGAATTTCAATATGGCGGCGACTTTTTATAATTTTGGCATCTATTTCCTCTTTCTTGACCCAAGGGAAGCCCAAATATCGATTTTGAACGAAATCGGTCCAATAACAAAGAATTTCAATATGGCGGTCACTTTTTAAAATTTTGGCATCTATTTCCTCTTTCTTGACCCAAGGGAAGCCTAAATATCGATTTTGAACGAAATCAGTCCAATAACAAAGAATTTCAATATGGCGGTCACTTTTTAAAATTTTGGCATCTATTTCCTCTTTCTTGACCCAAGGGAAGCCTAAATATCGATTTTGAACGAAATCGGTCCAATAACAAAGAATTTCAATATGGCAGTCACTTTTTATAATTTTGCCAATCATTTCCTCTTATTTGACCCCAGGGAAGCCCAAATATCGATTTTGAACGAAATCGGTCCAATAACAAAGAATTTCAATATGGCGGTCACTTTTTAAAATTTTGGCATCTATTTCCTCTTTCTTGACCCAAGGAAAGCCTAAATATCGATTTTGAACGAAATCGGTCCAATAAAAAAGAATTTCAATGTGGCGGTCACTTTTAATAATTTTGCCAATCATTTCCTCTTATATGGCCCCAGGGAAGCCCAAATATCGATTTTGAACGAAATCGGTCCAATAACAAAGAATTTCAATATGGCGGTCACTTTTTAAAATTTTGGCATCTATTTCCTCTTTCTTGACCCAAGGGAAGCCTAAATATCGATTTTGAACGAAATCGGTCCAATAACAAAGAATTTCAATATGGCGGTCACTTTTTAAAATTTTGGCATCTATTTCCTCTTTCTTGACCCAAGGGAAGCCTAAATATCGATTTTGAACGAAATCGGTCCAATAACAAAGAATTTCAATATGGCGGTCACTTTTTAAAATTTTGGCATCTATTTCCTCTTTCTTGACCCAAGGGAAGCCTAAATATCGATTTTGAACGAAATCGGTCGAATAACAAAGAATTTCAATATGGCGGCCACTTTTTAAAATTTTGCCATCTATTTCCTTTTTCTTGACCCAAGGGAAGCCTAAATATCGATTTTGAACGAAATCGGTCCAATAACAAAGAATTTCAATATGGCGGCGACTTTTTATAATTTTGCCAATCATTTTCTCTTATTTGAGCCCAGGGAAGCCCAAATATCGATTTTGAACGAAATCGGTCCAATAACAAAGAATTTCAATATGGCGGTCACTTTTTATAATTTTGCCAATCACTTCCTCTTATTTGACCCCAGGGAAGCCCAAATATCGATTTTGAACGAAATCGGTCCAATAACAAATAATTTCAATATGGCGGTCACTTTTTAAAATTTTGGCATCTATTTCCTCTTTCTTGACCCAAGGGAAGCCTAAATATCGATTTTGAACGAAATCGGTCCAATAACAAAGAATTTCAATATGGCGGCGACTTTTTATAATTTTGCAAATCATTTCCTCTTATTTGAGCCCAGGGAAGCCCAAATATCGATTTTGAACGAAATCGGTCCAATAACAAAGAATTTCAACATGGCGGAAAAGTGGCACCTGTGTTTGCATACATACTTGAGATAAAAACTAATTCCATCGATATATCGATACTTTTTGGCACTTCATGCATTTCCCTAGTTGCCGATGACGCTTTCGCACGCGTAAGGATCCTTACGGATCCGTAAGGATCCTTTCGGATCCGTTCGCGTCCGTAAGGATCCGTTCGCATCCTTACGGATCCGTAAGGATGCGAAAGGATCCTTTCGCATGCGAAACGTGAGCTACACTTGTAAGGATTTTAGGCACTTTTAGGTACAAAAAATGCGAAAGCCGAATCGATGCGAAAAGCCGAATTGATCCGTTCACGTTTCTATGGAATTTGACAGTTTTGTATGGGCGAAATCCGAAACGATCCTCACAGGTGTGGTTCCACCCTTAGTTTACAAAATGGGAAAAACCAAATTAAATTTGAATTTCGCGGGCAGACCCGTATAATCCACTTTAAGGTTGGAGTCACATCTTGCGCATCGATTCGCATTTTGTCCATAAAAAGTGTCATTTTGTATGGAATCGTGTCAATCAATTCGCCTTTTCGCATCGACTCAGCTTTCTCATTTTTGTCCCTCAAATGCGTACACGTGTAACTCTCGATTCGCATGCGTACGGATTTGTTTGTTTGCTTGCTTGCTTGTTTGTTTGTATGCATTTGAGGTACAAAAGATGCGAAAGCTGAATCGACGCGAAAGCTTAATCGATGTGAAAGCTGAATCGATGCGAATAACCGAATTGATGCGTTAGGGGTGGTCGTTGCGCAACGCAAATAGCTATCAAAACGGCTTTCGGCACAGTAGCGGGTAGCGGGTTTTACTAGTACGGCACAACGTTCAATTCGGTTAACTGAATCACGTCCTGTAAACGCAACGCCCCGCGGCAGCGCGAACAACCTCAGCAAGGAGTCGACATTCGACCAGTTTTCGTTATTCATCGGCTAACGTTGCGACTCGTCACCATGGCCCAATCCGCGATTGAAAAAACTGTCTTGAGACGGAATATCAATCGTTTTGTCTCTTTCATAGACGCATAGAGGTACTAAGTTGCGTTTCACATGGTTTTAAAACAGATAGTTTTGAAAACCGCTATTGGCGTTCGATAGATAGTTGCGTTTCGCTACTCATGAAATCCGCTATTACCCACCGATATGGTGCGTACACGACTCCATACAAAATAGCACTTTATAAGCACAAAATGCGAATGGTTGCGCACAGCTGTGATTCGAGCCTTATTTAGTAGTATGTACATGGAGTTAGGAAGTACCATGGAACTAAGAGTTACGCATCTACCTTCATGGAGTTACGACTACGAAACTACGATGGGAAGCACCCACTGCACCTCTTTAGCAGCTGTCGCACTTAGCATTTGTTTCAACTTTCATTAAATTAGTAGACATACCCGTCATATGTCTGCGGTTCTTTGGAAAATATTGACAAGTTCCGAAAAAATATTTCGCGCTTCTTATTTCACAAGAGAACGCCTATAAACCTACTGTAAATTTTATAGATCGCCTCTTGAATTGAACTACGGATGGCTTTATTTATATTAATCGATTCATTTCCAAATATTTCGTTTAATTTAACACAGAGAGTTAATAATTTCCAAAACAAATCAATGTGTGTTGCCACTGTAGCCAGGAAAGAAAAAAAATTGTGAATACATCTGTGGTTCCGCTTCTAGATTTTGCCAACTTGCTACATTTTTTAGGTAGGTACATATTATATTTACCAATATTTACTACCACATAACACAGCTAATTTACTACCGTAGATAATACTTAATCAATGCCTAATCATCTAAATATATAAAATGCAAAGGTGACTGACCATGAAGGTAGCAAATGACTGACTGACTGACTGGTCTATCAACGCACAGCTCTAACCACTGGACGGATCGGTCTGCAATTTTGCACACAGATAGTTATTATGACGTAGACGTCCGCTAAGAAAGGATTTTTGAAAATTCCAACCCCAAGAGGGTTAAATGGGGGTTGAAAGTTTGTATAAAAGTCCGTCATTTATCAAATTATTTTTCATGTAATATCCACGAAACTTTAATTTTTGGGCTTTCAATAAAAAAATAAGAAATACATGTTTCGCAAATTTTGAAAATTCACCCCCAAAGACTTCAAATAGGGGATGAAAATTGCCTTTCAGTTGAAAATAAAGAAGTACGCGTTTGACAGTTTTTAAATGTTCAACTCCCAATGGAGTTAAATAGAGGTTGAATGATTGTTATTAAGTCTGTCGTTTTTCAACTTAGGTATAACCATGAAACTTGGTATGTTGGCTTTTTACGGGGATATGAATCGCGTTAAGTTGGATTTTAATTACCAATAAAAATCTAACTTAACGTGAGCTAATCAACCGCTAAGAAACCATTTTTGAAAATTCAACCTCTAAGGGGGTAAAATAGGGGTTTGAAAATCGAACTTAACGTGAGCGAAGCCGCGGGCAAAAGCTAGTCATTAATAATTATCTTATTTCGCCATTAATTATTATATTTATGCACGAAGCGTTTAAATGACCGAGACCGAACTTTTTTATGATCAAACGAACTTGTACCTGTAAGTGAAGTTCGATCCTAATTATGTGAGCAAGCTTCATTCGACGCGATTTGGGGTTTTACATATTGTAGCAACATGTTCTAGCTACCGGCCTTCACGTTATTTGTAGTAGGGAAAAAAGAATTTACGTATGGTATCACCATTCGGTAGACATCCCTATTCCCTACCATTACTCATTAGTTTAAAGCAAAATAGGTACCTGAAATAATAAAATGTTAGCTTGTGGATTACCACAGGATAGGTATTCTTCTTCGACTAAGCGTTATCCCACTAGGTGGGGTCCGCTTTCCGGCATGCTCTAGCCCACTTTGCCCGGTCTTCTGCATCCGATTTGCGTAATTTATTGACTCTCAGATCGGCACTCACAATATCTAGCCAGCGCTTTTTTGGACGGCCGCGAGGTTTAGCTCCAGGTACGGCGATGTTGAGACATCTATTACCGACGTAGCTTTGTGGTTTCCGTGCCACATGACCGTACCATCTTAGACGGGCTTCTTGCAACTTGTCTCCGATGTCACGGACACTGCTGCGGATGTGATCGTTGCGTTGTCGATCGCAGCGTGTGACATTGCACATCCACCGCAGCATTTTCATCTCCGTGACTCGAAGTTCTTGCACGTGCCTCGTTAAGGCTGGCCATGTTTCACTACCGTACAGGACCACAGGATAGGTATTAACCTATGCTAATACCTACCTATTTATGAATGTGATTATTTTTACATGTTTATTTATACTTAAAGTATACGGTACATTGGGAGGGTTAACTTTAAATACGAACACTTATTAACACATAAAATAGATACTAGATTAGGGTGGGTTCTCCCAAATCGCGTCGAATGAAGCTTGCTCACATAATTAGGATCGAACTTCACTTACAGGTAAGTTCGTTTGATCATAAATTATGCTTCGCAAGCTTCATTCTAGCGATTTGGGGTTTTACATATTGTAGATGTTTATAGCTGTATATAGTAAAAATAATACAGACTAGAATAGGTAGGATAGGTATTTTTATTAATTTCTTTTATAGAAAAATAATTAACCTACCATAATTTAATTACTTAATTACATTAATCATAAATCATTGATCAATTATTATTATAATCATATGTATTAATTGTTATACTATTCTAAGTATTACATGACAACATTACTGATTTTTGATATGGGTGATGGTCTGGACATTATAAGCTATTACTAAAGCATTAAGTGTGACGGTTTTCTTTGATAAGTCTTGTAGACTTAACGCATGGTTGGGCCAGAACTGGCTCAAATAATTTAAAACGATATTAGCTTCCCAAACTATATCATATTTAGGCGTATGAGGTCGTAACCTATATACCTACTCCCTTCATGAATCTCTTTATCCTATTATTATCTATGGGATTTCCCATTAACAAACTTATTGCTGCTTATGAGAGTTAATGGTGCCATACCGTACTCCCTGATCAAAAAATCGGCTAAGGTAATATATTATTTCTAGAATAGGCATAGAATCATAGCATAATATGACGTTATTTATCTCAAAGTACTTAATGCATAATCTAATACAGCCAACATATTGCTTATAATATGTATTTTCAGTCAAAGAGAATAATATGATATCCACAGATTTTGAGGAAAGTTGTCTGTCTTAATATTGTTTTCCTGACAATCTTACGGCAATCAGTTCTAGCGAACTGTGTAGATTGTGATGAATTCTGAAAGGAGATACAAGCAATTCTTTACTTGGTCGAAAATATATTTCTCTAGAAATTTTAATTTTTTGATACAATGGATACCAAGGTTGTGTTTTCCAATTCGGTATTACAACAATACCTTCAGCTTTATCATCTATAATTTTTCGTATCACTTTTAATACCATGGAGAAAGGAGGAAAAGCATAAAAATTAAGATGAGTCCATGACAATGTGAACGCGTCAATTGCCCAAGCTTCAGGATCTGGCTTCCAAGATACGTAAGTGGGACATTTCTTATTATTTCTAGATGCAAACAAATCAATAGTAGGTTGTTTAAATGACAGAATAATTTCTTGAAACGCATAATCTGCAAGTTCCCATTCTGTCTCTTGGAATTTCATTCTAGACATTGCATCCGCTTCCACATTGTCTTTGGAATTGATATATGATGCGAATAAGAAAATTTTTCTTTGTTCACACCACTGCCAAATTTGACGAGTGATTTTTTCCAGATGTGCATACTGTACGCTACCCATTTTATTAATACATGCTATAGCTGTAGTATTATCAATTCGTAAAAGAATCTCCGTATTAGTAAGATGTTTAGCATAAACTTTTAAAGCAAAGAAAGCTGCTTTAAGTTCTAATAACTTTATATGTTGCAATCTTTCCTCTTCGGTCCAAAAACCATAGACTTTATTCTTATTACAGTACGCTCCCCATCCCGTAAGAGAAGCGTCTGAAAATATTTCACACTCATAGTTATGGGTTCGTACTTTAGCATAATCGTTCATAATATGCCTTAACCACCATAACATATCCTCATGTAACGTAGCTGGGATCTTTACGATCTGATCGTATGAAGAATTTTCCTTTAAACACAAAAATTTAAATCTTTCGAAAATCTTGGTATATAACCAAGAGTAATCAATAGCAGGGCAGGCTGATATCAAAATACCAACAAATCTAGCATAATTACGTAAACTACATTTTTCTGTATTTATGAATTTCAAAATTAATTTTTGAATCTTAGCCTTCTTTTCCTCAGGTAATTTTAGTATCATTTTTTGAGAGTTAAATATGAAACCTAAATATTTACACTCTCTTGAAGGTATTAAGCAACTCTTTTCATAATTTATTATAAATCCCAGATTTTCGAGAGCGTTTTTAATGAATGAAATATTTCTATTGCACTCCAAATATGACCTACCAAAAATCATTATGTCATCTAGATAAATAACTGTTAATATATTGTTTGACCTAAAGTATTCCATTACTGGTTTTAATAATTTTGTAAAAACATAAGGTGCTGTCGCCAGCCCGAACGGTAAGCAATTATATGCATAAAGAGTATCATTAAATTTGAACTTCAAATATTTCCTATGAAACTCATAGATCGGCAATAAGTAATAAGCATCCTTTAGATCAATGGAAGCCATAAAACAATCTGGGAACATCATCTTGGTTGCAGTACGATAATCTTCTAATTTAAATTGTTCTGTTTTGACAAACTTATTTAAACATTTTAAATTCAAAATAAACCGATTCTCTCCACTAGGTTTAGGCACTAAAAAAACACTAGAGACAAATTCCTCTTCCTCATGATTACATTCTGAAATGGCGTTTATAATTATATAATAATTTTTGTATACATTTATTAAATTCAAGTAATTCCTGGTCTGAATGTGAAATTGTATAAGGCCTATCGCTGCGACTAGGTGTAGAAATAAATGGAATTTCATAACCGTCTAGCCAGCCTAATATAAGCGGGTCGCTAGTTATATTTTCCCATTGTTGAGAGAAGCAAGACAATCGCCCTGCATATCGTTCCTCGTTATTACTGTTCAGTAGCGCTGCTGTCTCTGACGTCGAGGGGCCGCGGCCGGCGGGGGGCTGCGGCGGTAGTGTCGCTGGCGGCTGCTTGCTGGTGCCGGTGCTGGTGCTGCATGATCCTGCACTCGTTGCTTCCCCATATAAGAACGCGCAGCTGTTTTCCGATATGGGGTCTTTTGGTTTAAAGACTTAACATTGCTAGGTGCAGCTGTCATAGTATTCTTATTAGAATTATTAGAGAATGGTATGACTTTTAAAATTTGTCCCGCTGTTTTTGTCTATGAAAAATAGCGAAATCCCGCTTTACTAAGGACTCTGTTAATGCCGCTTTAACTTCGGGATTTAGGATTGGCGGTACAAGAATTTCCAAATTACTAGGTATAGGATACAATTTTATTAAGTCTTTTTTAATATCATCTTTAAGACCTTTCTGTAAAATGTCCTGCCATCTAGTGGCAATATCCCTATGGATAGGGGGACCTGATTCAATATTATTTTCAGGAGCGTCACCTAGTAATGAAAGTATTGATCCATCCAGCACAAGCTCAGTATTTTCCTCAATTCCGGCGACTGCAGAATCGGCACCACCGTTCTGCGAAACTGGTAGCGTCTCGATAGCTGTCCCAGGTGATGGCGAGGCGTCCTTCAACGATAACGCGATGTCTGGACGTTGTTCATCATCGTGTATGGTAGTGGAATCGAAAAACACCGGTACAGGGTCACATAATGCACCATTTACCACCTGATTGACATCTGTAAACGTACGAAACGTCTTACTATTCCTCCTTTGTTACAACGAAAAAAGGAAGGTACCCACATCAAAGGAAAAATATCTTTGAATCATGCGCCTGTATTAATATTAAATTCTCGTATTAACACTTACCCTCGTTTTCGTCACTTGAACTGGAAGGTAGACGCATTATACGTTTCCGTGCCAATTTCTCCTCAAACTTCCTTATTTTTCTTCTAATCTTCGCCACCTTTTCCTCTGCTTTCCGTTTTCCCATGATTTTCACTACCTAACTCCTTTACTTAAAATAAAATATTCGAAACTAATTATAATATTGTGCGTCCGAAGGCCTCGAGCACGAAAATGTTAATGAGTAATGGTAGGGATGTCTACCGAATGGTGATACCATACGTAAATTCTTTTTTCCCTACTACAAATAACGTGAAGGCCGGTAGCTAGAACATGTTGCTACAATATGTAAAACCCCAAATCGCGTCGAATGAAGCTTGCGAAGCATAATTTAAATCTTTACCGAAATTCTTCAGTAACGATTAGCGACTCCGAGTGCGGCAGCTAAGTAAGTTGCAGGCCGTTTTGGTGGTGTTTAAAAGACAAGCATATTCCAGCATATTTTTATTAATATTGAGCATCACAGCCCGTGATTCACGGGATATTTTTGTAAGAAAATTTTCAAGCCTTTGATTTACGCGAACATCACGAGGGAGTTTTCGGGCAGTTCATCCTTCTTCACGTGGCCGTAGATGCCGCTGCGCATGTGGCTGAGGAAGAACCGCTGGCGGCTGTCGGGCGCGTAGCCCAGCCCGGTGCACTCGTGGAAGGTGCTGTCGCAATACAATCCATGGGCGCACTTTTGTCCGTAGTAATCGTAGTCCATTTTCTCGGTGCATTGTTCTTTTGGTCCCTGTAGAAAAAATTATTCTTTTTAATACGTACAAGGCACATCACATCAGGGAATCATTTATTCATTTTGTTAAATCTAAGTAGGTTGGTAGGAAGCCGATTAAAGAGGTCAGGGACTTAAATAAAAAGTTTCATATCCCTGCAGATTACCATTTGCCACGGTCACTTTGCCACTAATTGCGATGCGGCATTCTAGGGCTAACTTAGATTAGGTTTGAATAAATACACAAAATTTCGTATCCCAGTGGTACCTCTAGTAGTGTGTCCCCCTCTCTCTGGGGGAAGGCTTGCAGATGGGACATTCCACCAATTTTGGGCTGATGAGTAGTTTAACTAATACCGTACTTGGCGTATGGACAAGTCACGTATCCATAGCGGTAGTAGAGAGTAGTCCTAGCGAATGCTACTTGTCTCGATGACGCTACGTCCGGTATAGATAGCGCTGTATGTCGTTTAGAGATGTTACACACTTCGCGATTGAGCACTGTGATGGGATGGGACGCAGACGGGGCATTGAGCTTTCACCAACATGCTATTGACTGATGAGTTGTGCCGCTCGTCTTGTTGTTACTTAACTCTATACTAGTTATACCTACTATATGGAAGAGAAATGAGTGGATACCCGGTAGCAGTCCATGCGATTGCCGCACACCTCGTTGACGTAGCTGCCCCGCGGACAGCGCTTGTACATCTTGGTGCCTTTTGAGACGTCGCACACTTCGCGAGTGGGGATACCGCTGGGGGACGGCTCACAGACGGGGCATTCCACCAACACACTATAAAGATAATGTTACAATAAATCTTACAACTCAACTAATCTAATTACTACCTAGGTACATTTATATCATGTACTAGCTGATGCCCGCGACTTCGTCCGCATGGATTTAGTTTTTAAAAATCCCGCGGGAACTCTTTCATTATCCGAGATAAAAAGTAGCTCTCCCGGTCTGAGGAACCACTACTACATCCATTACTATATCCATGCAAAAAATCGCATCAATCCGATGTTCTGTTGCGACGTGATTGAAGGACAAACCAACAAACAAACACACTTTCGCATTTATAATATCAGTAATGCTTTATTATAACACTTTTTATAATTGTCAAATTTTTTACCATACTTAACCAAAGACAAAATTACGTTTAGCTGCCATTTACGTTTTGTTATTCCACTGTCATTTTGCGTTTTGTTATTCCATGTCAGATGCGTTTTTGTTATACCACGTTTTATAGTGACTTGACGGAAACGCGGTCGAACGGGATAAAAAGTATCCTATGTCCGTCTCCTGGTTCTAAGCTACCTCTCCACCAATTTTCAGCCAAATCGGTTCATCCGTTCTTGAGTTATAAATAGTGTAACTAACACCACTTTCTTTTATATATATAGATATCGGTGTTACTATATCTATCAAAATCATGCCCGCGTGGGATGGTGCTAAGAATACTGGCTGCATTTCCATGTACATTTTTTTGTGACAAATAAATCATATTATTATTATTATTTCCGCGTTGGACTGCCAGGCTGATCCTTTGCGAAAAAATGAGCCAGCACTCCTATCACCAGATGAGACAATTAACCGCGGTAAAATGTCTCGTAAAATTTTTTGCACTGAGTCTGCACAGCAAACGGAACAAATATTTTCTTTCGATCAGAGAGGCATACCTACTTGCGCTTCAAGGATTCAATGTCAGGATAATTAAGTTGAAATCAGAGCTATGTTGGTTTAAAACTCATTTTGGTTTAGGTCTGCGATTTTGGCTAGATTATAATATACATCTATAGATGTATATTATAATCTAGCCAAAATCGCAGCGGTCTACAATCTAAATTCAGCGTCAAAAAAAGCGTTTTTATGTAGGTCTATTACCTTTCTATCAATGTAAAGTAATGGCATTAAAACACAGTCAATTTTCTGCAGCCTGCTGATGTAGACAACTTCTGTAAATGTAACTTTAACAAATTCTGAGAGAAATACTTAACAATGACAAAATACGAAATTGCATATTATGGACTCTTAAAACCAAGTATTTTTGATGGCAAAGACAGAATTTATGTTGGGATAGAATAGATACTTTACCACTGGATCAGAAAGCTGGTAAGTAGTTACTTAAGTTATATTTGGGGAAATTATACTTCAAACTTTTATCTTGGGTTAAGTGTTTTAAAAACACGATAAATTTTCTTTTTATAATTGAATAAATAATTAAGTAATAAATAGTTATTAAAATTTTTCTCGATATTATATATTTTTTGAAAAATACATGTTTTGCACATATTTTGCTATAATTTTCTCAGGAGGAGCAAACTATTTTGTTGTTTTTGTTTTGTCAAGAAACCTAGAAGTATTTTTCAATTACATGTTTTAATTTTTCGATTGGTTGTTTAATTAATTTGTAATTAGGTAATAAGCAGTTTTGGCGCTTTGGTCGTCAAAAATACGTTGCTCGTCTATCGCTCTGTATTTCTCACTCACGAGAAAACATTAATTAACCATCCCGCTCGAAGAGGGGCACGATATCCATGAGGTAAAGAACTCGTAATTAAACTATTTCAGATTTCGGTAGTCATTCCTTAACGATTTTATGTTAATATTCCTATGACGATTTCTTATCAATACGTTTATAAATTAACATTTACTAAACTAACATTAAACAAAAGGTAAAAGTTTAAAAACTTTAACCCTACTACGGAAAATTCGATGTAACATCCGTCATAATATTGATTTTGTTCGTATAACCTATACCACCCGGGCCATCATAACGATCCTTTGACACCTCATTTATCAAAATCGGCTCAGTAGTTTATTCGCTACGGTGGAACATTCGTAAATAGTCACATACATACATATACATAGACTGCTAAAACCATAAACCTTTCTTTTGGCTTTGCCGTAGTAGGGTAAAAATAAAATGCAAAGAAAAACATCGTACCAATCGTACAAGCGAGTTCACAACACCGATGACACCGAATTACCCTTCCGCTTCGTGAGGCGCGTCCCGCTCGAGGAGGTTGCGGGACTCGTAGCCTCTGTAGTGAGCCAGGCAGGGGGCGCTCACTAGCAGCATGATTGAAAGTACTGGATGCATGATCGGAGTTCTAAAATACATATTAAATTTTTGCAGTTCTTTTTGGAACAAAGTTTCTTTTCGAACGGTTTGGCGAATGGAGGCTAGGCTAGATGTATGGTTTTTAAAAATAAAATAATATTGTAAAGTTGGATTTTCCTTCGATTACGCAGCAACAATTTAAATCGAATAGATTTTTTTGCATGGTTATATTATATTTAAAAACCTAGGAAGTTATATAGGATTATCCTTGTCTCGGGATAGCAAAGGGTTTACGTACAATTAAAAAAAAAAACACTCCACGACGAAGAAGTGGCGGTCAAAAGCAACTATTTTCCTGATCTAAAAGACGAAATCATTCATTAATGTAAGTAGATATTTATGAATGAAATAGGCGAAAGGCACGCGGCTGTGGGCGCTAATATACGCTGTAGACAAAATACATTAGAAGTCGTAGTATTTATAAATCTTTGACACATTCAATACTAACACCACGCTGACTCAAAACAAAATATATTTCTACTATTGCGTATAGATCGCGTGGATTTAGTTTTTAAAGTTCCTCGGGAAATCTTTGATTTTCCGGAAGAAAAAGTAGCCTATGTCACTCTCCAGGTCCTCAACTATACCCATGCAAAAACTCACGTCGATCCGTAGCATTTTTGTGGCGTGATTGAGGGACAAACCAACAAACCAACAAACACACTTTCGCATTTTAGGGTTCCATACCAAAATGGTAAAAATGGAACCCTTATGGTGAGACTTTCTCCGTCCGTCTGTCCGTCCGTCTGTCACAGTCGATTATTTCAGTAACTATTAAAGCTATCGACATGAAATTTTGCATAGTTGTGTATAATAGTGGCCCAAAATCATTGGAATAAAGAAAAATCGAAAATTATTTTTAGTTTTAATAAAAAAAGGGGGAAAATCGGGGGGTTGAAATTTCAAAGTAAAATAACTATATCGAGTGGGGTATCATATGAAAGGCCTTTACTTGTGCATTCTAAAACAGTTTTTTATTTATTTCTTTATATAATAGTTTTTGATTAATCGGCCAAAATGTCGAAAAAAATACCGTTCCCCCCCCCTTATCTCCGAAGTTTACCAATCGAAAAATCTGAAATAATTATGGTCAATAGAGGTTTATGTATATTTTACAGGAAAAATAAAAGCAACGCGAAAATTATTTTAGTTTGATTAAAAAAGGGGGAAAATCGGGGGTTTGAAATTTCAAAGTAAGATAACTATACCGAGTGGGGTATCATATGAAAGGCCTTTACTTGTGCATTCTAAAACAGTTTTTTATTTATTTCTTTATATAATAGTTTTTGATTAATCGGCCAAAATGTCGAAAAAAATACCGTTCCCCCCCCCTTATCTCCGAAGTTTACCAATCGAAAAATCTGAAATAATTATGGTCAATAGAGGTTTATGTATATTTTACAGGAAAAATAAAAGCAACGCGAAAATTATTTTAGTTTGATTAAAAAAGGGGGAAAATCGGGGGTTTGAAATTTCAAAGTAAGATAACTATACCGAGTGGGGTATCATATGAAAGGCCTTAACTTGTGCATTCTAAAACAGTTTTTTATTTATTTCTATATATAATAGCTTTTGAGTAATCGGCCAAAATGTCGAAAAAAATACCGTTCCCCCCCCCCTTATCTCCGAAGTTTACCAATCGAAAAATCTGAAATAATTATTGTCAATAGTGGTTTATGTATATTTTACAGGAAAAATAAAATGAACGCGAAAATTATTTTAGTTTAATTAAAAAAGGGGGAAAATCAGGGGTTTGAAATTTCAAAGTAAGATAATTATACCGAGTGGGGTACCAATCGAAAAATCTGAAATAATTATGGTCAATAGAGGTTTATGTATATTTTACAGGAAAAATAAAACCAACGCTCTAACTAGCATAGTTTTTTTTATATTAACAATAAACCTCTACAAACAAAGTTAACGATAAATAAGCAAATTAATATAATATTATCGTTTTACTTTTACTTTTGGAGTATGGAACCCTCGGTGCGCGAGTCTGACTCGCACTTGGCCGGCTTTTTTAATATTAGTATGATGACGTATGTATGCGCGTCCAGTGTACTGACTATAATTTATTGTGGTTGGTAGGTATATGTATGGTAAGTAGAACCTTCATGTTTTGAGTTCATAAGTAGAACACCGAACTCTTGTAGTTTCGATCAGTCCATAGGTATGATGTCTGTTCGTCTGGCCGTTTATGCAGTCATTTTTATCTGAAATTATTATGGCTAGAATTGCACGGCTATAGAAACTTGTTACCGCGATCATCCTTTATACCTAATGGTTTTGTTCTTATAAAATGTAGCCTATAGCACCTGAACAATCATTCTTTCAATTAATTGTCATTTAACGATTACTTATACTGGCACGCGTGAAGCACTTAATCGAGTAATCATACGCCAAAAATGCCTTACATCATTTTGGAAAAGAGCTGAAACTCTTACACTGCTGAACCGATATTAACCAAACATAGCTAAGAACCACCGCAAGAAAACTGGTTTTCAAATGAATAAAACCGCATCGAAATCGGTCCATCCGTTTGAGATCTACGATGCCACAGTCAGATACACACACAGACAGACAGATCTCGACGTCAAACATATAAACTTTTTGCGTCGGGGGTTAAAAAAAAGCTACTCTTGAAATAATGATTGCAAAAGGGCCAGTTTACAATGCAATGCATCTCCACAAAGAATTTTTATTAGGCTGACTACGGAACCTTACCTTTTAAGTACGTGTTCGGTCACGCACTTGACCAGTTAAAGCTTTGTAGCCAACGTAAGTAGATTTTATAGATTAGGCCAAGAACAGAACTACTATACGTACATATTGGATTCAAAAGTAAGTAATTGATTGGCTTCTTGTAGTAAGTCTATGATGACTTGATGAGTGATGACGCAAATTTGTTTTGTAACAAATTGTTTTTGAGAGCGCGTCGTGGCGGTTTACAGATGCGCGTGACAAATCTTAGGGCGGAACAAAAACGGAAATTGTTTATATTCTTGGCCTACTATGCAATATGCATGTTACTTATGTGAAGTTATAGAAGATAGTGCAGAGATTTATATTAAACTGAGCCATTCCATTCCAAAAATAATTAAAATACAATGAATAAACAAATCGCTGAATCTTGCTTTTCGGTTGAAAGGAAATTCTAAACCAATTGTAATCAGAATCATTTATTCAAAAACTCTAAGCTAAGATATACGTAGGATTTACTACGTAGCGGCTTGCGTAGGCCATTGAAAACTTGTTACGATGATTTTCCGAGAATTGCTTTAGTCCGTAAGAAATTCTAAACCAAATGTACCAAATCAGAATCATTTATTCAAAAACTCTAAGCTAAGATATACGTAGGATTTACTACGTAGCGGCTTGCGTAGGCCATTGAAAACTCGTTACGATGATTTTCCGAGAGTTGCTTTAGTCCGTAAGAAATTCTAAACCAAATGTACCAAATCAGAATCATTTATTCAAAAACTCTAAGACAAGATATACGTAGGATTTACTACTTAGCGGATTGCGTAGGCCATTGTAAATTTGTAAACTGGTTACGATGATTTTCCGAGAATTGCTGTAGTCCGTAAGAACTTTAAATATGAGTATCTAATCTACTGAAAAGCTGGTTTTAAATGTCAGTTTTTTCACATTTATTTTTAGAGGCAGATACTTATTCAGCTTGCAAAAAGATTATTACAACGTTCCTCAACGGCCGTTATAAAAATGGAAGATTCAAATATAGAATTAAAATAAAACGATTCAATTTCACGAGTCTCTGACACCATATTCATTTTAATGTGAAACATCGCTCCGGTATTTTAGCCTGAGTCGATGACGACATATTTTGAGGTAGCGAGACTTGCTGCAAACGTTCTGCTATATTCTGTTTACGTTTATATGAGGAGAGCTTTGGACTTGAAAACAATTTGAACACATTGGCACGACGACGCGATGTACCGAGCGTGTGCGCACACGCGCCCGCCCTAGCCCCCCGCCCGCCCTCGATATGCGCGCCCGCATTCACATCACAAAGTTCGTGAGCTACGGTTGTTTTTATATTTTTAATAAACATCCATTTCACAATATTTGATAAAATTAATAATACAATACTCATTGTTTTACGTATTTGATTTAAAAGTTTAAATAAGTGTTAAAGTCTTTATTTTGTAAATTATAATTATGGGTATGATTTCCCGAGTGCGTGGTAGAATTAGGAGTGATTCGTTCTCGAAGATTCAACTCAAATCAGAGGACAAAATTGCAAACATTGGTATGTGAAAATGTGACCTACCACCTACATACACAGAAACCAGTTTTCTCGCACGTATACTCGTAGGTCGTAGGTACGTTCCCCGAATTCGCTATGATCCAGAATGCCGAACACATTATAGTGTGTTTGTTGCTTTCCACGAAAATACATTGACTCAGCTGATTTTCCACGTTATTACATTATATTTTTGATTTTCTCAATGAAATGAAATGAATTCAGAAAGTCGGGTTTCTTTTACCAAATGAGAGTGAAAGTGATCGTGTATAAGATGTTATAATATTATGTACCTATATGTAGATTTGAACACGCAATTCGTTATTTTTGCTTTAGTCCGTTCGTTTAGTTTGAATGCTTTGTTGTTCTCATAGATAAAATGTTTCAATATTTTTTTTACAATATAATTTTTTTTTAACATTATAATTTTGTTTTTATTACAATATGTATAAACAATCGTGAGAAGGTATTACCTGTTTGAACTATATAACTTATTAGAGCGATTTTTTTAAAAGATTTGATAAATTAGCACAATTTTAGCAAAAAATAAAAATGCCATCAAATCCTTGGATACTTTTGTTCTTAGATACATGTTTCATATTATAATATTTACGATCGCATAAGTTCTTACATGTTTCATTTAATATTTACGATCGCCTAATAAAAGTATCGTTTTAGTTGCTCTCATTCTTGGAATTTTTAATGAGATGGTTTAATAGATACGCTGAAGGGACAGTCATTGCAATATTTCTCTCAGATATTTACGACAAGCTGATGTCCGAGTTCGCGTGAATTTAGAATTTTACAAATCTGGTGGGAACTCTTTAATTTCACAGACTTAAAATCGTCGGCTTACCGCAAGAACTCATACACCCGAGTACATGAAAATTTTGATTTAGTAAACAACGATTACAGTTAAAGTTGTATTCAGTGCCTTATACGGACTCTCCTGTTCGAAGAGCGCTGGTCGTTTCTCCCGCCACAATGCCCTCAACGACATCATCCGCAGGTCTCTTGCTACTGCTCACGTGCCAGCTGTATTAGAACCTATTGGTTTGGCACGTAGTGATGGCAGGAGACCTGATGGTATGACGCTTGTTCCTTGGAGGACAGGGAGGTCGCTTGTGTGGGATGCCACCTGTGTAGATACTCTAGCTGCATCCCACATCCATGCGACCTCCTCTGTGGCGGGTGCAGCGGCTACTAGCGCCGAACAGGCTAAGAGGCGCAAATATGAAAAACTTGACAGTGGTTTCATATTTGTGCCTTTTGGTGTAGAGACCCTGGGGCCGTGGGGCCCGGAGGCTCGAGCGCTTTTTGTAGAGCTAACTAAAAAGGTGATCGAGTCTACCGGGGATCCAAGAGCTGGCAGCTACCTTGCCCAAAGGATTAGCTTGGCCATCCAAAGGGGTAATGCTGCCAGCATCTTGGGTACCATGCCACACTGCAGTGGCTTCGATGGGGTTTTAGATTTTATTTAATTTTTATTTTAGTTTTAATTTTAGAATAAATTTAATTTTAATGTAGTAGGTAGTTTTAATTTTAGAGTAAATTTAGGTTTAATGTAGTATACTGTATAAAGTCAAATTGTCATAATAAACTAAAATAAAAGGAATTAAACTAGTGCCTTATATCATCTATTATTATAATTTTAGATGATATAAGGATCAATACAACTAAGGCTGATTCGTAGCCTTTTTCGTGACAATCGCAATCACCTCTGATTGCGATCGTGACTGAATATATGACGTTCTTGCTGCATCTATACAATTTAACCAACAGCTAGAAAGTACTAGCCAGTCGGTATATACTCGTAGATGATTGCGATCGTTATACATATACTGTAGCAATTCTTCTTTCTTCTTTCATCAACCGATAGACGTCCACAGCTGGACAAAGGCCTGGATCCAGCGGCTCAATGCGACTCGTTTGATGTCGTCGGTCCACCTGGTGGGGGGTCTGCCAACACTGCGCTTCCCTCCTTTCACTGTAGCAATTATTTTTAGACAATCCCACAGTTGGGCGCAGAGTCCCACAGCTGCGCCGTCTTCACTCTGGCCAGGGCTCACAATGATATCTGTTTGCAGTATGGCTGATCTCAATAGTATTCCTGCTGCCGTACTGGGCGCCCCGAGGCTTGCTGGTGGCGTTGGGAGGCGCGTGGCTTATGGCCGCCTACACGTGCCTGGTGGTGCCACTACTGATCTCTGCCAACTACCGCTACCCGGCGAGGTGGTACCCCGCCGTTGCCGAAGCTGCGCGGAGTGAGTAACAAGCGATGTATACCTACGGACTACCTACTCCTTTTTAATTTTTGCTGGAACGCGCTGGTCGTTATAAAGCATACCTATAAGTAAACAACGACATCCAAGGTTTAAGACGAAGGTCTTCACTAACTTCTTCGCATGGCGTGTTTCCTGGATCATGATATGACGACAGTCTTAATTTTTTACCTACTGTGAGGTCAAAATGAATTTTTCAATCTGTTTCTGAAGACTTCTTTCCATTTATGTAAAGTTTAGGCTTTCCGATATCGGAGTATCGGAACGTAGCGTCGAGTGTGTAAAAAGATTTTTCTGGTTTGGTAAATTATATTTGGCAAATGTAACTTTTTCTTTGAATACCATGGAATTCTGCAAAGTACCTACCGTCTACTTCTATCCAATACAATCAGAAAGTGTTGAGTATATCAGTAAGATGCATTTCGAATTCTGTATAAATGAGAATAGAATTAAGTACTCATTGATAAGATAAAAGCCTAAAAAGCAGTGATAGCCTAGTGGCTAGGACTGCGGTCTCCTATTATACACGTTAATTGGTTGCTCATGATGATGATGAGGAAGAAGTTAAAATTCACTCTGTCACAAATAAATTTGTATTGTAACAATCTTATCAACACAATATAATCAGCTATTAGACTTTGATTTGATGTGCACTTCAAATCCATTGCTGTGATATACCTAGATACCTATTCGATTTGGCAATAAACCGGGATAGCTGTATAATATCATTCAGAGCTTGAATAAAACGTAGGTATCTTTTACATTAGATTATATTTATTTATCACATGGCTCTTGAAAACATGGAAGTAGGTACAATGTTTTTTTCAAGCATACTAATAATATAAAATGACGTCAATTTTTTTCAGGACCGAGTTATTGACAAACAAAATTAAAATCATGATCATGCCACATTAAAGACGCGATAAATATGAAAATTTATCGTAGGTAGATCGTACTTCGTACGCCGCGGACAACGGCGGCGTAAACATAAACAAACAAACAGTGGGGTGTGCCAACCTGACCTATAACTACGGTTCCACCCCCGCTTTTTTCTCGACTACGTCAAAGTAAGATTATAGGAAGATTTGTTTCAACCGCGTGGAGTTGTTTTTAAAAAATCCCGCGGTGCTCCCTTATTTTTCTGTTTCTAACCGACTTAACAAAAAAACTAAAAATAATTTTCAATTTTTTTTTATTCCAATGATGTTGGGCCACTATTATACACAACTATTCCAAACATGTCGATAGCTTTAATAGTTACTAAAATAATCGACTGTGACAGACGGACGGACGGACGTCTTACCATTTTGGTTCGGACCCTTAAAATGGAAGAGGTTCTTAATGCTACGCGTATTTTTTTTTGCGATGTTACCCCATAACTCCGTGAAATCTGAACCGATTTCAATATTATTTTTTTTATTTAAAAGTGCATACCGTCAAGCTGGTCCCATTTAAATTTGATTAAGATCTGATGAATATATTCGGTGATGGGGGACGGAACTTCTCATAAAAGAATGAGAGCAAATTGCTCGCGATCAGAGAAAGGGTAGATTGATTCTATGAAGCTGCACTAAATAGCTTAAACTAATAATACTATACAAAAATTCTTTTTAAAAAACCGACTTCAAATGCCAATAACAAAGTACTTATAAAATAATTTTAGTTTGCACACGTATGTTCATGAAAGGTATCAAGTCCTCCACATGAAAAATCAATAATAATAATTGATTTAATCATTGAATAATGGCGGCGGCGCTCCGTAGCTGCGTGCTTGAATGACAAACAAACACACCAACAAGCAAACGCAATATCGTATTCATTGTACCTATTAGTAAGATAAGTGTAGGTGCATACCTACATTCATCAGTTTTAAATTCTTTTTCAAAAAATTTAAAAGCTCAATTTTAAGAGCAAGGCACAATTTTTAAAAGTTTGCAAAACAAATCCAAGGTCGCTATCATCTGGATAAATATTATTGTGCAAAGTGATTCGTTAAAAGATTTCATGCGAACTCTTTATTTATGGACTATGGAATTAATAATGAAAATAGGTATGCATGGAATTTATCCACGAGCAGCATTCTAATTGATCTGGAAAAGTTTATTGACGAAGCAAGCTGTATTAAAAATATTTGCGTAAAATTACCTATTTTTTTCATTCGCTTATTTTTCCGATTCAATGAGTGTACGGTCTATTTGTTTGTGTCGACTAATTTAGTAGCTTCGAATAATAATAAAGTTGCAATAGCCAACAATATCTGACTGAATATCGAAAGGTCGATGGTTCAAATCCCACCCGTTCTTCGCTACATTTCGTAGCAACTCCTTTGGTTTTAGAAACATAAATAAGGTTACAATACAATAATAATGTGTTAATGTTTAGTGGCAAATTGGTATTTATTTGAGTTGGATACAATCTCTAAAATACTATAGCTAATAACCTTTCAGTAATCAATCAGTTACGTGTAGCCGCTACATAACGTAAATATTTGTTCATGACGTAGCAACTCCTTAGTACCACACAAATCCTTCGAAACGTTTCTAAGCACGTCATAGTACCACAAATACATCCTGCGCTAAGTTTCGTAGCAAATTCTATCTCTCCTAACACTATTGTAACACATACATTCTGCGATACGTTTCGTAGCACCTTCATTTTACCCCACACATCCTGGGATACGTTTCGTAGCACGTTAATGGTACCACACATATCGTGCGATACGTTTCGTAGCACCTTCATTTTACCCAACACATCCTGGGATACGTTTCGTAGCACCTTCATGGTGCCACACATATCCTGCGATACGTTTCGTAGCACCTTCATTTTACCCCACACATCCTGGGATACGTTTCGTAGCAACTTCATAAGACCACACACATCCTGCGGTACGTTACGTAGCACCTTCATGGGACCCCGCACATCCTGCGATAGGTTTCGTAGCACATTCATGGTACCCCTGCACACTTCCAGCGATACGTTTCGTAGCACCTTCATGGTATCACACACATCCTGCGATACGTTTCGTAGCACCTTCATGCGGTGCCCCTAACATTCTGCGATACGTTTCGTAGCAAAACGGCACGACATTCCGGAAAAAATCTCTAAATGATGGTGAAAATTGTACCAAAATCCATTGCGTTATTTAGAAGAACTAAGCACATAAAGATAAACCGATAGAAGCGGATAACTGCTTCGTTATAATATTGTTTATAAAAGAGAATTTTTTTATATTTTGGTAGATTTTCAATAAAAAAACTGTTACAACGTTCAATTAATTCCTCGGATCTTATTATATAGATACAATAGTGCTTTTAACTGTTATGGCACTGTGTGGTAAGTGAGATGCAACCTAAGATGAAGCGCGCTTGCTTAGAAGATGCCTATTCACTCTTGATTTAAAAGTACCTATTAAACATTAAGCAGCGTCCTCTGTGCTACTACTACCATCTACTGCGATCACCAACCCGTCTGCCCCGCGTGGTGATTATGGGCAAACCCTCCCCTTGGGAGAGGCCTTTAGTCCAGCAGTGGACTGTTATAGGCTATTGATGATGATGATGATGATGATGATGATTAAACATTACTCGGTGATGGTGAAATTGGGACTTAGAGAGAGACGTTATAAAGTGACACGCCAGTTCTCATGCATTTACTTTCTTTACGATTGTGTTCTGCATCGTAGTATATAGGTATGCTTTCTTCATAGCTACATGTAGTTATGTCCGAGAGTCAGGTCATTGTCGAGAAGCTGAATGGAGCATCGGAAGCTGGCCAAACGCCAGCGCATGTGCGTCAAACAAGTTTACTGAGTCTCTTTCGACTTTATAAACATTCCATCTCCAAGCCTACCATATTTTATACATACTGGGCGATTAAAATTTTATTATAGGTTTTATTAGATAAACAAACTTTTTGAAGTGAAAACTTCTGCGCGTTAGGCGTTTTAAGGGTACCAATTGTCTAAAAGTTATTCCATTGATCGTATTCGTATTCGATGACGTTAGCGTCAAAGTATCCTTGATTGTATTGATAATTCAGTACAACCGATTTATTATGGAGCGTTTGGAGCGTATCGTACAAACGTAAACGTATATGAATGCATACACGAAATTGAGCTCTAATTCAATGCAGTTTTTGAGAACCTCCTCTTTTGAAGTCGGTTTAAGAACGATGTTCCTACTACTTATTAAGCATACGGACTAAGAAGGAGTGGTTTAACTTATTTTAATAATGAGGAAGGTCACTGTGAATAATTATAACATCAAACAAGAAAGAAGTCTAAAAGAACTGCAACCCGACTGAGTACAATTGGGTACAATTACATCATTACCTATTGATTTTCTTCGTACAAAATGTAGTCAATGTCACCAAGGCCATAATAGGTTACGAATCGATTGACACCTCATTCGTCAAAAGCTAGTAGTTTTGGTGCTACGGTGGAACAAACGTAAATATAAACTAATAAAATAAAAAAAACTAAATATAACATTTATTACTTGCATACATAGAATCATCCCTTCCTTTTAGCATAGCCGTAGAGTTAGACCTTTGAGTAAAAGCCGTAAGCCGTAGTGGGGTAAAAATGTGATATTTAGACGTACTTATCATGTAAGTAATGCGAAGATCTTACCAGTCTGTACTGTTGAGGAGTTGGTCGTAGCTGACCGATGGCTGCTCTGAACTGATTTTTCTAAGGCTTGGGTACCCCTTTTATACTCCACAATTGTTCTTCAGAAATATTCCTTAAAATGTGAGGTCAGCTCAATGCCATACTGAACAAGTCAAAGTTTTTGGAAGTGAAAATTTCATAACACGTGATGAACGATTTTTAGCAGGGCAATTAATCTTTATGGGTTCGTGTCACCGACATGCTTAATGTTAACAGTGTAACCTCTACTGCTGGACAACGGTCTCTTGCACGGACTCCCACAGGCCTCGGTCTTGCCCCGCCTGAATCCAGCAGCTCCCTGTGACTTGTTTGATGTCGTCGGTCCACCTATTGGGGGACTCTGCCAAACTGCGCTCACCGGTGCGGGGTCGCCACTCCAGCACCTTAGGACCCCAACGACTAACGAACGAACTATGTACCCATTTCCACTTCAGTTTCGTAACTCGCTGAGCTATGTCGGTGACTTTACTTCTCCTATGACTTTACTTCTCCTCATTTCTGAATTGATCGCAGGGATCAAATCAGAAATGAGTTGTTTAAAATTAATGATCATATCTCGTTTGTTACCTATGACATTCCACTGTTCCAACATTTTTCCTATAAAATATCTTATCTTAAAAATTAGTAATGCAAATAAGCGTTAAACCTCTGACTTGGAAAACGCTTGACTGGACAATGCCTTGTGACAAGTTGTGGAAAAAAGCTGTTGCGAACTTCCTAGGTAGGTACTCTTTGATTTTTTATTGAAGCTCATTTTGTAAAGTCTCGGGTTCAATATCCAAATAATTAGGCAGTAGGTCACGTACCTACTGACTAATTAGTAATTACTTACATTACTAACACCTCATCGATTGTAGAGCAAAGAAGCATTGTAGGTACCTGCCAAGTTGTTTGGCCAAACTATACGTAGTTTCTTCTTTTTTCCTTCCTAGTTCTTGTATCCTCAGTAGACTCAAATATGGTACATATTCTATTATACTCTTTAAAAAAAATTCATTTAGTATATTCTTAAGGTCCTGGACTCAACGGCACAATAGGCTTCATCGGAAAATGTACATAAAAAAACAACACTGGCGTTTCCGCACAAGTGGTTTTTCTAAACAAGAAATTATCGTAAACTCCCGTTCAATCGCGGGCGACATCGACATCTAAGGTCGTGAAGGTGTACCTACCTAAAGTTTCACATTATAAGTGTATGATGCGAAAGTGTGTTTTTATTAATTTGTCGTTCAACAACGAATCGACAGACCTACAAACAGTATCCCGTGAAATCTGAGGGTTCCGACTATAAAATAATCTCCACGCGGATAAAGTCGTGAACAAAAGCTAGTATATATAGAAATTACATATAAAATCTCTTTGTACCGTTTCACGCAAAGTCGACGATAATAATATTATGAATGAAGCGTGGTATAGAGGTGTGTAAAATGCTGAAATATGTCTTCTTTTCAGAGATAGTCAGACGACTACGTGCACCAGTGGCGCGTCTGCTGGGTGTGCTGAAAACTGCCTATGCGCCCCTCGAGCGCGCCGAACGGCTGTTCTTACAAATGAATAATCTTTCCACAATGATTGGCCAGGTACTTAGAGATTGGACTCGTACTTACATTAGCTTCATACAAAAAGGTACTATTTCATAAAAGTGTTGATAGCGTAGTGGTTAACACCTCGGCCTCATTTTCGGGGGGCCTGAGGTTCGATTTATGTGCGTGTTATGTGCGTTTTAGGCGCAGCGCAGACGGCACACTTTTTGTGTGATCGAGTCTGCGGCGCACAAAATGTCTGCATAGCGCGCAAAAAGTCGGTCGCCGATTTTTCACAGACTCAACGCACACGACGCACATCTTCGATCATTCTGTTTGATTCTGTCGGCAGAACTTTAGGGACGTAGACGCTATGGAAATCGTGCAGAGATCGCGAAGTATTATTTTGTACTTGAAATACAGAAAAAGAAGAAGAAATAGAGAATTTTGGGTACATCCTATACTTTCGGAAAGATTACTGAAGGGACAGTTCCATATTAAACATTCAACTCTGAAGCAACATCCGGATAAATTTTTCAAATTTAATAAAATGTCTGTTACTCCATTTAATGAGTTGCTATTTATTTTAAGACCTGCTTTGACTCATTCAGAAACTGCTGGTCTGTTTTGTATATCTTGAATTAAGATCGTTACATCGACCTCTGGCGCCATGGTAAAGATCGCGTCGCGTTACGTCCACCCCTAACAAATGCAGATTGCAGACTAAAGTGTGCGCCGTCTGCGTTAGCGCGCGTTGAAGCAAACGTTCAATTTTTTTCGCACACATTTTGTGCGGAGCGGCGCGGCGCGGCGCGGTGCGGTCTGCCCGAATTACACGGATTTTTTGAGCGCCGGACTTTTTGCGCGTCGTGTGCGTTACTGCATATATTTGCATAGGTTCTATTATCACAGACTAAAAAGTGCGTCACGGATAGTCTGTCGTCTGCGCTGCGCCTTAATCAATTATTATCATTTGGTATATTGGGTGAAGGAAAACATCGTGAAGAAACCTGCATGCCTGAGAAATTTCCTTATTGTTAAAGATGTGTGAATTGTGAAGTCTGCCAGAGTGCTAATCCCATCGATGTACTAATCCGCTCTTGGCCAGTGTGGTGGACTATATTGCCTTAACCCTCCTCTTTCCGAGAGAAGACCCCACGCCCAGTTATGGGCCGGCGTTGGGCTGAGACGAATATTCAACTTCTTAATTATCAAAAGGTGAAACAGCCACGACACATTATGCATGGCGTGCTATTTCTTATGCAATAAAAATAGAAAGCTAAACTTTCAAATAAAGTGTCGAGCAAGATAGTCGCTGACACGTTTCTTCAATAAATCAATTAACAGCTCATAAGAAAAAGGGTTAATATAATACCCAACTTTTAAAATTATGGCGGTCTAACAACTTGTGGTTAATTAATAATAATAATCGTTATGGCCAAATTTACAAAAAATCCTGTAATATTTACTGAATACGAAGAAATATACATGCACTTTCCGCATATTGTCTAAGGGACTAATCGCTTAGAAATGTAATTCTCATCTGTTGATTTTTAAAGTGCATAATTTTGGCGTGTTTCTTTCCAGTTACTCATATTCACGGCGTGCGATCGGCTACTGGTTTTCCGGGGGCGACTGACCTGTCTCTACTCCCTGATGTTCTACAACGTCATAACCTACTCTGTCAGTTACGTCCGCGAGATATGTACGAAGGAGGATTGGTCTCCGTACGTGAACCTGACTCGCAACTCGCGCGTCAAACACCTCGCCATGACCGCCACCAAAATCGTCTTGGAATGGACCAAAGCTGTGACCTTCATAGTCACGATAACATTTATTCTCCTCACCCTAGGTTTAGAGCAAGGTCTAGAATACTTCCGCCCCACAGCGCTGTACACGCTCTTGACCGGGACATATTATCTGCTGTCAGAGAAAACATTCTTAGAACTTTGGCCTATCGCCTTGACGGCGTTAAAATTGGAGGGACTTGAGGGCATGGAAGCGTTGTACTGCGGATTTTGGGCAAGGAGCATCACTACAGCCATAGCGATTCCTCTCGTGCCGGCGCTGATGTGGAATGAAAGATGGAGACTAGCAGTGTTGATTATGTACATTTGTGTGATAGTACACGGACGCTATAGGTTTGGTGAAGCATTTTCGAAGCTGAAAGAAGCTCAGGGCTCACTGGCGAGGTTTCGACGTGCGACTGCGGAGGAACTGTCCACTTTGGAGGACGTTTGTGCGGTGTGCCTAGGGCCCATGAAGTCCGCAAGAGTGACGCCCTGCGCTCACTTCTTCCACGCCGACTGCCTGAGGAAATGCCTCGCCACTTCGGACAGATGCCCAATCTGCGTTAGAGAATATGTGTTTTGTTGACGACTTGCGGAGACGTTTGGATTTAAGACTGCTGCTGGCTCTAGTGGATTTGTATGCTTAGTCCAAGGTTTAATTCGTCTGATCGTATAAGAATACGATGACATTACCATCAAATTAAAATGAAACCTAACAGTATTGAATCAAAAAGCTCAATTTAGTGTATGTATTCTTATACGTTTACGTATACGAAAACGCTCCAAATTAAAATCGGTTGTACTGAATTTGTGACTTTAAATCAATACTGATAAGGTTCATTTTACTTTGATGATCAAACGAATTAAAACTTGAACTAAGCATACTGTTCAAGTTAACGTTGACTGTGTGTAATCAGCATTTGATATGAATCAACAAGTTATGACGTTTTCTTACATTAGACCTACCGTTTGATTGAGAGGGTTCCTCAGTCCTGAACTCCTGACCCATGGGAAGCGGCGCGGTGTGATTAGATAGGCGCGAGAGAATTGACAATTGAGTAGAGGTGACTAACTGATGACTACTTAGTTGAATTAAAAGTTAAATAATTTTTTCTTCAAGAATATTAGCTATGCTTAAGGTGGAAGACAAGGGTCTGCCCGAAAAACCAAATTAAATTTGAATTTCGCGGGCAGAACCGTGTCTTCCACCTTAACTTGAATGATATTCCCTTCTTCATAAAGCGTGGGTAAAGATTGTGTAAGGATTAATTTACGCACAGTTAACGTGAACATGAAAAGTTACACTACAGCTTATGGTATAAGTAGCTTGTAATTAAGGAACATTCTAATTTCTAGCGTGAAATAGCTTTATTTGTTTAACTGTTTACGTAAAATAACTAATAATGCCTGTGAATATCTTACGTAAACTTACTTCCTTTCGGTAAGCTACCCACTACCGACATATTCGATGGATATCAGCGAAGGAGTATTTCAGACTAAAACTAAACGAAGGACTGTAAACTAAATTCGTTGAACTAATTAGTTCAATTAATTTAGTCTAGTTGAATGAAACCATTGTACGAGCGTCAGCGTCACGTCAATAGGTAACGGTTATGTCGCAACTTGTGGTCGTAGCTCATAAGATTTTAAGTAAAAAAGTGCAAAGATTAAACGATAAGCAGAACCTCGAAAGATACCGGTTTTCGGCTAGGTTTCTGAGATTACGTATCGTATATTTATCTTTAAAGTTCGGCCGTTCAGAGAATGCGTTCCTGACACCTATCAGTTTATTTCTCAGTTTTATTTTTATCAGTTTATTTGACACTCAGTTTGGCACAATGATTATTGATATAATAATGTTGTTTTAAACTACGGCCGTTCAGAGAATGCGTTCCTGACACGTCGCGATTGAACTGACGACGTAACTTTGTAATGGCGTTGCAGTTACGATAAAAATATTATTGCTGGTTGTTTACCGTTTTAACAATTGATGAGCATTAAAACAACATTATTATATCGATAATCAACGTGTCAGGAACGCATTCTCTGAACGGCCGTAGTTTAATATAGATATCTACTAAACTTTATATACCTATTAGAAAACTAATAATAATAAACAACTTATATCATACCTAACTACAAAAGCCTATTTACCCGAGAGGAGACCTGCGCTCAGTAGTGAGCCGTTGATGGGTTGCTGATGATGATGATGATGAACTAAAAAGGAACTATTGCATATTCTAGCAATATTACCGAAATACAAAATGATAGTATGTAAAGATAATGTATTTTTTATTAATAAATTAATGGATGGCACACCGTCCAATAATTTATTAATTTACTCATTGTATTTTTGCTTTACGAAAAACAGAGTTTCAAAAATCAAGCTGAAACTCTACGAGTACCTACTCTTTTCTTTCAGCCTTTTATTTCAGAAATTGTAATTCAATATAAAAAATGAAGAAGAGAACCCTCAGACTGAGATCTATAGATCGTACTCTGGCTCTGGATCTATAAATCTCAGGTTAGGGTGAGGGTGAGAACTCAACCTAGACAGCTTGTCTGAGGATTGACTTATGGTAGATAGGTATGCATGTAAAATAAAATGTAAAATATGAAAATCGGGAAATACCTGCTTGTCTATTATAATAATAGTAACTGATATCTACTAAGGTAAAATTGTGAAAATTTACTATAGAAATAACCGATAAATTATGTCTGTAATAATATGTTTTATAGATTTTTATGTTCAGGAAACAATAAATTTAATTTTTATACTAAACATGCTTTTCAATTATTGATCACTTTTTGTTTAAATTTTTCTACAATTAGATAGATTATTATCTATTAGATTTTTTATTTATTTATTACTGTTTTATTATATATATTATCTATTAGATTGATTATTTATTGCAACACACATAACACTGGGGAACAGTCATTTTGCGGCAAGATAGATTGAAGTCAATTCTTTATAAGTATAGTGTGCTGAATACTAGAAAAATATCAGATTTCTCAAATTGACTCTAGTTTTTGAGATAAACACTATTATATTATTTCATTAAAAATACCTTAATAAGAATACCAGTACGTATAAAAACATATTTTTATGAAGTTTTTTTAAAAGTGATACAAAAACAAAATAAATATATATTTTTTCAATCAAATCATTAAAAAAAATTACAAAAAACTTTATTGTAGGCTTTTCGATTATATTTTGGTCCGCACAATCCCTTTCTATGGACCTCAAGATCAGAAACTTTGTAACAAAATACAAGCTGGTCTTCTTCGGTAAAGTAAGGAAGAAAGTCTTGCTCTCTGGTCCTAAAGGATGTAATGGTAACACCAGGTTGAAGACAGTGTTTTTCTTTTAGTCTAGAAGCAAGAATTTCGGCCGATTTTTTTGATAAATTCAAATCACGAACCAAGTCATTAAGCTCTGCGTGATTAAATCTCTGTTTTGTACAAATACTTTCTTCAAACTCACTTTCACTGCTACTCGTCTGATTTTCTGAATCTTCTAACATTTCAAAATCATCACAGTTTGCAGTGGATGGTCCTGAGAACACTGGAATTGGCAAATCATAGCTGTACAATACTGGGGGCTTAGCCGATTTCACATTAGGATAAACCCAAGTACGTTTTTGTACCAGTTGATACCTTTTACATTCATGCACAAAAGTAATAGTCATTACGATGATTAGTTGGCCCAGTCCATATCGTTGGCACTCCAAATTTAAGTCCTTTGCATCCTCCTTGTCTCCAGTATCGCAGAGATTTTACACAAGACTTACACACGATGTCTGGCACCCAATATTTATTCTTTTGTACTAGTTTCATCCCAAAGTATGCTTGGTAGGTATTTTTTACAGACTGATTTTTCTTCTTTGTTTTTGAGAACAAAATTTGCCAGATATGTAACAAAAACCGTTGGGATCGTTAACACAAGGTTTTCGTGACAAACTCATATTTTTGAACACAAAAAGTACTTTTATAATTTAACTACGACACGAATTTATAACTTCAAGGTGTAAATAGCTTATTAGAGAAATTGTTGTAACTAAGTAAATACGTAAAAAGATAACAAAAATTAGTGAGAGTAATAAAATTTTATTACAACTAGAAGAGGGTAGTGTCAATATTTTCATTGATTTATTATTTCGCGTTTACCTCATGAACCAGAGTCAATTCAATAAAGTAAACACATACCGCGTATGTCTATAGACAAGTATTTATAAAAACCATTAACAAAATTAATGCCGCAGATTTTTTTATTTTTTTTGTTCCGCAGTGTAATACTTAATATCTGGGTCTATCTTTGTTTTTTTTGGTAAATCTTGTTTTTTGGAAATTATATATAAAAAAAAAAAAATCATACGGGAAAATATAATCCGTCTTGGACTCGAACCGGGGTTTTCTGGTTTCGGAACCGTTCGACTTACCGTCGGGCTATGGCGAAATTTACCTTCGTGTTCTAATGATATTGTAAGGGGTTTTTCATTGCCTGAAAACACGGATAAAAAGACCTTTTCTAAAAATGAAACCTAGCTAGATCGATTTATCGCCCCCGAAACCCCCTGCATACCAAATTTCATGAAAATCGTTGGAGCCGTTTCCGAGATACAGATTATAAATATTTGTCGGAGATTAAAATTAAAATGGCCATTATTTAAAGCGCCATCTGTTATAAAACAGTTGTACTAGTTTATTAAGTCATTCAATTGACTTGAATTGTTAGTAATACTTTATTAAGTCATTCAATTGACTCGAATTGTTTGTACTAGTTTAATAAGTCATTCAATTGACTCGAAATGTTTGTTCTAATTTATTAAGTCACTCAATTGACTCGAAAGCGACATCTATATCGAATTCGGGTATTGTTTGTACAAGTTTATTAAGTCACTCAAGTGACTCGAAAGCGCCCTCTATAAGCGAACTCGGGTATTGGATGTACTAGTTTATTCAATCACTCAATTGACTCCATTGACATTCAAACCTGGATGGAGTTGGCGTGGCGGGGGCTGACGAATCGTCTATAAGTAGGGCTGTGGTGCCCGCCAGACGGTCATTATTATTAGAGAAGTCATCATTATTATTAGAGAAGTCATCATTATTATTAGAAAAGTCATCATTATTATTTAGTCATCAGATAGTTATGAGACAGTCAGTAGTAGTCTTAATAGTTGTTCATGAGAGCTTGGTGGAGCATGGTCTCCCAGTCACACCGTCGCGCCAAACCCATCGTTCGCTATATGGTGGTATTAATTATTTACCAAGCTATTTACAAAGTATTTAAAGTAATTGTGTTTTGAACTACTGTGTGTTAATTCTACAAACTTTTAAATATTGTGTGCAGTGCAATAAATCATGTAATCGGCTTCTCGCGTTTATTTGCCCGAGTACCCACAATTATGCAATCAGATCAAGAAGAACAACATGCCCACGATAATGAGGAGCCACCCCACCATGCGGTCTCCGTTATCAGAAGTGGGATCGCCTCGGGCTACCGAGAAGACTGATGATTTATTGAGTGTTGTACTGGACTTACAAAACAAAAAATATGAAGCAGTTAATCGAGGCGATTAAACTACCCTCCGTGCCGAAACTATCGCTGCCTGATTTCAACCCTGAACACAAAGATACGGATCCACAGGCATGGTGCTCCACTGTTGTAGACCTGTATGTGTATGCCTGAGAAGCATCTCCAGGGTTGTGCGCTTATGATTGCTTTGAGTAAAGCGATGAAAAGAAATGCATCTACGTGGCTTTCGCAAGTTTCCGTTTACCGGCGGACGGTATTACATGGGACCAGTGTAAAGACATTTTCCTAGTGAGATTTGACAATAATGGAACTACAGCAGCAACCTTAATTAATTTGAATAATAGTTGTCCGAAAGAAAATAAGTGTCTAGCTGCGTATGGAACTCGTTTGATGTCAACGATTATGACTGTGTGGAAAAATCTTAACACTAAGGAATTCTGGTCTATGGCTACCACCTTATCCCTATAAAGTACTACTGGATTTTGGTGAGTTCATTGTATCGTTCCAATGTTTAGTGATACTATTTTGTAGTCACTTTATTATTTCGTTGTCTTAGCCCATACGTACGGCGGTATGCTTAGTTGTGTGTATTAATGTAGTACCTACGAGTTGTTGAAGAGTTAGACAGAGCTTTTTAACATTCGATTCCCATCTCTGAATATTTAAGAATTTTAGGTTATTTTAAATTCCCTTTTTACGATATTCAGTTTAGACATTAAAATTACAATTACAAGTTGTTAGTTAGGTTCAATGAAACTTGAACGTACCCGTTCACCCACTGATTAATGCAAAAGTTTGCAGGTACCTACTTAAACAATGATTATTAGTTACATGTGGGTACTTCGTTTGCAGTTTAGTACTTTAGGAAGTTTGAATGTACCTTAACAATGATTTTTTTATTTTCATGTGAATACTTCGTGCAATTGGATACCAGCGCGGTGCTTC
The DNA here is from genome assembly GCA_029955525.1 of Oeneis ivallda. NCBI lineage: Eukaryota > Metazoa > Arthropoda > Insecta > Lepidoptera > Nymphalidae > Oeneis > Oeneis ivallda. The sequence goes on along the minus strand of JARPMR010000024.1, from coordinate 15,325,525 downwards.
TGCGCATGTCACTTATCGGCAGTGGCGCCGGCAGAGTCGGCGGCAGTGCGTGCGGCGCATGCGGCCGGCAGCAGCAGTCCTGGGGCGTCTGAGCGGCGACGCGTGGATACATGCGAGATTCGCCCGGTCACCGGTCGATTAAATCAATCAGGTCGGTCGTTTTCATTTTGTTATGATTCTGGTGCCAAATGCTCTCTCGTCAAAGAAAGTGTTACAAATAGGTTATCGTGTGTGCGTTATAATAAAGTCTTAAATATTACCGGTATTGAAATTCAAGTGTTGATAGTAAATTGCAAATTTTAAGTAAGGTTACGATTGATAGATATAGTTTAGAAATCTTGTTTCACGTGATATCAGATGAGTTTTTACATTTCGATATTATGATAGGTCGTGATATTATTTATAAAGCTTGGTTTTTCAATTACGATGACTGCGGGTACTTTTTCTATTTCAAAGTGTAAGATTGTTGATGAATGTAGTATTTCTAATTCGGATATTGATTTTACGAATATTGATACGGATATACCAGCTGAGGATAGACCGCGACTATTGTCATTGCTTAATGAATATTCAGATGCTTTTATTAACGGATTACCGCGTTCAAGAGTTACAACCGGAGAACTAAAGATTCGTTTAGTAGATCCTAGTAAAACGGTTCAACGTCGTCCTTACCGCCTTTCGCCTGATGAGCGGCAAGTAGTTCGTGATAAAATTAATGAAATGTTAGATGCGGGTATTATCCAACCTAGTTGTTCACCTTTTTCGAGTCCTATAATATTAGTTAAAAAACGAGACGGTACAGAGCGATTATGTGTGGATTATCGAGAACTAAATAGCAACACCGTTCCTGATCGCTTTCCTTTACCTATTATTTCAGATCAAATCGCACGCTTATGTGGTGCTAATTATTTTACGTGTCTAGACTGTGCTAGTGGGTTTAACCAAATTAAAGTCCATCCAGATAGCGTTGAGCTTACTGCATTTGTAACACCGGACGGTCAATTTGAATATCTTACAATGCCGTTTGGTTTACGCAATGCACCCAGCGTTTTCCAACGTTCAGTCACTCAGGCACTTGGTGACTTAGTTCATTCGTATGTTATAATTTACATCGATGATGTTATGATCCCATCACAAGACGTTGATCAGGGTCTCGAAAGATTACGTACAGTTCTTGACATTTTAACCAAATGTGGGTTTCCTCTAAAACTTTCGAAGTGTTCTTTTCTCAAACGTAAGGTCGAATATCTTGGCTATGAGATATCTGCAGGACAAGTTAAGCCAAATCCTGGTAAAGTTAAAGCGCTTACAGATTTATCTCCCCCTGAAACTGTCCAACAATTAAAGCAATTTATTGGACTTGCTTCTTATTTTCGAAAATTTATTCCAAATTTTTCGAAAGTAATGAAACCTCTTTTCTCTTTGACGACTGGTAAAGGTAAACTTAATTGGAAACCAGAGCATGAAAAGATTCGCCAGCAAATTATCGCGATTTTAAGCGACAAACCCGTACTGATGATTTTTAACCCTGACTATCCCATAGAGTTGCACACGGACGCCAGCGCTGATGGCTACGGTGCCATTCTTTTTCAAAAAGTTGACGGTGTCTTGCGTGTAGTAGAATACTTTAGCAAACGTACCACCAGTCCAGAGTCTAGATACCACTCTTATGAGCTGGAGACTCTAGCGGTCGTTAATGCCATAAAACATTTTAGGCATTACTTGCAAGGTCGCAAGTTCACTGTGTTCACAGATTGTCAATCCTTAAAAATGTCTCGTAACAAGATAGATTTAACCCCCCGAGTCCACAGGTGGTGGGCTTTCTTACAGGCTTTTGAGTTCGATATTGTGTATAGAGAAGGCAAAAGGATGAACCATGTAGATTTTTCACGAGCCTTCTGCTCCAGTTAAGCCGGTTACGTTAAATAAGGTAGAACAGAAACGTGTAGACATAGCGACTCTGTCCGATAATTGGTTACTTGCAGAGCAAGAACGCGATCCCGAAATTCAAATGCTCGTTAATAAGATTAAAACCGACGAACTACCTAAAGAGATAGCTAAAACCTACGAACTGCGTTCAGGTGTTTTGTTTCGTAAAGTACAACGAAATGGTCGTACTCGTTGTTTACCGATAGTGCCTAGGGCGTTCCGCTGGTCTGTTGTTAATCAGGTGCACGAGTCTATCGTACACTTAGGCTGGGAGAAGACACTTGAGAAGGTCTTTGAACACTATTGGTTTGAAAAGATGTCTAAATTTGTTCGAAAATTTGTTGAAAATTGTATGACGTGTAGACTTTCGAAAACTAGTTCCGGAAAAGTACAGGCAGAGTTACACCCTATACCAAAAATAAGTGTCCCCTGGCACACGGTCCACGTGGACATTACGGGAAAATTAAGCGGCAAAAGTGACCGAAAAGAGTATGTGATAGTACACATTGACGCGTTTACTAAATTTGTTCTTTTAAACCACACCGTGCGTATCGACGCTAAAAATGCGATCGAAGCTCTTAAAGCAAGTGTTTCGTTGTTCGGGTCGCCAGTTCGTGTCATTGCAGACCAGGGTAGATGTTTCTCTAGTAAAGAGTATAGGGAGTTTTGCGATTCGCACAATATTAAATTACACCTCATAGCTACTGGCTCCAGCAGAGCCAATGGCCAAGTAGAGCGTGTGATGAGTACTTTAAAAGGAATGCTTACTGCGGTAGAGACAAGTGAGCGTTCGTGGCAAGACGCACTTGGTGAAGTACAACTTGCTATCAATTGTACAATCAATCGTGTGACAAAGTCGAGTCCTTTAGAACTTCTAATAGGGCGTGTAGCAAGACCGTTGTCATTATTGAGTCCTGATGATAACGAGGTTGAAATAGATCTTTCTGACGTAAGAGAGCAGGCGGTCCAGAACATAACTAAAAATTCAAATTATGATAAAGTTAGGTTTGATGCAAATAAAGCTAAAATTTTAAAATTTAATGTTGATGATTATGTTTTGTTAAAAAATGAAGAACGCAATCAGACTAAACTTGATCCTAAGTTTAAGGGACCTTTTAAGGTCATCGAAGTTCTTGATGGTGACAGATACGTTCTGAAATCTTTAACTGGTAATCGTATTTACAAGTACGCTCATGACAGGCTCCGAAGGATGCCTGAATGTGAAGTTCCCTTAGAGTTTGATAACGATAGTGACGAGCATCTTGATGAGAAAGCTTAAACGTACACATTGGCTAGGCGTAGCTGCAGACATCGGACGTGTCGCTTCCAAACTTTGTATTGGTGTAATGAGCGTCCGACTATGTGGTGAAACCTGGGTCTCAGTGGAGACTACTTTTGGCAACTTGGTGTTGCTTGGGTCTCAGTGGAGACTACTTTTGGCAACTTGGTGTTGCTCGGGTCTCAGTGGAGACTACTTTTGGCAACTTGGTGTTGCTTGGGTCTCGTGGAGACTACGGTGTTGGGCCTTTGTGGCCAGGGTCTCAGTGGAGACTACTTTTGGCAACTTGGTGTTGCTTGGGTCTCGTGGAGACTACGGTGTTGGGCCTTTGTGGCCGGGGCCTTTGTGGCCGGGGTCTCTGATGAGACTACTGTGTTGGCCTAGGGTGGCCGGGGTCTCTGATGAGACTACAGTTTTTGGTTAAATCACACATTGTGGTGTTAACCTGGGTGACCAATGGTCGCTACTTATGCGCTGCATGTGGCAGTTGGGCCAAGATGTACGATTAAGCAATTATTGATCCCTTTAATGGATGGTATAGTACTATGGTGTACTGATATGCAGCTGTTACTTTGATCGATTTTGATTAATTTTGATTAATGGGAACTTTTCATTCGGAAAACTATTTTGATTTTAATTAATTATCGTGTACAGATGAATTACGTTGCTTCATTTTAAATAACATGTCAGGTAGGCCGAACCTTGTAGCTAAGGTGCCTCAAAGGTTTCTTTTCGTTGTCGACAGATACGCTGCCACACGGGGACGTGTGATTGTCAGTTCTGGCCGTGTCGGAGATTAAAATTAAAATGGCCATTATTTAAAGCGCCATCTGTTATAAAACAGTTGTACTAGTTTATTAAGTCATTCAATTGACTTGAATTGTTAGTAATACTTTATTAAGTCATTCAATTGACTCGAATTGTTTGTACTAGTTTAATAAGTCATTCAATTGACTCGAAATGTTTGTTCTAATTTATTAAGTCACTCAATTGACTCGAAAGCGACATCTATATCGAATTCGGGTATTGTTTGTACAAGTTTATTAAGTCACTCAAGTGACTCGAAAGCGCCCTCTATAAGCGAACTCGGGTATTGGATGTACTAGTTTATTCAATCACTCAATTGACTCCATTGACATTCAAACCTGGATGGAGTTGGCGTGGCGGGGGCTGACGAATCGTCTATAAGTAGGGCTGTGGTGCCCGCCAGACGGTCATTATTATTAGAGAAGTCATCATTATTATTAGAGAAGTCATCATTATTATTAGAAAAGTCATCATTATTATTTAGTCATCAGATAGTTATGAGACAGTCAGTAGTAGTCTTAATAGTTGTTCATGAGAGCTTGGTGGAGCATGGTCTCCCAGTCACACCGTCGCGCCAAACCCATCGTTCGCTATATGGTGGTATTAATTATTTACCAAGCTATTTACAAAGTATTTAAAGTAATTGTGTTTTGAACTACTGTGTGTTAATTCTACAAACTTTTAAATATTGTGTGCAGTGCAATAAATCATGTAATCGGCTTCTCGCGTTTATTTGCCCGAGTACCCACAATTATGCAATCAGATCAAGAAGAACAACATGCCCACGATAATGAGGAGCCACCCCACCATGCGGTCTCCGTTATATTTATATACAGGGTAAATTTTTAACTTGTGCCAAAATTTTTATATGTTTTTTATAAACGAAATTTACTAAACACGTATTTCTTATTTTTTTATTTTATTTAAGAATACCAAAACTATCGTTTACCAAAGATATCTACTTTTAACCAGATGATCATGTTCACCCTACAATAGGAACGATGTCTACACCGATATGTACCTACGCGCGATGCCTACAATAAAATACCTATTTGCCATTGCCTCTGAGCGCTTATTTTAAATAATTCGTAAGATCCAAACTAGGTACCTACTTTATTTTATTTTAAGGGGCGGGTGAATTAAATTAATTAATTAAATTAATGAATTAATTAAACAACTTGACCGTTATTCGAAGCCTAATAATATTATGAGATATGCCATCGCTTCCGTTTCCTTTTTCTGTCCCTTTTCTTTGCTGTATACCTGTCTCTTTCTATTTCCGTCCCCACCACCAGCAGTGAGCGCCATGATTGTGGGCGCACAATTTCTCGTCATTGACGTCGTCGTTGCCGTTCCGTCAACACGTGCACTCAGCTGCATAGTTAATTTTCTGTCTAAGTGATTTTATTCTTAATACCTGCAATTCGTACAATTATTGTGGTTCGTGACATTATAACTGGTATGTACACTTTTGTTTTTAATTAGATATCAGTTTTCTTTTGAGAATTTAAAATATAAATGAAATTTTTATTTTTATTTCGAACTACTTATGGTCATTTTTAACGGTGTTACCGTTCGTTAAGAGTTTGAATCTTTTAATGTGTTCACTATTTTAATTCTATTTTTAACAGTGTGAGTTCTGACTCGTCTTCTTCCGGTTCAGGTAGCTCGACTTCTTGTAGCTCAGATTCGGATCAGCCTCGTAAACGTTCTAAGCGTTCTTCGAAATCAAAGCGGTCTCGTCGTAGTAAAGATAAAAAGTTTAATAAATTATTTGCTGAAATCTCTCAGATTAAAAAACAGCTTGCAGAAAACAATACACCTAGTGGAACTAACCTACCCCAGGAGATCGAGGGAGACTGGGTTGATGATAATGTCAGTGGTCACCTGTATGATAGTGATCATATTGAAGACGAGTCGGAACCACAATTTTCATTAGCTATCGGGACTAAAGTCAAAGATCCAGATGTTTTAAAAACACCCGCGTTGTTTTTGGACATTTTGAAAAATATTCAACGTTTAGGCGATTCGGACTGGCGAAATGTGAGATATTCAGACGTGCAGAAAAGTTATCTTCATACTCCCGGATTTGCGGATTTAGAAGCGAATGACGAAGTTAAACGGTTTGATAGCTCTCGAAACATCATAAATACCGAAAAAGCGTTCGCTTCTATATGCTTTGCTCTGGTTAAACAGCGCGATCAACTGGAAAAAGAATTACGAAGTTTTTTGTTATGGGCTAAGGATTCTCCTACCCTTACTTTTAGTGATGTAAATGAGAAGATCCAGGATATATTTGTTACGGGTAATTTTTCAAAAATATCAAATGATGCCCTGCAGTTGGTTTGCGGCCATAGGGCGGAAGTTATTCAGCAACGACGCGAGACTATTCTTGCATCCGTGAAGGATCCGCTTCACAAAAGCACGTTGCGCAAAATTCCGCCAACGTGTCAAAACTTATTTGAAGCCGAAAAGTTTACGGCTGCCCTTGAAAAGGCAGGTGGAGTACGAAAGGTGTTCTGGCCTCGACAAAAAGATCGCGCACCTGCACCGCAGTCCGATCAAGGTAATTCTGTGCCAGATCGTAGGAATCCACTACCGACTACAAAGACGATGAACAAAGGTCAGCCTTACAATAATAAGTTCAACAACTCTGGAGCGCATTACAACAACTCCAAGTCCTTTCGTGGTAGAGGAGGTAAAGCAGTCACAAATCGCACAGATAAGGAGACCTACGACCATACACGCAGAAGCTCTCCCTCATCCCACCGGGATAGGAGAGGCAGAACTCGAAGATACTGACTCACCGAGTCACTTCGTAGCCGGTCAGCTGGTATACTACTATCGGAGGTGGAAGGTAATCGGAGCTCCAGGTTATATCCTCAAGGTTATTTCCGGATACCGTATACCATTTTTGGAAAAACCTCCACTACACGTACCCATTCTCGCCCAGAGTCAGCTGGAAACTCCAGTTTCAAACGAAATGACGCTTGCAATAGAAAAGATGTCAACGGAAGGCGTGTTGACAACAGTTCCAATATCTCCAAGTTTCGTTTCATCAATGTTTCTGGTCCCGAAGACAGACGGAACCATGAGACCTATTTTCAACCTCAAGGCGCTCAATTATTATGTCCATTCACCTCCATTCAGGTTGATAAACAATCACAAAATTCCCGATTTCTTACAACCACAGGATTATCTAACAAAAATCGATTTGTCTCGAGCATATTTCCATGTGCCGATATCCCACTCACACAGACGCTTTTTACGCCTGTTATACAAAGGAGACCTGCTCCAAATGAACTGTCTGCCCTTCGGGCTAAGTTCAGCGCCCAAAGCTTTCGCGTCAGTAAGCAACTGGATTGCACAGTTACTTCGAAAACAGGGTATGAGGATCTTAGTTTACCTCGACGACTTTTTATTGGCCAATCAAAATGCCGACAACTTGGAAATTCAGACACAAACCGCACTGAATCTATTGAAATTTCTAGGGTGGAAGGTGAACTACGAGAAATCAACCCTTGCCCCATGTCAAACCGTAGAATATCTCGGCATATTATGGGACCCCTGGTTGAATCGCAAGTCGCTACCAGCGAAGAAATGCGCGAAATTAAGAATGTTAGTCACAAAAATTTTAATAACAAAAGCAGCAGCCGTAAAACAACTACAGAGCTTAATCGGCTTTCTGATTTTTGCGAGTTTCGTTATACCACGGGGCAGACTGAATTATCGTCAACTCCAAAGATTGTGTTTAAACAATTTGAAACAGGATCCTTATCAAGCCCTGTCGCTGCCCGAGTCTGTAATAGACGAACTGAAATGGTGGCAGACTCACCACACAGATTGGTCAATGATACATGCACCATACCCGACACACTATATTGTAACGGACGCATCAAATCAAGCTTGGGGAGCACGTATAAACAATACGGTCTTATCCGGAGTATGGTCAAGTATAGAGAGGAAGTTACACTGCAACCACAAAGAGCTTCTTGCTATCCTCAGAGCCTTAGAAGAACAAAGTCCGAACCTACAATATGCAACGATACACCTTCAGTGCGACAACAAAACTGCCGTATCATATCTTCGGAACGAAGGTGGTACCAAATCTCAAGCTCTTCTGGACCTGACATACAAGATCATGGGTTTAGTCGACCTTCTCCATGTCAATTTAACTGTGCATCATATTCCGGGCAATTACAATGTGGAAGCAGATCGACTGTCGAGGCTTCGAGTTGCCCCAGAATGGCACCTACTACCGCAAGCCACGATTCCAATATTTTCCAAGTGGGGAGTTCCTGTCATAGATCTGTTTGCTTCAAAAATAGCGCGCGTAGTCCCCAGATATTGTTCACTGGATTGCCAAGATACTCAAGCAGACTTTCACGACGCTCTGTCTCGTGTATGGAATTATCCCTTGGCGTGGGTATTTCCTCCCCCCTTTTTGATGCCGAAAATTCTGCAACATCTGAACCAATATCGTGGAACGTATTTGATAGTGGCACCAAGATGGGAACAAGTGTTTTGGCGACCGGATCTAAAGAACCGAGCGACAGCACCGCCCTGGACAATCCACAATCTTCCACGGGTATTGATAGACATATCAACCGGTCTAGCTCCCCACAAGATATCGGAAATGACACTCGAAGTGTGGAAATGTGGGGGAGGAATGAAGTACTAAATAACTGGACAGATCAACAAAGGAACCTACTTATGTCCAGTTGGCGACCTTCCACCGTTAGATCTTATAAGCCTGCTTGGTCGCGTTGGCTTTCATGGGCGTGTTTGAATAATATCCCTGAAAATAAACCTAGTGGTTCTGATTTGGCGAGGTTTTTAGCAGACTTACATATCAAAGAAGGCTTGTCTTATAATACTATACTATGTTATAAGTCTGTAGTGTCTACTCTAAGTAATTTAGAAGCTACGGAGCCACTTAGTAACCATCCTCTCGTCAAGCGAATTTTAAAAGCTATTGCTGCAGCAAGACCTAAAATTTTGAAACCACCAATATGGGACGTTGATTTAGTCATAAATTGCTTAGCTCGAGCGATTCCAGATACTAGTAATTTGTATGAAATATCTAAATATACAGCATCAATTCTTCTGTTATGCTCTGGTCGGAGAGTACATGATTTGACACTTTTGCGTACAAACTCATGTAATTGTATTGTAGCCGATGATTGTATAGTCTTAGTACCTGCCTTCGGTTCAAAAACTGACTCAATTGATTACCGCCAGTCAGGATGGAAATTAAAAAAAAAAAAAATAATCCATGTAATAAAAGTCCAAGCCCAGTACATTGGATCAAGCGATTGATTGAAGTGGGCCAACAAAGACGCCAAGATGCAAAGTGCGAAAATTTGTTTGTTTCTACATGTGGTCAGCCAAAACCGGCTTCAAAATGTGTAATTGCTAGCTGGGTTAAAAATATGTTGAAAGAATCTGGAGTCGAAGCATCGGCTGGTAGTTTTAGAGCCGCGGTTGCCTCGAAAAGTTGGGTAGAAAATGCGCCTCTTGACGAAATTCTCACAAGAGGCAATTGGAGGTCTGAAAAAACCTTTAGACGTTTCTATTGCCGCCAAGTTTTAGGTTCCAACAAGAACACTAGCAAAGTCACACAACTATTTAGTGCAGTTGATTAACTTTTTATTTGTGTTTTGCTATTCATGATAATTTTTCATTCATTCATTTTTCATGATAATGATAATTTTGAGGATTATTGTACTTCATACTTGTTTGTTAATAAATTTCATACTCGATTGCATCTTTGTTTTAAATATAAATTTTACAAACACAATCTGATGTTTATCGTGTCGATGTGTCCCTAACAGTTTCTTAGTCACATTGACGCCGTTCACCACCACCAGGCGATAACAAACACGTCTCATAATATTATTATACTAGCGGCACGCTATGATGGCCGGTTTGACGTTTGTCCGCTCATGAAGTTCCGTATTAATTATAACGACTTTGAAGGAAATAATTGTATTACTTTATTGACGATAGTGATGTGCAGAGATTCACACACCAAAAAAGAGAAAACGAGCAAAACCAGTCGTTTCCACATCACTATTGTAATGTGTCAAACCGGCCATCATAGCGTGCCGCTAGTATAGGCTTCGAATAACGGTCAAGTTGTTTAATGAAGACGTTTTACCTGAAAATAAAACGTGTATTAAACATACTTACCTTATTCGAAGCCTAATAAATTTTAATTCTGCCTGGTGTTATTCGACTTAATGACGAGAAATTGTGCGCCCACAATCATGGCGCTCACTGCTGGTGGTGGGGACGGAAATAGAAAGAGACAGGTATACAGCAAAGAAAAGGGACAGAAAAAGGAAACGGAAGCGATGGCATATCTCATAATATTATTAGGCTTCGAATAAGGTAAGTATGTTTAATACACGTTTTATTTTCAGGTAAAACGTCTTCATTTAATTTCGAACTAATACTAATTTTCCCTTCATTATTTTATTAGGCTTATGAGTTAGAACCAACAAAAATTGAGTGTGTTATTTAAAAAGAAAGAATAATGATGAACATAAACGTAATAAAACTCAATCAGCAAGCATACTTCTGCATAATTAACAATAATGTTCAAACAATAAAATTAACACCTACCTTACTAAGCTTCTCCATTCAATTTAATCACTGTATTTTAATAATTGGCTTTCACCACTGAGTAAATACACCCGCACCATTTCATAAAATTCACGATTTGAAAATCCGGACATTATGAATTGTGATCGCAGACGGCGGATCGACGCGACGGATCGATTGGTGCGACGTAGTGCGCATGCAACGAGTGACGATAGACTGACAGACGGTCAGAGTGTCAGACCGACAAACGAATTGACGCGAAACGCGCGTTCCCCACCCCGCGAAACAAGAGGCCGACAAAAGAAGCCGTGCGGAGCGGCAGTGTTTGTCGGCATCACATCACAAAGCGGGCGTTCGGTACACACACCGAAGGAGCGGCTTGATCTTTCTTTAAGTTTTTTAATAACTTTGTTTACGAAATAAGGTTAAGGTTACATTAGACGCGCGCACATTAGACGGGCCGCATTGCATCGGGTTGTAACTCGTCAAATATCCGCCTAAATCACTTGTACACAATTTATCTGACCTATCGCACACTAAGACAAGGCGGAGCGGACCTCATTATTGCGTTGTGCATTTCCGAAAATGCGATACGGACCGCTCCGCCCCGTAGCGGCCGGTCCTAATGTGCGCGTACCTTTATTTGGTGTCTTTGATTTTCTTATTTCAGAGACAGATTTAGAAAAAAGAATTTTTTAAAAAAGCTACTGAGCTATTAATGGAAATTTGTTCTATTAACGATACTGAACTACCAAAAAAAATTTTGGCATTAAAAAAAAATTTTCCCTGTAAGTATATACAAGAATTGCTCCTTTAAAGATATTAGATAGATAGATTATAACTAGGTGATTATTTTCTCAATTATTAGGTAGGTATAAAAGTGATGTTTAAAATATCGATTTTTATTTTTAATAAGTACACTTTTACGCATTACATTACCTACTTATATATGTACATACATATTATGTATCTACCTTTTATCACAGAATATATAATAGTACTAGGTACGTACTTTTATTACGACTTCTTCTCAATAGGTGCCTGACTAAATGTAGGTACAAATTCGTATAAGTTAAGTTCGTTCGAGGGAAGCTGGAAGAAATCTCTACTTAGAGATAAGCTTTTCCTTTTTCCACTAATTCTATTATTATATTTATTAAGTTTAATATGTACAGAATAATAAAAATAAATAAATAAAAATAAAATAAGTTTGTATATTATTTTCCGTTCTTAATTAGCTATTATTAGCTTAGCTTTAACTGAAAGTCTTTAATGCAATTATTGTATTAAAGTACAGCAACTTGGTGATCTATGGCGATAGCGTAGCTTTAACTTTGTTGTTAAATTGTAACAAATTACAAAAAAAAATCACGCGAATCGGCCAGAAATCTTGGAGAAATCGGTGGACATACCTACATAGAAAAAAAAAGGTACCAGCCGAATTGAGTACCTCCTCCTTTTTGGAGGTCAGTTTTCAACTTATTTAGTTCCGAGTTCGGTTTTAACCGTTATTACAGGGATACGTACGCTCAAAGACGAGATTGAAGGCGCTCCTCCCGCGTTCGACAATCGATGACCGATTTTCGAAAATGAGACATGATACAGATTGCAATATTTAAATGCACACGCCCTAGAAAAGTCGGTCAAAATTACACACAAAATCAATGATAAAAGTCGTCGAAAATAATAATTATCATCCCGATTAATTATTATTGAACGTACAAAAAGTTTAATGCGGGCGGAGAGCCTAAGGTGGAGCCATAGTGGTATACCGTGGTCCCATCAGTAGGTCAAATTGCTGGGCCTATGGGCCCTTCATCGAAAACCATTAGATGCTGAAATAGGTATATACTTAGACTAAAATCGTCAAAACTACTGCAAATCTGTCCCAAGTTTTTTATACCAGTGCGTAAAAAAAATACTGTAGCCAATCGCTTAACCAAGATCACACGTGGAAAGTGAGGATGGGGCCTAAATTGGAACGCGTAGAAGATGCGTACCATTCAATGTTTCCTAAAGATATTCCGAACACCGACTCGAAAGATAAATAACTTAAGTCGAACTTAAGAAAGTTAAGGACTTAAGTAAGTATTGACGCTAAGTTCACAATAGCTTCGTTGCCATGACATCATACAATTACATCACGTAAACATATTGCAGCCGCTCTATAATAGCTATAGGCCATCTTTTTTACACATGTTGCAAAACACTACATCCTTCTCTATCTACGTTTTAAAACAGGATAACGTGAGATGCGATAAATCTTGTTTTGACACTGTCCCTTTCATTCCAACTCGTTTACGATACACACGAAAGAGACGAAACGATGTACGGTCCACAGAATTTAATTCTATTTGAGGCAGACTCAGTCGATGAGTCGAATCGGCATGTTACGTGGTTGAAACACGTTGTGGAAACTCGAAAATTTAAATAAATAGCATGTTTAAACGTTAAAATATATTCGTAAATGAAAATGTGAATAGTTGGGATCTTTGATTTTTAAATCGGATGGATATTAAAAGGTTAGTATGTTTTCGTATTATTTATATTATAACTACGCGAATGCTTTTTTCTGATAAAAATCGTGATAAGCATTCTTTACCTACCTTAGTTACGTACATTTTTCTGATAAGAAGTAACAATGTTTTTAAAATTTAATGTGAGTAGGTATAGTTCGACTGATTAATGCAGGTATGTTTATATTTTTAGGTCAGTGAATAATTTTATGTATTATTTAGGTATTAGTTTAACTATATACCTACATATTTTTTAGACAAAAATAATTAACGCTACTTGATTTTTTAAATTATACCTACCTATTTGTTTACTTGTTGTATTGTATATAGATGTACCTACTGTGCTACACAGTAAACTGCTACTTTAGTATAAAATAATTTTATAAAAGGTCATATTACAGAAACAATAGAAATAATTAGGACCCTCTACTGAAATCTATGAAAATTACAGAGTACATATTTTAGGCAGAGCTCTAAAGGAACTATCATTTTCGTTATACGTACTTTAACTTAATTAGTTAGACACCTACTTAATCCTCTACATTGTACAATTCCTTCATTTTTAATCCCCGACAAAAAAGAGGGGTGTTATAAGATAAGTTTTACGTGTGTATCTGTGTTTGTGTCTATCTGTGTGTCTGATGTCTGTTCCCTTGTAGCAGCCTAGCTAATGGACCGATTTTGATACGCTTTTTACTGTTTGAAAGCTAATGTAATCGAGGTTAATCTTAGCTATAATTTATGAAGATCTGCTCAGGCGTTTGAAGATCATCAACTCATTTGAAACTTGATAAAAGTCTTACAAGTTTTCACTGGTCCGATTGATTTGAAACTTGGTGTAGGTACGTTACTTCGGATTATTTCCAAGGCATGGTCTGCGGGATACCCAACTTCTCAGCAATTTACAGCAGATAGTGTGTTTGGGCTCATTAGAATGGTTTCAATGAGTAGGTGTTAGATGCATGATGATCAAGGATTGAGGAGGATCTGATGATAAATAGGCACCTATCTACGTACATAATATAATATTTACCTGCGGATTGCATAAATAATAATAATATTATAGTACTACATCCGAAATAGTTTACAATTAAGTATCCTTCTATTATGACCTCGACCATAGTCACCGCGACGCCGAAGCTTACGTCATGGCCCCAATCCGCTGAGGTCCTCTGAAATATTCATAAATAGGTACAAAAGAACACCTAACCTATGCGACAAAAATTGCCAAGTTTTCTATTTTTTAAGACTGAAATCCATTTACTTTGACTTGGCTGGGACTTGAGACAATTACAAGACGTGTAAATAAAAAAACACACCCCCGACATGTGAACCTATGGCCGCACTATGAACCTACCTACGATACACCTGACATCCTGTTATACACAGTTTTCTGCTCCATCATCAAATCCTTTTCCTCGATCATCATATTGTGTCTGACACCTACTCATTGAGGCCATTCTAATGAGTGCCGCAGACCGTAGTGCAACGATATCCATAATCCAACCCAAACAAAGCGCCCGCCAAAGGTTTCCACTTGTCACTAGAGACCAAACATAATTAAAAAAAACCGGCAAAGTGCGACTCGGACTCGCACAAGAAGGGCTCTGTACCATCGGCGTAGCTACTTTATAAATTAAATATTTGAATTTTTATGTCAAATATATATTTTTTAAATTTTATAATTGAGATACACATTCTGGGTACCAATTTATTAATAAAAGTTATTCCATTGATCGTATTCGTATTCGATGTCATTAGCGTCTAAGTAAAATAATCCTTGATTGTATTGATTTAGTCACAAATTCGAGCGTTATGGAGCGTATCGTACATACGTAAACGAATGCATACACGAAATTGAGCTCTAATTCAATGCTGTTATGGTTTATTTCACTTTGACGCATAATGTCATCGAATATACCATTACGATCAATGGAATAACTTTACACAGTCGCACCTCTGAACTGTCTTCCAATTACGGTTCATGAGATACAACCCTCTGACGGACGGACGGACAGCAAAGGCTTAGTAATGTAATAGGGTCCCGTTGGCAAATGGCACCCTTTGGTGGTTGGTGGTT
The DNA here is from genome assembly GCA_029955525.1 of Oeneis ivallda. NCBI lineage: Eukaryota > Metazoa > Arthropoda > Insecta > Lepidoptera > Nymphalidae > Oeneis > Oeneis ivallda. Next base: position 15,310,308 of record JARPMR010000024.1, on the reverse strand, counting down.
TGGTTGGTCGTGGGAAGGCTGAGGTGCCGGTAACACAGGTTTCCGTAGTACGGATGCCAAAGCACTCCTTCGCAACAACCAACATTGCTAGTTTCATTTTTCTATGTCCTAGATTTAAGGAGTTGATTTATTGTAGAAACTTTTTTTTTCTGAGTTAATAAATAAATATTATTATTATTTGGGTACGGAACCCTAAAGAACAAGTGACCACATGGCTCATAGTTAGCTCGTGAAGTAGGTACTTTTGCATAAAGGTATGCGCAAATCTTTGCGCAAACCGGCTCGTCAATATTATTGAGACCAAACAATACCCAATTGTGAACTTGTAGATAAGTAGGTCTACGAGTTCACGAGTAGGTATGACCTATCGGTGATCGATTCATTCATTAACTACTTTCCCAAGCCTGTTCAAGTAGGTATAGGTACCTAATGTTAGTACTAATACTAAGGAAACTAAATTAACACCACAGATAAGGATTAAGGAACAAGGATATAGTTTAATCATACTGTGCTAACACCATGAAAGCCGGCGAGCAAACAAGTCGCCGGCTTTTAGATAAATGAATAATTAATAATTAATACGGCATTTAGCCGTCAGCCAGTGCGCAATCCAGGGTGCAATCTTTAGGTAGGTATTGATGTAGTCTCCCTAAAAAGGAATTTAATACAAAATAGCTTTCTATTAAGCTATTGCATAGCCTTTATCGCGGGCTTTGAACTAGGACAAACAGTTTGAGCGCGGCGACCGAATCAAGAAATTCCATAACGAAAATAAACCTAACACCGTCGTTCAGTAAGCGTTCAACATTTTAGAGGTTCACAAGTAGCTCTGTTTGGCGCAGTGGGCGAGCGGCCGCTTTCTTTACCGTATGGTGTATGATGTCGCAGGTTCGAATCTCACTCGCCAAGTAGTGACAGTGCGCTTTTCTTGTTTGTTTGTTTTTTAATTTTTTTTTGCATAATTTTTACTATGCAAAAAAAATATTGCATAAATATTATAATTGCATAAGTTGATAAAAAATGCTATGCAATAGCTTTACCGCGGCAGTCCCCGAGTGCCACTTAATTTTTTACGAAATTTAATAATACTCACTCTGTAACAGATTAGGTACCTACGTATAAACGTGCGCAAAAATAGGAAACTCTTGAACAGCCGAGGCCGGAGAGAATTCAAAATATTGATTTTACCAATACTAACAAACCACAGTTAGGCGCTCCGCCCACGAACGACAATCGGTGACCGATTTTTTGTCGGCACAAAATGAAATAAAGGTACAGATTGCAGTATTGAAATGCACACGTTCTACAAAAAGTCGGTCAAAATACCACAAAATCTGTGATAAAAGTCGGAGAAATTATCGGCCCGATTATTTATTATTTAGATTTAGGCGGAGACATTTACCTATGCTTTAAGCATCCTCCTCTTAAATTTTAATTGACAGATACCTATGGAAAGGTACGAGTGTACTTTGACAATTATTAACACCACCTCAAGTAAACAATGGTAGGTAGATGGAAAAAAAATATCCGTGGGTGCAATTGATTGATTTAATGCCATTATGCAATTATTAAAAGTGAATAGCTTAGTAATTAGGTCATGGTCATTAACTATCCGAGCTTAGTATTAAACACATTGTTATTGAGTTTTCCTCTTCAATAATTAATAATTAGGTAATAATCTTTGAGTAATAAACCAGGTAATAATTGATAATGCTAGCGGGATTTGCCAGACAAGCCTTGGAATGTATCGGTATGCTTATTTCTACGCCTCGGATAAAATAACATCATCTGCCCCATGGTTCAGATCATGTTCAGGGTATCAATTGTCTAAAAGTTATTCCATTGATCGTATTCGTATTCGCTGACATCAGCGTCAAAGTAAAATAATCCTTGATTGTATGTTTTAAAGTCACAAATTCAGTACAACCGATTTTAATATGGAGCGTTATGGAGCGTATCGTATATACGTAAACGTATAAGAATGCATACACGAAATTGAGCTGTATAGGAATGTTGAGGAATAAGATAGAAAATAGTTAATAATTAAGTTTAATTTAAGACCTTTTAATGAAGTAGGAAGTGAGCTGATGATCTTCAAACAATCAGGTGTTCTTCATAAATTATGCTATACCGGAGCAGATGTTCTTAAATTATGCTAAGAACAAACTCGATTACGTTAGCTTCAAACAGAAAAAAACCATCAAAATCGGTCCATTTGTTAGGGAGCTTCGAGGGAAAAAACAGGCACACAGATACACACAGACACACGGATACACACGTCAATCTTATAACACCCCTCTTTTTCCGGTGGGAGTTAAAAATGTAACGAATCGATCGATTGACATATTTTGATAGTCTCATTTATTGAAATCGGCAAATCGGCTCAGTAGTTTAGGCGCTCAATAGTTAGAAGCCTGTATGTAGGTTTCTAACATCCTAAATCATCATCATCATCATTAGCAACCCATCAACGGTTCACTACTGAGCGCAGGTCTCCTCTCAGAGAAGGGTTTTAGGCCATAGTCCACCACGCTGGCCCAATGCGAATTGGCAGACTTCACACAACTTCGAGAACATTATGAAGAACTCTCAGATGTGCGGGTTTCCTCACGATGTTTCCCTTCACCACCTGCGACCCCCCGAATAGTAGACCACAGTCCTAACCACTAGGCTATCACTGCTTCACATCCTAAATCATCATCATCATCATCATTAGCAACCCATCAACGGCTCACTACTGAGCGCAGATCTCCTCTCAGAGAAGGGTTATAGGCCATAGTCCACCACGCTGGCCCAATGCGAATTGGCGGACTTCACACACCTTCGAGAACATTATGGAGAACTCTCAGATGTGCAGGTTTCCTCACGATTTTTTCCTTCACCGTTGAAGCAAGTGATAATTAGTTGCTTAAACGCACTTGACTCCGAAAAGTCAGAGGTCCCGGGATCCAACCTGCGACCCCCCGAATAGGAGAACACAGTCCTAACCACTAGGCTATCACTGCTTCACATCCTAAATACTTAAATTCTAAATCTTATAATAAAAACCTGCTAAGTGCGAGTAGGACTCGCACACGAAGGGTTTCGTACCATCGTACAAGATTTAACACCAGCCTTCATATACACCTACTGGTGAGAAGAGAAGGTCTGTACAGTATAGGAATTTGGTACCTTTTCCTCTATTTTGTTGCTACTTACCTATCTGATTATTCAGAATTAGAAAGCGATGATATTACTCTCTCGAATAGCGTCGCAATATCGAATAAGTAGGTATTTTGACTTGACCTATTTGCACTTTTACGAATTGCGCGCACCTATTGCCAAATGTGAAGTTACTAAGCGAATGTTAAGTGTCATGTTGCGTCATGCAGTTGACGAGTCACAAGTCACAACTCACAATTCACAACATAACAAACCTGAATTATAATTCTAAGCGCGCCAGCAGGGCGCGGGCGGTCCGCCCCGCTTCTAAGGAGGTAGTCTGCATACCTTGAGAAATTCTCTTCAGTCAAGTAAACAAGAAAATAGTATAACAAGCAAAATACTAAAAAAGAATAAAAAAAACCCGATCGTTTTAAAGAATATCAATGAAAATTTCAATTATTATCTTTATGAGAGAAAAAAATGAAAAATATATTTTCGTAATCACCTTTTCAAACCCTTTAATTTGATACCCCACTCAATAGGACTTGAATAAAAAAAACTTTTAAACCCCACATTATGGCGTCCAAAATCCACCATTTTGAATTTTTCAAATTTTTACGTTCTCATTGACACTCGCCCTGGCATGGCGAATCTAACGATGCACGTGCCACTTATCAAAATCGGCCAACACGTTTGGTCTCTAGAGTGGCACAAAGGAACAAACAAACATACATATACTGACAAACACATTACCACTCCTTTGCGTCGCGCAGTCGGGTGAAAACTGTAACCTGACTACAGGAAATTGGATATAACATCCGTCATATTGATTTTGTTCATATAAAATGTAGCCTATGTCACCCGAACCATAATAACGAATCGAATATCGATCGACACCTTATCTTCATCTATGGAAATGCCTCAGTACGCTAGTAGTTTAGGCGCCACGGTGGAGCATTCGTAAATAAGTCACATACATATTATCTACAGAACATTCATATATACAGAATAGAATAGAATAGAAATATTTTGTATTCAAATAAACTTTTACAAGTGCTTTTGAATAGTCGATGAATCTACCACTGTTCGGAATGCCTGCCGAGAAGAATCAGCTAGAAACTCGGCGGTTGCTTCAAAACAGTTTACAATAGGTACCTACAATGCTATGTATGCAGAGTTTTCATAGTGAGGCGAAGTTCCAAAAATGCATACTACTTACAATTCAATACCTACACATTAAGACGGGCAGACAGAAAGTAGCTCCATTGCCGTCGGTCGGCGGCACCCATTCACGAGCATGACGCATGACCCAGCCGTTGCTTCGTCCAACCATATTTGCGGGAACGAAACAACCCGCATCACACGACATATTATACATACGAACAAACATACACACATATACTGCTAAAATCATAACGTCTTCTTCTTCTTTTTGGTTTCGCCGTAGCTGGGTAATAGGAGCCACCTTAGAGTTGGAGGGTCCTGTTAACTAGTAGTTGCGTCGTAGAAGTTTGTAGGTCCTACCTCTAGAAATATAATATGTAAAGTTAAATGGCATAAGTAAGTCAAGTTTTGCAGGAAAAGAATTACTTAGATACCTAGATAAAATGTAGGCTCAGTTACTTAATAGGTAGTTTAATGCCTCTAACCACCTTTTTAACTGTGTACGAGTGTATCTGTGCGTCTGCCTGCTCCCTCGTAGCTCCCTAATGAATGGACCGATTTTGATGCGGTTTCTTTCTGTTTGAAAGCTAACATATTCGAGGTGGATATTAGCTACAATTTATGAAGATCTGCTAAGGCGTTTGATATCCTTCATCATATCCTTCTTGATTATCTAAAGGGCGATCGTAACTTTATTTTCTTCACAAAGTAGTACCTACTAAGTGCTAGGTACCAAGTAGTCTTTGAAAATCCAGTCAAAGCCGGTTCGGCCAGACAGAGGTGCGATTGTCTAAAGTTATTCCATTGATCGTAATCGTATTCGATGACATTAGCGTCAAAGTAAATAAACCATAAGAGCATTCAATGAAAGCTCAATTTCGTGTATGCATTCTTATACGTTCACGTATGTACGATACGCTCCATATTAAAATTGGAAATCAAGAATTATTTTACTTTGACGCAATTGGTACCCAGACTTTAAAAAAAAGTTTGTTTGGGTTATGTTATCGATCATACATATAGACACTACAATTTTATTATAGTTATTAAGAAACAGAAAGGAAAGTCGTTGTCTTGTCTACACAAGAAAAGTAAAATTTGACGTCTACGACCCCGTATAAGCCATGTCCCTTTACTCATGTAAACCTTTCAGCTTTATTATCATTCATTATTATTAGCATTCAGTTATTGACCTCGCATAAAAGTATTTTTCTTCTGAACCGGGGGCTACGACCTTTCAAAGTTCAATTCGTACCTACTTAGGTCGCAAACTTACAACACCCTATATTCTATTTCTAGTATGTATGTATTCTCCATTCCCCATCAGTTGTACTTGTTGGAATAAGCCAATCAAATGAGAGATGTCCAATAACATACTACTTAATCAAATATAAAATTCAAAAAAAAAATCAATATGATTTATTTCGCGCCGGCAAGGCGGTTCAACGCAAACACTTCTGTACTTTGCTTCTGTATGACTATGAACGCTCTCATAGGTACTTGGCCATATTGTTTGAGTTTACCGCGCGACATGACGGACCACGCGCCGCGCATAAACGTACCCTATCTTCTCTATTACTTTTTTCTTCTTTTCTTTATTTTTAGGAAAGTATCAAGCGTGGTCATCATCAGCTAGTATCTTAAAACTATAGTTAACAGTCGAGCCTAGAACTGTAGGTACCTACTCCTCATCAAAGCATAGGATGATCTCACGGACATGACGGCTCTAATATTGTAGCGTGATGGCTAATTTATGAATCACAAATGAGTAGGTATTGAATCTCCTTTGAAATGAGGTCTTGGGAACGATTTTTGGCGTTCGGCCAGCCTAATGAACGGGATAAGGTCGATTCAGATAAATGTATGAAGCTTCAATAGTTTTGCGGTAATAGGGGGAATTAAATTGAAAATGACGTAGGTTCAGTGTTCAAACTGCCACTGGCACACTCTATCTAAAGGTGGAATGGAATCCCATGGGTCGTGGATGCTACTGCCGTGTCCAAAATCCGACGCGACAATATCACTCAAAGAAACATTTTAAGGTTGATTATACGGGTCTGCCCGCGAAATTCAAATTAAATTTGGTTTTTCGCAATTTGTAAACTAAGACAAAGTAGGCTTATGGCATTCTAATTGCGCCAGTGGAATTATCATCATCACAGGTTAATATTAAAATCTTTTCTTGAAAGTGACCAGTTTAAGAAATTAGTCAGAATATCGGCTAATTTGTGAGTAACTCACGCCCAACTCGATATTTTTAAATACCGTATAATCCACCTTAACATTCTACTCTATTCAACCAATAGGTAGGTAATAGGTATACAGGGAGTATTCTAAGCTACGTTTTATAAAGGTAGGTAGTATTTCTACTACTAGGGAACTTTAGTTGGTCCAAGAGGAAGCATAGTATGGGCACAGTATAAGGAGATCACCTATCCCTACCCTACTCTGTAGTAGTTATGGTTCCTATAACTACTCTATAGTAGTTATGGTTCCTATATTTGAATTGGAAGATCAAAATAATCAAAACTTGTTAACCTTGATGGTTGTGCCGACTGCCGGCTGCCGAACTGTGACGATACATTGACTACATTGTACGTAGTCTTTGAATATTTTATCCAACTTGTAGTAGGTACATACCTATTGCCAATACTTATAATATTGTCACAGACCAGACAGCCATAGATTTCTGGTCTGTGAATGTTGTCAACTAAATTATGGCCGCTACTTCCCCTCGGATTTGGTTAAAAAAAAGCGTGTCAGTCCACGCGCAGTGTAGGGTATCTGGTATACATAGTGGTGTAGGGTTCCTTAGTAGTGAAGTATATAATTTAACATTAAATAGGTAAACATATTATTTTAAAGGTACCTAGGTATATTATTGTATTTAATATATTATTGCAATATTAAATAATTTGATCCAAATCAACAGGTTAATTAACTCTGAATGCAGAAATGCATTTTTAATTGAAAAAAAAGAACCTAAGAAAAAATAACCTAACCTCACAGTATAGTATATACTCGTAGCTCATGGAAAGCGTTACGCGTGACGCGTGACGGTCACGATGACGCGAAAGCAATATAATATTTTGCTCACCCAAAAAAGTGCTCAACGCGCCTAAAGAAGTTTTCACATAAAAAATAGTTTCAGTAGTTAGACTGCCTTGTATTGTACCCAATTTTATCAACTGTTTTTTTTACTCTGATGAACGAACATACAGGATACCTACAGGTTACCTACTTACCTATAGTTTATACTAGGTACTCATAGCTCAACTATTATATTCCATCGCAATACGCGAGAAGCACAAAGATAGCTTCGAAATAAATCGAACAATTCCCACGGAAATTAAAAAAACTTACATACCTTCACTGACGAGGTCAGGGGTATCAGACCAACCAAAACCGTAGGGAATACGAACCGAACGTAAGGTTTTCGCCCAGGTACGTACCTAATTAGACTAAAATCGCATGTCTGTTTCAAATAAACATTTTCACTACGGGATCGAAACAACGCTATTTGTTATCAAAATATTAACAGAGGACTTAGTAATTATTTTTTAGTAAGGAAAATAAAAAAAAAAAGTTCCAACTAGGCAGGTTACATTAAGGTGGATTATATGGGTCTACCCGCAAAATTCAAATTTAATTTGGTTTTCGCAATTTGTAAAGTAATACGACAAAGTAGGCTTATGGCATTTTAATTGCGCCACTGGCAGTATCATCTTCACAGGTTTATATAAAAATCTTTACTTGAAAGTGTCCAGTTTCAGAATATCGACTAATTTGTGAGTAACTCACGTCCAACTCGATATTCTGACTAATTTCAAGTAAAGATTTTTATATAAACCTGTGAAGATTATATTGCTATAATTGGCGCTATTAGAATGCCATAAGCCTACTTTGTCGTATTAGTTTACAAATTGCGAAAAACCAAATTAACTTTAAATTGCGCGGGCAGACCCGTATAATCCACTCTAGCAAAGTGCTTTCGAATTGTCAAGTGAATCCAACGCTGCCTGGTCGGATTTCGTTTTCTAAATAAGCGGCGATAGTCTTTTTAAATTACCGTAGTGAACAAGTGTACTTAAATAAAAAAAAACTTTTAGTTACTTGTTAAGACGAATCAAACGAGCCCAAACTCAATCGGTTACGCCGTTTTACTACAGAATTCCCATAGCCACGTTCCGCCTCCATCATCAGATCAGCTCCATGTCACAATAATATTGCATTGTCATCCGATTTACGTATACCCACTTCCCGGTTTCGGGAAGTGGTTCATATTCATCTTGCAAGATTTGACCTAAACAAACAAACATACATACATACGAACATACATTGCAAGTTAAATAAAAGCTTGTAAAAATTAAGTATGTAGGTAATTGAGTAGGTACCTACCAACATAAGGAAATTGCAGTCTCGCTACAACACAATTTGCTGGAGCGATTCATATCCTTATAGTACGAGATCCGAACATAACATCGACCTTCACCCATCTGTTTACCGAATGAAACATTTTTTTTATAAAATTCCATACATAGACAAATACGTCTTGTATGTATTGCCTATCAAAATATGTTCATGACTATCATTAATTAAAAAAAAATATTAATTAAATTTTTGTAGCGAGTTTCACCCACTTGTTTACCAATCAAAATATATATAAAAAAAAAGATTATTTAATAACAAAGGCGATGGTATAGTATTGCCTGCAATAAACCGTTCATGAAACACTATTGCCAGGATTTAAAGTTTAAATATCAAAGCAAGTAAAGTTGCGCAAGAGAGAAATCCGAGCTTATTTAGTGTAATAAAGAAGGATAGAGCATAGTGGCTGCGAGCGACGCCTTCGTTGAAACTCGCTACAAAAATTTAATTAATATTTTTTTTTAATTAATGATAGTCATGAACATATTTTGATAGGCAATACATACAAGACGCATTTGTCTATGTATGGAATTTTATAAAAAAAATGTTTCATTCGGTAAACAGATGGGTGAAGGTCGATGTTATGTTCGGATCTTAGACTATTAGATATGTAATAAAATAAACACTCACGTATTTTTGTTTCAGAATGGAAATAAGATAAGCATCAGTCACAATAATGACTCTACTGCTTCATGACTACATTGACCTAGAAGAGCGCGCTTCGCGGCATCTTAATGCTTGGAAAGGTATGACAACTTCTAGCCTTCTATAGGTACAAATCCAACTATCCTAATTATACTATCCTTACTAAGTAAGAAAGCGTTTTTGTTTTTGTGTTGTCCTTCAATCACGCAGCAACGGAGCAAGGGATCAACGTGATTTTTTGCATGGTGGTCTAGCTACTACATACTACAGATGATAATAAAATATAAAAATAGGTGTTCAGAATCTCATACGATGTAGGGCGGGATATACCTATCTATTTGTGGAATCAGGCCGGATTATATGATACCATTGTGGCTACGCGCTGTTCGTAAGTTGAAAATAATGAAACTTAGGTAAGTACTTACGTAAAATTAAAATAAATTTTTACAATTGACCCTTGGAGCAGTTACGTGCATGCTCTAAGAAATGACCGGATGGAAAGGATTCATCACCTTCATCAACAGAGACAATATGGTAGGCAAATTACTATAATATGTATAAGTGCTTACCTACAATATAAGCACTTACATAAAAAAAACGATAGACTTTAGAGATAGGACGAGTTGAGACGAGAGGATAGACTGCTTAAAAATGATAGAAGATCTGTCTGTCACGGTGAATAGGATATTAACTTTGAAGATGTATTATTAATTACTGTCGCTTTCTTTTTCAGCATGGCACTTGATACTTTATGCACTCGCGGCAATCTTCGGAATTCTCAACTACGTGTTTCTTCACAACACAATGTCGATGGTCGATAACAACTGCGTATTATATCCAAGAGAACTGGCGTTCCGCTCTATAGAGCTTCCCGTGCCAACAAATACAAGCTCAATAAATGATACAGTTTTGGCCAATAGCGATACTAAAGGCAATGCTGTAACAGATAATGCTCAAAACGTGCCCGTCCAAGTAGGTAGTGAAACTACTGATGGAGAAGAAAATAATGGAACAATAACCAAAAGAGACGTGACCAATTCAAATGATACGAAACAAAATGATACCGATACATCAGCTAATGAGAATGACGCCACTATACTTTATGGTAAGTTTAAAACCATTATACAGTATTGTTACTCGTAGCCCCAAAACATTTTATCATGTTGCTACTGAATTTTAGATATTTTATGCAAAAAACGAAACGTTATGTTAATTCTGAATTTTTTGAAACACGATAAATACTTACTTTAGTGACAGTGGGTAGGATGATTTTTTTGCGTGCTTTAATTGACAACCACTGCGATTGTATATAGCAAATCATTAATCAATATCAATCCGACATCTTTATCAACCGAAAGACGTCCACCGCTGGACACACTGGTCCCTTGTAAAGGCTTCCATACGCCTTGGCCTTGCGCCACCTGTGTCCAATGGCTCCCTGCATCAGTGGCTCTCTGTGACTCGTCTGATGTCGCCAGTCCACCTATGCGATGATCTGCCAACTGCGCTTCTCGCGTTCGACATGTATAGTTTCAAAATTTAAAGAAAAGAAGCCATTTATTAATTTTTAAAGATTAGTCTTTAGTACCTACCTACCTCTGTATGTTCTCACTGTTCTCACATTCGAGGGCTTCTGGAAGAAATCTCTTCTTTAGAGATAAGCTGTCCTTGTGCACGTCCTTTATATCTTTCTTACATTTTTTATATTACTGGTACTAAATAAATAAACTAGTGGTTCGCCCCGAACTGAAACCTCGCGGTATCCCATAATTCCCATAAGGTAGTTTTAACTATATTATATTGTAATTAAAACGCGCCGAATCTGATGACGTCAATCGTCATCTGCTTTCGTGGATGGGATGCGTATGCCTACAGTATTTTACTAAAATTCAGCTGGTTCGCTGAACGGGTGTTACGTAGTATACGATTTCATAATCATAACAAAAAAAATTATAAACTACCATGACTGCGCGCTTGCGGCTTCTGCGGCGAGCATGTCTAGATGCGCGCTCATCTTTACATTCATAGACACAGTACCATTATACGGTAGTAAATAGGTGCTAACGTCTAATTATTGTAAATAGAAACGGATTTACTTTTGCAAAAACAACGTGATACTTTTATTGATAATAATTTGCTAATTGAATAACATAATTAGTAATAGACAAAATAAGAATAGCTGACGCAAAACTGTATTTACAATATTAAAGACAGCGCCATCTATTAACAGTATAGTGAAGTTTTGTTAAAAACATTGATGCCCATTAAAACTTAAATAATTTCGTTTCTTTATAATATTTATCTAATCTTAGTATTTGTTGTTCAAGTACAGAATATAACTCAAATTATGTGTAAGTTTGAATTTTTAAAATAAAGTGGTTTTAGAGATCTAGCCTCGAATAAAATCTCCACTTTGAAAGCCCCCCATTTCGTCAATTTTAGGAAAAAAAAAATACTTTTGTACTCTGTACCAAATTATCTTTAAAATGAGGTACTGCAACCCTATGAAATGCAAAAAAATATATTTTACTTCGCATTCGCTTCTATGGAGCCCCCGTGAAATAAAGATTTTTATAACTTTTTAAGCCATTTTCGGCTGGAGGCCATCGGTTTACATATCATATCTAAAATTGAAGTAATTACGTTCAGTAATTCAGAAGTTATAAGGCTCTGACAGACGGACGGACGGACGGACGGACAAGTGCAAATTCACTCAAGTAAACTCAGAGACCTTCGCTTCGCTCGGACGATAAATAAATAGAAAACTATCTTATTACGGAAAATTCAGCTTGAGCTAAAATAAACTTTTTAATTTAAGTATACTTGTTTCAATGATTTGCTTGTTTCTCGTTACCTACTCAGCAAATGAAACTCACCGAGTAGTGCTGGACACGTCGCGGACGCTGTTCGGCTGGGACAGCGACTGCCAGTTCGCGGAGTACATGCCCATCATGTCCATGATATTCGCGGCGGCGTGGGCGACCTTCTTCACCATGTGCCCTGGCGGCGGCTACTCCAGATCTGGGTAAGTACTAATTACAACTATAGGTATAGGTACCTTGTTCAAAATGTACGAGGAAAAAAATTAAGTGGCACTCGGGGACTGCCGCGGTAAAGCTATTACATAGCATTTTTTATCAATTTATGCAATTATAATATTTATGCAATTTTTTTTTGCATGATAAAAATTATGCAAAAAAATAATTAAAAAACAAACAAACAAGAAAAGCGCACTGTCACTACTTCGCGAGTGAGATTCGAACCTGCGACATCTAAAGAAAGCGGCCGCTCGCCCACTGCGCCAAACAGAGCTAAATGTGAACCTCTAAAATGTTGAACGCTTACTGAACGACGGTGTTAGGTTTTTTCGTTACGGAATTTCTTGATTCGGTCGCCGCGCTCAAACTGTTTGTCCTAGTTTAAAGCCCGCGATAAAAGCTATGCAATAGCTTCAAAATTCGTGAGTGTCGTGAAACACTCGGTTGGAACGAAGTTCCTTTTAATAATAAATGAGTAATAAAAACAAAGTTTCACTCCTTCGTTTAGCCGCTAAGCCATCAAAGATATGACGGAAAGTGTGTAATAAACGAAGTCAACAAGTGTCGTGACGGAAATTTCTTACACTTTTTTTCGCCTAGCCTCCATTTGCCAACCCAAAAAGGAATTTCGTTCCAAAAATTACTACATTATTTATACATAAGTAGTTCAGAAACAAACCGTCTCTAAATTGTGATGTGGCGGAAAAAACAACTTTGTATGACCAAGCTACACACATCAAAAGTGTCTAGGGATCAACATATATTTTTGCAATAACTTTTCTCCTGATTGATATTAATTAAAATTTTCTTTAAGGATTCATCAAATAAAGTGTTTTCGTTTGTCACAGTAACGATAAACCAAGTCACCTTTGCATTAATAAAGAAATTTGCCATTTTCCTAATAAAGGGATTTTTGACATTTGAACCACTAACATTAAAGTTCGAAAAAAAGACTGAAATAACAGTTTTCTTTAAAATTTTATTGGGTAACTTAAACAATTAATAATCCGTGTTTCTACCGCGAACACTAACAACACAAGAACATCGGTTTGGCATACTCAAAATGAGTTCATCCAAATCACGCTGTGGAATGGCCGCCCATGTTCGTTGCAACAACAAAAAAAGGTCTTCTTGCCACTGGATACCCTCCATATTCGGCAGAGCTCTTCTCTGTAGCATATCCCATGCATGCTCAATCGGGTTCGATTCTGGCGACTGAGCAGGCCAGGGCAGGACATTGATGTTAGCTGCGGCGAGAGTCTGTCTTACAACTCTTGCGGTGTGCGGTCGTGCATTATCATGCATTAACTGAAATAAGGGACCGATTTGCACTTGTAGAGGAACGATGACGTCTGATACAATCGTCTCAGCATAAATTTGAGCGTTGAGGTTGCCTCTGATCCAAATCAACTCAGTTCTTCCGCCGATCCAAATACCCGCCCATACCATGATGGTTCCACCACTATAAGGATGGACTTCCTGGCAGGATTTTAATCGCTGTTGGCGTCCAGGGGTTCTCCAGTGTCGTATACGTCTTGTATCCGGTCTCATACCAAAACGAGACTCATCAGAAAAGCACACGAAACGCCATTGTTCTTCTGCCCAATTTCTGTGTTCAAGAGCCCATTGATATCGAATCCTACGATTGTGCATTGCTATAGGTGGTACCCGTAGCGGTCTTCGGGAATGAAGGTTCACTTCATGCAAGCGGTTTCTGACTGTTTGGTCGCTAATTAAGTTCCCTGAAGAGTGATGAAGCCTCACGGCTAACATCATGGCGGTTATTGTTGGAGCTCTTCGAGTTAAGATTTGAATGTATCGGTCTTGTCTCCGTGTGGTGCAGCGATACCGTCCTCCATGGCGCTCAGCCACGGTACCAGTGCTTCGGTAACGTGTCCAAAGTCGACTGATAACACTCTGACTTGTATTCAGAGCTAAAGCCACAGTACGTTGCCGGGAACCAGCTTCTATCATTCCCACGGCTCTGAGCATTTCTTCCCTGCTTAAATGACGTCGCCGCTCCATAATAACGTTGGTTTTAATCAGTAGTAGGGAAACAGTAGCACTAATAATGTCTTCAATGCGTTGTATGTTTTTATAGGGAAAAAATTGACAGCTGATTTTCATCTTTTACTCGAATTTGATTGACAGTTCCTGATTCAAATTATGAAATGCACCAAAAAGGATCCATATAAATTTATAAAATCATAAATTTATTACAAAGCCACATCTCAATCTCAAGAAATCCGCATAAAAATGCTTGATCCCTAGACACTTTTGATGTGGGTATTTAAGCTGTTGCGCGCATACAGTACAATTCCATTCAATTCCAAGTCCATTTTGAACATGCTATAGGAATTGTTCCATTTTTACATTATGTGGAAACGACTAACGAGGTCCAAGCTGTCTTGTAATCAATATCTTCTGCTATTATGAGAACAACTCTTACATCAAACTTACATGGCATGAAACATGTAAGCACATGTAGAAGATTATCAATCACTCAATCATAGGCAATTCCTAAAGCAGAAGTCCAATGTTGACGCAGGAGTGTTTAATAACAGAAAAAATACTGTTTCATTTTGATTTCGACAGATAATGCTAAATTCCTTTCGTTACGTGTGCCAGTCTCCAGCAGCCGTGGCGTATCTTGGCCCCCGCGCTGCTGTTCGCGCTCGTGATGGTGGGGCTGACGGGCCACAGCTTCAGCACCACCAACAGAGGCCTCTACACGTTCTGCTCCGCCTTCCACAACATCACTAACGCTACCACGTGAGTTTCATACAGTTGGAGACGGTGGTATTCCTGCAAATAATGCCGACTGAGTTTTTGTTGATTCATTTTAGATTAGGGGCGCTTTTGGAGCAAGTAAACTGCGTTTGGTTACGGTCTAGTCTGACGGGAGGCTTCGGCCGTGCGTGCCAGCTACCCTTCTGACAAGTATGGGCAAGTGCTGTCCCTATGGACGCTTGTACCTGTGGACACAATCGATTCCGTCGAAACTAGTAACCCGAAAAATTCTAATCTGAACGCGACCGTAAAGCTTTATTGACAGTTCGCGTTCAAATTAGAATTTTAGGGTTGTTACTTTCCACGGAATCGATTGTGTCCACAGGTACAAGCGTCCATAGGAACAGCACTTGCCCCTACTAAAAACTTAAAAAAAAAAATAACCGATGTCACTGTTATTTCGATGCAAGTGTGCGAGAAGTCGCAATCAGCAAAAATGTTCCCTAAATGCGGGCATATTGGGAACATCATTTATTATCACAGGATGGTAGGTATATAAAATGAAGTGGAGTTCACTTCATTGCAAGCTTTTATTTAACTTGCAATGCATTTATGTATGTTTAGGTCAAATAATTCAAGATGAATTAGAACCGCTTCGCGGTTTCCGATTGAGTTGAAATGCGTGTTTATGTAAATAGGATGACGATGGAATAATATTGCGACATGGAGTTAATTTGATGATGAAGCTGGAAGATGGCTATTGGAATTCTGTAATAAAACATCGTAATCCCATCGAGATTGGGCTCGTTTGATTTGTCTTGACAAGTACTCAGGTCCTAGATGATAATCAGGGTCTGATGATATAGCCAGCTACTAAAAACTTGTTTTTTAAAAATATTTTTTTTAATTTAAGTACACTTGTTTTATTTTCCACCACTTACAATTTTGATGCTCCAAAACAGTTAATTTTTTTTAAAGAATATCAACCAAGTTGAGCTTGACTAATATTTTCCTCTCCCCTCCAAATAAGCGGAAAGCTTGTGTCAGGAGTGGGTACGACAATAGTGCAACAGGTGGGATTCGAACCTGCAACCTTTCAATTTTCAGTCCGCACCTTTAACCGTTGGGCTATTGAGGCTTCAAAAGCCTCAAATTAGACCTTAAGATGTGCTCGATGAGATCCTGAACTCTTATTATGCTATAACTGCGGTCAGGTGTTCGCCCGTGGGCCCGTACCTGGAGCGGTCGTGGAACGCGTCGTGGGGCTTCGGCGGGCGGGCGGCGGCGACGCGCGCGGCCAGCGCGGCCGTGTGGGCGAGCTGGGCGTGCGCCGCCGCGCTGTTCCTGGCGCGCTGCCTCACCGCGCCCGACTTCACCGTCCGACGCACCGGCGCCTACCTCAAGGACCCGCAACAGGTGGGTGCTTAATGTTATGATCGTAGAACAGCGACGGATCTGCATTCTACTAACTTTACATCAATTTGAAAGGATTTCCATGATTTCCGACGTTTTTAGGGTTCCGTAGTAAACAAGGAACTCTTAGTTTCGCAATGTCCGTCCGTATGTCTGTCTGTCCATCCGCGGTTTAGCTCAGAGACCCCCCCCCCCCTGCAAAGGAAATCCTGATTTTTTTTTTTAGTTAGTTTTCGAAATATATATTTTTTAATATTGTAATTTTTTAAAATATTTCCATGAGTACATGGAAGTATTTTTATTTAATTTTTTTTAACGGAACCCTTAAAGAGCGAGGCCCGACTCGCACTTGGCCGATTTTTTATTATTAAAATTTAAATTATTTCAAATGGCTGTACCGTACTACTGTTATGTGCAAGCAACCTAGTAAGTTGGAATCTTTGCTTGAATTCACAAACATTTTAATTTCAGCTCATTTAATTGGTTTCAGCGACTTACGCCCTACCTGAAAAAGTCATCGCGCCGGGCCATCAAGTCCAACAACAATTCACCGACTAAACGAGAAACTGCCTCCATCAGATCTGAACCCACCGCGACTACGGAACTGGTCACAGCGTCAGTGGAACATGGGCAGGACACCGCGCCCACCACGCCGCAGTTCTCGCCCATTAAGAGATTTGACAAAGAAGTCATTGAGATGACGACTTCGCCTAACCAATAGTGCGGCAGAGGACAGGGAAAGCCAATTTGTCGAATTATATTTGCCCAATTCGTCGTTAAGTTTCTTAAAATTTATTACTTACCTATTTCTAAATGTGTTGTTATTTAAAGTTTATGGTAGTGAGTAAAAAGCGGTGAGAATTTCAGAAGATAGGAAATAAAATAAAGGAATCAAATGACGCATTTAAATTAATATTTAAATATCGTGTATACTTTATAAAGTGTTGATTTTTGTATTGCTTTTATAAATGTAATTGTGTATAAGAAATAAACGTACGAATACCTCCTTAATATGACTTTTTTTTAGCCTAAAACCGCATAGACGAATGATATTTACTAACCGTGACGAAAGTCCCAAAAATAATGACAAAAAAAGTAAAAGATGAAGACCGAGACCGGTATACTATGCTGGTCTTAGCAGAGAATGTTCCTTGTACCCTTCTTCAATCACAGAAACCGTGATCGAAGAGTTCCTCACATTCGCAAGTATGCGAATCTGCTATCCGCGCGCAGGTTTGCCGATGGCTGCCCCATTCGCCTACGGTAGGTGGGATGGGCAGCCATCGGCAAACCTTCTGCACGCGCCTTATACATGTGCCCACAGATTAGGAAAATGTGCCCAACAAAAGTGTACAATATTAATTGCAATACAGACTGTTCACTATAACTTGTGATGCGGGTTGTTACGTTCCCTCAAATATGGTTGAGCGAAGCAATGGCTGGATCATGCGTCATGCTCGTGAACGGGTTCCACTGGCGGGAATGGGCCTACTTTCTGTCTGCCTGTTTTAAACATGTGTTGAATTATAATTAGGTATGCTTTTATGGAACTTCCCCTCATTGTGGAAACACTGCATACATAGCATAATATCTATATAATATCTAATATTGTAAACTTGTTTTGAAAAGAGCAACTGCAGAGTTTCTTGCTGGTTCTTCTCGGCAGGAACGGCATTCCGAACCAGTGGTAGACTCATCGACGATTCAAAAGCACTTGTAAAAAAGTTTACTTGAATAAAAAAAAATCTATTTCTATTTCTATTACTTGTCCTTTGCCGTCATGTTGGCAAGGGGCAAGTTATAATGAACGGTCTGTAAAATCCACAAACATAGAATCAAGAGAATCACACTCTAGTAAATTATTACCACGGAAGGATGAATCAGTATCATTCATTTATGGATTAAAAGTTTCTTGTCTTGAACGTATCAACACTACGACTAATATAAATACGATATTTTAAAACCGCTCGACCGATTTCGATAAAATTTATATGGGACTATGGCACGTACGGGACGTGACCATAGAGCACCTCATAGCATAATTATTTAATTCCGCAGTATAAACCTTGTAATTTATTTTCAACAAACTTATAATAATATTAATCTTATTTTTTGAAGTCGGTTAAAAACAAGTGTAAATTAAAAATTTAAAGCACCCCCGACACGTTAATCTATGGCCGGACTATGTACGACATACCTGACGTCCTGTTACCCAGTTTTCTGCCCCATCATCAGATCCTCCTCCTCGATCCTCGATCGCCGAGTAGATCGCTCTATAGGTGTTGCAGATCGGACTTCGCATACAATTCCGACTCCACATACCTAATTTAGTCCAACAGTCCAATAATTTTTCGTCCAACCCTCCACGTGGTAGATAGTTCGTAACATGTTTGACGATGTTGAATCGTGTTGGCGCGCGATCGCTCCAATGCGCTGGTGGTACCTAATTGGGTACTTTACTGTTGCCAAAATGTTGATATTCATTAATTGAAATCGAAAATGTAACAATGTAAAATGTAACAATGCCGAGGCCTATGGAAGTCCATGCAAGATACCTTTGTCCAGCAGTGGACGTCTATCGGTTGACAAAGAAGAAGAAGAATATCATAATGTCAATATAATACTTTTTTAATCAAGTTTACCTGTTTAAATATGGTGAACCTGAGCGGGGTGTCCACCGCGTGCACCCTGAGGTACTCGTGCGTGGTGGCAAGCTCGTGCTTGAGGCGCGCCGGGCCGGCGGAGAGCGGCGAGGGCGCGGCGGCCTTGGCCGGCCCCAGCAGTCCGCTGATCTCCTCGTACTCCAGGATGGCGGGGAAGATCAGGAATATAAATTCTTTTTAAAAAACAGACATCTACCTCCGATTTCAATAAAATTTATATGGGATTATACCCCTTCAAACAAAAAAGAATCATCCCAAGGCGCTGGAGTGGCCACCGCACACCGGGAAGCGCAGTATTGACAGAACCCTCACTAAATGGACCGACGACATCAAACGAGTCGCAGGGAGCCGCTGGATTCGTGCGCTGGAAATATGTACATAATATTTGTAATATAAAACATTTCGCTTAATTTGTTATGTGAAGAAAAAATCGCATCGCAATGATACTGAAGAAACAATCGCATCGCACTAAGTGAACAGACGATATCAACCGAGTCGTAGGGAGCCGCTGGATTCAAGCGGTGCAAGACCGAGGCCTGTGGAACTCCAAAATATTTTCTGTAGTCCGGTTGACCGGACAACTAAACTGTACTACGGGTAAAAGATGAATTTTTTTTACCCGTCTGTGTGTGTGTATGTTTGTTACTCTTTCACGCAAAAACTACTGGAAAAATTAAAGAATTCCCGTGGGAATCAAAAACTTATTACTCCACGCGGACGAAGTCGCGGGCATCATCTAGTTAATAATAAAAATAAAATAAAAAATAAAAGTCTGTAGTCTGGATTCGAATCCCCGAACCGACAGTTTCACTCCTTCATTTAACCGCTTCGTCATCAAAGCATTGGTAGAGACTGAACAATAAACAAGGCAACAAGGTTCGTGATGGAAAATTGTTGCGCCTAGTAACAAGACGGAAAATTATAAATTACGCATTTTATTGTCTAGCCCCCATCCGCCAAACCGTCCGAAAAAGAACTTTGTTGCAACCTTTCTTCCAACAGTCACTTACGTTTGAAGTGGAATCTAAAGAAAGAAAGAAAATTAATTTATTTGCCCACACAAACACATGGATGCATAACTTGTATACATTTAATAATATGAACAATTTAGAAATTGGCTTTTGCACCCATTTGTCGCATAAGCTAAAAGCTACGCAGCTAAGTAATCTACACACACTGTTACCACTTACCATAAACCACAGAATTTACAATGGGCTGGGCGATCGTACGACGCGGATTCGCGCCTTACGCCCTCGGTGATTGGTGCCGGTAAACGCCAAAGCGACGGCCGGCAGCGTGGGCGGCGACCCTTCCGCATTCGCACACCTCGCGAAGACAACGCACGATCGCTTTGCACTAGCCTATAAGAATATCGGGATTCTCATCTTTTTGCGTCATACCAAACAATTCGTATTGTCTAAAGCAGTTATAGATATACGAGTAGATCGCTCTATAGGTTTTGCAGATCGGACTTCGCATACAATTCCGACTCCACATACCTAATAGTCCAACAGTCCAATAATTTTTCGTCCAACCCTCCACGTGGTAGATAGTTCGTAACATGTTAGACGATGTTGAATCGTGTTGGCGCGCGATCGCTCCGATGTACTGGTGGTACCTAATTGGGTACTTTACTGTTGCCAAAATGTTGATATTCATTAATTGAAATCGAAAATGTAACAATGTAAAATGTAACAATGCCGAGGCCTATGGAAGTCCATGCAAGATACCTTTGTCCAGCAGTGGACGTCTATCGGTTGACAAAGAAGAAGAATATCATAATGTCAATATAATACTTTTTTAATCAAGTTTACCTGTTTAAATATGGTGAACCTGAGCGGGGTGTCCACCGCGTGCACCCTGAGGTACTCGTGCGTGGTGGCGAGCTCGAGCTTGAGGCGCGCCGGGCCGGCGGAGGGCGGCGAGGGCGCGGCGGCCTTGGCCGGCCCCAGCAGTCCGCTGATCTCCTCGTACTCCAGGATGGCGGGGAAGATCAGGAATATAAATTCTTTTTAAAAAACAGACATCTACCTCCGATTTCAATAAAATTTATATGGGATTATACCCCTTCAAACAAAAAAGAATCATCCCAAGGCGCTGGAGTGGCCACCGCACACCGGGAAGCGCAGTATTGACAGAACCCTCACTAAGTGGACCGACGACATCAAACGAGTCGCAGGGAGCCGCTGGATTCGTGCGCTGGAAATATGTACATAATATATTTTGTAATATAAAACATTTCGCTTAATTTGTTATGTGAAGAAAACATCGCATCGCAATGATACTGAAGAAACAATCGCATCGCACTAAGTGAACAGACGATATCAACCGAGTCGTAGGGAGCCGCTGGATTCAAGCGGTGCAAGACCGAGGCCTGTGGAACTCCAAAATATTTTCTGTAGTCCGGTTGACCGGACAACTAAACTGTACTACGGGTAAAAGATGAATTTTTTTTACCCGTCTGTGTGTGTGTATGTTTGTTACTCTTTCACGCAAAAACTACTGGAAAAATTAAAGAATTCCCGTGGGAATCAAAAACTTATTACTCCACGCGGACGAAGTCGCGGGCATCATCTAGTTAATAATAAAAATAAAATAAAAAAACAAAAATCTGTAGTCTGGATTCGAATCCCCGAACCGACAGTTTCACTCCTTCATTTTACCGCTTCGTCATCAAAGCATTGGTAGAGACTGAACAATAAACGAAGGCAACAAAGTTCGTGATGGAAAATTGTTGCGCCTAGTAACAAGACGGAAAATTATAAATTACGCATTTTATTGTCTAGCCCCCATCCGCCAAACCGTCCGAAAAAGAACTTTGTTGCAACCTTTCTTCCAACAGTCACTTACGTTTGAAGTGGAATCTAAAGAAAGAAAGAAAATTAATTTATTTGCCCACACAAACACATGGATGCATAACTTGTATACATTTAATAATATGAACAATTTAGAAATTGGCTTTTGCACCCATTTGTCGCATAAGCTAAAAGCTACGCAGCTAAGTAATCTACACACACTGTTACCACTTACCATAAACCACAGAATTTACAATGGGCTGGGCGATCGTACGACGCGGATTCGCGCCTTACGCCCTCGGTGATTGGTGCCGGTAAACGCCGAAGCGACGGCCGGCAGCGTGGGCGGCGACCCTTCCGCATTCGCACACCTCGCGAAGACAACGCACGATCGCTTTGCACTAGTCTATAAGAATATCGGGATTCTCATCTTTTTGCGTCATACCAAACAATTCGTATTGTCTAAAGCAGTTATAGATATACGAGTAGATCGCTCTATAGGTTTTGCAGATCGGACTTCGCATACAATTCCGACTCCACATACCTAATAGTCCAACAGTCCAATAATTTTTCGTCCAACCCTCCACGTGGTAGATAGTTCGTAACATGTTAGACGATGTTGAATCGTGTTGGCGCGCGATCGCTCCGATGCACTGGTGGTACCTAATTGGGTACTTTACTGTTGCCAAAATGTTGATATTCATTAATTGAAATCGAAAATGTAACAATGTAAAATGTAACAATGCCGAGGCCTATGGAAGTCCATGCAAGATACCTTTGTCCAGCAGTGGACGTCTATCGGTTGACAAAGAAGAAGAATATCATAATGTCAATATAATACTTTTTTAATCAAGTTTACCTGTTTAAATATGGTGAACCTGAGCGGGGTGTCCACCGCGTGCACCCTGAGGTACTCGTGCGTGGTGGCGAGCTCGAGCTTGAGGCGCGCCGGGCCGGCGGAGGGCGGCGAGGGCGCGGCGGCCTTGGCCGGCCCCAGCAGTCCGCTGATCTCCTCGTACTCCAGGATGGCTGGGAAGATCAGGAATATAAATTCTTTTTAAAAAACAGACATCTACCTCCGATTTCAATAAAATTTATATGGGATTATACCCCTTCAAACAAAAAAGAATCATCCCAAGGCGCTGGAGTGGCCAACGCACACCGGGAAGCGCAGTATTGACAGAACCCTCACTAAATGGACCGACGACATCAAACGAGTCGCAGGGAGCCGCTGGATTCGTGCGCTGGAAATATGTACATAATATATTTTGTAATATAAAACATTTCGCTTAATTTGTTATGTGAAGAAAAAATCGCATCGCAATGATACTGAAGAAACAATCGCATGGCACTAAGTGAACAGACGATATCAACCGAGTCGTAGGGAGCCGCTGGATTCAAGCGGTGAAAGACCGAGGCCTGTGGAACTCCAAAATATTTTCTGTAGTCCGGTTGACCGGAAAACTGAACTGTACTACGGGTAAAAGATGACTTTTTTTTACCCGTCTGTGTGTGTGTATGTTTGTTACTCTTTCACGCAAAAACTACTGGACGGATTTGGCTGAAATTTAGAATGGCCTTAGATTATACCCTAGATTAACATATAGGCTGTATTTTATCCCGAAAAATTAAAGAATTCCCGTGGGAATCAAAAACTTATTACTCCACGCGGACGAAGTCGCGGGCATCATCTAGTTAATAATAAAAATAAAATAAAAAACAAAAATCTGTAGTCTGGATTCGAATCCCCGAACCGACAGTTTCACTCCTTCATTTTACCGCTTCGTCATCAAAGCATTGGTAGAGACTGAACAATAAACGAAGGCAACAAAGTTCGTGATGGAAAATTGTTGCGCCTAGTAACAAGACGGAAAATTATAAATTACGCATTTTTTTGTCTAGCCCCCATCCGCCAAACCGTCCGAAAAAGAACTTTGTTGCAACCTTTCTTCCAACAGTCACTTACGTTTGAAGTGGAATCTAAAGAAATAAAGAAAATTAATTTATTTGCCCACACAAACACATGGATGCATAACTTGTATACATTTAATAATATGAACAATTTAGAAATTGGCTTTTGCACCCATTTGTCGCATAAGCTAAAAGCTACGCAGCTAAGTAATCTACACACACTGTTACCACTTACCATAAACCACAGAATTTACAATGGGCTGGGCGATCGTACGACGCGGATTCGCGCCTTACGCCCTCGGTGATTGGTGCCGGTATACGCCGAAGCGACGGCCGGCATTCGTACACCTCGCGAAGACAACGCACGATCGCTTTGCACTAAGTAGCCTATAAGAATATCGGGATACTCATCTATTTGCGTCATACCAAACAATTCGTATTGTCTAAAGCAGAAACGAGTAGATCGCTCTATAGGTGTTGCAGATCGGACTTCGCATACAATTCCGACTCCACATACCTAATAGTCCAACAGTCCAATAATTTTTCGTCCAACCCTCCACGTGGTAGATAGTTCGTAACATGTTTGACGATGTTGAATCGTGTTGGCGCGCGATCGCTCCAATGCGCTGGTGGTACCTAATTGGGTACTTTACTGTTGCCAAAATGTTGATATTCATTAATTGAAATCGAAAATGTAACAATGTAAAATGTAACAGTGCCGAGGCCTATGGAAGTCCATGCAAGATACCTTTGTCCAGCAGTGGACGTCTATAGGTTGACAAAGAAGAAGAAGAATATCATAATGTCAATATAATACTTTTTTAATCAAGTTTACCTGTTTAAATATGGTGAACCTGAGCGGGGTGTCCACCGCGTGCACCCTGAGGTACTCGTGCGTGGTGGTGAGCTCGTGCTTGAGGCGCGCCGGGCCGGCGGAGGGCGACGAGGACGCGGCGGCCTTGGCCGGCCCCAGCAGTCCGCTGATCTCCTCGTATTCCAGGATGGCGGGGGAGATCAGGAATATAAATTCTTTTTAAAAAACCGACATCTACCTCCGATTTCAATAAAATTTATATGGGATTATACCCCTTCAAACAAAAAAGAATCATCCCAAGGCGCTGGAGTGGCCACCGCACACCGGGAAGCGCAGTATTGACAGAACCCTCACTAAATGGACCGACGACATCAAACGAGTCGCAGGGAGCCGCTGGATTCGTGCGCTGGAAATATGTACATAATATTTGTAATATAAAACATTTCGCTTAATTTGTTATGTGAAGAAAAAATCGCATCGCAATGATACTGAAGAAACAATCGCATGGCACTAAGTGAACAGACGATATCAACCGAGTCGTAGGGAGCCGCTGGATTCAAGCGGTGCAAGACCGAGGCCTGTGGAACTCCAAAATATTTTC
The DNA here is from genome assembly GCA_029955525.1 of Oeneis ivallda. NCBI lineage: Eukaryota > Metazoa > Arthropoda > Insecta > Lepidoptera > Nymphalidae > Oeneis > Oeneis ivallda. The sequence goes on along the minus strand of JARPMR010000024.1, from coordinate 15,284,962 downwards.
TGTAGTCCGGTTGACCGGACAACTGAACTGTACTACGGGTAAAAGATGAATTTTTTTTACCCGTCTGTGTGTGTGTATGTTTGTTACTCTTTCACGCAAAAACTACTGGACGGATTTGGCTGAAATTTAGAATGGCCTTAGATTATACCCTAGATTAACATATAGGCTGTATTTTATCCCGAAAAATTAAAGAATTCCCGTGGGAATCAAAAACTTATTACTCCACGCGGACGAAGTCGCGGGCATCATCTAGTTAATAATAAAAATAAAATAAAAAACAAAAATCTGTAGTCTGGATTCGAATCCCCGAACCGACAGTTTCACTCCTTCATTTTACCGCTTCGTCATCAAAGCATTGGTAGAGACTGAACAATAAACGAAGGCAACAAAGTTCGTGATGGAAAATTGTTGCGCCTAGTAACAAGACGGAAAATTATAAATTACGCATTTTTTTGTCTAGCCCCCATCCGCCAAACCGCCCGAAAAAGAACTTTGTTGCAACCTTTCTTCCAACAGTCACTTACGTTTGAAGTGGAATCTAAAGAAATAAAGAAAATTAATTTATTTGCCCACACAAAAAAAGAATCATCCCAAGGTGCTGGAGTGGCCACCGCACACCGGGAAGCGCAGTATTGACAGAACCCTCACTAAATGGACCGACGACATCAAACGAGTCGCAGGGAGCCGCTGGATCCGTGCGCTGGAAATATGTACATAATATTTGTAATATAAAACATTTCGCTTAATTTGTTATGTAAAGAAAAAATCGCATCGCTATGATACTGAAGAAACAATCGCATGGCACTAAGTGAACCGACGATATCAACAGAGTCGTAGGGAGCCGCTGGATTCAGGCGGCGCAAGACCGAGGCCTGTGGAAGTCCAAAATATTTTCTGTAGTCCGGTTTAACGGTGCAACTGAACTACGGGTAAAAGATGAATTTTTTTTACCCGTGTGTGTGTGTGTGTATGTTTGTTACTCTTTCACGCAAAAACTGCTGGATGGATTTGGCTGAAATTTAGAATGGAGTTAGATTATACCCTGGATTAACATATAGGCTGTATTTTATCCCGGAAAATGAAAGAATTCCCGTGGGAATCAAAATCAAAAAAAAATTTGAAGTGGAATCTAAAGAAAGAAAGAAAATTCATTTATTTGCCCACACAAACACATGGATGGACAAAGACAATATTTAATCGATTAGGGAGCGATTGCTATCGCAATCCCTCAATCAAACAGAACGACCTAGATGCGAAGGCATCTAGTAAGTCGAATGAGTCTCTGGGCAGAGACTATCAAAGTATGAATTAATCATTAACACTAATCAAAGCGTACAGACAATATTTATTCGATTAGGGAGCGATTGCTATCGCAATCCCTCAATCAAATAGAACGACCTAGACGCGAAGGCATCTACTAGTCGAATGAGTCTCTGGGCAGAGACTGAATTCGTATCGTCGAAACAGCCTTTTTATACTAATATTTTAAGATGGCGTACCCACGCTGTCAAAGTCAGATGTCAATTTGATTAAACTAATTTCAATAAATAAAAAGGATACGGAAATCACAACAATACTCCTAATTATTATTGATTAATATAAAATAAAAGGATACGGAAATCAAGAAGCATTAAGGACTCCTTCACTGACTGATTGACAAACCGACCGACCGACTGACTGACCGACTGACTGACAGACTGACCGACACAAGTAGGCTAGCATTAGAATATAATATGTAGTTATAAGTTTATTAATTGTATGAGCGCAGACTCGCCAACAAACTGCATGTGCAGTTTGGCGGGGTAGAATAAATTTACTAATACTTGTTATTATATTGTCTGAATAAAATATTTAAAAAAAAAAAAACTAATACTTTTAAATAATTAGTATAAATTAAACGGAAATCAATTGCGCCCACATATACATTTAATAATATGAACAATTTAGAAATTGGCTTTTGCACCCATTTGTCGCATAAGCTAAAAGCTACGCAGCTTAGTAATCTACACACACTGTTACCACTTACCATAAACCACAGAATTTATAATGGGCTGGGCGATCGCACGACGCGGATTCGCACCTTACGCCCTTGGTGATTGGTGCCGGTAAACGCCGAAGCGACGGCCGGCATTCGCACACCTCGCGAAGACAACGCACGATCGCTTTGCACTAGCCTATATGAATATCGGGATTCTTATCTTTTTGCGTCATACCAAACAATTCGTATTGTCTAAAGAAGTTATAGATATACGAGTAGATCGCTCTATAGGTGTTGCAGATCGGACTTCGCATACAATTCCGACTCCACATACCTAATAGTCCAACAATCCAATAATTTTTCGTCCAACCCTCCACGTGGTAGATAGTTCGTTACATGTTTGACGATGTTGAATCGTGTTGGCGCGCGATCGCTCCGATGCACTGGTGGTACCTAATTGGGTACTTTACTGTTGCCAAAATGTTGATATTCATTAATTGAAATCGAAAATGTAACAATGTAAAATGTAACAATGCCGAGGCCTATGGAAGTCCATGCAAGATACCTTTGTCCAGCAGTGGACGTCTATCGGTTGACAAAGAAGAAGAATATCATAATGTCAATATAATACTTTTTTAATCAAGTTTACCTGTTTAAATATGGTGAACCTGAGCGGGGTGTCCACCGCGTGCACCCTGAGGTACTCGTGCGTGGTGGCGAGCTCGTGCTTGAGGCGCGCCGGGCCGGCGGAGGGCGGCGAGGGCGTGGTGGCCTTGGCCGGCCCCAGCAGTCCGCTGATCTCCTCGTACTCCAGGATGGCGGGGAAGATCAGGAATATAAATTCTTTTTAAAAAACAGACATCTACCTCCGATTTCAATAAAATTTATATGGGATTATACCCCTTCAAACAAAAAAGAATCATCCCAAGGCGCTGGAGTGGCCACCGCACACCGGGAAGCGCAGTATTGACAGAACCCTCACTAAATGGACCGACGACATCAAACGAGTCGCAGGGAGCCGCTGGATTCGTGCGCTGGAAATATGTACATAATATTTGTAATATAAAACATTTCGCTTAATTTGTTATGTGAAGAAAAAATCACATCGCAATGATACTGAAGAAACAATCGCATGGCACTAAGTGAACAGACGATATCAACCGAGTCGTAGAGAGCCGCTGGATTCTGGATTCAAGCGGCGCAAGACCGAAGCCTGTGGAAGTCCATGCAGGAGACCTTTGTCCAGCAGTGGACGTCTATAGGTTGATAAAGAAGAAGAAGAAGAAGATAAAAATATCGGGATTCTCATCTTTTTGCGTCATACCAAACAATCCGTATTGTCTAAAGCAGTTATAGATATACGAGTAGATCGCTCTATAGGTGTTGCAGATCGGACTTCGCATACAATTCCGACTCCACATACCTAATAGTCCAACAGTCCAATAATTTTTCGTCCAACCCTCCACGTGGTAGATAGTTCGTAACATGTTTGACGATGTTGAATCGTGTTGGCGCGCGATCGCTCCAATGCGCTGGTGGTACCTAATTGGGTACTTTACTGTTGCCAAAATGTTGATATTCATTAATTGAAACCGAAAATGTAACAATGTAAAATGTAACAATGCCGAGGCCTATGGAAGTCCATGCAAGATACCTTTGTCCAGCAGTGGACGTCTATCGGTTGACAAAGAAGAAGAAGAATATCATAATGTCAATATAATACTTTTTTAATCAAGTTTACCTGTTTAAATATGGTGAACCTAAGCGGGGTGTCCACCGCGTGCACCCTGAGGTACTCGTGCGTGGTGGCGAGCTCGTGCTTGAGGCGCGCCGGGCCGGCGGAGGGCGGCGAGGGCGCGGCGGCCTTGGCCGGCCCCAGCAGTCCGCTGATCTCCTCGTACTCCAGGATGGCGGGGAAGATCAGGAATATAAATTCTATTTAAAAAACAGACATCTACCTCCGATTTCAATAAAATTTATATGGGATTATACCCCTTCAAACAAAAAAGAATCATCCCAAGGTGCTGGAGTGGCCACCGCACACCGGGAAGCGCAGTATTGACAGAACCCTCACTAAATGGACCGACGACATCAAACGAGTCGCAGGGAGCCGCTGGATTCGTGCGCTGGAAATATGTACATAATATATTTTGTAATATAAAACATTTCGCTTAATTTGTTATGTAAAGAAAAATCGCATCGCAATGATACTGAAGAAACAATCGCATGGCACTAAGTGAACAGACGATATCAACCGAGTCGTAGGGAGCCGCTGGATTCAAGCGGCGCAAGACCGAGGCCTGTGGAACTCCAAAATATTTTCTGTAGTCCGGTTGACCGGACAACTGAACTGTACTACGGGTAAAAGATGAATTTTTTTTACCCGTCTGTGTGTGTGTGTGTGTATGTTTGTTACTCTTTCACGCAAAAACTACTGAACGGATTTGGCTGTTTAGAATTGCGTTAGATTATACCCTGGATTAACATATAGGCTGTATTTTATCCCGAAAAATTAAAGAATTCCCGTGGGAATCAAAAACTTATTACTCCACGCGGACGAAGTCGCGGGCATCATCTAGTTAATAATAAAAATAAAATAAAAAATAAAAATCTGTAGTCTGGATTCGAATCCCCGGACCGACAGTTTCACTCCTTCATTTTACCGCTTCGTCATCAAAGCATTGGTAGAGACTGAACAATAAACGAAGGCAACAAGGTTCGTGATGGAAAATTGTTGCGCCTAGTAACAAGACGGAAAATTATAAATTACGCATTTTTTGTCTAGCCCCCATCCGCCAAACCGTCCGAAAAAGAACTTTGTTGCAACCTTTCTTCCAACAGTCACTTACGTTTGAAGTGGAATCTAAAGAAATAAAGAAAATTAATTTATTTGCCCACACAAACACATGGATGCATAACTTGTATACATTTAATAATATGAACAATTTAGAAATTGGCTTTTGCACCCATTTGTCGCATAAGCTAAAAGCTACGCAGCTAAGTAATCTACACACACTGTTACCACTTACCATAAACCACAGAATTTACAATGGGCTGGGCGATCGTACGACGCGGATTCGCGCCTTACGCCCTCGGTGATTGGTGCCGGTAAACGCCGAAGCGACGGCCGGCAGCGTGGGCGGCGACCCTTCCGCATTCGCACACCTCGCGAAGACAACGCACGATCGCTTTGCACTAGCCTATAAAAATATCGGGATTCTCATCTTTTTGCGTCATACCAAACAATCCGTATTGTCTAAAGCAGTTATAGATATACGAGTAGATCGCTCTATAGGTGTTGCAGATCGGACTTCGCATACAATTCCGACTCCACATACCTAATAGTCCAACAGTCCAATAATTTTTCGACCAACCCTCCACGTGGTAGATAGTTCGTAACATGTTTGACGATGTTGAATCGTGTTGGCGCGCGATCGCTCCAATGCGCTGGTGGTACCTAATTGGGTACTTTACTGTTGCCAAAATGTTGATATTCATTAATTGAAATCGAAAATGTAACAATGTAAAATGTAACAATGCCGAGGCCTATGGAAGTCCATGCAAGATACCTTTGTCCAGCAGTGGACGTCTATCGGTTGACAAAGAAGAAGAAGAATATCATAATGTCAATATAATACTTTTTTAATCAAGTTTACCTGTTTAAATATGGTGAACCTGAGCGGGGTGTCCACCGCGTGCACCCTGAGGTACATCGTGCGTGGTGGCGAGCTCGTGCTTGAGGCGCGCCGGGCCGGCGGAGGGCGGCGAGGGCGCGGCGGCCTTGGCCGGCCCCAGCAGTCCGCTGATATCCTCGTACTCCAGGATGGCGGGGAAGATCAGGAATATAAATTCTTTTTAAAAAACAGACATCTACCTCCGATTTCAATAAAATTTATATGGGATTATACCCCTTCAAACAAAAAAGAATCATCCCAAGGTGCTGGAGTGGCCACCGCACACCGGGAAGCGCAGTATTGACAGAACCCTCACTAAATGGACCGATGACATCAAACGAGTCGCAGGCAGCCGCTGGATTCGTGCGCTGGAAATATGTACATAATATATTTTGTAATATAAAACATTTCGCTTAATTTGTTAAGTAAAGAAAAATCGCATCGCAATGATACTGAAGAAACAATCGCATGGCACTAAGTGAACAGACGATATCAACCGAGTCGTAGGGAGCCGCTGGATTCAAGCGGCGCAAGACCGAGGCCTGTGGAACTCCAAAATATTTTCTGTAGTCCGGTTGACCGGACAACTGAACTGTACTACGGGTAAAAGATGAATTTTTTTTACCCGTCTGTGTGTGTGTATGTTTGTTACTCTTTCACGCAAAAACTACTGAACGGATTTGGCTGTTTAGAATGGCGTTAGATTATACCCTGGATTAACATATAGGCTGTATTTTATCCCGAAAAATTAAAGAATTCCCGTGGGAATCAAAACTTATTACTCCACGCGGACGAAGTCGCGGGCATCATCTAGTTAATAATAAAAATAAAATAAAAAATAAAAATCTGTAGTCTGGATTCGAATCCCCGAACCGACAGTTTCACTCCTTCATTTTACCGCTTCGTCATCAAAGCATTGGTAGAGACTGAACAATAAACGAAGGCAACAAGGTTCGTGATGGAAAATTGTTGCGCCTAGTAACAAGACGGAAAATTATAAATTACGCATTTTTTTGTCTAGCCCCCATCCGCCAAACCGTCCGAAAAATAACTTTGTTGCAACCTTTCTTCCAACAGTCACTTACGTTTGAAGTGGAATCTAAAGAAATAAAGAAAATTAATTTATTTGCCCACACAAACACATGGATGCATAACTTGTATACATTTAATAATATGAACAATTTAGAAATTGGCTTTTGCACCCATTTGTCGCATAAGCTAAAAGCTACGCAGCTAAGTAATCTACACACACTGTTACCACTTACCATAAACCACAGAATTTACAATGGGCTGGGCGATCGTACGACGCGGATTCGCGCCTTACGCCCTCGGTGATTGGTGCCGGTAAACGCCGAAGCGACGGCCGGCAGCGTAGGCGGCGACCCTTCCGCATTCGCACACCTCGCGAAGACAACGCACGATCGCTTTGCACTAGCCTATAAAAATATCGGGATTCTCATCTTTTTGCGTCATACCAAACAATCCGTATTGTCTAAAGCAGTTATAGATATACGAGTAGATCGCTCTATAGGTGTTGCAGATCGGACTTCGCATACAATTCCGACTCCACATACCTAATAGTCCAACAGTCCAATAATTTTTCGTCCAACCCTCCACGTGGTAGATAGTTCGTAACATGTTTGACGATGTTGAATCGTGTTGGCGCGCGATCGCTCCAATGCGCTGGTGGTACCTAATTGGGTACTTTACTGTTGCCAAAATGTTGATATTCATTAATTGAAATCGAAAATGTAACAATGTAAAATGTAACAATGCCGAGGCCTATAGAAGTCCATGCAAGATACCTTTGTCCAGCAGTGGACGTCTATCGGTTGACAAAGAAGAAGAATATCATAATGTCAATATAATACTTTTTTAATCAAGTTTACCTGTTTAAATATGGTGAACCTGAGCGGGGTGTCCACCGCGTGCACCCTGAGGTACTCGTGCGTGGTGGCGAGCTCGTGCTTGAGGCGCGCCGGGCCGGCGGAGGGTGGCGAGGGCGCGGCGGCCTTGGCCGACCCCAGCAGTCCGCTGATCTCCTCGTACTCCAGGATGGCGGGGAAGATCAGGAATATAAATTCTTTTTAAAAAACAGACATCTACCTCCGATTTAAATAAAATTTATATGGGATTATACCCCTTCAAACAAAAAAGAATCATCCCAAGGTGCTGGAGTGGCCACCGCACACCGGGAAGCGCAGTATTGACAGAACCCTCACTAAATGGACCGACGACATCAAACGAGTCGCAGGGAGCCGCTGGATTCGTGCGCTGGAAATATGTACATAATATATTTTGTAATATAAAACATTTCGCTTAATTTATGTAAAGAAAAATCGCATCGCAATGATACTGAAGAAACAATCGCATGGCACTAAGTGAACAGACGATATCAACCGAGTCGTAGGGAGCCGCTGGATTCAAGCGGCGCAAGACCGAGGCCTGTGGAACTCCAAAATATTTTCTGTAGTCCGGTTGACCGGACAACTGAACTGTACTACGGGTAAAAGATGAATTTTTTTTACCCGTCTGTGTGTGTGTGTATGTTTGTTACTCTTTCACGCAAAAACTACTGAACGGATTTGGCTGTTTAGAATGGCGTTAGATTATACCCTGGATTAACATATAGGCTGTATTTTATCCCGAAAAATTAAAGAATTCCCGTGGGAATCAAAAACTTATTACTCCACGCGGACGAAGTCGCGGGCATCATCTAGTTAATAATAAAAATAAAATAAAAAATAAAAATCTGTAGTCTGGATTCGAATCCCCGAACCGACAGTTTCACTCCTTCATTTTACCGCTTCGTCATCAAAGCATTGGTAGAGACTGAACAATAAACGAAGGCAACAAGGTTCGTGATGGAAAATTGTTGCGCCTAGTAACAAGACGGAAAATTATAAATTACGCATTTTTTTGTCTAGCCCCCATCCGCCAAACCGTCCGAAAAAGAACTTTGTTGCAACCTTTCTTCCAACAGTCACTTACGTTTGAAGTGGAATCTAAAGAAATAAAGAAAATTAATTTATTTGCCCACACAAACACATGGATGCATAACTTGTATACATTTAATAATATGAACAATTTAGAAATTGGCTTTTGCACCCATTTGTCGCATAAGCTAAAAGCTACGCAGCTAAGTAATCTACACACACTGTTACCACTTACCATAAACCACAGAATTTACAATGGGCTGGGCGATCGTACGACGCGGATTCGCGCCTTACGCCCTCGGTGATTGGTGCCGGTAAACGCCGAAGCGACGGCCGGCAGCGTGGGCGGCGACCCTTCCGCATTCGCACACCTCGCGAAGACAACGCACGATCGCTTTGCACTAGCCTATAAAAATATCGGGATTCTCATCTTTTTGCGTCATACCAAACAATCCGTATTGTCTAAAGCAGTTATAGATATACGAGTAGATCGCTCTATAGGTGTTGCAGATCGGACTTCGCATACAATTCCGACTCCACATACCTAATAGTCCAACAGTCCAATAATTTTTCGACCAACCCTCCACGTGGTAGATAGTTCGTAACATGTTTGACGATGTTGAATCGTGTTGGCGCGCGATCGCTCCAATGCGCTGGTGGTACCTAATTGGGTACTTTACTGTTGCCAAAACGTTGATATTCATTAATTGAAATCGAAAATGTAACAATGTAAAATGTAACAATGCCGAGGCCTATGGAAGTCCATGCAAGATACCTTTGTCCAGCAGTGGACGTCTATCGGTTGACAAAGAAGAAGAAGAATATCATAATGTCAATATAATACTTTTTTAATCAAGTTTACCTGTTTAAATATGGTGAACCTGAGCGGGGTGTCCACCGCGTGCACCCTGAGGTACTCGTGCGTGGTGGCGAGCTCGCGCTTGAGGCGCGCCGGGCCGGCGGAGGGCGGCGAGGACGCGGCGGCCTTGGCCGGCCCCAGCAGTCCGCTGATCTCCTCGTACTCCAGGATGGCGGGGAAGATCAGGAATATAAATTCTTTTTAAAAAACAGACATCTACCTCCGATTTCAATAAAATTTATATGGGATTATACCCCTTCAAACAAAAAAGAATCATCCCAAGGTGCTGGTGTGGCCACCGCACACCGGGAAGCGCAGTATTGACAGAACCCTCACTAAATGAACCGACGACATCAAACGAGTCGCAGGGAGCCGCTGGATTCGTGCGCTGGAAATATGTACATAATATATTTTGTAATATAAAACATTTCGCTTAATTTGTTATGTAAAGAAAAATCGCATCGCAATGATACTGAAGAAACAATCGCATGGCACTAAGTGAACAGACGATATCAACCGAGTCGTAGGGAGCCGCTGGATTCAAGCGGCGCAAGACCGAGGCCTGTGGAACTCCAAAATATTTTCTGTAGTCCGGTTGACCGGACAACTGAACTGTACTACGGGTAAAAGATGAATTTTTTTTACCCGTCTGTGTGTGTGTGTATGTTTGTTACTCTTTCACGCAAAAACTACTGAACGGATTTGGCTGTTTAGAATGGCATTAGATTATACCCTGGATTAACATATAGGCTGTATTTTATCCCGAAAAATTAAAGAATTCCCGTGGGAATCAAAACTTATTACTCCACGCGGACGAAGTCGCGGGCATCATCTAGTTAATAATAAAAATAAAATAAAAAATAAAAATCTGTAGTCTGGATTCGAATCCCCGAACCGACAGTTTCACTCCTTCATTTTACCGCTTCGTCATCAAAGCATTGGTAGAGACTGAACAATAAACGAAGGCAACAAGGTTCGTGATGGAAAATTGTTGCGCCTAGTAACAAGACGGAAAATTATAAATTACGCATTTTTTGTCTAGCCCCCATCCGCCAAACCGTCCGAAAAAGAACTTTGTTGCAACCTTTCTTCCAACAGTCACTTACGTTTGAAGTGGAATCTAAAGAAATAAAGAAAATTAATTTATTTGCCCACACAAACACATGGATGCATAACTTGTATACATTTAATAATATGAACAATTTAGAAATTGGCTTTTGCACCCATTTGTCGCATAAGCTAAAAGCTACGCAGCTAAGTAATCTACACACACTGTTACCACTTACCATAAACCACAGAATTTACAATGGGCTGGGCGATCGTACGACGCGGATTCGCGCCTTACGCCCTCGGTGATTGGTGCCGGTAAACGCCGAAGCGACGGCCGGCAGCGTGGGCGGCGACCCTTCCGCATTCGCACACCTCGCGAAGACAACGCACGATCGCTTTGCACTAGCCTATAAAAATATCGGGATTCTCATCTTTTTGCGTCATACCAAACAATCCGTATTGTCTAAAGCAATTATAGATATACGAGTAGATCGCTCTATAGGTGTTGCAGATCGGACTTCGCATACAATTCCGACTCCACATACCTAATAGTCCAACAGTCCAATAATTTTTCGACCAACCCTCCACGTGGTAGATAGTTCGTAACATGTTTGACGATGTTGAATCGTGTTGGCGCGCGATCGCTCCAATGCGCTGGTGGTACCTAATTGGGTACTTTACTGTTGCCAAAATGTTGATATTCATTAATTGAAATCGAAAATGTAACAATGTAAAATGTAACAATGCCGAGGCCTATGGAAGTCCATGCAAGATACCTTTGTCCAGCAGTGGACGTCTATCGGTTGACAAAGAAGAAGAAGAATATCATAATGTCAATATAATACTTTTTAATCAAGTTTACCTGTTTAAATATGGTGAACCTGAGCGGGGTGTCCACCGCGTGCACCCTGAGGTACATCGTGCGTGGTGGCGAGCTCGTGCTTGAGGCGCGCCGGGCCGGCGGAGGGAGGCGAGGGCGCGGCGGCCTTGGCCGGCCCCAGCAGTCCGCTGATATCCTCGTACTCCAGGATGGCGGGGAAGAGCAGGAATATAAATTCTTTTTAAAAAACAGACATCTACCTCCGATTTCAATAAAATTTATATGGGATTATACCCCTTCAAACAAAAAAGAATCATCCCAAGGTGCTGGAGTGGCCACCGCACACCGGGAAGCGCAGTATTGACAGAACCCTCACTAAATGGACCGATGACATCAAACGAGTCGCAGGGAGCCGCTGGATTCGTGCGCTGGAAATATGTACATAATATATTTTGTAATATAAAACATTTCGCTTAATTTGTTAAGTAAAGAAAAATCGCATCGCAATGATACTGAAGAAACAATCGCATGGCACTAAGTGAACAGACGATATCAACCGAGTCGTAGGGAGCCGCTGGATTCAAGCGGCGCAAGACCGAGGCCTGTGGAACTCCAAAATATTTTCTGTAGTCCGGTTGACCGGACAACTGAACTGTACTACGGGTAAAAGATGAATTTTTTTTACCCGTCTGTGTGTGTGTGTATGTTTGTTACTCTTTCACGCAAAAACTACTGAACGGATTTGGCTGTTTAGAATGGCGTTAGATTATACCCTGGATTAACATATAGGCTGTATTTTATCCCGAAAAATTAAAGAATTCCCGTGGGAATCAAAACTTATTACTCCACGCGGACGAAGTCGCGGGCATCATCTAGTTAATAATAAAAATAAAATAAAAAATAAAAATCTGTAGTCTGGATTCGAATCCCCGAACCGACAGTTTCACTCCTTCATTTTACCGCTTCGTCATCAAAGCATTGGTAGAGACTGAACAATAAACGAAGGCAACAAGGTTCGTGATGGAAAATTGTTGCGCCTAGTAACAAGACGGAAAATTATAAATTACGCATTTTTTTGTCTAGCCCCCATCCGCCAAACCGTCCGAAAAATAACTTTGTTGCAACCTTTCTTCCAACAGTCACTTACGTTTGAAGTGGAATCTAAAGAAATAAAGAAAATTAATTTATTTGCATACACAAACACATGGATGCATAACTTGTATACATTTAATAATATGAACAATTTAGAAATTGGCTTTTGCACCCATTTGTCGCATAAGCTAAAAGCTACGCAGCTAAGTAATCTACACACACTGTTACCACTTACCATAAACCACAGAATTTACAATGGGCTGGGCGATCGTACGACGCGGATTCGCGCCTTACGCCCTCGGTGATTGGTGCCGGTAAACGCCGAAGCGACGGCCGGCAGCGTGGGCGGCGACCCTTCCGCATTCGCACACCTCGCGAAGACAACGCACGATCGCTTTGCACTAGCCTATAAAAATATCGGGATTCTCATCTTTTTGCGTCATACCAAACAATCCGTATTGTCTAAAGCAGTTATAGATATACGAGTAGATCGCTCTATAGGTGTTGCAGATCGGACTTCGCATACAATTCCGACTCCACATACCTAATAGTCCAACAGTCCAATAATTTTTCGTCCAACCCTCCACGTGGTAGATAGTTCGTAACATGTTTGACGATGTTGAATCGTGTTGGCGCGCGATCGCTCCAATGCGCTGGTGGTACCTAATTGGGTACTTTACTGTTGCCAAAATGTTGATATTCATTAATTGAAATCGAAAATGTAACAATGTAAAATGTAACAATGCCGAGGCCTATAGAAGTCCATGCAAGATACCTTTGTCCAGCAGTGGACGTCTATCGGTTGACAAAGAAGAAGAATATCATAATGTCAATATAATACTTTTTTAATCAAGTTTACCTGTTTAAATATGGTGAACCTGAGCGGGGTGTCCACCGCGTGCACCCTGAGGTACTCGTGCGTGGTGGCGAGCTCGTGCTTGAGGCGCGCCGGGCCGGCGGAGGGTGGCGAGGGCGCGGCGGCCTTGGCCGACCCCAGCAGTCCGCTGATCTCCTCGTACTCCAGGATGGCGGGGAAGATCAGGAATATAAATTCTTTTTATAAAACAGACATCTACCTCCGATTTCAATAAAATTTATATGGGATTATACCCCTTCAAACAAAAAAGAATCATCCCAAGGTGCTGGAGTGGCCACCGCACACCGGGAAGCGCAGTATTGACAGAACCCTCACTAAATGGACCGACGACATCAAACGAGTCGCAGGGAGCCGCTGGATTCGTGCGCTGGAAATATGTACATAATATATTTTGTAATATAAAACATTTCGCTTAATTTATGTAAAGAAAAATCGCATCGCAATGATACTGAAGAAACAATCGCATGGCACTAAGTGAACAGACGATATCAACCGAGTCGTAGGGAGCCGCTGGATTCAAGCGGCGCAAGACCGAGGCCTGTGGAACTCCAAAATATTTTCTGTAGTCCGGTTGACCGGACAACTGAACTGTACTACGGGTAAAAGATGAATTTTTTTTACCCGTCTGTGTGTGTGTGTATGTTTGTTACTCTTTCACGCAAAAACTACTGAACGGATTTGGCTGTTTAGAATGGCGTTAGATTATACCCTGGATTAACATATAGGCTGTATTTTATCCCGAAAAATTAAAGAATTCCCGTGGGAATCAAAAACTTATTACTCCACGCGGACGAAGTCGCGGGCATCATCTAGTTAATAATAAAAATAAAATAAAAATAAAAATCTGTAGTCTGGATTCGAATCCCCGAACCGACAGTTTCACTCCTTCATTTTACCGCTTCGTCATCAAAGCATTGGTAGAGACTGAACAATAAACGAAGGCAACAAGGTTCGTGATGGAAAATTGTTGCGCCTAGTAACAAGACGGAAAATTATAAATTACGCATTTTTTTGTCTAGGCCCCATCCGCCAAACCGTCCGAAAATGAACTTTGTTGCAACCTTTCTTCCAACAGTCACTTACGTTTGAAGTGGAATCTAAGGAAATAAAGAAAATTAATTTATTTGCCCACACAAACACATGGATGCATAACTTGTATACATTTAATAATATGAACAATTTAGAAATTGGCTTTTGCACCCATTTGTCGCATAAGCTAAAAGCTACGCAGCTAAGTAATCTACACACACTGCCGGCAGCGTGGGCGGCGACCCTTCCGCATTCGCACACCTCGCGAAGACAACGCACGATCGCTTTGCACTAGCCTATAAAAATATCGGGATTCTCATCTTTTTGCGTCATACCAAACAATCCGTATTGTCTAAAGCAGTTATAGATATACGAGTAGATCGCTCTATAGGTGTTGCAGATCGGACTTCGCATACAATTCCGACTCCACATACCTAATAGTCCAACAGTCCAATAATTTTTCGTCCAACCCTCCACGTGGTAGATAGTTCGTTACATGTTTGACGATGTTGAATCGTGTTGGCGCGCGATCGCTCCAATGCGCTGGTGGTACCTAATTGGGTACTTTACTGTTGCCAAAATGTTGATATTCATTAATTGAAATCGAAAATGTAACAATGTAAAATGTAACAATGCCGAGGCCTATAGAAGTCCATGCAAGATACCTTTGTCCAGCAGTGGACGTCTATCGGTTGACAAAGAAGAAGAATATCATAATGTCAATATAATACTTTTTTAATCAAGTTTACCTGTTTAAATATGGTGAACCTGAGCGGGGTGTCCACCGCGTGCACCCTGAGGTACTCGTGCGTGGTGGCGAGCTCGTGCTTGAGGCGCGCCGGGCCGGCGGAGGGTGGCGAGGGCGCGGCGGCCTTGGCCGACCCCAGCAGTCCGCTGATCTCCTCGTACTCCAGGATGGCGGGGAAGATCAGGAATATAAATTCTTTTTAAAAAACAGACATCTACCTCCGATTTCAATAAAATTTATATGGGATTATACCCCTTCAAACAAAAAAGAATCATCCCAAGGTGCTGGAGTGGCCACCGCACACCGGGAAGCGCAGTATTGACAGAACCCTCACTAAATGGACCGACGACATCAAACGAGTCGCAGGGAGCCGCTGGATTCGTGCGCTGGAAATATGTACATAATATATTTTGTAATATAAAACATTTTGCTTAATTTGTTATGTAAAGAAAAATCGCATCGCAATGATACTGAAGAAACAATCGCATGGCACTAAGTGAACAGACGATATCAACCGAGTCGTAGGGAGCCGCTGGATTCAAGCGGCGCAAGACCGAGGCCTGTGGAACTCCAAAATATTTTCTGTAGTCCGGTTGACCGGACAACTGAACTGTACTACGGGTAAAAGATGATTTTTTTTTACCCGTCTGTGTGTGTGTGTATGTTTGTTACTCTTTCACGCAAAAACTACTGAACGGATTTGGCTGTTTAGAATGGCGTTAGATTATACCCTGGATTAACATATAGGCTGTATTTTATCCCGAAAAATTAAAGAATTCCCGTGGGAATCAAAAACTTATTACTCCACGCGGACGAAGTCGCGGGCATCATCTAGTTAATAATAAAAATAAAATAAAAATAAAAATCTGTAATCTGGATTCGAATCCCCGAACCGACAGTTTCACTCCTTCATTTTACCGCTTCGTCATCAAAGCATTGGTAGAGACTGAACAATAAACGAAGGCAACAAGGTTCGTGATGGAAAATTGTTGCGCCTAGTAACAAGACGGAAAATTATAAATTACGCATTTTTTTGTCTAGGCCCCATCCGCCAAACCGTCCGAAAAAGAACTTTGTTGCAACCTTTCTTCCAACAGTCACTTACGTTTGAAGTGGAATCTAAGGAAATAAAGAAAATTAATTTATTTGCCCACACAAACACATGGATGCATAACTTGTATACATTTAATAATATGAACAATTTAGAAATTGGCTTTTGCACCCAATTGTCGCATAAGCTAAAAGCTACGCAGCTAAGTAATCTACACACACTGTTACCACTTACCATAAACCACAGAATTTACAATGGGCTGGGCGATCGTACGACGCGGATTCGCGCCTTACGCCCACGGTGATTGGTGCCGGTAAACGCCGAAGCGACGGCCGGCAGCGTGGGCGGCGACCCTTCCGCATTCGCACACCTCGCGAAGACAACGCACGATCGCTTTGCACTAGCCTATAAAAATATCGGGATTCTCATCTTTTTGCGTCATACCAAACAATCCGTATTGTCTAAAGCAGTTATAGATATACGAGTAGATCGCTCTATAGGTGTTGCAGATCGGACTTCGCATACAATTCCGACTCCACATACCTAATAGTCCAACAGTCCAATAATTTTTCGACCAACCCTCCACGTGGTAGATAGTTCGTTACATGTTTGACGATGTTGAATCGTGTTGGCGCGCGATCGCTCCAATGCGCTGGTGGTACCTAATTGGGTACTTTACTGTTGCCAAAATGTTGATATTCATTAATTGAAATCGAAAATGTAACAATGTAAAATGTAACAATGCCGAGGCCTATGGAAGTCCATGCAAGATACCTTTGTCCAGCAGTGGACGTCTATCGGTTGACAAAGAAGAAGAAGAATATCATAATGTCAATATAATACTTTTTTAATCAAGTTTACCTGTTTAAATATGGTGAACCTGAGCGGGGTGTCCACCGCGTGCACCCTGAGGTACATCGTGCGTGGTGGCGAGCTCGTGCTTGAGGCGCGCCGGGCCGGCGGAGGGCGGCGAGGGCGCGGCGGCCTTGGCCGGCCCCAGCAGTCCGCTGATCTCCTCGTACTCCAGGATGGCGGGGAAGATCAGGAATATAAATTCTTTTTAAAAAACAGACATCTACCTCCGATTTCAATAAAATTTATATGGGATTATACCCCTTCAAACAAAAAAGAATCATCCCAAGGTGCTGGAGTGGCCACCGCACACCGGGAAGCGCAGTATTGACAGAACCCTCACTAAATGGACCGACGACATCAAACGAGTCGCAGGGAGCCGCTGGATTCGTGCGCTGGAAATATGTACATAATATATTTTGTAATATAAAACATTTTGCTTAATTTGTTATGTAAAGAAAAATCGCATCGCAATGATACTGAAGAAACAATCGCATGGCACTAAGTGAACAGACGATATCAACCGAGTCGTAGGGAGCCGCTGGATTCAAGCGGCGCAAGACCGAGGCCTGTGGAACTCCAAAATATTTTCTGTAGTCCGGTTGACCGGACAACTGAACTGTACTACGGGTAAAAGATGAATTTTTTTTACCCGTCTGTGTGTGTGTGTATGTTTGTTACTCTTTCACGCAAAAACTACTGAACGGATTTGGCTGTTTAGAATGGCGTTAGACTATACCCTGGATTAACATATAGGCTGTATTTTATCCCGAAAAATTAAAGAATTCCCGTGGGAATCAAAACTTATTACTCCACGCGGACGAAGTCGCGGGCATCATCTAGTTAATAATAAAAATAAAATAAAAAATAAAAATCTGTAGTCTGGATTCGAATCCCCGAACCGACAGTTTCACTCCTTCATTTTACCGCTTCGTCATCAAAGCATTGGTAGAGACTGAACAATAAACAAGGCAACAAGGTTCGTGATGGAAAATTGTTGCGCCTAGTAACAAGACGGAAAATTATAAATTACGCATTTTTTTGTCTAGCCCCCATCCGCCAAACCGTCCGAAAAAGAACTTTGTTGCAACCTTTCTTCCAACAGTCACTTACGTTTGAAGTGGAATCTAAAGAAATAAAGAAAATTAATTTATTTGCCCACACAAACACATGGATGCATAACTTGTATACATTTAATAATATGAACAATTTAGAAATTGGCTTTTGCACCCATTTGTCGCATAAGCTAAAAGCTACGCAGCTAAGTAATCTACACACACTGTTACCACTTACCATAAACCACAGAATTTACAATGGGCTGGGCGATCGTACGACGCGGATTCGCGCCTTACGCCCTCGGTGATTGGTGCCGGTAAACGCCGAAGCGACGGCCGGCAGCGTGGGCGGCGACCCTTCCGCATTCGCACACCTCGCGAAGACAACGCACGATCGCTTTGCACTAGCCTATAAAAATATCGGGATTCTCATCTTTTTGCGTCATACCAAACAATCCGTATTGTCTAAAGCAGTTATAGATATACGAGTAGATCGCTCTATAGGTGTTGCAGATCGGACTTCGCATACAATTCCGACTCCACATACCTAATAGTCCAACAGTCCAATAATTTTTCGACCAACCCTCCACGTGGTAGATAGTTCGTAACATGTTTGACGATGTTGAATCGTGTTGGCGCGCGATCGCTCCAATGCGCTGGTGGTACCTAATTGGGTACTTTACTGTTGCCAAAATGTTGATATTCATTAATTGAAATCGAAAATGTAACAATGTAAAATGTAACAATGCCGAGGCCTATGGAAGTCCATGCAAGATACCTTTGTCCAGCAGTGGACGTCTATCGGTTGACAAAGAAGAAGAAGAATATCATAATGTCAATATAATACTTTTTTAATCAAGTTTACCTGTTTAAATATGGTGAACCTGAGCGGGGTGTCCACCGCGTGCACCCTGAGGTACTCGTGCGTGGTGGCGAGCTCGCGCTTGAGGCGCGCCGGGCCGGCGGAGGGCGGCGAGGACGCGGCGGCCTTGGCCGGCCCCAGCAGTCCGCTGATCTCCTCGTACTCCAGGATGGCGGGGAAGATCAGGAATATAA
This sequence comes from Oeneis ivallda, assembly GCA_029955525.1. Lineage (NCBI taxonomy): Eukaryota > Metazoa > Arthropoda > Insecta > Lepidoptera > Nymphalidae > Oeneis > Oeneis ivallda. The sequence continues at coordinate 15,265,885 of JARPMR010000024.1, read as the reverse complement.
ATTCTTTTTAAAAAACAGACATCTACCTCCGATTTCAATAAAATTTATATGGGATTATACCCCTTCAAACAAAAAAGAATCATCCCAAGGTGCTGGTGTGGCCACCGCACACCGGGAAGCGCAGTATTGACAGAACCCTCACTAAATGGACCGACGACATCAAACGAGTCGCAGGGAGCCGCTGGATTCGTGCGCTGGAAATATGTACATAATATATTTTGTAATATAAAACATTTCGCTTAATTTGTTATGTAAAGAAAAATCGCATCGCAATGATACTGAAGAAACAATCGCATGGCACTAAGTGAACAGACGATATCAACCGAGTCGTAGGGAGCCGCTGGATTCAAGCGGCGCAAGACCGAGGCCTGTGGAACTCCAAAATATTTTCTGTAGTCCGGTTGACCGGACAACTGAACTGTACTACGGGTAAAAGATGAATTTTTTTTACCCGTCTGTGTGTGTGTGTATGTTTGTTACTCTTTCACGCAAAAACTACTGAACGGATTTGGCTGTTTAGAATGGCGTTAGATTATACCCTGGATTAACATATAGGCTGTATTTTATCCCGAAAAATTAAAGAATTCCCGTGGGAATCAAAACTTATTACTCCACGCGGACGAAGTCGCGGGCATCATCTAGTTAATAATAAAAATAAAATAAAAATAAAAATCTGTAGTCTGGATTCGAATCCCCGAACCGACAGTTTCACTCCTTCATTTTACCGCTTCGTCATCAAAGCATTGGTAGAGACTGAACAATAAACGAAGGCAACAAGGTTCGTGATGGAAAATTGTTGCGCCTAGTAACAAGACGGAAAATTATAAATTACGCATTTTTTTGTCTAGCCCCCATCCGCCAAACCGTCCGAAAAAGAACTTTGTTGCAACCTTTCTTCCAACAGTCACTTACGTTTGAAGTGGAATCTAAGGAAATAAAGAAAATTAATTTATTTGCCCACACAAACACATGGATGCATAACTTGTATACATTTAATAATATGAACAATTTAGAAATTGGCTTTTGCACCCATTTGTCGCATAAGCTAAAAGCTACGCAGCTAAGTAATCTACACACACTGTTACCACTTACCATAAACCACAGAATTTACAATGGGCTGGGCGATCGTACGACGCGGATTCGCGCCTTACGCCCACGGTGATTGGTGCCGGTAAACGCCGAAGCGACGGCCGGCAGCGTGGGCGGCGACCCTTCCGCATTCGCACACCTCGCGAAGACAACGCACGATCGCTTTGCACTAGCCTATAAAAATATCGGGATTCTCATCTTTTTGCGTCATACCAAACAATCCGTATTGTCTAAAGCAGTTATAGATATACGAGTAGATCGCTCTATAGGTGTTGCAGATCGGACTTCGCATACAATTCCGACTCCACATACCTAATAGTCCAACAGTCCAATAATTTTTCGACCAACCCTCCACGTGGTAGATAGTTCGTTACACGTTTGACGATGTTGAATCGTGTTGGCGCGCGATCGCTCCAATGCGCTGGTGGTACCTAATTGGGTACTTTACTGTTGCCAAAATGTTGATATTCATTAATTGAAATCGAAAATGTAACAATGTAAAATGTAACAATGCCGAGGCCTATGGAAGTCCATGCAAGATACCTTTGTCCAGCAGTGGACGTCTATCGGTTGACAAAGAAGAAGAAGAATATCATAATGTCAATATAATACTTTTTTAATCAAGTTTACCTGTTTAAATATGGTGAACCTGAGCGGGGTGTCCACCGCGTGCACCCTGAGGTACATCGTGCGTGGTGGCGAGCTCGTGCTTGAGGCGCGCCGGGCCGGCGGAGGGCGGCGAGGGCGCGGCGGCCTTGGCCGGCCCCAGCAGTCCGCTGATCTCCTCGTACTCCAGGATGGCGGGGAAGATCAGGAATATAAATTCTTTTTAAAAAACAGACATCTACCTCCGATTTCAATAAAATTTATATGGGATTATACCCCTTCAAACAAAAAAGAATCATCCCAAGGTGCTGGAGTGGCCACCGCACACCGGGAAGCGCAGTATTGACAGAACCCTCACTAAATGGACCGACGACATCAAACGAGTCGCAGGGAGCCGCTGGATTCGTGCGCTGGAAATATGTACATATAATATATTTTGTAATATAAAACATTTTGCTTAATTTGTTATGTAAAGAAAAATCGCATCGCAATGATACTGAAGAAACAATCGCATGGCACTAAGTGAACAGACGATATCAACCGAGTCGTAGGGAGCCGCTGGATTCAAGCGGCGCAAGACCGAGGCCTGTGGAACTCCAAAATATTTTCTGTAGTCCGGTTGACCGGACAACTGAACTGTACTACGGGTAAAAGATGAATTTTTTTTACCCGTCTGTGTGTGTGTATGTTTGTTACTCTTTCACGCAAAAACTACTGAACGGATTTGGCTGTTTAGAATGGCGTTAGATTATACCCTGGATTAACATATAGGCTGTATTTTATCCCGAAAAATTAAAGAATTCCCGTGGGAATCAAAACTTATTACTCCACGCGGACGAAGTCGCGGGCATCATCTAGTTAATAATAAAAATAAAATAAAAAATAAAAATCTGTAGTCTGGATTCGAATCCCCGAACCGACAGTTTCACTCCTTCATTTTACCGCTTCGTCATCAAAGCATTGGTAGAGACTGAACAATAAACAAGGCAACAAGGTTCGTGATGGAAAATTGTTGCGCCTAGTAACAAGACGGAAAATTATAAATTACGCATTTTTTTGTCTAGCCCCCATCCGCCAAACCGTCCGAAAAAGAGCTTTGTTGCAACCTTTCTTCCAACAGTCACTTACGTTTGAAGTGGAATCTAAAGAAATAAAGAAAATTAATTTATTTGCCCACACAAACACATGGATGCATAACTTGTATACATTTAATAATATGAACAATTTAGAAATTGGCTTTTGCACCCATTTGTCGCATAAGCTAAAAGCTACGCAGCTAAGTAATCTACACACACTGTTACCACTTACCATAAACCACAGAATTTACAATGGGCTGGGCGATCGTACGACGCGGATTCGCGCCTTACGCCCTCGGTGATTGGTGCCGGTAAACGCCGAAGCGACGGCCGGCAGCGTGGGCGGCGACCCTTCCGCATTCGCACACCTCGCGAAGACAACGCACGATCGCTTTGCACTAGCCTATAAAAATATCGGGATTCTCATCTTTTTGCGTCATACCAAACAATCCGTATTGTCTAAAGCAGTTATAGATATACGAGTAGATCGCTCTATAGGTGTTGCAGATCGGACTTCGCATACAATTCCGACTCCACATACCTAATAGTCCAACAGTCCAATAATTTTTCGACCAACCCTCCACGTGGTAGATAGTTCGTAACATGTTTGACGATGTTGAATCGTGTTGGCGCGCGATCGCTCCAATGCGCTGGTGGTACCTAATTGGGTACTTTACTGTTGCCAAAATGTTGATATTCATTAATTGAAATCGAAAATGTAACAATGTAAAATGTAACAATGCCGAGGCCTATGGAAGTCCATGCAAGATACCTTTGTCCAGCAGTGGACGTCTATCGGTTGACAAAGAAGAAGAAGAATATCATAATTTCAATATAATACTTTTTTAATCAAGTTTACCTGTTTAAATATGGTGAACCTGAGCGGGGTGTCCACCGCGTGCACCCTGAGGTACTCGTGCGTGGTGGCGAGCTCGCGCTTGAGGCGCGCCGGGCCGGCGGAGGGTGGCGAGGACGCGGCGGCCTTGGCCGGCCCCAGCAGTCCGCTGATCTCCTCGTACTCCAGGATGGCGGGGAAGATCAGGAATATAAATTCTTTTTAAAAAACAGACATCTACCTCCGATTTCAATAAAATTTATATGGGATTATACCCCTTCAAACAAAAAAGAATCATCCCAAGGTGCTGGTGTGGCCACCGCACACCGGGAAGCGCAGTATTGACAGAACCCTCACTAAATGGACCGACGACATCAAACGAGTCGCAGGGAGCCGCTGGATTCGTGCGCTGGAAATATGTACATAATATATTTTGTAATATAAAACATTTCGCTTAGTTTGTTATGTAAAGAAAAATCGCATCGCAATGATACTGAAGAAACAATCGCATGGCACTAAGTGAACAGACGATATCAACCGAGTCGTAGGGAGCCGCTGGATTCAAGCGGCGCAAGACCGAGGCCTGTGGAACTCCAAAATATTTTCTGTAGTCCGGTTGACCGGACAACTGAACTGTACTACGGGTAAAAGATGAATTTTTTTTACCCGTCTGTGTGTGTGTGTATGTTTGTTACTCTTTCACGCAAAAACTACTGAACGGATTTGGCTGTTTAGAATGGCGTTAGATTATACCCTGGATTAACATATAGGCTGTATTTTATCCCGAAAAATTAAAGAATTCCCGTGGGAATCAAAAACTTATTACTCCACGCGGACGAAGTCGCGGGCATCATCTAGTTAATAATAAAAATAAAATAAAAATAAAAATCTGTAGTCTGGATTCGAATCCCCGAACCGACAGTTTCACTCCTTCATTTTACCGCTTCGTCATCAAAGCATTGGTAGAGACTGAACAATAAACGAAGGCAACAAGGTTCGTGATGGAAAATTGTTGCGCCTAGTAACAAGACGGAAAATTATAAATTACGCATTTTTTGTCTAGCCCCCATCCGCCAAACCGTCCGAAAAAGAACTTTGTTGCAACCTTTCTTCCAACAGTCACTTACGTTTGAAGTGGAATCTAAAGAAATAAAGAAAATTAATTTATTTGCCCACACAAACACATGGATGCATAACTTGTATACATTTAATAATATGAACAATTTAGAAATTGGCTTTTGCACCCATTTGTCGCATAAGCTAAAAGCTACGCAGCTAAGTAATCTACACACACTGTTACCACTTACCATAAACCACAGAATTTACAATGGGCTGGGCGATCGTACGACGCGGATTCGCGCCTTACGCCCTCGGTGATTGGTGCCGGTAAACGCCGAAGCGACGGCCGGCAGCGTGGGCGGCGACCCTTCCGCATTCGCACACCTCGCGAAGACAACGCACGATCGCTTTGCACTAGCCTATAAAAATATCGGGATTCTCATCTTTTTGCGTCATACCAAACAATCCGTATTGTCTAAAGCAATTATAGATATACGAGTAGATCGCTCTATAGGTGTTGCAGATCGGACTTCGCATACAATTCCGACTCCACATACCTAATAGTCCAACAGTCCAATAATTTTTCGACCAACCCTCCACGTGGTAGATAGTTCGTAACATGTTTGACGATGTTGAATCGTGTTGGCGCGCGATCGCTCCAATGCGCTGGTGGTACCTAATTGGGTACTTTACTGTTGCCAAAATGTTGATATTCATTAATTGAAATCGAAAATGTAACAATGTAAAATGTAAAAATGCCGAGGCCTATGGAAGTCCATGCAAGATACCTTTGTCCAGCAGTGGACGTCTATCGGTTGACAAAGAAGAAGAAGAATATCATAATGTCAATATAATACTTTTTAATCAAGTTTACCTGTTTAAATATGGTGAACCTGAGCGGGGTGTCCACCGCGTGCACCCTGAGGTACATCGTGCGTGGTGGCGAGCTCGTGCTTGAGGCGCGCCGGGCCGGCGGAGGGCGGCGAGGGCGCGGCGGCCTTGGCCGGCCCCAGCAGTCCGCTGATATCCTCGTACTCCAGGATGGCGGGGAAGAGCAGGAATATAAATTCTTTTTAAAAAACAGACATCTACCTCCGATTTCAATAAAATTTATATGGGATTATACCCCTTCAAACAAAAAAGAATCATCCCAAGGTGCTGGAGTGGCCACCGCACACCGGGAAGCGCAGTATTGACAGAACCCTCACTAAATGGACCGATGACATCAAACGAGTCGCAGGGAGCCGCTGGATTCGTGCGCTGGAAATATGTACATAATATATTTTGTAATATAAAACATTTCGCTTAATTTGTTAAGTAAAGAAAAATCGCATCGCAATGATACTGAAGAAACAATCGCATGGCACTAAGTGAACAGACGATATCAACCGAGTCGTAGGGAGCCGCTGGATTCAAGCGGCGCAAGACCGAGGCCTGTGGAACTCCAAAATATTTTCTGTAGTCCGGTTGACCGGACAACTGAACTGTACTACGGGTAAAAGATGAATTTTTTTTACCCGTCTGTGTGTGTGTGTATGTTTGTCACTCTTTCACGCAAAAACTACTGAACGGATTTGGCTGTTTAGAATGGCGTTAGATTATACCCTGGATTAACATATAGGCTGTATTTTATCCCGAAAAATTAAAGAATTCCCGTGGGAATCAAAACTTATTACTCCACGCGGACGAAGTCGCGGGCATCATCTAGTTAATAATAAAAATAAAATAAAAAATAAAAATCTGTAGTCTGGAGTCGAATCCCCGAACCGACAGTTTCACTCCTTCATTTTACCGCTTCGTCATCAAAGCATTGGTAGAGACTGAACAATAAACGAAGGCAACAAGGTTCGTGATGGAAAATTGTTGCGCCTAGTAACAAGACGGAAAATTATAAATTACGCATTTTTTTGTCTAGCCCCCATCCGCCAAACCGTCCGAAAAATAACTTTGTTGCAACCTTTCTTCCAACAGTCACTTACGTTTGAAGTGGAATCTAAAGAAATAAAGAAAATTAATTTATTTGCCCACACAAACACATGGATGCATAACTTGTATACATTTAATAATATGAACAATTTAGAAATTGGCTTTTGCACCCATTTGTCGCATAAGCTAAAAGCTACGCAGCTAAGTAATCTACACACACTGTTACCACTTACCATAAACCACAGAATTTACAATGGGCTGGGCGATCGTACGACGCGGATTCGCGCCTTACGCCCTCGGTGATTGGTGCCGGTAAACGCCGAAGCGACGGCCGGCAGCGTGGGCGGCGACCCTTCCGCATTCGCACACCTCGCGAAGACAACGCACGATCGCTTTGCACTAGCCTATAAAAATATCGGGATTCTCATCTTTTTGCGTCATACCAAACAATCCGTATTGTCTAAAGCAGTTATAGATATACGAGTAGATCGCTCTATAGGTGTTGCAGATCGGACTTCGCATACAATTCCGACTCCACATACCTAATAGTCCAACAGTCCAATAATTTTTCGTCCAACCCTCCACGTGGTAGATAGTTCGTAACATGTTTGACGATGTTGAATCGTGTTGGCGCGCGATCGCTCCAATGCGCTGGTGGTACCTAATTGGGTACTTTACTGTTGCCAAAATGTTGATATTCATTAATTGAAATCGAAAATGTAACAATGTAAAATGTAACAATGCCGAGGCCTATAGAAGTCCATGCAAGATACCTTTGTCCAGCAGTGGACGTCTATCGGTTGACAAAGAAGAAGAATATCATAATGTCAATATAATACTTTTTTAATCAAGTTTACCTGTTTAAATATGGTGAACCTGAGCGGGGTGTCCACCGCGTGCACCCTGAGGTACTCGTGCGTGGTGGCGAGCTCGTGCTTGAGGCGCGCCGGGCCGGAGGAGGGTGGCGAGGGCGCGGCGGCCTTGGCCGACCCCAGCAGTCCGCTGATCTCCTCGTACTCCAGGATGGCGGGGAAGATCAGGAATATAAATTCTTTTTAAAAAACAGACATCTACCTCCGATTTCAATAAAATTTATATGGGATTATACCCCTTCAAACAAAAAAGAATCATCCCAAGGTGCTGGAGTGGCCACCGCACACCGGGAAGCGCAGTATTGACAGAACCCTCACTAAATGGACCGACGACATCAAACGAGTCGCAGGGAGCCGCTGGATTCGTGCGCTGGAAATATGTACATAATATATTTTGTAATATAAAACATTTCGCTTAATTTATGTAAAGAAAAATCGCATCGCAATGATACTGAAGAAACAATCGCATGGCACTAAGTGAACAGACGATATCAACCGAGTCGTAGGGAGCCGCTGGATTCAAGCGGCGCAAGACCGAGGCCTGTGGAACTCCAAAATATTTTCTGTAGTCCGGTTGACCGGACAACTGAACTGTACTACGGGTAAAAGATGAATTTTTTTTACCCGTCTGTGTGTGTGTGTATGTTTGTTACTCTTTCACGCAAAAACTACTGAACGGATTTGGCTGTTTAGAATGGCGTTAGATTATACCCTGGATTAACATATAGGCTGTATTTTATCCCGAAAAATTAAAGAATTCCCGTGGGAATCAAAAACTTATTACTCCACGCGGACGAAGTCGCGGGCATCATCTAGTTAATAATAAAAATAAAATAAAAATAAAAATCTGTAGTCTGGATTCGAATCCCCGAACCGACAGTTTCACTCCTTCATTTTACCGCTTCGTCATCAAAGCATTGGTAGAGACTGAACAATAAACGAAGGCAACAAGGTTCGTGATGGAAAATTGTTGCGCCTAGTAACAAGACGGAAAATTATAAATTACGCATTTTTTTGTCTAGGCCCCATCCGCCAAACCGTCCGAAAAAGAACTTTGTTGCAACCTTTCTTCCAACAGTCACTTACGTTTGAAGTGGAATCTAAGGAAATAAAGAAAATTAATTTATTTGCCCACACAAACACATGGATGCATAACTTGTATACATTTAATAATATGAACAATTTAGAAATTGGCTTTTGCACCCATTTGTCGCATAAGCTAAAAGCTACGCAGCTAAGTAATCTACACACACTGTTACCACTTACCATAAACCACAGAATTTACAATGGGCTGGGCGATCGTACGACGCGGATTCGCGCCTTACGCCCTCGGTGATTGGTGCCGGTAAACGCCGAAGCGACGGCCGGCAGCGTGGGCGGCGACCCTTCCGCATTCGCACACCTCGCGAAGACAACGCACGATCGCTTTGCACTAGCCTATAAAAATATCGGGATTCTCATCTTTTTGCGTCATACCAAACAATCCGTATTGTCTAAAGCAGTTATAGATATACGAGTAGATCGCTCTATAGGTGTTGCAGATCGGACTTCGCATACAATTCCGACTCCACATACCTAATAGTCCAACAGTCCAATAATTTTTCGACCAACCCTCCACGTGGTAGATAGTTCGTTACATGTTTGACGATGTTGAATCGTGTTGGCGCGCGATCGCTCCAATGCGCTGGTGGTACCTAATTGGGTACTTTACTGTTGCCAAAATGTTGATATTCATTAATTGAAATCGAAAATGTAACAATGTAAAATGTAACAATGCCGAGGCCTATGGAAGTCCATGCAAGATACCTTTGTCCAGCAGTGGACGTCTATCGGTTGACAAAGAAGAAGAAGAATATCATAATGTCAATATAATACTTTTTTAATCAAGTTTACCTGTTTAAATATGGTGAACCTGAGCGGGGTGTCCACCGCGTGCACCCTGAGGTACATCGTGCGTGGTGGCGAGCTCGTGCTTGAGGCGCGCCGGGCCGGCGGAGGGCGGCGAGGGCGCGGCGGCCTTGGCCGGCCCCAGCAGTCCGCTGATCTCCTCGTACTCCAGGATGGCGGGGAAGATCAGGAATATAAATTCTTTTTAAAAAACAGACATCTACCTCCGATTTCAATAAAATTTATATGGGATTATACCCCTTCAAACAAAAAAGAATCATCCCAAGGTGCTGGAGTGGCCACCGCACACCGGGAAGCGCAGTATTGACAGAACCCTCACTAAATGGACCGACGACATCAAACGAGTCGCAGGGAGCCGCTGGATTCGTGCGCTGGAAATATGTACATAATATATTTTGTAATATAAAACATTTTGCTTAATTTGTTATGTAAAGAAAAATCGCATCGCAATGATACTGAAGAAACAATCGCATGGCACTAAGTGAACAGACGATATCAACCGAGTCGTAGGGAGCCGCTGGATTCAAGCGGCGCAAGACCGAGGCCTGTGGAACTCCAAAATATTTTCTGTAGTCCGGTTGACCGGACAACTGAACTGTACTACGGGTAAAAGATGAATTTTTTTTACCCGTCTGTGTGTGTGTGTATGTTTGTTACTCTTTCACGCAAAAACTACTGAACGGATTTGGCTGTTTAGAATGGCGTTAGACTATACCCTGGATTAACATATAGGCTGTATTTTATCCCGAAAAATTAAAGAATTCCCGTGGGAATCAAAACTTATTACTCCACGCGGACGAAGTCGCGGGCATCATCTAGTTAATAATAAAAATAAAATAAAAAATAAAAATCTGTAGTCTGGATTCGAATCCCCGAACCGACAGTTTCACTCCTTCATTTTACCGCTTCGTCATCAAAGCATTGGTAGAGACTGAACAATAAACAAGGCAACAAGGTTCGTGATGGAAAATTGTTGCGCCTAGTAACAAGACGGAAAATTATAAATTACGCATTTTTTTGTCTAGCCCCCATCCGCCAAACCGTCCGAAAAAGAACTTTGTTGCAACCTTTCTTCCAACAGTCACTTACGTTTGAAGTGGAATCTAAAGAAATAAAGAAAATTAATTTATTTGCCCACACAAACACATGGATGCATAACTTGTATACATTTAATAATATGAACAATTTAGAAATTGGCTTTTGCACCCATTTGTCGCATAAGCTAAAAGCTACGCAGCTAAGTAATCTACACACACTGTTACCACTTACCATAAACCACAGAATTTACAATGGGCTGGGCGATCGTACGACGCGGATTCGCGCCTTACGCCCTCGGTGATTGGTGCCGGTAAACGCCGAAGCGACGGCCGGCAGCGTGGGCGGCGACCCTTCCGCATTCGCACACCTCGCGAAGACAACGCACGATCGCTTTGCACTAGCCTATAAAAATATCGGGATTCTCATCTTTTTGCATCATACCAAACAATCCGTATTGTCTAAAGCAGTTATAGATATACGAGTAGATCGCTCTATAGGTGTTGCAGATCGGACTTCGCATACAATTCCGACTCCACATACCTAATAGTCCAACAGTCCAATAATTTTTCGACCAACCCTCCACGTGGTAGATAGTTCGTAACATGTTTGACGATGTTGAATCGTGTTGGCGCGCGATCGCTCCAATGCGCTGGTGGTACCTAATTGGGTACTTTACTGTTGCCAAAATGTTGATATTCATTAATTGAAATCGAAAATGTAACAATGTAAAATGTAACAATGCCGAGGCCTATGGAAGTCCATGCAAGATACCTTTGTCCAGCAGTGGACGTCTATCGGTTGACAAAGAAGAAGAAGAATATCATAATGTCAATATAATACTTTTTTAATCAAGTTTACCTGTTTAAATATGGTGAACCTGAGCGGGGTGTCCACCGCGTGCACCCTGAGGTACTCGTGCGTGGTGGCGAGCTCGCGCTTGAGGCGCGCCGGGCCGGCGGAGGGCGGCGAGGACGCGGCGGCCTTGGCCGGCCCCAGCAGTCCGCTGATCTCCTCGTACTCCAGGATGGCGGGGAAGATCAGGAATATAAATTCTTTTTAAAAAACAGACATCTACCTCCGATTTCAATAAAATTTATATGGGATTATACCCCTTCAAACAAAAAAGAATCATCCCAAGGTGCTGGTGTGGCCACCGCACACCGGGAAGCGCAGTATTGACAGAACCCTCACTAAATGGACCGACGACATCAAACGAGTCGCAGGGAGCCGCTGGATTCGTGCGCTGGAAATATGTACATAATATATTTTGTAATATAAAACATTTCGCTTAATTTGTTATGTAAAGAAAAATCGCATCGCAATGATACTGAAGAAACAATCGCATGGCACTAAGTGAACAGACGATATCAACCGAGTCGTAAGGAGCCGCTGGATTCAAGCGGCGCAAGACCGAGGCCTGTGGAACTCCAAAATATTTTCTGTAGTCCGGTTGACCGGACAACTGAACTGTACTACGGGTAAAAGATGAATTTTTTTTACCCGTCTGTGTGTGTGTGTATGTTTGTTACTCTTTCACGCAAAAACTACTGAACGGATTTGGCTGTTTAGAATGGCATTAGATTATACCCTGGATTAACATATAGGCTGTATTTTATCCCGAAAATTAAAGAATTCCCGTGGGAATCAAAACTTATTACTCCACGCGGACGAAGTCGCGGGCATCATCTAGTTAATAATAAAAATAAAATAAAAATAAAAATCTGTAGTCTGGATTCGAATCCCCGAACCGACAGTTTCACTCCTTCATTTTACCGCTTCGTCATCAAAGCATTGGTAGAGACTGAACAATAAACGAAGGCAACAAGGTTCGTGATGGAAAATTGTTGCGCCTAGTAACAAGACGGAAAATTATAAATTACGCATTTTTTTGTCTAGCCCCCATCCGCCAAACCGTCCGAAAAAGAACTTTGTTGCAACCTTTCTTCCAACAGTCACTTACGTTTGAAGTGGAATCTAAGGAAATAAAGAAAATTAATTTATTTGCCCACACAAACACATGGATGCATAACTTGTATACATTTAATAATATGAACAATTTAGAAATTGGCTTTTGCACCCATTTGTCGCATAAGCTAAAAGCTACGCAGCTAAGTAATCTACACACACTGTTACCACTTACCATAAACCACAGAATTTACAATGGGCTGGGCGATCGTACGACGCGGATTCGCGCCTTACGCCCACGGTGATTGGTGCCGGTAAACGCCGAAGCGACGGCCGGCAGCGTGGGCGGCGACCCTTCCGCATTCGCACACCTCGCGAAGACAACGCACGATCGCTTTGCACTAGCCTATAAAAATATCGGGATTCTCATCTTTTTGCGTCATACCAAACAATCCGTATTGTCTAAAGCAGTTATAGATATACGAGTAGATCGCTCTATAGGTGTTGCAGATCGGACTTCGCATACAATTCCGACTCCACATACCTAATAGTCCAACAGTCCAATAATTTTTCGACCAACCCTCCACGTGGTAGATAGTTCGTTACATGTTTGACGATGTTGAATCGTGTTGGCGCGCGATCGCTCCAATGCGCTGGTGGTACCTAATTGGGTACTTTACTGTTGCCAAAATGTTGATATTCATTAATTGAAATCGAAAATGTAACAATGTAAAATGTAACAATGCCGAGGCCTATGGAAGTCCATGCAAGATACCTTTGTCCAGCAGTGGACGTCTATCGGTTGACAAAGAAGAAGAAGAATATCATAATGTCAATATAATACTTTTTTAATCAAGTTTACCTGTTTAAATATGGTGAACCTGAGCGGGGTGTCCACCGCGTGCACCCTGAGGTACATCGTGCGTGGTGGCGAGCTCGTGCTTGAGGCGCGCCGGGCCGGCGGAGGGCGGCGAGGGCGCGGCGGCCTTGGCCGGCCCCAGCAGTCCGCTGATCTCCTCGTACTCCAGGATGGCGGGGAAGATCAGGAATATAAATTCTTTTTAAAAAACAGACATCTACCTCCGATTTCAATAAAATTTATATGGGATTATACCCCTTCAAACAAAAAAGAATCATCCCAAGGTGCTGGAGTGGCCACCGCACACCGGGAAGCGCAGTATTGACAGAACCCTCACTAAATGGACCGACGACATCAAACGAGTCGCAGGGAGCCGCTGGATTCGTGCGCTGGAAATATGTACATATAATATATTTTGTAATATAAAACATTTTGCTTAATTTGTTATGTAAAGAAAAATCGCATCGCAATGATACTGAAGAAACAATCGCATGGCACTAAGTGAACAGACGATATCAACCGAGTCGTAGGGAGCCGCTGGATTCAAGCGGCGCAAGACCGAGGCCTGTGGAACTCCAAAATATTTTCTGTAGTCCGGTTGACCGGACAACTGAACTGTACTACGGGTAAAAGATGAATTTTTTTTACCCGTCTGTGTGTGTGTATGTTTGTTACTCTTTCACGCAAAAACTACTGAACGGATTTGGCTGTTTAGAATGGCGTTAGATTATACCCTGGATTAACATATAGGCTGTATTTTATCCCGAAAAATTAAAGAATTCCCGTGGGAATCAAAACTTATTACTCCACGCGGACGAAGTCGCGGGCATCATCTAGTTAATAATAAAAATAAAATAAAAAATAAAAATCTGTAGTCTGGATTCGAATCCCCGAACCGACAGTTTCACTCCTTCATTTTACCGCTTCGTCATCAAAGCATTGGTAGAGACTGAACAATAAACAAGGCAACAAGGTTCGTGATGGAAAATTGTTGCGCCTAGTAACAAGACGGAAAATTATAAATTACGCATTTTTTTGTCTAGCCCCCATCCGCCAAACCGTCCGAAAAAGAGCTTTGTTGCAACCTTTCTTCCAACAGTCACTTACGTTTGAAGTGGAATCTAAAGAAATAAAGAAAATTAATTTATTTGCCCACACAAACACATGGATGCATAACTTGTATACATTTAATAATATGAACAATTTAGAAATTGGCTTTTGCACCCATTTGTCGCATAAGCTAAAAGCTACGCAGCTAAGTAATCTACACACACTGTTACCACTTACCATAAACCACAGAATTTACAATGGGCTGGGCGATCGTACGACGCGGATTCGCGCCTTACGCCCTCGGTGATTGGTGCCGGTAAACGCCGAAGCGACGGCCGGCAGCGTGGGCGGCGACCCTTCCGCATTCGCACACCTCGCGAAGACAACGCACGATCGCTTTGCACTAGCCTATAAAAATATCGGGATTCTCATCTTTTTGCGTCATACCAAACAATCCGTATTGTCTAAAGCAGTTATAGATATACGAGTAGATCGCTCTATAGGTGTTGCAGATCGGACTTCGCATACAATTCCGACTCCACATACCTAATAGTCCAACAGTCCAATAATTTTTCGACCAACCCTCCACGTGGTAGATAGTTCGTAACATGTTTGACGATGTTGAATCGTGTTGGCGCGCGATCGCTCCAATGCGCTGGTGGTACCTAATTGGGTACTTTACTGTTGCCAAAATGTTGATATTCATTAATTGAAATCGAAAATGTAACAATGTAAAATGTAACAATGCCGAGGCCTATGGAAGTCCATGCAAGATACCTTTGTCCAGCAGTGGACGTCTATCGGTTGACAAAGAAGAAGAAGAATATCATAATTTCAATATAATACTTTTTTAATCAAGTTTACCTGTTTAAATATGGTGAACCTGAGCGGGGTGTCCACCGCGTGCACCCTGAGGTACTCGTGCGTGGTGGCGAGCTCGCGCTTGAGGCGCGCCGGGCCGGCGGAGGGCGGCGAGGACGCGGCGGCCTTGGCCGGCCCCAGCAGTCCGCTGATCTCCTCGTACTCCAGGATGGCGGGGAAGATCAGGAATATAAATTCTTTTTAAAAAACAGACATCTACCTCCGATTTCAATAAAATTTATATGGGATTATACCCCTTCAAACAAAAAAGAATCATCCCAAGGTGCTGGTGTGGCCACCGCACACCGGGAAGCGCAGTATTGACAGAACCCTCACTAAATGGACCGACGACATCAAACGAGTCGCAGGGAGCCGCTGGATTCGTGCGCTGGAAATATGTCTATAATATAATAAAACTGTAATAGGTCCAATTCTGTACATTGAAGATATTTTGAAAATTTTTGTTTGAGGGCACTCTATAATCGATACTGAAGCCAAAACAATTTTTTTTAATTTTTTGTCTGTCTGTCTGTCTGTCTGTCTGTCTGTCTGTCTGTCTGTCTGTATCTTGGCCGCGCATCACGCCGAAACTACTGGACGGATTTAAATGAAACTTGGCACGATTTAAGTTAATACTACGAGGTATAATATAGGATACTTTTTATCCCGAAATTCAGCACGGTTCCCTTGGGAGAGGGGATGAAAGTCAAAATGTGTATTTCGCTGTAATTCATTAAGGCGTATTCCGATTTAATCCATTCTTTCTTTGTTAGAAAGCAGGTTCTTTAGAGATTGCCCTGTAATTATTTCAAGGTCGACAATTTCGTAGTTCAGAAATTATAGACATCACAGTCTTCAGTATAGGTCCAAATAACTTGAACCCCGGAATCTACAGGATACTTTGAATGAATGGCTCATCTTAAG
Source organism: Oeneis ivallda (assembly GCA_029955525.1). Classification (NCBI taxonomy): domain Eukaryota; kingdom Metazoa; phylum Arthropoda; class Insecta; order Lepidoptera; family Nymphalidae; genus Oeneis; species Oeneis ivallda. Next base: position 15,249,877 of record JARPMR010000024.1, on the reverse strand, counting down.
CTGGCAAGCGTAATTTATCGTATAATAGCCATCGTGAATACTATTTTGTCAAAGTCAAACTACTCCAAAGGCGTCAGATTTTGCCAAACGATCATTATACCTACATACTACATAGTAGGTATGGATGTAATACATCGGATGGACGTAATATTACAGTGTTTTCCTATGTAATTTAATATCCTAATCATACTTACTAATATTATAAAAGCGAAAGTGTGTTTGTTTCTTGGTTTGTCCTTCAATCACGCCGCAACAGAGCCACGGATCTACGTGATTTTTTTACATGGGTATAATTGAGGACCTGGAGAGTGACATAAGCTACTTTTATCCCGGAAAATCAAAGTGTTCCCGAGGGATTTTAAAAACTAAATCCACGCGGACGAAGTCGCGGGCATCAGCTAGTACATAATATATTTTGTAATATAAAACATTTCGCTTAATTTGTTATGTAAAGAAAAATCGCATCGCAATGATACTGAAGAAACAATCGCATGGCACTAAGTGAACAGACGATATCAACCGAGTCGTAGGGAGCCGCTGGATTCAAGCGGCGCAAGACCGAGGCCTGTGGAACTCCAAAATATTTTCTGTAGTCCGGTTGACCGGACAACTGAACTGTACTACGGGTAAAAGATGAATTTTTTTACCCGTCTGTGTGTGTGTGTATGTTTGTTACTCTTTCACGCAAAAACTACTGAACGGATTTGGCTGTTTAGAATGGCGTTAGATTATACCCTGGATTAACATATAGGCTGTATTTTATCCCGAAAAATTAAAGAATTCCCGTGGGAATCAAAACTTATTACTCCACGCGGACGAAGTCGCGGGCATCATCTAGTTAATAATAAAAATAAAATAAAAAATAAAAATCTGTAGTCTGGATTCGAATCCCCGAACCGACAGTTTCACTCCTTCATTTTACCGCTTCGTCATCAAAGCATTGGTAGAGACTGAACAATAAACGAAGGCAACAAGGTTCGTGATGGAAAATTGTTGCGCCTAGTAACAAGACGGAAAATTATAAATTACGCATTTTTTGTCTAGCCCCCATCCGCCAAACCGTCCGAAAAAGAACTTTGTTGCAACCTTTCTTCCAACAGTCACTTACGTTTGAAGTGGAATCTAAAGAAATAAAGAAAATTAATTTATTTGCCCACACAAACACATGGATGCATAACTTGTATACATTTAATAATATGAACAATTTAGAAATTGGCTTTTGCACCCATTTGTCGCATAAGCTAAAAGCTACGCAGCTAAGTAATCTACACACACTGTTACCACTTACCATAAACCACAGAATTTACAATGGGCTGGGCGATCGTACGACGCGGATTCGCGCCTTACGCCCTCGGTGATTGGTGCCGGTAAACGCCGAAGCGACGGCCGGCAGCGTGGGCGGCGACCCTTCCGCATTCGCACACCTCGCGAAGACAACGCACGATCGCTTTGCACTAGCCTATAAAAATATCGGGATTCTCATCTTTTTGCGTCATACCAAACAATCCGTATTGTCTAAAGCAGTTATAGATATACGAGTAGATCGCTCTATAGGTGTTGCAGATCGGACTTCGCATACAATTCCGACTCCACATACCTAATAGTCCAACAGTCCAATAATTTTTCGACCAACCCTCCACGTGGTAGATAGTTCGTAACATGTTTGACGATGTTGAATCGTGTTGGCGCGCGATCGCTCCAATGCGCTGGTGGTACCTAATTGGGTACTTTACTGTTGCCAAAATGTTGATATTCATTAATTGAAATCGAAAATGTAACAATGTAAAATGTAACAATGCCGAGGCCTATGGAATTCCATGCAAGATACCTTTGTCCAGCAGTGGACGTCTATCGGTTGACAAAGAAGAAGAAGAATATCATAATGTCAATATAATACTTTTTTAATCAAGTTTACCTGTTTAAATATGGTGAACCTGAGCGGGGTGTCCACCGCGTGCACCCTGAGTTACATCGTGCGTGGTGGCGAGCTCGTGCTTGAGGCGCGCCGGGCCGGCGGAGGGCGGCGAGGGCGCGGCGGCCTTGGCCGGCCCCAGCAGTCCGCTGATATCCTCGTACTCCAGGATGGCGGGGAAGATCAGGAATATAAATTCTTTTTAAAAAACAGACATCTACCTCCGATTTCAATAAAATTTATATGGGATTATACCCCTTCAAACAAAAAAGAATCATCCCAAGGTGCTGGAGTGGCCACCGCACACCGGGAAGCGCAGTATTGACAGAACCCTCACTAAATGGACCGATGACATCAAACGAGTCACAGGGAGCCGCTGGATTCGTGCGCTGGAAATATGTACATAATATATTTTGTAATATAAAACATTTCGCTTAATTTGTTAAGTAAAGAAAAATCGCATCGCAATGATACTGAAGAAACAATCGCATGGCACTAAGTGAACAGACGATATCAACCGAGTCGTAGGGAGCCGCTGGATTCAAGCGGCGCAAGACCGAGGCCTGTGGAACTCCAAAATATTTTCTGTAGTCCGGTTGACCGGACAACTGAACTGTACTACGGGTAAAAGATGAATTTTTTTTACCCGTCTGTGTGTGTGTGTATGTTTGTTACTCTTTCACGCAAAAACTACTGAACGGATTTGGCTGTTTAGAATGGCGTTAGATTATACCCTGGATTAACATATAGGCTGTATTTTATCCCGAAAAATTAAAGAATTCCCGTGGGAATCAAAACTTATTACTCCACGCGGACGAAGTCGCGGGCATCATCTAGTTAATAATAAAAATAAAATAAAAAATAAAAATCTGTAGTCTGGATTCGAATCCCCGAACCGACAGTTTCACTCCTTCATTTTACCGCTTCGTCATCAAAGCATTGGTAGAGACTGAACAATAAACGAAGGCAACAAGGTTCGTGATGGAAAATTGTTGCGCCTAGTAACAAGACGGAAAATTATAAATTACGCATTTTTTTGTCTAGCCCCCATCCGCCAAACCGTCCGAAAAATAACTTTGTTGCAACCTTTCTTCCAACAGTCACTTACGTTTGAAGTGGAATCTAAAGAAATAAAGAAAATTAATTTATTTGCCCACACAAACACATGGATGCATAACTTGTATACATTTAATAATATGAACAATTTAGAAATTGGCTTTTGCACCCATTTGTCGCATAAGCTAAAAGCTACGCAGCTAAGTAATCTACACACACTGTTACCACTTACCATAAACCACAGAATTTACAATGGGCTGGGCGATCGTACGACGCGGATTCGCGCCTTACGCCCTCGGTGATTGGTGCCGGTAAACGCCGAAGCGACGGCCGGCAGCGTGGGCGGCGACCCTTCCGCATTCGCACACCTCGCGAAGACAACGCACGATCGCTTTGCACTAGCCTATAAAAATATCGGGATTCTCATCTTTTTGCGTCATACCAAACAATCCGTATTGTCTAAAGCAGTTATAGATATACGAGTAGATCGCTCTATAGGTGTTGCAGATCGGACTTCGCATACAATTCCGACTCCACATACCTAATAGTCCAACAGTCCAATAATTTTTCGACCAACCCTCCACGTGGTAGATAGTTCGTTACATGTTTGACGATGTTGAATCGTGTTGGCGCGCGATCGCTCCAATGCGCTGGTGGTACCTAATTGGGTACTTTACTGTTGCCAAAATGTTGATATTCATTAATTGAAATCGAAAATGTAACAATGTAAAATGTAACAATGCCGAGGCCTATGGAAGTCCATGCAAGATACCTTTGTCCAGCAGTGGACGTCTATCGGTTGACAAAGAAGAAGAAGAATATCATAATGTCAATATAATACTTTTTTAATCAAGTTTACCTGTTTAAATATGGTGAACCTGAGCGGGGTGTCCACCGCGTGCACCCTGAGGTACATCGTGCGTGGTGGCGAGCTCGTGCTTGAGGCGCGCCGGGCCGGCGGAGGGCGGCGAGGGCGCGGCGGCCTTGGCCGGCCCCAGCAGTCCGCTGATCTCCTCGTACTCCAGGATGGCGGGGAAGATCAGGAATATAAATTCTTTTTAAAAAACAGACATCTACCTCCGATTTCAATAAAATTTATATGGGATTATACCCCTTCAAACAAAAAAGAATCATCCCAAGGTGCTGGAGTGGCCACCGCACACCGGGAAGCGCAGTATTGACAGAACCCTCACTAAATGGACCGACGACATCAAACGAGTCGCAGGGAGCCGCTGGATTCGTGCGCTGGAAATATGTACATAATATATTTTGTAATATAAAACATTTTGCTTAATTTGTTATGTAAAGAAAAATCGCATCGCAATGATACTGAAGAAACAATCGCATGGCACTAAGTGAACAGACGATATCAACCGAGTCGTAGGGAGCCGCTGGATTCAAGCGGCGCAAGACCGAGGCCTGTGGAACTCCAAAATATTTTCTGTAGTCCGGTTGACCGGACAACTGAACTGTACTACGGGTAAAAGATGAATTTTTTTACCCGTCTGTGTGTGTGTGTATGTTTGTTACTCTTTCACGCAAAAACTACTGAACGGATTTGGCTGTTTAGAATGGCGTTAGATTATACCCTGGATTAACATATAGGCTGTATTTTATCCCGAAAAATTAAAGAATTCCCGTGGGAATCAAAACTTATTACTCCACGCGGACGAAGTCGCGGGCATCATCTAGTTAATAATAAAAATAAAATAAAAAATAAAAATCTGTAGTCTGGATTCGAATCCCCGAACCGACAGTTTCACTCCTTCATTTTACCGCTTCGTCATCAAAGCATTGGTAGAGACTGAACAATAAACGAAGGCAACAAGGTTCGTGATGGAAAATTGTTGCGCCTAGTAACAAGACGGAAAATTATAAATTACGCATTTTTTGTCTAGCCCCCATCCGCCAAACCGTCCGAAAAAGAACTTTGTTGCAACCTTTCTTCCAACAGTCACTTACGTTTGAAGTGGAATCTAAAGAAATAAAGAAAATTAATTTATTTGCCCACACAAACACATGGATGCATAACTTGTATACATTTAATAATATGAACAATTTAGAAATTGGCTTTTGCACCCATTTGTCGCATAAGCTAAAAGCTACGCAGCTAAGTAATCTACACACACTGTTACCACTTACCATAAACCACAGAATTTACAATGGGCTGGGCGATCGTACGACGCGGATTCGCGCCTTACGCCCTCGGTGATTGGTGCCGGTAAACGCCGAAGCGACGGCCGGCAGCGTGGGCGGCGACCCTTCCGCATTCGCACACCTCGCGAAGACAACGCACGATCGCTTTGCACTAGCCTATAAAAATATCGGGATTCTCATCTTTTTGCGTCATACCAAACAATCCGTATTGTCTAAAGCAGTTATAGATATACGAGTAGATCGCTCTATAGGTGTTGCAGATCGGACTTCGCATACAATTCCGACTCCACATACCTAATAGTCCAACAGTCCAATAATTTTTCGACCAACCCTCCACGTGGTAGATAGTTCGTAACATGTTTGACGATGTTGAATCGTGTTGGCGCGCGATCGCTCCAATGCGCTGGTGGTACCTAATTGGGTACTTTACTGTTGCCAAAATGTTGATATTCATTAATTGAAATCGAAAATGTAACAATGTAAAATGTAACAATGCCGAGGCCTATGGAATTCCATGCAAGATACCTTTGTCCAGCAGTGGACGTCTATCGGTTGACAAAGAAGAAGAAGAATATCATAATGTCAATATAATACTTTTTTAATCAAGTTTACCTGTTTAAATATGGTGAACCTGAGCGGGGTGTCCACCGCGTGCACCCTGAGTTACATCGTGCGTGGTGGCGAGCTCGTGCTTGAGGCGCGCCGGGCCGGCGGAGGGCGGCGAGGGCGCGGCGGCCTTGGCCGGCCCCAGCAGTCCGCTGATATCCTCGTACTCCAGGATGGCGGGGAAGATCAGGAATATAAATTCTTTTTAAAAAACAGACATCTACCTCCGATTTCAATAAAATTTATATGGGATTATACCCCTTCAAACAAAAAAGAATCATCCCAAGGTGCTGGAGTGGCCACCGCACACCGGGAAGCGCAGTATTGACAGAACCCTCACTAAATGGACCGATGACATCAAACGAGTCACAGGGAGCCGCTGGATTCGTGCGCTGGAAATATGTACATAATATATTTTGTAATATAAAACATTTCGCTTAATTTGTTAAGTAAAGAAAAATCGCATCGCAATGATACTGAAGAAACAATCGCATGGCACTAAGTGAACAGACGATATCAACCGAGTCGTAGGGAGCCGCTGGATTCAAGCGGCGCAAGACCGAGGCCTGTGGAACTCCAAAATATTTTCTGTAGTCCGGTTGACCGGACAACTGAACTGTACTACGGGTAAAAGATGAATTTTTTTTACCCGTCTGTGTGTGTGTGTATGTTTGTTACTCTTTCACGCAAAAACTACTGAACGGATTTGGCTGTTTAGAATGGCGTTAGATTATACCCTGGATTAACATATAGGCTGTATTTTATCCCGAAAAATTAAAGAATTCCCGTGGGAATCAAAACTTATTACTCCACGCGGACGAAGTCGCGGGCATCATCTAGTTAATAATAAAAATAAAATAAAAAATAAAAATCTGTAGTCTGGATTCGAATCCCCGAACCGACAGTTTCACTCCTTCATTTTACCGCTTCGTCATCAAAGCATTGGTAGAGACTGAACAATAAACGAAGGCAACAAGGTTCGTGATGGAAAATTGTTGCGCCTAGTAACAAGACGGAAAATTATAAATTACGCATTTTTTTGTCTAGCCCCCATCCGCCAAACCGTCCGAAAAATAACTTTGTTGCAACCTTTCTTCCAACAGTCACTTACGTTTGAAGTGGAATCTAAAGAAATAAAGAAAATTAATTTATTTGCCCACACAAACACATGGATGCATAACTTGTATACATTTAATAATATGAACAATTTAGAAATTGGCTTTTGCACCCATTTGTCGCATAAGCTAAAAGCTACGCAGCTAAGTAATCTACACACACTGTTACCACTTACCATAAACCACAGAATTTACAATGGGCTGGGCGATCGTACGACGCGGATTCGCGCCTTACGCCCTCGGTGATTGGTGCCGGTAAACGCCGAAGCGACGGCCGGCAGCGTGGGCGGCGACCCTTCCGCATTCGCACACCTCGCGAAGACAACGCACGATCGCTTTGCACTAGCCTATAAAAATATCGGGATTCTCATCTTTTTGCGTCATACCAAACAATCCGTATTGTCTAAAGCAGTTATAGATATACGAGTAGATCGCTCTATAGGTGTTGCAGATCGGACTTCGCATACAATTCCGACTCCACATACCTAATAGTCCAACAGTCCAATAATTTTTCGACCAACCCTCCACGTGGTAGATAGTTCGTTACATGTTTGACGATGTTGAATCGTGTTGGCGCGCGATCGCTCCAATGCGCTGGTGGTACCTAATTGGGTACTTTACTGTTGCCAAAATGTTGATATTCATTAATTGAAATCGAAAATGTAACAATGTAAAATGTAACAATGCCGAGGCCTATGGAAGTCCATGCAAGATACCTTTGTCCAGCAGTGGACGTCTATCGGTTGACAAAGAAGAAGAAGAATATCATAATGTCAATATAATACTTTTTTAATCAAGTTTACCTGTTTAAATATGGTGAACCTGAGCGGGGTGTCCACCGCGTGCACCCTGAGGTACATCGTGCGTGGTGGCGAGCTCGTGCTTGAGGCGCGCCGGGCCGGCGGAGGGCGGCGAGGGCGCGGCGGCCTTGGCCGGCCCCAGCAGTCCGCTGATCTCCTCGTACTCCAGGATGGCGGGGAAGATCAGGAATATAAATTCTTTTTAAAAAACAGACATCTACCTCCGATTTCAATAAAATTTATATGGGATTATACCCCTTCAAACAAAAAAGAATCATCCCAAGGTGCTGGAGTGGCCACCGCACACCGGGAAGCGCAGTATTGACAGAACCCTCACTAAATGGACCGACGACATCAAACGAGTCGCAGGGAGCCGCTGGATTCGTGCGCTGGAAATATGTACATAATATATTTTGTAATATAAAACATTTTGCTTAATTTGTTATGTAAAGAAAAATCGCATCGCAATGATACTGAAGAAACAATCGCATGGCACTAAGTGAACAGACGATATCAACCGAGTCGTAGGGAGCCGCTGGATTCAAGCGGCGCAAGACCGAGGCCTGTGGAACTCCAAAATATTTTCTGTAGTCCGGTTGACCGGACAACTGAACTGTACTACGGGTAAAAGATGAATTTTTTTTACCCGTCTGTGTGTGTGTGTATGTTTGTTACTCTTTCACGCAAAAACTACTGAACGGATTTGGCTGTTTAGAATGGCGTTAGATTATACCCTGGATTAACATATAGGCTGTATTTTATCCCGAAAAATTAAAGAATTCCCGTGGGAATCAAAACTTATTACTCCACGCGGACGAAGTCGCGGGCATCATCTAGTTAATAATAAAAATAAAATAAAAATAAAAATCTGTAGTCTGGATTCGAATCCCCGAACCGACAGTTTCACTCCTTCATTTTACCGCTTCGTCATCAAAGCATTGGTAGAGACTGAACAATAAACAAGGCAACAAGGTTCATGATGGAAAATTGTTGCGCCTAGTAACAAGACGGAAAATTATAAATTACGCATTTTTTTGTCTAGCCCCCATCCGCCAAACCGTCCGAAAAAGAACTTTGTTGCAACCTTTCTTCCAACAGTCACTTACGTTTGAAGTGGAATCTAAAGAAATAAAGAAAATTAATTTATTTGCCCACACAAACACATGGATGCATAACTTGTATACATTTAATAATATGAACAATTTAGAAATTGGCTTTTGCACCCATTTGTCGCATAAGCTAAAAGCTACGCAGCTAAGTAATCTACACACACTGTTACCACTTACCATAAACCACAGAATTTACAATGGGCTGGGCGATCGTACGACGCGGATTCGCGCCTTACGCCCTCGGTGATTGGTGCCGGTAAACGCCGAAGCGACGGCCGGCAGCGTGGGCGGCGACCCTTCCGCATTCGCACACCTCGCGAAGACAACGCACGATCGCTTTGCACTAGCCTATAAAAATATCGGGATTCTCATCTTTTTGCGTCATACCAAACAATCCGTATTGTCTAAAGCAGTTATAGATATACGAGTAGATCGCTCTATAGGTGTTGCAGATCGGACTTCGCATACAATTCCGACTCCACATACCTAATAGTCCAACAGTCCAATAATTTTTCGACCAACCCTCCACGTGGTAGATAGTTCGTAACATGTTTGACGATGTTGAATCGTGTTGGCGCGCGATCGCTCCAATGCGCTGGTGGTACCTAATTGGGTACTTTACTGTTGCCAAAATGTTGATATTCATTAATTGAAATCGAAAATGTAACAATGCCGAGGCCTATGGAAGTCCATGCAAGATACCTTTGTCCAGCAGTGGACGTCTATCGGTTGACAAAGAAGAAGAAGAATATCATAATTTCAATATAATACTTTTTTAATCAAGTTTACCTGTTTAAATATGGTGAACCTGAGCGGGGTGTCCACCGCGTGCACCCTGAGGTACATCGTGCGTGGTGGCGAGCTCGTGCTTGAGGCGCGCCGGGCCGGCGGAGGGCGGCGAGGGCGCGGCGGCCTTGGCCGGCCCCAGCAGTCCGCTGATATCCTCGTACTCCAGGATGGCGGGGAAGATCAGGAATATAAATTATTTTTAAAAAACAGACATCTACCTCCGATTTCAATAAAATTTATATGGGATTATACCCCTTCAAACAAAAAAGAATCATCCCAAGGTGCTTGAGTGGCCACCGCACACCGGGAAGCGCAGTATTGACAGAACCCTCAATAAATGGACCGATGACATCAAACGAGTCGCAGGGAGCCGCTGGATTCGTGCGCTGGAAATATGTACATAATATATTTTGTAATATAAAACATTTCGCTTAATTTATTAAGTAAAGAAAAATCGCATCGCAATGATACTGAAGAAACAATCGCATGGCACTAAGTGAACAGACGATATCAGCCGAGTCGTAGGGAGCCGCTGGATTCAAGCGGCGCAAGACCGAGGCCTGTGGAACTCCAAAATATTTTCTGTAGTCCGGTTGACCGGACAACTGAACTGTACTACGGGTAAAAGATGAATTTTTTTACCCGTCTGTGTGTGTGTGTATGTTTGTTACTCTTTCACGCAAAAACTACTGAACGGATTTGGCTGTTTAGAATGGCGTTAGATTATACCCTGGATTAACATATAGGCTGTATTTTATCCCGAAAAATTAAAGAATTCCCGTGGGAATCAAAACTTATTACTCCACGCGGACGAAGTCGCGGGCATCATCTAGTTAATAATAAAAATAAAATAAAAAATAAAAATCTGTAGTCTGGATTCGAATCCCCGAACCGACAGTTTCACTCCTTCATTTTACCGCTTCGTCATCAAAGCATTGGTAGAGACTGAACAATAAACAAGGCAACAAGGTTCGTGATGGAAAATTGTTGCGCCTAGTAACAAGACGGAAAATTATAAATTACGCATTTTTTTGTCTAGCCCCCATCCGCCAAACCGTCCGAAAAAGAACTTTGTTGCAACCTTTCTTCCAACAGTCACTTACGTTTGAAGTGGAATCTAAAGAAATAAAGAAAATTATTTTATTTGCCCACACAAACACATGGATGCATAACTTGTATACATTTAATAATATGAACAATTTAGCAATTGGCTTTTGCACCCATTTGTCGCATAAGCTAAAAGCTACGCAGCTAAGTAATCTACACACACTGTTACCACTTACCATAAACCACAGAATTTACAATGGGCTGGGCGATCGTACGACGCGGATTCGCGCCTTACGCCCTCGGTGATTGGTGCCGGTAAACGCCGAAGAGACGGCCGGCAGCGTGGGCGGCGACCCTTCCGCATTCGCACACCTCGCGAAGACAACGCACGATCGCTTTGCACTAGCCTATAAAAATATCGGGATTCTCATCTTTTTGCGTCATACCAAACAATCCGTATTGTCTAAAGCAGTTATAGATATACGAGTAGATCGCTCTATAGGTGTTGCAGATCGGACTTCGCATACAATTCCGACTCCACATACCTAATAGTCCAACAGTCCAATAATTTTTCGTCCAACCCTCCACGTGGTAGATAGTTCGTAACATGTTTGACGATGTTGAATCGTGTTGGCGCGCGATCGCTCCAATGCGCTGGTGGTACCTAATTGGGTACTTTACTGTTGCCAAAATGTTGATATTCATTAATTGAAATCGAAAATGTAACAATGTAAAATGTAACAATGCCGAGGCCTATAGAAGTCCATGCAAGATACCTTTGTCCAGCAGTGGACGTCTATCGGTTGACAAAGAAGAAGAAGAATATCATAATGTCAATATAATACTTTTTTAATCAAGTTTACCTGTTTAAATATGGTGAACCTGAGCGGGGTGTCCACCGCGTGCACCCTGAGGTACTCGTGCGTGGTGGCGAGCTCGTGCTTGAGGCGCGCCGGGCCGGCGGAGGGCGGCGAGGGCGCGGCGGCCTTGGCCGACCCCAGCAGTCCGCTGATCTCCTCGTACTCCAGGATGGCGGGGAAGATCAGGAATATAAATTCTTTTTAAAAAACAGACATCTACCTCCGATTTCAATAAAATTTATATGGGATTATACCCCTTCAAACAAAAAAGAATCATCCCAAGGTGCTGGAGTGGCCACCGCACACCGGGAAGCGCAGTATTGACAGAACCCTCACTAAATGGACCGACGACATCAAACGAGTCGCAGGGAGCCGCTGGATTCGTGCGCTGGAAATATGTACATAATATATTTTGTAATATAAAACATTTCGCTTAATTTGTTATGTAAAGAAAAATCGCATCGCAATGATACTGAAGAAACAATCGCATGGCACTAAGTGAACAGACGATATCAACCGAGTCGTAGGGAGCCGCTGGATTCAAGCGGCGCAAGACCGAGGCCTGTGGAACTCCAAAATATTTTCTGTAGTCCGGTTGACCGGACAACTGAACTGTACTACGGGTAAAAGATGAATTTTTTTACCCGTCTGTGTATGTTTGTTACTCTTTCACGCAAAAACTACTGAACGGATTTGGCTGTTTAGAATGGCGTTAGATTATACCCTGGATTAACATATAGGCTGTATTTTATCCCGAAAAATTAAAGAATTCCCGTGGGAATCAAAACTTATTACTCCACGCGGACGAAGTCGCGGGCATCATCTAGTTAATAATAAAAATAAAATAAAAAATAAAAATCTGTAGTCTGGATTCGAATCCCCGAACCGACAGTTTCACTACTTCATTTTACCGCTTCGTCATCAAAGCATTGGTAGAGACTGAACAATAAACAAGGCAACAAGGTTCGTGATGGAAAATTGTTGCGCCTAGTAACAAGACGGAAAATTATAAATTACGCATTTTTTTGTCTAGCCCCCATCCGCCAAACCGTCCGAAAAAGAACTTTGTTGCAACCTTTCTTCCAACAGTCACTTACGTTTGAAGTGGAATCTAAAGAAATAAAGAAAATTATTTTATTTGCCCACACAAACACATGGATGCATAACTTGTATATATTTAATAATATGAACAATTTAGCAATTGGCTTTTGCACCCATTTGTCGCATAAGCTAAAAGCTACGCAGCTAAGTAATCTACACACACTGTTACCACTTACCATAAACCACAGAATTTACAATGGGCTGGGCGATCGTACGACGCGGATTCGCGCCTTACGCCCTCGGTGATTGGTGCCGGTAAACGCCGAAGAGACGGCCGGCAGCGTGGGCGGCGACCCTTCCGCATTCGCACACCTCGCGAAGACAACGCACGATCGCTTTGCACTAGCCTATAAAAATATCGGGATTCTCATCTTTTTGCGTCATACCAAACAATCCGTATTGTCTAAAGCAGTTATAGATATACGAGTAGATCGCTCTATAGGTGTTGCAGATCGGACTTCGCATACAATTCCGACTCCACATACCTAATAGTCCAACAGTCCAATAATTTTTCGTCCAACCCTCCACGTGGTAGATAGTTCGTAACATGTTTGACGATGTTGAATTGTGTTGGCGCGCGATCGCTCCAATGCGCTGGTGGTACCTAATTGGGTACTTTACTGTTTCCAAAATGTTGATATTCATTAATTGAAATCGAAAATGTAACAATGTAAAATGTAACAATGCCGAGGCCTATAGAAGTCCATGCAAGATACCTTTGTCCAGCAGTGGACGTCTATCGGTTGACAAAGAAGAAGAAGAATATCATAATGTCAATATAATACTTTTTTAATCAAGTTTACCTGTTTAAATATGGTGAACCTGAGCGGGGTGTCCACCGCGTGCACCCTGAGGTACTCGTGCGTGGTGGCGAGCTCGTGCTTGAGGCGCGCCGGGCCGGCGGAGGGCGGCGAGGGCGCGGCGGCCTTGGCCGACCCCAGCAGTCCGCTGATCTCCTCGTACTCCAGGATGGCGGGGAAGATCAGGAATATAAATTCTTTTTAAAAAACAGACATCTACCTCCGATTTCAATAAAATTTATATGGGATTATACCCCTTCAAACAAAAAAGAATCATCCCAAGGTGCTGGAGTGGCCACCGCACACCGGGAAGCGCAGTATTGACAGAACCCTCATTAAATGGACCGACGACATCAAACGAGTCGCAGGGAGCCGCTGGATTCGTGCGCTGGAAATATGTACATAATATATTTTGTAATATAAAACATTTCGCTTAATTTGTTATGTAAAGAAAAATCGCATCGCAATGATACTGAAGAAACAATCGCATGGCACTAAGTGAACAGACGATATCAACCGAGTCGTAGGGAGCCGCTGGATTCAAGCGGCGCAAGACCGAGGCCTGTGGAACTCCAAAATATTTTCTGTAGTCCGGTTGACCGGACAACTGAACTGTACTACGGGTAAAAGATGAATTTTTTTTACCCGTCTGTGTGTGTGTGTATGTTTGTTACTCTTTCACGCAAAAACTACTGAACGGATTTGGCTGTTTAGAATGGCGTTAGATTATACCCTGGATTAACATATAGGATGTATTTTATCCCGAAAAATTAAAGAATTCCCGTGGGAATCAAAACTTATTACTCCACGCGGACGAAGTCGCGGGCATCATCTAGTTAATAATAAAAATAAAATAAAAAATAAAAATCTGTAGTCTGGATTCGAATCCCCGAACCGACAGTTTCACTCCTTCATTTTACCGCTTCGTCATCAAAGCATTGGTAGAGACTGAACAATAAACGAAGGCAACAAGGTTCGTGATGGAAAATTGTTGCGCCTAGTAACGAGACGGAAAATTATAAATTACTAGTTATTAAACGTGCCATTTATAATTTTTAACTTACCAAAACTGCTATTTACAACTGCCTCTTTAAATCAGTGCCTATAAAAAATGACTACTTTTTTTCCAAGAGCCACCGTTTTTAGGGTTCCGTACCCAAAGGGTACCAACGGGACCCTATTACTAAGCCTACGCTGTCCGTCCGTCCGTCCGTCCGTCCGTCTGTCAGCGGGCTGTATCTCGTAAACCGTAATAGATAAACATATGAAATTTTCACATATTATGTATTTCTATTGCCGCTATAACAACAAATAATAAAAATTAAATTAAATTAAAAAAATTAAATTAAAATGTTTCCATGGGTACATGAAAATATTTTAATTTAATTTTTTTAACGGAACCCTAAAAGAGCGAGGCCGACTCGCACTTGGCCGATATTTTTGAGATATAACGATTCAAAAAGTTGAAAGAGTTGTAATCGTCATAATATGTATAAGTACACCACGTATATATATGTTACGGTAGATGTAATAAATTGAAAATTATTAATAATTACCGATCATTATTAATAATTACCACTATTGATGGTAAAAGTAATAAATTATTCACTTTTTCGGTGATTATAGAAGCTTAAGTTAGGTATATTAACCCAATAGAACCTAAGGGCACCTGCAGCCCTAGACAAAAAGCATTCGATTCGGAGCGATTCGATATCTTGATTCGCCATCGCTTTATCGAAAGCGAAGTTGGACAGCTAGACAAAGTTACCTGCGATTAGCGATCGCCTAGTCCATTAATCTTTTCGATAAAAATTAACTTTTGTCTATGGTCTGAGCGTTATGAAACGTCAAGTTCCTAAGAGTAATTTTTTATTTTAGTCGTTTTGAGTTGTTTTTCACGGATATTCAGTGTGAATGTAAAGTTTATGTAAATTAATTTATAACTACTTACTCGTAATATTCAGAGGTAAGTAACAAAGTGATTGTGTGTGTTTTAAAAACAATTAAGTTAACCTAACCTAGATTTCAGAAAAGATTTCGATTTTCCATAAATACAACTAAATAACGTACTAATATTGTAAAATGTTTGTTTTCTGAGCAGTTTTCGGCTCTTTTAGAATTTATGGAAAGGTAAAATATGAATAATTGTTTAATACATATTAAGCTTACGAACGTTTTACCTTTATGACGACACAGAGTATGCAAAAAGCGCGCGCACTTAAACGCTATAGGTACAGTCGTAGTACTCGTAATGTAAGCAATGACGTGAATGAACAATAATAACATTTTAACGCAATTAAAGGGCTCTTTTCTAACTCATATTTCAGCCACGGTGACTTGTCTGAGCGTCAGCCCTCAGTCTGGTGCAGGTGGCATTAGAGCCGATCGTTTGTGGCAGGTGTTATCAAAGAAATCTCCTTAACGCAGTTGGCGGTGGGGTACATTAGACTCCACACAAAGGGAAAAAGGTATGTATTGGTGTACTTTGAGCTTGATACATATTTTATAGCTTAAATTCCAAATAGTTGTTACCTTAATTGAAACTGCTTATAGAGGACAGGCTCTAAAAGCTTTAGAGACACGGCTGTTAGGAATTATTGGTGTATTGGCAGTGAAGGGATATGAGGAGACAGAAGAAAAAGGTTTTGATGTTAGAAAAATAAGTTTGATTGTATTAAATACCATATAGTATGTAATATAAAAAAATAATGGATGGATGTTGAATGGAGACCACACAACTCTGTAAGAGAACAACTCACTCTCATAATAGTACAAATGATTATTTATTACCTATAATATTATAAAACTAGTAGGTACATAACTTATAATATTATAAGCTTATTATCTTTATATTTTTCAGCAACCCCCAGCTGCATGTAGAACCAATGATGGTGTTGAAGATGGTAGGTAGGTATGTGTTATGTATGGCATAATGTTAGTTTTATAATTTAACAAAATAAGTTAATGTACATTGTTTCCTGTTAGTGTTCTTAGGTGTTCACTCTAATATTTCAAAGTAGTGTAGTAGTATTATTTCAAAGTATAGTGGTATAAATATAATCTGTACATTATACATTAACAGCTACATTTTGAAACATTTTTGCTTTGAACTGCTGAGTTTCTTGCCGGCTCTTTCTTCTCAAAAGAATTAGCTTTCCGAACTGGTGGTAGATTCTTGACTTAAATAAATAATTTTGAACTTCTTTGTCAACCGATAGACAAAGTGCTGGACAAAGTTCTGGTCAAAGGGAATTTTGTACAGACAACAAAAAATTTGTAAAAAATACAAAATTCTATTTAAGGTTTCTGAATTATACATTGATTTTTTATAACTGTGTATTGATGAAAGATATTTTGCTTTGCAGGAAGGGATTTTATCTCACCGCAATCGCCTTCATCACCAGTCACCACCACTTCACACACTCTAATAATAATTCCCTCACCGAGGAATATAGGCGGACTACAATAGAACGAACGTGTTGAATAACTTAGCAGCTATTGCTGAATGGTTCCTTCTGCACTATCTACAAAGTAGAGGTAGCACTGAATAGTTGTAAGGATGCAGTCTAAGGTGAAAGCTGACTAACTTGGAAGAGGATGGTTATTTAATCCTCAAATGAATTACCGGAATTCTAAATCGCTTGGCAGAACGCCTTTGTTGGTCGGGCGGTAACCAGCCACGGCCAAAGCCTCCCAAAGCTGATATAGCTGATTTATTTACTACTAGATGTTGCCCGCGACTTCGTCCGCGTGGATTAAGGTTTTTAATTCCCGCGGGAACTGCAATTTCCCGGGATAAATAGTAGCCTATGTGTTAATCCTGGGTATGAGCTATCACTATTCCAAATTTCAGCTAAGTTGGTTCAATCGTTGTGGCGTGAAAGAGTAACAAACATCCATCCATCCATCCATCCATCCTCACAAACTTTCGCATTTATAATATTAGTAGGACGCATTTTTTTGTCTAGCCCCCATCCGCCAAACCGTCCGAAAAAGAACTTTGTTGCAATCTTAATTCCAACAGTCACTTACATTTGAAGTGGAATCTAAAGAAATAAAGAAAATTAATTTATTTGCCCACACAAACACATGGATGCATAACTTGTATACATTTAATAATGTGAACAATTTAGAAATTGGCTTTTGCACCCATTTATCGCATAAGCTAAAAGCTACGCAGCTAAGTAATCTACACACACTGTTACCACTTACCATAAACCACAGAATTTACAATGGGCTGGGCGATCGTACGACGCGGATTCGCGCCTTACGCCCTCGGTGATTGGTGCCGGTAAACGCCAAAGCGACGGCCGACAGCGTGGGCGGCGACCCTTCCGCATTCGCACACCTCGCGAAGACAACGCACGATAGCTTTGTACTAGCCTGTAAAAATATCGGGATTCTCATCTTTTTGCGTCATACCAAACAATCCGTATTGTCTAAAGCAGTTATAGATATACGAGTAGATCGCTCTATAGGTGTTGCAGATCGGACTTCGCATACAATTCCGACTCCACATACACAGACTACATTTGATTTTTAGGTATACCTAATAGTCCAACAGTCCAATAATTTTTCGTCCAACCCTCCACGTGGTAGATAGTTCGTAACATGTTTGACGATGTTGAATCGTGTTGGCGCGCGATCGCTCCAATGCGCTGGTGGTACCTAATTGGGTACTTTACTGTTGCCAAAATGTTGATATTCATTAATTGAAATCGAAAATGTAACAATGTAAAATGTAACAATGCCGAGGCCTATGGAAGTCCATGCAAGATACCTTTGTCCAGCAGTGGACGTCTATCGGTTGACAAAGAAGAAGAAGAATATCATAATGTCAATATAATACTTTTTTAATCAAGTTTACCTGTTTAAATATGGTGAACCTGAGCGGGGTGTCCAGTGCGTGCACCCTGAGGTACTCGTGCGTGGTGGCGAGCTCGTGCTTGAGGCGCGCCGGGCCGGCGGAGGGCGGCGAGGGCGCGGCGGCCTTGGCCGGCCCCAGCAGTCCGCTGATCTCCTCGTACTCCAGGATGGCGGGGAAGATCAGGAATATAAATTATTTTTAAAAAACAGACATCTACCTCCGATTTCAATAAAATTTATATGGGATTATACCCCTTCAAACAAAAAAGAATCATCCCAAGGTGCTGGTGTGGCCACCGCACACCGGGAAGCGCAGTATTGACAGAACCCTCACTAAATGGACCGACGACATCAAACGAGTCGCAGGGAGCCGCTGGATTCGTGCGCTGGAAATATGTACATAATATTTGTAATATAAAACATTTCGCTTAATTTGTTATGTAAAGAAAAATCGCATCGCAATGATACTGAAGAAACAATCGCATGGTACTAAGTGAACAGACGATATCAACCGAGTCGTAGGGAGCCGCTGGATTCAAGCGGCGCAAGACCGAGGCCTGTGGAACTCCAAAATATTTTCTGTAGTCCGGTTGACCGGACAACTGAACTGTACTACGGGTAAAAGATGAATTTTTTTTACCCGTCTGTGTGTGTGTGTATGTTTGTTACTCTTCCACGCAAAAACTACTGAACGGATTTGGCTGTTTAGAATGGCGTTAGATTATACCCTGGATTAACATATAGGCTGTATTTTATCCCGAAAAATTAAAGAATTCCCGTGGGAATCAAAACTTATCACTCCACGCGGACGAAGTCGCGGGCATCATCTAGTTAATAATAAAAATAAAATAAAAAATAAAAATATGTAGTCTGGATTCGAATCCCCGAACCGACAGTTTCACTCCTTCATTTTACCGCTTCGTCATCAAAGCATTGGTAGAGACTGAACAATAAACGAAGGCAACAAGGTTCGTGATGGAAAATTGTTGCGCCTAGTAACAAGACGGAAAATTATAAATTACGCATTTTTTTGTCTAGCTCCCATCCGCCAAACCGTCCGAAAAAGAACTTTGTTGCAACCTTTCTTCCAACAGTCACTTACGTTTGAAGTGGAATCTAAAGAAATAAAGAAAATTAATTTATTTGCCCACACAAACACATGGATGCATAACTTGTATACATTTAATAATATGAACAATTTAGAAATTGGCTTTTGCACCCATTTGTCGCATAAGCTAAAAGCTACGCAGCTAAGTAATCTACACACACTGTTACCACTTACCATGAACCACAGAATTTACAATGGGCTGGGCGATCGTACGACGCGGATTCGCGCCTTACGCCCTCGGTGATTGGTGCCGGTAAACGCCGAAGCGACGGCCGGCAGCGTGGGCGGCGACCCTTCCGCATTCGCACACCTCGCGAAGACAACGCACGATCGCTTTGCACTAGCCTATAAAAATATCGGGATTCTCATCTTTTTGCGTCATACCAAACAATTCGTATTGTCTAAAGCAGTTATAGATATACGAGTAGATCGCTCTATAGGTGTTGCAGATCGGACTTCGCATACAATTCCGACTCCACATACCTAATAGTCCAACAGTCCAATAATTTTTCGTCCAACCCTCCACGTGGTAGATAGTTCGTAACATGTTTGACGATGTTGAATCGTGTTGGCGCGCGATCGCTCCAATGCGCTGGTGGTACCTAATTGGGTACTTTACTGTTGCCAAAATGTTGATATTCATTAATTGAAATCGAAAATGTAACAATGTAAAATGTAACAATGCCGAGGCCTATGGAAGTCCATGCAAGATACCTTTGTCCAGCAGTGGACGTCTATCGGTTGACAAAGAAGAAGAAGAATATCATAATGTCAATATAATACTTTTTTAATCAAGTTTACCTGTTTAAATATGGTGAACCTGAGCGGGGTGTCCACCGCGTGCACCCTGAGGTACTCGTGCGTGGTGGCGAGCTCGTGCTTGAGGCGCGCCGGGCCGGCGGAGGGTGGCGAGGGCGCGGCGGCCTTGGCCGACCCCAGCAGTCCGCTGATCTCCTCGTACTCCAGGATGACGGGGAAGATCAGGAATATAAATTCTTTTTAAAAAACAGACATCTACCTCCGATTTCAATAAAATTTATATGGGATTATACCCCTTCAAACAAAAAAGAATCATCCCAAGGTGCTGGAGTGGCCACCGCACACCGGGAAGCGCAGTATTGACAGAACCCTCACTAAATGGACCGACGACATCAAACGAGTCGCAGGGAGCCGCTGGATTCGTGCGCTGGAAATATGTACATAATATATTTTGTAATATAAAACATTTCGCTTAATTTATGTAAAGAAAAATCGCATCGCAATGATACTGAAGAAACAATCGCATGGCACTAAGTGAACAGACGATATCAACCGAGTCGTAGGGAGCCGCTGGATTCAAGCGGCGCAAGACCGAGGCCTGTGGAACTCCAAAATATTTTCTGTAGTCTGGTTGACCGGACAACTGAACTGTACTACGGGTAAAAGATGAATTTTTTTTACCCGTCTGTATGTGTGTGTATGTTTGTTACTCTTTCACGCAAAAACTACTGAACGGATTTGGCTGTTTAGAATGGCGTTAGATTATACCCTGGATTAACATATAGGCTGTATTTTATCCCGAAAAATTAAAGAATTCCCGTGGGAATCAAAACTTATTACTCCACGCGGACGAAGTCGCGGGCATCATCTAGTTAATAATAAAAATAAAATAAAAAATAAAAATCTGTAGTCTGGATTCGAATCCCCGAACCGACAGTTTCACTCCTTCATTTTACCGCTTCGTCATCAAAGCATTGGTAGAGACTGAACAATAAACGAAGGCAACAAGGTTCGTGATGGAAAATTGTTGCGCCTAGTAACAAGACGGAAAATTATAAATTACGCATTTTTTTGTCTAGCTCCCATCCGCCAAACCGTCCGAAAAAGAACTTTGTTGCAACCTTTCTTCCAACAGTCACTTACGTTTGAAGTGGAATCTAAAGAAATAAAGAAAATTAATTTATTTGCCCACACAAACACATGGATGCATAACTTGTATACATTTAATAATATGAACAATTTAGAAATTGGCTTTTGCACCCATTTGTCGCATAAGCTAAAAGCTACGCAGCTAAGTAATCTACACACACTGTTACCACTTACCATGAACCACAGAATTTACAATGGGCTGGGCGATCGTACGACGCGGATTCGCGCCTTACGCCCTCGGTGATTGGTGCCGGTAAACGCCGAAGCGACGGCCGGCAGCGTGGGCGGCGACCCTTCCGCATTCGCACACCTCGCGAAGACAACGCACGATCGCTTTGCACTAGCCTATAAAAATATCGGGATTCTCATCTTTTTGCGTCATACCAAACAATTCGTATTGTCTAAAGCAGTTATAGATATACGAGTAGATCGCTCTATAGGTGTTGCAGATCGGACTTCGCATACAATTCCGACTCCACATACCTAATAGTCCAACAGTCCAATAATTTTTCGTCCAACCCTCCACGTGGTAGATAGTTCGTAACATGTTTGACGATGTTGAATCGTGTTGGCGCGCGATCGCTCCAATGCGCTGGTGGTACCTAATTGGGTACTTTACTGTTGCCAAAATGTTGATATTCATTAATTGAAATCGAAAATGTAACAATGTAAAATGTAACAATGCCGAGGCCTATGGAAGTCCATGCAAGATACCTTTGTCCAGCAGTGGACGTCTATCGGTTGACAAAGAAGAAGAAGAATATCATAATGTCAATATAATACTTTTTTAATCAAGTTTACCTGTTTAAATATGGTGAACCTGAGCGGGGTGTCCACCGCGTGCACCCTGAGGTACTCGTGCGTGGTGGCGAGCTCGTGCTTGAGGCGCGCCGGGCCGGCGGAGGGTGGCGAGGGCGCGGCGGCCTTGGCCGACCCCAGCAGTCCGCTGATCTCCTCGTACTCCAGGATGGCGGGGAAGATCAGGAATACAAATTCTTTTTAAAAAACAGACATCTACCTCCGATTTCAATAAAATTTATATGGGATTATACCCCTTCAAACAAAAAAGAATCATCCCAAGGTGCTGGAGTGGCCACCGCACACCGGGAAGCGCAGTATTGACAGAACCCTCACTAAATGGACCGACGACATCAAACGAGTCGCAGGGAGCCGCTGGATTCGTGCGCTGGAAATATGTACATAATATATTTTGTAATATAAAACATTTCGCTTAATTTATGTAAAGAAAAATCGCATCGCAATGATACTGAAGAAACAATCGCATGGCACTAAGTGAACAGACGATATCAACCGAGTCGTAGGGAGCCGCTGGATTCAAGCGGCGCAAGACCGAGGCCTGTGGAACTCCAAAATATTTTCTGTAGTCCGGTTGACCGGACAACTGAACTGTACTACGGGTAAAAGATGAATTTTTTTTACCCGTCTGTGTGTGTGTGTATGTTTGTTACTCTTTCACGAAAAAACTACTGAACGGATTTGGCTGTTTAGAATGGCGTTAGATTATACCCTGGATTAACATATAGGCTGTATTTTATCCCGAAAAATTAAAGAATTCCCGTGGGAATCAAAACTTATTACTCCACGCGGACGAAGTCGCGGGCATCATCTAGTTAATAATAAAAATAAAATAAAAAATAAAAATCTGTAGTCTGGATTCGAATCCCCGAACCGACAGTTTCACTCCTTCATTTTACCGCTTCGTCATCAAAGCATTGGTAGAGACTGAACAATAAACAAGGCAACAAGGTTCGTGATGGAAAATTGTTGCGCCTAGTAACAAGACGGAAAATTATAAATTACGCATTTTTTTGTCTAGCCCCCATCCGCCAAACCGTCCGAAAAAGAACTTTGTTGCAACCTTTCTTCCAACAGTCACTTACGTTTGAAGTGGAATCTAAAGAAATAAAGAAAATTATTTTATTTGCCCACACAAACACATGGATGCATAACTTGTATACATTTAATAATATGAACAATTTAGCAATTGGCTTTTGCACCCATTTGTCGCATAAGCTAAAAGCTACGCAGCTAAGTAATCTACACACACTGTTACCACTTACCATAAACCACAGAATTTACAATGGGTTGGGCGATCGTACGACGCGGATTCGCGCCTTACGCCCTCGGTGATTGGTGCCGGTAAACGCCGAAGAGACGGCCGGCAGCGTGGGCGGCGACCCTTCCGCATTCGCACACCTCGCGAAGACAACGCACGATCGCTTTGCACTAGCCTATAAAAATATCGGGATTCTCATCTTTTTGCGTCATACCAAACAATCCGTATTGTCTAAAGCAGTTATAGATATACGAGTAGATCGCTCTATAGGTGTTGCAGATCGGACTTCGCATACAATTCCGACTCCACATACCTAATAGTCCAACAGTCCAATAATTTTTCGTCCAACCCTCCACGTGGTAGATAGTTCGTAACATGTTTGACGATGTTGAATCGTGTTGGCGTGCGATCGCTCCAATGCGCTGGTGGTACCTAATTGGGTACTTTACTGTTGCCAAAATGTTGATATTCATTAATTGAAATCGAAAATGTAACAATGTAAAATGTAACAATGCCGAGGCCTATAGAAGTCCATGCAAGATACCTTTGTCCAGCAGTGGACGTCTATCGGTTGACAAAGAAGAAGAAGAATATCATAATGTCAATATAATACTTTTTTAATCAAGTTTACCTGTTTAAATATGGTGAACCTGAGCGGGGTGTCCACCGCGTGCACCCTGAGGTACTCGTGCGTGGTGGCGAGCTCGTGCTTGAGGCGCGCCGGGCCGGCGGAGGGCGGCGAGGGCGCGGCGGCCTTGGCCGACCCCAGCAGTCCGCTGATCTCCTCGTACTCCAGGATGGCGGGGAAGATCAGGAATATAAATTCTTTTTAAAAAACAGACATCTACCTCCGATTTCAATAAAATTTATATGGGATTATACCCCTTCAAACAAAAAAGAATCATCCCAAGGTGCTGGAGTGGCCACCGCACACCGGGAAGCGCAGTATTGACAGAACCCTCACTAAATGGACCGACGACATCAAACGAGTCGCAGGGAGCCGCTGGATTCGTGCGCTGGAAATATGTACATAATATATTTTGTAATATAAAACATTTCGCTTAATTTGTTATGTAAAGAAAAATCGCATCGCAATGATACTGAAGAAACAATCGCATGGCACTAAGTGAACAGACGATATCAACCGAGTCGTAGGGAGCCGCTGGATTCAAGCGGCGCAAGACCGAGGCCTGTGGAACTCCAAAATATTTTCTGTAGTCCGGTTGACCGGACAACTGAACTGTACTACGGGTAAAAGATGAATTTTTTTACCCGTCTGTGTATGTTTGTTAGTCTTTCACGCAAAAACTACTGAACGGATTTGGCTGTTTAGAATGGCGTTAGATTATACCCTGGATTAACATATAGGCTGTATTTTATCCCGAAAAATTAAAGAATTCCCGTGGGAATCAAAACTTATTACTCCACGCGGACGAAGTCGCGGGCATCATCTAGTTAATAATAAAAATAAAATAAAAAATAAAAATCTGTAGTCTGGATTCGAATCCCCGAACCGACAGTTTCACTCCTTCATTTTACCGCTTCGTCATCAAAGCATTGGTAGAGACTGAACAATAAACAAGGCAACAAGGTTCGTGATGGAAAATTGTTGCGCCTAGTAACAAGACGGAAAATTATAAATTACGCATTTTTTTGTCTAGCCCCCATCCGCCAAACCGTCCGAAAAAGAACTTTGTTGCAACCTTTCTTCCAACAGTCACTTACGTTTGAAGTGGAATCTAAAGAAATAAAGAAAATTATTTTATTTGCCCACACAAACACATGGATGCATAACTTGTATATATTTAATAATATGAACAATTTAGCAATTGGCTTTTGCACCCATTTGTCGCATAAGCTAAAAGCTACGCAGCTAAGTAATCTACACACACTGTTACCACTTACCATAAACCACAGAATTTACAATGGGCTGGGCGATCGTACGACGCGGATTCGCGCCTTACGCCCTCGGTGATTGGTGCCGGTAAACGCCGAAGAGACGGCCGGCAGCGTGGGCGGCGACCCTTCCGCATTCGCACACCTCGCGAAGACAACGCACGATCGCTTTGCACTAGCCTATAAAAATATCGGGATTCTCATCTTTTTGCGTCATACCAAACAATCCGTATTGTCTAAAGCAGTTATAGATATACGAGTAGATCGCTCTATAGGTGTTGCAGATCGGACTTCGCATACAATTCCGACTCCACATACCTAATAGTCCAACAGTCCAATAATTTTTCGTCCAACCCTCCACGTGGTAGATAGTTCGTAACATGTTTGACGATGTTGAATTGTGTTGGCGCGCGATCGCTCCAATGCGCTGGTGGTACCTAATTGGGTACTTTACTGTTTCCAAAATGTTGATATTCATTAATTGAAATCGAAAATGTAACAATGTAAAATGTAACAATGCCGAGGCCTATAGAAGTCCATGCAAGATACCTTTGTCCAGCAGTGGACGTCTATCGGTTGACAAAGAAGAAGAAGAATATCATAATGTCAATATAATACTTTTTTAATCAAGTTTACCTGTTTAAATATGGTGAACCTGAGCGGGGTGTCCACCGCGTGCACCCTGAGGTACTCGTGCGTGGTGGCGAGCTCGTGCTTGAGGCGCGCCGGGCCGGGGAGGGCGGCGAGGGCGCGGCGGCCTTGGCCGACCCCAGCAGTCCGCTGATCTCCTCGTACTCCAGGATGGCGGGGAAGATCAGGAATATAAATTCTTTTTAAAAAACAGACATCTACCTCCGATTTCAATAAAATTTATATGGGATTATACCCCTTCAAACAAAAAAGAATCATCCCAAGGTGCTGGAGTGGCCACCGCACACCGGGAAGCGCAGTATTGACAGAACCCTCATTAAATGGACCGACGACATCAAACGAGTCGCAGGGAGCCGCTGGATTCGTGCGCTGGAAATATGTACATAATATATTTTGTAATATAAAACATTTCGCTTAATTTGTTATGTAAAGAAAAATCGCATCGCAATGATACTGAAGAAACAATCGCATGGCACTAAGTGAACAGACGATATCAACCGAGTCGTAGGGAGCCGCTGGATTCAAGCGGCGCAAGACCGAGGCCTGTGGAACTCCAAAATATTTTCTGTAGTCCGGTTGACCGGACAACTGAACTGTACTACGGGTAAAAGATGAATTTTTTTTACCCGTCTGTGTGTGTGTGTATGTTTGTTACTCTTTCACGCAAAAACTACTGAACGGATTTGGCTGTTTAGAATGGCGTTAGATTATACCCTGGATTAACATATAGGATGTATTTTATCCCGAAAAATTAAAGAATTCCCGTGGGAATCAAAACTTATTACTCCACGCGGACGAAGTCGCGGGCATCATCTAGTTAATAATAAAAATAAAATAAAAAATAAAAATCTGTAGTCTGGATTCGAATCCCCGAACCGACAGTTTCACTCCTTCATTTTACCGCTTCGTCATCAAAGCATTGGTAGAGACTGAACAATAAACGAAGGCAACAAGGTTCGTGATGGAAAATTGTTGCGCCTAGTAACGAGACGGAAAATTATAAATTACGCATTTTTTTGTCTAGCCCCCATCCGCCAAACCGTCCGAAAAAGAACTTTGTTGCAATCTTTCTTCCAACAGTCACTTACGTTTGAAGTGGAATCTAAAGAAATAAAGAAAATTAATTTATTTGCCCACACAAACACATGGATGCATAACTTGTATACATTTAATAATATGAACAATTTAGAAATTGGCTTTTGCACCCATTTATCGCATAAGCTAAAAGCTACGCAGCTAAGTAATCTACACACACTGTTACCACTTACCATAAACCACAGAATTTACAATGGGCTGGGCGATCGTACGACGCGGATTCGCGCCTTACGCCCTCGGTGATTGGTGCCGGTAAACGCCGAAGCGACGGCCGACAGCGTGGGCGGCGACCCTTCCGCATTCGCACACCTCGCGAAGACAACGCACGATAGCTTTGTACTAGCCTGTAAAAATATCGGGATTCTCATCTTTTTGCGTCATACCAAACAATCCGTATTGTCTAAAGCAGTTATAGATATACGAGTAGATCGCTCTATAGGTGTTGCAGATCGGACTTCGCATACAATTCCGACTCCACATACACAGACTACATTTGATTTTTAGGTATACCTAATAGTCCAACAGTCCAATAATTTTTCGTCCAACCCTCCACGTGGTAGATAGTTCGTAACATGTTTGACGATGTTGAATCGTGTTGGCGCGCGATCGCTCCAATGCGCTGGTGGTACCTAATTGGGTACTTTACTGTTGCCAAAATGTTGATATTCATTAATTGAAATCGAAAATGTAACAATGTAAAATGTAACAATGCCGAGGCCTATGGAAGTCCATGCAAGATACCTTTGTCCAGCAGTGGACGTCTATCGGTTGACAAAGAAGAAGAAGAATATCATAATGTCAATATAATACTTTTTTAATCAAGTTTACCTGTTTAAATATGGTGAACCTGAGCGGGGTGTCCACCGCGTGCACCCTGAGGTACTCGTGCGTGGTGGCGAGCTCGTGCTTGAGGCGCGCCGGGCCGGCGGAGGGCGGCGAGGGCGCGGCGGCCTTGGCCGGCCCCAGCTGTCCGCTGATCTCCTCGTACTCCAGGATGGCGGGGAAGATCAGGAATATAAATTATTTTTAAAAAACAGACATCTACCTCCGATTTCAATAAAATTTATATGGGATTATACCCCTTCAAACAAAAAAGAATCATCCCAAGGTGCTGGTGTGGCCACCGCACACCGGGAAGCGCAGTATTGACAGAACCCTCACTAAATGGACCGACGACATCAAACGAGTCGCAGGGAGCCGCTGGATTTGTGCGCTGGAAATATGTACATAATATTTGTAATATAAAACATTTCGCTTAATTTGTTATGTAAAGAAAAATCGCATCGCAATGATACTGAAGAAACAATCGCATGGTACTAAGTGAACAGACGATATCAACCGAGTCGTAGGGAGCCGCTGGATTCAAGCGGCGCAAGACCGAGGCCTGTGGAACTCCAAAATATTTTCTGTAGTCCGGTTGACCGGACAACTGAACTGTACTACGGGTAAAAGATGAATTTTTTTTACCCGTCTGTGTGTGTGTGTATGTTTGTTACTCTTCCACGCAAAAACTACTGAACGGATTTGGCTGTTTAGAATGGCGTTAGATTATACCCTGGATTAACATATAGGCTGTATTTTATCCCGAAAAATTAAAGAATTCCCGTGGGAATCAAAACTTATTACTCCACGCGGACGAAGTCGCGGGCATCATCTAGTTAATAATAAAAATAAAATAAAAAATAAAAATATGTAGTCTGGATTCGAATCCCCGAACCGACAGTTTCACTCCTTCATTTTACCGCTTCGTCATCAAAGCATTGGTAGAGACTGAACAATAAACGAAGGCAACAAGGTTCGTGATGGAAAATTGTTGCGCCTAGTAACAAGACGGAAAATTATAAATTACGCATTTTTTTGTCTAGCTCCCATCCGCCAAACCGTCCGAAAAAGAACTTTGTTGCAACCTTTCTTCCAACAGTCACTTACGTTTGAAGTGGAATCTAAAGAAATAAAGAAAATTAATTTATTTGCCCACACAAACACATGGATGCATAACTTGTATACATTTAATAATATGAACAATTTAGAAATTGGCTTTTGCACCCATTTGTCGCATAAGCTAAAAGCTACGCAGCTAAGTAATCTACACACACTGTTACCACTTACCATGAACCACAGAATTTACAATGGGCTGGGCGATCGTACGACGCGGATTCGCGCCTTACGCCCTCGGTGATTGGTGCCGGTAAACGCCGAAGCGACGGCCGGCAGCGTGGGCGGCGACCCTTCCGCATTCGCACACCTCGCGAAGACAACGCACGATCGCTTTGCACTAGCCTATAAAAATATCGGGATTCTCATCTTTTTGCGTCATACCAAACAATTCGTATTGTCTAAAGCAGTTATAGATATACGAGTAGATCGCTCTATAGGTGTTGCAGATCGGACTTCGCATACAATTCCGACTCCACATACCTAATAGTCCAACAGTCCAATAATTTTTCGTCCAACCCTCCACGTGGTAGATAGTTCGTAACATGTTTGACGATGTTGAATCGTGTTGGCGCGCGATCGCTCCAATGCGCTGGTGGTACCTAATTGGGTACTTTACTGTTGGCAAAATGTTGATATTCATTAATTGAAATCGAAAATGTAACAATGTAAAATGTAACAATGCCGAGGCCTATGGAAGTCCATGCAAGATACCTTTGTCCAGCAGTGGACGTCTATCGGTTGACAAAGAAGAAGAAGAATATCATAATGTCAATATAATACTTTTTTAATCAAGTTTACCTGTTTAGATATGGTGAACCTGAGCGGGGTGTCCACCGCGTGCACCCTGAGGTACTCGTGCGTGGTGGCGAGCTCGTGCTTGAGGCGCGCCGGGCCGGCGGAGAGCGGCGAGGGCGCGGCGGCCTTGGCCGGCCCCAGCAGTGCACTGATCTCCTCGTACTCCAGGATGGCGGGGAAGATCAGGAATATAAATTCTTTTTAAAAAACCGACATCTACCTCCGATTTCAATAAAATTTATATGGGGAACCGACGATATCAACCGAGTCGTAGGGAGCCGCTGGATTCAGGCGGCGCAAGACCGAGGACTGTGGAAGTCCAAAATATTTTCTGTAGTCCGGTTTAACGGTGCAACTGAACTGTACAACGGGTAAAAGATGAATTTTTTTTACCCGTGTGTGTGTGTGTGTGTGTATGTTTGTTACTCTTTCACGCAAAAACTACTGGACGGATTTGGCTGAAATTTAGAATGGAGTTAGATTATACCCTGGATTAACATATAGGCTGTATTTTATCCCGGAAAATTAAAGAATTCCCGTGGGAATCAAAAACTTCTTCTTAATAATAAAAATAAAATAAAAAATAAAAATCTGTAGTCAAGATTCGAATCTCCGAACCGATAGTTTCACTCCTTAATTTTACCGCTTCGTCATCAAACCATTGGTAGCAATAAACGAAGGCAACAAGGTTCGTGACGGAAAATTGTTGCGCCTAGTAACAAGACGGAAAATTATAAATTACGCATTTTTTTGTCTAGCCCCCATCCGCCAAACCGTCCGAAAAAGAACTTTGTTGCAACCTTTCTTCCAACAGTCACTTACGTTTGAAATGGAATCTAAAGAAAGAAAGAAAATTAATTTATTTGCCCACACAAACACATGGATGCATAACTTGTATACATTTAATAATACGAACAATTTAGAAATTGGCTTTTGCACCCATTTGCCGCATAAGCTAAAAGCTACGCAGCTAAGTAATCTACACACACTGTTACCACTTACCATAAACCACAGAATTTACAATGGGCTGGGCGATCGTACGACGCGGATTCGCGCCTTACGCCCTCGGTGATTGGTGCCGGTAAACGCCGAAGCGACGGCCGGCAGCGTGGGCGGCGACCCTTCCGCATTCGCACACGACAAAGAAGAAGAATATCTTAATGTCAATATAATACTTTTTTAATCAAGTTTACCTGTTTAAATATGGTGAACCTGAGCGGGGTGTCCACCGCGTGCACCCTGAGGTACTCGTGCGTGGTGGTGAGCTCGTGCTTGAGGCGCGCCGGGCCGGTAAAATTTATATGGGACCACCTGGGGATTATACTCCTTCAAACAAAAAATAATTTTCCAAATCGGTTCCGGCGTCTTCGAGTAATCGATGAACATACATAAAAAAAAAAATTCCGACGAATTGATAACCTCCTTATTTTTTGAAGTCGGTTAAAAACAAGCGTAAATTAAAAATTTAAAACACTCCCGACACGTTAATCTATGGCCGGACTATGTACGATATACCTGACGTCCTGTTACCCAGTTTTCTGCTCCATCATCAGACCATTCTACCGAGCTGAAACACACTATATCTGCTGTTAATTGCTGCTGAGTTGAGTATCCTACAGTCTACTTGATGCTGCAGCATCAGTCTTGGAAATAATCCGAAGTAACAATACACCAAAACAAATCAATCGTACCAGTGAAAGCTTGTAGGACTTTAATCAAGAAGGATATGAGCTGATAATCTTCAAGCGTCTGAGCAGATCTTTATAAATTATAGCTAAGATTCACCTCGATTACATTTGCTTTCAAACAGATAAAACCGTATCAAAATCGGTCCATTATGGAAGCTGCTAGGAAGGAGCAATCAGACACAGATACACATGTTAAACTTGTAACACCCCTTTTTGCGTCGGAGGTTAAAAAATAGTGAAAGAAAGAGTGACATGGAGTATGGGTACTTGTAGACTGCCCACAGTCTATTGCCCAGTCTGTCAGTTGTCTGTCAATTGACTGCCCATAGTCTGTCAATAGACTGCCCATAGTCTGTAAATAGAGTAAGTAACTATAATCTATACAACCTGATCGTACCGAGATAAATCCCGATAGCTAAGTCAGACAGTCGATACTCTGAGAGGTCCAATATCCGCAGTATTACTTTCTTGATACCAATAGACTGCCCATAGTCTGTAAATAGACTGCTCGTAGTCTGTGAATGGTCTGCCCATATTGTCACTAAACTAGCGGCACGCTATGATGGCCGGTTTGACGTTTGTCCGCTCATGAAGTTCCGTATTAATTGATAACGACTTTGAAGGAAATAATTGTATTACTTTATTGACGATAGTGATGTGCAGAGATTCATAAATTTTATCGAATGTAGTTTTAGGTTTAGGACTCAAAATTTATTTATTAAATTGATTTCTAAAATGTATAAAAGTGTAGAAAAATCAGTTTGCACCATTTAAGGGGTGAATGTACTTGTGAATATGAACAATTTTCACTATGTGGACAAACCTCTGAAATCGCAAAAAAATATCAGCTGTTTCATACAAAAGGTAAAATTTTTATTTTTATATGATATATACCACAACTCGGCATTTGGTTTTCTAAATTGAAAATTTTTAAAAATGGAATCTAATACGATCGTCACATAGGATCGCTGGCTAGCACAACTACTACCTCCGGCAAACTCGCGTCAATGCTCAATGCAAAACAAAGCAGTTTCGAATTGACGTTGCTTCGAAAAGTATAAACTGTCAGTGCAATGCGATTGTGATATAGTTTTGACCTGGCTTTGGATTTCAAATATTGATACTGCATTACTGTTGACCCTTGCTCGTTAATTTGGACTCTGTTCAAGCCCTTTGTTGTGGATTTCGTCGATATGACCGAACGTACGCAGAGAACTGTTCTAAATAGTCAGACACGTGAGTTCGTAATACGCCTTCGTAACTATTTCGATCGTGAAGCTCAAAATGGAGGGCCAATTTTACCTATAACGTCAGTGGTTGAACGCGTAGCTGATGCGCTTAATATTGGACAACGAACTGTTAGACGGATAACTAAAAAAAAATATGGCGAGACTGGCACAGAAGAAAATAAACTTCACACACCAAAAAAGAGAAAACGAGCAAAACCAGTCGTAGGCATCGATAGCTTTGATGCCGATGCTATCCGAAGACATGTTTACGGCTACTATTTACAGAAGGAGTATCCAACAAGAAAAAAGTTGGTGCATTCACTGAAGGAAGCTGGATTATTCTTCGGTGGGGAAAGTTCTTTAACGAAGATTTTGAAGACCATTGGATTTCGATACAAAAAATGTAACAAACGCAAAATATTGATGGAAAGATTTGATATAGCGATGGCAAGGTATACTTTTTTACGGCAAGTGAAAGAAATCAAAAATTGGCAAAATGTTGTGTTCTTGGATGAAACATGGCTTAATGCTAACCATACTGTAGGCCGTTCTTGGAACGATGACACAGCAGCATCTACTTCCAAAGTTCCTGTAGGAAAAGGATCGCGACTTATAATTTGTCACGCCGGAACCATTAACGGGTTTGTCGAAGGTTCTCTCATGGCTTTTGCGTCAAAAACCACTGGAGACTATCATGAAGACATGAATGGAGAAAAGTTTACTGAATGGTTTACCTCAATGTTGTGTAGCCTCCCTGAACCATCTATTATAATTATGGACAACGCCCCATACCACTCGATGCAAATTGACAAGCCACCTGCCCAATCCCAAAAGAAAGCTGATATCGTCGCATGGCTTCGTAAAAATGGCGTAGATGCAAACATGAATATGTTAAAAGCGGAATTAGTACGTCTTTTAAAAGAAAACAAACCAACCAAGATCCGATACGTCATTGACGAAATAGCATTAGAACATGGGCACAGAGTTATACGGTTACCGCCTTACCATTGTGAGTATAATGCGATTGAGTTGGTGTGGGCTCAAATTAAGGGATATGCTGCAAGACACAATACAGAACCCCCATTTACCACAAAAAAAATGCTAAAATTATTAGAAGAAGCTTGTGAACATGTGACTAAAGGAGACTGGGAAAAGGTTGTGAATAGAACTGTTAAATTAATAAGGGAAGATTATGAAAGAGATGTGAAAATAGATAATATTATAGAAAACGAACATATAATTATTAATGTAGGTGATGATAGCAGTGACGACAGTGAAAATAGTAGTATGGACGAATCTGATTAATTATGGCCTTTTGTGGCACCTTTTTTGGTATCTTTTGTATTCATATGTTTCTTGTGTGCATATAAAGTATGTATATTCATTTTCATTCAAATATTCAGTTCGTTCAAATAAATTAAATAAACATATACATTTTTGTTTTATTAAACCTATTTAATCAGGTACAAAAACAAAACTTAATTGTTTTTTGTTCGAGAATAAATTGACATTCCACATCACTATTGTAATGTGTCAAACCGGCCATCATAGCGTGCCGCTAGTTTAAGTGGACCGATGACATCAAACGCAAGTCGCAGGGAGCCGCTGAATTCAGGCGCTGGAAATATACACATAATAATATTTGTAATATAAAACATTCCGCTTTGATATATTTGATACTAGCTGATGCCCGCGACTTCGTTCGCGTGGATTTCGTTTTTAAAATCCCGCGGGAACTCTTTGATTTTCCGGGATGCCTGTCACCCTCCAGGTTCTCAACTATACCTATCCAAAAAATCACGTCAATCCGTAGCTTTGTTGCAGCGTGATTGACGGACAAACCAACAAACAAACACACTTTCGCATTTATTTTTAGATTTTAGATTTTTATATTCAAAGAGAAAACATATTACTGATGATATTATCAATTACGTTTAGCCATCATTTTTATAATTGTCAAATTTTTTACCATACTTAGCCAAAGACAAAATTATGTTTAGCTGTCATTTACGTTTTGTTATTCCACTGTCATTTGCGTTTTGTATTCCATGTCAGATGCCTTTTTATTATACCACGTTTTATAGTGACTTGACGGAAACGCGGTCGAACGGGATAAAAAGTATCCTATGTCCGTCTCCTGGTTCTAAGCTACCTCTCCACCAATTTTCAGCCAAATCGATTCATCCGTTCTTGAGTTATAAATAGTGTAACTAACACCACTTTTTTATATATATATATAGATATATAAAATACTTATTACTCCGATCTATTGTCAAATAATCAGGATTTTATATGAACGCCTGCAAAAACTTCATAAGGCAAAAATACCACTTTAGGAGCCATCGAATTAGGCGTTTATTCTTTTTTATAAAAATTATACCTATTATTTGTACATTTAATTTTAAGATATATTGCTTTTGCGACGGACCTGGTTCATTTTTGAGACACGTCCTTTGCTGTTCTGCTTTGATGGCAACACTATAAAATTTCTGGATAAAGGAAGACCGGTGAACATCTCTATTTTGAAGATTCGATTCCTGTTGTGATTCGTCGGGGTAAAGGAAGACCTGTGAGACCTCCATTTTTACCCAACAACGGTAAAGCCAAGAGAAAAGGGTTATGATTTTAGCAGTCTATACATGTATGTATGTCCGTGGCTATTTACGAATGTTCCACCGCCGGGCCGATTTTGACAAATGAGGTGTCAATCGATTCGTCATGATTGTCTGGATGATGTAAGCTACATTTTATACAAAAAAAATCAATATGACAGATGCAACATCCAATTTTCTGCAGTCAGCATAGTTTTATCATTGTGAGAGTCTGGAGATGAAGCAGTCACCTGTACTCGACGCCCCAGCCCTTAACGAAGCTCATGCGTATGGTGAACATTCGCGTGAGCTGGAACACCGCCTCAAAGCCTTGCGACACTGATTGGGAGAGCAGCGCTGCGAACTCCTGGTTGTTGAATATCTGAAGATGAAGCAGTCACCTGTACTCGGCGCCCCAGCCCTTGACGAAGCTCATGCGTATGGTGCTCATCCGCGCGAGCTGGAACACCGCCCCAAAGCCTTGCGACACTGACTGGGAGAGCAGCGCTGCGAAATCCTGGTTGTTGAATATCTTAAGATCGACTTCGTCTGCATGGAATTTAAAATCCCACGGTAACCCTTTGTTTTTCCGGAATATCCCATGCACTGACTGACATATGCACTGTGTAATTTTATTAATCTATGATTAACAGACCTCCTAGGTGGACCGACGACCTCAAACGAGTCGCAGGGAGCCGCTGGATTCAAGCGGCGCAAGACCGAAGCCTGTGGAAGTCCATGCAGGAGACCTTTGTCCAGCAGTGGACGTCTTTAGATTGACAAAGAAGAAGATGATTAACACTAGATTGGCTATCCAGTGCAATCAAAGGATCAATTTGAAGCGCCACATTTGACACACGAGTGTCTCTGGAGCTAATAATATTGCAAATGGCGCACCGACCTCTATAATTAATCTATGAAATTACAGATTAAGTATTATAGAGGTCTATAATAATTAATCTATGAAATCATACAATAACAGTTTAAATTTTAAAAAAAATTAAAAAACATTAGTTATAGAGCTTAATGATCAACCCCATTCCACAGCCAAATCGGTTCCCTCGTTGTTGTGTGAAGAAACAAACATCCATCCATCCTCACAAACTTTCCTATTTGTATTACTAGTTGATGCCCGCGACTTCATCTGCGTGGATTTAGTTTTTAAAATCCCTTGGGCACTTTTTGATTTTCCGGGATAAAAGTAGCCTATGTCACTCTCCAGGTCCTCAACTATACCTATGTAAAAAACCACGTCGATCCGTAGCTCTGTTGGGGCGTGATTGAAGGAGAAAATAACAAACAAATACACTTTTGCATTTATAATATTAGTATTAGTATAGTATTAGTATTAGTATTAGGACCATCTCATCGTCTTTAAGGCGAACTAAACGGGTCTGCGCGCGAAATTCAAATTGAAATTGGTTTTTCGCAATTTATAGACTAGTACGACAAATGCAAAGCTTATAGCGTACTAATTCCGCAAATGGCAGTATCTTCTTCACAGGTTTAAATTGCGAGAAACCAAATTAAATTTGAATTTCGCGGGAATGAAAGGCGCACTAAACGGGTATACCTTTTAGTGCGCCTTAATCTCAGTTAGAAGCAGTGAAAATCCTTCAGTACTACTAACCAGGGGGTATTTTACACACTGTAGCGGGGTGCCATCCGTACCGCTGATTGCAGCTCGGACTCTGGACGAATATCGACGAATCGCTGCGACACTCGGCGAATACTTCACCTAAGGAAACAAAGTTGCACGTGAATTACGAGTGGTGTTAAGCTATTGCTATTGCATAGCTTTTATAGCGGGCTTTGAACTAGGACAAACAGTTTGAGCGTGGCGACCGAATCAAGAAATTCCGTAACGAAAAAAAACCTAACCGTCGTTCAGTAGGCGTTCTACATTTTAGAGGTTCTCAAGTAGCTCTAGAATAGAATAGAATAGAATAGAAAAGTTTTTTATTCAAATAAACTTTTTTACAAGTGCTTTTGAATCGTCGATGAGTCTACCACTGGTTCGGAATGCCGTTCCTGCCGAGAAGAACCAGCAAGAAACTCGGCAGTTGCTCTTTTCAAACAAGTTTACAATATAGTAGAATATTATGCTATGCATACATACAGTGTTTCCACAATGAGGAAAAAGAGAATTTACAGGTTAATCATTACCTACTGTCTCATGAATCGCTGGAACGAATTATATCCACGCTTTTTAGGGTTCCATACCAAAATGGTAAAAATGGAACCCTTATGGTGAGACTTTCTCCGTCCGTCTGTCCGTCCGTCTGTCACAGTCGATTATTTCAGTAACTATTAAAGCTATCGACATGAAATTTGGCATAGTTGTGAATAATAGTGGCCCAAAATCATTGGAATAAAGAAAAATCGAAAATTAGTTTTAGTTTTATTAAAAAAGGGGGAAAATCGGGGGTTTGAAATTTCAAAGTAAAATAACTATATCGAGTGGGGTATCATATGAAAGGCCTTTACTTGTGCATTCTAAAACAGTTTTTTATTTATTTCTATATATAATAGTTTTTGATTAATCGGCCAAAATGTCGAAAAAAATACCGTTCCCCCCCCCCTTATCTCCGAAGTTTACCAATCGAAAAATCTGAAATAATTATGGTCAATAGAGGTTTATGTATATTTTACAGGAAAAATAAAAGCAACGCGAAAATTATTTTAGTTTGATTAAAAAAGGGGGGAAATCGGGGGTTTGAAATTTCAAAATAAGATAACTATACCGAGTGGGGTATCATATGAAAGGCCTTTACTTATGCATTCTAAAACAGTTTTTTATTTATTTCTAGATATAATAGTTTTTGAGTAATCGGCCAAAATGTTGAAAAAAATACCGTTCCCCCCCCCCCCCCCCCCCCCTTATCTCCGAAGTTTACCAATCGAAAAATCTGAAATAATTATGTTCAATAGAAATTTATGTATATTTTACAGGAAAAATAAAAGCAACGCTCTAACTAGCATAGTTTTTTTTATATTAACAATAAACCTCTACAAACAAAGTTAACGATAAATAAGCAAATTAATATAATATTATCGTTTTACTTTTACTTTTGGAGTATGGAACCCTCGGTGCGCGAGTCCGACTCGCACTTGGCCGGCTTTTTTTATCATTTATATAGTCTTCAATTGTATAATATGCTTTTTTCATGAGATTAGTTTTAACTGATTTCTTAAACTTGTGTAAAGGCAAGTCTAATGGCTCGCTTACACCTAATCCGTTAACGGCCGAACTTTACTCGGGCGTCGTCGGCCAAACTCGGCCGATCAAATCAAACGTATGTAAAAGAAAGCGAGTGCGTACACTACTACAACCGTCATCGTCCGTAGACTCCCGATGACGGCCGATCAACCGCCGAGTCCGAACTTGTTGGGATTTCTCGCCAGTCTGCCGGCGACTATAGTGCAAATTGAGTGTATTTGTAGCAAAATATATTGAAATGTGCATGTGAAACTTGATGCGTTGTAATTTTAAATCTTCAAAAAGGTGGTGGTATCCACCCAGTTGTTTTTTGTACATAAATATTTCATTAAACTACACGTCGACGAATTAAATTGCGGTACGAATTTTCTAAAAGATACATTTCTTCGAAATCCTCCATTTTAAAAATGCGTCTGCACTCTGTTAAGCCGCACAGTCAACTACAGAACAGAAGACCGGCAACGTCTAATGTCGGCACGTGTGTAAGCACATGCACGTCCGAATTACTCGTCCGAGTAGTTCCGTCCGCCATCGGCCGACAAAGTCGGTTTTGGTGTACGCGTACGGTAAGATCGACTGTGGAATTTTATTTTAGAACGTCATGCCCATTCCCACAAATGTCTTTCGGACCCTCTTGAAGCGCAATCGAGGAATCACGAGTCTGTTTGGATCTCTAACCTGCCTATCGTGTAAATCACCCTTTTTTTATAATTCACAATGTTTTGTCTGACAAATACTATGTTGTTATAAATATATTGTGAAGCTACTGTAAGAATGCCTATTTCTTTAAATTTTTCTCGAAGGGAATCCCGCGGTTTTAAATTATAGATTGCGCGAATTGCCCTTTTCTGCAATACAAAAATTTTCCCAATATCGGCTGCTTTACCCCATAATAAGATTCCGTATGACATAACACTATGGAAATATGCAAAATAAACAATTTTTGCAGTTTCTATGTCAGTTAACTGTCGAATCTTCCTAACAGCGTAAGCAGCAGAGCTAAGCTTGCCAGCAAGTGTTGCTATATGGGTACCCCACATCATCAGCAAATAGTACAATATCGCAAGTATTTTGGACAAAATGTGGTAAATCATTTATGTAAATCAAAAACATGAATGGACCCAGAATAGAACCCTGAGGCACACCCATTACTGAGGCTGATCCGGATGATTTAACATCATTGACACATACTCTTTGTACACGATCACTAAGATAAGACGCAATGAGGCTAAGTGCAACATCTTTAATACCATAGTGGCTCAGTTTAAGCAAAAGGGTTTCGTGATCAACGCAGTCGAATGCTTTTGATAAATCACAGAAAATACCAATGGCATTCTGTGAGTTATTCCATGCATCGAATATAATATGTTGTAACAGCGTTGCGGCTTGCTCTATTTGGCGCAGTGGGCGAGCGGCCGCTTTCTTTACCGTATGGTGTATGATGTCGCAGGTTCGAATCTCACTCGCGAAGTAGAGACAGTTCGCTTTTCTTGTTTGTTTGTTTTTTAATTTTTTTTTTGCATAATTTTTATCATGCAAAAAAAAATATTGCATAAATATTATAATTGCATAAGTTGATAAAAAATGCTATGCAATAGCTTTACCGCGGCAGTTCCCGAGTGCCACTTAATTTTTTTTTTTGTATAAAAATAACGCGGCTATATCCTAAATAACAATAGGGCTCTTTAAAATAGAAATAATTCAAATTCAAATTTATTTATTTCACGTAGGCCAACCTGTGGTCTGCAGTGATAGTCTAGTGGTTAGGACTGTGGTCTCCTATTCGGGGGGTCGCAGGTTCGATCCCGGGTACGCACCTCTGACTTTTCGGAGCCAAGAGCGTTTAAGCAATTATCTATCATAACTTGCTTCAACGGTGAAGGAAAACATCGTGAGGAAACCTGCACATCTGAGAGTTCTTCATAATGTTCTCGAAGGTGTGTGAAGTTCACCAATTCGCATTAGGCCAGCGTGGTGGACTATGGCCTATAACCCTTCTCTGAGAGGAGACCTGCGCTCAGTAGTGAGCCGTTGATGGGTTGCTAATGATGATAAATGAACCTGTGGCTTTTATGACACGTCATGACTCTACCACAAGATCGGAAAGCAGATTCTGCTAAGAAGAGCCGGCAAGAAGCTCAGCAGTTGCTCTTTTTAACCGAATTCAAAAAAAACAAAAAGAGGAGGTTTTCAATTCGCGTATTTTTTTTTTGTCGATGTTATCTCCATATTATCTCCATCACATCTTAACTGATTTCAATATTTTTTTTTTATTTGAAAGGGTGTATTTGCATTTAAATTTGGTGAAGCTTTGATGAATATCTTCAGATATAGAGGACGGAACTCCTCAATGAGGAAGAGGAAATCGCTCGCAATCAGAGTATGTGTAGACTTTCAACCATGCTTAGTACATACCTAACATACATACCTACATAAGCTAAATTTCTATTTATCATCTTATTTTTACAAGCTTTTATTTAACTTGCAATGTATGTTTACTAGGTCAAATCTTGCAAGATGTATTTAGAACCATTCCCAGTTTCCGATTCAGTTGAAAATTTGCATGTACATGTGTGGGAAAAGCCTTCCTACATATTTTATGGTTCTGCTGGCTATTGTTCCTGACTCCAAAAATGAAAGAAGATTCACGATAATATGCTGTATTAGTACTTTATAATTTTACACAATAATTCGCACAGAGTCACGAAATAAATAAGAACTCGTATGATTGACTGAGTTAATATACAATTGTGACACTGAGGTCAGAGCTGTTCTCACTTTGAGATGCAGAGGTAGAATGAATAATAATAACAGTTAACAGCTAGGCCAGTACGTCCATCCTCGATGAGGTCTGGATTCTGAATGTGATTGCGCATTCAAGGGACGCACGTCAGTCATACGATTTCAAAATCGAATGCGTTCTTTATATTATAAATCATTAATCGTAAATAAGTTGCTATGGCTGAGAAAGGCGGCTCGCTTCGAAGGAGGTTTCTCCGCCACACATGTAAATCCGGTAGTAAATATCATTCGTCTATGTGTAAATCAGATTGCAACATAGACGAATGATATTTACGTGGTTCATTTGTCAAAGGATTGCAATGCAATTATTGTAACATGGAGCTGATCTGATGATGATGATAGGTAGAAGATGGCTATGGGAATTCTGTAATAAAACGACGTTACACCATGGAGTTTGGGCTCGCTTGATTCGTCTTAAGAAGTACTCTGGTCCTAGATAATATCCAGATGGTGGTTATGGGAACTCTGTAATGAAACTACGAAACCATATCGAGTTTGGGTTCGTTTCTTTCGTATTGATAAGTAGTATTAAATGATATCCAGACTCTGATGATGGAGCTGAAACTGCAGCCAGGATATCCAGCACACTAGTACACTCTTGAAAAAATAATAGCAACTATGTCTTGTTTGGATTTGTTTTGATCAGTATTTGATTCTACATATAAGTAGAATGCAATGGTGGCAACACGATGAGCTGATGCTGCAGCCAGGATATCTAGCACACTAGTACACTCTTGAAAAAATAATAGCAAATATTATGTCGTGTTTGGGTTCGTTTTGATCAGTGTTTGATTCTACATAGAATGCAAAGGTGGCAACACGATGAGCTGATGCTGCAGCCAGGATATTTAGCACACTAGTACACTCTTGAAAAAAGGACATACTGTCAGATTGGTCCCATTTAAATTTGGTTAAGATCTGATGAATATCTTCGGTGATAGCGGACGGAACTCCTCAATGAATAGAAACAAATCGCTCGCGATCAGAGAATGTGTAGATTTATGCTATGAAGCTACACTTAAAAGCTATCTTAGTCTATCTTTCTATTGAGGCCCGCCCGCCTTCAACATACGTGTACAAACTGAAATTATTTTATACTTTTCAGTGGCGTTTGAAGTCGGTTTTTTTTAAGAATTTTTATATATTATTATCAAAATAATCATTTTACAATATTATTATTATGTAGCTATTACATTGTAATAAGTTTTTTATAATCTTTTGGGCAGCTGGATGCCAAGCCGATTTAACCCATGCAACTTTGTTAGAATAGAATATTTCCACAATGAGGTTAAGTTCCAAAATAGCGTATGTACTACGATTCAATTCATGTTAAGACGAGGAGATAGAAAGTAGCCCCATTCCCGCCGATGCGATGGCACCCGCTCACGAGCATGACGCAAATTCCAGCCGTTGCTTCGCTCGACCATATTTGAGGGAACGTAAAAACCCGCAATTGTATAGACATATTATTATATACAAATATAAAGAAAATAAATATAGAAATACTAGCTGATGCCCGCGACTTCTTGCGCATGGATTTAGTTTTTAAAATACCGCGGGAGCTCTCTGATTTTCCGCGATAAAAATCACATCCGTATCAGCTCTGTTGCAGCGTGATTGAAGAAAAAACCAACAAACAAACACACTTTCACATTTATAATAATAGTAAGATTTTCAAAAATGTTTTTTTCTGCGGTGCGTAGTGGCGTAGTATATCTAATAATTTGCCGCCGAGAGTTAGCGACTACGCATAGCGTAATAGCGTATTGTCGGTTTGGTGTGAACGAAAAGATGAATAGGTATGTAGGGAAAGGCAGTAAACTGCGTAACGCTCGCACAGTCCCCTCCCGCTCCCGACCGAGTCACGGCGGCGAACCTCCTCAGAGATTAGCCATAGATAGTGCACAAGTGTGTGCGCAAACACAGGTGCACTCTCTATTCCCTCACTCTCATAGTCCGATGGGACGGAAATCTAACACGACGCAGGACCGACGGCTTTACGTGCTCTCCGAGGCACGGGGGCGACTCACCGACAACTTCCTAACTCCGGGCTGGTACTTCGAATTTCTTGACAGAAAAACTCAATACCTAAATTTTTCTTTTGGCCCAACCCGGGATGCGAACCCGGCACCTCGTCATCCGCAGTCGTACTTGCTAACCACTACACCAAAGAGGCAGTTATCATTGATAAAAGACTCATGTCCAGCTGTGGACATCTATAGGTCGAGACGATAAAGAGTAAAGTCCCACAGTTCAGCACACATACACTCACCGCCAATCTAGTACAGTCACACGCCTTTGCCGATATGTCTGCGAGTCTGCTCGACCACCTCGCTTCTGTTCAAGTTGGATAGCAGGCCGAGGCAAAACCTGAAACATTTTAATAAGTTACAATCAACACTAATATTATAAATAGGAAAGATTTGTTTGTTTGTTTGAATTGAATAGGCTCCGAAACTACTGGACCGATTTGAAAAAATTCTTTCACCATTAGAATCCTACATTATCCGTGATGAACATAGGGTATAGAATATTTTCAAAAAGGTTAGGGATCCGTATGAAAACTTCGATAACGATTTGATGTAACCCAAAGTGTGAAAAAAATACCAAAAAAATAGGCAACCCCTTCAGCGCGTGATCATCCGACATATTCACGCATTCTTTGAAAATTCTCACGGAGTCGATGAATGCCTCCAGGATATCCGGGTTCTCAGAAGAGAATGCA
Organism: Oeneis ivallda; assembly: GCA_029955525.1. Lineage (NCBI taxonomy): Eukaryota > Metazoa > Arthropoda > Insecta > Lepidoptera > Nymphalidae > Oeneis > Oeneis ivallda. The sequence goes on along the minus strand of JARPMR010000024.1, from coordinate 15,205,936 downwards.
CCACTAAACCTTGCTGAGCACTTAGCAAAGTTGCCAGGAGGCTGTGCAGTCGTGGACAGGCTCGGTGACGGGGCGGAAGGAAGATCAGTCTGGTTGGCGCGCGAGGCCAGAAAAGTTTCCACTAACTGTCTGTTGGCGTCCGCTTGAGCCAGCGCGAAAGAGGCCAACAACGTCGCGATGAGCTCCTCCATTCCCTCAGTCTCACTAGCGGCGGCGACGCGAGGCATTTTGCAAAATCACACCCACAGTTTTAGCACAATACAAGTTCTCGGGTCACTAGTTGACGGGCCACTGTAATAAGATTCAACTAATAAAAAGTCCGTTCACTTATAAGACATAATTATAATTGAGATGAACAAGAAAATGAAAAGAATAAATGTTTTTATTATTATTATTATCGGTCGCTAACTAAGGACCTCATAAGTAGGCTCAGGACCACTCAGCGGGCGATGGAGAGAGCTATGCTCGGAGTGTCCCTGCGGGATCGAATCAGAAATGAGGAGATCCGTAGGAGAACCAGAGTCACCGACATAGCTAAGCGAGTCGCGATACTGAAGTGGAAATGGGCGGGGCACATAGTTCGAAGAGCTGATGGTCGTTGGGGTCCCAAGGTGCTGGAGTGGCGACCCCGCACCGGGAAGCGCAGTGTTGGCAGACCCCCCACCAGGTGGACCGACGACATCAAACGAGTCGCAAGGAGCCGCTGGATTCAGGCGGCGCAAGACCGAGGCCTGTGGAAGTCCATGCAAGAGACCTTCGTCCAGCAGTGGACGTCTATCGGTTGATAAAGAAGAAGAAGAAGAAGATTATCGGCATATATTTAGACTCTCACACCCGCGTACAAAATAAATACATTAATATATATATAGCTGCTCGTGCTGATTCACTGATTCACTGACTGATTGATCACCTCTCCTGTAAAATTTTGTATGAAAAATTTTTTTTCCACCGATGGTTTCGTATAGAGGACAAAAATTCATTCGGAGGAAAATTATGGAGAGAGCTGATGATTGAGGATTTCGGAGACGGATGAGGAGCACGGCCAGGGTATTGAAGATAGGTGGGGGGTGCTCGAACAAATGTCACTCGAAACCTCATCCAATTCGCAGTGAGCTGAAAAAAAATTCAAAATGGCGGAAAAAAGATGGCGGCCATACAAATTTCGTCGGTGTCTATCTCGGAGAGTATAAAAGATAGAAGAGTGGTTTCCTGGCAAAAGCTGATCAAGACCCTAAGGTCTACTTGACGAACAGAAAAAAAATTCAAGATGGCGGAATTTTTTTTTTCTTCATACAAAAATATATGGCGAATATTGAAGAGACTAGAAGCCGGGAATCATGCACGACTTTGATACAATTCCTTTTCAAGATTTTTTTTTATTGAAGAATTTTCATTATGACAAATGATGACATATGATGATCGAGGGTTTGGAAGGTGGGTGAGGAGCACGGCCATGGTAATGTAGATAGGTGGGGGTGCTCGAACAAAAGTCACTCGAAATCTCATCCAATTGGCAGTGAGCTGAAAAAAATCCAAAATGGCGGATTCAAGATGGCGGCCATACAAACTTCAACGGTGTCTATCTCGGAGAGTATAAAAGATGGAAGAGTGGTTTTGTGATAGAAAATGATCAGGAGCTGAAAGTCAACTAGACGAGTAGAAAAACCGCGGTCCGCTTGCGGGCCGCGCACCCACGCGCCCTACTAGTATTATATAAAGCCAAAGGGAAATATAATAAACATAAATATATACACATATAATAAACTTACACATACATTACATAAATAAATACTTGTAGCGGGCGGAGGATTACGCCCCGGCAGGGGAGATTATTATTATTTCTCTATATATTATGACTCTCACACCCGCATACAAAATAAATAGATATAGGGCCAAAAAGTATTATAAACATAAATATATACACACAGATAAATAAACTTACATATAGATTACATAAATAAATATTTGTAGCGGGCGGAGGATTACGCCCCGGCAGGGGAGACCAGACGGACGGGGGTCAGGGCGACAGGCTGAGAAACCGACGGACTATCCTAGCCGAGTCTAGCAACACCGCTTTCTGCATCTTGGCCGCGAGCGAACCGCCACGGAACCCCAGTCGCCTCAGATGGTGAGCGAGGCTGACTGGGATCAACCCATTCGCAGAAATAACGATTGGGATGGTTTCAGTGGACTCCACATGCCACATGCCAGTAACCTCGTGAGCCAGATCTAGATACTTTCGTTTTTTCTCTGTCTCCGCTCTCACGAGGTTCTCGTCATGTGGGATGGTGATGTCCACTAAAAACACCCTCGACTGTGCCCGGTCCATCAACACGATGTCAGGCTTATTCGCCAGAATCGTCCTGTCCGTGATGATGGACCGGTCCCAATAGAGCCGGACTCCGTCACGCTCAAGCACCGGCACCGGTGTGTACCTATAGTACGGCACTCTCTCATCCAGGAGACCGTACTTCAGAGCAAGCTCTTGGTGAAGGATTTTGGCCGCTTGGTTGTGTCTGTGCAGATACTCAGTGTTAGCAAGAGCCGAACATCCCGAGAGCACATGCCTGAGTGACTCACCGGGATGGCGACACGCTCGACAGATGTCGTTAGTGCCATCCTTCAGGATGTACTTTCGGTAGTTCCGCGTCTTAACCACCTGATCTTGTATTGCACACACAAAACCTTCGGTTTCCCCAAAGAGGTCACCGAAGCGCAGCCATTGCACGGACGCTCTTTTATCTTTAACGCCAACGCCGGGCGCCGGACGCGGACTGCGGGCTGCGGCCGGCGCGGCGCGGCGCGACGCGAGATTCGAGACTCAAGAGCGCCGCGATGGCGGCGGGCGAGCGGCGGACGAGGTGGATGCGCGGGGATCGGGGAACCGACTAGGATAACGCGCGACACCATCAGTTTTTCGTACTATATATTGTGTGCATCGTAGACGGATGAAAATATAGACAAGAAATTCGGAATAAGAACTGTGTCACAGTTTTGATTGTGCGGGCTGCGGTGGAGAGGGGAGCCGGCATGGTAAATAAAGTTGCAATTCGCGCGACCGCGGCGGTCGCAGAGGTGTGCCACGCCCTGCGCCCCACTCACCGCTAAGTGTAAGTAGCGTTTTCCATCATTTTTTAACCGACTTCAAAAAAAACAAAAAGAGGAGGAAAACAATTCGACGCGTATTTTTTTTTCAGTTTTCCTTTGCATGTTCAAATAGAAAAGGAGCAATCTGAAAACCAGCGCTTCTCAGAGATTAGTCATCTGCGCGGGAGATACTATAGCGCACAAGTGTGTGCGCACTCTTTTCTTTTACACTCCGCTTTCAAACAGGCAGCGTTAGAATACCCCGCTTTAGGTTGAAAGATGATTTTAAGCGTTTCGTTGCATACAAGCGACACATCACACAAGGTTCTGTTCTGTGGCGACCCTTGCTAAAGGGCGTTTGTGCACTTAGGTATATTTACTTAATTTCATTACAGAGTTGCCTTTAAGCACCTTTCAAATCCATCATCAGACCCTGGATATCAACTAGGACCAGAGTACTTGTCAAGACGAATTAAACGAGTCCAATCTCGATAGGGTTACGTAGTTTCATTACAGATTTCCCTTCAGCACCTTTCAGCTCCATCATCAGACCCTGGATAACATCTACGACAAGAGTACTTATCAAAACTAATCAAACGAGCCCAAATTCAATAGTATTACATAGTTTCATCACAGAGTTCCCTAAACCACCTTTCAGTTTCATCATCAGACCCTGGATATCATCTAGGGCCAGAGTAGGTACTTGTCAAGACGGATCAAACTAGCCCAAATTCGATGGGATTACGTTGTTTTATTACAAAGTTCCGATAGCCATCTTCCAGCTCCACCATGAGCTCCATGTCACAATAATATTGCGTTGCATCCGATTTCAAAACGGATTTACGTATAAATAAAAATTTCAGCTCAATCGGAAACCGGGAAGTGGTTCTAATTTCATCTTGCAAGACTTGACCTAAACATACATACATACATGCATACATTGCAAGTTAATTAGAAGCTTGTAAATTGTAGATCACAAAGATATTTTAAAGAATCAGTTATCATAATTATTATATTATTATTCTTGTTTCCCCTTGTATACTCTACATACTACTCTCTTCTACTCGTCACTAGATGGCGCTGTTTCAATTCCATAAAAACGTAGATAACTTAAGGGTCCCATTGATATTATTAGTAAAATGCAAAAGTGTGTTTGTTTGTTTGTTGGTTAGTCCTTCAATCACGCCGCAACAGAGCAAGGATCAACGTGATATCTTGTATGAGTATGGTTGAGAATGGAGCCTGGAGAGCGACATAGGCTACTTATTATTCCGGAAAATCTAAGAGTTCCCACCGGATTTTTTAAACTAAATCCACGCGGCCGAAGTCGCGGGCATCATCTAGTAAGAATAATTATGTGCACTTAACTATAGGGAATACCGTATAGTGCAGCCACCTACCTATCACTTCAACGTCCTCATTAGTGAATGAAATGAAGTTCCAACCGGAGTCCGGAACGTATGTGTGGAGAGTCTATTTTGATCGATCGTGAGTTGGAACACGTTGGAGGTCTTGGTATGTCGGACGGTTGGACCTTTTGTACCACCTTTTGAAACACCGCGTCATCAGAAAACAACACTAAAACTAAAACACTACACTGTTACTAAGCGAAACGTCACTGTGGATAACACGAAACCCGTTGTTGAAAATAAAATCAAGATCCAGGAAGTTTACAGTTAATTTTCCTGGATCCTCAGTGATTTTCGCAATTATATGATATTATTTACGAAATTAAACAGTTTTAATCACAAAAGAATGTTACAAGACTAGTTAAAATGGCGGGAAGCGGGAATAAAGGCGGGAATCGCCAAAGAGATGTTTTTTTTTGGTTCGCACTCTTCAGGACAAGCAAAGATCAATGCCTTTGCAGCCTATGCAGATGTAAGACTTGATTTTGTTCATAGACGAATGATATTTACTACCGTTTTTGTTCTTGTTTTTTAAAGGCAAAGCCTATTCAATCGTGATTCTTGGAATCCATGAAGATTCTCCTGAATGTGTCTTAAAAATGGTATACTTCCTTTTCCGTTGTGGCCAAAGAGAATATAAGGCAGGGGGGGGTCAACTTTGTATGGGGCAGATGTAAATACCTACTAGGGCAAAATCTCAGAGTACAAAATCACTTTTTTTAACCTAGTGTTCATCGTCTATGGCGCGTTATCGTCATTCAACTCTGTGATTCAATCTTGTTGTTCCTGGTCTGTGGATTAAATCACAGATTAAATTTTCAAAATTTTTCAACAATGGCGTCTTTATTATTGTTTCGGTGATTGTTTCGTAACAATTAACAAATTGATTTCTTGCAATTCTTATTCTATGAACTTTATCGTGTCGAGTAGTTTACTTCACTGAGTAATAATCAAGTTTATGTATGTTAAAGTGCAGTGCTACTCTTGTTTCACGGAGACAGGACTTGTGTATTTTGTTTTTAAAATGGCTTAGAGAGAACAAGAGGAAATGTTTTACATGTTCGCCGGCTTAAAACAACATTGTTTCGATTTCCTAAACCTGCTTTTAGGAATCTGGAACTAAATGGTACGTATTAGCTATGTTCTAAAAGTGCTACTTTACCTACTTAAGTTAAAACTATAATAGCTAATGCCCGCGTCTTCGTCCGCGTGGATGTAGTTTTTAAAATCCCTCGGGAACTTAGATTTTCCGGGATAAAATGTAGGCTATGTCACTCTCAGGTCCTCAACTATACCCATGCTAAAAATAACGTCGAACCCTAGCTCTGTTGGGGCTTGAAAGGACAAACTAACGAACACAAACATTTATAATATTATTATGATTATGATTAATTATCCTTTTACGGACACAAGCATACCTTTTGATATTTAGAGTACTTGTGTCTATAGGATTTTTCAAAATTCAAAACTCTTTTTTCAAAAATTTATTGGTTTATAAAGAGTATACATATAATAGTTTTGTGTTTGTTTTTATGTCAACCATGTCTCACACTTGCAGATCCAATATACAAATTACCAAAAGGCTATTAGAAATACTAACTATCTTTTATTAGGGCGAGCGGAGCGAGACCTAATACTATCCCACAACCTGAGCATTTTGTGGTACACTTTACTGAAAAACTATCATGCCTATAGATTTGTGATTTAACACAGTAATTTAACTTTATATCCAGATGTGTTATCTGTCAAAAACAACATAATTTAAAAACCATTAACTTAAAATCATTATCAGTTAGAAAAACTATGTGGGCCCTCACAAAACTCAGCTTTTTGCTAGTATTATGGTATAATAATATAATTATAATAGGTACTAAAAAGAATAAAATTGTTTCTTTTCAGATGTGAACTATGCTCAGTACATTTTTTTTCCTGAAACAGACTACTCTTCATCATCCCTGCAGGTGAAATTGTACAGTGAAGCTAGAATGTTGTAAAAGCGTTCGACAAAGAAAACTAATAATATATTTACATAAAAATAAATGATCATTTATATTCGCTAGAACAAAAAACCTGTTCTTTTCTTTTAAACCTGAACTGAAACCTTATTCATATGGTATTTTGACTCTAAAGAGAACTTGTATTTTAAAAATACCAAGTTCTCTTTAGAGTCAAAATACCATAACTAGAAATTTAAATTGGGCTAGTACTTTGAGTAATAAACCAACACAGGAGAAGAATTGACGCGCGTACCCCTCTGTAAGTTGGGTATGAGCAGTGGTCCTACTCGTTATATAAAACTGTTTGACTCGAGTCACGCGCCTGTCAACTACGTATGGTTAGCGGGGAATGAGCTCCGCTATAAATGCCGAATATGAGAGTATTTTCTTCTAAAAAAATATTTAAAACATCCAGTTTACTAAAGGATAACATTTATTTACTTCTGATGTATTATTTTATCCAAATAATGCAATACTTATGCAGAAAACTTAAGAAAACTGTCGATCTGAAAATGTTGCTACTTAATCGTACATGAAATAATTTGGGGAAAATATTGAAAATTAATCTTCCTACTTACTATTCGTTTAGAGACCTTTATCTTGAACTGCATTATAAATTGATCCCATAGAATTAAAATCACGATAGAATAGGAAGGGGTGAACGACTAATTTATAAGCTTTAAGTAAAATATGACTAGATATATAAATACGAACTTTGATCGTCTGTGGGATTATCAAATAATGATAAAAAATTCTTTCTATAAAACCGACTTTAAACGCCACTACAAAGTATAAAACAATTTTAATTTGTACATGTATGTTGAAGTCGGGCGGGCCTAAATATAAATGATGAAACTAATGCGCGACGCTAGCCCAACTTTGCCCGATCGGCGTATGAAGTCGGTTTTTTAAAGATATTTTTTTTACATTATTATTTTAAGCTTTTTTGTGTATATCTCTGATCGCGAGCAATTTGCTCTTAATCATTGAGTTCCTTCCTCCATCACCGAAGATATGAATCATCTTCTCTTCACCTTTTAAATAGGCCCAACCTTATTATGCTTTCTTTCAAAAAAAATTGAAATCGGTTCAGATTTGACGTAGTTATGGAGTAACATCTAACATTATATCAACAAAAATTTATATGGGAACCACCTCTGAAGTATGCCCTACTAAACAAAAAAAAATTATCAAATTCCATTCATTATTTGGCGGATGGGTAACAAATATACAAAAAATTCAAATTGAGAACCTCCTCCTTTTTTGAAGTCGGTTAAAATGATTGCATTATTATAACGATCGCAATGGTGTCTGATTGGCTGGTACTCTCCCACTATTGTTTAAAATGCATTGATGCAGCTAGAGCTCCATAAACTCAGCGAATTCATAAAATTAGTTTTTTTACTCAATTATTTCAAAATTTATAGGTATATATTTCCATATAGCCAGTGTGATATGATTTTCTAAATATATAAAATGAAAAGGTGACTGACTCACTGATTTATCAACGCATATCTACTATGACGTAGGCATCCGCTAAGAAAGGATTTTTACAAATATAATACAAAAAATAATGAAAACGAGACTAAAAAATTGTTTAATAATAATGATAAGTTCTACGTAAGTCTTTCTTACTCGAAAATTAGGACTTTAATTTTATGAAGTCGGCCACACCGCAATAAAATTAGGGCTGGACAGCAAGATTTCATATGTCGATATTGGTGGGGGGATTGTATAAATTATTTATACCGAGATATTTTTATCGTCTTACTAATGGTTCATTGACGAAAAAAAATATTTAAATTCTATACATATTTGGTTCATTAAAACTTGGCAATTGAATTAAAGTACCCATACTTCTTATTCATCCCGCTAGGTTTACCGGAAAGCTAAATAGCTTGGCGGTGTTTTATTACAGATGGGGTGGCCACTATAGCCATGGCGGCAGCCTAGCATTACAAACAAATATACACTTCGTTCAGATGAAGTAGATGAAAAAAATAAGCCTTCCAAGTAAAGTATGTAGGTACAAGTTTTAACTTACCAATCATAACTTTAAATAAATTTTTTTTTAGGGTTCAGTTTTTCCTTTTTATGTTTCCTCCATACTGGACTGAGAGAATATTATTCAACGCTGGAAAACGATCTTGTAAATCGAAAAAGTGAACTTTAAACCAGAGCCAATAACGTTTTAAAAAATCATAACAGCTCATAATAAGCTTTCAGGAGCAGATTTTTTTCAAAAAGCATATTTTTTAATGTAACACATCAGATGATACTAATTATATAATTCTAAAGTAGAATTACTTTAGTTTTATACATTAGTTTTATATCAATTTTGACTAATAGTTTTTCAATTTCAAGAAGCAATGTTGCTGTAACTTGGTATTTGATACATATGAAACCACGAAATAACTCTAAACTCTGAAATGCTAATTATGCTGTATTTATTTTTAAGGAAACATGATGTAGTCCTAACAGTTTGTACTTAATATACTTTTTAGAAATAGATACATCGTAAATTTCGCTTTAAACATAAATAAAACAAATGATGTTTCATTAAAAATGCTGTATGTTTATTTAAACAAGATTACTTAAAAAATCAATGTGTTCAATATTAATACCCACTACGTATTCAAATAAAAATTAAATGTCTCTCAACTTAATAAACAATATTATTAAAAATCTATGACAAAGTCCAGCACTCCCTGGTGGCTTATAACCTTAAATCATAACTAAACAGCTGCTCTAAGGTGATATACTGTGGTACCTACAGCATGCTTTCAGCATGAGATTGAGAGTATAGTGACGGAGTAAATACCTTGGTATCTACAAAATCTGTTAATAATCAGATAATCCTAAGTCCTTACAGTAGGTACACCTAAGTGCACTGCACTGCTAAAAAGTATTGATAACTTTTTTGAAGTATCTGTATAATATTGAAAAATAGATGGTGTCTTAGTATTTACAGCATTTTTGAGTACGTTGAAAAATATGAATAACAAAAAATATAATATAAACATGTAGAGAAGGTCAACATAGTATCTTAGAAAAATAATGTCATAGGAAAACGAAAATCCGACAATCCGACGCAGTATCTTTTTCTTCCAAATATATAAAAAAGTAATTTTGTTATTTTTCGAAATAAGCTAGATCGCTTTCCAGCGTCAATATAGTCCAAAGTTTCTAGCTGTATCTTTACGCAAGTACTAAAAGCCTACAAAGAGTCAATCTAATAGCAAAGGCTTAATATGACTAAAATAACGGCAAGAACCTCTTTTCCTAGAGCTTCTATATACCTACCATATTAAAGATCTCGAACAAAAAAATTTACTCTCGAATAAAGTAACTCTGTTGTAAATAATTATTAGAAAAACTTATCGAAAGTCGATAATCCATAGTGTCAAATCCCTAAAATGCTTACACAAATGATGCGATTGTTTCATGTAATGATAGAGCGTCCCTGTGTGTGAATGTGATAGTGTGCATATACTTTAAGGTAGTGTTTGCTAATTATATTGTGTGCGTGCATAGCGACGTGATGGAAAAATGCAACTGTAGTAAGCAAGTTTTCATGTGTGCTACCTCGCCCCCCACCGTAATTGACAGACTTTTTTGCAAATAAATTAGGCGTCAATAGGGTATTTGACTAAAATAAAAATATCGTTTCAACTGGTGTCATCCTAAAAGATTATTATCTAAAAACATTATTCCATACGACAAAACTAAAAAATAAAGCTTTATTTAATTAGAAAACATTAAATAAAATTGCTATAATTCTGGCCATGGTCACGTGATCGAAAACGTTCCGTGATCTCGAATGACGTCACAGTCCACACCACCTATGGAATTCTCATTTTGTCAATACATTTCGACGTGTTTGTGCGGCGTAATAGGCTAATTTCGTCTGTTTTTCATCGTTACTATTTTATTAAATACCAAATAGTATGCGACACGCGGCCTAAACACATATTATAAAATTGTCATTGTTTGAAATGTGAACTGTTACGTCATGAGAGCAAATGGAACGTTTCGGCGGCAATTTATTTTTTGAATTTATTTCTCGATTTTTATGAAAAATAATGAAAATTATGCCGAAATATATGTTTTGTTAGCTTCAGCATAGCATTATTAACAATTTAAGATGATTTTCTAAAAGTAGTCAAATAGCCTATTCCTCTCCATTGCTGGTTTATTACTCAAAGGGCTAGTAGCTTATCTCCACATTTGAATCTCCCGCCTTCAAAGACTTGTCACTGGGTTGAATATAGATGGCGCTAGTAAGAACGGTCCCCCTTTTTTTACTATGAAGTTATCATTCTTCTCCGCTAGGAGTAATAGTGTTCTGTGATATATTATGGAATGGCGAGAAAATTTTGCGCATGCGTAATGCGCAGCCGAACAGTGTTGCCATTTCTCAAACGCATAAAGTATTGCTTTTTTAAAGCTTAAATGCTAAAAATCAATAATACATAATCGGTAATAAGTTTTAACCAACTTCAAAAAAGGAGGAGGTTATCTTTTCGACGCGTATTTTTTTTTTGTCGCTGTGGCATCATAGCTGCATCAAATCTGAACCGATTTCAATATTTGTTTATTCTTTTAAAAAAACTGACTTCAAATGTCCACTCCTAAGTTTAAAATAATTTTAGTTTGTACAGGCAGTCGGACTAGCGTTGCGCATCAATTGTATCGTTTCCGGCCTGGCCGACTTCAACATGCCTGCACAAACTAAAATTATTTTATACGTTGCAGTGGCGTTTGAAGTCGAATTTAAAACAAACGCGGACGTAGTCGTGGGTTACAGCTAGTTCTGTATAAAAGTAAAACAAAAATCTGTCATCTGAATCGGTAGCCAAACACCTGTTTAAAAATACAGATAAATCTTTTAATAAGGCTACACTGCAGCCGAAAGCTGGTTTAGTGTTCTATTCGCTTTGGGTTCCATACATTAAAGTTATTGAAAAATAAAATGTATACATGAATAAGAAATGCAATAAAATGTAAAACTTATTATCTAGCGTCTATTGAGCTGGTTCGTGTAAATTTTATTTTAATAGGAAGCCGGAAAATAAAAATAATTATGTCGTTTTAAAGTTTTGTAGGTTTTGCGTATTGTCACTTCTAAAATGTTTAAAACTGATGAGACTGTTTGGGAATTTATGTGTAATGTCTTTTATTGTCTTGGGACAGTGAGTTTAAAGCTAAAACCATGCTGTTTAATAGGCTATTTGCACATGATTAGTACTAAAACACCAATTACTATTAAGCAACATACAAAGAGGTTGTAGGTACCTAAAAATCAAAAGTGCGATTGTGTAAGAATTGCCGAGCAAATCGTCAAAGTTCGGCGTCAAAGTAAAATAAACCATAACTGCATTGAATTAGAGCTCAAGTTCGTGTATCCATTCTCATACGTTTAGGTATGTACGATACCCTAACTTTTGACGTCAAACTTTGATGATTTGATCGGCAACTTTTAGACAATCGAGGGGCAGGTACTTCCTACTATTCTAGTGTTCGTGGTCTATGCTTCCTACTTCCATAGCAACATATAACAATGGCGTCCGTCAGTATGTCACTGAACATGTATATTTCCTACCTACACGCCATTTTGTCATTTAAGCGTCAGCCGTGGGTAATTTATATATTTAAGAAAATTCACTCAAATAAACTGAGATAGGAAAAAAAACTATTCTATTTATTCAGACAAACGTCTATCAGACAATATTAAATTTATTAAAATAATATAAAATAATCTACCATTTTGTTCTACTATTAGGTAGATTATTTATAAAATGGTAACACTGAACCAATGAAAAAAAAAAACTAAGGAATCAAATAAGATTCTCTAATTATTTTATTTTTTATTACACTACAATTTAATCTAAATGATAAATTGATAAAATATAAATAATTAAGAATGTTATTCTGGTTAAGTGTCATTTCTGTACACTCAAATATTTTCGCAATTGGGGGTCTACTTTTTTAAGGGCCCACCAGCTGGCGCCACTAGCACGAGGGTTATGTGTCAAAGACAATAGACTGTGGAAGCCATGGGTGGGAGCCATGTGGAAGCTTCAAGCTATGACGTCGACAAAATGGCGGATGTTGTAAAAACAAACTTATATGCTTGAAAACCGAAAATTTAGATTTTGATTTTTGAATAAATTAGAGTTTGTTTTGATGTTCGAAACGTAAACAATGCCGTATTGTTTTGCCCCTGGGTGTAACCATGTCTCGAGAGGAGAAACCTATATATAGGTTTTTTAGATTCCCTGCGAAATGAAAAAACTCTTTAGATATGGAAAACGATAAGCCCGTAAGTTCACGTGTATCCACTTAATATTTTACTAATCCATGTTTGTGTTATGATTAGCCCTTATTTCATTCAAGTTGCGTTGTATTACTAACTTACTCATTGTTTTTAATTTCAGTCATAAGGATAGAGACCCTACCCGTGAAGACCGCCTTTGTAGTTGCCATTTTGCTGATGAAAAGGATGTTATTCCATCAATTTTTGCACACAGTTGTAACAAGAGGTTCGAATTTTCATATCCTATAGAACGTAGAAGATATATATTATGTAGATACACGATTTTATCTACCTACTGTTATATCAACTTTAGGATGTCCCCATTTGTTATAGAATAGAATAGAAAATGTTTTTTATTCAAATAAACTTTTTTACAAGTGCTTTTGAATCGTCGATGAGTCTACCACTGGTTCGGAATTCCCTTCCTGCCGAGAAGAACCAGCAAGAAACTCAGCAGTTGCTCTTTTCAAACCAAATTTACAATATAATAGATATATGCTATGTATGCAGTGGTTCCACAATGAGGAGAAGTTCCACAAAAGCATACCTAATTATATTTCAACACATGTTAAGACGGGCAGACAGAAAGTAGCCCCATTCCAGCCGGTGGCACCTGTTCACGAGCATTACGCATGACCCAGCCATTGCTTTGCTTAACCATATTTGAGGGAACGTAACAACCCGCATCACACAACATTTTTTGTTTTCATTAGTTTGACCTGAGTATCCTTGTATACTGTCTTGCTTAATCACATAAAGCAACTTACTATGCAAACATGAATTATATCCACCTATACAGATCTCCGTGGATAGCAGTGATAGCCTAGTGGTTAGGACTGTGGTCTCCTATTTGGGGGGTTGCAGGTTCGATCCCGGGTATGCACCTCTGACTTTTCGGAGTTAAGTGCATTTAAGCAATTAAATATCACTTGCTTCAACGGTGAAGGAAAACATTGTGAGGAAGCCTGCACATCTGAGTTCTTCATAATGTTCTCGAAGGTGTGTGAAGTCCGCCAATTCACATTGGGCCAGCGTGATGGACTATGGTCTATAACCCTTCTCTGAGAGAAGGTCTGCGCTCAGTAGTGAGCCGTTGATGGGTTGCTAATGATGATGATGATACAGATCTCTAGTCCCTACCCCTATAGTTTCATAAGAGATATTTTTAATTTAGCCATTAATACAAAAAAAATATATTCCAGCTCTAGAACCAAAAACAGATGACTGAAGATGTTGCAGTTGAACAAGAAAATTTAGTCACAGATGTATCAGCCAACCAATCAACAGTGTGCCAAATAAATGGAAGTAGTGATGTTTTGACTACTGCAGAGGATTATTTTTTACAACGAGAGAATGAGAAATTGAAAGGATTGCTTGCCAAAGGTGTTAGGTGTATGCAGACTGTCTTTCGAGAATATCAAGGCAGTTGACTTGTTAGTGTTTCAGTATACAGGATTGCCTACAGCTGCTCATTTTCAAGTTTTAGTGGATCTCATTAGTAGATTTGAAATAAATTATTTCATGGGTTGGAAGGTGGAAATAATTAATATTGATGATCAATTATTATGCACATTAATGAAGCTTAGACTCAATCTAGAATATTTTGATTTAGGATATCTATTTAAGATCAGTTCTACCGCTGTTCAAAACATATTTCTAACATTTCTTAGTGTTATGCGCACTGTATTATTTAAAGGAATGATGGAAACTATTCCCAGCAGAGAAAAATACTTTCTTTATACCTACATGTTTATTTGTTATAGATAATAGCAATAGCAAAGTATACAATAATGAGAAATGCAGTAAGTATGAGTGTGTAAAGGCGTATGTGCATGTATGTGAGTGTTTGTGTGAGTATGTGTGAGTGAGTGAGTGTGTGTGCGCGCGTGGGAGTGTGCCTATTTTAAAACAACAGTAGTTGTTCAGTCTCCTCCATAGAGAAAAGTAATATATAAACCGAATAATTAAGCGAAAGAAGCCAATTTGTCAATATTTTTTTGCACTTATTGGATGTCGTGGGGTATATACGTAATATTTTGTTAATTTTATTGTATAGTGATGGAACAATGTAGAAAGAATGTCGACCGGCTAGATAGGTTCGACGTGGCTCAATCCGACAAACTTTGTCAAATCTGCGCTTATTATTTTCAATCTGAGGATCGTAGGTAGTTTTGGCGTGCATATGAAGTGTTACTGCAAGTATGAAAGTTGACGTACTGTGAGCACCTTGCACAGGTTATAGAGTTCTGAAGTAGGAAAACGAATAGGTTTTGACAACATAATCTTCAAAACCGCTCTTTGCGCCCTTTCAAGCCGAAGCATCATCGTTTTACCGGCACCTCCCCAGACTGATATTCTAAACATGGCGATAGCTTTAATAGTTCCTAAAATAATCGACTGTCTGACGGACGGATGGACCGAGAAAGTCTGTTCATCTTCATAATATCATGTTTGTATAATAATTCATTACCGAGATATGGTTCTTTGAAAAAATACTCCAGTCGACAGGTAGGAAACAGTGGGGATCGGTGGAAAAAGGTCGGAATTGTCAATGAAACTTTGGCATATTGCTCAGGGATCGTTAATTTTCAACATTTTCTCAACTGTGCTAAAAGAGGTGGGTGGGGGGAAAGATGCAAAATTTTTGACCTTCCTCCGGTTTTTCCCTAATAACTTTTTTCCTTACGTCCTATGGCAAAAGTTGTACACTTTTTTGTAGAACGTTAAATTTTCTACCAGTTTGATAACACAAAAAATTTTGTATGTAATTTCCATGTAATTTCTATTTAAATTTGAATAGAATATGTTTTTTATTCAAATAAACTTTTACGAGTACTTTTGAATCGTCAATGAGTCTACCACTGGTTCGGAATGCCGTTCCTGCCGAGAAGAACCAGCAAGGAACTCTGCAAATATTATATCGCGGGCAGACCCGTCAACCTGAAGCACAGAATATAATATAATAGTATTACTGTACTACGGACCTGAATTAGATTATTTCCACATTTGAACTTCTCGCCATGCTCCCGCCTTCAGAGTGTCACTGGGTATTTACTAGATGGCGCTAGTGAGAAGGGTGCCCCGTAGTCGTAATTCTTAGTTCCATGGGTGCCCTCTTGTTTAAAAGTTGTCATTCTCACTATATCTAGGAATAACGACCTTCAAAGTTCCATGTTGTACAGTGGTTGTACCATGGAACTAGGAATTACGACTACGTCTGGGTTGTACCCCTCCCCAAGGAACTAGGTTACGACTCATCATCATCATCATCGTTAACAACCCATCAACGGCTCACTACTGAGCGCAGGTCTCCTCTCAGAGAAGGGTTATAGGCCATAGTCCACCACGCTGAATTGGCGGACTTTACACATCTTCGAGAATATTATGAAGAACTCTCAGATGTGCAGGTTTCCTCACGATGTTTTCCTTCACCATTGAAGCAAGTGATATTTAATTGCTTAAACGCACTTGACTCCGAAAAGTCAGAGGTCCGGGATCGAACCTGCGACCCCCCGAATAAGAGACCGCAGTCCTAACCACTAGGCTATCACTGCTTAGGTTACGACTACAGTGTCGGCAACTATAGTTGGGCCATTACATAGCCGTCTCTATCTCCTGTAGGAGATAGAGACGGCTATGTAATGGCCCAACTCTCTCCTAAAGGACCGACTCCTCCTAAAGGAGATAGAGACGGCTATGGCCATTACAAACGTGCGAACTGAGTCATAAATCATTGTTATCAGATCTCTCTTTCACACTTATAGGCATATCGGAACTCTCGCTCGCACTTCTAGTGTTGTGCGTAACAACAAAGAAGTGATTTGTCGATAGTCTAATGATGACTTGCTGCACTTAAATTCAGGCATTTGTTCTTTTATTTTTGCTAATATTTTAGCCACTGTTGGGTATTCACCACTGTCGTAAAATGAACAAATGGTGCGTTGCAACAAACAAACATCGAAATTATCGATATTTGTAACTGTTTCTGGTTTTACATATGTTTCTCTTGGTGTAGATGGATGGCCAGATTGAAGTATTTCTTTCTTGACTTTGTCTACAGTTCTCGTACTAACTCCACAAAGAAGCGCCGTAATATCTCGTGGGTTATTTAAATTTAGAGAAGATATTTTTACCGGGTCACTTTTCAATTCATTAAACACTGTCAACATATTATAAATAACCGTACGAGTTTGGGCGTTAATATCGCCCTTTAATTTTAACAAAGTTAAGTTGGAGAATAATGCGTCCATGGTTCGCTTACGATTGTCTATAACACAATTTTCACAAACACCTACATTTTACCTTATTGCATTAGTCATCAACGACCGCGTCGTTTATAGCTACCTGCGTCCGAGCGGCATCCCTTTATCGATATCGAGTTGTGCAATTTGTTTTAATGCAGTATTTTCATAACTGATTTGTTAAACTTGTGTAAAGGCAAGTCTAAGATCGACTGTGGAATTTTATTATAAAACGTCACGCCCATTCCCACAAAATGTCTTTTGGACCCTCTTGAGGCGACATCGAGGAATCACGAGCCTGTTTGGATTTCTAACTTGCCTATCGTGTAAATCACCTTTTTTTTGTAATTCACAATGTTTTCTCTGACAAATATTATATTGTTGTAAATATATTGTGAAGCTACTGTAAGAATGCCTATTTCTTTAAATTTTTCTCGAAGGGAATCCCACGGTTTTAAATTATATATAGCGCGAATCGCCCTCTTCTGCAATACAAAAATTTTTCCAATATCCTGCGATCAACCAATATCGGCTGCTTTACCCCATAATAAGATTCCGTATGACATAATACTATGTACATATGCAAAATAAACAATTTTTGCAGTTTCTATGTCAGTTAACTGTCGAATCTTTCTAACAGCGTAAGCAGCAGAGCTAAGCTTGCCAGCAAGTGTTGCTATATAGGTGCCCCATTGCAGCTTTGAGTCCAGGGTTACTCCCAAGAACACTGTGGAGTCCTCACTTTTCAAGGGTTCATTACTTGTCTTTAAATTTTTACTGACAGTTCTGGTGTTGGGCAATAAAAACTCAACACACTTGATTTTTTTAGCATTTAAAAGTAGATTATTTGCCGTAAACCATTCAGAAACTTGAGATAATGCAAAATTTACATCGTCAAAATTGTTTTTCGTCCTATCGACTTTAAAAATCAAAGACGTATCATCAGCAAATAGTACAATATCGCAAGTATTTTGGACAAAATGTGGTAAATCATTAATGTAAATCAAAAACATGAATGGACCTAGAATAGAACCCTGGGGTACACCCATTACCGAGGCTGATCCGGATGATTTTACATCATTGACACACACTCTTTGAACACGATCACTAAGATAAGACGCAATGAGGATAAGCGCAAAATCTTTAATACCATAGTGGCTCAGTTTAAGCAAAAGGGTCTCGTGATCAACGCAGTCGAATGCTTTTGATAAATCACAGAAAATACCAATGGCATTCTGTGAGTTTTTCCATGCATCGAATATGTGTTGCAACAGCGTTGCAGCTGCATCGGTTATTGATCGACCCTTAGTAAAACCGTACTGCTCAGGGTGAAAAAGTTTATTTAAATTAAAGTGTAGAAGCAGTTGGTTGAGCATTATTTTTTCAAATATCTTGCTAAGAGTTGGCAAAATTGAAATTGGTCTGTAGTTATTCGGGTCACATTTGCTTCCCAATTTAAAAAGAGGTATTAATTTACTACATTTCATCAGGTCTGGAAAAGATCCAGAATCTACAGACTTATTAAAAATTAAAGCAAGATAGAGCGCAATAATATCAATGATATTATGAATTATTTTAACTGATATTCCCCATAGATCTCCTGTTTTTTTATTTTGCAATGATTTAAATGTTTTGATAATATCATATGGGGTAACGTGTTTAAACCTAAATAATTTATTGCACTCAGAGATATTGCTTCTTAGAAGATTATAGGCTTCTGTTGGCGAGGAATTTAGAGAACTGGTCGTTTTGAAAAAGTTCTCAAATGTATTTGCAATTTCTATATCGGAGTCAATTACACGGTTGTTAATTTTAAGCTCCAGTTTATTATAATGTACCTTATTCTTACCCATTTCATTACCAATGATGTCCCATACTACTTTTATTTTATTATCCGAATTGACAATTTTTTGTTTTATGTGAAGTGATTTTGCTTGTATGCACACGTTTCTAAACAATTTGGAATAATTTCTTACATCTATACATATAATAAAACAGAAACGAAACCAATTCTGTACATGAAATAGATTAAAAAAAGGGTTTTTGCTTCTAATTGTGTTCAAGATACAGATATCAAAACAGAAGCTAAATTTTTTTTGTCTGTTTGTCTGTTTTTTTGTCCTTCTTTCACGTAAAAACTACCGCACAGATTTCTACAAAATTTTATACCGTGGTAGCTTATTACTCGGGTCAACATCTAGGCTACTTTTTATCCCGGAAAGTCAAGGAGTTCCCGAGGGACTTTAAAAACTATATCCACGCGGACAAAGTCGCGGGCATCAGCTAGTATTCTATAAACGGTTCTATCCAATAAAAAAGGTCCTATGACTTTTCACGATAAAGTTAATATTTTTAAAGATATGAATTTTTAAAGGTTCGAAAAATCTCAAATTTGGGTACTTTCGACCCATGAAAAATATATTTAAAAAAAAACATAATGTTTTAGTAATTTTTTTTTTAATTCTCTATACAATTGTTAATAATATTGTTAATAGACATTTAAAAAAATTTCATTATTTATATCTTTTTTTAATTGTTAATTTCGCGCGCTCACAAGTATGCGTCGCTTACCTTTAAGTATCGCTGTCTCTCTCTGACTCATGCGTTGCATCGGCCTCTGTGTCTTGAATCATTATTTATCATTTATCTTAAAAACTATCAACTTTATTACTATCAAATTTATTAAAAACAAATTGTAGACAATTTAATTATTAATAACATTGCTCTCTTTAACAATCTTGATAAAGTTGATAGTTTTTAAGATAAATGATAAATAATGAATGATTAATTTTCACTTTATCGTGAAAAGTCATAGGACCTTTTTTATTGGTATTTTAATAAAGAATATAAAAAAAAATGTCCGGTTGAAAAATAACAATTCCTTGCAATTGTTTAAACAATTTCGGTTTAAACAATATGGCACCAGGTGGCGCCCTGGCAACATGCATTCATATAATTAGGAGGGCCATTTGAAGAGGATCGCATAAAAAAATTGAGGTGGAATAGTTTTCGGTACTCATGCGCCGATTCCTCTCGGACTAAATGTCAAAACATGGTTTTGGCCATAGGAGAAGCCCAAAATCATATTTTGACAGTCCTGAAAAAAAATTTAGTAAAAAAAAGGGTATTTTTGTTTTTTGCGAATATCTCAAAAAGTATTCAAAATTTTCGAAATTTGAAAAAAGATCCATAAAGAGGAAGAAATTTCCTAAAGAAAAGTCCTGCCTCCCGGAACTCTAGGACCAATATTTATAATTTTTCTAGAGGGTTGAAAATACGGCCGAAAATGGGAACTCTCGCTTGCGTAAGCTCCGCCCACTATGGACCTTTAATGAATAAATATTTAAACTTATTAAATATGAAAATTAAGAAATGAAAAGATTCAGGCACCTATAGGATAGATCAATGAACAATAATCCGGCGATCAAAAATTTTTATCGCGATTTTTCAATTAATTATCCATTAATTAATTAACAATTTTTTGTAGCACGAACATCAACATTGAAAGTACGATAGTTGTTAAACTATTAACCTGGGAAGGCTAAAGAAAAGATTCCCGTTGGAAAAATTAAAAAATTGTTATAAACAATTTTTTAAACAATATTAACAAATTTCAATGTTTAATCGAGGTTGATAATTTTTAGGGTTCCGTACCCAAAGGGTACCAACGGGACCCTATTACTAAGCCTACGCTGTCCGTCCGTCCGTCCGTCCGTCCGTCCATCCGTCTGTCAGCGGGCTGTATCTCGTAAACCGTAATAGATAGACAGATGAAATTTTCACATATTATGTATTTCTATTGCCGCTATAACAACAAATAATAAAAATTAAATTAAATTAAAAAAATTAAATTAAAATATTTCCATGGGTACATGGAAATATTTTTATTTAATTTTTTTAACGGAACCCTAAAAGAGCGAGGCCCGACTCGCACTTGGCCGATTTTTAACTTAAGTAAATTGTTAATAACAAAGTGAAAATTAAAAATTTTTTAATTTTTCCCACGGGAATCTTTTCTATAGCCTTTGTATGACACCTCGATCATAATTTTCCGAGGTGAGCTAAAAATTTAGACCTAAAAGGCACATGTTGACTAGACTATACGTTCTTGGAAATAAAAATTACAAAAAAAAGGACTACGACGTGCAAGTTGAGACGACAGAGTTCTTTGATAGGGTTGCGACCATGGAACTAGGAATTGCGACGTCTTCCTATTTCTATGGTTGTAACTAGACTGCGACGTCAATCTGTGACGTGAATGTCAAACTGACGTACGAACTGGGAACCATAGACCACGAACACTAGGAATTTGAGTTCTATAAAAACACAACAAAACATTCAAAATTAAAATATAATACTGTTTTCATGGGATAAAATACATCGGAATAAAATCAATTTTACAAGGAATAGAATGATATTTTACCAGGTAAATAGAATCTTATACAAGCCCCTTGTAATCAATCAAATTCTACGTTATGCGCATAACGAAACAACTTCGAATGTATTATATCCTTTGCGGAGTCGTGGGCTACTTAAAGTAGTTGGTGAAGATTCCTCAGCGTTCCTACAAGGACTCATCACGAACGATATGAGACATTTCGAAGAAGGCGCCAGCTCCATGTACGCTATGTTTCTTAATAACAAAGGTAGAGTCCTGTACGACACACTCATATATAAATGGCATACAAACGATTCATTTTTGATAGAATGCGATAGACAACTAATCAGTGTGCTACAAAAACATCTAAAAATGTACAAATTAAAAAGAAAAGTGGACATTATAGATATGAATAAGGATTATTCATTGTATGCCTTGACTTCTGTTATACCACCAACTATATTTGATAGTAAAATAAATATTTATAAAGACCCTCGCCTCACTGAGTTGGGACATAGAATAATAACTTCTACAGATATAAAAGAGTCAGAGGTGACTCAAATTGCAGGGAAAGAGTTAACGGAAAGTAATGAAGATGGTTACAAGTACTTGAGGTATAAGCTAGGGGTCAGTGAAGGAGCAGAAGACCTGCCCCCAGGAACAAGTTTCCCTCTAGAGGCTAATTGTGACTATCTTCATGGTGTTAGCTTCCATAAAGGTTGTTACATAGGCCAGGAGCTCACAGCGAGGGTTTATCACACTGGAGTTGTTCGTAAACGGATAATGCCTATTAAATTTAGTGAAACTGTATCTAAAAACATAGAAAGGAATTGTGTTATCTCGGCTAGCAATAATCCCAAGAGTAATTTGGGGAAATTAAAAGGATTTATAAAAAATTATGGATTGGGACTGATAAGAATTAAAGAGGCTTTGGATGCAAAGACTTTATGTGTTGGCAATTATGCAGCGGAAGCAGTAAGACCTGCATGGTGGCCAATGGAAGCTCCAAAAGAGATTACTAAAACTGAATAAAATAATTATTTCTTGATATTTAATAATATGGAAATGTCTAGTCTAGAACATATACCTACTTATATATTTATGTGGCCTTGTTACTTTGTAAATATAACATTAAAATATATTGTAATTTTTTTTATTGACCTACATGAATGTCATTTTCATAATGCACAGACATACTGTGCTAATCAAAATGTCACTATTTTTACAAATATCTTATGTTCCCTGTATAATAGCATTAGGATTTTAGAAATTTTATGAAACTAAGGCCCGTTTGCAGAAACGCCTGGTTTTCCTATTAACCTAAAGTTTGACTGATTTCTTTTATAGCTTCTGTCAAAATTACAAATTTATTCCTGGGTTAAACCAAACCAAGTATTCAATGAACTCTGTGGTTAAACCCCGCGACTGCAAGTGACCCTGAACAGTTTTTAGTTTTACTTTTTTTTTTTACTGAATATTTTATTTAAATCATCCTGTAACTTCTGTGATCCAGCAATAGTAACCAGCAGGCTGATGACTAGACTGCATCAAACATTGCATTAAAAAAAATTATTTATTTTAGTGATTGGCTGAATTTATCGCATTCTTTCTGCAACAATGCATTTTAGCCAATAGCGAGTGAGTATCGGCCAATCAGAGGCGATTGCAATCGTCACACTGTAGCAATCATTTTTAGAGAATCATGCAGCAGATGTGCATCAATAGATCATTATCATCAAAAAATAAAATATCCTTGTACCCATTTCAGAAAAATGGACAAATCACAGCCAAAAGATGTAAAGGATGATAGCACTCCAGAGAATTATACTTTCAAATGTACTGCCTGTGGTATTACAGAAGTAGTTCACTACAAAGGTACCAATCCACCATTCTCACGCAAAATAGAACTCAAATACCCCAGCTATGTGATGAAGGACCCATTCAGCCCCCCAGGGAAAGGCGAGATATTAGTTTTAGGTGGGGATTGTGATATGTGCCAGAAAACAGTCTGCTTAAGCAAGCAGTGCAGTATCTTCTATCTTAAAACCTACTGTTTAGAATGTGTACGTAATTCATTTGATATGTTACCAATTGAAGTTACTAGCAAATTAAAATTGAATTAGAAATATTTTATGGAATTTATTGTAACCTAATTTTATTTATAAACTGACAATGATTGCTAAATGCTATGCTAAAAAATCGTATTCATTTACGTACAATTTATTTGACAGCTTAAAAGTATAATTTCATATTTACCATACGTTTTAAACTGTCAGATGAATACGATTTTACAATCGCATGGCGTGAATCCACAATCAAAAAATGCACACTATTTAGCCAGTGCCAATTCGGAATTGACCCAATGTAGGTTGGTGCGTCAGACATCTGGACCATCGCGCGACATGGGTCGTCACAAAGGGTATTAGTTCAAGCCTCACGGCGCACACAGGACAAATTATTATTGTAAGAAGTTTATTGATTGTTTTTGTCTTGCTCAATGTAGGTACGACACGCGTGAGCAATATAGTCATATAAAAAGAAATGTGGAGTAAAGGTCCTCTTCTCTTCATCGTACTATGCGTTTGCGCCTTGTATGTGTACATTTTACAAAGGTTCTATGGTTCAGATGAAATGAAAAGCACTTTTTTATAAAATACTGTTTACTTTGGCTTTCCAGTCCGATTTACAGTATTTTTTTACCAATTTTCACAAATAATTCAATAACACAGATTACTCCGAACGAAACGCTGGTTTCGATCACTTTAATGTAAGTATAATACATGAATTCAAACAACTAATGCTTGCAACGCAACTTCGCGATCACAACACTCAAAAAAGCAGCCAGCAGCGTCACCTTACTTTATCAGGAAAGTAAATACAATCTTAAAATTATAATTACAGCATACTATAATTAATATTATTAAAGGTATATATTAATAAGCTCCAAAATGACAAAATTAAAGACATATTTTGTCTCGATCGCCAGTCACCCGCTCCAGATTGCTAGCACCACAATACATCATATCCCTTTTAGAAAGTGACTGCATCTCTCAAACAACAAAGTATATCACTAAAAACAATAAGCATTGAAAATATAATATCAATCGTTAACAGCAATTATACAATAAGTAATACATATACAAATTACGGAGAAAAATGATTGCTTTGTGTGTTCCCTAGTTGACTATTGGTTTGCGCTATGCGTTTAAACTAAGATGATCGATGGCAGCGTTCACCGACAATATAATATCGTCATGATCGTAGAACAACGACGGATCTGCATTTTGCTAACTTTACAGTACAGCCATTTGAAATAATTTTCGGCGTTTTTTTGTCATAACTTTCTAAAAAAATCTGTAGCAATGAAATTTTTTGATTTTTTACTATTTAAATTTAATTTCTTTTTAATTATTTCAAATGGCTGAACTGTAAAGTTAGTTAAATGCAGATCCGTCTTTGTTCTACGATCATGATGGTATATTCGTTAGCGCAGAAAGAATTACTTAATTTTAAGTAAATTTAAAAACGATTTTAAACACAAAGGGAAAACTTGCTTTAAATTATTGTAGTAATTGATGTATAATCATTTTAAGTTGTTATACATCCTTGGATTATATATTTACTCCTGTAATCCTCAATGTAACTGTTGGTTTTACTATAACATTTGAAACTCTCATACCAATCAACCTTGTATCACTTACGATATAAATCCCATAATCAATTTATTTTACTATTTTTATATTTAAAACTAACCAATTAAAATATTAGAAGAAAACAGAATTAGGAAGTATCGAATTTAGTACAAGTTTGATTATGACATAATGACATTATAGACCAGGGTAGAAGCCTTAAAAAATAATAAAAAGTGAAAAAAAATCGGCCAAGTGCGAGTCGGGCCTCGCTCTTTTAGGGTTCCGTTCAAAAAAAATTAAATTAAAATATTTTCATGTACCCATGGAAATATTTTTATTTAATTTTTTTAATTTAATTTAATTTTTATTATTTGTTGTTATAGCGGCAATAGAAATACATAATATGTGAAAATTTCATCTGTCTATCTATAACGGTTTACGAGATACAGCCCGCTGACAGACGGACGGACGGACGGACAGCGTAGGCTTAGTAATAGGGTCCCGTTGGTACCCTTTGGGTACGGAACCCTAAAAATTATAGTAGGATGAAACCCATTGGAAAAGGAAGAAAATGCAACAAAAATGAAAGGAAAAATAAATTACGGGCGATCTGAGGTCGGGAAGTGGGGGGAGGGGGGGTTTAAGGGTAAAAAACGGTTTATCTCAATTTCTGGAAAAACTACAAGTCCTATGGAAAAAAGTTAAATGGCAAAGTTGTAGGTAATAAAAAGATCTACAACTTTTGTATTTGGACTTTTTTCACATAACCTCAAAATGTATGTGAAAAATTCAAATAACCAAGTTTTTGGTTTTTTATTTTTATCTTTTACAAAAAAAATATTTTTTCACGAAATTTGGTGAAAACTTATCTTTTTATGTCCCAAACACACTGTAATTTTACTGATTTAAAATATTTATTTTTTCACCTTTTTTTTTGACTTAATATTGAAAAAGCACCTAATTTTCAATCGAAAATTCACCCGTCAAAATATCTGCTTTTTTAAAAAAGTCGGTGAGCTTTTTGTTCGTTGAAATCTCTACTTTCTGATGGTGTAAAAAAAAATATACATTACTATGGTAAATGCTCTCAGAAAATGCAGAAACGAAATACCAAATAACAGGTAGTAAGGCCCAGACCCTCCTAGCCCCTATGAAATACCTTTTAAATTACATGCGTAGATGGCTATTTATTGCTATTTTAAGATAACTTATATACCTGACTGACCTACGGAAAATTTTAGCCCATCTAAAGGTATTTGAATCATAAATCATAGAGAAGTGGGGAAGGGGCTAGGAGGGTCTGGGCCTTACTACCTGTTATTTCGTATTTCGTTTCTGCATTTTCTGAGAGCATTTACCATAGTAATGTATATTTTTTTTTTACACCATCAGAAAGTAGAGATTTCAACGAACAAAAAGCTCACCGACTTTTTTAAAAAAGCAGATATTTTGACGGGTGAATTTTCGATTGAAAATTAGGTGCTTTTTCAATATTAAGTCAAAAAAAAAGGTGAAAAAATAAATATTTTAAATCAGAAAAATTACAGTGTGTTTGGGACATAAAAAGGTAAGTTTTCACCAAATTTCGTGAAAAAATATTTTTTTTGTAAAAGATAAAAATAAAAAACCAAAAACTTGGTTATTTGAATTTTTCACATACATTTTGAGGTTATGTGAAAAAAGTCTAAATACAAAAGTTGTAGATCTTTTTATTACCTACAACTTTGCCATTTAACTTTTTTCCATAGGACTTGTAGTTTTTCCAGAAATTGAGATAAACCATTTTTTACCCTTAAACCCCCCCTCCCCCCACTTCCCGACCTCAGATCGCCCGTAATTTATTTTTCCTTTCATTTTTGTTGCATTCTCTTCCTTTTCCAATGGGTTTCATCCTACTATAATTTTTTTAGTTTTCAAAAATTATCTACCCTGGACTATTAAAAGGATGGGTCCTTCTTAGTGAAAACGCATAGTATTGAAGATTCGAGACGTACGTAAGAAAATTTTACTTCGCAAAACGCTGTGAAAAAACGAGCTTTTGTGATGGGTTACTATGACTATTTTAATTACCTATATAAAATGGATATATCCGAGAGTCAAATTTTCAATCTAGGCTTAATTTTAACAATGCGTAGGTAAGGCTAAAGACACATTACATTTATTTGTGTATATATTACTGGGCAGTGTGCTATTATTTTCTATAATTATAATTAAAATATGCTAGCGATTACATGGAAATAAAAAACAATTCTACGATGATTTCTGAATCTGATAGGTTAGATGTTAAATGAGTAGGTACCTGTCCCGAATTATTAAATAATTCGACAAATAGGTCTATACATATTTTTACGGTATAAAATGCATTTATATTAGGACGTTTATCGAACTATTATTATAAATATTTTTATCGAACGACTATTAACGCCTTTATTTAAGTTTCCAAACTCACGATGGGCATTTATGTCTAGGAAAAATGTTTCAAATCTGATGGTTTCATTTTATATGAACCCTTTTAATGTTAGGTATAATTTATCTAATCAATATCCACAATGTGATTGATATATAGAAATATTCCTATAGGTAGGTAGTAGGTACGTTATAATAATTCCTACTGGCCAAAATTCAAAGATTCCACATAAAAAAGTAGATGAAAATCGAACAGTGGACGTTGGACGGGTGTTCCCTTACAATAGGTAACTAATAACATTGTGATGCAAGTATCATTTTACTGGGATATTTTAAGTGGCCTACACACGTTCAACCGTCATGATAGTTAGAGCATCATGTAAATTGGACTGTTTGTTTCTTGTCATACAAATCCACACTTCAATTTGTTTGGACTGACACAGCTGTTAAAGTGCGGTAGTTTTGAACGTGTGTAGGGCCCTAAGTTAATGGGGTCAAATTTTCACAGACTCGATAAATATATCGGGTACATAATTATGGTAATTTATGAAGTTCACATTGCGATTTACTAACGAAATTAGTTGCATTCAATTTGGTCAGTGTGCGATAAGCTTTAATGACCACTTATTGAGAAAAGTATAAATTTTATAAACACCTTAAAGTTTACACAATCTATACTTATAAAAAGACTTGTATATTATATAGGTACTACGCGTTCGTTTCAAGTTGAGCCCTGCACCATAGAGTAAAGTAATCGACGTAGTCGTAATTCCTAGTTCCATGCCGAAAGTACGGACACAGTATAGGATATGCAGTAGTTTGACACCTTTGATCTAGTGGTACTACGCGTTACAAATTTCCCCTAGCTCTCTCGAGCTTCCCCGCACCGCACCTCAAGTCAGACCGCACCGCTTATTAAAAATAAATTTCAAATTCAAATTATTTATTTGCACAGATTGAGTAGTACAATGGTGTTACATTATAATAAAAGTCCTTACAATCTGCTGGATAGGCATGCAAAAATAAACTTTAATAATAATTCTTATTCTAAGTTTACGTATTAAAAGTTCAATTTATTAAATTGAACTTTGGATATTAAGAGTTTTGGTAGGTTTGGTTAAAAAAAAACTAAGAATGTTGTATATCGTAAAGCATTAGAATAATAAACACTTTTTTATATATTTTTTTATTATTTATACCAATTCGAATTCAATATTCATAGTTAAGACAGGTCAGCTAGTTCTTAATAAATAAAACAATAGATAAACTATTATACTGCATCTTCTTATACTATGTCTTTACTGTGGGTCTGACTTGAGGTGCGGTGCGGGGAAGCGCGAGGGGTGAAGATTTCTTTACTCTATGGTGCAGGGCTCAACTTGAAACGAACGCGTAGTAGTTTATAATATAATCCGCATCGATAAAAAGATTGGATCACTAAACTACGGCCGTTCAGAGAATGCGTTCCTGACACGTCGCGATTGAACTGACGACGTAACTTTGTAATGGCGTTGCAGTTACGATAAAAATATTATTGCTGGTTGTTTACCGTTTTAACAATTGATGAGCATTAAAACATCATTATTATATCAATAATCAATTAATGTTATAATTTTGTGACAGTTGTCGTGACTAACTGACAGGTGTCAGGAACGCATTCTCTGAACGGCCGAACTTTAGATACAAAACATGCCGGGAGTTTACCAAGTAAAATATTTACGTACCTATTATAATTATTTTAAATCACGCATACATATTTCGTAATGTATGAAAATAGTCGTTCCCAAATAACGAACGAAATGGAATATGATGCGATCAAGATTAGAATAGAAAATTCAAACAGCCATTTTTTATTTCTGCCTTGATCACGAGGCTAAACCGGTGCGATATCTATATAAACCGATTAGGGATATGGCTTCCATATACACTACATACCAAGTAACAAACCACTGTATATTGTGTCCTAAGCTGGCCCGCTAGCATCTTAAGGTGCTTGCATAGAGAAGCAGGTTCCCGATACCGACAGGTCGGTGCTGGTCGGTACCGACAGGTCGGTGCTGGCCGGTACCGATCGGTGCGGGTACAATAAATTCAAATTTAATTCAAATTCAAAATTATTTATTTCATGTAATCCATGCGGGTAACGAAGAGAGCTATGCTTGGAGTATCCCTGCGAGATAAAATCAGAAATGAGATCCGTAGGAGAACCAAAGTTACCGACATGGCTCAGCGAGTCGCTAAGTTGAAGTGGAAATGGACGGGGCATGTTCGAAGAACTAAATTCAAATTCTAAATTATTTATTTCACGCAGGCCAACCTGTGGGTCTTATGACACGTCATGATTCTACCACCGGTTTGGAAAGCGGATTCTGCTGAGAAGAGCCGGCAAGAAACTCAGCAGTTGCTCTTTTCAAAATAATCATTTTACAATATTATTATACAGCTATTACATTGTAATAAGTTTTTTATACTATCTTGTGGGCAGCCGGATGCCATGCCGATTTAACCCATGCAACTTTGTTAGAATAGAATATAATATTTCCACAATGAGGTGACGTTCCAAAAAAAGCGTAGGTACTACAATTCAATTCATGTTAAGACGGGCAGACAGAAAGCAGCCCCATTCCCGCCGGTGGAACCCGTTCACGAGCATGACGCATGATCCAGCCATTGCTTCGCTCGACCGAAGCAGCTTGAGGGAACGTATAGCCCCGTGTTATCATATGCACTCTCACATAAACCTTCAACCTGTCTCTTTATGTGATATGTGAGAGTGCATAATATGATAACACGGAGCTATTTTACCCACACCGATCGGTACCAACCAGCACCGACCTGTCGGTAATTTTTTATGCAAGCACCCATAGACTGCATCACTTACTAACATGTAAGAAAGCATTGAATAAAAAAAGTTCTTACACTGAGCAAGGCAGAAATAGAAAATGGCAGTACCTACTTGCCGTTATCGTATATGTGCATATAATTTTGAAGTTTTTTACGGATCGGTATCCCTATTTGGGAAATACAAGCCCAAATAAATCTTTAAGCAAACTTAAACACACGAAGTTATTTAATTTAAACATACAAAATTGAAAAAAAAACAGACCGTAATGAATACCGTCTTTACAGATAAGCTATATACAATGATGTTTTTCACATTGTCGATCACGTATGTCAGTCAAGTATATGAATAGGAAATGATTTTTATTCTGTTGCAAAGAGAACTTTAAACTCTTAAGTGACAGGTCTAAAAAATGTGATATTTTTTTCACAAGCTTCTTTGCGGTGAAAGATAGGTAGCATTCAAGTCAGAACCGAAAATTTTGTTTTGTTAAGTGTAAATTTCGCTCAACAGAATGTTTCTGATTCTGTTCCAAAAAACGTCTGAAACGCTAAATTGATAGCTCCAAAAAAAATTGCTATCTTTTCATTATGAAAAAGAACAATGTTTTATTATCTCGAAAAAGTGTCAATGATTTGAATTAGTAATGTAGAAAATATCGCCATTTCATGCTCTATGAATACCACATTAATTGAAAAAAATAAACTCGCTTATGACTCGCATATAAATCGGCAAATTTGAGATTTCAAGCAAATCGCCAATAAAAATACACAGGATCGTAAACGAATTAATATATTATTATGTTAAGATAGACACTATTAATTATTACGATTTTAAAAACTTTCTAATTTGTAAAGTTTACTATTAAACTATTTTATTTTATTTTAATAATTACACCAACTGAGTAGCGACTGAAATAAAACGAAAGCAAATCTAAAACCTGTGTTTTTTCATCTTTAAGATGTTTTAACGGCACAAGTTTAGGATTTAGCTCAGTTTTGTCTCGCCTAACCACAAATAATTATATTACAAAAACTGTATAACTACATTAGATAACAGTCTAAAATACTTGATGTTACATAATTAAATGTATGACATATCAAGCGAGCTCTTCAAACAATAACGGCAGACTTTTAGTTAGTCAGTTATCAGCAGTTACTGACTCAATGTAAATCTGACTAAATAAGTTGTCAATTTGACAACTTAATAAGTCATGAATTCCACGCATTTTCCATTTTGGAGTCAGTAACTGTTCTAATGCAAATCTGCCTTTAAGCGCGTCATAGATAACTTAGCACCCAAAAACCAAGGAATTAAGGTTTTAAGATTTAAGTTATCAACTTATCATGTAAATCCAAACATAGCCCTAAAAACAATATAATTTAAACATACATATTACACATCCGTAATATAATATTACTCGTACATAAAGTGAACGAAAAACTCAATTAACCAATCTTTTCAATATATTTTTTATAAAACTACAACTTGAGCCACCTATGGATCTCAAAAAACTAATCAAAAGCCCCTTTCACCTTATTTGGCGTCTAATTTGTTTTCTGAGAGATCTTAGATTAATACAGAAACCGTAACAAAGTCATACTACCATCTAGTTTAAATAATATCGTAAACAGGACATTAAAAAAATTATTATGGTGGTAATTCGGCTTTTTCAGAAAACTAAACTGTTTTAAATTGAGAGTTCTAAAAGTATAGTGCAAAACTTTTCACAATGTTTCTTGCTGTGAAGGAAAGTTGTCTCAATTTAGCTGAAAGATTTTTGTTCAACCGAAATAGCACCAATGTGACCAATGGCTAATTCAACACAACTCGTGTTCACCATACAATTCATTCATTTTTCATTTCACCAATAGCTCATTTGCTGCAACAATGTTTTATCTCGAACTACCTGTTCGAAACCACGACTTCGTCTGCGTGGATTTAATTTTTTAAAACCTGCGGCAACTCTTTGATTTTCCGGGATAAAAAGTAGACTATGTCACTTTCCAAGTCCTCGCCTATATACATGCAAAAAATCGCGTCGATCCGTAGCTCTGTTGCAGCGTGATTGAAGGACAAACCAAAAAAAAACACACTCGCATTTTTAATGTTAGTAAGATAAGTAGTGATTTTTACCTAGAATGTATAACAAAACGCCATTTCATGCTCTATGAAAAGTACATTAGTTGAATAGACTTTACTATAAAATTATCAAAATTAAGATTTAACTCCATTTAGAACGTTTAGGCACATTAAATAAAAAAGGGGATTTTCGAGATAAAACCCTTGCTGCAAATGACCGTAATGATATCTTTAAAATTAAATGGATGGTTCAGATGTCATTTCCTGTTTTTGAATGTAATGTAAATCACATGTGAATTCCCCATTTAAAATAAACATCTTGTATCTCGTGGGATGCATACGTGCATAAATAGTGCTACTTACTTATCTGTTCAGGTCACTGAGCTGTATAATTAATCTATGGTTAACACTGGAGAGGCTGCAGTCAAATTTTTTGGACCTATTTGATTGACGCCATTTTGGACTTGATTAACGTCATTTTTGCGCCGCTGGTAAGAGTGTCTTTGGAACTAATAATATTGCAATTGGCGCACTCTTTAATTAATTTATGATTTCATAGATTAATTATAGAGGTCCGTGCGCCACTTGCAATATTATTAGTTCCAGAGACACTCGTATGTCAAATGTGGCGCTTCAAATTGATCCTTATTTAAGCTGTCATTTGTATGGGGACAGCCAAATCCAGTGTTAATCATAGATTAATTATAGAGACCTGTGGTTCAGGTGGACAAAAATTGGAATCAAGTCCGCAATTTGATGTAGTTATGCAAAAACGTCCCAACCCACAGCGTTTTCAGACAGAATGATGCGTTTTTAATTGTTTTTAGCTGTTTTAATAGTTTAACGAGTGTGTTATGCATTGTGGGTTGGAACATTGGAAATAAAAGAATAATGATGTAAGGACTGGAATAATTTTACTATATGATGAAGAGTGTTTTAAAAAAGTAGCCTAGGGCTTTTTAAAATATCATTCCGCCCAATTCCGCTTTCCATTCATGGTCTTTGCTGCTATCAGTTCTGTCTAGGGCCAGTGTCGTACAATACAATGTACACAATGATGTAGACCTAATATATTTATTACCGTAAGTAGACCCCCTGGGCCCCTGCCAGCCTCAAAACGCGTAATTTTGCTTTATCAATAAGTGCAACTTCTAGTGACTTATTTTGGCGTGGACCTGAGGAATTGGCTTTTGAAATCTGGTCATAGCCATATCAGATTCGCTTTCCTTTTCCATCTTTAGATGTTGCCGTAAGAGATTTTTTCGCTCCTCACTCCTTTGTATGTCTTCTTACGGTAGTAAATATGTCTATGGTTTTATAGATCTTGCAGCGGAAAGGCCCTTACTCTATGGGTAATATCGTGCCTAGACTCAGTCGTCGGGTGGCTGCAGCTGGTGCAAGCGTCTCAGCGCGTGGGACAGCAGCGGGAGCAGGTCGGCGGGGGGCGAAGGCGCCGGGGCTTCGGAGCCGGACTCATCGGACTCCTCTATGGGCTCGTCCGCCTCGCTGCCTTCCGCGGACGGACATCGCGTCTCGCTCGGCGACCCTCCCGTTTCAGTTTCGCCGGTTTCTTCTTCTGTGAACATAAAAAAGTTCCTCAATATACTGTTAAAGGTTACTGAAAACGGAGAGACTAAATTAATATGACGGATATTACATAAAACTTCCATAGTCTGGTCAAGTCTTTTTTTTAAGAATATCAGCCAAGCTGAAGTTGACTAATATCACCTCCAAATAAGCGGAAAGCTTGTGCTAGGAGTGGGTACGACAATAGTGCAACGGGTGGGGTTCGAACCTTCGACCTTTCTTGCAAAATAAAATGATTGATTCAGTTTTCAGTCGGCACCTTTAACCGTTGAGCTATTGAGGCTTAAATGTGTCGCTACAGTACTAACCGGAGGGTCTGAGTAGTCGCTGGTGCAGCGCGGCGGCCGCCCGCTGCAGCGCGCGCGCCAGCGGCGAGCCCTGCGCCGGGCGCGCCCGCTCCGCGAGCAGCAGCAGCGCGCGCGTGTTCCCGAGCAGCGCGCCCAGCGACGCGACCGTCGCGCTGCCCGCGATCTCGTCCGCCAGCGCCTCCGCCGCCCGGGACCCGCCCATCACGGCGCCGGACGTCCCGGAACCGCCCGCGGCTCCGGACACGCTCGTCGCGTTCGGGCTCGTCGCCGTCCCTAGCTGCACGGCAAAACCATTTAGCTAATAACATGGAAGTAAAAGCAGTGATAGCCTAGTGGTTAGGACTGTGGTCTATTCAGGGCGTCGCAGATTCGATCCCGATTCGAGAAAAGGCTCTGGCGTTTAAGAAATTAAATATCACATGCTATAACAGTGAAGGAAAACATCGTGAGGAAACCTACACACCTGAGAGTTCTCCGAAATGTTTTCAATGATGTGTGAAGTCCGCCAATTCGCATTGGGCCAGCGTGGTGGACTATGGCCCATAACCCTTCTCCGAGAGGAGACCTGTGCTCAGTAGTGAGCCGTTGATGGGTTGATGATGATGAAGTGTAAGTGAAACAAAACATTGCTGTTTGTGTTTAATCTATTAACAACTGTCACTAAGTTCAAATTGTCAAACGACAGCAAATTACACCATTCGACTTTTATACTGTCAAACTTAAAGTACCATATTTCTGGTCAAACTACAAGTGTCATTCCTTAAGGTGCATGTGCAGAGCTCGACTTTCATACATTTTTCTTTTTGATTAATCTTGAAAGATATACATTTTTTATTTTATTTAATTTGTTTTATCATTCCTTTAGGCCTTTTTATAGGCGCAAATACAAATTTCAGGCAAATATTTTCATTATTTATCATTATATTTCAATAAAAAAAGGGGCATCAAAACCTTTCAAATTACGAATGTGTGAGTGTCAATTTACATTTGGTTAATCAATTTTTTGGCGCCATCTACCATGAAAGTTTAAAAACATTGTCAGCGCCATCTTTCAATAAACTGTAAAAGTACTTCGCTGGATATGGGATAGCTAGGAACCTATTAACAACCTATTTTATGAAGGTTCTTAACTAAGAACGAGAATTGAATTTACAATGGGTGTGTTCCGATAAACACTGCGAGCACTACTCAGTGCTCTTACTGGTGAAAAATTCGTTCCGTTATGGACTGCCAGTACACTGCCGCAGTACCTACCCTAGGGACGTCTTAAATCGCTACCATTTTTGTACTTTGAGCACTGGCGCTTTCAAGGTAAGGAGCTCTCAATACTTTGACCAAGTGATTAAAAAAATTACAGCGCCTAGAGATTTGAAAAATGGGGATGACAGTATACTGGACTGCGTTCCGTTTTAAACAGTTACCAGTATAGCAAATTAAAAAGGCAAGGCTTCACAGTATACTGAATTGACGTCACAGTATCAGTGGTCATACCCAATAATAGGTATTCACGTAGTCGCAATTCCTAGTTCCATGAGGTATTCACAGTAGTTACAGAGTTGCCATTTTCACGGAATGGTCACATTTATATCGTCGCTGTAGTTGGAAAATTAAATAACTACACTTTTTGCGAAATCGACTTTATTGCATTTTCAGAAAGACCAATTAAAGCCGCATCTTTCTGTAATTCTAATTTTTGATTATCATTATTAATTAAAAAGATATATGAAAATGAATCTTGCAAGGCGCCACATTTGGAAAAATAAATACTGAAAAATTGATACAAAAGTAGCGAGGAAAAAGTAGATAACTTAGCAAAAAATAAATAAGTTCTCTCTTTGCATCACTTCGAGAGTGAATAAAATGCATAAAGTTAGTTATTTAGTTTTCCCTCGACACATATTCTGCTTAACAGGGGCCATGCAGTCCAGAAAAATTAATTAAAATCAGTTATTTAATTTTGCGTGTGTCATGATTGCAATGTAAGGGTACTTTTTAAATTGAAAAGTAAGTAAGTAAGATTCCACTGTCCAGTTTTCAGGCATCATTATTGTCAATATGGTAATGATGGTCCATATATGTCTAAGGGCTTGTACCGTACTACTGGGCGACCGACAAGGAGGATAATGGAAGGGAAATTAACATTGCTCACGAGTTAATTACAATGGCATAACACCCTTTGCCGATTACAAAAACTTAATAATTTTCGCATAATGAGATTAATACATGTTCGATTACAGGCGGTATGCACTATGCATCTATTCCTTCGTCACAAAGCAAAACATTGACGATTTTTAATCCTGAAATGGTTCTGAATAGGGTACTTGGAATTTGTAGCCATCAAGCTCAAGATTATGAGTAAAATAGATTTTGCCCCCGTGATCTCATCCGCATGAAATCAGGTTTAAATTGTGAAACACGTACTTCTTTATTTATAATCGAAAAGCTAAATCCCTGTCTTCATTTTTTATTGAAAGCTCAAATAGCAGGTTTCATTGATGTACTTAACTTGCAAAAATGTTTGACTACCGTAAAAACTTTCACCCCCTATTTAACCTCCATAGGGATAGAATTTCCAAAAATCCCTACTTATTAGATGCCTACATTATAAAAGGAACCTACTGTCAAAATTTCAAGCTTCTAAATCTAGTGGTTTAGGTTGTGCGTTGATAAATCAGTCAGTCAGTGATGATGACAAGTCTTTTTATAGGTAGAGAGCGTAAGAAGTCGTTTAATAAGTGAGTGGACTACTTAAGTCATCGGATGCTTTCCATTACTACATCTTTGATATCCCATCTACGCACACGAAGCGTTTAAGTCTTCATTTCTCGTTCGCACGACTAGGCTCCGGATATTTCTTCTGAAATCGTGGGTTTCCCGATACTACAAGAGTGAAAAGGCCAATCTTCAAGGCAAACGCGTTTCATCACTTCACTTCAGATCACTTTTCATCAGAGATGATAGTGATCAAGTGAGTACCTATAATGTATCGAATTTGTTTTTGTGAATGTTTTGTTTCCATAGAGTGAATGTATAAGAAAATTCTCATAAGTTACTTTAGCTAATCGGCTAATTGAAAAGCTTAATAAGTTCATAGATACTTGCGAATCGATGAGCATCTTTGAACTTCCTTAAGAGTTTGAGTTAGCCATTTGACAAACGTAACCATTGGTTTTAAACACTCGAATGATCATGATAAGTTGTTATCAAGTCAGATAGAAGAATGAAGGTGTTTCAGTGATTTTTTCATTTTATTTTTAAGCTGTTAATAATAAGAAACGTTTTTTGTTGGTTTTACTTTAAAAAAACATTCTATTTTTGATCTAATGAGACACATGTATAGGATTTTCAAAGTTGAATAAGTAAACAATAGGTCTTTATAAAATCTCACTACTGTGGAAAAATTAAACAAAGGCACTTATATCGTTAGTTTTTCGAACTTAAATGGAATCTTGACGAAGAAAAACTAAATAACTGACATGGAAAAATAAATAAGTGTATCAATATTCAAAACTTTGGTGAGGGAAAACTAAATAATTGCATCTTATTTTTTTTCTCACAAACAAATTAATCAAAGTTTATGGCAAGTAGATTCGGACATAGATACAGTAAGAAACTTTAACATATATAAAATTGTTTATGAAAACAAAGTTATCGCCATTTTTGACGCAAAAAAACACTAAATCGCGTTTTACTCGCGATATTGGTTTTGTTAGTTATTTAATTTTCCAACTACAGCGACGATATATTGTCGCTGTAGTTGGAAAATTAAATAACTACACTTTTTGCGAAATCGACTGTTGCATTTTCAGAAAGTCCAATTAAAGCCGCATCTTTCTATAATTCTAATTTTTGATTATCATCATTGATTAAAAAGTTATATGAAAACTAGCTGACCCAGCGAACTTCGTACCGCCAGCAAAAATATTTAGTGGTTGGTCACCCTTATCATTTAGGGCTATGAAAAATAGATGTTGGCCGATTCTCAGACCTACCCGATATGCTCACAAAATTTCATGAGAATCGGTCAAGCCGTTTCGGAGGAGTACGGGAACGAACATTGTGACACGAGAATTTTATATATAAGATGAATCTTGCAAGGCGCCATACTTGGAAAAATATATATTGAAAAATTGATAAAAAAGTAGCGAAGAAAAAGTAGATAACTTAGCAAAAAATAAATAAGTTCTCTCTTACATCACTTCAAAAGCGAATAAAATGCATAAAGTTAGTTATTTAGTTTCCCTCGAATTTTTAATTTACAGGGGAATTAAGTTCGGAAAAATTAAACAAAGTCAGTTATTTAATTTATCATCCCATGATTGCAAAGATATAGGTACTATTAAAATTGAATAAGTACATTTATACAAAGGTAAAACTAAAAGAAAGATGATAGCTGTTATAATTTCATTAGAATCTTAGTTTAAATTTAAATGGACGTAATTATGTACCTTTTTCTTTTTGGCATCCTACTAATATTATAAATACAAAAGTTTGTGAAGGTGGGTGGATGAATGTTTGTTACACTTTCACGCAAAAACATTTAGACGGATTTTGATAAAGCTTCACGATGTCATAGCTTATACATCAGAATAGAACATGCACTATATTTTATCCCAGAAAGTTAGAGAACTTCTGCGGGAATCAATCATTAGCTAGTCTTCAATCCTAGTGTTCCACAAACTATTAAAATCTTTATTATTTTATGAGTAGAGTCGTTATTATAACAATTACTAGCGTCACTTACATACCCCTAGTTCGATTAAACCATTCTTAGTTTAATTATAACTTGAAAAGGATAGTTTTGATTATACTGAACTTTACTCGCTATTTGATTTGAACCAGCTGAGCTTAATTGTTAAATTTAAATTTATAATGGTAAAACTGAAGAAAAGTTGATAGTTATCATTTCAGTTGATACTTAGTTTTTAATAAGTATAATTGTTAAATTCAAAGTGAAATTTTGTTGATTTTATGAGTAGAATCGTATAATTTATTGTTATGTGGTTTTTTTTTTATGTTTTATTTTGTAAGTCTGATAGAAGAATCTAGTTGCTTCAGTCGTTTTATTGATTACTTTTTACAATAATATATAAAAAGAAATGTTTATTTGTTGGATTTCTTTTAAAAATCCTCCTTTTTTAGGGTTCCGTAGTAAACAAGGAACCCTTACTAGTTTCGCCATGTCCGTCCGTCCGTCTATCTGTCTGTCTGTCCGCGGTTTAGCTCAGAGACTATTGGTACTAGAAATCTGTAATTTGACAACGGTATAAATATCAATCACGCCGACAAAGTCGTGAAATAAAATTGTGAAAAATAATTTCTCTTAGGGTACCTCCCCTACATGTAAAGTGGAGGATGAATTTTTTTTTTCTCGTGTATCCCATAGTGTGGGGTTTCGTTGAGTAGGTCTTTCAAAAATATTGTGGGTGTGGGAACATCATTTTTCAATTCAGGGATCCGTTTGTGAAATAATATGATATTTTATAGTGCTAAATTTTATTAGTCAAGTGTCCCCCCCTCTGCCAGCTAAATGGTTGTATATAGGATACAAGAAAAAATTCACAGCAGTAGTATATATAATGAATTTTAAAGGAAAACTATCACGGCTAAGCAGGGTTCATTAGTTAAGGAGTTATATCTGTTTTTTCTAAGGTATTACACGTAGTGTAAGTTGCATATTTTGTAATATATTATAGTATTTAAACCATGAAACTCAAAATTTATTCAATATTCATAAATAAAACAAAAGCACTATCCTAGGTCAGCAATAATATTTGTGACTTGCAACTACGGAACCCTACACTGCGCGTGGCCCGATACGCACTTGGCCGGTTTTTTTATTAAATTAATACCCTTAAATAGGATTGTCATAGTAAAATAAGTAAATAACGGGTCATTTTAACATCTCAGTAAAGTGGAAAAACTAAATAATGGTACTTATATCGTCACATTATCGTACTTCAACGCAATATTGACGAGGAAGAACTAAACAACTGACATGGAAAAATAAATAAGTGCATCAAATATTCAAAACTTTGGTGAGGGAAAACTAAATAATTGCTTTTTATTTTTTTTCTCACAAACAAATGAATCAAAATGTACGTCAAGTAGATTCAGAAATAGATACAGTAACAATCTATAACATAATATCAAAACATGGACCGTTAAATTGTTTATGAAAACAACAAACAAACAAACACTAAATCGCGTTTTACTCGCGATATTGGTTTTGTTAGTTATTTAATTTTCCAACTACAGCGACGATAGTTTGTATTGATTGGACCCCTAGTAAAAGGTAATATTTCAAATATTGGACTTTCTGAAAATGTAATAAAGTCGATTTCGCAAAAAGTGTAGTTATTTAATTTTCCAACTACAGTGACACTATCTCCGCCTATCTATTCAGTGGACACCGTCGTGGGCTAAAACGACGAATTCTTCTTTTATAATGCTGTTTTATAACCGATTTGAAAAAAGGAGGTTATCAATTCGATCCGAATGGATGTTATATTATTAGAATTGCACAATTTTCGGATTTAAATTTCACAAGTGTATGTATGTATGTTTGTCCATGTATTTCTCCAAAAATATTAATCAAATTGCAATAATTCTTTTTAAATTGGATTAGGTATTTTTCAACCTAGGGAACATTGCAAGTTTTATCAAAATCGGTTCAGTAGTTTAAAAGATATGGTCCAAAAAGTGATATAAAGTCGGTTTAGGTAACTTTTATTACGTGGATTTAGTTTTTAAAATCCCTGGGGAATCTTTCATTTTCCGGGATAAAAGTAGCCTATGTCACTCTCCAGGTCCTCAACTATACCTGACTATACCTATGCAAAAAATCACCTCGATCCGTAGGTAGCTTTGTTGCGGCGTGATTGAAAGACAAACCAACAAACTAAACAAACACACTTACGCGTTTATATTATGAAGTATGATTGTCTAATGTCTACTGTGTAGCCTTCATGTTTTGATAATTTACCTACTGTTTTTGCGCGGCTTTACCTGTGTGGATTTAAGTTTTTAGTACTAATCCCGCGGGAACTGTGAATTTGTCGGGATGAAAATTTTCTATAATTAAGTTAATCCAGGGCTTAGACTAATATCCAGGGTAAAAGCTATCTCTATTTCAAATTTCAGCCAAATCGGTTCAGTAGGTATATATTTTACCTAATTATTGTGTCGTGAAGAAAATAAAATAGGTATAAAAATATTATATCTAAACAACCATTTCTAAAATTTAATACTTTTTGTGCATTTTATGATAAAAAACAGTCGCCCCGAAGCCGGTTGGCGAGCTAAAAAAATAAAGCCCGTTGAAGAAAGTAGCAGTCATGTATTAGGGTAAGTACCTACCTACCAAGTGAAGTTAGACAAGATCACAAGAAACAAACTGCGCTGCGCGCCGGCCGGCGGCCGCGACACTCGATAGTAATAATATCAAAGAAGCCGCCGCGCCGGCCGAAACTAGCGATCAGCGACATTATGCTTTAATTTGTACGATTGGAATGTTAACCTTATTTTATTACTCTTAAGACTGAATTTCAAAATTGTCAAATGGCTTGATAAGGTTTAAAATATTTGAAATCATTAAAAACCTAAAATTATTTAATTTTACAGAACTACTATATTTTCACAACTTTTGAAGAAAAAACTATTTTTAACCGACTTCAAAAAGAGGTTAGGTATCAATTCGACATGCATGTGTGTAATATTATTGGAAATGCAAATCACCTATATCACAATCTATTAGGGCTTACAAACATAATAATGTATGTATGTATGTTTGTCCATGCATTTCCACAGTCGATCTTAGACTTGCCTTTACACAAGTTTAAGAAATCAGTTAAAACTAATCTCATGAAAAAAGCATATTATTATACAATTGAAGACTATATAAATGACAAAAAAACGTGAATATAATTTATTCCAGCGATTCATGAGACAGTAGGTAATGATTAACCTGTAAATTCTCTTTTTCCTCATTGTGGAAACACTGCATACATAGCTATCTACTAAGTATAATGTAAACTTGTTTTGAAAACTGCCGAGTTTCTTGCTGGTTCTTCTCGGCAGGAACGGCATTCCGAACCAGTGGTAGACTCATGGACGGACGATTCAAAAGCACTTGTAAAAAAGTTTATTTGAATACAAAACATTTTTATTCTATTCTATTTCTCCGAAAATATGCGACCAATCTTTTTTTACTGGCTTACATTTACTTCAAGATATCGTTATAATCGTTTCAATAGTTTTAAAGATAAGGACAATAGGGTATTTGACTATTATTAAAAATATCGTTTCATCTGGTGTCATCCTAAAAGATTATTATCTAAAAACATTATTCCATACGACAAAACTAAAAAATAAAGGTTTATTTAATTAGAAAACATTAATTAAAATTGCTTTAATTCTGGCCATGTTCACGAGATCGAAAACGTTCTTGAATCTCGAATGACGTCACAGTTCACGCCACCTTTGGGCTTTGGAATTGTCATTGAACTGTGTGTGAACTGTGACGTCATGTAAACAAATGGAACCAACGTTTCCGCGGCAATTTATTTTTTTGAATTTATTTCTCGATTTTTATGAAAAATACTGAAAATTATGCCGAAATATACGTTTTGTTAGCTTCAGCATAGCATTATTAACAATTTAATATGATTTTCTAAAAGTAGTCAAATACCCTATTGTTCGTTTTCATTAGGTATATTTGAAATAACAACCCAATAGGCAACCCTAGCCGCAGCCCTTGCCGTCCGCGGTAAAGCGTGCATGTGAGTCCTGCTGATGTAGGTAGGTACCTAAAGTCTTTAGTCTTGCGACCTCCCTGGCGCAATGGTAAGCGCTGTGGTCTTATTAGAGGGAGGTTCCGGGTTCGATTCGCGGCAGGGAAATTTTGAATTTTATATTTTATAATAAGTAGGTATATTTTATAATTTATAAAATTTTATAATTTTCTCTAGTCTGGTCTGGTGGGAGGCTTCGGCCGTGGCGAATAAAACCTACCGGCAAAGCCGTGCCTCCAAGCGATTAGCGTTTTGGTACTATTCCATGTAGAAACCAAAGGGGTATACATACAGTATGGGTTTCATAAAAAACTGCCATACCCCTTCCAGGTTAGTCCGCTCCTATCTTAGACTGCATCATCACTTACCACCATGTCAAAGCTCAAAAAAGGCTAACTTGTACTTATCTGAACTATTTATAAAAAAAATACGATGCAAAACGAAGCAGCTTTTGTTTTAATGCCATCTAGTTCAATTTTATAGTAAACAATTCGTAGTTCATGTTAGAACCACAACCCTAATGGATACCAACCATGTTGTCAATGTGTGCGTGGGTATCGCGTCCCTACAGTAATTCGATATGACAGATATTTATATTTGATTAATCATCTAAATGGCTTCGTTTTAAAGTAAGCTAATGATTTGATAAAATAATAGGCATTGGTATACTGGCGCAATTTCAATATTTTTAAAATCTGTGCATAGCAACTATGCGAAAAAATTAAAAATCTGTCAAACGCCCTAACAGCGCCATCTAGCGTGAATCTTTTCTTGAGAAGGTATGTCTCTTCCTCCTTAAACCTAATTTTATCACTTGAAATTTTAGTTACAATTTACATCCAATTTACTTAATAATTTAGTGAAATTTTTCATAGACAATCCCACTTCCATACTCTACTACTTCCAAGACTATGACGATGACGATCTCACACGATGGTAAGTGAATATGTAGTCTAAGATGGTAGCGGGCTAACTTGAAATGTGGTCCTGTACATTCAACCCATAACCCTTGAACTGTTTCTACACGCCATCGTTCCGGAACGCTAAATCGCTTGGCGGCACGTCTTTGACGGTATGTTGGTAACTAGTAATTTAAATTTTAATAATAATACTATTTAATGAAATCGGTCGAGAGATTTTTAAATAAATCTACAATAAATACTCTGAAGTGGTGTGGGCGTTTGA
Organism: Oeneis ivallda; assembly: GCA_029955525.1. Lineage (NCBI taxonomy): Eukaryota > Metazoa > Arthropoda > Insecta > Lepidoptera > Nymphalidae > Oeneis > Oeneis ivallda. Next base: position 15,161,674 of record JARPMR010000024.1, on the reverse strand, counting down.
AGTCGGTTTTTAAAATGTTTTTTTATTATAGATAAAAAGCGAGAGACCTACAAAGTATGCCGCGTAGCTTCGCATTAAGCGACCTATACGAGCGAAAGAGTACCAGCCAATCAGAGGTCGTCACAGATCACACTGTAGGAATCATATTAAGTTATTCTGCAATCCCACAGCAGATTCAATCAAGTTGCTCATCAATCAAGCCAGGTGCTCATTGTGATTTTATGTCGCCTTGACTTTTTGTCGCCAAGTGGAGTGCTATGAAGATATATGGAAGTGCGCTCACTGTAGTGACGATACAATACGGCGACAAATAGTTCCAGCAACTGACGACACTTGAAATCCATTTAAAGAATGAGCGCGTTTGGTCGCCCAGAGACATGCGGCTGGCCTATAAAACAGTGGGCGCACCGTGGCGACAGTAGGTGACAGCGACAAAAATCACTATGCCTTAGTAAGAAAACCACTAAAAAGCATAACACAATAACATATTCTTTTTAAAAAAAACTGACTTCAAACACCACTACAAAGTATAAAATAATTTTAGTTTGTATAGGCATTCCGAAACAGTGGTAGACTCATCGACGATTCAAAAGCACTTGTAAAAAAGTTTATTTGAATAAAAACATTTCTATTCTATTCTACCCTCGGACGTCATACCTGACAATTTTCCATATTTAAAATTAAATACTCAATTAAATTCTTACAACATAAAAAGAAAATATGAAGGAAGAAATAGGAAGGAGGTTAAAGAAGGCAGGTCACCACACGTAGCCGCAATCAAGTTGGTAGGAAAAACACGCCTGCTTACCTTTGGATAGTAATGCTGCATGAACTCGTAGATGGCGGGGTCGGCCAGCGACTCGCGCTCGTCCAGCAGCACCGCGTCCACGTACTCCGACAGCACGCTGCACTCCAGCAGCATCTCTTCTAGCTTCGCGTCCGCCTGACAATATCGAGGAAGATTACATTTTATCAAAATCATTTTTTTAACTAAAACTTCTTTACGCACGCTTGACTTAGGGAGTAAGCTGGTGAATGCGTTACGAAAAGTGTTATCGGCCGAGGCGAATGGAAGTTAAGGTGGAAGACACAGTTCTGTCCGCGAAATTCAAATTTAATTTGGTTTTCCGCAATTTGTAAACTAATACGACAAAGTTGGCTTATGGCATTCTAATTGCGACAATGGCAGTATCATCTTCACAGGTTTATATAAAAATCTTTACTTGAAAGTGTCCAGTTTAAGAAATTAATCAAAATATCGACTAATTTGTGAGTAACTCACGTCCAACTCAGTATTTTGATTATTTTCTTAAACTGGTCACTTTCAAGTAAAGATTTTTATGTAAACCTGTGAAGATGATAATTCTACTGGCGCAATTAGAATGCCATTAGCCTAGTTTGTAGTATTAGTTTACAAATTGCGAAAAACCAAATTAAATTTGAATTTCGCGGGCAGACTCGTATAATCATCCTTAAGAGGGAGATATAAGCTAGTGAAGATAGAAAGAGAGTTACGTTTCGTATATTACTGTAGGGGTAAGGGAGAGAGGTGCGAGCACACATTTTCTTACTCTCATTCTCTCATAGCCTCATAGCATAGTTGCGTTTCGTAAGTTTTACTTCAGTCGTGTGGTCTAAAGCACACTCGTTTTATTTTTATCATAATTAAAAATTATGTTAACTTAAAGCGAACTAAATGGGTCTGCCGGCGAAATTCAAATTTAATTTGTTAATTTGTAAACTAATACGACAAAGTAGGCTTATGGCTTTCTAACTGCGCAAATGGCAGTATCATCTTCAGAGGTTTATATAAAAATCTTTACTTGAAAGTGTCCAGTTTAAGAAATTACTCCCAGTATCGAGTTTGACGTAAGTTACTCACTTAGTCGATACTTGGATTAGTATTTTAAAGCAGCTTTTGTAAGTGCATTAAAGTTTCTTGTCCCTTAAATAAAAAAATAACAAAAAAAAAAGTTTACATAACTCAATGACGTTTATCGGTCGAATGTCAAATGATGATGATGTTCTTGCATAAATCTTTTTTTAACTCTGTCTTGAGTTTCATTGAGAGTGCGATCTATTGATTTCAGCCTGAATTGGCACTTGAGAATTGCAAACAACTAAACTTCTAAATATATAAAAGGAAAAGGTGACTGACTGACTGATCTATCAGCGCACGGCCCAAACTACTAGACGGGCGTAACCCTTCTCTCAAAGGAGACCTGTGCTCAGTAGTGAGCCGTTGATGGGAAGCTGATGATGATGACGATGACTACGCCGACGGTACCTAGTAGCTGCGCAGCGACTACCAATTCTAAATCTATGCCAGCACCAATGCAAACACAGTGCCAAAACTGAATTAGTTTCGAAGTACGCTACTCACCGGCGACGCCGCCACGTCCCGCCAGAACGCGGCGAAGTAGCTGAACCGCAGCGGCACGGCCTCCAGCGCGCACAGCGCCGACAGCAGCACCAGTTGCTCCGACATGCAGCGCTGGCTGCGCGCCACGCGGCAACACGTGTCTGGAAGATTTTACGATATTTTATTTAAGGTGGATTATACGGGTCTGCCCGTGAAATTCAAATTTAATTTGGTTTTTCGCAATTTGTAAACTAATACGACAAAGTAGGCTTATGGCATTCTAATTGCGCCAATGGCAGTATCATCTTCACATGTTTATATAAAAATCTTTACTTGAAAGTGTCCAGTTAAAGAAATTAGTCAGAATATCGGCTAATTTGTGAGTAACTCACGCCCAACTCGATATTTTGATTAATTTCTTAAACGGGTCACTTTCAAGTAAAGATTTATAAATAAACCTGTGAAGATGATAATTCCACTGGCGCAATTAGAATGCCATAAGCCTACTTTGTCGTATTAGTTGTAATTACGAAAAACCAAATCAAATTTGAATTTCGCGGGCAGACCCCTATAATCAACCTTAAGCGAAAACTACTTTTGGCCCCCGCACAAACATTTTTTTCGTAGGTACTATAATAGGCTGATCCGTCACGCGTCACGCTCTGAGGTGAAAGGCTCGATCGGGTGAACTCGGGACCGCCGAGTGTACCCGAACGAGAAGGGTACAGTCAACTGCTCTTCGATTGTGTCGCTGTGTTTAGTATATTCAATTAAAACGTAATAGTTGTCATTATTAATTGTCGTATCTTTAACACCAAATATTATATACATTGAATCCTCAATAGTCCAACGGTAAAAGGTGCGGACTGAAAACTGAAAGGTCGCAAGTTCGAATCCCACCCGTTGCACTACTGTCGTTACCCACTCCTAACACAAGCTTTCGCTTATTTGGAGGGGATATGAGAATATTAGTCAACTTCTACTTGGCTGATATTCTTTTAAAAAAAAAATAGGGACTGCCGATAGAAGTGAAAACTAGATTTGCTAATAATTAAAAACAAATAAGAAAAGCGCACTGTCACGATTCAAACCTGCGACATCATACATTAAACGGTAAGGAAGGCGGCTGCTTGCCCGCTGCGCTGTACAAGGTTGCTTGGAAACTTCTAAAATGTTGAACGCTTATTGAAATCTCCAGGTGTTTTATGCTCACCCAAAAAAGTGCTCAACGCGCCTAAAGAAGTTTTCACTTCAAAAAAACATGCTAATAAATGTCAAATATTCTCAAAAACTGAAAATGAGAGAAACACGCACCAATGAATTTGTGATAGGGCCTGTAAAGCGCCGGTTTCAGCGGGTGGGTGTGGGCGTGCGCGGTGCGGGCGCGCGGCCGGGTGGCGGCGCGTGCGGCGGCGTGCGCGCCCGCGGCCAGCGGCACCAACGCGCCCAGCGCTGCGCACCCGCCGATCAGCACCAACTCGCGCACCACGCCTGTGCGTCATAACTCGATTAGATACCTCACACACAGAGATGTTGTTAATCACACAATAAAAAATCATACTTTTAGGAATCCGCAGTTGGATTCCCATTACTCTTGAGCTTGTGATTTTTGAGTAAAGACAAAGTCAAAGACACTAATTCGTATTTTGATACGAATTAGTGTCTTTAATTTTTGATTTTTGATCGACGGCAGTGCTTATTCTAAGTGAATATAATAAGCACTGCCAAGCAAGTGAGTAAGGCTCATAAAAAATATCAAAGTTTGACATAACAGAAACAAAGAAAGGAAGATATTTTATTGTCTACGGTGTCACAAACATTTACAGATACAAAAGTGACACAATATTAGCCCTTGACATTATCCACAAAGGGTGTACAATCAGCTTAAGTCCATATGGCTCGCTGTGTGGATTTGACTGTTATTTTTTATATATTTCAAATAGTTTTTAAATAAAAATATTATAACACAATTTCATTTTTTACATAAATATATAATATGGACATATGTTAGACAAAGAGAGTGCTTGAGGTGTGACGTCACACCTTAAAAACTCTCTATAAAATTTCGTTTTTTAAGAGACAGATGCAGTCACAGTAAAGCAGCTTATGACTTATTTGTTTCTGGACCGATTTATTTTCTGTTTTAAAAATGTTATTCTTACATGTTACATTTTCGATTATAATTAATGAATATCAACATTTTGACACCAGTCAATTACCCAATTAGACCAAAAGGCGAATACTCACCGAGCGCAGCGTGAGGTAGCCGAGGCGTCCTCTGATGCAAGTTGAGCAGCGTCAGCAGCCGGCGCGCGCACTCGGGCCAGTCTTTACACGCGAGCAGCAACGCCCGCGCCTCCTTCGCGTCTCTCCGAAGCCGCAGCGTCCGACATAGCGCCCGCGCCCACCGCAGTGCCGCCACAAGCTCGTTGCGAACTGCTCCGCCGCCCACGCCGACGCCCACGCCCGCGCCCACTCCGCCCACGGCGCCCACGCTCGCGCCGCCCTCTACGTACACCGCGTGGAGACTGTGTAGCGCCTATACGAAAGGATTCAAGAGATAGATATGAGTAATTCGTTTATTTTGATTATGGTCATGAAAAATTATTAAGCAAAAATCGGATAAGGATTAATACGTATAACTAATTCTAGAGGGCGCCACTCCGCGATTGCGTTAACAAAACAAGATTAGCGCGGTTTTTGTTTCGACGTTTTTTAAAAATTAAACCTAGCTAGATCGATTTATCGCCCCTGAAACATACTAATTTTCATGAAAATCGTTCGAGCCGTTTCCGAGATTCAGATTATTTAAATACAAGAATTGCTCGTTTAAAGGTATTAGATAGATAGATTTCCATTCTATTCTAATCTGCTTTGCTTCAGCTATCCACAAGATAAATAAGGTACATTTTGTAGAAAAAATTGTTTTGAAATGAGCAACTGCTGAGTTTCTTGCCGGCTCTTCTCAGCAGAATCAGGTTTCCGAACCGGTGGTAGATTCATGACTTGTCACAAAAGCTACAAGTAGGCCTACATGAAATAAATGAATTTGAATTTGAAGCATCAGGTCAGTTAGTTACCAGCAAATAAACAAAATCCTTTTTTCGGTAAAAAAAAAATTGGCAGTCATAGGGACTGCCGATAGAAGTGAAAACTAAGTACCTAACACAGTATATATAGCTCATGGAAAGCGTTACGCGTGACGCGTGACGGTCACGATGACGCGAAATCAATGTTTTCTGCTCAACCAAAAAAAGTGCTCAAAGCGCCTAAAGAAGTTTTCACTTCAAAAATACAATGTTAAACTCACTTCAAAAGTCATCTGCAGGCCGCCATTATACACTACATAGAGCCTGTCGTCCTCGTTCTCCACAAGCGTGCAGAACGCCGATATGAGCGTCGTCCAGCACGTGCGCCCGTTCAGACCTGCAAACACTATCTCTTGAATCACTAGCTATATATCACAGCTGTTCATTCGGGTGCAAAGGGGCTTAATCATTATCAACCCATCATCGGCTCACTACTGAGCGCAGGTCTCCTCAGAGAAGGGTTATAGGCCATAGTCCACCACGCTAGCCCAATGAGAGTTGGTGGACTTAACACACCTTTGAGAACATTATGGAGAACTCTCAGTTGTGCAGGTTTCCTCACGATGTTTTCTTTCACCGTTATAGCATGTGATATTTAATTTCTTAAACGCACGTAACTTAGAAAAGTCAGAGAAGCGTACCCAGGATCGAACCTACGACCCCCGAATAGGAGACCACAGTTGTAACCACTAGGCTATCACTGCTTTTTCTTAGCGTAATAGCACTAAAAATCATGCAGTTGTTTTCTACTGGTAACATCGATTTACCAAAAGAATAGATACAACATTGACACTAAAAACGGAATCATTAATAATAACTAATAATTATGATGCGAAAATGTGTTTGTTTGTCCTTCAATCACGCAGCATCAGAGCAACGGATCGAGGTGATTTTTTTGCATGGGTAAAGTAAAGGTCCTGGAGAGTGACATTGGCTACTTTTATCCAGGAAAAAACTAAGGATTTCCGGAGGGATTTTAAAAACTAAACACTTAAATTAAAAAAACTCAAAGGTTTGTCAGCTTTTTTTAGAGATTTTGAAGTGGAGCTTCATATAGTTTTTGAAAATCTCGTGAAAACCTTTTCCTTCCTAGGAAAATTATTTGTAGTCTCTAGGATGCTTTCTTTGAGCCAAACATCAAGATCAATTTAGTTATTGCGTCACTAGGAATATGTAGATAGACGGACCAATTTATTTTAGCATGTCTAATAAGAACTAGCTGATACCCTCGACTTCTTCCGGCGAAGATAAATTAGTTTAAAAATTTCGCGGGAACCCTTTAATTGCCCAAAAATAAAAGTATTCTATGGCTATGTCTAGGATGGAAGCTATATGTTTTTCATATATCATCAAAATCGCTTTGAAAATAGAACCAACAGGCACCAACACTTTCGCATTTGTAATATCAACATGGTTATTAATCCAAGTACGTGGAAGTCGAAGGTCTATACGCACTAAAAGTAGCGATGAACATACCCTGTAAATAAGCGGAGAGCGTGCTCCGTCGAAACGCAGCGGCCTCCCGTGCGTCGGTGCCCTCCGTGCCACTCGCAGCGCCAGACCCGCCTCGCGCCGCCAAGATACGGGCTAGCCTGCGATAAAAATATACCTTTCAAGCATTCTGAATGAAGTAGGTGAAAATTAATGAAATAGAAATTAAAAAAAAAACACACAAGTTTTTTTAAATTATAATATGTCTGAGTTCGCACACTTATTAGTAAATGAAGATGCAACCTCATCTTTTTCTTCTTCTTTATCAACCTATAGACGTCCGCTGCTGGACAAAGGTCTCCTGCATGGACCTCCACAGGCCTCATAATAATCTTTATTAATAATATGCATTCCAAAGCAAGGGCAAGTTGTCAGCGAATTTCGCTTTGGGATAAGTACGAGCACCTAAAAACACTCAGGTTACTTTAGCAATTCGTCATAGAGAGACGCCCAGATAGGAAATCGCGTGCGGCGCGATATTGCGAAAGGCCTAGTGTACGTTCTGATGCTGCGGCAGCGAGTACGCGAAGAAATACAAATTAACCACCTTCACACACCTTTGAGAACATTATGGAGAATTCTCAGGCGTGCAGGTTAACTCACGATAAGGTAAGGAGGCAATGTTAAGGTCCGTGGGGTCAGTACGAAGACCTAAGTTGACGTACCTCAGCAGCTCGTCAGCGGCGCCCGGGTAGAGGTGCGCGTGCGGCGCGATGTTGCGGAAGGCCCAGTGTATGTTCTGGTGCTGCGCCAGCGAGCGCGCGAAGGCGGCGGACCTCCGGCAGCACAGCCGCAGCAGCGCGTAGTATGGGGGCAGCATCGCGCGGTTGTAGGCCACCACTTCGCCGTCCTCGTGGTCCGCACTGTAATTTACATAACGTATTGCTGTGGTCATGGTCGCTAGCTATAGGCATCATAAGGCTCAGGGTAACTCACCGGCGATGGTGAGAGCTATGCTCGGAGTATGCCTGCGAGATAAAATCAGAAATGAGGAGATCCGTAGGAAAACTAAAGTCACCGATATAGCTCAACGAGTCGCGAAATTGAAGTGGAAATGGGCGGGGCATATAGTTCGAAGAGCTGATGGTCGTTAGGGTCCCAAGATGCTAGAGTGGCGACCCCGCACCGGGAAGCGCAGTGCTGGCAGACACCCCACTAGGTGGACCGACGACATCTAACGTGTAGTGGTACAGCTCCCACAGGTCGGTGAAGTACTGCCCGAACTGTTCGACACGATACAACTGCGACTCACAGTATGTAGTTGAAGGCGATGTGCTTGGTGAGCCGCTGGTTAGCCAGCATGAGCTGCACGTTCTCGGGGCAGTCGACGAACACGGCGTGCCAGAACGTCAGCAGCGCCTGCTTGTTGGGGTACACCGCCACCGACGGCTCCGAGATCGCGGGGTGGTACAGCTCCCACAGGTCGGTGAAGTACTGCCCGAACTGTTCGACACGATACAACTGCGACTCACAGTATGTAGTTGAAGGCGATGTGCTTGGTGAGCCGCTGGTTAGCCAGCATGAGCTGCACGTTCTCGGGGCAGTCGACGGACACGGCGTGCCAGAACGTCAGCAGCGCCTGCTTGTTGGGGTGCACCGCCACCGACGGCTCCGATATCGCGGGGTGGTACAGCTCCCACAGGTCGGTGAAGTACTGCCCGAACTGTTCGACACGATCATACATTAACTAGTGTCAATTGAAAATTTAAAACACCCCCGACATATGAATCTATGGCCGGACTGTGTACGATATACCTGACATCCTGTTACCCAGTTTTCTGCTCCATCAACAGATCCTCCTCCTCGATTCTCGACCCTCGATCTAAATTTGTCTAAAACCTACTTACTACCTAGCTGGTAGCAAAAAGGGGGTATATATCAATTTTTAACCCAACGCCCGACAAAGAGAGGGTTGTTTATAAGTTTGATGTGTGTGCAATGGACCGATTTTGAAGCGGTTTTTTTCTGTTTGAAAGCTAACGTAGTCGAGGTGGATCTTAGTTATAATTAATGAAGATCTGCTCAGGCGTTTGAAGATTGTCAGCTTATTTCCTACTTGATTAAAGTGTGTTACAAGCTTTCACTGGTGCGAGTGATTTGGGTGTAATGTTACAACAGATTATTTCCAAGGCATGGTAACCTTGAGCTGATGCTGCAGCATCAAGTAGTCTGCGGGATACCAAACTCCTCAGCAATTTACAGCAGATATAGTGTGTTTAGGCTCATTAGAATGGTCTCAATGAGTAGGTGTTACATGATGACGGTCAAGGAAGAGGATCTGATGATGGAGCAGAAAACTGGGATATCGTACATAGTCCGGCCATAGTTTCACATGACGAGGGTGTTTTAAATTTTCAATTTACACTTGTAAATTAATTAATTTCTTTTAGTAATTTAATGGTTAAAATAAAAAAACATTTCAAAAAAGGAAAATCATTAATAAGTATAATACTAAATTCCTGTACTTACCATTAATTTTTCTACCCTGCTGACGACGCAATACGACATGACACCGAAGTAGGCCGTCAATTTCATCGTCCCATGAACCGCGATGTCAGTGTACTTTCGCGCCGCTTTTAACTTGCCCAGTAGCATTGTGTACACCTGCGACAAAGCCATCATCGTTATCATCATGAGCAACCTATCAATGGCTTTCTACTGAGCGCAGGTCTCCTCTCAGAAAAGGGTTATAGGCCATAGTCCACCACGCTGGTCCAATGTGAATTGGTAGATTTCGCCCACTTTTGAGAACCTTGTGCAAACTCTCAGGTGTGCAAGTTTCCTCACGATGTTTTCCTACACCATTGAAGCATGTGATATTTAATTGTAAAACTCCAAAAAGTCAGAGATGCGTGTCCGTACACAAATTCGCATGTTCCACAAATCTTCTTCATGTCTCCCTCCATTCACTGGACTGAATGGACTGGAGGTCAGCAGTCATTGACTTCAAAAAAGGAGGAGGGTTTCAATTTGTCCGAATCTTCTTTTATGTATTTTCACCGATTACCCGAAGACGCCAGAACCGATTTGGAAATTTTTTTTTTGTTGTTTTTTTTTTTGTTTCAAAAGGTACCCATATATACTTCCCAGGTAGTGCCATATAAATTTTATCGAAATCAGTCGAACGTTTTTAAAAACAATCAACAATAATTTATGTACTTTGCAGTGGCGCGGGCGTTTGAAGTCGGATTTTAAAAATATTTTTTAATAAAGATTATTTTGCTCCACAGTATCTACCTGATGCAACGTGTGATGAGCGGTGTCGGGAAGCTTGGCCAGATGTAGCGCGGGCGCAGGCAGCGGGCGCGCGCGCGCGTACCCGGCGCGGAAGTGCTGCGACGGCACCAGCGCGACCAGCAGCAGCGCGGCGGCCGCGCGTACGCGCGCCGGTCCCGCGGCCAACAACTGCGCCTCCAGCCAGCGGTCCGCGGTGCGCAGCGCCCACGCGTGCGCGGCTTTGTTGCGGGGCACCTGCCGATAGGATAGGAGGATGTAGGCCGACTACACAGGGTGAAAGGAGACTGGCGACGAGACGCGACGCGATAAACCGAGTGTCTGCACTGCAACGGCGATAAACTAGCGAATTGCGCTTACTGGCCGTACTCAGTGCGGGCACATTCATTGGTTTTGAAAATTTCGCTTATTTGTTGCGGCCGCCCCCATTTTTTAATAGTCCTGAGTGTTTCTACGAAATCACCATCGCGTCATAGTCGCATTTTTATTTATTTACCTGCATAGCGAGCCACTCCAGGGCCGCGTGCGGGCACACGTCGCCCGCGTCCCACAGCCGCCCCAGCACCAGCTGAGTGAAGCACGGCAGCCCGTTGGCCGCGCCCGTCCCGCCGCCGCTGCCCTCCACCAGCAGCGTTAGTAGTTTAAAAAATGGGCCACAGCTCTGAAACAAAAAACGAGATTTTTGAGGAAACATTCAAACCTTTGAGATACCAATCTAACATACCAAATAACAACATGAAATACCAAAAGAACATAGATACTCAAAAATAACTTATTCTTTAATATCATTTGCCCGTGAATTCGTCCGTGTGGTGTTAGGTTTGTAAAATAAATACTGCGTGACTGAAGGACAAATCAACAAACAAATACACTTTCGTATTTAAAATATTAGTAAGAATTACAGTTGTCGATGTTCACCTAATTCATTCCAAATTCGCCTAAACTATTTGGATGAAAGCAATAAATGAGAAAGCAAAATAAAATACAATGAAAGGGAAGAGTAGAGGGACAGAAAGAGAAAGGAAAAAAAAGAGAGTTAATAAAGCACTTCTTTATCAACCGACAGAAGGTCTGTTGAACAAAGGTTTCTCGCATAGATTTCCTCAGGTCACGGTTTTGCGCCGCCTATATCCAGCTTCCTGAGACTCGTCTGATGTCGTCGGTCTACCTACGTGGACCTATACAGACGACGTCATATGGCGTCTAGTCTAGTGATTTTTCGTCGTTTACGCGCGGAAATTTAAAATGCAATATTTAAATGCAATTTTTTTTTGGTACTTATCGATTGAATAAAAAAAAATACGTGTGGCACTCGCGGACTGCCGCGGTAAAGCTATTGCATAGCAATTTTGTCTAGTCGCATGCATACAAAGACCGTGCCGAAGTCTGCCGAACTGAAACGACGTTATACGATGCACGGCTTTCAACGCCGCACCGCTGTGCCGGTCGGAGTGGGGGTGTTAGGTTTATTTTCGTTACGGAATTTCTTGATTCGGTCGCCGCGCTCAAAGCCCGCGATAAAAACTATGCACTACCTTAAAATTTATTAAATTTTCTAGTAGTATATTATCACCTTAGGATAGGAGAAGAGTAAAATACCCTATTCTGTGATACCTCGGAATGTTTAGCGATCGCCTGGAAGATCATGTTGACGATCTTCTGCGCGAGCGGCTCGTTCCAGCGGCACAGCGCGAAGATCAGCGAGCGCGTCTGCTGCAGGTTCAGGCAGTCGCGCGTCTGCTGGTAGATGAAAGGAAACCCCTGCGACGACACACACGTGTTAACGCCCCAACACTGGAACATGCTAGTTTTACTCATTTGTATGTGCTTGTGACATCAGCTTTTGGGTTTTTATCTTTTATTTTTCCTATTCGGGGGGTCGCAGGTTCGATCCCGGGCATGCACCTCTGGCTTTTCTAAGGGCGTTTAAGAAATTAAATATAACAAGCTTCAACAGTGAAGGAAAACACCGCGAATAAATCTGCGCACCTGAGCGTTGTTCTTCTAAATATTCTCAAAGGTGTGTGAAGTCCGCCATTTCGCATTGGGCCAGCGTGGTGGACTTTAACCCTTCTCTGAGGAGACCTGCGCTCAGTAGTGAGCCGTTGATGGGTTGCAGATGATGATGATATATTATAGCCTTATCTTAGGTATATCCCCAGAAATTTCAGAAAAAATGTGGAGAACTGAACAAAAGCCGATTGCTTCCAAACAAATTTATCATTAGGAAATTCACTAACTGTATGATAAAATCTACTTTTTAAATATGTCTACGTACTGTTTAAAGTGCACTTCAAACTATGGAGGGATTTCACCAATGAAGGAGACATAAAAAAAAGTACTGTACTATATATCTTATCAGCCAAAGCAAGATGGCCGGAAGCATCTCGCAATCGCCCGACAAGTCCGCTGACTAGTCTGACCTTTTTGTCTATTGTTTAGACTCTAGCTAGAGCTTCGGATCCTATTTTTCGCCACTCCATGGTCGCTCGTTTCTTCACTTGGCTATTCCTTAAACATATTTGAGAGTTATGTGAAAAGTGTTGTGTAATACCTTCGCATGTAACAAAGCTCGAACGTCAGGGTCAGCCAAAGCAAGTTGGCCGGAAGCATCTCGCAATCGCTCGACAAGTTTGGTGACTATAGTCCGATCTTTTTGTCCAGGATCTAGAGCTTCAGACCTTAATTTTCGCCACTCCATGGTCGCGCGTTTCTTTACTTGCCTATTCCTTAAACATATTTGAGAGTGATGTGAAAAGTGTTGTGTAATACCTTCGCATGTAACAAAGCTCGAGCGTCAGGGTCAGCCAAAGCAAGTTGGCCGGAAGCATCTCGCGATCGCTCGACCAGTCCGCTGACTAGTGCGACCATTTTGTCCAGAGCTCCGGGCCTTAGTTTTTCACCGCAGCTTTCCGCCGCCCCGCTGCCGCTGCCACTACCGCTGCCGCTTGCTTCCTCGTTTGGGGATTCGATCTAAGAGGATTTATGATTTAAGGTCATTTGAAGTTTAACTGCAATAGAACTGCATCAGTAGCAGTGATAGCCTAGTGGTTAGGACTGTGGTCTCCTATTCGGGAGGTCGCAGGTTCGATCCCAGGCTCTGACTTTTCGGAGTTATGTGCGATTTAGTAATCAAGTATCATATGTTTCAATGGTGAAGGAAAACATCGTGAGGAAACTTGCACACCTGAGAGTTCTAGATAATGTTCTCAAAGGTTTGTCAAGTCTGCCAATTCGAATTGGGCCAGCGTGGTAGACTATGGCCTATATCCCTTCCCTGAAAGGAGACCTGTGTTCAATAGTGAGCCGCTGATGGGTTGCTAATGATGATGATGATGATGATGATGATGATGATGATGATGTATGTCTAGAGTTCCGATTATCTCTGTGTGAAATATAGTCACAATCGATTCTGTCCGAAAGATCGTCGAAAATTAACAGAAAAACACATAGTTGATAATCAGGACACACAAAATCAAAGGAAATTATAGTTCAGCACCCCGATTCAGAACATTTCGATAACTTCCCGTTTCGATAAGATTAGATATCGATCTCGTATCGAAAATTTTTTGTTGTGCGATTCAGAACGTTCAGTTAGAGAATTCGATTCGATGTCGACTACGGAATCGGCTTCGTTATCGGTATCGACAAGATACATTAAATTACATGTGGATTTACGAAGTTTGTTGTTTTACCAAAATTTCACTTGTTATTAAATTCATGTTAGCACTAAATAAATAGATTTTAATCATTTTCGAAGGTCATTGAAGTAATTATTTAAAATGATAACTTGTTAAATTATGGACGGCCAATTTTCAGCCTCGTCGATAGATGGCGCTAAGTTCATGTTTCATCCCTCTGGGTTCTTATTTTATTTTGTTGTGGTGTACTATGTTATTTTAATGTTAAAATACGTACAATATGGTAAGTAAACATTTACATACCAAAATCATTCATCATAATCATTTTATACGAAAAACCAGTGAACACAGTACGTAAACAAAAGGATACCGGATGCCCTGTAGCTTTCGATAAGTAACCAACTAAAATTATCGGACGTTCGGAAAATCTTATTCGATACGGTTGTTGTGAATAGCGTTTGATAGAAGATATCGAACGATATCTACGTCGGTTCGATTCGGTTTCGATTTCGACAACTTCTCTGTCGATACGAGTATTCTGAATTGAAAATTCATCTTATCGTACGAAAACAAACCGAATCGATCGATAATTATGTTATCGTAAGGTTCTGAATCGGGGTGCTGATTAGATTGTAATATAAAGTAACAGGTACAATATTTGTACTAAAAAATAACCTATACAATGACTATCAACGTATAATAAAAATAAAATCACAATATTATAGCGTTTCAGTAAGGGCTTGAAGTAAATGTTTTTGTCAACGAAATGATGGGGCTTCTTTAAGGTGAAAGACACGGGTCTGCGCGGGCGGACCCGTATCTTCCACCTTAAGTAAAAAAAATACTAAAATAATTCTATAAGTAAAAAAAATACTAAAATAAAACATACCACATTAGAGTTCTGTCCCAAATAGAAGTTGACCATGGAGGAGATGGCGTTCACCCTCAACATGAACTTCCCCTCCTCCTCGCCCATCTTGCTGAACTCGTACAGCAAGCTGAAGTACTCCGTCAGGTGCCTCAGGTGAGATCGAGCGCCGCTTTCCATCTAAGCAACAAAATAGTACGATATTTTGATATGTTTCTTGCAGTTCAAGAGCGCGCGTGAGCTTTACTGGTGGTTACGTCGTATTCAAAATTCAAAATTATTTATTTCACGTAGGCCAACCTGTGGCTCTTATGACACGTCATGACTCTACCACCGGTTCGGAAAGCGGATTCTGCTGAGAAGAGCCGGCAAGAAACTCAGCAGTTGCTTTTTTCAAAATAATCATTTCACAATATTATTATGTAGCTATTTACATAGTAATAAGTTTTTTATACTATCCTGTGGACAACTGGATGCCAAGCCAATTTATCCCATGCAACTTAATAGAACAGAACATTTCCACAATGAGGGGAAGTTCCAAAAATGCGCACTACAATTCAATACATGTTAAGACGGGCAGACAGAAAGCAGCCCCATTGCCGCCGGTAGCGGGATATTGTGTGCATGCCTTTCGGAGCCTAGGTGGGAATGGGCAGGCGCGATCATTGCGCTTGCTCGCTCTTATAAAGATACTACACGCACATACACAACCATGAGCTATTATATATTACTGTCTACTAAATACAAATACATATTATAAATGCGAAAGTGTGTTTGTTGGTTTGTCCTTCAATCACGCCGCAACATAGTTTCGGATTGACGTGATTTTCTGCACTGGTTAGATTAGGTATAGGTCTATATTGTATAGGTCCTAAAGAGTGACAAAGACTACTTTTTATCCCAGAAATTCAAAGAGTTCCCGTGGGACTTTTAAAAACTAAATCCACACGGACGAAGTCGCGGGCATCAACTAGTAATTACTACATATAAAGATATAGTTAAATATTTTTATCAAAACAAACATTTTTATGACTACAACGTCATTATTACCAAAATTGCGGACATCCAAATTAAATTTGAATTTCGCGGGCAGACTCGTCTATTCATCCTTAAGAACGCATCTATATCTATATCTATATCTATATCTATACTTATAATAAAACTGTAACTGGACGATTTCGTGTATGTTTGTTTGTCCTTCTTTCACGTAAAAACTACCGCACAGATTTCTACAAAATTTTATACCGTGGTAGCTTATTACTCGGGTCAACATCTAGGCTACTTTTTATCCCGGAAAATCAAGGAGTTCCCGAGGGACCTTAAAAACTAAATCCACGCGGACAAAGTCGCGGGCATCAGCTAGTATTAGAATAAACAGTGAAACTTTAACTCACCAATGATAACAACATCCTTATAAACCTAGTAACACAACTGGCTTCCCCCATCTTACTGCTGTCCTCGCCCTCCTCTACGCCCTGCAGATACAGGGCACAATGACTAGACCTAAAAACATTCAGATACATTATTTACTATAGACTAATCATAAAAATAATACACGGCTTAGTTTCAAATAAATCTAAATATATAAATGGTAAAGGTAACTGACTGACTGATCTATCAACGCACAGCTCAAACCAATGGACGAATCGGGCTGAAATTTGGCATACAGATAGCTATGATGACGTAGGCATCAGCTAAGAAAGGATCTTGGAAAATTAAACCCCTTAGGGGTTAAAATGGGAGTTTGAAAAATCGAACTTAACGTGCGCGAAGCCGCGAGCAAAAGCTAGTTTTTTAATACATATACAAAATTCCATGGCCGGCGGGTTTCGGACCCACATCTCTCGGGAATCACGCCCTGAGTGTGTTGGCTTTACACTACAGCCAAGTCGAACTACACGTCAGCAATGGAATTAGTGATAATTATGTATCTACTTTTTCAATCAGTTTAAGCAACTGTCGGCAACATCTAGTAGCGACACATTACAGTTGTTGATCTACTTTTACCAAGACCACATATTACTATGGAGCTCTTTAAAAACTAGAGATGCCACATTGCTTTTTTTACTATTTTTTTTATTAAAGTGTTAACTTACACTTAAAGTAAATGTCTGAACTAACGAGTAATCATGCGAGCTCTGCGAGCGAAAACTTAAAACTGAAGCTATGAGATAGCTTTAGTTTTAAGTTTTCAAACATTATTACAGCCAAACCTCACTTGCATAATGTTACACTTGATTTTTTATTCTATTCAAATAAACTTAAAATTTTATTACAGAACGTCACGCCCACACACACAAACAACTTTGGGAATAACTTGAGGCGTAATTGAGGAATCATGAGCCAGCTAAACTTCTGATCATATAAATTGAGAAGCTACTTATATATACATTTCTCACAATATCTCTCGAAGAAAACCATAAGGGAATTGAACTGCAAAACAGTTTGCAAAAAGACAAGCAATTAATTACCTCAGCCTTTGTATGACGTGCATGCATAGCCTCTGAAACATTTGACGGACCATTTGATTTGGACACTTGATTAGCACCTGAAAAAAATGAGACTATTAATTAAAATACTCAAATCAATTTGATGATTAAACAAACTTACCTGTAAGTGAAGTTCGATCACAAAGATTCGACAAACTCCCTTCGACGCGATTTCTTAAGACTTTAAAACCTCAGTTTTTATAACCTTTCTAAAATATAGCATACTAATGTTATTGAGGTGAAAGTTAACTTTGTCTTTACTGTGTGTCTGTTTGTCTTTTTCTTTTTCACATCTAAACTGCTGAACCGAGTTCAACAAAATTTGGAAAAAAGATAACTGATATCCTGGGAAAGGACATATAAGATACATTTTTTATCACCGAATATCAAGTTTTCACAGGATTAAAAAAAACTTAAATAGATACATACATACTTTAAAAAAATGCCCCGAATAAAACCAAGTTAAAACTGTTAAAAGTTTCGATGATTTGAGGCATATCCACATAAACAATAGTATTCAATATAATGGTAATTACCTGCATAGGCCACCAGGTATCATCAGCCATGTGGCCGAGAAACCACTCGGAGGCGGCTGCAGACGCGTTGAACTGCTTCGTCACAAGCTCCACCCACGACACCATTGTTGGCTGAAATAACACGTACACTATAGCGCCTTGACAGCAGTGATAGCCTAGTGGTTAGGACTGTGGTCTCCTATTCGGGAGGTCGCAGGTTCGTTCCCGGGTACACCTCTGACTTTCCGGAGTTAAGTGCGTTTAAGCAATTAAATATCACTTGCTTTAACGTTGAAGGAAAACATCGTGAGGAAACCTGCACTTCTGAGAGTTCTTCATAATGTTCTCGAAGGTGTGTGAAGTCCGCCAATTCGCATTGGGCCAGCGTGGTGGACTATGGCCTATAACCCTTCTCTGAGAGGAGACCTGCGCTCATTAGTGAGCCGTTGATGGGTTGCTAATGATGATGATGATGATGATGAATGAAAGCGCCTTATGTACGGTCCTTCATTCTGTCCCTTCCATCTTGGTGACCCTTAACAGCCGATTACTGGACATACATGTCTTTATAGAAGATGAGGGTTGATATCTTATCAACCCTCCCTCCTCCTTTCTCACTTTTCCCACATAACTCACTCGAAAATAAAAGTTTCGGTTTCAGACTATTTTTAAATGCATTTTTATAGTTGAAGATATTTAATTTTTTATTCAATACGATTTATGTGATTAATATAATCAAAAATATCAATAAAAGTCATAGCAATTAATGCCTAAAAAGAGGATGTTTCACCTTTTTTTGTACATTTTTGTCGTTTTTTCAGATTTAAAATTATCATTTTTTTCCTTTTTTTTCAGCATTACCTTTTCCTTAGCATGTATAAATGTTTCAATGAAGAAGGAAGTGGACAGCCTCGCGGCCACCTCCGTCACCTCCGGCCGGAGCGTCAGCAGCGACTGCGGCACTGAACTGCACATCTGACCCATGAAACTGTATCGGACACACAAACTACACTAGAGGACCTTAATTATTTATTTTTTAATAAAGAATTTAAAATGTTGTCTTTGTCGAATCCTTACTAACATTATAAATGCGAAAGTGTGTTTATTTGTTGGTTTATTAGTTCGTTGGTTTGTCCTTCAATCACACAGCAAAACAGCAATGGATGAATTTTTTTTCTTATTCACAACATATAGATATCCATTGTTAACCAAAGGTCTCTCGCATGGTTTTGAGCCTTCTTATAACACCCATAGTTAGCGACCATGTTTCAGATCCATTAGCCACCACTGGATACAAACACTATTAAAAGACTTTGGTCTTCAGGTTTTTGGATTACCCGCGAAAAAAAAGAATTGTCTTAAATTCCATCCAAACGAAGCTGAGGCCGGATTAGCCCCAACTTCGATAACAGGATAAAAACTTTTCCGGTACAAAAAGATTTTGGACTACCCATGTAAAAAAAAAAAACAGAAATGTCACCCAAACAAGCTAAGTTCGGATCAGCTTATAGGATATAAAAACTTTTCATAAGTCATGTACTTTGATTTAAGATTAAAGAAACACATACGTGAAATATGCATGTTGGAAAATGTTCTTGTCGTGTAAAAATTGCATGTTGTCGTCCCATATCCAGCGCAACAGGTCTGGGGATAGATTTACTGCTGGGATCGCTTCCCCGCGCCTTTCTACCGCAGAACTGGAGCTTTCTTCTGTTCGCGACGACTGAAACAACATGACGTAGTGTTTTTTTGTTCCTATTAACTTTTATACAGTGCTATTGAATTGTCAGTCTGTTCAGTAAGTCAACTTACATGGGTAAATTGAAAAATAGGTTGCAGCAATATTGTGAAAGATTCATCGATGAATCAAACAGTTTGATAATTTATATAAAAACTCTTGACTCTCAAAACTCATGACTTATTGAACAGACTATAATATCTACCATTGGATTAAAATTATGCTGTTTGAGCAGAAAACCATGTGCCAGTTGTAAACTATACCCTGTCCAACAGTTTATTTTCACTCATTTATGTGAGACTGAGCTGTCAAAAAGAAAATAAACGGTTGGACAGCGCCAAAATGGCGTCAATCAGGTAGGTCCAAAAAAAGGATGTCAGCAGCCTGCTCATAGATAACCATAGATTAATTATAGAGGTCAGTGAACTATGGCCTGCCTAAAAAAAAAGTGTACCTGCGCCTCTTCCTGCTGGCCGCAGTCGGAGCCGCGCTGCGGCCGCGGCGGGCTGAGCTCGTAGAACAGCATGTACGCGCTGTTCGTCTTCTCGAACGAGAAGTCCATGAACTTGTCCGTCACTGAGTCGTAGGTTTTACTCTGAAATTAACAAAAGGTATGTTGACAGAAACCAAGAGTCATAGAAAGAAAGAGAATTTATGAATTTATCTATTGTAATAGGATTCATGTATTATAAAAAACGTATTTATTTTTCTATTTTGAACGAGATTGATAAAATAAAACTATAGAATACAGCAATCCGATCATATATCTTTAAACTTTGACAAACTACTGTAAAAAAAAACATTGAGCTAAAGTCACGAACGCCGTCATGACACCGTCGAGCGTTTTTGCGTGAATTTTAAAATTTAAAATTGAAATGGCAGTTTTATCTACCAAACCTATTTTTTTGCTGGAAAAAGATATTTTTTCGAAATAGTAGCTACTTTCGAACATCATCCAACATGCTGTTATGATTTACTAGACGATGCCCGCGACTTCGTCCGCGTGGATAAAGTTTTTTGATTCCCGCGGGAACTCTTTACTTTTCCGGGATAAATTGTAGCCTATGTGTTAATCCTGGGTATGAGCTATCTCTATTCCAAATTTCAGCCAAATTCAGTAGTTTTTGCGTGAAGGAGTAACAAACATACACACAGATACACAAACTTTCGCCTTTATAATATTAGTGTGAAGTGTGATAGTGTGATGTGATGTGATGTGAAGTGTGATGTGATGTGATGTGATTTTACTTTGACGCCAAAAATTGACGATTTGATCGGCAATTCTTACACAATCGCATTTCAGTTTGCATATGTGGTTGAATAAATCTCCTTATTCTAGGAGACCCGTGTCCAGTAATAGGATGGCGCAGGACTGAAATGATGAGTTATACTCACGGTCATCTCGCCCCCGAAGCATTCAGCAGCGATGTGGGCGGGATCAAAGGGCTTGACCTCAGCGTCATTGAACAGCAGCCAGCGGTCGTGGTGGTCGTGTTCGCGATCCCGGATGAACGAGTAATAGTGCCCGCCGTCCGCCGTGCCCGTGTGTACCGTCACGCCAATTAATTCGTACCTAGAATAGACAAGGGGTTTTAATGTTTAGGACTACTTAACGTCCACAATTTTTTTTGACGTGATAACGTCTTATAAATCGATGAACACCGGCTGCACGCACGAAAAAGTGTCACATTCCGCCTGAGCCTGAGCGTGCAAGCGATAGAGGCACGATCGGCCCAAGCTTTGGCTTGTGACTAGAGAGCGCCCGCCGCCGCCCGCCAATCATCGCGTGCGCGCTGTGGTTAGCGGATGTGTCGCGAGCTAGTTCTGTTTCTTTATGACGTTATCACGTAAAACTATCGTCCGTAAACCGACTTTACAGACAACCAATCTTTTTTCAAAATAGCGGCCACTCATAAATACTGTATTTGTACTTACTGTACTGTACTATATTTGTACTGTACTTATTTGTATTATAATAATATAACAATACACTAACAATACCACTCGATCGGAATACCGTTCCAACCGTGAAAAATGAGCAAGAATCTCGGCGGTTCCGTTAGGAAAATACTAATAATATTATGTTGTACACAGTTTGCAATCATAACCATCTCATGAATTGCTGGAGTGGAGATATCCACGCTTATTTATCAGTTTATAATCTTTAATCGTTTAATAATTATGCTTTTTTTTATGAGCATAAGTTTAAATTAGATTTAGATTTCTTAAACTTGTGCAAAGGTGTCTAAAATTGAATAGGTAAAAAATTCAAAAGACAAACTCACTCATAATGCTCCTCCGATTCTAAATCCTCCATATCATTAAAACTTCCTTCGCCGTCTTTTTTTAACTCAGCAGACTTTCTTTTCTCCTCTAAAAGCAATTTACAAGACACATTAACATACGATAAGAGATACAAATTATCAAAAGGAAGAAAACACAAAAATAACAATTTTAAAATTGGCTTTTGCACCCATATTATGTTGCAAAAGTCAAAATGTATCGACTCAGAATTATTGCTAAGGGTTTTAAAAAAAGCCTGAGCGTTGGTATTTCGCCAGTACCAGTTTAAGTGAGATACGTAGTTCACGGTACTCACAGCGGTACACGGTAATATAGTAATATGTGTAAAAATATATTGAAAAAACCTTATATAACCCATATAATATATGAGACGAGACCTGCGCTTAGTAGTGAGACGTAATGTCTTGCTCATGATGATGATGTTGATGATGATGATATAAAAGAAAGATTATACATAGCATTCATGGTAATTAATGATTATTTTTATTTTAAGAGTGTGGACCAATTTTTTTTAAAGAATATTAGCCAAATTCTTCATCACTAATATTCTCCTCTCTTTTTTGCTAAGAGTGGGTAGGACAATAGTGCACCGGGTAGGGATAGAACCTGTGATCTCAGTTTTCAGTCCGCACCTTAACGTTTGGGGTATCGAGGCAAAAAATTTATGTAGTATATTTATTGTTGATTTTTTTAAAACCGCTCGACCAATTTCGATAAAATTTAAATGGAAACACCTGGGAAGTATACCCTTTGAAACAAAAAATAACTTACCAAATCGGTTCAGGCGTCTTCGAGTAATCGGTGAACATACATACAACAAAAAAAGGATTTCGACGAATTGAGAACCTCTTCTTTTTTGAAGTCTGTTAAAAACATACCTTGATACTGCGCCGGCATGAGATGCTTCTCGACATATCCGGACATGTCGAGCCGCATAGGGAATGAGAAGTGTGTGTTGACCTTCTCTTTCAGCATCGTCAACATGTTGAACGTGTACCGCATTGTGTTGAAGCAGAGAATGCGCGGCAATTTTTTAAAACACGCTCTGTAACAAGGAAATAGTTGAAAAACTGTAACCCAATTACGGAAAGAACATTGGCAGGGGTTCATATAACACTTTACCTGAAATCGATTCGAAGCGTCTATACATGAAAAATTGTTAAAACCGTAGAGGTTCCATTACTAAAACATAATCACTGAGATTTTTCGTTTGAGGAACTCACAAAAAAAGATATTAACAACTTTATATGTATTTTGAGGTTATAAAAATATGTAGATAGGTATAAAGACGTAGTCGTGATTTCTACTTCCATGTTATTTTAAGTTCTAATTTGACATTGGGATGTGTTACTTAGTAGTCTATAGAACTCTCTACATAGACAAACTCTTGAATTTCCGGGCGAGCAATGTCATCTAGAAACGATCCAAACCAATCCAAACTCAAAGCACGATATGAATTAGTCAGATGATGGTTCATTATTTAATAATTATTTAACCAAGGTAAAAGATGTAAAACTAATTTCATATAAAAAACGAACTAATTTAAATACTTTGTTTTGTATAAATCATATTCGTAGACGCCTCCTAAAACATTCAGGTACAATTCTGCCATTATTCATTGGATATAATATATTGATTTTGTTAGTGTAAAATGTAGCCTTAGATGTCACCAGGGCCATAATAACGAAAAGATTGACATTTTATTCATCAAAATCGGCTCAGTAGTTTAGACGCCACGGTGGAACATTCGTAAATAATCACATACATACATAGACTGCTAAAATTATAACCTTCGCCATAGTCGGGTAAAAAGCAAATTATTTTGATAAGGCATGATTGATATAATGAATGATCGAATTTAATATTTTATTAAAATTATATATAAAAGGAGATGTTTCATCATTATATGAGCCCTGGGCTAGGACCTTGTACGGTATACCTAAATATAGTCCAGAAAACATTAAACAGTTTTTAAGTATATATTTCCTTTAAAATGGCTTTTCTTGTTTGTACAAAACAAGTATTTCTGCTTAGAATTGCAACACCTAACGAAAATTCATCATGGCGGTAACATGTCATTCATTTCGTTTTAACTTTGACAGAAATGTCAATTGTGGGTGTAGTAGTGTAGTATGTACAAAATCGGCTTTATTTATTGCGCAGAACACAATCTTCTCTTATTTAATGTCTCTTGTTAGAGTAAAAAAAGTTATAAATGGTGTTTCCTCCGTATCACGCGTCATAAATCCAAGAATTGAATTAAATCGACTGTAATCATTGATCGACATGGATCTAATAAGTACTACGTTGTACGTAGTACCTACTTATTAGTTCCATGTTGATCGATTAATTGACAAGCGGTCAGTTTACGTCAAACCGTAATTCCTAGTTCCATGCGTTTCCATACGACGCCAGCGAGGCCATATTGAAAATCGATCATAATAATAATTAATAGAAAATATTTTTGTACAACTAAAGTATTTGTTTAAACTCAATAATTTTATTTTTCCCGAGAATAATAGATTTTCCTTAATTTTTTAAGGTACCGTACAAGAGTTGGCCAGATTTGAAACGTCTCCTTTGAATCTCGGAAACAGCTCCAAAGATTTTCTTGAAATTTAGTATGCAGCGGGTTTCGGGGCCGATAAATCGATCTAGCTAGGTTTCATTTTTAGAAAACGTCGTTTTATCCGTGTTTTCAGCCAATGAAAGCCCCTACAATATCATTAGAATACGAAGGTAAATTTCGCCACCATCTTCGAGGTTTGAATAGCTCAGGTGGGAACGGGCGGTCCCGAAACCAGACGACCCCGGTTCGAGTCCACATGATTATTTTTCCCCCTTTTTTTTTTCGTTCCTTCTTTTGTGAGACAAACTATTATTGGGGGCCTTTATCAATGCATCAAATTCATGACCGTGCTTTAAAAAAAAAAGAATACGGTAGTAATTACATTATTAAAGAAACCGACATTGTGCAAATATTTTAATCCTATTGGCGAACTGTTTTACCGACACAGCAACATTAAAGCTACTTGAAAATAGATGGCGTTGCTAAGCAACAATTTAAAACTTCCGGTCACTTTTGAGCGTTTCCCGCGAATTTTGCCTTTTGCGGTTACGTGCCCAGGGTCACGTCTCCCGCTCATTAGCTATCCTGTTTCGACTCGTGTGGTTTTGCATTTAATTTGCTAGTAAACAATATACCCAGCCTTCTCTAACTTGTATCTATCGACAGTTCAAACTTGAAGGTCTCTATGCCTTTTTTGTACGACTTTGAACCTTATGACATTTAAAATAGTCTATAGTACGTTCCAATGGAGTTGAAACAAACAGTAAATAAATATGGCGTTACCGATCACGTGACTTTATTTTGTCATGACCTCTAGTGATGTACCATTGCAGAACTATATCAGGAATGAATATGGAATGAACTATTGAACGAATTAATTCTGAAGAAAAAAATAATTTCATTTCCTACAATAAAGAATCACTAATTTTTGATTTTAAAAAATACAAAAAGGTAGGTTCCTAGTAATTTAGTAGTAGGACCTAGTAGGACCTCTCGATACAGCTCTATGTGGTTTTTCTATTTGAAAGACGTGATCGAGATAGATCTTAGCTATGATTTACAAAGATCTGCTTCGGCGTTTGAAGATCATTTCCTACTTGTCCCCGCCATATTGGAATTCTTTGTTATTGGACCGATTTCGTTCAAAATCGATATTTAGGCTTCCCTGGATGACCCCAGGACTTCCTCTTTCTTCGCCCAAGAGAAGCCCAAATATAGATTTTGAACGAAATCGGTCAAATAACAAAAAATTTCAATGTGGCGGTCACTTTTCAAAATTTTGGCATCTATTTCCTCTTTCTTGACCCCAGGGAAGCCTAAATATCGATTTTGAATGAAATCGGTCCAATAACAAAGAATTTCAATATGGCGGTGACTTTTTAAAATTTTGAAATCCATTTCATCTTTTTTGGCCCCAAGGAAGCCTAAATATCGATTTTGAACCAAATCGGTTGAATAACAAAAAATTTCAATATGGCGGTGACTTTTTAAAATTTTGGCATCCATTTCCTCTTTCTTGACCCCAGGGAAGCCTAAATATCGATTTTGAACGAAATCGTTCCAACAACAAAGAATTTCAATATGGCGGTGACTTTTTAAAATTTTGAAATCCATTTCCTCTTTTTTGGCCCCAAGGAAGCCTAAATATCGATTTTGAACCAAATCGGTTGAATAACAAAAAATTTCAATATGGCGGTGACTTTTTAAAATTTTGGCATCCATTTCCTCTTTCTTGACCCCAGGGAAGCCTAAATATCGATTTTGAACGAAATCGTTCCAACAACAAAGAATTTCAATATGGCGGTGACAGAATAGAATAGAATAGAATAGAAAATACTTTATTGCACAACAAGAAATAATGGTTGAAATACAACAAAAGAAAATAAGTACAAGGTGCAAAGGCGGCCTTATTGCAAAAGCAATCTCTTCCAGGCAACCCTTGTCTGGAGAGGAAAACGCCAAAGAAAATGGGATAGTGCAAGCTAAGATCGAGGAAACTTATAAACTTTGACTGTGACTTTTTAAAATTTTAGAATCCATTTCCTCTTTTTTGGCCCCAAGGAAGCCTAAATATCGATTTTGAACGAAATCGGTCCAATAACAAAGAATTCCAATATGGCGGGGACAAGCAGATCTTTGTGAATCATAGCTAAAATCAATCTCGATCACGTTTTTCAAATAGAAAAAACCGCAAAAAAATCGGTGTATTCGTTAGAGAGCTACAAGGTAACAGACAGATACACGGACACTAGCGTATTATTGTTCACATATGGAAAATATAAAGAACAAAAGGCTATAAAAACACGAAAACGCGCAGTACTGTTACTGCGCGTTTTTAAAATGCGCATCTGAAAAGCGCAGTGTGGCCGGGCTCTTATCGGAAACTTTGTAAGTGATAATGGAAATACGTAATTTACGAGTTTTAATAGAATTAAATAGGTACCTGCTCTTTCGTAAACGCAATAATTATTTAGATAAAAATATATTATCTATATATCAAACTAGTCTATATATCAAATGAGTTGGTAAGAGACGCTATTGTAAAATAGCTTGATTTAAATAAATCGATTAAGTTTTCGAATCTGAACGAATTGTATTCGATGTTTACGGTCGCTCACTTCGTATTATTCATTCATTTATAGTCTGTGGGCACAATGTCATCTCTGCTCAACGTGGCTCAACACTATAGAAATCCAAGGTTACGTCACGTCAAAACTAAAATTGTCGATTATTCTGTGGGTCACAATTTGTGTTTTCATTTAGTTTTTATCAAAAATTTTGATGAAGTAGTGTATATATTCAATAAATATTACGTGTATATTTTACTTTAGATGTTGTTGATTGACCATAAGGCGTTTGTGTGAATATTTAATTGTTTTATCATAGTGAAAAGTGTTGACTAAGTTACGTGTTAACGAAAAGGTGGGTTTATTTACTTTTTGTTTCAACTCCATTGGTACATACTTTATGTTGAAAAACGCGTTGCCAGTAGTACTCGCGTCGACCGTGCGGGAGTGCAGTGCTTAAAAGAGTCATATTTATTCCTGTGATGTGTTTGTTGGTGTTAATTATAGTGAAAACAATGGCAGGGTACGTAATAAACAGTTTAAAATACATGTAGATAAATAACAATTTTGAACCAAATTCATTAATTCATCAATTATGATAAAATTGTACAAAATATAGCTCTTGTTACTTTGAAATGAGATTTTGCTAATTCTATTTCAGTACTATGTACGGATAAGTATATATTACATTAAAGCCTATTTCATAACGATTCCATCAATATAAGTTTTATACATAAGCCCTATATAAAATTTTAGAGAAATAATTTTTTTAATAAAGCGGATTTTATTTAATTTATTTTTTTATATTAACGCGACAGGCGTGACACTTGCCACTAGGCAGTAAATATGGCCGCGGCACTGGAAGGGATAATTTCCCACAAACATAAAGGGAAGTAATTTCCAAAAAACACGATTTACCAAAAAATAAAACCGAGCTACGCTCGGTCACCCAGGTACTATATTATAATCCTAAATATATACCTAAACATAATATTCTGTTACCGTTTCTCGGCGCGCACTTTGTTGGCGCACTGCGAGCACGTGTAGCAGTTGTCGCCCTCCAGCGTGTCCTTGACGGTGACCTCGTCCAGGCTCTGGTGCAGGTTGCGCATGTCCGCCACCTGGCAGCGCACCGTGTAGAACTCCTCCAGCGTCCTCGACACGTGCGGGCAGTCCTGGCGCAACACTCACTATGTTATTCTGGGAGTTAGGGCTCTTGTGCACTTCCTCGTATTCGATTCGTTTTCGTGATTCATGAAAATACGATTCGAGGTGGCCGTCATACAAAACTAATACGGATCCGTCAAAATACGAATCGAATGATACACAAGCGCACGTACATTTTGTATGACGGCCACCTCGAATCGTATTTTCACTCACTCGAATCGAATACGAGGAAGTGCACAAGAGCCCTTAGGAGTGGTTACGATAATAGTGCAACGGGTGAAGATTGAACCAACCACCTTTCAGTTTTTAGTCAGGAATGTACCCTTAACCTTTGGGCTTTTGTTACTTTTTTTATTATTTGCATCTGTCTTGGGGAGATCATGGCCTGGCTCTGTAACTCAGTGTGTATATGTCAGTGTCTATCAAAATATGATAGCCACTGACATATATATTTTTATCCATTGAAGGTTTGCTAGGAAAATGCCATTTTTATTTCATAGCAAACCTTCAATGGATAAAAAAATATATGTCTGTAAACTCACCAAAGACACGACGTTATTGCTGAGAACTCCGCAGAAGAGCGTCTTGACGAGCTTCTTTAGCTCCGGCGTCATCTCCTCGAGCTTGGACACGAGGTCGATGAAGAACTCGGCCATGTCCTTCTGCTCTCCCGTGTTGAGCGGCTGGTGGTCCATTTGGTACACTTTGCAGAAACTCCGCGGGTTGTATGCTTTTCTTTCACTCTCCTGTACAACAATATAGTGTTTTAAGTTTGAAAAGCGGGCTCAAGATTTACAACTAGAACACAAGAGAAGGGGCGAGAATGCGTGAGTGAAAGGTATTCTCGTTCGTTCTCCACATTTGTAAGATTCTCTTTTAATCGCAGATAATTAAGTAGTCACTAACTATGGACCTCATAAGAAGGCTTATACCCATTTTCACTCGTTCACTTACCCAATGTCATTCACCCTAAATCCAATTATTTAGGGGCTACCTATATAAAAAGAAATCAGTTATCGCTATAGGTCATCAAGAACAATTAATCTAATTCTCCATTTGAATTCAGACAGCATGTCATAGGATTTACTAAACTACTCTATAAGAGCAACAAATACCGACATAGTTTAATAATAAAATTTATAAGTAATTCTAGCTTTTGGAATGGTGTCACACACAAATTCTGTTTCCTATTTATTATTTATTTAGTTGTATATTTATGTGTATAATAAATAGCATTAATGTATTAAATTTTTTATTTATGTAAAATGTCTGCACCATCTACTTTACTTACTATGGTTTTACTTTTATCTGTAGATACCTATGTCCTTTTACACCATTGGTTGCCTGGAAGAGATCGCTAGGTAGCCGGCATATTGTATTTGCTTTTGCTATTTGTATTTAATTTCACTGTAATCTTCGTGGTGTACAGTAAAAGTGTATTCATTCATTCATGACGTCCAACACTTACCATAAGATAAGCGAACATCCTCTGCATCTCGTGTAAAGTGGTCCCATGCCTGCTGGCGGCGGGGTCAGCACTCAGCACCGCCGCCCTTGCCGCGGGCATCATATACAGGTGCTGCATACAAGACGCCATGTAACACGTGGCGCCTAAGTTGGTAAGTCCGACATAGCCGCATTCCGATCGCGACTCCTCGGCCGGCCAGTAATCCCACGGGTACGACGATTGTGGTCCTACAATCAGACAAACTGGTATACACACCATACCAGTGCGTGATAGGAATTAGATGAACTGTATGCGAGCATTGGCCTTGAAGCCGGTTTTGATTTACCGAAATTTTTTGTTTAATTACAGCTTTTAAGTATTGTTTTCAAAGAATGAAGAAATTAGCTCCCGAAATATAATTGACAGTTACCAAGAATCAATGAAACTATGAATTTATTAGATAAATTAAGATTAAGAAATAGGATTCATGGATTTTACAAAAAACTTTTTCTTTTTCTATTTTGAGCGAGATTTATATTTAAAATACAGCAATCCGCCGTATTGCATTGAACACCAATCAGAGCAATACGTCACATCTATCTTCAAAATACTATGACAAAACATAGAGGTGATGTCACGAATGACACTATGACATCGGCGAGCGTCTTTGCGTGAATTTTAAAACTTAAAATTAAATGTCAATTTTTTCTACCAAACTTTTTTTTTGCTATGAAATAAGATTTTGTTTCGAAATAATAGATACTTCCGAACATCGTCCACCAGTTTTTCAAAAATAAAAACTCACCTGGTTTATGGTGCTCCATCAGTTTATGGTGCAACACCATATAGTTGTCGGGAGCGCCCTTCACTAGCTCCACTAGCAGGTCGTACGCGGCGGCGCGCGACTTTTGCGATTTGCACTTGGGCAGGTTACGTTGCGATGGATTCGGTACGTCGAAAAGAAAGCCGAATACCTGCAGGGAAATTGAGAAGTCTCAGAAAAGAGATGTGGTTCCATACAGGCTTGGGCACATGCTAATTTGAGTTCAACAGGATTTAAACATTCCTTACTTTATAGAGTTCGACGCTTATTATTTAGGGTATGTCTTGAATTCGGGGTTTCGCTTAATTTCGTATTTTAAGATCATGTGTTGTATTTTGAGGTCTGAACTCTTTGGAATATTGGTTCAATGAATGAAATCGGTTGATTTTGATTTGCTTTTTAGTTTATTCGTATTTTTGTTAAATAAGCTTATGAATAACAATAAATTAAGTATGTTTTTCTATTAAAAAAGCTAAGCTTATATAATACGATTTCGAAGGAATTACTAGATTAGCCACTGCACTAAACAATGCGTAAAATTTTTCTATTGATTTTCTTTAAGAAGCTATTCTTATATAATACGATTTCGAAGGAATTACTAGATTAGCCACTGCACTAAACAATGCGTAAAAACTCATTTACTAAGTCGCGGTTATTACAAAGTTAATGACTTTCTTTAATGGCAAACTTGCATGGCAGAAATCGACTCGACTTAAAGCTGCCCACAAGATAGTATCATAACTATCATAATTTCATAGCTACATTGAAAAAATGATGGCGATGGAGTCATGACTAGTCATAAGAGCCGCAGGTTGGCTTACATGAAATAAATAAATTTGAATTTAAAGAACTTCCCTTACTAAGGGTCGATTTCACCAAGGTAAAATAAGTCTTATCCGAGAGTAAGTTTAATTTTTTGACAGTTACTGTATTGAAAATCTGCCAAAAAATCAAATTTATGCTCGGATAAGACTTATTTTATGTTAGTGAAATCGGCCCTAAAAATAGCTCAACAAGTTTAAAGAAGTTTTACTTCAAAAACTCACCATTTCCAAAGTCCTAGTGCCCTGTTCGGAGTTCTTGAACCTCAGCGGGTGCTTCAGCAGGTGCGTCAACAAGCTGAGCTGGCCGTACAGCCCGTCGTCCGGCGTGCACGGCTCGGAGCGTTTCTCGATGATCTCGCGCTTCTCCAACGAGCAGCGAATCTGTTCGCAGAGCTCGTTGAGATCTGGAGCCCCGATGTCCTCTGACACGGCGCCTTCTGTGACATAAATAACACAATATTTAGCCATAAGAGAAATGAACACGCGTAAGCCATAATAATATAAATACTGACGACCTCCCTGGCGCAGTGGTGAGCGCTGTGGTCTTATAGCTGGGAGGTCTCGGGTTCGATACCCGGCTGGGTCAATTTGGGAATTTATATTTTCCGAATTGTCTCTGGTCTGGTCTGGTGGGAGGCTTTGGCCGTGGCTAGTTACCACCCTACCGTCAAAGACGCGCCGCCAAGCGATTTAGCGTTCCGGCACGATGGCGTGTAGGAACCGATTAGGGGTATGGCTTGAATGTTCACTGCCATACCACTTACAAGTTAGCCCGCTACCATCTTAGACTGCATCGTCACTTACCATCAGGTGAGATCGCAGTCAAGGACTATCTTGTAATCGAATAAAAAAAATACTAGCTAGAAATTAATTTAAACGAATGGCTTTTTTGCGTTATAAACATATTGCGTATTGATCATTCTGCTGTCGCAAATAGAACACTTTACGTTTTGAACAATCTGTTTGTAGAAGTTACATTCATTCATTAAATACGGGTCACACAGCACAGGTTACAAGTCTCAAGAATGGGAAGGGTTTAGTTTAAATCATAAGCTTATCACGCTGGCAAAGTGCGGATCGGTTTTCACACACCGTTATGAACTTTATAGAGAACTCTCCTTTCATAAATGACGTAGATAATGTGGAAAGTTAGAACATAGTGTAATAAAAATTGGGATACTAAAAATACTACCCACTATAGATATATAAAATACTACCCACAACACTCGGTTAGTGATTTGCCAACAAAATATTCAATCGTTAAATAATAAAACCAACATGTTGGAAGTGTTACTACAAAAAGAATTCAAGTGTGATATCCTAGCCTTGACAGAACATTGGTTAACAGACGTTCAACTTCAATGCATAAGTATAGAAAATTACGTTTTAATATCGAGTTTCTGCCGGAGTAAAACATTACATGGCGGATCTTGTCTATTCTTTAAAGATAGTATTAACGCAATAGAAAACACAGACTTATGTAAACTTTCAGTAGAACGAATCTGCGAAATATCAGCGGCGAATATATTCGACCTTAATTTGCTAATTGTTTGTATATATAGATCAAACTTGACAAAACCGACAGACTTCTTTGTTGCCTTCGAAAGACTTCTCGACAGGATATGCGACTCCAATGTTAATTGCATTATAGTGGGGGATATGAATATAGATGGTTTGCGTGATAGTATAGAATTAAAAAAACTCTACGATATTTTAATGTGCTTTAATTTTAGAAATGTCGTGGATTTTCCTACACGAGTGTCATGTTTCTCGGCTACCTCATTAGACCATGTATACACGAACAGCTTCTCTGATAATATCGTGGCATCAGCTGTTGTAACCAACGTCAGCGACCACTACGGCACACGCGCCGAAATAACTTGCAGCGACCCGCGTCTGCCCACAGCCCACATGATGCGGAAGTACACTGAGACGGCTAAGCGTAATTTTGGTGCAGCCATTGAAAGCGTGGACTGGAACGATTTGTTCCTACGAAAGTCATCAGCTGAGGAGTTGGCGACCTCAATAATAAATATATTAATAAATAAAATAAATATATGTTTTCCATACAGAAAGACCGTATGCAATAAAGTTGAAAAATCGTGGGTTTCAAATGAAATTATTAACCTAAACGCTTTGTTGTTTATAATGATAGACCTCAAAAATAAATTTCCTACTAACTATTTATTACAGGAAAAAATTGAAAACATCTCCACACTTTATGATAGTAAGTTGACTCATGAGAGATCTCGATATTACAATAACATGGTTAATGGAAGTTCTAATACCACGAAAACAATGTGGCGTATTGTTAACCGCGAAGCGGGCAAAACGAACAAACCACGACAAGAATTTATCGATGTTGTGAAAAAAAAGGATGGTTTCAATTTTGAATCTAATTTACACATTGTCAATTATCTCAACCAACAGTTTATCAATGCAGCGTCAGCGTGCGGAGTGCTCACACCAAGTGTAGACCTATCGAAAACGAGGCTAGCTAATGCGGTTCCCAGCAACGACAGGTCCTTGCGCTTCCGTACATTCACAGCGTCAGAAATATTTACGATTATCAATAAAAAGATCGCCAACAAGCCGACCAAAGATATATACGATATATCGACCAACTTGCTCGTATCGATAGCGTACATCATTAGCTACCCATTGCAAGTACTTTTTAACAGGTGCTTACGAGAGGGTGTGTATCCTAGAACATTGAAAGAAGTTAAAGTATGTCCATTGTACAAAGGGAAAGGTAAAAAAACTGATCCCGGGTGTTACCGCCCAATATCAATAATACCAGCAGTAGCTAAAATTCTTGAAAACGGCCTGACTACACGACTAACGGAATTCCTAAATGCTACGGATGCGTTATCGGACCGCCAATACGCGTATCGGGCGGGGCGCTCGACGACCGTTATGGTCCGTGAGGTAGTTGAGAAAGTGTTGAGGGCACGAGAAAGAAAACAAGAGGTTGCAATACTTTTTTGCGACCTCTCTAAAGCATTTGATGTGGCAGATCATAACATCTTAAAAATGAAGTTTAGGCATTACGGGATAGACGGACCTGCCTTAGACTTGTTAGTAGACTTCATGAATGATAGAAAGCAGACTGTTGTAGGTAGGGCCGGATCTATAAAATCAGATAGCCTGACTCCATATAATGGTGTTCCGCAAGGATCGTCCCTGTCGAACCTTGCCTTCATGCTTCTACTTAATGACCTCCCTAGGAGTATAGAAAATGCTGACATATTTATGTACGCTGATGACGTAGCCATTATAACTACTGCGTCAACTTTGGAGGACCTAGAAAATAAACTTAATAGAACGGCTGAACTAACTTTTGAATGGTTTCAGACAAACGGTCTCGCCCTCAACATCCTCAAGACGCAATTTATCCATTTTAACTTAGCTGGCCGAAGGTGTCGACCTTTGTCAGTTACCATTCAAAGCCAAAAAATTCAGAAGGTTGAGTTGATTACCTTTTTGGGCTTCCAGGTTGATGACGGTCTAAGGTGGAACGCACATATTGACAAAGTATGCGGTAAAATGTCAACAGCTTGCTTCGCTCTAAAGCGTGTAGCATCGACGTTATCAGCAGAAGCAACTCGCGCGTGCTATTTTGCTTCGGTGCAAAGCCTTTTGCAGTATGGAGTTGAGGTGTGGGGACGTGGTGCTGACTGGGAACGCGCTTTTAGACTTCAAAAGCGCGCAGTCCGGATATTAGCCCACGTATCGCAAGATACCTCGGCTCGACCGTACTTCAAAAAGTTCGGCATATTGACCCTGCCTAGCTTGCTCATTTTAAATGTGGCAATGTACGTTGTACAACATGAGGATGAGTTCGATAGTAGGGGAAATATGCAGAATTATAATTTACGGCATCCTAATCGCCTGTTGACGAAACACCACAGGCTTAAAAAAACCTCAAGAACGGTCGCAGGTATGGGTCCCGAGGTTTTCAATAGGATCCCCCACAGCATAACAAATGCACAAAACATTAACATTTTTAAACAAAAACTGAAGAGTTGGCTTGTCGAGGAGTCTTTCTATAGTTATAATGAGTTTCTGTCAAGAAGGATTCTAGGCCAGGCTAGTACACTATTATAAATATACTAATAACTTGTATATTAGAAAAAAATATATATAATATTGACATTTATACTATGATATTATTGTGACATATTAATTAATTACTTATATAAAATTGACATTGTATATCTAATTGTAATATTGTAATAATCTCAAATTGACGTGTAATACAAATACTTATGAATAAATGAATAAATGAAAATGATACCTTTAAAAAAATCCTCCGGTAGTCCGTCAATCAGCCTGCAGACCAGCCAGAAGTAATCTCTGCAGGCGGGCCCGTACGGCTCCTTGCCTTCCTCCGCGTGGTGATGGACGACCTGCGATATGAACTACTCATAGCTTAGACTTAGGCGCTTGTTCACCTGACCTGCGGCCAATGCGTATGAAGAACTGTCCGCGAAAAGTCGAAATGGCAATCGGGGCATGAGGTGAGACGGGAAGGGAGGTGGATTACTCGTAGGCTGAGATCTATAGATCTTACTCTGGCTCAGCTCAAGACTCAAGATAGAGTTAAAATGAGACACAAATATGTTCAGCCATAAATCTGTCTTGTTTTACTCAGTCTTGTGTCCGAGCTGAGTGAGAGTGAGTGAGTCCATCTATAGATCGAACCTAGTCTTGGTCATGTGGACGTCGATTTTACTTTTTTTGGGACACCCTCAATTTAATAATCAATCATAATCAATAGCCTATAACAGTCCACCGCTGGACTAAAGGCCTCTCCCAAGGGGAGGGTTTGCCCATAATCACCACGCGGGGCAGACGGGTTGGTGATAGCAGTAGATGGTAGTAGTAGCACAGAGGACGCTGCTGCCCGTTGTCCGTTATATTCCCTTAGTCGCCTCGTACGACACCCGCGGGAAGAGGAGGGGTGGTGACAACTGTATTCTGATCTGCCGTCACCACACGGCAACTCAATTTAATGATCAGTAAGAAATAATTTATTTTTAACATAAGCAACATCCTAATTATCGATGAAGTAAAAATTAAATCTAAGAAGGTTCCAAACTCGCTCTGATGCGTATTATTTAATTTTGGAATTTCCAGCGGAAAACAATGGCAAGTTGCTGACTAATGTTACCCGCATTTTGCATTACGAAAATGCCGGTCTGATAGATGATCTTCCCTACTCTACGTGAGTCAGAGAAAAAAACAAAATCATTCGAGTATTAGTCTAAGGCTCACCTCATTGTGATGCTGGGGATGCGGCCGCATGTCCGCCGCGCGCGGCAAGTGTTGCAGCAACAGTTGCAGCAAGGGCGCCAGCACGCCGGGCTCGCCGCCCGCGCACAGCCTGTACAGCGCGCTGCCCGCTTCGCGACGCACCTGTGGGAAGTTACAGTTCAACATTTATTAAATACGAGCTTTTGTTCGCGGCTTCTTTAAGTTCGATTTTTCAAACCCCTATTTTGCCGAATTAGGAGCTGAATTTTCAAAAACCTCAGCGGATGCCTACGTCATAATAGCTATGTGTATGCCAAATTTCAGCCCGATTCGTCCAGTGGTTTGAGCTGTGCGTTGATAGATCAGTCAGTTAGTCAGTCACCTTTGCCTTTTATATATTTAAGACCAGCTGACCCGACAGACGTTATCCTGTCTTAGATATGAATATTCAATTCGAACTGGAATAAACCATCTGTCAATTTTAAAAAATATCATAGACAATTCTTTTGTTACCCAAAAATAAAACAGCTGTCTGCTAAATTCACATTCATCAAACGCGCGAACTGACAAACTCGCGAAGTTAAAATAGTTGTTAAGTTTTCTGAAATTATCCAATTTTCTTAACTTTTCTTACAGTAAGAACCTTTTACCTTCTACAAAGTATTAGAAAACTTGAAAAAAAAAAGATGAATTAAATCGGTGAACTTCTCAAGTTATGGCGTGACCAAGGGAAACAGGTATTTATTTTTAGTTATTAAAAGGATCGCCTTATGCCGCCCGATTCCAACGTTTGAGATCGTCCGTCCACTCAGCGGCGGTTCTAGTTCCTTGATTCCAGCACCTAGGGACCCTAATGTCCATCGATTCTTCAAACCTCGCCCACTGCCATTTCTACTGTGGACGGAAGATTCGATGACAGAGCTTCTGTTTGGTATCTTACCGCAGGATCGGCATCGTCAAGCAGCAGGCGGGGCGCGGCGCGGCGCAGCGACCACGCGAGCGACACCGCGTCGCCGCCGCCGCGCGCCCACACCACGCACAGCCGCATTGCGTGTTGCACCACCTGCCAAATATAACCATCTGTGTTCACATGGCGATGGACGATGTTTGGTCTGACCACTAACATCTGGGTTTGTCTGGTGAGAGGCTTTGACCCTGGCCAGTTACCACCCTACCGTCTAACCACGCGATTTAAAGTTCCGGCGCGATGGCGTATAGAATTCAATTAGAGGTATTGGGTTGAATGTTCACTGTTAATCATGGATTAATTAAAGAGGTCAGTGGGTTGACTCATAAGGTTTAAGGCTATTTTCGCACTGTATCTGATCCGAATGCGGATCCAAAGTTTCGTTTTCCGGATATTCTTGGATTTTGAAATGAGCGCAACCTTTCATACAAATAGTTCTAAGGCTACTTCGGATCGAGGCTTCTCGGACTCTGATCGGATGCAGTGCGCTGTGCGAAAAGAGCCTAAGACACCATTAAAATCTATATAGAGTAATACTTTTCAGGTAATCTGTTTTCGTAATTTGAACCTTACGACTGCAGCAATATGATACACAATAGATTACGTTTTATTGACCTGTCACTCACACCATGTTACAATGATAAAACTGTAATTGCAGCATCAGACCAAGATTACCCTATTATTTCATATAGGTATATTTACCTGTGCTCGTCCCCAAAAACCAGTCTTATAAGTAGTAGGCTCCTTCATCGTAGCTGCCTCGCACAATATTGAGATTAGCCTCTCCGTAGTTTCCTCCACATTCATTAATGATAACAGGGCCTAAAACATTTTAAACAAAGGCTTTATTTTCTAATATTATAATTAAGACATATAATAGTACAGTGTCAGTAAAGATAGACTAAAGATTGGTTACTCATAGGTGTTTCAGATTGAGTAAGGAAATATCAGACCTTATCGCCTCCAATATTCGCTCCAGCATTTATTTACTTCCATTAAAAGCAACAAGAACGATTAAGATCCAAACTGGGTCAATACAGTATAAGCTTTTGCCCATGTTTGGTCTGCGTTGATTTAAGTTTTTAAAAATCCAAAAAATTTAATTCGATTGCTCTGCTGCTGTATGACTGGAGGACAAACCAACAAACAAATATAGTTCTTGCAATCCATGAGGGCGACTGACTTATGGTTGTGTGTGTGTCGTATCTGTATAAGTGTGAGCGAGCGCAATGCTCGCGCCTGCCCGCTCCCACCTAGGCTTTGACAGGCACGCACACTTATGCAATGTGCATGTACACCAAGTAAAAACAAGTAAAGCAGTGAGCTTTACTTGTTTTTGCGCCTTCGTGAATTGCAAAAACTGTACAATTTCGTATCAATCTAAAGGATTAAGAAAATACAACATACAGGGTGTAGTTTTGGTGTCTGTCCGGTTTCGCCCGCGGGCAAAGTTCCGATCCGACACAGCAGTTGAAGGAGCAGAGCAAGACAATCCTGTCGCCACTCGCTGTCGTCACTGCGTTGTAGAACACCTGTAGACAAATGAATCAATTCGTAAAACATACTTCGTGTTGTATAAAACATACGTCAGACGTAGGTACGTGTAATGTATGAAGCGAAACATATAAATACAGGAATCACTGTGTATTGGGGGCGAGTCGTGCATAGACCATGGACAGTGTAACACGTGATTAAAGTGTAGTGCTAGGTGTTTGTGTGACGTGAGTAAAGTGTAGTGCGAGTAGTGTGCGTGCGTGTTTCTTGTGACGTTTTGTTTGCTCTAAACATCACTTAACTTTACTTGATGTCAGTTTTTTTTACCGTAAAGTGGATATTATAGGTTAACTTAATTAGGTGTAAGTAAGCCAATGCGTACTAACCTGACATCATAATATCATAGAGCAACCTCAGTCCCCCTTTCTTAATAAACAGCTCGTTCCAGTTCTCAACAGCTACTTTATCTTCAGTCTTCTCCAATGTCCCAGTCTCCTTCGCATTAGGCCCATTGTTTGAACTAAGTTTATCTATTATGTGTAATGAGTACATTAGTTTCTGTGGACTGTTTGGGTCAAGTAGCTCTGGTAGTTTGTTCTCTGAGGGGTTCTGAAAGGCTTCTAACAGCGTTGGGTTTAGTGGGACGGCTTGAAGGATATCCCACACCCGGCGGGACAATAGTTGCGCTTTAGTGTGTGCTATCGGCTCCTGGAAAGAGCACTTGATATCAATAAACGTGTTGGCTGAAGATATATTTATATAATTAAACCGATAATAATTTGAAGTCAAAAGAACATAATACATTCATGATTTCCAATGATAAGCACCAGTTAAAATTAGTGGTTAGGCCTTTGGTATCCTATTCGGGGAGTCGCGGGTTCGATCCCGGGACTTTTCGGAGTTATGTGTGTTTAAGCAATTAATTGTATATCACTAATTATATAATACAACTAGCTGACCCAGCGAACTTCGTACCGCCAACAAAAATATTTCACCTAAATGATAAGGGTGACCCACACCCATTTAGGGGTATGAAAAATAGATGTTGGCCGATTCTCAGACCTACCCGATATGCACACAAAATTTCATAAAAATCGGTCCAGCCGTTTCGGAGGAGTTTGGTAACAAACACCGCAACATGAGAATTTTATATATTAGATATACTACACATAATATAATACAATTGCTTCAACAGTGAAGGAAAACATCGTGAGGAAACCTGCACGCCTGAGAGTTCATCATAATATTACCAAAGGTGCGTGAAGTCTGCCATTTTGCATTTTGCCAGCGTGGGCCTATAACCCTTCTCTGAGAGGAGACCTGCACTCAGCAGTGAGCTGTTTATGGGTTGCTGATGACGATGCAGCCATTGCGGGCTGAGTGTGTATTGCAGGGCGAGGTCATAATATTGCTAGCTGCTTTTTTTTTATTCAAAAACAAGATAGCTCTTGACTAAGATGGTAGCAGGCTTGGAAGGAGTATGGCAGTGAACATTCAACCCATAACTCTAATCGGTTTCTACTTCGTTAGTTTCTAAATCACTCGGTATCTTTGACGGTACTTGCAAAATACTGTGATAAGGTGTTCAGAATTCAGACATACCCCAGTGCCCGGCTCCTTCATCTGCCCCAGGGCTTGCATGAGCGTGAACAGGTGGTGGAAGTAGGTGGGGTCGAGGAGCAGGTGCGTGGGCAGGCGGGCGCGCGCCGGCGCCGGCTGCGCGGACGGCCACTCCGCCCACGCGCCGCGGCTGCCCACTCCCACGGACACGAACACCAACTGACATGTACAGACATTGAACTCATTAATAACA
The DNA here is from genome assembly GCA_029955525.1 of Oeneis ivallda. Taxonomy (NCBI): domain Eukaryota; kingdom Metazoa; phylum Arthropoda; class Insecta; order Lepidoptera; family Nymphalidae; genus Oeneis; species Oeneis ivallda. Next base: position 15,121,016 of record JARPMR010000024.1, on the reverse strand, counting down.
AGGAAATACTATAAAAGTTATATAAGTTGACGCTCTTCTGCGGAGTTCTCAGCAATAATGCCGTGTCCTTGGTGAGCTAATTGTGGTACTCTACCTATGTTGTTCAGTGTTTTTATGTCATAAAAGCAGTGATTAGCCTAGTGAAGCAGCCATAGCCTAGTGGTTAGGCCTGCGGTCTCCTATTCGGGGCGGTCCCAGGTTCAATCCCGGATTCGAAGTTAAGTGCGTTTAACCAATTTAATATCACAGGCTTCAACGGTCAAGGAAACTTCGTGAGGAAACCTGCAAGCCTGAGGCATGCAGGTTTCCTCACGATGTTGATTGTTTTGTTCTCCAAAAATGTTCTCTAAAGTGTGTGAAGTCTATCAATACGCATTGGGCCAGCATGGTGGAATATGGCCTATAACCCTTGCCCGAGAAGAGACCTGCACTCAGTAGTGAGATGTTAATGGGTTGCTCATGACAACTATAAAAGTTTATTGATCTTTTAATCTAAATATATAAAAGGAAAAAGTGATGGACTGATCTATCAACGCACTGCTAAAACTACTGGATGGATTGGGCTGTGGCATAAAGATAGATATTATGATGTAGGCATCTGCTAAGAAAGGGTTTTCGAAAATTCAACCCCTATGGGGGTAAAATAGGGGTTTGAAAAATCAAACTTAATAGGAGCGAAGCCGCGGGCAAAAGCTAGTAACAAGTATAACAGCTTAAAAATTGTAACCCAAATACGGAAAATTGGTTGTAGCACCCTTCAGATTTTGTTTGTATAAAATGTAGCATGACACCCGGACCACAGTATTATAAGGTCTGTGCCCGGACCATCATAACGAATTGGTTGACATCTCATTCATCAAAATGGGCTCTGTAATTTATGCACTACTGAGAAACATTCGAAAATAGTCACATACATACATACATTCATAAACTGCTAAAATCATAACCCTTCCGTTTGGCTTTGCCGTAGTCGGGTAAACAACAAAAGTTCGACGACTTTAAAAAACATCAATTAATTAAAATGGTTCGTTGGTTTTTTTTTTTCGGAGACGCCATATTTAAATTTATACTTATTACTAGCTTTTAGTCAGAAATTTTAAAAATTCTAACTGGAATTTTTAATTTATCTTGGTCGCCTATGTACCTCAACTATACCCATGTATAAAAAACGTCGCCCCGTTGTTACGTGACTGAAAGACAAACCAACAAAGAAAAACACTCGCATTTATAAAGGAAAATTTAGTTGACGTCCTCAATAGGCATTTTTACTACTAGATATGCCAATGTATACTCCTTAAATGATACTAATTTATATATATCAAGTACCTGATTATCCTTAAACCCCATGTCGTACAGCGTCCTCTCGTCGTAGTCAATAGTCAGCTCTTGGCCCTGCGTGATCATTCTCAGCGGGCCGTCGGTTGATAGCGCGGTGACGCCGTCTTCACCTTGGATCTGTAGAAAAAAGTCACTCTGAAATCGACTGAAAGATGGCATCATCCTTCCCTCATTTATACCAAACGATCAGATGTTGATTTGTATCATATATTATAATTTTGATCACGGTTCACGAACCAGATACAAGAACCACAACACAGTGGTTGTGTTGCCATTCAGTTTTCATCGTAATTTCCTGTGAAAAATCCCATACGAGATACTGAATGTTCAGCACTGGTGGTCTTATTTCAGAACATAGCAACATTTCAACTACATAGACCCGCCTGCTAATGTACTCGCTATTCATATAAAAAAACATACATATATAATAAAATAACATGCTGAAACAACTGGTTCATTGCTTCATATCCGTTTTTCCAACTGACTATAACTTGGGTACCTTTAAATCAAGAGTGAATAGGCATCTTCTAGGCAAGCGCGCTCCATCTTAGGCTGCATCTTCACTTACCATCAGGTGAGATTGCAGTCAAGCGCTAATCTATATATTTAAAAAAAATATATATAAACCTATTCTGTTCCTTTTACAACATAATATTCTTCTTGGTCTAAACAACCTTAAATGTCATGATGACGAGTCTGATCGTGATCAAGTGTATCGCAGAAGGCCGCTGGACGCAAGTGGTCCAAGATCGCTTTTTATAGCGATTTTTGTTAGAGGCCTATGTAAAGCAGTCACTGAGATCTATAATTAACCAATAGAGTTGGAGAGGCTGCCGTTATAATTTGTTGGCTCTACTTGGTTGACCCCATTTTGGATTTGACGCCATTTTGGCGCTGTAAGCATAGATAAGAGTGTCTCTGGAACTAATAATATTGCAAATGGCGCACCGACCTCTATAAATGATTTATGATTTCATTGCCGACCTCTTTATTCAATCTATGATTTCATTTAATTTATCTATGATTTCATATGTGGCGGACCAACGTAATTTATTTCATACTACCTAACCTGCGCCACACATAGATAAATTATAGAGCGCCATTTGCAATATTATTAGTTCCAGAGACACTCGTATGTCAAAGGTGACGCTTCAAATTGATCTATAATTAAGCTGTCATTTGTATAGGGACAGCCAATCCAGTGTTAATCATAGATGGAGGGTGGACGTCCATCGATATATGCGTATGGCGTCACTCACCTGTCTCTCCCACCAGACGTGCACGTGGGCCCGCAAGTGCGCCACGAGGTCGGACTGGTGCAGCGCGAGGGAGGCGCGCGGCCCCGCGCCGGCCGGCTGCAGCGTCACGCGCACGCTGCCCGCGCCGCTCGCGCTGCCCTCCCACGCGCCGGACTCCGCCAACGCCCAGCGGCGTAAGTGATACGCATATCTGTTGATTAAGAACAATTTATTTTCACAAATAAAATTGAACATTACTTAATTTAACATAATTTTATAAGGGTAGGCCATCCCCTTAATATAATGTCTAATAAAAAAAAATTTTTTAGGACAGCCAGGCGCAGACTGCTGTCATATTTTTTGACTTGACTGACACCATTTTGGCGCTGTAAACAGTTACGACTTGTGACGAGTGTCCAAGGAATTAAAATTAGTGAGGGCACTAGTTTTCAAGTCGATACTTTTTAGCACTTCCTGCATCCCTTTATTATTAGTTCCAGAGACACTCGTATGTCAAATGTGGCGCTTCAGATTGATCCTTATTAAAAACTCTCATTTGTATAGGGTCAGTCCAGTGTTAATCATAGATTAATTTCTAGACGTCATTGCAGATACAGTATGATCGCAATCAGCTCTCTCTATGTCCAAAATTCACTGTTGCTGCAAGAATACTATCTATTCAGCAAATCAATAGGGGTTTGTGTGATTTGCGTAAAAATAAATGTAGAATACCTAAACCTCAATATTAAAGTAATAAAGTATTAGGAAGATCGTAATTTTAAATCGCCTACCTCCTTTTGAACGTGTCCAAATGTGTTTTCAACAGCAACAACGCCCTCTGTATACACTGCAATGCGGCCTCCTCAGTCATATGCTCATATATATTTTGTTTGTCAACAGTCTTTTCTTTTTCCTTCTCTTCAATTGAAACGCTAGGCGATGTTGATGTCCCTTGGCCGTCCTTGTCTTTTGATATAAGTCTCTCAGCTGCTGAAGAGAGATGGAACATGCATTTGGATACGAAATCATCCTCTTGTTGTAGCTGTTGGCCCATGTAGTAGCTGTTTAGGTACTGGATCGCACCCATAGAGACATCTGTGGACAAAAACATGGCTTCTAACAATTTTCCTGTTACAGAATACTTAGAAGTGAAACATCATTAGTAACTCATTTATGTTTCACTACTGAGCGCTGTTCTCTCAGAGAAGGGTTATAGGCTGTATTCTACCACACTGGCCCAATGCGAAGTAGTTGACTTCAGACGCCTTTGGGAACATTACAAGAGAACTCTCAGGTATGCAGGTTTACTCACGATGTTTTCCTTCACCGTTAAACATGTGATTTTTAATTGCTTAAACGCACATAAATCGGACAAGTCAGAGAGGCGTGCCCGGGATCTAACCTGCGATCCCTTGAATCCCGCAATCCTAACCACTAGACTGTCACTACTTCGGAGTTCAGTGAAGCAAAAGTCAAAAAATATCCAATACTCTAACGATTAATGAAAACCTGCATGCCTGAGGGTTCACCATATTATTCTGCTAGTGGTATTGCAAAAATGGAATACTTTATTTCCATTTATTGCAAAGCGAAGGAACTACATAAAACATATGTATATCGTTTAAATTAAAAGTTAGCTGGATTCACTGCGGCAAACATTCTATGCCCTTGCATATATGCTTATTCCTTCAGTACTCGGAATAAAAGTAGAACGAGTTTTGACTTTCAGATGAGCTCCTCAGGGAGCCGCTGCATACAGTCGGCGCAAGACCGAGGCCTGTGCAAGTCCATGCAAGAGACCTTTGTCCAGCAGTGTATGTCTATTGGTTGATAAAGAAGAAGAGTTTCTTCCCGTTTTATTTGAATGAGTGAGAATGGCTGATACCTGTGCTATTGGCTCTTAACGCTATCTTCCACAGGTGATCCATGGCCAACGTGTGCGGGTGCGCCGCGTCGCGCGAGTCCCCCGCGCCCAGCGCCATGCGCGCCAGGTTGCACAGCTGCTGGTACAGGCTTAGCCCCATTATGCTTATCGTCTGAGGGAAATAATAGTATTTTAATGTAATCCTTATTGATATTATAAACTAGCTTTTGCCCACGACTTCGTGCGTTTTCCGGGATGTATATAGCATATCGTCGGTCTAATTTAGTAGTGGAACATTTCCAAAATCAGGTGTTTTGAGTTAAGTATCCAAAATGGTAGGAAATTTAATAATTTTTCCGAACACTAACGGTACAAGTCTTTGGTTGTAATCGACACGAAACGACATAATCTGGAAGAGAAATTTTGTTTTTCTTGTAAACTCTAAATTTGGGGATTTGAGATGCGAGTGTCTCTGGAAGTTGGAACTAATAATATTGCAAATGGCGCACCAACCTCTATAATTTATCTATGATTTCATAGATAAATTATGTGAAATCATAGATTAATTACAGAGGTCTATAAAATAATAAATCTATGAAATCATAAATTAAATATAGAGGTCAGTGCGCCATTTGCAATTTTAATAGTTCCAGAGAATCTCGTATCTGCTTACAGCGCCATAATGGCGTCTATTAAATAGGTCCCAAAAAATATGACTTCAGCCTCTTCAGTGTTAATCATAGAAAGAAAATAAAAATAAAAGAAAGAAAAATACATTTATTCAAACAATGGTGTCACAGACAAACATTTCACATATAGTTGTACATAAGTATAATATATTTTCTGTGACACCACCCAGAAAGGTGTACAGCTCAGCCTTGTGCCCTGCATTATACGTAGATTAATAATTATAGAGATCACTCATCACTTTGGGATTATGGTCTATGGATAGATTTGTAAAACCGATTGCAAGCTCCATGATATGTGGATTGTACTTTACTTACCTCTGGATTCAGCGTGGGCATCTTCTCAACGTAAAGAAACCGAAGTGCATCAAGTCCCAACGCATGCTGATCGGGAGACTTGGTATGTGAGAGCAGCCACGAGTAGAGGCAGTCTGCGCACTCGCTGGATCCCTGCGCCACTAGACACTGCCACAGCTCTTCCACTTGTTCTACTGTTAACCTATAGAATAAGAACAGTCTTAAAATTTTTACAAAGTGCTTTTGAATCATCAAGTAAATCTACCACTCTATCTACTACCAACTCACTATGTCCCCATAAGTGGGAATAATGTTGGCGATTACGGCCCACCCTGTTGTACCCAATTTTTACACTACAAAATAGCATAGCCTAAAAAGTGTTGCGGAGGTCCCTCATGCGAAAAATGGTAGTAGGGAGTGCTGTCGCATGGTGAGCTCAGTAATATGGACATAGTGTTCACATCCATAGTCTCAACCCACGTACTTTAGTGTTTTAGACACGTTTTGAGGTGTGTTGTTATATCTAATGTCACATGTCTCCAAGAAATTGAGTCTTTTTTTAACGATAATTTGATCTGATTTTATGCAGAGTCTGAGATTTCTAATGCTAAGTAATCGGTAATAAGTAATTTATATAAAGCAGGAATATAATTGGCGATATTGATGTTCCCTGTGCTTAACATTATAACGACTTAATATTAAAAAAAAGTGACCTGTTTAGTTTATACGCGTCTCGAGATATGATTTTCACGCCTCCAGGAAACAGCCTCATCTGTCTCGGTTAAGAGATTCAGATTTCTAATGCTGAGTTATCGATACCAAGTCATTGATATGAACTAGGAATAAAGTTGGTCATAATGGTCAACCCTGTGCTACCACATATTTACAATATTGAAGACTAACCTAGCGGCACGCTATGATGGCCGGTTTGACACATTACAATAGTGATGTGGAATGTCAATTTATTCTCGAACAAAAAACAATTAAGTTTTGTTTTTGTACCTGATTAAATAGGTTTAATAAAACAAAAATGTATATGTTTATTTAATTTATTTGAACGAACTGAATATTTGAATGAAAATGAATATACATACTTTATATGCACACAAGAAACATATGAATACAAAAGATACCAAAAAAGGTGCCACAAAAGGCCATAATTAATCAGATTCGTCCATACTACTATTTTCACTGTCGTCACTGCTATCATCACCTACATTAATAATTATATGTTCGTTTTCTATAATATTATCTATTTTCACATCTCTTTCATAATCTTCCCTTATTAATTTAACAGTTCTATTCACAACCTTTTCCCAGTCTCCTTTAGTCACATGTTCACAAGCTTCTTCTAATAATTTTAGCATTTTTTTTGTGGTAAATGGGGGTTCTGTATTGTGTCTTGCAGCATATCCCTTAATTTGAGCCCACACCAACTCAATCGCATTATACTCACAATGGTAAGGCGGTAACCGTATAACTCTGTGCCCATGTTCTAATGCTATTTCGTCAATGACGTATCGGATCTTGGTTGGTTTGTTTTCTTTTAAAAGACGTACTAATTCCGCTTTTAACATATTCATGTTTGCATCTACGCCATTTTTACGAAGCCATGCGACGATATCAGCTTTCTTTTGGGATTGGGCAGGTGGCTTGTCAATTTGCATCGAGTGGTATGGGGCGTTGTCCATAATTATAATAGATGGTTCAGGGAGGCTACACAACATTGAGGTAAACCATTCAGTAAACTTTTCTCCATTCATGTCTTCATGATAGTCTCCAGTGGTTTTTGACGCAAAAGCCATGAGAGAACCTTCCACAAACCCGTTGATGGTTCCGGCGTGACAAATTATAAGTCGCGATCCTTTTCCTACAGGAACTTTGGAAGTAGATGCTGCTGTGTCATCGTTCCAAGAACGGCCTACAGTATGGTTAGCATTAAGCCATGTTTCATCCAAGAACACAACATTTTGCCAATTTTTGATTTCTTTCACTTGCCGTAAAAAAGTATACCTTGCCATCGCTATATCAAATCTTTCCATCAATATTTTGCGTTTGTTACATTTTTTGTATCGAAATCCAATGGTCTTCAAAATCTTCGTTAAAGAACTTTCCCCACCGAAGAATAATCCAGCTTCCTTCAGTGAATGCACCAACTTTTTTCTTGTTGGATACTCCTTCTGTAAATAGTAGCCGTAAACATGTCTTCGGATAGCATCGGCATCAAAGCTATCGATGCCTACGACTGGTTTTGCTCGTTTTCTCTTTTTTGGTGTGTGAAGTTTATTTTCTTCTGTGCCAGTCTCGCCATATTTTTTTTTAGTTATCCGTCTAACAGTTCGTTGTCCAATATTAAGCGCATCAGCTACGCGTTCAACCACTGACGTTATAGGTAAAATTGGCCCTCCATTTTGAGCTTCACGATCGAAATAGTTACGAAGGCGTATTACGAACTCACGTGTCTGACTATTTAGAACAGTTCTCTGCGTACGTTCGGTCATATCGACGAAATCCACAACAAAGGGCTTGAACAGAGTCCAAATTAACGAGCAAGGGTCAACAGTAATGCAGTATCAATATTTGAAATCCAAAGCCAGGTCAAAACTATATCACAATCGCATTGCACTGACAGTTTATACTTTTCGAAGCAACGTCAATTCGAAACTGCTTTGTTTTGCATTGAGCATTGACGCGAGTTTGCCGGAGGTAGTAGTTGTGCTAGCCAGCGATCCTATGTGACGATCGTATTAGATTCCATTTTTAAAAATTTTCAATTTAGAAAACCAAATGCCGAGTTGTGGTATATATCATATAAAAATAAAAATTTTACCTTTTGTATGAAACAGCTGATATTTTTTTGCGATTTCAGAGGTTTGTCCACATAGTGAAAATTGTTCATATTCACAAGTACATTCACCCCTTAAATGGTGCAAACTGATTTTTCTACACTTGTATACATTTTAGAAATCAATTTAATAAATAAATTTTGAGTCCTAAACCTAAAACTACATTCGATAAAATTTATGAATCTCTGCACATCACTATCGTCAATAAAGTAATACAATTATTTCCTTCAAAGTCGTTATCAATTAATACGGAACTTCATGAGCGGACAAACGTCAAACCGGCCATCATAGCGTGCCGCTAGTGTAATATTACCTAAAATGATGCGGAGATCCCACGGGCGAGAAGATGGCAGTGAGGAAGTGCAGTCGGACGGTGAGCTCGGTTATATGCGCATAGTGTTGTGCGTCCGTAGTCCCAACTGGCGTGCTTTGGTTGGAAGTATTGACGGCACGACTTTGCACGTAATGCCGTAAATCTTCGAGGAATAACCTCATCATACCCCGCTCGCGTTCTGCCCACATTACCACCTAGAGAAGTGTATTAATTTTAGTGCAGTAAGATCACTAAAAGAAGTACAATAATATTTAATAGTGCAGAAAGGAGTAATTTCGCAGACTCAAATGATTCAAGCAGCAATGAAATACAGATCTTATGCTTTGCGTTTAGATCGCTCATTTAAACTAATAGCGGATGAAGAGATATTTCAACTTATAGTTAGTTATTAGGTCAATGTGTAATACACATTAGTCAAAATATTCATGTCTATCTGTGATTTTGAATTAACTGTCTCAATCAAAGCTCAAATGATAATTTGAACAATAGGTTAATCCACTTTCCAAACCGACGAACCGGTCTCCACGTTCAAAAGGCACTATCGAATCGAAATCGAAGAGTCCTCACGGGATTTTTAGAAGACCCAAAATCTTGTGGATGAAAAATGGAAATAATTAATATCTCCTGAATCTGAAAACTAGTTCTTGTAGTAAAATCTCAAAGAGATCTTAATTTTAGAAGTAACAGTGCAATGTTATAACATACATGTATTGTTCCGCGCAACCAACATCATTATAGAAGGAATTAAAGCCTTAATTATACTCGAACGTACCTGATGCATGTCCATGCCGCGTAGCTGTTGAAATGACGAGAACAATTTCGGCAGTAGTCGAAGTGATACTGCTACCGATCTGTTGAACACGATTGACGTCAGTATTTCATCTAACATGTATTTAAACGAGAAATTAAAGCCTTAACACTCAAGACAGGACGAAAACTTGTCCAACACGACTCGTAGAAGTTGTAAGATATTCGTAATCTAAATAAAGGAAAAGGTGACTGACGTACTGACTGACTGACTGACTGACTGGTCTATCAACGCATAGCTCAAACCACTGAATGGATCGGGCTGAACTTAGGCATACAGACAGCTATTATGACGTAGGCATCCGCTAAGAAAAGATTTTTTAACCCCCGACGCAAAAAGAGAGGGGTGTTATAAGTTTAACGTGTCTGTCTGTGTATCTGTCTGTGGTAGCGTAGCTGCAAAACGGATGAACCGATTTTCGTTTAGTTTTTTGGAAATTCAACCCCTAAAGGAGTATATTAGGGGTTTGAAATCAAAAAAATCGAACTTAACGTGAGCGAAGCCGCAGGCAAAAGCTATAAAAACCAACTCTAAGTCAAACACGTGAAATTAAATTTGGCTATGTTTAATGAAAATCGACCAAAAATATTGTTTTATCAATTTTTATTCCGACGCTTATATTTTTACAATTACATGATATCTACAGTACCCGGCAGAAAATATTACACATCGGCTGGCTTGGGCTTCGTAGAGCGTCGTTTCTATCGCATGAAGTAAGCCACGTCACATACGAATTCATCTATTACTCATGAGTAATAGAAATATCCTTGTACGAAGCCAACATACAACAATATCTCTGTTCCTTATACACGGATGCCTCTCGAATATTTACTTCTGGATGAAAAAGGTTTTTGCTAAATAAACTTAACTAACCTGTGATTAGCAAGATTGTCCAGACACCCCTCGATGAATTTTATCCTTATGAATTTGTCTGTACTAAAACATAGCAGTGCACACAGTGCTTTTTCAGCTTCTAGGGCTAAGCCTTCTCCTAGTTGCTCCTGTAAAACAGACATCATTAGATGTACCTAAACCTCATAAAGTAATTAAAGCCTAGTGGTTAGGACTGCAGTCTCCTATTAGGGGTCGCAGGTTCGATCCCGGGTATGCACCTTTCAACGGGTTTGACTTTTCAGAGTTATTGTGCGTTTCAACAATCAAATTGCTATTAAATATCACATGCTTTAACGGTGAAGGAAAACATCGTGAAGAAACCTGCACGCTTAAGAATTCTTCATGTACTCATTCGTGTGTGAAGACTGCAAATATGCATTGGACCAGCATGGTGGATTATGGCCTATAACCCCTTCTCTGAGAGGAGACCAGCGCTCAGTAGTGAGCCATTGATGGGATTGCTGATTATGATGATGATGAAACCTAAAAAAGGAGCGAGAAAAATCTATGGTAAGGTACACAGTATGCTGCCTTATGTCACTTGTCATGTGACTACATGACATTTGTCATGTCACTTGAGAGGATTCGACGATGCACTCTTTTGTGTGTATTCGTTCACTGCCATAGTCTGTTGGGACTGTGATGCAAAAGGAGAGATAATCAGGAGCTATTTAGGTTTTAAGTGATTTCTGAAGCACGGGGCAGTACTATCGAGCTGAGGTCCTATAATGTGTGATCAGCTTTGACCGGCTTCACACGTTGGACCCAATGCTGGTCCTAATTATGTTCTCCTAATATGTAGATCGAATACAACGCATTGGCTCGAACATTCGTGCCAACTCCGGTTTCCTATACCTGTCCTTTTCTTGTCAACTTCGAAATAAACTTGTCAAAAAGTGGCATTAAAAACTATACTCTGTGCGCAATTTGAACCTCATGATTGCAACAATATTGTACAAAATGAGTTAAGTTTTACTGTCTGTCACTCGCACACCGCACAGAGTACAAACAAGTTTAGGCGGTGTAGTGCAAATCGGCCTTAATCATAAAAAATGAAGAGTAGGGGTCAGTTCAGACAGAACGGAAAAATCCGCGAGCAATTTACTGGCTTCATTGAATAGGACCGTTTTACCATCGGCTAAAGTAGAAAATTTACTCTCCAGCGGGCGCAAAGAAGCGCGCGCGCTCGAAAGTAAATTAGTGAAGTGGTAATACGGTCCTATTTTCAATGGAGCCAGTCTGACCCTAGGTTTTATAGAATAGAATAGAAATGTTTTTTTATTCAAATAAACTATTTTACAAGTGCTTTTGAATCGTCGATGAGTCTACCACTGGTTCGGAATGCCCTTCCTGCCGAGAAGAACCAGCAAGAAACTCGGCGGTTGCTCTTTTCAAAATAAGTTTACAATAAAATAGATACTACGCTATGTATGCAGTGTTTCCACAATGAGGGGAAGTTCCACAAAAGCATACCTAACCATAATTCAACACATGTTAAGCCCCATTCCAGCCGGTGGAACCCGTTCACGAGCATGCCGCATGCCATTGCTTCGCTCAACCATATTTGAGGGAACGCAACAACCCGCATCACACGACACCACCACAGAAATGTTTAAAGAGAGCGTGACATACTTAGGCTATATGTGATAAAACGGGTCATACGACTCACAATGGCGCCGTCCTGCAGCAGGTCCCACAGCAGCGTGTTGCCGGGCCGGCACACGTCGTCCACGTTGAAGGGCAGCGGCGCGGGCGCGGGCGACGGCGGCCGCGCCTCCAGCCCCACGCCCACGCCCACCCCGCCGTACTCCGTCAGGCACTGCGCCTGGACCAACCGGCACATTGAAATAACACATCAACATTCAAAAATTCAAAATTATTTATTTCACCTGTGGCTCTTATGACACGTCATGAGTCATGACTCTACCACCGGTCCGGAAAGCGGATTCTGCTGCGAAGAGCCGGCAAGAAACTCAACAGTTGCTTTTTTCAAAATAATCATCATACTAATATTATAAATGCGAAAGTGTGTTTGTTTGTTAGTTTGTCCTTCAATCACGCCGCAACAGGGCTACGGATCGACGTGATTTTTTGCATGGGTATAGTTGAGGACCTGGAAAGTAACATAGGCTACTTTTTATCACGGAAAATCAAAGAGTTCTCGAGGGATTTTAAAAACTAAATCCACGCGGACGAAGTCGCGGGCATCAGCTAGTTTTACAATATTATGTAGTAGCTATTACATTGTAATAAGTTTTTTATACAATCTTGTGAGCAGCTGGATGCCAAGCTGATTTAACCCATGCAACTTTGTTAGAATAGAATATAATATTTCCACAATGAGGGGGGAAGTTAGAAAAAAAAAACGTACTACAATTCAATTCATGTTAAGATCCTCAACATTGTGACGACCTCCCTGACCAGTGGTTAGCACTGGTCTTATAACCGGGGGGTCTCGGGTTGGATTCCTGGCGGGGGCAATTTGGGAATTTATAATTTCTGAATGGCCTCTGGACTGGTCCGGTGGGAGGTTAAGGCTGTGGCTAGTTACCACCCTACCGTCAAAGACGTGCCGGCAAACGCTTTAGCGTGCCGGCATGATGGCGTAGGCGTAGAAACAGACTAGGGGTATGGGTTGAATGAACACTGCCATACTCCTTCCAAGTTAGCCCGCTACCATCTTAGGCTACATTGTCACTTACAGTCTAGATTTCCTTACTTGAGTATTCGAGTAAACAATAATGGCCGAATGTTAACCAAAGACAATTTATAGGGTTGGGAAGTTATCGCATGAGCGATTGAACGAATGTGAAAGCATTATACAACTGAATGATTTTTATCCCAACTGATCATTACTACAAATACGGTCATAGATGTGTACCATTACTACAATTTTGACGTAAAAAGCAACTAAACAATATCTTTTTCGTAATTATATTAAAAAGAGGAATATACAAGAAAAAATAACGTACATTTACTACAAATCAGATTTTTGTCCTATTCAAAAGTATCCTCCATTTGTGGGTAACATTGTGATACAAACAATTTTCTTGAAAAAAACAGTAGTGTATTTTTATTTACCTTTTCTCTTTAGTAAATAATAATGGCGGAATGATAACGAGACAATGAATAGGTTTGGCAATTTATTACATCTACGACTTTATCAACAGACAACAACAACTCAACATCAACAGTATATAACTCAATTATAGTATTTATAATAATAAAAAAAATTAATAGTTTTTAATTAGTTAAAAATAATTTTAATGTTATCATCAACGTTATTGGCACATTTATTGTATTATATACACACTTAACGTCGCCTAGATATATTTAAAGGCATAAGGGTGATAGTAAAATATGATTTCCTTAAAAAGATTGATTTTGATGATTGATTGATTTTTAACGCTTTTTTAAAACTATCGGTAATTCATACATAACGTATGGTAAGAGTATTGTTTCGATACCGGTATGGGTATTGCAATTTTCTAATCCCTGGCAGTCTGAAAATTAATAAAGTTGACAATACTACTACACGGGAGGTGGGTAACATTGGTATCACAGAGGTCGTTTTTAGGATGCCAAAAATTTGCGTAAGTATGGTGTGCAACTGTATGTTTTGTGCAATTGGGTATTCCAAGATATTATTAGGCAATTTAAAGGATTAAAATTACCTAGACAAAAAGTTAACCCTACTGTGGGTAACATTGTGATATAAATAATTATTTTTAAAAAATCAGTAGTAATAATACTTTGGATAAAATTAGTGTCTAAAAGATGTTTAGATTTCCACACTATGAAGAAAACAAAATATCAATCAATCAATTTCTTTATATATGGGTAATTCTTAGTTCCATGGATTCAATCCATTCATATAAGGTCACTCATTCGCCTGTCCCCACCTCAACGATTCATAGACAATCTAGGGTTACAAAATGTCACTTTCTCCTAATCTGTGCAAATGAGTTCTGCTAATATTTCGTTTTTGAGAAAATAAATATCTTTTAATGGTAAATTCGAAGCAATTTTTGGTGTACATCGTAACGAATGTGTTTAATTAACAGATCTAGACAGTTATACGTAGTTCAAAATGTGTGATTGGTGTGTAAATAAGTGATATTCATATCAAGAGGTGTTTGTTTACTCAAATACTCAAGTAAGGAAAACTAGACTGTACCATCAGGTAAGATTAATGTGTGAGTGTCGTGAAACACTCGGTTGGAACGAAGTTCCTTTTTTAATAATAAATTAATAATAAAAATTACTAAAATAAAAAATAATACCCTGAAGTCAGGATTCGAATCCCTGAACCGATAGTTTCACTCCTTCGTTTAGCCGCTGCGCCACCAAAGCTATGACGGAACGTGTGTAATAAACGAAAGGCAGCACACAAGAGACGTGACGGAAAAATTCTTACACTTTTTTTCGTATAGCCCCCATCCGTCAAGTCCGTTAAGTCCGATAAGGAACTTCGATCCAAAAAAATGGTGAAATAGGCCTTCAGCCAAAACAAAATTCGATGCATTTACAGAAAAAACCCTTTAGCAACGATGATATTTTTTTTATAAAAGAATATTATTCAAGTTGAAGTTGACTAATATCCTCCTCTCCCCTCCAAATAAGCGGAAAGCTTGTGTTAGGAGTGGGTACGACAATAGTGCAACAGGTGGGATTCGAACCTGAGACCTTTCAGTTTTCAGTCCGCACCTTTAACCGTTGGGCTATTGAGGCTTAAGATGATACTAACCTGCGCAGCAAGCCGAGCCAGTTCCTCCTCACAGGCGGAATCATCCTCGTCCAAGTCGGGCAGGTGCCTGTGCGAGTGAGCGGACAGCGCGGACGACGCACTACCTTCTTCTTCCTCGCGTCGCTTGTAACTTTCCATTAGGCGAAGCTCCATTAATCTTCTATGGACAAATACAGCATTAGCGGTTTGTTCTTCAATCACGGAGCAACAGACGACGTGATTTTTGGCATGGGTATAGTTTAAAATCTGGAGAGAAAATAGGGGAAACCCAAAGCAACGGCTGAAAAATCGAAAAAAACAAAATTGGTCATCATACTTAATATTATAAATGCGAAAGTGTGTTTGTTTATTGGTTTGTCGTTCAATCACGCCGCAACGACGTGATTTTTTGCATGGGTATAGTTGAGGACCTGTAGTGACATAGGCATTATATCGGAAAATCAAACAGTTCCTGGGGGGTTTTAAAAACTAAATCCATGCGGACGAAGTCGCGTGCATCAGCTAGTTTTGTATAGAAATCATCACTTTGGATTACTTTTCATAAATGGCGAGAGCGAAGCCGTGGGTAAAAGCTAGTTAGTAATAATAACTGGCTTGGAATTAATATGATTATAGTCTGTTCAATAAGTCATGAGTCTTGAAAGTCAAGAGTTTTTCCATTTAATCCACGTTTCCACATCAATGTGTGCATAGTTTATTTTTAATTAAAACCAGTTATATTTTATGTAAACTATTATCAAACTCTTTGATTCATTGATGACTCTTTCACAATGTTGCTACAATCTATTTTTCAATTTGCACTACACGCATTTTTTGAACAGACTCTACTTTCTAACTGAAGTTCAGCAGGGATTCTTAAAAAAAGAAGTGCAGGGCAAGTGCTGTTCCTATGGACGCTTGTACCTGTGGACACAATCGATTCCGTCGAAACTAGGAACCCTAAAAATTCTAATTTGAAAGCGAACTGTCAATCATAGACAAAGCTTTACGATCGCGTTCAAATATGAATTTTAGGGTTGCTATGTTTTTTTTAAAGAATATCAGCCAAGTTGAAGTCGACTAATATTCTCCTATCCCCTCCAATTAAGCGGAAAGCTTGTGTTAAGAGTGGGTACGAGTAACGGGTGGGATTCGAACCTGTGACCTTTCAATCTTCAGTCCGCACCTTTAACCACTGGGCTACTGAGGCTTAGTTTTAAGTTTTATTGAGGCTTGAGTTTCGACGGAATCGATTGTGTCAACAGGTACAAGCGTCCATAGGAACAGCGCTTGCCCTACACTTTTTTTAAGAAGCCCTGCTGAACTTGAGTCAGTAAGTAGAGTCTGTTCAATTAGTATGTGTAGTGCAAATTGAAAAATAGATTGTAGCAACATTGTGAAAGAGTCATCAATGAATCAAAGAGTTTGATAATAGTTTACATAAAATATAATTGATTTTAATTAAAAATAAACTATGCACACATTGACGTGGAAAGGTGGATTAAATGTTCAATAAGTCATGAGTCTTGAAACTCTTGACTTTCAAGACTCATGACTTATTGAACAGACTATAATAATAACTGGGAATATTAATTCCCAGCCAGTTATTATTAAAATAAAATTTATGATTTTACCTAGCATCGACGTTTTCACACAGAAGTTGGCAGTGCGCGGTGTCGCTGCCCGAAGACTCTTCCTCGACCTCCGACACGGACTCCGCCAGCTCCGCGGTTTTCAGCGGCGCCGCTAATCGTTGAAAAGTTATCACATTAATATTATAACGGCGAAAGTGGGTATGTGTTTGTGTAAGTTTGTTGCTCCTTCACACCACAGGGTATGAACCAAATTGGCTGAAAGCACTACGCAAAAAATTGTATGGACACTGTCCCCACCCCTCAACAGAGGAGGCACTATTTTTAATACTATTGCGACGTCCCATAGAAAAACTAATAACCATTTTTAATCCAAAAATCGAGAGGGTTTAAAAAATACAAATGAATGTACGCACGCTGAAATTCGCGCGCGCATGCTCAGGTGACGAAAGAGCAGGAGGTGGTCAGAGGGCGCGGATATTTGTGTCTCACTTTAACTCTACCTTGAGTCTTGAGCAGAGCCAGAGTAAGATCTATAGATCTCAGGCTTAATGTTAAGTTAATGTGTCTTAAGGCTCCAGTATGTTCGTTTTATAATTATTGTGAACTACCAGTGGTAGATTCATTGACCATTCAAAAGCACTTGTAAAAGTTTATTTGAATAAAAAATATTTCTATTCTATTCTATTCTATTCTACTAAACTGGTATCCAAAACGATTCACTGAAAAATAAATAATCGTAACTCGATTTGCATGAAAACCCCAATCCTAAGGCGGATGTCGTCATAGTAAAAAATCATCAGGCTGCCATGAAACTTTTCTACCTAATGTAACTACATCAGCTGATCGCCATACAAAGGTCAACGACCTGTCGCGACTTGTGCGCCGCTCGCTTCAAGCGTTACGTGACCCGCCCGCGCAGACAGCGGTAAGGGCGGCACGGCACCTAACAACTGTTCGCGAACTTTTCGAAATATCGATTTCTCGATTTTTTATTGGAGTTTACTCCTTAAGAATCGATTTTAGCAGCCCGGTATGAGAAAAATCCGGGCAGTAAAATCAATTTATCAATGACCTCGTTACGTTTTTCACAACGTTGAAATTTCTACCCTAAGGTTGAGTAAATAAGGTTGGTTTTCGTGCGAAAGAGCTTTCGCTTCAGGTAGCCGAGCGCGTAGCGATCGGGTCCCCGAAGCGAAAGTCGGTCGGGGCGCGCTCGGACCCGAGTCGCGGGCATAGAGAAGGATATAGCGTCGCGCGTAAACTCCAGTCGTGCGTCGGAGGCCGGAGCTGACACACACTTTTTTTTTAATACAAGGGTCAGTATAAATTGTCGAAATGGATTATACTGTTAATTTCGAGTCACTTCCCTGCGGCCTTAAATTTTCACCGTGTATTTATGAGGATGTTGGTGGTTGTTGGATGGAGATGTACGGAGCGGAACTCACGGAAGTGCCTGGGCTTGTGCGGCTTGCGCGTGGTGCGCTTCTTGTAGAGCTTCTTGCGCGGGCGCAGCACTTCCTCCGCGCCGCTGCTGGCGCTACCGCTGCTGCCCGCGCGCTTGTTGCGCCTGACCAACACAAGCACGCGTCGTAATGGAGAACTTCAATGGTGTTGATATTATATTATTATTGAGTTACATAAAAGTATTAAAGATTTTAGACTTATTTCGTGGTTTAATGACATAATTATTATAATACACTGGCTTTTTCCCGCGGCTTCGCTCACGTTAAGATTTTTCAAACCCCTGTTTAACCGCTTTAGGAGTTAGATTTTGGCAAACCGATAGTTTGGCAGTTTGCCAATTTGATGCGGTTTGAAATTGGGTACAGGATTGTATTTAGCGGCTACTTACGTAAAGATACTCCTACTTAGGGGATAATTTAGGTGTGGTTGGTGAAAACGGGCGTATATTATGTACTTACTTCTGACAAGATTTGAGAGTAGGGCATTCTTTTTTTGTGAGCTCGTCTCCTTCGCGTAGCCACTCTTGTTGCTCGGCTGAAATTTAACAAGATACATATAAATGTTCATATATTTGCCGGAAAATGTATGTAATTGTATGTTTGAATGTTACCAGTAAGCTCTCTCTGGTGTTTACTTTGTTTGCGCGGAGTGGGGCCTGCTTCTTCGCCCGATGTGCTTAGTTCCTCGCACTAAAACAAACAAGACACAATTTAAAATAAATAAACACATATTATTTTCGAAATCAACAGTGAGATTGTGTAATTTTCAGTTTTATACCAAAATTTGATTATCATGGAAATTAAAATTATACATAATATCTTAAATTGCATACGGGGGTAAGTTCAATTTCAATGACGTTTAAACTTCTTTAGCGTGATTCACCTTTCAGCAGCGACATCTAGTTCGTAAGCGTTAGTTCAAAATTTAAGTACATAAACCTAGCGGGATCATCGTCCGGGTTGGTCAAGGTCCACGCTAACATTAGTTTCAGAAGAGGAGCGGTTGTTTATCTTTCGATTGAAACTTTTTTAGCGTAATTGTGCTTTTGTGTAATTAACTCCGTGCAGCGACATCTAGTTTACGTTGCAGAAGTCCTCATGCCTCTATGGCTCTGAAGATTTAAGTGCGTACTACTTTTTGTACGTAATACTACGTTAAACTAACAGAATCATCGTCAGTAACTTACAGGATCATCGTCAGAGTTGGTCTGGTCCATACTGACACTAGCTTCAGAGGACGAGCGGTGGTGCGGCTTGCAGGCAGGCGGCGCCAGGCGGGGGGGCTCGGGTGCGGGGGACGTGGCCCCGGCGCCGCAGCCTCCCCGCGCCCACATCGCGCGCATCAGAGCCGACGCTAAGTATAGACTCTGCCGATAAATAAATACAGTTGACTGATAATTCTTAAGGTTGATTATACAGGTCTGCCCGCGAAATTCAAATTTAATTTGGTTTTTCGCAATTTGTAAACTAATACGACAAAGTAGGCTCATGGCCTTCTAATTGCGCCAGTGGAATTATCATCTTCACAGGTTTACATAAATATCTTTACTTGAAAGTTTAATTAGAATAGTAGAAATTAATCAAAATACTGAGTTGGACGTGAGTTACTCACAAATTAGTCGATATTTTTTTGATTAATTTCTTAAACTGGTCACCTTCAAGTAAAGATTTTATGTAAACCTGTGAAGATGATACTGCCATTGTCGCAATTAGAATGCCATAAGCCTACTTTGTCGTATTGTTTACTAATTGCGAAAAACCAAATTAAATTTAAATTTCGCGGGCAGACCCGAATAATCAACCTTAAGAGATCAAAAGTTCATAGGTATTTAGTTTCTTGTTGGTTAGAATATAAACATATATTCAGTTTCTACTTGGCTGGGCTTGGCTGGCAAGGGGGTATGATCGGAGCATGTGTTACTCTCTACATGAGACCTACATAAATGTCCTACAGTGAATGTACTAACATTCACTTTCCGACTCAGTAGACAACAACATAGCTGTTGTCTACTGAGACAGCAACCCCAAAAAGAAAACACGGATTAAACAACTCCCACAGATTTGTCCAATTTAACATATTATGTAAAAAAAACGTACAAAATAGTGAATAGGCATTTTTAGGCAAGCACAGTCCAACCTAAACATCATCAGTGCTTTCCAGCATATCTCAAAATAAAAAAATAAAATAAAAATTCTCCCCACCATTCATTTCACTAGGGGTGGTCCCTGGTTCATTAATTTCAATGGGGAAACTAAAATGGGGAAAACAGTGTTACATAGCTAAATGGATAAATAAGATACCATGAGCCCTATTATGATCAAATTTCCCAAAACCAACACAAAATACACGGTAAACATCAATACCATTGTTTCTTTTGCAATATTGCAATCTGCCAACTTGTGACCTGTTTATTGACATTCTTACCTGCTCTGTGTGTTCCTTAGGAGGTAGCGCACACAGTAGACTGTAAAGATGCGCGCATGGCTTGGGCGCTAACGCTCTAATGAACCCAGGTAGCAAGTCGTACACTTGCCGTCCACAGTGCTTCAACTGGGCGGCCGCCCATACCAGCTCTACATGTTCTGGAGTGACTCGACCTTCCACAGCAAGGAACTTTAGTATCATGTGAGACTGTTTTATAACCTGCAAAAATTGTGTTGCTATAAAAAGTAAAATATTTATAATTTTACTATAGTAAAGTTGTTAGTGATTGGGATTCAACAAAAAGATAGATATACTAATTAAACTTGTGGGTTAGTAAAATTATTTCAATTAAAAAAATTGCAGCCTGTGTGATTATCATTATTATTAATGACTAGTTGATGCCTGTAATTTAGCGTGGAAATTATTGGAACGTAGTTCCTTATCGCGCGGTGCGGAAGGGGGCTAGACGGAAAAATTAAGACTAAATTGAACCGACACTCGACACTGATTGACACTTTTATGAAACCAACACTTTTTTGAATGTGAATTTGGCATTGTGTTCGGTACTTTCGCGGTACAATATTGGGTCTCCGTAGCCTTGTGGTTTCTGCAGTCGCTTAACAGTTAAAAGTCGATGGTTCGAATCCCAGCTCGACAGCAACATTGAAAATGGAAAATTCGGTCTGTCGAGCTGGGATTCGAACCATCGGCCTTTGGCTGTTAGGCGACTGTGGAAACCACAAGGCTACGGATATCTAATATTGTAGTGTGAAAATGTTGAACACAATGCCAAATTAATTAATCGAAAGGAACTTCGTTCCATCCGGGTGTCCCTTGACACCTCTCAAGTTTTTTTCTGAAATTTTCTGTTTTCCCACAGGATTAAGACAACACACAGAAGAACACATTACCTCAACATGTAAATTGGGTCCAAACAGGTGTTCAATGATATTATTGAATGTCAACCAAGCAGCCAACTGCTGCCCCGCTATCTCCACATCTGCCGCAGTCTCCCCCGCACACAGTTCATTGTGGGCAGCTATATGTGCGTTGATCTGAGCCACACCTGCTAGCCTCATGGTTAGAGTGCTGCTATTGAAGTATTTGAATGCTAGAGCCAGGCCATCTTCATCAAACGCTAGTGGTGCATCTAGTGGCTCTTTTGCAGCACCCCACATGAAATCTGTCAAAATTTATATAATAATAAATCTTATGGTTACATGGGATCATTTTGATGATCAAGATTTTCCTTGACAGTAAAATCAATATTAATCAATGATAAGTATATAAAAATTTTACAAGTACATGTTTGGACATGATTAATCAGTTTAGATGCATGCATATGGATATATCAAATACAGTAGGGTCCATACCAATATTTTGATATTTGGTTTTAAGATATTAATAATATATGTCACTGTAAGATTGTAAAAATTGTTAGTTCTTATACTAACTAGTCAGATTGTAAACTAGCGCAAGGTTATTAACTCTCTGAACAGTATCGGTTAGTTTATAATTTAATGTACGTAAAATTGTAATCTAACTATTGTAGTTGACCAAAGTTGAAATAACTGACATTAGAAATTGTTTATTTACATAAGTAATTTAAAATATAAAATTATGTATTATTGTTATTTGGTAATCACATGTTTGTTTCCTAAAAATGAAATGCTAGCGCTCAAGGCTCCACACAGTCTTGTCTGCCCTACCTCTGGAGTGTATTTTTAAAACCCATTTGATTTGTACTGACACTAGTAGTACTGTGTTGCATTACAAATACAGTTATTTACAAATCAAATAGGCTATGCCAGAAGACTCGCTCCATCGCCCCTTCATTCAGCTTCACCTTTGTTTTGCTACAGAGGTCACCGGCACTCTTCATTCAGGACCATCTTCGTGAGCTTCTGGCTCTGCGCTTTAAAAAACACTCAGGGGTAGGGCAGACAAGACTGCTTGGAATTCGTTTTTAGGTAATATTCGAAATTATGATTTTTAGTAGTAAAACATATCTTACTATTATTCTACCCCCTTGGGTAGAATAAGATATGTTTTAGGTGGTAATGTCTACCACCTTTGGTAGACATTATGTATACCTAATGCTCAGGCAATATCATCACAGTCCAAAACTCTGGTCACCTGAGCTTAGATACAGTTCACAAACTTGCGCCAGTTTACAATCTGACAAGCTTCTTACTTGTTTGTTTATAAACTAACGATTTTCACAATCTTATGATGACATACAAACTTTATCTATTATTTTTACTGATAAATAAACTTTATAAGGAAGTATTCAAACAAATCAAATCACCATCGCTCACAGGCACAATCAACAAGTACAAATATATTTTCTCACCTGCCATAGATTTAACTGCTGGCACTCTTAAATCTTTATCCTCCAAACTGCACATGTACTTTAATATCTTACTCCTCAATGGCATGAAAAGTTGTGCAACTGCTCTAAAATTCAGCCATAGCTTTAGATTACCAACTGCTGCCACTATCGCATGCGCCATAGACAATGGTAGAGTTGGCGGAGTGGCAGACTCAAACACAGACGTCATGGCACATACCCCTCCCAATTTACAAAACAAACTAACATTTCTTAATAAATAAGCAGGTATTTCTGTATCATGCAGATCACAGTATGAACTTAGATTTGATATTTCCTGTGCTGACAAATCATCTAAGCGACTCAGAGCTGTGTGTTTACAGGCTAAATATAAGGGGAAGTTTAGGAGGAATATTTTTGAAACTATATGCATTAGCTTTTCTTTCTGTTGCATTGACCATGACTCGGGATTTGCGTTTGAGGTTGCTGGCTTATCACCAACTGTTTCGTCTACAATTTTTTCAGTAACTTCCTCTGGTTTTGTACTCTCTGCTCCCACACTATCTTCCTTCTTTTCACTGCTTTCTTCTTCAGTTTTAAGAGGAGTTGTGACATCTTGCTCTAGTGTATCTTGATTTTCAGGTAATGGTTGTGATTTAGCAGATGCTATTAAATCATCTTTCAATTGTTTTAGCTGGCATACTGATAAACAGAGTATGCTTTGGACCACTAGATAGAACCTCTCAAAGTTTTTTGCATCTCTATAACAGCACATGCATTGCCTAAAATAATAATGATAATGTTAGTTTCTTTTGTTTAACAGCTATTGAAATAACTTCTATTGAACACTACTGCTATTGAAATTTGTGCCAAAAAGTCATCAGAAATTAACAGAAAGATTACGTTTTAACATACCAAAGAAATAAAGAGCAACATATTCCATTTAACACCAGGCAATGATTGTTTTAAAGTATCAAAAAATTGATAGAGATTTTTTAAAGATTGTCTCCAAATCGTATTCGTGATATAGTTAATAGTAGTTTCTTATGAAATATTTACCTTTGAGGCCAGGAAAGTATGTAATTTAACACTGTTTCAAGCTCAGATTGGCTTATTGTTGGGTACTGGGATACATCGTCAGTTAATCTCGTTTCACCTACAACGTAAATGAAATTGACTGTAATACAAAGTTATTATAATTTACACTGATCCAACACATAAATAAACAACGATAGACCGTCGTATTTTGCGTAAAATAAATAGACCACAAAATTTCGAAACAAAATAACTTACAATTCACTAAAAGCTGTGAAAACTCAGGACAAACATCACACATTCTCAAAGTTTTGTGTCAATATATAGCGAAATATTGTTAAAATATTATCGCAAATGCTATTGTGGTTAAACTATTGATCATCATTGATAATATTTTCTTATACTCTTTGATATTTTCGTATCAGAAAACGAACACTGCCTCACTAATGTCACAGAATCGTTCCACCATTGTTGACGATGTTGTCAAAGCCAGTCAAAGCTCAAAGCTGCGTTTCGTTACACACGTTACATATTTTAAATTATTTTATGGATTTCTACTAATATTATTGAATTCGAAAACCACTCTGTTTCAAAAACTAATTTTGTTTTTTAAAATATAAAAGCACGTGTATTCCATAGAGCTTGTTAAAGTGAGGTACCTACCAAATATTATTAACATTGTTAAGTATTTTACTATTCTATGGTATTTATAATTTTATAGCCTCAATAGCCCAACGGTCAAAGGTGCGGACTGAAAACTAAAAGATCACAGGTTCGATCCCCATGCGTTGTACTATTGTCGTACCCACTCTTACTACAAGCTATTCGCTTATTTGGAGGGGAGAGGGCACAGGCGAATATAAGTTAAATTCGGCTTGGCTAATACTCTCTAAAAATAATTTAACAGCTGTTAAGTATATAACAGCTTGGTCATAATATTCGAGGCCATGTATAATGTACTTTGTGTTCGAGGCTCAGAAATAATTTTCAATGTTCATTATTCGTCTGTAAATATGTATAGTTAGTATGTATATTCCATTTTATATTATTTGTTCCGTCTTCGATATCCGGAATCCATGTTGAGTGCAGCGTGTCTTTTTCGTATGTTCTGACTTAGCGATACCCTCGCTTCGGGTCCCCACCCTGTATCCGTTTCCGCTTTGTGTTCAATATGGCAACGCCGCGGTATCGCGGGTGGAGCCATCTTATTTTCTCATTATAGCGTCGTATTTCGTATTGTTCGGACGTGTTTCTAAAAATTTCTTAATAATCCTAAATATAGTGATATATTATATAAAAGTATATCAAGTGTTAAGATTTATATCAAGAATAAGAATCCCTCGCTTCTGCGATGGAGAATAGCGACAGCAGTAGGAGACGGCTGCCATTTTGAGCTCATAGCGTTGTGTATTTTCGCCGCGTGCGCGTCAAATCTAAGATTATTTCGTTAATCCGTCTCTCTTGGCAAAAAATATTGCAAGCAAAGTGTTAAATATATATAGTATTAGTGTTAATAGTGCATATTTTCTATCACGGGGAAATTTTGGTTACGCGTAAATGAACCCCACGTGCACAGAAGAAGCTCAAGTTCGCAGAGGAAAGAAGAGGCATGAAAATGGTTTTTCGGGCAGTTCATCAGCGAGCAGGAGCAGTGAGCAGCAGGAGTCTGATGATATATCCAGAAGTGGTTTGTATTTTAAGCAAATCGGTAAGTTCAATTTTTATTGTTTCTGGGCAACAAGAAGCCTTCTTGATAAACAACGTGGTGAATATATTTTCTAATAAGAATTCACTTTGCAATCACCGCCTGACAATAAGGTGGAGAAGGCTCAGGTAAATAAATCGAAATTATGCGTTTCATTATTTCGATTATATTAAGTCCACAGAAATAATAACGATATTTTCAGATTACTCCTAACTTTCATTGAAATATTTCATATAAAATCCCTCTTAGTTCACAACCCTTATTTAATAACGAGGCAATTCGACGTTATTTAAAAATAGGGGGGGGCGAGCAATAATCGTGACAGCTACGAGTAAGAGGGTAAGAAATTTTATTCACAATTTACCGCTAAGTTAACGAACATTTCAAGGCGGTTGTCTCTAGTGATTTTAATATATCAGGAGACATTCACGAAACTTCCGTGAGAATAATCTAAGCGTGGAATCTTAATTATCACGACATAACCACACAGATCGAGAATTTATAGGTTAGAGGTAGAAATACTAGAACAGAAAAAATACAGTCCAAGCTACTTTTTTTTCACGTTCTTTTTGGTTCTTTCCTATTCCTAAGTCGGACCAGCCAGATTGGAAGATGAATCAAACCTAAGTACCTACTGCCATAATTAACTGACCATCATTGGATTTTTATCAACAACAAAACCATTCGCGTCCACCACGGATTGGACAGTACAGTTTGGATGACTTCTCTGGCAAACAGCTCTTACCCGCTCGCCATTCAATCCTGTGTGTAGTTTCAAGTACAGGTAACATTTTGATGTTGAAACTTTTGAAACTTGATACTGTTGAAACTCCTAGCTGTGTTGGTTCCGACTCGACACCTATTTCTATTGTATAGATTTCTATTCTATATTATAGATTATATGGATTATGTTTCTATATTATGGATTTCTAGGAGCTGTCGGAACCAAAAGTTAGTCCCTCAGACAGGCCAAGTTCCTATTGGGGTTGACACAACTTTGCCATGCTGGCTCCGACGCAATGCCTTGAGTTTCTCGGCATATGGGACACAAAACGCAACGCGGAGTCCTTGTCGGAGCAGCGCCCGGATTCGGAACCTTGCGATGACATATTTATCGATCGATTCGGTTTGTTATCGTATGATAAAATCTATTTTCAGTGAAATTGTCAAAATACCAACCAAAATGAACCAACGAACATTTCGTTCGACTCTTGATTCTATCAGGCTGTTTACTGTTTTTGTATAAAAAAGTCACGAAGACAAAAATTTTTTTTTTGGTATGTAAATGTTTACTATATTATAGGTATATTGACATTAAAAAACAATAAGTAAAATTTTGGTAAAGTAAACAATCTTCTTAAATGCACGTGTATCTTGTCGATCGATAACGTAGTCAATGTCGAGTCCTCTAACCGAACGTTCTGAATTGCACATTTTCGATACGAGATCGATAGGTACCTGATCGTATTGAAACGGTAGGTTGTCGAAGGG
The DNA here is from genome assembly GCA_029955525.1 of Oeneis ivallda. NCBI lineage: Eukaryota > Metazoa > Arthropoda > Insecta > Lepidoptera > Nymphalidae > Oeneis > Oeneis ivallda. The sequence goes on along the minus strand of JARPMR010000024.1, from coordinate 15,093,942 downwards.
TGTAGAATCGGGGTGCAAAAGTACTTTACACTACACAGTTGTACTTCAGCATCACTTTCAAAACGAAAGTGGGTCTCTCATTCAGTACTAATTTCTAATGAGAGACTGTGGCATTACAGGAACAGTCGAAAGGCAGTTGGTCCCTCAGATAGGCCTAGTTCCTAATGAGGAGACAACTTTGCCTAAGTATACGCTGTATGGTGTACTACATAGCCGCTAAGGAGTTAGAATTCTGGCGTCCATTGCTATATAACGATCGAGCTGTGAATGGTCAAAATATTTATGCGAGTCATCAGCTGGTAATGTCGAATCTAGCAACAAAATATCTGCTTGCATGTCCCGGCAAATCATGTTAAGTAATGCATGTCAGATTAATACTGAAATATATGATATAAAGGAGATGAGGCGATGGCATCCTTTGAGGAGCGTCTAAAGGAACTCGACGCCAAACGCCATAATAAAAAGACCCAGCCAAGGACCTCCTACCTCTACACGTATAATAGGTCGGGCCAGTTACACTGCGCGCCGTGCAACAGTATTTGAAAACAAAATTTGGTTTCGTTGCTCCCATAACCGGTTCTTGCCAAGACCGCCGTAAACGGATACGTCATGGAGGACATCATCATCATATGATACAGTAAAATGCTCCACACTACGCATGGCATTACAGAATTAGTAGAAAGGCAGTTAGTCTCCCAGACAGGCCTAGTTCCTAATGGGAGACACAACTTTGCCTCATCTATTATTCGCCAAGGATGGTTTCAGTGTCGAACAGTGCAGCAATACAGTCGACACCTGCTGATATCCATCCCCCAGTCCCCCTGCAATACATATTCCGAAACCACCAACGACTTAGGTCAGGTTTTGAACGTGGGGAATACCAGTGTAGATCTGTTTGCTTACACACGGCTCATATTTGCTTCGCAATACGTGTCAAAGGATTCATAGAACGAGAAAGCCTTTGCTTACAATGCCTTTCTCTGTCACTGGAACTAAAACCCGGGCTGGCTGTAAGCACCACTCAACCTATGGAAGGGTCGATATGTTCAAATATTTTGAAATGCAGAAACTATATCAGATACCAGCTCTTCCAATAATACTGATGAAGACTTAGACTTAAGGTTAGCACACATCGGAGGTCCAGAAGCATATTTTAGGAGGCATAATTGATTTGTGCTGGAAAGACTTGGCTTATACAATTTATAAATCCTTATAACTATCCTCTTGAAAAAGAACTGTACATCAGTTTTTTTGAAAAGTATAACTAAGTTTACACAGATTTCAAAAGTTGGAACAGCATTTCGAAGGAATGTTGAATGCACTTGAATCAAAGGAACTTTATGAGCGTTTGCTTGAATAGACTATTCTTTTCTATTCCATTCTATGAAATCATATCTGTATAGTCATTCTAATTATTCTTTGAGTTTTCAGAACCTGATGAGGAAAACTTGTTTCAAAACGTACTGCCATTTACTTCTGCTTGCGTCGGATAGAGAGGCTTGATCTTGCTTTACCAAAGATTGACACGGAGCACATGATGGTTTATGGTGATCATAAATTATAATATAATAATGTTTGGTAATGCCATATTATTACGTTTGACCTTTGTTTGCAAAACAGACACTGCTCAATTTGGACAATCTAGTTGGAAAGACACATCACCCTAACAAGTATTAAAATGAGTTTAGTATACTGAATCCTTTGATTTTGTTCAATTTATAGGAAATACTTAAGATATGTAAATGATTGCGAGCGCAGCGACGAGTCCCTCGCTCGCAGCGAGGAGTCCACTGACGAAAAGCCTAGCCAATAGCCATGTTGTCCCCGTCCCTTGATGGATATAAGAAATTGGGTCTAATATCCTTTCTAGCAACTGGCAGTTGGACCCTTAAGCAGGCCCTGTCCTCTTAGGGTTTTCTCAACTTTGCTACCTTCATCACCCACCGGGGAAGGTAGCAGTGCCGAACCATTCATCGACGTCATAGCAGTTGTCTGCGTCAACATCCTCTCAAACCCATGCGTTTACCGAAAGAGGTGTGTGTCGAACTAGAATGGTGGCTAGAAAATCTGATGCAGACGACTCTAATTCAGTCGAAGGGAAATCCCATGAATTATGTTATCACGGATGCATCAGATATACATTACCAAACATTACCAGGAAAGTGATCTTCCTTGTGTCTTAACCGGTTGGGAAGCCTGTGCCCCCGTGGGCTTCACGGTCAGTGGCGAGGTCTCTCACTATAGCGTTGTTTTTGGTGGTTTCATCATTACATTGGTAAGAAGATGATTCAATTCTGGCTATAGAAATATAGTCATCTAATACGTAATTATTTCTTTTTGCATGCCATAGCATTTTTGAACACATTATAGCATCAAGAAAATAGTACCAGGAGAAATCAAACACATCACTCAACATGGATTCCGGATATCGAAGACGGAACAAATAATAGAGAGTTTTACCTACCAATAAAACTTACCTACCTATTATTTTTCCTGAGATATCCGGAATCCACATAATTCCTACCTGGTACTTACGCTTATAATGAGAAAATAAGATGGCCCCACCCGCGAAACCGCGGCGTTGCCATATTGAACACAAAGCGGAAACGGATACAGGGTGGGGACCCGAAGCGAGGGTATCGCTAAGTCAGAACATACGAAAAAGACACGCTGCACTCAACATGGATTCCGGATATCTCAGGAAAAATAATAGGTAAGTTTTATTGGTAGGTAAAACTCTCTATTATTTTCTACCCTTTTCTGATCCTTTCCAAAATTCCGTTTCTTTAAAGATTTTACTATTATAAAATAAGTTCCTCCGTTAAAAAAAAAAAAACTTGACTATGGCTCAGACGCTCGACGCGCGGAGCCACTGAACAGAAGAAGAATAAAATGCTCGCAATGATAATCTAGCTAATAATAGCGTTCATTTTAAAATTCTTACACCTACTCATTCTACACCTTACAAGTTACTAAAGTCTAAAATAATTACTGTAAAAATCGGCAGTTTGCGGATAAGGTTATCTTTATTACCATCTTCATCATGGCGAGTCATGGAAGTATGAATGCATGGAACTAGGAATTACGACTGTAGGAAGACTTAGTCGTAATTCCTAATTCCATGATCGTCATAGATAAACACACACAGATTGTCTGTGAGTCAAAAGTAAATCACAAGCAAAACTCGAATCCTAAACCATTCCTAAACCACAAACCTTTATAACACTCAAAGCCATAAACATACTCTTTATGTTTGTGTTCTTCTATCTATATAACTGCCCGCTTGCAGAGAGACGCCCGGGTAGAGTTAAGATTTTTGTAATTTTGACAGAAGCTATAAACGAAATCTCTACGAATCGAAAATGATCGATTGAAAATAAGGTGGGAAATGTCACCCACCGCCCTTTAATCTTTATCATTATGATAATTTTTTCGCCCAAGTTGCAATTTACGTCCTAAGATTAAGGTACTTCCTAGCTCCATGGCTAAACTCCACTAAACTCCCAACAAAGATGAAACTCCGTAGGTTTAATTCCTAGTTCCATGGTCTTTAGCCTTCTGTAGCGTGGAAGTAGGAATTACGACTTAATCTTCCTATTTCTTTAATCTGTCTTTAGCACTATCAATGTCATCATGATGTCATCTCTTTGTGTCAATTTTGAAGTTTTCTTTTTAGTTTGACTTTGACGCACGTTTGACAGAGCGATCCGTGAAGTGCGTGAAGTGAAGCACAGACCAGGATGAAGTGAAGTGTGTGAAGTTGATAGAAAAATATGAGCGATGGGTTATGTTGACAATTTTATAGTTTTTCTAAATAAAAAGAAATGGTTCAGTTAGTTTATATTATAGCCAGTTTACACGTGCTACTGTGTCCATTCACAAAAGTCGAGGAAAGTTTCAATATCCAGGCCTCCCACGACATTTTGTACCATCGGTTTAACCTATCGGAGGTATAAAAAGTATTCTAATTTTGGATCCTTGTATTGCGCACTCTGGGTGTTAATAATCTATTTTTTTCCAGTACGATCATAATGAGTTCCCGGGTGTTGTGCCGCGCACTTTCATCGGGCCACTAGTGGTATCGGTGCTGTCAGCACCTGTCGTCGGGGTGTTGCACTTGTGCGGTATTAATAAATTTTGGATGCAATATGTTGGTACGTTTTTTTTAAATATTCATATACGACTGTGAGTTGATTAAAGACAGTACTATAAGTATGATAAAAGATTTATGCTTAGATTAATTATTATTCTTAGGGTGGAACCACACCTGTGAGGATCGTTTCGGATTTCGCCCATACAAAACTGTCAAATTCCATAGAAACGTGAACGGATCAATTCGGCTTTTCGCATCGATTCGGCTTTCGCATTTTTTGTACCTAAAAGTGCCTAAAATCCTTACAAGTGTAGCTCACGTTTCGCATGCGAAAGGATCCTTTCGCATCCTTACGGATCCGTAAGGATGCGAACGGATCCTTACGGACGCGAACGGATCCGAAAGGATCCTTACGGATCCGTAAGGATCCTTACGCGTGCGAAAGCGTCATCGGCAACTAGGGAAATGCATGAAGTGCCAAAAAGTATCGATATATCGATGAAATTAGTTTTTATCTCAAGTATGTATGCAAACACAGGTGCCACTTTTCCGCCATGTTGAAATTCTTTGTTATTGGACCGATTTCGTTCAAAATCGATATTTGGGCTTCCCTGGGCTCAAATAAGAGGAAATGATTTGCAAAATTATAAAAAGTCGCCGCCATATTGAAATTCTTTGTTATTGGACCGATTTCGTTCAAAATCGATATTTAGGCTTCCCTTGGGTCAAGAAAGAGGAAATAGATGCCAAAATTTTAAAAAGTGACCGCCATATTGAAATTATTTGTTATTGGACCGATTTCGTTCAAAATCGATATTTGGGCTTCCCTGGGGTCAAATAAGAGGAAGTGATTGGCAAAATTATAAAAAGTGACCGCCATATTGAAATTCTTTGTTATTGGACCGATTTCGTTCAAAATCGATATTTGGGCTTCCCTGGGCTCAAATAAGAGAAAATGATTGGCAAAATTATAAAAAGTCGCCGCCATATTGAAATTCTTTGTTATTGGACCGATTTCGTTCAAAATCGATATTTAGGCTTCCCTTGGGTCAAGAAAGAGGAAATAGATGGCAAAATTTTAAAAAGTGGCCGCCATATTGAAATTCTTTGTTATTCGACCGATTTCGTTCAAAATCGATATTTAGGCTTCCCTTGGGTCAAGAAAGAGGAAATAGATGCCAAAATTTTAAAAAGTGACCGCCATATTGAAATTCTTTGTTATTGGACCGATTTCGTTCAAAATCGATATTTGGGCTTCCCTGGGGTCAAATAAGAGGAAATGATTTGCAAAATTATAAAAAGTGACAGCCATATTGAAATTCTTTGTTATTGGACCGATTTCGTTCAAAATCGATATTTGGGCTTCCCTGGGCTCAAATAAGAGGAAATGATTTGCAAAATTATAAAAAGTCGCCGCCATATTGAAATTCTTTGTTATTGGACCGATTTCGTTCAAAATCGATATTTAGGCTTCCCTTGGGTCAAGAAAGAGGAAATAGATGGCAAAATTTTAAAAGTGACCGCCATATTGAAATTCTTTGTTATTGGACCGATTTCGTTCAAAATCGATATTTGGGCTTCCCTGGGCTCAAATAAGAGGAAATGATTTGCAAAATTATAAAAAGTCGCCGCCATATTGAAATTCTTTGTTATTGGACCGATTTCGTTCAAAATCGATATTTAGGCTTCCCTTGGGTCAAGAAAGAGGAAATAGATGCCAAAATTTTAAAAAGTGACCGCCATATTGAAATTATTTGTTATTGGACCGATTTCGTTCAAAATCGATATTTGGGCTTCCCTGGGGTCAAATAAGAGGAAGTGATTGGCAAAATTATAAAAAGTGACCGCCATATTGAAATTCTTTGTTATTGGACCGATTTCGTTCAAAATCGATATTTGGGCTTCCCTGGGCTCAAATAAGAGAAAATGATTGGCAAAATTATAAAAAGTCGCCGCCATATTGAAATTCTTTGTTATTGGACCGATTTCGTTCAAAATCGATATTTAGGCTTCTCTTGGGTCAAGAAAGAGGAAATAGATGGCAAAATTTTAAAAAGTGGCCGCCATATTGAAATTCTTTGTTATTCGACCGATTTCGTTCAAAATCGATATTTAGGCTTCCCTTGGGTCAAGAAAGAGGAAATAGATGCCAAAATTTCAAAAAGTGACCGCCATATTGAAATTCTTTGTTATTGGACCGATTTCGTTCAAAATCGATATTTGGGCTTCCCTGGGGTCAAATAAGAGGAAATGATTTGCAAAATTATAAAAAGTGACAGCCATATTGAAATTCTTTGTTATTGGACCGATTTCGTTCAAAATCGATATTTGGGCTTCCCTGGGCTCAAATAAGAGGAAATGATTTGCAAAATTATAAAAAGTCGCCGCCATATTGAAATTCTTTGTTATTGGACCGATTTCGTTCAAAATCGATATTTAGGCTTCCCTTGGGTCAAGAAAGAGGAAATAGATGGCAAAATTTTAAAAAGTGACCGCCATATTGAAATTCTTTGTTATTGGACCGATTTCGTTCAAAATCGATATTTGGGCTTCCCTGGGGTCAAATAAGAGGAAATGATTGGCAACATTATAAAAAGTGACCGCCATATTGAAATTCTTTGTTATTGGACCGATTTCGTTCAAAATCGATATTTGGGCTTCCCTGGGCTCAAATAAGAGGAAATGATTTGCAAAATTTTAAAAAGTGACCGCCATATTGAAATTCTTTGTTATTGGACCGATTTCGTTCAAAATCGATATTTAGGCTTCCCTTGGGTCAAGAAAGAGGAAATAGATGCCAAAATTTTAAAAATTGACCGCCATATTGAAATTCTTTGTTATTGGACCGATTTCCTTCAAAATCGATATTTGGGCTTCCCTGGGGTCAAATAAGAGGAAATGATTTGCAAAATTATAAAAAGTCGCCGCCATATTGAAATTCTTTGTTATTGGACCGATTTCGTTCAAAATCGATATTTGGGCTTCCCTGGGGTCAAATAAGAGGAAATGATTGGCAACATTATAAAAAGTGACCGCCATATTGAAATTCTTTGTTATTGGACCGATTTCGTTCAAAATCGATATTTGGGCTTCCCTGGGCTCAAATAAGAGGAAATGATTTGCAAAATTATAAAAAGTCGCCGCCATATTGAAATTCTTTGTTATTGGACCGATTTCGTTCAAAATCGATATTTAGGCTTCCCTTGGGTCAAGAAAGAGGAAATAGATGCCAAAATTTTAAAAAGTGACCGCCATATTGAAATTCTTTGTTATTGGACCGATTTCCTTCAAAATCGATATTTGGGCTTCCCTGGGGTCAAATAAGAGGAAATGATTGGCAACATTATAAAAAGTGACCGCCATATTGAAATTCTTTGTTATTGGACCGATTTCGTTTAAAATCGATATTTGGGCTTCCCTGGGGTCAAATAAGAGGAAGTGATTGGCAAAATTATAAAAAGTGACCGCCATATTGAAATTCTTTGTTATTGGACCGATTTCGTTCAAAATCGATATTTGGGCTTCCCTGGGGTCAAATAAGAGGAAATGATTGGCAATATCATAAAAAGTCACCGCCATATTGAAATTCTTTGTTATTGGACCGATTTCGTTCAAAATCGATATTTAGGCTTCCCTTGGGTCAAGAAAGAGGAAATAGATGCCAAAATTTTAAAAAGTGACCGCCATATTGAAATTCTTTGTTATTGGACCGATTTCGTTCAAAATCGATATTTGGGCTTCCCTGGGGTCAAATAAGAGGAAATGATTGGCAACATTATAAAAAGTGACCGCCATATTGAAATTCTTTGTTATTGGACCGATTTCGTTCAAAATCGATATTTGGGCTTCCCTGGGCTCAAATAAGAGGAAATGATTTGCAAAATTATAAAAAGTCGCCGCCATATTGAAATTCTTTGTTATTGGACCGATTTCGTTCAAAATCGATATTTAGGCTTCCCTTGGGTCAAGAAAGAGGAAATAGATGGCAAAATTTTAAAAGGTCGCCGCCATATTGAAATTCTTTGTTATTGGACCGATTTCGTTCAAAATCGATATTTGGGCTTCCCTGGGCTCAAATAAGAGGAAATGATTTGCAAAATTATAAAAAGTCGCCGCCATATTGAAATTCTTTGTTATTGGACCGATTTCGTTCAAAATCGATATTTAGGCTTCCCTTGGGTCAAGAAAGAGGAAATAGATTCCAAAATTTTAAAAAGTGACCGCCATATTGAAATTCTTTTTTATTGGAAAGATTTCGTTCAAAATCGATGTTTGGGCTTCCTTGGGGTCAAATAAGAGGAAATGATTGGCAAAATTATAAAAAGTGACCGCCATATTGAAATTCTTTGTTATTGGACCGATTTCGTTCAAAATCGATATTTAGGCTTCCCTTGAGACAAGAAAGAGAAAATAGATGCCAAAATTTTAAAAAGTCACCGCCATATTGAAATTCAAAATCGATATTCAAAATCGATATTTCGGCTTCCTGTGGTCAAGAAAGATAATTTTTGCCATAAGTTTTAAAAGTATGACGGCACCCCCCTCATCGCCGAGCGTCTAATAAAAGGAATCACACACAATATCAGAACAGAACATCATTCTCAGCAATCGCCTTCCATCAATAAAAATAACTACCTACACAAAGGACGTAACAAGGATTGTAAAGAAAACTCCTTCATCAACATCTATCTGTATTTAATTATGTTGTTCAGTATAGATCTATATATTATAAAAATGACTCTAATGCCGTTTCGCAAAGTGCTATAGTCGTGTAGAAGAAAGGGCAAAGAAACTCCACGACAGCACATCTTTTAAAATATAAAAGTAAATATCGAAAACACTTATGGAGCCACAGTCGGCTCCCACGCTGAACGAGAACTAACTTTAAACTAATTCACATTTCCCTTTTATATTTTTAGACTAACAAAATGGATGGAATGGATGATTACAATTTCCCCTTACATTCAACCAATCAGCCCACATTTCCGCTTTAATACATTTTCAAGTCAAATTAAATTCTATCCCCAACTACTTTTTTATTTTCCGTTTCATCCTACTTCCTACTTCCTACTAATATTATAAAGGCGAAAGTTTGTGTGTATGTTTGTTCCTCTTTAACGCAAAAACTACTTGATGGATTTGGCTGAAATTTGGAATGGAACCGACCGACCGACCGACCGACTGACTGACCGCATTAGAATATAATATGTAGTTATAAGTTTATTAATTGTATGAGCGCAGACTCGCCAACAAACTGCATGTGCAGTTTGGCGTGGTAGAATAAGTTTACTAATACTTGTTATTATATTTCTGAATAAAAAATTAAAAAAAAAAAAAAAAAAGATAGATTATACCCTGGATTAACATATAGGCTACAAATTATCCCGGAAAATCCAAGGTTCCCGCGGGATTTTGAAAAACCACTGATAGATGGCGCTGATTGTACTTAAATCACGCTTACATTATCCGCAGTATCGAGAATAAGTAAAAAATTCCAATTCAACAATCAAGTAGGATAAACACAGTTATTGAAGTTTTTCATTAGCAATAGAAAATTTCTTAGGGATTAGGGATTAGGGATGGATTACATCATGTGTAGATCCTATCCTATCCTATTATCCTATTAAAAATTATAAATTATACACACATGACCAGTCATTATAATATCTAGCAATGTACTCACTATGACTGGACAAATCGATACCTTGTACTAATTGTATTATTTATTTCGTAATCCATCCCTAATCCCTAAGAAATTTTCTATTGCTAATGAAAAACTTCAATAACTGTGGTTATCCTACTTGATTGTTGAATTGGAATTTTTTACTTATTCTCGATACTGCGGATAATGTAAGCGTGATTTAAGTACAATCAGCGCCATCTATCAGTGGTTTTTCAAAATCCCGCGGGAACCTTGGATTTTTCCGGAATAATTTGTAGCCTATGTGTTTATCCAGGGTATAATCTATCTCCATTCCAAATTTCAGCCAAATCCATCCAGTAGTTTTTGCGTTAAAGAGGAACAAACATACATACAAACTTTCGCCTTTATAATATTAGTAGGAAGTAGGATACGCTCTAAATCGGGAGTCCCAGTAAAAGGTTTAGCACTTTTATCTTGAAGTTTTGATAAAGCATCTATTAATGTTGCTTGAAGTCGCGCTATGCTAGGGAGAAATTTTCGATAAAAATTAATCATATCTTCTAAATCCCTGTACTGTTTTAGGTAGAGGAAAATCCTGTAAACTCTTAATGCGGTCAGCAGGAGAGCCAATCCCGGGAGCGCTTATTTTGTATCCAAGGAAACGAACCTCTGGAACATTAAAATACCATTCTTCTCGTTATCAACTATACCGTATCCTTCAAAAACGTTTGAAAAGAATACGTAAATGTTTTGCATGCTGTTCGCTATCTTTTGAAGAAACTAAAATATCATCGACGTACGCGAACTAAAAATCTAAACCACGAACAACTTTGAACCCAGAGAAGCCTAAATATTGATTTTGAACGAAATCTGTCCAATAACAAAGAATTTCAATATGGCGGTCACTTTTTAAAATATTGGCATCTATTTCCTCTTTCTTGACCCAAGGGAAGCCTAAATATCGATTTTGAACGAAATCGGTCCAATAACAAAGAATTTCAATATGGCGGTCACTTTTTATAATTTTGCCAATCATTTCCTCTTATTTGACCCCAGGGAAGCCCAAATATCGATTTTGAACGAAATCGGTGCAATAACAAAGAATTTCAATATGGCGATCACTTTTTATAATTTTGCCAATCATTTCCTCTTATTTGACCCCAGGGAAGCCCAAATATCGATTTTGAACGAAATCGGTCCAATAACAAAGAATTTCAATATGGCGGTCACTTTTTAAAATTTTGGCATCTATTTCCTCTTTCTTGACCCAAGGGAAGCCTAAATATCGATTTTGAACGAAATCGGTCCAATAACAAAGAATTTCAATATGGCGGCGACTTTTTATAATTTTGGCATCTATTTCCTCTTTCTTGACCCAAGGGAAGCCTAAATATCGATTTTGAACGAAATCGGTCCAATAACAAAGAATTTCAATATGGCGGTCACTTTTTAAAATTTTGGCATCTATTTCCTCTTTCTTGACCCAAGGGAAGCCTAAATATCGATTTTGAACGAAATCGGTCCAATAACAAAGAATTTCAATATGGCGGTCACTTTTTATAATTTTGCCAATCATTTCCTCTTATTTGACCCCAGGGAAGCCCAAATATCGATTTTGAACGAAATCTATTTATTTATTTATTTATTTAATAGATATGCCAGCGATAAATTGCAAGATACACTTTAAATAATACAATGTGCTTAATAAATTCTAATGCTGTTACAAATTACCAATTATAGGCATATTCAACATTGCCAGGGTAACTCCGATCAAAATTTTAAATAATTAATAAATATTAACAATGTCATAGCTAGTAAGATACAGTTATTAAATATTTACAATTTACAATTACAAACCGATCAAAATTTTAAATAATCAATAAATATTAACAATGTCATAGCTAGCAAGATACAGTTATTAAATATTTACAATGTCAAAGCTAAGGAATAGATATTATTAATTTGAATTAGATGATATTAACATAAATTATTCATGCTGATATTATGTACAATTTTTTCTTAAAGCTAAACAAACTATCATGGAATATGTCAATGTCAGGGCACGTCGAGTTATTGTATGCATTAATAATTCGATTTATTGGGGCGAATTTGCCTAGGTTAGATTTAGAGAAGTGGGGCTGGAAGATGTTTTTGATAGGATGTCTAGAGGGTCGTCGAGGGACATGAATGCTGACGTGGTACAACAGGTCAGGGGAATCCAAGGTGCTGTGGACTATTTTATAAAGTGTTATGAGGTCAGTCACCAACCTGCGTTTTTCCAGGGATTGGATTTTAAAATGTTTCAAGCGTGTGTCATAGTCAGCTTCTTGAGGACAAGAGTTGTCTTTGAAGGCTAGGTACCTCGTGAAGGAGCGTTGAACTCGCTCTATTCTTGAAGTGTGGATTTTGTAGTGCGGGTTCCATGCCGGGACTGCGTATTCCAGGATACTACGCACTAGTGCATTAAATATTTTTATAATGCAGTCGGTTCTCATAAAGTCACTCGTGTTACGTTTAATGAAACCCAGTAGCTTCCACGCTCGGGAGACTATTTGGTTGATGTGTTCCTTGAATGTAAGCTTACTATCGATCATAATACCGAGATCCCTGATGACTGAAACCTCCTCAAGCTGATGGTCGTGAATAAAGTAGCCAGTTCCTAGTATGTTCTTTTTACGGGTGAATTTTATGTGCGCGCATTTGGAAACGTTAAGAGTCATTCTATTTTTAGCACACCAGTCTACAATAGAGTTGAGATCATCTTGTAATAGATGATAAATCGGTCCAATAACAAAGAATTTCAATATGGCGGTCACTTTTTAAAATTTTGGCATCTATTTCCTCTTTCTTGACCCAAGGGAAGCCTAAATATCGATTTTGAACGAAATCGGTCCAATAACAAAGAATTTCAATATGGCGGCGACTTTTTATAATTTTGCCAATCATTTTCTCTTATTTGACCCCAGGGAAGCCCAAATATCGATTTTGAACGAAATCGGTCCAATAAAAAAGAATTTCAATGTGGCGGTCACTTTTAATAATTTTGCCAATCATTTCCTCTTATTTGGCCCCAGGGAAGCCCAAATATCGATTTTGAACGAAATCGGTCCAATAACAAAGAATTTCAATATGGCGGTCACTTTTTAAAATTTTGGCATCTATTTCCTCTTTCTTGACCCAAGGGAAGCCTAAATATCGATTTTGAACGAAATCGGTCCAATAACAAAGAATTTCAATATGGCGGTCACTTTTTAAAATTTTGGCATCTATTTCCTCTTTCTTGACCCAAGGGAAGCCTAAATATCGATTTTGAACGAAATCGGTCCAATAACAAAGAATTTCAATATGGCGGTCACTTTTTATAATTTTGCCAATCATTTCCTCTTATTTGACCCCAGGGAAGCCCAAATATCGATTTTGAACGAAATCGGTCCAATAACAAAGAATTTCAATATGGCGGTCACTTTTTAAAATTTTGGCATCTATTTCCTCTTTGTTGACCCAAGGGAAGCCTAAATATCGATTTTGAACGAAATCGGTCCAATAACAAAGAATTTCAATATGGCGGCGACTTTTTATAATTTTGCCAATCATTTTCTCTTATTTGACCCCAGGGAAGCCTATATATCGATTTTGAACGAAATCGGTCCAATAACAAAGAATTTCAATATGGCGGTCACTTTTTAAAATTTTGGCATCTATTTCCTCTTTCTTGACCCAAGGGAAGCCTAAATATCGATTTTGAACGAAATCGGTCCAATAACAAAGAATTTCAATATGGCGGTCACTTTTTATAATTTTGCCAATCATTTCCTCTTATTTGACCCCAGGGAAGCCCAAATATCGATTTTGAACGAAATCGGTCCAATAACAAAGAATTTCAATATGGCGGTCACTTTTTAAAATTTTGGCATCTATTTCCTCTTTGTTGACCCAAGGGAAGCCTAAATATCGATTTTGAACGAAATCGGTCCAATAACAAAGAATTTCAATATGGCGGCGACTTTTTATAATTTTGCCAATCATTTCCTCTTATTTGACCCCAGGGAAGCCCAAATATCGATTTTGAACGAAATCGGTCCAATAACAAAGAATTTCAATATGGCGGTCACTTTTTAAAATTTTGGCATCTATTTCCTCTTTGTTGACCCAAGGGAAGCCTAAATATCGATTTTGAACGAAATCGGTCCAATAACAAAGAATTTCAATATGGCGGCGACTTTTTATAATTTTGCCAATCATTTTCTCTTATTTGACCCCAGGGAAGCCCATATATCGATTTTGAACGAAATCGGTCCAATAAAAAAGAATTTCAATGTGGCGGTCACTTTTAATAATTTTGCCAATCATTTCCTCTTATTTGGCCCCAGGGAAGCCCAAATATCGATTTTGAACGAAATCTGTCCAATAACAAAGAATTTCAATATGGCGGTCACTTTTTAAAATTTTGGCATCTATTTCCTCTTTCTTGACCCAAGGGAAGCCTAAATATCGATTTTGAACGAAATCGGTCCAATAACAAAGAATTTCAATATGGCGGTCACTTTTTAAAATTTTGGCATCTATTTCCTCTTTCTTGACCCAAGGGAAGCCTAAATATCGATTTTGAACGAAATCGGTCCAATAACAAAGAATTTCAATATGGCAGTCACTTTTTATAATTTTGCCAATCATTTCCTCTTATTTGACCCCAGGGAAGCCCAAATATCGATTTTGAACGAAATCGGTCCAATAACAAAGAATTTCAATATGGCGGTCACTTTTTAAAATTTTGGCATCTATTTCCTCTTTCTTGACCCAAGGAAAGCCTAAATATCGATTTTGAACGAAATCGGTCCAATAACAAAGAATTTCAATATGGCGGTCACTTTTTAAAATTTTGGCATCTATTTCCTCTTTCTTGACCCAAGGGAAGCCTAAATATCGATTTTGAACGAAATCGGTCCAATAACAAAGAATTTCAATATGGCGGTCACTTTTTAAAATTTTGGCATCTATTTCCTCTTTCTTGACCCAAGGGAAGCCTAAATATCGATTTTGAACGAAATCGGTCGAAAAACAAAGAATTTCAATATGGCGGTGACTTTTTAAAATTTTGGCATCTATTTTCTCTTTCTTGACCCAAGGGAAGCCTAAATATCGATTTTGAACGAAATCGGTCGAAAAACAAAGAATTTCAATATGGCGGCGACTTTTTCAATTTTTGGCATCCATTTCCTCTGTGTAGAAGAAGATTAATATCGTGGTTGAGCTAGCAATTAAAATATCGATGCCATCATCGACCATCCCTACGCAGACAACAATGTTTATAGGCTTTCGCCTCCTTACGGATCCGAAAGGATGCGTACGCATCCTTACGGATCCGTAAGGACGCGTACGCATCCTTACGGATCCGTAAGGACGCGTACGCATCCTTTCGGATCCGTAAGGACGCGATCCTTACAAGTGTGTCTTATAGCATCGGCATAAATGCGAATCGATCCTCACAGATGTGGTTCCACCCTTAGGATTTATGCTTCAATTCAATTCTATATTTATGTAAAACGAAAATACATTGTATTTTTATATGATGACTATACTATATTCAAGGTGTAGGTAGCTTGGCTGAATTCTTAAGTTGAAAATGGGCTTTGATAAAAAAAATACTTTTAAAGATTTTATACTTATTTTGTGGTTTAAGTTTAACATAATTATTAATTACAATTTAAATAATTAACCATTTAAGTATAACTACATCAACCTAGATGCGACTTTTTTTTGCATTGTACAGACATAACCTTAGAGCTTATAGGTCATCAGGGTGCACTGCCATTTGTCGTTTATTTTTTTGAAGTGATAATGTGTTATAAATCGATGAACACTGGCTACTCGCACAAAAAAGTGTCATGTTCCGCCTGAGCCTGAGCGTGCAAATGAAAGAGTGGAACAAGCAATAGAAAGGCACGATCGGCCCAATTGTTGTGCGGCTTGTGACACATTTATTCATCAATGTTTCTTTATGACATTATCATGCAAAACTATCGTCCGTTAACAGACTTTACAGACAACCAATTTTTTTTAATGTGTTTTAATTGCAGTGAGGTTAACACTAGCGCTGTCAGTGATAGCAGCATGGAGCCGCCTGCGCAGCGCTCTGCAGAAGCAGTTTGGGCACACATTTTCATGGTGGTTCAGTGTGATCAGTGTCACACAATACCACTTTATGTTCTACATGAGCCGTCCATTACCTAATATCTTAGCTTTACCTCTTGGTAAGTTACCAATTTTTTCTTTCAAAAACAATAATTATAATTTAATATAAAAAATTCCTTTTAAAAAACCGACTTCAAACACCCGCACCACTACAAAGTATGTATATAATTTAATGTTGATTTTTTAAAGAACCGCTTGACCAATTTCAATAAAATTTAAATGGGACCACCTGGGAAGTATACCCTTTCAAACAAAAAAATAATTTACCAAAATGGTCCAGGTGTCTTAGAGTAATCGGTGAACATACATAAAAAAAAAGATTCTGACGAATTGAGAACCTCCTTTTTGAAGTCAGTTAAAAAGTGATACCTGGTGGTAAGGTAGGTCTGTGTCGTAGTCTAGGTCAGTATTTACCAGAAAAGTTATAAAAGATCCTTTGCATCATCATATTTAGTATTAACAAGGAAAATTATAAAAGTGTAAAATGAATTATTTTGCTATGTTCTATAATGTTTAACCCTTATTAATCTTATATCTTTTTCAGTTCTGCTAGCAATGGAAGGATGGTTGTTGGGAAGACATAAACAGTTTATAATAATGTCTGGAGCCTCAATAATTATATTCCGCTCTGAACTAGCCATGTTGTTTGGATTATACTTGATCATAGATTTATTTTTCAAGAAGATTGATTTTAGATCGTAAGTTTGGCACCTTTACTATTTAATTATAGTGTAATACTACTTTTTTTTGTAAGCAGTGATAGCCTAGTGGTTAGGACTGTGGTCTCCTATTCGGGGGGTGGCAGGTTCGATCCCGGGTACGCACCTCTGACTTTTCGGAGTCAAGTACGTTTAAGCAATTAAATATCACTTGCTTCAACGGTGAAGGAAAACATTGTGAGGAAACCTGCACACCTGAGAGTTCTTCATAATGTTCTTGAAGGTGTGTGAAGTCCGCCAATTCGCATTGGGCCAGCGTGGTGGACTATGGCCTATAACCCTTCTCTGAGAGGAGACCTGCGCTCAATAGTGAGCCGTTGATGGGTTGCTAATGATGATGAATGATGACTACTTTTTAACTAACTAACTAACTGATCATCAATTTTATAGAATCCAATTTGTCTAAAATGAAATGAAATTTTAAATACTGAAAAACATGGGTAACAACAAACATGGTGTAAGTAGAACTTGGGTTGTTGTAATCAATAAAAAAACATGTGTTTGACATGATAGGTAGCTAGCTCTCATTTTTACATAATGACTCGACAGTTATGTCCAAAATACTGGTTTGGATGCAGACATTTGATTATTATTAAATTCAAAAAACTCATAATCTATTTCATATAGGCAGACAAGTTAGAACTCTACCACTTGTTCTGAAAGAAGATTTTGCTGAGAAGAACTGGAATTCTTTCCAGCATTCAGCAGCAGCATAATTCAGCAGTTACTCTTTTCAAAACAAAAGTGTTACAATATGCAGCTTACTTATCTTGTGGACAGCTTAAACAAAGCTGATTTCTTCCAAGTAATTTTATCATTATAATTATTTTTCCCTTTCATTGCATTTTAGAGATGTACTAACAGCTTTAAAAATATAATAATAGCTAGTCTTCCCGACCAAATCCAGCCAAGATTTTAAGTGCATAGACGTGTGCGCAAACACAGGTGCACCCTCTATTCCCTCACTCTCGAAGTATGATGAAACGGAAATCCGACGCAACCAGAGAGAAATCAGATGCAAGACCGACGGCTGTGCTCTCCAAGGCATGACAATGACACACTGCCTACTTCCTAACTATGGGCTAGTACTAAAAATTTCTCAACAGAAATCCCAAATATGTTTCTGGCCCGACTCGGGAAAATTGAATCTGGGACGTCGTGATCCTCAGTCGAATCTGCTATCCACTGGACCAATGGGGCTGTTAACAGCCTTTAAACTTTAAAGAGCGGGTGAAAACTATTTGCTTCCTTGTTTCAGCATAATATCGACGGTAATACCGGCCGGTGTGGCGCTGGTGGCGCTCACGGTGATCGTGGACTCCATATTCTGGCGCCGCCTGCTTTGGCCTGAGGCAGAGGTGTTTTGGTACAACACCATTCTCAACAAGAGCTCCAACTGGGGTGTATCCTTTAAAACACTAGACTAGACCAGGGACTTTTTTTTTTTTAAAGAAGAAGCCAAGTTGAAGTTGACTAATATTCTCCTCTTCCCTCCAATTAAGCGGAAAGCTTGTGTTAGGAGTGGGTACGATAATAGTGCAACGGGTGGGATCGATCGATCGAACCTGTGACCTTTCAGTTTTCAGTCCGCACCTTTAACCGTTGGGCTATTGTGGCTTCAACGATTTGACTTTGTCCCCGCAAAGCTACGTTTTGAAAATCCCTCAGGAAATCTTTGATTTTCGGGGGTTAAAAATTGCCTATGTCACTGGTCCTCAACTGTGCCCATGCAAAAAATCAGCTATCTGTTGCTGCATGATGGAAGGGCCAACCAATGAACAAACACACTTTCGCATTTATAATAATACTAACACGGGACTTTCGTTCGCATGAATGT
This sequence comes from Oeneis ivallda, assembly GCA_029955525.1. Lineage (NCBI taxonomy): Eukaryota > Metazoa > Arthropoda > Insecta > Lepidoptera > Nymphalidae > Oeneis > Oeneis ivallda. The sequence goes on along the minus strand of JARPMR010000024.1, from coordinate 15,075,457 downwards.
AGGTTGTGAAATCCTGTGAGAACTCCTTCACAAAAATCATGTGGATCCATAGCTCTGTTGCAGCGTGATTGAAGGACAAACCAACATACAAACAAATCAACAAACTTTCGAATTTACAATATTAGCAAGGATTAGTAAGGATGTTTGTCTTCTAGCTGAAGCTGTTTTTAGCAGAAGTATAGAGATTGGAGGGGCATATTCAACTCATAACTCATTCAGGACGTATAACGTCACCATGTTACTCATTATTTCGTAAACGGTTCTGTTAAAAAAAATCTGTTTAGGAAATCTCATTATGATTTGAAGACAAGTGTAAATTAAAAATTTTATTTTTGAATACAAGCTTTTAGTAGCTACATCATTAGACTCTAAATATCATCTAGGATCAGAGTTCTTGTCATGACGAATCAAACGAGCCCAAACTCGATGCGGTTACATCGTTTTATTACAGAGTTCCGATAGACATCTTGCATCATCAGATCTGCTCCATGTCACAATAATATTGCATTGTCATCCGATTTACACATACATGCAAAATTTCAGCTCAATCGGAAACCGGGAAGTGGTTCTAATTCATCTTGCAAGATTTGACCCAAACAAATAAATAAACTGGTCAAGCTAAATAAAAGCTTGTAATAACTGTATCCTTTGGGAAGCCATACAAAGGTTAAGCTTAGTAAACGGACTTTTCTAGGCCATCAATTTATATCCTTACATACCCAAAAACAGACTTCGCCATTCCTCTGGTACTTCTACTCGGCGTTACCCCGCGGCCTGGGGCCGAGCTTAGTGCTGTTACCCATCGGCCTGTATCTAGACAGACGCATCGTACCCATCGTCGTTCCGGCTCTGGTGTACATTCTACTCTTCTCTTTTCTGCCTCACAAGGAACTGCGGTTTATTATCTACGTGTTCCCATTGCTCAATATTTCGTCGGCCGTCACTTGTTCCTATGTGTAAGTAGTCTAAGCACTATAGTTATTTGGATAGGCTGTGGGCGAAGTTAAAATGAAGAAACTTGAATATCCACAAACCATTTTGGCGTTGATTGCTATCAGAAGTGGGGATGGAGGTCGACGGAGCTAAAGTGAATTATTTATTTTGATGACATACAGTAAGATTTAGGGGTTTTTTTTGGTTTGATGCTAAAATGGCCCTTAATCTTTAAAACTATGTCTACTCGTATTTCTTAAAATACCTAATGTTGATTTCTGTTACAAGTTATATATATATATTTTTTATAAAACTATTACCAAGCTATTAATTTTCATTCACTATTCAACCTTCTTTATTGCAGATATATTCGACGGACGAAAGCACCAATTTACGAGTTGCTTTTCTGGGCAATAGTGATGATCATAGTGTGTAACATTGCGTTCACTATGGCGCTTACTGTGGTGGCCATGACCAACTATCCCGGTGGAGTAGCTATGATAAAGTGAGTACATTATAGAATGCGTTACGAATAGAGGGTAGTAAAATGAACGCTGACAGTAACGTTGACCCAAGTAGGTAACTGAAAGGTTGACCAACTTACAATTCGATGAATATGGGCTTTTGTGCACTTCCTCGTATTCGATTTGTTTTCGTGATTCGTGAAAATACGATTCGAGGCGGTCTACATACGAATCAAAATGAATCATTTGATTCGTATTCGTATTTTATTATTTAATTTTGTATGACGGCCACCTCGAATCACACCTTCAGGAACACGATCACGAATTGAACACGAAGAAGTGCACAAGAGCCCTATGACGGTGGTCTTTACAATATTTAAATACTTGTATGTTAGGGCAGGTACAGGGCTTTTAAGTATTGACGTTGCGGGTGTTTTTGAGGAGTTAGTAATCCTTTCCATTTTAAAATTGCGAATCTGTTTCCGATATTATTGAGGCCGGCCTAATTAACAGTCGAAACCTAAGTAGAGTAGAACTTGAAGTCTCTACAACATAATATATAATAGTACTACATACAGAAGTTTCACTCTTTTGATGTAGACTACTTGCCGGCGCTTTAATAGCCTACATAATTATTATTTTATTTATTTATTTAATTAGGAAGCCAACGGTTTACAATGATTATTATATTATAATTACATAATATAGTTATTTAAATTTATGAATTATCATTGTATACACACTTAAAGGCTAACACGACATGCATTATTAAGTACATTATATCAACACTAGGACATTCCCTGCTTACGACCTAAGTTTATATAAAAATAAAAAATAGTAGGTATATATCTATACTTATAAACAGACTTGTTATACATGTTTCAATTTAGTTTATTAAATATATAAATCTCACACGCAAGCTAAATTAGACTTTATCGCTCCGCACGAGTGTTCATATTGCTTCGGATCTTTTCGCCTTCCTACGTCACGGACAACGTTGCGTGGTTGGCTAGGGCTGTCAAAAAAGAGTAAAAAATTCAGAACAATTATGGTAGCAACGACTTTTGGCCATTATTTCATTAGATAGATACCCATTTAAATGTCTACAACTATTTTATCTTACAACAAATATACTAAAGACTAAACCTAAACTATTTAAACAAATATTTACAAAAAACTATTTACGTAAGCAATGTCAAATTCAGTAGTACGTCACTCGCCTAGAGCGCGCTAGCCCCGACTACGGTGGCAACCTGAGGGTGCGCGCGATTGTAGGTATTTAAATCGCGTAAGTACCAAGAGTGAAGCAGGCCTGTCTCTACAATATCTTTACTAAACCTAAGGTGGCCTGGCAGAGACTGCTGCTTGGCGGCAAGGCCGCCTTTTGTATTCCACTGTTTCTACTCCTATCTGTAACAATATTGTTGAAATAGAGAGTATTGATTTACTTTATTAATTTGCAGATTTCACAAGTTATTAAAAAGCGAACCCTACGTACACTTACACATCAGCAATTTGGCGGCACAGACAGGCGTCACAAGGTTTACGCAAATAAACGACCACTGGACCTACAGCAAGAACGAATCCTTAGAAGTAGACCAGTTACAACATTTTACACATCTACTCGTCGAAGCTAAGAGTAAATATTCCCCTAATCTTAAAGCATTTTTACAAACACACATTATTTTGGATAGCGTCGACTCATTTTCGCAAATAACTATGAATTATAAATTTATACCCCCAGTTAAAATTAAAACTAAACCAGCTATATTTATATTAGAAAGAAAGAATTTCAGAGAAACACCGTATTCTTATAATGTTGTAAATACGAAAACAGATGAAGAATATACAGTAACAGAACATAGTCAAGTGAGTTTAGAAGAAAAAGAAATAAATATTATTAATATGAGCGAAGAAGTTTTTGATAATGCGTCTGAAACAGTATCAGTTGTTGAAGAAAATATAGATGGGTCGGAAGAACTAAATACTGATGGGTCCGATGAAGCTGTGGAGGAACTTGTTGATATCATCTCTCACGAACAAATTACCGTCACAGTAGTTAGCGATACCGATAACGATAGTTCTTCACGTGAAGAAGTAGAAGACAATCTAGTTACGTCATTTAAGTCTAAGAAAGTCGTGGACGACATTAAATCGTTTAACAAACAAGAAAGAAAGAAAAGGGCTATAGCAAAGATAAAATCGGAAACACGGAAAGAAGTTGTGGCCTCGGCGAAAGAGAAATTGAAAGAAATAATGAAACGACATAAACATATCGCTCAAGAGCTTCCTGAAGATATCATATCAGAGAATATTAAGACTGAAGTAGTACAAGAAAAAGATGGCAGAGGAGATATACCTGATGTTGAATTTACAGAAAAAGACGAAACTCCTGCTATTGAAGAAGGCGAAGAAACAACTAATGTTAATTCCGCAGAAACTATTACTGAGTTAAATAATGCAGTTAATAATCAAGACATTAATATTGATTCTATAGTCGAAGAGGTAATAGCTCGTTTGTTAGAGCGGAAAATATACGACGACAAAACTATACCAGATGACATAAAGATTGAAGACAAACTGATGATCCAAAGAATTGTTGAAGAAATCCTAATCGAGAGAATGAATTCTACAAAAACAGAGAATAAAATGATGGGAAAGAAATAAAGTAGCTAATAAATGACCACGGTTCATTGGAAGTGGTGATCTCTATTATGAATTATAGTTATTGTTATATATTTATAAAATTTATGTGAGTCTGAGCATCATGGTGACTAGTCTGTCTTTATTGCATTGCCTGTGGTTCGATCCACATTAGGCTCTTTAAAAATTCTGTGGGAACTCTTTGATTATCCAGATTAAAAAGAAGGTTAGATCAGTCCTTGTACTCTACATTCTGTACCTAACTTTCCTGGGCAAAATTTCAAATCTTGATGTCTCTTCCTTTTACATTTGCAAAGTTTCATGTCAAAGTGTTTTGGTTTTTATAAAGTTTAGATTTAAACTTTGTATGGAAAATGTTTTAAAAAGTATTTATTTTATATGTTCTTTTTTGTTAATGAGAAAGCTTAATATTAATAATGTTCATAACCAGTAACACTAACTACTACTACATCGATTGTAAGGCCTCTGCCTCGAATCTTGCGGGCAGCGGGCCGGGGGGGGCGCGGTCACCGCTTGTATGGAGTGCACCGCTCGTTGCCCGCCCCCGCGCCGCTGTTTTCGAGGGCCGGTCCATTTTTTTTACACATTAGATCCTGCCACTCCCACGCCGCCACCGCCCCGCTGCCCGCAAGATTCGAGGCAGAGGCCTAATGATTTTGATATTGCGCAGCCACTTACGTGAATGGCGCTTACGCAGGTCAACACTCGGTGAGGATTATATTGCGTGGTCAACGAAGTACCACAACTAGATTATAATATCTTGTCTCGGATTGTAATTATTGTAATCGTGTTTCAGCTGTGCGATTCTCTAAAAACGATTGTAACAGGGTCAGGGTTAGCTATCGTATTGCAATACGATTTTATCCACGTGTGGAAGTGCCAAATATAGACTTAATTATCATAACATTTTGTTAATAAAATGAAATATTCTATTAGAAATTCGTCTTTTATTCAGATATCGTTGGGTTCCCTAGCGCAGGTTACATTGGGAGCAAACGAAAACGAACTTTGTTTCGTATAGATGCCTACCGAGAAGCGCGGTGTTGGCAGACTTAGATTAGCTATGGTAGTTCGTTGTATGATCCGAAGTATCAAAAAACGCGGTAGCGACATGAGCGAAGCGAAATGAACTTAGTTTCGTATAGAGCAAAACTAAAGCTAAAGGGCTTAGTTTAGCTATGGTAGTTCGTTGCATGAAGTATGAAAACACGCGTCAAGTCTACAATGTGAGTTAATCTTTGGTTAATGAAACACAGTTCAATCATTTACATATTGTTTAATTCTTTACCAAAATATTTTTTACTTAACAGTAGCATAATTTGCCTATTTTCTTAATGTTAGCCTGAAAGTTCGAATTTTCTTATTGAGCAGAAAGAAGACACGCGTTATTTGTAACGCATTTGGAATAATAGCTGATGTAACCACTGCGTGATATACATTTAATATATTTATAACGAATCTAATCACTATTCGCGACACAGCGAATTCGATATATACATTTAAAAGTGGTAGGTAAGCATTTAATGTACTTCTTGATTTCGAATTTCAGTCATAGAACTACCTTGGATAGCCACCTTATCGACTCTTAATTAGAATACCTGTACTATAACTCTTAATATATTAGACTAATATAAAAAGAATCTATAAAGTTGGCTATCCATGGACTTTTTATGACCCAAAAGCGAAAGCTCAAAGTTTCGAAATATGGTATGGTAAATGGTTCTAATGATGCGATATGTAAACAAACTTAACTTAAACAGAAACACCATAAAAATCTTTCATTGGACCAGTGAAATTATTTCAAATTAAATCATCTAAATAAAAAAATCTTGGAAAGCTGGACTGTGCTATGAAACTTGATATTGTTCCACACAAACTCCCCTTCTCGCCGAATTTCTCTGTTCGTGGGCCGTTTATTTTATATGTGGAAAAGATCACTAGTTTTGCGTGAATATACAGAAGATTCACTTAGCAAAATTATTTAAATAAATAGCGACTCTTGCTACCACACAATAAAGTGCAAATTCAGGTCGCACAGCGCTGACTTAACTAGTCATATTCACCTACAAGTGTCCTCTCTTTCTATCGCGTAACTCTCATCCCTTCGCACTATGTTGGCCCATTGAGTTTGCCCGTCTGGAAGGAACGACGCCGTATACCTAAAAATGCAGAGTACGACTGGGATGGTATTGGTTACATACAGTAATGGAAAATGGTTCTGTCATACAATAATAATTTGCCGCTAAAAATAACTAGTAAATAAGTTATCATGCCTTAGGATTTATGGAAATATGGAGGACGTCCAAGTAGCATAAAACTGACACCCTGGCGTGATGTTCTCATAGTGATTAAAAAAAACCCATTCAACCACTTGCCGGGGTACGCCCAGTTTTGTTTTACTTTCATTTCTGTATGTAGTCTAGAATTGTTCTTAATTTCAGCTTTACGCCTTTAATTGGCAGTCACTGACGTAATTCCAATCTGTTGTTCACGAACTTCTATTCTTATTAAAATTAAGTACTTACGATAATTACATTTTTTCAAAACTAACATATTTTAGCATTTAGGACTTCAAGCGTGACTTAATAAGGCCGCTCTAAAATTAAACAATACATGCAATAAATATACCAGCACAGACAGAACTGGAAATGCCTCGTGCGCTGTTCTGTGAATATTTGAATATAGACCTTATCCAATTCGAATAGATTTCCTAAAATATATCATAACGTATTATATACTAACTACAACTTTATTAGAATAGGATAAGGTTGATATTTGGATACTTTCTTTTAATAAAACACTTTTATCACAATAGTCAAGACACACAAGTCGCACTTTGGGTGTAAGAAAGACGAATTGCAAAATTTGTAGATTGAATGCAGTTTACCACAGAAATATATAGAGATAAAACTGAAAAGTGAAGATTAACCTTTCTATCTCGATGCATTTTTATGATCGCAAGTCACTACTACCGACTGACTGCCCGATCCGTTACACAAGAACAGTAGCCTAAGCACGAATATTTTCACTATCGAATAGTTAACGTAAAGTTAACGCCGACAAGATATTTTGTATGAAAACAGGCGTTGCACTGTGCGGGCGGTGCAGTCGTTTTCATACAAATATAATATCTTGTCGGCGTTAACTTTACGTTAACTATTCGATAGTGAAAATATTCGTGCTTAGGCTACTGCACTCTGACTGCAATAGAACTGCATCCCAAGCACTCCGACTGCAATAGAGTTCTTCATCCAAACTACAATTTTGCAACACAGATGTGTACATCTGTCGAGACACAATCAGTCACTTTCTTAAGCACTAGAAGTAATTTATTCGATATCCAATAAAATCTTCCAATCGAACCTTCCAGAACTGGAGTTAATGGAAGGGGGGCAGGGGGGTGATACCACCTCCCAGGGACTGTCCCGGACTGCCCCTAGCGCGCAATATGGCACTCGCAGTAAAATTTTGCTATGGACTTGATATGGAGGGTAGTCGGATCTTTCTTGTCCAAACCGCTTCAGCGCTATGACCGTCGTGTCTAATGTCGAGGCGTGGCCGACGAAGATTATGTTACCACCTAGGAATAAAGGAAAAAAAGATTAGGAGAAAGAATATTAGTAACTGACCAGCTTCCCTTATATAGTCATAGAAAAAAGCACATTGTGTGGGGTTGCAAACTTCTTCGTTATTCTTCATAGGTTGTTTTTCGTCGGGCCCCACGTTGGGCGCCAACTAGTTCGCGGGTTGGGTAGTAAAATAGGTGTTACAACATAAAGGTAAACAAGTAATTTCTCGGAGAAATGTATATGAGACCTTGACTTGAGACTTATGAGCCACAAGTTGGCCTTGGAAATAAATAATTTTGAATTTGAGATCAACAAAACTTAAACTTGATTAACCAACACCATTATGAATGTGATAGAGGCTAGAAACACAGGTTGTCCGTACATCAGGCACTGCTGCGAGAGACATGTTTCAGTCCTAGTGCCGGTGAGGTTTTAATTTAGGTGTTACTTATTAGAAAAATTTTAGACTCCTGAAATTTTTAGAATTGTGTTTATTATTATTTGTTTTTTTGATATGTATTATGATGTGTATTATGATTTTGGATATAACTGAAAAATTTAGTGTAAAATAATACATATTTTACACTAAATTTTTCAGTAAAATGAGTCTTAGTTACTTGAAATAAATAAATAATAATTATTATTATTAAAAAAATTCCATACCTTCCTCTTCAGTATTTTTGACCACCGAGTGCACGACTAGTTCGTTTCGTTTGTAGAATTCTTCTAAACTCTCTGTACATGTCACATCCAGATCCAGGAATGGTTTATATCTGCGATAAGATTTCATTACGATTAATTTTATCTAAAATCCCTACAGGGCATGAGTTAATATGCAGGTAAGCGCGCTCCAACCTAGACCTCATCAATGCTTTCCATCAGGCAAAGTCAATAAATTTTCTGGCAAATCATATCAGATCATGGTGTTTAACTGATTTCCAAAAAAGGAAATACAAAAACGCACTCGCGGGTTTGTGTGGTGTTGCGTAGTCTGTTCAATTAACCTATGGAGTAGAATTAGGAATAGAATTTCGAGTTTCTGGGCAGCTTCAGCAATTCTAATAATAAGTCATCGCTCAGGCACCTAAGCCAGTGCTTGTAAAATGTTGTCAGGACAACATTTTACAAGCACTGGCTTAGGGTACACTAACGTGAAATGACTATTTATTTCTAAATTATTTTATTACTAGATTTATAACACTTTCATTGCCCTGTGTAGACGGCTTCGTCGAACCTCTGTATGAACCTATCCTTACTCTGTGGTAGTAAGTAAGTCTATGTCACTGTCTCGGTCCTCAACTATACCCATAAAAATCACGTCGGTCCGTAGCTTCAAATCAGAAATGAAGAGATCCGTAGGAGAACTAAATTCACCGACAAAGCTCAGCGAGTCGCGAAAGTGAAGTGGAAATGGGCGGGGCACATAGTACGAAGAGCTGATGGTCGTTGGGGTCCCAAGGTGCTGGAGTGGCAACGCACCGGGAAAAGCAGTGGTGGCAGACCCCCACTAGGTGGACCGACGACATCAAACGAGTCGCAAGGAACCGCTCGATTCAGGCGGCATAAGACCGAAGCCTGTGGAAGTCCATGCAGGAGATCTTTGTCCAGCAGTAGACGTCTATCGGTTGACAAAGAAGAAGAAAATAAATTGTTAATGCTTACTCCAAGTCCACACTGTAGCCAGCTTTATGTAACTCCTCTGGAGTCATGAAAGGCGCCATTCCCTTCGCCATGTGCCAGCCCTTGTACTCGAACAAACCCGGCTCCACTCTTATTTTCACTGATGGACCAGCTTGGAGACCTAGGAAAATGTTTAAACAAACAAGGAATCAGACAATTATAGATCACCGTTACGTACTCTGTTCCTTGTAGACCTATTAATCTGTGATTCATGTCGCTTGGCTCGTACTAATAGTACTAGAAGTCCGAACTAGTAGATAGGTACAGTCTTATGAATGTACTAGTATAGAGCGCTCCTTAGTGAACGCGCAAGAACAAATCCACGGTTAAGGATGATGATACGGGTCTGCCCGCGAAATTTAAATTTAATTTGGTTTTTCGTAATTTGTAAACTAATACGACAAACTAGGCTAATGGCATTCTAATTGCGCCACTAGATATATCATCTTCACAGGTTTACATAAAAATCTTTACTTGAAAGTGACCAGTTTAAGAAAATAATCAAAATACTGACTAATTTTGTGAGTAACTCACGTCCAACTCGGTATTTTGGTCTAAACTGGTCACTTTCAAGTAAAGATTTTTATGTAAACCTGTGAAGATGCTAATTCTACTGGCGCAATTAGAATTCCATAAGCCTACTTTGTCGTATTAGTTTACAAATTGCGAAAAATCTTTATTTGTATTTCGCGGGCAGACCCGTATATTAATACCCACCCGTTGCAATATTCAAGTCGAGAACGTCGGAAGCTGAGGAGACAGTCACCTTGCAAGAAGTGGTGCGCGGTTTGCACGCAGCGCAGCGCCGCGGAGGCGTACACGTGCGCGACGGTGGCGCCGGCCAGCCGGAGCCCCTCGCCCACCAGGAAGGCTCACCTTGCAAGAAGTGGTGCGCGGTTTGCACGCAGCGCAGCGCCGCGGAGGCGTACACGTGCGCGACGGTGGCGCCGGCCAGCCGGAGCCCCTCGCCCACCAGGAAGGCCTGCAGCTGCCCCACGCGCGTCAGCGGCGAGTCCCGCGCGTGCGAGTCCGCGCCGCCTGCTCTGACAGGACCAATGGTTGAATCGTTATTACATTCATTGGGTGTTTGACTGATATCATACTAATCGCTTCTACCCTTGTATGTTTTATGTTCTTTTGTTTTGTGTTGTACAATAAAGTGTATTTCAATTTCATTGCATTTCATCCTACTCCTACTAATAATATAAATGCGAAAGGTTGTGAGGATAGATGAATGGAAAATGTGTTTGTTTGTTGGTCTGTCCTTCAATCACGCCGCAACAGAGCTACGGATCGACGTGATTTTTTGCCCCTGATGACCCGGAGCGACCTATAGGCTACTTTTTATCCCGAAAAATCAATGAGTTGATTTTAAAAACTAAATCCACGTGGCCAAAGTCGTGGGCATCAGTTAGTTTAAAATAAATTTTTTGAAATTGTAACGCAATTCGATTTTTATTTTTTAAATATCTTTTCTGATCTTGAAAATGTAGAGCTTTAAAGTTTCTTGTTGGATAAAGAGAACGCTCATCACACCTCTATAGCACCATGCACTCTTCACGGAAAATTTCGTTTAAGAAAGAGACAAATACAGTCGTAGTAAAACAGCACATGTTTTTGGACCGATTTATTCTTTGTTTTTACAAATCTGCATCGATCGCCCACTCGCTATTGAATAAAATCCATTAAAATACAAAAATGCAGAAAGAACGCAATATATTGCGCCAATCACCACGATTGTGACAGTAGCATAGATTGATGTAGCTTTTACAGAATCGGCCTGTTGATACGTTGCCATTTGCAGTCAAGATGTCGGATAACGAAGTTATGTTGGGATCAAAATTATTCTTTTCTCCTACTCCATCTCATTATGAATGGATAACTGTCCTCACCTCTCCATCCATGCTCAGAGGCATGTTGACGAAAACGGCACCCACGAGCCGTACGTGCGGTCCACGCGCTCGCCGTGCCGCAGCGCGAACACCCAGCGCCGAGGCTTGTTCGACCCCTTCGTGAGGGGTGCTTCACTATCCTGAATGGATAACTGTCCTCACCTATCAGGCATGCTCAGAGGCATGTTGAGGTCCTTCCTCACGTAGGTGCCGTTTTCGTCGAAGCAGAACGGCACCCACGAGCCGTACCTGCGGTCCACGCGCTCGCCGTGCCGCAGCGCGAACACCCAGCGCCGAGGCTTGTTCGACCCCTTCGTGAGGGGTGCTTCACTATCCTGTATGGATAACTGTCCTCACCTATCAGGCATGCTCAGAGGCATTTTTTTTTTTTTTTTGTTCCTGATACTGAGTACCAAAGTGGTGCTCAATTCGATTACAATCTAGCCTAACTTAGTTGGCTAATGAGTAATTTTAATTTAACCTAAACTTATAAATTATTATCTTATATACTAAGAGATTGTCCAATGACACATCTTAGTTTTTCTTGATAATAGTTTTTAGGCACTTTGTTCATGTGTTCTTTCAGGCAGCACTAACACTACACTATCACTATTTCACTATTCACTATTTAATTTAACTGTACACCAACTCAAAAGGCTTTGTTCTTTTTAATCGTCTCACTAGCTCTGTTACGTCAAGCAGCTGGATTGCTTCAACGTTAACATGATGGTGAAGCCGTTTATCGTGGGCTTCGGCAAATTTTGGTATAATTTTGTCGACGAATTCTATTTTCAGGTCCCGATGAATGTCGTCATTTCTGATGTACCAAGGAGCTTTCACAATATTCCTCAGCACTTTGTTTTGGAACCTTTGTATAATTTGAATATTAGTCTTTTTGGTACAGCCCCAAAGCTGTATTCCATAGGTCCAAACTGGCATCAGGACTTGTTTATATAAAATTAACTTGTTGTTTATTGATAGTGAGGAATGTCTTCCCAGTAACCAATACAACTTTTTATACTTTAAGTCAAGTTCTTTTCTTTTTGTCTTGACATGAGCCCTCCAGCGTAACTTCACATCAAGTGTCATTCCTAGATATTTAGCTGTATCCACGTATGTAATTTGTTTGTCATTAATGAAAACAGCGTGATAATTTCCTGTTTTATTAGTAAAATCAATATGTACTGATTTTGCTTCGTTCAACTTTATTCTCCATATTTTGGTCCAATTGTACACCTTATTTAGCGCTGTTTGTACTTTTTCCACTGCCTCACTGTGCGTTTCTCCTATAGCCATAATAGCTGTATCATCAGCAAAAGTGGCAATGGTATTATTTTCGAGTTCTGGGATATCGCAGGTATATAATAGGTACAGGACCGGACCTAGAACACTTCCTTGCGGAACTCCAGCTTTTATAGGTTTAAGTTCAGAGTAGGCTTCTTCTTGTCTTACTCTAAATGCTCTATTTGTAATATAAGATGCTAAGATATCTCCAAACGCCTTGGGTAGCATACTTCTAATTTTATAAATAAGACCTTCATGCCAGACTTTGTCAAACGCTTTTTCAATATCAAGAAATACAGTGGAGCACACTTTTTTTTCTTCAATTGTTTTTTCTATAATACTGGCAATTCTATGGACTTGATCAACTGTTGAATGTTTCTCTCTGAAGCCAAATTGATGATCTGGTATCAGGTTTTTAGTATCTAGAATTGGTTTCATTCTCTTAAGTAAGAGTTTTTCAAACAGCTTTGACATAATAGGCAGCAAGGAGATAGGTCTATATGATGTCGCTTCATGAGGAGGCTTTCCCGGTTTAGCTATCATAATGACTTCTGCAACTTTCCACAGGTCAGGCACGTGCTTAAGTCTAAATGCAGCGTTAATCAATGTGGTAAGTTTAACTATGGCTTTTCGTGGAAGATTAAGTAAAATTTCTCTCGTAATTAAGTCGTATCCTGGAGCTTTCTTAGGACCCAACTTAAAATTAATTTCTCTGATTACTTCTTTGGGTGTTGCAAGCTTGATATCTTCATCTTCTTGGATGCCCGTAATCGTTTCGATGTTCATTATTTGTCCCTCGTGTGGCTTAAATATGTCCTCTAAGTAATTTGCAAATCTTGTTGCTTTTTGAGTGTTACTTATCGCCCACTCACCGTTTTCTTCCTTTATCGGGGGAACATGAATGACTGATTTGTCCATGTTCTTTGTTGCTTTCCAGAGTGAATAGTCTGTGCTGCGGTCATTAGTCAGCTTTTGAAGGTAATTATTTGTAGTAATTTCTTCATATTTTTTGATTTCACGGTTAATTTTTTTTGTTAGGTTGTTCAATATTCTTTTATCTAGTGGGGATCTAGTTTGATGCCATCTATTTCTTTTCTTTCTCTTTTCAGTTATAAGGCTAAGAATATGTTTCGGGTATGGTGTTTTTCTAATTCTATTTTTTGATGATGGAGTATTTTTCCAGGCCGTCTGTTGTATGTCTACAACAAATTGATTGACCTCTTCATCAAGCTGTTCTGGACATTTTAATGGGACATTTAATTTTATTATGTCATTCAGTTCTTGTTTAAAGCTCTCCCAGTCGGTGTTTTTATTTACTAAGGTCAAAGTAGATTCTTTATACAGGATTTTTTCACTTATTGTTAATAGTATTGGAGAATGATCAGAGTTCATATCATGTCGCTCCTCAATTTTCAAATATTTTGGAGATATATTTTTGTAAATGAAGAAATCTATGAGATCTGGAATTTTATTTGGATCAGTCGGCCAATATGTAGGCTTTCCAGTGCTAGCTATATTACATTTTAATTTTTTAACTGCTTCTAGCAGTTCTTTTCCCTTCGTTGTGGTTAGTCTCGATCCCCAGTAGATGTTCTTAGCATTAAAGTCACCTCCTACGATGAATCTATTTCCATATTGTTCTAGGAAACTTATATATTTTTCTTTCTTTAATGAGTGTCTTGGAGGGCAATATACAGCCGATACTATAATTGGGTATAATTTTGTTTTTACACATATAGCCACAGCTTGAATTTCGTGTTCTTCATACTTACTTTCCTGGAAGTGGTACAGATTTTCTTTAATGATGACAGCACTTCCACCCCTAGCAGTATTATTAGGGTGCAATGCATGGTATACTTTGTACCCCTTAATTCTAATATATGACTCTTTAGTGAAGTGAGTCTCCGATATTAAACACACATCAATATTTTCCATATTTAAGACTACTTCTAGTTCGTTTTTATGCTGAAGCAGCCCATTAGAATTCCAAGCCATAATTTTAAGGGTGTTATTCATTGCTTTGATTTTGTTGTAGCTTTTTTGGTGCAACCTTCAAGTTTTTTTAGTCGTTCATCAAAAGAAGACATGTATTTCAAGATGACATCTAATTTATTTTCAAAGGTGTCAATTATTTGTTTTTCATTATTAGTTTTTGGTTTTGCTGCAGTTTGAGCATAAGACAATTTTTTTGGTGCATTGTATAAGTTTTCTTGACTCTTAGTCATATTGTTATTACCCTCTGATTTCCCTACAAATGTTTGTTTCTGTAGGTGTGGGACAGTAGATCGTTTAGCGTTGTTATTCTTTATGTTCTGCATTTCTTTTGCTATCATGCATCCTCTATAATTTGCTGGGTGTGGTCCACCGCAATGTACGCATTTTGGTTTCTCATTTGCTGGTTTTTTGCAATCTTTAGTTAAGTGTTTTCCGGTGCATTTTACACATCTTGCTTCTCGAGAGCAGTATTTTTGTGTATGCCCGTACGCTTGACATTTTTTACATTGAGGTATTAACTTTGATGTTTTTATTGGCTGTATTTCTACCTTGCATCCTAGGATAGACTTAATGTTGTGGATCTTGTTAATATCCTCATCGTGGTTAAATGTGAGCATGAACATATTTAGAGGCTCCTTGCTCTGCCATCTTAATTTATTTGCTACATCTTCAATTTTGAAGCCTTTATGTATGAGGTCTTCCTTGATTCTGTCCGGCTGACATGTATGATGCAATTTTTTTGCCATAACTCTTATTGGTCTTACCTGCTTGTTTTCGTAGGAATGCCAAATACAATTATTTTGCGTTAAAAACTTGCTAATGGTTCTGTAGGTATCTTCATCAGTTCTTGCGTTAATTTTAACTGTCTCCTTACCTATCATCTTAACGGTGAATGTATCGTCAGACTGACTGACATTAGGCTGACTTGCAGTTATTAAATCGTAAAACGATTGGTAGTTTGATACACCAGATACAACAATCGGTGGAGGTTGTGGATTCTTTTTCTTAGATTTTCTTTCTTCCTGATCAATTTCTGTTTCAGGTTCTTGAGTCTGAGTGGGTGAAGTGCTCATTTTCCTTTTTTTCCTGCTTTTCGCTCTTATCCACTCCGTTTCTTTAGCGAGCTCTTCCTCATCAGTGCAATATTCAACCTTTTCAGAAGAGCTTCTTTGATTAGAGCCAGAGGCTTCAGTAGGTTTTGGTTCCGATAATTGTTTAATTTTCGTTTGGAGGTTCGAAATTTCTTTTTTCAAATGTTTTATGGCGAGATGAAGCTCTTGGTTTTCTGCCTTCTTTTCATTAAACGCTTTAAAAAGAAGTCGCTCAGTTTCAGTTTCTATTTTAATTTTTTGTGAAGCCATAGTTGCGGTATATAGCTAGTATGGCTTTAATGCAATATTTTATTTTATAAACAACCTAGTTCACTGTGACTCACGGTAACTGGGTCATAATGACGCACGCGGTTCGGCCGGCGCGGGCTACGCTGGCCGAGTCAGCGATTTTACGAGACTGCACAATACGCGGTTGCTTTCGACGGAAATTAAACACTGACTAATGAGGAACTAGAGGCATGTTGAGGTCCTTCCTCACGTAGGTGCCGTTTTCGTCGAAGCAGAACGGCACCCACGAGCCGTAAGTGCGGTCCACGCGCTCGCCGTGCCGCAGCGCGAACACCCAGCGCCGAGGCTTGTTCGACCCCTTCGTGAGGGGTGCTTCACTATCCTGAATGGATAACTGTCCTCACCTATCAGGCATGCTCAGAGGCATGTTGAGGTCCTTCCTCACGTAGGTGCCGTTTTCGTCGAAGCAGAACGGCACCCACGAGCCGTACGTGCGGTCCACGCGCTCGCCGTGCCGCAGCGCGAACACCCAGCGCCGAGGCTTGTACGACCCCTTCGTGAGGGGTGCTTCACTATCCTGTATGGATAACTGTCCTCACCTATCAGGCATGCTCAGAGGCATGTTGAGGTCCTTCCTCACGTAGCTGCCGTTTTCGTCGAAGCAGAACGGCACTCACGAGCCGTACGTGAGGTCCACGCGCTCGCCGTGCCGCAGCGCGAACACCCAGCGCCGAGGCTTGTTCGACCCCTTCGTGAGGGGTGCTTCACTATCCTGTATGGATAACTGTCCTCACCTATCAGGCACGCTCAGAGGCATGTTGAGGTCCTTCCTCACGTAGCTGCCGTTTTCGTCGAAGCAGAACGGCACCCACGAGCCGTACGTGAGGTTCACGCGCTCGCCGTGCCGCAGCGCGAACACCCAGCGCCGAGGCTTGTTCGACCCCTTCGTGAGGGGTGGTTCACTATCCTGTATGGATAACTGTCCTCACCTATCAGGCACGCTCAGAGGCATGTTGAGGTCCTTCCTCACGTAGCTGCCGTTTTCGTCGAAGCAGAACGGCACCCACGAGCCGTACGTGAGGTCCACGCGCTCGCCGTGCCGCAGCGCGAAAACCCAGCGCCGAGGCTTGTTCGACCCCTTCGTGAGGGGTGCTTCACTATCCTGTATGGATAACTGTCCTCACCTATCAGGCACGCTCAGAGGCATGTTGAGGTCCTTCCTCACGTAGCTGCCGTTTTCGTCGAAGCAGAACGGCACCCACGAGCCGTACGTGAGGTCCACGCGCTCGCCGTGCCGCAGCGCGAACACCCAGCGCCGAGGCTTGGTCGACCCCTTCGTGAGGGGTGGTTCACTAGCCTGAAACAAACGTACTCCTTACATCTAATTTTTCTATATAAAAATAAAAATACAAGTAAAGCTCACGCGCGCTCGTGAATGGCAAGAACTATACTGAATATTTAAACTAAGGTAATAATACTAAAATACTAAACTTGAATAATACTAAATAGGTACAAATGTTGGTGTTTAAAGCTGATCGTTCACTTCATTCTTATGCACAGGGCCTTGGGCTAAAGTATGCATAAATCAAAAATATAATTACTTTACTAGACGGTTCGGCATTAGTGTCACCACTCCCTTCACATGAAATGGTGTTCTGAACAGCACTACCCCCTGTAAAAAAAATAAACTTTACAAATTGCTTCTTTATAAAATTTTCTGATGCCCGCAACTGCCGTCGTCCGCGTGGGTTAAGGTTTTTAATTCCCGGAGGAAATCTCCTTCGGGATGCCCAATCGGATGAAACCGATTGGGCCACCTCACCGTTGCATCAGGGGCGGCGCAACGGTGAGGTGAGTCTGACCTTATTTCTGCGTGTGGCGAAATTCGGAACTACCAGAATCATCTCTGTGTTGACCTTCAAATATTGACTTTTTAATAGACAGTGGCGCCTCCCCCAAGGACACGGATAAGTTTGCGAAGCTGTACTGTGTACATGTGTCGCTTGTGAGTTGTGTCCACTTACCCTGCGTGACAGTGAGCACATTCTCAGTTTGGTTGAGTATGCGCGCGTTCCAGAACTTCTCCCAAACTCTGTACGTCTCTTCGGATTTCTCGTATCCGAGTTTCGCGGCGTCCTCGTGCGGGTAGGACGGTACTTCTGCTTCGGTGTTCGAGTCCGACTCAGACTTTGAGTCCGTACCTTGAAATTATGGAATTAACATGGAAATTAAGCTAAGCTGAGGAAAGCCGCTGTGTGGAATGCATTTCCGGCGTCTGTTTCCGGTCACGTAAAATACTTGAGTACCTTCAAGGCAAGAGTGAATAGGTATTTCCTAGGCAAGCGGGCTCCAACCTAGACCTCACCAGTGCTTTCCAGCAAGCCGCCTATCTCGAAAAAACAATCATTTAAAAGAAAAAAATAAATGAAACAAAACACACCAAAATGATAGTAGTTTTTAGAATAGAATAGAATAGAAATGTTTTTTATTCAAATAAACTTTTTTACAAGTACTTTTGAATCGTCGATGAGTCTACCACTGGTTCGGAATGCCGTTCCTGCCGAGAAGAACCAGCAAGAAACTCTGCAGTTGCTCTTTTCAAATAAGTTTACAATATAGTAGATATTATGCTATGCATACATACAGTGTTTCTACAATGAGGAAAAAGAGAATTTACAGGTTAATCATTACCTACTGTCTCATGAATCGCTGGAACGAATTATATCCACGCTTTTTTATCATTTATATAGTCTTCTATTGTATAATATGCTTTTTTCATGAGATTAGTTTTAACTGATTTCTTAAACTTGTGTAAAGGCAAGTCTAAGATCTACTGTGGAATTTTATTATAGAACGTCACGCCCATTCCCACAAATGTCTTTCGGACCCTCTTGAGGCGCAATCGAGGAATCACGAGTCTGTTTGGATCTCTAACCTGCCTATCGTGTAAATCACCCTTTTTTTTATAATTCACAATGTTTTGTCTGACAACTACTATGTTGTTATAAATATATTGTGAAGCTACTGTAAGAATGCCTATTTCTTTAAATTTTTCTCGAAGGGAATCCCGCGGTTTTAAATTATAGATTGCGCGAATTGCCCTTTTCTGCAATACAAATTTTTTTATTGCAGAAAAGGCAAAAAGGCGCGTTTTTCTAGGATAAAATGTAGCCTATGTCACTCTCCAACCTTACCAAATACACGAGCAAAATTCGTGTCACTCAGTTGCTCCGTTAATTGAAAGATAAACCAATATGCAAACACACTTTCGGATTTATAATATTAGTAAGGATTAAGTTGCTATTATTATTAAAGGGCAAAATAATTGTTTGATTGTGTAATAAAAATATACATAATTGAAATTTAAAAAAAAGTACAATATTATTATGTTGTAATTTATTTACCTTTATTATGAACAGGATTTATAAGAACCAAACACAATATTACTTTTGCATAAATAGATGCACTTTCACATTTTTGGTTCATAATTATGAAAAGTAATAACAAAGAAAAAAAATTGGTTGTCTGTAAAGTCGGTTTACGGACGATAGTTTTACGTGATAACGTCATAAAGAAACATTGATGAAAAATTACATACTTTTATGAATTGAATTATTATCACTGAATTATCATTATTTTGATTATCTTTGTATAAAGAAGAAGTTAATTGAAAATTACAATTTTCTCTAGTCACAAGCCAACGCTTGGGCCGATCGTGCCTCTTTATCGCTTGTTCCGCGCTCTCACTTGCACGCTCAGGAGCGCCCGCTCCTGAGCGTGTCACGCGTGAAAGTGTCACGTTCCGCCTGGAACGTGACACTTTTTCGTGCGTTCAGCCGGTGTTCATCGATTTATACAACGTTATCACGTCAAAAATAAAGACGTAGACAGACATCAGATTTTAAAAAATTCCGCCGAGGACAGCGCTTTTTGTTTTGCTAGCTCGCCGCACGAATCTACCTACGTTTCCAATTGCCTAGAAATCTTAATAGCAGACTTCATTTAAACCATCCGTTATATAAGACTATAAAAAAACAATTACTTTAATAATTAGTTATATAATTATCTTACTATTGGGTGTCTAAGTGTAACGGGAAATGGCTCGGTGTAAGCGACATAGCACTTATTAAGGTATCAGTGACAGAGACGACGCGCTACGAATCCACGGCTGGCCGATTGTCTTTTCCTGTACCTTGATGTCATAAGATTTACTGTTGGGTACTGTACACACTATCAAACTTACCATTAGGTGTCTTAAGAGAGATGGCTTTGTGTAAGGTCCAAGTATCAGATTCGGGAGTGCGTCGCGTGTAGACGCCCGGAAGGTAGCCACTCACACCTGGAAAATACCACTACCACAGTAAAATCCATCGTAGATTTTGGATTACCTCACAGTTTATATTTATCTCTATCGGTGAACTATGGCCTAGGTTGAGGGAGCTAGCTGTGCTCAGAAGTGTGCTGGCTATGGGTTGAGATGATACCAATTTGAGCAGTTACTCGTTGAATAGGATATATTTTGAATGATATTTTTTGTATACATATAATTATATAAAGGTTTTAAATATTAACACAATGCCACTATCAATTGCCACAATAGTCTCGGAAATATAGAGCTTTAAAGTTTCCTGTCAGACAGAGAGAGAGCGGTACTGGCTTGTGACGTCACAAATTACAAGACAGAAGCGAGCATTTATACTCTAGACCAGTGGTACTCACCTTTTTTTCATAGGGGCCACAGACACGTGTTAAACGTGGTGTCGCGGACCGCAAAAAAAGGGTTAAGATTTCTTCTAATAAGGGTTTTGCAATTAAAAAGGCGAAATTAGTTAATATTGACACAGGTGTGTCATGTAAACAAATTCATAACAAGTCACGACCGGCACACAAATACGGAGCGACGTGATTTTTTTGCATGGGTATAGTTGAGGACCTGGAGAGTGACATAGGCTACTTTTTATCCCGGAAAATCAAAGAGTTCCCGAGGGATTTTGGAGGGAGGAAAAACTAAATCACGCGGACGAAGTCGCGGGCATCAGCTAGTTAAAAAATAAATGAATAAATAGCCGTATATTACGGCAAATTCTTATGGGCGCGAAATTTTAATATAATTAATAATAAGTATATTGCCCATAGTAAAGCGCATATTATTATGTTACTAGCTGTTGCACGCGACTTTGTCTACGTGGATTTAGTTTTTAAAATCCCTCGGGAACTCTTTGATTTTCCGGGATAAAATGTAGCCTATGTCACTCTCCAGGTCCTCAACTATACCCATGCAAAAAATCACGTCGATCCGTAGCCCTGTTGCGGCTTGATTGAAGGACAAACCAACAAACAACACACTTTCGCATTTATAATATTAGTAAGGATGGGCCAACCACAAAAGCACGGCGCGCCGGGCCGCAGGTTGAGTATAGCTGCTCTAGACTGATATAGTTCCAGCAAAACAGCTTTTAACTAACTTATTTGTTTTTGACCGAGGGCCGTGCGGGTTTACAACACATATTTTGTTGCACCACTGTTACTAGGCTCAAAGAGGAAAACATAAAGTGACGTAGGCAACGCCTATCCCTATCACTACTTACGTAATATCATAATATGTATATTCAGTATGACTCTTATCGTTATCTCTGCGAGCCTACTGAAGTGAATGATAGACAATTAAGTTACTATCAAATCTTTACTTTGTGTAAATATTCTTTACTTTGTGTATATTCAGATATCAATAGTAAGCATTATATTCTCGAATAAGCAAGGTTTTAGAACAATAACTCTTTCAGAATCTAACTCAGGCAGCAAAATTTTAAAAAGTATATTATAATATTTTATAGAAAATATAAATATACAGCAATGTACCAGCCAAATGACTTTAATTTGACACATATTTGTAAATAGTATGGTATGGTACTTACTATGATGTAACGATATGACCTACTAGCTGATGCCCGCGACTTCGTCCGCGTGGATTTAGTTTTTAAAATCCCGCGGGAACTCTATGCCGGGATGCCTATCACCATCCAGGTTCTGAACTATACCTATCCAAAAATCACGTCAATCCGAGCGACGCTTTGTTGCAGCGTGATTGACGGACAAACCAACAAACAAACACACTTTCGCATTTATAATTATGTATTTGTAAGAAAGAATTAATACTAAGTATACGATAATAATGGCTATCTAATTAAATTTTAGAACACAAAAGCTACTATTTTGGTTTAAATATGATAGTTACATATATATTCCCTCTGGGACTTTTTTTGTAGAAAATAATGAGTACTTTAATCATGTAGTACATAAGTTTTATGTATTATCAATAGTTTTCTCATGACACGCCAAATAATGCAAAATTTTGCTACTTTGGGTTACATTATTGCAATTTTATTAAGGATCTCTAATTTTTGAAAATAAATTATAGCCTATGTTACTTCCTGATTACTTAGCTTTCTATTGGTGAAGAAATGGGTTAAAATCGGTCCAGTAGTTACAGAGCCCTATTCGGTACAAACAAACAAACAAAAAATCTTTCCTCTTTATAATATTAGTATAGATAGAGAACTAACCTGTAGCACTGATACCCGTCACTCGAAGACATTTCACTATCGCCTTCATTATCGACAAGCGGCTAAATCGAACGCGGTACTTCCGATAACGACCTTCTGATACTGGGTTGTGGCTACTATAGGGTCGCCATTAGTTAATTTAGGAAATTGCTACCTACTAGCTTAGTCGAATTTTTATGCTTAATTCAATTCAATTTAAATTTGCAATATCTGGGTGACCGAGCTTTGCTCGGTTATGTTTTTTTTGCTAAATCGTGTTTTTTGGAAATTATATATTTAAATAAATAAATAAATAAATAAATAATAAAAAATTCATAGGGGAAAAACATATAATTCGTCTTGGACTCGAACCGGGGTCTTCTAGTTTCGGGACCGCCTGACTTACCGTCGAGCTATCGGGAATTTATAGATGACGGCGAAATTTACCTTCGTATTCTAATGATATTGTAAGGGGTTTTTCATTGCCTGAAAACACGGACAGAACGACCTTTTCTAAAAATGAAACCTAGCTAGATCGATTTACCGCCCCTGAAACCCCCTGCATACCAAATTTCATGAAAATCGTTGAAGCCGTTTCCGAGATTCAGATAAAATATATATATATATATATATACAAGATTTGCTCGTTTAAAGATATTAGATAGATAAATAATACAACATAGACAAGGATGTTATGGAACTATAACTGCTAGTATCACACAAATAGCGATAACATGGCGTGCAAACATTCAATAGATAATAATAATACCACTGTATTATTATTATCTATTGATTTAATTTATTACGACCTCGGTTCTAGCGGCCATGCGTCTATAACGACGTTATATCTAAGTAAATATATCGCTATTAGCGACTTCGGATGTAACGCCGAGTTCGGGTGTAGCGACCGTTTTTAATGAATAATTTGTAACAAATTCTTAGAAATCCCATGCAGATATTGCGACCGAAGTCGGCCGCCAAAGACATACAAAATTTCCACTGAAGTTTTAGCTGGTTTTTGCCATTAATTTAAATCGTTTTATCATAAATCATTATAATTTTGTAATGTTATGTTAAATAACATTTTATGATGCCCTTTCAAGTATGCTAGTGACGGGCAACTGCGGAACCCTACACTGCGCGTGGCCTGACACGCATTTGGCCGTTTATTTTCTTACCGGTAAGCCAAGACGTGCCGTACACCCATCCATCAGGTGAACTATCGAACTGTTTCTCCTCAATGTAGATATAGTCTCCGACCACGAGTTCCAGCTCGTCACTCGCTACCGGCGTATAGCTTTGGGTCACTCGGTACACCTATTTCAGAGATATATTGTTATTGGACTATTTAGAATAGAAAAGAGTAGATTCAAATAGAATTTTTAAGCTATTGCATAGCTTTTATCACGGGCTTTGAACTAGGACAAACAGTTTGAGCGCGGCGACCGATTCAAGAAATTCCGTAACGAAAAAAAACCTAACACCGTCGTTCAGTAAGCGTTCAACATTTTAGAGGTTCTCAAGTAGCTCAATTTGGCGCAGTGGGCGAGCGGCCGCTTTCGAGCGCCGATGTCGCAGGTTCGAATCTCACTCGCGAAGTAGTGACAGTTCGCTATTCTTGTTTGTTTGTTTTTTAATTTATTTTTGCATAATTTTTATTATACAAACAAAAATATTGCATAAATATTACTAGTGGTTCGCCCCGAACTGAGACCTCGCGGTAACGGTTTCCCATAATTAGGTACTTATTCATTCAATAGATACATGACGATCAAAATTGACATTATTATTATGCCCGTTTTCACCAACCATACCTAAATCATCTCCTTTGTAGAAGTCTCTTTACGTAGGTAGCCCCTAAATACAATCCTAACATCCCAATGTCATTTTCACCTTTAGTTGTCCCGTAGAGGTTTAATAACAAAGTAGACAGAAAGTGTCAACTAACTTAACATATGTAGCCCGTAAAGGTTAGGGAACTGTTATAGTGAAATCCTCAAGGCCTCAATCAAACTTAGGTATAGTTTTTTGGAACATTCAAATTAAATTACTTGTACACAGCGTCAACTATCGACACGATCAGAAAACATGTAAAAACAAACTGCAACGTGAAGTTTTATTGATGTTTGCTAAATGACTAAATAATAATTTTAATTGAATATAATATGTTACATATAGCTGCATTTGCTATATGAGAGCGCCATCTATTGACATCATTGTGAAGTTCTGTTGTTGCTGCTCATTAAAAGTTAAATAATTTAGTTTCCTTATTACATTTATCTAATTTTAGTATTTGTTGTTCAAGTACATGATATTACGCTAAAATTATAAAACTTTCAAGCCCCAGCTTTCAATGGTTATTCCGTTGTGAGGTCAAATATAATCTCCACTTTGAAAGCCCCCCATTTCGTCAATTTTAGGAAAAAAATTAAAAAAAAATACTTTTGATGGTTTACATATTATATCTAAAATTGAAGTAATTACGTTCAGTAATTCAGAAGTTATAAGGCTCTGACAGACGGACGGACGGACGGACGGACGGACGGACGGACAAGTGCAAATTCACTCAAGTAGACTCAAAGACCTTCGCTTCGCTCGGTCGATAATTGCATATAAGTTGACAAAAAATGCTATGCAATATAATATTTTCTAATATTTTTCCTGTTAAATATACATAAACCTCTATTGACCATAATTATTTAAGATTTATCGATTGGTAAACTTCGGAGATAAGGGGGGGGGGGGGGGGGGGCGGCGGTATTTTTTTCGACATTTTGGCCGATTACTCAAAAAATCGTAAAGGCCTTTCATATGATACCCCACTCGGTATAGTTATTTTACTTTGAAATTTCAAACCCCCGATTTTACCCCTTTTTTAATAAAACTAAAAATAATTTTCGATTTTTCTTTATTCCAATGATGTTGGGCCACTATTATACACAACTATGCCAAATTTCATGTTGATAGCTTTAATAGTTACTGAAATAATCGACTGTGACAGACGGACGGACAGACGGACGGAGGAAGTCTCACCATAAGGGTTCCATTTTTACCATTTTGGTACGGAACCCTAAAAACTTATTACAATTCATAATAATATTGTAAAATGATTATTTTGAAAAGAGCAACTGCCGAGTTCCTTGCCGGCTCTTCTCAGCAGAATCTGCTTTCCGAACCGGTGGTAGAGTCATGACTTGTCATAAGAGTCACAGGTTGGCCAATGTGAAATAAATAATTTTGAATTTAAATTCATAATTCATCACAATAACCATCAAAAACTTTAACAGTACCAGCACAGAAAATAATTACTAATTGCTTGTTTTGAGCCTACGTTTGGAGCGGAACTTTGTTAGGAACTTCCGATCTATGAGTATTTAATCTAAGGGTGACCTAACCTAACAATATATTATGTCCAGACTCCGAACAATACTATTTTTACCACTCGATTGCAAAACATCAACATTTTCTACTTTCTAAAAAATATGATCATAGTGAAAAACCCCACATTAAAATCCGTTGTGTAGTTTAGTGCAGACAAACGGACAGAGGCTCAGCTAATTTATTTTATACTAGACTAGACGATGCCCGCGACTTCGTCCGCGTGGATTAAGGTTTTTGATTCCCGCGGGAACTCTGTACTTTTCCGGGATAAATGGTAGCCTATGTGTTAATCCTGGGTATGAACTATCTCCATTCCAAAAGACATGTCCCAGTTTAGTATGGAGGGTGGTTTTTTATTCTGAGTGTCCATTAACCAGAACCAAACTGTCATCACGTGTAAGAGAAAAAAAAAAAAATTAAACGCCATAAAAATAATAATTTTAGAGTCCTCAGTTTTTTTTAAATTAATTATGAAAAATACCGTTTGTAGAAAATATTTTTCAATGGATGGTAACACTAAAAACTTTTATAATCTATAGACTATCAAATCTGGCACCGGTTAATGTCACGTAAATGTCATTTTGAACCAAATACATGTCATTTTGAACCATGGAACTAGGAATCACAGGACCAGGAACTAGGAATTACGACTAGGTACTTTTGAACTGCCTATTCGAAAATGAAATTATTTGTTCCTGACAATCATCTGACATTGACAACTTACATAGAATAATATTTTCAGTTTTTTACCGGTGTATAAATCACATGGAACAAGGAATTACGACAAATCACAAGCAAAAAAATGAGTCAAAACAAAAAATTTTTTTTTATTATCGGAGGCTTTAAAAAATCTGTAAATTATTTTGATAGAAGCCTTTTGGGATCTTTATCCAACTACATTAAAATCATCCTTGTTAATTAAATTCAAATTTAAAAAACCAATTTTGGACAACTCCTTTAAGCCAAATCCGTTCAGTAGTTTTGAGTGAAATTGTAACAACACAGTTACACACAGTGCTGATGCCCACGGCTTCGACCGCGTAGGTTGAGGTTTTTCAATTCCCACGGGAACTCTATAATTTTCCGGTATGAAAAGTAGCCAATTTTTTAGTCCTGGGTAACTTTATTCCAAATTCTAGCTAAATCGGTTCATTCTTTTTGTCGTTAAAGAGTTACAAACATCCATCCATCCATCCATCAAACTTTCGCATTTATATTACATCGATGTAATATTATAAGTAGGAAAGTAGGATAGGATAATATTTGTACTAAGTATTTAGAGAAGAGATATTATAGTAGTTTATGCAACTGTCATATAATGAAGGGTATTAAAACACGAGTGTGAGTTTATGAAACGAGCGCAGCGAGTTTCATAATAGTAACGAGTGTTTTAATACCCGTGTTATATGCAGTTGCATACACTACTTTATCTTCACTAATGCAATTTATCAAACAACAAGAGTAAAAGCTGACAATAGTTTATTTATAATAATTGTTCAAATTTTGGATGGTACAATTTTGAAAGTTAATGTTAATTATTGATCCAGCAGCTGTAGCGGCCGCGGGGCAAGCAGTAGAGCTCGTAGACGGAGTCGGAATATTTATAATTACTTCATTCGTCTTGTTTTCTATACTGTTCAAGATCGTATTTGAGACTTGAATTTTATTCATTAAAGACTCATCAATGTAGCTTTCAGCCACAGTAGAAGACTTCCACCCCCCGTGTCGTTTCAGTGCGGTCAAATCACCACCGCTATCTATGAGAAGGGTCGCCGAGGTGCGCCGGAAGCAATGCCCCGTGTACAACGCTGGGTTAGGCAGATTCAAAAAACTTGCGATAGTTTTTCCCAGAGCACCAAATTTATTAATACCAGTTCTTTGATCGACGCACTTCCCCGATCTATAGCTCAAGAAAAAGGCAGGGTTTCGACAGGGGGTGGGTCGAAGTTCCATTTATTTTTTACATACGGCATAGCAGTTGCCCGTCACAACGAAAGAACGATCTATTTTCGTTTTTGTTTTCGAAACTTTCACCATGATTGTACTGTCGTCTATGTTAGAGACTTCATCGAACTGGATGTTGTATAGCTCTTGCCTTCGGCATGCCCCCATTATGCCGAAGATTAGTGCAACCTGTAACAATAAACGATATAATAAGCTTGAGGTACATAGCCAAGGCAAAAACTATGATTTATGAAGTAGTAAAGTGTAGGTACCTACTACCAAATTTATACACAAAGCGCTTAAACGGAGTGTCTAGATAACTTGCGTGTGTAGTACGTAAGTACTAGGTAGATTAAATAACAGAACTAAAATACACTTCTTCTTCTTCTTCTTCTTTATCAACCGATAGACGTCCACTGCTGGACAAAGGTCTCTTGCATGGACTTCCACAGGCCTCGGTCTTGCGCCGCCTGAATCCAGCGGCTCCCTGCGACTCGTTTGATGTCGTCGGTCCACCTGGTGGGGGGTCTGCCAACACTGCGCTTCCCGGTGCGGGGTCGCCACTCCAGCACCTTGGGACCCCAACGACCATCAGCTCTTCGAACTATGTGCCCCGCCCATTTCCACTTCAGTATCGCGACTCGCTTAGCTATGTCGGTGACTCTGGTTCTCCTACGGATCTCCTCATTTCTGATTCGATCCCGCAGGGACACTCCGAGCATAGCTCTCTCCATCGCCCGCTGAGCGGTCCTGAGCCTACTTATGAGGCCCTTAGTTAGCGACCATGTCTCGGATCCGTAAGTCATCACTGGCAACACGCACTGTTCGAAGACTTGAGTCTTCAGGCACTGAGGAATTTTGGACGAGAAGACATCTCGGAGCTTCCCGAACGCAGCCCAGCCGAGTTGGATTCGGCGGCTGATCTCTTTCTCGAAATTGGACCTACCTAGCTGGACTGTGTGTCCCAGGTAAATATACTCGTCGACAATTTCGAGTGCAGAGTTCTCAACAATTACTGGGTGGAGCGGTGCATGAGCATTGGACATGATTTTCGTCTTGCTCATGTTCATTTTCAGGCCCACCTGTTGAGAAACCCTGCTGAGATCGTTGAGCATTGTATTGAGGTCTCTCAGAGTCTCTGCCATGACTACTATGTCATCGGCAAATCGCAGGTGAGTGATGTACTCGCCGTTTATGTTGATGCCAAGCCCGTTCCAATCCAGAAGCTTAAAGACGTCCTCCAACGCAGCGGTAAAGAGCTTCGGGGAGATAACGTCTCCCTGTCGCACTCCACGCTGCAAGTGGATTGGCCTCGTAGTCTGGTCCTGTATACGTACTGACATTGTGGCGTTTTCATACAAGCGCTTCAACACTTGGATATACCGGTAGTCAATCCGGCATCTCTGCAGCGACCTCAACACAGCCCAAGTTTCCACCGAATCGAAGGCTTTCTCATAGTCCACAAACGCTAAGCAAAGTGGCTGGTTATACTCTTCCGTCTTTTGTACAACCTGCCGCAGCGTATGGATGTGATCTATGGTACCAAAGCCTTTTCGGAATCCGGCTTGTTCGGGAGGCTGGAAGTCGTCGAACCTACGAGCGAGACGATTCGTAATGACTCTCGAGAACAACTTATAAACATGACTCAACAACGAGATGGGTCTATAATTCTTCAACAAGGTATTATCACCCTTTTTGAAGAACAGAACCACCACGCTCCTGTGCCATGCTTCCGGCGTTGTGCCCTCGTGGATGACGGAATTGAACAATCGCTGAAAGATCTTAAGTACCGGTTTTCCACCCGCTTTCAGGAGTTCCGCAGTGATTCCGTCATCACCTGGTGCCTTGTTGTCCTTGAGCTGTTTGAGAGCCATTCTAATCTCGTATAGGCTGACGTCCGGGATATCTTCGGTATAGTGTCGGGTCAGTTTGGCTCTGGGATCTTTCGCAAAAATACACTTACCTTTTCAAAAAGATACAAAATATCTGGTGAATCTTCCAGGAACATCTTTATTTGACCTGATGTAAACGTCAAGGACTTTTTTTCCTTGTGTCCTTCTGAACTGCGTTTCAGGAACGCTATGACTTTAGAATACTTCGTGATATCAATATTGTTGTAGAATGTAGATACTCAGTGTGGACTTGAGCAATGTGCATAGAATATTTAGCCCACATAGAAGATGGCTTGAATTTGTCGGAGAGGTCTTTGAGATACGCAAGAATGACATTTTCAGAAAATGATGTAGTTTTCTTTTCGATCTTCCATGCCAAAAAGTTATTATATTCTTTTTAATATAATTTTCTAGATTTTTCTGGCAAAAGATTGTGAGTTACTTTTGTTGCCAATTCTAGAATATCCGGAGGCGTACAAATATCATCGTCGCTATCCATTTTTAACTTTTAATTTGTATTTTAAAAACAAAACACATTGCGAAACATTAAATTCACGCGTACGTGTATTGTCACAGTGAACTTGCCGCCATTAAAATCTAACCAATGAGAGCGCAGCTGCGCGCGCAGGGCCGATCAAGAGCGAGCGCGCGCTGTTCGTTTTTTATTTAATTGGCACAAAATCTTACCAAAGAGTTTTGTGTATGTAAGTTTAGTACACACATCAAAAGTGTCTAGGGATCAACATATATTTTTGCAATAACTTTTCTCCTGATTGATATTAATTAAAATTTTCTTTAAGGATTCATCAAATAAAGTGTTTTCGTTTGTCACAGTAACGATAAACCAAGTCACCTTTGCATTAATAAAGAAATTTGCCATTTTCCTAATAAAGGGATTTTTGACATTTGAACCACTAACATTAAAGTTCGAAAAAAAGACTGAAATAACAGTTTTTTTTTAAATTTTATTGGGTAACTTAAACAATTAATAATCCGTGTTTCTACCGCGAACACTAACAACACAAGAACATCGGTTTGGCATACTCAAAATGAGTTCATCCAAATCACGCTGTGGAATGGCCGCCCATGTTCGTTGCAACAACAAAAAAAGGTCTTCTTGCCACTGGATACCCTCCATATTCGGCAGAGCTCTTCTCTGTAGCATATCCCATGCATGCTCAATCGGGTTCAAGTCTGGCGACTGAGCAGGCCAGGGCAGGACATTGATGTTAGCTGCGGCGAGAGTCTGTCTTACAACTCTTGCGGTGTGCGGTCGTGCATTATCATGCATTAACTGAAATAAGGGACCGATTTGCACTTGTAGAGGAACGATGACGTCTGATACAATCGTCTCAGCATAAATTTGAGCGTTGAGGTTGCCTCTGATCCAAATCAACTCAGTTCTTCCGCCGATCCAAATACCCGCCCATACCATGATGGTTCCACCACTATAAGGATGGACTTCCTGGCAGGATTTTAATCGCTGTTGGCGTCCAGGGGTTCTCCAGTGTCGTATACGTCTTGTATCCGGTCTCATACCAAAACGAGACTCATCAGAAAAGCACACGAAACGCCATTGTTCTTCTGCCCAATTTCTGTGTTCAAGAGCCCATTGATATCGAATCCTACGATTGTGCATTGCTATAGGTGGTACCCGTAGCGGTCTTCGGGAATGAAGGTTCACTTCATGCAAGCGGTTTCTGACTGTTTGGTCGCTAATTAAGTTCCCTGAAGAGTGATGAAGCCTCACGGCTAACATCATGGCGGTTATTGTTGGAGCTCTTCGAGTTAAGATTTGAATGTATCGGTCTTGTCTCCGTGTGGTGCAGCGATACCGTCCTCCATGGCGCTCAGCCACGGTACCAGTGCTTCGGTAACGTGTCCAAAGTCGACTGATAACACTCTGACTTGTATTCAGAGCTAAAGCCACAGTACGTTGCCGGGAACCAGCTTCTATCATTCCCACGGCTCTGAGCATTTCTTCCCTGCTTAAATGACGTCGTCGCTCCATAATAACGTTGGTTTTAATCAGTAGTAGGGAAACAGTAGCACTAATAATGTCTTCAATGCGTTGTATGTTTTTATAGGGAAAATATTGACAGCTGATTTTCATCTTTTACTCGAATTTGATTGACAGTTCCTGATTCAAATTATGAAATGCACCAAAAAGGATCCATATAAATTTATAAAATCATAAATTTATTACAAAGCCACATCTCAATCTCAAGAAATCCGCATAAAAATGCTTGATCCCTAGACACTTTTGATGTGTGTAGTTTCGACGAAGTTTTCACGTATAACCCAACTGTTTTCAAAAGCCCGCCTAATATCAAAATTTTATACAACTTGTATGAGGATTTTGACGTAAGGCTCGCCAGGTTAATTGGTCGCGTTTTATTGATGTTATAATGAGATTTTACGATATCGATGTGGATATTATACCATCATGTGAAATTGCTTAAATTGAGTGTTTTGTTATCTGCGCTATAACAGTAGTAATTATAAGTCAAGTATTGGAAACATAAGTAGAATGTTATAACATTAGTGTAGATAAATAAAATTACGAGTGAACATTTTATCTTATAAGTATAACCTAACACAAGCTTTACCGCGGCAGTCCCCGAGAGCCACTTAATTTTTTTTTTATATTCAAATTAAACTTTTACAAAGTGATTTTTTTTATTCAATGACAAGATAGTCCTTGGACCAGATCAAAAAAATTGGTTGTCTGTAAAGTCGGTGCACGGACGATAGTTTTACGTGATAACGTCATAAAGAAACATCGCATCATAGTCACAAGCCAACACTTGGGCCGATCGTGCCTCTCTATCGCTTGTTCTATTGTTGTCTTGTATTTGTATTGTTGTCTAACGTGACACTTTTTCGTGCGTGTAGCCGGTGTTCATCGATTTCTACATCACAGCTCTAGGGGATCTCTCTCTCACTGGCATCGATATGCTGCACACAATTTGCAACTTAATCTGGCGCGGCTGTGAATGGCCAAGAGACTGGGCCTTGTCTGTCGTGGTGCCTTTACACAAAAAAGGATCAACGAAAAAGTGCGATCATTATCGCACCTTACCGCTTATCTGACACGCCAGTAACATACTGCTCTACATCATCAACCATCGCATCCAACACTACCTGGACTGGCAGATCCCGCAAGAGCAGGCGGGTTTCGTTAAAGGCAAAGTCACCCGTGAATTCATTGATACTTGGTTACTCGCATCATGCCTATTGCGGCGGTGCATGATTGCCGTGGTTAAGTAACGTGTTTTTTTTTTCGATGACAAGATAGTCCTTGAATGCGATCTCACCTGATGGTAAGTGACGATGGAGTCTAAGATGGTAGCGGGCTAACTTGTAAGGGGTATGGCAGTGAACATTCAACCCATACCCCTAATCGGTTTCTACCCGCCATCGTGCCGGAACGCTAAATCGCTTGGCGGCACGTTTTTGACGGTAGGGTGGTAACTAGCCACGGCCAAAGCCTCCCGCCAGACCAGACCAGAGACAATTTGGTTTGAACAAAAACCCAAATTGACCCCGCCGGGTATCGAACCCGAGACTTCCCAGTTATAAGACCAACGCGCTCACCACTGCGCCAGGGAGGTCGTCAAAACGTTGACACAGCCGGTAAGTGACCGAATTTGGACGACCGAATCAGGGTATTTCGTTTCTAAGCGAAGCAATACGTTAACGTGAGTTAGAGATTTCGCCAAATTAGCACCTTACCTGATGGTTAGAGAAGCGAGGATCTCGAGAGTAGAGACGCAGTTCCCAGTCGGGATGCAGTGGCTCCGTGAGATCCAATTCATCCACCAGGGCCTTGAGAATTTCGTACGCGCTGACGTCAAAGTGATACGCCAGTGTGAGATGCAATGACTTCGCTTGCGCTTCGGCGGTCGATGCTTCACAACAAAAGATAGAAAATGTTAACATATTAAAAATATCGTGTAGTTTGATATGATAATTAAATCCACTATCATGTAATTCTAGATAAACTGTATTATAAAACGCAAATTAAGATCGAAACATACTTTATAAACCAATAATATAGTTACCTAAATAAATTAAATCAGATTAAATTGTAAAACTGGTGAACCAAGCATAAACAGAGCAGTTAAAGTCCAGGGTAGATAATTTTTGAAAACAAAAAAAATTATAGTAGGATGAAACCCATTGGAAAAGGAAGAGAATGCAACAAAAATGAAAGGAAAAATAAATTACGGGCGATCTGAGGTCGGGAAGTAGGGGGGAGGGGGGGTTTAAGGGTAAAAAACGGTTTATCTCAATTTCTGGAAAAACTACAAGTCCTGTGGAAAAAAGTTAAATGGCAAAGTTGTAGGTAATAAAAAGATCTACAACTTTTGTATTTAGACTTTTTTCACATAACCTCAAAATGTATGTGAAAAATTCAAATAACCAAGTTTTTGGTTTTTTATTTTTATCTTTTACAAAAATAAAATATTTTTTCACGAAATTTGGTGAAAACTTACCTTTTTATGTCCCAAACACACTGTAATTTTTCTGATTTAAAATATTTATTTTTTCACCTTTTTTTTTGACTTCCCGACCTCAGATCGCCCGTAATTTATTTTTCTTTTCATTTTTGTTGCATTCTCTTCCTTTTCCAATGGGTTTCATCCTACTATTATTTTTTTTCACTTTTTATTATTTTTTAAGGCTTCTACCCTGGTCTATTAATAAATCCATTAACATTGACGAAAAATTTTGCAAATATTAATATGAAAAAAAAAGCAAACTATATATAACCAAGTCATGCTATGCCTACTACTAATTACAATAAACTAAGTGAATCCTTACATGTATTACATATTTCTTCTGATACTATGCAACCTTCCAACCTTTGGTTAGTATCCACCTTACCACCCACTGTATAAACAATACATTTTTATTTTGATATTATAAAGATTATATTTAATTATAATAATTGGTCATAATAATATTACTTTTATTGCAAAATTAATTATAAAATTTGGTTTTTTAATTTTTTTATAGTTAACAGAAAATAGCATAATAGTTAAAATACATAGATACAAATAAAAAAATCGGCTAAGTGCGAATCGGGTCGGCGTTCTTTTAGGGTTCCGTACATACGACCAAACCATTTTTTTAAAACTAGATACATATTTAGATATCTTAGTTCTTAGAAAGTACTAAATTAGCATATGGGGAAAAAATGCTCGTTTGTTTTGCTCTAAAACCGACAACTTTGACGGCCTCCCATTTCTTCATTTTTCGGGTTAAAGATATTTATTGTCTCAAAAAGAATATTTTACATATTCACTTATGCGAGACTTAAGCTATAAGCATGTTATACAAAAATAGTTGCATTACGGAGCGTACAAAAAGTGGGTAAGTATTCAAAAAGCTTGGTACCATCACAACAGAATCTATTGGAGCCGCGGTTATTACTGAATAGTCAGTTCATAGATTAACTCCTAACTAGATGTGGCCCATAAAAAGTAAATTCAATTTATTTTTGTTTTCTTTTTTAAATTTTGTCAAAAGTATTATTATTATGTTTTAACTAATTTTCGCAAAATGGTTTTTAAGCAGTTTTTTAAAATTGTGCATGCTTTTACATTCCTTTATATTTTTAGGAAGTTTGTTATATATCTGAGCACTTTCGAACGTAATATTTCTCTTGCAATAGTTAGTTCTTGGTGGACGTAAAATTATGCACAGCACTTCTCAAAAATTGTAAATTGTAAATTTTTGTAGCTAAAAAGTAAAAAAATATATATTTGCACAGTGCACTCCACTTATTGAGCTCTGGACAATGACACCCCACATGCCAGGGTAAAAAAATAAAATTTTATTTGGACTCCTTTTTCATGTACCCATACATGAAAAAGGAGTCGAAATAACGAAATATTTTTTAATTTAATTTTTTTTTATTTGGTGTTATAGCGGCAAGAGAAATACACAATATGTGAAAATTCCAACTGTATATCTATTACGGTTTACGAGATACAGCCCGCTGACAGACGGACTAACGGACGGACGGACAGCGGAGGCTTAGTAATAGGGTCCCGTTGGCACCCTTTGGGTACGGAACCCTGACAATAAAGTTAACTTCAAAACAGTGAAAATATAGTGATTAAATTTTATTACTCAAACTTGTGATTAGTTGATTACTTTAAAATAACTTTTTTGCTCATTGGTTAATAGTAATGCAAAAATAACATCATTATCTGCTTTATTTGAAGTAGATGTAGTATAAATAATAAAAGGCCAAGGAGTAGAATTATAAGGGATATCTTTAAAGAAGAGTTTCTCGAACGCGAGTGGCAAGAAATCGTTTGAGATTATCCTATGGGATAATTTACCATACCATTCTTTTATTCCCGAGATTATATACATTACATTTATTTTAAAAATTATGACAAAAACTCGTATCAGTTAGCAGATGCTCGAATACAAGTGTCGAAAATTTCGCTCGCATACGAGTAACTCTCCTTGTGTTACTGAGTCTTAAGACCTTCATGGAAAGTAAATGGATTTATTATTTAATATAGGTACATATTATGACTTCAAATGGATTCTTCATAACTAAATATAATCTTAGACTTAAAATGGATTTTACTTAAGGTGGATTATACGAGTCTGCCCGCGAAATTCAAATTTAATTTGGTTTTTCCCATTAGTAAGCTTATGGCATTCTAATTGCGCTAGTAGAATTATCATCTTCACAGGTTTACATAAAAATCTTTACTTGAATGTGACCAGTTTAAGAAATTAATCAAAATACTGAGTTGGATGTGAGTTACTCACAAATTAGTCAGTATTTTGTTGACTGAGTTGGACGTGAGTTACTCACAAATTAGTTAGTATTTTGATTAATTTCTTATATATGGTCACTTTCAAGTAAAGATTTTTATGTAAACCTGTGAAGATGATAATTCTACTGGTGCAATTAGAATGTCATTAGCCTAGGTTGTCGTATTAGTTTACAAATTGCGATAAACCTAATTAAATTTGAATTTAGCAGGCAGACCCGTATAATCATCCTTAACTAAAGTAAACTAAATAATATGAAGTCTTACCAAAAGTTGATACATGTTTTGCATATTGTAATGCAATTTTTTTCAAATAGTCAGAATGCTCCTCAGAAATGAACAGACCCATGAAGTTCTGTGATATGTAGGACTCTAATTTCAGTGGTGTTTCAGGAGGTTGTCCAACTACCTCCACTGTTTGTTTCACTGATTTTGCTAGTTGTAGGGATACATCGTCTTTTGCCTATAACAGAACATATGTTGATGGCCCCTAATTGCACTACAGCAGGACCTCTTTTATCTGAACTCCGAAAATTTACCCCCCCTTCGGATTAGTGGAGCGTTCGGATTATAGTAGGTACAGAGAATTTATAAGGTATATGTTATGAAATAAAACTGCCATGATGTAAAAACACAAATAACTGTCGAGATGCACGAGCGACACAATAGCAACACAAACTGGCATTATCAAATGTGCATGACACCTACTTGACATTCCGTCAAGCAATTGGCGAGACAGTGTGTGAATAAGCGGTGGGGCGTTCGGATTATATAGGTGTTCGGATTAGAAGGGGTTCGGATTAAAGAGGTCCTGCTGTAGTATGCATGTTTAATAGGGGTTTTTTAATAATGATGAATTCATTTAAGTAAAAATATTGAAAACTTGATTTGCATTTAAGATAATTTCTGGTATATAAAATTATGTATTAAAATTAAAATAAAATGAAAGTGGTTATGCATTAGTGCAGGACAATAACACGTAAAGTACAAAGGAGCCTGCACTTATAAGTCGTCTTTAATTATTAATAGTACTTAGTAACAGTACTCTGTAAATAGTTGTTTATTTTTTGACATGATAACGTCTTATAAATCGATGAACACCGGCTGCACTCACAAAAAAGTCTCAAGAGCCTGAGCGTGCAAGCGAGAGGGTCGAACAAGCGATAGAAAGGCACGATCGGCCCAAGCGTTGGCTTGACCTACCTATACCTATATTACTGCCTGTTTCCTGTACTTACCTTAAAAAATGGCACAAGTGTAATATGAGGTGGAAAGCTGTGTGCACCATTCCACCCTGTAGCTATTGACTTTTCCCAGAAGCCTTGGAGCTGGGCCAGCAGTCGCCCAGTGGGATTGGCGTAGAATATGTACTCTCTAGGTTGTTCTGTGTCTATGTAGGCATCGTTCACATGAGTTAGGAGCCAATCTGAGGCCAGTTGGACGCTGCGATTCCCTGTTGCTGCTAAAGCTTTCAGTCTGAAATAAATGCAAGTACTTTTATCATACGAATACAATAGTACATAATACAAAGTGAAAACATTTTTAAGTTCATTTGTTCATCGATCATGCTCGGCAGGATTTGGTTATTTAAAAAATTATGGGTAGACTTTTAAGCTGCACGCTTGATACTAAATTAAGCAAACATAAACATTATCATTTTTTGTAAGAAAAGGTATAACTTACGCTCGGCTTTTAGGGAATCCCATTTGTAGTAGTATCTCAAGAGGTGTCGCATTCTGTTGTTTGGATACCTTACTTGGTGTTGAAAGTTTTCGTGGTGGAAGATCAGCCATATTTGCAAGTTTTAATTCACTTATAGTATTTGCAAGATTTTTATTACCTAAAGATAAAATGCGATTAAGACCCATAAACAAGGAACATATATTACTGCCTATGTTACTGCATAAAAAGTGTTTATAGAAGTTTCAAATTATAACCTACAAATTTTTTATAAACCACAGACCGACAGGATATTGATTAAAGAGAATGTAATCACTACGTTTCACCGGGACTCCCGAGATTATAATGTACTCTGTGCTCCCGAGTCCCGTATAAAAGAAATGAACGTGCGCTAGCGAACAGCACCAATATAAAAAACTAATTTTTCTGTTATCTCTCAAGGACGGTAGGCGAACTCGGTAGGTGCGACAGAGACAAACCAAACACTTAAACACCCTATACATTGTCCATCTTGCTGTACGTCCCGCCAAGGTCATGCACGATGCACGATCAAAAACGACAGTGAGTGAATAGGCTTGACGTATGTCAATAATTATTATTAGCAGTTTGCTGGACGTGCATGAGCCGTTTTCCATCCAGCAGATTTCCCCCACCACTTACTAAGTCGCGACGTACGTCGCCGATGGATAGTGAATAGCTTTGACGTACGTCAAGACGGTGACCACAGAACACTATTACTCCTAGATCGTGATAAATGGTGTGGAGACTTGCTGTACAGCAGAGTCGTCATTCAGCCCACAGAATTTGGCCGCCGAGTTTAATCTGCGGCCGAGAGAAGTGTGCACCACAGATTATGAGCACGGCAAAATGCTCCTTGTGAGTGATTGAGACATCTATATGGATGACTAAAGCTGGAAACAAACTGTCGGACGCGGCTTACGGACGCGACTTATAGCGGATCTGGTTACTAAATGTACACTGAACTGTGCAAACTATCGGACGTAAGTCGCGAACGTGACCTTGAGCGTTCGGACGTCCGAGAGCAATCTGGCCCGCTGGATGCGAAAACGTCCGCGGACGCTATGCACGGGGTGCGGGACGCGTCCGTGCGTCAGAATGACCACAGAGAAGGACTTTAATGAATATTCGGGAGCTCGCACGTTCGTGCCAAAGAGAATATAAAGTACACTACGATTTTCGTGCGTGACATTAGTGATTAAATTCTGCGGGCAAGCCGTCACAAGATCCTTTTAATGCATTTTCACTTTATTACATTGATGCCAATTCACTAGACATGTTTCTTCGACGAAGAATCTTCGTCAACAGCAAAGACCATCGATTAGACATAGTCGTAATTCCTTGTTCCATGTAATAAACACTGTGTCTGTAGAATATTCTGGGGTTGGGTCTGTGGGCGCTCGGACGAATCCGCAAGACGCGTCTTAACGACTGTGCACACTTATCAGTCGCGTCCGTAAGCCGCGTCCGTCAGCCGCGTCTGATAGTTTGTTTCCAGCTTTAGCTTCCTCTGCTTCCTCTACTAAGGATGCAGTTGCGACAGCGGATCAGTTAATCCAGATGTTCAAGTCTGGAGGGTTCGATTTGGTCAAATGGACAAGCAACTCCCCTGAGCTTATAAGTCATATACCTCAGTCACACCGCCAGTCTGAAGGCATATCATTTGATGATGAACACACCTTCAAGATCTTAGGCTTACATTGGTTTCCCGCTTACGATACTTTGACCTTTTTTGTGTCTCAACCGCCTCTTAATTGGACTAAACGCTCCATTTTATCCGCAACCGCTAGACTGTACGACGTTCTCGGTCTCGTAGGTTCCGTAATTCTATACGCTAAGCTCATTATTAAAGAATTATGGATTTTAAAATTGACATGGGATGAAATACCCCCCACGCACATTGTTGAAGCTTGGAAGCTTTTCATGTCCGAGCTATCGCTTTTATCTGAATTTAAAATTCCGCGACATCTCGGAGTAGAAAAAAGGTCAAAAGTTTCTTTACTCGCATTTGCGGACGCCAGTGAAAAGGCGTACGGCTGCGTTATTTATACGCATGTAACTAATGGCAATAAACCACCCATAGTAACACTGATTTGTTCCAAGTCTCGTGTATCCTCACCCTCAAAACTTGTTACTCTAGCTAGACTAGAGCTTAACGCTCTCGTTTTGCTAGCTCAATTAGATCGTAACGTCCATGACACTTTGTCACCACGTCATCCAATCGATGACATATATGTGTTTTCTGACTCAACCGTCGCTCTGTGTTGGGTGTCAGCATCACCTCACAGATTTCAAACATATGTAGCTAACCGCATCTCACAGTTTCAACGCTTTTGAAAACTGATTGCTTACACCACATCCCAGGTGTTGATAACCCCGTAGACTGCATTTCCCGCGGTCTTTTGCCATCACAGCTTTTAAATCATGAACTCTGGTTCAACGGTCCAGCTTTGGTGTCTCTGCCTATTAATGATTGGCCTATTCAAAGATTCTCACCAACTAAAGGTTCCACTCTGCCGGAAGAGAAAACTCTGATTCACCTTACTCAAACTGAAGAGGAAAATCCTTTATTAGTTTTGAGTACGAAGTTTTCGTCGTGGTCCAAATACCTCAAGGCAGTAGTGTATGTATTGAGATTCATCAAAAAATTACCTAAGGGCCCAACCATAACCGCAAGCGATTTAGACATAGCTGAGGCAAAGGTTATAGAGATCGAGCAGAAAACTTGTTTTTCTGATGACATAACCAAATTGAAAAAGGGAATTTCTTGCTCATCAGCAGTTCAGAAATTACACCCATTTATTCGTGATGGTATAGTCTATGTAGGCGGCCGTCTGAGTCAGTCATCGTTGAGCTTCTCACAAAAATATCCTATTTTGTTACCGAAAAAGGGACATATTATTGATATAATGATTGACCATTATCACCGCAAAAATCTACATGCTGGACCGCAACTATTGCTTTCTATAATTCGACAAAAATATTGGATACTGTCAGCACGACAAGCTATTAAAAAACGTATACATAAATGCATTAAATG
Organism: Oeneis ivallda; assembly: GCA_029955525.1. Lineage (NCBI taxonomy): Eukaryota > Metazoa > Arthropoda > Insecta > Lepidoptera > Nymphalidae > Oeneis > Oeneis ivallda. The sequence continues at coordinate 15,034,333 of JARPMR010000024.1, read as the reverse complement.
CTATAAATTAAATCCTAAACCAACATTTCCGCTCATGGCTGATTTGCCGCCGTGTCGTATAGAACAGTGCAATGCGTTTACACACACAGGTGTAGATTACACCGGCCCTTTATATATCACTATGACAAGAGGGCGCGGTATTCGCAGCCAGAAGGCATATTTATGCATCTTTATATGCTTAGTAACTAAGGCAGTTCATTTTGAACTTGCCCCAGATTTAACTTCCGCTTCTTTTCTTAACTTATATAAACGCTTTAAGTCTCGATCTGGCGCATGTTGTAGGTTCATATATAGCGATGGAGCTACTAATCTCGTATCCTCCAAAGAATATTTAAAGGAATTATTCGATTTATTAAAAAGCGAAGATTATTATAAAGCCATGAACTTGCCAAGAATCGCGTTACTTGGAAGATAAACCCGCCTACCGGTCATTTCGGTGGAATATGGGAAGCCAATATAAAAAGCGCTAAAACTCTATTATTTAGAGTCATTGGCAATCAAATCTTAACGTACGATGAAATGGTAACTGTTATAACGCAAATTGAAGGCATACTCAATAGTAGACCGCTGTATGTATTGAGCTCTGATCCATCGGAACCTACAGCTCTTACGCCTGCACATTTCTTGAATAACGCACCGCTAGAGGCTCTACCTGCGCCTGATTTGAGTGGAGAGAAGATACATTTGTTAAGTAGATACTCTTTATTAGATAAAATTGTGCAGTCTTTTTGGAATCGTTACAAGAATGAGTATCTACACACTTTAAAAACCCGCGAGAAGTGGAACACTGCTTCAAAACCTATAACTGAAGGAACTGTAGTCATTATCAGTAGCGACAACTCTCCACCACTGCAGTGGCCTATAGGAATTATCACTCGCTTATTTCCGGGTAAGGATGGAGTACCTAACTAGAGTAGCGGAAGTGAAAACCAAGAGTAGCACTTTCATAAGACCTATCGTAAGACTGTGTCCTTTACCTATAAATTAAACACAATAGAATTAATTTACCGCATTAATATCATTATATAAATAAGTATGTATATATATGTTACAAATATTTGCATGTTTTTCTTTTATATATTATGTTCTGAACTCATAGAGTTCATAGGGCGGGGGAATGTCTGATTATTATTTACATAATTCTAAAATAGTAATAGAAAACGCAGTACTTTTATCCGTTGTCCCTCATCAACTTCCAATCATACCTTGTTCCTATCTCTTTCCCATATTTGTTTTCCAATACATGCTTTTTTTCAACCCGCCCGCAACGCCAGTGTTAATCGAACGATAAAACGCTCACGACGTATTGTGTCGTATATACCAAACCGCATCGCATCACGCCCTTATCGGAGTGTGAATTTATATAATCGTGTTTTGTGCATACGTGTTTTGGAGTGCAAAACCAACCTGGACAATATAATGAACCGCAGCTTGCTTAATAAATAACAAATACTAGTGAAAGTGCGCCGTGGAACGAGAAAGTCATAGTGCAGCATCTCAACACGTGTCGATTAGTGAAAACCCTGGAAGAAAAGGTATCCATTTCACATTATCCTAACCAGTCCATTTCCGTCCGTCCGTCCGTCCGTCCGTCTGTCAGCAGGCTGTATCTCGTAAACCGTAATAGATAGACAGATGAAATTTTCACATATTATGTATTTCTATTGCCGCTATAACAACAAATAATAAAAATTAAATTAAATTAAAAAAATTAAATTAAAATATTTCCATGGGTACATGAAAATATTTTAATTTAATTTTTTTAACGGAACCCTAAAAGAGCGAGGCCCGACTCGCACTTGGCCGATTTTTTAATAAAACTAAAAATATATTTCGATTATTTTTTTATTCCAATAATGTTGAGCCACTATTATACACAAATATTCCAAATTTCATGTCGATAGCTTTAATAGTTACTGAAATAATCGACTGTAACAGACGGACGGACGGACGGACGGATGGATGGACGGAGAAAGTCTCACCATAAGGGTTCTATTTTTATCATTTTGGTACGGGACCCTAAAAATCGGCCAAGTGCGAGTCGGGCCTCGCTCTTTTAGGGTTCCGGTAAAAAAAATATTTCCATGTACCCATGGAAATATTTTTATTTAATTTTTTTTAATTTAATTTAATTTTTATTATTTGTTGTTATAGCGGCAATAGATATACATAATATGTGAAAATTTCATCTGTCTATCTATTACGGTTTACGAGATACAGCCCGCTGACAGACGGACGACGGACGGACGGACGGACGGACGGACGGACGGACGGACAGCGTAGGCTTAGTAATAGGGTCCCGTTGGTACCCTTTGGGTACGGAACCCTAAAAATGGCAGATCGCGATTTATTGAAAAACACAAATTCCACACCTGTTTGTGGAATATTTTACATGAACAAACAAAAAAGGACTGGGCACGTTTTTATTAGATTGTTTTGATCCAGAACCTTTTCCTTTTTTTGTTCTTAAGATAACACAAGTAGAATTCCCATCTTTTGACATCTTGACAATACTGGTGGCATTACAAAAAAATTGCGTGCGTTCGCTACTAAAGTTTCGTTTCATCTGTCATGCACGATAGTGCGTATGCTACTGTCCACACCGCGTCCTTGGCGGGACGTACAGCAAGATGGATAATGTATAGGGCGCTTAAAAGAGTAAAATAAGGGTGGAACCACATTTGTGAGGATCGATTCGGATTTTGCCTATACAAAACTGTCATTTTCCATACATTCGTGTACGCATCGAAAAGCCGATTTGATCCGTACACGTTTTGGAATTTGACAGTTTTGAAAAAATGCTCTTTGAAGTTTCGCCAGTCTGTGATAAAAACCGTAGACGTAATAGAAAAAAGTACTATGTGCCATAGACCACGAACACCATAGAAATAGGAAGATTAGGTCGCAAATCCTAGTTCCATGGCCCTGATTCTGCAACTCAGTAGCTATCAAATTTTTTTTATCCATTGAAGGTTTGCTATGAAAATAAAAGTATCATTTTCGTAGCAAACCTTCAATGGATTCAATGTCACAATATGGCTGGCAGCGAAACTGTTTGGATATTCTAAGATACCTGATACCACCTGATACCACCTGATACAGTACTTATTAGTACCTATAAACGTACGTTACGTAATTATAATTACCTATAAATACTACGTATACATAAATGCTTGATTATCGTTTCACTCATTATCGATGTCGATAGTTTCGAAGCGCACGTCACTCCCTAATGGGCGGCCATCATATTATGAGACATTTTTCTTCTTCTTCTTCTTTTCAGTGGCTCCGCTGAGACATTTTTCTGTAGTAAGTACCCTAGTTTTGTAGGTAGGGCACCTCACAGGGGCAGTTCACGGCCCTACAAATTTCCATACCCCTACACCTCAGTGGGCACCTCCATGTATTGAACATACTACCACAGACCAGGAACAACAAGATGCATACTACCATAGACCACGAACACTAGGATATAGACGTCAAACTCCATAGAGCCTAAAATAGAATCTTAACAGGATTCTAGTGTGAGTGTTCCTTCACTATGGTACATCTATACATTTTCAATCTTGCATCTCACTCTCTCGTGATTTAACGACTCTATCCATTCATGTTTAATGCAAATTTCATTGATAACCCAGCATGTCCTGCTCTAACACGATGTATAGCAATAGCGGAACTCGATGCTTATTGGTCCATCGCTTAAGCAGAATTACGTCATAGCGGAACCGGAAGCGGTTACTTTTTATTTTAGTTAGGGATGGGATTGGCCCATCGGAGTGAACCGTAACCTTATAATTATAGTGATGTACTTATCGGTTTTCGAGTACCGGTTTTTTTAATATTTACCGATTTTCTTCCTTACTAAATTCTAATTTAAAAAAGGTTGTGAAATAAAAGAAATTTTAACTTTGAATAGCTGATTTATTCATTTTCATTTCTTAAACTACCACCGGTTCTGAATGTAGTTTACTTTTGAGAAGAATCCGGTAAGAAACTCAACAGTTACTCTTTTAAAATATTGTCTGGTACATTATATTAATTTATGACCATCGCAGAGTTCCATTTAAACGCGGAATAAATTGGACTTCGCTTTTAAATAATATTTATAGGTATATAGATAGGTTTTCCAGATGTTTAATTTAAATAACCTATAATAAAAATGATGATCTACTATTGACAGTCATCGCGATCGTGATATTTTTGGAAAGGCGGTAGTGCTTCCAGTTCTATCAACTGTAACGATCACAATCCATACTATACTAAATGCATTTTTTTTAATCAAGACAACCCTATTGCCTACAATGTCTTTTGCTGAGCAGTTTTTCGTAATGAAAATCTGTCTAAACGTCAAATTTATTCGTTGATTAAATTTCCCTTGGCGATTGATAAGTGGGTCTTAAATTTACTTAAATAATAGCTCTAAACATCATTAAAAAATACGATAAGTTAGATAAGTAAAAATCTGTTGTTTGAATTAAAAAATCAGCATATTTAAGAACATGAATAGGCATGATGACAGTTGTGAAGAATCAATGAAATTATGAATATATCTATGAAAATAGGATTCATGGAATATAGATTTATTTATCTATTTTGTCCGAGATTGATATTTATTTTGATAAAATAAAACTATAAAATACAGCAATCCGCCATATTGAATTGTGTTCAATTCAGATCAGAGCGAAAGGTATGTCACATATCTTGAAATTTTGACAAACTACAATGACAAAACATATTTTATCTATTTTGCTGAAATAAGATTATCTTTATTCTTTCGAAATAGATATTTCCGAACACCATCCAACAGTTTTTCAATCAGTCATCATGCCTTTTGCAAAGTACTCGTAAAAGTTTTCTCTAAATCTTTTTTACAACTAGATTACAATGCATCATACAATATAGCACAACTAAATTACAATTTAACATATCACACGTAGTAATTATTAATGAAAAAATCATGAAATAAATTTCCGTTGTGGCTCTTGCACCAATTAAATAAAAAAGATTGCCTACTATTTATTGATTCAATTGATGAAAACTGTGATCAATAAAATTCATTCTCATTGATGATCGCAAGAGAAAACTAAGAAAATACTAATATAACATTTAAAAAAACATCTTAATATTATATTAGTTTCACTTTCACTTAAATTCAATAAGTAATTTAAATATATTTATATTTAAGTAATAAATTAATAAGGTATGTATTTGACAAAAATGTATGTTCTCACCATTGATTTAGTTCTTATATTATTATAGGTTACAGACAATATGAAGCGATTATATTTAAAAGCTAGATCATATAAGTTGTGTAGATAAGTTTACAACTTTATCTAGATATTATTATTCATAGGTGGTTATGAGTGAGAAAAAATACTAAACAGACATAATTTAATTTCATGAAAGTATTACACAAGCTATTGTTTATTTAATAATTTTAATTATTATTAGTAAAACAATTGATTTCATAGAAACGTTTGATAAAATAATAATTTGATTAAACGGTTTTTGTTTAACGATAGTTCACCAAATAGGTAGGTACGGCGTATATTTTCTTCAAATGTATATTCAAAACCTACTCTTCATTCATTATTATATTATCTACAAGTTTTAACCAAACTATTTAATGTTAATTATCTTTATACACCCCTACGATAACATGATTAAAAATTGGAAACTACTATAAAATTTTATTGTAGTAGGTATTCATAATGAATAACACCCAGTTGAAGTCTGTCTGGCTGTCTGATACTCCGTTGTCTAAAACCACTGAATCGATTTCAATAAAATATGCCAAGGATTTATTTCTAATGCTTATTTATGTTAGTAATTTTTTAATAAATTAATGTTAAAGTAATGACTAGTTTTGGTGACAGCGCCATCTATCGACAAAATTGTAAAGTTTTGCTTAAAAATGTATGCAATTAAAAAGTGTAATAATTTGTCCCCGGGCAAAACAGGACTAAAACATTGACTTTGATATCCTGAAAAACAGTACGGTTAGCGCGCCATAGGGGATGAACATTTTTGTCGACGTAGGTAACCCATAATTTTGTCAAATCTGTACTGATTTTGAGAAACCTTTGAAAAAGCTGGGTCAAGTAGTGTTATTATCTAAACATAACAAAAACAAATATTATGTTGATACAGAGAACACAATACTTCTTACACAGTGAAAATAAATGAGATGAGCACAGAAATGCAAACATCAAATCACAAACAGTGATTATAATTTAATATAAGAAATTCTTTTTAAATAACCGACTCAAACTCTCGCGCCACTATACAAAGTATATTATTTATTGCTGATATTTTAAAAACCACTCGACCGATTTTGATAAAATTTATATGGGACCACCTGGGAAGTATACCCTTTGAAACAATAAAAGAATTTTTCAAATTGGTTCAGGTGTCTTCATACATAAAATATTCTCTACATACATAAAAAAACAATAAAAAAAGATTCTGACGAATTGAGAACCTTCTCCTTTTTTGAAGTCGGTTACTAAAAAGAAAATTAATGTTTCTTACTTTCACCTATTTTAGGTTACAACAATGTTAACTACTTTGACGTCGCACTGATCAATAACTACCACCTTTGGTAACTTTGGTTGCAATCAAATTTTCCATTTCCTTGAATCTACATTGTGAATTCGTCTATTAAAATTAATGCACCATTGTCTAACAATCCAAACGCCTTCAAAAAACAGATTTTTGTTCACGACAAGTCATACCAAGATGTATCGAGATTGTCAAATTGTTTAATAATATCTGTACATATGTAAACTTTACAGAGTTTTGGCAAGGTCTGTTCGATAATATACATATAGTGCCATACTAAAGCCGACAGATTACCTGATGGATAATACAATTTTATCTTACTATCATCATATTATTTAATTGATATTAAAGAATGAAATGATTCAATTTCATTGGATAACAGTGCATTTTTACAATGTTGACATTGCACACAATCTAGTCTGGGAAATAAATAACGCCAAACTACACCAGTAATGTATGACACAGCATAGGTTTGGAAAGTATTTTCGGATGGAATACTTTCTTCAATGAAAATAAAGTTTTGAGCATCCGAACTATGGAGAATATCATTGATATTTCGATTTCGCTTGATAATTACATTTTTTAGAGTTCCCTACATTTTATCATCACCAGGGGTGCAATTTGCATATAAAGATTTACCAGTAGATATCTCATTAATGAGCAATTTCTTATACAAGGCAACAAATTGTTGACAGTCTGGATGTGTGCTACATCCACCCTGTCCTCGAATCTGTCCAAAAAAGATTTCCAGGGGATCCTGGTTTAAACGCTTCAAACTCAAATATTATGTTGATACAGAGAACACAATACTTCTTACACAGTGAAAATAAATGAGATGCACACAGAAATGCAAACATCAAATCACAAACAGTGATTATAATTTAATATAAGAAATTCTTTTTAAATAACCGACTCAAACTCTCGCGCCACTATACAAAGTATATTATTTATTGTTGATATTTTAAAAACTGCTCGACCGATTTTGATAAAATTTATATGGGACCACCTGGGAAGTTGACAGTCTGGATATGTGCTACATCCACCCTGTCCTCGAATCTGTTCAAAAAGTTTTCCAGGGGATCCTGGTTTAAACGCCCGGAATCAATCTTAGTTCCGACCAAAGGTGTTTAATGGTTTTAATGTCATGAATAAAGTTACGTAACGACAGTGGCTTACATTCTCTTGAGTCTGAAGCATCAAATTTCATTGATTCTAGCTTCTTCAAGGCTTCGTTCCAAAACTCTAAGTGGACTGAATTTAAAGACAAAGCATTACGTAAATTAACACTTGAATGACCAGAACAATTCAAGCTGTCAAACAAATCATTAATGAACAAAAAGATCTCGGCAGTGAAATAGCCATTATCAATGTTCACAAATGGTACACTATAATTATGAACTATTTGAAGATGTTCATATGTCTTCTTCTTCTTTTACTCCTGGGAATTTTCTCCGCAAGTAGGCGTGTCCGCCCGTTTTGCGTATGTTCATATGTCTTCATCTGGTTGTGTAAAACTCCCGAAACCGCCCTGCTGAAAACTTGCGCAGCATACACAACCTGAAAAATTCAAATTGCTAGTCATTTTTACAGAATAAATGTGATATACCTACTTCTTTATTTTGAATCTAGAGCCAAAATACCAAGTTTCATACACATAACTTGAAAAACAACTTGAATATGAAGGACTATCACTATGATACAAACATTCAACCCCTATAATCCCTTTAGGGCTTGAATTTTAAGAAACTGTGAAAGATTTACTTCTTTGTTTTTAATTGAAAGCCCAAATACAAAGTTTCATAGATAGAACTTAAAAACTGATGGACTTTCATACAAATTTCCATTCCCTATTTAACCCCTTTGGGGGTAGATTTTACAAAATCTATGAAACACGTACTTTTTTATTTTTAATGTAAAGCCCAAATACCGAGTTTCATGAGTATTACTTGAAAAATGACGGACTTTCATATACACTTTAACCCCCCCATTTAACCCCCTTGGGGGTGGAATTTCAAAAGATCCTTTTTAGTGCTCACCTACGTCATAAAATGAACCTACTGTCAAAATTTCAAGTTTCTAACTTCAGTGGGTTTGGCTGTGCGTTGATAGATCAGTCAGTCATTCAGTAAGGCAGGAAAAGTCTTTTTATAAGTACTTATAGCTGATGTATTAATATGTACTTATTATAAAATTTAAATAGCTGCCTCGTTGGTCCAGTGGGTAACTAAGTATGACCAGGTCCTGGGCTCGATTCCTGGGTCAGGCCAAAAAAAATGTATTGGATTTTTCTGTCAAGAAATTCTTATAGTAGGTACTAGCCTGGAGGAAGAAAGTTGGCGGTGAGTCACCCCGTGCCTCAGAGAGAACGTAAAGCTGTCGATCCTGCACCTGGTCTCTCTCTGGTTGTTTCAGGCTTTCCATCCCATTGGACTAAGACTATGAGAGTGAGGGAATAGAGAGTGTGACTGTTTTTGTGCACACACTTGTACTATAATATCTCCTGCGTATATAGCTACTCTCTGAGCGAGGTTGGCCACCGTGACTGGATTCAGTCGGGAGGATATTATTATTATATTTTATAAAGTGTACACTTACCTTCATCTTGTCAAAAGAAGGTTTTATGTGTTTGTGGGTAAGTTTGGTTAGACTTGGCAACACCATGGATCCCATCAATAGCATACAGCTTCTCAACGTAATCCCACTGAGCTCGCTTGTTGCCGATGAGCAGATCCTTTTTCTGAAAATTGTTTCAAAAACATTTCAGTAAGTGGGGTGCATCATACATGTGATAAATTTTCTTATTATTGATTTCATAATGAATAATGTGAGGATCATTATGACCAGTTCTAAGTAAATTTTCACATGTCTCAGATATTAACGAATTTATTGCAGCAACATTGGCAGAGCCTTGATCAGACACAGTTACTCTCAAAACAAACCCAGTTTTAAGAACTTCAGCAATAATCTCTTTAAGTATCTTTTTTAGAGACATGGTTTTAATACCATCACAAACAAAATAAAATGCAATGGGTATTTTCCAAGATAAAAATATTCCACACAGCATGAAAACTAAAGCTTTGTCAGCAACATTATGAGTGTGTTGACCACACTCGAAACCTTAAATAACACCAGTATGGAAATAGAAAAACAAGTTTTTATTAATGGCCATTTCATCAAAGAGTAACGTACATTGCAAGCCCATAGTATTTTTGGTCTTCACAACATCTGCCAAATGTTGGAATATAAAATCAATACCTGGTCTTAGTGGTTAATATGGAAAATATTAATATTGGTTAATATAGAAGATATGGTAGATTTAGCTGGTAATTTAACATTACACTTCTGCAAAAATCTATAACATTTTGGACTTAATTTATACAGTGAGAGTGCAAAAAGTATGTGTATCTCACTGCTTTAGACTGCACCTGACAATCTCAACTGTGAATCTACTAATAATTTGCCAAAGTTACTTAAAAGTGGATACTTTTTAATAAACATTTTATATTTACTTATAATGAAATGACTGAAACTTTGATTTCAATTTTTTATATTTAATAGTTACTTAATGATTTCAGCTTTGGGGTGGTCTGATCCAGACAAGATGTCTCATTGAAAGGCATGGTTTTTGATGGAATGGGACTCTATTGCGAGTTACAAGATGTAATTGGGATACCATCAGTGGGACTCAGTAGTAAGTTACAAGATGTACTGAGGATATCATCATCAATGAGCATAGCATTGCATGAGTTTGGGCTTGGCTGGGAGTTCTGAATGATATTTATTGTTGAGGGAAGTTCTACATAATTCTCTTCTTCTTCTTTATCAACTGATAGACGTCCACTGCTGGACAAAGGTCTCTTGCATGGACTTCCACAGGCCTCGGTCGTGCGCCGCCTGAATCCAGCGGCTCCCTGCGACTCGTTTGATGTCGTCGGCCCACCTGGTGGGAGTCTGCCAACACTGCTCTTCTCGGTACGGGGTCGCCACTCCCGCACCTTGGGACCCCAACGACGATTGATACATTAGTAGAAGTCAAAACCGAAGAGCAAGATGAATCTTCATGTGTAACTTGGTCTATATGCCTAGACGCAATTGGGATATGGCTGGTAACTTTAACATCGAGAGGTCCCTTGGGAACAAGCGAAGATATCTCAAGATATTTAAGATTTGACGATAGATTATGAAGTGATTTTTCATTAGAAGGTGGATTAAGGAAGGAATTGCATCTAAAGTTAATCTTAAATTATTATTAATGTTCTCTGGTTTGAAATGACTACAACAAATTCTAATATTTTCTCATTTAGAAGTTCCGGGACCAACCAACCATACATAACCAACCATACATACCTTCCATCTGTCGAGACAATTAAACGGTATTCTATGTAAATTTACTTTGCTATAACACATGAACGCATCCTGGTTCCTGGATGAAAAAGTTTACCACTCGCACTGAACTTGAAGGCACATTTTATTTGCACAAAATAACCTGTGATAAAGGCACAGCACAAATCAGACCATTTAACTATCTAGATGAAACACAATAATTATTGATTAAGGAACTTAAAATTGAGAATAGAAATAGGGGATAGTATAGGTAATAAAAGTTTATCCTGATAAAATTTAACACCGATCCGCCGCCGCCATTTGTCGAGAATTTTCGTTTTAGAAAAGAATAGGTAAGTACTTAGGGCAAAAAAATTGGAAATACCGGGAAGAACCTACAAAACGGAATCGGATAATAGTATTATTTTCGTTCATTAATCATAACTTTTACGATAGTGAAAGTAAAGAAAATATTAAGCTTTGTCAATAGTTAACTTGAGATTTCTTTTGTTAAAAACTACATTATTTTATACACACCTTAAGTAAGAAATTAATTCCTATTTTTATACAGTAAATTTTAATATTAGAAACTTAAAGATTTAAAGCCACGGATAATTTTAAACTTAGCACCGGAAATGTTACGTAGGCAGGAAATGACGATAGATGCGAACTTTTGGTAGTGTGAAATAGAGCGAGAGCGCTTGGCACCACTATGAGTATGATAGGGACAGAAAAACTCGATAAATAGTTACTATTGTTATTCTAAAGTGAGACGGGGGTGATTAGGTACTGAACTATATGAATACCTTGTTGTTCCTGGTCTGTGATGAATACCACAGATGAATACTACCAAAGAGTTTAATAATATATACGGAGATGAATGATGTGAAAATGATAATGAATACTACCACAGAATCGAGATTAATATGTTCAGAACAATATTACTCGTAGCACGCTCGTAGCGGAGAAGAATGACAACTTCATATTAAAAAAAAGGGGACCGTTCTTACTAGCGCCATCTATATTCAACCCAGTGACGTCTTTGAAGGCGGGAGATTCAAATGTGGAAATAAGCTACTTAGGTACCCAAATTAAATTTCTAGGTATTTTGACTCTAAAGAGAACTTGGTAATTTTAAAATACAAGTTCTCTTTAGAGTCAAAATACCATTTAAACAAGGTTTAAGTTCAGGTTTAAAACAAAAAAACGGGCTTTTTGTTCTAGCGAATATTTAAACATTTGTTTTTTATGTAAATATATTAATAGTTTTCTTTGATGAACGCTTTTACAACATTCTATCTTCACTGTACAATTTCACCTGCAGGGATGATGAAGAGTAGTCTGTTTCAGGAAAAAAAAATTACTGAGCATAGTTCACATCTGAAAAGAAACAATTTTATTCTTTTTAGTACCTATTACAATTATTATAACCATAATACTAGCAAAAACCTGACCTTTGTGAGGGCTCGCATAGTTTTTCTAACTGGTAATGGTTTTTAAATTATGTTGTTTTTGGCAGATAACACATCTGGATTCTAATAGCCTTTTGGTAATTTGTATACACTTACTATAGGGTGTACTAATAGTAAATAGTTTTTCTTAAGCGAAGGCCAAACCGGCGCGTTCAATTTGCGTCTGCGATGGCGTGCACGAAGGCGTCCTGTGTGCGTCCAAAAGTTGTTCACATCAAACAAGCTATTAACCTAGCGTCCGTGTCGTCAATCGTGCGGTGTAGCGGGAAGCGGGATTTAAAATTATAAGATATTTGGAGACGAACTGAGCGAATCTTAAGAAATGTTACTTCTAATGGCTATTGCAGAAGACGTAGAAACTTTTTTCTACTATTTTAATGTTCTCCAGAATAATTTAGACTTAGACTTCAGAATAATTTGTTTGACTTAAGATATTTTACATCCATGTGAAGTATCATAAAGTAAACGATACTTGTTTTTGTTGATTATTTGTATCCGATAAGCTTAAAAACCACTATAAATATACGAAATAAACGTTGCGTCCAGCGTGCAGACTCTGCAAGGCTTGCAGTGCAAGCACGATCTGATCGCGGACGCGGCGTGCAGACTGCAGACGCAGCGGCGGGACGCCTCGACCAATCATGGGACGCAGCGGTCTATACGAGTCAGTACAAACTACAAATTCATTCGTCCCAACTGATCGCCAGCGCAGACGCAATCGCAGACGCAAGCTGGACGTGGCGGTTTGGCCTTCGCTTTAATGGGATCTGCAGTAAAGTAGCACTTTTAGAACATAGCTAATACGTACCATTTAGTTCAAGATTCCTAAAAGCAGGTTTAGGAAATCGAAACAATGTTGTTTTTAGCCGGCGAACATGTAAAACATTTCCTCTTGTTCTCTCTAAGCCATTTTAAAAACAAAATACACAAGTCCTGTCTCCGTGAAACAAGAGTAGCACTGCACTTTATAATACATAAACGTGATTATTACTCAGTGAAGTAAACTACTTGACACGATAAAGTTCATAGAATTGCAAGAAATCAATTTACGAAACAATAACAGACGGACGCCATTGTTGAAACTTTTTGAAAATTGAATCCACACCCACAGACCAGGAACAACAAGATTGAATCACAGAGTTGAATGCATTGAATGACGATGACGCGCCATAGACGATGAACACTAGGTTAAAAAAGTGATTTTGTACTCTGAGATTTTGCCCTAGTAGGTATTTACATCTGCCCCATACGTTGATTGAGAATGGACCATACAAAGTTGACCCCCCCCCCCCCTGTATAAGCTTCGGGTTTGCATGGTTAGTCATGGGTTAGTGCATTAAGCTCTCGGTAGAGAGTAGTATGCACCCCCGTCTCACTTTAGAATAACAATAGTAACTATTTATCGAGTTTTTCTGTCCCTATCATACTCATAGTGGTGCCAAGCGCTCTCGCTCTATTTCACACTACCAAAAGTTCGCATCTATCGTCATTTCCTGCCTACGTAACATTTCCGGTGCTAAGTTTAAAATTATCCGTGGCTTTAAATCTTTAAGTTTCTAATATTAAAATTTACTGTATAAAAATAGGAATTAATTTCTTACTTAAGGTGTGTATAAAATAATGTAGTTTTTAACAAAAGAAATCTCAAGTTAACTATTGACAAAGCTTAATATTTTCTTTACTTTCACTATCGTAAAAGTTATGATTAATGAACGAAAATAATACTATTATCCGATTCCGTTTTGTAGGTTCTTCCCGGTATTTCCAATTTTTTTGCCCTAAGTACTTACCTATTCTTTTCTAAAACGAAAATTCTCGACAAATGGCGGCGGCGGATCGGTGTTAAATTTTATCAGGATAAACTTTTATTACCTATACTATCCCCTATTTCTATTCTCAATTTTAAGTTCCTTAATCAATAATTATTGTGTTTCATCTAGATAGTTAAATGGTCTGATTTGTGCTGTGCCTTTATCACAGGTTATTTTGTGCAAATAAAATGTGCCTTCAAGTTCAGTGCGAGTGGTAAACTTTTTCATCCAGGAACCAGGATGCGTTCATGTGTTATAGCAAAGTAAATTTACATAGAATACCGTTTAATTGTCTCGACAGATGGAAGGTATGTATGGTTGGTTATGTATGGTTGGTTGGTCCCGGAACTTCTAAATGAGAAAATATTAGAATTTGTTGTAGTCATTTCAAACCAGAGAACATTAATAATAATTTAAGATTAACTTTAGATGCAATTCCTTCCTTAATCCACCTTCTAATGAAAAATCACTTCATAATCTATCGTCAAATCTTAAATATCTTGAGATATCTTCGCTTGTTCCCAAGGGACCTCTCGATGTTAAAGTTACCAGCCATATCCCAATTGCGTCTAGGCATATAGACCAAGTTACACATGAAGATTCATCTTGCTCTTCGGTTTTGACTTCTACTAATGTATCAATCGTCGTTGGGGTCCCAAGGTGCGGGAGTGGCGACCCCGTACCGAGAAGAGCAGTGTTGGCAGACTCCCACCAGGTGGGCCGACGACATCAAACGAGTCGCAGGGAGCCGCTGGATTCAGGCGGCGCACGACCGAGGCCTGTGGAAGTCCATGCAAGAGACCTTTGTCCAGCAGTGGACGTCTATCAGTTGATAAAGAAGAAGAAGAGAATTATGTAGAACTTCCCTCAACAATAAATATCATTCAGAACTCCCAGCCAAGCCCAAACTCATGCAATGCTATGCTCATTGATGATGATATCCTCAGTACATCTTGTAACTTACTACTGAGTCCCACTGATGGTATCCCAATTACATCTTGTAACTCGCAATAGAGTCCCATTCCATCAAAAACCATGCCTTTCAATGAGACATCTTGTCTGGATCAGACCACCCCAAAGCTGAAATCATTAAGTAACTATTAAATATAAAAAATTGAAATCAAAGTTTCAGTCATTTCATTATAAGTAAATATAAAATGTTTATTAAAAAGTATCCACTTTTAAGTAACTTTGGCAAATTATTAGTAGATTCACAGTTGAGATTGTCAGGTGCAGTCTAAAGCAGTGAGATACACATACTTTTTGCACTCTCACTTTATAAATTAAGTCCAAAATGTTATAGATTTTTGCAGAAGTGTAATGTTAAATTACCAGCTAAATCTACCATATCTTCTATATTAACCAATATTAATATTTTCCATATTAACCACTAAGACCAGGTATTGATTTTATATTCCAACATTTGGCAGATGTTGTGAAGACCAAAAATACTATGGGCTTGCAATGTACGTTACTCTTTGATGAAATGGCCATTAATAAAAACTTGTTTTTCTATTTCCATACTGGTGTTATTTAAGGTTTCGAGTGTGGTCAACACACTCATAATGTTGCTGACAAAGCTTTAGTTTTCATGCTGTGTGGAATATTTTTATCTTGGAAAATACCCATTGCATTTTATTTTGTTTGTGATGGTATTAAAACCATGTCTCTAAAAAAGATACTTAAAGAGATTATTGCTGAAGTTCTTAAAACTGGGTTTGTTTTGAGAGTAACTGTGTCTGATCAAGGCTCTGCCAATGTTGCTGCAATAAATTCGTTAATATCTGAGACATGTGAAAATTTACTTAGAACTGGTCATAATGATCCTCACATTATTCATTATGAAATCAATAATAAGAAAATTTATCACATGTATGATGCACCCCACTTACTGAAATGTTTTTGAAACAATTTTCAGAAAAAGGATCTGCTCATCGGCAACAAGCGAGCTCAGTGGGATTACGTTGAGAAGCTGTATGCTATTGATGGGATCCATGGTGTTGCCAAGTCTAACCAAACTTACCCACAAACACATAAAACCTTCTTATGACAAGATGAAGGTAAGTGTACACTTTATAAAATATAATAATAATATCCTCCCGACTGAATCCAGTCACGGTGGCCAACCTCGCTCAGAGAGTAGCTATATACGCAGGAGATATTATAGTACAAGTGTGTGCACAAAAACAGTCACACTCTCTATTCCCTCACTCTCATAGTCTTAGTCCAATGGGATGGAAAGCCTGAAACAACCAGAGAGAGACCAGGTGCAGGATCGACAGCTTTACGTTCTCTCTGAGGCACGGGGTGACTCACCGCCAACTTTCTTCCTCCAGGCTAGTACCTACTATAAGAATTTCTTGACAGAAAAATCCAATACATTTTTTTTGGCCTGACCCAGGAATCGAGCCCAGGACCTGGTCATACTTAGTTACCCACTGGACCAACGAGGCAGCTATTTAAATTTTATAATAAGTACATATTAATACATCAGCTATAAGTACTTATAAAAAGACTTTTCCTGCCTTACTGAATGACTGACTGATCTATCAACGCACAGCCAAACCCACTGAAGTTAGAAACTTGAAATTTTGACAGTAGGTTCATTTTATGACGTAGGTGAGCACTAAAAAGGATCTTTTGAAATTCCACCCCCAAGGGGGTTAAATGGGGGGGTTAAAGTGTATATGAAAGTCCGTCATTTTTCAAGTAATACTCATGAAACTCGGTATTTGGGCTTTACATTAAAAATAAAAAAGTACGTGTTTCATAGATTTTGTAAAATCTACCCCCAAAGGGGTTAAATAGGGAATGGAAATTTGTATGAAAGTCCATCAGTTTTTAAGTTCTATCTATGAAACTTTGTATTTGGGCTTTCAATTAAAAACAAAGAAGTAAATCTTTCACAGTTTCTTAAAATTCAAGCCCTAAAGGGATTATAGGGGTTGAATGTTTGTATCATAGTGATAGTCCTTCATATTCAAGTTGTTTTTCAAGTTATGTGTATGAAACTTGGTATTTTGGCTCTAGATTCAAAATAAAGAAGTAGGTATATCACATTTATTCTGTAAAAATGACTAGCAATTTGAATTTTTCAGGTTGTGTATGCTGCGCAAGTTTTCAGCAGGGCGGTTTCGGGAGTTTTACACAACCAGATGAAGACATATGAACATACGCAAAACGGGCGGACACGCCTACTTGCGGAGAAAATTCCCAGGAGTAAAAGAAGAAGAAGACATATGAACATCTTCAAATAGTTCATAATTATAGTGTACCATTTGTGAACATTGATAATGGCTATTTCACTGCCGAGATCTTTTTGTTCATTAATGATTTGTTTGACAGCTTGAATTGTTCTGGTCATTCAAGTGTTAATTTACGTAATGCTTTGTCTTTAAATTCAGTCCACTTAGAGTTTTGGAACGAAGCCTTGAAGAAGCTAGAATCAATGAAATTTGATGCTTCAGACTCAAGAGAATGTAAGCCACTGTCGTTACGTAACTTTATTCATGACATTAAAACCATTAAACACCTTTGGTCGGAACTAAGATTGATTCCGGGCGTTTAAACCAGGATCCCCTGGAAAACTTTTTGAACAGATTCGAGGACAGGGTGGATGTAGCACATATCCAGACTGTCAACTTCCCAGGTGGTCCCATATAAATTTTATCAAAATCGGTCGAGCAGTTTTTAAAATATCAACAATAAATAATATACTTTGTATAGTGGCGCGAGAGTTTGAGTCGGTTATTTAAAAAGAATTTCTTATATTAAATTATAATCACTGTTTGTGATTTGATGTTTGCATTTCTGTGTGCATCTCATTTATTTTCACTGTGTAAGAAGTATTGTGTTCTCTGTATCAACATAATATTTGAGTTTGAAGCGTTTAAACCAGGATCCCCTGGAAATCTTTTTTGGACAGATTCGAGGACAGGGTGGATGTAGCACACATCCAGACTGTCAACAATTTGTTGCCTTGTATAAGAAATTGCTCATTAATGAGATATCTACTGGTAAATCTTTATATGCAAATTGCACCCCTGGTGATGATAAAATGTAGGGAACTCTAAAAAATGTAATTATCAAGCGAAATCGAAATATCAATGATATTCTCCATAGTTCGGATGCTCAAAACGTTATTTTCATTGAAGAAAGTATTCCATCCGAAAATACTTTCCAAACCTATGCTGTGTCATACATTACTGGTGTAGTTTGGCGTTATTTATTTCCCAGACTAGATTGTGTGCAATGTCAACATTGTAAAAATGCACTGTTATCCAATGAAATTGAATCATTTCATTCTTTAATATCAATTAAATAATATGATGATAGTAAGATAAAATTGTATTATCCATCAGGTAATCTGTCGGCTTTAGTATGGCACTATATGTATATTATCGAACAGACCTTGCCAAAACTCTGTAAAGTTTACATATGTACAGATATTATTAAACAATTTGACAATCTCGATACATCTTGGTATGACTTGTCGTGAACAAAAATCTGTTTTTTGAAGGCGTTTGGATTGTTAGACAATGGTGCATTAATTTTAATAGACGAATTCACAATGTAGATTCAAGGAAATGGAAAATTTGATTGCAACCAAAGTTACCAAAGGTGGTAGTTATTGATCAGTGCGACGTCAAAGTAGTTAACATTGTTGTAACCTAAAATAGGTGAAAGTAAGAAACATTAATTTTCTTTTTAGTAACCGACTTCAAAAAAGGAGAAGGTTCTCAATTCGTCAGAATCTTTTTTTATTGTTTTTTTATGTATGTAGAGAATATTTTATGTATGAAGACACCTGAACCAATTTGAAAAATTCTTTTATTGTTTCAAAGGGTATACTTCCCAGGTGGTCCCATATAAATTTTATCAAAATCGGTCGAGTGGTTTTTAAAATATCAGCAATAAATAATATACTTTGTATAGTGGCGCGAGAGTTTGAGTCGGTTATTTAAAAAGAATTTCTTATATTAAATTATAATCACTGTTTGTGATTTGATGTTTGCATTTCTGTGCTCATCTCATTTATTTTCACTGTGTAAGAAGTATTGTGTTCTCTGTATCAACATAATATTTGTTTTTGTTATGTTTAGATAATAACACTACTTGACCCAGCTTTTTCAAAGGTTTCTCAAAATCAGTACAGATTTGACAAAATTATGGGTTACCTACGTCGACAAAAATGTTCATCCCCTATGGCGCGCTAACCCTACTGTTTTTCAGGATATCAAAGTCAATGTTTTAGTCCTGTTTTGTCCCGGGGACAAATTATTACACTTTTTAATTGCATACATTTTTAAGCAAAACTTTACAATTTTGTCGATAGATGGCGCTGTCACCAAAACTAGTCATTACTTTAACATTAATTTATTAAAAAATTACTAACATAAATAAGCATTAGAAATAAATCCTTGGCATATTTTATTGAAATCGATTCAGTGGTTTTAGACAACGGAGTATCAGACAGCCAGACAGACTTCAACTGGGTGTTATTCATTATGAATACCTACTACAATAAAATTTTATAGTAGTTTCCAATTTTTAATCATGTTATCGTAGGGGTGTATAAAGATAATTAACATTAAATAGTTTGGTTAAAACTTGTAGATAATATAATAATGAATGAAGAGTAGGTTTTGAATATACATTTGAAGAAAATATACGCCGTACCTACCTATTTGGTGAACTATCGTTAAACAAAAACCGTTTAATCAAATTATTATTTTATCAAACGTTTCTATGAAATCAATTGTTTTACTAATAATAATTAAAATTATTAAATAAACAATAGCTTGTGTAATACTTTCATGAAATTAAATTATGTCTGTTTAGTATTTTTTCTCACTCATAACCACCTATGAATAATAATATCTAGATAAAGTTGTAAACTTATCTACACAACTTATATGATCTAGCTTTTAAATATAATCGCTTCATATTGTCTGTAACCTATAATAATATAAGAACTAAATCAATGGTGAGAACATACATTTTTGTCAAATACATACCTTATTAATTTATTACTTAAATATAAATATATTTAAATTACTTGTGAAACTAATATAATATTAAGATGTTTTTTTAAATGTTATATTAGTATTTTCTTAGTTTTCTCTTGCGATCATCAATGAGAATGAATTTTATTGATCACAGTTTTCATCAATTGAATCAATAAATAGTAGGCAATCTTTTTTATTTAATTGGTGCAAGAGCCACAACGGAAATTTATTTCATGATTTTTTCATTAATAATTACTACGTGTGATATGTTAAATTGTAATTTAGTTGTGCTATATTGTATGATGCATTGTAATCTAGTTGTAAAAAAGATTTAGAGAAAACTTTTACGAGTACTTTGCAAAAGGCATGATGACTGATTGAAAAACTGTTGGATGGTGTTCGGAAATATCTATTTCGAAAGAATAAAGATAATCTTATTTCAGCAAAATAGATAAAATATGTTTTGTCATTGTAGTTTGTCAAAATTTCAAGATATGTGACATACCTTTCGCTCTGATCTGAATTGAACACAATTCAATATGGCGGATTGCTGTATTTTATAGTTTTATTTTATCAAAATAAATATCAATCTCGGACAAAATAGATAAATAAATAAATTTTTTATATTCCATGAATCCTATTTTCATAGATATATTCATAATTTCATTGATTCTTCACAACTGTCATCATGCCTATTCATGTTCTTAAATATGCTGATTTTTTAATTCAAACAACAGATTTTTACTTATCTAACTTATCGTATTTTTTAATGATGTTTAGAGCTATTATTTAAGTAAATTTAAGACCCACTTATCAATCGCCAAGGGAAATTTAATCAACGAATAAATTTGACGTTTAGACAGATTTTCATTACGAAAAACTGCTCAGCAAAAGACATTGTAGGCAATAGGGTTGTCTTGATTAAAAAAAATGCATTTAGTATAGTATGGATTGTGATCGTTACAGTTGATAGAACTGGAAGCACTACCGCCTTTCCAAAAATATCACGATCGCGATGACTGTCAATAGTAGATCATCATTTTTATTATAGGTTATTTAAATTAAACATCTGGAAAACCTATCTATATACCTATAAATATTATTTAAAAGCGAAGTCCAATTTATTCCGCGTTTAAATGGAACTCTGCGATGGTCATAAATTAATATAATGTACCAGACAATATTTTAAAAGAGTAACTGTTGAGTTTCTTACCGGATTCTTCTCAAAAGTAAACTACATTCAGAACCGGTGGTAGTTTAAGAAATGAAAATGAATAAATCAGCTATTCAAAGTTAAAATTTCTTTTATTTCACAACCTTTTTTAAATTAGAATTTAGTAAGGAAGAAAATCGGTAAATATTAAAAAAACCGGTACTCGAAAACCGATAAGTACATCACTATAATTATAAGGTTACGGTTCACTCCGATGGGCCAATCCCATCCCTAACTAAAATAAAAAGTAACCGCTTCCGGTTCCGCTATGACGTAATTCTGCTTAAGCGATGGACCAATAAGCATCGAGTTCCGCTATTGCTATACATCGTGTTAGAGCAGGACATGCTGGGTTATCAATGAAATTTGCATTAAACATGAATGGATAGAGTCGTTAAATCACGAGAGAGTGAGATGCAAGATTGAAAATGTATATAACGGAGACCGCATGCGTGGGTGGCTCCTCATTATCGTGGGCATTCTTCTTGATCTGATTGCATAATTGTGGGTACTCGGGCAAATAAACGCGAGAAGCTGATTACATGATTTATTGCACTGCACACAATATTTAAAAGTTTGTAGAATTAACACACAGTAGTTCAAAACACAATTACTTTAAATACTTTGTAAATAGCTAGGTAAATAATTAACACCACCATATAGCGAACGATGGGTTTGGCGCGACGGTGTGACTGGGAGACCATGCTCCACCAAGCTCTCATGAACAACTCTTAAGACTACTACTGACTGTCTCATAACTATCTGATGACTAAATAATAATGATGACTTGTCGAATAATAATAATAATGACTTCTCTAATAATAATGATGACTTCTCTAATAATAATGATAATAATGACCGTCTGGCGGGCACCAGCCCTACTTATAGACGAATCGTCAACCCCCGCCACGCCAACTCCATCCAGGTTTGAATGTCAATGGAGTCAATTGAGTGATTGAATAAACTAGCACATCCAATACCTGAGTTCGCTTATAGAGGGTGCTTTCGAGTCACTTGAGTGACTAAATAAACTTGTACAAACAATATCCGAGTTCGGTATAGATGTCGCTTTCGAGTCAATTGAGTGACTTAATAAATTAGAACAAACATTTCGAGTCAATTGAATGACTTATTAAACTAGTACAAACAATTCGAGTCAATTGAATGACTTAATAAAGTATTACTAACAATTCAAGTCAATTGAATGACTTAATAAACTAGTACAACTGTTTTATAACAGATGGCGCTTTAAATAATGGCCATTTTAATTTTAATCTCCGACACGGCCAGAACTGACAATCACACGTCCCCGTGTGGCAGCGTATCTGTTGACAAGGAAAAAACATTTGAGGCACCTTAGTTACAAGGTTCGGCCTACCTGACATGTTATTCAAAAATGAAGCAATGTCACTCATCTGTACACAATTAATTGTAATCAAAATCATTTGACCAAATGAAAAGTTCCCATTAAACAAAATTAATCAAAATCGATCAAAGTAACAGTTGCATATCAGTACACCATAGTACTACATCATCCATTAAAGGAATCAAAAATTGTTAATTGCTTAATCGTACAACATTTGGCCCAACTGCCCCATGCAGCGCGTAAGTAGCGACCATTGGTCACCCAGATTAACACCACAATGTGTGATTTAACCAAAAACTGTAGTCTCATCAGAGACCCCGGCCACCCTAGGCCAACACAGTAGTCTCATCAGAGACCCCGGCCACAAATGCCCTGGCCACAAAGGCCCAACACCGTAGTCTCCACGAGACCCAGGCCACCAAGGCCAATACAGTAGTCTCCACTGAGACCCAAGCAACACCAAGTTGCCAAACGTAGTCTCCACTGAGACCCAAGCAACACCAAGTTGCCAAAAGTAGTCTCCACTGAGACCCAAGCAACACCAAGTTGCCAAAAGTAGTCTCCACTGAGACCCAAGCAACACCAAGTTGCCAAAAGTAGTCTCCACTGAGACCCAGGTTTCACCACATAGTCGGACGCTCATTACACCAATACAAAGTTTGGAAGCGACACGTCCGATGTCTGCAGCTACGCCTAGCCAATGTGTACGTTTAAGCTTTCTCATCAACATGCTCGTCACTATCGTTATCAAACTATAAGGGAACTTCACATTCAGGCATCCTTCGGAGCCTGTCGTGAGCGTACTTGTAAGTACGATTACCAGTTAAAGATTTCAGAACGTATCTGTCACCATCAAGAACTTCGATGACCTTAAAAGGTCCCTTAAACTTAGGATCAAGTTTAGTCTGGTTGCGTTCTTCATTTTTTTTAACAAAACATAATTATCAACATTAAATCTTAACATTTTAGCTTTATTTGCATCAAACCTAACTTTATCATAATCAGAATTTTAGTTATGTTCTGGACCACCTGCTCTCTTACGTCAGAAAGATCTATTTCAACTTAGTTATCATCAGGACTCAATAATGACAACGGTCTCGCTACACGCCCTATTAGAAGTTCTAAAGGACTCGACTTTGTCACACGACTTTGTCACACGACTGATTTTACAATTGATAGCAAGTGGTACTTCACGAAACAAAACACCTGAATGCAATTCGTAGGTTTTAGCTATTTCTGTCCTGCAGATATCTCATAAGCAAGATACTCGACTTTACTTTTGAGAAAAGAATACTTTGAAAGTTTTTTAGAGAAAACCCACATTTGGTTAAAGTGTCAAGAACAACACGTAGTCTTTCGAGACCCTGATCGACGTCATGTGATGGTATCATAACATCATCGATGTAAATAATAGCATACGAATGCACTAAGTCACCAAGAGCCTAGCATACGAATGCACTAAGTCACCAAGAGCCTGAGTGACTGAACATTGGTAAACGCTGGGTGCATTGCGTAATCCAAACGACATGGTAAGAGGTGTTGCTATTTAGTTCTCGATAATCCACACATAACCGCTCTGTACAGTCTCGTTTTTTAACTAATATTATGGGACTAGAAAAAGATGAACAACTAGGTTGGATAATACCCGTATCCAACATTTCATTAATTTTATGACGAACTAACTGCCGCTCATCAGGCGAAAGGCGGTAAGGACGACGTTGAACCGTTTTACTAGGATCTACTAAACGAATCTTTAGTTCTCCGGTTGTAACTCTTGAACGCGGTAATCCGTTAATAAAAGCATCTGAATATTCGTTAAGCAATGACAATAGTCGCGGTCTATCCTCAGCTGGTATATCCGTATCAATATTCGTAGAATCAATATCCGAACTAGAAATACTACATTCATCAACAATCTTACACTTTGAAATAGAAAAAGTATCCGCAGTCATCTTAATTGAAAAACCAAGCTTTAAAATATCACGACCTATCATAATATCCAAATGTAAAAACTCATCTGATTTCTAAACTATGTCCATCAATCGTAAACTTACTTAAAATTTGCAATTTACTATCAACACTTGAATTTCCACGGTAATATTTAAGACTTTATTATAACGCACACACGATAACCTATTTGCAACACTTTCTTTGACGAGAGAGCATTTGGCATCAAAATCATAACAAAATGAAAACGACCGACCTGATTGGTTTAATCGACCGGTGACTGGGTGAATCTCGCATGTATCCATGCGTCGCCGCTTCAGACGCCCCAGGACTGCTGCCGCCGGCCGCATGCGCCGCGCGCACTGCCGCCGACATTGCCGGCGCCACTGCCGATAAGTGACATGCGCAGAAGCACCGCGCTGGTATCCAATTGCACGAAGTATTCACATGAAAATAAAAAATCATTGTTAAGGTACATTCAAACTTCCTAAAGTACTAAACTGCAAACGAAGTACCCACATGTAACTAATAATCATTGTTTAAGTAGGTACCTGCAAACTTTTGCATTAATCAGTGGGTGAACGGGTACGTTCAAGTTTCATTGAACCTAACTAACAACTTGTAATTGTAATTTTAATGTCTAAACTGAATATCGTAAAAAGGGAATTTAAAATAACCTAAAATTCTTAAATATTCAGAGATGGGAATCGAATGTTAAAAAGCTCTGTCTAACTCTTCAACAACTCGTAGGTACTACATTAATACACACAACTAAGCATACCGCCCTACGTATGGGCTAAGACAACAAAATAATAAAGAGACTACAAAATCACATCACTAGACATTGGAACGATACAATGACTCACCGTACAATCCAGTAGTACTTTATAGTGATAAGGTGGTAGCCATACACCAGAATTCCTTAGTGTTAAGATTTTGCCACACAGTCATAATCGTTGA
This sequence comes from Oeneis ivallda, assembly GCA_029955525.1. Lineage (NCBI taxonomy): Eukaryota > Metazoa > Arthropoda > Insecta > Lepidoptera > Nymphalidae > Oeneis > Oeneis ivallda. The sequence goes on along the minus strand of JARPMR010000024.1, from coordinate 15,008,672 downwards.
CATAAGACGACTTCCATACGCAGTTAGACACTCGTTTTCTTTCGGACAACAATTCAAATTAATTAAGGCTGCAGCTGTAGTTTCATTACTGTCGCATCTCACTAGGAAAATGTCCTTAAACTGGTTCCAAGTAATACCGTACGCCGGTAAACGGAAACTTGCGAAAGCCATGTTGATGCAGTTCCTTTCATAGCCCTACTCAAAGCAATCACAAGCGCACAACCCTGGGGAGGCTTCTCAGACAAACACAGGTCTACATTGGAGCACCATGCCTGTGGATCCGTATCTTGGTGTTCAGGGTTGAAATCAGGCAGCGATAGTTTCGGCACGGAGGGTAGTTTAATCACCTCGATTAACTGCTTCATATTTTGGTTTTGTAAGTCCAGTACAATACTCAATAAATCATCAGTCTTCTCGGTAGCCCGAGGCGATCCCACTTCTGATAACGGAGACCGCATGCGTGGGTGGCTCCTCATTATCGTGGGCATGTTGTTCTTCTTGATCTGATTGCATAATTGTGGGTACTCGGGCAAATAAACGCGAGAAGCTGATTACATGATTTATTGCACTGCACACAATATTTAAAAGTTTGTAGAATTAACACACAGTAGTTCAAAACACAATTACTTTAAATACTTTGTAAATAGCTAGGTAAATAATTAACACCACCATATAGCGAACGATGGGTTTGGCGCGACGGTGTGACTGGGAGACCATGCTCCACCAAGCTCTCATGAACAACTCTTAAGACTACTACTGACTGTCTCATAACTATCTGATGACTAAATAATAATGATGACTTGTCGAATAATAATAATAATGACTTCTCTAATAATAATGATGACTTCTCTAATAATAATGATAATAATGACCGTCTGGCGGGCACCAGCCCTACTTATAGACGAATCGTCAACCCCCGCCACGCCAACTCCATCCAGGTTTGAATGTCAATGGAGTCAATTGAGTGATTGAATAAACTAGCACATCCAATACCTGAGTTCGCTTATAGAGGGTGCTTTCGAGTCACTTGAGTGACTAAATAAACTTGTACAAACAATATCCGAGTTCGGTATAGATGTCGCTTTCGAGTCAATTGAGTGACTTAATAAATTAGAACAAACATTTCGAGTCAATTGAATGACTTATTAAACTAGTACAAACAATTCGAGTCAATTGAATGACTTAATAAAGTATTACTAACAATTCAAGTCTTAATAAACTAGTACAACTGTTTTATAACAGATGGCGCTTTAAATAATGGCCATTTTAATTTTAATCTCCGACATATAGATGTACCATAGTGAAGGAACACTCACACTAGAATCCTGTTAAGATTCTATTTTAGGCTCTATGGAGTTTGACGTCTATATCCTAGTGTTCGTGGTCTATGTACCTAATGTTTGTTTAATGTTTAGGTTTTTGCATTTGCAGTTTTTAAAATAAAATACTCTCTAGTACAAAGTAGTGTATTATTAGTAAAGATCTGTGCTCTTTACCTACATAAAATTTTTCTTGCTTTTAGCGTAAAATTAATTATTATAAAACATACAAAATGTATTTGAGGTACTATCTAAATGAAAACGGTGACAGACAATACACATTATCGGTAGGTAGGGTACATGTTTATAACCTTTTTATCCACATGTTAAATTATTTAATTGCTATTTTTATTTCAGACTATAGATCCCAATGGAAAACCAACGCTGTCAGCCCATCCAGGTACAACTATTTAAATAGAATTCAGATAAAGTTTAGCTTTACATTCTGTGCCTTTGATTTTGTATGAAATATTTTACACTTTGACACATTAGGCTAAAAATCTGCTTTCAATGCAATTTTTTGGCCGGACTGATTTCGTCTAAGCTTAATTTACTCATTTGACTGATATGCCTTTGATTTTGTATGAAATATTTTACCATGTTACACTTTTTTTGACACATTAGGCTAATCACACAGTTAAAATCTGCTTTCAATGCAATTTTTTGGCCGGACTGATTTTTTAAGCTCAATTTATTTACTCATTGATATTTTTAATTAGTTAAGTTTTTAAATAGTATAACACAATGTTATTTTCCTTTTTTATTTAATTATGTTAACTAGGCTCTGAAATATAGAGTTTTAAAGTTTCCTGTTAGAGTGCTACTGAAGTGTGACATCACAAGACAATAGCTCATCTTCAGAAATTTCGTTTTAGAAAGAAACGGATACAGTTGCAGTAAAACAGCTTATATTAAATTTGTTTTTTGACAGATTTATTCTTTTACAAATGTTATTCAATGTTACGTTTTTGATTATAATTGAATATACTACGCGTTCGTTTGAAGTTGAGCCCTGCACCATAGAGGAAAGTAATCGACGTAGTCGTAATTCCTAGTTCCATGCCGACAGTACGGACACAGTATAGGATATGCAGTAGTTTGACACCTTTGATCTAGTGGTACTACGAGTTGCAAATTTGCCCTAGCTCTCTCGCGCTTGCTCGCACCGCACCTCAAGTCAGACCCACTTAGTAAACCGCTCGCGAAGCACTGCTTATTAAAAATAAATTTCAAATTCAAATTATTTATTTGCACAGATTGAGTAGTACAATGGTGTTACATTATAATAAAAGTCCTTACAATCTGCCGGATAGGCATGCAAAAATAATATTTAATAATAATTCTTATTCTAAGTTTACCTATTAAAAGTTCAATTTATTATATTGAACTTTGGATATTAGGAGTTTTGGTAGGTTTGGTTAAAAAAAAACTAAGAATGTTGTATATCGTAAAGCATTAGAATAATAAACACTTTTTTTATATATATTTTTTATTATTTATACCAATTCGAATTCAATATTCATAGTTAAGACAGATCAGCTAGTACTTAATAAATAAACAATAGATAAACTATTATACTGCATCTTCTTATACTGTGTCTTTACTGTGGGTCTGACTTGAGGTGCAGTGCGGGGAAGCGCGAGGGGTGAAGATTTCTTTACTCTATGGTGCAGGGCTCAACTTGAAACGAACGCGTAGTAAACATTTTGACAACTGTCAAATACCCAGACTACTAATTCCCAATGGGAATTTCCCATACAGTTTTCAATTCAGCATGACAGGAATTTTAGTACATTTCCAGGACCATTGAGGAACTTGGGCGGGCATTGGATTTAAACCTATTTTATTTGCAGCACGCTTTTCTCCAGAAGATAAATATTCAAGGCAGAGGATAACCATCAAGAAGCGGTTTGGTCTACTTCTCACCCAGCAGCCAGAACCTATCCACTAATCTGATACTTATTAAGAAGTAATTTAAGGAATTTTTCAATTATTATTAAGTGCGACTAAGCTATAAAAAAGTTTCATTCATTTTGTTTTTCATTTGCCCTTACATTTTATATTTCCACATATTAACCCTCCACAAAAAAAGAAGGGTGTTATAAGTTTGATGTGTATGTCTGTCAGTTCCCTCATAGCTTCCTAACAAATGAACCTATTTGATGCAGTTTTTTTTGCTGTTTGCAAGCTAATGTAATCCAGGTAAGATCCACCTGGATTACAGCTAGTATTTATGAAGACCTGCTCAGGCATTCAGAAGCAGTGATAGCCTAGTGGTTACGACTGGTCTCCTATTGTGGGAGTCGCAGGTTAGATTCTGGGTACGCACCTCTGACTTCAAAGTTGTGTGTTTAAGAAATTAAATAGCACATGCTTTAACGGTTAAGGAAAACATCTTGAGGAAACCTGCACACCTGAGAAGTCTGCCAATTCGCATTGGGCCAGTATGGTGGACTATGGCCTATAAACCCTTCTCTGTGAGGAGACCTCGCTTAGTGGTGAGCCGATGATGGGTTGACAATGATGATGATGCTCAGGTGTTTGAAGATCATCAGCTCATTTCCTACTTGATTAAAAGTCTTAAAACTTTCACTGGTGCGATTGATTTGAAGGGTGCTGTTACTTCATATATTTCCAAGGCATGATAACCTTGGGCTGATGCTGACGCATATCCAACTCCTCAGCAAAGTACAGCAGATAGTGTGTTTGGGCTATATTGTACATTGTACGACCATAGATTCACGTGTCAGGGGTGTTTACACTTGTTTGGAAATAATTTTTTTAGACTCAGTTCAGCAAGGAACAGCTGTTGAACTGTCTGTAACCAACTACCAACACTGAGTATACAAAGATGACTAAGACAGCAGGCATAATATTGATTTTGCCTTTTCTGAAACCAGAATATGACAAATTGTACAATAATTACACTAAATAAATACACTACAATGTATTAATTATTTTGATCTAAAATAAATTTATTAATAACTAGATGGAAAAAATGTTCCGTTAGTTAAACTATCTTTGATGTAGCTCCAAGTAGATTTTGTACTGTTAGACCACCTCCTGTAAACAAGAAATACCTACTGTTAGATAAATTATATTCATAAATGTAACTTTTTAATTTGTTAAGATCATAATTCATAACTGTTTTTTAACATTGTAGTCCAGGGTAGATAATTTTTGAAAACAAAAAAAAATTATAGTAGGATGAAACCCATTGGAAAAGGAAGAGAATGCAACAAAAATGAAAGGAAAAATAAATTACGGGCGATCTGAGGTTGGGAAGTGGGGGGGAGGGGGGTTTAAGGGTAAAAAACGGTTTATCTCGATTTCCGGTAAAACTACAAGTCCTATGGAATAAAGTTAAATGGCAAAGTTGTAGGTAATAAAAAGATCTACAACTTTTGTATTTAGACTTTTTTCACATAACCTCAAAATGTATGTGAAAAATTCAAATAACCAAGTTTTTGGTTTTTTATTTTTATCTTTTACAAAAAAAAATATTTTTTCACGAAATTTGGTGAAAACTTACCTTTATATGTCCCAAACACACTGTAATTTTTCTGATTTAAAATATTTATTTTTTCACCTTTTTTTTGACTTAATATTGAAAAAGCACCTAATTTTCAATCGAAAATTCTCCCGTCAAAATATCTGCTTTTTTAAAAAAGTCTGTGAGCTATTTGTTCGTTGAAATCTCTACTTTCTGATAGTGTAAAAAAAAATATACATTACTATGGTAAATGCTCTCAGAAAATGCAGAAACGAAATACGAAATAACAGGTAGTAAGGCCCAGACCCTCCTAACCCCTTCCCCACTTCTCTATGAAATACCTTTTGATGGGCTAAAATTTTCCGTAGGTCACGCAGGTATATAAGTTATCTTAAAATAGCAATAAATAGCCATCTACACATGTAATTTAAAAGGTATTTATTTCATAGGGGCTAGGAGGGTCTGGGCCTTACTACCTGTTATTTCGTATTTCGTTTCTGCATTTTCTGAAAGCATTTACCATAGTAATGTAATTTTTTTTTTACACCATCAGAAAGTAGAGATTTCAACGAACAAAAACTCACAGACTTTTTTAAAAAAGCCGATATTTTGACGGGAGAATTTTCGATTGAAAATTAGGTGCTTTTTCAATATTAAATCAAAAAAAAAAGGTGAAAAAATAAATATTTTAAATCAGAAAAATTACAGTGTGTTTGGGACATATAAAGGTAAGTTTTCACCAAATTTCGTGAAAAAATATTTTTTTTTGTAAAAGATAAAAATAAAAAACCAAAAACTTGGTTATTTGAATTTTTCACATACATTTTGAGGTTATGTGAAAAAAGTCTAAATACAAAAGTTGTAGATCTTTTTATTACCTACAACTTTGCCATTTAACTTTTTTCCATAGGACTTGTAGTTTTTCCGGAAATCGAGATAAACCGTTTTTTACTATTAAACCCCCCCTCCCCCCCAGTTCCCGACCTCAGATCGCCCGTAATTTATTTTTCCTTTCATTTTTGTTGCATTCTCTTCCTTTTCCAATGGGTTTCATCCTACTATTATTTTTTTCACTTTTTATTATTTTTTAAGGCTTCTACCCTGGTCTATTGTTTCAGAGCCTTTTGCTTACTCCATATCTAAATCCAACAACAGCAAGCCAAAATAATTGCTCATATCAAGATCAGGAATGTAGTAGAATGTCAATACAGCTTTCTTATAGTATTTTTATTTCACGAAGCGACACGCGCTTTACTTGTGGTAACCAAGTGTACAACACAGTATGAATGAGTGCGTGAGTTGAGAACTGTGCTTATGCACACATTCACAGCATGTTTGTACACTTGGTTACCACAAGAAAAGTGCCCATCGCTTCGTGAAATAAAAGTACTATAAAAGATTTCTGTTTTGGCTTTGATTGATTGGGTGTTTGACTGTTGTCAAAATGCTAAGCAATTAAATACCACTTGCTTCAACAGTGAAGGAAACATCGTGAGGAAGCACCTGCACACCTGAGAGTTCTTCATAATGTTCTTCAAGATGAGTGAAGTCCACCAATTCGCATTAGGCCAGCATGGGGGGCTATAGCTCTTCTCTGAGAGACCTGCGCTCAGTAGTGAGCTGTTGATGGGTTGCTAATGATGATAGTATATATAATTTTATAAATAACATGAGTTTTAACAATTTATTACCACGAACTTGTTCCAGTACTGTTTTCTTTATTTCAATTTCTAGGTCCTTAATTACAATATCTTTTTCTGCCGCCTGAAGCTGCAATTTATTTAATGCCTGTTTTGTTTCTAGTTCTTCCTTCAAAAGCATATATTTTAAATTTTCAACATCTTCTTTTCTTTTATTTATATCTTTATAACTTGAGCATAGGGTATTCAGAGCTTCAGACCTCTTGTGCATTGAGATCGGCCGTCGTCTAGGCCATATTGGTGTTCTACATTTAATTTTTTCTTGAGAAGCAGATTCCTTAAACAATGTTTTAGTTAATTTAATACTTCCGCTGCAAGAAGCCTATCAAAAAAAGTCCTACCGCTATTTTAAATAAAAATAAAAATTATTAAAGCTTTTCCATTCAAATTTCATCCCCTATTTTACCACCCATAAGAGGGGATTTTTCAAAATAACCTATACAGGTTTTTATTATTTACAGCTAGTCACCTAAATCCCGATTTTCAAACCTCAAACTTAAACTTTCAAATTAAAACTTTCCTATATAAACTATCATCCCCTATTTTACCACCATTAGGGGGGGGATTTTCCAAAACAACTTATAAAAATCTTTATCGACCAAGCGAAGCGAAGGTCTTTGAGTCTACTTGAGTGAATTTGCACTTGTCCGTCCGTCCGTCTGTCCGTCCGTCCGTCCGTCTGTCAGAGCCTTATAACTTCTGAATTACTGAACGTAATTACTTACTTCAATTTTAGATATAATATGTAAACCAATGGCCTCCAGCCGAAAATGGCTTAAAAAGTTATAAAAATCTTTATTTCAGGGGGGCTCTCATAGAAGGGAATGCGAAGTAAAATATATTTTTTTGCGTTTCATAGGGTTACAGTACCTCATTTTAAAGATAATTTGGAACAGAGTACAAAAGTATTTTTTTTTTAATTTTTTTCCTAAAATTGACGAAATGGGGGGCTTTCAAAGTGGAGATTATATTTGACCTCACAACGGATTAACCATAGAAAGCCGGGGCTTCAAAGTTTTATAATTTTAGCGTAATATCATGTACTTGAACAACAAATACTAAAATTAGATAAATGTAATAAGGAAACTAAATTATTTAACTTTTAATGAGCAGCAGTATTTTTAACAGAACTTCACAATGATGTCAATAGATGGTGTTCTCATCTCATATAGCAAATGCAGCTATATGTAAATTATTATTATTTTGTATGACAAGTAATAATACATAAAATAACATATTATTCAATTAAATTTATTATTTAGTCATATATCAAACATCAATAAAACTTCACGTTGCAGTTTGTTTTTACATGTTTTCTGAACGTGTCGATAGATGACGCTGTGTACAAATAATTTAATTTGAATGTTCCAAAAACTATACCTAAGTTTGATTGAGGCCTTGAGGATTTCACCATAACAGTTCCCTAACCTTTACGGGCTACCTATGTTAAGTTAGTTGACACTTTCTGTCAACTTTGTTATTACGAACCTCTACGGGACAACTAAAGGTGAAAATGACATTGGGATGTTAGCATTGTATTTAGGGGGCTACGTAAAGAGACTTCTACAAAGGGAATGATTTAGGTATGGTTGGTGAAAACGCGCATAATAATAATGTCAATTTTGATCGTCATGTATCTATTGAATGAATAAGTAATTATGGGAAACCGTTACCGCGAGGTCTCAGTTCGGGGCGAACCACTAGTTATTTAAAGTTGATAATCTAAATGCCGATTTTCATATGTCTAACTTCAAAAACATAGGACTTTCATATAACCTTCGAAACCCCATTTTACCCCCATAGGGGAGGATTTTCTCAAATTCGTTTCTTAGCTGACACCTACCCTCTAAATTCTAGAAAGAACCTATGTTCCAAATTTCAAGTTAACAAAACAATAATTAAAACTTTCCTATAAAAACTTTCATCCCTTATTTTACCAACCTTAAGGGGGGATTTTCCAAAATAACTTATACCAATCTTTATTATATAAAGTTAGTAATCTAAATGGCAATTTTCATATAGGTCTAACTTCAAAAACTCATATAAACATCGAAATTCCATTTCACCCCCTTAGGGGGGGATTTTCTCAAAACCGTTTCTTAGCTGACACCTACCCCCTAGAAATAACCTATATTCCAAATTTCAAGTTTGTAGGTTTTATAGTTCCTGAGATTTCGTGATGAGTCAGTGACCTTTCGCTTTTATATTTAGATAGATTTTAATGTCTTAAGTTCATTTGGGTTAACAAGAGAGTTTCGGGTAGACAAAAATTTTAATTATACTTTTTTTTTAATAGCCCTGAACATATTTCAATAGGCAATACAATTATTGCTATTTGTTTTATTTTATACATAATATTCGATAAAAAACAATTTTCACCTGTTAAACAGATGGGTGAAGGATGACCACTATTAGAGATCTTGTACTATTATATTAATGGTTTACATTCTCCTACGGAAAGTTAAGTTATTCTGGAAAGTTCTCAAAATATTATGCAGAACTAAAAAAATTTTAGTTTAAGAAACTAACAATTGATGTAGGTATATCCTATTAAAATTTTAGCCTAGGTTTTAATATGTCCAACTTAATTTTTGGTCATACCTTTGGTTTTTCTTGATTCCCAGTTAGTTCTGTATTATCTTCTAATATTTCTACTTCAAGACAATCTCCCATACAAATGGCTTTCGGTAGACTTTCCTCATTGCATAGTGAAGTTTTGATATCTAACTGAGAGTCGTTATCACCAATGCCTTCAATGCCAGTACTGTCTCTGCCCATTATGCTGCAGACCTGTTCCAGTATAGGGTCAATTTTGACTATAGCTGCTCTACCGCCAGTTTGAGATACACTTCTCTGTGTATTGCTGTAGTATATTTTGCTCTCACTTTTGAGTTTCTCCCAAATCTTCATGAGTGATTCTTTGGTCCTAGAAGGAAAAAGTTTACCTAGTCATACTGATATTATATTCATAGGTTAAAAGTACTTATAATTACTGAAACTCCACAATGATTTCAAAATATTTACCTGTGAACAGATGCAGTAGCATTGAATGATGTTGCAAGTTGAGTCCAAGCTAATAACTTAGCTTCATTCGTACGTCCATCTGTTTTCTTGTTTAGTATGGTATTTTTATACTCCCTAAGCAATTTCACTAGTTTGTCTTTTTCGTCAAAGGTAAAGTTTTGACTACGTTTCCTTTTCTCGGCCATTGTGTATACGAAAAGCACAGAATGTGGGATATCAAAATTTAGTTACCTTTAATAGGTAGTAGGTACAGTGATCTTTATTTATTTAAATTATTAAACACATAGGTAAACACTTCAGCCATAGAGGAGAATTATATTTGTACAACTTCAGTGTCTTCAGTAGGTACTGAGCACCTGAGCACAGACAAACGGAGTGGATACCTCAGGATCAGGAATGCAGGATACCCTCCCTTTATAATAATTTTTGTGGGAGACTTCCCTTTTTATGTTATTAATGTGGGTATAAAGGAGATAGAGACGGCTATGGGGTATGCCATTGAACTTCTCTTGGGCACAGAATACAGATCAAGGAACATATTTATTATTTACTGATTTTTTTTATATTTAACTTGCTTTACGGCTCTGGGTTCCAGCCCTTCTGAGCCTATTATTTACTGAAGGCACAGATAGACTAAAAAAATAGGGGCTTTGCTCATGAAACTAAGAATTACGACCATTCTTGTTGTTCCTGCTCTGTGATTACGACTACGATCATGGAACTAGGAAGACGTAGTCGTAATTATATCGTCGATGGCTTAGCTTTGAGAGTGCTTTGCTCAGGCACTTGAGGCCACTAATGAAGCATAAAGGTTGATTATACGGGTGTACCCAGGAAATTAAAATTTAATTTGGTTTCTCGCAATTTGTAAACTAATACGACAAAGTAGGCTTATGGCATTCTATATGCGACGATGGCAGTATCATCTTCACCAGGTTTTAAAAATTGGTTGTTTATAAAGTCGGTTTACGGACCATAGATAATACACATAGACTACGGAAGATAGTTTTACGCTTGTTTTACGTGTTAACCGGGCGTTCTCTAATCGCAAGCCAATGCTTGGGCTGATCGTGCCTCTCTATCGCTTGTTCCGCGCTCTCGCTTGCACTCTCAGGCTTAGGCGGAACGTGACACTTTTTCGTGCGTGCAGCCGGTGTTCATCGATTTATAAGACGTTATCACGTCTAAATCTTTACTTGAAAGTGTCCAGTTTATGAAATTAGTTAGAATATCGAGTTGGACGTGAGTTACTCACAAATTAGTCGATGTTCGCCTAATATAAATTTGAATTTTTTCAAGTAAAGGTTTTTATATAAACCTGTGAAGATGATAGCCATCGTCGCAAATAGAATACCATAAGCCTACTTTGTCTTATTAGTTTACAAATTGCGAAAAACCAAATTAAAAAATAATGGAATAGCACATAGGATACTTTTATCCCAGAAAATCAAATGTATTTAGATGTCCACTGCTGGACATAGGTCTCCTGCATGGACCTCCACAGGCTTCGGTCTTGCGCCGCCTGAATCCAGCGGCTCCCTGCAACTCGTTTGATGTCGTCGGTCCACCTAGGGGGGGTCTGCCAACACTGCGCTTACCGATGCTTAAATTGATTAATGAATTAATGAAATTGATTTATGAATTATATTTAGTTCATTTCTATTGCACTGTTACAAAACCAAAGAGTTACTCTGGTTTTTTAACAGATGGCGTTAGTAGTACAATAACATTTTATCCAATTTATACAATAAAAAATTAGGGAAAAATTCCACATGTAGAAATTATTTAAAATAAAATTGAAAATAGAAAATTCAGTCTGTCGAGCTGGGATTCGAACCATCGACGTTGAACTTTTAGGCGACTGCCGGAACCACTAGGCCATGCAGACGCCGTGTTATATGGCGAAAATACCGAACACAATGCAAAATTCACATTCAACAAAAAAGTGTCGGTTTCAAAAATGTGTCGAGTGTCGGTTCCTTAATTTTTTTCCGTCTAGCCCCCTTCCGTACCGCGCGATAAGGAACTACGTTCCAAAAATGGCCAGCTCTGTGGCAAGAAGCTTAGGTAGGTAGGAAAGTAGCTTCTTAGTCTGTGGTCATGTCACTGCATGTCACCACTATATTGTGTTCGATTGTGTTACTGGTCTGTGGTCACCATCATGTCACCACAGACTACAGAATGTCACAAATCACAATCTTTGTTTATAGGATTTGTTTTGGTCAATATAATTCTTCTCTATGGTTTTGGTTTTGTTCACCGACCAGAAAACAACAAACAAAACAATTTTGTTTTTGTTTTTGAATGAATTGAATCCTGCCTGGGATTTTTTCAGAAAAATTATTATTGTTTTATGCACCTAATATAGATATTTAAAATGGCCATTAAAACAGAAGAGCTAGAGGCATATTGGAATAAAATCAATTATGCTTATCCCATTCTCAATGACACACTTTTTACCGATTGCTCGGACGCCGAATATGAAGAAATACAGCAAATAATAGTGGGTCTGGGTGTTCAAATAAAGATTCGGGATCTTATTTTGGTCCACACCGAGAAATATTTGCGTCAACATGTCGCTCCATCGTTTTGGTCTAAGTTTACAAAAACTGAGGAAGAAGTCAAAGGATTTCAATTGTTCAAGTCTGCGGTGAACGATCTGTACGACGCTATGGCGAGTTTCACACCCATTATTACTAGACTTACTATTTTAAATAATAGCTGCTGTGATAATAAGCCTATGTATGGTGAACGAGATGTCATGCTGGGCTTCAAACAACTCCTACGTGCCACTCTGCTATCACAACTGCCGCTTGACTTTCAAGTTATAATTAATCATTTTTATAAAGTATCCTTCAACGTCTTTGATAATGCAGAATATGAAAATTCTGATATGGGGGAGGATGTGATGTGCTCAGGCTGTTGGAACGAATATTCCGATTGTAATTGCGCCTACATCGTGAAAGTGTTTCATGACACAAACAGGAAACTGGTGGAACTCACACTCCTGGAGAGACTAACGGGACAAGTGTTGACAAATTTTATACAACAGAGAATTGAATTGCACATCCAGAAACTTTGCACTGGCACATTTGATGTTTCTCATATAGGTTTTCTGGAGAACTGGTTAGACACAACCGTGATGTCCTGGCTGACACGAATCTACTGTGCAGGCTCCTCAAAACCTCCAACTCTTGATAAAAATATTCAAAATGCTGTTGCCAAGTTCAAACAGAAGCTGAGTTACTACTTGTATCATAACTATACAAAGCTACGAATTGATCAGTTATTCAATATAATAATAGAGTATCCAGATTCTCAGCCAGCAGTTGATGATATAAAATTGTGTTTAGATAAAACAGATCTGCGTGCTACACTGTGTAAGAAATTACAGAACGCTCTGGAGACAAGACTGTTACACCCAGGTGTTAATACTCCTGATATTTTAACAGCTTATATTTCTGCGATTAGAGCATTAAGACACCTTGACCCATCTGGAGTTATTTTAGAGACAGTGACAAAGCCTGTTCGTAATTATTTGAGGAATAGAGAAGATACAGTGAGGAGTGTTGTAAGCAGTTTAACAGAGGATGGTGCAGGGAGTGAACTGGCAGAAGAACTAGCTAAATTTGCTGCAGAAACTGATGATGATCTTGATAAAGAGGAAGATTGGGATAATTGGGTACCAGACCCTAAAGATGCAGATCCCAAAGTCAATGGTACTGACAGAAAAGCAAATGACATAATATCCATGCTCGTAAATGTTTATGGAAGTAAGGAATTGTTTGTGAATGAATATAGAACCCTGCTAGCTGACAGACTACTTGCCCAAAGTGTAATCAACACAGAAAAAGAAATAAGATACTTGGAATTACTGAAACTGAGATTTGGGGAATCACAGTTGCATTTATGTGAAGTGATGTTGAAGGATGTCTCAGATTCAAAGAGAATCAATGCACTCATACAACAAGATAAGAACTTTGAATCATTGAATAGTAAATTCGCTTCTAATGCAATGATTCTGTCTGCACAGTTTTGGCCACCATTCAAAGATGAAAGCTTGGAATTACCAGAAGAAATTAAACAACATTTTGATGCATACACAAAGTCATATGAGGCACTCAAGGGTAACAGAACTTTGAACTGGAAGCCACATCTAGGGAATGTGAACATTGAAATTGAGATTGGAGGGAAAAAACTAGACTTAACTGTGTCTCCTTTTAATGCAACCCTAATAATGCATTTTCAAACCAAACCAGAATGGTCACTGGATGAGCTACATCAGATTATGAAAGTGCCTATAACTATTTTGCGGAGGAAAATCACTTATTGGCAATCTTTGGGGATTATTTCTGAGAAAAGTACAGACAACTATGTATTAGTAGAGGGTAGTGAAGGTAATAAGTCCAGTTGTGCAACGAACCAAGTACAAGAAATGATTTGTGAAGATGAAGAAAGTGAAAGTGTAATGGCATCAGCACATGATCAAAGAGAAGGAGAGCTGCAGGTGTTCTGGTCATACATTGTGGGAATGCTGACCAATTTAGATTCTTTGCCCTTAGAGCGTATCCACCAGATGTTGAAGATGTTTGCATCTCAAGCCCCAGGGACAGAATGCAGCCTCCAGGAGTTGCGTCAGTTTTTAGATACTAAAGTACGCACACATCAGCTTGTGTTGCAAGCTGGCATGTATAAATTACCTAAGACTTAATAAATGTAACATAGTATTTAATTTTTTTATTATTGTTTACTTTATTGAAGGACTGGCTGATGCCCGAGACTTCGTCCGTGTGGATGTAGTTTTCAAAAGCCCGTAGGAACTCTTTGATTTTCCCAGATAAAATGTAGCCCATGACACCTTCCAGGTTCTCAACTTTACCCATGTTAAAAATCATGTCGATCCGTAGCTTTGTTTCTGCGTGATTGAAGGAAAAACCAACAAACAAACACACTTTCGCATTTATAATATTAGTAAGGAAGAATTAATACATGATATGCTTTGTAGTAGGTAAATATAATTCGTCTATGCACAAAAGCTACTATTGTGACTTGACTCTGGTAGTTAGATATGGGTATGTCTAACTACCATATTGTGGACTTTTTGTAGAGAATAATAAGTACTTTAATCATGTAGTATGTATATAATTTGTATGTATTATTAATAGTTTCCTCAGCACACGCCAAATAGTGAATTTTATAAGCAAAATTTTGCTACTTTGGGTTACATTATTGCAATTTTCTTAAGGATCTCTAATTTTTTGTAAATAAATTATGGCTTATGTTACTTCCTGCTAATTTAGCTTTCAATTGGTGAAAAAATTGTTAAAATCGGTCCAGTAGTTTCAGAGCCTATTCGGTACAAACAAACAAACAAAAAAATCTTTCCTCTTTATAATATTAGTATAGAAGTATAGATAAATCGCGCCTTGACCGCCGACTTATCGTAGCTCTACATTTTTACCTAAATTATTTTTTATTACAAACTATATTTTTAACTTAGGACGTCGACATATCCTATTCCTAGGAAAATAACATCAATACCTCTTAATTAACAGGAAATATCGACGTGCCCTAGTCCTCTAGTTTAAAACATCGTTTGAAATAAAACAAAAAGTTTAGGTAAAAATGTCGCTAACGATGAGTCGGCGGTCATGGCTCGAAATGTTAGTAGTCTTCTAAGTTCTTCAGTCTTTAATTTTGGAAACAGCAACCAGTCTCACTGGGGACTAGGCACAAGAGATATAATGAACAAGTGTGCACAAACTCAGTACGTGGTTGCGCTTTCTATTCCCTCATTCTCATAGTCTGATTAAAAGGGAATCCTACAGCTTTGAGCTCGCTAGGAATGAGATGGGGGTGTATAATACAGCCAATTGATTTCTGTTTAGTCTTACAAATTCCTAGGCATAGTGCGATCGCGGTAGAAGGTTGGGCCGCTCAGTCGAAACGGTAATACGTTGTCTCGTTTTAACTTATCTTCGTCTTGAGTCTGAGCTAAACGAGAGCGTGATCTCCACCCTAAATAGCCTTCCTTCAAAATTATGCTAATTTGGTTCAGGAGTGGAGATAGTTGGTACAGGTTGTAAAAAAAAGAAGTTTTAAAAGTTTCAAGAAACTTTATTTTTTGCATGGGTTTATATAAAAAGAAATTTTGGTTATACTGATATCTGTGGATTAATATCTGGGATGTTTAGTGTGTTAACAATAAAAAATGACAATTCTCAATCTTCCTCTACAATATACTTAATAATATACATTACAATGAAGAACAAATTAATACATAATAATATTATTAACATACCTAAACATAAACAATGACATTTCGCAAGCTTTCTCTACAATATATGGTCCAAGATCCCAGTGGCGCCAGACCTAAGTTATTTTCTCAGCAATTATTTGTGTACGATAGAGTACTGCTCGAATGTCCTTTCAGTATAATTATGCGTACCAGCTAGATTGTGCCGACGGCCAATTTCTAGATACCAGGTGCTAAAGGTAGGTAAAAACTAGAATAACTTATCTTAAATTCTCAGGGCTGATTTTCATATATGTTTTAAAGAATATTGTAAAAATTAATAAATTAATACTGCCAGACGCTTACCGCCGGCGGTTACTTTAGCCAGACGCTTTGAAGCTGCCAAAAAAATATATAATTTAACCTATATTCTCAGTTCTGATTTTTATACATGATACTCAGGGAACTATTGCGATATTATCTGTAAGCTGCCAGACCTATTGGAAGGGTCAAACATCCCCCCAGACACACATTATGCGTCCCCATATGTATGAGCGCTAGAACATGATTCACTTGTTTAAGTGAGTGAGAGATAATATCATCATACTATAATATTATAAATGCGAAAGTGTGTTTGTTGGTTTGTCCTTCAATCACTCTGCAACAGAGCTAAGGATCGACGTGATTTTTTGCCTGGGTATAGCTTAGGATCTAGAGAGAGAGAACTATTGCAATATCTTCTGCAAGCTATACCCAGGCAAAAAATCACGTCGATCCGTAGCTCTGTTGCAGAGTGATTGAAGGATAAACCAACAAACACACTTTCGCATTTATAATATTATAGAATGATGATATTATCTCTCACACACTTAAACAAGTGAATCATGTTCTAGCGCTCATACATATGGGGACGCATAATGTGTGTCTGGGGGGATGTTTGACCCTTCCAATAGGTCTGGCAGCTTACAGATAATATCACAATAGTTCCCCGAGTATCATGTATAAAAATCAGAGCTGAGAATATAAGTTAACTTAAATTATATATATTTTTGGGAGCTTCAAAGCGTCTGGCTAAAGTAACCGCCGGCGGTAAGCGTCTGGCAGTATTAATTTATTAATTTTTACAATATTCTTTAAAACATATATGAAAATCAGCCCTGAGAATTTAAGATAAGTTATTCTAGTTTTTACCTACCTTTAGCACCTGGTATCTGGAAATTGGCCGTCGGCACAATCTAGCTGGTACGCATATACTGAAAGGACATTCGAACAGTACTCTATCGTACACAAATAATTGCTGAGAAAATAACTTAGGTCTGGCGGCACTGGGATCTTGCTCTAATATACTTACATTAAACTGTCGAATAAAACAAATTAATACACAGTAATAAATAATTATACCATAATACCGCGCCAATGTTAGAAATATTAAACACATTGTAATACTTAATGATTTTAATACATATAATCTTGTCAGTCTTAACATCTATTAAATACTGAAATGATAAATAATAAATTAAAATAAAGCCCCCGACATTGGCGTGGTAGACTCCAAAATGATGAAACGATTTAAAACTCTACGTTAATAATGTGCGTGCCTTACGTCCGAACTACGTAGCGCCTAATAGGTTAAAGGTATGGACTGAAAACTGAAGGGTCGACGGTTCAATCCCACCCGTTGCACTATTGTCGTAACCACTCCTAAAACAAGCTTTACGTTTATTTAGGACGTGAGAGGGGAACACTAGTCAAGTTTAGCTTGGCTAATATTCTTAAATAAAAATAACTAAAAGTGCCGACCCTAAGGTCCTAGAGATTGTCGCATTAGTTGCACAATTAAAACTACAAAGAAAATCGATACATCTCTTTGGCAGCTACGATGCCAAAACCGAAAATAATGCCTACGACATAATTCTCGTTTTTTGGCGTGGGAGAATAAAAATAAACAATATTTAAAAAAAAAAACTTTCGATACTGATATAATACAAACGTACAATAAAAAGTGGAATGCATTACTTATTTTAAAATAAAATCCATTTATATTAAATTAAATGCACGCAGATCATAAAACACACATTAATCATTATTTTATTAATCTCAAATACACATTGAAGAACATATGCTTTGGAATAGGTACATTGAGTCGTAAATAAACCTAAGTAGAAATTTTTTTTTAGTGTAACACAGTTAAAATATTGTGTGAAATGAACCTTAAGTTCATAAGATTTTCACAGTATTATACATAGTAATTCAGAATTTCAAAATTAATCTCGTAAGTAGGTATTTGAATTTTGGAATGTTGTAACCAAATCTATATACTTAGCACCAATTAAAAAAAAAAATCAAAACAAGTTACTATGAAATAAGAAGAAACGTTGGAATAAGGACAACAGATCAATCTACGTGTTGGTATCTAAGAAAGTAAGGCTTTTTTCTTACCAAATTAAAGCTTAACAAATATTCGATTTTGCTGAGATGGTTAAAAACACAGAACTACTGCCGATTTCACTAACGCCGTGTGACGTTTATCCTAAGAATAAATTGGGAGTTCTGACAGTTTTTGTAACAATTTGTGCCCAGTTGGCACACCTAAAAGCCATTACTTGGGAATTTAATTGAATTAACATTTTTTTTTATTGAAAATACTGTCAAAATACCAACTTCACTTACCTTATATCGACTTATTTTACGTTGGTGAAATCGGCCCTTAATAATATAAATACGGGTAATTTATATTGCCAAAAACTTTACACAGCCTCCGAATGGCATATCATAACATCAGATGTAAAAAACAACACTGATAACTGGACCATACCAAAGTATAATGCCAGAAACATACTTATAACATTGATCTTTACAGGTGACATACTATTTGTAAAGTCATTTGTCTGAACTGTGAATGGGCCAAGTTTGACATGGTTAAAGTTGTTTGACAGTTAGTAATATCCTGTGATTGGCTGCCACTCTCTGCAGGGCTAGCATGGGCAGGAGACATATTATAATTATGTCCACGGGGAGAGGATAAAATGTTTCTCTCCTCGCTCAGTTTTATCCACCTGTCGAACATGGGCGCAGTGGTGGATATAATATCCACAGTGGATAAAAAGGGAGAAAAACTTATCTTTTATCTATTATACTAATATTATATAAAGGGAGAAAATAAGGGAGAAAAGTAGATAAAATCGGGGGATATAATTTTTGTCTTCTGCCCATGCTAACTCTGCTGACTAGAGTCCGTGCTACGAAAGAAATCCCGCGGCAATCAGATGGAATTAATAGATATTACATTCAATAATTGCTTATACATACTTCTTTCGTGAATCGTGTAGTTATACTTATTGTTGTAGCAAATTTATGCACCATACCATAGATTCAGCACACACACAGACAATAATTAGGCAGGTAACGAATTCTCTTAATACATCTAGAAGAGAACCACCAGCCAAATCACAATATCTTACGATTTTAGCTTAGCTGATGGTTCAACTCATTTGTATTGTAACTAGATAATAATAGTATTTGCATAAATTAATTTAATGATTAAAAAAATGTATTGAATCGCAGTGCGATAATCTCAACTTCAATTTCTTCCAGTTCATAGAAAATATGTTAATTGATTTAACAAACATTATAGAGTTTCCTTTTATAAGTATGTTTCCCCTTTAAGATATTATGCAGGCTGGACAGAATAACAACACTATCAAGTATTTTGTCCAATTTGCATGAGGCTTAAGCATGTAATATTGATGATGAGTGGTTTGTCTAAAAACGATTGCTACGGTGTGACTATCGCAATTACTTCTGTCTTCCGATTGTCTAAAAGTTGCCGATCAATATCGTATTCATTTGATGGCATTAACGTCAAAGTAAAATAAACCATAACAGCATTGAATTAGAGCTCAATTTCGTGTATGCATTCTTATACGGTTAGGTATGTACGATACGCTTCATAACGCTCCATGTTAAAATCGGTTGTACTGAATTTGTGACTTTAAATCAATACAGTCAAGGAACATTTTACTTTCACGCTAATGCCATCCAATGAATACTATTTTGATCGGCAACTTTTAGACAATCGGAGGCTGATTGACTGGTTCTATCTGGGTATTGGTTAAAATGGAACCGCTAAGGTGCTGAACGCACTTCCGTCTGTGTTTCCGGCCACATATAATTTGAGTACCTTCAAGATAGATATTTTCTAGGAAACCTAGACCTCATCAGTGCTTTCCATAATTGACTGTCATAATAATATTATAGATGCGAAAGTGTGTTTGTCCTTCAATCACGCGCCACAGAGCTACGGATCGATCGACATGATTTTTTGCATGTGTTTAGTTGAGGACCTGTAGAGTGACACAGGCTACTTTTATCCCGGAAAAGTCAAAGAGTTCCCGAGGGATTTTAAAAACCAAATCCACGCGGACAAAGGTTCGGGAATCAGCTTGTCTCGAAATAAAAAAAATGTATTATAAATTCAGCCAATCCGAGGCGATTGAAATCGTCACACTGTAGCTGTCATTTTTTGGCAATCCTACAACAGGCGTAGTAATAAACGCAAACATTGGACCTTTGAATTTGAATGCTGATTAGCTAAGGCATAGGCTGATAAGACAGAAAAACAAACTGGATAAATTACTTGATAGAGTGTGTTGAGCAGAACCATTTCAAGAACAGTATGGGCAAGTGCTGTACCTGTGGATACAATCGATTCCGTTGAAACTAGCCACCCTAAAATTCTAATTTGAACGCGACCGTAAAGAATTGTCTATGGTTGACAATTCGCGTTCAAATTAGAATATTAGGGTTGCTAGTTTCGACGGAATCGGTTGTGTCCACAGGTACAAGCGTCAATAGGTACAGCACTTGCTGCCCCTGTAGGGGAAGCGAAGGTAAAACGGACCCTGTAGGTAAAACGGACTGGGCTAATAACTTTCAAACTGTTAACGCCATCTATAATCGAGTAGCGTCAACTTGACAGAGGCCTCTCAGTGAGAGGCCTCGCCGTTGTTTAATGGTCATTGGTCGCTTCAGTTCGGAACTTTTGTTATTTTTTCGTCCCCGAGTGAATTGGTTTATCATAGTGAGATGGCTCAAAGTAAGCAGCCCTACATACAGAAGTTCAGACAAGAATGGCTGTCTGAACCAGAATTTCAAGGTTGGCTTCAAGCAGTAAAAACAGACCCCACGAAAGCGTTTTGTACATACTGCAAATGCGAGGTTAATTCTAAAAAAGGTGATTTATTAAATCATATAAAAAGAAAAAAACACCTAAAAGCGGCGCAACCTTTTTCAGCGGAACAATCAAAAATAATATTTTCTCCAAAACCGAAAATTGATTCTGGGACAAATTCTGCTGAAGGATCATTGGCCCTTTTTATAAGCGCTCATACTTCAATGTTACCCGTTGATCACCTTGGTGTACTATGTAAAAAATATTTCAAAGAAGCCAAAAACTTAAAATTACACAGAACAAAATGTAGTGCTATCATAAAGAATGTACTAAGTCCGCATTTTGTAACCGAATTAAAAAGAGGTATAGGCGATGGACCATTCAGTTTGTTATTAGATGAGAGTACTGACATCAGCATTACTAAACTGCTCGGTATCGTAGTGCAGTATTACAGCAAAAAAAGATTTGAAATAGTTTCGACCTTTCTAACATTAGCCGAAATAAAGAAAGGTGATGCCGAATCCATTACAAACGCTGTGAAAGAAACTCTCAACTTCTTTGGTCTGAATATAAAGCAGTTACGAGGTATTGGTGTGGATAACGCGAACGTAATGGTTGGGATACACAGTGGTGTACATCAGAAGTTAAAAATTGAAGTACCGCATCTCATCATGGTAAAATGTACATGTCATTCTATTCAGTTGTCTATTTCTCACGCTTCTGCGGAGCATCTTCCAAGGCATTTGGAGTATTTAGTCCATGAGACTTATAATTGGTTTTCAAAATCGTCAAATAGACAAAATGAATATCAAGTCCTCTATATGACCATCAATGATAAAGAACCATTAAAAATAACACAAGCATGCGCTACCAGGTGGTTGTCGGTTGAAAGGGCGGTAAAGAGGATTTTAGAACAATGGATTGAACTAAGGTTGCATTTTAGTTTAGTGAGAAATAGCGAAAAGTGCTATGCGGCTGAGACTTTATACAGTCTTTATCAGAATCCGACCAACGAAGCTTATTTATTGTACATTCATTCGATATTAGAAGAACTGCAAGCGCTTGTAAAGATATTTCAATCTAACAATATTGATCCCTGCAAATTATTACATGACCTGGTTGTAGGTATACGATCTCTCGCAAAACGAGTATTGATTTCCACACGTAACATAAATGTTATGGAAACAAGTAATCTGCAAGACTATTTAGATCCTCGGCCCTATCTGGGTTATTTAGTGGAGAACAAGCTGAGAGAAATAAAAGAGATTGGCAGATTTTCGGAAGAAAATGAGATCGATTTCAGAAATAAATGCTCAGGGTTTGTTGTGTCACTAATTAAACAACTAAAGCAAAGATTGCCGGATAACTACGAGATTTTGCAAAAAAATAGACCTGTTGTCAGTTACTAATACCCTCAAGCAACCGAAGGATAAAATCACTTCACTAGTTGTTGGCATGGGGCACCAAGCAGAATTTGCTGCTAAGGTAGAAATCCAGTGGCAAAGTATAACATTAATACCCTGGGAAAATAAAACTAACACATTGATGTTCTGGGCAGAGGTACTGAAATATCGAAAAGCTGCTGACGAAAATCCCTTTGATGAAATTAGTTCCTTTGCCGTATCTATACTTTCATTGCCATGGTCCAACGGTGAAGTGGAAAGAGTCTTCAGCCAGTTAAATTTAGTTAAAAATAAATCAAGAAATAGATTAAGCGTAGCCATAATTAATGCGATTTTGACAATCAGGTCTGGATTAAAAAGACTTAAAAAATGTTGCCACGAATACGAACTTTCAAAAGAAGTACTTAACAAAATTGGGACCGTTTTAACCTACAAACAAAATAGTGACGATGGAGCTGGTTCCAGTAGTGGCCTACAAGCACAAGAGCCGCCGGAGTCGAATACTATTGATTTTGATGAAGAAGACAATATTTTTGTATTATAATTACTTCTTTCTCCGTGCTTTAAGTAACTGAATATTGTTCATATTGATTTTCAATAAAAAGTACATAAAATAATTTAGCTCTTTTTTCGAAAAAAATCTAGCTCTCTTAGCTTTTTTTCAGATATGATCTAGCTCCTTTTAAAAATCCGAGTTGGCAACACTGCCTCTCACTCAGATTAGGTCATCGTCCCTGGAGCGGCCATGCAGCGGCACACGTAACATAATTATCAAGGTAAGTTAATTTTTGACTATTTTGATGTAAAAACAGCTAATTTTGATCAGCCTTCAATATTATTACGTTAAAGTTATCAGGAATTATGTGTTATTGTTTGAGTTAGTGTTAATTTTACTTAGTTTTAACGATAAAAAGGCAGGGTTCTCCTCAATCTTAACCTCAAAATAATTTATTGTTTACATGTCTACTGAAAAGGCAGAACGGACCGGGCAAAACGGACCACGTAGTCCGTTTTACCTTCAGAGTTTTTTTTTTTGTGATTATACTTGTATAATTTGATATTTAAACAGGTATTTTCATTTCAGATGGTTAACAATTATAAAAGAAAGTCGGACCGACAATCTTGGCGTGAGGAGGACATGAAAAATGCCATTGAAAAAGTAGCCACGCGCGAAATGGGGCTTAACAAAGCGGCCGCCACATTTAATGTTCCAAAGACTACACTAATACGAAGACTTACCAAATATGAAAGCACCAAAGACTTAACTGTAGCTACGGAAAAGAAAATGGGCAGGTATGAAAAGATTTTTAGCGTCGATCAAGAGAGAGAACTAGCATCCCATGTCAAAAATATGGAAAATCGCTTTTTTGGTTTAACCACAAAGGATCTCAGGCGTCTCGCATATGAGCTAGCCGAACAAAATAATCTGCAACACAATTTCTGTCACGATACAAAAATGGCTGGAAGAATATGGCTCGAAAACTTCTTAAAGCGTAACCCCGACTTGAGTCTGCGAAAACCCGAACCGACTTCAGCAGCTCGAGCGTCTGGCTTCAACCAAATTCAGGTTAAACGATTTTTCGATTTATTAACAGATTTAATAACAAAACATAAATTGACACCCGATCGAATCTTTAATGTCGATGAAACGGGCATGACAACTGTACCAAAAAGCATGCCTCGTATTATTGGTACAAAAGGAAAAAAACAAGTGGGGCTATTAACTTCTGCTGAGCGAGGCCAGCTTGTCACTGTTGTTTGCTGTTTTGGTGCGGATGGATCTTACATGCCTCCCATATTCGTGTTCCCTCGTAAAAGGATGAAACCCGAATTGATGCTAAATGCTCCACGAGGATCTTCGGCGTTTTGTCATGAAAGCGGTTGGATACAAAAATATATTTTCACAGAGTGGTTCAAGAAGTTCATAAAGTTTTCAAGAGCGTCCGTCGATAATCCAGTCTTGCTTTTGCTCGATGGGCATGCTAGTCACACGAAAAATTTGGATATCATCGAATTAGGACGGAATAACGGCTTTCATTTCCGCCTCACTGCACACACAGACTACAACCTTTGGATGTAGGATTTATGAAGCCTTTTTCAACTTATTATACCGAAGCTGCTAATAATTGGCTGAGATTTAATCCGGGAAAAGTAATAACCCAATTCCAAGTTGCAGAGCTAGTCGACAAAGCCTTCCAAAAAGCTGCAACTTTGTCAACTGCTTATAACGCTTTTCGAGCCACCGGCATCTGGCCGTTAAACCCTGACGTGTTCACAGAAGCAGACTTTTTGGCAGCAGCGACCACTGACATTGAGATGCCAGAAGCAACTCCAAGGGATAATGAACAAGGACCATCAATGATGCGACCCGAAGAAGCGCCCCCCATCGACGAACTTGGATTATCAGTAACTGAAGATCATGCAGCTATGCAAATGAATATGACACCACCTCTAGTCAACGATGAGACAATTACAGCGCAACCTGGCACATCTAACAATGAAGGTGTCACTGAACCATTTTATCAATAACTAATAAAGATTTGAACACCATTGGATCACCACCATCAATATTAAGTGATCATCAGAGCATTTCCAAAAGGGATCTAACTAACAATGATGAACAACAACCATCTACGAGTGCATCCTTTTCTATTTCTCCAAAGGATATAATGCCCATCCCTAGAACTTCTAAACGGACTAGACCCAATATTAAGCGAGGAAAGACAGTCGAAATAACATCATCACCTTATCGCGAAGAATTAGAAGCTACTAAAAAAGCACAGGAAACGAAAGAAAATGCAAAGAAGGTAAAACAGAATCTTTTTACTGAAAAGAAGGGGAAAGGGAAACAAATAAACACACAAAAAGGAAAAGGGAAATCTACAAAGAAGAACACTCAAAAGAAATGACTCATCTAGCGAAGATGAAGAAGACGTACAATGTTTTTATTGCTCCCATTTATTTTCTGAATCGACAGAAGGCTGGGTTCAGTGCCCCGCATGTTCTTTATGGGCACACTGTACTTGTGCCGGTGTAGAAGACGATGACGAAGATGTTAGATTTGTTTGCGAAAGGTATGACGATGAATAAATAGTAGAGATATTTTTTTTTGTTCTTATGTTGCCATAGGTCCATTTTACCTTCATGCCTGGTTCGTTTTACCTTCACGTGTAGGCAAAATGGACCAAACCGAGGGTTTTGGAAATCATCCAATATCTTCTGTATCTGTGATTTGATTCAAGTCTTTCTTAATAATAAGTT
The DNA here is from genome assembly GCA_029955525.1 of Oeneis ivallda. Taxonomy (NCBI): domain Eukaryota; kingdom Metazoa; phylum Arthropoda; class Insecta; order Lepidoptera; family Nymphalidae; genus Oeneis; species Oeneis ivallda. The sequence goes on along the minus strand of JARPMR010000024.1, from coordinate 14,983,067 downwards.
TGATTAATAAATGTTCAATTATATAATAACTAAGGAAGAAGAATAAAGCTATTATTTTTTGTATGACATTGATTTTTCCTTAAGTGGTCCGTTTTACCTTCGCTTCCCCTACATGAACGATATATACTTGATGATAAGAGTTATATTAATAATATTAAAAAGAATAGTTTCAAGTACAGTACACAAATAAATAGAGTATAGTCTACATTAATTAAAGCTCTATGACTAAATTACATAATATGTACAGATGAAATCAGCGGGCTTAGCACCGAATCGCAATCGCTTTCTATTGGCCTTAGGACCAAATTTTAGCAAGAGAATCGCTTAAAATAATAATTACTACAATATAATCATATTTTTTGTAATTGTTAGACATAATATACAGGGTATAAGGGACACCACCTTAACGAAAACTTTGTGAATAGGTTAACACATAATGAATGCTTTTAATGAAATTACAAATGCCACTCATCTCTGAAATGATGGGTTACCAATATTGTAATTTTTGAGCACGCAATGTATCGCGACCAACGAACGCCGATACCTACAACCGTATTCGGCCGAAATTAGACGGTATCCCGTTCATAATTCATTTTTGCGAAAGAGCACCCTAAGGCCCTTTGCCCTATGGGCAAATTTAGACGGTTCATTTTCGATGAATCTCGATGAAGCTCATTGAGAGCCATCAAGGATGGCTCACCGATGACCCTCGAAAATGAAAGCAAAAATCTCGAAAGCTAAATTCGCCCTAAGGGTGAATTTTTTACGGTTAATTTTTCGAGATTTATGCTTTCGTTTTCGAGGGTCATCGGTGAGCCAACCGTCTAAATTCGCCCTTACGGCAAAGGGCCTTAGGGTTCATTTTCGCCAAAATGAACGATGTACGAGGCACCGTCTAATTCCAGCCTTAGGTACGGCGCGTCAAGCGGCGGTTTGTAGTTACTTAGGCCGAGCTTTGAACTTTTGCTAAACAGTTGAACGCGCGCGCATTACATCTCTGTTTTGTGTTACATATTATCATTTCTTGTTTTTTAAATTAAAATGAAATTGAGATAGGTGACGTACACGATTCTATGTTATAATTAACTAAAAAAAAATTAGGGTGTCCCTTACCGTACAGTTACATTTACATCCTGTATAAAGATAATATACAAGTATCTATTGGCAGTTCGATGACATTGACAGGGGGGCGTGAGTGTGCTTACAGCATATACAAGTTACGTCATTAAAGTATTTTTTCTGTGAGTGCGGTGTCAGTTCCAACTTGTGCCACGCACCAAAAGATCCTTGTTACACTGCAAGTATGAAATCGACGCTTCTCTGACTTTTCGAGCAGAAAAGTGCACTTTGATCTTTATTTTTTCTTTCAAGAAATAAAAGCACAGCTTTTTCCTATTTGCTAGCTCAAACTAAAATTGGTGGTTAGATCCATGCAGACAATAGCCACGATTGCGATCGTCGCAATGCAATAATGACAGGTTAGGTGCTACGGCCAGAGCTGTTTTAATAAGATAAGAAAAACATATTTTTCACAATATAATGAAGTGCATTACAATTCTGTTATCTTTTCATTCCTTGCAATTATTATAAATAACCTTAAACCTTATTCTTCCTTAGCTTAGTAAGTAATCGAATAACTTGTAGCAGTAACGCCTAAGCCACGCTTAAGGCCACGCTGTTGGCATGACTTTTATGCCTCTTATATCAGTCATTAGATGTTACTTGCGATTTTTTGACCTTCAAATAAGCTAAGGAAAAAATCCTTTTATTCTCATTGATTGGTCATACGGTTTTGGTCTTATTATTGTGAGAGATAGAATCTTGACAGGCCTTGGTTGTTACTTGGATTTATACTCCCGGATGCTAAGAACGCCAAATAAAATTTACGTGTGTATACCCGAAGCCGGTAACACTAAATTTCCCGTAAGGCGGAATCGAAAACTCTTAATGGGAATTAGTAGTTAACAATTATATGATTAAATTAAGCTTGGTAAGAGTAATTTAAATAGCCGAAAAAAGGTTTAATGAATTTTAGTGTCAACGGCGTCCGGACCACAAATTTGTTTTGGCATTTCGTCCACTTTAAGAATCGTCATTTAATACTTGAGGTGCACTTAACGGCGTTAACGTATTCGGCAGTAAGATGCTTAGATCGATAATTTATAAACACATAGAAGCCGCTAGTTAGATAAAATTAACTAATTAAATTAATATTTTAAATGCAATACATAATCTATGTTTATTACTATTTAAATATCTTATGCCTTACATAATAAATTATTAAGTACAAAAATTTCATTAAGTCCATATAATATTTTATTTTAGTGTTAACAATCTCATCGCGGACGACATTTGTTACACCTGACTATAATTATGTTTTATTAATAAAATAACTTAATTTATTAAATTATCAAATCCCTTATATTATTTGCAACTTGCTGTGTTGAAGTAGGTAAACATTAGAAATAGGCATTGGGGACCGATTTGGACAAAATATTAGCTTAGGGCAATTCTGATGAAAATACGAATGCTGCAAATTTTTACGATACTCAAATATCAACCTTATTGCAATTCAAATAGGGTTGTTACGATTGCATTCCCGCGAGAGTGAAATAAGCCTAGAACCTAGAAAGAATAAACCTAGCGCTGCCGCGTTTAGTATCAGATAAATCGAGGATCTTAACACGAAACTCAAAGTAAAATGGATCTTACTGCCGTACTTTAAAGTTCATTTTCGTCAACGTCGGCACCCAAAGCGGAAACTGGGCGAAGAAAATTTGCTAGTATTTAACGCATGATTTAAGGGCGAGGTCTATTAGGGCGAAAACATAACGGTACGACGATGCATCGCAAGAATTTATTATTTCGCACAACGTATCGTAGTAGGAATATGGTAATCTGTAGAAATCTGTTAAAAATGAAAAATATTTCTATTCTAATCTATAGTAATCGCTTGCGATGCGGTGTCGTTTTTGTAAAACATGTCGCACCGCAGTCGCAGTGTTGTTTTCGCCCTTAGGTCTATTACACTATGAAGTTATTGAGTGCCGATGCTCGAAATCTATCATCTGTTACTGTATACTAATTACAACTCTACTAGAACTGCATAAGATCGAAATTTAATCATCAGTCAGATAGCATTCGTTTGGCTAATTGTCTTCGCAGCATTCGGTATAAGATTACTTTATTGCATAAATAATGCAATTTTATATCGATATTAGCAATTAGCATAAAAAATGTTACACACATTTTTAGTAAGTATTCATAAAAATTCAATTATACAATAGGTACAATTTTTTGTTTGACAATTCACTTCCCAATCCTGTTAGTCAGCAACCATAGACAAACCTATGCTTAATTCTAAAACGCACTTTAAAGCTTTTGGCACATCTTTGCCGCGAAACTATAGCAGTGGAACAATAGATGTACAGCAAAAATCATTAAATCAGGTAGTTTCGCTAGTGAAACTTCGCTTTTGTTTCGCATATTTATACCATTTACTATCTTTCATTCCGCTGCTATAGTTCGCGGCGGAGATGTAATAACAGCCTAATAAGCATTTTAAGTATTCGCAAGAATTTACAAGTCTAGCGTCAGAGGATTTATTTTTTTCCCAAACTTTAGTTATACTATGTGCTTAAATTAAGAAGACCATCTGCATTGGAAAGAAGCACAGTAATTCGCATAACTATGAAACTACTACCACTAGCAATAAAAATATAAGAAATACAAAAAAAAATATAACTAGTTATTATAAATAAGACTTTTTCGCAGACGCCGTATTTTATATTCTATGTCACTCATGATGAAGACGATTTTTTTTATAATTATTATTCAACATGAAAATAATAAAATGTAGGTATTAGTAGCTTTTTTCACAAACAAAATATTATTTATTTTATTTAGCCAATTTTTCGACACCAGATTATCTGAATTATTGCCCTCTCGATTACCACGGTAAATTACATGTATGGCTTTCCTTAATTTAAACTCATAGATAGTACCAAGGACTGAAAGATTACAATGCAGAACTGAAATTAAGGCCTATAAGGATTATTACTATAGAAGAATGCTGGGATATTAAGCTGCCTGTCCACTGACAGAGAGCGGTGCGAGGGAGTGATGCGAGGGAGTGATGCGGAGCGGTGTTGCGGACTGTCTCTCCATTGAAGCGGAGCGCTTCACTGCTTTGCAATAGAAGGTAAGTCATTTTGTACCATATTTTTGCAATTATAAGGTTCAAATTCCCAGCTTCTTTTTCAGAACAGTTATTGTAATTTGAACCTAATGCTGCAACAATATGGTACAAAATTAGTTACGTTTTGTTGCCTGTCTCCCGTACCATGCTACACCGCACAGAATGTAATCCACTTCGCAAATCCATGTCCACTGAAGCTGAGCAGCGGAGTTTTATGCAATAAGCATGATGACCAAACATCATCCAACGATTTGAAAAACTGTTGGATGATGTTCGGAAGTATCTGCTATTTCGAAAAAAATATCTTATTTCAGCAAAAAGATGGTAAAGGGATTGGTAGATAAAATTGCAATTTAAATTTTTTAAATTCACGCAAAACGCTCGACGGTGTCATGGCGTCGTTCGTGACGTCACCTCTATGTTTTTTTAAAGTAGTTTGTCAAATTTTGAACATAGTTGTGACGTATCGTTCTGATTAGTGTTCAATCCAATATAGTGGATTGTTGTATTATATAGTTTAATTTTATCAAAATAAATATTAATCTCGCTCAAAATAGAAAAATAAATAAATACGTTTTATATAATCCATGAGTCCTGTTTCATTAGATAAATCCACAATTTCATTGACCGTTGGTTACTGTCATCATACCTATTCATTAATTTGCACAGCTCCTCTCGACTCCCCCTGCTCCACACCAATGGACAGGCATTCTTACATGGATGACTATAAATTCATAATTTCATTGAACCTTGGTTACTGTCATCATACCTATTGTATCGCTCATTTGCAGAGCTCCGATCGTCTCCTCTGCTCCGCACCAATGGGCAGGCAGCCTTACGTTGGTGTTTGAAGGTTCCCTCGTTCACCGGTTGTGTCGCGCGGGCGCGTTTGGCGGCGCGTTGGGCGGCGCGGCGGCGGGTAGCGGCGGCCGCTTGAACGGGCCCAGGCGCTTGGCGGGGCGTGGGGACACGGAGTGCGGCTCGCCGATGCCGCCCCACGAGCTCGCGCCGTGGTCTATCAGCGCGTTCGCGAGACGAGCGCTGTTTTGATCTGTGACCAGCATTAATTAAAACGTCAAAAAGTTTTATAAATGGGCGTTTGACTGATATTTTTTTATATATTTTTTAAGAAATTAAAAAAAAATTAAATAGTTTTTAAATATTATAAAACAATGCCATTTTTCTTTTTCAAATATCCTAACTAGTCTCGGAAATATAGAGCTTTAAAGTTTATAAGTAAATACGCCTTGAAAGGCTATTGATTGAGTTAAAGTAGAAACTTAGGTAATTGGTAATTTTTACAGCACTGAGACCATTGACTTCTGTATTCAGTATTACTTTCAAATTAGTACCTCAAGACGTTTCTGAAAAAAAGGGCTTTGACACACGAACAGACAGACGGACAACGGAGCGAGCCTATAAGGTTCCGGTTTTTTTTTGGAACCCTAAAATATACTGTGGTGAGGTCCTACCAACGAATATCGCTACCGTATTATTATAGGCGTAGACTTGATAAGTAGAGAAACCACAACATAAATATTAGTGATGTACTGCATACAATGAGCTCTATAAATCACCTATGATTAACACTGGAGAGGCTGGCGTCATATTTTTTGAACCTACTTGATTGACGCCATTTTAACCTTGATTGACGCCATTTTGGCGCTGTAAGCGTAGATACGAGTGTCTCTGGAACTAATAATATTGCAAATGGCGCACCGAAATCTATAATTAATCTATGATTTCATTTACTTTATCTAAGTTTCATTTAATTAAATCTTTCTTTTAATTTAATCGATGTGGCTCTTCAAATTTATCCGTAATTATTCTGTCATTTGCATAGAGACAGCCAATCCAGTGTTAATCATAGATTAATTATAGAGATCCGTGTGTCCGTTCAGTTGCCTCGCAGTCGTCGATCGGTGGCACAGTTCACGTGCACGCTACGTTAGTTACAGAACGCCGTCACGTACCGGTGGCTTGTTCGTGCGCGAGGTGCGGGTGCGGGTGCGGGTGCGGCACGGGCTCGCGCACGCGCGTCACGAACGTCTCGAAGGTGGCGGGCTGCGTGTGGTGGTGCACCAGCGCGTCCAGGTCGAGCACTGTTCACGTGCACGCTACGTTAGATACAGAACGCCGTCTCGTACCGGTGGCTTGTTCGTGCGCGAGGTGCGGGTGCGGGTGCGGGTGCGGCACGGGCTCGCGCACGCGCGTCACGAAGGTCTCGAAGGTGGCGGGCTGCGTGTGGTGGTGCACCAGCGCGTCCAGGTCGAGCACTGTTCACGTGCACGCTACGTTAGATACAGAACGCCGTCACGTACCGGTGGCTTGTTCGTGCGCGAGGTGCGGGTGCGGGTGCGGGTGCGGCACGGGCTCGCGCACGCGCGTCACGAAGGTCTCGAAGGTGGCGGGCTGCGTGTGGTGGTGCACCAGCGCGTCCAGGTCGCGCGCCCGCTCGCTGCACGCGTGCTGGTACAGCGGCATGGTGGCCCGCACGGCGCGCCCGCCCGCGAACGCCGCACCGCGCACCAGCGCCGCGCAGCAGCTGACGCGTATCACGCACTCCTCCCACAGCGGACCGAATACCGCTACCTGCAAAGTGCAAATGGTATTATTTTTGTCTGAGTGAAATAAGTTTCACTCAATGTATAGCTCAATGCATAGTTTGTGTATTTGTGGATTTACAAAAGTGAGCCAATTATTTATTTTTTTGTGATTTTTATTATTATTTTAAAAGGAAAAGCAAACAAACCTTTCTGTGCAAACAGAATCAAAATTGGTTGTAAAATGAGGTTAATGTTTTCAAAGAAAACATAAATTAAGTATGCGGGCGTGGCGGGAACACTTTAACTATCTGTAATAAGTCAGTCAGTCACCTTTTACTTTTATATTTATAGATAAACAAAAACATATCAATCAAATACCCAATTATTATTTATATTGCAAAATCTAATAATACAGTTGAATCGCCATACGTCTGGTTTCCTGGAGACGGTGCAGCGCAGCAGGCCGCCCGGCAGCGGGTACAGCACGATGAGCACGTCGCAGAACTGCGTGGGCAGCGTGTCGCGCTTGTACGGCCGCCAGTGCTCGCTCCATACTACGTGCACCTCGTCGTTGCCCAGGTGCCGGGTCTACAAGTGTACATTTATAATATGAAAAAAATACGCGTCGAATTGAGAACCTCCTCGTTTTGTGTTTTTTGAAGTCGGTTAAAAATTCTTTTTAAACAACCTCTTATAAATAGTACTTAGTCTATGTGAATGTAAACGTCACTGTCATTACATTGTCATCCTAACCTCCCACGTACCTAACAAATGTCTGGCTATAGTCTTAATATTGTCGTAATAATTATTTCTTTTATAGGTATAAAGTAATATAAAAGTGCTTTGTCCATCCAACCGAGTATCAATTATATTGAACCCAACTAAATATCAAACACAACCGACTTCAAACTCCCGCTTTGCTACATTACACACACACTATACAAAGTATTTAATTTATTGTTGATATTCTAAAAACCGCTCGATCGATTACGATAAAATTTATATGGGACCACCTGGGATGTATGCCCTTTGAAACAAAAAAAGAATTTTTAAAATCAGTTATCGGTCTTCAAGTAATCGGTGAACATACATAAAAAGAAAAAGATTCCGACGAATTGAGAACCTCCTCCTTTTTTGAAGTCAGTTAAAAATTAAAACACATGTGAATCTATGGCCGGACTATGCACAATATACCTGACATCCTGTTACACAGTTTTCTACTACATCAAAAGATCCTCCTCCTCGATCCTCGATCATCATCTATCTAACACCTACTCATTGAGACCATTCTAATGACCCTAAACACTCTATGCCTGGAACGACATCTGTTTTTTCTGTTCTCATAGAGTTTCTCATAGTGTCATCTGTTTTCATAGAGTTGCGTACGCATCAATTCGGCTTTTCAAAATGACAGTTTTGTATGAACAAAATGCGAATCGATGCGCACAGATATGGTTCCAGTCTATATCTGCTGTTAGTTTCTGAGGAGTTGGGTATCCCGAAAACTACTTGGTGCTACAACATCAGCTCAAGGTTACCATGCCTTGGAAATAATTCAAAGTAACTGTAACCAAACCAACCAAATCAATCGCACCAGTGAAAGTTTGTAAGACATTGATAATTCTCATTTTGCAAAAATTTCGTATTCGGCACTGACCTCTATAATATTTAATAAATAATTAATACTGGACAGGCTGCTGTCATCTTTCTTGGACCTATTTGATTGACGCCATTTTGGCGCTGTAAACAGTTACGAGTGTCCAAGGAATTAAAATTAGTGAGGGCACTAATTGACAACCGACAGTTGATATTTTTTGGTACCTACTTCCTGCATTCCTATACTATTCAGTGGCACTCGTATGTCAAATGTGGCGCTTCAAAATTCATTACTAGCTTTTGCCCGCGGCTTCACTCACGTTAAGTTCGATTTTTCAAACCTATTTTACCTTCTTTGGGGTGTAACTTTCAAAAATCCTTTCACCATTTCCCAAAGTATGCCAAATTTCAGCCGGATCCATCCAGCGAATTGAGCAGTGGGATAGATATCAGATATAGATCTGTCAGTCAGTTACCTTTTCCTATTATTTAGATTTAGGCCGTCATTTGTATAGAGACAGACCCCTATAATTAATCTATGATTAACACATAATGTTAATCATAGATTAATTATAGGGTTCATATTTTGGTACCTTGTTAAGTATCGCGTCCGGTGTGTCGGCGGGCATGCGAGTGGCGACGTGGAACAGCGCCTCCAGCGTGAGCGTGGCGAGGTAGGGCGCGCTCACGCCGCCGCCGCCGCCGCCGCGCAGCCCGCCCGCGAAGCCCACGTGACTCTCCAGCTCCACCTGCCCAGTGGAACGTACTAATCAGCTCAAACAGTATTATACCCAGAACCTCATTGTCTTAACTCCTATTTATCGGATTTGTCACATATTTGTCGGGTCGAAGGAAAGCTTTGTCAAGCTAAGGGATTTCGCTCACCAGTGGCACAAGAGACGGAACAGCTTGGCTGAGTGTTCGGGGACCGGAAAGTGGTGTTTGGACCCGGACCGCTAGGCACGCGGGGATCCATGTTTGTTTTGTGATTGTCTGCTCCAGAAAGGGGAGAAAGACCTATGCGTCTTGCGGACAAGGCGCAGAGAAAAACAATTTGTAGGGAGTCAAGAAGGCGCACCGGGGCAAGTACCGGACGCCCTCCCGCGGTTTCGGCCCATATAACTGAGAGGTTGGAGGGGCCACGGGAGCAGGAGGGTCGTCCTAACTCCTATTGCTATGTGGTTGACATCACGGAGTCATCACATCATCATCAGGCACTGAGCGCTTCGCTTCCTCGTTCCTGATACGCACCGCTGCATGTGAATTGACTGTAGCATTATGAATTATGTCGGCTTTTTTGCCTTAATGGAGTGGTTTAATTAATCGTAAGACAGCATTTCTGAATTAACTTGGAGAAAAAAGGCTGCATCTTCACTTACCATCAAGTATGATCGCAGTTAAATTAAATAACAACAGGGTTAAATTAAATATATACAACCAACATAAAAGTTTGTTACAAATATAAAGTGCAAATTATTAACATTGCAAAGGCAACACTGCATAGCCATTTTCTCTCCCTCTAAAACCTCTGTACATAGCTGACGTGCTGGCAATGGACAGTTTGGATAAAAGGAGTGTTTGATGATTGAACCTTCAACCAATTAATACCTATGGTGTCTACAGCCTGCACAACCCAAAAGAATAAGATTTTCTCCCACGTGATTTCAAAAAAAAAAAAAATAGATACACGTTTAACTAAATTGGATGTGGTCGAGATAATAAGTAATAGATAATAGTCGGGAGGTAATACCTCCCAAGCAAGCGCAGCCAGAAACGCCTCGTAAGCAGGGCTGCCGCAGCGGTTAGACAGGATCTCGTTTCGCGTCTCCTGCCCCTTGCCCACGTAGATAACCGCCACTTTGTGTGTTTCTCTGCATCTGGAGCAAGTATATTTTCATAAATATTAAACAACTTACACAATAAATCTTTAAATACACATCAAAAATAATTACGGAGCCGATGGGAATGTTGAATCCTCAATATTTCTCGGAAATGTATGTAGGTTTGTCCTTCAATCTTGCCCCAACAGAGCTTCGGATCGAATTGGGTACTTGACTGAATGTCAGAATGTTGATATTCATATATTATAATCTAAAATGTAACATGTAAGAATATGATAACATAAAAACGGAAAATAAATCGGTCAAAAAACAAATAAGCTGTTTTACTGTGACTTTATCTGTCTCTAAAACGAAATTTTCTATGAAGAGTGTATAGCGCTTACTGTCTTGTGATATCACAGTTCAGTAGCGCTCTCTTTGTCTCACTTTAAAGCTCTGTATTTCCAAGAATAGTTAAGATTTTGGAAAAAGAAAAATGGCATTGTGTAATAGCATTATTATCAAGCGCATGTATATCTTGCAATATATAAAAAAAATTGTTAGCCGTCGCGGGACGCCTGGCAGATGTGAAATATCGAAATAATTTTGTACAGGTAATATCGAGCTTAGTACACACATAAATGTACACTCTAATCATAATTTGATTTCTTTGCAAGAAGCTGTTCACTTTCACTTTCTAAACTATCACTATCAGACATAATATTTAATTGTTAAAATTATTTATTTTAAGTAAGACACAGGTTATGTGTACTGTAGTAAACAATACTGTTTCGTACTACAAACATACATAATACACACATCAGTCAACAACAGCCAACAGTCGGTCTGACCTGCCAATATAGATGTTTCACATCAAAAGTTTTAAGCTATTGCATATAGCTTTTATCGCGGGCTTTGAGCGCAACGAACGAATCAAGAAATTCCGTAACGAAATTAAACCTAACACCCCGTCGTTTAAGTTCGGCAGACTTCGGCACGATGTTTGTGTGCGTGCGACTAGAAAATGCTATGCAATAGCTTTACCGCGGCAGTCCCCGAGTGCCACACGTATTTTTTTTTTACCTCTGAGCGTCTAGGTTTCTCAGTTCCCTCAGCAGTCTGTCGGATCGCCTCAACAGCTGCGCGTGCGGTCGCCGCGCGGCGCCGAGCGTGCCCAGCTGCGACACCAGCAGGCGGCTCTGGTCGAACGGGCCCGCCTCGCCGACGGGACAGCTCTCCCAACCCTCCGACTCGTCGTCACTGCGAAGTTTTATATACAATTTTGAACTTTTTATACACACTTTCACATTTATAATATTCATCATTATCAACCTTTAGATGTCCACTGCTGGACATAGGTCTCCTGCAAGGACCCTCACAGGCTTCGGTCTTGCGCCGCCTGAATCCAGCGGCTCCCTGCGACTCGTTTTTATATATATATATATTTATAATATTATCAGGGATTAATAATAGTCTTTACGACCGAATCCGGTTACGACGGCCAACCTCCTCAAAAATAAGCCATCTGCGCGGGAGATATTGTAGTACACAAGTGTGTGCGCAAACACAGGGGCAATCTCTATTCCCTCACTGTCATAGTCCGATGGAACGGAAATACGACACGACCGGAGAGAGATCTTGATCTCTCCGATCCGGTCCGGTCCGGATGCGCCTGCGCAGGATTTACGTGCTTTCCGAGGCACGGGGGTGACTCTCCGCCATCTTCTAACTTCGGGCTAGTGCTGAGAATTTCTTGACAGAAATATATTTTCTTTTTGCCCAACCCGGGAATCGCACCTAAGACCTCGTCATCCGTAGTCGAACATGCTAACGAAGTAGTAGCAGGTATTACCAATTAACCTGGTTAAGGGACAAGTTTTGTTAAATGCATGGGACAATGATGGTCCTTTGGAGCCGGATCCGAGCTCACCTGTCACGGTTGGCTAGGTAGTATCGCTCAGAGTTGCGGTGTGCCACTAGGGCGCACACCAGCTCGTCCTCAAGTCCGCTGGCGAGGGGCGAAGCACCCACTTCGTCGAGACGCCGCCCGCACGTTACCTCGGGCGACGTGTGACCTATGTAGGCTAAGACCTGCGAGCAAAGATTCATTCTAGGCACTGTAATTAATCTAGAATTAACACTGGATTGGCTGTTCCTATACAAATGACGTTTAATTATGGCTCAATTTGAAGCGCCACATTTGACATACGAGTACCTCTGGAATTAATAATATTGCAAATGGCGCACCGACCTCAACTATTAATCTATGATTTTATATGAATTTAAGAGGTCATAGATTAATAATTATAAAGGTTGGGGCGCCATTTGCAATATTATTAGAATAGAATAGAAATATTTTTTATTCAAATAAACTTTTTACAAGTTGCTTTTGAATCGTCTGGCTCTACCACTGGTTCGCAATGCCTTTCCTGCCGAGAAGAACCAGCAAGAAACTCGGCGGTTGCTTTTTTCAAAAGAAGTTTACAATACAATAAATACTATGCTATATATGCAGTGTTTCCACAATGAGGGAAGTTTCAAAAATGCATACCGACTAATACCGACTAACTTCTATCTTAAGATGGGCAGACATAAAGTAGCCCCATTCCCGCCAGTGGCACCCGTTCACGAGCATGACGCATGAACCAGGCGTTGCTTCGCTCAACCATATTTGAGGGAACGTAACAACCTGCATCACACGACACCACCACAGAAATGTTTAAAGAAATGTTAATGTAGTACGTAGTTCCAGAGACACTCGTTTAACTCCTTACGCCTTAGCCTTAGCCTAATTCCGTTTAGCGCCAAAATGGCGTCAATCAACTAGCTCCAAAAAATATGACTGCAAAATGCAAAATATGCTGCCTCTCCAGTGTTAATCATATTTCGGTGATTCTAGGCGATCCCATATCATTTTCAATAAACATCTGCTATCAAAAACATAGCTCAAGCATTTTCATGGTTCCGTAGTAAATCTACGAACCGTTACAGTTTCGTTCAGTCTGTCTTTACGTCAAGGTACATCCCGAATATTAAAATGAAATTAAAAGACAATTACTTACCACTTCGAGTGAGGTATCATTGTATAAGTATTTTGGAAACCTTAGTAAGTGGTTCGAATAGAACATGCAAAAAAAATATTTGTATGTCATGAAAAAAAATCTCACATGATCCAACTGATGTTTATCTGGTGGTGAGTTTTTGTAGTCTGGTAACAAATCAGCGGGCAGCGGAGGTGGAAGCGACGACAAGGTATTGTCTCTTGGGCTGACAACACTGTTGAATAACAAGTATAATATGCAGTATTACCATATTCAAATGCTACGAACATATATTTTTTTTAAAAGCCTCCCTGTAAAATCATGCATTTTTTGCAGATTCGTAAGATTGCCATAGATGTGACGATACGTAGAAATATTTTGTTTTAAAGAATAAGGCCAACTTAGTCGATTTTTTTTAATTCTTTTCTTTACTGTTACATAAACATGGCTTAAAATTCAAAATTATATCTTTTTGATTTTGCTCTTTTTATATAAATATTATCATATTATTAAACTTAATGTACCTTCAGTGCACCAGTAAGAGATCATAATATTAATCAATGTTCTGGCCCCTAAGATACGGGCTTTCCTAGTTTAGGGGTCAGCCCAGTCAGCATGAGTTTCTCTAATAAAGATTTCTTATTTTAGCAAAGGTTTATACTTACGTTTTGGGTAATGGAAGTAGTTCTAATGGTTCCGATGATGCGACGGACGGATCGTAGTAAAGCGCCGACGCGTCCCAGCACGCTTTCCCGCAAATGTCACGCAGTAGCACTCGCACTTGACGGTCAGATGTCATCAGCCCTGTAAATGGACCATTCGTAGCTTCAAGGTAAACCGTGTGGCCAAAACTGTTGTGCACAAACTCAAAACTAAACTACATTGACAGGCTTTAATCTATTGCTATCCTTTTCCGCAGGGAGCACGATGAAAGGGATAGCATGAGATTTACACTTGTCAACCACCACCAAACTTTCACCGCTTGCAAAAATCTGACTGGCCGGTGTTTTATCACTAAATCGCATCATTTGTATGTGAGGCGCATTTAGAGACATATAGCTCTCGTGTCCAATATTACCTGAGCATTGATCAGGCTTACCGGGCGTAGTGCCAGCACAGGGTGGATGAAATACCAGAAGCTTTAAAAGACTGGTCATTGTGGTAACACTGAATCACGTCAACTGAATGTCGGCAGTAACCGGCATCTACCTCCCGTGTCCATTATTACCTGAGCCGTGATCAGACTTACCGGGCGTAGTACCACCGCAGGGTGGATGGATAGCCGGGAGCTCCACAAGACTGGCCAGTGTCGTATCACTGAACCGCATCAGTTGTACGTGCGGTGCAGCTAACACAGCGGAGCCTAGCTCTGAACCGAGTGCTGTATCGTGTTGCTCGCACACGCTTGATGAGGTTTGGCAACCGCTCCATAATGGCCAGTGACCCAAGTATAGAACCAGTTGCGAACATATCTGTCGAAAATGAAAATAATCTTGTCTGACAATTAGTACGCACATGGAACTGTCAACAACGATTACAATTACCAGTATTACCGTCTCATGATTTGTTATAGCAATTGTAAAAGTTGTGAACTGTCTTAATAAGAATAAATAAATAGAATTCTATTTCCTATGATATAGAATTCTATTTCGTATGATTCCTAGATTAACCTGTCTAGAAGGCTTCGTCAAATCTCTGCATGACCTATCCTTACTCTGTGATATTTGATGTTGTGATATTGAATTGTTATAGCTAATGTCTCATGAATTGTTATAGCAATTTGTAAAAGTGAAATTAAAATTTGACTTACAGTTTGAGCCCAGAGTTTGACGTCAATGGTAGATGCCGGTGTAGTTTTGGGCGTCAGATTGTCCAGCTGAATGTTCGGGTCGAAGTCTTCGTCGACTGGCAGCGTGAGCACTTCTATGTCGGATCCATTCGTTCCCTTCATCACTGCGTATAACACCTGCACAACATTTGAACAAAACTCATTTTTAAAGTGCACTAAAACAGAAACATGCCCTCATGTTTCTGTTTTGGGGAAAAAGCATGCATTATTTTGGAGGCACCAATTTAGTTTGATATTATAATTGTGTGCACAAATCGTGATAGTTATTTTGTTTGATAAATTATTTATACACACAATATACATACTAAAATTTCAATAAATAATAGTTGTTAACTTTTTTTTTGTGAGGTTTTTTCTTTTTCTTTATTAACCTTTATTTAAGGAATGCCATTTTTCTCGCTGCTGGGCGAGTCTTTAAAATGAGAAAAATTATAAGTTTAAGTTTTAATCCTATCTATACTTATAAAAGGACTTGTCCTGACTGACTGACTGACCTTTCAACGCACAGCCTAAACCACTGAAGTTAGAATCTTGAAATTTTGACAGTAGGTTCCTTTATGACGTAGGCGCGTACTGAAAATTGTATGGTGTTATCCCATAGGATAATAGCAAACGATATCTTGCCGCTCGCATTCTCGTTCATTCGCAAACTCTTCTTGTGTAACTGACGCCTGAGTGCAAACTATGTTTGAATTTTTTCATGAATTTTCTTGAATGAGTCAAGTGAAGTAGTATGTATTATTAAAATAAACGGTTGGACAGGGTATAACACTAATTTTTATCTGCTGTATGAATATAGGTATATCTCAGTGGACTTTTCGCGTACCTAGTTTAATATTTTCCTGTTAAGAATTCAAGGTTTCACAATGATTGTAAGTCCATCACAAAGTGAAAATGTGCCAAGGTTTTTCATGTAGACATTCTAATAAAATTCTTATAGTTTTACGTAAGACAGTGCGATTTAGTGCTGGACATTTGGACATTGCATCTTTCTCATTAGCACTATGTTACGTGGCGTCATACGTACAGTGCGATTATGTTTAAAACGCCGGCGCACTGTACCGTTATCACAGTTAAACGGCTGACTTCAACGCCACTACTTCTCAAGTTAATTCAAATCATCCCCCCGAATCAACATGCAAAAAATCGTAAGTGAAATTTCATTACTAGTTCAGCTCTCAATATCAAGTTATTAACTTTTAATTATATTATATCTTATCCCATAAGGCAAATTTCTCCATCGCTGACAAACCTTTATCTGAAAATAAAGACGTTCTGACGTTTTTGTATTGAAAATATGTCAAAACATCGGTCAAACGTTGCTCGGCGATGATGGGGAAATTTAACTTTAATCAGCTGTCATTTATTTATATGTGCGTTAAACTTTTTAAATTCTTATACTGAACTTTTTTTAACTTTTTTTTAAGGTTTCATATTTTTTTTTTTTTTTTGATATTACAGTTTTATTATATTATAGATAGAAAATTTCATATATACAATACTATAAACCTAAATTTAATTCTAAAATTAAAACTAAAATAAAAACTAATGAAAATCTAAAACCCCATCCAAGCCACCACAGTGTGGCATAGTACCCAAGATGCTGGCAGCATTACCTCTTTTTTTAACTGCATTCTTTATATAAGATTGGACGTTCCTTTAGACTAAAGACCAGATAAAGATAAAGTTCTAAAATTTTTCTCGGATTTAACTATTTGTTTGATTAAAATGTTAACAGGTCCACATTAGAAGTTCTCACGTTCGCACCTTTAATTTGTGCTAATATTTCCATTAGCAACTGATTTATCACAGTTTAAGGTTAATGACGAATTCAGTTGGATTTCAAAATTCAAAATTCAATTCAAAATTCAAAATTATTTCAAAATTCAAAATTATTTATTTCATGTAGGCCAACCTGTGGCTCTTATGACACGTCAAGATTCTACCACCGGTTCGGAAAGCGGATTCTGCTGAGAAGAGCCGGCAAAAACTCAGCAGTTGCTCTTTTCAAAATAATCATTTTACAATATTAATAAGTAGCTATTACATTGTAATAAGTTTTTATACTATCTTGTGGGCAGCTGGATGCCAAGCTGATTTAACCCGTGCATCTTTGTTAGAATAGAATAAAATCTTATTGCACTATTTCGTAACGTAATTCAAATACCTATTCTGGCATGCAGTTTGTAGGTATAATATGTCGACTATTGTATTTAAGCTCACTGAGACCATTGTTTCTAAATACTTGGTGTCATTTAAGTAACGAATTGCGTTTTGTTTCCTAAGCTTTGTTAATTTTCCCGTGTCTATCTAAATGTTTATTGCGTTTTACAAACAACAGTGAATTTCGCAAGTTGAAAAGTCGGCGTTGAACGGTGAAAGTGAACACTAATTCTACAACCTTGGTGCCTTAATTTTTGATGGAAAATATACACGCAATTTTTTTGAGGATGAATTCAAACAGGGTGTTTACTAATAGATTGTTGCGCTACTATTTACCATACACCCAAAAAATTAATTGAGTGGGTTATCGAACTTTACAATCAAACTTCTTTCAAATAAAACAGTAATAATTTTAATCAATAATAATAATAATTCTTGAGATTCAGTAAAAAAAACAGCGTACCTATTACTTAGCTGTCTAATTTTACTTAATCCCGCTAAATTAGGACTAGTATTTGTAGGATGATGAAGAAAACGTTTTTATTCGAACGAAGTTATCGGACGGTACGGACTTGGCGGATGGGGGCTAGGCGAAAAAAAAGTGTTAGAATTTTTCCACCACGACCTTTGTGTGTTGCCTTCGTTATTACACACTTTCCGTCATAGCTTTGGTGGCGTAGCGGCTAAGCAAAGGAGTGAAACTATCAGTTTGAGGGTTCGAATCCTGACTTCAGATTATTACTTTTTATTATATTTATTTTTATTGTTAATTTATTATTAAAAACAACTTCGTTCCAACCGAGTGTTCCACTACACTCACGCATTTTTATATAAGTACTATTTTTTTTTAATAATTTGCAGGTATTGTGCGCGCTAGCCTTAGTGGCCCTTGCTGCAGCGGTTCCTCAGGACCAGGAACCAGCTTACATCCTCAAGCAGGAATCTGACGTCAATCCCGAGGGCTACCATTTCGAGTGAGTACTTAGTACTTACATATATTTCTTTTGTCGGCATCACATGCCTGTCTGCGATGAATATTCGATTGGAAGTGATCTATCAAATCGTCCGTTGTTTTATGTTTTGACGTCTTACCAAATAAAAGTTGGAAAAATTTGAATATCACTGATTATTACCGAATGCATCCCTTATTTTTGGTTTGTAAGTAACATTGTTAGTTCTAGGCCAGCAATACAGTTTAAGAGTTCTAGTCAAACGCGCTAAAATTTAAATATCGCCGATTATTATCGAATGTATCCCTTATTATTGGTTTATAAGTAACATTGTAAATTCTAGGCCAGCATTACGGTTTAGGAGTTCTAGTCACGCGCTAAAATTTAAATATCTCCGAATGCATCTCTTATTATTGGTCTAGAAGTAACTGTAAGTTCTAGGCTAGCGCGCTTCAACCTAGACCTCGTCAGAGCTTGCCAACATTAATTGTCGTCAAGTGCAAGCCTATCTTGCAATAAAAAAATTTATAAAGAAATAAATCTCTGCCCAGATTCGAAACCAGCGACGGCATCTCCCGCCAAGAGCAAGGCACGCTCAAGCAGATCAGCGAGGACCAGAAAGCCCTCGAAGTGCAAGGCACTTACAAATACACCGCGCCCGACGGTATCACCTACGTCGTCACATTCACCGCCAACGAGCACGGCTACCAGCCTCAGGAGCATATTGAGCAACCAGGACAGTAAAACCCCCACACTGTAATCTATTTGTTTTAGCGTAAAAAGTAAACAAGTGGTTTCTCGCAGAAAGTTGTAAGCACATAGGACTTTCTTATCGCACTGACAATGAAACAGTGTTAAGGTGGATTATAAGGGTCTGCCTGCGAAATTCAAATTTAATTTGGTTTTTCGCAATTTGTAAACTAATACGACAAAGTAGGCTTATGGCATTCTAATTACTACAATGCAGTATCATCTTCACTGGTTTATGTAAAAATCTTTACTTGAAAGTGTTCAGTTTAAGAAATTAGTCGACTCGACTCGAATCGACTAATTTGTCAGTAACTCACGTCCAACTCGATATTCTGACTAATTTCTTAAACTGGACACTTTCAAGTTAAGATTTTTACATAAACCAGTGAAGATGATACTGTCATCGTCGCCATTAGAATGCCATAAGCCTACTTTGTCGTATTAGTCTACAAATTGAAAAAAATCAAATTGAATTTGAATTTCGCGGGCAGACCCGTATAATCCACCATAAAAGTGAGAAACCAAACCTAAGAACGTCGACGATTACGCGTTTCTTCGATTTGTTTACCTTTTAAGACAGCTAAGGAAAAATAGATTATGTACATCACTTTCACACTCTGTGAATACGCAAAATACGTACGTACGTTGAGTTATAAAAGGGGAATAGGAATGATAAGCCGCCATTTTCTTTTTCTGTCTTACTCAGTGTAAGAAATGCGCGAGCAAGACAGAAATAAACGATGTTGGTTATACATTCGTATTCTTATCTTGATCGCATTATAAAATTGTACATGTTGTTGTCTTGTATATAAATCGTTAAGTAATTTCAATCCAATTTATAAAAGAAGTAATCGCTCACGGCTCAGAGACACAGCTTAACTTTACTTGAAAGTTACATTGCCAGAGATTTCTTAAAAATAGATGAATATTTACAGCTGACCTGATCAGATGTAACTTTTTTATCTCTGACAATAATCATTGAAGATTAAAAAGTGATGTTTGATTAGATAATAAATAACCTCTTGATTATAATTTAGGCAAGTCATACCAACCAAAAAATTTATTGAATATTAATTGGATTGTACAAGAGCTCACACGCTCAAACTCTCGTACGCAATTTTGCGTACAGTACGTAACATAATACTCATATTTGTAACCGTTGCGTACAAATAATGTGTACGGTGCAATTAATATTTGTACTATTTAGTAGCAAATATTAGACCCGGTATCCACCAAAGCAGAGATGATCGAGGAAGAGAGATGTCTCTTATAGTCTAGCTTTGTTACATCCTTTGAAAATTTCATGGGTTCACAGCCCAGCCCAATTCCGCTCTTGTCAGTACAAGTGTCTCCGCTTTGATAGATATCATTATGCACATCAAATGTGAAGAATAACAACATGAGGATATGGATATATTGGTTGCTGTAATTCTTTGTAAGATTTTTGTATGTTTGTAAACAATTTTGAATTACATATTATATTTTTTTATAAATAATGTTTACATATTATGTTTGCCCTTCATCGTTCGCACCTTATACCATTATTTATCTTTTATACCTAAAATAGTTACTATGACAGACTGACAGACAACGAATAGTCTAAGCGAGCGGGCGGTAATATTTTTTTGGGTGAAATATTTCTTTAGTGTTCTAGAGGTACCTACAGCAAAGGAAGGTTTTTTTTTATAAAGGGGTAGTAAAATTTGTTTTTAGAGAAAGTTTTTTGAAGTTGTGGGCATCAGCTAGTTTCAAAGCTCGAAATCGCGTATTCTTGCGCATTCTGCGAAAATCGGTCGGATATTTTTAATGCCTTTGTAACCGTATGTTTATATTGACAAAATTATAGATTTTTTTTTACATCGCGGGTATAGTTCAAAACGTTCCGGCAGATCTGTTTTGTTTACTTAAAAAGAAAAAATCTTACCCGAAATATTACAAGTAATAAAGTCTGTTCTCCATCTTTTTCTTCCATAAGCCGGGCGGGGCCGCACCTCACGGCAAATTCCGCGAGGCAAAGTAGTAGCGAGCCAGCCAGCGGTTTCACCGAGTCGCGGCCGCTGCTGCTTGATATTTGAGCGAGGCAAGCGCAGATCCACTTTATTATTTTTTCTGTTCGAAAGAATTAAATATTTAATTAATCTATATACATACTAGCTGATTCATGCGACTTCGTCCGCGTGGAATTAGTTTCTAAGGATCCCGTAATTCACCGTCAACAGTACCTAAATACCAACGGCTTAGGAGTGCAGTACCCTGCATCATCAGGGTTGAGGGTTGAGACTTGGAATACAATGATGAAGTTGTTGCTTGGTACCTACAATATCAAATCACCATCAAAAATTCTTAAATCTTCACAGCTTAGGAGTGCATTTTCAGGGTCGAGGGTTGGGACCTAGTATTCAATCATTAAGTCGTTGCTTGGCACTCACAATATAATTTCACAATTAGCAGTTTCTGAATCTCTATGATTTAGGAGTGCTGTATCATGAATCATCAGGGTTTAAACGTTCAAATATTTACGGGACCAGTCTTTAAAGTCTGACGACTTCCAACAAAAAAAAGAATGAACGAAATCGGACTACGCGCTAATGAAATACAACTAAGTACACATTTTGACTTTCATCCCTTCTTCCAAGGGAAGAATGCTGAATTTCGGGATAAAAAGTATCCTATGTATCCTCATAGTATGAACTTTAATAATGCCAAGTTTCATTTAAATCCGTCCAGTAGTTTTGGAGTCTATTCAATTCAAACAATTAAACAAATCTTTAATCTTAATAATATTAGTGTAGAAATATAAAAATCAATTGCTGTTCGTTAGTCTGGTAGCCAGACCTCAAAAAACGGTTTGACCGATTTGATTAATTATTTTTTCTTCGCATTAATACGGGTTTAGTTTTAAAAAAATAGGGAAACCCCAAAGGAACAGCTGAAATATAGAAAAAATCTAAATTGGTAATTTTGTATAGGAATCAACACTTCGGATTACTTTTAATAGATGGTAGGAGCAAAGCTGATATGATTGACATTTATGATATCTATATATATATATATAAGAGGTGTTAGTTACACTATTTATAACTCAAGAACGGATGAACCGATTTGGCTGAAAATTGGTGCAGAGGTAGCTTAGAACCAGGAGACGGACATAGGATACTTTTTATCCTGTTCGACCGCGTTTCCGTCAAGTCACTATAAAACGTGGTATAACAAAAACGCATCTGACATGGAATAACAAAACGCAAATGACAGTGGAATAACAAAACGTAAATGACAGCTAAACGTTATTTTGTCTTTGGTTAAGTATGATAAAAAATTTGACAATTATAAAAATGGTAGCTAAACGTAATTGATAATATCATCAGTAATATGTTTTCTCTTTGAATCATCATTAACAATGC
Organism: Oeneis ivallda; assembly: GCA_029955525.1. Lineage (NCBI taxonomy): Eukaryota > Metazoa > Arthropoda > Insecta > Lepidoptera > Nymphalidae > Oeneis > Oeneis ivallda. The sequence continues at coordinate 14,960,753 of JARPMR010000024.1, read as the reverse complement.
CGCGAGCAAGACGATCAAATGTTTCCTGCTACAAAGCTACGGATTGACGTGATTTATTGGATAGGTATAGTTGAGAACCTGGAGGGTGACAAAGATTTCCCGCGGGATGTTATGAACTAAATCCACGCAGACGAAGTCGCGGGCATCAGCTAGTTTAATATAGATCATTAAAGTTGACAATTTAAGGCCAACTAGGAATGTTTTGGAGCTGGACATAGGTTTAGTTAATGTTAAACAAGGAATAGTTCACATAATTACCAGCGAGGCCTGGGTATAACTCCACGATCCGATCTGTATAGTCAGCCAACACTAGCACGGCATCGCTTACGACTTTCGCTATCATTTTATTTTTCATCTGTAACAAAAACAATATCATTTAAAATACTCCATATCAGTCCAAAGAATTATAAATAAAAATCATCTCAGAGCAGCTTCTTCTCATTTTGAGATTTGTCCTATTAGGTGATAGGACAGCGGGCAGACTGTCGTGGATTTTGAACTTTTTTTCATATTTTAGGGGTAGTTTTTAATATACTATCAACCTCATTGGTTTTCTTGCTAGTCTGATCATAACAATGTTGAGCCAAAAAAGTTGAGTTTTCTATCTAGGAACTCTTAGAAGCAGCCTAGATTTGGGAAGTAAGCAGTTTTACATTACTATGCCTCGGAGAGCACGTAAAGTCATTAGGCTCTGCATTTTACTCCTATGTCTACGAGCACCTGTGCTCCAGTGCTTTCGCACAAACTTGTGCACTATATCTTCGGCGTAGTTCAAACTTCTTCTTTATCAGCCGGTAAACGTCCACAGTTGGTTGAGGCTGCCGACATATTTTTTAGACCTACTTGATTGACGCCATTTTGGATTTGACTGACGCCATTTTGGCGCTGCAAACATAGATACGAGTGTCCTTAGAACTAATTAAACTGCAGATGGCGTACTGATCTCTATAATTAATTTATGAATTCATAGATTAATAATTAATACAGACCTCTTCAGTTAATCTATGATATTATATAATTAATGTATGATTTCATAGATTAAATTATAGAGATCGGTGCGCCATTTGCAATATTAATAGTTCCAGGGACACTCGTATGTCAAAGGTGGCGCTTCAAATTGATCCATAATTATACCGTAATTTGTAAAGGGACTGCCAATCTAGTAATAGTTATAGAGATCAGTGAGAAATTCGGTCGGGAGGACATTATACCATTAGCATCTGCAGCAGACAGGTGACGTAGGATGGCAGGCGCGGGCAGGCGGTGCGCGCGGCTAGTAGGTGGCAGCAGTGCGCCGCCAGCGCGCACGCGCCCGCGCATCGCGCCGCCGCCGCGCCCTCGCGCCGGCACACGCGCACCACGATGTTCAGCACGTGCTCCTGCCAACACTCACTGTTTAACATCATGGCTCAAAAATATAAGCCGACCGATTACGAGTTTAATTAGATATAGAGTTAAATTATTCTAACGCCTAGGATTCCCTTTCGTTTGAGACTTTGAGACCACCTAACTATAAGGGATCTATAGATGGCACTCTCACTCAGCTCAGACTCAATACTGGGTTAAAACGAGACAGATTTATCTTGGGACATATTTGTGTCTCATTTTACCTCTATCTCGAGTCTTGAGCAGAGCCAGACTACGATCTATAAATTTCAGCCTAAGATTTTTGTAAAGCACTCTTGCTGATAAATGGAAACTTGAGATTGAGACATTTTATCGTACACAAACTAAACTAAATTGATAGGGCTAACAATATTTTCAGCGAAAAATAGTATTGTATTTAGAGCTGTCGATTGTATACACATCATAATTTTTGTGTAATATACGAATTTACGTAAACCTATTGACTTTAAGAAACACTGTCTAATTTACTTCAGCAACTTTTGCAATGAAACAAAAAATATTTAAAAACTTTTCTTGGTATGAAAATTAGTTGCTTAAAACTGATTGAAAAAAGTAGAAACATATTTTATCACTAATTTCGTTACTGACATGTAGTTCGTTCGTAGCTGTGGTGTAAAGCCAACACACTCGGGCTCGATTCCCAAGAGATGTGGGTTCGAACCCCGCGGCGGCCTCGGAATTTTTGAAATGTATTTAAAAATTTATTTGGACATTTGATAAAATAAATATTTACTATAATTTTACTTATATTAAAACTATTTTGCTAACCTACTCTCAACACTGTTTGTGTCAGGAGTGGGTTCGACAGTGCAACAGGTGGGAATTGAACCGTCGACCTTTCAATTTTCAGTCCACATCGTGAACCGCTAAGTTTTTGAGGCTTTTTTTTGACACGAATCATTAAAATACAACGCACCTTCAGGTCCGGACAAGACACCGTGTTATACTGGTGAGGATACGGCTGCAACATCGGCGCGTTCATGAGGCCGTCGGGTAGCGCCAGCAGAGATCCCAGAAACGTTACAGCCGCTGTGCGCGGACACTGTAAGTGCAAATTATAGTGTTATCTTTTTCCTCTTTATCAACCGATAGATGTCCACGCTGGACAAAGGTCTCCTGCGTGGACTTCTACAGGCTTCTCGGTCTTGCGCCGCCTGAAACCAGCTTTTCCCTGCGACTCGTTTGATATCGTCGGTCCACCTAATGGGGGTCTGCCAACACTGCGCGTCCTGGTGCGTGGTTGTCACTCCAGCACCTTGGGACCCCAACGACCATCAGCTCTTCGAACTATGTGCTCCGCCCATTTTCACTTCACTTCAGCTCTCTCCATCGCCCGCTGAGTGACCCTGAGCCTTTTTATGAGGCCCATAGCTAGCGACCTTAAGGCGACGTTTTCGCATAGGCGAATCGCCGCGCGGCGCGCGGTTCGGCGTGTCGCGCGAGCCGTCGCGCGATATGGCCAAGGTATGAGGGCGAGAGAGAGCGAGCGAGCGACGCACCGCGCGTCGCGCGTCGATTCGCCTATGCGAAAACGTCGCCTAATGGATATAATGTTATGTTAGGTCTTAAAATAAATGTAGTAAGTGGTGGTAGCACTTGTTATCTAAATATTCATTCATCTCAACTCATTGCCGGTCCACTATTGGGAATAGGTCACCACTCGAATGAGGGTTTAGGCCATAGTCGATCACGTTGGCCAAGTGCGCATCGGCAAATTTAACGCTCTTTTGAGAACATTATGAACAACCCATACAGGTTTCGTCAAGTGTTTGCAGTTGCAGCTTTTACAGAATCGACACACAGTGTTTTATTGCTCATGTTATTATGAGTCTAAACAATACATACCGAGGGTCCACAATCGGAGGAGTTGAGCACGACAGTGGAGGCGTGTACAAAGTCCAGCAAGAGAAGCGAGTAGCCCTCGAGAGCCAGTGATAGGTACCGCGGCGCCGCGTGCTCCACCAGCACGTCCACCACGGAGCGATCCTCGCCGGTCAGACCTGCGGAACCGAGTTGGTAGTGGTTACTTACGAGTATGTAGCAAGTTCCAACTAGGAAATTATAGCCCAGCCACAGGCGAGGATTTTAGAAGCGCCGACAGTTTTTTTCAATTGGCTGAATTTTTTGTTACTTTAACAAGTGTAAATTAAAAAAAATATTTTTAAAAAACAAGCTAGGCACATCATCAGACCCTGGATATCATCTAGGACCAGAGGACTTGCAAAGACGAATCAAAGTATCCAAAATCGATGGGGTTACGTCGTTTTATTACAGAGTTGCCAAAACCACCTTCCGGCTTCATCATCAGACCCTGGATATCATTTAGGATCAGAGTAATTACCGAGACGAATCAAACGAGCCCAAACTCGATGGAGTTACGTCGTTTATGTAATAAATTTTTATAAAACAAGCTAGGCACATCATCAGACCCTGGATATCATCTAGGACCAGAGGACTTGCAAAGACGAATCAAAGTATCCAAACTCGATGGGGTTACGTCGTTTTATTACAGAGTTGCCAAAACCACCTTCCGGCTTCATCATCAGACCCTGGATATGATCTAGGACCAGAGTACTTGTCGATACGAATCAAACAAGCCCAAACTCGATGGGGTTACGTGGTTTTATTACAGAATTTCCATAGCCACTATCCGACTTCATCATCAGAACCTAGATATCATCTAGGACCAGAGTACTTGACAAGACGAATGAAACGAGCCCAAATTCGAAGGGGTTACGTCGATTTATTAGAGTTCTTTCAGCTCCATCATCAGATCAGCTCCATGTCACAATAACATTGCATTGCTATCCGATTTAAATATTCATGCAAAATTTCAGCTCAATGGAAATTCAATGCATTGGCAAAAAGTAAAAAACACTCGACTCTCAAGTAAACCAGTGTCAAGTCTGCTCCGCCGCTAAATTAATAAATAATGAATAGCGTAGGTGTAGGTAGTATACCATGGTGCAGCGCTCGCTGGTAGAGCTGCAGATGTGCGAGGTGGGGTCGGCCGCTGCAGACGGAGGGCGCACCTGGACCCTGCGCTTGCGCCGCAGTCGCTTCGCACAGCAGGCGCAGGGCCACCAACTTGCCCGCTCTATGGGACGAAGATAAATAATTATGTGAATGTATAACTTATCTTCAAGCAGTGATAGCCTAGTGGTTACGACTGTGGTCTCCTATTCGGGGGGTCGCAGGTTCGATCCCGGGTACGCACCTCTGACTTTTCGAAGTAAAGTGCGTTTAAGAATTTAAATATCAAATGCTTTAACGGTGAAGGAAAACATCGTGAGGTAACCTGCACACCTGAGAGTTCTCCATAATGTTCTCGAAGGTGCGTGAAGTCCGCCAATTCGCATTGGGCCAGCGTGGTGGACTATGGCCTATAACCCTTCTCTGAGAGGAGACCTCGCTCAGTAGTGAGCCAATGATGGGTTGATGATGATGATGATGATGATGATGATGATGATGATAACTTATCTTCAAATGGTATTAGCGGCGGTTTCGCGCATCTTATTTTTGGAACGAAGTTCCTTATCGGACGGTAAGGACGTGGCGGATGGGGTTAGGCGAAAAAAAGTGCAAGAATTTTTCCGTCACGACCCTTTATAATTTGTTTGTTGCCTTCGCTTATTACACACATTATGTCATAGCTTTGGTGGCGTAGCGGCTAAACGAAGGAGTGAAACTATCGGTCCGGGGGTTCGAATCCTGACTTCAGATTATTATTTTTTTATTTTATTTATTTTTATTATTAATGTATTATTAAAAGGAACTTCGTTGCAACCGAGTGTTCCATGACACTCATATTTATTTATTTTAAACTTTTCGAAATTAATTAATTCAAAATATAATAGTAAGCGGGCCCAAAAATTCAGCTCATTTTGATGTTTGTTATATTCACAAAATGTCCAATCATAATAATATAATCAACAACATTTTAAGTTGCTGTTAAAAAGACGATTTCAATTAACCAAAAAAGTAAAAAATAAAACGTAAGAGAAGATTGGAAATCGGAATAGTGAATAATGGATCTTCCGGGCCGAAGGGCCAATGACACTTGACATGACAGAGACGTCCGACAAAACGGCGTTAAAACATAATTATTATTTAATTTTTGAAGAGGTTAATACGGTTTTAAGAGGGTCAAGTGAGATTCATTCATTTAAGAGAGAAGGTTTAGCACACCATGCTGGCTAATGGCTAATAGGCATAATGTATTTTGAAAAACTGTTGGATGATGTTCGGAAGTACTATTTCGAAAAAATATCTTATTTCAGCAAAAAAAAAAAAAAAAAGTTTCGTAGATAAAATTACCATTTAATTTTGTTTTAAAATTTATGCAAAAACGCTCGCTGGTGTCATGGCGTCGTTCGTGACGTCACCTCTATGTTTTCATAGTAGTTTGTCAAAGTTTGAAGATAGATAGGACATAATATTGCTCTGATGGGTGTTCAATCCAATATGGGGGATAGCTGTTTTTTACAGTTTTATTTTATCAATATAAATATCAATCTCGTTAAAAATAGAAAAATAATTACATTTTTTATAATTTTCCTATTTCATTAGATAAATTCATATTATTTTCATTTATTGCCAGACTTCACATACTTTTGAGAGCATTATATAGAGTTCTCAGGCAAACAAGTTTTTCTTAAGCATTTAGCTATCACCGCTTGAACCGAGATTAATCACAAGGAATGTACGTTCCTCCGTGTGTCCGATAAGAAATTCAATCGAAAACTATCATAAATAAATATATTTTATTTTTCAGCAAGGTTTAAATACTTTACAGTTAAGTATTTTAAATGCAGTCGATTATTTTTGCTTGTTTATGTATCCAGATTGATTGAGGTTCTTGTATATTATTTTTTTTCAAACAATCAGAGACTAGCGACTTTCCCGCGACTTCGTCCGCGTGGAATTAGGGTTTTAAAATCCCTCGGAAACCTTTTGATTATCTTTGATTTTTCCGGAGTAAAAAGTAGCCTGTTTCCCTCTCCATGTCCTCAACTATACTCATGAAAAAAATCACGTCGATCCGTTGCTCCGTTGCTGTGTGATTGAAGGACAAACCAACAGACAAACTTTCGCTTCCTTACTAATACTATGAATGCGAAAGTGTGAAACGGATAAACGTAATTTTTTTCCATGGGTTTAGTTGAGGGCATGGAGAGTGACAATGGCTACCTTTTATCCCGGAAAAATCAAAGAGTTCCTACGTGATTTTTTGAGGACATGGAGAGTGACATAGGCTACCTTTTATCCCGGAAAAATGAAAGAGTTCCTACGTGATTTTTTGAGGACATAGAGAGTGACATAGGCTACCTTTTATCCCGGAAAAATCAAAGAGTTCCTACGTGATTTTTTGAGGACATGGAGAGTGACATAGGCTACCTTTTATCCCGGAAAAATCAAAGAGTTCCCACGAGATTTTCAAAAACTAAATCCTTGCGGGGGAAGTCGCGGGCATCAGCTAGTTTATAATATTAGTGTGGATATTCGATACTCGCCTGTGAGAAGACGGCAGGGCCTCGGCCTCAAGACACCAGCCGGCCACAAGGTTGAAGGGCACGTGTATTTCCGTGTTGCCATTGAGGGTTTGGTTCGCGCTTATCTGCAAATCGCACACATTATCACTTACGTGTTAACCGTAGCCATTTTAGTCTGAAAAAATAATGCTGCTAATTCGGTTATACGCCATCTCCAAACTAAAATAAATTACCATGTCTAACAATAGTGATATCTTTTTCACAAGGATAGGAGTAAAGGGTTAGAACTACTATTTGTCCCACAGTCTGACAGATCAGACACCCTATTCTGTTTTTGAATCCACAAAAATTTAATAACCCAGAAGTATTAAATTTTAAATCAAAAATTTAAGATTTGGAGAGGTATCAATGTCGCCGCCTTAAGACCTCTCTGGTCTATTAAATGGCTTAACATTAAAAGCTAAAAGGAATTTACTCGTATAATAACAATCCTGTAACATATACTGTAGTTAAACAAGAAATACAACCAATGCCAATGGTTAAACAAAAATAAAAGTAAACACGCGTTTTTCTTGCAAAAATTTCTCTATGCCTAAACCTACGAACTTAGAAGTCTTTGGGGCAAATCATAAGTTTAAGTTTATTTGTGTAAGCACTACTTAACTTCATAAATGCACAATGCTAGAATACTTGTATTTTTTAAACGAAGTTACTAGGTGACTAATAGGTACGTAAAAAAAAATTTAAACCGCGCCTGTTCTGTATTTTATACTAATTCGCTTTTATACCTTGACACAGAAATAACTGATGAGTCATAGAATTCGTCTAATTTCCAGAATGTTGTGTTTAATTTGGTATAGTAAGTATTAGAGCTATTTTTATAGAATATAGCTATGGTAGATTCATGACGTGTCATCTCATAAGAGCCACAGGTTGGCCTACGTGAAATAAAATTTTTAATTTTGAATTTTTTGAATTTATATTATGTTTTAAAAAGTCAAACATATATTTACTGTTACAATAGGTACGATGTACACAATAGTTTTCGTTCGTTTTCTCGTTAAAGTTCTATTATGTGTTTGAACCTTAAAAAAATAACATACAGTCAAACCACAGTTACCTACTTTCGCATATAAATTATGTTTTTGCAAACGAAAAAAAATTATTAAATTACCCGATTGTTAAATAAAACCTTTGTCAGTGTTTGTAGTCGAAATCTATCAAATCCTAGTAGCTACGGTTTAAAATAAACACGATTGTTTAATAATTTTGTATGAAGATAAAACTTCTTTTTTAATAAATTACAGATAAAGTAATTCGCTCAAAGAATACTTTCCCTGATTGTATCCGATTCAAACGTAACTTTCATGCACTCAGGATTAACATCACATATCGCATCTAGCAACGAAAACATTATAGTCACATACATTATAAACTTTGAAATAAATTAATAAATTACACTAATAAGTTAAATAAATAAAATAAATTAAGGCATCACCACTTATAAACGTTTCGAATGGCACTAAACTGATGGTTATTTGTCAAATTTTATTAAAAAAATTAAAAGTACCCTTTGTTTTTGTAATCTTTGATTAGTAAAAACATTGTAACGATATTAACGAGTAAGATTAGAAAGAAAATATCATTGTTATTGATACTGATAAGCTTCTGATAGCTCAATAGTATAAAAGCAGTCTTATACTACTAGATCCATTGCTCCATTGCGACGTGATTGAAGGACAAACAAAGACACTTTCGCGTGTAGGTATAATATTACAAAGGATCAATGCAACGACGATAAGAAGTTGACGGCTACCTCCCGTTTGCGACGCCTCCTGAGGAGCCTTCTTCTTCCTGCACCTCTTTCGCATTGGCAATCCTTGAAAAATTTCGAGTTGGATAGCAGTTCGCACAGTTTGAATAGGACCATACACTAGCACTTCGCGCAAGGACCACTGAGCCACTGCGTGTTGCGTACTCGCACGAAACAAAGGGGAAACGCATCGGATTAATAACTAAACATGATCCGTACGTGATAACCGGACAATAAAATATACAGTTACAACATCTGTCGAAGAGTGCCAGATATCGAGTGATAAATCCGTCACTAGTGCTTGCGATAAACGGATGCCACAGAATCGGTATGGACCGAAGCGGTTACAAGTACAACGCAGGTTTCACTGTTTTACGGATATTAATCTCCAGTAGAAATTATATTGGCGATTCTATTTAACAGGTATAAAATAAAATAAAAACAATTAAGACGAGTGACTAATTTTATTATTAGGTATTTTCCGAGGAGGTGTATTTTTAGATATGTAGTTATGTACTAGCTGATGCCCGCGATTTCGTCCGCGTGGATTTAATTTTTAAAATTACTCGGAAACTCTTTGATTTACCGGAATAAAAAGTAGCCTATGTCACTCTCCATGTCCTCAACTATATGTCCATGCAAAAGATCCCGTCGATCTGTAGCACTGTTGCGGCGTGATTGAAGGACTAACCAACAAACACACTTTCGCATTTATAATATTAGTATAAGTATATTAGTAGGAATAGTATGACTAGTATTTTTTACTGTTATTCTCAAGTATTTACTACGACATTTTTAGCAAATTATACAATCTATAGCCTGCATACTTTATCCATTTATTTATGAATAGTATAAATGTTCAAGTGTGTCCAGTGTCTGTATGTGTGTTACCTCACAGCATAATAGGCCCCTAACGAAAATTGGTACAGAGATGTATTCTGCACACGGACATAAGATATTTTTTATCCCGAAAAATTCCAATAATAACTCCCGACGATTTTTTTTAAACATAAATCAGATGAAGTCGCTTTCAAAAGCTAGTAAATAATTAAAAAAATATATTAAGTATATCTATAATTTTTTTTAACGTAGTTAGTTTGTTTAAGTAAGCCATAAAACTTCAAATTAATTAAATGTTTTCACTATTTCAGAGTATCTACAAGGTCAAGGTTTTATACTCTTATACCTATTTGGCCTTTTTTTAATAAAATGACGAAATCAGTACGTTTTTGTAAAGCAAACCTATCTTTATAATTATAACGAGTAGTACAATTATTACCAACAGACAGATTTTAACCTTTGTCAGTTCAAAACTGCTCAACAGCAGTCCGATTCTATTATAGCAGATTTTCTACTTAGAACAGAGTAGTTTTTAGATCAAGTCCCTAGCTTATTCGGCTCCGAATCAAAATTCAGGCCAAAAAAGGTACTCGGTTTTACTGTTAAAAATATTACCGGGAAAATTACAAAGTTTCCGCAGGAATCAAAAACCTTAATCCATGCGGACGAAGTCGCGGGCATCAACTAGTATTGTATAATTGAAAGACTTAACGCAAGTGAAAACTACTCATTTGCATTAACATACTCTATGCCTTTAAAACGAACGTTATGTAACAGTTCATTTAACATTACTTCTTAGGCAGATTTATGATTATGTAGCACAAACTGTGACTGATTTGTTGGGGCCTTGAAGGCCACTTTCGACGCTTACCTACTTCTATAATGTACCTATCTGCATCATACTAATGTTATAAATGCGAAAGTGTGTTTGTTGGTTTGTCCTTCAAACCGCAACAGAGCTACTGATCGACGTGATTTTTTGCATCGATATAGTTGAGGACCTGCAGAGTGACATAGGTTACTTTTTATCCTGGAATATCAAATAGTTCCCGAGGGATATTAAAAACTACGGACGAAGTCGCGGGCATCAGCTAGTTAATACTAATTGTGCAGGCGAGTTAGTAAAATTGATTGTGTGACACCATTTCAACTGGTCAATAGATTGGACTGTGGCAATTTTAGCATGTTTATTTTAGTGACCATTCATAGAGAAGATTTAACTGGTTCATTGACAAGGATTGCTTTATTTTATTAGTTTTTATTAATTCTTTTTATAAGTGAGATCTTAACTGCTATCTCACTTGTTTAAAAGTATTTTAGTAAATTACTAGTCAAAATTAATATGAAAATTATATTTAAACCATTGTTTTTCAAAAATTAATTAATTTTATAAAAAAAATCTTTAGCTATCACACTATAATAATATAAGGGCGAAAGTTTGTATCTGTGCGAAGAAGACACATAAGCAGCGATAGCCTAGTGGTTAGGACTGTGTGTTGTCTCCTATTCGGGGGGTCGCAGGTTCGATTCCGGGTACGCACCACTGACTTTTCGGAGTCATGCGCATTTAAGCAATTAAATATCACTTGCTTCAACGGTGGAGGAAAACATCGTGAGGAAACCTGCACATCTGAGTATAATGTTCTCGAAGGTGTCTGAAGTCCGCCAATTCGCATTGGGCCAGCGTGGTGGACTATATGGCCTATAACCCTTCTTTAAGAGGAGACCTCGCTCAGTAGTGAGCCGTTGATGGGTTGCTAATGATGATGATGACTAAATTGACTTGCGCTCAGTAAATGAGACACATTACAAATCAAGAGATTCAGGCTGAACTGAAGATTGGATCACAGGCAGTTTCCACCATCTTCCATGAACACGTTAAAGTTGCTTCGCGATGGATACCTCATTCTCTCACCGAAGAGCACAAATCCCGTCGTATTGATTGGTGCAAAATTATGCTAGAAAAGTTCGAAGGAGGAACTTCGCAAAACACGTCCTACATCCTAACAACTGACGAAACTTGGATCTACAGCTACGATCCTCTCACGAAGTAACAATTCACGCAATGGGTGGTTGAAGAAGACGAGTTGCCTACAAAAGTTGCTCATGTTCGGAGCTTTAATAAAAAAATGATAGGGGTTTTTATTTCGACGCAGTGCAGTAAGACCAGTTGCAGTAATTCCGCTAGAAGACCGTAGAACAGTTACTAGTGAATGGTATTGCGAAGTTTGTTTGCCTCAAGCTTTCGGGTAGTTGAATAGCGAGCGACCAAGGAGCGGTTTCCGCGGCATTCTTTTTCACCAAGATAACGCAGGCTGCTAGAACCATGGACTATTTGAAAACTTCGGGGGTACATATATTACCCCATCAAATTCAAAATTATTTATTTCACGTAGGCCAACCTGTGGCTCTTATGACAAGTCATGAATCTACCACCGGTTCGGAAAGCGGATTCTGCTGAGAAGAGCCGGCAAGAAACTCAGCAGTTGTTCTTTTCAAAATAATCATTTTACAATATTATTATGAAGCTATTTCATTGTAATAAATTTTTTATACTATCTTGTGGGCAGCTGGATGTCATATGCATATGTCTTTCATATACGTGGGCTGTTTCAAATATTGTTACTGAAATGAAAAATAGTTGTAATGTGAAAAAAGTTCATAAGTGTTGCCCAAAAATGGTCTTGCGAGACTCTTTAGTCTCGCACTTGGTATTAACATCGATATAGGTACCTATATATGTCGATATATGTACCTATATCCATGCAAGAGACCTTTGTCCAGCCATGGACGTCTATCGGTTGATAAATAATTTTGAATTTGAGTTTGAATTTATCGATACGTACTAAAAAGACACATTCGCACTCACCTTGAGCAGCGTCGCGTTGAGGTGCACCAGGTAGTTGAAGAGGTGGTGGTGCGCGTGCGGGTCGCGGAGCGCGTTGGGGTCGCCCAGCGCGGCCAGCATGCGGCGCCACAGCACGCACGCCACGTCGGGCAGCCAGCCGCGCGCCGCGCCGCCCAGCACCACGCCCACGCCCGCCGCGCCGCCTCCGCCCCCCGCACCCCCCGCGCCGCACACACCCCCGCCCGCCTCGCTCTCTGACCATTCTGTACGGGTAGAGAGACGTATGTATCACAAAATTAATTATCACTTAATTTTAAATAGGTATATACTGCCGTGCTAAGCGCAAAAGCGGTATCTCAGTGAAAGCAAGTTTCGAGAAAATTGAAGGAATTACCTCTAATTCCCTTAGTAATTTCGAGCAAAATTGAGATAGGGATAACTTTTAAAAGGGTTTTTTGATATGTTTTAAATTAGATACCGCTATTTGGCTTAGTTCATTAGATGCGTATTTTTCTAAGCTAACCGATGCCATAAAAATAAAAAATTAGATTTTTTTTGAGATACCGCTTTTGCGCTTAGCACGGCAGTATAGTAGCTGTACCTACTCTTAGCTTAGACTCTTAGGTTTTGGTCAATAAAGTTTTATTTATTATTTTTATTTGTTAAAATGTGAAAATTGGGAGCTCGTTGGATCAGAAAACTGCTGGCCGATCATGTGAAAACTGCATCAATCATTTCTATAGTCTCAATTGTAATGTGTATGAATTTATTGCGTTCTTTCTGCAACAATGCATTTTAGCCAATAGCGAGTGAGTATCGGCCAATCAGAGGTGCAATTGTCTAAAAATTGCCGATCAAAACCTTATTCATTTCATGGCATTAGCGTCACAGTAAAATATTCCTTGACAGTATTGATTTAAAGTCACAAATTCGAGCGTTATGGAGCGTATCGTACATACCTAAACGTATGAGAATGCATGCACGAAATTGAGCTCTAATTTAATGCTGTTATGGTTTATTTTACTTTGTCGCTAATGCCATGAAATGAATAAGGTTTTGATCGGCAACTTTTAGACAATCGGGGGGCAGAGGCGATTGTAATCGTCAAACTGTAGCAATCTTTGACAATCACACACTTGGGCTTGCTTTACAACACATTGAACGATGCCCCAATATCGAAATCTGCTTTCGTGATGCGAGTTTCAGGATGATGTTTTCACTCCAAATGCCTGCGAATTTTATAGAGCAGGGTTGTGATGCCTAGCGGTCAGCATGATCGCACTCACACCCGCGTCATACATGCGTATCCGTATGCAAGTCTGACGCCTCTGAGTACCAAAGACATTTCAGAAATTATAAATTCCCAAAGTCCCACCACCGGGAATCGAACCCGGTACCTCCTACTTTTAAGACCACAGCGTTCACCACTGCGCCGGGAATGTCAATTAATTAAAATTAAAATAGTCGAAGCTGACAACTTAAGCTGGAAACAAACTATCGGACGCGGCTTACGGACGCGACTGATAAGTGTGCACAGTCGTTAAGACGCGTCTTGCGGATTCGTCCGAGCGCCCACAGACTCAACCCCAGAATATTCTACAGACACAGTGTTTATTACATGGAACAAGGAATTACGACTATGTCTAATCGATGGTCTTTGCTGTTGACGAAGATTCTTCGTCGAAGAAACATGTCTAGTGAATTGGCATCAATGTATTATAGTGAAAATGCATTAAAAGGATCTTGTGACGGCTTGCCCGCAGAATTTAATCACTAATGTCACGCACGAAAATCGTAGTGTACTTTATATTCTCTTTGGCACGAACGTGCGAGCTCCCGAATATTCATTAAAGTCCTTCTCTGTGGTCATTCTGACGCACGGACGCGTCCCGCACCCCGTGCTAAGCGTCCGCGGACGTTTTCGCGGGCCAGATTGCTCTCGGACGTCCGAACGCTCAAGGTCATGTCCGCGACTTACGTCCGATAGTTTGCACAGTTCAGTGTACATTTAGTAACCAGATCCCCTATAAGTCGCGTCCGTAAGCCGCGTCGGGCAGCCGCGTCCGATAGTTTGTTTCCAGCTTTAAGGTGCAAGAAGGTCTGCCCGCGAAATTCAAATTTAATTTGGTTTTTCGCAATTTGTAAACTAAAACGACAAAGTAGGCTTATGGCCTTCTAATTGCGCCAGTGGAATTATCATCTTCACAGGTTTACATAAAAATCTTTACTTGAAAGTGACCAGTTTAAGAAATTAATCAAAATATCGACTAATCTGTGAGTATCTCACATCCAACTCGATATTCTGACTAATTTCTTAAACTGGACACTTTGAAGTAAAGATTTTTGACCGAGCGAAGCGAGGTCTCTGAGTTAACTAGAGCGATTTGCACTTGTCCGTCCGTCCGTCCGTCCGTCTGTCAGAGCCTTATAACTTTTGAATTACTGAACGTAATTACTTCAAATTTAGATATAATATGTAAACCGATGGCCTCCAGCCGAAAATGGCTTAAAAAGTTATAAAAATCTTTATTTCAGGGGGGCTCTCATAGAAGCGAATGCGAAGTAAAAAAAAAAAATATCGCGTTACATAAAATTGTTACCTATCATTTTAAAGATAATTTTGCACTGAGTACAAAAATATTTTTTTT
Source organism: Oeneis ivallda (assembly GCA_029955525.1). Lineage (NCBI taxonomy): Eukaryota > Metazoa > Arthropoda > Insecta > Lepidoptera > Nymphalidae > Oeneis > Oeneis ivallda. The sequence continues at coordinate 14,945,705 of JARPMR010000024.1, read as the reverse complement.
TTTAATTTTTCCCTTAAAATTGACGAAATGGGGGGCGATTTTATACGCTCGCTTGAAGACGCTCTCTAGGAAAATCCGCTATGGATTTTCAAACTGATTTTATGTTTTTAGGTCACTTATATCCTGTACTTGAACAACAAATACTAAAATTATATGAATATTATAAAGAAACGAGATTATTTAATTTTTAATGTACATCAGTAATTCATATAGCATCAACATAGCTTCCCCATAATGCTAATAGATGGCGCAGTCAGTAACTATTCCCATGGAACTACGAGTTACGACTAACGACCTATCCCAAAAACAGTTTTGCGTCGACCATTATTATTTAGTTACTTATTATAATACAATAATTGTATTGTAATTTTTTTTGTACCATATTATTCAATTAAAATTATTTTTTAGTTAAATTTTAGTTAAATATTGTATATTTTCTATTCGCGTCGATAGATGACGATTTGTACAGATGCCCGTAACCCGGTTTCACTCGTTAGTACCTACATAATAATTCAATGTTTTCACTAACGTTCCCTAACCTTTACGGGCTACCTATAAGTTAGGTGATTGATGTTTTCTGTCAACTTATTTATCACGATCCTGTACGGGACACCTAAAAGGATATTGGGACGGATGTTAGGACTTAGGATTGTATTTAGGAGCTACCTACGTTAAGAGACTCCTACTTAGGGGATGATTTAGGTATGTTTGGTGAAAACGGGCATAATAATAATGTCAGTTTTGGTTATCATGTATCGATTGAATGAATAATCATGGGATACCGTTACCGCGAGGTCTCAGTTCGGGGCGAACCACTAGTTATATAAACCTGTGAAGATGATACTGCCATTGGCGGAATTAGAATGCCATAAGCCTACTTTATCGTATTAGTTAACAAATTGCGAAAAACCAGATTAAATTTGAATTTCGCGGTCAGTACCCGTATAATCTACCTTAATAAAACACTTACCAACATTACCACCATCCGAAGCTAGGTCTATTTGTAATGGAGAATCCTTTATAGAGCTACTCTCAACACCGCTTGACGGGGCCGGCGATGGTGAACGGGAACCTGTGAACATAAGACACTATAACGCTAATCAAATGCCAACCGGCACAGTTTTGCGCCTCTTACTAACTTCATTCACAATTTAGTTATGTTAGAAACAGAATTGGGTATTTTACTTTTTTTTTTTATTAAAGTGTTAACCTACACTTATGGAAATATTAGAATAAATTTATAAACACATCAAAAATTCCGAGACCAGCGGGAATCGAAACCACATCTCTAGGGAATCGCGCCCGAGTGTGTTAGCCTTTTACACTATAGCCACGGTCGAACTACAAGTCAGCATCGAAATTAGTGATATGTATATACTTTTTCAGTTTAAGCAACTGTTAGCGACATCTAGTAGCAACACGTTACAATTGTTGATCTACTTTCCAAGGCCCCATATTGCAATGGAGCTCATTAGGAACTGTGGCATCTCTAGTTCCTAAAGCTCTATATATATTTCCGAGAATAGTTGAGATATTTAAAAAAGAAAAATGGCATTGTGTTATAATATTTAAAAACGTTATTTTAAATAAATAAAAAAATATCAGTCAAATACCCAATTACATTTGCGAGTGAAGGAAATGAATAAAAAAAATGGTTACCACTAGCGGAATCCCTCTCTTCATGTTGCGACGACTGCCTCAACGAGTCCAGGGAATACCATCGCCTCGGCTTATTGCTTACTGGTTCTTTGGTATCGTCTGTTGCAAAAAGACAATTATAGTACTAAACAGTACTACAGTATTAAATCAGAGTATCAACTAATTTGTGAGTAAGTCACGTATACTGGGACTAATTTCTTAAACTGGACACTTTCAAGTAAAGATTTTTATATAAACCTGTGAAGATGATACTGCCACTGGCGCAATTATAATGCCATAACTACTTTGTCGTATTAGTTTACAAATTGCGAAAAACCAAATTAAATTTGATATTTCGCGGGCAGACCCGTTTAGTTCGCCTTAAGAAAAACTTTTAACACCCCTTTATCCGTCGGGTTGAAAATTAGAACAAAATCATATTTTAACAAGAAGGTTCATAACTGATAACATCGCTGTCGAGTCTCTTCACTCTTGGCACTCGTATGTATATACCTGCAGAACTGCCTCGTTGGTCTAATGGTTTTCCACTGCAGATGACGAGGCCCTGAGTTCGATTTCCGCCGGACCAAAAAATGGATTTAGTTTCTCTGTCGAGAAACTAGAGTCAAGAACATGGTAACTATATTATAATGTACCATGTTCTGGACAATATAGTAGTTTATGCAACTGTCATATAATGAAGGGTATTAAAACACGAGTGTGAGTTTATGAAACGAGCGCAGCGAGTTTCATAATAGTAACGAGTGTTTTAATACCCGTGTTATATGCAATACTTTATCTTCACTAATGCAATTTATCAAACAACAAGAGTAAAAGCTGACAATAGTTTATTTATTCACGCGTACGTGTATTGTCACGGTGAACTTGCCGCCATTAAAATCTAACCAATGAGAGCGCAGCTGCGCGCGCAGGGCCAATCAGGAGCTAGCGCGCGCTGTTCGTTTTTTATTTAATTGGCACAAGATCTTACCAAAGAGTTTTGTGTATGTAAGTTTAGTAGTTTCGACGAATAGCCTAGGCAATGGGGCGGTCTGTTGTATGGAGACCCCCACATCAAATCCTCAGTCGATGAAATTTGGCGGGGTTGTAGTATGGGATGACCCAAAATTTACACAAAAATATCCAAAAAAAAATCCATGCGGAAGTTAGGTATTTATACCTAAAAGTACAAATAGCTCAATATTGATGTGCCTCCGGAAAACATACAGCATTATTGAAGAAGCTGTTTGTATTTCACCGGATATCCGCGATCGATCTATATACAAAGTAGTTCATCTTACCGGATATAGGGGGCGCTAGTGTCTCACCCAGCAAGGCAGTTGGAAACAGCTGCCATTTTGAGTCATAGCGTTGTGTATTTTCGCCGCGTGCGCATCGAATCTAAAATTATATCGTTAATCCGTCTTCCTTTGGAAAAAAATATTATCAAAGGCTGTTATTAAATATAGTGATACAGTGATTATAATCCATATTTTCGATCGCGGATCGCGAAAATCGCGTAATGTAAAAACCACGTGTACGAACCGATCGCGGATCGGGAAAATCGCGTAATGTAAAAACCACGTGTACGAACAATGTCGATTCGGCTTCAAAAGTCAATCGATCTGATGTTGTGTGTGCCTGAGAGGTACAATGAACGGGAGGACAAGTTCCAGCAGCCGTTTCGAGCAGCGAGAGGGACTTCGACGAAAGAAACTCTAACAAGGTTCACAGGTAACGGTCGATCCTCGGATCGACACGTTACCACCAGGTGAGTTTTCTCACATTTTTATCGCATCGCTTCTCGACAATTTTTTCCTAAGAACAAAGTGCAGTATCTGTTCTTTTTAGCGTAATATTTGAAAGTTCCCACACTGCGGGACGAATATATTAAGCTGATTTTTGCGACTTGACGGGATATTCGGGGCTGGCTCCACTCTCGTCAGGGGTAGGTAGGCTCGGCATTGCAGTGGGTTCGACCCACATAAAAAGCTGAGCGAATTCCAAATACCCTCTCTAATAAATTACTGAAGCTTTCGGTAAATCGCCTTTGTCTATTTCATATAATATGTGTAACGATAGTTATCAGAACAAACTTAACTAATCGTTTTCGTTAAAAAGGGTTGAACTTATTGAATTAAAATGTCAGTAGCAACTAACAACACATAAAGTTTCAAGCTACTCATAAACAATGTATCTCCCAGTAAAGAATTAATTGTCAAAGCAACATTCACCGCTTTTATTAAGTCCGTTTGTATTTCCGAAACTGAGACTTGACTGCGGAAATTGGATATTGTAACATCCATCGTATGTATCGATCGTGTAAAATGTAGCCTTGTCACCCGGACACTCTAGACTTCTAGAGTGTAGTTCTTCCTTTTGACTTTGCAACAGTCGAACAAAAAAGTGATATAGAAATTTTGGTACATAGGCAGTTTTGGTTACCAACAGCACTCTGGTTCGGAACCAGAGATTCACTTGATGTTTCAAAAGCACTTTGTAAAAGTTCCTTGGAATAAACTTTTCTAATAAAAGATTTCTGTAGTGAATCTATGATAACGGGATTTCGATTACCCTCACACAAGAAATCTCTGGTACCAATAATGTTTCATTAATAAGTACATATAAATCATACAGGGCATAAATACAAGAAACAACTGCACGCGTCACCAGTCGTGTACAGGCTACCGAGCCGGCCACCTGTGGAATGTGTGTGAGTGTGTGCGTGCGTGTGGGTGTGTGATATCTACATATAGTAGATATCGATATATACGAGTATACGGCAGTATATTACAATGGATATGCGTTCCATTTTCAACTTTCGAAAACAAATTGAATTTGTGAAAATAAGAGTTCCGTCTGATATTTCAGTTTCCAGCTCTCTATAACCAGAGACTGGATGATAAAACTGGAATTTTCTCAGAATTCTTCCTCAGCTCGACCACAAAATCTCATCAACCATGCCTGAGAATCTAATGCAAAGATCAATCTTACTAGATGACCTACCTTTCGGTGTACATACTGGGTTGCGGAAACCCTCTGTGCGAAAGGATGTCGAATGCTTGTTTACCTAGACGACTTCTTCCTGGCCAAGCAAGATCACTCGAGTGATGGCCTAATCTTTCGGTCTGGCGCCTCTTTTCTACCTTTCGGTGTACATACTGGGTTGCGTAAACCTTCTATGTGAAGGGATGTCTAGTGCTAGTTTGCCTAGACGACCTCCTTCTGGCCAAGCAGGATCAATCGAGTAACGGCCTAATCTATTGGTCTGGCGCCTTTTTTCTCATGTAACACGCTGGGTTGCGGAAACCCTCCGTGCGAAGGTAAGTCGAGTGCTAGTCTAACCTAGACGACTTCCTTCGGGTCAATCACGACCAATCCAAGTAGTCTTTAGGCTGCGGAAGCCGAGAGGCACTTGGAACATCTCCTTCTGGTCAATCACGACCAATCCAAGTTATGTCTTTGGGCTGCGGAAGCCACGAGACACTTGGAACATCTAAGCTGCTAAATCAATAACACCCATGAAGGGGTAATCGTTGCCAACTACAGCAAATTCAATTTCCTTTCCCTTAAAAAGGATAAATATTCTCATCGAGTCCTTGAGATAATAATTGCTGTAAAGTAGCATTAGCTCTTGTGAATTGCAAGGGTTGCTGGGACAGTTAAGTAATAAGTAATATTAGCCATGCTGAACCTTATTAACTCTCCCCCACCCCTCTTCAAATAAACGTAAAACTTGTCTATGACGAGTATATTAAGTACAGTACAGTTTCTATCCCGCGCCCTTAACCTTTTGGACTACTGAGGCTTCAACCCTCGGAGGACTTTGTGATTCCCTGGGGATTCCTCAAATATTCAGAAAAGTTTCGATAGGAAACATCTGTATCTCGCTCCAGGAGCGTGGAACAGGAATTGAGGGTGGCGAGAGCCTCATGGCCCAATAAATCTAAAATTTAAGAATGTCCAATGAGAGCCAACATCCATACTATGTTGAACACACGGGTCCTCGTGCAAATATTTAGACGACAAACTAATGTTGTAACTGACCGTTCAGCTAAAATGATGGCACAGTAACAAGTTTTATTGGTAATCACAAATAAAACAAACTGCGAAAATCACGTCCTGGCTCAATTGGACAACAATGCAACACTCATTGCGTACATTCGAAATGGGAGTAAAGTAGTGACTTTACTAACTCTGACCGAATTCCTACACCAGACTGGATTTTTATAATCTGCTCAAATAGTTTTCAGGGCGATACAACATAGTTGGGACAGATGGTCATGAGAAAAACCTCCCACAGAGTGGCATCTTCTCCCTCAAATGACGTCAGAGTTTGTTTTATGGGATGGAGCAATTTGACATTAACTTGTTTGAGACACATCAAACCGGTGTAGTAAAGTACTATGTCTCGATAAATTGAAAGAATCAATCAATAAGTCATATAGATGCCTTCAGCAGACTTTCTCATAGCTTTGGGATTTCCTCAACTGACACATTAAAACAGTGCGACAGGAGCATACCTTATGGTGAAGCCCAAATGGCCTCGAGCGTTTATTTTTTGGTGTTAAGATCTGAATGGATCACCCACATTAAATACAGAACCTATCAGTGACTCTGACAGATGCCACGATGTAAAAGCGTTCACCTCAGGTGCAGAAATTTGATACTGAAAGTTTGGGAAAATATAAAAAAATATACCATCAAACTTGTCTGTACTTACCAGCCATCAAAAGATGACTAAACTGGCGCGAAATTTCCCAAATAAATTCAAAATCTTCTCTTCTTGCAAAGAAAATTTTTTGACATACCTAATCATTCTTGTACATACAAGTAAATATGCAGTTTCTATGCTTTCTGTGGTCCCCACCTAGGACAACAATCGTTTTCATCTAACCTATACGTGCTTAAGACACACTTTGCAATCTAAATGATTAAATGATAAAATATCTAGACAAACCTAAAAAGGCTTCTATAAGCCTCGGAACGTAGGGGTCATGACCTAAAGCTAATGATTATTCCTGTAATATAGGGAAAAATATATTAGTATCTGATACAGGCATTTGACTCAAACACTAATCACTCTTAGGGGAAATCTAAACTTTAAAAATAATAATAAAATACGATCGCTGGGATATTATGATCAGTAACATTAGTTAGGGTTTCATGAGAGGAAAATAGGTCAAAGAGATCTGAATAAAGAAATCATTATGATTGTCTATAACAAATTTTCCTTTATAACATTAGACTCCCAAAATACATGAGTAAATTTAATTTTCTTCGGTAAAGTTGTGCATACCCAGGGTGTTGCAGATCAGCAGTAGTCTTCACTATGGTCAGATAACCAACCATTAGACCATCAATATTATTATCTCATGATAACAGATAATCGTGACATATTATATATATTTTAATACTACTGTCCTAAGATATCTACAAATAACCGAAGCTTATATCCCGATACATTTATTCATTTAGTCCGGTTTGATTTTCAATCCATACTAAAGTTCCTTAATTGTCAAGACAATTAAATTAAAAATTACTTAATTTTTAATTATTTAAGTTTTTCCTCTTCAAAAGTATAAAAAGATTTACCTTAAAACATTACTATGAAATTACTAATTTTGGTTGAAAATAACATTATTTGCAATATGCATGATCAAAAGAAAATAGATCAAAAGAAAATTTATTTCACAGATTAACTCCCTGTGATTCATCATAGCGTTGTTTAATACTTTTCACCAGCAGATAACAAACACGTCTTCAATAATGCTGTATGTTTTCCGGAGGCACATCAATATTACGGTTTTACATAACAATAAAACCGATATTATGTGCCGAGAGGGAAAACATACAGCATTGCAGGAAGTTCTTCCTGGTAAAGACTATGACTCAAAATGGCAGCTGTTTCCAACTGCCTTGCTGGGTGAGACACTAGCGCCCCCTATATCCGGTAAGATGAACTACTTTGTATATAGATCGATCGCGGATATCCGGTGAAATACAAACAGCTTCTTCAATAATGCTGTATGTTTTCCCTCTCGGCACATAATATCGGTTTTATTGTTATGTAAAACCGTAATATTTTGAAATAAATAATTTCTCCGTCCAATTTTTTTTTACCAAACTAATTATTAGCTTTAATAAGAGGTACTTGATAAAAATCCAAAACTTTTTTCAAACGGAACTGTCACTTTTTAAAGAGGTTTCCTTTTTTGTCCGTAATTTCGACCACAAAATTGCTCAGTCAATTTTTTATTTTTAAATGTCCTTAACATGTAATTTAACATAACGTGTAAGAAAATCCAAAAAAAAATCCATACCAAAATCTATTTATCTTACTTCAACTGAAAATTGTTTATAACTCGGTATGAAAAATTTCTCAATCCAATTTCTTTTTTTTATCATAGTAGGTAGTCACATTTACACTCTTATCCTAAATATCCAAAAAAAATATCACGAAGAACATTGATATTGAAACAGATTTTTTGAAATCTAAACTGCGTTTTCGCGATAATGCACCTTAATTCTTGAGACATTGGGTATAGTTTAGCGTGCGCGAGCGAAGCGACTTCACAAAATAATATACATGTTACTACTAGGGCTTCCAATACCGGGATCCCGGTATTGGCTAATACCGGGATCCCGGACTTTTTCAATACCGGTATTGAGGGTTTCCAATACCGGGATACCGGTATTGGCTAATACCAGGATCTTAGGCCTTTTTCACATTTTTATTAATATCTGCAGACATGCCTGCAGCCCAATATTGAGTTGATTTGAACTGAAAATAACTGAAAGCAGAAATGGAGGCTAAAACTAAAAAATAGTACTTAAACCCCAAGCTTCCTCTAGCATTGATAATGAATCTATTGTGAGAGTTGAAAAGGGAATTATAATTATAAGCGTTTTAAGGCGGAAAGAGCGTTTTCCTCGGTCATAATATTTATGGAATTGATAAATTCAATTCGATTCTTTATTTGCATAATGTGTGTCGACAAGATGGTAAATATAACGATGGTAAATAGAACACGTTTTATTGGTGGGTAAAACGCGTTCAATCTTTTATTGTCGTATTGAAAGAATTCTTGTAAGGAGTAAAAATTTTTCCCTTGCAACCATTTCTTTAATTTATGTGCAAAGTATTGTTTTGGTAGTGTTTTGATATCGGTTGGCAATTTATTGAATATTTTAATTGCCATAGCATACCAATTTTTATTAAAATGTGCTGTTTGTGGTGCTATGGTAAAAAATAAGTTTATCGGGATCTCTCAGAGATCGCGTATTTAAATTTTTGTCACGCTTGGCCTTGAAGTTATGCACATTGATTTTCACAAATTTCGATGTTTCCAAAATGTACATGGATGGAAGTGGCAAGACCTTGAGCTTTGTGAAAGCTGGCCTACACGAATCATATGGTGCCGTGCGAAGGAAAGCTCTAAGGCATTTTTTTAACCAAATTACAAGGCCATAACGGAGTACTGCAGAGACATAACCATGTTACGCAGTACGAGCCGTGCGTATTCTTGTTGTTCTCGTAAGTCTGCGCAGAACAAAGACAAATCTATTAAGTCTATTACAGACATTGTGATTTGTGTGTCGGACAATCACTCTCGGAAAAATCATAACTTATTGAAGAAAGAGCCCTGAAGCAGCAGTACGTATCAATAAGTGATTTAAGAATAAAAAAGTTTCCTATCGTTGATTTGTTTCATTAAGAAACTATCGGTTTCTCATGACTTCGTCTGCGTTTAGTAAGTTTTCTAAAAATCCTGCAGCACCCATTTTTTCGGAATAAAAGTAGCCTATATCACTGTTCAGGTCCTCAACGATCAGATGTTTAGTATTCATAAGACTTTCATCCAACATTCCAACCCTCACTTTACCCCTTTTGAGGGGGATTTTCGTAAAATCTTTTCTGAGCTGATCCCTAGAAATAACCTACCGCCCAAACAAGTAAATAATATCTATAAAATCAAAATATTCCCATACTAATTTTCACCCCCTATTGTACTACTCTGAAAGGGTGACTTTTTGAATTAGCTTATACTAGACTCATCGACGATTCGAAAGCACTTGTAAAAAAGTTTATTTGAATAAAAAACATTTCTATTCTATTCTATTCTATTCTATACAAGTTTATAATACCTAAAATATAAACCTTTAAAAGATAGGACGTTCATATAACCCCAATTAAATCCCATTTCAATACCGGGATCCCGGGATCCCGGTATTGAAAAAAATATTTCCGGTATTAATACCGGTATTGAAAAAGTCCGGTATTCGAAAGCCCTAGTTACTACATGCCTTCTACAATGCTAAATATTGAACATAAACATGTAACTGAACATTAATTTATTTGTACAAGATAAATGAGCTTAAATAAGGGCTCATAAATTATTTTTTTTGTAAGCTTATGTCTAGGTAAGTAAATTAAAATAAAAAATTAAGTGGCACTCGGGGACTGCCGCAGTAAAGCTATTGCATAGCATTTTTTATCAACTTATGCAATTATAATATTTATGCAATATTTTTTTTGCATAATAAAAATTATGCAAAAATTAATTATTTAATTAAAAAACAAACAAACAAGAAAAGCGCACTGTCAATTCTTCGCGAGTGAGATTCGAACCTGCGACATCAATCATCATACACCATACGGTAAAGAAAGCGGCCGCTCGCCCACTGCGCCGAACAGAGCTACTTGTGAACCTCTAAAATGTTGAACGCTTACTGAACGACGGTGTTAGGTTTTTTTTCATTACGGAATTTCTTGATTCGGTCGCCGCGCTCAAACTGTTTGTCTTAGTTCAAAGCCCGCGATAAAAGCTATGCAATAGCTTAAAAACATACAGTCGAACTGAGAACCTCCTCCTTTTTAAAGTCGGTTATAAATACATAGGTATAGTCCAGATTTCCTTACTTGAGTACGGAATTTCTTGATTCGGTCGCCGCGCTCAAACTGTTTGTCTTAGTTCAAAGCCCGCGATAAAAGCTATGCAATAGCTTAAAAACATACAGTCGAACTGAGAACCTCCTCCTTTTTAAAGTCGGTTATAAATACATAGGTATAGTCCAGATTTCCTTACTTGAGTATTCGAGTAAACAATAATGGCCGAATGTTAACCAAAGACAATTTATAGGGTTGGGAAGTTATCGCATGAGCGATTAAACGAACGTGAAAGCATTATACAATTGAATGATTTTCATCCCAACTGCGATGGTCATAGATGTGTACCATTACTACAAATTTGACGTAAAAAGTAACTAAACAATATCTTTTTCGTAATTATATTAAAAAGAGGAATTTACAAGAAAAAATTAACGATGATTTATATGCCGATGTGCAATATATATATATATATATATATATATATATATATATATATATATATATACATATATATATATATATAATATATAGTATATAGTAGTAGTACATACAGTACCCGGCGATACATATTGCACATCGGCCTTATGGCCGGGTACTGTAGCTTTTTGTAATGTCGTAATTCATTTCAAACTGTCTGGTTTCTATGCTGTAACGCGTCTACAAAAATTAAAAACTCTTTACGATCTAAAATCTATTTTGGTATTTAAAAATTTTGAATTAACATTGACGTAAGTAGCGACGAATTGATATCGACGCTGGAAATTTCAAATGTCGTAAGGGACATTTTGTCCTAAGTACACTAATTGATAATATACCATTGAACTCGAAATTTTTGTCTCTATCGATCTGTATATTTTAAATTTTGATATCTCTTATAAATAAGGACTGGAGATACGAGATGTAATATTTGTAGTAAGTAATAAAAAAAGTAAAATTTTAGATCGTATAGATCAAATTTTAGATTCTGACTTAGTAAATATTTTCACTATCGCTTCGCTCGTGAAAATTTCCATTACAGATTGATATTTTAGGTATCAAGTATGGAATACATAGCTGCGTAGTACGGCCGTTAATCACTGGCCTATATCATTGAGCTTAAGGTACCAACTCCTCAATCCTGATGCTGCTGGGCTTCGGCCACCAGACTCAGCTAGCCTTAATTAAATCTTTGGGTCGTTAAAATAATCTAGGAACTGACACAATATTGTAGAGATTTGTAGGGGCGGCAAAATTTGAATAGCCTACTGGCGGCAAATGTGTAAATCTGGTGTGCGTTGCGCCTCCGTTTGTTTCGACGTTTCTTATATGCCCATCCGACTTCAACATACGTGTAGAAACAAAGATTATATATGTAATTTATAGAGGCGTTTGAAGTTAGTTTTTTGAAAATCGTTATTATTTTTAGTGGCCTAGGAGTGCAATATTCTGCAGCATCAGGTCTGATTGTCAGGTCAGGTGATAGAATCTGGAGTTCGTGGTGTAGTCTAACTAAAGGTAATTAATTGGTCTTTACAATATGAATTCACAATCAAAAATTCCTAAATTCTCACAGCTTAAGAGTGCAGCACCCTGCAGCATTAGAATTGAGGAGTTGGGGCCTCGAGCTTAACGATGTAGTCTATGCTTGATACCTATTACTTACATTATTAATACACAATCGATATTTTCTAAATCTTCATAGTTAATAGCAAACATTTTCTTTCAAATAAAAAAAAATGCGATACGGTCTGAAATCTCGAAGAAATTGGTGTACATACCTGCATGGAAAAAAATATGAGCCGATTGCGCGCCGATATAAACTTCCTTTTTTTGAAGTCAATTATAAAGTATCTAACTTTAGTTTAGAGTAAATGAAATACAAAAATGGAAAATTAATTAATTTTTTTTTCTGTTGGCAAGGGGGGCGCAGGCGGATTTTCGCACCCCGGCGTCCAGTGTGGTTAAGACGACCCTGTCTATGCAATGGTCTGATTCCAATCGAATGTGCTAGATAACATCCAAAGACATTACAAAGTATATTGTTTTTAACATACTTGGTAGTGTCTTGAAATAATAAGTTTTAAATATTTAAGAATCGACCTTAGCCTAAACGACACAAACAGCAAAAGGCGTTAGCTTAGTTTATTTACAAATAGCAAAAGCTCTTTGTTAATAAACTAAGTCAATTTAGAAAAAATGCATAAAAGAAGTGTCTCAATGAAAATTAATGATTGTTAAAAATCAATGGAAGAAGAGTCCAACATTTCAAATGCACCAAAAATCTTCTAAAGATGTAAGAATTGAATTGGAACCTGAAATATCTGTAGCAAAATGCAATGATCTGAAAAGTTTAATGCAAATATAGAACTATAATATAAATATAGCCTACTGCCTATGTGTTAATCCTGTTTATAAGCTATCTCCATTCCAAATTTCCGCCAAATCGGTTCATTCGTTGTAGCGTGAAAAAGTAATAAACATCCATCCAAACATCCATCCATACATCCTCACAAACTTTTGCATAGTCATCGCATCGCATAGTAGGAACTAGGATAGTAGGATATACTGCATCACAAAAAAAAAATTTTGTGATGAAACTACAAATTTACGATTTTCGGATTTTTTCCTTTCTTTGTGCTACATGACATTGCTTCATGCCAAATTTCATGATTCTAGGTCAACAGGAAGTACCATCTAGGTCTTGCGAGTGTTAAAATATGTGGCATAGATGGACCATAAAAGGCCGTATCTTTTGATTGCGTCGACTTAGACTTTGTCACAGCTACAAGGGATTGCAGACCTGAGTATTTGATACTATTTTCAACTTGATACCCTCCATGTGTTCCTGAGAAAAAGGGTATTGACAGACGGACAGACAGATGGACAACGAAGTGATTCTAGAAGGGTTCCGTTTTTAGTACGGAGTACGGAACCCTAAAAATGAGAGTTATGACAGTTTAAAAGGTAAAATTTTGTTTGGTCCTCCTGAAAATTAGGGGTTTGTCGCATGTTTGTCGCTTACAAAATTTGAAATTTCCAGCATCGATGTATCGGATTACACACGGACCTCGGATTACAAAGGGCGTAAAGGACATTTTGGCCAAAACTTGAAATTTTTAATGGTATCATACTCAGTTTTTAACGCTCTTTCGATCTGTCTTATTTACGTCTCAATATTCGCTAAAAATGTCGTTTACGACCTAGATTTTTGGTGTTCTTAAACATGAATTTTCGAATAAATAGGTCACTACTAATGGTACTACAGTATGTAATGCATACATAGCATAATATCTATTAAGTATATTGTAAAAGTATTTTGAAAAGAGCAACTGCCGAGTTTCTTGCTGGTTCTTCTCGGCAGGAACGGCATTCCGAACCAGTGGTAGACTCATTGACGATTGTAAAAAAACTTGTAAAAGTTTATTTGAATAAAAAAACATTTCTATTCTATTCTATTCTAATGGTCGTAAAGCTTGAGCTAAAACATAATATCATCAAAATTTTTTTTTTTTCAATTTTAAAAAGTAAAAAATATTCATATCTATTTCTTCTTTATCAACCTATAAACGTCCACCCGCTTTCAGGAGTTCCGCGATGATTCCGTCATCACCAGGCGCTTTGTTGTTCTTGAGCTGTTTGAGAGCCATACTAATCTCGTATAGGCTGACTGACATCTGGGACATCTTGGGTATAGTTCATAAATCATAACCAATAATTGATCGTCATAGTCACCGTCGTTGGCAACAGTTTTTGATTGACAATTGCACAGTCGATTCAAAGGCTCGCGTCACCGTAGAAAAAATATGTCGATATAATAGGCAGATAATATGTCGGGTCTCGTGACGTCACCACGCTCCTGCTTCCCTTGATGGATTAAATATAAAATATTTCTTTCTAAAATGTTTATAGTTTTTAATGCGCTTGATTATTTTTTTGGATATTTTGATACTTGATACAAAAAAAATAATTGTAATCATATCAATAAAAAAAATGGATGGAGAAATTTTGCACTGTGAGTAAAAGGGTAGTTTTTGAAAAAAATATAGTCTCTTGGTATATTGTTTGGATTTTCAAGTTGTAGGTACAAAACGGCTATAAAAGGACATTCCAGTGAAAAAAATTCACAGAGCAATTTTTCGCTGCAAGTAACATTGAAAAAACGTATTTTTCAAAATTTGGTGGTTTCGACTAGGAGTATATTTTGGATATTTTATATTTTGTTTCTAGACTTTACATGAATGTTTCAGGTGAAGAAAGTTTTGACCGAGCATTTTGCCGAACTGAGATATTAAGCATAAAAGAGTTTAGGTAAAAATACCTAACTTCCGTCCTAATTTTTTTTTGGATATTTATAAAATACTTTTAACTACTGATACTTTATCATTCTGTAAAGTTTCGTCGCCTGAGGAATTGATGTTGGGGTCCACTAGCTTCATTGCCTAGACTAGAAGTTTTCACGTATAACCCAACTGTTTTCAAAAGCCAGCCTAATATCAAAATTTTATACAACTTGTATGAGGATTTTGACTTAAGGCTCGCCAGGTTAATTGGTCGCGTTTTATTGATGTTATAATGAGATTTTACGATATCGATGTGGATATTATACCATCATGTGAAATTGCTTAAATTGAGTGTTTTGTTATCTGCGCTATAACAGTAGTAATTTTATGTCAAGTATTGGAAACATAAGTAGAATGTTATAACATTAGTGTAGATAAAATGAATTATGAATGAATAGATATTCTGAGTACTGGCCCGGAGTTAGGGAGTTGGCGGTGTGTCAACCCCATGTCTCGGAGAGCACGTAAAGATGTCGGTTCTGCGTATGATCTTTCTCCGGTCGTGTCGGTTTTCTGTCCCATCGTACTAAGAGAGTGTATTTGTGTTTGCGCACACTTGTGCACTATAATAACTCCCGCGTAGGTGGCTTGTCTCTGTGGAGATTGGCCGGCATCGGCCGGGAGGACTTTAGTATACCTGTAGCTTGCTGCGCGTGCGCGTGTCGCGGTAGGTGCGGGTCGCTGCGGCATCGCGCCAGCGGCCGCCGGAGCGCTGCTTCTTTGCGCGGGTGACTCTCGTGACTCGTCCGAGGAGATTTTCCTACGATAATAACAACGATCTATCACATCACACTAATATTATAAAGGGGAAAGTTTGTGTGCGTGTATGTGTGAATGTTTGTTACGCAAAAACTACAGGACGGATTTGGCTGAAATTTGGAATGGAGATAGCTCATACCCAGGATTAACACATAGGCTACAATTTATTCCTGAACAGTACTGAGTTCCCGCGGGAAACAAAAACCTTAATCCACGGGGACGAAGTCACGGGCATCGTCTAGTAAAACTATATACCTAGACGGCTGAAGCTGGCTTTTCACTATGGGATGTAATATTATGTATATTACATCCCGAAATATAGATTACATCCTGCAATTGACTACACTATGAGATATATTTTATCGACCAGTTTAGCAATCGTCATAGAATCCGCGAATCATATAACGCGGCCTTCAAACTGATAAACTACTATGAAAACCTAGAGGTGACGTCACAAACGATGCCATGACGAGTGTTTTTGCGTGAATTTTAAAACATAAAATTGGAATGGCAATTTTAACTACCAAACCTTTTTTTTTTTTGCTCAAATAAGAAAAATAGCAATTCAAATAGTAGATACTTCCGAACATCAAACAGTTTTCAAAAATCATGCCTATTGCCAGGATATAATTATGTAGCCGGTAAAATCTAAAAGCTCAGGAGCTTTGAGACTGAGATCTATAGATCTTACTCTGGCTCTGCTCAAGACTCAAGGTAGAGTTAAAATGAGACACAAATATGTCCTGACATAAATCTGTCCCATTTTAACTCAGTCATGAGTCTGAGCTTAGTGAGAGTGCCATCCATAAATCTTACGCTCAATGTTACCTGGTGTCCT
Source organism: Oeneis ivallda (assembly GCA_029955525.1). NCBI lineage: Eukaryota > Metazoa > Arthropoda > Insecta > Lepidoptera > Nymphalidae > Oeneis > Oeneis ivallda. The sequence goes on along the minus strand of JARPMR010000024.1, from coordinate 14,929,258 downwards.
AGAATCGCTGGTCGCAAGCGTGGGTCGCCGCAAGGGCATCGGTCGCGGCAGCGCGGGCGCCGGCGCCGGCCGCCGCCCCCTGCCGCGGCCTTCGGGCGCCGAGTTAGTCTCCGATAGCTCCAGCGAGTACACGTGCCTCGCCAGCACACGAGTCAGAGTTTCCATTGTTTTCTGGAACAAATAAACAACGGAGCCTAAGCGAAAAAAAGTGTAAGAATTTTCCGTCACGACCCTGGTTGCCTTCTTTTTTATTACACACGTTCTATCATAGCTTTGGTGGCGTAGCGGCTAAACGAAGGAGTGAAACTATCGGTTCGGGGGTTTGAATCCTGACTTCAGATCATGTCTTTCTTCTTTTTTTTAATTTTTGGAATAATGTTTTATAGAAGAGAAATTCCGACCAGAATATTTGCGGCAAAATTTACTAACGCCATCAATTGTGGGCAGCGTGAACTTGCTTTAATTAATGTCTGCTTATTTTTTACGAGATGGTTCTAACATGTAGCGAGAGATGGCGTTGATTCTAAGAGGTAATGTTTTAAAAGGCACTTCGTCCCAACCGAGATTTCGACATTTTTTATTACTAGCTTTAACTAAAGTCTTCGTCGTAGTAGATTAATAAAACCCCTCTGTTTTTTTCGGGATAAAAGGTATGCGTATGTCACTCTTCAAGAACTCATTATAAGAATGTCTTAATTGTTTGATAACAAATATTTTCAGAATAACAAAAAAAAACGAAGACAATGCGTATTTTCTTTAATAACATCAAAGGATCTTACCGCCCACTCCTTTATCAAATCTTCCCAATGCGTCAGTCGAGTCAACAGTTCCATAAAGTTTTGCCACAGTTCCGGTTTGACCGCCACGTTCAGATTTGCTTTTATCCACGTCACTATTAGAGTTTGGAATAACGCCGGAGCTAAAAACCCACCTGCAAAAAGACATAAAATTAATAATTTTTAAAACCCACGACAAACTTTAGCACATACTTGGGTGGGTAGAAAACGAGCCTAATCTAAGGGTCAGTTCAGACAGAAGGGAAAAATGCCCAAGCAATTTACTGGCTCCATTGAAAATAGGACAGTATTACCATAGGCTAAAATAGAAAATTTACTAATTCAAAGTAAATTTTCTCAATGGAGCCAATAAATTGCTTGGGCATATTTCCATTCTGTCTGAACTGACCTTAAGATACCTATGTAATTAAAAAAAACATCAATCATCAGTCCTGCCTTTTTCAGGAAATTGGTTATATTTTATCAAAAAATTACAAACAAGATTTAAGAAAAATTAAATAAAACTTACCTAAAGTGTCCTGTTTCCTTTTAGGTGGCACTTTTGTCAGGACTAAGGATGTTATTTGAAGCAAAACCAAAAGTAATTGTTCCCTGTAAAGAATATGTTATCATAATTAATTAATAATTTTTCAAAAATAATGGTATTGCTGTATTGGTAACATCATGAAGCTGTTAGCAAGAGGCGGAAAACCACGCGTGTTAACATAGTAAAAATACTTGAAAGCCTAAGAATTATTTAAAAATTGGAGACTTGCTTAAGGGGCTAAGATTTGTTCAGAGACTGTGGTTTTATCCTATTAACATATATTAATAATCAAGTATGTAATATACCAGTATGTAAAAATTCCATGTTTCAACAAATATTTTTCTTACAACTTGTATTTTTTCGCTAAAAATTGTATGTATCACACGATACTGAAGTTTTTCTTCTCGTGCCTTTAAATCCTTCACACTCAGGATTTAATTTAGATTTAGATAGATTTCATCCGCTCGGGGTTCAAACTAGGCACTCGTAAGAAAAACGAACTCGGCTATCTTGTTGAACGAATAACCATTAACTAATATGTAGTGAGAGAGTACTAGCCATTCAGAAGCAATTGCCATCGTAACACTGTATCAATTGTTTTGGTCAATTTTATTTTTTTATTATTTATTTATCTATTTATTTATTTAATGGACAACCAACAGGTTATAATAAATCTTAATAAACTAACATATTTTGCAGTATTGTAGACCCACTTAGATACTGTCACAGCTTGCAAATTGCGAACTAGTTAGATGGAGAAAAAACGAAAAAGAAGGGGGACAAGAGAAATAGATGCTATAAGATCCAGCAAGCTGTGCGGATCAACACACATAACTGGATCTAGTGCCACGAACAAAAAAACATACAATTTAGAACAATTCCACAGCAGTGCTTAAAGTGACCCTGAAATGAGAACAGTTTTACCAGGATCCCGCGTCCATGGCGACGTGCATGACCATGTATCTGTAGATGTTGAGCACGCGCTTGCAGGTGTCCGTCTGTTCGTCCAGTAGCTGCGGGGACCCCAAGCTGCCAGGCGGCGCCACCGGCGACGCGCTCGCTACGAACACGTTCGCCGCTTGCGTCATAAACACTTGCAACACGTTCTGTAACAATTTGGAAATTGATGTCCACCGATAGATATCCACAGCTGGACAAAGGTCTCTTGCATGGACCTCGATCTTGCGCCACCTGAATTTGGAGACTCCCTGCGACTCTTCTGTCGTCAGCCAACCTAGTCCAGACCAGCACCCCGATTGTTTAAAAATTACCGACCAAAATCTTATTCATTTCATGGCATTAGCGTCAAAGTAAAATAAACCATAACAGCATTAAATTAGAGCTCAATTTCGTGTATGCCTTCTCATACGTTAACTTCGCTACTTAACGTTCACTGAAGCAGTGATAGCCTAGTGGTTAGGACTGTGGTCTCCTATCCGGGGGGTCGCAGGTTCGATCCCGGGTACCTCTGACTTTTCGGAGTCAAGTGCATTTAAGCAATTAAATATCACTTGCTTCAGCGGTGAAGGAAAACATCGTGAGGAAACCTGCACATCTGAGAGTTCTTCATAATGTTCTCGAAGGTGTGTGAAGTCCGCCAATTTGCATTGGACCAGCGTGGTGGACTATGGCCTATAACCCTTCTCTGAAAGGAGACCTGCGCTCAGTTGTGAGCCGTTGATGGGTTGCTGATGATGATGATGATGATTCTCATACGTTTAGGTATGTACGATACGCTCCATGTTAGAATCGGTTGTACTGAACATGTGACTTTAAATCAATTCAGTCCAGGAATATTTTACTTTGTAAATAAATTTCGGGCCTCAGCTAGTAATCAAAAATTCTTTTCCTCCAGTATATATTTTTGTATCAAATGTTACCGATTACTTAAAGCAAGCCAGGTGCACTCCGCATTTTAGGTATAAAGCTACAAGTATCCTGCGTCGTTCCGTCCGGACGCAATTGGGCTAAGAGTTACGCGATAGAAAGGGAGGACATTTGTAGGTGAATATGACTGTAGGTAAGTTAGCGCTGTGCGACGTGAATTGCCCTTAATTGTGTAGTAGCAAGAGTCGCTATTTAATATTTATTAAAATGGTTTTGCGAAGTGAATCTTCGGTACATGTACTATTATGTATTCTGTGCCATTGCTATTTGCTAGGTGAATATGACTTATAGGTAGGGTCAGCACTTTATTGTGGTGGCAAGAGTCACTATTTATTTAAATGGTTTTGCGAAGTGAACCTTCTGTACTTGAACTATTATGTATCCCGTGCTTAAAGTAAAAAGCTATGACCTGCATGCCGGCTCGCACCATCACGTTGTCGCGGCCGATGGCACCCAAGTAAGAATCGTTGCGAAGTCGCCGCGGGGGCGCGAGCGGCTCGCCACTCTGCGCCAGCTGCTGCTCGTATATACTCTCCATCAAAAATGGAGGAATTTCCGCTACCTGGAGGGAAATAAAAGTGTTTACAGGCCATTACCCGAGAAGGGGCCATTTTTCATAAGAAATCAATTAAAATCATTAATAAATTATTTTTCTTCGCATACGCCGCCGTCGTAGATTCAATCAGCACCGTTCAATTGGTCGACGATTCTACCAATTGTCGCGAAAACAGACTGCACCAGTTACGATATGGCGGTGGTTAAAAGACAAAAATTAAAAATAAAATCATAAATAGCCTAAGAAAAATGTTATACCAACTATCAACATTTAAAAAAATCAAAATCACAAATTATTTATTTCATGTAGGCCAACCTGTAGCTCTTATGACACGTCTAGCTTCTACCACCCGGTTCGGAATGCAAAACTAACAGTTTATTGGAATAACTAGAATAGGAGAATGATTGAAAAAAATGCTTTTTATTTGTGTATAACTTTTGTTATACTTACATAAATAAAATTATTTATGTATAACTTAGCTTTCACCCGCGGCTTCGCTCCATCTATCTATTAAAAGTATCTAATTCAATGTGGTGATTCCTATACAAAACTACCAATTTTGTTTTTTTTTTTCGATTTTTCAGCCGTACTTTTGGATTTTCTCTTTATTTTCAAATCGATCGATCGATCGTTAGACTGGTTAAAACTCAAAAACGTCTTGGTTTTGAGTTTTAACCAGTCTAACGATCGATTTAATAATAATATATATAATATTTTTATTATAATAACACTCGCAATATACATACACACAGCACAGCACACAGCAAGTCAATTTTGTATGCAAAAGTCAAAAGGGGAAAAGAACTTATAGGTACTAACATTCATCTGTATCCAGTCCTTATAAAGTGCGATGACGCGGCGTATGGCGGCCGCATGCGAGAAAGGCAACAGGAACGCTTGACGCAGTACTTCCACGGTAAAGTCCACGTGCTCTCGCGACCAGCAACAGAGCACGTCGCGGACCACTTGCTCAGAGCTAAGTTCTTCGTACATACCTGAACCTGCTGCAGAAGTATAAACGATTTATTGATTTGAGAACGTTTTCATATTGGCTTATCATCAACTTACTAAAAATTGTCCATTTGACTGTCCATTTTAAAGAATAGAATAGATTATAAATATTTTTTATTCAAATAAACTTTTTTACAAGCGCTTTTGAATCGTCGATGAGTCTACCACTAGTTCGGAATGCCCTTCCTGCCAAGAAAAACCAGCAAGAAACTCGTCGGTTGCTCATTTCAAAACAAGTTTACAATACAATAGATGTATATAATACTATGCTATGTATGCAGTGTTTCCACAATGAGGGGAAGTTCCATAAAATCATATCTACTTAAAATTCAATACGTTAAGACGGGCAGACAGAAAGTAGCCCTATTCCCTCCAGTGGCACCCGGTTAAAGGTTAATTCATACTTATTGTACAGTTATGGTTTGGTATACCGCGAATGGTGGCCCATCATCCAACATTATTATCCGGAACGCAAAAAATCACGTCAATCCGTAGCTCTGATGTGGCGTGATTGAAGGACAAACCAACACACTTTCGACTTTATAATATTAGTAATGATAACGCGACCCCGCACCGGGAAGCGCAGTGTTTGCAGACGCCCCACTAGGTGGACACGACATTAGACGAGTCGCAATGAGCCGCTGAATTCAGGCGGCGCAAGGCCGAGGCCTGTGGAAGTCCATGCAAGAGAACTTTGTCCAGCAGTGGATGTCTATCAATTGATAAAGAAACTGGGAATTGCGGTTCATCATCCGACACCAGTCATTGGCATACCTGATTCCAAGCTAGGATGAGGGGTAATAGATGCAGAATCATGAGAGGAAGCGCGGCTCGAATCCGACGGATGGCCCACTGTGAACGAAGTTTCTTCTTCATGATGCAAAGATTGTGCAGGCGTAGGAGTGCCTGAATGTGGGTACTGGGATCCAGTACTGGTCATAGAAGACGGCTGGCCACCGTCACTGCCTGGCTTTTTCATAAAGTGCACGTAGTTTGTCACCCATTTTATCAAAGTCACCCGGCACAGCACATAATCGTCCTCTAATATGGTGTGCTGTACTGGCAGCTCTGAAAGTTAAAAAATTGTACTAATAATTAACTTTTTGGTTTCACTTGGTATGGTTTTCTGTTTTATTCAGTTCGCGGGAAGCTCTTAATATTTTATTTCTAAAATGGATCACACGAAACGTAAGATTATTCAATGTGAACGAAAATAGATTAGATACATCGCAATACTGTGGGCAAATTCTCCCATTTTACTCACCAAGATTGGGCTTATAAAGCGAGTTTTTGTGATTGAATTGTGGGCATATTATCGGTAAATAGTACATTTTAAACTTCTCTAACAGAAAAGCGAAGCTCCTCATTGCTTTCGCGTGTGAACGGTCTTTCCAATGGATTTTCGTAACCGTAGTCGCCATTGCATCGAGGAGTATTTCAAAAAAATACTTAATCTCATTCTCTACTGGTCTTTCATTTGCACTGGCTGGTAATAAAGGCTGTATGTCAACACTTTGGACTGGGTTCAGAGCATTTGTATCGTGGAATATAGATGCCGACACATTCGCCAACTTGCCCATTAATCCTGTAGGAGTTTGTTCCACTACAACTTTCTTCGCATTATCCGTGCTAAAGTTTGGATGTTGCAAGATATCTTCCATCTTGAAATCGCCTGATTCAGTTGTTATGTTGGTTACTACGTCAAATGGCTTTGCTTTGAAAGGGGAGCCTATTGTCGATGGTATACATGTGTCAGGTAATCCAGGCACTAGCGACGCAAACATCTTGTTGACCTCCGGAGGAGCATTGTCGCCGAGAGCTTGATACCATAAAAGGAAGTATCTGAAAGAAATGTAATTGGATCAAGTTTGATTGATCAAAGTAAAGGAAACAAACCCTCGAAAAAATAATGGCAATTATAACCAAATCTATCAAGAAAACAACCAAAAAGGGTTACTAGTTTGGGAACAACTTACCTTATGGAGTCTGCTCGTAGTTTTTGTGAATTGCCGCTGTGCAGAAGTTTCGAGAATATTCGCGTCAAAGAATGCAATTGCCATCTTTTGCCGATCAGCTCCGGTAGAAGACATAATACTTTTTCTAGAAGAGACAAAGCCCCTTCCAATTCTTCTCTGCCGGCTTTGTGAACTAAAATATAATATTCGAATAGTTTTCGAAAAAGTGGATTGAAATGTTAGTAAGTCAATAATTAGGAAAAGCTTTTGTGCGTGATTTAGATGTACCCAAAATAATATACCCACTGTTATTTATAAGCGTTTTTAATTAGATTATTTATTTATGCAAAAGAAGAATAAATCAAATAAAAATATTAACACACTATTACCAAAACTACACCATTAAAAGCATGGATGCTTTTTCTTCACAGAATACAACCTGTATTATATTATATTCATACAATAATTAGATTTTCATATGATACATGATACATCACTTGCCTATGGAAAGAAATTCTCCAAAAGATTAATCATTGACTCTATTTTCTTTTGTACATAATCTCTAAACTAAATTGCCAGTTCTAAAAATAGTCCTTTCCTTTTCAAAATGTTCAATGCGTCACCATTGTGCTTATGACGTCACATCAATATTGGTATAATAGACATATATTTTGATGTACTATGAGAAATTCTTGAGAAATAGTACACCTTTGTTAAATAAATTACAAAATAATTTTTTTATATTCATAACTTTCCCTTGGAGCATTGCAATAATAAAGCACATTATACATACTACACAATACACATTATACATACTTATAATACTGAGATCTATCTACTTGAGAGGCGAGTGAGTGTGGTGCTACCAATGATAAGCTTGTGATATTGCAAGATAAATTACTTCTACTAGATTACTTTATACATAAGCTGAAGCTTATCTGATGTCCTCCATCCAAATATGGTTAAGTATGTGAAAATGGCAGAGAAACAGCTGTGGAATTGTCTGAAAATTATTGCATCAGTGTAATGTTATAGCTGATGGTCGTTGGGGTCCCAAGGTGCTAGAATGGCGACACTTCACCGGGAAACGCAGTGTTGACAGACCCCACACGAGGTGGGCCGACGACATCAAACAAGTTGCAGGGAGCCGCTGGATTTAGGCGGCGCAAGCCCGAGACCTGTGGAACTCCATGAAAGACCCCTTTGTCCAGCAGTGGACGTCTATCAGTTGATAAAGAAGAAGTGTGATGAATGATGATTACAATCACCTCTGATTGGTTGTTATTCTCTGAATGTTGCTTAAAATTGATACATCCAGATATTTATCAACCTTATATGTGATTGTGATTGTCATACTGATTCAATCATTTTCAGGCAATCCCACAGCTGTATTCCATAATTAAATAGTACATATTTTTATATAAGTTTTATCTGAAATTTTTGATGTTAAAGTTACCTATATTTAAATAATAACTAAGAGCCTGTTTCACCACCTTCAAGTAAACTTTAACCGACAAATAAAGTTGACGTTTTTTTGTACGGGCAATCTGTCAAAACATCAAAATCTGTCGGTTAAAATTTACTTGGAGATGGTGAAAAAGGCCCAAGAATAAAAACCACCATTTTTCACTTGACTCTATTAATGAAGTATAGTTATTGCAGTTCACGAGCGCGCGTGAGCTTTATTTGTCGTTACATCGTGTCCATGCACATTGCGTTAGTGTGTGTGCCTGTCGGAGCCTAGGTGGGAGCGGGCAGGAGCGATCATTGCGGTCGCTCACACTTGTAGATGCGACACACACACAAACATGAGCCACGCGCGCTCGTGAATTGGAAGAACTATAGATGATATCTACATTTAATCTGATGATGACAAGATGTGGTGATATGATTAATTTTATTTATAAATGTAAATTTGCAACAATTTACATTTTGTGCCACACCCACAACTCACCTAGGTGAAACGGAAGTTCTGTACGGCAGAAACAGAAAAAGGAAAATAAGTTAAGTGCACAAACTAGCATACTGGTATAAGGTTATACTATGTAAAAAATGTATCATACAATAGTACATTGTGATACAATGGCAATAAGTAAGTAGTATAAACGACTTGACATTTAGAGCCCAAGCAATGCAAGGGTTTACAATCAGCATTTAATAACTTTAACGCCCATGTAATATACGAAGTTTTTCAATACATAAACAATAATTATAATAACTGCTCTAGAGTCCCTGAATCAAAGGTTTAGTGATAAAGAACATTTTGCACTGTTTGTAGTTCATTCCGGGTGGAGTGCATTCTATTTAACTTCCCATTTATACACTTAGACCACTCATATTTAAAAATAAAAAAATTAACCTCAGTACTTTAAGGGCCTGTTTCACAATTATTTATTAATAAATGGTTTAACTGATGGAAAAAGTTGCTGTTTTGACATTTTTCATTCATCAGTTAAAGTTAATTCAATACAACATTCTTACCATTAAAAAAGCATTTTGAACAGGTGTATTGAAAAAAAAATTGAAATGACATTAGCTGAAGTTATAATTAAGAATAAAGAACAGGGCCATTCAATTAGTCTTGAAGTAAACTGCTAATATGTCTAAGTACCAATTTTACAATCGCCAAGTAGCGATTAACTGAGGAATAGATTTGACATTTCGGCAGATTTTCAAAACAAAAACTGTCAGTATGTCGAATTTACTCCTCTGTTAAACGTTACTTTGTGATGGTGAAATTGACACTAACAAGTGTCACATTCAATATATGTTTGGAGTAGACCAATAAAACAACACATGTGTCAGCTATTCCATAATCATAATCATATAAAACAATTAATTAACATAGTGTTTTACATAGACATTTTATGTTGTAGAATGTAACACAAATATGTAGCAAAACTGTTATTATTGTTTAAAATATCAGGGTAAAAAGCTTTTTAATATTGTAATAAACAATTATACTATGTATTATGATAAAATTATTAAAATTAGTATTCTACAAGCCACATTAACATTTACTTAATTAGCTTGCTTAACACTTTAACATGAATAATATATTCCCCATACTCTATGTTCATTTATTTAATTATGGAGGTAATAGTTATGTTAAACAAGCTTCTCGTTAATTGTGGCAATAAGCTTTTTAATACTTAGGGCCAATTTTTCAACAGTCAAATAACTTTTATTTGAGGAATAAAGAGGTATCTATGACAGTTTTTATATAGAAAATCTGTCAAAATGTCTGATTTATACATCAGATAAAGTTTATCGGACAATTGAAAAAAATCAGCCATAAAGTTAAAATTGCAAACTAATGTTTTATGTCTTTAATCAGATAGTTCTAAAATATGGATGCAACCAAGGAATATGACTACAAGTATACTAAATTAATATTAGTTTCTCAGTCTCAATACCCAAACAAAACAATTGAAAACTATTTTTATTCTACAGATATACCAGAAAGAAAATGATATTAATTTTCGCTAACATTTCTAGATATCTAAAATGTAAATGATTTGAATTCGCTAGATTATATTAATCTAACTATTTGGATAGAATAATTTGAATTAAAAAAAATTTCTTTTTAATAATTTATTGCCATCCAATGATTACGTGATTAAGTGAAAGTGATTTTAGTTATGAGCAAAAAGTGTGGGCAAGGAAGTATCAAATTTTATCAGCCTACTTGTGAATATTTATTTTTTTATTTTATTTTTTTCTGTTTTAGTCATACTTGTCTACTCTATGTACTCCTCTTATTGTCTAGGATCTCAGTAACTGGTAACTATAAATGATAAAGTTATATGACATAGACTAAACAATTATATGTCATATAACTTGAAAAACAGATCATGGTTCAGAAATTGGATGGCAGAAAAATTCTTAATTTATTAAAGTTCATAAGTAATAAGGAGATAAGCTAATAATAAACAATCAAATTTTTCTTATTTAAGACAAAATACATACCTCTTTGTCGAAGGTTGTTTTCTGCTAATATGAAATTGTCATATAAAATGAAATAAACATGGCTAAAGTTGTTTTCAAAGTAATTTTTTGCCTCATCAGCATCAAAATGTTCTGCAAATAAATGAAAAACTCTTAGTACATTCTTAGTTTAATATTAATATCCTAACCATACTGCGAGAAGACAACCAATCTTAATCAAAAGGGATCATATTTCAACTGTTATAATAATAATACTTTAATGCTTATATTTCAAGTCTTTTATTAATAGTAGTACTTATTAGATGTGTTCATCAAAAGTGAACACATATGCAATAAGTTACATGGTACAGTACAGTATAGAAACTTAGCATTAGTAAGTCTCTAGGTACTTTTCTCTACAAGTACCAAATTCATAAATCTCTAGAAATCTAAACTTCACAGTTTAAACCTTCTAATTCACAAGTAAAAAGGTGAACAGGCTAATAATATATCGCTCTAGGATGAGTTAAAACTCATAAACTCAAGGAAATATAGCTTTTTCGTAGATAACTGACAATGCACCGAGATACATCAATTACAATTATTATTCTCGACTAATTAGCATCTAGCACGCATTGTAGCCATCACAGTTCTCAATAAATATTTGTGTAACACATAGGTGGCTATATAATACCAAATAAACACCAAAATAAGCGTGTAATAATAAAATTCCGTGTGTACTCACCTAAAACAATCTTTAAATGCTTTAGCCTGGTCGTGGAATCCTTTTTAGAATCCTGTATTTTAACTGTAGATTTCTTAACATCTTGATGAGATTTTTTGGTAAACATCTCGCCGGTGAATAAATAGACTTATATTATAAATGTTTTCATTATAACGATGGGGAAACAGTAATTTCACATTGTTTTTTGTTAGTTTTCACTGCATTTTCACTTCGCATCGCACAAGTCATCTGTCATCGCAACAAAACTTGACAGTTTGACTTTGACATTGACCAGCCATGACAAACGGTGCCACCTTTTTTTCATTAGTAAGTACCATGAAGGTACCAAATACAGTAAGTACAGATTCAAAATTGTGTCGCTCGGACGCGCATGTTCTCTAATATGTTTGGACGTGTGTCGGATGTGAGTTGTAAAGTCTATAACTGACATTATTGCAATAGGCTATTTGACTAAACTAGCGGCACGCTATGATGGCCGGTTTGACACATTACAATAGTGATGTGGAATGTCAATTTATTCTCGAACAAAAAACAATTAAGTTTTGTTTTTGTACCTGATTAAATAGGTTTAATAAAACAAAAATGTATATGTTTATTTAATTTATTTGAACGAACTGAATATTTGAATGAAAATGAATATACATACTTTATATGCACACAAGAAAAAAAAAAAACAAACAAACATGTCTTCAGATAGCATCGGCATCAAAGCTATCGATGCCTACGACTGGTTTTGCTCGTTTTCTCTTTTTTGGTGTGTGAAGTTTATTTTCTTCTGTGCCAGTCTCGCCATATTTTTTTTTAGTTATCCGTCTAACAGTTCGTTGTCCAATATTAAGCGCATCAGCTACGCGTTCAACCACTGACGTTATAGGTAAAATTGGCCCTCCATTTTGAGCTTCACGATCGAAATAGTTACGAAGGCGTATTACGAACTCACGTGTCTGACTATTTAGAACAGTTCTCTGCGTACGTTCGGTCATATCGACGAAATCCACAACAAAGGGCTTGAACAGAGTCCAAATTAACGAGCAAGGGTCAACAGTAATGCAGTATCAATATTTGAAATCCAAAGCCAGGTCAAAACTATATCACAATCGCATTGCACTGACAGTTTATACTTTTCGAAGCAACGTCAATTCGAAACTGCTTTGTTTTGCATTGAGCATTGACGCGAGTTTGCCGGAGGTAGTAGTTGTGCTAGCCAGCGATCCTATGTGACGATCGTATTAGATTCCATTTTTAAAAATTTTCAATTTAGAAAACCAAATGCCGAGTTGTGGTATATATCATATAAAAATAAAAAATTTACCTTTTGTATGAAACAGCTGATATTTTTTTGCGATTTCAGAGGTTTGTCCACATAGTGAAAATTGTTCATATTCACAAGTACATTCACCCCTTAAATGGTGCAAACTGATTTTTCTACACTTGTATACATTTTAGAAATCAATTTAATAAATAAATTTTGAGTCCTAAACCTAAAACTACATTCGATAAAATTTATGAATCTCTGCACATCACTATCGTCAATAAAGTAATACAATTATTTCCTTCAAAGTCGTTATCAATTAATACGGAACTTCATGAGCGGACAAACGTCAAACCGGCCATCATAGCGTGCCGCTAGTGTACTTTTAGAAAATCATCTTAAATTGTTACACTAGCGGCACGCTATGATGGCCGGTTTGACGTTTGTCCGCTCATGAAGTTCCGTATTAATTGATAACGACTTTGAAGGAAATAATTGTATTACTTTATTGACGATAGTGATGTGCAGAGATTCATAAATTTTATCGAATGTAGTTTTAGGTTTAGGACTCAAAATTTATTTATTAAATTGATTTCTAAAATGTATACAAGTGTAGAAAAATCAGTTTGCACCATTTAAGGGGTGAATGTACTTGTGAATATGAACAATTTTCACTATGTGGACAAACCTCTGAAATCGCAAAAAAATATCAGCTGTTTCATACAAAAGGTAAAATTTTTATTTTTATATGATATATACCACAACTCGGCATTTGGTTTTCTAAATTGAAAATTTTTAAAAATGGAATCTAATACGATCGTCACATAGGATCGCTGGCTAGCACAACTACTACCTCCGGCAAACTCGCGTCAATGCTCAATGCAAAACAAAGCAGTTTCGAATTGACGTTGCTTCGAAAAGTATAAACTGTCAGTGCAATGCGATTGTGATATAGTTTTGACCTGGCTTTGGATTTCAAATATTGATACTGCATTACTGTTGACCCTTGCTCGTTAATTTGGACTCTGTTCAAGCCCTTTGTTGTGGATTTCGTCGATATGACCGAACGTACGCAGAGAACTGTTCTAAATAGTCAGACACGTGAGTTCGTAATACGCCTTCGTAACTATTTCGATCGTGAAGCTCAAAATGGAGGGCCAATTTTACCTATAACGTCAGTGGTTGAACGCGTAGCTGATGCGCTTAATATTGGACAACGAACTGTTAGACGGATAACTAAAAAAAAATATGGCGAGACTGGCACAGAAGAAAATAAACTTCACACACCAAAAAAGAGAAAACGAGCAAAACCAGTCGTAGGCATCGATAGCTTTGATGCCGATGCTATCCGAAGACATGTTTACGGCTACTATTTACAGAAGGAGTATCCAACAAGAAAAAAGTTGGTGCATTCACTGAAGGAAGCTGGATTATTCTTCGGTGGGGAAAGTTCTTTAACGAAGATTTTGAAGACCATTGGATTTCGATACAAAAAATGTAACAAACGCAAAATATTGATGGAAAGATTTGATATAGCGATGGCAAGGTATACTTTTTTACGGCAAGTGAAAGAAATCAAAAATTGGCAAAATGTTGTGTTCTTGGATGAAACATGGCTTAATGCTAACCATACTGTAGGCCGTTCTTGGAACGATGACACAGCAGCATCTACTTCCAAAGTTCCTGTAGGAAAAGGATCGCGACTTATAATTTGTCACGCCGGAACCATCAACGGGTTTGTCGAAGGTTCTCTCATGGCTTTTGCGTCAAAAACCACTGGAGACTATCATGAAGACATGAATGGAGAAAAGTTTACTGAATGGTTTACCTCAATGTTGTGTAGCCTCCCTGAACCATCTATTATAATTATGGACAACGCCCCATACCACTCGATGCAAATTGACAAGCCACCTGCCCAATCCCAAAAGAAAGCTGATATCGTCGCATGGCTTCGTAAAAATGGCGTAGATGCAAACATGAATATGTTAAAAGCGGAATTAGTACGTCTTTTAAAAGAAAACAAACCAACCAAGATCCGATACGTCATTGACGAAATAGCATTAGAACATGGGCACAGAGTTATACGGTTACCGCCTTACCATTGTGAGTATAATGCGATTGAGTTGGTGTGGGCTCAAATTAAGGGATATGCTGCAAGACACAATACAGAAACCCCATTTACCACAAAAAAAATGCTAAAATTATTAGAAGAAGCTTGTGAACATGTGACTAAAGGAGACTGGGAAAAGGTTGTGAATAGAACTGTTAAATTAATAAGGGAAGATTATGAAAGAGATGTAAAAATAGATAATATTATAGAAAACGAACATATAATTATTAATGTAGGTGATGATAGCAGTGACGACAGTGAAAATAGTAGTATGGACGAATCTGATTAATTATGGCCTTTTGTGGCACCTTTTTTGGTATCTTTTGTATTCATATGTTTCTTGTGTGCATATAAAGTATGTATATTCATTTTCATTCAAATATTCAGTTCGTTCAAATAAATTAAATAAACATATACATTTTTGTTTTATTAAACCTATTTAATCAGGTACAAAAACAAAACTTAATTGTTTTTTGTTCGAGAATAAATTGACATTCCACATCACTATTGTAATGTGTCAAACCGGCCATCATAACGTGCCGCTAGTTTAAATATGCCATGCTGAAGCTAACAAAACATATATTTCGGCATAATTTTCATTATTTTTCATAAAAATCGAGAAATAAATTCAAAAAAATAAATTGCTGCCGAAACGTTCCATTTGCTCTCATGACGTAACAGTTCACATTTCAAACAATGACAATTTTATAATATGTGTTTAGGCCGCGTGTCGCATACTATTTGGTATTTAATAAAATAGTAACGATGAAAAACAGACGAAATTAGCCTATTACGCCGCACAAACACGTCGAAATGTATTGACAAAATGAGAATTCCATAGGTGGTGTGGACTGTGACGTCATTCGAGATCACGGAACGTTTTCGATCACGTGACCATGGCCAGAATTATAGCAATTTTATTTAATGTTTTCTAATTAAATAAAGCTTTATTTTTTAGTTTTGTCGTATGGAATAATGTTTTTAGATAATAATCTTTTAGGATGACACCAGTTGAAACGATATTTTTATTATAGTCAAATACCCTATTCCAATCATTGCTACAATAGAGGGCTTTGCTTTGGTAAAGGATACAGGCGTACTTACAAATTACAATACGTATATTGCAGGCTGCCCGCTAATAATCTAATAATATAATTTTGTTTCATCTGATGTTTAAAAAGGAATTACGACTACGAAAAATAGTTTTTATTGATAGGTGTATCAAAGCTTCTAGAGTGTAGACCAACAGATTGATTTGATTTTTTGCATGGGTAGGTACCTACCTTTTTAGGGTTCCGTACCAAAATGGTAAAAATGGAACCCTTATGGTGAGACTTTCTCCGTCCGTCCGTCCGTCCGTCCGTCTGTCACAGTCGATTATTTCAGTAACTATTAAAGCTATCGACATGAAATTTGGCATAGTTGTGTATAATAGTGGCCCAGCATCATTGGAATAAAGAAAAGTTGAAAATTATTTTTAGTTTTATTAAAAAAGGGGGAAAATCGGCGGTTTGAAATTTCAAAGTAAAATAACTATACCGAGTGGGGTATCTTATAAAAGGCCTTTACTTGTGTATTCTAAAACAGTTTTTTATTTATTTCTATATATAAGTTTAGTTTTTGAGTAATCGGCCAAAATGTCGAAAAAAATACCGTTCCCCCCCCCCTTATCTCCGAAGTTTACCAATCGAAAAATCTGAAATAATTATGGTCAATAGAGGTTTATGTATATTTTACAGGAAAAATAAAAGCAACGCGAAAATTATTTTAGTTTGATTAAAAAAGGGGGAAAATCGGGGGTTTGAAATTTCGAAGTAAGATAACTATACCGAGTGGGATATCATATGAAAGGCCTTTACTTGTGCATTTTCCAACAGTTTTTCATTTATTTTTAGATATAATAGTTTTTGAGTAATCGGCCAAAATGTCGAAAAAAATACCGTTCCCCCCCCCTTATCTCCGAAGTTTACCAATCGAAAAATCTGAAATAATTATGGTCAATAGAGGTTTATGTATATTTCACAGAAAAATAAAAGCAACGCGAAAATTATTTTAGTTTGATTAAAAAAGGGGGAAAATCGGGGGTTTGAAATTTCAAAGTTAACTATACCGAGTGGGATATCATATGAAAGGCCTTTACTTGTGCATTTTCCAACAGTTTTTCATTTATTTCTAGATATAATAGTTTTTGAGTAATCGGCCAAAATGTCGAAAAAAATACCATTCCCCCCCCTCTTATCTCCGAAGTTTCCCAATCGAAAAATCTGAAATAATTATGGTCAATAGAGGTTTAAGTATGTATATTTTACAGGAAAAATAAAACCAACGCTCTAACTAGCATAGTTTTTTTATATTAACAATAAACCTCTACAAACAAAGTTAACAATAAATAAGCAAATTAATATAATATTATCATTTTACTTTTACTTTTGGAGTACGGAACCCTCGGTGCGCGAGTCCGACTCGCACTTGGCCGGCTTTTTTTTTTATTCGATGACAAGCTAGTCCTTGACTGCGATCTCACTTGATGACGTACAGATTCGTGTAAGTGACGATGCAGTCTAAGATGGTAGCGGGCTAACTTGGAAGGGGTATGGCAGTGAACATTCAACCCATAGCCCTAATTGGTTTCTACACGCCATCGTGCCGGAACGCTAAATCGCTTGGCGGCACGTCTTTGACGATAGGGTGGTAACTAGCCACGGCCAAAGCCTCCCACCAGACCAGAGCAATTCAGAAATTATAAAATCCCAAATTGATCCCTGCCGGGAATCGAACCCGGGACCTCCCAGTTATAAGACCACAGCGCTCACCACTGAGCCAGGGAAAACTTACCTATAGTCATGGTATAGTTGAGAACTAGGAGAGAACGGTTCCCGCGGGATTTTTAAAAACCTTACTCCTCGAGGATAAAGTCGAGGGCAAAAGCTAGTATGTATAAGTCGTAGAGTTTTAGGAAAACAATGTAGGTACCTACCTAACCTATAATTGTGGATACTTTTTTTGCGCACTATGTAAGTGCCCAAAAAAAGTATGTATTTTGTGTGTATGAGTCTATATATTGTGTGTCTGTTTGTTCCCTCGTAGCAGCCTTCCCAATGTACCGATTTTGATGCGGTTTTTTCTGTTTGAAAGCTAATGTAGTCGAGACTCGAGGTGAATCGTAATTGTAATTTCTGAAGATCTAGTGAGACGTTTGATGATCATCAGCTCATTTCCTACTTGATCAAAGGGTTTTACAAGCTTTCACCAGTGCGATTGATTTGAAATATGGTGTACTAACTACTGTTACTTTGAATTATTTCCAAGGCATGGTACCACCAACTTTGAGTTGATGCTTATTCACAATGCCGGCTCCCCTCCCTACCTCAGCCCCCGCAATTGACTGACAAAAAAAACTGTGACGCAGTTCTTATATAAGTATTATCTTCTTCTTCTTCTTCTTTATCAACCGATAGACGTCCACTGCTGGACAAAGGTCTCTTGCATGGACTTCCACAGGCCTCGGTCCTGCGCCGCCTGAATCCAGCGGCTCCCTGCGACTCGTTTGATGTCGTCGGTCCACCTGGTGGGGGGTCTGCCAACACTGCGCTTCCCGGTGCGGGGTCGCCACTCCAGCACCTTGGGACCCCAACGACCATCAGCTCTTCGAACTATGTGCCCCGCCCATTTCCACTTCAGTATCGCGACTCGCTTAGCTATGTCGGTGACTCTGGTTCTCCTACGGATCTCCTCATTTCTGATTCGATCCCGCAGGGACACTCCGAGCATAGCTCTCTCCATCGCCCGCTGAGCGGTCCTGAGCCTACTTATGAGGCCCTTAGTTAGCGACCATGTCTCGGATCCGTAAGTCATCACTGGCAACACGCACTGTTCGAAGACTTTAGTCTTCAGGCACTGAGGAATTTTGGACGAGAAGACATCTCGGAGCTTCCCGAACGCTGCCCAGCCGAGTTGGATTCGGCGGTTGATCTCTTTCTCGAAATTGGACCTACCTAGCTGGACTGTGTGTCCCAGGTAAATATACTCGTCGACAATTTCGAGTGCAGAGCTCTCAACAATTACTGGGTGGAGCGGTGCATGAGCATTGGACATGATTTTCGTCTTGCTCATGTTCATTTTCAGGCCCACCTGTTGAGAAACCCTGCTGAGATCGTTGAGCATTGTATTGAGGTCTCTCAGAGTATTATACATATAGATATTTTTATCCGTCTACGCATGTCGAGGGTGTTTTAAATTTTTATTTTACACTTAGGTAGGTACCTATTATGATTAACTCGCAAACTTCATTAAAAATGAAATCGAAAAATAAAACTGAAAATCAAATCATAGGATTAATAGGTTGCAAAACCGTGCAAAACCGGGGCGAATCGCTAGTTTTTATTAAGCAGACAAATCATTAATGCCTAAAAATAGAATCGTCGGCAGAAGTCTCTCACGCAAACTGGTTTTCCGTAGGATGGGTTTAATCAAAACAGTTTTACGTATAATTTTGATTAATGACCGCAAGTTCACATTATAAACTCGATTACTATGACTCGTTGGGTAGGTAGATAGTGTATCTCAAACTGTACGTAAAGTTAAACGCCCGTATTCATGGTTTTATTTAAAATAAACCGTGCAAAAATTGTTGATACTTTATTAGCCTGATTTTGTGACACTAAAAAATAAAAATAAAAGTGTTGAAAAGAAAAATGAAATCCTGCTGGTTTAGGAGTTTAATAATTTTTAATTTATGTTTATTAGTGAGTTCGAGGACTACCAAAGTGAATAAGCATGTAATAGGTTTTCCAGAATATGAGGAAAATCCGTTATTAGTAAATAAACAGGTGAGAAGTTCGTATTTTGTTTTTAGGGTTCCGTAGTAAACAAGGAACCCCTAATAGTTTCGCCATGTCCGTCCGTCTGTCTGTCTGTCTGTCCGTCCGCGGTTTAGCTCAAAGGCTATTGCTATTAGAAATCTGTAATTTGGCAAGGGTATACATATTAATCACGCCAACAAAGTGGTGAAATAAAATTGTGAAAAATATTTTTTTTAGGGTACCTCCCCTACATATAGGGGGGATGATTTTTTTCCTCGTCTATACCATAGTGTGGGGCGGTGTCGTTGAGTAGGTCTTTCAAAAATATTGTGGGTGTGGGAAGATCATTTTTCAATTCAGGGATTCGTTTGTAAAATATGACATTTTAAAATGCTAAATTTTATTAGAGTCAAGTGTCAAGTGTCAAGTAAGTTTTAGAATGCACAAGTAAAGGCCTTTCATATGATACCCCACTCGGTATAATTATCTTACTTTGAAATTTCAAACCCCTGATTTTCCCCCTTTTTTAATTAAACTAAAATAATTTTCGCGTTGATTTTATTTTTCCTGTAAAATATACATAAACCTCTATTGAAAATAATTATTTCAGATTTTTCGATTGGTAAACTTCGGAGATAAGGGGGGGAGGGGGGGAAGGTATTTTTTCGACATTTTGGCCGATTACTCAAAAACTATTATATCTATATATATAAAAGAAAGTGGTGTTAGTTACACTATTTATAACTCAAGAACGGATGAACCGATTTGGCTGAAAATTGGTGGAGAGGTAGCTTAGAACCAGGAGACGGACATAGGATACTTTTTATCCCGTTCGACCGCGTTTCCGTCAAGTCACTATAAAACGTGGTATTACAAAAACGCATCTGACATGGAATAACAAAACGCAAATGACAGTGGAATAACAAAACGTAAATGACAGCTAAACGTAATTTTGTCTTTGGTTTTGACAATTATAAAAATGATAGCTAAACGTAATTGATAATATCATCAGTAATATGTTTTCTCTTTGCCAACAATGCCGCGAGCAAGACGATCAAATGTTTCCTGCTACAAAGCTACGGATTGGCGTGATTTATTGGATAGGTATAGTTGAGAACCTGGAGGGTGACAAAGATTTCCCGCGGGATGTTATGAACTAAATCCACGCAGACGAAGTCGCGGGCATCAGCTAGTATAGAAATAAATAAAAAACTGTTTTAGAATGCACAAGTAAAGGCCTTTTATATGATACCCCATTTGGTATAGTTATCTTACTTTGAAGTTTCAAACCCCTGATTTTCCCCCTTTTTTAATTAAACTAAAATCATTTTCGCGTTGATTTTATTTTTCCTGTAAAATAAACATAAACTTCTATTTTTTTTTTTAATTAAAATATTACAAAAAGAACTTATAGCTAAACTAATCTAATTACTATACAAATCATGCCCGCGTGGAATGGTGCCAAGAATACTGGCTGCATTTCCGCGCTGGACAGCCAGGCTGATCCTTTGTGCAAAAAATGAGCCAGCCCTTCTGTCACCAGATGAGGCAATTAACCGCGGTGAAATGTCTCGTAAAAATTTTTTTGCACTTTGACTCCATGGCCCGAGGGTCTCCACAGCAAACGGAACAAATATGTAACTCTCGATCAGAGAGGCATACTTGCGCCGCTTACAGGATTCAGCCATTTCAGCTGCGGCTCCCGGTCTTGATGCTGTCTCCCTGATATGACACGGGGCCAATGTGTCGACGCACGTTGCATCCCACATTAGAGCCCGTCCCCGTTCCCAGGGAACCAGCGTCAATCCATCAGGTCTCTTGCCATCATCTCGACTAATCCCTGTTGGCTCGATAAGCGCAGGAATGTCAATGGTGGCAAGAGCCCTTTTTAACGTATCGTTAAGAGAACCATGCCGAAATAGCCTACCAGCGCTCCTCTGGCAAGAGAGTCCGTGAATTCCAAATGTATCAACCTCCTTTCCACACGGACATCTGTGCTCGTGGCACAGCGGTGTTCCCAATCTGAGACCTAGAGCCACACGAAAACTTTCGTTATCGAGAAGAGTGCCGAGATTTTTGGATGGCAAAGCATGAAGCCAAAAGCCAGATTATTTTTTAGATAAAGCTAGAAGCCTAGCCCGATCTCTGTCACTTGTTAGATTTTGAACCAAATTTCTATGTGTCAGTTGAACCAATGGCGCATCCGAAAGTTTTTGTGTGGAAAGTTCCTTCGGGATATCGACATTGGGACACCTGATCTTCCAACTATCTAGGGCCTCTGTGGCATAGGTTATTGGAAATGAATTCGATTTAATAATTTGAGAACTAAGCTCTTTTATACTATGCACAGAGGACAGAAAAGCTGGAAGAGCAACACTCGAAATTTTTCTCACGCCGATGCCACCGTATACGACCGGTAAAGTAGCTTGGTTCCAGGAGTGCTCATCAAAAGATAAATTTAGAATTTAGCGCGTTTTTTAGGATGGCATCCATGTTATCGAGTAGTCCAGGAAATTTCCAAATTGGGCTCGCGCGTAGAATGTACATTAATTTAGGTACAAAAAGACAATATTTTAGAATCGAAAATGCAATGTGAGAATTTAAAGCACCCAATTTGTCGGTATTGGCCGAAAATATTTTGATTTTTTGGTCCAAAATTGGTTGTATGGCTTCGTCATTAAAGGAGCACCAAGAAGGCAAAGTGAATGTTTATCAACAATCTTAATATTAGGGGTAATTTCATTAAATAATTCAGAGGCCGATAATATCTTATCTTGCGACAATTTTTCTGTGAAAAAGAGTTCGCATTTGGAAAAATTTAGTTCAAGACCAATTTTGCTAAATTGTTGCTTAACATGGTTAAGATCTTTTAGGACGTCATTCACGTTGCCTCCAATAGTTCCATCATCAAGATACCAAATGTTTAGTTTAGATGTTAAATTTGAAATGTGTTTATGGATCCCTAAACTGAACAAGGCTGGACCTAAAGGATCCCCCTGCTGAACACCCACAATAGACTTAATATCGCTATCTCCAAAAAATAATTTTGAAGCAGAGCTGTAACATTGCCAAACGTAGGGATAAATTTCTGGAAGTTGTGTTGCAACTTCGTTAAGCAGAGTTGCCCTGTCCAAAGAATTAAAAGCATTCTTTACATCTACTTTAAGCAGTACTTCAACCTCGCCATTCGCTAAGAAAGTACGAGCCGTATGTACTGCTGCTTCACAGCCTCCTTTACTGCCGAATCCAACTTGAATAGGTTGGAATTTATCCTTTAGGGTAGAAACTATGTGTCTACACGCTAATTTTGACGCCAAACGGCGAAAAGTAGAGCCAACAGCAATGGGGCGGATACCACCATCTTTTTTATTGAAAGCACAAAGCCGTGCACCATAAAGGAATGGTAAAAAGGATGAATTTACCTCGCCAGATAACATGTGATTACACAGTCTGGTAATGTCACTCAGAAGTGCCCTGCCGGCGTCCCCAGCAGTAACTCCCACAAGATCCTTAAGATGTTGTGGCGTTATGCCGTCCATGCCACCAGCAGAGCCACTAGAGAATGACATTATCGCAGCGTAGGTCTCCTCATCCTTTATCTGTAAAAAAGAAGTGTTGGAAGGGGGGTCCGGAAGCAAAGAGGCGGTATTGGGGAAAGGATGCTTTTCACGTAAGGCTTCGAGCGTTATATCATTAAATGGAGCCAGGGTATCATTAGAAAACAAAATGCGGGCAGCGTTTTTAAGGTCCCCATCCATAACCTTATTTTCCACAATTTTCTTTAAATTGTAATTTTGCGTCGGAAATGAGCAGTCCGATATTTGAATAACGCGATTAGCCAAACTATTTTTTTTTTATTTTGAACATAACGACCCGCTTTCAGACTTATTTACATGAAAATGCTTGTACGAAAACAAAAATAAATTTTGCCAAGCTGAAAGGGAATTTGATAGGACAACTGAAAGGGAATTTGATAGGACAACTTCAACAACAACTTCTATTGACCATAATTATTTCAGATTTTTCGATTGGTAAACTTCGGAGATAAGGGGGGGGGGGGGAGGGGGGAACGGTATTTTTTTCGACATTTTGGCCGATTACTCAAAAACTATTATATATAGAAATAAATAAAAAACTGTTTTAGAATGCACAAATAAAAGCCTTTGATATGATACCCCACTCGGTATAGTTATTTTACTTTTAAATTTCAAACCCCCGATTTTCCCCCTTTTTTAATAAAACTAAAAATAATTTTCGATTTTTCTTTATTCCAATGATGTTGGGCCACTATTATACACAACTATGCCAAATTTCATGTCGATAGCTTTAATAGTTACTGAAATAATCGACTGTGACAGACGGACGGACGGACGGACGGACGGAGAAAGTCTCACCATAAGGGTTCCATTTTTACCATTTTGGTACGGAACCCTAAAAACACCCCTCTTAAAGCTGTAATTTGGCATGGATATACACTTACAGAAAAAAATAATAATAACGCCTATTTAGAAAAAAAAATTTTTTTTTGGGTTACCTCTTAAGGCTGGGATCACATCTGTGCGCATCGATTCGCATTTTGTCCATACAAAACTGTCATTTTTCATAGTCGTGTGCGGATCGAAAAGCTGAATTGATGCGTATGAAATGCGTATGCGTCTATGAAAAATGACAGTTTTGTAATGGACAAAATGCGAATCGATGCGCACAGATGTGATTCCAGCCTTAATACAAAAAGCGGGGATGACCTTTTTTACTCGTCTATTTCAATGAGTTTGGTGTCTTTGTCATCTTTTAAAAATTTCAATGTTCTCCGATTTATGTAGGTGTATGTGGGCGCTATTGATTTCCGTTTAATTTATATTAATTAATTAAGAGTATAGTTTTAACCTCCGTTTCCTTTTATTAAAATTAGTTTAATCAAATTGACATATGAATTTGACAGCGCGGGTACGCCATCTTGCGCGCCATCTTGAATTATTAGTATAAAACAGCTGTTTCGACGATACGAATTCAAAATACGCATATTGTAGCGCGCAACTAAGGAACCCTACACTGCCCGTAACCCGACATGCGCACTTAGCATTTGCATTAAAATTCAAATACATACCCTTTTTCCCATATTTCCCGTCCAACTAAGCGTAAAGAAGATTCTAAGATTGAAAGGTGTTCGATAACAGCTGAAACCGTTCATGAATTTTTACTTTATCTTTGTTTTCTTCATCAATCGATAGACGTCCACTGCTGAACAAAGGTCTCTTGCATTGACTTCCACAGCTCCTCGGTCTTACGCCGCTTGTAGCCAGCTGTTCCCTGCGACTCGTCTGATGCTGTCGATCCACCTTTTGGGGGGTCTGCAATGCAAACACTGCGCTTCCCGCACCTTGCGCCATGGAACCGCAACGACAATCAGCTATTTGAACTATGACTTCGAATTACAGGATCGTAAGCCCGTATACCTGCCATCCACGTGCCCGGAGAACGAGCTGTATTATCCCGGAGACCAGACTGACGATTGGATTTGCGACTGTCGTCCAGGTAATTTCTTTTAAGCTATTGCATAGCTTTTATCGCGGGCTTTGAACTAGGACAAACAGTTTGAGCGCGGCGGCCGAATCAAGAAATTCCGTAACGAAAATAAACCTAACACCGTCGTTCAGTAAGCGTTCAACATTTTAGAGGTTCTTAAGTAGCTCTGTTTGGCGCAGTGGGCGAGTGACCGCTTTCTTTACGAATCGAATCTCACTCGCGGATTAGTGACAGTGCGCTTTTCTTGTTTGTTTTTTAATTCTTTTTTGCATAATTTTTATTATTCAAAAAAATATTGCATAAATATTATAATTGCATAAGTTGATCAAAAATGCTATGCAATAGCTTTACCGCGGCAGTCCCCGAGTGCCACTTAATTTTTTTTTATTCATGACAAGACAGACCTCCAGGCTGATTAAGTTAAAGTCGCATCAATCATTCCTGCAGTCTCAAATGTAGTGTATGGCTGCATTTGTCGCGTTTTTTCTGCAACAATGCATTTTAGCCAATAGCGAGTGAGTATCGGCCAATCAGAGGCGATTGCAATCGTCACACTGTAGCAATCATTTTTAGAGAATCGCACAAGGTACCTACTAAAACCTGTCTCGCCAATTTTAGGGTTCCGTGCCCAAAGGGTGCTAAAGGGGACCCTATATAGCCTCCGCTGTCCATCTGTTCGTTCCGCTGTCTATTTGTATCACATGAACCGCAATAAGTACATACATAGGTACTAGAAGTTTTCACGTCATAATGTGTATGTCTATTGCCGCTTTATATCAACAAATAAGTTAGAAATCATCTTGGGTCCATACAATATAAACTTTTAATTTTGCTCGATTTTAATAATAGCTGGTGTTGAATACGTATGGCATGTACGGAACCCTTCGTATGCGGTTCCGATTCGCATGACTTGAAGCAAGGTAACGCCATTACCACATAAATAATAATTAATAGATAATATATCTACGTAGGTACTACAGTATAGCCACCAAAACAGAAAATAATAAAACCTTGTGAAATCTCTTTTCCAGGATTCATCTTTCATCCCGACACAGAAAAGTGTTGGCTAGCATACCGAAGAGGGCCGTGTCCGAACGAACAATATTTGGTGTTGCCCAAAGACTCCATGATACCTGTATGCGTACCGAACCCTTGCCGAAACGATTCTACAGTCCCGTGGAACGGCCAGTGCCAAGAACTCGGTGCCAGCGTCTGCGGCGAAGACTTCCCAGTTAAAACGCTCTGGATCAACGCAACAACGGTTACTGTGGACTGCGTGATCGTCTACGTAAATAATAGATTTTCAGTTGATGCGGAGTTTGAAACAAGTACAACGTGTCCGCTGGGGGGCAGGCGAAATGTTCAAAACAAATGTACGCCAAATATACTCAAAGTATAATTTATTATTTTCATAATTTTTTTTTACTACGTAGCTGTATTTTAGTGTTAATTCAGTTGTGCAAAATCTCTAAGCCATTCTAAATTGATAGGTCTACAATTTTGGATAGTAGCTCTTTATTATACAAGGAACAACAAATTTATTTTGCTATCCTCGATTAAATTACATTTGAAAAGTGCATCAGATGTTTATGACGTCACAGTTCACTATTTAATACAAGCTCCCATACTCTGCGCGCGTTTTAACTTTTCAAGAGTTGCTGGTTTGATTTGTTGGCAACATCCCTATTCGTCTCTAAATAAGCGTATACGCATTATTCTGAAAACAGCAATATGCGGAAGTTATTCATAAGTAAAATTGATTTTAATTTCCTATGTATTTATGTAGTTAGATTTTTTTGTAGGTATAAAATAATAAATACTATACATATCCTTATGAAATAAACAGGTAATAAAATTCTATTAAATATTGTTTATTCCTTTGCAGCCCCTTCTAACCAAACTAACCCTCGTAAGGTTGACACAACGGATTCTTTGGTAAGCACATTTAAATCGCGTCTGAGATCATTTCTCGTTGGAGTATTTAATTTGAAATTGTGATATTTTACCCATTATACATAGTTTATTCGTCAAATATAATAATTATAGTAAAGTGAAGAACATCTTGTTTCCAGTAAAAAAAAAACTATAACTTAAGTAATTCTGTTTTTTATTGAAAACATCTAACTTAACCGGTTGGAAAAATTTATCGTGGACAGAATCATGTTTTATGGCAATTAGAAACATACAAATATCCTATTATGGTTAATAAATAATATATTCAAGAAAATAAAATGTCTGTTTGTGACTTTGAAGCATCGCCTGTATCTTTATTAAACTACTGGTACAAAGGTTGGCAAGGTTTTAAAATATTTGCCTGGCTGGGATTGGTAGACTAAACTTCGGAACGGCTGAATTAATTTTAACAAGAATTAATAAAACCGGCCAAGTCCGTGTCGGGCCACGAGCAGTGTAGGGTTCCGTAGTTGAAAGTCTCAAATATTATTGCTGACCTAGGATAGTGCTTTTATTTTATATATGAATATTGAATACATTTTGAGTGCCATGGTTTAAATACTATAATATACTACAAAATATGCAACTTACACTACGTGTAATACCTAACTAAAAAAAAACAGATATAACTCCTTAACTAATGAAACCTACATAGCCGTGATAGTTTTCCTTTAAAATTCATTATATATACTGTGTTTTTTTTGTATCCTATAAACAACCATTTAGCTGGCAGAGGGGGGGACGGGGGGGGGACACTTGACTCTAAAAAAATTTAGCACTTTAAAATATCATATTTCACAAACGGATCCCTGAAATGCAAAATGGTGTTCCCGCATCCACAATATTTTTGAAAGACCTATTCAACGACACCCCACACTATGGGATAGACGAGAAAAAAAGTCATCACCACTTTACATAAAGGGGAGGTGGTACACTAAAAAAATATTTTTCACAATTTTATTTCACCACTTTGTCGGCGTGATTGATATTTATGCCCTTGTCAAATTACATATTTCTAGTAGGTACCAATAGTCTCTAAGCTAAACCGCGGCCGGACAGACAGTCAGACAGACAGACAGACAGACAGACGGAAGGACGGACATGGCGAAACTATAAGGGTTCTTTGTTTACTACGGAACCCTAAAAAAGTTTAAAAATTATAACCCGACTGCCACAGATTAATGATTATGTATACCAGATAGACCGACTACTGAAAATTTGATGCAACGTCAGTCATAGAATAGAATCGCATAGAATGTCACTCAGACCTTAATTACGAAACGATTGACACCTCATTCATCAAAATCTGGTCAGCAGTTTATGCGCTACGGTGGAACATACAAACATATTATACATAGACTGCTAAAATCATAACTTTTGGTAAGCTTTCTATAGCTCCTTGTTAAGCTCTAACCTCGACTTGCAACCAATCAAATGTTACGCTATCGCGATGTATTGCCATCGGTTATCTATGGCAACAGATAGGCGTCCTCCCCGTAGCCATGGCAACTGTACACCACCTCATGCCGTGAGGCTTCAAATCAGCGTATATTGTGTAATTATTCACTATGTCCAAGTTTATAAAGGCAGGCAGTGAATGGATGCCTAACTGTCAATGAAAGTCTACTGTGTCTTTTGTGTTGGCGCTACGAGTATGAGAGGCTACGAGATTTTAAACAGCGAATACGGGGTGATTAGTACAAGGTAAGTGTACCTACATTTTATTATAATGCTATAATGTAATAGGAATAACAGGGATTAGTAAAAAGAAATAGATTGCTAACTCTTTGTATAAATCAAATGACCCTAAAAATGATCATAGATGGCGTTACTAGGATTCCATTTTATAAGTTACTAGTTGATGCCCGCGACTTTGTCCGCGTGGATTTAGTTTTTAAAGTCCCTCGGGAACTCCTTGATTTTCCGGGATAAAAAGTAGCCTAGATGTTGACCCGAGTAATAAGCTACCACGGTATAAAATTTTGTAGAAATCTGTGCGGTAGTTTTTACGTGAAAGAAGGACAAACAAACAGACAAAACACAATTAGAAGCAAAAACACTTTTTTGAATCTATTTCATGTACAGAATTGGTTTCGTTTCTGTTTTATTATATGTATAGATACTTTATTGTAATAGGTACCGTATTTTATGCAAACGGTAACCGAAAGGGCATTCCAAATTTTGGCGGTAGTATCAGGAACAACTAACGAGAAGCAAAGCGCTTAATGCCCGTCCGGGGGCTGTCAATCACTTAGCGGCCCTGAGGTGCGATTGTCTAAAGTTATTCTATTGATCGTAATCGTATTCGATGACGTGACATCAATGTAAAATAAACCATACCGGCATTGAATTAGAGCTCAATTTCGTGTATGCATTCTTATACGTTTAGGTATGTACGATACGCTTCATAACGCTCCATGTTAAAATCGGTTGTACTGAATTTGAGACTTTAAAAATTAATACAATCAAGGATTATTTTACTTTGGCGCTAATGCCATGGAATACGAATACGATCAATGGATTAACTTTTATGGTGCGGCTACATTATCGTGCGAGCATTCGTGTCGAGTTGTCGCGATAAATAGCTACACTTATAAAAGTGTAGCCGAGGTAGTTCGTGAGTTCGGGTGAACTAGCACGATTATGTAGCCGCTGTGATAGAATGACACATAGCTATTTATCGCGACAACTCTACACAAATGTTCGCACGATAATGTAGCCGCATCATTAGACGATTGGTACCCAGAACTCAATACCTGAGCGATAACTTGCGATTCGATGGAATAAGGATAGTGAAGGAACCAAGCGTATAGCATGCTTAAATGCAAATGTAAATCTAAAATTTTGAATGCCCTTCCGGCTTCCGTTTTTCCACATACCTAACTAAAATTTGGGTACCTACCTTCAAATCAAGAGTGTATAGGCATTTTCTAGGCAAGCGCGCTTCATCTTAGGTTGCATCTTTACTTATCGGTGTGATCGCAGTTAAACGCTGAGTGAGTAGATACAATACATATCTTCAATGCACTTAAGGTGCATATTTTTTAAAATACTAATTGTAACAGGAATGTGGGCTAATAGTATACTGCTAGATGCTGATGAGATACTGGATCCAGGTCAGGGCTCCGATATAATAAACATTTAATACAGGATGTCGATAGTAATTTGTTCTTTTTATAGGCACCATAAGATTGAGCCAATTCTCACTGTACCTCGTAAATGTAGTACAGGAGTCGACGGACAAAATTATTTTATAAACTAGTTGGCTTCGCACGGGTAGACTACAAACAAACACAATAGTACAAGCATCTGGGGCCTGGAGGTTAATGATCGACCGAGCGAAGCGAAGGTCTCTGAGTTTACTAGAGCGATTTGCACTTGTCCGTCCGTCCGTCTGTCAGAGCCTTATAACTTTTGAATAATTACTGAACGTAATGACTTCAATTTTAGATATTATGATATGTAAACCGATGGCCTCCAGCCGAAAATGGCTTAAAAAGTTATAAAAATCTTTATTTCAGGGGGCTCCCATACGAAATGGGGGGCTTTCAAAGTGGAGATTGTATTCGAGGCTAGATCTCTAAAACCACTTTGTTTTAAAACTTGAAACTTACACATAATTTGAGTTATATTCTGTACTTGAACAACAAATACTAAGATTAGATAAATATTATAAAGAAACGAAATTATTTGAGTTTTAATGGGCATCAACGAAACTTCACTATACTGTTACTAGATGGCGCTGTCTTTAATATTGTAAATACGCATCCCATCCACGAAAGCAGATGACGATTGACGTCATCAGATTCGGCGCGTTTTAATTACAATATAATATAGTTAAAACTACCTTATGGGAATTATGGGATACCGCGAGGTCTCTGTTCGGGGCGAACCACTAGTTTAGTCTATTTGTAATTAATGCCTGTGGCTAAGACCCTCATTTAATTATATGAATATGTTATGCATTGTATTCTATCCTTGTCTCCTAAGCGAGTGACATTAAAATCAGTTCAAATTTGAGGGAGTTATGAAGTAAAATCGATAAAACTTTCATCCCCCATCCCGGATGAACCTTATTTTTATCAGGATAAAAACTTATAAAATGTTATCTTATATGTTGACCCGGAGTATCAGCTACCATTTAAATCAGTAGTTTTCTCGTGATGACAGTGACAGTCATGATGTGGACAGACATATAGACAGACAAACGAATAGACAGACAAACAAAATTTACATAAAAATCTGTTTTGGACTCAGTATCGATAATAATAAATTAGTACCTAAAATTTTCAAAATATAGTATTCAATGTACAGAAATCGTCCAGTTAAAGTTTTATTAGATTCCTATGCTATTGGGATAGTAAATTATAATGAGATAAACTCTATTATCCTTCCATTTGATACATGCTCCGGAACCCATGCACGGTGCGAATAAATAAAACACTGTTTATTTTCCCTTCATTAACATTTATACTTACCTACATTATTGTGGCTATCCTTAACACAGGTCTGAAAAAATCTAGCTAGGATACCCAATTTTTGATCTTGTACTTTCTGGTAATTTTTTTAAATAGTAATAAGCACAAATATTGTGTATTGTTGTGAAATCGTTCAAGATCAAATTGATGTTTTATAAAATTATGATTGAAATAAACGATTATTATTATTATTATTTCTTTAACACAGAGTTGGCAACCCTAGGCGTGAATAAAATGATCATGTAGTAGACAAGTACATAAAAATTGAGTATGTCGTATGCTTTTAGCTTTGAATACATATTAGGGTTGTGGTCTCTTGGACTATTTGGGGCGATTAATTTGAATATAATCGCGACCAAGCTTGCTACTATCGCGATTGACCGCTGACCTACATTTGCTCTGCCATCGCCGATTAGAGGCATTGCAGGCCGCAAGATAAGACCAAAACAAAAAAATGTACATGCTACTTAAAACAACTACTTACTTATCACAAAATTTGGCGCATATGTGCGCTTATGCGCATATATTATGTTTATGTTTGACTGAAAAGATTGATATGTATCTGAGGAACGGGCTCATCTAAGCTTAATATTAATTAACTACGGCCGTGGCAGTGGGAGCGAGGAAACACATCCTGCAATGCTACGACTCTGCCACCACTGTCTGCCACTCTGGGCGTGCGTGTCTGTTTAGTTGTTTTTATACTCCTGAAATGAACCTCCTCAAATATAATCATATCTTAATACCTATACTTCAATTAAAAATTTAAAACACACCCATCATGTGAATTTATGGCCGAAATACGTATGATATACATATACCTAACATCTTGTTACAGAGTTTGTATGATGGAATCATTAGGTCCTCCTCTTTGATCCTCGATCATCTTAACTATCTAGAACCGACTCATTGAGACCATTCTAATGAGCCCAAACACAGTAGGTAGGTACGTATCTACTGTAAGTTGCTGAGGAGTTGGGATCCCGCAGACTATTTGATTACCCTTTAATCAACCAACGCCTGAGCAGATCTTCATAAATTATAGCTAAGTCTACAGTCCACCTTGACTGCATTAGCTTTCATACAGAAAAAACTGCATCAAAATCAGTCCATTCGTCAGGGAGCTACGAGGGAACAGATACACACATAAACAGATATATATAAAACCATAGAAACACACGTCAAACACTCCTGTTTTTTTTTGGGGTTAAAAAATAAAGTAGGTATTCGAAACTTTTATAAGGCGCTTACGTAATTATACATAATAATTATCTATGTGATATTCTTATATCACATAGATATTATATTATATATGAATCTACTCTAGACATTACTTTATATAGCACGCAACCTTGAAATGACAGACATTGCGATGGTCCTGTGATGCTATCTACAACAGTTACAAAAGTTCTTTGGGTGTTTGAATTTGAGTGATGTTTCGTAGGTCATAAAGACAAAGGATGATTGTATTTTGATTAATTCTGAAAAATACCTACCTACCTATTTTAGTTAGTTATATATATTTTACAAAAATTCCGTTACTATGCCACCTTAAGTAGTAAATAGTAAAGTAGTTTTATAAGAATAATATCTTCAACAAGCGACCGCCCGCAGCTTTTCTCGCGCTTAATTACAAATTGCGGCAATTTCGTTCATACTATTCCATCCCGGGAATCTTGAAAAAATCCTGAAAATTGTGATTTATAGAATCTCTGATAACTTAAGTTACAGAAAGATAACTTTAAACAGAAAATATAAATATATTTCGTTATATTTAAAAAAATAATATTTGGGTGACCGAGCTTTGCTCGGCTATTTTTTTTTTGGTAAATCGTTTTTTTTTTGGAAATTATATATATTAAAAAAAATAAAAAAATATAAAATTCATAGGGGAAAATATAATCCGTCTTGGACTCGAACCGGGGTCTTCTGTTTCGAGACCGCCCGGCTTTATACCGAGCTATCGGAAATATGATGGCGAAATTTACCTTCGTATTCTAATGATATTGTAAGGGGTTTTTCATTGCCTGAAAACACGGATAAAACGACCTTTTCTAAAAATGAAACCTAGCTAGATCGATTTATCGCCCCCGAAACCCCCATTCAGCAGCATTCCACATTTCATGAAAATCTTTGGAGCCGTTTCCGAGATTCCGATATATATATATATATATATATATATATATATATATATATATACAAGAATTGCTCGTTTAAAGATATTAGATTCGGCTTTATTCCTTGTTGAAACTCAAATCATAGAGAACCTTTGTGCAAAACTTCAGTTCGTTCAAGGTTTTTGTCATATGCTTCAGTCAGTAAGTGATTCAGGACTTTTCTTTTTAAATAAGTAGAGTTCATCATGATTCGGAAGATTCTAAACCATCCTTACTGACTGCAAAAGTGTTAAAGTTCTTAGATATAATTTTCTTAGAGTTTAATTTGTTTGGCATTAGGACGATCGACTATCCGTCCGTTCTTCCTAGACTTAGATGAAAGACCGGGTACCTACGATCTTTTTAACCGACTTCCAAAAAGGAGGAGGTTCTCAATTCAACCGATAGGTAGTTAGATATCTTTTTTCGAACTCCAATTCTTTCACCTTGTGATAATTTTTGAAGTGAAAACTTCTTTAGGCGCCTTGAGCGATTTTTGGTAGGGAAAAAGCGGGGAAAATTGCATAGGTTCGCGTCAACGTCCGATATATGTAGCTATAAGTATGAGTTTTTTAAGAATATTTGTCAAGTTAATTTCAATTCTTTCACCTTGCGATAATTTTTGAAGTGAAAACTTCTTTAGACGCCTTGAGCGATTTTTGGTAGGGAAAAAGCGTGGAAAATTGCATAGGTTCGCGTCAACGTCCGATATCTGTAGCTATAAGTATGAGTTTTTCAAGCATATTTGACAAGTTAAACATTACCCGTTTTTCCCCTCCAAATTAAGTATAAGTGCAAATCTTATATTACGATAGTAATTAGAACCTACCTAGTTGATAGTGTTACACTACACATGTCGAGTGGGTACACACTACACACATGTCGCTACATAAGTATACCCAGGGATTAGAAAATATCAAGATGATGGAACTAGGTCAGTCCACGCTCTAGTTTACCTATAATTTAGATAAATTGCAAAAGCCATTAAAATGTTCAAAGTCGATTTCATTAATGAAACGATGGCTTTCATTTTATTCTGTAGCCTCGTAACAAAATGGTGGGATCAGGGATACCCTAACGATTTTAGTTTTTAATCAATAAAAATAAAAATAATAAGTACATAAATATCCCGTTGTCCGTAAGTAATACTAGGTATGTATGTTCATGAATGTAAATCGTTTCCCGTCGGAGTTATTTTATCCCTATGGTATGAAATCGATAAAATATCGGACACCTGTCCTTTTAACTGATATTGTGTGAGTTGACTAAATTTTTTGATTTACGCTTCTTTATCGACGGATAGACTGTCCACTGCTTAACAAAAATATTATCAAAAAATGAAACTTGGAATTCTGAAAAATCGGCCAAGTGCGCGTCAGGGCTCGCTCTTTTAGGGTTCCGTACATATGACCAAATCATTTTTAGGGTTCCGTACCCAAAGGGTACCAACGGGACCCTATTACTAAGCCTACGCTGTCCGTCCGTCCGTCCGTCCGTCCGTCTGTCAGCGGGCTGTATCTCGTAAACCGTAATAGATAGACAGATGAAATTTTCACATATTATTATGTATTTCTATTGCCGCTATAACAACGAATAATAAAAATTAAATTAAATTAAAACCTTTCCATGGGTACATGGAAATATTTTTATTTAATTTTTTTTAACGGAACCCTAAAAGAGCGAGGCCCGACTCGCACTTGGCCGATTTTTTTAAAACTAGATACATATTTAGATAGATTAGTTCTTAGAAAGTACTAAATTAGCATATGGGGAAAAATGCTCGTTTGTTTTGGTCACAACTTACAAAACGCATTATAAATAGGTGTTTTTAGTATTTGTTGTTTAAATACACTATATACTAATTAATATACCTACCAAAATTTCAAATTTTAGTTTAGTTTTTGAGATAGACCCCCTAACAAAATTGGTCTAAAACCGACAACTTTGACGGCCCCCATTTCTTCATTTTTGTAGCTAAAAATAAAAAAATATATATTTGAACTCCACTTAATGAACTCTAGACAATGACACCCCACATGCCCGGGTAAAAAAATAAAATTTTATTTCGACTCCTTTTCCATGTATCGGAGCCCCCTTTATTTTTTAATTTTATTTTTCTTATTTGTTGTTATAGCGGCAATAGAAATACACAATATGTGAAAACTTCAACTGTCTATCTATTACGGTTTACGAGATACAACCCGCTGACAGACGGACGGACGGACGGACGGACAGCGGAGGCTTAGTAATAGGGTCCCGTTGGCACCCTTTGGGTACGGAACCCTAAAAATATATATCTTGTGGATAGGCAGTACTCAGTAGGCTAGCCAATAGAGCCACCTATCTTGTGCAGGGGCGCTTGACGATGAGTTTCGGAACACCATGTATTATATAAATGTAAAGGATTAGGTAGAAGTTTTCAGAAACAAAATTACAGCATACTTTGAAAAGTTCGGCCATAGTGGAGTAAAATCACAACCAATTTGTACCTACGATAACTTGGTGTAGTGCGATTAACATCAAGGGATGGCATGACGTCACGCATCGCTCCTTTAACGCGATAAGACCCTCTACACACTGCATCAACTTCTTGTCCAACTTATTTCATTCCACATTAAGTAGAAAAATAAAAAAAATAGTGTCTCAACAACTATTCAGTACCTGCCCATTTGGTAGAAAGGATGGGGGAGCAGTGCGGAGTTAGGAAAATATTAATAACAATAAAATTGCACTCAAATCACGACTCCGATCCGCCCATCTTTGGAGAACAGGAACTTGCTGTAGTAATCGTGTTCATTGATTCAAAAGTTATAAGTCTCAAACATACAGAAAGTGCAAATTCACTAAAGTAAACTCAGAAAAATCGCTTCGCTCGATCAATTTTACTCGAATGTGTGTCTCTGTCTGTCAGAGTGTTACCTCAATACATGTTCAATGTGTGTTTATGATAATAACATAAATCTCGACGAAACATTCAGAAAACTTGCATTCTGGTGAAAAACATAGAACTTTTTTCCCAGAAAATAAGAGTTTTCCTTCGGGTTAAAAAAACCTAAATCCACCCAAATAAAGTCGAACTGCATCAGCTAGTTTTAAACAATAAATAATCTTTTTTACTGTAACTGCCAATATCAGCAACACCAAGTAGGTATAATGTTTAACCGAGTAATTAATTCAACGTTCTGACAGTTCTAGTATTAAAATCTGCTAATACCTATCGATACTTGACGATAAAGAAGCTTAAATACCTACAAAGGTATTTAAGCTTCTTGTCGACGATAGTGAAATTGGCACTTTAGAGACGTAACCAAAAGCCGGGTATTTACCTCAAAATACTACGGAGTAAAAGTTGTACGAGGCACAGAATGTTGACGTTGCTCGATACATCAGTCTTTCAGATATCAGCATCATGAATTATTA
The DNA here is from genome assembly GCA_029955525.1 of Oeneis ivallda. Taxonomy (NCBI): domain Eukaryota; kingdom Metazoa; phylum Arthropoda; class Insecta; order Lepidoptera; family Nymphalidae; genus Oeneis; species Oeneis ivallda. Next base: position 14,892,157 of record JARPMR010000024.1, on the reverse strand, counting down.
TGACTAGGTTGTATCGTTCATGCAATTCACGAGGGCGACTGACTGATGGTTGTGTGTGTGTCGTATCTGTATAAGTGTGAGCGAGCGCAATGCTTGCGCCTGCCCGCTCCCACCTAGGCTTTGACAGGCACGCACACTTATGCAACGTGCATGTACATGAAGTAACCACAAGTAAAGCTCACTCGTCTTCGTGAATTGCAAAAACTGTACTAAACAGATCAGAAAGTAAGTTGGGATTGGAAAATAATTCCGTGTGTAGAGGCTAATAAGCCAACGGCTTCTGGCTCTCCAATATAATGACTGCCTAATAACGCCTGTAACAGTTACCAAGGCGCCTGCCACAACAATCAAATCGTTTCTAACCTTGTCCTATTTCAAATAAATGCTAAGGTCACAAAACTTGATTATCCTTAAATTGTCTAGCATTCCAAATGCAAGTAATTTAATCGGTAAAACGAAAACAGTTTTCTCGTACAATAAAAACCTTTAAATACGATACCACTTTTAAACACTCATGGAACAATAATATTATCAAAAGAACTTCGCTGATTAAAGAGTGAGAGAAAACGATAGTTAGACAACACTGTACTTCCTTACACCTGCGTTGGATGGGAAATGTAGAGTGTCTCTCTAGATTCCCCATTCACCCGATAATAGAAGGGTTTAGATTGATGATAAAAGATGAAGACCCAGAAAATTATGAGAGATTTCAGTTTATTCAGAGAAAATGTTCCTTTGGTATACATAATTCGCCAGACAGCTTGCAATAGTGCATTGTGGAGTCAACATTTCCTGTTGATACGTCGAGTGTTTAAACAGATTATTTCTGGTTTGGCGGTTTAAGTATAGCAAAGAAACATTACTTTTTCTTGGAAAAAATTTTGAATACCATGGAATTCCGCAAGGTCTTCTCGTCAACGCCTCCTTAAATCATGGAATTCTGCAAGTTCTCCTCGTCAACCTCACCTTATATCCAAGATTTTTGGGAGACGATACGGTATTCCAGCAGATGCTACAATATTCCACGGCGCTTCAATCAGGACATTTGGAGCTAAACAATTCTCCATGGGTTTCTCCCGAGTTATAAATAACTTTATAAGGTTTGAGAACGTGTTCGTTTCCTGATTACGAGTTTTTCATATCGAGAACATTATCTACTCATGTATTAATAAGAAAACATTCAGCTCCTCTTGACACAGAAATGTCATTTACTTTTCTAAAAGGGGGTAGGTGTCTGACATGAAGGGGGTAGGTACGTGTCGGATTCATAACGAATTCATTAAATTATTTACAGTACCTTTCAGCTTGGTGAAAACGATCGCCATGTCACGGGACAGATAATTACTTATTTCAGCACCGTCACAATGGTCGAACCTTTGTTAGTTGGTCACAAACGAAATATTCGTTTGTGACCAACTAACTAGTAGGGATAATGATAACGCTGATAAACTCTTCCTCTTCTCTGCGTATCCTATTGGATCGATGACTTCTTTTAAGTTGACAAACATTATAATGTTTCAGTGCTTATGATTAATTGTGTCAATCGCGGTCTGAAATCAAATTTTCCTCGCTAAAAGTAGACGGTGACCTGGTTTGGTGATATAGTTGTGTTCGGGGGTTGCGTGCCGCTCGCGCCGTGTCCAAGCGGGCAGTAGGTGGCCGCGGAGTGGCGGCGCTCTGAGGGTCAGTCGGAGCCTCGCGCCCTCCGCGCCCGCTCGTCGCGACTCGCTACACTCCCTACACCCTCGCTCGACACATGGCACGCACCCCGACAGACCTTCCTTTGTTATGGAAAAGCGCGCAGTCAGCGGCCGGGGCGAGCCCATCCCTTCAATCCTCAAAAAGCCTAAAAAGACCCCCACAGGCGAATTCCTCGACAAAAGCTCCAAGATCAAGCGGGAAAAGAACGGCTCTAAAAAGGGTGATGTAAACACCCCCCTGCCCCAGGGCTGCACGCCACTTATGTATGCCTGTCAGCAGGCAAACTACAAGTCCGTAGTTGACATCCTCAACAAAGATGTAAGTTTTATACATTCTTCTAGTTTTCTGTAAAAAATATCGACCGGTTTGGTGTCCAAAACATAAGCGATGACATAAATTTTGATGGTAAATAAGCAACATTAGACTCTGATGCGCCTTTTGGTGCAGTATAGGTACCTATGTATACTCGTAAATCCAGACGTTATAATGGTGTGGAAATATTAAACGTTAGCTTTGTTTCTAGTTATTAGGTAGCTCTTGCACGCGATATTCTCCGTGACGCCAGCCATCGTCTTGCTGCTTGTAAACAATACTTCAAAGTGAACTGATTTTCGTCACAAGTCAAAAACCGTGCTTATGCTTAGTTTTAAACAGTTTTAACGGTCAGTACGTTTGTCTGTCGGTATAGTCTTGTCAGGGTAAACAGATAGTCTATCCCCAAATACGTCGAATAACAATGATATTCTACAACTACCTATAGGAAGCCGATGAGAAACTCAGAAGATATTCTTTACGAAAAGAGTTTCAAAATCAATTTGATTTTCCAATACTTAAATCATGATTACCGGCAAATTTTTTCGAAACCGTGAAAATTCAATTTTACAAAAAAAAATCTATTTACCTAATTGCATCTATTGAATTGTCTAATTGCATCTATTGAACTGATTATGCACTGGAAAATGTTTTACGTGAAATATTTACTTCCTTATCCATATTATATCTTTCTGTACAAATTTTATTAGCTATTCATTATTATTAGTTAGTTCATTGATTAACTATAGAAATGAGACAAAGGTACTACTTTTGTATTTCAAATTTATGCTGACTGTAAAAGATTTAAAAATTATAAGGAGTTAGTAAGTCATGTATTAGGTACTTCCTTGCGTGATCCTCGAAGCTATTAAATTGAAAAGCTTTCAAGGAAATGCAGCTAGGCAAATATCGCTAGGAATACATAGTAGTCAATCAATAGGTAGATAGGTACCTACAAACAGCCCCCGCGTATGGAAAACGTTCTCACGTCACCCTTTATCGTAACACCGTCGATTATGACACAGTGTTTACCTTGTTAATCATTCAGGGGTTGTGAGTTGAAACTGTTTCATATTCATTAATAGGTTTAATGTATGCGTTTTAATTAAACACTTTTTTAGTGGTTAGACATAGCTTTACAATACCGATATCTAAGTAGGTACTGGAAATAAATAGGGAAATAGCTGCACCCTCAATAGGTCGATACCGATGGTCGAATTCATACCTTGAGGCTTTATCCTTTGATAATGCTTTACCAGTAGGATGAGAACTAGTCGCCGTTACAATTCATAAAATAAGCTTTTAAGTTTATTTTATGAAGTTTTTAAAGAAATGATCAAAACTTCCCACTGATGAGGTCATTAGGAGAAGCAGATCGCATTAAACTGCCAATCGTTCTTAGCGAAGCATGTTCTCCACAGCCATCATCAGTGCGTATTCGTGATCGCGGGCTACGCTGCGCGCTGCACTACTGCGCCTCAAGTGGTGCCGGAGCAAACCAAGCTGCGAGAGCGGCGTGCGCTGACCGCGTTCTCATGGCTGCACCAGCCCTAGCCGATGCGCGGGACGCTGATGGCCTCACGCCGCTACATCTGGCAGTAGTCCATGGGAATGTGCCACTAGTGCAAACGTTGTTAGCTGCTGGAGCAGATGTGAACGCAAAAGACAACGAGCAGCATACTGTTGTGCATTGGGCTACAGGTAAGACTACAAGAATTATATCAGTAACTTTGACGGCCTCACGCTCTTACTTCTGATGATAGAGCTTGGAAATGTGCCACTTATGTAAACATTATTAGCTACCGGGCAAAGGACAACATACAGCAATGACATATTATAAGCATTGGGCATTTGGTCTAGCTTTGTCAACAAGGAATATATTATACGTAAGTATTACTGATGGCTCTAAAGCCTCAGTAAACGCGCAAGACGCCGATGACCTCACGCCTCATCTGGCAGTAGTGCTTGGGAATGTATCACTCGTGTAAATGTTGTTAGATGCTGGAGCAGATGTCAATGCGAAGGACAAGAACAGCATACTGTGTTGCATTGGGCTAAAAGTAAGAATTATATTAGTATTAGGCGTCTAAATTTCGTAAACGGGCGAGACTCCGAGGGTCTCGCAACCTTACATCTGGCAATAGGGCTTGGGAATCGTGCCACTCATAATATAGGTAAATATTTAGTCCTTTAGAAGCATGGATAACGAGATAAGGAGTGGTATAATATACACATTTAAGATACTGGTTTGCAATAGGCTAAAGATAAGAACTGAATGGATGAAAATACATGTTAATGTGGTACGGCTAAGATATTCTTCATGTTGTACTTAATTTTATTAGTGGATATCTTCATTGCTCCTTGATTTGCAACGACAATTAATCGCTGTAAAAATATAGTATATCTGTGAAAAGCGATAGCTTTACATAAAGAAGATAATTTTGCTTACAGACGACGAAATAAAAGAAAATATAACAATTGAAACGATAGTAGGTATCTCCAACTGATTGGGATCAATTGGGAAAATATTGAACATTTTGAAATGGCGTGCTTAGAACGCCTTCGCACAAAGCAACACATTAGGTCAAAACCATTCTACAGTGATGTAATGTGGGTTGAACGAAATTATGCTAAGACTTTTATTACATAGTCTAAGTGTTTTGAACAGTTCCACAGAATCAATAGAAAACACATTTTTTATAGACTCTATATAGTCTATCATCTTCAACAACAAGATATTGGCGCAATTAGAATGCCATAAACCTACTGCGTCGTATTAGTTTACAAATTGCGAAAAACCAAATTAAATTTGAATTTCGCGGGCAGACCCGTATAATCAACCTTAAAAGTCAAAGTCCAGTCGTGTTACTTTTAGTATAAAATTCCAAGTATTATACTACATGTGTCGGTGTTTAAATTTTATTAAGCGTTACCAATGTAAGTAATGTAAACGCCGCCGGGAAATACATCTTACGACTTGATTACAGAATATCGGCTTTTCTCTACTATAAGTAAAGTTGGTGTTCATGTTGGTATTGTTGGTGGTTGATGGGAAATCCTAACCCTATTATGTAATATTATAAATGCGTTTTGTGAGGATGGATGGATGGATGGATCGATGGATGCACGGATCGACAATCTAGTTTGATTACGAGTCCACAGTAGATGTTTGTTACTCCTTCACGCTTCAATGAATGAACTGATTTGACTGAAATTTAGAATGGAGATAGCTCAAGCTCATGGATTAACCCAATATACCTAACACAACATTTTATCTTGGAAAATTAATGGGCTCTCGCGGGAATTAAAAAACCTTAAACTATGGGGATGAAGTCGCGTGCATAAGGTAGTGGAATACATTTCGAAGACCGCAGTATCCTTAGCAGTATTAAACATCGCAAAGGGTGGCAGAGTTACCAAAGTTTGTATGTCGTCGTTAGGGGGAGGGGGTGTCCAGTGATTACATTATCGAGCGGCGCAAGGCCGGGCCCTTGAACCCGCGGAGCCTGTCTCGGACTTAGATTTTCCACGAAAAGACTAAAAAGGTCAAACTAAATGACTCAGCATTTGAAATTAAAGCTTTTAGTCTGACCAACCAAGCCACGATAGTAGGCAGAAATAGTCTTGTTATGTAAGTATAATAAAATTTAAACAATGTTCACGTATTTAAGTTAATAACTAGATTTGATGAAAGGAGTAAAAAAACAAAAGATGTAGAGCACACAAATCTCGACAAGTGTAAATTAAAACACATCCACATGTGAATCTATGGCCGGCCTATTATGTAGGTATACTATATACCGTCTTGTTACCCAGTTTTCTGCTCCATCATCAAAATCCTCCTCCTCGACCCTCGATCATCATCTGTCTAACACCTACTATATATCTGCTGTAAGGTGCTGAAGAGTTGGATATACCGCAGACTACTTGATGCTGCAGCATCAGCTCAAGGTTACCCATTGGAAATAGTCCGAAGTAACAGTAAACCAAATTTTAAATCAATCGCACCTGCGGTGAAAGTTTGTAAGACCCTTTAATCAAGTAGAAAATAAGCTGATGTTCTTCAAACGTCTGAGCAGATCTTTATAGCTGCCTCTGCCACCGACCGAGTCAGAGAGAGACAGCGATACTTTAAGGACCTTTAAGTAGCAATGTTATTAATAATTAAATTGTCTACAATTTGTTTTTAATAATTTTTTTCTGAAATCAATTTTTCGAAAGTTATTTAAGCATAAATCGGAACATGTCATTAAAATTACTTTTTTATCAGTTTATATTACTTTTTTGTTATTAAAACGGAAAGTAAAGTAAAAGACCCAGTTATTGACACTGGTCTAGTTATAAGGTCAATAAAATTTTCTTAAAAATTTTCTTAAAGGTAAGCGTAATACTTGTGAGTGCGCGAAATTAACAATTAAAAAAAAGATATAAACAATGAAATTTTTTTAAATCTCTATTAAGAATATTATTAACTATTGTATAGAGAATTTAAAAAAATATTACTTAAGCATTATGTTTTTTTTAAATATATTTTTCATGGGTCGAAAGTACCCAAATTTGAGATTTTTCGAACATTTAAAAATTCATATCTTTAAAAATATTAACTTTATCGTGAAAAGTCATAGGACCTTTTTTATTGGTATTTTAATAAAGAATATAAAAAAAATTGTCCGGTTGAAAAATAACAATTCCTTGCAATTGTTTAAACAATTTCGGTTTAAACAATATGGCACCAGGTAACATGCATTTTAAATATAATTAGGAGGGCCATTTGACGAGGATCGCATAAAAAAATTGAGGTGGAATAGTTTTCGGTACGCATGCGCCGATTCCTCCCGGACTATTATGTCTACTGAACAAGTCGTTGCTGCTGTGGCTTTCATAATTTTGAATGAAGCTAATCAATCGGACAGAAAAGAGAAAAAAAAAACGCTGGTCGAAAAGATATTTTTTATTATCTTCTTCACCAATTTCTCTTCTCAACACTCATACCGATGGGCTAGTGTTTTTATTGTGTCTTTTTATTGTCTTTACTAGCGACCCGCCCCGGCTTCGCACGGGTAGTAGAGCATATTACGCCTATGCTTTTCAAACTACTTGGAATGTTCCAAAAGTTAATCTTGAACAGCATATTGAACAGGCCGTCGGTATAAAAGAAGTAATAAAGCAATAACGCGGCGCGTCCGCGTCGGGTTGAAGCCCGCGTATTTATTTTGGCGCGCGTTCGTTTTTATTTTTGGGATAAGTCCTAAAATATTCATTTATGTATCGATGAAATATAGAGCAGCGTGGACCACCGTACTTAGCTTAGCCTGTTATCTATGGAAATACCTATTTACTGAATATGTAAACTTGTATGTGAGAGCTGCAAAATATTTACGTGGTTACAGTAAAAACCCAGTGAGCAATATTATGTTGTTGGCTTGTCGGTAGGTAAAGGTTATTCTGATAATCGAAAATGGGTGGATAACTACTGAACTGAACTAAACGTAGTTAAAATAATTTGATATATCACCGAAGGTACTTTATCGGCAGCTTTGACTAATAACTTCGATGATCGCCAGTAGGTATATACCTATCAAGGCGAGTAATCATCCAATCAGCCTGTATTCGTTCATAGCATACATAAAAAAAAAAGCCAGCCAAGTGCGAGTCGGACTCGCGCACCGAGGGTTCCGTACTCCAAAAGTAAAAGTAAAACGATAATATTATATTAATTTGCTTATTTATCGTTAACTTTGTTTGTAGAGGTTTATTGTTAATATAACTAGTGGTTCGCCCCGAACTGAGTCCTCGCGGTAACGGTTTCCCATTATTACTTATTCATTCAATAGATACATGACGATCAAAATTGACTTATGCCCGTTTTCACCAACCATACCTAAATCATCCCCTTTGTAGAAGTCTCTTTACGTAGGTAGCCCCTAAATACAATCCTAACATCCCAATGTCATTTTCACCTAAGTTGTCCCGTAAAGGTTCGTAAAAACAAAGTTGACAGAAAGTGTCAACTAACTTAACATAGGTAGCCCGTAAAGGTTAGGGAACTGTTATAGTAAAATCCTCAAGGCCTTAATCAAACTTAGGTATAGTTTTTTGGAACATTCAAATTAAATTACTTGTACACAGCGTCAACTATCGACACGATCAGAAAACATGTAAAAACAAACTGCAACGTGAAGTTTTATTGATGTTTGCTAAATGACTAAATAATAATTTTAATTGAATAATATGTTACATATTGCTGCATTTGCTATATGAGATGAGAGCGCCATCTATTGACATCTTTGTGAAGTTCTGTTGTTGCTGCTCATTAAAAGTTAAATAATTTAGTTTCCTTATTACATTTATCTAATTTTAGTATTTGTTGTTCAAGTACATGATATTACGCTAAAATTATAAAACTTTCAAGGAACAGCTCTCAATAGTTATTACGTTGTGAGGTCAAATATAATCTCCACTTTGAAAGCCCCCCATTTCGTCAATTTTAGGAAAAAAATTTAAAAAAAAAATACTTTTGTACTCTGTTCCAAATTATCTTTAAAATGAGGTACTGTAACCCTATGAAATGCAAAAATTTTTTTTTCTTCGCATTCGCTTCTATGAGAGCCCCCCTGAAATAATGATTTTTATAACTTTTTAAGCCATTTTCGGCTGGAGGCCATCGGTTTACATATTATATCTAAAATTGAAGTAATTACGTTCAGTAATTCAGAAGTTATAAGGCTCTGACAGACGGACGGACGGACGGACGGACGGACGGACAAGTGCAAATTCACTCAAGTAGACTCAAAGACCTTCGCTTCGCTCGGTCGAAAAAAGCTAGTTTAAATTATATTGCATAAAGGATTATCATAATGTGCATGAACTGCCTAAGGTAACTAACGTTTTTAAGTTGATAAGGATTAATACTGTATCTGTTTAAATAAATTTCCAATTACCGTATGGTACGTGACCATTTATTTGGAATTTAAAATGGGTATAGTAAGCTATCCTTAAAAGATAAATATATGCCATCGCGTACTTTTCTGTAAAGAATAGAATATAATAGAATAGAATAGAAATGTTTTTTATTCAAATAAACTTTTACAAGTACTTTTGAATCGTCAATGAGTCTACCACTGGTTCGGAATGCCGTTCCTGCCGAGAAGAACCAGCAAGAAACTCGGCAGTTGCTCTTTTCAAAATACTTTTACAATATACTTCACAGATATTCTATGTATGCAGAGTTTCCACAATGAGGGAAAGGTCCACAAAAGCATACGTAATTATTTCTAATTATAATTCAACACATGTCAAGACGGGCAGACAGAAAGTAGCCCCATTGCCGCTGGTGGCACCCGTTCACGAGCATGACGCATGACCCAGCCATTGCTTCGCTCAACCATATTTTAGGGAACGCAACAACCCGCATCACACGACACCACCGCAGAAATGTTAAAGAGAGTGTGACATACTTAGGCTACCCATCTTAAGGCATCGAATTGAAACTAATATTCAAATCAAATACTCATTTTAAAATATGACTTGTACACAAATAAAGTGGAAACTCTGAATAGAATAGAATTATTTTGATATACAATTTTACAGGTTAATCATTACCTACTGTCTCATGAATCGCTGGAACGAATTACATCCACGCTTTTTTGTCAACTTAAAAGACTTATCCCACCATACCAGCACCACACATTGTTTTGTTATATCTCAAAGGGATAACGGCAGCATTCTCGATAAAAGCTCCCGGGCGGGCGGCTTGAAATTTTTCGATGTCGTCGACAATTATCTTCATATTTCAACTAATTTATACAAAACCTTAACAAATTATACACTAAAACCTTCCTCGTGAATCACCCTATCTATTGGTGAAAACCGCATGAAAATCCGTTCAGTAGTTTTTGAATGAATGCATGAGCTGTGGATACAAAAGCAATAAGTTTCAACAAGCCATATTTTGTAGAACGGTCGACGCTCTGTTGAAATACTCATTTAAACAGATGTAAACGCACCTTTACTTATCTACATGATTCAGTGTGCGGCGAGGTGGGCGCGCTGCGGGCCGTGCTGGCGGGCGGCGCGGACGCGGCCACGTCGGACCAGCACGGCGGGTACCCGCTGCACTACGCCGCGCAGATGTGCGGCGCGCCCGCTGCCACCGACCATCAGGTCAGCCTTACTTATCTACATGATTCAGTGTGCGGCGAGGTGGGCGCGCTGCGGGCCGTGCTGGCGGGCGGCGCGGACGCGACCACGTCGGACCAGCACGGCGGGTACCCGCTGCACTACGCCACGCAGATGTGCGGCGCGCCCGCTGCCACCGACCATCAGGTCAGCCTTACTTATCTACATGATTCAGTGTGCGGCGAGGTGGGCGCGCTGCGGGCCGTGCTGGCGGGCGGCGCGGACGCGACCACGTCGGACCAGCACGGCGGGTACCCGCTGCACTACGCCGCGCAGATGTGCGGCGCGCCCGCTGCCACCTACCATCAGGTCAGCCTTACTTATCTACATGATTCAGTGTGCGGCGAGGTGGGCGCGCTGCGGGCCGTGCTGGCGGGCGGCGCGGACGCGACCACGTCGGACCAGCACGGCGGGTACCCGCTGCACTACGCCGCGCAGATGTGCGGCGCGCCCGCTGCCACCGACCATCAGGTCAGCCTTACTTATCTACATGATTCAGTGTGCGGCGAGGTGGGCGCGCTGCGGGCCGTGCTGGCGGGCGGCGCGGACGCGACCACGTCGGACCAGCACGGCGGGTACCCGCTGCACCACGGCGCGCCGCGTTGCCACCGATCATCAGGTCAGCCTTATCTACATGTATCAGTTGAACCATGGGTCTAGTTACCTCCTTACTAATAGGTATTATAATGCAAGTGTGTGTAGCCGTTGAGGCGGGAGATGCGGTGTGCTGCGCAAACACAGGTAGGTACACTTTTTAAATTTTCATCACTCTCTTAGTTCCAACTCCGGGTTACTACTGAGAATTTCTTCACAGAAAAACCCAGTACCTAGATAAATTTTTTGGCCTGGTGCGGGAATCGAACCCGGAACCACGTCATACGTAGATAAAAATGCTGACCACTACACTAAAGATGCAGTTTTGGTATAACAGAGCAGAGGAGCAGCGCTAGAGGTTCTCCGCGCACTGGTGCGGGAGGGCGGCGCGCGCGTCGACGTGCGCGACGCCGATGGGCGCACGCCGCTGCTGTGGGCCGCGTCCGCCGGCTCCGCAGCCGCCGTGCTGGCCCTGCACCAAGCTGGCGCCAGCGTCGACGACGCTGACAGGTACACCGTACCACAGCAGCAGCATGATTGACTAAAAAACCGGCAAAGTGCGTGTCGGGCCACGCGCAGTGTAGGGTTCCGTAGTTGCAAGTCACAAATATTATTGCTGACCTAGGATAGTGCTTTTATTTTATTTATGAATACTGAATATATTTTGAATTCCATGGTTTTCATACTAAAATATACTACAAAGTATGCAACTTACACTACGTGTAATACCTAACCTAGAAAATACAGATATAACTGCTTAACTAATGAACCCTACTTAGCCGTGATAGTTTTCCTATAAAATTCTTTATATATACTACTGCTGTGAATTTTAAAAATTAGCACTAAAATATCATATTTCCTGAATAGAAAACACACAATATTTTTGAAAGGCCTATTCAACGACATCCCACACTATGGGATAGATGAGAGAAAAAGATTCATCCCCACTTTACATGTAGGGGTGGTACCCTAAAAATATTTTTCACAATTTTATTTCACCACTTTGTTGACGTGATTAATATTTATACCCTTGTCAAATTACAGTTTTCTAGTCCCAATAGTCTCTGACCTAAACCACGGACGGACGGACATCGCGAAACTAGTTTACCTACGGAACCCTAATTATTGCGGTAAAGTGCGATGATCGCAATAACTTCTGATTGGCCGAGCAAGAATATCATAATACTACGACTTTTATTTTTGCAGAGACGGATTAACAGCGTTACACTGCGCAGCAGCCCGTGGACACACTGAAGCACTAGAAACATTGGTTGGTCTTTGCGGTGCCCGTGTAGACGTTGCCGACTCGCACGGTTGCACTCCTTTACATTACGCAGCGGCGTTGGGTCATGCGGACGCAACTTCAGCCCTACTCGTCCATGGAGCAGACGCACATCGGCAGGATCGAAGGGGAAGAAGTCCTGCACATACTGCAGCTGCCAAAGGACAGATAGAGACCGTACGTATACTAGGTAAGCTTTTCAAAATTTCATATTACTAATGTAGGAGGTTTCAACCAAGCGATTGAGTATTGTGTATTGTTTATAGGTGCGAGGGGAGCAAATTTATGGTTAAGGAATTCCAAAGGAGACTTGCCGTTACACGAAGCAGTAGCATCAGGACGCAGGGAATTAGTGAAGTGGTTGCTAGATGGGAGACCATCACAAGTTAATGCAACAAATCACGAAGGACGGACACCGTTACACATCGCAGCGGCTACTGATAATGCCGATCTTTGTCGTCTATTGTTAGATCGTGGAGCTGAAGTTAACCCAGTTGCAAGATCATCAAAAAATGAACCTTTAACGCCTTTAGACTGTGCAGCAAGCAGAGGTCATAGATCAACTGCTAAATATTTGCAAATGCATGGTGGTTTACCAGCTTCAAAACTTTCTAACACACAAATAGTTATAGATGGTGCTCAAATCACTGGCCTACCAACTAGGAAAGTTACAAGTACCAAAATTGATGTACGCGATCGAATAAGAATAGAAAAACGTGAGGTAGTAGAACTTTCGAGTCCAGTTTCAGACAAGCGTAGGATAATTAAACAAAGAAGTGAGGTCGATTCATTAAGTTCATCATCTGATGAACAAAAAACTAAAAGAAAATCACAAACTGAATATACTGACCGTTATTCTGATCGACGTAAAAGATTAGCTGAAAAGCAAAAAAGTTTTAGTGACGGTTATGATAGTGAATTCGAAGGATACGAAAAACGTAAGGACTATAAACAAAAAATAAAGAGAGATTTAAAACAGAAAAAGAATAGATCAAGAAGTGAACCTGGTAGACGAAGTAAAGAAAGTGCTAGGCAACGAAGATATTATAGATATTCAGAAAGTTCATCAGACTCATCAGATCATTCGATAAGAAAAAAGAGTAAACGGCATAGAAAACGCCATAAAAGAAAATCAACAACATCTGAAAGTAGCTCAGAGTCAAGTGAACGACAAACTACAAAACGAAGAGGTAAAAAAACATCAATACACATTGAACAAAATGATGAGAAACAAAAGGTTAATATAGTTAAATATAAAAAAGTAGAAACACCACATCAAAGTCCGGAAGTTACAGAAAATGACAAAGATAACATACAAACAGACAGTGTTCCAGTAAAAACAGATATTGCACCTACTAAAGAGGCTCAACTAAGTAAGAGTAAAACACACAGTGAAACAGAAACTGATACTGTTTCGGTTAAAACGAATATGGTTATAACAGAAGCTCAAATACATATGGAACGAGAATCGAGTCAACATGGTAGTTCAGAATTAACCGTTACTATGGATTCATTAAATGTATCAATCGAAACTACAAATTTGTCCGTTACTCATAAGGATGAAAGTGAAAAGGCACACGATGACGATAAATCAATGGAAAAAGAAGTTGTCTCTGAATCAGTAAAAGAAAAAACTGAAGCAAAAATTGAAGACTTGCCTCCAGAAACTGCAACTACAGACAAGATATCAGAAAGTCATATTGCAGATATCGATGAGAAAAATGCATCCTTTCCATCAAATATTGATACTCTAGAAGAAGCTAAGTCTGAACTCAGTTTAGAACCCAAGACTGAAAAAAGGGAAACTCCAGAGGACATACAAAAGGAAACAAAACTTCCAGATAAAGAATCAACAGATAAAGACACGCGTGAAGAAACAATTGAATCACCTAAGGACAGCTTAGAAAAGACACGCAAAACTTCATTCACAGTTTTGTCAGGTCCAGATGAAATTAAAACTGAAAGAATTGGAATTCAAGAGATTAAATCAAACTTAGAACCTTCTAGTAGTCAATTGGCTGAGGTCCAAGATAAAAGTCCCACCGTTTCTTTTTCTGATAAAGATGAAGTTTTCAAAATTAAAGATGTAGATGCATCTGAACATTTAATGGGTGAACACGTTGATCATAAAGAAGTCGTTGAATCTGAAAGTATGAAAAAAGAAACTTTAATAGCAGATACCAAAGAAAGTTTTGAATCCGCAGAAAAGGAAATTAATGAGGGAACAACTGCTAGTTCTGATAAAGCAGCACCAGTCGATAAGGGTATTATTAAAATTTTGGATGATGGCACTTCAACTGATATGGCACAACAAAGTTTTGAACTTGACGACACTAATTTGCCACTTGCACAAACTTCCCCTAGGCGATCGAAATCATCAAAAGATAGCCAAGGCAGCAGTAGAAAAAGTAGTTTTTATGAAACTGAAAGTTATAAAGTTCTGCCAGATACTGTAGGCACAGTTGAAGTAGGCACAGGGATATTAAAAAAACCAAGTATTGTGGATGACGAACAAGATCCAAATTACGAAAGCCTACATAGAGATAGTTCATTTGGAAGGATCCCCAGTGTAAGTGATAATGAAATTTACTATAGTCACTCAGAGGCAAACGGAAAAAGAAAACGTTTTCGTAAGAAAGGTAGGACAAAAAGTCGGATAACAATACGATCAAAAAGTGAAAATTCTGAAAGAGGTTACGAATCAAGTGGCTTATTAGATTCAGGTTTTGAACCAAGCCCACGGCCAGTTCAGCGCTCTATAATGAGTCCAAGACTGAATGCCTATTACCAGCAAAGAAAGAGTGCAAAGCTTACTGGGATAGTCGATAGTAAAATACCAGTGCGAAAGCCGGGCGACAAGAGAGCTGTCGATATGAGGTCCGTTACGCAACGCATACAAACAAATATGAGAAGGTAAGCTTGCCCCTATTATCTTGTCTAGCCTTTCCTTGATAGAAACTACAAAACTTTTTCTTCTTTCAGATATTATTGCGAGCGAAAGATATTTCAGCACTTATTAGAACTTAAGCGTCTGCAAATAAGGACAAGTAAAGCCAATGAAGCTGTTCTCGTCAAACGAGCTATAGACGAATACAATAAATCTAATTTGGCTCAAGTTGGTTTAGGTCCTTACAATAGTACGGATTACTCATTCAGTAGTTTCGAGAAATTTCTTTATAATAGCCTTAGGAGGTTACAGAAGAGTGGAAAGAAGCAATTAGACAATTTGCCAGAGAAGCCAATAGATTTTGATTATGGAGAGAGTGAATTATATAAAATGAGCGCTATACCAGACAATCCTTGTCTGTGTACGAGCAAAACACATCGATGTTTTCATGCAGTACATGCATATACTGGCATCCCGTGTTCTGCTTACAGTAAGTAGTTTTCTTTATTTATTTTTGTATTCTCAATCATTCCTTGAACTCCTTTTAAAACTTCATTACAGTTCCTTACAAATGGAATCACCATACGATGCCTAAACCAGCCACAGCGGGCCCGACAGTAAAATCCAAAGGCTTTCTGCCTAAGATCAACTCAAAACCACCATCAGGAAAAGCTCACGTCACTTTAGAAGTGACGCACGGCACAGAAAAACAGCTGATCGCTTTGCCAGCTGAGAAATTGGATCGAAATAAAAAGTATTACGTAACATTTACAGTGAAAGGTTCTGAACCGCCATCGGATAATGACAATGCTTCACCAAAATCTTCTACCAAAGTTGTTAGAAGTGGCTAGGGTACCATTGTACCAATCATTTAAATATTTTATTACCTTTTACTTAAGTCAAAAAACCAAACCTTATTTATTTATGAATTTTATGAAAAACTCATTCAAAAGCTTTAAATAGCGAATCTATAAAGGATTATAGTATGTATGGTGAGATAATAATAATTATATTAAATATTTTCTATAAGTACTTAGTTAAATGAAAGAAAAAATAATATGGATATGTACTGAATTTAACTTAAGGGCAACAAGTTTATGTATCATTTTTAGTTCCTATTTTATTATACTTAATGTATACTTATATACTTACTTTAGATTACTTATCACTGCCAGTTTGTACATTTCGCTTTTCAAATACGTGAGTAATTCTACTGTAATATAATTCAAATTGTGATATGTACTCGTAACTATAGCATATAAATTAAATTATTATTTAAGTAGGTATGATAATAAAATATTATTTATTAGAAGCCACCCAGATTTCAAGGAAAATATTATTTATTTTTGAAATTTTATTTAAAATATAAAATCAATTTTAATTAGGTATTTGAGATTTCGATAAAAATGAACGAAAAATATTTACGATCTTTAATTCCTTTTTATATTCTTGGCTCTTTTAAGTGTCTTCCCATAAGGATTCAATAGGTACTGTAGGTAATATTATGTTTGTATGCGGGAATGTCTAATAGTAAGTAGGTATACCATTAACATTTAAGAAGATAACGATTTTGCCCCATTATTTAAATATTATATTGTTGGATTTCCATGTTAATTAGACGAATATTTACTTAAAAAGAATTCTTTTATTTAACCCTTTTCAATCAAAGCGAAAATATTTGGTTCGTTTGTACGTTTATAGATCTTGATCAAATTGGTACCGAAAGTGTGCAAGTGAAATAAAAGCCCAACGCGTAAAATGTTATAATATTATTTATTTATAACTTTAATAATTAACAATGATTAAGCTATAAGCATGTAGAAACAAGATGAAAAGACAATCAGATCACTGATCAATACGATATTGATTCAACATTATTATAATAACATATGAATGGCTAAAGCAAAATTAAGGAATGAATTGCTAACATTCCCAAAGCGAGATTAATTAACTTGAGCCAATCCCGGTGGTAAAGAACAAAGCACAATAGTAATATCATTAGAAATGGTTGCATATTATTTGATATTGATCCAACTACACTCCTAGTAGCAAAGCGACGCCGGCGAGAGTCCAGCGGGTTGGTTTATCCTTAGTTTTTAAGTTAAAAGTCCACACGAATGTAGGCCCTCGCATGCTGTGAAATATTTAAATAAAGTTAGAGTAGGTATGTTATATTATATCTACTTTCCCATGAATGCTATGGCTGGAATCACATCTGTACGCATCGATTCGCATTTTGTCCATACAAAACTGTAATTTTTCATAGTCATGTACGCATCGAAAAGCCGAATTGATATGCTTAGGTACACGACTCTATGAATTGTTTTGTATGCACAAAATGTGAATCGATGCGCACAGATTTGATTCCAGCGTATATCGCCATTGGTGTGTTTACAATGCAGACAAAGACAGATACAAGACAGAAATTGAAAATAGCACTTTTAAATTTCTTTTAATTAAGAGAGTTTCAAAAGTTTTTCCACAGCAAGAAGATTCTTTAGATTTATATGAGAAAAAGAAATTATGAGCAACGAAAAATCCATATAAGTAAATTAAGTGTAGTTGATAGATCTATAAAACTATTTGTTTTAACGTATCTCAAAAAATGAATTGGTTTCTTTCCACACATACTCACCGAACTTTATAGACCGGGCACTCGTAAACATTGCGCGTATCCTGCTTGTCTTGGGTGACTGCCTTGATGTAGATGACGGGCATCATTGGAAACAGTTCCATCATGTAGGATTCCACTATGCCACCTGTAGCGGTATCCCAGCGAGCACCTTCCATGTATAGGCCGTGGATGTTTGCCCCCTCGCGCGGGGGAGCACTGGATATGGAGAAGTTTATAAGCCATTGGAAGACGTTTAATTAAAGCGTCATAGCGATCAAGCAATGCTAATGTTTATTGGATGCACTGAAAAAAATTGACAAGCCACAAGAAAGAGGTAAACTTAAGTAATAGTCAGCCAGTCAGGTTATAAAAGTCGAATCATTACACATTATTATTGGCATACTTATTGTAAAATAAGAGGGTTTTGTAAGATAGTTTAAAGACTGGGTCATCATATAACGTTAGTGTCTCAACGGCTTATGAAGCTGAAGCGGCAATGGCCGACACACAGTTAGAAAAACCGATAAAAGTTAGGATCCAAAGATGCTGCAGGGGCCATCTGGTATCGGAAAGAGCAGTGTTGGCAGACCCCCACTAGGTGGACTGACAATATCAGACGGAACCACTGATGTGGAAGTCATCTAACGATTGATGGCGACGAAATTATGCTAAACTAACTTGAAGTCTCCTCTGTTCTTCTTGGTGACGTCACAGTTGAGGCACATCTTATCGAGCGGCCACTCGTTTTTGCGTGCTGTCTGCTGCATGATGGCCGTCAGGAAAGACTGCGGGTTGAAGAATCCAGCCAGCCACACCGCGGGTGGGAGCTGAATATTAGACGGAACCATTACTTCCGGTAGTTTATGGTGAACAAGAAACATCAAGCTACAGCTATACTATATAACTATAAATAACTATAGCTACTATAAGAAACGGTACGGTGAACTGTACCCTTTGAGTAATAAACCAGCAATGGAGAGTACTTGACCCCTAATTTATTCGCAAAAAAGTCTGTCAATTACGGTGGGGGGCGAGGTAGCACACATGAAAACTTGCTTACTACAGTTGCATTTTTCCATCACGTCGCTATGCACGCACACAATATAATTAGCAAACACTACCTTAAAGTATATGCACACTATCACATTCACACACAGGGACGCTCTATCATTACATGAAACAATCGCATCATTTGTGTAAACATTTTAGGGATTTGACACTATCGATTATCGACTTTCGATAAGTTTTTCTAATAATTATTTACAACAGAGTTACTTTATTCGAGAGTAAATTTTTTTGTTCGAAATCTTTAACATGGTAGGTATATAGAAGCGCTAGGAAACGAGACTCTTGCCGTTATTTTAGTCATAATATGCCTTTGCTATTAGATTGACTCTTTGTAGGCTTTTAGTACTTGCGTAAAGATACAGCTAGAAACTTTGACCTATATTGACGATGGAAAGCGATCTAGCTTATTTCGAAAAATAACAAAATTACTTTTTTATATATTTGGAAGAAAAAGATACTGCGTCGGATTGTTGGATTTTCGTTTTCCTACGACATTATTTTTCTAAGATACTATGTTGACCTTCTCTGCATGTTTATAGTATATATTTTTTGTTATTCATATTTTTAAACGTTCTCAAAAATGCTGTAAATACTAAGACACAATCTATTTTTCAATATTATCTATTTTACAATTATTTCCTTCAAAGTCGTTATCAATTAATACGGAACTTCATGAGCGGACAAACGTCAAACCGGCCATCATAGCGTGCCGCTAGTGTAAAAATAAATACAGCATAATTAGCATTTCAGAGTTTAGAGTTATTTCGTGGTTTCATATGTTTCAAATACCAAGTTACAGCAACATTGCTTCTTAAAATTGAAAAACTATTAGTCGAAATTGATATAAAACTACACTAGCGGCACGCTATGATGGCCGGTTTGACGTTTGTCCGCTCATGAAGTTCCGTATTAATTGATAACGACTTTGAAGGAAATAATTGTATTACTTTATTGACGATAGTGATGTGCAGAGATTCATAAATTTTATCGAATGTAGTTTTAGGTTTAGGACTCAAAATTTATTTATTAAATTGATTTCTAAAATGTATACAAGTGTAGAAAAATCAGTTTGCACCATTTAAGGGGTGAATGTACTTGTGAATATGAACAATTTTCACTATGTGGACAAACCTCTGAAATCGCAAAAAAATATCAGCTGTTTCATACAAAAGGTAAAATTTTTATTTTTATATGATATATACCACAACTCGGCATTTGGTTTTCTAAATTGAAAATTTTTAAAAATGGAATCTAATACGATCGTCACATAGGATCGCTGGCTAGCACAACTACTACCTCCGGCAAACTCGCGTCAATGCTCAATGCAAAACAAAGCAGTTTCGAATTGACGTTGCTTCGAAAAGTATAAACTGTCAGTGCAATGCGATTGTGATATAGTTTTGACCTGGCTTTGGATTTCAAATATTGATACTGCATTACTGTTGACCCTTGCTCGTTAATTTGGACTCTGTTCAAGCCCTTTGTTGTGGATTTCGTCGATATGACCGAACGTACGCAGAGAACTGTTCTAAATAGTCAGACACGTGAGTTCGTAATACGCCTTCGTAACTATTTCGATCGTGAAGCTCAAAATGGAGGGCCAATTTTACCTATAACGTCAGTGGTTGAACGCGTAGCTGATGCGCTTAATATTGGACAACGAACTGTTAGACGGATAACTAAAAAAAAATATGGCGAGACTGGCACAGAAGAAAATAAACTTCACACACCAAAAAAGAGAAAACGAGCAAAACCAGTCGTAGGCATCGATAGCTTTGATGCCGATGCTATCCGAAGACATGTTTACGGCTACTATTTACAGAAGGAGTATCCAACAAGAAAAAAGTTGGTGCATTCACTGAAGGAAGCTGGATTATTCTTCGGTGGGGAAAGTTCTTTAACGAAGATTTTGAAGACCATTGGATTTCGATACAAAAAATGTAACAAACGCAAAATATTGATGGAAAGATTTGATATAGCGATGGCAAGGTATACTTTTTTACGGCAAGTGAAAGAAATCAAAAATTGGCAAAATGTTGTGTTCTTGGATGAAACATGGCTTAATGCTAACCATACTGTAGGCCGTTCTTGGAACGATGACACAGCAGCATCTACTTCCAAAGTTCCTGTAGGAAAAGGATCGCGACTTATAATTTGTCACGCCGGAACCATCAACGGGTTTGTCGAAGGTTCTCTCATGGCTTTTGCGTCAAAAACCACTGGAGACTATCATGAAGACATGAATGGAGAAAAGTTTACTGAATGGTTTACCTCAATGTTGTGTAGCCTCCCTGAACCATCTATTATAATTATGGACAACGCCCCATACCACTCGATGCAAATTGACAAGCCACCTGCCCAATCCCAAAAGAAAGCTGATATCGTCGCATGGCTTCGTAAAAATGGCGTAGATGCAAACATGAATATGTTAAAAGCGGAATTAGTACGTCTTTTAAAAGAAAACAAACCAACCAAGATCCGATACGTCATTGACGAAATAGCATTAGAACATGGGCACAGAGTTATACGGTTACCGCCTTACCATTGTGAGTATAATGCGATTGAGTTGGTGTGGGCTCAAATTAAGGGATATGCTGCAAGACACAATACAGAACCCCCATTTACCACAAAAAAAAAGCTAAAATTATTAGAAGAAGCTTGTGAACATGTGACTAAAGGAGACTGGGAAAAGGTTGTGAATAGAACTGTTAAATTAATAAGGGAAGATTATGAAAGAGATGTGAAAATAGATAATATTATAGAAAACGAACATATAATTATTAATGTAGGTGATGATAGCAGTGACGACAGTGAAAATAGTAGTATGGACGAATCTGATTAATTATGGCCTTTTGTGGCACCTTTTTTGGTATCTTTTGTATTCATATGTTTCTTGTGTGCATATAAAGTATGTATATTCATTTTCATTCAAATATTCAGTTCGTTCAAATAAATTAAATAAACATATACATTTTTGTTTTATTAAACCTATTTAATCAGGTACAAAAACAAAACTTAATTGTTTTTTGTTCGAGAATAAATTGACATTCCACATCACTATTGTAATGTGTCAAACCGGCCATCATAGCGTGCCGCTAGTGTAATGTATAAAACTAAAGTAATTCTACTTTAGAATTATATAATTAGTATCATCTGATGTGTTACTTTAAAAAATATGCTTTTTGAAAAAAATCTGCTCCTGATAGCTTATTATGAGCTGTTATGATTTTTTAAAACGTTATTGGCTCTGGTTTAAAGTTCACTTTTTCGATTTACAAGATCGTTTTCCAGCGTTGAATAATATTCTCTCAGTCCAGTATGGAGGAAACATAAAAAGTAAAAACTAAACCCTAAAAAAAAATGTATTTAAAGTTATGATTGGTAAGTTAAAACTTGTACCTACATACTTTACTTGGAAGGCTTATTTTTTTCATCTACTTCATCTGAACGAAGTGTATATTTGTTTGTAATGCTAGGCTGCCGCCATGGCTATAGTGGCCACCCCATCTGTAATAAAACACCGCCAAGCTATTTAGCTTTCCGGTAAACCTAGCGGGATGAATAAGAAGTATGGGTACTTTAATTCAATTGCCAAGTTTTAATGAACCAAATATGTATAGAATTTAAATATTTTTTTTCGTCAATGAACCATTAGTAAGACGATAAAAATATCTCGGTATAAATAATTTATACAATCCCCCCACCAATATCGACATATGAAATCTTGCTGTCCAGCCCTAATTTTATTGCGGTGTGGCCGACTTCATAAAATTAAAGTCCTAATTTTCGAGTAAGAAAGACTTACGTAGAACTTATCATTATTATTAAACAATTTTTTAGTCTCGTTTTCATTATTTTTTGTATTATATTTGTAAAAATCCTTTCTTAGCGGATGCCTACGTCATAGTAGATGTGCGTTGATAGATCAGTGAGTCAGTCACCTTTTCATTTTATATATTTAGAAAATCATATCACACTGGTTATATGGAAATATATACCTATAACTTTTGAAATAATTGAGTAAAAAAACTAATTTTATGAATTCGCTGAGTTTATGGAGCTCTAGCTGCATCAATGCATTTTAAACAATAGTGGGAGAGTACCAGCCAATCAGACACCATTGCGATCGTTATAATAATGCAATCATTTTAACCGACTTCAAAAAGGAGGAGGTTCTCAATTTGAATTTTTTGTATATTTGTTATCCAATTATTCCGCCAAATAATGGATGGAATTTGATAATTTTTTTTTTGTTTAGTAGGGCATACTTCAGAGGTGGTTCCCATATAAATTTTTGTTGATATAATGTTAGATGTTACTCCATAACTACGTCAAATCTGAACCGATTTCAATTTTTTTTGAAAGAACGCATAATAAGGTTGGGCCTATTTAAAAGGTGAAGAGAAGATGATTCATATCTTCGGTGATGGAGGAAGGAACTCAATGATTAAGAGCAAATTGCTCGCAATCAGAGATATACACAAAAAAGCTTAAAATAATAATGTAAAAAAAATATCTTTAAAAAACCGACTTCATACGCCGATCGGGCAAAGTTGGGCTAGCGTCGCGCATTAGTTTCATCATTTATATTTAGGCCCGCCCGACTTCAACATACATGTACAAATTAAAATTGTTTTATACTTTGTAGTGGCGTTTAAAGTCGGTTTTATAGAAAGAATTTTTTATCATTATTTGATAATCCCACAGACGATCAAAGTTCGTATTTATATATCTAGTCATATTTTACTTAAAGCTTATAAATTAGTCGTTCACCCCTTCCTATTCTATCGTGATTTTAATTCTATGGGATCAATTTATAATGCAGTTCATGAAAAAGGTCTCTAAACGAATAGTAAGTAGGAAGATTAATTTTCAATATTTTCCCCAAATTATTTCATGTACGTTTAAGTAGCAACATTTTCAGATCGACAGTTTTCTTAAGTTTTCTGCATAAGTATTGCATTATTTGGATAAAATAATATATCAGAAGTAAATAAATGTTATCCTTTAGTAAACTGGATGTTTTAAATATTTTTTTTAGAAGAAAATACTCTCATATTCGGCATTTATAGCGGAGCTCATTCCCCGCTAACCATACGTAGTTGACAGGCGCGTGACTGGAGTCAAACAGTTTTATATAACGAGTATGAGCACTGCTCATACCCAACTTACAGAGGGGTACGCGCGTCAATTCTTCTCCTGTGTTGGTTTATTACTCAAAGACTGTACCTGGTGAATTACAACACCAGAGTTTTAACAACTTACTCATACATAAATAAATAATTCGAACTGTCGTACTAAACTAGCTCCAGTAAATCTTTGAAAACTTACATTAAAGTCGCCAGACCAGTTCTCGAGCTCAGTGAGTCGTAAGCACAGGTCTGAGAACCACGCAGCGAGCCCCAGCAAACTGGGGTAGGCCAGTTTGGTCCACGAGTCTGGCACTTTATCCATGAACAACGACTCCATCAGCTTCTCCATGTCGCTGCTGATTGTCAATTCGCCCTGTTTCGGAGACAATTATTTAATTAGGTATAGGCAACGAAATTACCATGCGATTTGCATTAACACATGTATTTCTCAGGCTAACAACCAGTTTCAAGTGTGTTTTTAGGTCTTGTACACGTCATGTTTAATATCGTGAAACCCTTATATACTAAGTAACAGAGGTGAAATTAATCAGACCAGTCCCTAATTCCCAACCAACCTCATGATTCACAGCCTAATGACTTTAACCCTACTTGACATTGGTCTAGTAGGGTTAATGGCAGTCTTTATCTAAAAATAATATAGTTAACTTGTCATCAGATCGACGTTACCTTGAGACCCAGTTCCAACTCCTTCAGCGATCGTCTGATCTCCCCCATGAGTCTGTTCATGCGCTCGCACTCCTGCAGCGCGACGATCGTGAAAGGGGTCAGCTCCTCAACCTTCCCCATCAGCTCTTGTAGATTGAACGGCTCGGGCACTCTGTCCATGATGTCGTCCAAGATCATTCGAACCTATTTGTAACGACACAAAAAATTTACAATCATCTTTTTGTACGTCTTTAGTGTGTGACCAGTAATCACTTAGTCACATTATAAATATTATAAGCAAATATTTAATATTATGTAAATACTAGCTGATGCCCGCGACTTCGTCCGCGTGAGTCGGACCCTTGCAGCATCAGGATTGAAGAGTTGGCTCTTGGAATAATAACTAAATAGTCTTTGCTTGGTGCATACAACAACTACCTACTCATAATCGACAGTTATTAAATCACTACAATTTAGGTAGACAATAATCCTGCATCATCAGGGTTGAGGATTTGGAACGCGAAGTTTTTATGAGACCATCTCGCAGATTTTGTATCGCTTAAAAAAAGATTCACGGAGATACTGATATAGATAGGTAGAAAAACACAACTTTTTCTATGTTATTACTCCTTATAAAATCAGCTATCTGTCAGTGAAAGTCTCGTGAAAATTGGTCCAGCCAGCCGTTCATGCGTGATGCCGTGTCCAAGGGAAATAGGGATTCATTTTTGTATAAAAATATTTACCATTTCCTCCTTGCTCGCTCCACCGCCCGCTTGAGCACCTGCATCTCGTGGTTGCATCTCAAACACAACCTGTAAATAAAAATTGTAGCATAAGATAATATATTAAAATGGTATGTATTCCGCAGCTACTTTGGTAGGCAATAGCGCCGTTCTAGCAGTTACAGCGTCTCAATGAAAGCTTAAGCTGCTAAAATTCAAACGATAAGCTGCTGAAATGAAGCGCAAGAAGAATATTATGATATAAGAATGCATGGTTGTTGAGGCCAACGGCTTGGCCAACGAGTCAAGGCCTGGAACACGAGGTATAGGGGCCCATCAGCTATAACCTGAGTCCAGGGTCGCTGCCCTAAGGGCCTTTCACCGCGGTCAGATTTGTTCTCAACGTAGTGGTGACTTAATGATGGTAGGGTTGCACTGACCTTCCTTGCAGCAATCAATCCTTGTACGGCCTGAGATGGTATGATTAGTGGTGATTATGTGGGGTGTGTTGTGGGGTTAAGTGTAAGGTGAACTTCTCAGGCCACTCGCAGCAGCAGGCAAGCAGCCAGTTATGGCCTGCAGTTGTAGACGTTGGGCTGGCGTAGCACTGTACACTTGGTTTATCACTAAGAAGACCAACTAGAGGTGGTCGAAGTCACTTTTTCACACTTAACGTGGCGAGCAAAAACCGCTTGTTAGGGGTCGCCTTTTGTTACAAATGACAGTCTGTAATTCTGCTTATAGCTAGGTCGACACATAGATCGCTTGGCGGCTCAACAAAACCGTAAAATAAAAATCTAGACACTTAAAAACAGCAAACGGTGCGCGCGACCCGGATTCTCGTGAATACGTGTAATTTAGCTGTCAAACCAAAGGAACTTGCAAAAACCACGCCCCAAAACGGCGGCAAGTTTAAAACTAAGTATCTGTCAACTTCATTGCGAGCCAAAGAGATTGCCAGCGTCACGACCATGGAACTAGGAATTCGGGACAGGTACATGGCGCGAACAATGGTATAAGAGCATAAAGACGCAAGGGGTCTTTTTATGTGGTCAAGATAAGAAAGAGTTCTGTGTTGCTCACACGTGTCTTAAACCTACTAATCATGGCAGTAACAAGAAATTAAAACTTTCAATTCTTATCTTGATCTTATTATACTAACACCGATTTTAAAAAACAATAAAAAGCCTTATTTACACCCTAATAAAATACCTATATATTTAAGTGTACGGAATAATAAGAAATTCTCAGTTATTACTTAACCTTAAAGAGTCGTTCAGACACCGTGGTCAAGTAGCCGATTTCAGCGTTAGGATGTAGTCCATAGAGGTATGGGGTCTCGTCGGGTAGGAAGTCGTCGATGTACTGATGGTATCCGACGTAGTCCGAATTCGGTGGTGATATGAATCCTTGCGCAAGTTGCAATTCGCCGTCCACCTATATTGCAAAATGAAGAGTTTATAATTGACCCAATTTCTAACCGAAGGTTATCATTCTTTACGGTTTTTGTTCTACAGAATTAACACCATCGTCAAGAGAATGTAATCAATACGTTTAAACGTTTATCATAAAAAATTAGGGTATTCCCATTGGTGGATAAATCAGACGTAGCAATATGTTAAAATGACGATATTAATGATGAAGTAAGATGCACTTACAAGTTCTGGCTGCATATACTCAAGCAGGAAAGTCCGGCACAGCCTCCTGTCCCAGTCATCTGTGATATGACCGCCGTACATGATCTCACCGAAGAGATACCTGAGGTCCTCCCAAGGTACTCGAGGATTGGCCTCCAGGTAATTGTACAGGACGTAAACGCATATCGTCAGGTCACCGAAATTAAATGGGTAGACCCTAGAAAGTTTTTTTTAAATAAATAAATGAATTAAATGTAAATAGCAATAAATTGTTAATTATTCATAATAATAAGAAAGATAGTTATAATGGGCTGATGAATGTTAGAGAAATCTTTCATGTTATTACCTATTCCAGCCTTGCGGGCCGAATTTGCGCCGTTCAGCGACAACAGCGTGAAAGTAACACAGGGCAAACAATACAGCCTTGAACTCCGCTTCCTTACTGCACATTTCTAGGGTCTCTTGACTGAAGTTGTCAAGAGCCTGTGGATTATGAGAACAATATAAAAAACCGGCCAAGTGCGTGTCAGACTCGTGCACCGAGAGTTCCGTATTCGATAAGTAAAAGTATTCAAGTATAACGATAATATTTAAATATTAATTTGAATACTATTTTTTTTTTGTTTTTATTAATCGTTAACTTTGTAGAGGTTTATTGTTAATGTTAAAAAAAACTATGTCAGTTAGAGTTTTGCTTTAATTTTTCCTGTAAAATATACATGAACCTCTATTGACCATAATGGACTGGGAGCCCGGGCCGATCAGACCTTCGTTATTTTATTAAAGCTGAAAGTTTCTCTGAGTGTGCCCTTTATTAAGGTAATCTGAACGATCCCTGACTATGAATTTTAGATCATGGTGGCTTTGGGAGATATCAGGTAGCAAAGGTGTATAAAATTGCTCCTAAAATTCGTTAAAGTATAAAGCTCAGTTTTTAGATATTTTATTTGGAATTGTATCAGAAATCACGTGGTCCATCGTCAGACACCCTTAAACTATAGCAAGCTGTGAGCATATTTTCGTCGAAGTATTAAAGCTGAATTTTATATATGTTACTTGGGGAGCTATCAAAAGAGGTTTCCTGAGCAGTCAGACACTTCTGATGGTTAATACGCCTTAAGACACTTTGAAAATCTGCCCTAGGTACCTACCTAGGGCAGATTTTAAAAGTGTCTTTTTCGTAGATGAAATCATGGATTTTTACGGGATAAAAACGGGTAGCTTATAAGGTACTTTAGACAATCTATCTTCATTCTAAACAGGTAAATCGATTCCTTAGTTGTGACGTGAAAAAGTAATACCTACCTGAATTTCGGTTTTTCAAAATCCTGTGGGAACCATCAATTTTTTACGGGATAAAAAGTAGCCATAAGTTAATCTAGGGTAACGGACGGAGAAAGTCGCAGCATAAGGGTTTCATTTTTACCATTTTTGTACGGAACCTTAAAAGGTGTACAGGATTATAGTCTAAGATAAAACCAATTCCATAGACTAATCATACAGGAGAGAAATAATACATACCTTATGTAAGTTAGCCCACATTCCAATGGGGGGTTCGTTTGTTATTTTGATGGCGGATTCTAATATCCCTTGGGGGATGATATGATAAGCGGGGTCGGCTGCTGGTTCTGCGCTTAAGTACAGTCTAGAAATTAATTGCATAGTTCAAAAAAGAGAGAACAACAGACAGTGCGAGCCATACTCTATATATTATTATGGCTCGCTCTGTCAAAAAGTTTACATTTTACATGAAAATGTTTTTAGTTCTAACCTAACCTAACCTAACCTAACATAGAATATAAAAAAGACATTAAGTACATGCCTATAGTCAGGGAGAGGGTTTTCGAATGTCTCCTCCATTTTCTTCTCCAGCGTAGTCAGCCACTTGGCCACAAGATGCACGTTCTGCAAGATGACCCAGTCGCCGTTTACCGCGGACACGCCCATGGCTTCTTCGGCCACCACCTCCTGGCCTTGGCCGAGCGACACGATGTGGAAATTCTTTTTATCCGTAGAGAAGCCGAGCTTACGACCTAACTTTTCCACATCCTGGATAAAGAAATTTTGGTGTAGGTAAGTCTTAAGACTTACTAGTAACTGACTGGAAAATCTTGATCTTGGAAATACTTCTTCAATCTTTGTTTTGGATTCACTATTAATGGCCGTTTATTTGGGTCTGGCTAGTAGGTCTAATTTTTCAGTATTCTAATTAAGGGTGGGAACTGGGAACCCACCTTTTAACATGTTCTGCCTAAAAATTTTCTGACTATTTTACTGAGCTTTCTCTAAAAAATTAAAAGGACTTTCTGGAAATGTCTCCAGGCATTTACGGAAATCTATCGCAAACTATAATAATTCATTCCAAACCTTTAGCGGATCTACTCCTGGTGACAATATGAAGAACATTGCAGTTGTACTCGTGCTCTCTTCGAAAGACTTCTCAAAGGGTGGAGTTCTCGCTTCCACGTATTTAGTTCCAAGGATTTCTTCGCAGAATGCTCTAAAGAAAGAAGGATTTGTAAGTATATTAATTAAAAATTCTTATGTAATGCAAATTTCTCCGAAACAAAAATGTGAAATCTAAGCAATTAAATGAGGTATGCATTGTGTGTTTAGAATGTCCGACCATAAGACACTAATAATTTAGGTTATTGGGTACTCAAAATAACTTCATTATGCTGTCTATTTATTCTTCCCGTGTCGTATCATCGTAGCCATTCATAATGTGGCTCACTTTACAATCCGTCTTCATTACTCTCTAACATCTTTCGCGTACACTCGTGTAAAGGATTGCCAATACCGACTGCAGACATATTACTGTGTTGTCAAAGGTTTTTATATGAATACCTACTACGAATTGTGTGACTCCAAATTTCACAACAGAGTAATTATAATATGTGTCTGGAGCAACAAACAGAGCATTTTATACCCAGAAGCATATGACATGCGGTCAGGTCGGAGCGCGCGAAGGATGCACAGCCTCTGCAGCGATGTCTTGTTCTTCCACTCGCCCGGCAACTTGTCTCGCTCCGGAGCCTCACCGTCTGTATACTTTTGCCATCTAAACGTATATCATAAATAATATAATATTATTGTAGGCTGAAAATACTAAGAAAATATGGCGTCAGGATCTCTTCTCTTGTTATCTACTATAACTATGGTCTTAAATTTTAGATCGGACATAGATTTTTATCCTAGGAAAACAAAAGTTCCCAAGACGTTTTTCTTTTCTGTGGTTCAAGCCTCAAGCATAAGTTAATCTACACTAATATTATAAAGACAAAAGATTTGTTTGTTTGTTTGAATTGAATAGGCTCCGAAACTACTAGACGGATTTAAATGAAACTTGGTTTGATTTTTCATACTGCGAGGTAGGACATAAGATACTTTTTATTCCGAAATTCAGCATGATTCCCTTGGAAGAGGGGATGAAAGTCAAAATGTAATTCATTAACGCGTAGTCCGATTTCATTCATTCTTTTTTTTTGTTAGAAACGCGGACGAAGTCGCGTGAGTCAGCTAGTTGTAAATGTAAGGAGAGCTGTAGCTTAAACTATAACCGTACCTTTTTGTGGCCCCCTCAATATCCTTATCCAGATTTTCGAAGGCATCCATCTTGGCAAGCGCCACAATGCCGCCAAACGCGTTATTAGAAAGCCACGAGTAAGGGGAGCTCACGGGCGCCACGGCATATTTCAGCAGGAAGTCCAACTCCCTTGGATCTAATTTACCCTCGGTTTGTAATACCTGGAAGTGGAAGAAGCAAATGACAAACAGGGCAAATGACAAACAGGAAAAAGTTTAGCGATACGAGTTACATTTATTAGTTACATACAGATTAAGGGTTGTTAATATTATACTCATTAGTTCCATTTCAAACTTTTCGGCTATACACCGAGAAACGTCCCGGTGCCTGTACATAGTCCTACGTACAGTAACGAAAAATCAAATCTTACAAACCTGTAAAGTGATAAGGAACAAGAACACGAGTTTATCCCTTTCGAACAGTCCTCGGCTGGTATACACAAATACGGCAAACGTGATACTGTCCAAAAGATTAGCAACTCTGGCGTCCAACTCCTCTGCAGGCTGAGCCTTGCTTAAAGCGTCCTTAAACACCACGCTGTAGGCTTTGAGGGAGAACTGGTACATCGGGTTGATCTTGCACAAGTCATTCAAGATGAAGTACAGCATCGAAGCGCGTGTTGCTGCGCGTCTATAATGATTAATTACGAAAATAAACAGTAAATAACCGGAGGAGAATTAAATGGTAAATTCAATCTTGAAGCGCACATTATCGATCGGTTCGTTTTAATTATCGGGTGCCCACCATTCGTAGTGTGACATGTTCTATACCAAATCAAAGAAACCGTTTCATAAAGAACAACACTAGCATAGAATTTCAATGCAAAAATATATTTTCATCCTACTTAGTCCACAAAATACAAATTCATCACAGTCCATTTATTGTTCAAATCTTTTTCTGATATTTCCTTCTAATTTGAGAGGATATCATTGTTCTAATGTAATTGGTTAATGCTAAATCTTCATTTATCAGTTAGAGCTTAAGACTATTTCCTAGGACCCAGGAAATTTACCTGTATTTTTCACGTGCGTCGTCAATTTTGACGGCAGTAACCTTTCCTTCTTCAACTTTAATTTCAATATCTGCAGCCGTTTTTTTAGTTGTTTCCAAATTAATCACCAAAGCTGAATCACTAAGAATATCTGGCCCAGCTGAAGATAATCGCTTTAGCAAATCGTCTTCTAAACTTTTCAGAGTAATTTTGAAATCATTTTGCATTTTTGTTAATCCAGCCCGAAGTGCTTCAAGATCTGGTCTTTCTGCTTTAACCACCTCTCCTAGCAGCTGTTCTTCAAGACTGACAAAAAGAGGATAAAATTAAATTTGTAGAACATTTCTTTATAATTATTGGAGTAAGTACGAGTATATCTGGTCTATCTTACCCATCCCTTGTTACAGTAAAGTTTATTAAAGTACATTGCGCTTGCATTTCAGGCTGATAGTGAGGGTTGGCCAGCTTTGTTTGAAGCAAAAGCCTGAAGTTAGCATGGTAATCTATCTCTCTATCACCAATCTGTAAATAGACAATTGATCTAAATTCTGGGGTTTAAATGCCGATCATCCACTTTCATGAAGTTGATGATTTGGACGGGTGTTTGCTTACATGTAAAGTAGTTGGTGTCATGAAGGTTTGGCAGATAAATCTTTATGATCCTAACTATTTTTTTTAATTGCAATTAATTCGCATTTACACATAACTTCATCTTGCTTTCGCTAGTGTTCTAGGCCTGTAGGATTCCCTACCTTCAGCACTCGCCCTTTCCGAATCAGCACACGCCCCAACAAAGGTTCAAGTACAGCGTCAACACTTTCCCCTATATTCTCAAGAAGCACCACATCGCCATTGCTGACTGCACGTTCGATGCGATCCAAATAGTTACGCATGGTTAGTCTGATAACTACAAGCGCGTCTCCGTAGCGAGATTTAATCCATTTTATTCCTTGTCTGTTGAAAAATATAATTATTCCTCATTATACTACGGTCACCATTTCTATCATACTTATTTCTATATTTTTCTAGACACTCTTCTAAAGAAAAGGTAATACTAGATACGTATATTCATCACCAAGGTGTACTTAAATACGTTGAATAGATAGCAGAAATAGTGTTTTATACTAATCTGTAAGAATTAAGTATAATAGTTCTAAAATGTAAAACTCGAGAATTTGCCAGAACGTGTTTCAAAGGAGGTATTTTTGTGATAGGAAAATCAATCCGTGACACTTTGTTTACTTTATTTTGGAGTTCAAACGTTAAAACATTTTGTACGCACAGTTGCGGATCTATCATGAGCGGCCATCGAGCTGAATTCGTGAGAATAGTCGCATTCTCTGTGCTCATGGTATCTGTTGGCAGCCCTTCATTGTTCCATGTTGCTACTTGAGCATCGTCTGTTAGCATCGTTAGTGGTTCCAGACCTTCTGTTGTCTCGATTTTAGGCTGCAAAGATTACATAATATATCAAATTGAGGTAGGGTCAGGAGTTATTTTATTTTTAAACTCCGACGCAAAAAGAGGGGTGTTAATTACTGTTAAGGAGCACAACTCAGTTTTAGAAGGTTTATGTAATTTTGTGCATTTATAGGATTACATTCTCGTTGACACTCAGTAGGTATGTAAAGTAGTATTCTAGGTTAAAGAAACTCACGTCGGTCTTTTGAAGTGTGGGAACCCAATCCTCGTCCATAAGCAGCAATCGGTAGCGGCGTGTAAAGCAGCCAACGTATGATATGAAAGCTGTGACCAATAAAACATCTCCCGGCAACATCACACCAGATTCCTTAAGGTTTACCACTGTTGCTGACCATCTGAATATCAAAATCACAAATGTAAGTTTGAAGCGTAAAATAAGAATTTTTATTTTTAGAATTTATTTATTGATACATAGAAATGGATTCTTAGATAAGATAGAAAACCAAAAATGTATCTATATTTCGTGCGCATAATATTAGGTAAGTATAATGAGTAGAACTATACTGCGTGTAGTTTTAATGCAACAATGCAGACAAAGGATACTCCTTTGCACTTTGATTTTTTCACACTGCAGCTCAAGATATGAAATCTTTGGTCCTCGACGTGACTTTTATTAGAACTGTTTGATAAAGTTGCACCTGATTTGGCCCTACCTTATTTTTTCCGAAGCTAAACCATTAACTAATCTGTTAGCTAAATCAATTGTTGCATTCGTAGCATCAGCTTCTGCTTGGCATTTAATTTTCTCATTGACAGCTTCTTGGAAAGCTTTAAGCAATTCTTCCAGTTTCTCTTCGAGTTCCTGTTTTACATAACAATTGTTTAACAAATCATAGGCAACCCAATCACTGATAATCTCAAGTGCAAATATCAGTAATTGGATTGCCTATGTTTTGTTGACATCTAAGCTTGTAACACAGGGAACGTATAATGAAAAGACAAGTCCCACTTGTAATCATTGACTTATCAAAACATAATAATAAGTATCATACGTGAATCTGATCTGTGAGGAATGCGAGCTTATCTCTCGCAGCTTGTAATTCTGCATTGGCTGCATTGAGAGCCCTTCTTTTAGGCTCTACCACTACATACACGTCATAGAACTTGACGATGTTTATAACCCAGGAGCAAAGCCCGGCGGCCGCAGCCGACTTAGACATTATGAACTCCGCGTTGAATTCTGGATTCTTTATGTAGGGCATTACGGCCTGAGGATTGAAAACATTAAGACAGTTAATTATTTCTCAGTGAACGTTCAGAAAAATTGCATTACCAACCTCATAGTCTCTATAGTTACCTTTATAACATCTGGATGAATGTTTTCTTTATCATAGTAAACCAGGTCGTATAAAAATTGATCAACCTTAGCCATCATTAGCTGAAATATACAATTACACATTATATATTATGTCATCATATAGGTACTCGTACGTCTATGGTATTTATCATCTGACTGAATCATAATGCTTATTAGAACCATTGTTACCTTGCATGCTTTCCAGGACCTATCTTTAGGTATTTTTCCTTTTTTAGAAAACAGCACGAGTACAGCAGCCGTTACGTTAACTACAGCATCAGGTGGCGAACCGAAAGATTTCAACTCTGTCAAATTGTTCTTGTTCAGTGTATTCAAAGCCTCTTGGGCTGCGATCAGTGCTGGCTCAGCCTTGGCCAAGTCGTCTGCACAAATCTTTGCCTTTATTGTAACGTCTTCCTCTATTACTTTTACTTTTTTCTCTTCTTCCGCAGCTGTTTAACAGATAAGGATAGTGTATTCTTTGATATTTCTTTCCTCTATATTTCAAGTCGTCAAATGATTCTATGTTTAGAAAATTACGATTTTCCTAATTATATCTATCGTATCTATGTTTAATTTATTTATTTATTTATTTATTTAATTCATATGATACACCATCAATACACTGTATAAGCATTAAAAATATTACATTGCGATAAGTTTTCTAGTCCTAGTACAGTTATCATTACAGGTGTACACAGCATTAAAAAATTTGTCCGGTTAACAAGTAGCGCAAATATGCGGTAAGTACCTTTACAGATAGAGAAACAGAGAGTTATAAATTACTATAATAATAATACCTAATAATATAGTCGATGAGATATGTAAGTAAATTAGAACGATAATTCTTCTTCTTCTTCTTTATCAACCGATAGACGTCCACTGCTGGACAAAGGTCTCTTGCATGGACTTCCACAGGCCTCGGTCTTGCGCCGCCTGAATCCAGCGGCTCCCTGCGACTCGTTTGATGTCGTCGGTCCACCTGGTGGGGGGTCTGCCAACACTGCGCTTCCCGGTGCGGGGTCGCCACTCCAGCACCTTGGGACCCCAACGACCATCAGCTCTTCGAACTATGTGCCCCGCCCATTTCCACTTCAGTATCGCGACTCGCTTAGCTATGTCGGTGACTCTGGTTCTCCTACGGATCTCCTCATTTCTGATTCGATCCCGCAGGGACACTCCGAGCATAGCTCTCTCCATCGCCCGCTGAGCGGTCCTGAGCCTACTTATGAGGCCCTTAGTTAGCGACCATGTCTCGGATCCGTAAGTCATCACTGGCAACACGCACTGTTCGAAGACTTGAGTCTTCAGGCACTGAGGAATTTTGGACGAGAAGACATCTCGGAGCTTCCCGAACGCTGCCCAGCCGAGTTGGATTCGGCGGCTGATCTCTTTCTCGAAATTGGACCTACCTAGCTGGACTGTGTGTCCCAGGTAAATATACTCGTCTACAAATTCGAGTGCAGAGTTCTCAACAATTACTGGGTGGAGCGGTGCATGAGCATTGGACATGATTTTCGTCTTGCTCATGTTCATTTTCAGGCCCACCTGTTGAGAAACCCTGCTGAGATCGTTGAGCATTGTATTGAGGTCTCTCAGAGTCTCTGCCATGACTACTATGTCATCGGCAAATCGCAGGTGAGTGATGTACTCGCCGTTTATGTTGATGCCAAGCCCGTTCCGATCCAGAAGCTTAAAGACGTCCTCCAACGAAATAATAATGATGACTAAACGATAATAATAATGCTATAATATTATACAGGGCTATGCATGTAGATATAATTTTTTCTTAAAACTAAATAGATTAATGCTTAAGCAACTGGTTGTTGGGGTTAGTACGGAACACTCAAACTAAATCTATACTTTGTGGTATGTTATACAGAAAATAGCAAAATAATTAAATTTACCAAATGCCTTTTCTTTTGACACTTTTTCACTTTCAGCACCCACTACTTCGATGAGTTCTTCAGCTGCTTTGTTCTTAACTTTCAAAATTACTTCTTGTTCAGCCAAAGTAACCTGACAATAAATTAAGGCCATTTAACGAGGGAACATATTATTGTTTATTAAAGAATCAGAATTAGATGCAAAAACCGATTTGTAGGGAAATTATACTTACATCTAAGTTTTGAGTTATTTTAGTTTACATTTTACCTTTAACACTGCAACATCTGCAGCGCAAGACGCCAATTTCTCGAGACCGTTTTCAAGTCTGAATATCATCATCTTCAAATTCTTGGTCTTTTCCGTCAACAGCCTTGAATATAAGGATATTTGTTCTAGAAAAGTCTTTGGCGTCGTATAGTTGTAACGACGTTCATTCGTAAAGTACACGGCCGACATTTGATTTACGCTTTGATGTACGTGCGACATGAACGCCGCGACTGGTTCTATCAGATGTACCTGAAACATAGACAAAGATTACTACTACTGTTTAAAAAGTACATGTATTAGTATGTTATGTAGTATTTATGTATTGATGATTAGGATAAGTTGCATTGTGCTACTTTAAGGGATGTAGGTATTCTGTGCAGCCACACGCCTTGGAGACGAGACTAGCAAGGCAAAGATGATGTATAATTAGAGAACAAGTCTA
Source organism: Oeneis ivallda (assembly GCA_029955525.1). Lineage (NCBI taxonomy): Eukaryota > Metazoa > Arthropoda > Insecta > Lepidoptera > Nymphalidae > Oeneis > Oeneis ivallda. The sequence goes on along the minus strand of JARPMR010000024.1, from coordinate 14,855,409 downwards.
ACTTTTTAATTACGACAGTTAGATAATTCATAATTTCATCGAGAAAAGAACAAAAGGTTCTCATAAAGTCCTAACTAGAGTACTAATAACTAAAAAGGGGAATATCAAAATAAACCTGGCAGTATGAGATTACCCTAGGAGTAAGTATTGTGTTTTTTATAAGAAGAAGGCTTGTGCTTGACAACGATTAAGCCTAGAGCGAGATGAAGTACGTGTAACTCTCTTTTGAGAAACTCCCCAACTCCATAAAGTGGTGACTTACGAATCCAAAAAGTGTAAATATATTTACCGGCAATGCCTCCACTTCGGAAATGAACCTCTTTGAGACGGAGCGCAGAGCTTCTTGTGGCCACTCGTGGAACCAATTGATGGAAGTGCAGTTTACAATAGAGGGGAACTTGCGCGCGCGAACCCTTAACGTCGCACCCACAGGGGAGAAGCATAACACCACCTTTAAAAATGTTTAATTATCTAAATTAAATATCTTACTAATCTTACTTAATATAAATCATTATAAATGCGAAAGTGTGTTTGTTTGTTGGTTTGGCCACGCCACAACCGAGCTACGAATCGACGTGAACTTTTGCATAGGTTATAGTTGAGAGTGGCGAGTGACATAGGCTACTTTTTATGTCGGAAAATTAAAGAGTTCCTGAGGAATTTTAAGAACTAAATCCACGCGGGGGAAGTCGCGGACATCAGTTAGTGTGGTATATTTGAAATCCAGTCCTCAATTATTGCGTTAGCACATTTAGAAGTATCTACTTAAAATAGTTGAAAGTGTGAAATCCTCCAATTGGTCGTAGCCAGCAACGCCTCCAGATTATCTGGTTTCTAGTTTCTACTGAATATTCTAAAAATTATTTTTATTTTTATTAAAGTGTTTACCTACACTTAAGGAAATATCAGAATAAAATTTTATAAACACATATCAAAAATTCCGAAGCCAGCGGGATTCGAACCCACATCTCTTGGGAAACGCGCCCGAGTGTGTTAGCCACTTACACTATAGCCACGGTCGAACTACACGTCAGCATCGAAATTAGTGATATGTATCTACTTTCTCAGTTAAACTGAGAAAGTAGATACATATCTTGGGAAACGCGCCCGAGTGTGTTAGCCACTTACACTATAGCCACGGTCGAACTACACGTCAGCATCGAAATTAGTGATCCAAGAGATGTGGGTTCGAATCCCGCTGGCTTCGGAATTTTTGATATGTGTTTATAAAATTTATTCATTCTAAAAATTTTTTGAGATGACTGTAGTTCTCTTATACAAAACAAATTAAGTGTTTGATTGATTAAAACCGTAAGATAATTTAACAGATTTCCAATAAAAAAATTGCCAAAAGACACTCTGTTTATGGTGATTGACAAATTTTTAATGAAACAATCGTTATGTTGTTTAGACAGAAGATCCATGTAACAATCTCATTCCAGCTGGTAAAAAACCCAAAAAATATATAGATTAAAAAGAATAAAAACCTCACCTTCAACATTGTCCGCACCCTATTAATATAGAATCTCCAGCAGTTCTCGCGCGTATCTGGCACACCGGAAGCCTTGGTCTAGAATCATAAAAATATTATCAATCAAAAAGAGCAATAGTTCAGAAATCAATCATGTTGTTTTGACTGATATTTTTAAACCTATATTTTAGATTCTTCATGTAACTCGCAAAGAGGTCGTGGTCATCGTGGTGAATGGTGATCTGTCCCGTATAAAAGATGTCTTTAACATACATTCAATACTGGCCTTTGCTATCTTCAATCAATAATGTAAATTACTTAAATATGCTTTCAGTCATTAAAAATGACCTGGTAACCTTCTTCGCCTTTTGGTGTCTTCCACATTGCCCTGCAGCAGAAAGTACTCGACAGACTCATTATACCCACGTACCTCACCCCTTACTCCGTTGATGATATTCTCGATTTCATCATCGGCAAATAATTCGGGTATTTCTCCCGAAGCCAGTAAATCGTTGATAAGCACGAGGAACCTTTCCTCAGCCACTTGACCGTCTGTCATTAGGAACATGCTGCCGATGTTCTTTAGACCCGCCTTGATGTTTAGACCCGCTGTGAAATTAAAATTACAATTTTTGAAATGTAAATACACAATCAAAGTACACAACACATAAATTTCTGATTGTGTCGTTGACAAAACCTTAATGATTTAATCATAAAAAACCACTTAAGAGTAAATTTACGTAAACACGCAATTTATGTAAGTACATAATATAAAATAATCAAAAAACAATAAACATAAGAAATAAATTAGGAAGAAGTAAAGCTTACCGAGATCAACTTTCAGATCATTTATGCTATATCCCTTACGCAATTGAATCTGGAAGACCTCCAGTGATGAGATGAAAGCTGATAGTCGAGATAGCGACTGTTTTCCAGAACCTCCCACGCCCACTAGCAATGCGTTACCACGTGGTGCCTCCAAAATACGATTTATTCTACAACGATACAAAAATATAATGGCCACATCATACACACTTAAGATTTTTCTAATGTCCTAGAAACATGGATCTTTATAAAGAAACTAAGGACCTAAATCCTCCAGAGTTTACTATAAATAGTAAAAATAAAATATAGTTAAATAGTCAAAAGGTATTCAAACGCTATATATTTTAAAAAACTAACCTGCATATATGGTACATAGCATCCTCAAAGAGCACAAGATTCATAGTGGCCACAAGATCGTTATAGGAAGATAGAGATTCATCGAGTAATTTTTTAATATGTGGCCAGTCCTTTATAGGAAAATATTTAGGGTCTCCAATACCCTCAGCAAAGTGGCAATAAATTAGTGGTTTCTCGAATACGACGTTTTCATCGAAGTCCTGAAAAATTGAGAGAATATTGAATTTGTAATATCTGAATATTGAATAATCTTCATATCACCGATGCTTCAAATAAGTGTGATAAAAAAAATTACAAAGTATATGAACATACCAAAACATATTATGTTCTAATTATTATAGAAAAAAATACTGTCTGTAATCAGTAATCACACATGTTTCAGAATTTTGTAAAAAGTTATTCAGGATTTTTAAGTAAAAAGTAAAGTAAATAAAAAGTAGATGCATTTTAGTGTCGAATGCAACATCTAAGTAGGTGTCTGTATGATTTGAAGGTTTGGTTGGTTGTACATTTGAATTCATTTATTACTTCACAATTCTTCTTGATTGTGTCGCCTATGAGCTTCGCGAAACATTCGTTGTCAGTCGAGTCGATCAGCTTATCAGAGTATACGCGGGTGGCTTCATGCAGCCATAACCTTATCAGCTCCGAGTTCAGCTTTATAGCATCCCCCGTTGTGAACAATATACCCTGTAATGACAAAACGATTATCAATATTCACATTTACAAAATCTACATACGTTGCAAACTACTAAATATGCATGCAACGTCCCATTCAATGATCAACTAGAGCAGAACATAATTATCCCTTTCGTCGCGGAAGTCATATGAAAAAACATTGTTGTCCACTGACTCAAAACCCTGACGAGGGAACTCATGTCCGTCACCGCACTATCCATTAGTTCCTTCATTTCTGTCTTGCCCTGATATAAATAAAATTTGAGCGCCGTGAACAAAGACATTTATTTTTACTGTTTCTTATCAACCTACTAGCTGAAGCCCACGACTTCTTCCGCGTCGATTTTGTTATCCTCTAAGCTTGATGAGGCCAGCGATAAACTTGACGAAAACTTCGGCTGTGTTAAAATGCTAAAGGTTTGTCCAGCTTAATAATAAAATATACCCTGTAAGGAGATCTTCATCACCATCGTCAACAATTTACATATATATATCTATTCGTACTGTACGAATATAAGAGAGTAGCTTACATTGTCCTACATAAGAAAATCGTCAAAATTATTCATATTTTGATCGATTAAAGTTTTTTCGATCAACCGAAGAAGAAAGTTTTGCGTGGCATCTCTCTCTCTGACTATGGAGAACTGGCGATCAAAATATTTTAATAAGTGTTTGCTCGGTAAGAAAACCAGTCTAAATCAAAGTTACTCTGACATCAAGTAGAGCTTTGAAAGATGAAGAGAGATCTTACCTGGAATATATTCGATAGATCCCTCAGATTGAATATGTAGTGAAATTTGATGGCGGTTGGTAGGAAGGTAGAGGAGAGTTTGGAATGAAGGGCCAACGCACAGTTGACCATTGGTTCGGAGTAGCGTTGTACTTGGACATTGAACTTGTTCGCAGGATTGGCCAAGTGCTGGTACAGAATCTGCTTGTAGATGTGGAAGCACGCGTCTAGGCCTGGAAAACTGAACAGGTAATATCAATAAAAGCAATTATTATTTTTTCACTTTTTGCATTACGAATTGAATGTCCATATTTTAATCAACAATAAAATTGCGTGGTGATTTGGTATTATTATTTAACTGTCATCTAATCTCGACTCTATTTTTCATATTTTACTATACGAACCTGACAGCAAAAGTACAGAAGTGCCTCTGCAGCCTCGGATCAATAGTGAACGATCCAGCAGTAGGGTTCATGCATGACACAAACATACAATTCGCTATTTCCTTCAGGGTCAACTTTTGTCTGTCATACCTGAAAATTTACTAGGAATATGTAGCATTATGAAATAACAGGCTATAATTTAATAAATAATAGGCCTGCCCAAGGCAAGGCTCTTTAGTCTCCTCTCAAAGAATGAGGTATATTATGGAACGTAAATCGCAACACTCCAGACACATCCCGTCAAATGAGGCTCAATCTACTGATGTTAAGACGATATCCTCAACAAGTTCTCGTAAAAGAAAAAATAAGCTATCAAATTATTGCACTTTTGGGTGAATGCATTTTTCTTACCAATGGCGGTAATCCATGAATTGCCTGATAAGCGTATGCGGCTGTACGGTCCCGTAGGTGTCTACCTCGGGCATGTTCAGGTCGTCCACGAAGTATATCATGAACTTGCTCCCAGGAGGACCAAAACTGCGTCCAGATTTCTTTTCTAAAGGCTTTTCTAGAACCTTTTGGAGCATCTCTGCTCAAACACACAATAGTTAAATTAGAAATTATGCAGTTTTCCACGGGCCATGCTAAAATCTTCTTGGAAAGATACGATGCCGCAAACAAAAATTATAAGATTAAAGAATTAAGCTTGTCTTGATTTTAGGGTTCCGTACCAAAATGGTATAAATGGAACCCTAATCGTCCGTCCGTCCGTCACAGACGATTATTTTAGTAACTATTAGAGCTATCGACACGAAATTTGGAATAGGTAGTTGTAAACATCATTGGATTAAAAAAACGAAAATTATTTATTATAATTAATAGTTTTTGATTAGTCGTGCAAAATCGAAAAATATAAGGCGGGCTGGTTTAAGTGTCATCTAGATCAATACTAAAAAACTGACCTGAAGTAGTGTAAAAGTTGAGGGGTGCGTTAGTGATGGCGTAGTTGTCGGACAACGCGTTAAGCTTAGCCGCCACGCTAACCGTCTTGCCGCTGCCCGCGCTGCCCACCAGCATCACTGGCTTCTGCTTCGCGATCAGTAGGTCCATGAAGAAGCGGATACGAGTCGTCTCGGAGGTTGACACCAGGCATGACTGTAGGGGCCAAGAATTTCAATTTGGCACATTAAGGCCTTGATTTGAAATCATTTATATCTAACTATTCTAAGAAAAATTACTTAATATTCCTTTGGTATAATCCGCCAAATAGAACAAATCCTTAAACACTCGATATACGTTTCGCTCCGATACGAAGCATCATCAGGAGATGCTGACTCCACAATTCGCAATTGCAAAATCAGAGTCGTTTGTGTGTAAACATAATAAGTTTGGGTTGCATTTGGGTGCTAGAAGATAATTTTTTTGGGGAAAACGAGCAAAGACATTAATGCTCGTTTTCACCAGTAGAACCTTAATCCCTTTAACACTGGTGAAAACCGAATCGTTAATTTTCATCTATTTAGGATTGTGAAAACGGGAAAACGGGCATTAAACTTCATAGACTTTTCTAACCTGTAATGGTATATCCGGGTCCAATTCAAAAGGCTCAACCCGTTCAGACCAAGGCATAAACTTTTTGGTTTCAGGGTCTATGAAGAAACCAAATACATTGCCGGTAGCTGGGAACTTGATCTGTTTGAACTCATTGCAAAACCACTTGCTGAACTCATTGCGCCAATCGACGAGCTGGTCTTGGAACAGCCCCGAGCCAAATCCCCAGACGACGCAAAACACAAAGTATGTCTCGTACCTTTGGAGGAGAAAGAGTTTTTGTTAAACGACTGACACAGTTATCTTTCTGATAATGACGGGATATCAAGCGACAGCAACGGGATACAAAATGCCTGGCTCGTATCGATCGATATTATTTTATTATAATCTGTAAGAAGTGCAGAAAACTTAAATTGGACGAAGTTTCAGATCCATTTATTTTCAAATTGGCACAATATGCATTTTTTAAATATAGATGAAGTTTAAAAGTACCTAACTGTATGTGTGTACTTAACTATATGGAAGTGAAGTACCTATCTGTGATAAATAATTACATTTTACGAAAATTTACAACTGAGGCGACACTTTGTGTAACTCTCGACCCCTCTACCAACTCAGCAGAGTATTCTTTTTATCATCACCATCAATAACACTGAGGGCCTTCTTCATCACTTCAAAAAATTCAAAATTCATAATAATTTATTTCACGTAGGCCACCCTGTGGCTCTTATGACACGTCATGCGTCATGACTCTACCATCGGTTTGGAAAGCGGATTCTGCTGAGAAGGCCGGCAAGAAACTCAGCAGTTGCTCTTTTCAAAATAATCATTTTACAATATTATTATGTAGCTATTACATTGTAATAAGTTTTTTATACTATCTTGTGGGCAGCTGGATACCAAGGTGATTTAACCTAAGCAACTATATTAGAATAGAATATAATATTTCCACATTGAGGGGAAGTTCAAAAAAAACGTGCTAACTTGCTGATAAAGTGCTAAGGATCTAATCAATTTATATTAACATACCATTCTTTTGGACAATCACTTGGCAGTAAAGACTTGTTGAGGAAACACTCCAGCAAATAGCACGTCAGCTGTATCTGCTGCAACTCACTTAACGGTGTGATCCGTTTATATTTCTTACAAGATTCCAGCAGGGATGGAATGTATTTGTCGAACATTACTGTTAACATTGCCTTCTCCGATTCATCGTCACGAGTCGTGTCGATCCACGATGCCACAAATCTGTGACAATTAAAGAGTTGGTAAAGCACACCTATTATAATAGAAAATACACCAAAACAAGTTAGACAACACGTCACTGCTCCGTGTACTTCAGCAGACAGCAATGGACATCAGTAGACAGGCACCCCTATTATTAATAACTAGCTGATGCCCGCGACTTTGACCGCGTGGATTTAGTTTTTAAAATCCAACGGGAACTCCTTAATTTTCCGGGATGCCTATGTCACCCGCCAGGTTCTCAACTATACCTACCTATCCAAAATATGACGTCAATCCGTACTCCGTAGCTTTGTTGCAACGTGATTGACGGACAAACCAACAAACAAACACACTTTCGCATTTATAAAATTTATTAGTAAAGGAAGAATTAATACTACGATAATAAAGGCAATCTAATTAAATTTTAGAACACACAACTATTGTGACTTAAATAATATGATAGTTAGATATATTCCCTTCGGGGACTTTTTTGTAGAGAATAATTAGTACTTTTTTGTAGAGAATAATTAGTAATTATGTAGTACATAATTTTAATTTATCATCAATAGTTTTCTCAGCACACGCCAAATAATGCATTTTATAGGCAAAATTTTGCTACTTTGGGTTACATTATATCTCTAATTTTTTTGAAAATAAATTATAGCCTATGTTACTTCCTGATAACTTAGCTTTCTATTGGTGAAAAAATGATTAAAATCGGTCCAGTAGTTACAGAGCCTATTCGGTGCAAACAAACAAACAAAAAAATCTTTCCTCTTTATAATATTAGTATAAGACAAGAAAAATACTTACGGATTCCATCCTAGATCTTGCGGATTGATGTACAAAATTCCAGCCCGAGACACTGTGGCGGGAGTTGCAGTTCTCAGCGACGCTATCTCAAACAGCAACCTCATTGACTTTGTTAGCGCTATACGTTCATTACTGGCTAACGTTAGTACCTAAAACAATATTATCCAAGGCTTAACATGGGAAAAATTTCCATTTTCCCTTCAACAAAGCGTTGTCAACTATAACGGCTACTACCTAACTAACCTACTTAACTACCTACCTAACTAACAACTAATGGCGTGGCGTTATGGGACTCAACGCTCTCGTCGCTATGATGCTGTCGTCGATGTTCTACCAGGCTAAAGTCCGGAGCAAGTTCACACAAAAGCATTTAACCATGGCGATGTGACTACGCCGAAACGGATCGTGAAACAGCTTTAAGTTTGTGCTTGGAAAGGGTACGAGTGACAATAGGGAATGTTTGGTCTTTGAAAATGATATTTCAGTTTTGAGTTCACTTTGTAACAATTGATGTATTGAAATTTTATAATAACTTATCTTATATATTCTGGGTGCGCTGGAGTTGCCGGTAGTCAAACTAAACTTGTAAAGTGATCATAAAGATGATGCAAGTTTAACTTGTCAGTCCTTATTCTTGAAAACGCTAATACAGATGAAGGCAGAGAATAGTCTAACCTTATTGTCATCCATCAAAGTGTTCAAGCTCTCGATCCACATCGGATCAATATCCCCATCGAGCACGATCCACTTGGGACCATCACCTGGCATGTTTGCCATGTCCCTCATAATTGTGGAAAATAGACCATCCTTCCACTCCCTAGTAGCTGGGTTGATTATACCTGTAGTGATTTAGCATAATGAAGGAAATCAGTAGCAAAAGTAATCAAATACTAAATATCCTTTCAAATGGAAGAAAAACAATATGAAGTCTAAAAAAGATAAGGTTCGGGAAGATCATTAATTTCAATTAGTATTATTGTTTGGTGATTTGTAAATGAATTTGTCACATACCAAACAACTCGTCATTGGTAACAGCTTTTGGATCGAGGTCGTTATAATAAGGTTTCAGTTTCAACATATGGTATGTTTTGTTGAGGCATTGCCAGACCATAGATTTTCCGGTGCCGGCAAATCCGTCAATGAATACAGAGTGACGTACGGCGAATAATTCTACAAGTTGGACCATCTAGAAAAAATATTTGGATTAAGATACAAGGATGCTGATTTCAAGATTCACAAAAAGAAAACTTCATCGTATGACAAAATTCATCAGACTAAAATCAAACCTTCAATATAAATCCTGGTTCAGGCTGAAGTTTCATAGAGATAGCTCCTTCTACCAATCGCTTTTCAAAATCGAAATCCCTTTTTCTTGGTACATCTAGGGCGGGGAACAAATCGCCTATCAAGCCCATGAACACTGGCATATCGTCAGTTACAATCTTCGGTATATTGAAATCTCTCAAGGCTCTCATTAACACTTGGTCTTCTGGCCTTAGACGATCACCTCTCTATGGAAATAAAATCTATATATTTTTTTTTGACTTTAATAATTTCTATAAATTGTAAGTCTACAATTTGATATCTACAATTGCGACAAATCAACATGATTTATAAGTTCTACAGATACCCAGAAAACTTTACCTTCAAAGAGCCAGCAACAACGAGCACAGATTTGATCGCTCTCAAGCCCCAATCATAATGGTCTTGTTTGGACAGTAGTTCTTTACATAGAGTGTACAGTGTAATGAACTTTCGTGCAAGTAGACGGGCTTCCTGGAAACCTTCTGCCACCAACATGATTTCGCAAATCAGTTCAAAATCCGGCACTACCATTGCACATGGCCTAAAGAATACGTTAACTTTTAATGAGCAACTTATGTTGAGTTTTTCAATCAAAATTGATTCCTTATTGTGATCATTTATTTGCAAATTTGGAGCATTAATGGCCTATATTTTACAAGAAGATAATTTCCGGTGTTGTATATTCAAATTTTAATGTGACAATTCAGATTTTTCTGTTGATCGCTAAGCATTTTTCTGTAGGAAACATATGGCAGATTCTATAAGTATCACAGGGAAATATAGGGTTCACCAACCTGCACTAGAACATCGTAAATGTTTCATTATCATCAAATAGGGAATTATGTCCTTAATTTAGTGAAACAATTTGAGGTTACAGATTAACCTACTTACCTAAATAGAGCCTTTAAATTCTCGGGTAACTCAGTTCTCCCTGCGTACCCAGGATTCATAGTGATAAACATTCCGACAGTGGGAATTAGAGTAATAAACTCTCCCATAAAGTCGAACTTCTTTTTCTTCGCCTTAATGGCGTCGAGAACACTCTTTACTTGCACTGACACTACTGAGAGCACTTCGACTGAGATCCGGTTGAACTCATCGAAGCATCCCCAAGCACCAGTTTGAGCCAATCCTATAAATATTGGTAAGTGAGGACACTGAATCCTTACGGCAGTGGAGATATCAGTTAATTGTTTACAGTAACTCATACTTATAGATAGAACCGAAATAAGTAACATATTACGACGATTATCGTAATTGTTAACTTCTTAGCAATATTATCACTTGCTATAGTAGTGAAGGAAAACATCGTGAGGAAACCCGGATTTCAAAGGTATATGAAATCAGCACTTGATCGGCATAGCGGACTATGGCCTTACCTTCATTATTCTGAAAGGTGACATGTGCCCAGTAGTGAATGGCAGCGGTGGGATGGGATGGAACGTAAAATGGAGTCAAGCAATAACCATAATACTAACCCTTGTAAATATTCCCGCAAGACTTGTAGTCCATTTGTTCGGAGCAGTTAAACACGTAGACCATTATACCCAACGCTCTGCCCAAATCCTTTGTTGTTTCCGTTTTACCCGTACCGGCCGGTCCTGCAGGAGCTCCGCCCATCACTAAGTGAAGACTCTATAACGGTCCATATTATATCCAAGATTAGGGTTTTTCTGAGACAAGTATTTCCTTATGTTAGTAAAATAGGTTTATTGAAGTAAATAGAGAGTGATTTACCTGTGTGAGTGTTATATAGCACCGATCCGTCAATGGCGTAATCACAAGACGTGGGGTATTGCCCAAATATTCATAATCATAGAGAAATTGGGCGTCGCAAATATTTGCATAACAATTGTTCGCCTTCAAGTCCCATCGGTGTCTAAATTAAATAAATTATATAAACTTAAAGAAGACATTTACATGGAATGTTAGTTTTAGTCTTTCCAAAAATGTACTTGGTATTTTAAAAAAAAGCTTCCTTTTCCAAAAAAAGATAGTGGATGGATAGAGTGCGGTGAACAGAAATTTCTCAAAAGTCGGCAATGCATTCTGACATAATATACCTCAATACATTTTAATATACTCAGTTTCTATAGACTCTTACCTCAGTTGACTCTGCCACTGGAAAGCAGCAGAGGTTTCTACTTTGGCAACAATGAGTTTAGCCACAACATCTCTCGAATGTACGTCAATGGTACAAATGGTCATAATCTTCTGACGATCTCCAACAGTCAAATCACCCAACAACAATACAATCAATGCATTCAGCTGAGCAATTTGTTTCTTTTGATAATCTTTGAGAGCATTTTCGTAACCTGTTCAGTATAACATTAGTTAATTATACCTAGTCTCTTTTGTATCTGTGGTTTGTATTACTGATAATTTCTGATTTTTCGTCACAGTGAGACAAGCGTCTTATAACTCCCAAATCTCTTACCTTATTTGATTTAAATATTCGCTATGTTTTACTTTTCCCTCAATTAAATAATTGACTCTACTTAACTTATTAAAAGTTCCTAACCCGTGTCTCCATCATTGTTACCAGCAAATTGATTCATTGGTTTCTTACCCTCCTCAAGTTTTTCAAAGGCCTGGTTAGTCTCCGTAGTCCACCATATCTGTGTACCGACCAGTGCTGGCTGAGCTGGCCAATCGAATACCCACTCGTCACGAGGTTTGTCTTCATAAGACTTTACGCTGTGCTCGAATATATCACGTAGTGTGTAACGCATGCAATCTGTAACTCGATTCAGCCATATTTCGACCTAGACCGAATAGTTAGGTTTCGTTAAAGCATTACTCAAAAGGTAATAGGGAGATATGGATAGGGTTTGGGATGTTCAAATTATTACAGTGCGATTTGGCAGTCTACCAGACAGACTTGAGACTACTATGCCAAAATATTATGCAGGTGTCTTTAAAATTTCTTTCATCGTGATTGATAATCTCATGCCTTTTAAGAAATTTAAAGATTCCTCAAATTCGAAGCCAGTAAGAGACCATAATTTTAATTTATGGCATTTTATTTTTTTGATAAAGGTGCATTAAAGGTTTTTGAAAATCATGATGTCAAGACCTTTCGTGTACCTACCAAACTATTCAAGTTCATCGTCACATCAGAGCACCGGAATTCTCTTGATGGATAAGAATTAATTTCAAAATGGGCGGATCCAAAACGTCGATCTTTCCGCTATCGAGACATTTTTAATAACTTACCTTCCCAGAACAATCGCAACACGGTGCTTTAAACGGCACATGTTCTTCATTCTCCTTAGATATCATCTCAAATGCTTGTTTACTGCCAGGCTTTATGAAAACTAGTTTAGCCAAGTTGTCATATAACTTGGACAGGTGGCGACATACTGCTGGTGGATTGTTTCCGTTGGACAATATGTCTAAAAGGAAACCAGAAAGCCTAATGTATTAGACCAATTTATTGATGTAGCCATTCAGGCCATTAGTAATTTTGTAATTAAGTTATCACGATGATAATAATATAATATGGTAAACGTAAATCTTAAAATAGCTGAAGCAAACTAAATAATACCAAGCAAATCTGCTGAAGAGACGAAATAAAACCGTGGATACGCCAAGCGTTTTGTCTCTAAATAATCGTTGAGAGCTTTCTCGCATAGATTAAGTGCTGCCATTAGTTCCTCTAGTTTATCAAGCAGTCCAGGTTTATTTGTAGCTTGAATGACATTTGGCGTTACTGCTATGTCTTTCAACAATTCCTAGAAAAATCATTGATATATCAAAATTAGGTTATATTACAATTTACAATAACACTAACATCTGCTCAAAATCATATTATCTATGGGCCTCAAAAACTTGCAAAGCTGAAGTGGCAATGGGCCGAGTACTTAGTTCGGAGACTTCATAAATGTAGGGGTCTTAATTATCATTGATATCTGACTATATTATTTACCTTGAAAGTCTTATCAACATTATCAAATCTTTTAGAATCTTCAGGCAGTTGAGATCGAATATCATCAGAGCCAACAAATATACTCTCCAAGTACTGCCATTTGCGCTGAACTTCAAACCATATAGCGATTACCGCATCTGCAGTGCCAAGCTTCTTTTGCCACGCTGTTACCTCTTCCTCGTAGAAGCCGATAAACTTGGACGACATCATGTTTTGGACTTGGTTCTAGAAAATAAATTGGGATCTAATATTTACTGTTCTCTAGTTTCTCTTAAATTACCTACCAAGACTTAACTAAGTAGTTATTTTAAAGTACATATAGTTAAGCCTTGGTTGAAAGAATTTAAACAATGTCTAAGAACAGTAATTATTACGACAAACAACGAGATTACACAAAATTGTATGGAAATATTATGCTATTTAGCTTATTGCCGATCATTGTCTATGAAGAATCTGCTTTCCGAACCTGTGCTACAGTCTTGACTTATGATAAGAAAACTTAAATACCACAAGTTGTCCTACGATTGAATAATTATTATGAAATTTTAAATTACCTGATTATCTTCAAGAGTTTCAACAAGCTCTTCACTCGCTTTAGGCAACTTAGCACCAGTTCTATCATGAGTTGTATATTCAAATTCCATCACTGCCCATGTTGCCTCCAACTCTCTAAAATTATAGTAAGCGTTATAGTTTCAATAATCCTTGCTTATTAATAATTAATAATTTATTACTTTCAATCTTCAATTATAACAATATTGTGACATATTACTACTACTTATTGGCCTTATTTTTTATTCAATCTACTTATTAAATCAGGATGTTTACTTGAGAGTTTTCTCCATAGCAGCTTCCTTAACAGATTTATCGACGATAGTCTTGACTTCTTCCTCATATTTGTGAAGGTTGAGTGCAAGTAGGTCTGCTAGTGTTGTATCATCAGTGATATTGAACTTGACCTTAAATTACCATCAATTTTATAATATTTTGTTAAAGTATTAAATTGAAAATCTTAGCTTTGGATATTTCTCAGTATCTACCTATTATACATTGTTTCGCGAACTTAAATTATAAGATGAGTTTTGTAATCGAATAAACTTTAAAAAACTTTATATTGAAAAACACTAGCTAGTAGATATACCCATTCATATGCAAAATTGAAAGGAGTATTCTTACCTGATTTATTTAGTTTTCCAATGCCACTTTTCCTTCGTATATATGTAACACTTTACAGTTCTATATGACTTCTACGATAGTACATACTTAATTAACTAATTTTAACTACTAAAGACAAATTAATTATTATTTACAAAATAAATTCTGATAAGATGAATGAATGATTTAGTGAGTTTGATTGCAATTTTCCTGTGGCAGGAGTTATCTGCACTCCATTTTCCTTTATTTCTTGCAAGGTGTAAGATCTGTTCAACTTTGCGAACTTATTACTATGTTGCATTGTGCATTCTTGCAACTTTGGTCTTCTAAAGTCTTGCAATTGAAGATATCTTCTATAGTCTGTATTCGTTTCTTCTTTTTCATGTCTACTTTCACCAATTATAACATTAGCATCTAATGTGTTAGCTAAATCTTCTAATGATTTGAACTCGTCTAGAATTTCATTAAAAGATACGCGACTTTGCAGGTTGTGCTTTATTGAAAATGTCTTGGAACAACGATGATTTGTTTCAATGGTCGTGATGAATGAATGTGCAGCTTTCTACATGTAAAATGACAACAATGTGTTAACAAAAACTAAGTATTGTGCTTGCGCAAGAATAAAACGTACAGTATAAAATCACTAAAATTAAACATTTAAATACACCTTTCAAATTCTAATTTCAAATTCTATTATGACAATTCAAATAAATCAAGATTATAACTACTGGTATGGCCATTTAGGAATTACGATGTCATCTCATAATCCCTATTGAAATCAATCATACCAACACTTACTTTTGTGGCCATCATCAACTCAACCCAATGTCTGTCTTTGATAGCAGGATTCTGTAGATCAGTGACAGCACGGAGTGAAGTCATCAAGTTCTTTATTGTTCCTTCTATTGTTAGATAGGGTTCCCTAAAATTTATTACTTCGGTGTTAATCTAAGTGTGCGACAAGTTCACATGCATTAAGACATATTGCAGTATAATTGGGCAAAACTAAATATCTATTGGACATGCTTTACTTGTTTTTTACTTGATGTATGACTATTTGACTTAGCGCAATGAATGCACATTTTTTATTAGACTTATATTTATAATGTACTTGCGACCCGCCCCGGCTTCGCACGGGTAGTAAAGCATATTACGCCTATGCTTTTCAAACTACTTTGAATTTTCCATAAGTTATATCTTGAACAGCATATTGCACAGGACGTAGTAGGTATAGCAACAGCGCGGCGCGTCGTGCGTTCGTTCGTTTTTATTTTCCGATAACTCCTAAGATATTCATTTAAATTATATAGTGTAATGGGGTATCATAAAGTGCATGAAATGCTTATGGTAACTAACGTATTTAAGTTGATAAGAATTATAATACTGTATCTGTCTAAATTCAGACAAGGCGACCCTTTGTCCCCAAAAATCTTCATCGCGGTGTTAGAAAATATATTCCGTAACTTAAACTGGACACAAAAAGGCATCAAGATTTTTGGTACTTACCTTAACCATCTTAAATTCGCGGACGATATTGTCCTATTATCCGAAACAGCTCAAGAACTCGAAGAAATGATCCACTCATTGCACCAAGAAAGCTCAAAAGTAGGTTTAGTAATGAATGAAACAAAAACAAAAATAATGACCAACAGCCACAAAATACCAATTGTCCTAAATGAGAATAACATAGATTACGTAGACAGTTACATTTATCTAGGGAAACAAGTATCATTCAAGAAGTCAAGTAACGAGGAAGAAATAGAAAGAAGAATAAACTTAACATGGAAAAAATTTTGGGCACTTAAAGAGATTCTTAAAGGAAATTATAGTATGAACCTGAAGAAAATAGTGATTGATACCTGCCTCCTACCATGTTTACTCTACGGTTGCCAAACTTGGATACTTACAAATAAAGTAAAACGAAGAATAAGAACCACACAACGAGCAATAGAAAGGAGCATACTTAAAATAAGGAGAACACACAGGGTGAGAGCTGATAAAATGCGACAAAAAACGAAGATAACTGACGCATTAAAACAGGCTCCGTCCATGAAGTGGCAATGGGCAGGGCACATATCGCGATACACAGACGAACGGTGGACAATCCAGGCTACGCGTTGGAGGGGACCCGAGGGCAAAAGGGTTGTCGGAAGACCATGTAAACGGTGGGCTGATGACATCTTAAAAACAGTGGGGAAAAACTGGACAAAACTAGGAAAAGATAGGGAAAAGTGGAAGAGGTTGGGGGAGGCCTTTACCCGAGAAGGGGCCCATATCTCTTAAAAATTCTAATTAGTTAGTAGTAACTAGTAATTTTAATAGTAGTATTAGTAAATAATTAATAATTTAGTAGCAAATAGTAATTAGTAATTTTAAATTAGTTAATACATGTAAATTAAGATAAGGAAATGATATGGGAATAAACGGCTTTTTTATTTTTATTTTTTATTTTTATTTATATGTCTAAATAGATTTCCAATTACCGCATAGTACGTGACCATTTTTTTAGAAGTTAAAATGGCTATCGTAAGCTATCCTAAAAAGATAGATATAAGCCCTCGCGGACTTTTTTGTAAAAACTTATCCCACCATACCAGCACCATACACTGTTTTGTTATATCTCAAAGGGATTAGGCAGCGTTTTCGATAAAAACTCCCAGGCGGCTGTAATTTTTCCGACATCACCAACAATTATCGTCATAATTCAACCAATTTACACAAAACGTTAACAAATTATACACTAAAACCTTCCTCGTGAATCACCCTATCTATTGGTGAAAACCGCATGAAAATCCGTTCGCGAGTTTTTGGAGTTTATCCTGAACAGACAGACAGACAGACAGACGCGGCGGGGACTTTGTTTTATAATATGTAGTGATTTTACCATGTTCTCATTTCCTTATCCAACTGTCGGAGATCTTTAGTAAAGCGTTTGCACTCCTGGTCCATTCCATCAGCGTCGATCTTTTTCCACGGAGATTTCTTCCAGAACTCTATCGTACCCATCACCAAATTATAATAATCCCATAGTTGCTGTAATGTAATTTAAACATTGTAAGTTGAATCTATTTTAAAGGGATCACAATGTTGAAGGATAGAAGTCTACTTACTACCACTCAGCAAAGTATGGCGCAAAATTGGTGGATGATATTAATTACCTTCGCAAGCTTCAATTCACGTCTACACTGCTTGAGGATCTTCTCATCTGGTGGTTGTATGTCAAAAAGACTGCTAGATTTCTTTAAGGTTTTCACAACGTCTTCGAACTGAGCAAGCTCTTGATTAACTTTGTCTATTTGTCTGTAAGGTTCTTTACACCTTTCGTAGAATATCTGTATAGAAAATAAATATGAGAGAAGTCAATTTAAAATATTGCAGGAGTTTGAGGTTTACTACTGAATTGCAGAAATATATGAATGCTTTAAGTATTAGTAAGCTTATCAAAGATGATTGCGATTGTCACATTTACGTCACAAATTAAAGTGGTAGGAGCTCTAGATTTAGAAACATTACATTTTGAATGAAAGATAGGCTAGGAGTTAAAGAGATTATAAAAACATAAAGAATATTAATTAAGATTATAAAAACATAAAGAATATTAATTATGCTTGGCCACTTTTAATTCCGTTTCATAAGAATCGCTGTAATTTGGTCGGTCGAAATTAGTCGCCTTGCTATTATAGCGATGCATAGATTGACCAAATCTAAGTAGCTTGCCATAAAATATCTCAAGGCTATAAATTATGATACCTAAATCCTCCGAAGTTTGTCCAACTGACCTTAGAAGTAATCTAGATTAGAATTAATTTAAACTAGGCTTGGACTTAATCTTACGTCCTTTAATCCAAACTGGTCTCTGTACATATTGATGCGTAGATTGACCAACGCCACTCGTTTAGCTATGAGGGCAGCCTGAGCGGCCTGCATCGGCGCCACTTCATTCTTCATCACCGTCGCTAACTTCACGAGGTTACGCCATCTCTCCGGGAGTAAGTCCAACTGGTTGAAACAAAACCCTTTTTTTGTTATTTGCTCTAAATTTTGGCGTTTAAGTCTTTTATCCTACCAATCTGTCTAGTACTACACTAGCGGCACGCTATGATGGCCGGTTTGACGTTTGTCCGCTCATGAAGTTCCGTATTAATTGATAACGACTTTGAAGGAAATAATTGTATTACTTTATTGACGATAGTGATGTGCAGAGATTCATAAATTTTATCGAATGTAGTTTTAGGTTTAGGACTCAAAATTTATTTATTAAATTGATTTCTAAAATGTATACAAGTGTAGAAAAATCAGTTTGCACCATTTAAGGGGTGAATGTACTTGTGAATATGAACAATTTTCACTATGTGGACAAACCTCTGAAATCGCAAAAAAATATCAGCTGTTTCATACAAAAGGTAAAATTTTTATTTTTACACTAGCGGCACGCTATGATGGCCGGTTTGACGTTTGTCCGCTCATGAAGTTCCGTATTAATTGATAACGACTTTGAAGGAAATAATTGTATTACTTTATTGACGATAGTGATGTGCAGAGATTCATAAATTTTATCGAATGTAGTTTTAGGTTTAGGACTCAAAATTTATTTATTAAATTGATTTCTAAAATGTATACAAGTGTAGAAAAATCAGTTTGCACCATTTAAGGGGTGAATGTACTTGTGAATATGAACAATTTTCACTATGTGGACAAACCTCTGAAATCGCAAAAAAATATCAGCTGTTTCATACAAAAGGTAAAATTTTTATTTTTATATGATATATACCACAACTCGGCATTTGGTTTTCTAAATTGAAAATTTTTAAAAATGGAATCTAATACGATCGTCACATAGGATCGCTGGCTAGCACAACTACTACCTCCGGCAAACTCGCGTCAATGCTCAATGCAAAACAAAGCAGTTTCGAATTGACGTTGCTTCGAAAAGTATAAACTGTCAGTGCAATGCGATTGTGATATAGTTTTGACCTGGCTTTGGATTTCAAATATTGATACTGCATTACTGTTGACCCTTGCTCGTTAATTTGGACTCTGTTCAAGCCCTTTGTTGTGGATTTCGTCGATATGACCGAACGTACGCAGAGAACTGTTCTAAATAGTCAGACACGTGAGTTCGTAATACGCCTTCGTAACTATTTCGATCGTGAAGCTCAAAATGGAGGGCCAATTTTATAATATATATAAAATAGATAATATTATAGAAAACGAACATATAATTATTAATGTAGGTGATGATAGCAGTGACGACAGTGAAAATAGTAGTATGGACGAATCTGATTAATTATGGCCTTTTGTGGCACCTTTTTTGGTATCTTTTGTATTCATATGTTTCTTGTGTGCATATAAAGTATGTATATTCATTTTCATTCAAATATTCAGTTCGTTCAAATAAATTAAATAAACATATACATTTTTGTTTTATTAAACCTATTTAATCAGGTACAAAAACAAAACTTAATTGTTTTTTGTTCGAGAATAAATTGACATTCCACATCACTATTGAAATGTGTCAAACCGGCCATCATAGCGTGCCGCTAGTGTAAGCAAATTCACTGTATATTCTTACCAAAGTGTATACCGAGTATTGATGACTTTCCGAGTACTTCTTTTATCCAAAAGACGGCATAAATCATAAAATAATACAGGTTATTTCATTTTGTATATATACCTACGCTTAAAAGATATTATCTAACAATTTAATTTATAAAACTTAAGAACTGAGTAATATCATTATGATCGCGAGCAGCGTCTGAAACGTGTTAATCAAGTTACATTTGTTCCATTTGCAGTTAAGATGCTGTAGCCATTTTTAGTACTAAAAGGCATTTCACCAATTGGCTATTCTGCGTAGAAATGCAACCAGCCTTCATACATTTCACGTTGACATAATTTCTATAGTGATTTCCTAAACCTAACCTAATCAGGTTAGCTATGTATTTTATTCTAATAAAAAGTAGAATATAAAAGTGTAAAATTGTTCTTCTACAACAAATTTTACCTGTTCATAAGTCTCGTCGGGGAATTCAACACCGTACTCCTTGAGGACGTAGATAATGTCCCTTAGCGGCTCAAACATCATTTCAGTACCGGCGTCCACTTTAGCTTTCACTTCATTGAGTACGCCCATGACTTTCAATAGGCCCTCATAATCGTCCTCAGCTAACTCAACTGTCAACTCTTTTGTAGCGTACACAATGAATTTCTCTAAATCGTCGAGGCTGTAAATATTGCAAGTGCCTATTAATTAAAATTCATGTTTATTGGGAAGTCTCAATTGGCTCAAAGAACTGATAGGAATCGAGGTCCACTTTAGCCCTCACTACATTGAGTACGCCCATGACTCTCAGCAAACCCTCATAATCAGACTTCACACACCTTTGGAAACATTATGGAAAGCTCTCAGGCATGCTCATTTCCTCACGATATTTTCCTTCACGGTAAGAACAAGCCATCTTTTATGCCGTTTAACCTAGATATATAGGTTACAGCAAATGGATAACTAAGCTTCTAATTATTATAATAAATAAAAAAACTAATTGACACCTTTAAAATGTATGTACAGAAATAAATAATTAGAAACACACCTCGACTGCACATGGTCTTTAAGATTCTGCTTATAAAGGTTACTCCACTTGCATATAATGTTCATGATGGCCTGATTGAGCCGCTTCAGGTCGAGTTTCAACCAGCCATTGCAGAGATAATCACTGGGTAAGCTTGATATCTCGTTGTATAGCGTATTGTATTTGTCGATCTGCAAATTAACATAATAATGAAATAGGGGTAAAGTTTGGACTAAGACTCAGTATTACATACGTATCGACTTTATAATTAGATATGTCAGTTGTGCCTCGCGATAACGAATGTTCATAGAAATCGAAACTAAGACATAGTATATACTGGCTTTGAACACACGCTTAAGTATGAGCAATTTTCATAGGCAATGCATTGCTGTCTATCAGGCATTATTCCCATCAAACGCTAGCCTAGTCAATAAAAAATAATTACAAAACGGTTGTTTGAGCACGACGCGTAACTTTATTGCCGCAGGAGTCCTCTACATAGAAAAATCCGTGGTATGCCACGTGGCGTATTGTGAAACCTTCCTCAAAACATACTTGGTACACAATACGCACGATACTGTGCCAAATAGTCAAAATATCACTTGCGATGCCGCGTCAGCAGTGATGCGTGGCATCGCTCCTTAGCATCACTCTAAGGATGTATAGATGCAAGATACATGAAATCTTTGTACACGAGTACATTATGTATCTACCTCAAGTTGGTATTGTTCAAGTTTTGGTTTGGCTTCAGGAGGATCACTACCATTCTCGTAACGATACTTGTCAAATTCTTCCGGAGGTATCACGCGTCCATACTTCATGAAACCCGCCAGCACTTCCTGCCTGTCCTCTAGCCATAGTGGGGCATATTTCTCATATTTCTGTCGGCATACATCGGTGAATCAGTTAAACTGAAGACTGAGAAGAAGTATTTAATATTATATTAGAATATCTAAGCGTGAGTCTAACGGATAAACCTGAAACTGGATCTTGATACTTAAGAATGTATGAAATTAATGTATGAAAGTGTCCTTAGTAAGTTAGTCTTGATTTAATTTAGAAACTTCATGTCGGATTGATATCTAACTTTGAATAATAGGTTAAAACTTGAAACATTAGGTTTGAGTTTGAGTTTTTTTATTTAAAAAAAAATAGAGTATATACAGAGATGTATTATATTTTCTCTAATATCTCGGTTAATCCAACAGATCTGTTACTTACCGAGGCATATTGTACGACATCGTTTATACTATTTTCAACCCTTTTCAATATATCGTGATATAAATCGATCATTTCGTCCTCGTTTCTTATATCATCTGTGAAACGTTAGATACATTCAGTTATCGCGCAAAACTCAAGTAGAAAATAATTGATGCCAATTCATAGAAGATTTATCTTGAAGTGTTAACTAAGTTGTGGCTCAATTTAGATAGATGCTACCATAGATGTAGGTAGGCATTTGCTATCATCATCATTATCATCATCATCATCAACCCATCAACGGCTCACTACTGAGCGCAGGTCTCCTCTCAGAGAAGGGTTATGGGCCATAGTCCACCACGCTGGCCCAATGCGTATTGGCCTGTAGTCATTGCGCATTATATCAAGTGTAAAAAGTAGGTAAATGGAACTGGACTATTGATATTTACAGCAAATATATTCATCGTGTTTTAAATTTTAAGAATGCAATACTTTAATATCTAGTCACTCTTTACTGCTATAATAATATATTTTTTACCTTCATAACTATCAATTGGTACAATTGGATCAATTCTCGGGAATAATGTCGCTTGCAAGAACATATCCTTCATCATTTCCCGCAGTGTATCGTACAGACCACCGCTGTCGTCAAGGTCCAACGATGGAGAGAAATATATATCTGTTTTCATTATAAATTTTAAATTTTAAATTAAATATTAGATATGTGGCACCGCACTCCGTAGCTTAGCCCTAGGTGATTTAAAATAATTAAATAAGCTCAACTTCACAGGGTCGGATTTCATACTTCCTTTGTCGAAACACGTTAACGGTAGTGAAGTAAAGAATATTGCAAACATTCCCTAACTTTTACGGACTACCTAGTCTAAATTAGGTGACGCTTTCTGTATATTTCATTTTTTCATTTTCACGAATATTTAGGGACACCTAAATGTGGTAATGACATTGGGTAAGGGATTATATTTAGCGGTTACCTACGTACAGAGACTCCTTCAATAGGGGATGATTTAGGTATAGTTGGTGAAAACGGGTATAAGTCAAGTATCGTTTCCCTACTCTATTGTTGAAACTAACTGAATCATTGACAACCATCAGTTAGAATAATTTGTACAAAAAATAATATTACCTAACTGTGGGATCAGGGTTCCATACGCCACATCGTATTACAAAACATTGAAGCTCATGAGATCGAACACGTTACATCGATAGCTTTTGATATCGAGCTTTCATCATATCGAAAGTTTGTGAGATCGATCGTTCATGACATCAAAAGCTTATGAAATCGAAAGTTCAATAAATCGAATTCATAAGATCGAAGCCTTAGAAATATATAGCGTGATATCGATGACTTGAAAAGTCGATAGCACGACCTGTCGATTTGCTAGCGTGTTCGATCTCATGAGCTTCAATGTTTTGTAATACGATGTGGCGTATGGAACCCCTGGGATCAATACCTTAAACATTTCAGCTTTTGTCATATTAAATTCTATAATGAAGATCTGACTATGGTATGATTCTTACTATCCGAGTTACACTACTTCAATCAAAGAATCCAAATACATCTGAGAAAAATCATCCATAACAGAGATACGAAGCCAAAATAATAAAAATTGATCATAAAAATACACTGAATTTTTTTAACCTCATGATACTTACCAGGATCTCTGAGTTCAGCAATTACTTCCATAAAAGCCACTCTCGGACCTTTCTCCAAGTCAGTTTGATTCTCAAACAGATTTAAACTTGATTGAATTGCTTTCATTACTTGTGCTGATACCTAAATATCCACGACAAAGAAATAAATATTAATTATATTTGAAGTATCTTAATATTAAAACCACAGATTAACTTAAAATTACACGTAGGTAGTAGTATAGTACTTAATATCGTCTGACATACCTAATACTTTGTAGGATTATTACCACCCTTCAAATTTGTTTGCTATAGTATGATGGATTGTACTCGCAAACGAACGTAGCAGACGCACGTGCCAAACGCAATACATTTTTTAGTCATGAAAAAGTAAATTATGACAGCAGTTCAACCGCATAGCAAGGCAAACAGACCAAAATAAAAATGGTACGTTCAGCACTTTCGGCTATGAGCAGTGCAGCAGGGCATGAGCATAATGAGCAGTACGCGCAGATATTTTGATAGAATTTCGGATTAACAAATACTAACCAGTGAATCGACGTACTTCACGTAGGCAGGCCATCTTTCAGCGCGGAATGCTTCTATCTCCATCTCACGTTTTTCTTCTTCGATATCCGCCAGCTCTTCAGGGTCCAATTCTTCTTCCTCCTCAGCTGGTGATTCTACTTCTTCACCTGTCCAACCAAATACAAAACTTCAGTTCACAATTCACGCCTGAAAGATTGGAATGGGATTGGAAACGCTATTCAGGCTCTGAAAACCAGTAAGATATCAGTACATTACCCGCATCCCTCAGAGCCTGACGTTCTCTTTTTTCCGCTTCCTTAGCCTCTCGTTTAAGCCGTCTCTTCTCTCTTCTCTCAAACTTGGCCTGCTCGAACTCAGCTTTTTCTAACTCTCTTTGTTCCCTAGCGATACGCTTTTCTTCCTTTGCTTCCATCATTTGCTGGAGCTTTTGTCTTCTCGCAAGTTTCTCGTCTTCATCTAGAGTTGCTTCATCAACTTCTTCGAGTTCTTCTTCTTCCAAGTCAGACTGCAATGATTGAATTTCACTTGAGACTTTGTCCATACAGAAATTTTTGAATGGTGTGATGCATTATGCAGATCTTCGATAGCAGTAGAGCTATAAGGTAGCTTCTTTAAAGCTATCTAACTTTCTTAGAATCATACGCCAAAAATGCCTTACATCATTTTGGAAAAGAGCTGATATTATTACACTGCTGGACCGATATTAACCAAACATAGCTAAGAACCACCGCAAGGCAACTAGCTTTCAAAATATGAAAAAAAACCGCATCGAAATAGGTCCATCCGTTTGAGAGCTACGATGCCACAGACAGACACACACACACAGACAGACAGACCTCGACGTCAAACTTATATCACCCCTGTTTTTGCGTCGGGGGTTAAAAATAAGTCATATCCGAGCGTAAATTTGATTGTATGACAGTATTTTCAATACAAAAACTGTCGAACAACCAATTTATACCTAGGATAAAAGTATAGATATAATAGAATCGCTTTATATTATTAATAAGTAATTATCTCACCTCTTCCTCTTCTTGGATGTTGAAAAACAACTTGTAATTATCTATCAATATATCTTGAAATTCAGCATGACTCTCAAGGATTTTCTTACTTCTATAAAAGAATAAGTAATTATGACGAATAAATAAATAAATTATAATTTATAAATATAATGTGGTGTTTGATGCTTCCTTCAAATTGATTTTTGTTAAAGAAGCATTGTTTGCAAGGTTCTAAGCCTAAATAAACAAATGCAGGCTATTTGGAGTAAACATTTGTTCTGAAATCAGAGATCACTGTCGTATAGAACTCCTACCAGCATTCGTGATTCGTTCCAATACTTCGTTTTTATTACACACCTGTGCAGCTTTGATGGGAATTTTCAATATACTTTGACGATATCGAAGAAACTAAAGATATGTTCGTGTTCGTGTTTTTGCTAATAAAAACATGTTTATTTTACCTTGCAGCCAATCTAGAATGCCGCTCATTCACTGCCAGGAGTTCCATCTTATCCGGGTTTTCTTTGCGATTATGCAATGGTTTATCGCCCCACGCTGCGATATTTGTTAATCCGGTGCGGACATTTTTCTGTGCTGTCAATACCCGCTCTTGGAGCGTGTTGATAGCTGCGTACACTTCTGCCATCCATTCTGTGACTACACATTTATGTTTAGGTAGTAAAATATTTATAGCCTAACAAGAAAATAAAAATCTCATCGTTCCATGTTATGGAACACCAAACAACTAATTTCTTCTATAACCCTCTATCTGGAAAAAAACAGTCTGAAAAAAAATTCAACGCGGACTAAGTCGCAAGCAACTGCTAGTGATTAATAATACAAATTATGTAATGTTTTACTAATATTATAAAGAGGAAAGATTTTTTTTATTTGTTTGTTTGTTTGTTTGTTTGTACCGAATAGGCTCTGTAACTACTGGACCGATTTTAACAATTTTTTCACCATTAGAAAGCTAAGTTATCAGGAATAAATAAATATAGATAATAATATATAAATAAATAACATAGGCTATAATTTATTGCCAAAAAATTTAGAGATCCTTAAGAAAATTGCAATAATGTAACCCAAAGTAGGAAAATTTTGCCTATAAAATGCATTATTTGTCGTGAGCTGAGAAAACTATTGATGATACATAAAAATTATGTTACTACATGACTAAAGTACTCATTATTCTCTACAAAAAAGTCCCCGAGGGGATATTATATCTAACTGTCGTATTTAAGTAGGTTTTTTGTTCTAAAATTTAATTAGATCGCCTTTATTATCGTGGTATTAATTCTTCCTTACTAATACGTCATACTTATATTATTAATGTGAAATAGTGTGTTTGTTTGTTGGTTTGTCCTTCAATCACGCCGTAACAGAGCTACGGATGGATGTGATTTTTAGCATGGGTATAGTTGAGGACCTGGAGAGTGACATAGGCTCCTTTTTATTCCGGAAAATCAAAGAGTTCCCGAGGGATTTTAAAAACTACATCTACGCGGACGAAGTCGCGGGCATCAGCTAGTGTGTTAAAAAGTACCTAATAAAAACTGAGAAAAAATTGTTTTATGTGAAAAGACAAGCAACAAAGATCTAAGGTTGATTTACAGTCATCATTCCAAGTGAGTTCTTGAACGCCTCTTCCGAGAAGATCATCAATTGCTGATATTTCTTTCTCTATTAGAGCCACTTCAGTTTCATGACTGCCTTCACGTATTGCGTTGTACCACGATATTGCGCGGTTAAGACGATTCATATCATACTGTAAATAACCGTGAACGTTGGTATAGCCAACTACTTTACAGCATTAAAGGTCACAATAATCTACGACAACTTTAGTGAATATGTTATCGAAAATATATTCTATTCCGAGCCAAATTAGGAAAAGTGATAACATTTCAATGGTTCTTTAAAACTCATAAATGTAATAACATTCTAGGCATTGTATGCAATTTTACAACACGGGAAATGTAAAAAAAATCTACTCCAGCAGTCTTGTCTGTCCCATCATTCGACATATTATAATATTATGTTAAAAAGCTGAAGGTATGTTGGAGCATGTGACTTCAACACGTCTTGTTCAATGGAGCGGTTTTAGTGTGTAAGGATCACAGAGTAGGTACAGACATATGTGTTGGATATGTTTTATGATTTAGTTAATGTCGTATTAATCTATTTGTAAATTATCACTTTCAGATAATTTAATAACAACTTAAAATATTCAAAAATTGAAATTTAAGATTTACCTGCAACTTTTCATTTCTAGCATACAACTCTAATCCATCCTGTGGTATTCCTTGTTTTTCCAAGTACTTCATATAGCGTATCTCACGCAACAGCATTACAAGCTAAATGATTAAAGAAATCAAATAAGTGAAATTTTAAGTTATCGCCTATTAAAATGTCGATTAAGTACATCGGGTACAGAAACCGACCTAAGATACGTCCTTGTAATGCTCCAGTCAAAAAAGCGTTGTATGTATTTCAGACTATCATTAAAATAAAATTAAAATCTTCGGTTACCTAATCAATATTGGAACGTAGTTCTTTATCGCGCGGTGCGGAACTCGGAAGGGGGCTAGACGGATCGACACTTTTTTGAAACCGACACTTTTTTGAAGGCATTGAGTTCGGTATTTTCGCGGTACAATATTGGGTCTCCGTAGCCTAGTGGCTTCTGCAGTCGCCTAACAGTTAAAAGTCGATGGTTCGAATCCCAGCTCGACAGACTGAATTTTCTATTTTCAATTTTATTTTCAATAATTTCTACATAAGGAATTTTTCCCTAATTTTTTATAACTTATAAGTTAACTTATAACAATCAATGTACATGACACGTACGATAATTTCCAATGGAAAACATTAAATTATAAGGAGTAAAATAACCTCAGGACTAAAGTTATTTCTGACAAACGGTGGATCCCTGTAAATAAGATTCTTGGCGAGGTAAGTCTTGCAGATGGTGGGCACCGTTGCAGCCCATTGCTTAAACTGTCTATCCTCTAACTGGTTTAGGTAGCCCATCATTTCGTGGTGTTTCTGCTTCAAATATACGGCGTTTTCGCAATCCGTGATGCTAAAATATTATTATAATGGTGTTTAATTAATTTATTTGTAGGTATATTTTCAGATAACCATATTAAATGGTCATGTACGTCAATTTACGATATGGAATGGTGAATATTGAATGGGTTGTACGTCACATCAACGATTATTTATTATTATTTACTTGTAGGTACACGTTTAATTATATTAGTTGTAACACTAACTTTAAATTTAAATTATTTAAAAATAATATTAAAAAGTCAAAGCTATTTTATTAAATGTTGCAAACTTCCAAGTTAGTTGTAAGATTAAGCTTTTGTAGCCTATTGTTTAATACAAAATCAAAGATTACTCAAACTGTTTCACTGTGTAAGAGATCCGGTATAAGAAATTTATACCCTCATCTGTTATTTATTAGAGATAAGAAATAAATGATAGATCAATTAAACTCATCAACATAGCTCGAATAGATTGCCTAGTTAAATTGCGTGCGGATAATATTAAACAAATACTTAAATTTTTAATTAAACTTACTTCTCATTAGTCATTTAAATAAATCGTGCACTAGATAAGAGAACATACCCGACAGAATTGAAAAAGTAAAGGTTGCCTTCTTCCCCCTCTGTGCAACTGTGTAGTTGCCAGGTGTAAGCAGGTGAGTAAAATTGATATACTTACTCTCATCAGTTATTTAATCGTATTATATATAAAATTAAAGCTTATTTTATTCTGAATCTTAGGAGTATTAGGTTGGATCCAAGCCATGATTGCCTTCATTTTAGATGTAAATAATATCCGCACGCAATTTAACAAGGCAACCTGTTCGTGATATGACGATGAGTATAATATCTAATATCTATCATTTATTTTTTATTACTAACTAGCTGACACGGCGAACTTCGTACCGCCAACTTATCTATTATAAATTTTTTTTTGTTTGTTTTTTTTTATTAAGTATTAAAACCTTCCGTGGACCTTAAGGAACGTACAAAAAAATAAATTAACCGAATTGGTCCATCCATTCTTGAGTTATGCGCTTACCAACATTCATTTTTATTTATATAGACTAATAAATAACAGATGAAGGTATAAATTTCTTATACCGGATTTTAGACCATACGTACGGATCTTCAAATATAATAAAGTCCTCCATTGGGTTCTGCATCCTTCGCCGTTGTTTATAGATCCACCATAGTATTCCGCTCACTGGTGGCAAATACGGATCCACCATTGGTCTTTCCACGCCTTTTGGATTCCATTTCTGAAAGAAAACACATTATTCCTTCATGTTTAACATGCAAGCTAGGCTAGTGCTTGACGACAATTAGGCCTGAAGAGAAGTTCTGAGGTTGGAACGCACTTGTCCTCAAAAAATAATAATAATAGCTATTTAAACTTGGCTTGGAGGTACTGAAGTTAGCTATATGTGAAAATACTATATCTCTGTACACTCTCCAAAGCAAATAACCGATAGAATGTCAACAAATAGGATACATAAAGCTAACTAGTTTCGCCTGGATTAATGAACGTCAAGAATAATTCACGGGCCGCGGCGATCTACAGTCTAATGCATCGAGTTGAATCTATTCTAATCCAGTTATCCAATTAGCTCATTCCAACGATGGATTTTATAGAATGAACGTCGTCGTAAGTATTAATTATCTTAGTCATAAATATGCAATTTCTGTACTGTATGTACTTCCATGTGAGTGATGTCATAAAATGAGTATTTGAATATTAGTTTTCAATTCGATGCCTTAACATGGGTATATAGCATAAGTATAAACATTCATTCTTCTTTAAACATTTCTGTGGTGGTGTCGTGTGATGCGGGTTCTTACGTTCCCTCAAATATGGTTGAGCGAAGCAATGGCTGGGTCATGCGT
This sequence comes from Oeneis ivallda, assembly GCA_029955525.1. NCBI lineage: Eukaryota > Metazoa > Arthropoda > Insecta > Lepidoptera > Nymphalidae > Oeneis > Oeneis ivallda. The sequence continues at coordinate 14,825,080 of JARPMR010000024.1, read as the reverse complement.
CATGCTCGTGAACGGGTGCCACCGGCGGGAATGGGGCTGCTTTATGTCTGCCCATCTTAAGATAGAAGTTAGCCGGTATGCATTTTTGGAACTTCCCTCATTGTGGAAACACTGCATATATAGCATAGTATTTATTGCATTGTAAATTTGTTTTGAAAAGAGCAACAGCGCAGTTTCTTGCTGGTTCTTCTCGGTAGGAAGGACATTCCGAACCAGTGGTAGAGCCAGACGATTCAAAAGCACTTGTAAAAAGTTTATTTGAATAAAAAATATTTCTATTCTATTCTATTCTATTCATGGGATTGGAAAGCTGTTTATTTTGTACAATGATTAGTGAAAACGCTTCATTAGATCGATTGACTAGATTGTTTATTTTTATACTTACCGCAATTTCCTCGTCAAATATTTCCTTCACTTGGTCTAAATTCGTATGCATAAAGTCAAGTAATTTCGCCACCTTTGGTTTTAGCTCCGCTTTTATGATAGGTCGATGGAATAAGTCTCCGATGATTTGGAAAAACTGGAAAAAATGACCTCTATTTATTCTAAATCCCCTAAATATCCCCTTGTTCGAATTTTCATATTTACAAATCTTGTCGTCTACTGTAAGTGAAGGTTTAGACTAACTGCCGCACTCAGAGGCATTCATTAAATTATGATTAATTAATCATTGATTTGAAATTAACTGCCGCACTCAGCCGCATGTATTAAATTATATTATTTAATGATTAATTAATTAATTATCATTAAGCCTATTACTGAATTGTCATTAATGTACAAACGAAGCGTTAACTTCTGAGAATGAAACTTTTTAACATCCAAGATTAAGTCGTTAAGTAACGATTAGCGACTCTGAGTGCGGCAGTTAGTGTATCAGATGGAGCACTACAGGTATTATTTATAAAATGGGCGCCAGTGTTGGGATCTTAATATGAGAAAAGTTTTATGCGCTCTCCAGAAAAGTTTTAAAAATACAACTTCGTCCTAAATGTCTTTATCTAAAATCAAGGTATTGTAATGGTAACTAGAACTACATACTTTAAAGAAGTGCTCCAAGTCGTTACACTCATCCAAACCCTGTGAGAAAAGGGACGCAAGTTTCCTATCAACATCCTCTAGTATTCCCATGTGTTTTTGGTAATCGGGTAAAAATCTGTTATCTTCGGGATCTGCCGGATCGTACGTAATGTTACCAAGACGCTGGTAATCCAACGTGTACTCTTCCAAAACCTACAAATTATATTCAATGAGATAAATAATAATTAACTTAGGGTTACTGCACGGGCGATGGGAGAGAACTATGCTTGGAGTTGATCAATTCAGAAATAATACCTAAGTAGTCATCATCATCATCATCATCATTATCATCATTATCAACCCATCATCGGCTCACTACCGAGCGAGGTCTCCTCTCAGAGAAGGGTTATAGACTTATAGGCCATAGTCCACCACGCTGGACCAATGCGAATTGGCGGACCTAAGTATTAGTTTAATTGAATTGAATTAATTGAATTGTAGTTTTTTTTTGGAACTTCCCTTCATTGTAGAAATGTTATATTTTATTCTAACAAAGTTGCATAGGTTAAATCGGCTTGGCATCCAGCTGCCCACAAGATAGTTATAAAAACTTTTTACAATGTAATAGCTTCATAATAGCTTTTTGAAGTCGGTTAAAAATAATTTTATAACTTTTTGTAAGTTGTAAATACATAAAATGATGAATAAATAATATTGTAAAATGATTATTTTGAAAAGAGCAACTGCTTAGTTTCTTGCCGGCTCTTCTTAGCAGAATCCGCTTTCCGAACCGGTGGTAGAGTCATGACTTGTCATAAGAGCCACAGGTTGGCCTACGTGAAATAAATAATTTTGAATTCTGATTTTTTTTTTGAAAACCGAAACAACTGGAATATAATATCCAAAATCTGACCTTCAAACATTCCGTACTCAATGTTTTGCCTCGCAGTCCGGCAAACTCGACTTTTTCCAACTTCAACACTTCCACAGTGGCCGCGACGATGTCTTCGATCATTTTGAGCCGCTGCATGTAGACGTTGAACCGCATGAACACGCGGTTGAAGTCAAAAGACCAGCGCACCGGCATCACGCCCGGAGGGAAGAATGTGTGGACTTTGTCGCGATTCAGTTCATATGTTTCACTGGAAAAATTAGCGATTTTTTTTGGGGTTCCGTACCTAAATGGTAAAAATGAAAACCCATATGGTGCCACTTTCTCCGTCCGTCAGTCTGTCACAGTCGATTATTTTAGTAAATATTAAAGCTATCGACATGATATTTGGAATAATTGCACATAATAGTGACCCAACATTGCAATAGAAAAAAAACGAAAGTCATTGCAAATCGGGGGGTTGAATTTTCAAAGAGAACAATACCGAATGAGATATCATTTAATATGAAAGGGCTTTATCTGCACATTCTAAAACAGAAAACAATCGAAAAATCAGAAACAATTATGGTCAATAGAAGTTTATGTATATTTTACAAGAAAAATAAAACCAACGCTTTAACTAGTTTAGTTTTTTTTATATCAACAATAAACCTCTACAAACAAAGTTAAACGATAAAAAAAAACAAATATGAATAAGTAAATTAATATAATATTATTGTTTTACTTGAATACTTTTACTTCTGGAGTACGGAATCCTCGGTGCGCGAGTTCGACCCGCACTTGACCAGTTTTTATTTCATCTTCTGTAGGATATTTTAGTACCTACCTACTAAAAACAGCAAACCTTTTCATATCTTCATAATTTTTAAAGTTTACATAATCAGGACTCAAATGAGCCTCAAAAGAAATCTAAGCGAGCGATGGAGAGAACTATGCTTGAAGTCGTACACAAACTGTAAAAATTATGATTTTCTTTTCAGAATAAGTACTTGATGCCTACGTTTATCTTCGTTTCGGAACTTACATAAAATGGTTCAAAGTGCCCATTGCCTTCCTCAATTTGATTAATTGCTCATCGGCATCTCCTTGGAATATTGAGGGTGGATCAATAGAATTGGTGCACTGTTGGATGACCAGATTGCATACTTCTCGTAAAAGTGCTAAAACAATAATATCAATTACCTACAGTCTTAAAAGAAACGCATATATATTACAACAATATCTTTTGTACTTTTACCTTTTTAAATGTACTTCAGCCCTAAAGAAGGTCAAATAAATAGCTATATTACAGCAGGAACACCACCACTTTTTTTTTTTAGAAAAGATCGTTCATTGCCGAAAAGACCGAGCAAAACCAATAGTATTTTTTTTTTATTCGATGACAAGATAGTCCTTGACTGCGATCTCACCTGATGGTAAGTGACGATGCAGTCTAAGATGGTAGCGGGCTAGCTTGTAAGGTGTATGGCAGTGAACATTCAGTTTCTACACGCCATCGTGCCGGAACGCTAATCCTCTTGGCGGCACGTTTTTGACGGTAGGGTGGTAACTAGCCACGGCCAAAGCCTCCCACCAGACCAGACCAGAGACAATTTGGAAATTATAAATCCCCTTATTGACCCCGCCGGGAATCGAACCCGAGACCTCCCAGTTATAAGACCACAGCGCTCACCACTGCGCCAGGGAGGTCATCAATAATAAATTGGAGTCATTAGGAGTTCTATAAATATTATATCATCGTATTGTTGGAAATATTCTAGTCTAACAAGTTGCATGGGGTAAATCGGCATGGCATCCAGCTGCCCACAAGATATTATAAAAAGTTATTAAAATGTAAATACATATTAAAAAACCTTACCTACAAAAAATATTGTAAAATGTATAATTTTGAAAAGAGCAACTGCTGAGTTTCTTGCCGGTTCTTCTCAGCAGAATCCGCTTTCCGAACCGGTGGTAGAGTCATGACTTGTCATAAGCGCCACAGGTAGGCCTACATGAAATAAATGATTTTAAATTTGAATTTGAATTTGAGTTTTCTAAGAAAACCTTAAAGTATATCTATTTAAAATTTTTATTTTCTTACGTATTAACTTCTCAACACTACAGAAGTATCGCGAGTTGCCCCAAAGCAGACCAATGCAATGGAACATCGGCCTTATCAGAGGCTTTGCATCTGAGAAATCGGTGCCTTCAAACGTTTCAAAGTGCTGTATCAGCGGCTTCTGGTAAACGTATATGTCCCGGCATTCTATGATAGCTGCAAAACATCCCATATTATTAAATAATTGTCTTAGGCACACTCGCAGAAACGCCGGGTTATCCTTTTAACCCAGAGTTAGCAGGCAGAAGCTAACTCTGGTTAAAAGGACAGATTTGACAGATTTCGTATAAAGCTTCTGTCAAAATTACTTTATTACTGGGTTAACTAACTCGGCGTCTCTGCAAGCGGGCCTTAGCGATTTATTCCATGAGAGATATCTTAACCTTATCTGGCTGCAGAGCTGCGATAGCTAACCTCAATTCCAAAAGTTGCCATCAATGCGTCGTTCGCCCCAAAGTTCAGCCGTTCTTTGTTGGTTGTTTTTAGGACAATACCTAATCTTGTAAATTTATACACCCATACTTGCCACCCAAACGTTGTGCTGAAACTTGTTGAGGCGAAATCATTTGCCAGCCTATGACTACTACTAAGTTTATTACTTACCGGCAACTACATTTGTGAGCATGGATTTGAAGCAATTAAAGTAAACGCTCCTAGTCGCCTCGAGGTAATGCGCCATTCGCTTGACCCGAGGGTCCCGCAGTTGAGAATAAATCCCTTCAAGGTTGCGCAGCTTGTTCGTGTAGAATTCTATATCGGCGATCGGCAGCGGAAACTTCGTTCTTTTGAATGCTGGTATAGATACAAGAATATTAACAACAGGGCTACGGATCGACGAGATTTTTTGCATGGGTATAGTTGAGGACCTGGAGAGTGACATAGGCTACTTTTTATCCCGGAAAATCAAAGAGTTCCCGAGGGATTTTAAAAACTAAATCCACGCATACGAAGTCGCGGGAATCAGCTAGTATTAGATAAATATCTAATCAAAATCTGAACAAAAACTGATGGAGGTCAGTTGATGGCAAAAATAAATCATAAGCTTGTGCGCCAAAAGTTGATAATCAGTGAAGCCTTAATTACCTATGGACAAAAACCCCACAATGTTATGAAGCGCCCCTGGTCGTACCTCAAAACTTCTTACTTACATTTTAACTAAGTACCTATAATAACTTTATTTAAAAAAAGCATTTCTCGGAACATGTCTTACTTAGCCATATGAGCTCTCTAGTCTCTACATCGTCTTCTTTAGGTACATGTTCTTTCTTCAATAGTATTTATACCACCATCTTCATTTTTTGAAGTGAAAACTTCTATTGGCGCACCGCACACACATTTTTTCGTAGGTAGTAAGTTAGGCTGATCCGTCACGCTCTGAGGTGAAAGGCTCGATCAAGTGAACTCGGGACCGCCGAGTGTACCCGAGCGAGGAAGATACAGTCAGCTGCTCTTCTGTTGTGTCGCTGTGTTTAGTATATATATATATACATATATATATATATATATATATATATATATATATATATATATATATATATTGCGATTGCCAATGAAGTTTTCACTTCTGCCGTGCGGTCTTAAGCACACTCTATTTTCTTTTCTTGGTTTAAGGAATTTTCCGCCATCCTACCGTGTTGAATTCTAAAGCATACGTACCAATATAAGAATCTTCTTGCAATAAATCGTGAACCTGCTGTGCCCACCTTATTATGGCCCCCTCTATATTTGTCTTCAGTTGAAGATCTACGTCTTCTGAATCACTAAAAATATTTTTATTACTTTACTCTATTTTTTAGGTGTTAAGTATTTCAAATAATTACTTTGTATTTATAAAGTAACACGTACGTCTCTTTAAGTCTCGCTTCAGCATGATAAATGTTTTCTACGCCCTCCGGCATCGGAAGCATTATCTGACTGGCCATCTCTCCCTTTAGCTGTTATGGAAGTCGGTTAAATATACTTTAAAATTGAAGAGTTACAACAGAAACTAAAGCATCATCATCATCATCATTAGCAACCCATCAACAGCTCACTACTGAGCGAGGTCTACCACGCTGGCCCAATCACACACCTTCGAGAACATTATGGAGAACTCTCAGGTGTGCAGGTTTCCTCACGATGTTTTCCTTCACCGTTGAAGCAAGTGATATTTAACTGCTTAAACGCACTTGACTCCGAACAGTCAGAGGTGCGTACCCGGGATCGAACCTGCGACCCCCCGAATAGGAGACCACAGTCCTAACCGCTAGGCTATCACTGCTCTACCAACACACTACAGCATAAGTTAGTTTAATACCAGTAACAATTAGTATAGAACCAGAGATAGCCACAAAGCTTATAGAGACGAGAAACTGAAGTAGCAATGAGAAGACTCTTACTAGTTACTACACTAGCGGCACGCTATGATGGCCGGTTTGACACATTACAATAGTGATGTGGAATGTCAATTTATTCTCGAACAAAAAACAATTAAGTTTTGTTTTTGTACCTGATTAAATAGGTTTAATAAAACAAAAATGTATATGTTTATTTAATTTATTTGAACGAACTGAATATTTGAATGAAAATGAATATACATACTTTATATGCACACAAGAAACATATGAATACAAAAGATACCAAAAAAGGTGCCACAAAAGGCCATAATTAATCAGATTCGTCCATACTACTATTTTCACTGTCGTCACTGCTATCATCACCTACATTAATAATTATATGTTCGTTTTCTATAATATTATCTATTTTCACATCTCTTTCATAATCTTCCCTTATTAATTTAACAGTTCTATTCACAACCTTTTCCCAGTCTCCTTTAGTCACAAGCTTCTTCTAATAATTTTAGCATTTTTTTTGTGGTAAATGGGGGTTCTGTATTGTGTCTTGCAGCATATCCCTTAATTTGAGCCCACACCAACTCAATCGCATTATACTCACAATGGTAAGGCGGTAACCGTATAACTCTGTGCCCATGTTCTAATGCTATTTCGTCAATGACGTATCGGATCTTGGTTGGTTTGTTTTCTTTTAAAAGACGTACTAATTCCGCTTTTAACATATTCATGTTTGCATCTACGCCATTTTTAACGTATTTCACGCCATAACCAAATGCCGAGTTGTGGTATATATCATATAAAAATAAAAATTTTACCTTTTGTATGAAACAGCTGATATTTTTTTGCGATTTCAGAGGTTTGTCCACATAGTGAAAATTGTTCATATTCACAAGTACATTCACCCCTTAAATGGTGCAAACTGATTTTTCTACACTTGTATACATTTTAGAAATCAATTTAATAAATAAATTTTGAGTCCTAAACCTAAAACTACATTCGATAAAATTTATGAATCTCTGCACATCACTATCGTCAATAAAGTAATACAATTATTTCCTTCAAAGTCGTTATCAATTAATACGGAACTTCATGAGCGGACAAACGTCAAACCGGCCTTCATAGCGTGCCGCTAGTTTACCTAGTGAGGGGTGGGTTTGAGACAAACGATCTGAGATCTCACGTGAGCCGCTGGCAAGTGGCAGCCGATGCATACAAACGACAGAAAATCTCTTCTGTGTAGATCCTTGCAAGAGAGCTTTGTCCATTATTAATTGGTTATTTGACTGTCAAAATGTCATTATTTATAATCGAAAATGTAACATTTAAGAATAACATTTGCAAAAACAGAAAATAAAACTCTTACTAAAACGAAATTTTCAATGAAGTGTTCAATCAAGAGAAGAGCTTTTGAGTTTTGACGTCACACCTCAATAGCGCTCTCTCTGTCTAACGGGTAACTTTAAATCTCTATATTTCCGAGACTAGTCGAGATATTTAAAAAATACAAAATGTTATAGGTATATGTGTTATAGGTATGTGTGTTATAGGTAGGTAATATATTTTAAAAGCGTTTATTTAAATAAATAAAAAAATATCATTCAAATACCCAATTGTGTCTAATGGATTATATCAAAAGTGTAACGTACTTGGTGCATCAAACTCCTCAGGTCGTTAACGTGCCTTCTCATGTCGTTTTTCACTATTTTCGGCCAGCCCTTCTGATTCTCTGGGTTACACAGCAGGGGACCAATCACCTCATCTGCCATGACGCTTAAATCCATCAGAACATTGCCTGACATTTCTCCTATTGTGAGAACCTACAATAAGGAATTTTCGAATAAATATAATATAGCAATTAATAGCAATCTTCTTAATAAATGCAGTTAGAAACTGAAGTTTTTTGTAACACGCCTTAGAAAAGTTTCTATGACTGATTCTGAAAAACTTGGATGATGCACGGAAGTATCTAGGTGCTATTTCCAAAATATATCTTATTTCAGCAAAAAAAGGTTTGGTAGATAAAATTGGCCTTTCAATTTTAAGTTTTAAACGCAAAAGCGCTCGCCGGTGTCATGTCGTCGTTCGTGAGTCGTGACGTCACCTCTGTTTTGTCATAGTTTGTCAAAGTTTGAAAATAGATGTGACGTATCGCTGTGTTTGGTGTTCAATACAATATGGATAACTGTATTTTATAGTTTTATTTTATCAAAATAAATATCTATCTCGCTCAAGATAGAAAAATAAATAAGTTTTTTATAATCCATGAATCCTATTCATTAGGTATCTGACTTCAAAAAAGGAGGAGGTTCTCAATTCGTCGGAATCTTTTTTATGTATGTTTACTGATTAATCGAAGACGCCTGAACCGATTTGGAAAATTCTTTTTTTGTTTCAATGGGTATACCCGTATATATACTCCCCAGGTGGTCCCATTTAAATTTTATTGAAATCGGTCGAGCGGTTTTAAAAAAATCAACAATAAATTATATACTTTTTAGTGACGCGGGCGTTAAAAGCTGTTTTTTTTTTCAACGAGCTTTTTATATTAAATTATTTAAATTCATTGATTCTTGGTTACTGTCATCATACTACTTTAACGGACTAGAGAATTACCTTTCGAAAGTTGGCGGTTGTTATTTTATCCTCGACGTTGCGTAGAAAGTAGACCATTTTCCCCTTGTTTACAGGCGGGAAGGTGAAAGCACAAGTCAACATTCCACCCGCGTTCATACGAAAGACGAGCAACTCGTATTTCGGCATCTCGAAAAACTTGAATAATAGGTGCTGTAAACGGTAAATAGTAGATTATTAACCAAGGGGATAAAGCAGTGTCTTCTGCCGCGGGTGACGATTTAAATCGCGAGCGTAACGAAGGACTCGAGGTTTACTCCCGAGCGTAGCGAGGGTGTTAAAAACTTAAATCACGAGCGAAGCGAGGGATTTAAGACGAGTCCTGAGTGTAGCGAGGGATTTAAGTTCACCCAAGACTAAGACAGCTTTATCACCGAGGAAAATACTCTACTTTTCGTACCATTTGCGAAAAAAATTAACACAATAATAATATGAGATACCTAAGCATTTATTAAAAATAATGACGATTAAATTTAAAAGTTAACATTCGAAACATTGGTCCAATTATTGATAGAGAGAGAGTTACATTTTTGTTTGGTACATTTATTGTTGATGAGTTGATTTGAGTTCTTGCGTTCTTGCGTCTGAGCATTCACTGATGGAATCCGACAATTCACTGTCACAGTCGCTTTGATTTAACATCGTAACGTATTTTTAAAACATTAACTTATTTATAAAAATAAATTAAAATAAACTTAACGTTTATGTATTAGAAGAAAACAAAAACGCGACAAATTCCTAGACTAATATTTTTTGTCAGAAAAGCAAAAAGCTCATACGGCCTCTTCTAATAATCATAACTGCACGGTAGTAAATATCATTCGTCTATGTAACTGCATAATAAATGCGTATTCCTTTTTCAAAAAAATGTATAATCTATATATATAAAAGAAAGTGGTGTTAGTTACACTATTTATAACTCAAGAACGGATGAACCGATTTGGCTGAAAATTGGTGGAGAGGTAGCTTAGAACCAGGAGACGGACATAGGATACTTAAAAAAAAAAAAACAGAACAGCGGATTGATGCGATTTTTTGCATGGGTATAGTAATGGATGTATTTAGTGGTTCCTCAGACCGGGAGAGCTACTTTTTATCTCGGATAATGAAAGAGTTCCCGCGGCAGTTTTAAAAACTAAATCCATGCGAACGAAGTCGCGGGCATCAGCTAGTGCTTTATATACAAACTCAATGGTGTAAACACAGATGTAGTTCAGTATAAATTTCGGTAAGTATTCCAAATTTAAATCACATTCTCCCCCTAGAGGATGAAAGAAATTCAGTACAATTTTCTTTCCCTGTTTTTAACAGATTAAAAATGACTATTGTTATGTTCGCTTTTTGTGGCACAGAATGTCACTTTTTTGAGCAAGTGGTACGAAAAAATACATACATACCCATTTTAAACCAATTTTTAGGCCATGAGCCATAATAATAATATATTATTTTAAGAAGTATAATAATAATATGGTGATGTAAGATGTAGGTACGAAATGTTATAAAGAAGGTACACTGTAAAATCCAGACCTGCCCCCCCGATTGTCTAAAAGTTGCCGATCAAAATCGTATTCATTTGGTGGCATTAGCGTCAAAGTAAAATATTCCTTGACTGAATTGATTTAGTCACAAATTCAGTACAACCGATTTTAACATGGAGCGCATCGTACATACCTAAACGTATAAGAATGCATACACGAAATTGAGCTCTAATTCAATGCTGTTATAGTTTATTTTACTTTGACGCTATTGCCATCTATGAATACGATTTTGATCGGCAACTTTTAGACAATCGGGGGCAGAAGTTAATATAATATTTGTCATATAATATTTGTTTTCTATTTCTAAATAGGCTTACACTTGAAGATAAATAATAATCAATGACGGAAATCACTGATGAGGTTTAGGTTACAGCTGAAGCGCGCTTGGCTAGAAAATGCCAATTTACTCTCAAATATTACCTACCTAAATACATTATTAAGCAGATACATAATATTATTAAATTATTGCTCTTTACCCTTTCGTCGCCTGTAATAAATTTGTTCCATTTCTCAATTTTTTGCTTAAGTGTCCTTAAAAGGTATTCACTCAGGAACTCCAAGCGGATGTCAACATCTTCCTTCTGCAAACCAAATTAACCTTATTTTTAGTCCTACGGTCTACTTTATCCGTGGGGCAGAGGCATGGCAGAGGGCGTTTACAGTATTACGCTATTTTGAGCGGTTTTGAGCCACACCCTTGACTTCGTTCCACGTCATCCCTATCCTCGCAACTTCCGCCAGAACCGTACGCCGCCAAGTTTGTTTAGGTTGGCCAAGCTCTCTCTTTCCCTGAGGGTTCCAGTCGAGAGCCTGTCTCGCCTTGTTGTTGAGTTCCCTTCCCTTCGAAGAGTGTGGCCTATCCGTCCCCACTCAATAAACTAAGACTGATAAAATACACGTAGCACGTAACATACGTGGTGAACTGTGGTAGGTACTGTGAATATTATGCTCGCTAAACTTGGGCCTTGAAAGCTCCAGCCACTCATCAATCGATAGAGAGAGCTCTTTTTGGGAGTTTCTTTAGGTGCGTCGTCATTTGCCTACAAGATTCGTTGAAGATCCAAAATCACAGACAGCTCAACGATTTGCGAAGCAGAATGGGCAATGAGCGCCATTACACCTAAGTCAAGCGGTGGACTTTTTTCAATTGACAACGAGGATCCGTAATCTACGTCGTTACAAAGGTTGATAAATTAACTGATTAGAATAATAGGAGATTAACTTACATCACCCATGGCTGAGAGGCAAGTATGTACTGTACAAGTACTTTACTCAGTGGATAGTTTTCAATTGCTGCATTTCGTTGGATGTATTCTCTACACACGAGTGTCGTTATTTTTAAAAAAATACCTAGCTCGTAGATTAAATTAAACGTAAGTATTAATTCTCGTTATGTAGGTACCTTCCCTAAATTCTAAAATAAATTAATATCTATCTATTTAATCTTTGCAAAGAATGAACGAAAGTTGATAAAAATTAGCATTGAAATTAAAAATATTTACTTCGTCGCTTAGCAACCGAATCATCGAATTTTGAAAAAAGCGCTATTAAACATGGACAAAAGTTAAAAGCCGTAAAAACCAACCAGTATCTTTATATTGTCTATGGAAACAATAATTATTACTGCTAAAATCAAAACTTAAACAAATCTAAAAACACATCGATAACACATGATAACACTATAACAGGAAACGCCAACAGTGAATGTAATAGGAACATGGAACTAGGAATTACGACTACGCAGTTGTTTTAATAAGGGGACAGGGGTCTTGACAACACTCCCGACAAAGTCAGTCAGGTCGTGTAGAGTAACCATAAAGTTAGCTATCTCAAGTGTCAATTGTCAATGTCGTACACGGTTGACGTTGACGGTACAGTCAATTTTTTTGGCGCCAAACTCTGGCTGACTTGAGGCAGATGTTTGTTGTGTTGAATGAAATAGAAATTTAGTAACACACTTTAATTTGATTGGAATTTAAAGTAACTAGGCAAACATCTACAAGAATGGAAGGATTTGATGATCCTGGTGTATTTTTCTCCGACAATTTCGGTGTGGAGGAAAACGAATCTCAGGACCAAATCAACTTGCAAGGGGTTAAGAAAAAGTTCAAAGAGTTTATAAGACAGTTTCATACAGGAAATTTTAATTTTAAATACAGGTAAGTAATGTAACAAGTCTTAATTTGCTGTCTTATCTATTAACAAGAAATCATTATTGTGGTTTCATTCCAGGGATGCTTTAAAACAGAATTATAACCTACACCAGTACTGGGTAGAGATAAACATTGAAGATTTGTCCAGTTTCGACGAAGTCCTGGCTGAGAAATTGTATAAAAAACCAACCGAGCATTTACCAATACTGGAAGAAGCTGCTAAAGATGTAAGAACATTCTAAACACTACTTAAACTTATAATTCTATATGTTTTCAAGCTACATTTATTGGACAAAACTAGTTAAAATTAAAATAACAAACATGGTTGTACTCCCAGATACAGCACGCAGTGTGCACCATGTTTTTTAATGGTTTTGAAAGTAGCTGTTTTGATCTGCAGAACACCAGCTGATTAGATAGTCAGTGGATCTTGCCACAAAGTTCAGAGCATTCAAAGACATTGACAAGCATTATTAGTTGATAAAGCAGTGATAGCCTAGTGGTTAGGACTGTGCACTTATTCGGGGGATTGCAGGTTCGGTCCTGGGTACGCACCTCTGACTTTTCGGAGTCAAGTGCGTTTAAGCAATCAAATATCACTTGCTTCAACGGTGAAGGTAAACATCGTGAGGAAAACCTGCACACCTGTGAGTTCTTCATAATGTTCTTGAAGGTGTGTGAAGTCCGCCAATTCGCATTGGGCCAGCATGGTGGACTATGGCCTATAACCCTTCTCTGAGAGGAGGCCTGCGCTCAGTAGTGAGCCGTTGATGGGTTGCTGCTGATGATGATGATTAGTAGATGTACTATAACTATTTTTATTCCAGTTAGCGGATGAGCTGACAGCTCCAAGGCCCGAAGGTGAGGAGAAAGTGGAAGACATACAAGTGTTACTCACCTCTGATGCACATGCATCTAACTTAAGAGAGCTTAAAGTGAGTATTGAAGTATAATTATGTTGGTTGTACAGACAAATGAACTGCACTTGGACTGCAAAATTGTAGTTTAGATACAGCTGTCATAACTGCATTGCAATTAATAATTGGTGGCGGACTGCTCAGATCCAAATAGCCTGTGTCTAGACTGCAAGGCAGGCATTAGGACATTCTTTGATGATACAAGAGCCTCTAGATTTATTTAAAAATGATTTAGCAATAAAGGATGAGGGAGGACAAGCCAAAACACTTAAATTTATAATATTACTAGCTGATGCCCGCAACTTCGTCTGTATGTATTCAGATTTTAAAATCCTGCTGGAAGTTAGAACTCTGATTTTCCAATTCATTTCATTCATTTTCCCATAAAATATACCCATGCAATAATTTAATTTTGAAGTCCAGAGCAAAATCAGTATTACTGATTCACTATTCCTTTTTTTTAGAGACGTATTTGTCTCTAAAAATATACTTAACAAAAATGATGAAAATCGGTCCAGCATTCTCGAGTTATAAGTGTTCGAACAAACCCGACTTTGTTTTTTATATATATAGATTATGCTTTGTTTTTTTAGTCAGAAACTGTGTCAAGGCTAGTGAAGATACCGGGTATTGTGATATCAGCGTCAGGGATCAAAGCCAAGGCCACAAAGATATCCATCCAGTGCAGGTCCTGCCGTAACATCATACCCAACCTGCCCGTCAAACCTGGCCTCGAGGGCTATGTCATGCCTAGGAAGTGTAATACGTAAGATACTTTTTGTACCTAACGTAAAAAAAGATATGTGAGTGTTGTGGAAAACTTGGTCAGAACAAAGTGCCTTTTAATAATAAATTAATAATAAAAATAAATAAAATAATAAATAATAATCCAAAGTCTGGATTTGAACCCCCTAACCGATAGTTTCACTCTTTCCTTTAGTTGCTATGCCACCAAAGCTATAATGGAACTTGTGTAATAAACGAAGGCAACAAATGTCGCGATGGATTATTTTGCCTAGCCTCCATCCACCAAACTGTCCGAAAAGGAACTCTGTTCTAATATTTTCTGATATTATTTATCTTCTTTTTGATCTTCTCTGTTACAGAGGTGAGAATAAGGAATACAATGTTCTAGAACAAAGAATAAAAATTAATGTAAATTAAGAATTTTAAATACCCCTGACATGTGCCACATCTTTGGATAAACCATGTATGATATATTATAGCCAAGCAACATCCTGTTACCTAGTTTGCTGCTCCATCATTAGATCCTACTCCCTGATCCTCATTCTAATGAGCCCAAACTCACTATAATAGATATTATAGCTAAGATCCATCTCGATCATGTCAGCTTTCAAACAGAAAAAACCACATCAAAATCGGTCCATTCATTGGGGAGCTGCTAAGGAACAGACACACCCATATATACAATTAAAACCATGTCAAACTTATGACACCCATCTATTTTTGTCGGAGGCTAAAAATAAAGAAAATCTAGTTTGCTAAAATATGTAGTATTTTTTTGTAAGAAATGTGTTCTTACATTTCAGGGAACAGGCTGGCAGACCAAAATGTCCATTGGATCCATATTTTATCATTCCAGACAAATGTAAATGCATTGATTATCAGGTAAACAGATCAATATCACTACTTATATTTATATTAAAAAAAATATTCTTTTTAATGAAGATTCTATGGATAGATATTGTAAGAAATCAGAGGTGGAAAATAATGAGAAAACACAGGTTCAAAACAAATTGAGCTAATTTACTTTAAAATTAACTTCATTTTACACAATAATCGAATAGCGCCGGTACCGACAACTTTCTCGTTTAGCGGGTACGCAAGGAATCACTCGTATGCGGCTGAGGGCTCGCTAGTCGCTTGTATACTTAGTTTTGGTTGGTACCCACATCACTTAAAATGAATCATTTTGAAATTCTGCTAACAATATATTATTGTGTATTTTAAGGTGCTGAAGCTCCAAGAGGCCCCCGAGTCGATACCGCAGGGCGAAATGCCGCGCCACCTCACGGTGTACTGCGACAGGATGCTGTGCGAGCGAGTCGCGCCCGGCGCCAGGGTCACCGTGCTCGGGATATACTCTATTAAGAAGATCGCTAAGATTGGCGTAAGCTTTAGGCCCGCGTGCAGAAACGCCGGGTTATCCTTTTAACCCACAGTTAGCTGCTGCTTCGACAGATTTTGCATAAAACTTCTGTCAAAATTACAAATTTTATTACTGGATTAAACCTAACCCAGCGTCTTTGCAAGTGGGCCTTACTGTCTTATTTGTCCCTACACATAAAATAGAAGAATAGAATAGAAATAGAAGCAGTGATTGCCTAGGGGTTAGGATTGTGGTGTCCTATTGGGGGGATCGCAGGTTCGATCCCGGGTACACACCTCTGACTTTTCGGAGTCAAGTGCGTTTAAGCAATTACATATCACTTGCTTCAACGGTGAAGGGAAACATCGTGAGAAGACTTGCACATCTGAGAGTTCTTCATAATGTTCTCGAAGGTGTGAATTGCGCAAATTCGCATTTGGCCAGCGTGGCCATATAACCTAGAACCCTTCTCTAAGAGGAGACCTGCGCTCAGTAGTGAGCCGTTGATGGGTTGCTAATGATGAAGATAACACAAATAAATAAAATATGTAGTGTATATTATAGGTACTATATGTCTGCCATGCAAGCAATCTTTGTGTCAAATTTTGCCAAAATTGGTTCTTCAGTTCACTCCTCACACAAGATAGTGACTAGGACTACCACAATGTAATTTACATATTACATTGTAATAGCTTCATTATAATATTGTTATATTTTGTTTTGAAAAGAGCAACTGCTAAGTTTCTTGCAAGCTCTTCTCAGCTGAATCTGCTTTCCGAAATGGTGGTAGTCTTGACTTGTCATAAAAGACACAAGTACGGCGTACATGAAATAAATAATTTGGCATTTTTATTTTGAATATTGTTTCTTATATAAACAGTTTTATGCAGGAACCCTAAAACTATTTCAAGGACACAAATAAAACTCAATCTCTGAAATTTTAGATGGCAAAAAAATAAATACAAACAATATAAGTTCCCGACTTCCCGACCCCACAACGGAAAGTGCAATATTGGCAGACCCCCACTAGGTGGACCGACGTCAACAGATGAGTCGCAGCCGCTTGATATACGCAGCACAAGATAAAGGCATGTGGAAGTCCATGTAAGAGACTTTTGTCCAGCTGTGGACATCTGTCGGTTGATAAAGAAGTTCCCGCCTCTTATCCCTACAATACTTGTCGACAGAGAGAAGGCCGCGACAAAGGCTCGGTGGGCGTACGCTCGTCCTACATCCGCGCAGTGGGGCTGTCAGCCGAGGAAGGGGTCACCGGTGGCCTCAGCCCCTTCACGACTGAGGAGGAGGACCAGTTCCGCAGGCTGGCCGCCTCGCCCGACATCTACGAGAGGATTGCCCTCTCCATAGCGCCCAGCATCTTCGGAGTCACCGACATGAAGAAGGCCATCGCCTGCTTGCTGTTTGGAGGTATTACTTCTCGCTCAGTGGCGCTGATGGCTGAGTAGAGAGTCACTGGCGGCCACAGCCCCTTCACTGCAGAAAAGCAATTTCCCTGTCCAAGAGTAACATGGGCTTCTTTTTAACCGACTTTCAAAAAAAGAGTTGTGTTTTCTACCTTTGTATATCTATATCTCCTTGATTTCTAAACCGATTTGCGTGAATCTTTTTTTAATCGATACAGAAACTTTTTGAGATCGTTCCATAGAAACTTGGGTTCTAACTCCTCAATCCTGATGCTGCAGGGTAACTGCCCACGTAAACTGTGGTGATTTGTTAACTGTCGATTATGAGCAGTTGTTGTAGGTACCAAGCAAAGACTACGTGGTTAAATTCCAGGACCCAACTCCTCAATCCTGATGCTGCAGAGGATTTATTCACGCAAATGAAGCCGCGGGCATCAGCTAGTCGTAAATAAATAAATTTAAACAAAGAATCCAATATTAATGTCAATCGTGTATCGGCGCAGGTTCCCGCAAGCGGCTGCCGGACGGGCTGACGCGGCGCGGCGACATCAACGTGCTGCTGCTGGGCGACCCCGGCACGGCCAAGTCGCAGCTGCTCAAGTTCGTTGAGCGGGTCGCGCCCGTGGGCGTGTACACGTCGGGCAAGGGCTCCAGCGCCGCCGGCCTCACCGCCTCCGTCATACGCGACCCGGCCACCGTGAGTCTGAGCCTCAGATATAGATCGACCCCGGCACGGCCAAGTCGCAGCTGCTCAAGTTCGTGGAGCGGGTCGCGCCCGTGGGCGTGTACACGTCGGGCAAGGGCTCCAGCGCCGCCGGCCTCACCGCCTCCGTCATACGCGACCCGGCCACCGTGAGTCCGAGCCTCAGATATAGATCGACCCCGGCACGGCCAAGTCGCAGCTGCTCAAGTTCGTGGAGCGGGTCGCGCCCGTGGGCGTGTACACGTCGGGCAAGGGCTCCAGCGCCGCCGGCCTCACCGCCTCCGTCATACGCGACCCGACCACCGTGAGTCTGAGCCTCAGATATAGATCGACCCCGGCACGGCCAAGTCGCAGCTGCTCAAGTTCGTGGAGCGAGTCGCGCCCGTGGGCGTGTACACGTCGGGCAAGGGCTCCAGCGCCGCCGGCCTCATCGCCTCCGTCATACGCGACCCGGCCACCGTGAGTCTGAGCCTCAGATATAGATCGACCCCGGCACGGCCAAGTCGCAGCTGCTCAAGTTCGTGGAGCGGGTCGCGCCCGTGGGCGTGTACACGTCGGGCAAGGGCTCCAGCGCCGCCGGCCTCACCGCCTCCGTCATACGCGACCCGGCCACCGTGAGTCTGAGCCTCAGATATAGATCGACCCCGGCACGGCCAAGTCGCAGCTGCTCAAGTTCGTGGAGCGGGTCGCGCCCGTGGGCGTGTACACGTCGGGCAAGGGCTCCAGCGCCGCCGGCCTCACCGCCTCCGTCATACGCGACCCGGCCACCGTGAGTCTGAGCCTGAAATCATCCTCTCTAACGCAACGGCGTATTCAAACGATATATGTTGAAGCAGTGATAGCCTAGTGAAGCAGTGGTAGCCTAGTGGTTAGGACTGTGGTCTCCTATTCGGGGGGTCGCAGGTTCGATCCCGGGTACGCACCTCTGACTTTTCGGAGTCAAGTGCGTTTAAGCAATTAAATATCACTTGCTTCAACGGTGAAGGAAAACATCGTGAGGAAACCGGCACACCTGAGTTCTTCATAGTTCTTGAAGGTCTGTGAAGTCCGCCAATTCGCATTGGGCCAGCGTGATGGACTATGGCCTATACCCTTCTTTGAGAGGAGACCTGCGCTCAGTAGTGAGACGTTGATGGATTGCTAATGATGATGAATGATGCTGGAGAGAAGGGAAAAACAAGATTCCCATTTTAAAAATTTTATTCCACGCGCCACGCGCACGACTTTATAAAAGCTAGTATAAAATAATAATTCAAGGTTTGGTAGACAGAGATGTATTAGGATTATAATAAATATAATCACTAGTGTTATATGTTTATAGCGTAACTTCGTAATGGAGGGCGGAGCAATGGTGCTAGCGGACGGGGGCGTGGTCTGCATCGACGAGTTCGACAAGATGCGCGAAGATGACCGCGTCGCCATACACGAGGCCATGGAGCAACAGACCATATCTATCGCCAAGGTTGGTGCCAATATTTGTCATTGTCACAATAACAGATTACACGCCCTCGTTGAGTTGTAGAACGTACCTAAACTTTGATATTATAGTGAATTACAACCCAAGTCAATGTTAAAGATAGATATTTTCAAACTCCTACATATTCGTTATTTCATTTCAATGTTTGTCTGAGATTTAATTGTTTGGTACATAAATTAACTAGATGATGCCCGCGACGTCGTCCGTGTGGATTCAGGTTTACTAATTCCCGCGGGAACTCTGTAATTTTCTGGGATAAAAACTAATGTTTATCCTGTGTGTTAATCCTGGGTATGAGCTATCTCCATTCCAAATTTCAGCCAAATCGGATCATTCGTTGTGAAGTTGTAGAATAACAAACATCCATTCATCCATACATCCTACTTTCGCATTTATAATATTAGTAGGATTAGTAGGATGAATAAGCCAATTTTAACTAAAGATCCTCTTAAAATAAAAGATTATTTTCTCAAACATTCTATTTCAGGCGGGTATAACCACAACTCTAAACTCTCGCTGCTCAGTGCTGGCGGCCGCTAACTCTGTGTTCGGGCGATGGGACGACACCAAGGCTGAAGATAACATAGACTTCATGCCCACCATTCTGTCCAGATTCGACATGATCTTCATTGTTAAAGACGAGCACGACCAAAATAGGGATATTGTGAGTGTCAGGGTTGATACATTATTTTATTATGGCTGATCTTCTTTGACAGGTACTATTTAACTTGAGTGCTCAAAAAACGTTATAATATTTCTATTCTATCTATCTCTCGATATATCTATTCTACAGACTCGAAAGGACTTTGTTTAAGTTTATTTGAATAGAATGATATTTTATTTTATTCTGTGTCTATTCTATATCTAATCAGTTTTCTTGACCCTAGCTATAACACTCAGTTAAAACTTTGTTAAATGTATTAAACATATAAATAACAGGTTATTAAGAGATTTAATTATAATTAGTTAATGATTCATAGAAATATAATTTAATGAATGCCTCTGAAATAGATATCGATTATTCATGCTAAAAAATTGAAACCCTATTCTAGACGTTAGCAAAACACATAATCAACGTACACATGGGCGGTGACAGCGCCGAACGCCAAGCGTTGGCAGGGGAACTCCCGCTGGCCGTGCTGCGCCGCTACGCCGCGTACTGTCGCGCCCGATGCGGCCCGCGCCTCTCCGCGAGCTCTGCGGAGCGACTGGGGGCTAGATACGTGCTCATGAGATCAGGAGCTTCGCAGCAGGAGAGACAGGCGGACAAACGACTCCCTATACCCATCACTGTCAGGTAATAAACAGAAGAAGAAAGGTTTACTACAAAAAAAGCTATACCCAACATTAAGCCATTACTCTATGGGGCTCTTCAGCCGCCCCATATTGGTGTTACTTGTTGAATAATAAAACTCCATGGACTGAATACTTATTTTGAATTGTAAAATAAAATATATCTATAACATACAATAACAATAACACAAGGATTTTGAAAGCGGCCGGCCTGGAAGGAAGATGATAAGGAATTGATATAGAATTCTTTGGGCAGACAGCCTGCGCTTTTATTTTTTGTTTTCAATGTTCGGAACTCAAAACGTTCTCGCTGACATAACATGTGGCTATTTTTTAATTCCATTAATAGAGGCCATACTTACTAGCATTTGGAAGGCTTTTGGTGTGTGTTGTAATTGTAGTATATATGGTCATACAAAAGAAGAATATCAGTTACAATTATTTTAATCTAAGTGGTTCGCGGAGAAAATTTCTTGCAATAACAGTGGCTATTCTACTTTTCACTCAAGTCATTATTCTACTTAGCTTAGCCTAAAAGTGGATTGAACAAAGTTTGCTTCATACTGTTTAAAATACTTCATTTAGTGCAAATTAATACAGGCAAAGAAATGCACTGATACCGACAAGGGTATTCGCTCCCCTAATTTTAGTTTTTTTTTTTTAAATAATGTAGCTATCTTAAACATGACTTCCAAATAAGCCTTCTTATAATATTTTGTTAGGAGCGGGTACGAAAATATTGGAACAGGTTGGGTCCGAACCCCAACCGACCTTTCATTCGGCACATTAACCGTTGGGCTAAATTCAAAAAATTCAAAATTCAAAATTATTTATTTCACGTAGGCTAACCTGTGGCTCTTATGACACGTCATGAACCACCGGTTCGGAAAGCGGATTCTGCTGAGAAGAGCCGGCAAGAAACTCAGCAGTTGCTCATTTTAACCGACTTCCAAAAAGGAGGAGGTTCTCAATTCGGCCGGTATCTTTTTTTTTTTTTCTATGTATGTCCACCGATTTCTCCGGGATTACTGGACCGATTCGCGTGATTTTTTTTTTAATCGACAGAGGATGTTTGCAAAATGGTCCCATAAAAATGTTAACCTTCAACTCCTCAAGCCTGATGCTGCAGGGATATTGCTCACCTAAAATAAAGAGATTTAGGAAATGTCGATTACGAATTATTATTGTAGGTAACGAGTATGGACTACATTATGGAGCTCCAGGTCCTAGCTCCTCAATCCTGATGCTGCAGGGTACTGCCTACCTAAAACTATGGGGATTTAGGAAATTTCGATTACGAATTGATATTGTAGGTAACAAGTATGGACTACATCATGGAGCTCCAGGTCCTAGCTCCTCAATCATAGGATACTACACTTAAAAGCTTAAAATAAAAATTCTTTTCAAAAAACCGACTTCTAGCGCCACTACAAAGTATAAAAATAATTTTAGTTTGTCCATGTTTGTTGAAGTCGAGCGGGCCTAAAATACAAACTATGAAACCGACTCGCGATGCTCGCTCGATTTCTACAAACGAGTCTCTCATATTGTGTAGCGTCGCGCATCGGTTTCATAGTTTGTATTTAGGCCCGCCTGACTTCAACAAACGTGGACAAACTAAAATTATTTTTACACTTTGTAGTGGCGCTAGAAGTCGGTTTTTTGAAAAGAATTTATTCAAAATAATCATTTTACGATATTATTATATAGCTATTACATTGTAATAAATTTTTATACTATCTTGTGGACAGCCGGATGCCATGCCGATTTAACCCATGCAACTTTGTTAGAATAGAATAGAATATAATATAATATTTCCACAATGAGGTGAAGTTCCAAAAAAAGCGTAGGTACTACAATTCAATTCATGTCAAGACGGCTGTTAATATCATTATAAGCCTACCCTCAATGATAATTCTGATTTAATCATAACATGTCGAATAGACAACTGGAAGCCGTGATCCGTATATCGGAGTCGCTGGCCAAGATGCAGTTGCAGCCGTTCGCGACCGAGGCGCACGTGACCGAGGCGTTAAGACTCTTCCAGGTGTCCACACTGGATGCCGCCATGACAGGAAGCTTGGCTGGTAAGATTTTATTAACCCCCAACAATAAAGAGGGGTGTTATAACTTTGATGTGTGTATCTTGTGTCTGTTGGTTCCCTCGTAGCAGCCTACCCAAAATGGACCGATTTTCATACAGTTTTTTACGTAACTACCTAACTAAAAACTAACGTAATCGGAGGTGGATCTTAGCCATAATATATCAAGATCTGGGCCCTGATTCTGTAACTCAGTTGCTATCAAAAAATGGTAGCCACTGAAATATATTTTTTATCCATTGAAGGTTTGCTATGAAAATAAAAGTATCGTTTTCGTAGCAAACCTTCAATGGATAAAAAATATATGTCAGTGGCTATCATTTGTTGATAGCAACTGAGTTACAGAATGCCCTGATTCTGTAACTCAGTTGCTATGCCTGCTCAGGTGTTTGAAGATCATCAGCTCATTTCCTACTTGATTAAAGGGTCTTACAAGGGTACTGTTACTTCGGATTATTTCCAAGGCACGGGTAACCTTGAGCTGATTCTGTAGCACCAAATAGTCTGCGGGATATCCAACTCATCTGCAACTTACAGTAGATATAGTGTGTTTGGGCTCATTATAATGGTCTCAATGAATAAGTGTTAGATAGATGATGATCGAGGAGGAGGATCTGACGATGGATCAGAAAACTGGGTAACAGGATTTTAGGTATATTGTACAAAGTCCGGCCATAAATTCACATGTGAGGGGTATTTTCAATTTTCAATTTACACTTGTTTAAAGCTCAAGGCGTGAAGGGATAGTCAAAGCGACGACTTTTCTAAAAATGATGAGTAAACTGAACTTTATGTAAATGTTTGCCAGGATTGGTTTAAGCAAAATTTAATTTTTTTTTAAATTTTAGAATTTGTTTAATATAAAGCAAAAATATTTTTTTAGCAAACATTTGCTCTGTATGTTATGGGAATTAAGTTCTGTACTCGTTAAGGTGGATTATACGAGTCTGCCCGCGAAATTCAAATTTAATTTGGTTTTTCGCAATTTGTAAACTAATAAGACTTATGGCATGGATAAGCAGGCTTATGGCATTCTAACTGCGCCAATGGCAGTATCATCTTCACAGGTTTATATAAAAATCTTTATTTGAAAGTGTCCAGTTTAAGAAATTAGATTATCGACTAAATTATGAGTCACTCACGTCAAACTCGATACTGAACTCTCATGTGTGCAGGTTTCCTCATGATTTTTCCTTCACCATTGAAGCATGTGATTTTTAATTGCTTAAACTCACAATACTTTCAAAAGTCAGGCGTGCCCGGGCTTGAACCTGAGACCCCCCGAATAGCAGACCGCAGTCCTAACCACTTGGCTATCACTACACCTGTATACCGAAAAAATATTGTCACACTTCAGGTGCGGAAGGTTTCACAACAGAAGAGGACCACGAAATGCTGACACGAGTGGAGAAACAGTTAAAGCGTCGGTTCGCAGTGGGCTCGCAGGTGTCAGAGCAGACCATCATACAAGACTTCCTCAGACAAAAATACCCTGAGAGGGCTATTCTCAAAGTGATACATACTATGATCAGACGCGGGGAGTTACAACATCGCCTACAAAGGAAAATGCTTTACAGGCTCTCTTAGATCTTTTCTTTAGCCATCATTTAATTTTAATATATAACAAGTGTATTTTTGTAAACAAGCTTTTAGTAACTGACTCCATCATCAGACCCTGGATATCATCTAGGACTAGAGTACTTGTCTATACAAATCAAACGAGTTCAAACTCGATGGGGTTACGTCGTTTTATTACAGTGTTGCCAAAACCATCTTCCGGCTTCATCATCAGACCCTGGATGTCATCTAGGACCAGAATACTTGTCGAAACTAATCAAACGAGTCCAAACTCGATGGGGTTACTTCGTTTTATAACAGTGTTGCCAAAACCACCTTCCGGCTTCATCATCAGACCCTGGATATCATCTAGGACCAGAGTACTTGTCAATACAAATCAAACGAGTTCAAACTCAATGGGGTTACGTAGTGGGTTACGTCGTTTTATTACAGAGTTCCCATAGTCTTCTTTCAGCTCCATCATCATGTCAGCTCCATGTCACAATAATATTGCATTGTTATCTGATTTACATATGGAAACCTGGAAGTGGTTCTAATTCATCTTGCAAGATTTGACCTAAACATAGATACCTATTAATACTTAGGTACATTGCAAATTAGAAAAAAGTTTGTAATAAAGTGTAATTTTCTCGGCTGTCCATTGTTTTAATAGTATTAGTGCCAAATTATCTTGAAGTTTTTGATATCCTTATTGTTAGTGATACCATAGACTTGGTATAAAAGTGATACAGATATATTTTTTAAGAGAAAAATCAGGTGTGCTGTCTTAAAATAATTGCTGCAGTGTGACGATCACAGTCACGTCTAATTAGCTAAATATATTATGCGTGGGACTTCCAGCCAGGGTATGAGATGATGACGGTCGTGAACACTGTACAGACTACAGACCATTCACTATAACTTCTCTTGCCGTCATGTTGGCACCATTGCTTATCTCAAGACGGTTGTCAGCGTTTTTATTGTGTGAAGCAATGGTGCCAACATCATTTTTAGACAACCCCAGAGCAGGTCAATCTAAAGAAAATTGTTCTGCATATTACTTTTTTGATTTATTGTAAAAATAAACAATCAACAATTTTTCTTCTCTTTTATTTAAATTAAACTATAATAATTGTAATAATATTATGCTGAAAATAATAATTCGACTGTCACTATTTTTTATGAATTTTACGTCACACGTGTTTAAATAGAAATGATTAAACTAGGCGTTTACCAGATCAACAGTTTAAAATGTTCTAATTTAACAATAATTTGCATAATAATAAATTGAATTACATTCAATGTTCAGACTTCAAAAGCTCGCCTCAGTTACACTGGACGTATGACTCTTGTGCCCTAATCTAGATTAGTCCATATACTTGTTATTACTACCGTAACATCATAAGTCATATTTTAAGCGTAACATTTTTAAGCTAAACTAGAAGAGATTGACTAGAATATTATATCTATCTCTTTTTCTAGACATTAAACTTCTTTGAAGCCCACTTTAACAATGCTCGCGTACGTGAAGGGATGACCACTTTTTTGCTTAAAATCTCCTGACTTGCCTGATATCGCTTCTTCGCTTGAAGGCTAGAAGCCTATTTGCTTGCTTAATGCCAAAATTGCTTATTTTATAACTCAACCTTAGATTTATGGTTTCCAGTATACTAGCTCAATTACTTTCTTGTATTCAAGGAAGCATATTTGAGAATTCTTTGAATTCTTTGGCGCCAGAATAGAATTGCTTATCTGCTCAAGACCTAGCTGCTTAGCATCAAGCATAGACTTCGCCTGCTAGGTCAGAACTTAGCTCACGTTTGCTTATGATACTTCCGCTTACTTAATTGCTTAAGACTAACACAGCCGTGCTTTACTTGTGGCATTTAACTTCAAGTCATTTCTTACTCGTACGCTTGCTCGATTTCTTAAAACTCTAGCCCTCAGTCTTCTTGTCCCTTACTAAAAATACCATTTCGCCTTCGCTTCCTTGAAGTCCTAAGTTTCCTCATAATTTGACTTCGGCGTAGACCTATATTTTTTTTTTCAGACTTGCCATGCTTAATTCTCAGCAAGGTTTGAAATTATGCAAAAAGCTCCGGAGGAATATTCTATAATATTATAAGTGGGTCTTAAATTTCTTAGAACTGTGGCAGTGATAGTAAGAAAACTTAAAATTACCGAGTTTTTGAGATATAACTGATTGGATTTCCGTTCATTACTTTAGTTGCAACTAGTTACCATCCTACCGCCACCGGCAACAACGTAATCATATAACGCATCAATCGAAGTATTCTAAATACTTTCTGCGTCGTAAAGAAGCCGCGAGGCCATTTTTAGGGTTCCGTACCCAAAGGGTGCCAACGGGACCCTATTACTAAGCCTCCGCTGTCCGTCTCTCCGTCCGTCCGGCTGTCAGTGGGCTGTATCTCGTAAACCGTAACAGACAGTTGAAATTTTCACAGAGTGTATATTTCTATTGCCGCTATAACAACAAATAATAAAAATAAAATTAAACTAAAAATAAAGAGGGCTCTCTCCCATACATGAAAAAGGAGTCGAAATAAAATTTTATTTTTTTAACTTGGTGAGGTGTCATTGTCTAGAGCTCATTAAGTGGAGTTCAAATATATTTTTTATTATTTTTAGCTTAAAAATGAAGAAATGGGGGGCCTTCAAACTTGTGACATATGCTAATTTAGTACTATCTAAGAACTAAGTTATCTAAATATGTATCTACTTTAAAAAAAAGTTATTTGATCATATGTACGGAACCCTAAAAGAGCTAGGCCCGACTCGCACTTGGCCGATATTTATTTGAGCAAATGACATTGCATTGATAGCATTTCTTAGTATAGTATCAAATTGTAGGTATAATAATTATAAGAGTTTTGAAAACATAACGCACGGAAAGATAGTATTCAATTACTATCTTACAAACAATGTGCGTTCTACGAAACGAAATGAAATTATTTTTTTACGGCTGCCAAAGTTAAAAATTTAAAGGGATACTCGGGATGGTTCTCAACTCCCTTCCAAAATAGAAAATTAAATATACGACCGTCCTCTCCTTTGTCTAGTTTCTTCAGCCTGTTTATTTCTGAGGGTGTAAGTTCAAAATCGTAGATGTTCGAGTTTTCCTGCAAAAAGACGCGTTACGTCAAAATTAATACCTACTTGTCGGCTACCTCTAATTCCTAATTCCTGAACATAAACTCAAATTACCTTTAGCCTTTTCTCACTAGTGCTCTTCGGTATAACTACAACTTTCTGTTGGACTAAATATCGAAGCAATATTTGAGCTGGTGTTTTCTCGTGGCTTTTAGCAATATCATTCACTTCTGGATGCCCCAGCAAGTCAGGGAATGCATCAGGGCTAAAAAAAATATATTAAAACTTAGAAATTTCAAATTCTTAATTATGTAATGTGCATAAAAACTTACATTACTCGTACCTAAAGATACAAGTACAATCACCTCCTACCTGTAATTGTACTTATTAACAAAATGGTCCTTTGCTCCCGGACTCCCCAAAGGCGCATAAGCAGTTACCACAATGTTGTGGTCCGAGCAGAACTTCCTTAAATCCATTTGCTGAAAGTAAGCATGAAGTTCCACTTGCAAAACCTGCGGCTTCATCGTGGACGCGCCGATGATCTTCTCTATTTGAGCTTCGTTGAAGTTTGATAACCCTAGGTTTCGGATGAAACCTTCCTTTTGACAACATTCCATTACCTTCAAAGAACACGTTGCGAATAAGATATTAACATTTTTGAGGCATGTTGGGTCTAGTTGGAAAGAAAATGGAGCCTCAGAACTGAGGAATATGACGGAGACAGAAGCATTTAGTAAAAGCCTCCGCACAATACCTACTTTGTAAGAGCCGCAAACTTTAGGCCTCGAATCTTGCGGGCAGCGGGGCGGTGACGGGGCGCGGGAGTGGCAGGATCTAATGCGTAAAATCAAATGGACCGGCCCTCGAAAACAGCGGCGCGGGGGCGGGCAACGAGCGGTGCACTCCATACAAGCGGTGATCGCGCCGCCGCCCGCCCCGCTGCCCACAAGATTCGAGGCAGAGGCCTTAATCTTAAAGTTACCCAAAAAAGTAATGTAGGTAGGTAGTAAGTACCTTTATTAATATGATGCGGTAGTAAAAACGTCAAAAAAGTAGTTACAAAGTCTTACTTTCCACGTACTAATGTGGTCTGTCTCCACATCCAAACCATATTCTCCATTGCCACTAACTATGGGCGTCAGCGTCTCGGGGTCGCAATGAAATCCAAAAGGCACATGTATCAAGTACAAATCCACATAATCCATCTGCAACCTCTTCAACTGCAAATCTAAGAACTTCTTAACATCTGAAGCTCGGTTGCCAACGTGAGGTAGCTGTGAAGATTAATGTTTATAAAGTTGCAGAAACTATTAGGTACATTTAAAGATAAAAAAAAGTTCGAGTAGAAAAAAATAGTAGAGCTGATGGTCGTTGGGGTCCCAAGGTGTTGGAGTGGCGACCCCGCACCGGGAAACGCAGTGTTGGCAGACCCCCCACCAGGTGGACCGACGACATCAAACGAGTCGCAGGGAGCCGCTGGATTCAAGCGGCGCAAAACCGAAGCCTGTGGATGCAGGAGACCTTTGTCCAGCAGGGGACGTCTATAGGTTGATAAAGAAGAAGAAGGAGAAAGATAAAAAATTGGAAAACAAATTATATTTAATACCTTTGTGGTGATAAACAGATCTTTTCTCGTGCCCTTGCCATCATTTATCCATTTCTTTATAGCACTACCGATAGCCTCTTCATTATTGTAATTAAATGCGGTATCAATATGTCTGTATCCTAGATCAAGTGCTTTGTATACCGTAGACTCTATTACTTCGGGTGAGGCCTAGAATAATTCATAAACTATGGAAACTAAAAATAAATTCCCTAATATGTTAAATGATAATAATATAATAGTGATAGTGTTAACTGACCTGCCATGTTCCTAAACCCAGTGTAGGCATCAAATCATCTGTTTGCGAAAGTTTCACGTATTTCATTCTTCTAACAACCTTATGAAAATAGCGATAATAATATGCAAGAGAACACGTTTTATTTATCACGCACTCAAAATCTCTTCTCAAGATAAATCTGAGGGACATGGAAATTGGCCAATCGCCAACTATGAGAATTGCTGCTGTTAACTGCTAAAAATTATTATAATAAGTATTTTAACTTTACACGGCTTTGTTTTATTTAGAAAAACTTGAAATAATATTTTGACTTATTGATTTTTGTGATGTAATAGTTCTATAATTTAAATTTCGCGGTTTACACGTTCAAAAACTTGATGAATGATGAACTTCGCCAAAAAATAGGTGTATGACAAGTCCGTACATAGATCCATGGTACATCGTGCCCAAGATGAAAATTGTATTGTATTGTAGGTCTTAATTCTTTGAATCGATTAGATACCTAATTAAAGTAAAACTAATTTATTTTATAATATTCTCTGAATTAAATACTAAATAAAATGTATAAAAATATAACTGCACTTGAAACGTTACTGAACGTTAAAAGGCATGGTATTACGAATTACGACTACGTTGTCTTCCTACTTCCATGTTTTATGGCGTTCACGAGAGGTGATTTTGATTGTCACCCCCCATGGAACTAGGATTTGCGACTACGGTCACCCCCTTAGAGTCACCCCGCTTCCTACCTTCATGCCCCGCTCTACCCTGCTATGGTGAAATTCAACAATATTATAAATCGCCTCGTGTGAACGCCGTAATGCATGGAACTAGGAATTACGACTACGCGTAATAGTACTGACGTTGCTCTTTGATTATTTTCATCCTCGTTTTTTTGATAGTACTTAATCTGTGTTTTTGAGGTTATTCTTTTGCTTACATTCCCGCCGATTTAGTAAATTGAAAAAGAAATTAAAGTTTTGTATAATATCAACTTTTTATTCTTTATTATCCTTTACTTGAATACATCAAAATGGGCGTAAGTATTCTATAAAATCATTCATTCAAATCATAACTTTTTCTCATTTTTCATTCAAGCTTTTGGGTTTATTTGTTTACATTTAAAATTTAATTTTGTTTATTTGAAATTGAAATGCCCTTCTGGCTACCTACCGTTTTTCCAATTGGCTATAACTCTGGTATCCTTAAATCAAGAGTGAATAGGCATCTTCTAGGCAAGCGCGCACCACCTTAGCCTTAGGCTACATCTTCACTTACCATTAAGCGAGATCGCAGTCAAACGCTAGTCTATATCTTTAAAAAAAATATCCAGTTGAGTTTCTTTACGAATTCTATTTAATTTTATCTGTAAAACAAGTTGGATATATCAGATTTAACTTACAGTATGTAACAAGTACGTAATACTATGTTTATATGGATTACGGTATGGATGCCTTCTGGCATCATATATTGGTTAGTCCCAGGCATGCACCTCTAACTTTTCAGTGTTATCCATGTTTTAAGTTTAGTTTTGCTTGTTTTTACTTTCAAATAAAAATAACTTTCTTTATTCGGAAAGAAAAATATAGTGAAGAAGCCTAAAGTTCTCCATAATGTTCTCAAAGACGTCTGAAGTTTTTCAAAATGCACTTGGCCAGGTTGTAGATTACTTCCTAAACCTGTCTTTAAATCTCTAAATCCAGATTCTTAGAGGAGACCAATGCCCTGTGACACATTGCCTAATGGGTTGTTGTAATTAAAGGCTTATAAGTTTTATGGCATGTTTCAAGTAAACTTAACCAACAAATAAATTTGTCATTTTGACAGGCTTTGCTTCAGCTGTCCACAAGATAGATAAGCTACATTTTGTAACATTTTTGTTTTGAAAAGAGCAACTGCTGAGTTTCTTGCCGGCTCTTCTCAGCAGAATCAGCTTTCCAAACTGGTGGCAGATTCTTGACTTGTCATAAGAACCACAAGTTGGCATACATGAAATAAATTTGATTGCCCATACAAAAACTGTAAAACATCATCTTTATTTGTTGGTTCAAGTTTACTTGAAGATGATGAAACAGGCCCTTATTGTAAAATTTGAACTTGTATTCAAATTATAGAGGAAGTCATCTACCTCAGTAAACAAAAGCAAAGAGAAGCGTCAAGCCAGAAAGTTGGAACAACATCGGATAGCTAATGGAATGTCCTCTGTTACATCGGCAAACAAAATGGAAGACTTGGCTCCTTTATGCAAAGACCTGCTAGTGTACAGCAATCAGGATATGGAAATTGAGATGTGCATACAAAGGGTCACTGAACTTGATAGAAATGTCCTGAACTGGGCTATCAGTCTAACTGAAAGGAATATGAAAAGATTGTAAGTAACTTTTCCCAGAGAGTGCATTGAAATAAAATTGAAGTGTCTGTTTGTAATGTCAAAATTATAAAATACTAGCTGATGCCCACGACTTCGTCCGCATGGATTTAGTTTTTAAAAATCCCGCGGGAACTCTTTCATTATCTGAGATAAAAAGTAGCTCTCCCGGTCTAAGGAACCACTACTACATCCATTACTATATCCATAACACTATACCCATGCAAAAAATCGCATCAATCCGCTGTTCTGTTGCGTCGTGATTGAAGGACAAACCAACTAACAAACACACTTTCGCATATACAATATCAGTAATGCTTTATTATAACATTTTTTATAATTGTTAAATTTTTTACCATACTTAACCAAAGACAAAATTACGTTTAGCTGTCATTTACGTTTTGTTATTCCACTGTCATTTGCGTTTTGTTATTCCATGTCAGATGCGTTTTTGTTATACCACGTTTTATAGTGACTTGACGGAAACGCGGTCGAACGGGATAAAAAGTATCCTATGTCCGTCTCCTGGTTCTAATCTACCTCTCCACCAATTTTCAGCCAAATCGGTTCATCCGTTCATGAGTTATAAATAGTGTAACTAACACCACTTTCTTTTATATATATAGATAAAAATTCTTTAAAAAAAACCCACTTCAAGCGCCACTGCAAAGTATAAAATAATTTTAGTTTGAACATGTATGATGGAGTCAAGTCAGGCGGGCCTAAATAGAGACAATGAGACCAATGCGTGAAGCTAGCCCGACTTCAACATACATGTACAAATTAAAATTATTTAATACTTACTTTGCAGTGGCATTTGAAGTTGGTTATATTAAAGAATTTTTATATTTTATTATTTTAAGCTTTTTAGTGTAGCTTCTTAGGATAAATCCACACATTTTCTAATCGCGACCGATTTTCTTCTATTCATTGAGGAGTTCTGTCCTACATCTCCGAAGATATTCATCAGATCTTTACCAAATTTAAATGGGACCTGATGGTATGTTCTTTCAAATTAAAAAAAAATTATTGAAATCGGTTCAGATTTGACGGAGTTATGGACTAACATCGCCAAAAAAAATACGCGTCGAATTGAGAACCTCCTTTTTTTGAAGTCAGTTAATAACAGCTTTATGCAACAGCAGCACCTAATGCATATGAAAGTATATTCGGTACTTATAATAAAACATCAATTTTTTAAATTTTTGTCTGTCTGTCTGTTTGTTTAGGTTAATCTCGGGAATGGCTGGACCGATTTTGACGGGACTTTCACTGACAGATAGCTGATGTTATAAGAAGTAACATAGGATACTTTTTAACAGACTTTCAAAAAAGGAGTTGTGTTTTTCTACCTATGCATATCAATATCTCTGTGCTTTCTTAAACTGATTTGCGTGAATCTTTTCTTAATCTATCAGTACAGAAACTTTGCGAGCTGGTCCTATGAAAACTTCGGGTTCTAACTCCTCAATCCTGTTGCTGCAGGGTTACTGCCCACATAAACTGTGGTGATTTATTCACTAACTGTCGATTATGAATAGTTGTTATAGGTACCAAGCGAAGACTACATATTTAAATTCCAGGCGCCAACTCCTCAATCCTGATTCTGCAGGGGTTCTGCCCACGCGGACGAAGTCGCGGGGATCAGCTAGTACTTAATATTATCTGAAAAGCATGGATGCTCCAGTACTGATTTATAACATTTATAGTATTACAACTAAGTATAGTTACTAAAATAGTGTGTTAATATAGTAGACTAGCTGACCCGGCGAACTTCGTACCGCCAACTTACCTATAGTATAAATAAAACGAATAAATTATCTTAATAAAAAAAAACTATCCTATCTTTCAAGTTGGACCTAATTACAGATAGGTACGAAGTTTGATCAAAATTGGTTCAGTAGTTTAGGAGTCCATCGCGGACAAACAACGTGACACGTAATTTATATATATTAAGATTAATTTATTTGTTACATCAACAATAAAACACACAAGTCTTGTTGCTTAAAATTTAGATTTAAAATACAACAATAGAGAGACATTGTGGCTAATTCACTTAATCTCTAAACAAAACTAAATTGATATTTCTAAATCTAGTGCTATCCTTTTTTATACAAGGAGCAATATGAAAGAGATAGGATGAGATTTAAACTTGTCAACTTAGTTTAGCATAAAGATTGCATACAAATAAGAATTAGCCACATTCTACCTTTGAGTATTAAACCAACACCATTCTGCTTTTCTCCTAACAGTGGATATCACTAAGACATGACATGTATGCGAACAACCTATAGTGGATAATTATATTATTTTCACTCCTAGCAATAAGGCTACGTCTACATTCCTTTAACTTAGTACAGGTGTCAACTGCTGTTAATATTGAATGGTAAAATGCAAGCACAAATCTTTCCCTTGTTTCTAGGTATGAAACATGTGCATGGGGTTGGAACAAGGATCGCAAAGTGGAGGAGATGACAGACGATGCAGCCTGGTACCTCGTAGCCACAGACAGCCACAAAAAGCTGCAGGCTTTCTCACATTTCAGATTTGATATGGACTTTGGAGAACCTGTACTTTACTGGTAAGAAATCTTTTTATTGGAATGAAGTTCCTTATCGCACGATATGGGCGAAAAAAAATTTTCCGTCATGACCTATAGTGTAGACATGTGGCGAGAGATGGCGTTGATTCTAAAAGGTAATGTTTTCATCATTATTATAAGATAATAAATAATATAGTTTAAATAGGTAATATAATTATAATTTATTAAAATAAACTTCGTTCCAACTGAGTGTTCCACAACACTCAAGCATTTTTTTTAATGATATGCCTGCAACTTTGGATTGTGGTTCTTTTAAAGTCATGAACTGCTTAAACTCTTTGATTTTTTGAGATAAAAGTATTCTATGACTGTGTCCATACAAGTTTTTGTTTGAGATGGATGATTATTCTGGCACATTACATTTATTTAAAAGCTTTACTGTAACAAAGTTTCAAGAGATTTTACATGCCTATTAACATTCCTAATTGAATAAGTAATTTGACTACTTCCTTGGTGCAGTGGTGTTGTAGGTGTGAGTGGTAGGTCTCAGGTTCGATTCCCAGTAGATTAACCAAACTCCTCCGAAACGGCTGGACCGATTTTTATGAAATTTTGTGTGCATATCGGGTAGGTCTGAGAATCGGCCAACACCTATTTTTCATACCCTTAAATGTTAAGGGTGACCCACCCTACCAACCAAACCCACCCCAAATATTTTTGTTGGCGGTACGAAGTTCGCTGGGTCAACTAATAATATATACAAATGTATGTTTAATTCTTTAATCTTTAATAATAATAATTAATATCTGACTTCAACACACTTAATACACTTCCCTGCATCACAAATTACAGTACATCAGCGTTTACACTATATTACTTAGGTACATATCGTCGCCTTACTTTCTCAACCTCGTATCTGTATTTTTCAGTGTTTGGAAAACGACAAATAACTTAGTATTTAAGTATATAATATATTTTTAATAAGTTTTTTTAATTTTATAATTAATTGAATGTGTATGTATGTATACTATCAACACGAATTTTACAACGTTTGTAATTAGTAGTTATTAAACAAGGTTTGTAGAGTCTTAATGAAAATAGCAAAAAAGTATTGAAGTGAAAACTTCTTTAGGCGCGTTGAGCACTTTTTTGAGTGAGCAAAAATCATGGATTTCGTGTCATCATCACCGTCACGCATCATGCGTCACCAGTAAAAAAAACGGTCATGTTTTGTTTTCACTTCTATCGGCAGTCCCTATGACTGCCAATTTTTTTTTTCAGATACGAGGTTGAGAAAGTGAAGCAACGATATGTACTCGTAGTTTCAATATAAAACCTGACCAGAACAAGAAAACTGCCAGGAGCGTCATTATCGCTTTTTCCTTTGCAAACTACCTAATTATAGTTAGTCATCATAGAGTGACTGAGAGTTGACATAATATCGTGGCTGATTCTTCCATTTATGATATGTCTAACCACCTTGTAAATAAACAATTACACACGCAAAATTCGGGACACATGCACCATTTTTGTGCATGTGTGCACCAATTTTGTGCATGTATGAGTTATAGACACATTTTCAGGGTTCCTTAGTAAAACAACTAGAAACCCTAATAGTTTCGGTAAGTTCGTTCGTATGTACGCGGTTTAATTACGAGACGATTTGTATTGAAGAACTGCAATTTTAATGGTTATACACATTAATCATGGCTACAACGCGACGACGCGAAAATAAAATCTTGCAAAATACAATTTTTTGGGTATACCTACATACGCGTAAAAGGGCGTTGATTTTTCTTTCTTCATAATATGTGCTTATCTGATTTTAAAGTGCATTTAAAGGTTTTTCTGCAACATGGCCAGGTTTGTTATGGTTAGGCTTGGGTCAGGCTTTAAATTACCCACATGATATTATCATAATATACACTTTATCATAAAATGCAATAGAATATCAATTTATGTATAACTTTGAATCTCTTGATGTCTTGTACACTTACTACTCGCATAATAATATTATTTGGTAATTCACAGGGGGAAACAATAAATACCTTATTTGTAACTATTTACAATGGATATACAGTTTGTTGATAAATAACTGTATCTACGAGTTTGGGAGATTATTATGCTGTTTTAAAATTTAAACTATCATTACCGGCATTTGAATGGTACAAGTCATTACACTTTTCATTTTCATTACAAGTCTCGTTTTACGACAGTCTAAAGTTATAAATTCGGACTGCGCTTCTAATTACCTACTAACTATTTTCTTTTTACACTCCGCCTAAAAAAAATATTCTTACTATATCATCTCTAAATTCTTTTCATAAGTGCTAACAAATAGTGGTTTATAACGATTTTTAGAATTCTTTACCCAAAGGGTGCCAACGACGGGCCTATTACCTGCTATTACTAAGCCTCCGCTGTCCGTCCGTCCGTCTGTCAGTAGGCTGTATCTCATGAACCATAGATAGTTGAAATTTTCACATAACGTGTATTTCTGTATTCTGTGTTTCTGTTAACAGAACAAAAAAAGTTTTAAAATTAAAAAGGGTCTCCATACAATAAACTTCAGTTTTTGCTCGATCTTAATAATAGCTGGTGTTTAAACTTGTGTACGGAACCGTTTGCGGGTCCGACTCGCACTTGACCGCTTTTTTACATCTGCACACTAGTACAACAAGATAACAACAATTATGTCTTCTGAATGTTTCTTGGTTTTCATTTAATTCGTTTTCACTTTGTAAATCCTAACAAAACTATGAAATAAACTAATATTTCTTCTTAAAAGTTTCTTTTCTGATATTATAACTTCTTTTGGCCACCACCGAACGCAGCGGGTGCTTAAATATCTGAATAATATGTGGAGGATGAAAATTATCATCAACGCTATAGTTATGCTTAATGCTATGACATCTAATAATAAGTATTGTGGGTACGAGAGGTCGAGTGCCGGCGATCTTAAATGCGAAGCCCCCTTGTGTCTCAATACGTACTCTATCCAATACATGCCAGTCTCTAGAGGTGGTAAAAGTCGATCTAAGAACTTATCCTTCAATCTTAATGCGTTTTCTTTGTATCTGCAAGTAAAAGATAAATAAATTAGCACACTAGCTTATAAGTTACGACGTACGACTAGCCATAAGCTCAGTTTTGTATACCGATATTTTAGTGACAAACCGGTTGAGGCGTCAATCGTCCTGCGTATGTTTAAACTTTAAACCCAATTTATACTGCTTTTTTACTATATTTGGCAATCAATCACACGAATGCACAGCAAAGCTTACGCCTTGCGTACTGTACCTGTGTAGTTGTATTTTTTTGTAGGATGCGAAAATATTTTAGCCAATAATAAAATACCCTAAAATTGATAGTTTACTTACAGTGTGCAATCGCAAAATTGTGAACCTTAATGCATAAACAGACCAATCAGTGCACTGACTTATAATTTTACCGCTTTTGCGAACATAATAGCGCCAGTTAAACCTTCCTCTGGGTTGGTCAGTTTTATAGGTTGCTCATGTTTGTACCCATACAGATAGTTGCAAAATGAATGGGCTGCGCCAGAAGACGCGGCGTTACAAGATTATTCTCTCACTTCTAAACACAATACTATGTAGATGTACCTACTAAAGTATCAATTTGGTCTCTTGGACAAAACTGTGTTTTTACTTGCCAATAAAGTGAGAATACCACTTTCAGTCAAAAAACCAGTACGAAAATTGCATGTTTCACCTACCTATTATTTGCGAGTAAATCGTGAAACGCCTCTCTCCAATCGTTCGTAGTGGAGTCCCTCAAGGAGATGACGCGGGCCACGCCGCGGTCGCTCATGGCCCGCCCGTTGAGAGCCTGGTCGGCGTACAGTGGTACCATCAGCGTTGGAACACCACACGCGACCGCTTCTTGCGTGCCCAGCAAACCGCCGTGTGATATGAACAGTTTCACATTCTGATGACCTGCAAAATAATTATAAATCTAATATTAATATACTTATTACCAGTACAACAATGGGCGTCTTGTGATGGCTCGGAGTATCCCTGCGTGATTAAATCAGAAATGAGGAGATCCATACGAGAGTCAGAAATGCCGACATAGCTCAACGAGTTCCGATTTGCGATGTATTAGCTTCATTTGGCCATTAGGCCATGGGTGGAGTACATAGTTCGAAGAACCGGCCCTTAACAGTGACAAAGTGATTGAAATGCCAAATGAGGCTACGTCGCATATTGCAGCATTGTAATTTCCACTAAGGTGGACGGATGATCACCAGTTTGCTGGGAGCTGCATCACCCAAGCGATGATGACCAGTTTAAATTTAATTATAATGGTCAACAATTCTACATCATAAATTCAGTTACGGCTCTATATATATTTCATTTATCTACCCACCATATTGATGGTCGGAAGACGGATGAGCTCTTGATGGTATCTAATAAATCAGAACATGATACATACCAGTAAGTACCAGCTATTACAGCCTTTTTCTGAAGATCATCTTTATATTTTATTCTTAACGATTTCAAAATCATGAGTAGGTATAATAAGCAAAAAAACATAATGAACTTTTCAAACTTACATAAAGTCTTGTATTGAGGTATCCAATCCATAGTGTAAACGTTATCAGGAACAGTGAGGTTCGTGAATTTTGCGAGCATTTTTCGATTCAATCTGACAAGGACTGTTTGTAACAGCTCTGATATGGCGGCGAAAATCTGCGATAATTTTTCCCTTGGTATAGTTTCAATGCGGGACATAGATCCGAAGCTCCAGTAGATTATTCCTTCATGAGCGTTGTCCAGAAGGCGCTTCAGTTCCTGATTAAGAAAGTGAACGATTTATAATCGACCTACAATAAAATACGTAGAAACGTAGGATAGCAAAAAGTTCTCAGAAAAAATGTCCTTTAGTCATCATGTTTTGCATCGATGTTTTTATGCTTAGGTATATTCATTGGTCAGTACCTACTCAGTAGTCAGTACTATCAGGTTCGGAGAGGTCTTAAGGTCCTACAACAAACAGTAAACAGCTGCGATTGCGATTGTCGAAAAACTCCTTTATCATATTTAATTTAGGCTAATAAGATACGGGCTTGCTATCATAATATGGAATATCAGTATTGTCACTGAAATTTTACTATGCAAATCGTAATACGTGTTAAGAGCTATAACCCCCATAAAATTAGGACAATTATTCTTTTTCCTAAAGACAGGTATAGAGATTCTTTAAATCATCTTAATTTAATTTTTTTACTCCTTTTTAAACCAAACATCCCTATTCAATCTCTTCACCTTTTCTAAGCCTTTTCTTATCACGCGTTATTCGTTTCTTAGCGTCTAGAAAGGCCTTTTGATTTCTTTCATTTACCTGACTTTTTACTTTTAACCGTCTTCTTTATTTTGTATTGTAGATTGTAATTTATAAGTAAAGTGTTTAATAATATTAATAGCTTAGGCGTTTAAGGTATTAATTTAGGCTTTTAAGATATGAGCTTTTTTCAGATAGATAGGAGCAAAAAAAGTGAGGTCAAAAAGTTTGCACAAATTTTATCAAAAACGGGGAATCCCCATAAAATCAGCCTAGAATTTTTTACAGTGACATTTGACTTACTACTGAAATCAGCTTATTAATTATTATTTGTAAAGTACATATTGGCACAAGTTCCCATACCTTGGGCAATATTTGCGTGTTGTCCAAATGTAAGCCTCCAACTTCGACTAGAGCAGGAACCAGGGGTCTTACTTCATTAATACTGAAATGGCTATTAGATAGTATCAGACTGTAGTTCTGCGCTAAAGCTTCTAGCTTCGGGCCCGGTCCAAATAATTTATCTGCTATCACCTGCACATAAAAAATAAACATGATACATAACCCTTTTTAACCGACTTCAAAAAAGGAGGAGGTTCTCAATTCGTCGGAATCTCTTTTTCTTGACGACGCCTAAACCGATTTGGAAAATTAATTTTGTGTTTCAAAAGGTATACTTCCCAGGGGCTATGGGACCATTTCAATGGGACCACCCGCCCATGTGAACCACCCATTGAAATTTTATAGAAATCGGTCGAGCGGTTTTTGAAATAGTATCAAAAATAAACTTTGTAGTGCCGCGGGCGTTTGAAGTCGGTTTTTTAAAAAGAATTTTGTATATTAAATTATTGTACAGTATCGTTTATTTAATTAAGCTAGAAAGTATTTTGAATTTGAAACCAACCTGTGACGGTATCTGCGATTTATTTCTGTATATAATTTTCGCCCAAACAACTGCTGCAGTATTAATAAAACGTTCCCAAAGATTCATCCTCTGTCCATAACCCATCATATAAGCTGGAATGTAGGCAGTGCCATCGGGATTGCCTAACTGCTCATTGACCCATGGTAAAGGTACACTCGAGAGAAGCCCAACGACCGGAGCTTTGAACCTTTTCCCGAATGGAAGAAAGCATTCGCTTCCAAAAACTTCCACAATAACTAAATCGAAAGTCTTTGATGAATTGACTAGTGCTTTGACTTCTGGGTTTTGTGACACGATTTCGCAGGAGTGGACGCACTCTGCCACTATTTGCTCCAAGTTTCTGATAGAGTCAGGTATTAAGGAGTACTGCTGCTTGGTGAGATTGTTCGTTAACTCGGGAATTGTGCCGGCTAAACTTATCTCTTCCACATTTGAAGGTGGGTTTTTCTGAAAGATGTTATGTAACTTATTACACAAGTATACTTTTACAAGGATTATTATAAATAAACACTTTTTTACTGGTTACCAAAACTTTTTAAGATCGGGTAAAAGTCAAGCATACACCGTCTTAAATGAAAATTGGTATTTTGACTTTCAGTTTAAAAATTAAAAATATGCTTTTCAGATTTTTTATATTTCACCCCCAATGGGGATAAACCGCTAGTCGATTACGGAAAAGCTACATCAGTCATTGCTACAGTGGCATTGTGGTAATTATTTATGGCGTTCTTGTTGCAACATTTCTTTTTAACCAGCGAGATAGTGTTGGCCAATCAGAGGGGATTGCGATTTGCGATCGTCACATTGTAGCAATCATTTTTAGAAAATCCCGAAAGGAGATGAATTCAAATTTTTCAATTTCATACCCATGAAGATTATTTGGGTTTTCAGTTAGAAATGAATGAAGAGGTGGAAAAATTTGCATCAAGAAAACATTTTTTTAAACCAGTAGGGCTTTTCTTTAACTATCTATAACTATATCTCTATATTGTTATCGAAAGTTGCCAACTAATAACTGTCAATTCAATTCCCAAGTAGTGGCTTTGAGCTAAGAACTGTCAAACCCACATTTTCCCAGTTTTAGCAACTCTCCATTGTTTTCCATAGCCTCTGGAAATTTCAAATATAAAAGGCAGCTGAAGCCGCGGTTTGTGTGAGTGAGTTATTTTATATCAACGTGGTGCTGTCGTAGTGAGCAACAAGTATAATTGAATGTTTCCATTCCGTGAGAGCTCCGCAAGACATGTGGTCGGGAGCGAAGCGCGTGCCGTGATAAGGAACGCGGCAGACGGCATAGGTCACTCAGTCATTTTCCAATTATCGTCCATTATTTGCATTCATTTAGGTCTTAACTATATTTTA
This sequence comes from Oeneis ivallda, assembly GCA_029955525.1. Lineage (NCBI taxonomy): Eukaryota > Metazoa > Arthropoda > Insecta > Lepidoptera > Nymphalidae > Oeneis > Oeneis ivallda. The sequence continues at coordinate 14,783,379 of JARPMR010000024.1, read as the reverse complement.
TACGTTTCTAGCACATGAATGTGTGTTGCAATTTACGTGATAAGTGATAGTAATTGTTCTATCATTTTCTATTGTCCATCTCAATAATTAGGTTATATTTCTTGCGATTCGACTATCTTACTATCAGATAGTTAATTATTATATCTTCTTCTATCTTCTATACATAAAAAAAAGACTTGTCCTGACTGACTGACTGATCTATCAACGCACAGCCTAAATTACCGTAGTTAGAAACTTGAAATTTTGAAAGTAGCTTTCTTTTATGACGTAGGCGAGCACTAAGAAAGGATTTTTGATATTCTACCCCATTAGGGGGTTAAATGGGGGGATTAAATTTGTATGAAAGTCCGTCATTTTTCAAGTTATCCATTTAAGTCGGTATTTGAGCCTTAAATTAAAAACAAAGAAGTACGTGTTTCACAGTTTCTGAAAATTCTACTCCCAAAGGGGTTAAATAGGGGTTGAATAATTGTATGATAGTCCTTCATTTTTGAAGTTATTATTCAAGTTATGTTTACGAAACTTGATATTTTGGCTCTTGATTTAAAATTAAGAAGTACGTATTTAACATTTTTTGAAAATTCTAAAAATAGGTGTAAAATAGGGGTTGATATTTTGTATGAAAGTCCGTCATTTATATAGTTCTCTCTATGAAACTTTGTATTTGGGCTATCAATTTAAAAACAAAGAAGTACGTCTTTCAAGGTTTTTGAAAATTCTATTAGCAGTGTTACAGGTAACTTTTATCCCGACAAAACTAGGACCTCCCACGGGAATTTCAAAGAACCTAATTCCACGCGGATGAAGTCGCGAGGGTAACAGCTAGTTTATTTACAAAGTTTAATTTAATCTTAGAGACCACGGTCAACTTTAATCTTTAAATAATAATACAAACAATGCAAGATAAATGTCGTAATTTCTGAGACACGTGCTCTTCTTGTTCGTTATATACCTATAGGTAAATTACGTAGGTAAGACTATTGACGAATACATTATTTAAATGGGTTTAATTAAAAATTGCAATACCCAGTTCCATGATATGAAAGATTTTTACCCGATTAAGTACGGAAAAGCCAAATGCAAGGATTATGATTTTAGCCGTCTATGTATGTATGTATGTATGTATGTATGTATGTATGTATGTATGTTTGTACCGTGGCGCTTAAGCTACTGAGTTGTTTTTTATGAATGAGGTGTCAATGAGTTCGTTATTATGGACATAGGCTATATTAATTTATATGAACAAAATCAATATTGCGGATGTTACATCCAAAAAGTTACATAATATTATGTATTACAAAATAATAAATTTTTTTAGACCTCCCGTCTCTGAAAAATTTATTTTGCTATCGTATCGTATCAAATGAAAAAGAAGAAAACTCTGAGTTCATAAATAATATTGAATAATAACGAGCAAAAAAGCGGCACGGCCGTACCATCCTTTTCTCGAGCAGTTCACGCCATTTTCGACCCCCTAATTTTGTCACCTCAGAGTAAGTATTAGTAGGTATAGAGCGCTCGTTTCTAACTGGGAACTGTGGACACCGGTGAGAACATTGGATCGGTCCGTTCGCAAGCGCTGGTAGTCATACGAGTACTAGCGGTGTAAATGACTGTTGCGAGCTTTTAGCAGAATTAAATTTAAAAAATGGTTAAATGTGCCGTAAAAACTTGTAAGAATGATACAAGAAAAACAACTAAACAAAATTCCAGCATCACATTTCACCGGTTGGTCAAGTTTTTATAATTTTAAGTAAAATAGAAATTACGCTTCGCGGGGTTGAAAGAGACGTGGGACGGGAGGCGACACGCACCGCCCGCACTGCCCCGCAACCCCGCTTCGATTGCAAACTCGGATAGTGATGTGACGCGTTCGATGCCGACTGCCGGTTGACTTTTATCGTTGGTACTGCGAGCAATAAAGTTATACACCGCAGCACTCTTGCACTTGCGATTTTATTTTTATTTGTTATCAAGTTACAATACAAGTAAATCCTTGATTGCGATCGACTATGCAGTCTAACTTGGAAGAGAAGCTAAGGCAGTTTTTAATTAAGCCCATACTCCTAATCATTTTTTCATATTATCAAGTCGGAACGCTTAGGCCGCGGCCGCACTGGTAAGGTGACTGGCGACGCGTCGCGACGCGATAAACCGTGTGTCTAACATTACAGTGACGATAAACTAGCGAATTTTGTATTTGACTGATATTTTCTTATTTCTTTAAAATAATGTTTTTAAATATTATAACACTATGCCGTTTTTTTTTTAAATATCTTAACTAGTCTCGGAAATATAAACCTCTAAAGTTTCCTGTTAGACAGATAAAGTGCTATAGAAGTGTGATGTCACAAGTCAGCAGCTTCATACACGCTCTATAGAAAATTTCATTTTAGAAAGAGATAAGTAGATTTAGTAGTTATAATAAAAACGCTTATAACTTATTTGTTTTTTGGCCGATTTATTTTCTGTTTTTACAAATTTATTTCCCGGGAACATAAAATATTAACTTCAAATATGTTTCAGTTATTTTAATAGGAAATGTTGACGTGCCCATCATAGTTTATAGTCCTTTATAGTTTAAAATATAGTTTTGTAATAAAAGCTCAATTTAGGTAAAAATGTCGCTTAATATGATAAGTCTGCGGTTATGGGTCAATAATAACTCAAAAATAAATATGAAGATAAAATAGCTCGTTTTATTTTTAACTTTCTTTTTATATAATATACAAATCTAAGCACATTCATACTTTCAAATTAAAAAACAATATTGATTTACTAAAAAAAAACAGATCATTACATAAGTAAGGTAAGTATTGTGCCATTCAGCTGTATTCATCGACAATTGCGCTTGCGGCGCATTATTACCCATCCCTATTCGACACGTATCTATCAATATAAGTAACTATAGTTCACCTGTCCACACTGCGTATTGGGCGAACAGTGCGATATTAGCACTCTATACCTACTAATAGTTACTCTGAGTTTGTCACTCACTGAATGACCGATCATCAAAACTCTAAGGCACTTCTAGCATAGAAGCTTCAAATTTAGAACACAATTAGTGTTTAGTGTATAAATCAATGAAAAACTAAAATATTTTTCAACTTCGGTCCAGTTTTCTAGATACACCAACTGCATAAATAACTTTGTAATCCCATATAAATATATAGGATTATAAAGTTATCGCATGAAAGCACAATGTATCTCAAAAGTAATACATACATTAAATTAGATTGTTTAGTGCGCTTGCCAAGTCAATCTATTTATTTAAAACAAAAGATTTTTAATATTGAAATGGTCACTATAAGATGTTGTTAGGTTAGCTAATTACGTAAAAACTTAAGACAGAAGGACCCTTAAGTAGGGACTGAATTAATTAACCGACTTGGTGTTTCATGGATCACACAACTTTTTACGGTAGAAGATCTGAGTTGCGAGACTTGTTTTTTTTTACAAGTTATGGTTTTTTATAGCATTAAAATATTCCAAGCGACAGAAAGTAACTTTACTATAATATTTCAGCGTTTATGAATACTATCTACAGCGCTATCTATCGGCTGCTTTACTCACCACCCCACCGCGTGTTTCTTGTGTAATACGTTCCTCCTAAAGATGTTTTAAGTTAGTACAATAACAAAGACATAAATACGAACAAAATCAATATGACCGATTTCATATTCAATTTTCCGTAGTCGAGTTACAGTTTTTAAACTTTTATAAAAGTTAAAAAACCTAAAATACGCGCGAACGAAATCGCGGGCGGCATCTAGCGTTGAATATCTATATATATAAAACTAGTAGGGCGCGTGGGTGCGCGGCCCGCAAGCGGACCGCGGTTTTTCTATCGTCAAGTGGACTTTCAGGTCCTGACCATTTTCTATCAAATAACCACTCTTTCATCTTTTATACTCTCCGAGATAGATGCCTATGAAATGGGTATGGCCGCCATCTTGAATCCGCTATTTTGATTTTTTTTTCAGCTCATTGCCAATTGGATGAGGTTTCGAGTATTTTTTGTTTGGGCACCTCCCACCTATCTTCAATACCCTGCCCGTGCTCCTCACCCACCTTCCAAACCCTCGATCATCATATCTCATCATTTGTCAGGATGAGAATTCTTTTATAAAAACAAATTTACAAAAGGAACCGTATCAAAGTCTTGCATAGTTCTCAGCTTCTAGTCTATTCAATATTGGCCATATATTTTGTATGGAGAAAAAAAAAATCCGCCATCTTGATTTTTTTTTCTGTTCATCAAGTAGACCATCTTTTGCCAAGAACCCACTCTTCCATCTTTTATACTCTCCGAGATAGACACCGACGAAATTTGTATGGCCGCCATCTTGAATCCGCCATTTTGGAATTTTTTTTCAACCCACTGGCAATTGGATGAGGTTTCGAGTGACTTTTGTTCGAGCACACCCCACCTATCTTCAATACCCTGGCCGTGCTCCTCACCCGTCTCCGAAATCCTCAATCATCAGCTCTCTCCATATTTTTCCTCCGAATGAATTTTTTTCCTCTATACGAAACCATCGGTGAAAAAAAATTTTTTCATACAAAATTTTTCAGGAGAGGTGATCAATGAGTCAGTCAGTGAATCAGTGAATCAGTCAATCAGCCCCAGCAGCTATATATATATATTAATAAAGTGGTGTTAGTTACACTATTGATAACTCAAGAACGGATGAACCGATTTGGCTGAAAATTGGTGGAGAGGTAGCTTAGAACCAGGAGACGGACATAGGATACTCTTTATCCCGTTCGACCGCGTTTCCGTCATGTCACTATAAAACGTGGTATGACAAAAACGCATCTGACATGGAATAACAAAACGCAAATGACAGTGGAATAACAAAACGTAAATGACAGCTAAACGTAATTTTTCTTTGGTTGTAAAAAATTTGACAATTATAAAAATTGTTATAATATAATAAAGCATTACTGATATTATAAATGCGAAAGTGTGTTTGTTTGTTGGTTTGTCCTTCAATCACGTCGCAACAGAACAGCGGATTGATGCGATATTTTGCATGGGTATAGTAATGGATGTAGTAGTGGTTCCTCAGACCGGGAGAGCTGCTTTTTATCTCGGATAATGAAAGAGTTCCCGCGGGATTTTTAAAAACTAAATCCATGCGGACGAAGTCGCGGGCATCAGCTAGTAAATTATAAATAAACAAAACTTCTTCAAATTATCATCGCATATCGCGTTTGAACTCTATCACAAAATAAATTATAAACTGATTTCGATAATTTACGATCGGCCAGGTTATTGACCCTCTTCTGTTATCAGTTCAAGATACCTAATTATTTGGTAACCTAATGATTGGGTGAAATCATTAAGTTGATACAAAAAATGTCTGCTCGATACAGTTTTCAAGGGTAAAGCAAAATCTGTTTTACAGTTTACAGTTTAAGACAGGAGTTTTGGACACGCCTACATCTATCAGTTGCTAGCGTGTCCAAATAATTTTTAAACGACTTCAAAAAAGGAGGAGGTTCTCAATTCGTCGGATTTTTTTTCATTTATTTATGTATGTTCACCGATTACGCGAAGACGCCTGACCCGCACCCCAATTCAGAACATTTCGTTAATATTATACGATTACGATACCGTTTCGATACGATTAGATATCGATCTCGTACCGAAAATTTTTTGTCGTGCGATTCAGAACGTTCGGTTGGAGAATTCGATTCGATGTCCACTACGTGTCCACTACGGTATCGGCTTCGGTATCGGTATCGACAAGATGCATTAAATAACGTGGATTTACGAAGTTTGTTGTTTTACCTAAATTTTACTTGTTATTAAATTAATGTTAGCACTAAATAAATAGGTTTTAATCATTTTCGAAGGTCATTAAAATACTTATTTAAAATGATAACTTGTTAAATTATTTATTGAAGGCCAATTTTCATCCTTGTCGATAGATGGCGCTAAGTACATGTTTCACCCCTCTGGGTTCTTATTTTATTTTGTTGTGGTGTACCTACATAATTTATATTATTTTAATGTTAAAATACGTTCAATACGGTAAGTAAACATTTACATACCAAAATCATTCATCATGATCATTTTATACGAAAAACCAGTAAACACAGTACGTAAACAAAAGGATACCGTATGCCCTGTAGCTTTCGATAAGTAACCAAATGTTATAAAAAATTAACTAACGATATTTTTGCGTGATACTTACCTACCTTATCTATACTTAATATTATAAAGGGGAAAGATTTATTTGTTTGTTTGTTTGTACTGAATATTCTCTGTAACTACTGGACCGATTTGAACCATTTTTTCACCAATAGAAAGCTAAGTTATCAGGAAGTAACATAGGCTATAATTTATTTTCAAAAAAATTAGAGTTCCTTAAGAAAATTAATAATTAAGGTAATTAAACTGTATAACTATTCTATTGAATTGTAAACTTGATTTGAAAAGAGCAAACGCCGAGTTTCTTGCTGGTTCTTCTCGGCAGGAAGGGTCCGAATTCCGAAGTCCGAACCAGTGCAGTGGTAGACTCATCGACGATTCAAAAGCACTTGTAAAAAAGTTTATTTGAATAAAAAACATTTCTATTCTATTCTATAAAAAAGTCCCCAAGGGAATATATCTAACTATCATAATATTTAAGTCACAGTAGTAGCTTTTGATTCTAAAATTTAATTAGATCACCTTTGCTATTATTAATTCTTCCTTACTAAAACACATTATAAATGCGAAAGTGTCTTTGTTTGTTGGTTTGTCCGTCAATCACGCTGCAACAAAGTTACGGATTGACGTGATTTTTTGGATAGGTATAGTTGAGAACCTGGAGGGTGACATAGGCATGCCGAAAAATCAAAGAGTTCCCGCGGGATTAATCCACGCGGACGAAGTCGCGGGCATCAGCTAGTAATGGTAAAAATAACGTTACTGATCACTACTAATATTATAGCGTTAGAGATAATAACTACAGATTAATCCTACTATCGTACTTCCTAACCTTCTTATATTGTAAATGCGAAAGTTTGTGAGTATGGATGGATGGATGTCTGTTGCTCTTTCACACCACAGCAAATGAACCGATTTGGCTGAAATTTGGAATGGAGATAGCTTACACCCAGGATTAACACATCTAGGCGGGTTATTCCTTTCTGTCCCACTGATTTGTCCCCTCAGGGGGACAGATAGGAATAAAAATTCCGATCTGTCCCCCTATTAGCGACAGGGTGACAGATCGAACTTTTTTATTCCTATCTGTCCCCCTAAGAATAATCGGGGGTCAGACAGGAATTAAAGAGTTCGATCTGTCCCCCTATTAGCGACAGGGTGACAGATCGATATATTTTATCCCGGAAAATTAAAGAGTTCCCGCGGGAACTAAACTACTGAGCCGATTTTGATGAATGAAGTGTCAATCGATGTGTTATTGATGAGGCACACGCATCGATTTTCCAGTCAGCCAACTGCCAAGCGCTGGGTGATGGTATGTAAGGTACCTATGTTAATTATGCATAAAACCTTATTATGTATTTGTTCAAAGAAATAATAATTCAAGCTTTCTTTCACTGTAGGTATATATTTGAGCTTGCCCGTGACTTCGACCGCATGGAGTTAGGTTTGAAAATTCGCGGGAACCCTCTGTTTTTCATGGATAAAATGCTGCCTATGTCACTCCAAGCCCTCAACTGTACCCATGCAAAAAATTTAGTTGATCCGTCCTTTCGTTGCTACGTAATTGAATGACAAATCAACAAATAAACACACTTTCGCATTTATAATTATTTTAGTACTAGCTGATGCCCGCGACTTCGTCCGCGTGGATTTAGTTTTTAAAATCTCTCGGGAACTCTGATTTTCCGGGATAAAAAGTAGCCCATGTCACTCTCCAGGTCCTCAACTATACCCATGCAAAAAATCACGTCGATCCGTAGCCCTGTTGTGGCGTGATTGAAGGACAAACCAACAAACAAAATATACACTTTCACATTTATAATATTAGTAAGGATGGAATTGCTTGTATTTTTATTTAAATCTATAAAATATCTTGTCCATTGAGTACTGTAATGACTTTAATAGTAATATCCATTGTGTTAAATTATAGGTAGTCTTATCAAACTCGATTTTGGAGCAAACGTTTCGATATTAATTCCAATTAATTGATTGTTATTGTTTTGCGCCTCAATCTGTTAAGGTGATTATGAAAACCGGAGTAGTAGTCCAGTAGACAGGTAGTTTCACATGGAAAAAGGTCAGAAGTTAAATATATAAATAAAACTTAAAATAATAAAACTTTGGGATATTGTTTAGGGATGGCTAATTAACATTTTCTCAAGTTTTGGATCTCAAGGACCCTGTGCTTAAAAAGGAGAGGGGAAAAACTGCAAAATTTTCGACCTTCCGCCGGTTTTTCCTCAATAACTTTTTTTCCTTACGTCCTACGGCAAAAACATTTCTATACTTTGTTGTAGAACGTTAAATTTCCTACAATCTTTACTAAACAAACATGTTTGTATGTCAATTCGTTACCGAGATATGCCTCTTTGAAAAAATAGCCCAGTCGAAAGTTAGGAAAAAGCGGGGATAGATGGAAAAAGTTCGGAAGTCAATGAAACTTTGGGATATTGTTCAGGGATTGTTAATTAGCATTTTCTCAAGTTTTGGACCTCGACCTCGTTTACCTGTCGACTGGGCTATAGGTATTTGATTGCTTTAAGAGCTTGGTCTTGTAATGAAACACATTGTTGGTTCGATATAGGACTGACTTCATGAATAATGAGTGTTATCGACTCACATGGAAGAAATAAATTCAAATTATTATAATTTTAACCAATACTTATAGTCATTAATAAAAATAAACGTTGTCAATATTCGCTACTAATATTACTAGTGGTTCGCCCCGAACTGAGACCTCGCGGTAACGGTATCCCATGATTATTCATTCAATCGATACATGATAACCAAAACTGACATTATTATTATGCCCGTTTTCACCAAACATACCTAAATCATCCCCTAAGTAGGAGTCTCTTAACGTAGGTAGCTCCTAAATACAATCCTAAGTCCTAACATCCGTCCCAATATCCTTTTAGGTGTCCCGTACAGGATCGTGATAAATAAGTTGACAGAAAACATCAATCACCTAACTTATAGGTAGCCCGTAAAGGTTAGGGAACGTTAGTGAAAACATTGAATTATTTATCAAACATTGAATTTAACTCGTAGTTCCATGGGAATAGTTACTGACTGCGCCATCTATTAGCATTATTGTGAAGCTATGTTGATGCTATATGAATTACTGACGCCCATTAAAAATTAAATAATCTCGTTTCTTTATAATATTCATATAATTTTAGTATTTGTTGTTCAAGTACAGGATATAAGTGACCTAAAAACATAAAATCAGTTTGAAAATCCATAGCGGATTTTTCTAGAGAGCGTCTTCAAGCGAGCGTATAAAATCGCCACTTTGAAAGCCCCCCATTTCGTCAATTTTAAGGGAAAAATTAAAAAAAAATTATTTTTGTACTCAGTTCAAAATTATCTTTAAAATGATACGTAACAATTTTATGTAACGCGATATTTTTTTTTTTACTTCGCATTCGCTTCTATGAGAGCCCCCCTGAAATAAAGATTTTTATAACTTTTTAAGCCATTTTCGGCTGGAGGCCATCGGTTTACATATTATATCTAAATTTGAAGTAATTACGTTCAGTAATTCAAAAGTTATAAGGCTCTGACAGACGGACGGACGGACGGACGGACGGACGGACAAGTGCAAATCGCCCTAGTTAACTCAAAGACCTTCGCTTCGCTCGGTCGATAAATGTGAAAGTGTGTTTATTTGTTGGTTTGTCCTTCAATCACACCGCGACAGAGCTTGGGATCGACGTGATTTTTTGCATGGATATAGTTAAGGACCTTGAGAGTGACATATATGCTACTCAACAGTAACGTCTTACAGAATAATGGTATATCACAATATATTTATTACGTAATAATTAATTAAATCGACTAGCTGTTGCCCTATACTTTCGCAGTCATCAAATACAGGTCGTGTGTGGTGTGTCGAAACCGATTAAGTAGGGGTAAGGGTTTAATTAAAACTGCCATACCCCAGCATACCACCTTCCAAGTTACCATCTTAGCCGCTACTATCTTAGACTGCATCGTCACTTACCATCAGATGAGATATCGCTGTCAAGGGCCAAGTGCATAGTGAGATAGTGAGTTCGAATTTACTCATTTTGAAAGTTTTAAAATGAATAATAAAAATTTATGAACCAGCGGAATTTCGATCCGCATACTCTCAGATAATCATGTCCCGCGTGTATTTAGACATCGATTCTGTATTTCCTCTTTGCCTGTCCGACTGTAAACGGGACTACCGTTTTGAACAAAATAGGAGCAGTATTTAAATCTGAATAGTAATCTGCTTTGAAAATTGTTATTTCACCCGATGGTAAGTGACGAAGCAATCAAGGATTGTAGCGCCCTAATTTGAAAGGGGATATGGCAGTTTTTAATCAAATAAAAATTAAACCCCAATCGGTCCGGCGAAGCGTCTATCTCAACGAGCAAGGGACTAGACTTAAACCGGAAAGGTCTAGGATTCAAACCTAACTACTATACCGTTGCACCAATGTGGCTACCATTCTTAACACAAGCTATGATTTAACTTACATTAACTTGATTTAATTTTTTTTTCGAAATGCGCGTTAAACAATAACAACTTTACAGTAGCAAGGGATACATATCTAATGTATCCTTACGGCCCGGAAGTGTCTGTTATGCCCTATTCCCGGTAAGTCCAATCCCCGAAAATCTGTAGTAAAATACTCACCATAGGGAAGTGAGTGATGACAGTCAAGTGATGGTCCTTCTTAGCCAGGGCATCTATGAGGCGGCCGTACATCGCATAGTGGCTCTTCGTGTTGGTCGGCAGAACCGCCAAGATGCGCGCCGAATCTGCCGCCGCGAAGCCCACCACAACTAGCCACAACAGCGCCTGCATCCCTCTGCCGCTCGACACGGATTGCGAACCGCCGGTGCATTCATGCACCCATCCTGCCGCCTACAGATGACATCACCCTGAAATCTGTCGCGCGCACGACCTCTTCCCTCCACCCGGCCACTAGATACGGCAGATTTTCCTTTGAACCATCGGCATCGCGTCGAATGTATATTGTGCATGCTCATTGTATTTTTCTCGATGCAGTCGTATTTTATGATGTGAGTCAAATATTAAGTAGCGCCTTTCGTGATAGCTCGTGCGTTAAGTTACCAGGAGCTGAGGAAGTTTTTGATAAGATGTGCTAAATTGTAAGTTCTAAGTATATTTTGCAACTGACTGTTTGACTCAATTTTCATTAACACTGTAGTATGTTGATGCAGTGGAACGACTGTCATTATCGTCAACACTTCAGCACATTAACGTCCAATGTTGAACATACCTGTAATGTCATCTTTACTAAGCCCCAGTCGCTACCATACCCTGTTTTCGGCATTCCAAATTCAGCTGCTTTTCGCCACACACTAAGTATAGGTAGCGGCACGAAAGTCTAGGGCGGTGACCGTTATTGCGCAGAAGTCGAAAATAAGGTATCATGGCGCTGATTGGCTCTCCAGTCGCATTCCGGCTGTCGTCATTGGTTGCGCGACAGTACCCCATGCGCAGCTATTTTGTTCAGCGCTAAACTTTCGTGCCGCAACCTATATATCATCAGGCAATCATGCCGGAGGGAGCCTCACACAATGCTTTCTAGCATGGTCTCCACTCCTTTTCCTCCAACCTGTGAACATTTGGTTAATTGAACATTCTCCAACGGGAATCGCTCCTGCAACAAATGGCCCGCTGCCATATCAATTTGCTGATGGTTTGGGCTACTTCTGATTGGATTGTGCATCTTATGCCTGAAGAAAACATAACCTTCCCCTTAGTTCGTTAAGCTACTTTCAATTTAGAGCCTCAATAGCCCAACGGTTAAAGGTGCGGACTGAAAACTGAAAGGTTGCCGTTTCGAATCCCACCCGTTGCACTATTGTCGTACCCACTCCTAGCACAAGCTTTCCGCTTAGTTGGAGGAGATAGGAGGATATTAGTCAACTTCAATTTGACTAATATTATATAAAAAATAAATATATATAAAAAATATATAATAGAAAATCGCATATGTCATTCTCTATTAGGACCATAACTATTACTTGTCCGGTTATCCGTTGCTTCGTTGCTGCGTGACTGAGGGACAAACCAACAAACAAACGCACTTTCGCATATTAGTAATGGTAGTTAACCAAAAATGTTGACTATGATAATTCTGCAAAGAATAATCTTGTGACAGCTTCGCTAGGAAAGCTACCAATACAAAGTTGCCAACACTGTCGTTGATAATTATCATGCGCATTTGCTTAACTACTAATATACTTAGTCTAATTACCGACTGCAATATTGCATAAGTACCTATTACGGAATGTTATCACCACTCGTGCCCTACTCAATGCACCAGCTACCGACGGCATTATAAATTAACAATGCGGATTTAAAATAATCAAGTTCACCCCTAAAAGACGCGTAACTTAAGATTAGCTTAAAACATACACACAAAACACATTCCTACACACACAGATATAGAATAAAAATAAAACTGACCAAGTGCGAGCCAGACCCGCACACGAAGTGTTCCGCAACGTACAAGATTCAACTACATATCAGCTAATAAGATCGAGCAAAACAAAAATTTATTGTTTAGAGATTTTTTAACCGACTTGAAAAAAGGAGGACGTTATCAATTCGTCGGAATCTTTTTTTTTATCTATGTTTACTCGAAGACGCCTGAACTGATTTGGAAAATTCTTTTTTTGTTTGAAAGGGTATAAGTCCCAAGTGGTCCCCTTAAAACTTTATCGAAATCGGTCGAGCGGTTTAAAAAACATCAACAGTAAATTAATACTTTGTTGTGGCGCGGGTGTTTGAAGCCGGTTTTTTATAAAGTTTTTTTTTATTAAATTATTTAATTTAATTTTTAATAATTTTTTTATTATTATTTGTTGTTATAGCGGCTATAACGATTCTTGAGATACACCTCGCTGACAGACGGACGGACGGACGGACTGCAGAGGTTTAGCAATAGGGTCCCGTTGGCACCCTTTGGATAGACAACCCTAAAAACTATATTATGTTAATTATTGCAGGAAATTCATATTAGTGTATTTACTCGTAATTTCTGCCGCGCCATTATTTTTATCATGGCTAACGATATTTTCAAAACACGCTGAATGTATCGATAAAAATAAATTAACCTTTTAACTTTAAGAGCAATGAAGACCAATTAAGTCCACGGGCAAACAAGCCCTTAACTACTCGTTGGATACCTACTCGTATGTTGTTTCTTATAAAAATTTATTACTGGATGAAAAACAAACATACCTACATGTTTTAGTTACACATACCTACGGTTACATTACAAACATTAGCTACACGAAAATATACTACTCTAGGTTTTGAATTTGCATTTCAGAAATGAAATGTAACTGTTGGTTTGTATTTTATAATAATAATATAATCAAAGAGATCTCATTCCATTTATAAAGGATTTAGGCCTTTATAACCGACTTCAAAAAAAAGAGGAGGTTATCAATTCGACGCGTATTTTTTTTACTATAGAAAAATCTCGTGTGGGGCCAATTTAGACGGTGCCTCGTTCATCGTTCATTTTTGCGAACATTTTTTGCGAAAATGAACCCTAAGGGCGAATTTAGACGGTTGATTTTCGATGACGATTTGATGAAAGCAAAAATCTCGAAAAATGAACCGTCTAAATTAGTCTTTAGGGCGAATTAAGACGATTCATTTTAGCAAAAATGTTCGCAAAAAGTGAACGACGAATGAGACACCGTCTAAATTGGCCCTAGAAGCATGCTCTAACTACCCATTGGTATGCCTGTTCGCGTTCCTTATAATTATGTTCGCTGGCAAAAGTTCATGTTGGCTGGCACACATCAGCAGCGCATGGATAGACGCATGTGCTATTGCATGTATTGCTTCGCAAGTTGAAAACGCACCAGTAGTTAGACATTGGCAATAAATAGAAGAAGCAGTGATAGCCTAGTGGTTAGGACTGTGGTCTCCTATTCGGGGGTCGCAGGTTCGATCCCGGGTACGCACCTCTGACTTTTCGGAATGAAGTGCGGCAATTAAATATCACTTGCTTCAACGGTGAAGGAAAACATCGTGATGAAACCTGCACAACTGAGAGTTCTTCATAATGTTATTGAAGGTGTGTGAAGTCCGCCAATTCGCATTGGGCCAGCGTGGTGGACTATGGCCCATAACCCTTCTCTGAGAGGAGACCTGCGCTCAGTAGTGAGCCGTTGATGGGTTGCTAATGATGATGAATAAATAGTTCGTTTCATTGTTACCAGCTACGAGGTGCAAATAGAAGAGGGCGGGCGGAGAAGAGGGCTTGGCCAACGCATGATGCAAGTGCTCGAGCGGTTGGCGCAGAGGACGCGCATGCGCTGCGTGCGCCTCACCGCTCTCACGCACAACCCTTCTGCCGCCGCGTTCTTCAAAGCATGCGGGTGAGTTGAAGAAGACAGCTCTGACATATCACGTATTTGCACTCGCAATGTCAACCCTTCGCCGACCTACTTCTAGGCACGAGTCTCCTCTCAAAATGAGAACGACCTCCCTGGCTCAGTGGTGAGCGCTGTTGTCTTATAACTGGGAGGTCTCGCGTTCGATTCCCGGCGGGGTCAATTTGGGAATTTATAATTTCTGAATTGTCTCTGGTCTGGTCTGGTGGGAGGCTTTGGCCGTGGCTAGTTACCACCCTACCGTCACGTTCATGCCATACCCCTTCCAAGTTAGCCCGCTACCATCTTAGACTGCATCGTCACTTACCATCAGGTGAGATCGCAGTCAAGGACTAGCTTGTCATCGAATTAAAAAAAAGAAGGTAAGCGCACCATGACCAAGTGCATATTGGCAGACTTCGCTCACCTTTGAGAACATTATGAAACACTCTCAAGCACGCAGCTTTTCTAGCAATGTTTGCCGTCACCGTTAAAGCAGGTAATATTGATTTTGCTTACAAAGCACATAATATAACTCTGATAAGGTAGAAAAGTGTCTGGGAGTTTAAACCCGGACCCTGATCAATTTTAATTTGTGTAATAGCAAACATTATTTCGGAATCTGTACCTACCCAACATTAATGGTAGAATTTTAGGACTGGATTTAGAGAGAGGGCAGACTGGCTACTTTTGGCGGCAGCTTTTGGCTCGCGGCGTTTTTATGGCCTTTTGCGACTGCATCGCGAAAAACGCGACTCAAACGCGTTCGCGTTTTTATGGCTTTCGCGCGAAACGCGATGCACGCAGAAGGCCATAAAAACGCTAAAGGTCATAAAAACGCGCGATCGCTGCCGCTAAAAGTAGCCCGTCTGCCCTCTCGCTTACAGCTTTTCAAAAAATTTTGGAGACCATATTGATTCTGAAAACAAATGTACTCTACTGGACACCCTGTATACAAGTACACCAGAGCAGCTACTGCACATTATGTGTGAAAGTGCACGCGATCATCACGTGGTTGAGTCTTATCGGACTTCGCTCATTGGGTGTGTTTGGTTTTATTGGACATTGATCGCGAATTTCGCTTCGAGTACACTAAATTTGGAATTTGGAATAGAGAAAGCTCATACTTACTTACCCAGAATTAACATAGGCTACATTGTATCCCGGAAAATTAAAGGATTCCCGTGGCAATTCAAAAACATTAATCGCGGGCATCATCTTTATATATAAAAATCTCGTGTCACGATGTATGTTCGGAATATACTCGAAAACTACTGAACCGATTTTGATCAAACTTTGTAACTATCTATAATTTGTTCCAACTTAAAAGATAGAATAGTTTTTATCTTAATTATTGACATCAATATTTGTTATTGCAAATTAAAATATGTTAATTACGCGACAGTCATATAATACAGTTCGAATTTTAGGTTGCTACACTAGCGGCACGCTATGATGGCCGGTTTGACACATTACAATAGTGATGTGGAATGTCAATTTATTCTCGAACAAAAAACAATTAAGTTTTGTTTTTGTACCTGATTAAATAGGTTTAATAAAACAAAAATGTATATGTTTATTTAATTTATTTGAACGAACTGAATATTTGAATGAAAATGAATATACATACTTTATATGCACACAAGAAACATATGAATACAAAAGATACCAAAAAAGGTGCCACAAAAGGCCATAATTAATCAGATTCGTCCATACTACTATTTTCACTGTCGTCACTGCTATCATCACCTACATTAATAATTATATGTTCGTTTTCTATAATATTATCTATTTTCACATCTCTTTCATAATCTTTCCCTAAAGAACTTTCCCCACCGAAGAATAATCCAGCTTCCTTCAGTGAATGCACCAACTTTTTTCTTGTTGGATACTCCTTCTGTAAATAGTAGCCGTAAACATGTCTTCGGATAGCATCGGCATCAAAGCTATCGATGCCTACGACTGGTTTTGCTCGTTTTCTCTTTTTTGGTGTGTGAAGTTTATTTTCTTCTGTGCCAGTCTCGCCATATTTTTTTTTAGTTATCCGTCTAACAGTTCGTTGTCCAATATTAAGCGCATCAGCTACGCGTTCAACCACTGACGTTATAGGTAAAATTGGCCCTCCATTTTGAGCTTCACGATCGAAATAGTTACGAAGGCGTATTACGAACTCACGTGTCTGACTATTTAGAACAGTTCTCTGCGTACGTTCGGTCATATCGACGAAATCCACAACAAAGGGCTTGAACAGAGTCCAAATTAACGAGCAAGGGTCAACAGTAATGCAGTATCAATATTTGAAATCCAAAGCCAGGTCAAAACTATATCACAATCGCATTGCACTGACAGTTTATACTTTTAGAAGCAACGTCAATTCGAAACTGCTTTGTTTTGCATTGAGCATTGACGCGAGTTTGCCGGAGGTAGTAGTTGTGCTAGCCAGCGATCCTATGTGACGATCGTATTAGATTCCATTTTTAAAAATTTTCAATTTAGAAAACCAAATGCCGAGTTGTGGTATATATCATATAAAAATAAAAATTTTACCTTTTGTATGAAACAGCTGATATTTTTTTGCGATTTCAGAGGTTTGTCCACATAGTGAAAATTGTTCATATTCACAAGTACATTCACCCCTTAAATGGTGCAAACTGATTTTTCTACACTTGTATACATTTTAGAAATCAATTTAATAAATAAATTTTGAGTCCTAAACCTAAAACTACATTCGATAAAATTTATGAATCTCTGCACATCACTATCGTCAATAAAGTAATACAATTATTTCCTTCAAAGTCGTTATCAATTAATACGGAACTTCATGAGCGGACAAACGTCAAACCGGCCATCATAGCGTGCCGCTAGTGTAGGCCACTTACTTAGCAACCTAAATCTCGAACGATGTTATTACGAGTATTATTATGTTGCTAGGCAAATTAAAGATTTTTATCCCGGAAAATCAAAGAGTTCCCGAGGGAATTTAAAAACTAAATCCACGCGGACGAAGTCGTGGGCATCAGCTAGTCTAGTAATATATTATAAATGTGAAAATTTGTGAGTATGGATGGAGGGATGGATGTTTGTTTGTTACTGCTTCACTCCACAACGAATGAACTGACCTTTCAGTCAAAACTGAAAGAAATGGAGATAGCTCATACCAGGAGGAGGATTGTGACATAGGGTAGATATATTTTATCCCGGAAAATAAAACGTCACGATCCCGTCGATCCATTAGTCCGTTGTCGCGTGATTGAAGGGCAAACTAACAAACAAACTACAGAAGATTATGAGAACCCCGCGGTTATTCCTTCCTGACCTGAAGATTTATCAGTATGCATAATATATAATATTATCTATTTGTTGCATCTGTGGAGTCTATATTATAAGGAAAATGCATTATAGGACTAGGTGTACTTTTAATTACGTAAATTATATAATAGATAATATTATGTAGTAATTATATCTAATTTATTTTAATCCTCCAGTAGATATTACTTAATTAGCATTAGCTATCAAATATTAAATTGTCATAAGCGATAAATACTTAAATATTGTTGTCAGTATAGTTTTTAACTTTTTAAATACATTTTTAATATACTAGTGGTTCGCCCCGAACTGAGACCTCGCGGTAACGGTATCCCATGATTATTCATTCAATCGATACATGATAACCAAAACTGACATTATTATTATGCCCGTTTTCACCAAACATACCTAAATCATCCCCTAAGTAGGAGTCTCTTAACGTAGGTAGCTCCTAAATACAATCCTAAGTCCTAACATCCGTCCCAATATCCTTTTAGGTGTCCCGTACAGGATCGTGTTAAATAAGTTGACAGAAAACATCAATCACCTAACTTATAGGTAGCCCGTAAAGGTTAGGGAACGTTAGTGAAAACATTGAATTATTTATCAAACATTGAATTTAACTCGTAGTTCCATGGGAATAGTTACTGACTGCGCCATCTATTAGCATTATTGTGAAGCTATGTTGATGCTATATGAATTACTGACGCCCATTAAAAATTAAATAATCTCGTTTCTTTATAATATTCATATAATTTTAGTATTTGTTGTTCAAGTACAGGATATAAGTGACCTAAAAACATAAAATCAGTTTGAAAATCCATAGCGGATTTTTCTAGAGAGCGTCTTCAAGCGAGCGTATAAAATCGCCACTTTGAAAGCCCCCCATTTCGTCAATTTTAAGGGAAAAATTAAAAAAAAATTATTTTTGTACTCAGTTCAAAATTATCTTTAAAATGATACGTAACAATTTTATGTAACGCGATATTTTTTTTTTTACTTCGCATTCGCTTCTATGAGAGCCCCCCTGAAATAAAGATTTTTATAACTTTTTAAGCCATTTTCGGCTGGAGGCCATCGGTTTACATATTATATCTAAATTTGAAGTAATTACGTTCAGTAATTCAAAAGTTATAAGGCTCTGACAGACGGACGGACGGACGGACGGACGGACGGACAAGTGCAAATCGCCCTAGTTAACTCAAAGACCTTCGCTTCGCTCGGTCGATTATAGGCACACGTTTGACCACTATCACACCTGATGAAAACGTATGATGTATGCAGTAGTACTATTATTGACCGAGCGAAGCGAGGTCTCTGAGTTCACTAGAGCGATTTGCACTTGTCCGTCCGTCCGTCCGTCTGTCAGAGCCTTATAACTTTTGATTTACTGAACGTAATTACTTCAAATTTAGATATAATATGTAAACCGATGACCTCCAGCCGAAAATGGCTTAAAAAGTTATAAAAATCTTTATTTCAGGGGGGCTCTCATAGAAGCGAATGCGAAGAAATTTTTTTTTATTTGCGATTCATCGGTTTTCTGTGTATCATTTTAAAGACAATTTGGAACAGAGTACAACCGTATTTTTTTTTTAATTTTTTTCCTAAAATTTACGAAATGGGGGGGCTTCCAAAGTGGCGATTTAATACGCTCACTTGAAGACGCTCTCTGGGAAAATTTTCTATATATTTTCAAGTTGTACTTATTTTCTTACTTCACTTGTATCCTGTACTTGAACAACAAATACTAAAATTATATGAATATTATAAAGAAACGAGATTATTTAATTTTTAATGAGCATCAGTAAATTTCACATAGCTTCACAATAATGCTAATAGATGGCGCAGTCATTAACTATTCCATTGAACTAGGAGTTACGACTACTATTTATCCCAAAAACAGTTTTGCGTCGACCATTATTATTTAGGTACATAATATAATAACATATTATTCAATTAAAATTATTCTTTAGTTAAATATCATTTAGTATACTTATTTTCTATTCGCGTCGATAGATGACGATTTGTACAGATGCCCCTAACCCGTTTTCACTCGTTAGTACCTACCTACATAATGATTCAATGTTTTCACTGACGTTCCCTAACCTTTACGGGCTACCTATGATAAGTTATATGATGATTACTGTCAACTTCTTTATCACGATCCTGTACGGGACACCTAAAAGGACATTGGGACGGATGTTAGGACTTAGGATTGTGTTTTGGAGCTACCTACGTAAAGAGACTCCTACATAGGGGATGATTTAGGTATGTTTGGTGAAAACGGGCATAATAATAATAATGTCAGTTTTGGTCGTCATGTATCGATTGAATGAATAATCATGGGATACCGTTACCGCGAGGTCTCAGTTCGGGGCGAACCACTAGTATATTCTGTGCCTAAAGTGCCTAGCAGATGCCTATTCACTTCTTGAAAATACCCAGATTTTACGTGTTAGGAATCACAGATCTCGGAGGAGCGTTCCAGACCCTGGCCATGCGAATCACAAATGCGCGTGCGTACCTTGTGCCTACAATGTATGTATAAAGTATACTTATGTCTTCCTTTGCAGGTATTGTATAGACGAGACAAGTCCAGCCAAAGAAGATAGCGCACACTATGAAATTTTGAGCAAAACTACTGAGCCAGCAGAATTCTGTGATGCCTCGGAGGGCCAAGTATCAACCAGGATAGAATTAGCGGGATCTTAATGACATATTACAATAATTGTTATAGTACTAGCTGATGCCCGCGACTTCGTCCGCGTAGATTTATTTTTTAAAGTCCCTCGGGAACTCTTTGATTTTCCGGGATAAAAAGTATGTCTATGTCACTCTCCAGGTCCTCAACTGTACCCATGCAAAAAATCACGTCGATCCGTAGCTCTGTTGCGGCGTGATTGAAGGACAAACCAACAAACACAATCGCATTTATAATATTAGTATATGATTGCAAGATACCTACGATCGAATACTGAAAGAGGACCTTGCTATTTGTTCAATTAAGTCAGTAAGTGGATATGGTGACCACCCACGGCGACTTTTCGCAGCGATTTTGTAGCTCGTTTCATTACCGAGCTACTTTTGGGCTACTTAAGGGCCTTTTGTCTCATTTGAAATGCGATTCGGTGGCGATGCAATCGCATGCTATCGCTTCTGCATCGATGCAAAATGCTTGCAAATATGATTGCTTGTAGCGGTGCAAAATCGTGGTATACGTGGGCGAGGGTAGGTATACCACCAGCGACAGCATCGCTACTGAATCGCGGTCTTTTTCAGATGGAATCGCTGCAAAAAGTCGCAGCGGGTGACCTCCCTTAGGCCACGTTTTCGCATAGGCGTGGCGTTGCGCGTCGCGCGGCGCGTCGCTCGCTCGCTCTCGCTCGCCCTCATACCTTGGCCATATCGCGCGACCGCTCACGCGACTCGACGCGCCGCGAGAAGCGCAACGCCACGCCTATGCGAAAACGAGGCCTTAGGCGACGTTTTCGAAAAAGACTTTATCGAAAGACCTTGTCATTCTGATGAATAATTGTTATTAAACGTTTTTCTCTAAAACTGATAGTTTGCCCGGAAAAAAATATTTTCAGTTTTTGTTGTATATGGAATGAAACAGAAACTGCTAAAAGCTAATAATAAGCTGATGCCCGCGACTTCGTCCGCGTGGGTTTAGTTTTTAAAGTACCTCGGGAACTCTTTGATTTTCCGGGATAAAAAGTCACTCTCGGGTCCTCAACTATACCCATGTAAAAAATCACATCGATCCGTAGCTCTGTTGCGGCGTGATTGAAGGACAAACCAACAAACACAATTTCGCATTTATAATATTAAGTATGATTAGCTAATTTTTCACTGTTTGTAATTATTAGTTTCCAACAACAAAGACAGTTTAGCTAAGGAGATACATTAGATACATAATAAAATGAATTGTTAAAAAGAAATAAAGAAAGCTATATTTTGAAAGTTTTATTTTTGTAGATCCTTTGTTTGAATTCACGTTATTTTAATATAATTTACAGTTTTAATCTATGAAATATCCTTTTTTAAGTGCTTAACTTATAAGTTTCTCTTCGATGAACTAGTGATTTAAAGTTAATTTCAATATTTATTCATAGAACTTTCATGCAGCACATTATTTTGGTTAAATATTTGATAATCCACGACATTATAAAATCAATAAAAATCTTTTCTTTTTTAATTTCGGTTTCTAAAATAACTTTTAAACGGGCAAGTTTGGGTGCAAGCTGATAACATAGAGTTATAGCTAATAAGCCAAAGAATAAGAATAAAGTAGTTTTAAAGCAAGACCTTTCAAGACTTGGCCAAATTTTAGCAGTTTCTGTTTCATTCCATACAACAAAAACTGAAAATATTTTTTCCGGGCAAACTATCAGTTTTAGAGAAAAACGTTTAATAACAATTATTCATTAGAATGACAAGGTCTTTCGATAAGTATTTTTTTAAATGGAATTTGTAACAAAAATCCTATGTCCCTCATATAGCTGTTTCGACCCACTGTGCGTCGCCGCGCTGCCCGCCGCGCTGCCCGCGTCGGCGCCCGCCGCGTGCGACGCCGCGTGCTCCGCCGCGTTCAACGCCGACGCCTCTCTGTAAACGCTCTCATACTTCGCCATATGTTTGAGCTTCACGCGCGACTCGACGCCGCACGCGCCGCGCGACGCCACGCCTATGCGAAAACGTCACCTTAGAGAATGTCTGTTGCCGTATGGAAACAAAACAAAATGTCAAAAATCAGCCATTAGGTACTTTATGCGTTAAGAAACTTTTCAGAGCCCCGAAGCTAGTGAAACTTTTCGAGTTAAAGTTGATTTCACGGGTCTGCCCGTATAATCCACTTTAATGTCATGTGGTTTAAACCTGCTGTGCGATTTTGTAAGAAAATCGTATTCATTTGACAGCTTATGTAAAATGTATGGTTTTATTTTTCAATAACATACGAGCATCATAGATTTAGGATTGTTAGTCTCCTAAATCTTTGACGAGCATAACAAACATACGTTTTGAATTTTGATGGCAAATCAGCAGTTAAAGTTGGCGGTTAAGATTAAGTTAAGAAGATACTCTTAAGACTAACATTCAAGTTATTATTATAAACTGTTCGTAAATCAGTCATTTACTTTATTGAATTAACATTTATATAATACTAGCAGATGCCCGCGACTTCGTCTGCGTGGATTTAGTTCATAACATCCCGCGGGAAATCTTTGTCACCCTCCAGGTTCTCAACTATACCTATCCAATAAATCACGTCAATCCGTAGCTTTGTAGCAGGAAACATTTGATCGTCTTGCTCGCGGCATTGTTAATGATGATTCAAAGAGAAAACATATTACTGATGGTGATGATATTATCAATTACGTTAAACTATAATTTTTATAATTGTTTTTACCATAATTAACCAAATACAAAATTACGTTTAGCTGTCATTTACGTTTTGTTCTTCCACTGTCATTTTTGTTTTTTTATTCCATGTCAGATGCATTTTTGTTATACCAGGTTTTATATTGACTTGACGGAAACGCGGTCGAACGGGATAAAAAGTATCCTATGTCCGTCTCCTGGTTCTAAGCTACCTCTCCACCAATTTTCAGCCAAATCGGTTCATCCGTTCTTGAGTTATAAATAGTGTAACTAACACCACTTTCTTTTATATATATAGATAATTAGATATGTATTTAGATAATAATATATTATGTCTGATTCACACACAGTTTAGGTTTTCTTGAAAAGTTACTCTAGAGCTTTTGTATAAAGGCCGTGAGTTCTTTATGTGAAATATAATAAAAAATATAGACTGCTTTTATTACGTTTTGTACATGTGCTAGTGAAGCTGTAACTGATTAATGTCATTGATGGACTATAGTCTATGATGAATCCACATGAATTGTAAAACTCTTAAGGTAAAACTCATTAGTGATTATAAAATTATACTTAGATATAAAAGGAATAAAGTGATTTTTTTACTAAGAAAGAGATTGATCAACCTGAAAGCATCTGGAAAGTTCTTATTTTAAGACAACTTTTGAATCACATTCTTTGCATAATAAATAAGTATCTACGGGGCCGTTAATGCGAGTGATCTTTTCATCGACATATACCTATGGGTCAACCCACACACGCTACTTTTCATCGACGACGTATATATATCTAACCCACACGGGTTGACCCATAGGTATGGAGCAGTCGCAGAATCGCCGATTGCAGATGCTAAAAGCTAGCCGTGTGTGTTGACCCTAAACAATGGGCGTTATCTTAATGGAAATGGCTATTCTGATTCTTGAACAATCGGCATATAGATAGTACCGACCTATCTAGTGGTTATTCGGAAGTAAATAAGTATTGCGTAACGACTGAAATCGAAATGAGTCATTTTGTTCTTTATTTTTAATGGGGGTTTTATCAGTTCTAGATAATATAATAATGTCAATACCGTGTTCATCAACACATAATTCAAAAAAACTTGAGAGGTGTCAAGGGACACCCGGATGGAACGTAGTTCCTTTCGATTAATTAATTTGGCATTGTGTTCGGTATTTTCGCGGTACAATAATGGGTATCCGTAGCCTTGTGGCTTCTGCAGTCGCCTAACAGCCAAAGGTCGATGGTTCGAATCCCAGCTCGACAGACCGAATTTTCCATTTTCAATTTTATTTTGAACAATTTCTCATGTGGAACCTTTTCCTAATTTTTTATAAGTTATAAAAAATTAGGGGCTCCAAAGCCACAAGGCTACGGAGACCCAATATTGTACCGCGTCAAAAAAAGTCCCTTAAAAATAAAGATATTAAAAAAAAAACTTTAAATAATAAAAATCTGTATAAGTTATTTTGGAAAATCCCCCTTAAGGGTGGTAAAATAGGGGATGAAAGTTTTTAAAGGAAAGTTTTAATTAAGTATTGTTATTGTTAACTTGAAAGGAGGTTGGCGAATTTTAACCCAGCATTTTTAAAAACCGTTCAGATTCAGAAAACATTTAATTTTAATTAATATTTTTCAGAGATTTTTGGAAGATGGGGATCAAAAATATAGTCAGTAGTAGTATATTCACAAGTACACATTAAAAGTATATAACCGTTACATGGCAATACAAGTGAATACCTTTTTTCTCCCAACTTTATTTGATAGACTTTGATTATTATTTTTTAGTCTGGTTTACTAGAATAAGTATGAGAAGTTTGATTCGTGAACGTTGGCGTTCAGTGTTCAGTTCAGTTCGTCTGGGTCAGAAACTCTATGGAATTCGCCAATCTCCTTTGAAACGTAGATTCTTTTTAGGGGGTGAGTATCTGCTAAGAATAGCTATTTATGCAACTGCATCGTTATGAGGGTCATTTTAATTCGAGTGCTGTTTTTTGATACGAGGCTTGCCGAGTATCAAAATAGGATAGTACGAGAATTAAAATGACTAATTACGTTCAGTTGCATACAAGATTTTATCTACAAGGAAAATAAAATCATTAACAAAATACGCCGTAGGCTCAATAAAGTAACAAAAAGTAACTCCGTAAGCCGCCACCAGCCGCCTGTGGCGCCTCTGTCAACAAAAAGTAACTCCGTAAGCCGCCACCAGCCGCCTGTGGCGCCAGAAGAATAAAAGATTTTATAATTTACTTTATCTACTCCAGCATCGAAAAGTTACAATTTCGAATTTGACAGCTGAATCGAAATGAACCCTCTTTCGGTTTTGCTTCTCATTTCGATGCAGCTCGTTGTATGGGAGCTGAATCGAAATGGTTATCTTCTTAAAATAGGATACCTAAAGCTAAGGCTCTGAGTTCTGGCACTTTTGTACCGTTCATACGACAGAGGCGCCACAGGCGGCTGGTGGCGGCTTACGGAGTTACTTTTTGTTACTTTATTGAGCCTACGGCGTATTTTGTTAAAGATTTTATTTTCCTTGTCGTAGATAAAATCTTGTATGCAACTGAACGTAGTCATTTTAATTCTCGTACTATCCTATTTTGATACTCGGCAAGCCTCGTATCAAAAAACAGCACTCGAATTAAAATGACCCTCATTACGATGCAGTTGCATAAATAGCTATACTAGCGGTAGGACTTTTGTCAGTAGACTCTTGCAGCGGGAAAATTTGATAAACTCATAGGAAATCAGAAATTGTACGCGGACGAAGTTGCGGTCAACTGCTTGTAATAAATGCCATACAGGAATAAAATCGGCCAAGTGCGAGTCGGGCCTCGCTCTTTTAGGGTTCCGTTAAAAAAAATTAAATTAAAAGATTTCCATCTACCCACCTACCCATTTTAATTTAATTTTTTTAATTTAATTTAATTTTTATTATTTGTTGTTATAGCGGCAATAGAAATACATGATATGTGAAAATTTCATCTGTCTATCTATTACGGTTTACGAGATACAGCCCGCTGACAGACGGACGGACGGACGGACGGACGGACAGCGTAGGCTTAGTAATAGGGTCCCGTTGGTACCCTTTGGGTACGGAACCCTAAAAAGGAGTCGAAATAAAATTTTATTTTTTTATCCTCGCATGTGGGGTGTCATTGTCAAGAGCTCATTAAGTAGAGTTCAAATATATTTTTTATTATTTTTTAGCTTCAAAAATGAAGAAATGGGGGGCCTTCAAAGCTGTGAGCAAAACAATTTTTCCCCATATGCTAATTTAGTCATCATCATCAGCAACCCATCAACGGCTCACTACTGAGCGCAGGTCTCCTCTCAGAGAAGGGTTATAGGCCATAGTCCACCTACTACTAGGCTATTACAGCTTACTAGGCTATCGCTGCTTATTACTTATCACTTGCTTATCACTACTAATTTAGTACTTACTATCTAAGAACTAAGATATTTAAATATCTAGTTAGACTAGAAAAGTGATTTGGTCATATTATGTACCTACGGAATCCTAAAAGAGCGAGGCCCGACTCGCACTTGGCCGATTTTTTCTTTATTTTTTATGGGGGTTTATCCTTTGGTTTTATCAGTGCTAGACGGTGTTGACATAAGTCTTTATTATGTGTTGATGAACACGGTGTTGACTTATGTCAACACCGTAATCCAAAATAATATAATGTATGAGTAACATAAAATTATTACAATATTATAATAATTTACACATTTTTTTTTTTTTAGTTTATTTAGGGGAAGGGACCCGAATATCGGATAGTTGCATAGGTCAATTCTAATAATATATAAAATTCTCATGTCGCGGTGTTTGTTACCAAACTCCTCCGAAACGGCTGGACTTACCTACGGCATCACTTACCGTCAGGTGAGATCACAGTCAAATGCTATTGTAGTAAAAAAATGTATTTTTTAACGAATCGTGAGAGAGTAGGTAAGTACCTACCAGTAACCCGTAGGTAGGTAATTGCGATCGTTACACGGTTACATAGTAGCAACTATTCTCTTCTCTTCTTTCTAATCTTTCGTGCATTATAAATCTCATTATGACGAGATAATAACAATAACACTAATAATTGCGCAGAATTCTCGTAACGTAGGTCCCTAGAACTCAATAGTTAATAATTAGTTACTCTAATCGCGAATTTACCGAGATAAAACAAGATAATAATTATATACCTAATTGGAACTAAGGAAATAGGAGTGATAAGTTTTAAAAGCAAAATCGTCAGTAGTACCTAGGTACTAAATGAAAAATTCAATTATTGATAAAACTTTATTAAGCTTTAACAAATTAATTTAAGAAGAATTGATTCGACTATTTTATTTTTTATTATTACTAGCTGACACGGCGAAATTCGTACCGCCAACTTATCTATTATAATTTTTTTTTGTTTGTTTTTTTTTAAACCTTCCGTGGACCATAAGGAACATATTAATAAATTAACCGAATTGGTCCATCCATTCTTGAGTTATGCGCTTACCAACATTCATTTTTATTTATATAGATTATCAATCGTTACTACTACATTTATTATTACTATACAGTTATTTTGGTGATCGGCTAAAATTACGGTAAGTATTCTTGCTGCAGCAATGCACTTTAGCCAAGAACGAGAGCACGTCACATTGTAGCAATATTTTTAGAAAATCCCAGCTCAGTTCCACAAGTTGATAATATTGACCTTACCCTACCTTCATTGGTAGTTTTTGTGGTTATTGGCATTTGGCTCTCACATGTGTCCACAATGTCCAGACAGCCTATAAACTTTTGCGAGATATTGCTGGATCTCTTTGATTCTCTGAGAGTTTAAATTCAGGAACAGTTATGTTAAGGAAACTATGACTACTTCTTGCAACTTATCTCTTACCCAAAGTCTTCTTTACATTGGTTTATACCACCTTCTAAATCTTGATTTAGTTTAACGTAGATCTGCTTGGTTAATTTATTATCAATCAACTGTCTCTACATCTAATGGAGATTCACATCTACTGCCACTGGAGTCATCCGACGCACTACTGTAGGTCTGGCTAAGATGGCTATTTGCTCCACTTGTATTGTTTTCACCAAAATTATTGACTTCACTTCTGACGTTGAAAGAACTGTTGACCATCTCTTCTGTAAAGTCATTGACGCCATTTTGTCTCATGTGGAATGCAGTGTGTAAAACTTGATTGTTGACCGGTATCCAGACGTTATTCGAAGCAGTTTGGACTGGGGTAGTTGATGGTAGAGTCACAGCACGAGGAGGCGTTATAGATCCGGATTTCTCTCTTCTTTCACGAGCTCTTCTGTTTTGGAACCAGATTTTTATCTGTGAAAGATTAATTTGATTTTGAAAAGACGGTTGCATTGAGTTTAAGTATGAGTAGATATTGCTATACTCTGACAAGCATATTTTCTGCGTGTGGCGAAATTCGGAACTACCAGAACCAACTCTGTGTTGACCCTAAAATGTTGACTTTATAATAGACAGTGGCGCGACGCGCGTCTACCACTGCGGGCACAGATCGACGACGATCGAACGTCGAGCTTATGAAAGGCATAGTCGGCTAGCTTCGACTTCGTAGAGCTTCTATTCTGGCTTTCTACGAAACGGAGGCTAGCCTTGTCTCTTTCTAATATTCACTATTTCTAATATTTTCGGATGTCTAGCTTGATAGACGGAATCTGGTTATGAATGCAGTCTGTTTTTCTCGGTTAATGGACAAATCAATGCAATTACTCAGTAAAGTGATATTGCTATTTGACATTTGAAGGCTTTCTTAGCTATAAAATTACTGTAAATAGTAAACACGCCTGCACGCCCGCGAACGATGTCACGGTAATATTATGTATACAGTATTGTAACTCGGCCGTATCTTTGACATAAATGCCTACAGCCGCGCGGTACGTAAACATGCGATAGGGCTGCCCGCCTCCAGCATTTTAATTACATTTGCCTACTTTGTGTTTCCATTTAGTTTTGTGATTGTAAATATACTTTTTTTTATATAAACAAATAAAATACTTTGTGAATTAAATAGGAAGTGTTCAATAAAAATGCGTGTTGTTTTTTGATTGGTAGATTTAATTAAAAAAAAACCGGCCAAGTGCGAGTCGGACTCGCACACCGAGGGTTCCGTACTCTAGAAGTAAAAGTAAAACGATAATATTATATAAATTTGCTTATTAATCGTTAACTTTGTTTGTGGAGGTTTATTGTTAATATAAAAAAAACTATGCTAGTTAGAGCGTTGGTTTTATTTTTCCTTTAAAATATACATAAACCTCTATTGACCATAATTATTTCTGATTTTTCGATTGGTAAACTTCGGAGATAAGGGGGGGAACGGTATTTTTTTCGACATTTTGCCCGATTATTCAAAAACTATTATATTTAGAAATAAATAAAAACCTGTTTTAGAATGTACATGAAAAGACCTTTCATATGATACCCCACTCGGTATAGTTATCTTACTTTGAAATGTCAAACTCCCGATTTTCCCCCTTTTTTAATTAAACTAAAAGGAATTTAAAAAAAGTTATCTCTGGATGCGTTATTGACGAATTCATGCAACCAAAAACAGCACAATATATCCTCCTCGTCATATTAAATATGTACTTGAACTTATTTTTAGTTAAAAAATTGCGCAGTTATTGTTAAAAAACATAACACCGTCCGTTCGTCACTGCGGCACAGTCGCGACTGTCTGCGTACCGAGCGCTTACCGAGATCGAGGCGCGTAGGCATAGCTCGCGCTTCGTCCGTTTGTATGAAGTTGGAATACTGCCTATACATAATATTACCGTGACGATGTCCACTCGAGGGGGTACCCACTCACCCGGTCGTCTCGTAGTTGCAGCGCGGCGGCCAGTGCCCGGAGCGCTGGCGGCGCCAGGTAGGGAGCGCGCGCGTACGCCGCTTCCAGCGCCGCCGCCTGCGCGCCCGTAAAAGGCACCCGCGCGTGGCACCCCGAGCGACGCGCGCGACTTGTGTTGGACGCACCTGATAATGTGATAATGCAATTTACAATTTTAATTTATTTATTAGTACACATTTTGCGAATTACTTCCCTATCTAATCACTGCCATAAAGTACCATAATGTACAATGGTAGGTAACGTTATTTCCCAATGCAATTTAGCTCTTAACCTTCTACCCACGATTTTGCTCACTCTACGTTCTTACCACGGTCAGATCGCAATAAAAATTCACTTCACTTAAGCTCGATCAGACGTTCAGGGAATTGGACCTAACACGCAGGCTTGATATTTGGACATTCGGGAGATTGAACCTTCCGGACTGTAAGGATCCGAACGGCTTTTAAAGAAGCGACTGGACTCGACTTTTAGCGTCGGAGATTCAAAAAAGTTTATGTGGACGATGCTAACGTGGAAGCCTCGGTGGCTGGTACCGCGTGCAGCATAACCAGTTCGGGGCTTCATCGCCGCCCTCCCGGCTTGAATCCTCGCTCAAAATCCTTTCTATACTAAAATCTGAAGAACCGCACTTTGCACTGGACACTGGAGAGAAATTCATGATCGCAACTTTCAATAGCACTGAGAGATATTACGATTTGCTATTTATAAAAGCTTCTAAAAGGGGTGGGTTTTTATAAGCCACGCCTCTTATTTATTACTTTTGGGGTTGCTTGCTGCTTCCCCTAATTTGGTAACAGTCAAGATCCCTATCGGCCGCCGCAATGAATGGGCAGCACGCACCAATAGGCCCGCAAGTGTTGTGACAGTGGTTCATTCATACGTAACTAGGATTGAATGAGAAACTGATACAGTTTGCACACAAAAGGATGTTATTACTTTAAGGGTATGTGGGAAAATTAATTTGTAACTCGTATTATGTTACCTTTGTGAGATCATTATGATTTGTACCTAATGTAAAGTGATACCGTATTGTGATTTGTGATTGCTAATTAAAACGTTATTAACTTTTGCCGTCGGTTATGGAAATGTGGTCGTGAATTCTGGCCCCTTGTTAATCTTTAATCCTCACAGAGAAAATAAAATATGGAGTGTAAAAAATTGCTTAGGTATACCTAGGTAATTCATCATCAGCAATTTATCAACCCCTGAGCGCAGGTCTCCTCACAGAGAATTGTCCACCATGCTGGCCCAATGCGAATTGGCGGGCTAACGCCGAAAACTGAAAAGTCATAAATGCGTAGGTACCTGGTACCTACCCCCCGAATAAGAGACCTAACCACTAGGCTATCACTGCTTATATCTACTTACGTACTTACCTACCTACTTATATTTCAGTCAATGAAAATGATTGATATTTTCTAACTAGGTCTGCTAACCTTGCTACCATCTGTGTGTCGATTCTCTTTCGATCGTTGCATTAGTGTAACGATCGATACGAACTCTGATTGGCTGGTACCCTCACACTGTTAAAAAAAATGCATTGATGCAGCAAGAACGTCATAAATTCTGCCAATCAGAGGTCATTGCGATTGTTATGACTGATGCAACCAATTTTAGAGAATCGACACACTGGTTTCTTCTCTACGATCTATGGGTTTCTTGTTCTTTTTCCGGATTATCCTAATGGTACCAAGCGAGGTTCCATCTCCTCTGATAAGCATCTTCGATACTAACTAAATGGGTAGCTGTCTGGCGTTGACCTTCAGAATTCAGATACAGTAAGTAGGTAACTATTCAAATAAAAATAATATGTACCTACCTATTGTTAAACTAACAATCACCTCAACCTTGGAAGTAAAACGATGTCGATTATAAGAACAGGAAGTTTTACAACTCTGTTGCAAATTCGATTACAGACCTATCTACTTTTGTATTAGTGTTCAGAATCAGAACTAATTTTAATAAAACAAAAGAACAACTTATTCCTACTTCCTTTTTTATGCTGGGTGAAAATCTGTGGTAGAATTAGAGCCATAGGTAGGTACTTAGCATAAAACCTATAAAACAAAGTCAATATCCGCGTCGGTCTGTTCGTGCAATAGGTAAGTTTCTTCTAAGCTACGCAATGAATTTTCAAGAATATGCGTTCAGCTTCACAGTAAAACTACGATTTAAAAGGAGTCAATCCACCAAAATAACTACTAAGTAACCTATACTCACTAGCTACCTAACGATACTTATACATAATATCCATGCCTGAAAATAAATAAAGTTTGATGTAGCTTAGGATTAGACAATAGACATAGTTAATTACGACCATACATTAATGATTGGTAGCTTCGTCGCTACGCAAAGCGGCTACATAGTACATACTACATACTTATCCTAAATCTATGGTTACGTCAACAGTCCAAAGGATAGAATGGCCTTTCCCTCCTTCCTTGCCCTCTCTGATGACTGGTCACTGATCTAAAGCTGAGCTTTGAGGCTTCAAAATAGCGACTTCGTCCGCGTGGATTTATTTTTTAAAGTCTCTTTGATTTTCCGGGATAAAAAGTAGCCTATGTCCACTCTCTAGGTCCTCAACTATACCCATGCAAATCACGCCCATCCGTAGCTCTGATGCGGCGTAATTGAAGGACAAACCAACAAACACACTTTCGCATTTATAACACTTAGGCACGCTTGCAGAAACGCAGAATTATCCTTAACCCAGAGTTAGCAGCTAACTCTGGGTTAAAAGGACAGATTTGACAGATTTCGCATAAGGCTTCTGTCAAAATTACAAATTTATTCCTGGGTTAACTAACCTGACGTCTCTGCAAGCGGGCTTTAGGTATTAGTATCATTCTAGTAGGTACCAAGTCACCTAGGCCAGTCAGCCAGGTAGGTATGTGACTTGTTATAGTACTATTACAGTAAAATTAATTGTAAACATCTGCTATCCGCAGTTCAGTCAACAGTGTTATCTTGCTGCGGCCATCTCTAGTGGCGGTTGTTACTCAATCGTTACGATTATAGGATTACAACTGCCATTGTATCTTTATACAGTCCCTTAAACCACAGTTTAAAAACCAAATAATGCCACTTGAAAGTTTAAAATGTCTACAAATTACAGCAGTTTCCGCGTAAGTTCGGAAGATTGTCTGCTACAATTTTGGAGCAAATGACTAGCAAATTGCCATCGATTTCGTTCGCGTGGAATTAAGTTTTTGAAAATTCTGCAGTCTTTTGAAAGTTCCTCAGTTCTCAGTGTACCTACATTGAAAATTTAAAACACCCCCAACATGTGAATTGTACGATTTACCTGACATCCTGCTACCCAGTTTTTGCTCCATCATCAAATCCTCCTCCTCGATCCTCGATCATCATTCATCATCTTTCTAACATCTACTCGTTGAGACCATTCTAATGAGCCCAAACACGTACTTTATCTGCTGTAAGTTGCTGAGGAGTTGGGTATCCCGCAGAATTCTTACCCAATGCTGCAGCATCAGCTCAAGGTAACCATGCCTTGGAAATAAGTAAAGTAACAATACACCAAACAAATCAATCGCACCAGTGAAAGTTTGTGACCTTTTAATCAAGTAGGAAATGAGCTGATGATCTTCAAAGGCCTGAGCAGATTTTCATAAATTGTATCTAAGATCCACCTCGATTACGACAGCTTTCAAAAAGAAAAAAAACCGCATCAAAATCGGTCCATTCGTTAGGGAGCTAAGATGGAACAGATAGATACACATATCAAACTTATAACACCCCTCTTTTTGTGGGTAATTAAAAAAAGATACCTACTTACCGGCTTTAACTGAGAAACTCCTTTTTGAAAGTATGCTAAAAAATATTGGTAGACCATACTGTACTTCCTATAGCTACATAGTATCTAGTACCTACCTATTTCACCCTCATCAGAATCACCCTATCTATTGGTGAAAACCGCATGAAAATCCATTCAGTAGTTTTTGAGTTTATCGCAAACAGAAAGACAGATGCGGCGGGGGGCATTGTTTTATAATAAGTAGTGTTCCTACCTACCATCCATAGCATGGTAGGTAGGAAATAGATATTTCCTACCTACCATGAGTGATAGTGATATACAGAATTCGACCAGTTAAGTACAGTTTTATTATACATACTAGCATACTACTTATGTATACTACGGTTATTATACGATTATTATATTTTTTTAGTAAATAATAATAAATAATAATAATAAATAAGCCTTTATTCAGACACAATAGTTTCATTAATTTTTACAAAGTTATTCTAAATCTACCACCGTGCTCCCGTCTGTTTGCCTTTTGGCAAAGGCCTCTTCCATCTGCTTCCATATATTCCTGTCCCTAGCTCTCCTCGTCCATGCTTTCCCAGCCACCTCTGTTATTTCATCGACCCATCTTTTAAATGGTCGACCTCTTTTTCTTTTTAGGTGCCTGGTATGCCAGTTCATTGTAACTTTTGTCCATTTTTCTGCTCCTCTAATTGTATGCCCGGCCCACTTCCATTTTAATTTTTTGATGGTAACAGTAACATCTTTAGTCTTTGTGTGTTCTTTGTGTGTTTTTTCGTGTTTCGTATTCTATCTGATAGTTTTTTACCCATCATGCTTCTTTCCATGGAAGCCTGGCAGCTCTCCAGCTTTTTTACGTGGTTTCTGGTGAGTGCCCATGTTTGACATCCATACGTTAGTACTGGCAACACACATGTGTTTTTAGTAAATAGCTATATTTATATGTATACAGAATCGGTTTATGTAAATGAGAATATTGTCTAGTGATTGGCGCAAATTACCAAGCGATAATAACAGTCTTTTCATAAAAAATAATATGTATAGATAATACTTATTCGCTTAAAATTAAACAACTTAATCCTGACTATGTACTTAATAACTAATATCGACCCTCTCACACTTTGAGAATTAAACCAACCTCACATAACCAATATTATTGTCGAATGTAAAGCCTTCCGCCAATCAAGGCTATATTATGTATAAGTTTGAAGTTAGGTACGTGAGAAACACATCCACTTTTGAATAAAATATACTAGATATGCCTTTAATTACCGTCCCAAACAAAACCTGGATTGTATAATGTTCGCCAATAATAAGCTCTCACCTTACCATACTTACTCATCTCACTAAAATATGTAAAGCTTCGAACATTTCTTTTTTGTAGGAATATTTAATATATGCAAAAATAGATTTTCACTAAAACTTCTTTAAACTTATTAATGCCAATACTAGCTTTTGCGCGCGACTTCATCCGCGTGGGGTTAGGTTTTTAAAAATCACACGGAATCTATTTTTTGGCAATGAATAAAAGGCTCTAAAAGATATGCTCTCTCCAAACCCTCGACTATATACCTACCCAATTAAAAAAGAACGTCGATCTGTTGCTTCGTTGCTGTGTGATTGAAGGAGAAACTAAGAAACAAACACACTTTCGCAATGTTATATTAGGTAGGGATCTGCACCTTGTTTTACTATTTTTAGGTACCTACTTACTTTTAAAATCAGATTGCGGTATCGTAAAATGTGTTCACGTTGCTGAAAATAGGTTTCGCAACTGTAAATCGAATGAGAACTTATTTTTCACGGACACCTTTTGACGAGCGATGGGCGATGGCACATCTAGTAAACATATTTTAGATCAAAGCATATTAAAGGTAACGGTCCCTCCAGCCAGCGTCGCCGGCGACTGGCTTCTGACAATCAGTTTATTGGTATCCACGTAACGAAACACGCGCCTGTACGCGTTTGTTATCCAAAAATAAGAAGTAACAAAGGCATTCTACAGTCAAGTGTGCTCAAAAAGATGTCGATACCAAAATACTTTGAATTAGAAGGCGGGGATCGCTTGCCGCGGATTGGATTCGGAACTTGGCAGGTAGATATTGCATGAACAGCAGATTTAACAATCAATAAACCAAAATGTTTTTAACCCCCGACAAAAAAAAATCGGCCAAGTGCGAGTCGGGGCTCGCTCTTTTAGGGTTCCGTACATATGACCAAATCATTTTTTAAAAACTAAAAATTTTTATTTCGACTCCTTTTCCATTTATGGGAGCCCCCTTTATTTTTTAATTTAATTTAATTTTTATTATTTGTTGTTATAGCGGCAATAGAAATACACAATCTGTGAAAATTTCAACTGTCTATCTATTACGGTTTACGAGATACAGCCTGCTGACAGACGGACGGACGGACAGCGGAGACTTAGTAATAGCAGTACTATTATATATTCTGTGGTAATAGGGTCCCGTTGGCACCCTTTGGGTACGGAACCCTAAAAAGAGGGGTGTTATAAGTTTGACGTGTGTATCTGTTTAGGTGTGTGTATCTGTCTATCTGTGTGTCTGTCTATTCCTCGTATTAGCTTCCTCAATGGACCGATTTTGATGTGGTTTTTTTCTGTTTGAAAGCTAGCGTAATCGAGATAGATCTAAGCTATAATTTAGTAAGATCAGCTACTTTAAGGCGTTTGAAGATTATCAGCTCATTTCCTACTTGATTAAAGGGTCTTGCAAGCTTTCACTGATGCACTGGTGCGCCGTGCGATTGATTTGAAAGGTGTATAGGTACTGTTACTTCGCATTATATACACTCAGCAACTTACAGCAGTGAGCAGATATAGTGTTTGGGTTCATTGGAATGGTCTCAATGAGTAGATGTTAGATAGATTATGATCGAGGATTGAGGATCGAACAGGAGGAACTGATGATGGAGCAGAAAACTGGGTAACAGGATGTCAGGTATATCGTACATAGTCCGGCCATAGATCCACATGTCGGGGGTGTTTTTAATTTTCAATTAACTGCACTTGCAATAAAAAATTGGTACACAAGAATAAATGTTAGATAGGTAGGTACTAGGTACCTACTAGGTTGTCGACCTCGATAGCAGATATCATAGTAAACAATAGTTATCATGCAGGAATCAAGATAAACCATAAACATTTGCTTAATTGTAAGTAGATAGGTATTTAATTATCTTCTTTAAAGACAAAAGGCGCAATTAGGCGAAGGGTCAATGGAAGATAATAAAAAGTCGCTATTTATTAGCTAAGCTATAAGTAGAGGTAGGCACGCGGGAGCCGTTTTTAATCCTGCTCAGATATATTTCCAAGAACCTATGACAAGCAATACCTTTTGTAACATCGCCTGGTTGCGATTAATCTAGCAGACAAGCAGACCAGTGGGTGTGCAATTAGCATCTCGCACTCACTCCAGATCGTAGAACAAGAATAGTTCAAAAGCTGATCATAATAATTATTGATTTTGTTCGTGTAAAATGTAGCCTTCACCCAGACCATATTAACGAAGCGATTGAAACCTATAATAGCTATTTATGCAACTGCATCGTAATGAGGGTCATTTTAATTCGAGTGCTGTTTTTTTGATACGAGGCTTGCCGAGTATCAAAATAGGATAGTACGAGAATTAAAATGACTAATTACGATCAGTTGCATACAAGATTTTATCGACGACAAGGAAAATAAAATCATTAACAAAACAAAATACGCCGTAGGTAGGCTCAATAAATGAACAAAAAGTAACTCCGTAAGCCGCCACCAGCCGCCTGTGGCGCCTCTGTCGTATGAACGGTACAAAAGTGCCAGAACTCAGAGCCTTAGTTTTAGGTATCCTATTTTAAGAAGATAACCATTTCGATTCAGCTCCCATACAACGAGCTGCATCGAAATGAGAAGCAAAACCGAAAGAGGGTTCATTTCGATTCAGCTGTCAAATTCGAAATTGGAACTTTTCGATGCTGGAGTAGATAAAATATTCTTATTAGCACACGAGAAACCATTTGGGTTTAAATTGTGTGCTATAAGCCGATTCCGTTAAACACAAATACCTATAAAAATAATAACAAACCTACATATCCAAAAAATATTACGATTTTAGTTTAAATTTTAAATAAGTTTAAGATTTAAGTTAGTTGTTAGTAGTAGTTTTTAATAAGTTTTACCTGATGCATAATAATATGTAGGTACGTACTTATACTTCTATTACTAAGTAGGTACTCTTCTTTTTTACTTTGCCTTAGTTGGGTAAAAGAACGTGATCGGTGCACCATATCAGAACATTACCAGTAAACGGCTTATTAAAAGAATTATGATACCTTTTTAAGCAAACAACAATATTTTTCAAGTTTAAGGTTTTATTTCACGCTTCGAGCAACATGAATCTACGTCTTTCGGACAACACTGTTCATCGTTTTTGTCACAACACTCTTCACTCTGCTTTTTCGATCGTTTCAACTTGTTACTAATTCTTTTCATCTTCATGTGTTTCTTCACGTAGTTTTTAAAATCTCTCCACTTGGACTTGTTGAGTTTCGTGGAGGAGTCGACGATGACGCAGGGTCTCTCAAAATGACGAGATATGTATCGGCTGACGGAACTGCACGAACATTTACCGCTACAGAGAGAGTATGTCTCATTATCCTGGTCACCACCAAATAGCGAGAGTCCTCTGGAAGTAGACGCGAAACATAAACTGCCCT
Organism: Oeneis ivallda; assembly: GCA_029955525.1. Lineage (NCBI taxonomy): Eukaryota > Metazoa > Arthropoda > Insecta > Lepidoptera > Nymphalidae > Oeneis > Oeneis ivallda. The sequence continues at coordinate 14,744,734 of JARPMR010000024.1, read as the reverse complement.
GAGACCATTTTTTACTTTCGCAAAAAACGTTCGAGGAAGACATGGTCTCTCAAACAGCCACACATTCGGCCGTCGAGGAAACTGCCGAATATACACCCCATTGTTTACAATTCAAACATTATTTATTTACCAATTTTTCTCATTACACCGATTGCTTATAGTTTAACAGCTGTCTACATAAAATATTAGCTAAGGTGGAATAATTTGTTAATTGTTTTTGACTATAGTTTTAAGAAAGGCAAAACCAAAGTTGTGTTTAAACCACAGTTGAATTATTGGTCGAATATGTGGTATTCTAGCATTTATGCCAATAGCAGAAAGGTGTTAGCCAATAGTCGCACCGCCTTTGGTGCTAGCTTCTGTCATCCTACTGTCTTTTTGATGTTCAGATGACTACTATGAACATAGAAATAACAAGTAGGTTCATTTCATTCCCACTTCTTAGTTCCCCAGCAAAGAGAATATAATAACAGGAAATCATATTACATGAGATCTTGTTATTCAGCAGCTCTATTTTCCGTCCCCACCCTGCTCGGTTTTTAGGGTACCGTGCCCAAAGGGTGCCAACGGGACCCTATCACAGCCACCGCGGTCTGTCCGTCCGTCTGTCTGTCAGCAGGCTGTATCTTATGAACCGTAAAAGGTAGATACCTACTTGAAATTTTCACATAATTTCTATTGCCATTATAACAACAAATAATAAAAAAATCGGCCAAGTGCGTGTCAGGCCTCGCTCTTTTAGGGTTCCGTACATATGACCAAATCACTTTTTCTGACTTGATACATAATAATATATTAACATATCTTTAGTTCTTACATAGGACTAAATTAGCATAATTATGGGGAAAAAGCTTGGAAAATTGCTCGTTTGTTTTGGTCACAACTTACAAACCACATTATAAATCGGTGTTTTCAGTATTTGTTTTATTTCGACTCCTTTTTCATTTATGAGAGCCTCCTTTATTTTTTAATTTAATTGTATTTTTGTTATTTGTTGTTATAGCGGCAATAGAAATACACACTCTGTGAAAATTTCAACTATCTACCTATTATGGTTTACGAGATACAGCCCGCTGACAGACGGAAAGACGGACGGACAGCGGAGGCTTAGTAATAGGGTCCCGTTGGCACCGTTGGTTCCGTACCCTTTGGGTACGGAACCCAAAAAGTAAAGTTAAAAATTAAAGAGGATCTCCATACAGTAAACTTTGGTTTTTCTAGTAACTGGTGTTAAATCTTGTCTACTAAATAGCACGGAAGGGGTCCGACTCGCACTTGGCCGGTTTTTAAATTCAAAATTATTTATTTCATGTAGGCTAACCATAGGCCAACCTGTTGCTTTTGACACGTCTAGACTCTACCACCGGTTCGGAATGCAGAAGCTGGCTGCTGAGAAGTTTACTCATAGATTATAGACTTTTATATTTAGATACTTTTCGATATTTTTACTGAATTATTCTGCTTCGGTTTTTTTCTGCTTCGAGAAAACCTACCCCAACCGCCAACATTTTATTTCATAAACATTTTTTTTTACCCTCTATTTTATTATTTAAACTATTGACTTATTAAAATGTGTTTTCACGTAGTCGTAATTCCTGCTTATGGTTTTCTTAGATCTTGTATTTTTTCGCTATTTCGCTGGTGAAAGTTGTAAGTAGGTAGGTCAATGGGTCATTGCTTAGCCTATGTATCACACGATAGCAAAGTTTTTGTTTCTTGTGACAATAGAGCCTCAAATCCCACCCGTTCAATTGTAGGTATTTCCCATGGACGAATGATATTTACGGTATTGTCTTACAAAGTTTTGAGCCTTTGAACCTTTGGGCTATTGATATATTTTTTTTAATATTACGAGGGTGTCCCCTTTCATAGAAAGAGTCTTTCTTTGCTACGTCTTGTTTTCTTAGTTTCCTATTATTATCATTTTAATTTTGGTTTATTTTATCATTTTAATAATGCGTCATTTAACAGTCAATCAAATTTTTAGTTTATGATTCGTAATATTCGTATTCTTGGATGAATATATAAATACGAAAGCTATTGAGCAGAAATGGCTTCCTGCTGATCTTATATAATAATTTTTATCTTAAACCTAAGTTTTCTAATTTAACCAAAACAGCATTTTTACAATCCTACAGGCTCCACCAGATGTCCTCGAAAAAGCGGTGGACGCAGCCTTAGAAGCTGGCTATCGGCATTTCGACTCTGCTCGAGCGTACGAGAATGAGGATGCCCTCGGCCGCGCTCTCAACCGCTGGATCGGAGGAGATTCTGCCAAGAGGAAGGAGCTGTTTGTCGTCACTAAACTGCCGCCCTCAGGTACACTACACACACAACACGCACACACACACACACACACACACACACACACACACACAGAGAGAGAGAGTCACAGACACACTGATATAATTTTTTTCCGACTGCCAAACCAAGCTGCATTGGGCCAGCGGCGTGGTGGATTTTGGCCTATACTATAACCCTTCTCTAAGAGGACAATAGTGAGACATTAATGGGTTGCTCATGATGATGATAATGATGGCCAGAAGCCTATAATATGTATCAAGAAGCTTTTAAATACCTACAACGTGCGTGTGTTCCACATTTTTATATTACTGAGCCGATTTTGTTGAATGAGGTGTAGTTCGATTAGTTATTTAATCTAAGTACCTACTTAGTCCAGGTTACATAATGTTACATTTTACACGAACAAAATCTATATGGCGGGCCACGGGTTTTAGGTAATAACTATCAGTTTTCAAACTTTTTCTTGTTTTTTGTGGTTTTTGTGTTTTTTTTCACACCTTGGGTTACATTACCAAGGTTTTCATACGGATCCCTAACTATTTGAAAATATTGTAGTTAGGTATATAAATACTAGTGGTTCGCCCCGAACTGAGACCTCGCGGTAACGGTATCCCATGATTATTCATTCAATCGATACATGATAACCAAAACTGACATTATTATTATGCCCGTTTTCACCAAACATACCTAAATCATCCCCTAAGTAGGAGTCTCTTAACGTAGGTAGCTCCTAAATACAATCCTAAGTCCTAACATCCGTCCCAATATCCTTTTAGGTGTCCCGTACAGGATCGTGATAAATAAGTTGACAGAAAACATCAATCACCTAACTTATAGGTAGCCCGTAAAGGTTAGGGAACGTTAGTGAAAACATTGAATTATTTATCAAACATTGAATTTAACTCGTAGTTCCATGGGAATAGTTACTGACTGCGCCATCTATTAGCATTATTGTGAAGCTATGTTGATGCTATATGAATTACTGACGCCCATTAAAAATTAAATAATCTCGTTTCTTTATAATATTCATATAATTTTAGTATTTGTTGTTCAAGTACAGGATATAAGTGACCTAAAAACATAAAATCAGTTTGAAAATCCATAGCGGATTTTTCTAGAGAGCGTCTTCAAGCGAGCGTATAAAATCGCCACTTTGAAAGCCCCCCATTTCGTCAATTTTAAGGGAAAAATTAAAAAAAAATTATTTTTGTACTCAGTTCAAAATTATCTTTAAAATGATACGTAACAATTTTATGTAACGCGATATTTTTTTTTTTACTTCGCATTCGCTTCTATGAGAGCCCCCCTGAAATAAAGATTTTTATAACTTTTTAAGCCATTTTCGGCTGGAGGCCATCGGTTTACATATTATATCTAAATTTGAAGTAATTACGTTCAGTAATTCAAAAGTTATAAGGCTCTGACAGACGGACGGACGGACGGACGGACGGACGGACAAGTGCAAATCGCCCTAGTTAACTCAAAGACCTTCGCTTCGCTCGGTCGATTATAGTTTTCTGATTCAAAATAATTTTAAAAATTACTGATTCAAAATAATTTCAGGAAATCGACCAGACTTAGTGGAGGAATATTTCGAGGCGTCGCGTCGTGACCTCGGGTTGGACTACATCGACCTGTACCTGATACACGTGCCGTTCGCGTTCCAACACGTGCCCGGGGACCTGCATCCCAAGAATCCAGACGGAAGTATGAAGATGGATCATTCCACCGACCTCGTTGGCATCTGGAAAGTTAGTACCTAGGTACCTATAGCTCGGTATAGGTCGCGGCACGAAAGTTTAGCGCTGAACAAAATAGCTGCGCATGGGGTACTGTCGCGCAACCAATGACGACGGCCGGAATGCGACTGGAGAGCCAATCAGCGCCATGATACCTTATTTTCGACTTCTGCGCAATAACGGTCACCGCTAGACTTTCGTGCCGCTACCTGATACCAAAGTTGAAATCGGCTGTGGAGTTGTCTAAACATGATTGCATCAGTATGACGATCTCAATCATCTCTAATTTATAAAGTAGATGAAAGCTTAGAATGAAAGTTCATAGAAAAAACAAGTTTATTGACAATAATTTTATTTTTCGTTATGCAAACTGTGTCTTCTAATCACACACCATTAGAAGTCTAGTAATCCAAGGATTAAGTTTATAGGAGTGGAAATCAAATCATCAGTCATCATAGATCGTAGACAAAGATCGTAGATACTAAAATTATTCTCTGTCTACGTCATAGATAGTCAAGATTTATGACAAAAGTTTAAAATGTCGTCAAAAGGCATGTCAAGACGAAGCTGGTGAACTTTACTGGTGAAATAAAATGTATACAAATTAACAATCAAAATTATAGAGATAGTTTCCAATAATTTAACAAATTAAACGATGTTGCAATAATACAATAATAAATTCTTTTTGTACTAAAGACTAAAACTTAAAGTTTATCAACATGGGCGTCTCTTTCCAAAGAGACACGGAAAATTCCAGGGTCAAAGTAGAAGCTAAAAGCAAAAAAGAAATGATCAATTGTGGCTATCACAGTGATGCAGTATACAAGGCATGCAGTTACCCTAAATGCGCTGCAAAAACCACTGCATCTAAAAAAGACAAAACAAGTTTAAATTTAACAAGTGAGCATATAACAAAACGCGACCAATTTTCCTGGACAAAGATTTATCGATCCCCAGTTTTAAGTCCAAAGAACAGCACTGATGAAACAGAGGTTCAGGAAATCATTTCAAATGTGTGTCATGAGATACAACAAAAGAAAGTAGAGCCAATTCTCAAACAAACCACAGCAATGCAAGAGAACACAGAAACTTCAATTACATCAGTCCCAATGAATTCGAAGATATCCACATATAAGACAAGAATGATTCCATACTTATTATGTCCATGTTGCAGCGGTGGAGATGATAAATTGGAAACTAATGATACGCCGTATAACAGGCAGAATACAACAGATTCCTATGAAAGTATTGAGCTGCGTGCAAACTCTGATCGTAACTTTCCACCCCTCGAGTTAGACGCTTCTCTTATGAGTATCATATACTTACAAAGAAACTTAAACCGAAATAAAGCTCATAAAAAATACCCAAAAATTATAAGAGCTATCATACGAAATGCATACAATAATTTTATTAGCGTTTTCAATTTCAAATATTTTGGAACTAATACTAATATTATATCTTAACAATTCAAAGCTGTGTATTTAAATCCAAAGTGTTAATTGTTTATCTTGATCTTATATTTAATCACTCCATCAGTAAATAATCTAACACGAAACGAGCAAAAAGTCAAACCAAGAAAAGAAGAAAAGATGACAACTCCTCAAACACTTGTCACTGTCAAATTCTAGTCGAATTTTTCATTAAATAAATTTTAAAATTTATGTAGACCATGATGCTTTCAAATATTTATTTAATACAACAACCATAAGATGAAGTAAAATAAAAAGCAACAAAAGTCACAAAACTCTCGCAATGATAGTTCTTGGGTGTTTATTTAAATACCTACATCCAATATGATTTTCATAAAAAGTGTGCATACTATCCCCTGGACCAACTCAGATTTATTGAAATAAACAATCATGGTAACAACTACAACGGTCTTAAGATCATCGGCCACTGAATGTAGAGGATGCGAATATAGTGGTGGTCGCAGTCGTCCTCCAAGTCGAAGGCGAAACCGTTGCATTGATAAATTTTTCCGTTTTTGTAAATATATATTCTGTTGTAAATGTTGTAAGAAAATATGCTGTAAAAAACGTGATAGAAGACCACCTAAAATAACGAGAAGAGTTCGAGATACCCAATATGTAAAACGAAGCAAAGGGTCTAAAAATCGAGTGGACGATGGGCAAGTTTCAGATGAAAATGAAAATAAATTACAAGTCTGCTACTACAGCGAGATGCCACACTCGAGGTTAAATAATCCCACGCATACCCAACAGAGAACTCCTACGAAACCATATTTCAAACAAAAATTTAACAATGTTAGTAAAAGTAGGCAAACGATCAAACAAATATCTGCAAAACGAGGCAAAGCCGAAAGTGGCATAAATATAAATAAACAGGTACATAGCGATTGTAATTGTAGGAAAATTCAGTCTGTAGCCCTAATTTCTGCCCAGGATTCTTTGCAAACTCCTCTACAAAATACGCCTCGGCAAAAGAAAAGAAAAAATAGATTTACTTTATCAAATATACTTTTCTGTTGCTTAGGGCTGAATGAAAAGCAAGGGGAAACTTTACAAGATGCCAGAACAACAAGAACTGTCAAATTGGGAGACAGAGAAGCAGCAACAAGCAGTAACGAGTATAACAGTCAGTACAATCCGAATTCAATGCAAAGCCTTGAAATAACTTCTCATCGTTTAACAAGATCAACCTCACGAATGCCATCATCCGATAGTAATTTTAATTTTTTGAGACCACGTTTTCCAACAGAAGAAAAAAAGTCCGCAGTCTTACAACGGAAGTTTTTTCACTTGACAAACAAAAGCAAGTCCAAGAGACACAAAAATCGCAGAAACTTTAAACACAGCAACGTAGTAGTACTTAGAGTATTTAAGCAATACAGTTCTGAAACCTGTTCTGTCTTATCTACGAAACTCAGCAAAACATTCATGATAAGAGACCCGTCAGAAACCATGATATCCTCTGCTATTGACGCTATCACCAGACCAACAAATAAGATTTGTGGTCTTGGTGAAGTCCGATTGAAAATGACGTAAATTCTTGATGCTTGAACAAGTTTAGTGTTTCCATAAGTATCTACATCAGATTCTAGTCTAAAATAACAGAAATAGTCCAGCTTAGGGGGTCCTGTGGATTATGCAAAAATTAATAAAATGGAACGTATGATTTATGTTATTTTGGTAACATTAATACTTAATAGTTTTGCGTTTATATTTGAAAATTATAGCAATAAATCACAGGTATCACTCTTGCTAAATTACTTCTTTTTTTTACGTCGCATCCCAAAACCAATTTATCTCCTGATAGGAGTAGCAATTTTTTTTTATTAAAAAGAACACCTCAAAAGTTTCCTATTGTGTTAGCCTACTAGCATTAGTGCTAAGTGATCCTTTTCAGAAATTGCTCAAGATAAAGGAATCCGGCCGAGTCCGGCATGTGGGGGTGTCCAATATGAACGTAGAGCAGCTAGGCAGATTGTGTGCAGTGGAGAAGCCGGCTTGCTTACAAGTGGAGGTCCACGTCCTGTGCCAACAGAAACCATTGATAGCCGCTGCAAATCGGCTTGGGATCCCGATCGTTGCATACTCTCCCTTGGGATCTAAGGCTTTAGCTGATGCCTTAGCCGCTAAAACTGGGTACGGAAATTTTCCTATTAGTCTTATTTTTTATTTAATTTAATGTTGCATATTTATCTAATATATAAAATTCTCATATCGCGGTATTTGTTACCTCCTCCGAAACGGCTAGACCGATTTTTATGAAATTTTGTGTGCATATGGGGTAGGTCTGAGAATCGGCCAACATCTATTTTTCATACCCCTAAATGATAAGGGTAATACCGCTAAATATTTTTGTTGGCGGTACGAAGTTCGCTGGGTCAGCTACCTAGAACTATAATAGATATCGACACGCGTTCTTCAATCACGCTAATAACACCTTTTCACGCTAATAATAATTTTCTACTATCATATGAAAGGGTTTCATGTGCATTCTAAAATAGCATTTTTTTTTTTTGAAAAATGTCTCCCAACTAAAATTCTCTTCGAACAAAGGTTATGCAGTCGCAAATAAAAGCGAGTCGGATAATTTAAGATCTGATTGATTGAGATTAACTGTGTAGTGCCGTCTCCTAATGGAGGTTGGCTACTACTAAGTCTATCTGCATTTTGGACGCTGATGTACGAAATAGGAATTGGATACCTACTTTTCCCTTACCATTGGCGCATGTTCTTAAGAACAAGCCAAGATATTCTACTCCGGCTAGGTGGTCTTCTGCCAGCAATTTTTCATGGAGGTCGTATTTAGGCTTCATGATACGGCAAAAGTACTCCAGCTTCCATTACAATCCCGTAGTAATGGTAGTATTTATATGTCACCTTCCAATTTATGGAACCTTCGGCCGAATCTGAGTCTCACTTGGCCAGTTTTTATTGACGTCATAATATGTCTTTGTAACAGACGCGACTATCCAAATCTTTTGGAGCTGCCGACGGTGCTGAAGATCGCGAAGGCACACTCTCGCACGCCAGCTCAAGTGCTGCTACGATTCTTGCTGCAACACGGAGTAGCTTGCATCCCGAAAAGCACCAGTCCTTCAAGAATAAAGGAGGTAAAAGCCATGTTCAGACTTTCAAATAAATTGCGTATCACTCCTTTTTATTTAGGTATATTGCGAAATAGATAGATTGCTTGCGCTTGACGATAATATTCAAAGACTGAATGAGGTCTAGGTTGGAGCGCGCTTACCTAAAAGATGCCTATTCACTCTTGCATTGCAGGTAAGTATTCAAATTATACGTGGCACGAAACACGAATATTGAAAAGGCGTTCCACACCATAGCCGTTCGTTTCAGAAACGAACAAAAGTGTTTCGCGCGAGTAGGTTGTGACCAGTCACGTATGTAGATAAGGATGCCAACGCTCATGATTTCTCGCAGTTCTGTGGTAAAACGGTGAAAGAGGCACAAGGTTGTGACTTGTGAGGTACGAAGTATATCCGATAGAAGACATAGACGGGCAACATTGCGTTGGGGCTGTAGACTGAGCATTTTCACCTGCGTTAGTGCTTGATCATACCGTGGGCGGTGGCGCGATGAAACTCTCCTAAACCACAGAATACACAATAGTACAGGTATAGAACATTCAATTCGCAAAATTACTTAAAATAAATAGCGACTCCTTGCTACCACACAATAGTGTAATTCAGGTCGCATAGCACTTACTAACAGGCTACAGTCATATTTACCTAGAAGTTGCCTCCCTTTCCATCGCGTAAATCTTATCCCTTCTCAGTGCACTACTACCATTGAGTTGGCCCGTCCGGACGTAACGACACCAGCCCCTCTAGCCAAGTTACACTTCGTTGTATCTATTCTCTTTCTACGATCGTTGTCACTTGAAGTTTTGGCTAGGGCTAGACTAGATGGCGCTGCAGCTGATCAAAGACTGTGATCAAAGAAAGTGTATTGATAATATTTCGCGGCATTTTGTATTATAAATGTTTTAAATACTAAAAAAACAATACAAAATGCCGCGAAATATTATCAATACACTTCTGGCTTTGATCAGGTGCAGCGCCATCTAGTCTAGCCCTAGCCAAAACTTCAAGTGACAACGATCGTAGAAAGAGAATAGATACAACGAAGTGTAACTTGGCTAGAGAGGCTGGTACTTGTAGCTGTGTACCTAAATAAACAATCCTAAATTAATTAATTTTAAATTCTAAACATTTTAGAATATCTCCCTCTGGGACTTCGAGCTAACCAACAATGAAATGCAAGAACTGACAGCTCTGGACCGAGGGGAACACGGGCGCATCTGCGACTTCGCATTCTTTGGCGGCGCGGACAAACATCCCGAATTTCCGTTTAAGAAATAAAATACGCTTCTTATTTGACGATTTTATTATTGGTAAAGACAATTTTTTACTTCATTGTTTATTTAAAAGCATTATATTTTGTTGATACATAAATGATTTACGAAGAAGAATACTCTTTTATTTTATTACTTACTTTCGTTTATATTTTTGCACATAGATATTACCTTATGTTCTCGCGACTAAATTTTGCGTACGGCGGTGTGCTGATAAGTCGAATCATTATGGCTCTATATGGCCACACATTGATCCAAGTCGAATATTTGCATCATAGAACCATCAACCAAAGGCAACGCCAATAGCGAATATTTGTTAAATTTTTCAAAGAAGATTATATTTACAAATCAAGACTACTTTTTCATATCATTTGAAATTATTATGAAATTTCTTCTATTTAAGTGTATATCCAAAATGTTGTGATTATAATATTACACTCAGTGCTTATACCTACCAACCTTTTACCTTGATAGGGTTCCGTAATGAAACAAGAAGGAACCCTTAAAGTTTCGCGAAGTCGAATAATAATAATAAGCCTTTATTTCCAATTATTACCAATTCCAATTAAGTATTACAAATTACATTAATTCAGTTGTATCACATAAATTTTGTTTTTAAATTTTTACAAACAAAATAGTATTACGTACTACGTAATAGTATATTAGGTAACTAATAAAATCGAAATCGAGTCAATAATAGGTAATAAAATTATAATCGAGTCAATAATATTAAATACGTAATAATTTTTCTTCGTTAGCGTCATTTTCTTATTATAATTTATATATAGGAATAATATTTATTTTAATAAATGTCAATATTTATCATTGGAACGCCCATTTCTGGGCATAGGCGTCCTCCATTCTTTTCCACTCTGCTCTGTCTCTCGCCAGTCTCGTCCAGGTAATCCCCGCCGCAGCCTCGGTGATGTCGTCGCGCCAGCGGCGCCGCGGCCGACCTCTCGGTCTGCGCTCGCCGCGCGGCCACCAGTGCAGCAACTTCTCCGTCCAACGCTCATCATTTGCTCGGGCTATATGTCCAGCCCAACGCCATTTAAGGAGGCATGCTAGCTTTGCCGCGTCAATAATTTTTGTCTTCTTATTAATTTACTTTTAATCCTATCTTTAAGTTTTAGGCCTAGCATGCTCCTTTCCATGGCCCTCTAGGCAACCTGTATTTTGTGTATCATGCCCTTAGTTATTGGCCATGTCTGGCAACCGTACAGTAATGTTGGCGTTACAACGGAGTCTAGGGCCCTCTTTTTCAGATGTGTTTTAAGGATCAATAAGAGGTCCACGCTTTTTTAATCCTTCTTTCAACTTCTTCGATGTAGTGCCCTTTAAATGATACAGTTTGGCCCAGATATATATACTCTTCAACGTAGTTTATTGTTTTCCCTTGTATTTGGACTAAACATCGATCACCATTTGACATGATACATGTTTTTTCAGGATTCATTTCTAGGCCACACTCTCTACTATGGAGATTTAAAGTTTTAAGCATAAATAAAAGTTGTTCGTGGTTTTCTGCTAATATGACTATGTCGTCAGCGAAGCGAAGGTGGTTTAAATACTCTCCATTTATATTTAATCCAAGGCCAGACCAGTCTAACTTTCTAAAGATATGTTCCAAAAGAACAGTGAAAAGATTTGGAGAGATTGGATCTCCTTGTTTTACTCCGCGTTTTACGTCGAATACTCTACCTCTCTTTTCAAGCTTTATAAGAGCTTTACTTCTTGAGTAAATTTCTTTGAGGACGTATATTTTTCAGGTATACTCTGATCTCTAAGGGCAACCCATAGAGCTTCATAGAAAATTGAATCGAATGCCTTAGTGTAATCTATAAAAGCTATATACAAAGTTTTCCCATACTCTACATATTTTTCAATGACTTGATTTAGCGTGAAAATATGATCTAGAGTAGAGTAATTACTTCGAAAGCCTGCCTGTTCTCTTGGTTGTTGGAAATCAAACTCTCTTTTCAGCCTACAAAGTATAACTTTAGTAAACAGTTTGTAGGTTGCCTGCAGAAGACTAATAGGCCGATAGTTGTTGATATCTTGGGGGTTACCCTTTTTATAAATTAATGTTAATATCGAAGTTTCCCACTGTTCTGGTATTCTCTCTTGTAGCATGATATTGTTAAACAAGCGGGTTATCATGGGAGTTAAAGGGTCTATCATTGTTTTGATCGTATCGTTTGTAATACCGTCTTCACCTGGACTTTTCATTGACTTTAGAGAGCTGATAGCGAGCCTGATTTCACTTTCTAAGAAAGTAGGAACCTCTACCAAATTTATCTCTTTAAATGTAGAGTCCATTTTATACGGCTCTGGCATGCTGTATAGCGTTTGATAGAACTCAGTAGCTATCTTTAAAATAAAATTTCTATTCGTAGAAAGTGTGCCTGTTTTGGTTTTTAGTGTTGGTATCCATTCTTTGGTGTTATTTAAACGTTTATTTCCTCGTTTGACAGATCTCCGTTTTTCTAACTCTTCTTCATTATGTATAAGTAGATGTAAATAAAAGCCGGCCAAGTGCGAGTCGGACTCGCGCACCGAGGGTTCCATACTCCAAAAGTAAAAGTAAAACGATAATATTATATTAATTTGCTTATTTATCGTTAACTTTGTTTGTAGAGGTTTATTGTTAATATACTAGTGGTTCGCCCCGAACTGAGACCTCGCGGTAACGGTATCCCATGATTATTCATTCAATCGATACATGATAACCAAAACTGACATTATTATTATGCCCGTTTTCACCAAACATACCTAAATCATCCCCTAAGTAGGAGTCTCTTAACGTAGGTAGCTCCTAAATACAATCCTAAGTCCTAACATCCGTCCCAATATCCTTTTAGGTGTCCCGTACAGGATCGTGATAAATAAGTTGACAGAAAACATCAATCACCTAACTTATAGGTAGCCCGTAAAGGTTAGGGAACGTTAGTGAAAACATTGAATTATTTATCAAACATTGAATTTAACTCGTAGTTCCATGGGAATAGTTACTGACTGCGCCATCTATTAGCATTATTGTGAAGCTATGTTGATGCTATATGAATTACTGACGCCCATTAAAAATTAAATAATCTCGTTTCTTTATAATATTCATATAATTTTAGTATTTGTTGTTCAAGTACAGGATATAAGTGACCTAAAAACATAAAATCAGTTTGAAAATCCATAGCGGATTTTTCTAGAGAGCGTCTTCAAGCGAGCGTATAAAATCGCCACTTTGAAAGCCCCCCATTTCGTCAATTTTAAGGGAAAAATTAAAAAAAAAATATTTTTGTACTCAGTTCAAAATTATCTTTAAAATGATACGTAACAATTTTATGTAACGCGATTTTTTTTTTTTTACTTCGCATTCGCTTCTATGAGAGCCCCCCTGAAATAAAGATTTTTATAACTTTTTAAGCCATTTTCGGCTGGAGGCCATCGGTTTACATATTATATCTAAATTTGAAGTAATTACGTTCAGTAATTCAAAAGTTATAAGGCTCTGACAGACGGACGGACGGACGGACGGACGGACGGACAAGTGCAAATCGCCCTAGTTAACTCAAAGACCTTCGCTTCGCTCGGTCGAAAAAAAACTATGCTAGTTAGAGCGTTGGTTTTATTTTTCCTGTAAAATATACATAAACTTGTATTGAACATAATTATTTCAGATTTTTCGATTGGTAAACTTCGGAAATAAACGGGGGGGGGGGGGAACACTATTTTTTTCGACATTTTAGCCGATTACTCAAAAACTATTATATATAGAAATAAATAAAAAACTGTTTTAGAACGCACAAGTAAAGGCCTTTCATATGATACCCCACTCGATATAGTTATTTTACTTTGAAATTTCAAACCCCCGATTTTCCCCCTTTTTTTAATAAAACTAAAAATAATTTTCGATTTTTCTTTATTCCAATGATGTTGGGCCACTATTATACACAACTTTGCCAAATTTCATGTCGATAGCTTTAATAGTTACTGAAATAATCGACTGTGACAGACGGACGGACAGACGGACGGAGAAAGTCTCGCCATAAGGGTTCCATTTTTACCATTTTGGTATGGAACCCTAAAAATAAACATTTTATGATAAAAATTAAATATTCATAATCAGTAGTACGCATAATATTATGACGAGCAACTAGGGAACCCTATACGTACCTACTGCGCGTGGTCCAACACGCACTTGACCGTTATTATTTAAAGTACGGACAGTACGAACCTTAGTACTTACCTTACTTATGCACCTGCACATTTCGTTACATTTAAATGAGTTAATATATTATGTATATGAATTAACCATTGTACCTACTTAATAGCAAGTGAATATTCAATCGCGAGCCACAATTCTTGTCAGTCAGTGCTGATCCTGTTTTAATATTCCTATAAAATATTTATTTATCGTGCACCAGAAAATAAAGCATGCATGCTTATAGTTTTTAAAATTTTATTTCGATCTCCATTGAGTTTAATCTTTCTTTTAAAAAAACATTGGTAAAAACGACAGGCATCGTCTATAAGATTTTCGCAGTGATTAAAGATTTCCCCTAAGATAGCTTTTTTGAAGTTTTTTAAAAAATTTCGTTACGTGATCAGTGACACCACAAAAATGGCACTTATACTGAGGGGAGCCATGAAGCTCTACTACTATCTTAATGAAGAAATTGCGGGTAAAGCTATTATTGAAATATTTTTATATTTATTCACCTCGCGTAGGGTGTAGCCCTACATTTATAGACGCATAACTAGTCAAGTCAAGAAAAAATAATATGGATGTAAATGGCCAAACTTAACGGGGTAACTAGCACAGCCAGCGTTGTTCTGTGCACTTTTCCTCATTTCAATGCTTTAGAAGATTCAAGAATCTTGTAATAAAATAATGAAGAATAAAAATATATGGTGGCATACGCCATAAACTAAATGCAGGTACCTACAGTGCCACCAACTTAGGTATCTGTGCTTGCTGCTTATGCGATGGCTTATCATTATTCTAATATTGAATAAACGGAAATGGTTAGAGTGCTTCCGATATGTGGTGATAACGTTTGGGAAGCCAGGTAGATAAAATTCCACTTAGGCCTCTATTTTAGTTCTTACTAGTGCGAGTGCCGCACAATGTTATGAAAATCCAGTAAGACCTTACCGATTTTCCTACTTAAGGTACCTGTACCTTTGATATTGTTTATATTTTGTTGAATTCAGATCCCAGAACACAAAACTGGCCGTTAATGAGGACGCCGTGGCCGGGGATCGCTTTGCTCTGCTTCTACTTGATGGTAGTTCTAAACTGGCTGCCAAAATACATGGAGAATCGACCGGCCTACAATCTACGTAAACTAATAGCTCTGTACAACGCAGTACAGATCTTTTGTTGTGTGTATGTTTTGTATCAGGTATGTTAATGTCAACTTTTCAACCGTTAATAAAGTTTGAATTATAATATTACTAGCTGATGCCTGCGACTACGTCCGCATGGATTTAGTTTTTAACAATCCCGCGGGAACTCTGATTATCCGAGACAAAAAGTAGCTCTCCCGGTCTGAGGACCCACTACTACACCCATAACTATACCTCTGCAAAAAATCGCATCAATCCGTTGCTCTGTTGCGACGTGATTGAAGGACAAACCAACACACTCGCATTTATATAATATCAGTAAGTAATGCAAAACTATAACACAATCTAGACAACCGCAATGTAACATTGTTCGAGATTTAGAACTAACTAACTAAATCTCGAACTGTATAAATGACTGTCGTGTAATTACCATATTTTAATTTGCAATAACAAATATTGATGAATATATATATATATATATATATATATATATAGATAGATAGGTAATCAAGCCAAAATCTCCAGAGTATCCCAAGATCAAGTCAGAAATGAGGAGATCCGTAGGAGAAGCAAAGTCACCGACATAGCTCAGCGAGTCGCGAAACTGAAGTGGAAATGGGCGGGGCACATAGTTCGAAGAGCTGAAGGTCGCTGGGGTCCCAAGGTGCTGGAGTGGCAACCCCGCACCGGGAAGCGCAGTGTTAGCAGACCCCCCACTAGTACGTAAATATTCTGTGCCACAAGGTGGACCGACGACATCAAACGAGTCGCAGGGGAGCCGCTAGATTCAGGCGGCGCAAGACCGAGGCTTGTGGAAGTCTATTCAAGAGACCTTTGTCCAGCAGTGGACGTCTGTTGGTTAACAAAGAAGAAGAAGAAGAAGGTCCTACCTACTACCTAACTCCAATAAGTTAGACCCCCCGACATGTAAATCTATGGCCGGACTACGGACGATATATACTATACCTTGCCTTGACAATAATTCGAAGTAACAGTATACCATTCAAATCAATCGCCTCAGTGAAAGTTTGTAAGACACTTTAATCAAGTAGGAAATGAGCTGATGATCTTCAAAACGCCTGAGCAGATCATCAAAAATTTTACATCTAAATTCCACCTCAATTACGTTAGCTTTCAAATTATCTTTTCTTTATAGGGAGCTACGTGGGAACAGACATAGACACAGATACACACGTCAACCTTATAACACCCCTCTTTTTTATCAGGGGTTAAAAGCCAGAGTTTTTTGCTGAGGTGTGTTATGTATGACATCATCACACATAATATAATACTGTTATGCCTGTTTTAATTAATTCAGTCCAATTGTTTTTTAACCTTATTACCTATGTAAATTAGAAATATGATGACAAGCCGTTTACGGCTATTCGCACAGGTGGGCAATTCTATAGTTTCTAGTGCGCAGATTTCATTCTTGTAAGTATAGCCTGATTCTGCGAGATGGTTTCAAGTGTATTTTATTTATAAATATGTACTCCCGATTCATATTAATTCGAATTGATAGTTAAATAAACATTATACGTTTATAATAAGTATGCGGTAATTTGAAGAGCCGAAACAATGTTATTTTTTTTTATTCAAATATGTTTTATCTACTGTCATCACGGATGTTGATTTTTTGTTCTATTCGATAGAAAATTTCTTACTATTTCAGGAAAAAATTACGCATACCACTTTTTTTGTCCGGCTGAGTCTCCCCCCTATCACATACTTCAAGTAGGTATGCGAGACGACGGTAATGACTATATTATAATGAATGACGGTAAAACATTTTTGAATTTTTGAAAAAAAAAAATTTTAACATTGTTTCGGCTTTTCAAACTACATGATGATGAGGAGCTTATTATAAACGTACAATGTTTAACTATCAATTCAAATACAAAATTTTCGAATCCGCATGAGGGGACTTTCAGTGTTACCGGCGCAGCGCCTGGTATAATAGCAATATAAGACAAATAACAATGTCTTTCATGGGTACAATATTTTGGCAATTAACAAGGTAACGAGCACTGAATAGATAAATCTATTCAGTGGTTACGAGGTAACTAATCGACAAATTACAGATAGATTGACTATAGGAATCGGGCGTTAAAGTACCTGCATAGTTCAGTTGTTACGAGGTGACTAATCGACAGATTACAGATAGATTGACTATAGGAACCGGGCGTTAAAGTACCTACCTACCTGCATAATGCATCTAGTATTGGGTTTTATTAGATAGGTTTTGAACCGGCTTACTGAACTGATATTGTGGTGTTGTAGTCAATAGACATGATAATAATTATTTATTTAGGTTTATTGACATGACGTGTGTTCATGTTCACAAACTTGTGTGTGCGTCATGTGCTTGTGCTTCAGTTCCAAAAAAGAATTCAAAATTCAAAATCATTTATTTCAAATCCTAGCACTTATGACAAGACATGAATCTAACACCGGTTCGGAAAGCTGATTCTGCTGAGAAGAGCCGGCAAGAAACTCAGCAATTGCTCTTTTCAAAACAAAATAATACAATATCGTAATAATACAATATCATGAAAAATACAATTTAGTAAGTTACACTCTCTTGTCGTCAGCTGGATGCCAAGCCGATTGTTTCCATGCAACTTTGTTATTATTATTAACCAGCCGAATAATTAACCCTACCACAGAATATTGACCTTACGGATAACGAGTTACTATTTAATAAACCGCATATAGCTATTTATGCAACTGCATCGTAATGAGGGTCATTTTAATTCGAGTGCTGTTTTTTGATACGAGGCTTGCCGAGTATCAAAATAGGATAGTACGAGAATTAAAATGACTAATTACGTTCAGTTGCATACAAGATTTTATCTACGACAAGGAAAATAAAATCATTAACAAAATACGCCAGCTCAATAAATTAACAAAAATTAACTCCGTAAGCCGCCACCAGCCGCCTGTGGCGCCTCTGTCAACAAAAAGTAACTCCGTAAGCCGCCACCAGCCGCCTGTGGCGCCTCTGTCATATGAACGGTACCAAAGTGCCAGAACTCAGAGCCTTAGCTTTAGGTATCCTATTTTAAGAAGATAACCATTTCGATTCAGCTCCCATACAACGAGCTGCATCGAAATGAGAAGCAAAACCGAAAGAGGGTTCATTTCGATTCAGCTGTCAAACTCGAAATTGGAACTTTTCGATGCTGGAGTAGATAAAAAACTTAATGATACCTATCAACAATGTACATAATAAGGAAAAAGTTCAAAAATTGTAACTCGATTACGGAAAATTAAATATACCTACATCCGGATAAAAACCATCATATTTTTGTTTGTATAAATCTAAGCTATAAATGTAGCCTTATGTCACCCGGACTATATTAACGAATGATTGACGACTCATTCATCAAAATCGGTTCAGTAGTTTAAACGCCATGGTAGAGCATAGGTAAAAGTCACATACCTACATACCTAGATATTATGTGTGGTTGATGATATTATATAACATAAAAGAAATTGATTGAATATGGTCTCCATACAGTTTGTATGGAGTCCCTTTCAATCGTTCGTTCCCTGTTAAGAGTGGGTGTGCGCTCATTAACAGTAAACAGATTTGATTTTTACAGTAGTAGATCAAGTTTCAACTACTTATCCGAAAAAAAACACGCAAGAATTACATCATACTGCCAAGGGACGTGTTTGGGCAAAAACATAAAATGATGAAATTTGTTCGATAATAAAAAAAACCGGCCAAGTGCGAGTCGGACTCGCGCACGGAGGGTTCCGTACTCCAAAAGTAATAGTAAAACGATAATAGTATATTAATTTGCTTATTTATGGTTAACTTTGTTTGTAGAGGTTTATTGTTAATATAAAAAAAACTATGCTAGTTAGAGCGTTGGTTTTATTTTTCCTGTAAAATATACATAAACCTCTATTGACCATAATTATTTCAGATTTTTGGATTGATAAACTTCGGAGATAAGGGGGGGGGGGGGGGGGCGGTATTTTTTTCGACATTTTGGCCGATTACTCAAAAACTATTATATATAGAAATAAATAAAAAACTGTTTTAGAATGCACAAGTAAAGGCCTTTCTTATGATACCCCACTCGGTATAGTTATCTTACTTTGAAATTTCAAACCCCCGATTTTCCCCCTTTTTTAATCAAACTAAAATAATTTTCGCGTTGCTTTTATTTTTCCTGTAAAATATACATAAACTTCTATTGACCATAATTATTTCAGATTTTTCTATTGGTAAACTTCGGAGATGAGGGGGGGACGGTATTTTTTTCGACATTTTGGCCGATTACTCAAAAACTATTATATATAGAAATAAATAAAAAACTGTTTTAGAATGCACAAGTGAAGGCCTTTCATATGATACCCCACTCGGTATAGTTATCTTACTTTGAAATTTCAAACCCCCGATTTTTCCCCTTTTTTTAATAAAACTAAAAATAATTTTCGATTTTTCTTAATTCCAATGATGTTGGGCCACTATTATAAACAACTATGCCAAATTTCATGTCGATAGCTTTAATAGTTACTGAAATAATCGACTGTGACAGACGGACGGACGGACGGACGAACGAAGAAAGTCTCACCATAAGGGTTCCATTTTTACCATTTTGGTACGGAACCCTAAAAATCGCGAAGTTAGGTCTAATTTTTAACCAATATTCATTTATTTTCAATGTGTTGCATATTACAGAGCCAAAATTTTTACATTAAATTCCGATTGATATTATCAAGAGAGCTTAGCGAATTGAAAATAAAATGAATATTTTACGAGTTACAAAGTATTTTGGCGCTTACTACACTCCTATTCCGCGCAAAACGCTTTCTTTTGTCGCGCCTCACATGAGGTTGTGGCTATGTTTTATCTCATCGCGAAATCTGATTTTTTTTGGGGTTACACGCGCTCTTAAATCTTGTACGATGGTACGGAACCCTTTGTGTGCGGGTCCGGCTCGCACATGGCCGGGGTTTTTGTAGCGTAATGTTTACGCGTGTATCAGAGCCTGCGGCTGGGCTGGCTGAGCCACTACGAGCTGGTGTGTCAGCCGCTGGACTACGGGCCGCGAGCTGAAGAGTACGCGTGGAAAGTCTGCTACGCCTACTTCCTCATCAAACTCGCGGACCTCTTCGACACGGTATGTTACACTACTATGTATAATATGTCAACTTCGTAGAGCGTCGTCTGTCACTCGTGCCTTGTGACGTTTCGTCGCGATATTTTATTGTTTAGATCATATTTAGATTCTACCGGATATTCTGTACTACCCGCCAGTGAATATTAGGTAGGTACACATCGAGCCCCGGAAACAGACAATTGGCTAGCGTCAACTTCGTAAAGCACCGTCTCTTTCACTCTTGCTTATGTACATAATTACTGTCGCGATGTGTTGTACTTGTACCTACTCGTTTGAAAGTTCAATAACCTAATAACACCAAGATCGACCGACGACGGTCCAAACCCTAGGGAAATGTGTAGCTTCGAGTATGACAATTGACAAGGAAATCTGTAGCTGAGTATGACGTATTTTCGTGTTTTCCCTTTTGTCGGCACTCCCCATTGACTGCCCATATAGGTATTTTGTTTCTAATCTAACCCTAGATATTTAAAAGCCGGAATGAAATCTCTATGGATTTCATTCCGGCTTTTTTCCGGCTTATAGACACCTAAATTACCTAATTAGGTACCTACTAATTATTAAATAGGTAAAATCTTTCTATCCACAAGCAGCAGAAACGATTCAAGCAGACCGAACTATGTTCTTTTTTTTTAATAAATACGAGTACCTATTACATTTTCAGGTGTTTTTTGTCCTGAGAAAGAAACAAAATCAAGTCTCATTTCTACACGTGTATCATCATTTTGGAATGGTCGCGGTTGCATGGGGAATGGTCAAATGGGTGCCAGGTATGTAAAATGTAGAGTTGCGAACCCAAAATAAGTACCATAAATTAACCCTTTTCAAGTTGATAATTATATACGTTGTCTTGTGTAAAGTGTTTTATTTATTATATCAACCCATCGACAATTTAAAGTAGGACTCGCCTTAAAGCAGATTTAGTACTAAATAAATTCTGCCACTTTCCGCGGGAGGTGAGGTTACAGCACACATTTACTAACTCACTACGTCTCCATGAGCGCACACTAACTCAAAAGCTATCACACTTACAGAAAATGAGCACACAAGCAAATAATCACACGTACGTCGTACATGTACTTCAGCAGAGGGGAATGCGTGCGCTTGGCAAGTCCTTCTCTTTCTCGTCCAAGTATCAACCCATTACGTCCTACACTGTTTTGCCTACCTACTTCAAACGAAACGTTGAAATCGACACGGAGGTAGACAATTTGTATAGTGTACTATAGGAAGCGGCACGAAAGTCTAGCGGTGACCGTTATTGCGCAGAAGTCGAAAATAAGGTATCATGGCGCTGATTGGCTCTCCAGTCGCATTCCGGCCGTCGTCATTGGTTGCGCGGCAGTACCCCATGCGCAGCTATTTTGTTCAGCGCTAGATTTTCATGCCGCGACCTATACCAATTATAGTCCTATAATCCTAATTGTTTGTTTCGCAGGCGGGCACACCTCGTTTTTGGTGGTGGTGAACTCGTTGGTCCACATCGTCATGTACTCGTACTACTTGCTGACCGTCTTTGACGACTCCTACAAGCAGTCCCTCTGGTGGAAGAAACACGTCACTCAGATACAAATCGTAAGTTTGCTGCCTGCACCGCTCCGCTCGCGGCGGCGACCTGTCCGCCTGCGACGCGGGGCCCCCGGACCGACACCGGTCCCGCGCACGGCAGCGACTCTATCGCACGTAGCGCGGGACCCCCCACTGGACCCGACACCGCTCCGATCGCGGCGGCAATCCTGCCCGCCAGCGAGCGGAACCTCCTGAACTGATGTCGGCCCATCGCACGGTGGCGACACTATCGCCCGTAGCGTGGGCCCACATACTGGACACCGCTCCGCTCGCGGCGGCAATCCTGCCCGCCAGCGAGCGGAGCCCTCGAAGCCCCTCCGCAAGGCCCCTGCTCCCCACGGACCAGGAACCTCAGCCGCCATGGATTGCCAAGACGGCTGAAAATACATCACCGGGGAAGAGCTCTTCCCCGCGCCCCGCCCGGGTAATGAGGCCCTGCCTCGAAGCCCGTACCCTCCGCTGGCCACGGCCAGCGAAGACGACCCTCGCAGCTTGCAGTTACCGAGGCGGTTCTTGAGACATGGGGTGCGATAATTGAGGCCATAAAAATATTTTTTAAAAGCATACCAATAGGGTGCCAAACGGGACCCTATTATTAAGCCTCCGCTGTCCATCCGTCTGTCAGCGGATTGTATCTCGTAAACCGTAATAGGTAGACAGTTGAAAACACAGTGTGTAATGTGTATGTCGATTGCCGCTATATCAACAAATAAAAATAAAATTAAATTCAAAAATAAAGGCGGCTTTTTTACCCTGGCATTTGGGTTACCCTGGTACCCTGCATTGTCTAGAACTCATTAAGTAGATTTCAAATATATTTTTTTTTATTTTTTAGCTACAAAAATGAAGAAATGGTGGGCCGTCAAAGTTTTCGGTTTTAGACCACTTTTGTTACGGGGTCTATCTAAAAAACTAAACTACTTAGGAATATGAAGTTTCTGTATATTATGTACTATATAGTGTATTTAAACAACAAATATACTGAAAACACCGATGTATGATGCGGTTCATAAGCAATTGCGGCCAAAAAAAACGAGCATCTTTCCCCATATGCTAATTTAGTACTATCTAAGAACTAAGATATTGAAATATCTAGTAACTAGTTAATGAGTGGTAATTTTTCCAGCTGCAGTTCTCGATCCTGCTGCTCCACTTCTGCGCGCTGGCGGCGGCGCGCGAGTGTCCGTTCCCGCGCGAGCCCGCCTACATCCTCATCCCGCAGAATCTGTTCATGGTCATACTCTTCAGCGACTTCTACTACCGGACCTACGTCAAGGCTAATGCGTCTAATAAGGGGAAATAAATGTATATCGCATGAAACTGTCGCTACTTTTTAATTTACGACTCAAGGTACCATGTAGGAAAGTGTTAAAAAATCTAGTACATATATTTTAAAATATTTATTACCTAAAATTAACCTATGCACTTAACCTACCTTATATATTGTTTTACATACAATATTAAATGTAAAGTTTCACAAACAATTTTAAAGAGGTACCTACTTGTGCTAGTGTTTCTTGCAATAATTACAATAATTAACAAATATAGATCTGTAATAACACTAGTATTTACGATAGATAGAAGAATATTCCGTTAAATATAGATATTTTTTATTACATATACATAATATATTAAATGAATACTTATAATTTCGAGGCATGGTGTTAGGTATACGTTTAAAGTTAATAAGGCACTTCACAGATAAAACCTGAATTTATAACATCTATATTCTATATCCAAACATAAGTTCGTACCCTGTAAATATTAAGGGTTTCCTACGTAAAAAAAACTATTGATTGAAAATTATTGACAAATAGCAACATATTATTATGTTGATGACTCTTCAGATTACAGATAGATTGAATATAGGCACGGGGCATTATACATACACAGATCAAAATTATCAGTATCTACTTACACCAAAATTGCTCATCGAACAACAAGTATTTTCAAGGAGATCAATCGAGTAATTACATCTAATCAAGCCAAACTAAGCTTTCTTCAGTCAAAAACTCTTAGGGCCTATTTCATCGACGCCAAGTAAACTTTAAGCAACGAAAACATTTGATGTTTTGACAGATTGCCAATACAAACACTGTAAAAATATCAATTTTATTCGTCGATTAAAGTTTACTCAGAGATCGTGAAGTAAGCATTTTATTATTTAGACAAATAATAATAATAATATAACGCTAAGTTTATATTTTTAACAAAATTCGTCTGTCACAGACAATAAATAAAATTATTGCACATTTCAAGCTTAACAAAAAGGTTTTACCATTACACGATCGATGACATTGCTCTGACTGAAAGAGTCGAGACAGTCTGTGTCAGACAGACTGCTTGTGCCGGCTTCCACTTTTACCTAGTCGTGAGTCTCTTAACTAACAAACTCTCGAATATTTCCCTTTATTACCACAATAAACCTGAACTAGGTACTGAAACGCTCCGTAAAAAGGGTTTCTTATAATTTAGTTGTTTTATCACAGCATTTTTTCATAACATAGCAAATGACAAAAAACCTGCCATAATATTTAAGGTACGAGAGGGTAATCTCTCGTTATTTCGCCGTA
Organism: Oeneis ivallda; assembly: GCA_029955525.1. NCBI lineage: Eukaryota > Metazoa > Arthropoda > Insecta > Lepidoptera > Nymphalidae > Oeneis > Oeneis ivallda. The sequence goes on along the minus strand of JARPMR010000024.1, from coordinate 14,720,224 downwards.
CAATAAACCCTTATTATTGTAATTGTCTAATAATAATTTGAAATCAAATTCTTTTCTAATTGTTTAACTGTATAACGTCAGTCTCAGACAACAAATAATATTGAAACTACAAACACAGACTAGCCGAGCCTAGCAAATAGGTTTTGCTTCACAAGATCGATGACGTCAGCCTGACTGAACGAGTCAATGACAGCCTTTGTCAGACAGAGGCTGCTTGTTCCGGCTTCCACTTCATCTTCATCCTGATTCTTGTCAGTGACAAATTCTCTAATATTACCCTTTATTAAGTCAATTAAATCACTACTAGTTATTGTAGGAACTGTTTCTAACTTATTGTTGTGGTTGTCCAATAAAGCTTTGAGATCGAACTCCTCAATGTCCGGTTCTGTAGTGTTGTGTTCTAGAGTCTTTTGTCGTTTCACTCGTCGAGTTTTACGTTTTTTGTCCAAATATGTTTTGACTACTGTTTCTAGCTGCAGGAACAACACTGCTAATGGAGTATCCGATATGTCATCCTGCAACAAGTGAATTAGAATTATTGAATTGAGTGTCGATTTTTAGGGTACCGAAAAAAAAATGGAACCCCTAAAGGCTCGCTCGTCGGTCTGTCTGTCAGTGTGTCAAGGCCCTTTCTCTTCGAAACGGCTTGAGGTACTTAGTTGAAATTTATACTGAATATAAAGGTCATGGTCTCATCTTAATATATATAAATTACGTGTCACGTTGTTTGTCCGTGATGGACTCCTAAACCACTGAACCGATTTTTATCAAACTTCGTAACTAAGTATCTGTAATTTGGTCCAACTTAAAAGATAGGATAGTTTTTTTGGATTGGGATAGTTTATTTGTTTTATTTATACAGATAAGTTGGCGGTACGAAGTTCGCTGGGTCAGCTAGTAATGCTGTAAAAATTTCAAGTTTCAAGTTTATCTCTGTGATGATATATAAGAAATTGAAATTTAAACTAGCGGCACGCTATGAAGGCCGGTTTGACGTTTGTCCGCTCATGAAGTTCGGTATTAATTGATAACGACTTTGAAGGAAATAATTGTATTACTTTATTGACGATAGTGATGTGCAGATTCATAAATTTTATCGAATGTAGTTTTAGGTTTAGGACTCAAAATTTATTTATTAAATTGATTTCTAAAATGTATACAAGTGTAGAAAAATCAGTTTGCACCATTTAAGGGGTGAATGTACTTGTGAATATGAACAATTTTCACTATGTGGACAAACCTCTGAAATCGCAAAAAAATATCAGCTGTTTCATACAAAAGGTAAAATTTTTATTTTTATATGATATATACCACAACTCGGCATTTGGTTATGGCGTGAAATGCGTTAAAAATGGCGTAGATGCAAACATGAATATGTTAAAAGCGGAATTAGTACGTCTTTTAAAAGAAAACAAACCAACCAAGATCCCATACGTCATTGACGAAATAGCATTAGAACATGGGCACAGAGTTATACGGTTACCGCCTTACCATTGTGAGTATAATGCGATTGAGTTGGTGTGGGCTCAAATTAAGGGATATGCTGCAAGACACAATACAGAACCCCCATTTACCACAAAAAAAATGCTAAAATTATTAGAAGAAGCTTGTGAACATGTGACTAAAGGAGACTGGGAAAAGGTTGTGAATAGAACTGTTAAATTAATAAGGGAAGATTATGAAAGAGATGTGAAAATAGATAATATTATAGAAAACGAACATATAATTATTAATGTAGGTGATGATAGCAGTGACGACAGTGAAAATAGTAGTATGGACGAATCTGATTAATTATGGCCTTTTGTGGCACCTTTTTTGGTATCTTTTGTATTCATATGTTTCTTGTGTGCATATAAAGTATGTATATTCATTTTCATTCAAATATTCAGTTCGTTCAAATAAATTAAATAAACATATACATTTTTGTTTTATTAAACCTATTTAATCAGGTACAAAAACAAAACTTAATTGTTTTTTGTTCGAGAATAAATTGACATTCCACATCACTATTGTAATGTGTCAAACCGGCCATCATAGCGTGCCGCTAGTGTAGCGTAGCAGTAAGTTTAGAAAATGTAGCTTAGCGCCATCTAGTGCCATTACTGAGAATAAGTTTGTCGTATTCGTGGTTCGATTATTCCTCACAACTTCACAAGGTTCGGAACTCTAAGGGTATCTATAGATGGCACTATCACTCAGCTCAGACTCAAGACGGAGTTAAAACGAGACAGATTTATGTCGAAAATAGTTGTATCAGTGTATCTCATTTTAACTCTGTCTTGAGTCTTGAGCAGAGCCAGAGTACGATTTATAGATCTCAGTCCAAGTGCGCGAGTATTACTCGCACTTAGCCGGTTATATTTACCTATAGCAAACTTATCATTATCTAGCAATAAAACTATCAGAAATCAGCCTTGACAAGCCACAATTTGACAAGGCAAATGTTTCCTAGTGATCATCATTCCTCATGGTCATTTGAAAGTTTTTATGACTAGAGTATGATGATGTCAATACTATTAAAAGACCATAATCCATAAAGCGTTTAGCACATCTCAAGGATTCATAGATATGCGTGATAAAACTATCACACGTTACAATGTCTACAACTCAGTCACATTATCTGTGCACCTCGCTGGAATGCGACGCCCCTCCCTTTTCCGCTTTCAGTTTTCCGCGATCAAACCCGTCGACCGTCAGTATTGTTTTTAAACCGCACGTCCTATAAACTTATCTGGCCCGGTGGACAAAAATTGAACTAATGAATTTTTGAATGAAATAATATTTATTCGCAACACGAAATGTGATAGCGACGCTGTCACCGGGCCAGATAAGTTTGGTGGGACTGTACTAGAGTGCAGGTATTATGACAGCTGCACTGTGCACCGGGTTTTACAGAACGTGCTCACTTGAGACAAAGTTAAAACTAGACGCAAATATGACTTGTCATTTTGTCTCGTTTTAACTCTGACTTGAGTCTGAGCAGTGACAGTGCGATTACAGTGCCACCAACTTAGCTTTTCAGGTGGACAAAAGAGGAACTAAGGCCACTATTTTAAAACATTTTGCTCGATTCCGCTGTCGATCTAGTGCAGTGGTTCTTAACTTTATAGTCATGGGGCACCATTTGATAAAATTTCTGTCTTGCCATTTACCACCAAGTTGGTTAATTAGTTTGTAGTTAATATAAAGTACCTAAATGTAAATAAATGGAGAGTTGTTTTAATTCATCTATAAATAAAACGCACAAAATTATTTAAAGCCCTCAAGTATTTAAATTTTTTTTAGGGTAAAACATTAAAATCTGTAACTGTAATTCACATTACAGTTACTCTTTACTAACTCCTGAATCCAATAACCCAGATAAGTGCCGTAGGCCGCAGCAGACGCACTAGATTCTAGTGCGTCTGCTACGGCCTACGGTACTTATTGGTATGTCACAAAATAAAAATGCAGAAGCGATTTCCTCGTAAATTTTTTAAGACGTAGCAATACTAAACTCGCGACCTAGCGACCTCGTCACCTGAACTGTTAAGTTTGTAGATCTATTAGATTCAAGCCTTAGTTCCGCTGGGACGGAATCGCTTTGAGATGTGCCAAAGGCCTTACGTAAAGTATTGACTCATCTTAGTGACTTCATAGCCGCAGCTGCATATAATGCCTATTACCTATTATATTAGGTATAATATGGAATAATAAATTGTTTGCTATTAGATTATAATGCGGAAAACCTTTTAATGACTAAAGTTACTACCACAATAAAATGTACGATTATCGTTTGACTATTGTTGAGCTAATAGTTACTACATAAATTAGGTAATCATTTGTTTCATTTTATTATTGGATAACTACCTTTTTCCCACGACTTCGACACGTCCGCGTGGAGTCAGGTTTTCAAAAATTCTGCGGAATCCCTTTATTTTTCAGGGGTAAAAGATAGCCTCACTCTCCGAGTCCTCAACTATGCCCAGTCACTTGTAATTACAGAAACTTAACTACAAATCAATAATTATTATATTATGGAACAAGTGTAAATTAAAAATTTTATTTTTAAATGCTTTTAGTACTTACAAGCTTTTAGTAGCTACATCATGAGACTCTGTATATCATCTAGGATCAGAGTAAGTACTTTTTATGACGAATCAAACGAGCCCAAACTCGATGGGGTTACGTCGTTTTATTACAGAGTTCCGATAGCCATCTTCCGTCTCCATCATCAGATCAGCTCCATGTCACAATAATATTGCATTGTCATCCGATTTACACATACATGCAAAATTTCAGCTCGATCAGAAACCGGGAAGTGGGTCTTATTCAACTTGCAAGATTTGACCCAAACAAACATTGCAAGTTAAATAAAAGCTTGTAAAAATTTGAATAATGGGCAATACCGCAATAATCTATCATTGTAATATCTACTTAATAGCTACTTACATTTAGCAAACAAGCAAACTCTATTTCAGTTCATACTACAAATATACACCATTTCTTAACTTTAACCTAGGTTTTTAGTGCCTACATGTAAAAAAAAATAAGTTATATAAATACAAATCTAACATAAAACAACAAGAAAAAGTTTACTTGCTAAAGTTACTAAAAATGACTTAAGTACCTCATTAGGATTGACCAGCAGTCTCGCCGTCTCCTGCGGGAGGTCCTTACATATTTGAGCGATCAATATTTTTATTAATGCTTCTGATATTTGTGTAGAGTTGTCTTTTTCCTAAAAAAGAGAAAAAAAAATTGGTTGTCTGTAAAGTCGGTTTACGGACGATAGTTTTACGTGTTAACGTCATAAAGAAACATTGATGAAACAAGCCAACGCTTGGGCCGATCGTGCCCCTCTACCTTTGTTCCGCGCTGGCTCAGGCGGAACGTGACACTTTTTCGTGCGTGCAGCCGGTGTTCATTGATTTATAAGACGCTATCACGTCAAAAACATGTTTTTGTTTGTTTCGTTGAAAATTTCTTATTTATTTACCAATTTTTTAATGCTTGGCGATAATTACTAATTATTAATTAGTACATTTATTATCCAAATTGATTAAGTCGATCCACTAGCCCGGAAGTAACAATAGGTAAACCTGCCTGTACCTATCCAAGCCTATATACACGCAACATTCATAAGGCGTCGGTAATCGGTTACACAAGAAGTTTCTCGAATGCGAGCGGCAAGCAATGAAAAAATATGCGATAACTCTATACAATTCTCGTCCGCGATTGTACATTACATTACGTTACTATATATATTTTTTAAGGCGTTACATAGGTATCTTTTGAAAAAAAAATTTTTTCCTCAGAAATTAACGAAATGGGGGCTTTCAAAGTGGAGATTAATGTCGGGGCACTATCTCAAAAACGGCTGTACATTCAAAGCTGTAACTTGTGTCTAATTTCAGTTATATCCTCTAGTAGAACAACAAATACTAAAATTAGATAAATATATAAAGAAACGAGATATATAGCCTAGTGGTTAGGACTGTGGTCTCCTATTCGGGGTGTCACAGGTTCGATCCCGAGCATGCGCCTCTTACTTTTCGGAGTTAATTTTACGTTTAAGCAATTAAATATCACATGCTTCAACGATGAAGGACAACATCGTGACACCTGAGAATTCTCCATAATGTTCTGAAAGGTGTGTGAAGTCCGCCAATTCGCATTGAGCCAGCATGGTGGACTATGGCCTATAACCCTTCTCTGAAAGGAGACCTGCGTTCAGTAGTGAGCCGTTGATGGGTTGCTGGTGGTGATGATGATGATAAAGAAACGAAATCATTTCATTTTTACTAAGCCTCATTTAATCGGCATACATAGAATTTTTTTTTTATTGAATAATAAAAATTACAAACAATGTAGCCATCCTCATGAAACTTGAGTGTTTATTTGATTCGAAATTCGAAAATAGACTGCGCTGTTTGAATTTAAAAGAAAATGACTGGTGGTAGATATCTACGAACTTATAGGATGCGAGGTCTTAGTTCGGGGCGAACCACTAGTGTAACTGAGCCAACATCATCATCATCATATAGTGTATGTTTGTAAAAAAGAAACACACCTATTCAAAACTGATTGTACAATAAGAAGGGCCAGAAACCAACATAAGAAACACAAGCTATGTGTCCCTATGCAGAAGCTGGCGATATTTATTGAGGATTGTTTTTTGCACACCAAGCTTGGCAGGATATGTTGATGCTGTATTATTGTAAACTTAACACCTATCCTATGCAAATATGTCTATATTTCATGTACCATATTCTTGCAAAATAAAATGATTGATTGATTGATTGATTGCCTATAACAGCCTATAACAGTCCACTGCTGGACTAAAGGCCATAATCACTACTCAGGGTAGACGCGTTGGCGATCGCAGTACATGGTAGTAGTAGCACAGAGGACGTTGCTGCCCGTTCTCAGTTTTATATTCCCTTAGTCGCCGCGTACGACACCCGCGGGAAGAGGAGTGGTGGTGACAAGTGTATTCTGATATGCCGTCACCACACGGCACTATCTGAGCCATAGAATAGAATAGAATAGAAATATTTTTTATTCAAATAACCTTTTTTACAAGTGTTTTTGAATCGTCGATGAGTCTACCACACTGGTTCGGAATGCCCTTCCTGCCGAGAAGAGCCAGCAAGAAAATCGGCAGTTGCTCTTTTTAAAACAAGTATACAATACAATAGATATTATGCTATGTATCCAGTGTTTCCACAATGAGGGGAAGTTCCAAAAATGCATACTACTTACAATTATTCAATACACTTTAAGATGGGCACACAGAGAGTAGCCCCATTCACGCCGGCGGAACTCGTTCACGAGCATGACGCATGACCCAGCCGCTGCTTCGTTAAACCATATTTGAGGGAACGTAACATAAATCGAACATAAATCTCGGTAGTTACATGTGGCAGCCAGACGTTGAGCGCGATGTTGAGCGGGTCCAAGTTCTGCACGTAGTGCCACCAGCCGCGCGGCACCAGCAGCGCGTCGCCCGCGCGCAGCTCCACCACGCGGGCCCCCGTCAGACCTACACACACACAATAATTATTTGTGTTAAATATAGGGCCAAAGAAATTTTTTGTTCCCGAGGCCTTTATTTTGAACTAGCTGATGCCCGCGACTTTGTCCGCGTGGATTTAGTTTTTAAAGTCCCTCGGGAACTCCTCGATTTTCCGGGATAAAAAGTAGCCTAGATGTTGACCCGAGTAATAAGCTACCACGGTATAAAATTTTGTAGAAATTTGTGCGGTAGTTTTTACGTGAAAGAAGGACAAACAAACAGACAAACAGACAAAAATTAAATAAAAATCTGTTTTGGGCTCAGTATCGATAGTAAAGCATCCCCCAATTAAAATTTCAAAATATATTAAATGTACAGAAATCTTCCAGTTACAGTTTTATTATATGTATGGATTCAGAGCGAAGTGAAGGATTCTAAAGTAGAATCATGAGCGTAGCGAGGAATTCAATATACGCGGCCCGAGAACAAAATATTTTTGCCCCGAATGACACACACTATTTTTCATCACTACCTATGAGAAAAAGCTAGAAGTATCAACCTACTATGTATGGACATTACATATCTATACGTATATTGAAAGTTCAAATCAGCTAATCTCTCTACAAGTGTATTTAAAATGCATACAAATAGAGTTTACCATTAAATACTTCCAAGTCATTTGGGCAGTAGAAGTTCAATTCACTATAAACACTAGACTCCTCGTATGGCACTCTCGTGGGCTTCAGACCGCCAGCTTCAGGTGGAAAAAGTATCCACCGTTTCCTGTGGAATTCAATGAAAGTGGATAAAAATATATTTTTGCAACACCTATACATGGGATATTCTACAAAATATATCATATACTTAGGTATATGTAATTGCAATTTGCAATGCAAAGTATGAATATCATCCTCACTAGTCTTACTAATATTATTATAAATGAGAAGCTGAGTTTGTTTGTTGGTTTGTCCTTGAATCAGGCTGCAACAGAGTTACGGATCGACGTGACTTTTTGCATGGGTATAGTTGAGGACCTGGAGAATGACATAGGCTACTTGTTATCGCGGAGAATCAGAGAGTTCCCCGCGGGATTTTAAATGCTAAATTCACGCGGAAGTCGGTGGTATCAACTAGTAAAATAAATGCGAAAGTGTTTGTTGGATTTTCCTTCAATCATGCCACAACAGAGCTACGGTTCGACGTGATTTTTTGCACGGGTAATACCTAGTTGAGGACCTGGAGTGACATAAGCTATATTTCATGCCGAAAAATCAAAGGATTTTGATCTAAATCAAGAACATTAGTTAGTTGCTACATGACACAAAACTTGTCATTGAAATAAAACTGTAAAGATAAAAAAAATCTAAATCACCTGATCGGAAACTTATAATGGGTCGAAACATCTGCACCATTCGAAAAGTCAACATCCAGTAAAGGTAAGGTAACCTTGATTTTGATCAGTCGAAATATCTGAATTTTTTTATAAAAAGAAAATTTCTCAAGCGGTCCTTTGCCAGTTACACGGGCTATACCGCCTGTGTGTTCAAAATTCAAAATCCATTTAAACATTTAGGCCGACTTGTGGTCCGCTACCACGCACATGTTTGATAAAATCCGATTCTGCTGTGAAAAGCAGTTGCACTTTTCAAAAGAAAAATTTTACACATATGTAGCTTGTGCAAATTCGTGTGACACTAAAAAGGGCTCTACTAACCTTGCTTGTTCATTACTAGATGATACCCGCGACATCGACCGCGTGGATTAAGATTTTTAATTCCCGTGAGGAAATCTTTAATTTTCCCGGATAAAATGTAGCCTGTGTGAATCCAGGGTATGAGCTATCTCCATTCCACAGCCAAATATGTCCAGTAGTTTTTGCGTGAAAGAGTAACAAACATACATATCACATATCACATAGTGTGACTGTGTGATTATGACAATGAAGACAAATTCATTTTTCTGCTATTTCCTAAGAGAAGTGCGATTGAAGGTATTCAGAATGAAAGTGAATTGTGATATATTGTATTCGCACTGTGTTCAAGGTTCTGATTATGGAGCTGGAAGATGGTTATAAGAACTCTGTAATAAAAGAAGTAACTCCATCGAGTTTGGGCTTGATTGATTCGTCTTTACAAGTACTCTAGTCCTAGATGATTTCCAGGGTCTGATGATGTAGCCAGCCACTTAAAAGCTTGTTTTTAAAATACAATTATTGGAACAAAGTTCCTTATTGGACGGTACAGAATTGGCTAGGCAAAAAAAGTGTAAGAATTTTTCCGCCATGACCTTTGTGTGTTGCTTTCGTTTATTACATGTTCCCTCATAGCTTTGATGGTGTAGCGGCTAAACGAAGGAGTGAAACTATCAGTTTGGGTGTTCGAATCCTTATTATTATCCGAATTTATTATTAATTCATTATTAAAACTTCGTTCCAACCAAGTATGCCACGACACTCACACATTTTTTTTTTATTTAATTGTTTTTTTAATAATTTTCTTGTTTCCTTCACAACTTGTCCAGAATACTTATTTTAATAGTGTCAGTGGCCTATAATAATTACTAGATTACCTTCCATGTACTTGTGCAACAATATTGTAACCATAGGTGTCCTGATGAGCAGGTGTGTGAGAACCTTTATTCCCTACCCATAGGGTAGAGTCTGCAGGCCCTTTATCAGGATACCCAAACTGTTTCCATGATACTGCCTGTAACAATCCATCTCTTTTAATTTTTAAATACATATCAAAAATTGGAGAACAGGCTGGATTTGAACCCACTTCTCAGTTCTCATTGTAGTCCAGTCAAATTACGGCTGAGAATGGGAAAAATAATCACTAAAATACCTAGTTTGGGAATTATGAAGGATTGATCGGGGGGTGTATTCTGAGCTTATATTCCAATTTGAGGGAATCTAGGGAGGTCAGCTCAAGGTCATTTCGATGAAAACGCGTTTAATTCGATATCTCGAGAATGGTTAGTGTTAGGCAAAAAATTGTAGAGACCTTTTCTCTTCTAAATTAAATTTACTAACTTTATTATCCGAAACTTTTTTTTTATCATCAATATTTTTCAATTTATTGCTTCCGATAGGCAAAAATTTTACTTTTTTTCCTCCCTTTTTTTTATTTTCCGCCATTTTCTCCCCAACCGTTCAATTTTATTAAATTTTACCCGAATATGAAAGTGTTGCTCTTTTAATTATGAACAACTTTATATATAAACTTTTTTCTGTAATGCCAATACCTTCAGAGTTATATATTACTTTACCGAGCGAAATCCGTGCCACAAAATCGAAATCAGTCGAGGAACAGATGTCCCTTACCCACACTAATGCACGCGACAGTGTGTCTGTGAAATGTGAATACGCGTCGTGACAGTGGCACGGATTTCGCTCGGTAAAGTAATATATAACTCCGAAGGTATTAGCATTACAGAAAAAAGTTTATATATAAAGTTGTTCATAATTAAAAGAGCAACACTTTCATATTCGGGTAAAATTTAATAAAATTGAACGGTTGGGGAGAAAATGGCGAAAAATAAAAAAAACCGGCCAAGTGCGAGTCGGACTCGCGCACCGAGGGTTCCGTACTCCAAAAGTAAAAGTAAAACGATAATAATATATTAATTTGCTTATTTATCGTTAACTTTGTTTGTAGAGGCTTATTGTTAATATAAAAAAAACTATGCTAGATAGAGCGTTGGTTTTATTTTTCCTGTAAAATATACATAAACCTCTATTGACCATAATTATTTCAGATTTTTCGATTGGTAAACTTCGGAGATAAGGGGGGGGAAACGGTATTTTTTTCGACATTTTAGCCAATTATTCAAAAACTATTATATATAGAAATACATAAAAAACTGTTTTAGAATGCACAAGTAAGGGCCTTTCATATGATACCCCACTCGGTATAGTTATCTTACTTTGAAATTTCAAACCCCCGATTTTCCCCCTTTTTTAATCAAACTAAAATAATTTTCGCGTTGCTTTTATTTTTCCTGTAAAATATACATAAACTTCTATTGACCATAATTATTTCAGATTTTTCGATTGGTAAACTTCGGAGATAAGGGGGGGGGAACGGTATTTTTTTCGTCATTTTGGCAGATTACTCAAAAACTATTATATATAGAAATAAATAAAAAACTGTTCTAGAATGCACAAGTTAAGGCCTTTCATATGATACCCCACTCGGTATAGTTATCTTACTTTGAAATTTCAAACCCCCGATTTTTCCCCTTTTTTTAATAAAACTAAAAATAATTTTCGATTTTTCTTAATTCCAATGATGTTGGGCCACTATTATACACAACTATGCCAAATTTCATGTCGATAGCTTTAATAGTTACTGAAATAATCGACTGTGACAGATGGACAGACGGACGGACGGACGGAGAGTCTCACCATAAGGGTTCCATTTTTACCATTTTGGTACGGAACCCTAAAAAGGGAGGAAAAAAAGTAAAATTTTTGCCTTTCGGAAGCAATAAATTGAAAAATATTGATGATAAAAAAAAGTTTCGGATAAAAAAGTTAGTTAATTTAGAAGAGAAAAGGTCTCTACAATTTTTTGCCTAACACTAACCATTCTCATCAAATTAAACGCATTTTCATCGAAATGACCTTGAGCTGACCTCCCTAGATTCCCTCAAATTGGAATATAAGCTCAGAATACACCCCCCGATCGATCCTTCATAATTCCCAAACTAGGTATTTTAGTGATTATTTCTTTCGGTAATTTGACTGGACTATTGGCAATCGCACTCTAAGGCTCAACTCATATTGGCGCAGAGTCAAAGCGTCGCAAAGCGTCATGTTTTTCAACTACAACGCGTGGCGATGCGCGTCGTCGCGCGACGACGCTCTCGTTAGCGCGCTTGCCGCTTGGATCAGTGATCACAGAGCAGGACCAGTTCAGAGTGCTAGTCTGGTGTGGTCGGCGTCTGACGCGTCACTGCACGCGAGTTATGCACGGCGACGCGCGAAACCACTCGACTTTAACCAACGCAACAATGCACGTTTTCGCGCGTCGACACTCAATTCCATATTTCGGCAGGAAGGGCATTCCGAACCAGTAGTAAAGCCAGACGATTCAAAAGCACTTGTAAAAAGTTTATTCGAATAAAAAATATTTCTATTCTATTGTATTCATAACACAAAGTACTTTAATAATAGGAAAATAGAGAATAGAGATGAATATGCTATAGGAGATAAACATGATGCATCTCAATGCTTCGACTCTGCACCAGTGTGAGTTGAGCCTTAGTTGTAAGTGTGACTTACACCACAAATTGGGTATTTGACTATTGTCAAGTTTGGATATTCATTAATTTATAATCGAAAATGTAACATGTAAGAATAAAATTTCTAAAAGCAGAAAATAAATCGGTCAAAAAACCAATAATTCTAAGCTGTTTTACTGCTACTGTCATCATCATCATCATGAACCCATCAACGGCTCACTACTGAGTGCAGGTCTCCTTTCAGAGAAGGGTTATAGGCCATAGTCCACCACGCTTGCCCAATGCGAATTGGCGGACTTCACACACCTTCGAGAACATTATGAAGAACTCTCAGATGTGCAGGTTTCCTCACTATGTTTTCCTTCACCGTTGAAGTAATTGATATTTTTTAATTGCTTAAACGCACTTGACTCCGAAAAGTCAGAGGTGCGTACCCGGGATTGAACCTGCGACCCCCCGAATAGGAGACTAACCACTAGGCTATCACTGCTTATCTGTCTCTTTCTCTAAAATGAAATTTTCTATGAAGAGTAAAAACCACTGTCTTGTCAAGTCCCATACCAGTAGCGCTTTCTCTAGCTCTTTATTTCTGAGACTAGTAAAGATATTTTCAAAAGAAATATTGCATTGTGTTGTAATAATTAAAAACTTTATTTTAAATATTTATAAAAAAATATCAGACAAATACCCTATTAATTTGTATACAAAGATATACATTATGAACATTAGTTTACAAATACATAAAGTTCTGGCTAGGATAGCAAGTAAGCAATTCCTAATAATACTAGCCATGCTGAAGTTGATTGATTTTCCCTTTTCCCTTCAATTAAGCATAAAGTTTGTGTTAGGAGCCAGTACAACAAAATATACAATGGATTGAACAGTCAACCTTTTAGTTATGTCTGCACATTTGACTAATTCGACTAACATCGAGGCTATTCACTTTGCAACTTTTAACTCACTTTTTAAATCTCATACCAAAATGTTGCAAGTAAACAATTTAATTAATTTACCTTACATAATTCACTGTTGCTACTAAACCACTGATGAAGATATTTGTAATCAAAGTACATCCACTCTTGGCTTGTGTTCAGAACATCTAAAAAGGTCTTGAACGTCATTTTCTTCACCTGGCACCGTCTCTCCCAACATGGTTCGTCAGAAACAAAACTTTTTTGCAAACACCGAAAAGGTATTTCTTTTTCACCGAAAACTGAGATCCACTTATTTATATCCCATGCGCAAATTGGCCAATCTTTAATAAACTGGCGAAATACGAGTGGCAAAGAAGCTTTCGCGGTCAAATTGCGAATCACCTCGTCCGTAACCTCCATCGTGAACGGTGAAGGAAGTGAAACCCAACCACTGGCACTGACCAGTGACCACTCACCACACAGCTGACCACTGACCCGCTGACTGCCCAAGAGAATCTATCACAGGAATCTATCCAGTTTTTCTGACTGCCGGTTCCCACAGATCACTATTAAACTGTCTGCCGGTTTGCTGCCGGTGCCGGAGACGTCATTAAATTCATTAATATTAAAAACTAGCGGAGGTCTGGGGGTCTATCGCGTAACTTTTTCTCAGTCCTTAAAGGACTGCATCAAATATCAATGTCCAAATATGATTTTGGGCTTCTCTTATTGGCCAAAGTATGTCAATAGTCGTTATCTGTGGAACTCTCAGATGTGCAGGACCACAGATGACAGAACACTATTACCACACTATTGTGTTGGTGTTACTTGGATTGGAACGTCTGGAACGTCAGTTGGTTTACTTGAAATTGAAAAATTCTCTTTTACAATTTCTTGATATAGATTAGATTATATCGTAATATTTATAAATTATAATTAATTTAAAAAGTATGAATGAAGAAAACAATGAGTGTTGAAGTAGTATCATCCTTCTTTTCATCTGAGGTGCCAGATCTCATTGAAAAAAGTTCAGATGATTTGAGCGACGAATTTCTTGAATTAACAGACGAACTAAATGAGGCTCTCAATAAATTCAAATTACCACCAGCTGTGAAATGTGTATACAATCCTTCTATATATGCGAGATACACTTTTGAACTGTACACACGAAAATACTGTAATACTAAGAAAAAGATAATGTTTTTTGGGATGAACCCAGGTCCCTGGGGAATGTCTCAGACTGGGGTTTGTACTTTTGAAATTATTAACCCCCGATAAAAAAGGGATGGTACATCATATAATTACTTATCATAAAATTTATTTTTATTTTATATATGTAGGTATAGCGTATGTGTGCCTATCTGTTCCCTCGTAGCTTTCTCATTAATTTTTATCGAAATCGGTAGAGCGGTTTTTAAAATATCAATAATAAATTATATATTTTGTAGTGGAGAGGGTGTTTGAAGTTGGTTTTTTAAAAATATTTTTTTATATTAAACTAGCTGATGCCCGCGACTTCGTCCACCTGGATTTCATTTTTAAAATCCCGTGGGAACTCTTTGATTTTCCCGGATAAAATTTAGCCTCTGTGACCCTCCAAGTTTGGAACTATACCCATGCAAAAAATCACGTCGATCCGTAGCTTTTTTGCTACTTGATGGAAAAACAAACCAACATACAAACATACTTTCGCATTTATAAATTAAAAAGTATCCTATGTCCGTCTCCTGGTTCTAAGCTACCTCCCCACCAATTTTCAACCAAATCGGTTCATCCGTTCTTGAGTTATAAATAGTGTAACTAACACGACTTTCTTTTATATATATATAGATTATAGCAAATCAGATGGTTTTTTGGACTGCTTGGTTTTACTGCAGGTGTAGTAGCTGGAAGATGGGCGTTGCATCTTCCTGTTACCCTATCTTTCCAAGCTGCATTACTACATTTCTGTCGAAAACTAAGCTGTAGTGCTTAAGTGGTTGGACTTAAGTCAAGTTTAAATCTTCTTCTTTACCAACTGACAGACATCTACTGCTGGACAAAGGTCTTATGCATGGACCACAGGTCTCGGTCTTGCTCCGCCTGAATCCAGGGGCTCCCTGCAACTCTTGATGTTGATGGTCCACATAGTGAAGGGTCTGCCAACACTGGACTTCCAAGTGTGGATTGTCACTCCAGCACCTTGGGACCCCAACAACCATCAGCTCTTTGAACTAGCTTGAAGAGCTGATGGTGATCTAGTGCAATTCTTTTCCTTATGAAACTTTGAAGCTGATTGTAGTGGTCACATTTTCTCTTAATCTTTTCCACCAAAATCTGTTTAGTTTTATTTATGTTTTATTAACTTTTAATGTTTAATTACCTGTTTACCTTTGATAGAAGCTCAAGCACTTGAGATTTAGTCTGGAAATATAAAATACCTGTTAAGGTTTTTTGTGATTCAAAAATTCTATTTTTCTAGGTACCGTTTGGTGAAGTAAGTTCAGTAAAAGATTGGCTAGGAATTGTAGGTCCAGTTAATAAACCACCCAATGAAATACGTGAACGACCTGTTGATGGATTTTCTTGCAAAAGAACAGAGGTATTTCATAAATAAATAAATAATTAAAACTTTATTGACCAACACCTTAACCAACACAACAAATTAGTTATTACTAAGAGTACAGCTATGTACCTACCTAATGATGATGAATTTTTTATCAGTCAATATCTTGTCATTTCATTTGTCATCTCATTTTTCTCACATCTAGCATTTTAGAGCAATCATTCATAGCCATTATTATATTAGAATAGAATAGAATTTTTTCTCACCTCCGGGCGGAAAGCGTCAATTTTCCTCCCGCTGCGCTAAACGAAAATGTCGCTTTCCGCCTCCGTCGAGGAGAAAAATAGTATACACACCACGGGCAGTAAATAAGAAAGCCTCAGATCACATGTTTATTGACCTCGGCTTCGCCTCGGACAACAATTACATGTGATCTGAGACATTTCTTATTTTACTGCCCTAGATGTGTAATATACTATTTTTATTCAAATAAACTTTTACAAGTGCTTTTGAATAGTCAGATGTCATGAATCTAAGTACCTACCACCCTATTCTGCCCTCCTAACATTTTAAACCTTTTTTGATGATGCTATAGCTTTTCCCATAATCTATTCTATTCTTTTGTTTTATTTTTAAACCACTCCTGTATTAGACCAAACAAAACAAAAAAAATACTCAAATTGATCAAGCCGTTTCTGAATTTGATTTCTATACAGGGTGGCCGGTCAATTGACGTCACAAAAAAAAATTTAGGTCCGGTATGTTGTGGGGTATCCGAATCACCCCCATGTATGTTCTGCGATTGTTTATAGTTTTTGAGTTATGATTTTTTTTTTCGATTTTTTGAGGACTTTCGACATGACCATATTAAAAAAATCCTAAAAAAAAAGCAAAAGACTTTTTAGAGATTTTTTTTTTGCAACTGAATTTTCATGAGTTGTACTTTTATGCATAAAATAATCAGCTTCGTAACTTTGATGAAAGTTATGAAAATGTTGGTCTAAAGTTAAAAATTTACGTTCCGTGAATTATGACTAAAATTTTCAACTTTAAATTAAAAATCAAAACAGGTGACCTTATGATTTCTTAGTTAGTCTTAAAAGTGCGCCAGGCTATCAGCTTTCATAATAATAGTAATAACGTGGTACTTAATAGGGAGAATTTGGCTAAAATCGGTCTTCAAAGACAGCAAGGTGGCAAATTCTTAAAATTAACCTACTGATTTTTCTATCATTCCTAAGGCTAATTAATGATTTGAGAATGCTGGAAACCTATCGTGTTGGTTGGATGACGAAAGTTTTAAGTAAGAAGTAGATCATAATGTAAATCCTTGAATGATTCCTGGTCAACGCGGCAATCGTGAGGGAATCTTTAGAGCAGACCCGGATCGCACAGAAGTGGTGGTGGAAGCGGTTCAGCGAAATTCGTCTACGAGTACGAGAGCTATGGCTCGTGCTTTAGACATCCCAAGGACTTCTAAATTAGCCAACTGATTAAAAAAAAAATTATCATTCCTATGGCTAATTTAATGATTAGAGAATGCTGGAAACCTATCGTGTTGGTTGGATAAGGAAAGTTGGTGGTCTGTCGGCTGTAAAGCTTGGACTCGTCGTAAGTGGAACGCGTGGTATCCTTCATCATGAAGAATGTCTTGGGTAGAAGTCCTTGGGATGTCTAAAGCACGAGCCATAGCTCTCGTACTCGTAGACGGATTTCGCTGAACCGCTTCCAGCACCACTTCTGTGCGATCCGGGTCTGCTCTAAAGATTCCGATTGCCGCGTTGACCAGGAATCATTCAAGGATTTACATTATGATCTACTTCTTACTTAAAACTTTCGTCATCCAACCAACACGATAGGTTTCCAGCATTCTCTAATCATTAAATTAGCCATAGGAATGATAAATTTTTTTAATCAGTTGGCTAATTTAGAAGTCCTTGGGATGTCTAAAGCACGAGCCATAGCTCTCGTACTCGTAGATGGATTTCGCTGAACCGCTTCCAGCACCACTTCTGTGCGATCCGGGTCTGCTCTAAAGATTCCCTCACGATTGCCGCGTTGACCAGGAATCATTCAAGGATTTACATTATGATCTACTTCTTACTTAAAACTTTCGTCATCCAACCAACACGGGTTTCCAGCATTCTCAAATCATTAATTAGCCTTAGGAATGATAAGAAAATCAGTAGGTTAATTTTAAGAATTTGCCACCTTGCTGTTTTGAAGACCGATTTTAGCCAAATTCTCCCCATTAAGTACCACGTTATTATTATTATTATGAAAGCTGATAGTCTGGCGCACTTTTAAGACTAACTAAGAAATCATAAGGTCACCTGTTTAGATTTTTAATTTAAAGTTGAAAATTTTAGTCATAATTCACGGAACGTAAATTTTTAACTTTAGACCAACATTTTCATAACATTCATCAAAGTTATGAAGCTGATTATTTTATGCATAAAAGTACAACTCATGAAAATTCAGTTGCAAAAAAAAAATCTCTAAAAAGTCTTTTGATTTTTTTTTTAGGATTTTTTTAATATGGTCATGTCGAAAGTCCTCAAAAAATCGAAAAAAAAAATCATAACTCCAAAACTATAAACAATCGCAGAACATACATGGGGGTGATTCGGATACCCCACAACATACCGGACCTAAATTTTTTTTTGTGACGTCAATTGACCGGCCACCCTGTATATTACTAGCTGATGCCCACGACTTTGTCTGTGTGGATTTAGTTTTTAAAATGCCTTGGGAACTGTTTGATTTTCTGGGATAAAAAGTTGCTACTTCAGTTGACATAGGCTTATGTCACTGTCCAGGTCTTCAACTATACCCATGCAAAAAATCACATAGATCTGTAGCTCTGTTGAGGTGTGTATGAAGGACAAACCAACAAAACAAACACTCTTGTGCAATTATAATATTAGTATGATATAGAATTATAGAGTAGAGAGAGAGAGAGATAAGCTAGCCTTTGCTTTCCGCATATGACATATCTATTAGTTACATTGCATATATAGTATTTATTGGATATTTAGTATATAAATAAATTAAATTCTAGGTGAGTGGAAAACGATTTTGGGGATTACTTAAAACAATATGTGGTACGCCAGAGAAGTTTTTTGAAACAAGTTTTGTCTACAATTACATTAACCAACAGTGGATGAAAAGCAATGGTTGTAATCTTACTCCAGGTGATTTTAAGGTACCTTACCTTTACTTATCTTTAGTATCTATCTATCTATCTTATCTTCCTATCTAGTAGCCATCTAGTACTATCTATCTACTTGTAGAGCAGTGCAGATAGCCTAGTGGTTAGGACTGTGGTCTGAGGGAGTTGCAGGTTCGATCCCAGGCATGCACCTCTGACTTTTCCGGAGTGGTGTGTGTTTAAGCAGTTAAATAACAAGCTACAAAGATGAAGGAAAACGTCGTGAGGAAACCTGCACATCTGAGAGTTTTCCATAATGTTCTCTGGGCCAGCATGGTGGACTATGGCGTACAACCCTTCTCTGAACGGAGACCTGCACTCAGTAGTGAGCCATGGATGGGTTGCTAATGTTGATTTGCTATTCAATAGTTATCTTTAGGTATATTACCAAACTGCGCGACAGGATAGAGTTACATTATATTGTGCCTATTAAGGTATTTTCGCACTATTTCATTTCATTAATTATATTATTAGTTTAATATCTATTTGAAATCATTATAGTTTGTATAATTTTCCATGTTACAAAATCTGTCCTGTTTTTTTTAAAGGAAATGTATTTTATATTAAGAAGAAATCTTATTTTTTTTAAGTTTACTATAAGTAATTAGATTAAATTATTTTTCCAATTGCAGGCATCAGAAATGGAACATTTATACAATATTTGTGATCCCATTTTTGTGAAAATTTTAAAATTATATGAAGTGGAAATTGTGGTGGCAATAGGAAAATTTTGCGAGAATCGAGCCCAGAAGGCAATTAAGAAATATTTGCCTTCAAGTTCCATACAGGTATGTACATACCTATGTGAGGAAGATAAAAGTGAATAACGATATCTTCATTATCGTCATTATCATCATCAGAAGCAGCAGCAGCGCTAACGCCTCTTATGGGCCCGGACCTGCTCCAGATGTTTCTTCCATTCATCTCTATCATTCGCGCTCGCCCTCCAACTTTTTTTTCGTGTTGGTTAACCCCATTATCATCATCATCCTGGGAGTTTTCTAAACAAGTAGGCGAGGTCCGCTCGTTTTGCGTGATTCCGCCTGGTACGGCTCCCTGCCGGATCACTCCAGCCAGTCGGCAACCGAGCTAACTCCAGAATCTGAGCAGGCCACCCAGATCGGTGAAAACTTTCGGAACACTACTTTCAGCAAGTATCTTTATCGTTGGTCGGATACACCTCTGCATTTGAGCAGTACGTGTTCCGGTGTCTCGTTACTCTCCTTGCATGCTCTTATTAGAGGGCTGTCGGTGCTGGTTAAGGTGGATTATACGAGTCTGCCCGCGAAATTCAAATTTAATTTGGTTTTTCCCATTTTGTAAACTAATACGACAAAGTAGGCTTATGGCATTCTAATTACGCCAGTAGAATTATCATCTTCACAGGTTTACATAAAAATCTTTACTTGAAAAAGACCAGTTTAAGAAATTAATCAAAATACCGAGTTGGACGTGAGTTACTCACACATTAGTCATTATTTTGATTAATTTCTTAAACTGGTCACTTTCAAGTAAAGATTTTTATGTAAACCTGTGAAGATGATAATTCTACTGGCGCAATTAGAATGCCATTAGCCTAGTTTGTCGTATTAGTTTACAAATTGCGAAAAACCAAATTAAATTTGAATTACGCGGGTAGACCCGTATAATCATCCTTAACCCGTCTTAACATGTATTGAATTGTAATTATTTTAAAAGTAAACTTAGAGTTTCTTAAAAATACTTAGCAAATCTAAAACTGTAGGGTAGGTAGTAAATTAAACACCAGTCTTAGTAAGACGTATGTATTGATCCACAGTTAACACAGTTACAGTATTTATAATATAATCTAACTGCCCCAAGTCCCTAATAAAGCGTTGGAAACGACTGCGGCGGCTATCTATCTCCTAGCTCATAGTGCGTGACGAAAGCTAGCTAAATCCTACGGTCCCTAGCTTTAGGCGCGAGAGTAGACTGTAGCACTTGTAAAAGTTTATTTAAGGATGATTATACGAGTCTGCCCGCGAAATTCAAATTTAATTTGGTTTTTCGCAATTTGTAAACTAATACGACAAACTAGGCTAATGGCATTCTAATTGCGCCAGTAGAATTATCATCTTCACAGGTTTACATAAAAATCTTTACTTGAAAGTGACCAGTTTAAGAAATTAATCAAAATACTGAGTTGGACGTGAGTTACTGACAAATTAGTCTATATTTTGATTAATATCTTAAAAATTGCGAAAAACCAAATTAAATTTGAATTACGCGGGCAGACCCGTATAATCATCTTTAACCCGTCTTAACATGTATTGAATTGTAATTATTTTTAAAAATAAACTTATAGTTTCTTAAAAATACTTAGCAAATCTAAATCTGTAGGGTAGGTAGTAAATTAAATACCAGTCTTAGTAAGACGTATGTATTGTTCCACAGTTAACACAGTTACAGTATTTATAATATAATTTAACTGCCCTAAGTCCCTAATAAAGCGTTGGAAACGACTGCAGCGGCGATCTATCTCCTAGCTTATAATGCGTGACGAAAGCTAGCTAAATCCTACGGTCACTAGCTTTAGGCGCGAGAGTAGACTGTAGCACTTCTAAAAGTTTATTTGAATAAAATATTTCTATTCTAACCCCATCCAACCAACCAATTTTGGCCGAGCGATATTTCAATACGCAATAAAGATCAAAGAGATAAAATAAAATAAATAAATAAATTACTCATTACAGTGCCACTAACTTAAAGTTCAGGTGGACAAAATTGAAACGACCGTCCAATTTTCTGTGGTCTTTGCTGCTGTCAGTTAAACTAGCGGCACGCTATGATGGCCGGTTTGACACATTACAATAGTGATGTGGAATGTCAATTTATTCTCGAACAAAAAACAATTAAGTTTTGTTTTTGTACCTGATTAAATAGGTTTAATAAAACAAAAATGTATATGTTTATTTAATTTATTTGAACGAACTGAATATTTGAATGAAAATGAATATACATACTTTATATGCACACAAGAAACATATGAATACAAAAGATACCAAAAAAGGTGCCACAAAAGGCCATAATTAATCAGATTCGTCCATACTACTATTTTCACTGTCGTCACTGCTATCATCACCTACATTAATAATTATATGTTCGTTTTCTATAATATTATCTATTTTCACATCTCTTTCATAATCTTCCCTTATTAATTTAACAGTTCTATTCACAACCTTTTCCCAGTCTCCTTTAGTCACATGTTCACAAGCTTCTTCTAATAATTTTAGCATTTTTTTTGTGGTAAATGGGGGTTCTGTATTGTGTCTTGCAGCATATCCCTTAATTTGAGCCCACACCAACTCAATCGCATTATACTCACAATGGTAAGGCGGTAACCGTATAACTCTGTGCCCATGTTCTAATGCTATTTCGTCAATGACGTATCGGATCTTGGTTGGTTTGTTTTCTTTTAAAAGACGTACTAATTCCGCTTTTAACATATTCATGTTTGCATCTACGCCATTTTTACGAAGCCATGCGACGATATCAGCTTTCTTTTGGGATTGGGCAGGTGGCTTGTCAATTTGCATCGAGTGGTATGGGGCGTTGTCCATAATTATAATAGATGGTTCAGGGAGGCTACACAACATTGAGGTAAACCATTCAGTAAACTTTTCTCCATTCATGTCTTCATGATAGTCTCCAGTGGTTTTTGACGCAAAAGCCATGAGAGAACCTTCGACAAACCCGTTGATGGTTCCGGCGTGACAAATTATAAGTCGCGATCCTTTTCCTACAGGAACTTTGGAAGTAGATGCTGCTGTGTCATCGTTCCAAGAACGGCCTACAGTATGGTTAGCATTAAGCCATGTTTCATCCAAGAACACAACATTTTGCCAATTTTTGATTTCTTTCACTTGCCGTAAAAAAGTATACCTTGCCATCGCTATATCAAATCTTTCCATCAATATTTTGCGTTTGTTACATTTTTTGTATCGAAATCCAATGGTCTTCAAAATCTTCGTTAAAGAACTTTCCCCACCGAAGAATAATCCAGCTTCCTTCAGTGAATGCACCAACTTTTTTCTTGTTGGATACTCCTTCTGTAAATAGTAGCCGTAAACATGTCTTCGGATAGCATCGGCATCCAAGCTATCGATGCCTACGACTGGTTTTGCTCGTTTTCTCTTTTTTGGTGTGTGAAGTTTATTTTCTTCTGTGCCAGTCTCGCCATATTTTTTTTTAGTTATCCGTCTAACAGTTCGTTGTCCAATATTAAGCGCATCAGCTACGCGTTCAACCACTGACGTTATAGGTAAAATTGGCCCTCCATTTTGAGCTTCACGATCGAAATAGTTACGAAGGCGTATTACGAACTCACGTGTCTGACTATTTAGAACAGTTCTCTGCGTACGTTCGGTCATATCGACGAAATCCACAACAAAGGGCTTGAACAGAGTCCAAATTAACGAGCAAGGGTCAACAGTAATGCAGTATCAATATTTGAAATCCAAAGCCAGGTCAAAACTATATCACAATCGCATTGCACTGACAGTTTATACTTTTCGAAGCAACGTCAATTCGAAACTGCTTTGTTTTGCATTGAGCATTGACGCGAGTTTGCCGGAGGTAGTAGTTGTGCTAGCCAGCGATCCTATGTGACGATCGTATTAGATTCCATTTTTAAAAATTTTCAATTTAGAAAACCAAATGCCGAGTTGTGGTATATATCATATAAAAATAAAAATTTTACCTTTTGTATGAAACAGCTGATATTTTTTTGCGATTTCAGAGGTTTGTCCACATAGTGAAAATTGTTCATATTCACAAGTACATTCACCCCTTAAATGGTGCAAACTGATTTTTCTACACTTGTATACATTTTAGAAATCAATTTAATAAATAAATTTTGAGTCCTAAACCTAAAACTACATTCGATAAAATTTATGAATCTCTGCACATCACTATCGTCAATAAAGTAATACAATTATTTCCTTCAAAGTCGTTATCAATTAATACGGAACTTCATGAGCGGACAAACGTCAAACCGGCCATCATAGCGTGCCGCTAGTTTAATGACAGGAAAGTGCCATAGGTTAAGAAAATACAGTGGTAGTGATTCCCTCCCTTAAATTCTGAAATGGCAATACTTGTTTAGTACTGACGTACAAACCGCGGGCGCGTGGCAGCAGCGGTGCGGCAGCGGGACGGGGGCGCGTATTTACCACCGTGGCTCGGACGAACACACGCTAATTCATCTTTGTTTTATTTCATCTATTTGTCTAAATAACCAGTTGAAAATAATAATATACAGTCCATAATTATACACAAGGTGTTTAATTTCCACCAATACTACTAAACTAACACTAGCGACTCCATCAACTGAACAGATAAATTGGTGGATCTACACCTACTGCAGATATATTTAACTACCTACATATCTATTTTGTTTTTCAGATACTGTATTTGTCTCATCCGAGTCCGAGGAGTGTAAATAATAATAATTGGGAGCAAAAGGCTTTGGAAGAACTAAAAAGGCATGATTTGTTAAAATATTATAAGTGAAGCTAATTATTAAGATGATGATGATGAAGTGTAGATTTGTAGAGCTGTAAGAGCGACAAAAATTGAACGGTGCACCTTTGTTCAAGTGACTAATTTTATTATGATAATGGAGAAATTGTATGGCGTTGTTTATTAAAAATATAAAAATCAAATCAATTGGGTAGGCTGACGACATCAGACGAGTGGCAACTGGCAGGGAACCGCTGGATAAAGGCGCAAGATCGAGACACGTGGAAGTCTACGCACGAGACTAATATCCACCTGTTGCCGTCTATCGGTTGCTTAGAGATATCTAACAAAATAAATCTTTCAATGTTCCGTGTGATTTTGCAACACACATATTTTACCGCGTATGACCACCAGTAACTTTTTAGTCGTCAGATTTGATACTTAATCCTTTTTGTTGGATAGGGAGGGTCTACATCGAAGTTGGTCCCATTTAAATTTAAATAATAAATTCCACCACGGTTCACCACGCTCTTGTGCACTTCCTCGTTTTCGTGATTCGTGAAAACACGATTCGAGGTGGTCTACCTACATACAAAATTTACGTGCCCTTGTGCACTGATTCGATTCGTATTTTGACGGATCCGTATTAGTTTTGTATAACGGCCACTTTGAATCGCACTTTCACGATTTTCACAAACGCGATCACGAATCGAACACGAGGAAATGCACAAGAGCCCTAAGGTATATCGCCCACGGCGACTTTTTGCAGCAAGATCATAAGTAGCGCGTTTATTTTACGCTGCATCGCTACTTTTGGCGGTTCGTCACATTTGCAACTCTCAACAGAAACGATTTACTAGCGATATTAGATATAATCGCATAAAGTATCGATTCAGCGTCGCGTCTGCATCACTATAAACGCGCGACTGTTTCGGACGACGGCGCATCGTAATACATAAGCTCCTAAACTAATGTACCTAACTAATTTTGAGTCGGCGACAAACTTTTTACAAGCTTATTTAGCTTAGCTTAGCTTAAGCAATATTTAGTTACACCTGTCCCCATGATTCAAAACTTTGATATAATAAATATTTACATTAAATTAAGAGCTTAGTTCTTATTCTTCTTCTTCATCATCAACCGATAGACGTCCACTACTGGACAAAGGTATCTAGCATGGACGTCCACAGGCCTCGGTCTTGCGCCGCCTGCATCCAGCGGTTACCTGTGACTCGTTAGATGCCTTCGATCCACCTAGTGGGAGTGGAAGGTCTGCCAACACTGCGCTTCACGGTGTGGGGTTGCCACCACAACCACAGAATATATGCCCTAACGACCATCAGCTCTTTTCGAACTATGTCCCGCCCATTTCCACTTCAGTTTCGCGATTCGCTGAGCTATGTCCTTGGCTTTGGTTCTCCTACGGATCTCTTTTATGATTTGATCTCGCAGGGATACTCCGAGCTTAGTTACCAAGATCAAAATGGTTATTTTTACTTTTTGCTCATAACGTCAGTTCATTTTTTTTTTGTCAAAAAGTTATTATTGGGACTGTCCCTCACCGGGAGCATTCGCCTGTATGTAACACTGATTCGAGCATTGTTTAAGATACAAAATGCCGCGAAATATTATCAATACACTTCTTTGATCAGCTGCTGCGCCATCTAGTCTAGCCCTAGCCAAACTTTCAAGCGTTTGCAATCGTAGAAAGAGAAATAGATAATCGTAAGTGTAACATGGCTACGGGGGCTGATTCGACTGCAGGCGAATGCTTAAAATCGAATCTTGGATCATTAAATTACAGGTGAATGCTCGTCAGTCATTGATACAGTAGCAGTACCTATTGTAACAAAATGTTTAAAATCGAGTCGGATTGTTAGAGACAGCTCCCGGTGAGGAATCGCCTTTAGAGATACCTTTAGGCTACGTTTTCGCACAGGCGAATGGCCGCGCGACGCGCGCTCGCTCGCTCTCTCTCGCCCTCATACCTTGGCCATATCGCGCGACACGCCGAACCGCGCGCCGCACGGCGATTCGCCTATGCGAAAACGTTGCCTTAGGGCTCGTATCGCAAACGCTTCTGTAAAAACGCTCTCATACTTGGCCATATGCTTGAGTTAACCACGTGACACTACGCACCACGTGCCGCGTGTCCGCGGTGCCCGTCGCGTTCAACGCAACGCAAACGCTTCTGCAAGGACGCTCTCATACTTGGCCATATGTTTGAGTTAACCGCGCGACACTACGCACCACGCGCCGCGTGTCCAGAAACGAGCCCTTATTGATTCTTTTACTGTTGTGTTATAATTTTTGTTTTGAATTCAAAACAAAATTATTGAACATCTTCATTTGCTTTTCATTTGTAAATGTCACTTAAACCTAGGTTAAGGTGGAAGGGAAGGTCTTAGGTCACAAGATGCACATTATTAAATAAAAAGTATTATTTAGTTATTAATAGGTACCTGCTTAGTACTTTTTTTCTAAGTTTCTCTGTGAAGACATTGATTGTGATATTAGGTATAATGAAAGATTTTTGAAGTAATAATAAATCTTTTATTCTAATTAATTTTGTTTTTCATTTGCCGTTCAAAGAAATAATGCATTACTAATGTTAGCGTAGCTTATAATAATAAACTATTACCTATGTTAAATGATAATGAATTAGGAATAGGTAATAGTTAAAATTAGTGAGTATTCCATCAGTAGTATAATAACTAAGTCTATACTTTTTTGTTACTTGAAATAGGCATTGTTATTTGTTGGCTTTTCAATTCACAATTAGGTACCTAGAAAGTTTTATCGCATAAATAGCGCTCGGGTCCATACGTCGTGAATGCCACGGCCACACTAACTGTAATGTGCAGAATTCAGTCCTATTTAGTTAAAAATGGTAAGTGTTCGTAAATGCAAATCTAGTACTTGGTACAATACATTGGTGATTACTGCACTATAGCGGTAACGATAATATTTTTGGATGTAAGATGGGAGACAATTTTTAAGGTGGAAGACAAAGTTCTGCCCGCGAAATTCAAATTTAATTTGGTTTTTCGCAATTTGTAAACTAATACGAAAAAGTAGGCTTATGGCAATCTAATTGCGACAAAGGCAGTATCATCTTCACAGGTTTATATAAAAATCTTTACTTGAAAGTGTCCAGTTTAAGAAATTAATCAAAATATCGACTAATTTGTGAGTAACTCACGTCCAACTCAGTATTTTGATTAATTTCTTAAAATGGTCACTTTCAAGTAAAGATTTTTATGTAAACCTGTGAAGATGATAATTCTACTAGCGCAATTAGAATGCTATTAGCCTAGTTTACAAATTGCGAAAAAACCAAATTAAATTTGAATTTCGCGGGCAGACTCGTATAAACTGCATCCGGAGGTGTCAATGTCAACTGTCAAGTTATTTTTAGGTTAGAACTTCATTTGATCATTGAGAACACTGACCAGGGCCCTGATTCTGTAACTCGGTTAGTATATATTTACTCTTTGCTCGAAAAATGATATCTATCAAAAAATGATAGTCACTGACATATATTTTTCATCCATTGAAGGTTTGCTACGAAAATGATACTTTTATTTTCTCAAACCTTCAATGGATCATTTTTTGATAGCAACTGAGTTACAGAATCAGGGCCCAGGAACAAGAATTGAGAATGACTTGAGATTGTCTGTGACAACCTGTCCAAACCTGTCAAGTGGTGACAACTGACAAGACTAACGTGCCGAAAAAATTCATTCAGATTTCATTGTTGTTCCTGGTCTGTGATTCAGATTTCTTCTGAATAGTTATAGTGATTAGTGTTATATTTATTTCAAGGCTCAAGCTCGCTTTTATTCGCAGTCTACACTGCAATGCCATTAGATCTATAATGCGAGAATTCAATGGTCCGGCTATAGGAGCATTCTTCATCTGATCACAATGGTCGAATTCATGAAAAGAGCCTTGGAGCTGGCATCTGAAGCACTAGCCTCTCAAGAAGTACCAGTTGGTTGTGTTTTCACTATCAATGACACCATTGTGGCAGAGTCAAGGAACTGTGTAAATGTTACCCGTAATCCAACCAGGCATGCAGAAATGAATTGTATCGATTCTGTCTTAGAGTACTGTAAAAATAACAATATTGACTCTGCAAGCTATTTTAGAAATATTGCAGTTTATGTCACTGTTGAGCCTTGCATTATGTGTGCTGCTGCATTGAACAGCTTGAGAGTAAAGAAAGTTGTCTATGGCTGTGCCAATGATAGGTTTGGTGGCTACACTGTATTAGATGTTAGAAAATTTTATGAACCTAATTACATGTTGACTGGTAACTTGTGTGCTGATGAGGCAATGGCTCTTTTGAAGCAGTTTTATAAAGGTGTTAATCCAAACGCCCCTGAATCAAAAGTGAAAAAAACCTACTCTAGAGTCAAGCCTTGAAGATTCTCATTACAACATGCCAGGGTTGTGCCTTGGACAGGGCACAGTCAAAAGATCTTTAGTATGCATTATCAAGCAATTCATGTTCATACAAAAGTCTTTGAATGTTGAAAGTTAATGGATGATTATGAACTTACCCCCCTTCATGGCATGGCACTGCATTACATAACAGACTTTATCTTATTTCCTTCAGGAGCTAGGGAAGAAAGTCATCTCTCTTCTCAGTCCTTATAAATTTTTACGGGTTGAATTATTTATTATTAAGTAGGTACTCTTTGAATGTTTTAAAATGTGATGAATGTAACAAATAATAAGAATCAATATTCCATTTATTATTATGTGCCTATACAGAGATAAACTTAATATAAGATAGTAATAATAAGGTTGTAAATATTTAGATAAAACAGTAACCTACTCTGTTTGTTTTTTAATAGTAATGAAAGTTTGGTACTCAAAATTACTCACTGCCCAAATCATTTTTTTTAATGGTCTATTACACAAAGGCCTAGGATGCCAGTCCACTGAAGTCAAGTGCACTAGTATATGCTTGAACCTCATCATCATCAGATCAATAAACTGATAATTTCTCTGCTCCACATCACTTCAGTGGACAGGTATCCTGACATTTCCTCTATTTCATTTATACATGCAAAATAACTTCTAAAACAAGCTTATATAACATTCCACACCAAGAAAATGTTACTTACCTGATAACAAAATTGTTATCTTTAATTTCATGCAATGTAAAACCACAATTCTTACCTACTTATCAAAACTAAAAAAATTGGGTTTGGTTTCAAAATAATTATTTGCCTTCATTGCCACTATGATTAAGTAATAGTACGTAAGTCAAACTTAGTTATCGCGGTAAGAGTAGCTAAATACTGCACCTACTTCCATGGTGTGATGTCCTATGGACTATGGAATAATAGTGTTTTGCGCAGGGTACAGAAATCCTTTGTGGGGCTGAGTGTACGCTCATATAATTCTGAAGGAAATATTAAATTTGCCATCACACAAATTTAAACAATGTGTAAAAACACATTTGTTAAGTGTGGTTATTACAAAGTTAGTGAATTTCTGAATGACAAAGTTGCATGGAAACAATCGGCTTGGCATCCAGCTGACTACAAGAGAGTGTAACTTACTAAATTATATTTTTTGATACTTATTGTATTATTTTGTTTTGAAAAGGGCAACTGCTGCTTTCTGAACCAGTGGTAGATTCATGACTTGTCTTATGTGCTATTTGGCCGACATGAAATAAATGAATTTGAATTTAAAATCCATGTACTAAATAATAGAATAGTTTAGTACTTAGTGTTACAAAATACATGTTTGAATGTCTACAACATGTTGCTAGTTGTGATAACAATTTTCTTATCAAGTCGTAATATTAGGTAAGTGTAGGACATTTAAAAATAAATTCGATACACAACATAATATGCCTAATATGTTGTGCCTGTAGTTATTTAAGTATAATGGTATACTGCAGAAGTGTCTAAGGCCCGCTTGCAGAGATGCCGGGTTAGGCTTAACCCAAGATTAAATTTGTAATTTTGACAGAAGCTTTATATGAAATCTGTCAAATTTGTCTTTTTAACCCAGAGTTAGCTACTAACTCTGGGTTACGATGTTTCTGCAAGCGCGCCTAAATGTTTTATCTAAAGCTATGCACAGACTGCAACCCAATACACATAGTCCAGCATGTTATACACTTTTAAATGTGTATTGTGTACACACATGCCACACTGGGCTGGAGGATCCACCAGCTTCAGTATTTTAACTAAAATAAATGAATTAAAGTATATTGTGTACCAGATTACATGCAGTCTGTGTACCTAGTTAAATTATTCATAACTTAAAAAACTTATTGTTGGCAATAGACAACTATTATTTTAGTTCTCTTACTAATGCTACATATTTTGAAACACCCATAACAAACTTCATATTATTTCAAATAAACAAATACTTAATATATTAGCCATAGTTCCTACAATAATATGCTCATTTATTATAATACCTATTTTCCTTAACTGTATAAATATAAAAGTGAGACCCATTTTATGGATAGTGTACAATATTATATTTTAATATTAATTACACAATTCAATACTTTCATATCCCGAAATAATACACCTTACAATAAATAGATAAATATGAAAAGACTCATTCAGTCCCTTCCAATTAGAATTCGCAAATTTATTATGCAAAAATGTCAATAATGACAAATCAAGAGCATTGCAATAAACCGTAATCATCACGATTCATGATGATACTTGTTTACTAAGGTGCAATTGATATAACAAATGCAATCATTCTAAATAATAATTTACACCCTTGCACTATTTTTATTAAATGATATTCTTAGCTGTTTACAAAAATTAACTTGTGCCATAAAATCTTCCACATCAGTCACAAGTCTTGTAGTAAAAGGGAATAGGAGCTACAATTGTAATAGGAATGATTTTAGTTTTTGCTTTTTATATCCCACTAGCTGATGCCCGCGACTTCGTCTGCATGGATTTAGTTTTTAAAATCCCTCTGGAACTCTTTGATTTTCTGGGATAAAAAGTAGCCTATGTCACTCTCCAGGTCCTCAACTATACCCATGCAAAAAATCACGTCGATCCATAGCCCTGTTGCGGCGTGATTGAAGGACAACCCAACAAACAAACACACTTTCGCATTTATACTATTAGTAAGTTTAAAACAGGTCCATTACTGGTCAACTTAAAACTAATAACTTCTGAGAATATTCTCAGCATTTAACTTCAGTGTTAAGCCCTCACACATAGTTAGAATGACACATTAAGTGATGTAAATCACTTTGTACAAAGCAGTGTGTGAATATTTTTCAACAAGAGCTTTACTGTTTACAGGCAGTATTAATAAAGTATGCTTATGATGAAACTAGATCTGTGATAAATACTGCCTTTTAGTACAGATATTTGTGATTTTAGACCTTTGTACTGTCAGGTTTAAAGATTCTTTTAATAATAAGAACAACATCCTTATCAACCACTACAACCTGAAAGCAAAAAGCACAACCCAGTTTTTTACTACCATCACAACATATCCACCAGGATATCACAGATGTCCACTAAATCTAAGATGAGATCTCACAATTACATTCTCCCAGCCCTATTGCTTAACTTTGAGATAAATAATGTGATATGAAAGTTTAGCCGACGCATTCACTATTTACCTACTATGAAGGTTGTAATAAGCCAATAACAATAATCACAATATTATCACAAGTTTTGCAATATGGCTGCAGCCTTACCAAAACTATAACTTATCATAAAGAAGAGTGCATCAGAGAGTGTAGAGACATATCATTAAACATTTATGGTACACTTATTGTAGGATAAAATATTTTTTATTACACCTTATTGACAACATATCACATGAAATATTGATATGACTATTCCAAAGCTTTTGGTAGGTAGCAAACTGGTTTGCAAAAAATTTCTATAATTCTAATTTCTTCATTTGAATGGACTAGCCTTATTCACATCATCAATAAATTGGAAAGGTTTATGGCAGAAATCAGAAAATTATCTTTTGTGCTGAAGAATAAAAAAAAAATTAAGTTACTGATTTTAGACATTTTCTTACAAAATTTCAAAACACTATGTTTGGGACATTCTTAGTAGGTACTTGTATTCTGCCATTTTCTTTATTAAATATTTTTTAAAGGACCCCCAATTGTAGCTCAGTAGACTATCATTATTTTGTGCAAATAAATAAGCTCTATTGACCAGTAATAAGATTGCTACCAAAAGTTAAACATATGGAATGAACACATTCAATACTTATTCATTTGGGGTATGAAACCCATTGACTGAGGGTGCAGGTTGGGGGCTACTCGCATTTTGCTCTCCATTCTCTTGAACATGGTTCCCATTTGAAATCTCACTGTTAACAATTTCTGCGGGCTCGTGTTCTGGACTTGAGCAACTAGAACTACTGCAGCTTTCTGAACTAGAAGAACTGTCACTTTCAGAGTCCTCGCTCGAACCCTGGCTGCGCCTCAGATGGTTGTTTTCTAGCATTAATTTTTCATTTGCCATTTGAAGGTCCCGGATTTGCTGTTCCTGCTCCTTTATCCGTTGCATGACATCACATAAAGAAGATTCGTCCATGGAGCCCGAGTTGACTGATGTACCTGATGTGTCTCTGTCTGTTGTCATGCTGTCAGCATCTGCTGCACACATTTCTCTATCAGTATCCTTGTCATCTTCTATATCTTTAGGCTTGCAACGTTCAGTCCTCTTTACAAGATTATCATATTTAGCTTCAAGTAAAAGATATTCTTGAATCAGTTCATTCTTGGACATGTTAGATAAACGTTCACACTGTGCGTCCTCATACACACTTGAAAACTCCTTTGTCAAGTATTCTTCTTCATCTTCTGGTAGAGAATAAAAGTAGTTTTCCTCTGAATCAACACTAAAACTGGAGTCTCTGGTCCGAGCGGAAGGTGTTCTGAAGAGATACAAGTTATTTTCTGGTTCTGGTTTGTGAATTTCCATCAGAAACTGATTGTTATTGAATGGTGCCTGGGTTTTGGACAAGGCTAATTTTCGAAAACGGTTATTCCTTTTAGTATTAACCATTTTTCGTCTATCCTGCCAGGGTGATTTTGGATAGGGCTTCGAGATTTTCCATTTTGACTTTCCCCGCCTTCTCTTTTTCTTAACACTTGCACTTCTTTCCAGTTTGTGTTTTGGCACTTCCAAAATAGATGGCGCTTCAACTATTATCAGCGAACGGGTTGAGTCGCCATCTTTAATCTCCGCTAACTTATTTAGATCCATATTTAGCAAACAAAAAGTATACACCACACCTTAGTTTAATTACTGCTATTTAAACACATAAACTGCTTCAAGACAACGTTTCTATTTTTGACTCAACTAAGCTCATTATAACGCCATGTTCCTTAATCATCGGCCAGTATGCACACTTCAACAACGCCGAACGCGAATAAAAATAAATACAAGTGACACAACACAACCACAAGGCGAAAGCGATTTGCTCATGATTTGCTCCGCCTCCGTAGCATAGACCACGAGACCACGAACACTAGGATACTCCGTAGTCCGACCACAGAATACAATACAATATACTCACGAGTCCAACCTCCGAATGCCGGCGATTCCGAATCCGGATTTCCATTTTCCAATGAAATACCGTAGACCACAACATTAAAAAATACCATGGAACTAGGAGAACGACTATACCGATTGCCAGTGTTGCCATATCTGAAACCTACAAATCTGTAAAACGCTATAGAATAGTTTAAATGCGCCATACTCACGTTAAATTTACTCCAAAAAAAACAGGCGTTGTTACGGTAAAAGACTTTAATCTTTATAAATTAATAATATTATATTATATTGAACCAATTTTATTCAAATAAAAAATATAGTTTCCTGAAGATGCATAGTTTTCTTTTTTTTTTAATCTGTGTATTCTGAAACCTTATCTTTACACCTTGTACAATACTAGTGGTTCGCCCCGAACTGAGACCTCGCGGTAACGGTATCCCATGATTATTCATTCAATCGATACATGATAACCAAAACTGACATTATTATTATGCCCGTTTTCACCAAACATACCTAAATCATCCCCTAAGTAGGAGTCTCTTAACGTAGGTAGCTCCTAAATACAATCCTAAGTCCTAACATCCGTCCCAATATCCTTTTAGGTGTCCCGTACAGGATCGTGATAAATAAGTTGACAGAAAACATCAATCACCTAACTTATAGGTAGCCCGTAAAGGTTAGGGAACGTTAGTGAAAACATTGAATTATTTATCAAACATTGAATTTAACTCGTAGTTCCATGGGAATAGTTACTGACTGCGCCATCTATTAGCATTATTGTGAAGCTATGTTGATGCTATATGAATTACTGACGCCCATTAAAAATTAAATAATCTCGTTTCTTTATAATATTCATATAATTTTAGTATTTGTTGTTCAAGTACAGGATATAAGTGACCTAAAAACATAAAATCAGTTTGAAAATCCATAGCGGATTTTTCTAGAGAGCGTCTTCAAGCGAGCGTATAAAATCGCCACTTTGAAAGCCCCCCATTTCGTCAATTTTAAGGGAAAAATTAAAAAAAAAAATATTTTTGTACTCAGTTCAAAATTATCTTTAAAATGATACGTAACAATTTTATGTAACGCGATTTTTTTTTTTTTACTTCGCATTCGCTTCTATGAGAGCCCCCCTGAAATAAAGATTTTTATAACTTTTTAAGCCATTTTCGGCTGGAGGCCATCGGTTTACATATTATATCTAAATTTGAAGTAATTACGTTCAGTAATTCAAAAGTTATAAGGCTCTGACAGACGGACGGACGGACGGACGGACGGACGGACAAGTGCAAATCGCCCTAGTTAACTCAAAGACCTTCGCTTCGCTCGGTCGACTATAGATTATGGGGTAATATGGCTTGTATATTTTCAAAATTAAAATTCTGAAAAACTTTCATCACCTATCTCTAGAAAACCTATAAATAGCAATGGCCAAAAAAACTGTAAAGATACTGTTGGAACGAAGTTCCTTATCGCGCGTTGCGAAAGGGGGCTAGACGGAAAAAATTAAGACCAAAAGTTGTAACGACACTTTTATACATTTTTTGATGGCCTAAAAAATATCTTATATAATAATTTCAACGAGTTGTGCATCGCTCCCGTGGCGCAATTGGCTCGCGTGCGGCTGTTAACCGAAAGATTGGTGGTTCGAGCCCACCTGGAGGCGCGCAATTTTATTTTCATTTTTTATTTTATAAAATTATTTTAATTTTAATATTTTATAAAATCGATATTTTAGGCTTCCCTGGGGTCATTTTGATTTTTATCGATACAAAAATCATGATAAAAAATGTATACCCGAATAATTATTTTCTTTATACCTCGAATAGAACTTGAAATTAATCTATATATATAAAAGAAAGTCGTGTTAGTTACACTATTTATAACTCAAGAACGGCTGAACCGATTTGTCTGAAAATTGGTGGGGATGTAGCTTAGAACCAGGAAACGGACATAGGATACTTTTTAATATTATAAATGCGAAAGTGTGTTTGTATAGTTTGTTTTTCAATCAAGTAGCAAAAAGCTACGGATCGACGTGATTTTTTGCATGGGTATAGTTGAGAACCTGGAGGGTGACAAAGGCTAAGTTTTATCCGGGAAAATCAAAGAGTTCCCGCGGGATTTTAAAAATGAAATCCACGCGGACGAAGTCGCGGGCATCAGCTAGTATTTTTATAATAATAACTTCGTTCCTATCTGGTGTCCTACGACACCACACGACTTTTTTTTAGGCTATATAAGGATACTAAAGCTTCCTCTAATAAATGAATTTTTTGTACAAAAATGGTCCATTTACATTCAAAATAAAAACATAATCTTACTTCCATAGGTCTTCCTTTTGGTCTTCCTATCCTAGTGTTCGTGGTTTAAGAGTCTTCCTATTTCTATGTTTCGTTTGTTTGAATCGTTTCGATCGTGAGGGAAACAACAATTTCAGTCGTTTTCCTAGTTCCATGGGACCAAAACATCAAAACTTCAAAAGTCAAAACTCTCTAATACCCTCGGACGAAGAATCAATGGACTTGACAGACGCGTATACCCGAAAGGGACAAATATAAAGTACTTCAAAACGCAGGGCTACCATGTCATTAAAAAATTTCCCCAATTTCATAGAGCAACCTTTCCATGGAACTAGGAATTGAACTTTCCCTAAAAAAAATATACATCGAAAACAAAATTAATATTAG
The DNA here is from genome assembly GCA_029955525.1 of Oeneis ivallda. NCBI lineage: Eukaryota > Metazoa > Arthropoda > Insecta > Lepidoptera > Nymphalidae > Oeneis > Oeneis ivallda. Next base: position 14,683,600 of record JARPMR010000024.1, on the reverse strand, counting down.
ACATTTTATACAAAATTCGCAGCTCTACTGTGGAGTTTGTATAAAAGGTCGATTTTTTTTTTATTTTATTTACAGTTTATGCTTTCGAAGGGAATAATACTTTCCCTAGTTGCTCAGAATCATGGTACTGCCCTTTTTTACTGTGTTTTCAATTACGAGGGCAGAGTATGAATACATTGTTTTCGGGCCAGTGTCTATGGTCATCTATATATATATATATATATATATATATATATATATATATATATATATATATATATATATATATATATATATATATATATATATATATATATATATATATATATATATATATATATATATATATATATATATATATATATATATATATATATATATATATATATATATATATCACATACATATTATAGTGTTATACATATTATTATACAGCTGCAAATCCTAACTGACTGACATAATAATTTGTTCCCAAAGATGGGAATAATGATATAGGAGGGTTTGATTTGCGATGAAGCAAATAAAAAACTGAAGAAATCAGTTTATTTATTGTCCCTTAAATAAAATAAGTTTTGTGTACATATTCCTAATGTTATCATTGTTATGAACCATTGTTTTAATTGCATAATGAATTCGTACATTTAAATATTTTTTACAAATTGCTTTTAATAATAGCGAATAATGGGTCAAATCTGTAAGATGAGTTTTCTAAAGCAGTTTTCATTAAAATGCTTAGAACAAATGCGGGTGTTTTTTCCAGGAGTCCAATTTCTTCGACCTGTTGGTATTATCCACAAGTCACGAAGTGCAGTATTTTTTGTAAACCTGAAACATAAAATCACAATAATTATATGAATGATGACTGAATTTTTATAAAAATGGAATATACACTTCGTTATTGTTTATAAGTGTAAAATTACCCACAATTATGGGTAACTTTAATTCTTAACTACTGGTATCCCTAAAATAGGAATAACCCGATTAAAATTACGTACAAAATGGCCGCATGACATTGATATTGCTAGTGTTTGACGATTGGTTGTGTATTACTAAACTTAATCGGTTAATACTAAATTTTACAATAAGAATTTGAGACATTTCATAATTATTTCTTCATATTAGAAACCTGATAGTCTGTAATCTAACGGAATCTTTAATTGTTTGTACAATTCAAGTAGGAAACAACAAAACAAATCATACTTACGAATGAAAAGTTATGTTTCTTATTTTGCGCTCGCTACGACTGTTACAGCCGATCACACAGCAGTGCACCATAATAATTATAGCTTTTATACACCATCAACACTAAATTTAAAACGGAAAACTAAATAAAAACTTGTAATAATCGCATTAAATTACTATCACAAGAGGCACACATCAGATTTGTTGGGCACAGATGACAACTGTGCCCAACAAAAAAAAAAGCTAAACTATGACAAAGACAAAAAAATATGTTTTTATCTTTATCACTCTTCACAGCTTTCCATACATCTTTCTTGCTCTAACAAGGACATATTATAGGTATTATTATTTTGATGTCAAGTCCATTGATTCTTCGTCCGAGCTAATACCACATGTAGTAGTAGTACCCATGGTAGGTAGGAAATAGGTAGTACCTAATACAACCTTTGTCTAGAATACAACCTAGTGTTCGTTCGTGATCGTGGTCTATGGTAATTGGTAATAGTTTGGCTTTGGTTAACAAAACTCAGTCTGTTATTGGTCTGGTAAATATAGTGTGATATAGTGTATTATCTATGACTCAGTCAAAACCAAACATTGAGAAAAAAAAGACTTTTTTGTTTTGATTTATAAATATCTACTGAATTTAACTGTTTCCAAAAATCGAAATAATATGTAAGCACCCAAGATTATATCAATTTCAATTATTGAAATATCAATTGACAATAATTAATTAATAGCTTAGGCTAGCCTAGGCTACTTGACATCTTGTGCAGTGATAGTAGCACGATAGTAGTAAATAGGTACGTGGTAAAAATTAAAATAAACTGGCCAAACAATAAATTTAATCAATAAGTACCTGGATAAGTGGATAAGCAAAAATGGCTGATGATATTGTATTTGATTTGTTGCATTCTGAAATTATTAATTACTCTATAGAACAAACAAAAACAACCAATGGTAGTAAGGTAATGATTTTTACACCTTTCATTATTTAACTAATAAATTTTGTGTGTCATTAAAGCAAAATAGATAAACATTTATTGTGAATACCTGATGCCTGTGAATTTTTTTAAAGTGTGGGATGTCTCAGATTTCCCTAGTTCTGAGCATCCTCCAGGAATGCCAAGGATGCAAGCTGTCTATGTGCCCTTATTACTAGGTATCATGTAGTGGATGGATGGATGTTTGTTACTCCTTCATGTCATAATGAATGAACCGATTTCACTGAAATTTGGAATGAAGTTAGCTCATACTCATACACAGGCTAAACTTTATCAGGAAAACTGTAGTTCTTGCGGGAATTGAAAAATCTTGATCCACATGGACGAAGTAGTGGGCATCATCTAGTAGTCAATCATCATCATCATCATCAACCCATCAACGGCTCACTATTGAGCGCAGGTCTCCTCTCAGAGAAGGGTTTAGTTAGGCCATAGCCCACCACACTGGCCCAATGCGAATTGGCAGACTTCACATACCTTTGAGAACATTTTGAAGAACTCTCAGGTGTGCAGGTTTCCTCACAATGTTTTCCTTCACCGTTGAAGCAAGTGATATTTAATTGCTTAAACGCACTTGACTCCGAAAAGTCAGAGGTGCGTATCCGGGATCGAACCTGCAACCCCCGAATAGGAGACCACAGTCCTAACCACTAGGCTATCACTGCTTCTAGTAGTCAATATAAAAGGAAAATTACACAAATGCATAATTATTTTAGGAGGTAGATCTGTCAGTTGTGGAATACATCGGTTTTGCAGCTGGCTACAAGATTATGGAAAGGCTAACCAGAGAATGGCCCAGATTCAAAGATGAACTGGACACTATGAAGTTTATATGCACAGACTTCTGGACATGTATTTATAAGAAACAAATTGATAATCTAAGAACAAATCATCAAGGTGTTTATGTGCTACAAGACAATGCTTTCAGATTCTTGACTAACTTTTCCAATGGCCACCAATATTTGGAATATGCACCAAGGGTATTTATTTTTACATTACTACTTATTTAATTTTTTTTCTTTTCTGATAATATATGTCTGTCAGATATTGAGATACAAGAGTGTCCCCAGCCGATGGCCAAGGGGGGGGGGGGGGGGGGGCAATTTGATATTATTATGGAGGATGGTATAAGTATGAATAAATAAAACTTATGTGTTGAGTTAGCAACGAAGCACGAAGCAACGGATCAATGTGATTTTTTGCAGGGGGTACCAATTTGGCAGCAGTACCTGGATTTCAATGATGAAGTATCTACTAGTACCTAGTAGTTTTTCCAAATGTCTACGGGAGGGCAGCTGTCTCTACCTACCCCCCCTTGGCGACGCCCATGTTGCCATTATTTATTATTATTATTACCACTAATGAATTGAATGATTGTGAACTATTAACAGTTTTAGCAAGTTTTCTTTTTGTTATGGACTCAAATGACCTTTTTAGGGTTCCGTACCCAAAGGGTACCAACGGGACCCTATTACTAAGCCTACGCTGTCCGTCCGTCCGTCTGTCAGCGGGCTGTATCTCGTAAACCGTAATAGATAGACAGATGAAATTTTCACATATTATGTATTTCTATTGCCGCTATAACAACAAATAATAAAAATTAAATTAAATTAAAAAAATTTAATTAAAATGGGTAGGTGGGTAGATGGAAATCTTTTAATTTAATTTTTTTTAACGGAACCCTAAAAGAGCGAGGCCCGACTCGCACTTGGCCGATTTTTTTATTTTTTTAATTCAGACATTTTGATAATCATATTAATTATATATTATATCATCATCCAATTCGCATTGGGCCAGCGTGGTGGACTACGGCCTATAACCCCTCTCTGAGCTCAGTAGTGAGCCGTTGATGGGTTGTTAATGATGATGATTATCATTTACTTAGGTATAGTATGTATATATTATGTAATGTTATAGTGTATTACATTGTAGGGAGGTACATTTCAGACCTATACCACTTTATAATTTCACCTTACTTACTTTCGAGGTAAGCTGGAAGAAATCTCTACTTAGAGATAAGCTTTACCTTTGTCCCCTAATTCTATATTATTTCTAACACTGTATAAACAAAAAAATAATAAAAATAAATAAATAATCCAGACAGTGTCACAATTGATCGGGATTATCAACATTTTACTGGAATTATAATAACATTGTGTTGTTTTAGGCTAGAGCGCTAGAGACTAATGAGCAATATTAGTAATAATATTCATATTCTTTATTTCAGTATGTGGCATACACATGTGGATTGATCAGAGGTGGTCTCGCAAATCTGTGCATCAATAGCATTGTGACAGCTGAAGTTCAGTCTATGCCTTCCTGTAAATTCCATATACATGTACAAAGATCGTAAATAAATAAATATAAAAGTTTGAAGGAACATTATTTTAAAAGGAAATTAATTTTTATTGTTCAACCAATATGGATGGGTTTCTGTCTAAGCTAACAATTTACATAGTTAGATATTTTATACTGAGAATCTGCTTTATTATTAATATATATATAGCTGCTTGTGCTGATTCACTCACTCACTCACTGACTCATTGATCACCTCTCCTGTAAAATTTTGTATGAAATTTTTTTTTTCACCTGTGGTTTCGTATAGTAGAAAAAAATTCATTCGGAGGAAAAATATGGAGAGAGCTGATGATTGAGGATTTCGGAGACGGGTGAGGAGCACGGCCAGGGTATCGAAGATAGATGGGGGGTGCTCAACCAAATGTCACTTGAAACCTCATCCAATTGGCAGTGAGTTGAAAAAAAATTCCAAAATGGTGGATTTAAGATGCCGGCCATACAAACTTCGTTGGTGATTATCTCGGAGAGTAAAAAAGATGGAAGAGTGGTTTCGTGGCAAAAGATGATCAGGACCCGAAGGTCTATTTGATGAATAGAAAAAAAATCAAGATGGGGGAATTTCTTTTTCCATACAAAATATAGGTATAGCGAATATTGAGAAGAATAAAAGTTGGGAACTATTCAAGACTATGATACGGTTCCTTTTCAAAATTTGTTTTTATAGAAGAATTCACATTCTGACAAATGATGAGATATGATGATCGAGGGTTTGGAAGGTGGGTGAAGAGCACGGCCAGAGTATTGAAGATAGGTGGGAGGTGGTCAAACAAAAAACCCTCGAACCCTCATCCAATTGGCAGTGAGCTGAAAATGGCGGATTCAAGATGGCGGCCATACCAATTTCATCGGTGTCTATCTCGGAGAGTATAAAAGATGGAAGAGTGGTTATTTGATAGAAAATGATCAGGACCTGATAGTCCACTTGACGATAGAAAAAACGCGGTCCGCTTGCGGGCCGCGCACCCACGCGCCCTACTAGTTATAATATATATAGCTCGATTACCACTCACTCACTCACTGACTGATTCACTCATTGACAGGGTTGTTCTCCTAGAAGGAGACGGAAATCGATATAATGATGTAGGGGAGATATGTCCGGGTGGGGGATTCGAGTTGGGGAAAATTATGACATTTCGGAAAAACAAGATGGCGGCCGACGTGAATCTTGCAACTCTTTAGTTTCCAACCGATTTCTTTGAAATTTTGGATTATTGTAGAAATTAGTAAACGATTAACAGAAAAAGTGAAAAAAATTAAAAAAACAAGATGGCGGCCGAGCTGTGACGTCTCAAATTTCCGACCCCTCTCCTGTAAAATTTTGTATGAAAAAATTTTTTTTCACCCATGGTGTCGTATAGAGCTCAAAGAATGTGACTCGGAGAGAGGTGGAGAGAGCTGATGAGTGAGGAGTTCGGAGACGGGCGAGGGGCACGGCCAGGGTATAGAAGATAGGTGGAGGGTGCTCGACCAAATGTCATTCGAAACCTCGAGCAGTTGCCAGTGAGTTGAAAAAAAATTCCAAAATGGCGGAAAAAAAATGGCGGCAAATTTTGTCCGTCTCTCTCTCGGAGACTATAAAAGATGGAGGAGCGGTTTCTCGACAAAAGATGATCAAAACCCGCAGGTCTACCTGGTGAGTAGGAAAAAAATTCAAGATGGCGGATTTTTTTTTTCCATACAAAATGTATGGGGAATATTGAAGGGACTAGAAGTTGGGAACTATGCAAGACATTGATTTTGATAGGTTCATAGGGCTTTTTTTCTTTTTCTTTTTTTCATTTTACATTTGCTTTTTTTCTTTTTTTTTTTCTTTTTTTTTTCTTTTTTTTTCTTTTTCTTTTGTGAATGAGGAGCACGGCCAGGTTATTGCAGATAGGTGGGGTGTGCTCGAACAAATTTTTTGGCAAAAGATGACCAGAATCCGAAGGGCTACTTGAGGAGTAAAAAAATCGCGGTCCGCTTTAGCGGGCCGCGCACCCACGCGCCCTACTTGTAGTAATAACACTTCCCGCGAGCTGCTTTAGCAGCTCGCGCACCGAGCGAAATAAATAAAGCCGAACAATCACGGTCCGCTTTAGCGGGCCGCGCACCCACGCGCCATACTTTTAGTAAAACACTTCCCGCGAGCTGCTTTAGCAGCTCGCGCACCGAGCGAAATACTAGTTAATATATATATAGCTGCTCCTGCTGATTCACTGACTCATTGATCACCTCTCCTGAAAAATTTTGTATGAAAAATTTTTTTTCACCGATTGTTTCGTATAGAGGACAAAAATTCATTCGGAGGAAAAATATGGAGAGAGCTGATGATTGAGGATTTCGGAGACGGGTGAAGAGCACGGCCAGGGTATTGAAGATAGGTGGGGTGTGCTCGAACAAATGTCAGTCGAAACTTCATCCAATTGGCAGCGAGTTGAAAAAAAATTCAAAATGGCGGAAAAAAGATGGCGGCCATACAAATTTCGTCGGCGTCTATCTCGGAGAGTATAAAAGATGCAAGAGTGCTTCTTTGGCAAAAGGTAATCAGGACCCAAAGGTCTACTGTGATGAATAGAAAAAAAATTCAAGATGGCGGAATTTATTTTTCCATACAAAATATATGGCGAATATTGAAGAGACTAGAAGTTGGGAACTATGCAAGACTTTGATATGGTTCCTTTTCAAAATTTCTTTTTATAGAAGAATTCTCATTCTGACAAATGATGAGATATGATGATCGAGGGTTTGGAAGGTGGGTGAGGAGCACGGCCATGGCATTGAAGATGCGAGGTGCAAAAACAATAAATACTCGAAACCTCATCCAATTGGCAGTGAGCTGAAAAAAAATTCAAAATGGCGGATTCAAGATGGCGGCCATACCAATTTCATTGGTATCTATCTCGGAGAGTATAAAAGATGGAAGAGAGTTTTTTTTGACAGAAAATGATCAGGACCCGAAAGTCTACTTGAAGAGTAGAAAACCCGCGGTCCGCTTGCGGGCCGCGCAACCACGTGCCCTACTAGTTAATATATATATAGCTGCTCGTGCTGATTCACTCACTCATTGATCACCTCTCCTGTAAAATTTTGTATGAAAAATTTTTTTTTCACTAATGGTTTCGTATAAACGACAAAAATTCATTCGGAGGAAAAATATGGAGAGAGCTGATGATTGAGGATTTCGGAGACGGGTGAAGAGCACAGCCAGGTTATTAAAGATAGGTGGGGTGTGCTCGAACAAATGTCATTCGAAACCTCATCCAATTGGCGGCGAGCTGAAAAAAAATTCAAAATGGCGGAAAAAAGATGGCGGCCATACAAAATTCGTCGGTGTCTATCTCGAAGAGTATACAAGATAGAAGAGTGGTTTCTTGGCAAAAGCTGATCAAAGGTCTATTTGATGAATAGAAAAAAAAATCAAGATGGCGGATTATTTTTTTCCATACAAAATATATGGTGACTATTGAAGAGACTAGACGCTGAGAACTTTGCAAGACTATGATAAGGTTCCTTTTTAAAATTTGTTTTTATAGAAGAATTCTCATTCTGACAAATGATGAGATATGATGATCGAGGGTATGGAAGGTGGGTGAGAAGCACGGCCAGGGTATTGAATATAGGTGGGATGTGCTCGAACAAAAGTAACTCGAAACCTCATCCAATTGGCAGTGAGTTGAAAAAAATTCAAAATGGCGGATTCAAGATGGCGGCCATATCAATTTCATCGGTATCTATCTCGGAGAGTATAAAAGATGGAAGAGTGGTTATTTGATAGAAAATGATCAGGACCTGAAAGTCCACTTGACGATACAAAAACCGCGGTCCGCTTGCGGGCCGCGCACCCACGCGCCCTACTAGTTTGAATAGATATACTACGGCCGTTCAGAGAATGCGTTCCTGACACGTCGCGATTGAACTGACGACGTAACTTTGTAATGGCGTTGCAGTTACGATAAAAATATTATTGCTGGTTGTTTACCGTTTTTGTTTACCAATTGATGAGCATTAAAACAACATTATTATATCAATAATCAATTAATGTTATAATTTTGTGACAGTTGTCGTGACTAACTGACAGGTGTCAGGAACGCATTCTCTGAACGGCCGAACTTTAGCTTGTACAATGTACATAATACTTAAACGGTACTATTTCATTTAAAATTGATTATTTATTCAATATCTCCTAAAATGTTGGCAAGAAACTGCAACTCTACACAATTGCTAAATCTATGCTATCTATAGATTGCAAAAGCAATGCGGCAGCAGAAATCAGATGTGTTTTTGACTTCAAAAATAGGATTGATTGTTTTTTCCACATTTTCTTTAGAGCTAAGTCCCAAGGTTACATAAAATTCACATATAAATTAATACATCAATAATAATCTAAGTACTTATATCATTTTATGTAGATAAAGATTTAACTTCTAACAAAAATTTTGTTTCAATACAAAAATAACCCATAATAATGAAAAAAAAAAATCTCTTTTAACATGTTTTGGCTGTTTTCCACGATGCCGGCTTGGCCATGTCATAAATCGCCGATAAAGTCATTAGAATGCCTAAGTAGCACAGGAAAAATGTAGTTGAAGAAAGTATACGATCACTGGCGCCACGTTTCAACCAAATCAGTTTGCCATCTTCTGCCTAAAATAAAGAATTGTACAATAGAATAGAATAGAAATATTTTTTATTGAAATAAAGTTTTTTTCAAGCTCTTTTGAATCGTCAATGATTCTACCACTGGTTCGGAATGCCCTTCTTGTTGAGAAGAACCAGCAAGAAACTTGTGGTTGCTCTTTTCAAAATAAGTTTACAATACAATAGATACTGTGCTATGTATGCAGTGTTTCCATAATAAGGGGAAGTTACACAAAAGCATACCTACTTACAATTCAATACATGTTAAGACGGGCAAACAGAAAGTAGCCCCATTCCCGCCAGTGGAACCCGTTCACGAGCATGACGCATGACCCAGCCGTTGCTTCGCTCAACCATATTTGAGGGAACGTAAATTGTAAGCAAAAAAAATATTTAAAGCATTGATAGTCTAGTGGTTAGTACTGCGGTCTCCTATTCAGGGGATTGCTGGGTCGATCACGGGCACACACCTCTGGATTTTTTATAAGAAATTAAAATATATCACAGGGTTCAACAGTGAAGAAAAACATCGTGAGGAAACCTGCAAACCTGAGAGTTCTTCATAATGTTCTCAAGGGTGTGTGTCAATTTGCATTGGGCCAGCGTGGTGGACCATTGCCTATAACCCTTCTCTGAGAAGAGACCTGCGCTCAGTAGTGAGCCGTTGATGGGTGGATGATGCAAAGCATTATAAAAAAATTTACTCAATGTCGGTATTTGGCTACTTACCTGAAAGTCAGCTTGAAGTTTCTTCAACTTAACAAGTGAGCTGCTTTGATTTACCCTTGTCGTAAATATAACCCTGTAGCAATACCGCTGAATACTCTGTAAAATATTGACGTTGTAAGGACCTAGGTTTAAAAATTTTAGGGTTCAGAAAAAAAACGGAACCTTTAAAGGATCACTCCGTTTATCAGTTTGTTATGTCTGTGTGTCAAGGCCCTTTTTTCAGAAACTGCTTGAACTTAGTTGAAAATACTGAATACAAAGGTCAATGCGGTCTCAAAATGCTGTGAAAATTGCTTTCTAAAGAATTACAGCTTTTCAAAGCGTAATTATTTTAATAATAATATTAAATAAATAAACATTTATTCAGCTTTTAACAAGAAGGTGTTTAAGAACAAACAAAATATACAGACAAACTTAATCACTAAACAATATTATTGTTCCTAAATGTTAAAGCTGAAAAGGCTAGGTACTGCCTCAGCATAATGCTGCAACATTAAAAGCCTGAAAATCAGCGCTCAGCATTTGGAATTGAAATTTTCTGGCATTTTAAAATTGCCAGAGACGTTTTTGCCTGTAATTTAAATCTAGGCGTTTTATCTTTTTGTAATCTTAGTTTATATGTAAAAGAAAATATATTGTGTGATGAAAATTACATAATTATCTAATTTAAAAAAAACTAAATTTTTTGACGAACTAAGGCAAAGGAAAGTCCGGGGTAAGCTGATACCGCAGTGGCCAGTGGCTACTGGGAGGCTTCAGGCTGGGTTTGGCGCGAAGCCTGGACCAACCGCTAACCTTTAAATAATAATCAAAGCCGCTAACATTGTCAGGTTGAGAGAAATCTTACCTTCGGAAAAATCATTATCGCTTTTTAGCAGAATATCAATATCTCTGAAAAGCTCTGTACTAGCACTAAACTGCAATGTTGATGTGCCTACAATTGACATGTCATGTTTTTAACATGCAGTCACATGTAGGTAACAATCCAAAAAGAATGTATGAAAAATAAGCAACCAGAATTATTTAAATACTACCGGTTACCGGTACGGTTGCCCACGATTTCGTCCGCGTACAATAATTTCTGAAATCTGATTCCTATGACATTGTGAAATTTTCCCGTTGTAAGAGGCCTATCGACAAAAGTCCTAGAGTAGACCATACCATCGGACCATCCTAAAATCCAAGCGAGGCCCAACTCGCACTTGTCCGGTGACTAATGGCTAAATGCTATTATAGGTTCCTAAATCGCTTCCTAATAATAGGCTATTTGACTACTTTTAGAAAATCATCTTAAATTGTTAATAATGCTATGCTGAAGCTAACAAAACGTATATTTCGGCATAATTTTCATTATTTTTCATAAAAATCGAGAAATAAATTCAAAAAAATAGATTGCCGCTATGAATACATATATGTCTAGAAGGAGTATCGCGCTACTAAAGAACGAAAAAAAACAGGCCAATGAGAATATGCTCGTGTGCGTGACGTGAGTGCCGCGCATGCGCGGCGTGGATTACTGAGCGTGCGTAATGATACCAGGTACGCAGGTGATTCCAATAAAATGGGGAGAATTATGTCATTAAAATTTTTAAACTTTAAAAATAAAATTAATATCTACTTTTTTTTTTAATTTTTATCATAAAACAATAATTTTATTACTACCTTTAACTATAGTGAGTTATTGTATTTAGTATTTTGTTTTAGATAAATGGTTTCCAAAATTTTAAAAAGTCAGCTCCATACTGAAATTCTTTGTTATTGCACCGATGTCGTTCAAAATCGATATTTAGGGTCCCCTAGCGTCAAATGAGAGGAAATGGTTGCCAGTATTTTTTTTAAAAGTCAGCGCCATATTGAAATTCTTTGTTATTGCACCGATGTCGTTCAAAATCGATATTTAGGGTTCCCTGGGGTCAAGAAAGACGAATTGGTGGCCAAAATTTTAAAAAGTCAGCGCCATATTGAAATTCTTTGTTATTGCACCGATGTCGTTCAAAATCGATATTTAGGGTTCCCTGGGGTCAAGAAAGACGAATTGGTCGCCAAAATTTTAAAAAGTCAGCGCCAAATTGAAATTCTTTGTTATTGCACCGATGTCGTTCAAAATCATCGATTTTGTTCAAAATCGATATTTAGGGTTCCCTGGGGTCAAAAAAGACGAATTGGTTGCCAAAATTTTAAAAAGTCAGCGCAATACTGATAATCTATATTTAGGGTCCCCAAGCGTCAATAACAAAAAATTTCAACATGGCGCTGACTTTTCAACATTTTGGCAACTATTCCCTCTCTTTTGACGCTAGGGAACCCTAAATATCGATTTTGAACTACATCGGTGCAATAACAAAGAATTTCAATATGGCGCTGACTTTTTAAAATTTTGGCAACGAATTCGTCTCTCTTGACCCCAGTGAACCCTAAATATCGATTTTGAACGACATCGGTGCAATAACAAAGAATTTCAATATGGCGCTGACTTTTAAAAATTTTGGCAACCATTTCCTATTTTTGATCCAAGGTAACCCTAAACCCTATTTCCAACTCGATCGGTGAATCGCTAAATCGCTAAAGTCATAAAAACTCTCTCCCGGTAAAATATTCGTTTAAAAAAATAAAAAAAAATTTAAGATGAATATAAGTAAAAGAAAATCAGAAACGAAAAAGTTAAAAAAAATGAGAGGGGAATTCTTGAGTTCGATTATCGATGGAGACAATTTCGAAATTTATAATTTCTGAAATATCTCAGATCTGGTCTGGTGGGAGGCTTCGGCCGTGGCTAGTTACCATTCTACCATCAAAGACGTATCGCTAAGCTATTTAGCGTTCCGGCTCGATAGCGTGTAAAAATTTAATAAATCCTAGCTCATCCCCTTCCAAGTTAGCCCGTTACCATCTAAACTGCATCGTCACTTACCATCAGGTGAGATCGTAGAACAAGGACTGTCTTGGAAAGAAAATTAAAAAATGACATTATCTGCAATCGCTTTTCGAATATTATCGGTATCTACATTCTAAGGTTTCATTATTTATTAGGGAAATTTTGGGTTCGTAAACTGGCAACACACATTAAATGGCGAACTCTAATTTAATTATTTTCTACAAATTTCAATTTCTTATATTGCAGGAACTGATGTGCTTGAATGTTATTTACTGATGGTAGGTGATGTTATTGGTTATTTTAGATCGTCCTGTTAAGTTTGTTTCACATTTTATTTACCAAAAACCGCCATTTAAAAAAACAAAATATTGGCTCGCGAGCTCCATATCTGGTGATGACCTAATTCAAACTGAGCACGGGAAAAGGGCGTGAACCACATGTGGCAGCACAAATTTTCGACGCATTCACAGCCTTTAGGCTCCATCTTGTAAATCTTTGGATTGCCGCCGAAACGTTCCATTTGCTCTCATGACGTAACAGTTCACATTTCAAACAATGACAATTTTATAATATGTGTTTAGGCCGCGTGTCGCATACTATTTGGTATTTAATAAAATAGTAACGATGAAAAACAGACGAAATTAGCCTATTACGCCGCACAAACACGTCGAAATGTATTGACAAAATGAGAATTCCATAGGTGGTGTGGACTGTGACGTCATTCGTGATCACGGAACGTTTTCGATCACGTGACCATGGCCAGAATTATAGCAATTTTATTTAATGTTTTCTAATTAAATAAAGCTTTATTTTTTAGTTTTGTCGTATGGAATAATGTTTTTAGATAATAATCTTTTAGGATGACACCAGTTGAAACGATATTTTTATTATAGTCAAATACCCTATTAGGATGCTAAATTTAGTAACCATACTTTTTCCTAGGTTACTTATTAGGATGCTAACTTGCTAAATGCAATTACACTTACCAATTTAGTTAGGTACTAAATCATTTAGGAAGGTGTAATAAGCTCAGTAACCACGCGACACGACACGACGCGCAACGTGCCGCGTAACCTCCCTCGGTGCCCGCCGCGTTCAACGCAAACGCTTCTGCATGAACGCTCTCATAATTGGCCTTATGTTTGGGTTTACCGCGCGACGCGACGCACGACGCGCTGCGTGTGCAGAAACGTGTCTGCAGAACCGCGTGGGTCGCGGTCGCCCGCGAGCTTGGCGGCCGTCGCCTGCGGACTGATCTCTCTTGTCATGTGTCGTCAGTCGTCGTGAAGTCAGAGGTGCTCTCCTTCCGATGCCATTTTAGCGGGAAAGGTCCCGCAACCGTGGCGGCTCGGCTGCGGGACCGCAGCCGCCGCGTTTTTACCTGCTGTGTCGTGAGTATCCGTCGTACTCCGTATGTCGTGAAAACGGGACGTTATACCGATAGGTAGTAAGTAGGTATCAACCCATAAAATCATTTCAAAATCGACAGTTCCTAAATCATCAAGGCTTAGGAGTACAGTTCCTTGCAGCATGAGGGTTGAGGAGTTGTTAAATTATTTTGCTATACCTATTATCAATGATGGACAAAAATGTTCGATCAAATTAGCAAACATGCAAATTATGTAGTTTTTAGGGTTCCGTACCCAAAGGGTACCAACGGGACCCTATTACTAAGCCTACGCTGTCCGTCCGTCCGTCTGTCAGCGGGCTGTATCTCGTAAACCGTAATAGATAGACAGATGAAATTTTCACATATTATGTATTTCTATTGCCGCTATAACAACAAATAATAAAAATTAAATTAAATTTAAAAAATTAAATTAAAATATTTCCATGGGTACATGAAAATATTTTAATTTAATTTTTTTTAACGGAACCCTAAAAGAGCGAGGCCCGACTCGCACTTGGCCGATTTTTTAAGTGCAATGTACCCACTACCCTTGTTTCTGTTATCTGTGAATGTACCTAATGAATGCCTTGTTTCTACTTCCTATTTCCATGATAGTGAAGTTACATACCTTTAATCTTTAGTCTGTGCCACAAACATATTGGCAGGCCCTCTCGAGTCAAGGGTGAGCAAGATGTATCAGTCTATCCCTTTCATTTTGTATGGCATATACAGGACTATCCCTTTCTACTCACACGCTATTAAAATTACGCACACATTCTCATTTTCTCAGTCTATCGTATTTACTAGATATTCAAATCTTATTGGTCGGTTGGTCGGTGTCAAATTAGCGTCCCAAATTCAAATTTCAAAATTAAAAATGGTGGTTTGGAAATTGGAATTGTTGATTGTTTGGTTGAGGTTCTTTTGATTTTCATAAGAGTTTTTTAAATTATTTCATCGGTTGTAAGAGTTTAAAGCTGCAGTTTTTTAACAGGATATTCGTTTTTTCAATTTTTATTTAGTACTTATTGTGGTTAAATTTATAGTGAATAAAGAGTTAAGAGATACTTATAGTGCGATTTGTGCTCGGTTTTTTAAGGCTTTCTTATTGTTAGTGTTTCGGTTTTTAAAGTACCCATTACTTTTATCCGATATGAGGCAGTGCAGTGTCCCCAAGTGTAAAACCACCATACATTTACACGCCGTTCCTTTTACCGACGCGCCTAGATGGAAGGCATGGCTAATCAACTGTCCATATTTCCGTAAATATTCCCTCAAACAGTTAGAAAACGTCAAGATTTGTGAGTCTCATTTTTTATCTCGGTATATCATTAACCATAGATTGTCTAAAGATGCAATTCCTACGTTGCATTTGCAAATTAAACAACCTTGTCCAATCGCAGGTGTAAACTCTAAAATTGATAAATATCTAGAGATACCACCTCTACAACTTGGTGAAAAACATGTAGTTAAAGTAGTTGACCAAATTCCATCTTCTTCACAATCACACAAGCAATGTAGTAATGAGCAGACTTCTGGTGTTTTAATTCCTGTAAACCCCTTACCTAGCCCACCATGTCTTGAAAAACAGAAGTCATTACATTTAGTTCACTATTTAGAGCCAACAATTAATATTACTCAATACTCACAACCACTGAGTCCTGAACCCTGTGTTTCCATGTATTCTGAAGAGATGTCTGATCCACAGACTACAAGTTCCTTCCTTTCTGAAGACGTGTCTGCATTACAGACTGTACATGCCATTCCATCTGAACCTGTGCCTTCTGAAGTTGTACCAATACTACAAAATACAAGTTCTATTTCACCTTCTACCTTGGCTTCTAATGTTGTATCTGCTTTGCAGACCACCAGTTCCATTCTGTCTGATCCCAAGCTTTCTGAAGTTATTCCTGCTTTACAGACTACCAGTTCAATTCCATTTGATACCATGCCTTCAGAGATTAAGTCTGCTTTGCAGACAACACCAGTATCTAAAAGATTACATAGTAGACACTGTGATGCCCGTAAAAAGTCAGATATAATTCCAAGAGTACGTCTAGATGAAAATAGCAATACCCCTCGTAAGCAGACGCTACGTCAGGGTAATCTAATATTAAAAAGAAAGTTGCGTAACATTACTCTTAGATATAATAAGTTAAAGGCCAAAATGCAATCATTTCCTGATAGAGCTAAACTTTTTATTAAAAAGTATCCACTTTTAAATAATTTTGGAAAATTATTAGTAGACTCACAGTTGTGATTATCTGGTGTAAAACCTAAAGGTTCTAGATACACTGACGATGAAAAAGTTTTTGCACTTTCTTTTTATAAATTAAGCCCAAGATGCTACAGATTTTTCCAAAAACGATTAAGGCTACCAGCTCCATCCACTATAAGCTCTTTATTAACTAATGTCCCTTTAAGACCAGGTATCAATGATTTTATTTTTCAGCACTTGACAGATGCATCTAAAAACAAAAATTTTATAAAATTTTATAATTTTATATACAAGGCTCTGCCAATGTTGCTGCGATAAACTCATTAATAGCTGACACACGTGAAGAGCTACTTCGTGGTGGCAATGATGGATCAAACATATTACATTGTCATTGATGGAAAAAAAATATATCATGTGTATGATGTACCGCATTTATTAAAATGTTTTCGCAATAATTTTCAGAAGAAGGACTTGCTCATTGGGCAACAGCGTGCTCAGTGGGACTTTATTGAGAGACTGTACGCTGCTGATGGTATGAAAGGTGTTGCCAAGACTACCAAACTGACAGACAAGCATATCAAAACCAAGTCTTATGACAAGATGAAGGCAAGTTTATTTTTATTTAACACTCAATTATCATAATTAGTGATTTATCACATCCCATAACTTTGTCCACTTCTCACAGGAAGAACTTTACATACATTAAGGTTTTTTAAAACCCCATGGGCACAGACTTTATAATACTGACGTACAGATACTCCATCAGGAACAAAGAAACGACACACTGTTAAATTGCTCGGGTGGACCACCCGATGGCTAAAACGGGAATTAATGGCGCTGTTGTAGCGAGCAGCTTCATAACAGTTAATATGATTACAATTAGATGGCGCTCTAGGGAACAGTTTGATCGAGCCCCGATAGATGACGTTCTTTTGTTGTCGTTGCAGTTATGAAAACGCTAAAAGATGGCGTATGCAAGTACCTACAATAGAATATTCGGAAGTGTTTGTATTTTTTTCACAGCGATATCGTTCTAACATGAATGGAAATAGTGTCTATTTTCGTATACGATATACCTAGAACGTATTGCGAGGTTGCCAGCTCGGACAATTAGACTAGGCAATGGGGCGGTTTGTTGTATGGAGACCCCCGCATCAAATCCTCAGTCGATGAAACTTGGCAGGGTTGTAGTATGGGATGATCCAAAATTTACACAAAAATATCCAAAAAAAAATCCATGCGGAAGTTGGGTATTTATACCTAAAAGTACAAATAGCTTAATATTTTGAAAAGAATAATTTCTCCGTCCAATTTTTTTTTACCAAACTAATTATTAGCCTTAATAAGAGGTACTTGATAAAAATCCAAAACTTTTTTCAAACGGAACTGTCATTTTTTAAAGAGGTTTCCTTTTTTTGTCCGTAATTTCGACCAGAAAATTGCTCAGTCAATTTTTTATTTTCAAATGTCCTTAAAATGTAATTTAGCATAACGTGTAAGAAAATCCAAAAAAAAATCCATACCAAAATCTATTTATCTTACTTCAACTGAAAATTGTTTATAACTCGGAATGAAAAATTTCTCTATCCAATTTCTTTTTTTTAACATAGTAGGTAGTCACATTTACACACTTATCCTAAATATCCAAAAAAAATATCACGAAGAACATCGATATTGAAACAGAGTTTTTGAAATCTAAACTGCGTTTTCGCGATAATGTACCTTAATGCTTGAATCATTGGGTATAGTTTAGCGTGCGCGAGCGAAGCGACTTCACAAATAATATATTACTACATGACTTCTACGATGCCACAGTATTATAAAGTCTGTGACGATGCTAAATAATAAACATAAATGTGTACCTCAACATTAATTTATTTATACAACCACTAATTGTAGCGACTTAGCTTCCAGATAATTAATGAGCTATTTCAATAGTTTAATTAAGGGCCCTTAAGCATAATTTGTTTCTCCGAATTAGTTTATTTTGGGAAAATTTAAACAAAAACAACATAAAATTGCCATAACAGCTTATATTAACTAATATTCATTTCCTTCACTGAAAATAAAATAATATGTATCTGCTTCAAACAACCAAAAAATAACATCTTTATTTTGAAAAAGTATAAAAAATTATGACGCTCTATAATGCTTAAAAACAATTGTTTTTTGGCAAAAGCTTCATTGATTACTTTGTTACCAAAACCTTTTTAACCGACTTCCAAAAAGGAAGTGGCTCTCAATTCAGCACTTATTTTTTTAACTTATGCACGGTATTTTAGGATCCCTAAAAAAGTGACATACTGTTTTTATTCAAGACTAGCTGATGCCCGCGACTTCGTCCGCGTGAATTTAGTTTTTTGTTTTTTTTTTGTATTAAAACCTTCCGTGGAACTTAGGAACATACAAAAAAATAAATTAACCGAATTGGTCCATCCATTTTTGAGTTATGCGCTTACCAACATTCATTTTTATTTATATAGACTAGCTGATGCCCGCGACTTCGTCCGCGTGAATTTAGTTTTTTGTTTTTTTTTTTGTATTAAAACCTTCCGTGGAACTTAAGGAACATACAAAAAAATAAATTAACCGAATTGGTTCGTCCATTTTTGAGTTATGCGCTTACCAACATTCATTTTTATTTATATAGAAGAAGATAGATAGATAAATTCGTGTATTATGAATGAATACAATACAATAAATAAAAAGAGCATGACACTTTTTAGGGATCCTAAAACACCGTGTGTTGTATGTACAACGGTTTCTTCGAGATTTCTGAACCGATTTGGATAATTTTTATTTCACTTGCTAGAAAAAATTCTCGAGATGGTTCCCCAATAATTTCTGGATCCAACTTTTCAATTCTAATGCCTCATTCTGAAGTCGGGCGAGCATAAAAACACGCCCAATGTCAACATAATGTGTAGAAACTAAAAACTTTTTTTAACACACTTGCTCATAAAGTGGCTCTAATAGTCTAGTTGACAAGTTCAAAATGGTACAAAATAGAGATACTGGTCTTAAAATTATGTGCGATAGCTCATTGGATCCGGAATGATGCCTAGAAAAATGTTCCAAAAGAGTGTATTAGCACATAAAAAATTGCAAAAGTTATAAACAATTAAAGATGAAAAAAAATGGCATTTTGTTTTTTGCCAATATTTCATAAACTATTAATATTTAAGAAATTTCAAAAAAAGATTCTAAAAGAAGAGGAAATTTTCAATAAAAAACTCCGAACTCACGGAACTCTATCTCCATTATTTATAATTTTAATTTAACGCTGAAAATAGGTCTGCGCGCGACATTTTTAGGTTGCGCGCGCGGCGTCAAAAGCGAGTACGGCACATTAATTAATTTATTTATGGTATTGAATATTTTTTAAAAATTTGAAAAAATTATGGTGTGTTTTGAACACTATAAATAATTTATTCTCGTTGGAAATTTTACTTAAAGTTAATTTTTCAACAAGTTAAACAATTGTTAACTAACAAAATTTTCTCGAACTTCCGTCTTAATTGTAAGTGAAAAAAATGTTTAAATAATTGTCGTAAAAAATTTTAGCTTCGTAGAGCCTTTTTTACATAAATATTTAACAAGATCGCGCCATAAAAGTTAAAAAAATATTTATACTTTGTTTATAATAATTTTTTATACTTGAACAAAAACTGAAAAATCCAAGTAATGTTGTAAAGTAAAATAATTATTATAAACAAAGTATAAATTTTTTTTTACCTTTTATGGCGCGATCTTGTTAAGTATGTATGTTAAAAAGGCTCTATGGACTATCTACAGGCTCACGTCGCCGTGAGCAAAGTCGGGTCTTGTGACGTCATCACGCTCCTGCTCACTCCTTGTTATGGAGTAACATCGGCACAAAAAAAACGTCGAATTGATAACCTGCTCCTTTTTTTTGAGTCAGTTAAAAATAGCCATAACAACTTATAAAATAATAATATCCATTTCTTTCAAATTCAAATTTATTTCACGTAGGCCAACCTGTGGCTCTTATGGCACGTCGTGATTCTACCACTGGTTCGGAAAGTAGATTCTGCTGAGAAGAGCCGGCAAGAAAGTCAGCTCTTTTCAAAATTGGTATGTTATGCAGAAAAAATGTACCTAAACCTAACTAAACTCGCTCCTAAATCATCAATTTTCGGTGTGAAGAGGTGACGAAAAATCATTTTTATAGTACTAAAAAGAAAGATTTTTCACCAAACCAAAACCAAAAATTGGAGATAAAGGACCAATCTCTGTGTGTAGTAGTTTTTAGTTCCATTGTATTTTGTTCGAATTAGTTACAAAATGATCCGAAAACTCCAATAGTTTAACGGATTTGCATTAGCGCCCTTAAAATTGTGCAGTAATGTCGCTATGATATGGATTTTGTGCCCCTTTTCGAGCGGGATGGCAAATTATCGTTTTCTCGTGAGTGAGAAATAGAGTGATAGACGCGCGACGTACTTTTGACGACGTACTATTTTTTACCTAATTACAAGTTACTTAAAATACAAAATTGCATATTATTATACACTCTTAAAGCAGTTTTTGTCTCAGCATTTAAACTAGTTTTAGATCTGTGTGCGATTTTTCGCTTTAATACCATGACAATATGGTTCAGAACCATTTGACCGACACAGTCACTGTAGTTGCCAAAAGTTTTTGATTGAAAATTGTCGGCTCAACGACACATTCGATTATCGAGTACTGGCTCGCGTCACAAAAGGCAGACACTAATGTCAGTCTCGTCACTGAATAGATGAAGTCTCGTTATAGTCCGGGAGCCAGGTACAAATTCGGTCAATTATTTCCTCTCGAGCGAAACTTCGTGAAACGCATTAGGGATTTATATTATGAATATTCGCGACCGTCAGCTGCGACTCAGATATCAGATATATAGAAAAGAAATAAAGTCAGCTGACCATAACATGGTCCACCATGTTATGGTCAGCTGACTTTAATTTTCCTTCAAAATATTAGGTAAATTATAATCTGTCAAATTTTCAAATGGGAGGAAATGACTAAAAAACTTTTTTTTTCTCCATGCGTTGGAGGCTGCCACTGCCCGCCCCACCCACGGAGTCGCAGCTGACGGTCGCGAATATTCATAATATAAATCCCTAATGCATTTCACGAAGTTTTAATTGGGAGGGACTTGGTCATGAAAATCTGTCACTGGCTCCCGGACCATTACGTCAACTCACCACGCTCCTGCTTCCCTTGATGGATTAAATATAAAATATTTCTTTCTAAAATTTTTATAGTTTTTAATGCGCTTGATTATTTTTTTGGATATTTTGATACTTGATACAAAAAAAATAATTGTAATCATATATATTAAAAAAATGGATGGAGAAATTTTGCACTTTGAGTAAAAGGGTAGTTTTTGAAAAAAATATAGTCTCTTGGTATATTGTTTGGATTTTCAAGTTGTAGGTACAAAACGGCTATAAAAGGACATTCCAGTGAAAAAAAATCACAGAGCAATTTTTCGCTGCAAGTTACATTAAAAAAACTTATTTTTCAAAATTTGGTGGTTTCAACTAGGAGTATATTTTGGATATTTTATATTTTGTTTCTAGACTTTACATGGATGTTTCAGGTGAAGAAAGTTTTGACCGAGCATTTTGTCGAACTGAGATATTAAGCATAAAAGAGTTTAGGTAAAAATACCTAACTTCCGTTCAAATTTTTTTTTGGATATTTATAAAATACGTTTAACTACTGATACTTTATCATTCTGTAAAGTTTCATCGCCTGAAGAATTGCTGTTGGGGTCCACTAGCTTCATTGCCTAGACTAATTATTTCGTTTTTCGCAATTTCGCAAGATAGTAAGAAAATAGGCAAAATAGGATTAGCGCAGATGTGGCGCAGATAATATATGGCGCAGTATTCAACTTTTTAGGTCAATGTACCTACTTATCACTACATAGTATAAAACAAAGTCGCTTCCCGCTGTCTGTCTGTCGGTCTGTCTGTCTGTCCCTATGTATGCTTAGATCTTCAAAACTACGCAACGGATTTTGATGCGGGTTTTTTTAATAGATAGAGTGTTTCAAGAGGAAGGTTTTTATGTTTATAACATGCATAATATAGTAGAGAAACACTGATAATTTTAGAGGTTTTTAATGTGATGTCGTAAATAAACACATTTTTTTGCGCTTACATTGCAAACGCTGGCTGAACCCTACCCTACCCTAGATAGATCAAAATAATGTACTACAGCAGTATTATAAGGTCTGTGACTACAGTATTGTACACCTTAAAAAGGTCTACAAAAAAGTCCGCGAAGTTATATAACTATGTCTATCTCTTAGGGATAACTCACAATAACCATTTTTTAGCCTTTAGGTACTTTTTACGAGAAATAATGGCTTATTTACGAAGCGATTTTAAGCAATACAGTATTAATCCTTATTCCATTATGTACCTTAAATAAATTGTGCATTTAATATAGATCAATATGGCCCTTTAGAGCATGTAGCATGTTTATATAGGATTTGACTGAAATTTGGAATGGAGATAGCCTGCTAAATTATATCCTGACTTAACACATACTTAGCCTACATTTTATCCCATTTACCTATTTAAACATCGCGGACGAAGTCGCGGGCGTCAGCTAGTTAAATTATAAAAACTACGTGAAATGCAAGTTAGCGACGACATTTGGTAGTTTACGAGTTACGACCGACCCCTTGTCTAGTCGGCGACCACTTGATTTAATACGAAAAACTAATAATACTTAAAATAATTTAATTATTGAAAATAACAAAACGTTCATATTTAATATAGTTTTTAGTGCCATAATATTATTCATCATATACCTACCAATCATACATTTACGAATTATACATAAAATCAGCCATTTTTTTTTCATGATGTGAAAAAAAAACATTATTGAACTTAACCTGCAATCACAATAATAATAAAACTTCTATGTAAGTACCTAATTTTAGCAGACATGTATTATAACTATAATTTTCAATTAAGGGTCCGGCGAACATAGTTCGCAACTCACACTGGCAATATTGCTTTGTCATCGACGGGGATCGTAAGGGTGGAACCACATCTGTGAGGATCGTTTCGGATTTCGCCCATACAAAACTGTCAAATTCCATAGAAACGTGAACGGATCAATTCGGCTTTTCGCATCGATTCGGCTTTCGCATTTTTTGTACCTAAAAGTGCAAATCCTTACAAGTGTAGCTCACGTTTCGCATGCGAAAGGATCCTTTCGCATCCTTACGGATCCGTAAGGATGCGAACGGATCCTTACGGACGCGAACGGATCCGAAAGGATCCTTACGGATCCGTAAGGATCCTTACGCGTGCGAAAGCGTCTTCGGCAACTAGGGAAAAGCATGAAGTGCCAAAAAATATCGATATATCGATGAAATTAGTTTTTATCTCAAGTATGTATGCTAACACAGGTGCCACTTTTCCGCCATGTTGGAATTCTTTGTTATTACACCGATTTAGTTCAAAATCGATATTTAGGCTTCCCTGAAGACAAGTAAGAGGAAAAGATTGGCAAAATTGTAAAAAGTCACCGCCATATTGAAATTCTTTGTTATTGGACCGATTTCGTTCAAAATCGATATTTGGGCTTCCCTGGGGTCAAATAAGAGGAAGTGATTGGCAAAATTATAAAAAGTGACCGCCATATTGAAATTCTTTGTTATTGGACCGATTTCGTTCAAAATCGATATTTGGGCTTCCCTGGGGTCAAATAAGAGGAAATGATTTGCAAAATTATAAAAAGTCGCCGCCATATTGAAATTCTTTGTTATTGGACCGATTTCGTTCAAAATCGATATTTAGGCTTCCCTGGGGTCAAATAAGAGGAAATGATTTGCAAAATTATAACAAGTCGCCGCCATATTGAAATTCTTTGTTATTGGACCGATTTCGTTCAAATCGATATTTAGGCTTCCCTTGGGTCAAGAAAGAGGAAATAGATGCCAAAATTTTAAAAAGTGACCGCCATATTGAAATTCTTTGTTATTGGACCGATTTCGTTCAAAATCGATATTTGGGCTTCCCTGGGGTGAAATAAGAGGAAGTGATTGGCAAAATTATAAAAAGTGACCGCCATATTGAAATTCTTTGTTATTGGACCGATTTCGTTCAAAATCGATATTTGGGCTTCCCTGGGGTCAAATAAGAGGAAATGATTTGCAAAATTATAAAAAGTCGCTGCCATATTGAAATTCTATGTTATTGGACCGATTTCGTTCAAAATCGATATTTAGGCTTCCCTTGGGTCAAGAAAGAGGAAATAGATGCCAAAGTTTTAAAAAGTGACCGCCATATTGAAATTCTTTGTTATTGGACCGATTATGTTCAAAATCGATATTTGGGCTTCCCTGGGGTCAAATAAGAGAAAATGGATGCCAAAAATTAAAAAAGTCGCCGCCATATTGAAATTCTTTGTTATTGGACCGATTTCGTTCAAAATCGATATTTGGGCTTCCCTGGGGTCAAATAAGAGAAAATGATTTGCAAAATTATAAAAAGTCGCCGCCATATTGAAATTCTTTGTTATTGGACCGATTTCGTTCAAAATCGATATTAAGGCTTCCCTTGGGTCAAGTAAGAGGAAATGGATGCCAAAAATTAAAAAAGTCGCCGCCATATTGAAATTCTTTGTTATTGGACTGATTTCGTTCAAAATCGATATTTGGGCTTCCCTGGGGTCAAATAAGAGGAAATGATTTGCAAAATTATAAAAAGTCGCCGCCATATTAAAATTCTTTGTTTTTCGACCGATTTCGTTCAAAATCGATATTTAGGCTTCCCTTGGGTCAAGAAAGAGGAAATAGATGCCAAAATTTTAAAAAGTGACCGCCATATTGAAATTCTTTTTTATTGGACCGATTTCGTTCAAAATCGATATTTGGGCTTCCTTGGGGTCAAATAAGAGGAAATGATTGGCAAAATTATAAAAAGTGACCGCCATATTGAAATTCTTTGTTTTTCGACCGATTTCGTTCAAAATCGATATTTAGGCTTCCTTTGGGACAAGAAAGAGAAAATAGATGCCAAAATTTTAAGAAGTCACCGCCATATTGAAATTCAAAATCGATATTTCGGCTTCCTGTGGTCAAGAAAGAGGAAATGTTTGCCATAAGTTTTAAAAGTATGACGGCACCCCCCTCATCGCCGAGCGTCTAATAAAAGGAATCACACACAATATCAGAACAGAACATCATTCTCAGCAATCGCCTTCTATCAATAAAAATAACTACCTACACAAAGGAGGGTACATTGTAATCGTTACGTAACAAGGATGGAACCCAAAATTTCCATGTCTAACTAGACAACCCGGCTAACTATCCTAAGCTAGGTACGGCCTCCAAAACCACCCCTTTCTAGCCGTCCGTCTCAACCAAGAAGACCCTAGCAAATTTCGACAGGGTTCTCAGCTCCCTTGACATGTGGTTTGTCAGTAGTGAACTCCGAAATAAAAACTTTTTGCTTAAGCTGAATAGGCGGGATTTTTCATGCTTTTGAGTGAAAACGTTAAGTAGGGATCATACAGATCATTATAGATCGTTGCAGGACGGGCTTCAAGAATATGCCTAAAATGCTGCACGCTTTTATAAATGGCTAATAATTCGTGATAATAAGCCGGCCAAGATGATTGCTTGGTAGTCAGCTTTTTACTGAAAAATGCTATAGGTTGCCAGCTCTGCTTCACTTCTTGTTGAAGGCATGCACCGACATGAGAGCTCGATGCATCTGTAAATAACCCTTATCTAACATTTAAAACTGGGTGAGCTAAACCTGAACCGATTTGAATGAATGAAAAACACTTTATTGCACACCACATTAAAAAGAAATAAAAAACTAAAAATAAATTTAATTTTTAACTTAAGATTTGCATAAGCTAAACTTTCTTTGTAAATATTAAAAATACGCTCTAAATCGGGAGTCCCAGTAAAAGGTTTAGCACTTTTATCTTGAATTTTTGATAAAGCATCTATTAATGTTGCTTGAAGTCGCGCTATGCTAGGGAGAAATTTTCGATAAAAATTAATCATATTATCTTGTAAATCCCTGTACTGTTTTAGGTAGAGGAAAATCCTGTAAACTCTTAATGCGGTCAGCAGGAGAGCCAATCCCGGGAGCGCTTATTTTGTATCCAAGGAAACGAACCTCTGGAACATTAAAATGCCATTCTTCTCGTTATTAAGTATACCGTATCCTTCAAAAACGTTTGAAAAGAATACGTAAATGTTTTGCATGCTGTTCGCTATCTTTTGAAGAAACTAAAATATCATCGACGTACGCGAACTAAAAATCTAAACCACGAACAACTTTGAACCCAGAGAAGCCTTAATATCGATTTTGAACGAAATCTGTCCAATAACAAAGAATTTCAATATGGCGGCGACTTTTTAATATAATTTTGGAAATCATTTCCTCTTATTTGACCCCAGGGAAGCCCAAATATCGATTTTGAACGAAATCGGTCTAATAACAAAGAATTTCAATATGGCGGTCACTTTTTATAATTTTGCCAATCATTTCCTCTTATTTGACCCCAAGGAAGCCCAAATATCGATTTTGAACGAAATCGGTCCAATAACAAAGAATTTCAATATGGTGGTCACTTTTTAAAATTTTGGCATCTATTTCCTCTTTCTTGACCCAAGGGAAGCCTAAATATCGATTTTGAACGAAATCGGTCCAATAACAAAGAATTTCAATATGGCGGCGACTTTTTATAATTTTGCCAATCATTTTCTATTATTTGACCCCAGGGAAGCCCAAATATCGATTTTGAACGAAATCGGTCCAATAAAAAAGAATTTCAATATGGCGGTCACTTTTTATAATTTTGCCGATCATTTCCTCTTATTTGGCCCCAGGGAAGCCCAAATATCGATTTTGAACGAAATCGGTCCAATAACAAAGAATTTCAATATGGCGGTCACTTTTTAAAATTTTGGTATCTATTTCCTCTTTCTTGACCCAAGGAAAGCCTAAATATCGATTTTGAACGAAATCGGTCCAATAACAAAGAATTTCTATATGGCGGCGACCTTTTAAAATTTTGGCATCTGTTTCCTCTTTCTTGACCCAAGGGAAGCCTAAATATCGATTTTGAACTAAATCGGTCCAATAAAAAAGAATTTCAATATGGCGGTCACTTTTTATAATTTTGCCAATCATTTCCTCTTATTTGGCCCCAGGGAAGCCCAAATATCGATTTTGAACGAAATCGGTCGAAAAACAAAGAATTTCAATATGGCGGTGACTTTTTATAATTTTGCCAATCATTTCCTCTTATTTGGCCCCAGGGAAGCCCAAATATCGATTTTGAACGAAATCGGTCGAAAAACAAGGAATTTCAATATGGCGGTGACTTTTTATAATTTTGCCAATCATTTTCTCTGATTTGACCCCAGGGAAGCCCAAATATCGATTTTGAACGAAATCGGTCCAATAAGAAAGAATTTCATAATGGCGGTCACTTTTTATAATTTTGGCATCTATTTTTCCTCTTTCTTGACCACAGGGAAGCCCAAATATCGAATTTGAACGAAATCGGTCGAAAAACAAAGAATTTCAATATGGCGGCGTCTTTTTCAATTTTTGGCATCCATTTCCTCTGTGTAGAAGAAGATTAATATCGTGGTTGAGCTAGCAATTAAAATATCGATGCCATCATCGACCATCCCTACGCAGACAACAATGTTTATAGGCTTTCGCCTCCTTACGGATCCGAAAGGATGCGTACGCATCTTTACGGATCCGTAACGATCCGTAGCGATCCTTACAAGTGTGTCTTATAGCATCGGCATAAATGCGAATCGATCCTCACAGATGTGGTTCCACCCTAAAACCACAGGCAAAACATAGATGTTATAATATCTGTGGTTAGGGGATTAGGTAATACGAAATTTAAAAATAACTCTGAAACGTACCAATAGTATTATAATACATGTGAAAGAACCAAAATAAACATATAAATTAAATGAATAAATAAAATAAAATATCAATTTTTTAATAAGCGCCATCTGTTAATCTTCTGATCTATAATTTTTAAAGCGCCATCTGTTAACCTAACTATTCATAATTTCATCTTGCAATGTAGTTCAAATAATTGCCGCTTGTCGCTAGTAAGCTGAATTTCATGAAATAAATCTCAAATCGCTACCTCTAGCGCCCTCTATTGACAGACTCTACTACTACTTTTTCTGCACTTAGCGTTGGTGACCCTGTGCCCATGGGACATGGGTATTCTTTGAAGATGTAAACTAATATGTCTTACTTTGGGATGGTGATGCATGTCATATCTGCCAAAGTTCATCACAATTGCTTCAGCAGTTAACCATGTAAATGTATTAATTTATATAATAAGTATAAGTACCTATTATATTTTCCTCATTGAAGAAAGGAGGAGAATAGAATAGAATAGAAATATTTTTTATTCAAATAAACTTTTACAAGTGCTTTTGAATAGTCGATGAATCTACCACTGGTTCGGAATGCCTTTCCTGCCGAGAAGAACCAGCAAGAAACTCGGCGGTTGCTCTTTTCAAAACAAAGGAGAATGGGCACCTTTGTATGAGTTGCGTCCCCAGACTGTATCAAGTTGTGATATATGTCATTTTAAAGGTCACGATAATAGCTTCATTTTATTATATGACACCAAGTATGAGACACGTGCAGGAAAAGAACTAGAAATCATTTAATTTTTTTAAGCCCGTGATAGTGTTTTTTAGATTATACGGTTTTTTCATTCCTTATGTCGACCAAGCGGCATATATTCAGCTAGCTGATGCCCGTTACTTCATCCTCGTGGATTTAGTTTTTAAAATCTCGCGGGAATATTTGATTTTCCGGGATAAAAAGTAGCCTATGTCACTCTCCAGGTCCTCAACTATACCCATGCAAAACATCACGTCTCTGTTGCGGCGTGATTGAAGAACAAACACACTTTCGTATTTATAATATTAGTATGATGATGTCGCTGTGATCAATAGGGTGAAAACCGGGAGCGATCACCGGATGGTAAGAGGCGCGTTGAATTTTAATGTAAAGCTGGAAAGGGAAGTCAGCTCTCCGACCTTCTCGTGCTCATATCCAAAACCCCAAAACCTTCCAACTCGAACTGCAGAACCAATTCGATTGCCTAGCAGCCTGCGTTTCTGGGGCCGATCTAAACACCAGGCCTATGGAAACTGTCCATAATCTGGGTCTAAATTCTTTAAGACCCATCGGAGGAAAAGAACCGAAAAGTTCTCTGAGCATATTCTCAAGCTCATAGAGGAGAGACAAGAGATAAGACTGCAGTCATCGGCAGACTTACGCGGCTGCTTACCAGAGGATTAAAAGGCAGATCTCTACGGTACAAACTCGTGACCTTCGTGTCTTTAATACCAAGTGTATTAAAGATACCATCGAGCGGAACAGAGGCTAAGTGTTCGCGAGAGATCAGTTTATCGGACAGTCGTCTCGTCTCTTCTCGACCTGAGATCTTGGGAGAGGTTGAGAGGTTCTATGAACAGTTATATACTATGACACAAAAACCTGTTGAAGATTTGGCCAAAGATCCCAGAGCCAAACTGACCCGACACAATACCGAAGATATCCCGGACGTCAGCCTATACGAGATTAGTATGGTTCTCAAGCAGCTCAAAGAATCACTGCGGAACTGCTGAAAGCGGGTAGAAAACCAGTACAAGATTTTAAGCGATTGTTCAATTCCGTCATTCACGGGGGCATAACGGTAGATGCCGGATTGACTGCCGGTATATCCAAGTGTTGAAGTGCTTGTATGAAAACGCAACTATGTCAGTACGTATACAGGACCAGACTACGAGGCCAATCCACTCACAGCGTGGAGTGCGACAGAGAGAAGTGATCTCTCCGAAGCTCTTTACCGCTGCGTTGGAGGACGTCTTTAAGATTCTAGATTGAAACGGACTTGACATCAACATAAACGGCGAGTACATCACTCACCTGCGATTTGCCGATGACATAGTAGTTATAGCAGAGACTCTGAGAGACCTCAATACACTGCTCAACGATCTCAGTAGGGTTTTTCAACAGGTGGGCCTGAAAATGAACATGAGCAAGACGAAAATCATGTCCAATGTCATGTCTCATGCTCCACTCCACCCAGTATTCGTTGAGAATTCTGCAATCGAAATTGTGGACGAGTGTATATATACCTGGGACACACAGTCCAGCTAGGTAGGTCCATTTTCGAAAAAAGAGATCAACCGCCGAATCCAACTCGGCTGGGCAGCGTTGGGTAAGCTCCGAGATGTCTTCTAGTTCAAAATCCCTCAGTGCCTGAAGACTAAAGTCTTCGAACAGTACGTGTTGCCAGTGATGACTTACGGATCAGAGACATGGTCGCTAACTGTGGCCTTCATAAGAAGGCTCAGGGTCACTCAGCGAGCGATGGAGAGAGCTATGATCGGAGTATCCTCGCTAGATCAAATCAGAAATGAGGAGATTAATAGGAGAACCAAAGTCACCGACATAGCACAGCGAGTCGCGAAACTGAAGTGGAAATGGGTGGAGCACATAGTTCGAAGAGCTGATGGTTGTTGGGGTCCCAAGGTGCTGGAGTGGCGACCCCGCACCGGGAAGTGCAGTGTGGGCAGAATCCCATCAATTAGTCGTAGAGAGCCGCTGGATTCAGGCGGCGCTAGACCGAGGCCTGTGAAAGTCCATGCAAGAGACCTTTGTCCAGCAGTGGACGTCTATCGGTTGATAAAGAAGAAGATAATAAAAAATTAAAAAATGACATAGTTCTTTCCCTGCACGAGTCTCACAGTTGGTGTCATACAATAAAATGAAGCTATTATCATGACCTTTCAAATGACATATATCACAACTTGATACACCACTGGGGACGAAACCGCCCATTCTCCTTTACAATACAGTAAATACTATGCTATATATGCAGTGTTTCCACAATGAGGAAAGTTCCAAAAATGCATACCGACTAACTTCTATCTTAAGATGGGCAGACATAAAGTAGCCCCATTCCCACTGGTGGTACCCGTTCACGAGCATGACGCATGACCCAGCCATTGCTTCGCTCAACCATATTTGAGGGAACGTAACGTTACGTAACGAGATATGGGAGAACAGTCACTGACATAGCTCAGCGAGTTGTGAAATTGAAGTGGAAATGGGCTGGAAACATTGTTCGAAGAGCTGATGGTTGTTGGGGTCCCAAGGTGCTGTAGTACCGACCCCTCACTGGGAAGCGCAGTGTTGGCAGGCATCCCACTAGGAGGGCTGACGACAGCAAACGAGTCGTAGGGAGCCGCTGGATTCAGGCGGCGCAAGAACGAATCCTGTGACAGTCCATGCAAGAGTGACCTTTGTTTTTCTAGCAGTGGACGTCTATCGGTTGACAAAGAAGATTACAATTTTTTTCTTTCTGGCTGAAACCTTTCGATTCGAAGATTCATCATTCCAGGAAAACAAAACTTGTTTTTACTAGGACATCGTTATAATAATACTAGCTGATGCCCACGATTTCGTCCATGTGAATTTAGTTTTTAAATTCCCTCGGGAACTTTGATTTTCCGGGATAAAAAGTAACCTATGTCGCAGGTCCTCAACTACATACCTACCCATGCAAGAAATGAAGTAAATCTGTTGCTCTGTTGCGGCGTGATTGAAGAACAAACCAACAAACAAACACACTTTCGCATTTATAATAATAGTAAGGATTGCCTAGCAACATAATAATACTCTTAATAGAATAGAATAGAAATGTTTTTATTCAAATAAACTTTTTTACAAGTGCTTTTGAATCGTCGATGAGTCTACCACTGGTACGGAATGCCGTTCCTGCCGAGAAGAACCAGCAAGAAACTCGGCAGTTGCTCTTTTCAAAATAAGTTTACAATTCAATAGAATAGTTATATACAGTTCAATTACCACCTGCTGTCTCATGAATCGCTGGAACGAATTATGTCCACGCTTTTTTATCATCTAAATAGTCTTCAATTGCATAATATGCTTTTTTCATGAGATTAGTTTTAACCGATTTCTTAAACTTGTGTAAAGGCAAGTCTAAGATCGACTGTGGAATTTTATTATAAAACCTCATGCCCATTCCCACAAATGTCTTTCGGACCCTCTTGAGGCGACATCGAGGAATCACGAGCCTGTTTGGATTTCTAACTTGCCTATCGTGTAAATCACCCTTTTTTTTGTAATTCACAATGTTTTGTCTGACAAATATTATATTGTTGTAAATATATTGTGAAGCTACTGTAAGAAGGCCTATTTCTTTAAATTTTTCTCGAAGGGAATCCCGCGGTTTTAAGTTATATATTGCGCGAATTGCCCTCTTCTGCAATACAAAAATTTTTCCAATATCGGCTGCTTTACCCCATAATAAGATTCCGTATGACATAATACTATGGAAATATGCAAAATAAACAATTTTTGCAGTTTCTATGTCAGTTAACTGTCGAATCTTCCTAACAGCGTAAGCAGCAGAGCTAAGCTTGCCAGCAAGTGTTGCTATATGGGTGCCCCATTGCAGCTTTGAGTCCAGGGTTAATCCCAAGAACACTGTGGAGTCCTCACTTTTCAAGGGTTCATTACTTATCTTTAAATTTTTAATAACATCATTATCTAAATCTTGAACTGTATACCTATATGACTGTCCTATAATTAACATATTTTAATTTGCAGTAACGAATATTGATAATTAAGATAAAAAGATCTTTTAAGTTGGGCCAAATTACAGTTAAGTTGTTTCGAAGTTTGATCAAAATTGGTTCTGTAGTTTTCGAGTTTATTCTGAACATACATCGTGACACGAGATTTTTATATACCTACTAGCTTCTGCCCGCGACTTCGTCCGCGTGCAATAGTTTTTTAGTCTTAGCGTAGGTATATAGGCTATAATTACACTATAGCCTTCCTCGATAAATGGGCTAACACTGAAAGAATTTTTCAAATCGGACCAGTAGTTCCTGAGATTAGCGCGTTCAAGCAAACAAACAAACTCTTCAGCTTATAGTATAGATATTATAAGATGAACTTGCGATTTCCCGACACATTTACTGTTTTTCCTAACATGTGCCAAAGATGTGCAAAAGATGATTTATAATAATTTATGTTTCATTGTTTCATCTAATTTAGAATAGAATTAAATATTAATCAGACTTAAGTTCTGACAGAACTTTGTTTTGAATTTATTACCAAAGTATTTACCTACCTATTGATAGTAGTCTTGTGTAGTACATGTACTAATTACTAATAGGAGTCAATTCCCGACACTGAACGAGAACGAACTATTCCGTATGCTTAATTAGTACATCGTGCTTTTATTATATCGTTGTCTCAGCTCTGAACGATCAACGAGCGGAACCAAGAAATGACTAAAGTACATCGTTCATTAGTACTTAGTGTGATTCCGTCGTTTGGCTCGGAACTACTGTACTGAATACTATATCCTTTTAACCCAGAGTTAGCTGCTGCTTTGTACAGATTTCGTATAAAGCTTCTGTCAAAATTACAAATTTATTCCTGGGTTAAGCATAACCCGGCGTCTCTGCAAGCGGGCCTTAGTTCATTATGAAAGACAACAGTGCCTAGTATGACTACTTTAATATTGAAATGAAAATACCTAAGTATATATTTACAAACAAAATAACTAAACATTACAGGTGAAATATGCTGCACAAGTATTCAGCAAAGAAGTGGTGGACGGTGTGGCGGTACAGATGAAAACATATCGCCAACTTCAACTAGATCATAATTATTGTCCACCCTCTGTGAACATTGATAATGGCGTTTTCACTGCTGAAATTCTTTTATTTATTCATAACTTATTTAGCAGCCTGAACT
Organism: Oeneis ivallda; assembly: GCA_029955525.1. NCBI lineage: Eukaryota > Metazoa > Arthropoda > Insecta > Lepidoptera > Nymphalidae > Oeneis > Oeneis ivallda. Next base: position 14,649,399 of record JARPMR010000024.1, on the reverse strand, counting down.
GATCTGGTTATTCCAAAGGCGATTTTTATAATTCTCTATCGTTAAATTCCAACCACTTGGAATTCTGGAATGAAGCAGTGAAGAAACTAGAATCAATGAAATTTGACGCATTAGACTCAAGAGAAAGTAAGCCATTGTGTTTAAGAAATTTTATTCATGTAATTAAAACTGTAAAACATCTTTGGTCAGATCTCAGATTAATCCCTGGCATAAAATTCTTGAGTCTCAGGCGTCTCTAGCACACACCCTGACTGTCATAATTTCGTTTCATTGTTTAAAACATTATTGATTAATAACATAACCACAGGCAAATCACTGTATGCAAATTGCACCGAGGATAAAGATAAAATGCTGGGTACTCTTAAAAATTTGGTTAATAGACCAAAACTTGACACATGTTTCATTGATTACAGTTCTGATATTCACTAGTGGTTCGCCCTGAACTGAGACCTCGCAGTAACGGTATCCCATGATTATTCATTCAATCGATACATGACGACCAAAACTGACATTATTATTATTATGCCCGTTTTCACCAAACATACCTAAATCATCCCCTATGTAGGAGTATCTTTACGTAGGTAGCTCCAAAACACAATCCTAAGTCCTAACATCCGTCCCAATGTCCTTTTAGGTGTCCCGTACAGGATCGTGATAAAGAAGTTGACAGTAATCATCACATAATTTATCATAGGTAGCCGGTAAAGGTTAGGGAACGTCAGTGAAAACATTGAATTATTATGTAGGTACTAACGAGTGAAAACGGGTTAGGGGCATCTGTACAAATCGTCATCTATCGACGCGAATAGAAAATATACAAAATGATATTTAACTAAAGAATAATTTTAATTGAATATTAATATGTTATTATATTATGTACCTAAATAATAATGGTCGACGCAAAACTGTTTTTGGGATAAATCGTAGTCGTAACTCCTAGTTCAATGGAATAGTTAATGACTGCGCCATCTATTAGCATTATTGTGAAGCTATGTGAAATTTACTGATGCTCATTAAAAATTAAATAATCTCGTTTCTTTATAATATTCATATAATTTTAGTATTTGTTGTTCAAGTACAGGATACAAGTGAAGTAAGAAAATAAGTACAACTTGAAAATATATAGAAAATTTTCCCAGAGAGCGTCTTCAAGCGAGCGTATTAAATCGCCACTTTGGAAGCCCCCCATTTCGTCAATTTTAGGAAAAAAAATTAAAAAAAAATACGGTTGTACTCTGTTCCAAATTGTCTTTAAAATGATACACAGAAAACCTATGAATCGCAAATAAAAAAAAATTTCTTCGCATTCGCTTCTATGAGAGCCCCCCTGAAATAAAGATTTTTATAACTTTTTAAGCCATTTTCGGCTGGAGGCCATCGGTTTACATATTATATCTAAATTTGAAGTAATTACGTTCAGTAATTCAAAAGTTATAAGGCTCTGACAGACGGACGGACGGACGGACAAGTGCAAATCGCTCTAGTAAACTCAGAGACCTCGCTTCGCTCGGTCAATAATACAAATTTTATTGAGGAATGTGTTCCTTCTGAAAACATTTTCCAGACGAACGCTTTATCTTATATTGCCGGTGCAGTTTGTCGATATTTATTTCCGAAGTTAAATTGTGATCAATGGCAATATTGTAGAAATGCACTATTATCTAACGAAATTCAATCATTTCATACTTTAATTCAAATGAAAGAATATGATGCAAATAACAGAAGATTATACTATCCATCAAGTAATTTGCTGTCCCTGGTTTGGCATTGTATATATATCATTGAACAAACTTTGCCAAACATTTGTAAAGTTTACATATATACAGTTTAATTAACAAATTTGAACTAATTAATACATCTTGGCTGAATTGTCTTGAGCATAAATCAGATTTTTTAAAAGCTTTTTGGTTATTTGTGATAAGAATGCAAGTTAGACAATGGTGTATTAACTTCAATAGGAGAATACACAATACTGACTCTAGAAAAAAGGGAAAGGAAATGGAAAATCTGATAGCGACTAAAGTTACTAAAGGTGCTAGCTATAGAACTGTACGTCGCAAAAGTAATTAAAATTTTTAACATTTTTTCCAGATTGTCTAAGTATCTTCACTTTAAAAACATTGCAGTTATATTATATTATAAATTAAATATGTTTTCCATTTCCGTTCTCAGCAATTCAAAATAATTTGCAACCATAAGCCTGTAACCGACATTATTTTTGAATATTATGTATATTAATAGGTATAGGTCTTCTATTTTACCCATATAATGGGATTTATGAATACTTTCGTACTTGTGAAATAAAAACTAGTTGAGTTGCTCTGAAATTAAAAGAGTTGTTTTATTTAATGCCCTTGTTTACAATATAGTAACGCGAATATCGCTAAGTGTTAAATACAAAATTACATACCTGAAATTAAAAGAGAAACAACAATAAAAGCTATTATTTCACTTATTAAATTAATTTATAAATTAGTTGCCTATAAGTCCGACCGTTATATTTCGAATGTCAAACCTGTCAAGTGTCAAACTTGACAACCGCAAGACGGCCACAGAGCTAAGTCATAAAATATGCGCTGTGTGACGTGTACGGCGCGGCAATTTCAAAATGAAGAACGCTGAGGCTTCATTTACATCTCCCCGCTGCAGTAGACCTTACTTCAACACTGGAACCAGCTTTGTTATATGGAAGATGTTTGATTCACATTTCTTATGTCCTGTGTTTATTTTGTAAATGCAGTTTGATATTTTCTCTAAAACTTCATATGGCCCTATTTTCAATTCGTCTAGTTTTCTCCTGTTCAACCGGTTTCCGTTTTCAACATATACTAAGTCTCCCACTTTGAATTCAAATTGTCTCCTGTTCTTGTCAAAGACTTGCTTATTATAATTGTGTGATTTTAGTGTGTTTTCTAATGCGGTTGTTCTATCTTGAAATAACTCATTCTGTGTATTATGCTGTTTCAATTCTTCTGGTAAGATGTCCACATTTTTTCCTTCCAGTAGGTATTTTGGTGAAAATCCAGTCACCGTGTGTTCCGTTTCATTGTACTTTTCCGTGCACTCATGAGCAATAGTCGTCCAGGCTAATTTATCTTTTCGTTCATTTATCTTACATCTTATTTTATTAACCAATGTTTGATTTAACCTCTCATTCAGACCATTTGAAAATGGTGTATTTACTGCAGTAAAGACAATGGGTATATTTTCTTTTTCTAAAAAGTTTTTAAAATCTTTTGAGTTAATGCCTGGGTATTGATCAGACAGAATTAAGCCAATTTTATTTTCTTTTGATACTTTTTGAACTAGCTTTATAAAATCATATGAAGTTTGAGTTTTTGAAGTCAAAATATAAGCATACCTTGTGAAGTGGTCTACTAGAAGGTGTAAATATGTTTTTGTAGAACGTGAACCACCAAATCCACCAATAGTATCTATAGATACAATTTCAAAAGGATAAGTAGCCGGTCCTAAGTGAGACATAAGTCCAAAATTATATTTCCCTCTGGATTTATTTTTTTTGCAAACTTCACAGGTATCACAAAGTTTTTTTTATATTAGCTGATAAATTTTTCGCCGCATAAAATGGGTTTATTTTCTTTTTCATTTGCTGTATACCTATATGACAGTATGTGCGATGTACGTTCTCAATAAATTTCTTACTGAATTCTTCAGTTAGCAGTATCTTTTCCCTTTTCCCACTCTTACAATAGTAAATATTATCTTTTAATGTTAGTTTATCTCTATTTTGTTTTATATCTCCATTTCTTTTTTGATCACTTTGGATATCTTCTATTTTAATAAAATTTATAATCTTTAAAATCTCTTCTTGATTTTCCCATGGCTCTAAAACCGCATTTCTGCTCAAACTATCTGCCTCCAGGTTGTATTTTCCTGGAGAATATTTTATCTCAAAGTTGAACTGTGATAGGTAATATGTTAGCTCTCCTAGTTCTTCATCCGTCCTTGCTTTTATGTTCATTTTTTCCAAAGGTTTATGATCAGTAAAAACCTTGAATCTTTTTCCTATTAGCCAGTATTGCCAATATTTTACTGCTTCCTTAATGGCCAAACATTCTAAATAAATAGCTTTTCTCTTTTTTTGTGTTTCATTTAATTTCTTTGAAAAATATGCGCACGGTTTCTCTTCTCCATTATTTTGAGGTTGTTTTAAAACCGCGGCGATTCCTTGTATGCTAGCATCGGTATAAATATGTATTGGGAGATCTGGGTCAAAGATTGCTAAAATTGGTTTCGAACAAAGTAATTTTTTTATTGTTTCAAAAGACTCTTGACATTTTTCTGACCAAATAAATTTTTGTCCTTTTCTTAATAAATTATGTAATGGATCTAGTATAATTGATATTTTTGGCACATATTTCCCATAAAAGTTTATCTTACCTAGGAACTGTCTAACATTTTTCTGAGTTTTAGGGACTGGGAAATCTTTTATAGCAATTAAATTATCCTTAAGTGGAGTGATTGTATTATTTTTTATAATGTGACCTAAGTATTTTACTGAATCTTGTGCAAAGTTACATTTTGAGAATTTTAATCTAAAGCCTTCTTTTAATATTGCTTCTAACAAAAGTGATAAGTGTTTAATATGATCTGTGAATGTCTCAGAAAATACCAAAATATCATCAATGTAATTCACTGTGAAATCTGATAGTTTATGTTTCCGTATAATATTACTCAATATTCTTTGAAAAATTGCAGGTGATGTTTTCAAACCGAATGGTAAGCATGTCCATTGGTAGTGCCCTTCTTGGGTAACAAATGCAGTTTTTTTTCTGTCTTCAATCTTCAAAGGAATGGACCAGAATGCTGAATTTATATCCAGTGTTGAGAAGTATTTACATTTTGTCGTCTTTACCATCAAGTCTTCAATAAGTGGAAACGGTTGTGACTGAGGAACCACAATCTTATTTAATTCACGAAAATCTATACATAATCTTGATCTCTTTCCCTCTTCTTTTTTATAGGCCAGTGTTACTGGCGCAGCAAAAGGACTATAGGACTCTTCAATTAGGTTCTCTTGCAATAGCTTTGCTACTTGTTGCTCAATTTCTTTTTTATCTTCGATAGTGCACCTGTAGGGTCTTTTAGAACAGTATTTATCAATTAGTAAATCAATATGTGCCTCATAGCCTTTCACCGTGCCTATATCATATCTGTCTTTAGCAAAAAGCGATTTATATTTGCATAGTAATTCATCTATTTCTGTCTGCTTTTGAAGATCTAGATGATTTACAGAAATAGTAAAATTAGTCTCTTCTATGTGTTCATTAAAGTTTATTTTATATTCATGCCATGAATTATTCTGGGCTTCCATATTTTTATTGCATTTTTCTTCAATCTTACTACTCGAAAAGTCAGCCAATATTTTTTTGTTTGTGAAATTTGTTTCCTCTCTATTATTCTCTATTTGGAGACTGGGGATATTCTGAGTAATTTCTAACTTCTCATTTTGAATAAGGTGAAATTCTTTTATGCAGTCTAGTCCAATTAAAAAATTATAATCAAAGTTTTCTTCATCGATTACAAAAACATTAATTTTTTTTTCAATATCAAAAATCTTGATCTTTAATGTTACCAACCCTTTGGTTTTTTTCACACCATTAATCGTCTTTAAGTTTGCATTTTTAATAGATATACTATTATTGTTAATGGAATTTTTTTTCAATGATAGCAATCTGGAATTTACCAAAGATACATTTGATCCGGAGTCGTAAATCCCCATTGTTTCTAAGGTATCATTTAATAACAATTTAATCTTGATTAATGGCGGAATCACTAGTTTTTTTGGGTTTATTTCATTTAATTCTGTTTCTAATTCTGAATTATTAACCGTTCTAATCTGACCTCTTTTTTGTCTATCATTATTTTTGTTTTTGAACCAACACAAGGACTCAGGATGATACCGGCTGCCTTTGTTTTCTTTTTCACAAATTCCACACGGTTTGTAGTTTCCGTCTTTTTCCTTTATTTTATTTTCCAAGCTTTCCACTTTTTTCCCATAATTCTTCTTATTTACTAGATGTTCCAAGCTCCTGATATTATTAAATAAATCCTTAGTTTCCTTTAAGCTTTTTCTATCAATTTTGTCCGAAATAAAATTTGGGAGACCCGTAGCGATTAAATCAATTAAGGTAGTATTATCCATAGATTTATTTATCTCTAATAAAAGTTTTTCTTTCTTTAAAGCATATTCCAATAATGATCCCTGTCTATATTTGAATAGCATTGCATATCTGACCGGAGACCATCCACGGTCCGCATAAGTTTCACAAAAGTTTTCTTTCCATGTTGGCCATTCCGAATTGACTGTATATTTTATGAGCATTGAGCTATACCAATCAAGGCATGAACCTTCCAAGAATAATCTCAAAGCCTCAATCTTCCTAGTATCTCCTTCTATTCCTATACGAGTACATTCTGATTCAAAAATAGCCATCCACTGCGATGCATTTGAAGTTTTATTATTGAATTTTTCTATAACACATTTCTCTGTCAACTTTTTAATGTTGTCGGACTTTGATGTGTCATTCTTCCTTTCAGCAAACTTTTCCAAGATTCTTGTTAAAACCTCTTCTGAAATTCCAGAAGTAGAAGCCTGTTTCTGTGTTTCTTGTGTTAATTCCTCTAATAAATATCCTTTAAACTGCATATTCCCATACTCATCTATGTAGGTATCACATAGCTCTGATGTTAGCTCAATCCAAACTTGTCTTCTATCATTCCTCTTTTGCAGTGTAGTCTTTACTTTTTGAAATGTTTGTGTTTTTATCACTGTATCATGCAGTTTTGAAGGTTGAAATTGTTCAGGAATCAGAAAGGTACGATTATTGGCATCAGTAATTGAAGTTATACAAATTACATTTGTTTTTGGATCTTCAATGGCTTTTAGCACTTTAAATTCAAATCTTAACTTTTCCATGTTCAATCTTTGTTAAAAACAGCTGTAATATTGTTGTTTTATAATGGGATTTATTAATACTTTCGTACTTGTGAAATAAAAACTAGTTGAGTTGCTCTGAAATTAAAAGAGTTGTTTTATTTAATGCCCTTGTTTACAATATAGTAACGCGAATATCGCTAAGTGTTAAATACAAAATTACATACCTGAAATTAAAAGAGAAACAACAATAAAAGCTATTATTTCACTTATTAAATTAATTTATAAATTTTTAGTTGCCTATAAGTCCGACCGTTATATTTCGAATGTCAAACCTGTCAAGTGTCAAACTTGACAACCGCAAGACGACCACAGAGCGAAGTCATAAAATATGCGCTGTGTGACGTGTACGGCGCGGCAATTTCAAAATGAAGAACGCTGAGGCTTCATTTACACCCATACAAAAAATCAAGTTGATCCGGTGCACCTATGCTACGTGATTGATGGACAAATCAATAAACGAACACACTTTCGCTATTAGTAAGGATGGATTGAATCCGCGACACCTTTTTAAGATTTATAATATGGTCTTTTTTAACTAGTTACTTACTCGTAATATAAAATGCGTAGAGGTACATAGATTGCTTGAAGTTTGAATTGAAGTTTTAAATGTACACATTGAGTATTCAATTTTATTAGCTGTTGCCCGCGACTTCGTTCGCGTGGACAGATCCCTGCAGCATCAGGATTGAGGAGTTAGAACCCGAAGTTTTTATGGGACCATCTCGCAAAGTTTCTGTATTGATTAAAAAAAAGATTCACGCAAATCTGTTTAGAAATCACGAAGGTATCGACATACACAGTTAGACAAACACCTTTTTTTAAAGTAGGTTAAAAAAGTAGCCTATATGTTACTCCTTATAACTTCAGCTATCTGTCAGTGAAAGTCCCGTCAAAATTGGTCCAGCCTTTCCCGAGATTAGCCGGGACAAACATACAAAAATTAAAAAATGTATGTTATAAGTACCGAATATACTTTCATATGCATTTAGTAAGCTGTTATTTTGAAATTACAAACAAACACTTCAATTTTATTTATTTGTACGTAAAGATGTTATTTTTTTGTTAGTCACCTTAAATTGTAAAAATTAGCAGAGATTAGTAAGATTTATAGATTGCTAATACCTTGTATAAACCGTGCGCTACGGTAGAACATAGGTAAAGATATGTACATAGAGATATTTAATTTTATTTATTTGTACGTAAAGATGTTATTTTTTGTTAGTCACCTTAAATTGTAAAAATTAGCAGAGATTAGTAAGATTTATAGATTGCTAATACCTTGTATAAACCGTGCGCTACGGTAGAACATAGGTAAAGATATGTACATAGAGTTATTTAATTTTATTTATTTGTACGTAAAGATGTTATTTTTTGTTAGTCACCTTAAATTGTAAAAATTAGCAGAGATTAGTAAGATTTATAGATTGCTAATACCTTGTATAAAACGTGCGCTACGGTAGAACATAGATAAAGATACGTACATAGAGATATTTAATTTTATTTATTTGTACGTAAAGATGTTATTTTTTGTTAGTCACCTTAAATTGTAAAAATTAGCAGAGATTAGTAAGATTTATAGATTGCTAATACCTTGTATAAACCGTGCGCTACGGTAGAACATAAATGTAAAGATACGTACATAGAGATATTTAATTTTATTTATTTGTACGTAAAGATGTTATTATTTGTTAGTCACCTTAAATTGTAAAAATTAGCAGAGATTAGTAGGATTTATAGATTGCTAATACCTTGTAACGGGTGATTTTTTAAGAGCTTGAGAACTTTTTTTTAAAAAAAAACGCATAAAATTTGCAAAATCTCATCGGTTCTTTATTTGAAACGTTAGATTGGTCCATGACATTTACTTTTTGAAGATAATTTCATTTAAATGTTGACCGCGGCTGCGTCTTAGGTGGTCCATTCGGAAAGTCCAATTTTGGGCAACTTTTTCGAGCATTTCGGCCGGAATAGCCCGAATTTCTTTGGAAATGTTGTCTTCCAAAACTGGAATAGTTGCTGGCTTATTTCTGTAGACTTTAGACTTGACGTAGCCCCACAAAAAATAGTCTAAAGGCGTCAAATCGCATGATCTTGGTGGCCAACTTACCGGGCCATTTCTTGAGATGAATTGTTCTCAGAAGTTTTCGCTCAAAATGGCCATAGAATCGCGAGCTGTGTGGCATGTAGCGCCATCTTGTTGAAACCACATGTCAACTAAGTTCAGTTCTTCCATTTTTGGCAACAAAAAGTTTGTTAGCATCGAACGATAGCGATCGCCATTCACCGTAACGTTGCGTCCAACAGCATCTTTGAAAAAATACGGTCCAATGATTCCACCAGCGTACAAACCACACCAAACAGTGCATTTTTCGGGATGCATGGGCAGTTCTTGAACGGCTTCTGGTTGCTCTTCACTCCAAATGCGGCAATTTTGCTTATTTACGTAGCCATTCAACCAGAAATGAGCCTCATCGCTGAACAAAATTTGTCGATAAAAAAGCGGATTTTCTGCCAACTTTTCTAGGGCCCATTCACTGAAAATTCGACGTTGTGGCAGATCGTTCGGCTTCAGTTGTTGCAGGAGCTGTATTTTATACGGTTTTACACCAAGATCTTTGCGTAAAATCTTCCATGTCGTCGAATAACACAAACCCAATTGCTGCGAACGGCGACGAATCGACATTTCACGGTCTTCAGCAACACTCTCAGAAACAGACGCAATATTCTCTTCTGTACGCACTGTACGCATTCGTGTGGTTGGTTTAATGTCCAATAAAGTAAACTGAGTGCGAAACTTGGTCACAATCGCATTAATTGTTTGCTCACTTGGTCGATTATGTAGACCATAAATCGGACGTAAATCGCGAAACACTTTTCGAACCGAACACTGATTTTTGTAATAAAATTCAATTATTTGCAAGCGTTGCTCATTAGTAAGTCTATTCATTATGAAATGTCAAAGATGTCAGTCTATGATAATGAGCATCTTTCTCTTTGACACCTTGTCTGAAATCCCGCGTGATCTGTCAAATACTAATGCATGAAAATCCTAACCTCAAAAAAATCACCCATTATAAACCGTGCGCTACGGTAGAACATAGGTAAAGTTACGTACATAGAGATATTTAATTTTAACCCTCCCTTTTGTCTTTGCTTTAGTCTGGTGAAAATGCACCTTTAGTTAGCCTAAGGCCATTTTATATATATATAAATATTATATTTTAATAATAATATATTTTATATATTATATTATATATAATATATAAAATATATTTTATATTTTAAGAAAATGAATTTGAATTAATAAAAAGTACTTATTGTGAAAAATGTACAAGCCAACTTTGCCAATCAACGATTCTTTGCCCTAAAAGCAAATCCGCTAGAATGGGCAAATTTTATGACATTTACTTTTGGAAAATAAATTATATTTCCCACGAATGCGATAGGGACTGTCCCTTATTATATATATTCTTAATTCATTACTTGTTGAGTGCGGTGCACATTTTTGCGGGCTCGATAGTTTTTAGATTGTACGTCCGCGTCATGGCGAATACGCAACTAAGTTTATTTTATTGTATGCTTAAGAATCACAATTATTGAGTATTTTAATTATTAAACAAAAATTGGGTGTCTGTAAGGTCGGTTTACGGACGATAGTTTTACGTGATAACGTCTTATAGAAGCATTGATGAAAAATTGCATACTTTTATGAATTGAATTATTATCACTGAATTATCATGACAGAAGGGCTGGCTCATTTTTTGCGCAAAGGATCAGCCTGGCTGTCCAGCGCGGAAAGGCAGCCAGTATTCTTAGCACCATTCCACGCGGGCATGATTTGTATAGTAATTAAATTAGTTTAGCTATAAGTTTTTTTGTAACATTTTAATAAAAAAAAAACGAAAAAATTATCATTATTTTGTATAATACAAAGGAGGAGTTAATTGAAAATTACAGTTTTCTCTAGTCACAAGCCAACGCTTGTCGTGCCTCTCTATCGTTTGTTCCGCGCTCTCGCTTGCACGCGCAGGCTCAGGCGGAACGTGACACTTTCGTGCGTGCAGCCGATGTTCATCGATTTATGAGACGTTATCACGTCAAAAAAAATGTAGTTAATTACTAAAGCAAAGTGTAATTAAAATGACTAATACTCATGATAAACAACCAATATTCCCCTTTCCCTTCATACTTAGCATTTGAACCACAAACCTTTTCGTTTCGTGCGTCGACCGTTGCGTTATTGAGGTTTAAACTTCCATACTTAAAAATTTAATTTTGTACACTGGATATTTTTTTAGGGTTCCATACCAAAATGGTAAAAATGGAACCCTTATGGTGAGACTTTCTCCGTCCGTCTGTCACAGTCGATTATTTCAGTAACTATTATCGTTTTACTTTTACTTTTGGAGTATGGAACCCTCGGTGCGCGAGTCCGACTCGCACTTGGCCGGCTTTTTTTATTTCTGCTCGTAATATAATTTCAAAAGCGATAGCAGAAGTGTAAAAAATAATTAAAATTGCTTTGTGGAGCTTGTATGAAAAAAAATTGGTTGCCTGTAAAGTCGGTATACGGGCGAAAGTTTTACGTGACAACCGAAATAGAAGCGCAAGACATGAACCGGTGTGTATGCCTATCTCTCTCACTCTCTCTCTCTCGCTCTGTCTCTCTCGCTCTGTCTCTCTCGCTCTTAGGCGGGCTAACTGTGCTCGAGTGGAAGGGACGCGTGCCTTTCACTTTTTATGTCTGTCTCTCTCGCTCTTAGGCGGGCTAACCATGCCTCTCACTCGCTCTCATTGTGAGCGCATAACGTGAGCGGAGCGTAACGCAGTTTCTTGAAGTGTCACCCGGCAAACCAATTTATAAGACGTTGTCACGTCAAAAAAAAACACTAATCACTAGGTAACTTTGCCCACTTTCTTTACTTACGTTATATTTACGATAAATCGATATGAGCAATGTTGGCTAAGGGTGGAACCACATTTGTGAGGATCGATTCGGATTTTGCCTATACAAAACTGTCATTTTCCATACATTCGTGTACGCATCGAAAAGCCGATTTGATCCTTACACGTTTCTATGGAATTTGACAGTTTTGTATGGGCGAAATCCGAAACGATCCTCACAAATGTGGTTCCACCCTAAGAGTGCAGATTATTTTGCCCGCTATCAAAATCGAATAAAGTATTATGGTTATAATTTTTATTTATTTACGAACTCCATGGATATTATATTATATTTTAGTAAATACAAAAATAAACTGTAGTTGCAATAAAAAAATCTTGATTAGTAATTAATTAGATATGAAGAAAATATTGGCAAAGTTAGCTTGTTTGACTACAAAAAGAGCAACTGCTGAGTTTCTGGCCGGCTCTTCTCAGCAGAATCTGCTTTCCGAACCGGTGGTAGAGTCACTACAGTCATAAAGAAATAGAAATAAAAAATTTAAACGTATAAAATTTGTTTTATTGAATGAAACCTTTTTTTAATTATCTATGGTCCTTCAAAATAAGGATTTACCTTTAGGCCTTACAAGACTAGAATCCAGAGCGTTATTAAAAAAAAAAAAGCAAGTCACCTAAAAGTCGGCTATACCGGATGTACATAATATTTTAATTATTGCATCCGGTTATAGTAAATTTAAAACCTTATTTATAATGTTAAGTTAGAAAGGGACGTACCAGGACATCTTCATACTTGAGGCCAACAAAAGATCAGACACATGATCATATAAGTATAATGACATTTTCCCCCCCTCCCGCACCCCTCTACAAGTTCTACTACTATGACGTATAGCTTCTATAAACATAGGTGTCTGTATATATTAGTGTTACTGGTCTGTGCATATTGGTCTGTGTCACGTCATATTTATATGTTTGTGGTCTGTGTATTTTATGCTTCTTTTAGCCTTCTCTAATCTCTTTGATGCCGACTGCGCGACTTTGATCTAGCCGATCCACACGGCACAATAGGGTATTTGACTATATTAAAAATATCGTTTCATTTGGTGTCATCCTAAAAGATTATCATCTAAAAACATTATTCCATACGACAAAACGTTAGTTTTGTCAAAATGTTAGTTTGTTAAAATAAAGCTTTATTTAATTAGGAAACATTAGTTTAAATTGCTATAATTCCGGCCATGGTCACGTGATCGAAAACGTTCCGTGATCTCGAATGACGTCACAGTCCACACCACCTATGGGCTGTGGAATTGTCATTATTTGAAATGTGAACTGTGACGTCATGAGAGCAAATGGAACGTTTCGGCGGAAATTTATTTTTTTGAATTTATTTCTCGATTTTTATGAAAAATACTGAAAATTATGCCGAAATATATGTTTTGTTAGTTTTAGCATAGCAATATTAACAATTTAAGATGATTTTCTAAAAGTAGTCACTACGCGTTCGCTTCAAGTTGAGCCCTGCACCATAGAGTAAAGTAATCGACGTAGTCGTAATTCCTAGTTCCATGTCGACAGTACGGACACAGTATAGGATAATATGCAGTAGTTTGACACCTTTGATCTAGATTCTAGTGGTACTACGCGTTACAAATTTCCCCTAGCTCTCTCGCGCTTCCCGCACCGCACCTCAAGTCAGACCCACTTAGTAAACCGCTCGCGAAGCACCGCTTATTAAAAATAAATTTCAAATTCAAATTCAAATTATTTATTTGCACAGATTGGGTAGTACAATGGTGTTACATTATAACTAGTGGTTCGCCCCGAACTGAGACCTCCCGGTAACGGTATCCCATGATTATTCATTCAATCGATACATGACGACCAAACCTGACATTATTATTATGCCCGTTTTCACCAAACATACCTATATCATCCCCTAAATAGGAGTCTCTTTACGTAGGTAGCTCCTAAATACAATCCTAAGTCCTAACATCCGTCCCAATGTCCTTTTAGGTGTCCCGTACAGGATCGTGATTAAGAAGTTGACAGAAATCATCACCTAACTTATCATAGCCCGTAAGGTTAGGCAACGTTAATGAAAACATTGAATTAATAAGTACTAACGAGTGAAAACGGGTTACGGGCATCTGTACAAATCGTTATCTATCGACGCGAATAGAAAATATACAAAATGCAGTAATTAATAGTTTATTGAAGTTTGATATTTAACTAAACAATAATTTTAATTGAATAATAAGTTATTATTTTATGTAACTAAATAATAATGTTCGACGCAAAACTGTTTTTGGGATACCTAGTCGTAACTCCCTAGTTCCATGGAATAGTAAATGACTGCGCCATCTATTAGCATTATTGTGAAGCTATGTTGATGCTATATGAATTACTGATGCCCATTAAAAATTAAATAATCTCATTTCTTTATAATATTCATATAATTTTAGTATTTGTTGTTCAAGTACAGGATACAAGTAAAACAAAAAAGTAAAATATGCTCGAAAATACATAGTCAATTCTCCTAGAGAGCGTCTTCAAGAGAGCGTATTAAATCTCCACTTTGAAAGCCCCCCATTTCGTCAATTTTAAGGGAAAAATTAAAAAAAAAATATTTTTGTACTCGGTTCGAAATAATCTTTAACATGATATGTTACAATTTTATATAACGCGATAAAATTTTTTTTACTTCGCATTCACTTCTATGAGAGCCCCCCTGAAATAAAGGTTTTTAAAGTTCGGCCGTTCAGAGAATGCGTTCCTGACACGTGTCAGTTAGTCACGACAACTGTCACAAAATTATAACATTAATTGATTATTGATATAATAATGTTGTTTTAATGCTCATCAATTGTTAAAACGGTAAACAACCAGCAATAATATTTTTATCGTAACTGCAACGCCATTACAAAGTTACGTCGTCAGTTCAATCGCGACGTGTCAGAAACGCATTCTCTGAACGGCCGTAGTATATAATTTTTTATGCAATATTCGGCTGAAGGCCATCAGTTTACATATTATATCTAAATTTGAAGTAATTACGTTCAGTAATTCAAAATTAAGTTATAAGGCTCTGACAGACGGACGGACGGACGGACAAGAGCAAATTCACCTAGTAGACTCAGAGACCTCGTTTCGCTCGGTCAATAAAAGTCCTTACAATCTACCGGATAGGCATGCAAAAATAATATTTAATAATAATTCTTATTCTAAGTTTACCTATTAAAATTTCAATTTATTAAATTGAACTTTGGATATTAGGAGTTTTGGTAGGTTTGGTAAAAAAAACTAAGAATGTTGTATCGTAAAGCATTAGAATAATAAACACTTTTTTTTTAATATTTTTTTATTATTTATACCAATTCGAATTCAATATTCATAGTTAAGACAGGTCAGCTAGTACTTAACAGATAAAACAATAGATAAACTATTATACTGCATCTTCTTATACTGTGTCTTTACTAGCTGTGGGTCTGACTTGCGGTGCGGTGCGGGGAAGCGCGAGGGGTGTAGATTTCTTTACTCTATGGTGCAGGGCTCAACTTGAAACGAACGCGTAGTAGTATCCTCTAATCTGTGGGGATAAGCTTGTGCAAACGAACGTGTGCCCGTGACATTGCCAGACGTTAGGCCAGACGTCAAGTAGGTATTTGTCTTGTTTGTTTTTTTTTCTAACAAAATGTCGCCGCCATGTCACCGTAAACCTTACCACCTTAAAACCACCTTAGTACTACAATACGTCCATACGTTCCGTTTGCACCAACTTTTGTTTGTACAAACACTGCACAAACTTTTGTTTGCAGATATACTTTTGTTTGTGCCTTGTATCTGGCAAAAGGCTAAAAAAAAGGTGGGTCTGATAATGTCATACACCTGTGGTCACACCGTCACTTATGTACTCTGTAGTCTGTGGTTCTGACACAATCTGACATAAAAACTTTTTGATTGGCATTTGGCGCTCTTTTACTTCGTGCTTCCGCCTTCCTTAACTTCAAATACTTCAATTCAATAGTTCATTCGCTCCGCTCTTTCAAGTTTCAATTTTACAGAAAATGGCTACCGAAGAGTTGGTGACTGAGCAGTTTCAATTTTTAGGTATCGAAGTCTCTAAAGAAGTTTTGAGTAAATGTAAGTAACAAATAAACCATATAAAGTTGTTTCGCGAGACACTGTGTCATGAGGTTGAAAGTTCCACTTGCTTTAACTTAGTTTTTGTTGAAACAAAGTTAGGATAAATTACTTTTCAAGGTTGTTCAGTTATTCATATCTTTCAAGGTGTAAGTTTGTGTGCTGAATACGATGTGGATGCTGAAACATTTATCGAGCAATGGATGGCATTCAGTTTGACGGTTTTAAACGGTGCAGAGCCAAGTTTAGAAAACTTGAATTTGTTCGAGAAAAGGGAATTTTCCAAACGGTCGGCGATTCGGAATGCTACCACTGAAGCACGAACTACCGCCACAAGTTTAACATTGTACGGAGCGCCGGCCTCTACTCAGTATCCTTTTCAAAACTTGCTCCACGTGTTTTATTAATGTTGAACTTATATGCATTTTGCGTTTGAATACATAACATGGGATTACACAGTACCTACTTTTTACAGGTACAGTAAAAAATATAGCTTTTCTGCAATTTCAAGAGCCAACCAGACTGTAGGTACAACTTGCATGCATACAAAAAGTATTAATAGAACTTGCAACTCTTAAACATATCTTTAAACCTATAATGTATAGACCTTTATCGAAAGTTGCACACACCAAGTTTAATATGGGTTAAATATTTGAATCGTGCGTACTGAATTTGGGGGGGAGGGGTGGGGGGAGGGGAGGGGGAGGGCCCCCCTTCTCCACTGGTACCCTTTTTTTGGCGAGGAAATGTATAGTTTTTGAAAAAAAAAAATATTTACAACTCACACAATTTGAGGTTATGTTTATCTTAAAACCATGGAACTAGGAATTACGACTATGACCAAAACTGTGGCGAATGGTTAGTGAGGCCCGGTCGACGGAGCCCCGCTTCGCGGGGCTCCTTTTTCTGGGTGTTTTAAAAAGAAATAACAACGAAGAGGGATGGCGGGGTCTTACAGACCCCGCCATCCCTCTTCTAACCTAACCTATCCGAGTCGGAGTGCCCCAAGTCCCGAGCTCGCTTCGCTCGCTCTTGGACCAAACTACTAATCTTTGCCTCACTTATTCCAAATGCCAACCCTTGGACATGGAACTAGGAATTACGACTATGACCAAAACTGTGGCGAATGGTTAGTGAGGCCCGGTCGACGGAGCCCCGCTTCGCGGGGCTCCTTTTTCTGCGTGTTTTAAAAAGAAATAACAACGAAGAGGGATGGCGGGGTCTTGCAGACCCCGCCATCCCTCTTCTAACCTAACCTATCCAAGTCGGAGTGCCCCAAGTCCCGAGCTCGCTTCGCTCGCTCTTGGACCAAACTACTAATCCATGCCTCACTTATTCCAAATGCCAACCCTTGGAACACATTCGACTTTTGGCCAACGTGAAGAGCAATTTTTAGAATGTTTATTTTATTGCAATAGACGTAAGTCGTAATTCCTAGTTCCATGATATATTGTCTAATGTCTATGCTAGTGTCTATGTTCATAACTTGGAGTTCTAGTGTTTTTGGAACCTTCCGACAACATTTTTGACTAAAAATACACAATAATAGTGAATTATGTGATAATATTGCATGTGTGCGGGATAATTAGACCTTTTGATACGATAATGACTTTAGATTTTACTTAAAGTGGCGTTTCTAAAAAAAAATAACCTTAAATTATTTAATTTTCATTGTCGATTTTCACAAAAAGTACGCATTTCCGCGGAAAAAGAAAAGCAGTTTGCTATGAAAAGTCACTACCCGCTATCGATTCAACACCTCAAAACAATAAAATTCGATACGCACGATATAAATAAACAGCCTTAATATGTACTTGAGAACTAAATTAAAGCAGTAAAAGTCACAATAAAATAGTGAATACCAAATTCAACTTGTCTGCCATATCTCTTGGTCCTCACTCAGTACTACAAGTAAAGGAATTTTTGTTTATAAAATTATTAACTAAGCTGAACTTTACTAATATTCTCCTCTCACTTCCAAATAAGCGGAAAGCTTGTATTGGAAGTCTGTATAAGAATAATGATGCAGTGATAGCCTAGTGGTTAGGGCTGTGGTCTCCTATTCGGGGGGTCGCATGTTTGATCCCGGGTACGCACCTCAGACTTTTCGGAGTCAAGTGCGTTTAAGCAATTAAATATCACTTGCTTCAACGATGAAGGAAAACAACGTGAGGAAACCTGCACATCTGAGAGTTCTTCATAATGTTCTCGAAGGTGTGTGAAGCCCGCCAATTCGCATTGGGCCAGCGTGGTGAACTATGGCCTATAACCCTTCTCTGAGAGGAGACCTGGACTCAGTAGTGAGCCATTGATGGGTTACTAATGAAAAATGAATAACAATAATGCAATGGGTGAGAGAGAGCCTTGAACCTTTCAGTTTTAAGTCGGTATCTTCAGCCATTGGGCTATTGAGGCCATAAGTCAATTAAGTACCTAGTTTGTGTTCTATTTGTTTATAGCAGTGATAGCTTAGTGGTCAGGACTGGTCTCCTATTTGGGGGGTCGCACATTTGAGCCTGGGCATGCACCTCTGACTTTTTGCAGTTATGTGCATTTAAATTAAATATCACATGCTACAATGGTGAAGGAAAACATCATGAGGAAACCTGCACACCTGAAAGTTCTCCATAACGTTCTCCAAGGTGTGTGAAGATGTTAATGGGTTGTTCATAATGATGATGATGATTTCTTTTTATAGAAATAGTTATTATCTCAATATAAACATGCTGTAAAAGTAATATTTCTTAGCAATCAGATCAGAAAATGAAGTTCTCTCAAATTACTTGAGTGATACGCCAAAGGTATGTGATTGTTTTATTATTATTTAATTGTAAGGTTGGATATGAAGGAACAAATATCACAGCCACAGTGAAGCTTAGCGGCCTAGTTATTTCATAACTAGCTGATGCCCGCGACTTTGTATGCATGGATTTAGTTTTTAAAATCCCTCGGGAACTCTTTGATTTTCCGGGATAAAAAGTAGCCTATGTCACTCTCCAAGTCCTCAACTATACCCATGCAAAAAATCACGTCAATCCGTAGCCCTGTTGCGGCGTGATTGAAGGACAAACCAACAAACAAACACACTTTCGCATTTATAATATTAGTAAGGATTTGTAACATCATACTAATATTGTATGTAATATGTAATAAGTGTGTTTGTTTGTTGGTTTGTCATTTAATCACGCTGTAGCAGAGCTACGGATCAACATGATTTTTTTGCATGGGTATAGTTGAGGACCTGAAGAGTGACATAGGCTACTTTTTATCCTGGAAAATCAGAGTTCCAGAGGGATTTTAAAACGAAATCCATACAGACGAAGTCGCAGGCATATATTGTAATCAGCTAGTAAATATAAAGGAAAAATATTTCATGCCAGTTTGACATTGTGTTTTCTTTATCTACTGGGAACACTAAAATTGCAATTACACAGATTTTCAAATTTTTAATCATTTAATAGAGATTGATAGTGTAAAATAGGTGTGCCAGACTTTTCTGTCATGATGGCAGTTGGTGTTTTTCTTAAAATGGATAAAATTTGCAATAAAATGGTCTACCTACAATTAATTTCTTTGTAAGTGCATTGCCAGGCGGGCACACCAAGTTTATATTGTACCTAAGACTTGATAGTCTTAGGTACAATAGACACTCAATTTGTATAAAAAATTTGGAAATCAAATTAAGTGCAATTTTACTGTTACTGAGTCCAGGACCATTATATTATGTTTAATTTTTTTTATAATTTCATAACTTAATCTTCTTTTAAGTTCTTCAACTTAGCTTATAGAAAATCTGTAACCATAACAGTATTATTACTATTTAATTATAAGTAAAACATTGTTATAATAGAGACATTGCCTATACCCATAGATTTAAGATTGGTAGCTTAGTCGTTACTAGATACCGCCCTTTCTATAAACAATAGCTCCATAAATGCGGCAATGTAATATTATAGTTCATTTGAAAATGTCAATATTGGTTGTTACGAGAATAAGTGGGAATGCCAGTTTTTTTTTTATTTTTTTTTTATTTTTAATACACCAACAACTTCCATACAAAAATTTCCATCTTAAATCTTTAATCTAATAACAGTATGTTAGTCAATTAAAGGTGTAAAAAGTTAATTACAACTAGGTAAATGCACTTATAGATAGTAAATTACAAGAACGAAAAGACAGATGATAAGAAAATATGAAAAAAAAAGGTTCAGTGGTTAATACTCCTAGTACAAGCAATATTTTTTTTGTATTTAATTAAGTTATTGTGGAAAATGTCCACATCACAAGCAGTTCTAGCATACTATGAATTGCCGCAATTGCCGACGATATCCAGTAGTGCTTAGTGACTACCAATCCTATCTACTACTACAAATCTATGCATAAACCAAACATTATTTCTTAGTAGTTATTAAATTCCTTCCTTCCGAATTTTATAATATCCACATCCAATAACACTATTTTTGAGGTTCCAAGTCTTTAAGAGTAGGAGAATATCCTTCTGGCAGTGAGTGGTTTCACACATCAAGTCTTCAAGATTATAAGAATTTTCTTCTGGCAGTGAATGGGTGTAAATCTACTGGCACAGTGTCCATCTGTGACTAGATCTACACTCATTGATTGCTGGGAGGACAATCAACATGAAGAAAACAAGGAAACTCAAAACTTGAAGAACCAGCCATAATCAAGAACCGGCATCCTACCTTTACTCTTAGAGTCCATTCAAACATTTGACAATTTCAAGGGGAAAAAAATATATTTTGTTATGATCCGCCAAAACAAATGATCTGTATAGTATATGCAGCTTGTGCCGTATACTGCCACTTCCACTAGTAAAAAGTTGGAACAAAACACATTATAGAGTGAATTGTTAACCCAAGATGGAGAAAGAGGGGTGTTATAAGTTTGACATGTGTATCTGTGTGTCTGTCTGTTCCTTCGTAGCTCATTAACAAATGGACCGATTTTGATGTGGTTTTTTCTGTTCGAAAGCTGACGTGATCGAGATGGATCTTAGCTACAACTTATGAAGATCTGTTCAGGCGTTTGAAGATCATCAGCTCATTTCCTACATGATTAAGCGTCTTACAAACTGGTGCGATTTATTTGGGTGTACTGTTACTTCAGATTATTTCCAACTTCCAAGGCATGCTGCAGCATCAAGAAGTCTGTGGGATACCCAACTCCTCCGCAACTTACAGCAGATATAGTGTGCTTGGGCTCATTAGAATGGTCTCAATGAGTAGGTGTTAAATAAATGAGGATCGTGGAGGAGGATCTAATGATGGAGCAGTAAACTGGGTAACAAGATGTCAGGTACATCGTACTCGTAGGTACATAGTTCGGCCATAGATTCACAATCATGTTGGGTTAAATTTTTAATTTACACTTTTTATTTGTGTGATGTTTCGTTGATACATACTCGAAGAGTTCCAGTGTACGGTGCGAGCGGCTCCTTGTGCTGTAAAGATATTATTTTTTCTTTGGCGGATTATAGCAAAAGAATTTCGTTTTTCCTTGATTATCATGGAATTCCGCAAAATAATGCCAACCTGTTAACACGAATGTTATTTATTATGATCCAAATATTGGGTTACTAATAAGTATGTTTAGTTTATTATTTTTGCACTAGGTTCAAAAAGGTTATTGAAAATTTTCTGGAATTACTTGTCAGGACTTTTATTAGAAGAAAGAGAGGTCATTGATTTGAATGGACACTATGTATGGGGTTAAATAACATAACATAATGGGAGAATGAAGCTTTGACTTGATGATATTTGTGGGCGAGTTTGCTTCTGGTTCATGTAGTTGTGACATCATGACTAGATCCATACTCGTCTGCAGCCATCAACTCAATCTGCATATGGGCGGTGACAGCAAGACACCAACAAACAAGAAGAAAAAAAAGGAGGTTGGCGTTTTTTGAGCCAGCATTTTTAAAAACTGTTCAGATTTAGAAATTTTAATTAATATTATTCAGAGTATTTTTCTGTGTAAACCCCATATTTTAAGAAGATGATGATGACACATTATAAATAACTGTTACATGGCAATACAAGTGAATATCTTTTTTCTCCCAACTTTATTTGATAGACTTTGATTTTTTTGTTAGTCTGGTTTACTAGAACAAGTAAAGTAGGCTTATGGCATACTAATTGCGATAATGGCAGTATCATCTTCACAGGTTTATATAAAAAATTTTACTTGAAAGTGTCCAGTTTAAGAAATTAATCAAAATATCGACTAATTTATGAGTAACTCACGTCCAACTCAATATTTTGAGTAATTTCTTAAACTGGTCACTTTCAAGTAAAGATTTTTATGTAAATCTGTGAAGATGATAATTCCACTGGCGCAATTAGAAGGCCATAAGCCTACTTTGTCGCATTAGTTTATAAATTGCGAAAAACCAAATTAAATTTGAATTTCGCGGGCAGACCCTTGTCTTCAACCTTAATGATTTCAGTCGAACAAGCTAGACGATTTGATCAATTTTAATATTTTATTTTACAGAGAGTAAAATTAGAACCAACAGAGCAAGGCACGAATCAAATTGATCTACATCCTGTCACATATTCGCCTAGTGTGTAAGTCTCCCTCCATCTATACTTATAATAAAAACTATACCCTGTCCAACCGTTTATTTTCTTTTTGACACCTCTGTCTCACTCATTCTTACATAGTGAAAGTGAGTGAAACAATGTTTATTATATTGTTTAACTGGACGATTCTTGTGTACTGTAAATTCTGTCTTTGTGATTTTGAAATGTATCTTATTAAGCTCATATGTGTGACTATTATTCAGCGAGTCGCGAAATTGAAGTGGAAATGGGCGGGGCACATAGTTCAGAGCTGATGGTCGTTGGGGTCCCAAGGTGCTGGAGTGGCGACCCTGCAAGCGCAGTGTTGGCAGACCTCCCACTAGGTGGACCGACGACTTCAAATGAATCGCAGGGAGCCGCTGGATTCAGGCAGCACAAGACCGAGGTCTGTGGAAGTCCATGCAAGAGACCTTTGTCCAGTGTGGACGTCTATCAGTTGACAATGAAGAAGTACAAAGATAAGTAGTCCTTGACTGCGATCTCACTTGATCGTAGCGGGCTAACTTACAGTCAGTCTACATTCAGTCAGTCTACGGGCAGTCTACATTCAACTCATATCCCTAATCTGTTTCTACACGCCATCGTGCAGGAACTCTAATCGCTTGGCGGTACGTCTTTGACGGTAGAGTGGTAACTAGCCACGGCCAAAGCCGCCCACCAGACCAAAAATTATAAATTCCCATATTGCCCCCGCCGGGAATCGAACCCGAGAAGTCTCAGTTTAAGACCACAGCGCTCACCACTGCACCAGGGAGGTCGTCAATACGATAGCAACACTTACCCTTAGTCAAATACGTAACACTTATCAATCTTGGTACCGATTGTCTAAAAGTTATTCCATTGATCGTAATCTCGTATTCGATGACATTAGCGTCTAAGTAAAATAAACCATAACATCACTGAATTAGAGCTCAATTTCGTGTATGCATTCTTATACGTTTAGGTATGTACGATATGCTCCATAACGCTCTATGTTAAAATCAGTTTTACTGAATTTGTAACTAAATCAATACAATCAAGGATTTTTTATTTTGTCGTCGAATACTAATATGATCAATGGACTATATAATGGAAAATAACTTATAGACAATTGGTACTCTGATTGTAAAAATATGACAATTTTGTTATTTAAGGGACCGCTCAGGAAAATACAGTTCCCGCACTAATCAGGGTTCTGTAGTGCATTCGTACGGCGATGAACAATTACTAGCCGTCATATCCAGCCCCACTTCTGCGAATGATTTGTTGGAGTTGAACGTAGCGCAAGTGTGTAACGACGATGGAGAGTTGTATACTAAAGCCAGGTATGTGAGTATCAAACTCGAAATTTATAGTTAAAAAACAAAACTGATATGTAATATTGCTCCACTCGATAGTATTTTTAATAAATTATGATTTTTATACTATAAACTATGAGTGATATCTGGGTATATTGAGTATTATTTTCAAAAATCCAAAAATGTATTATTTTCTTTTAAAAGCAAATGCTGAAGGCCTTTGATGACTTTTTCCTATTAAAAAAAATGCAGATTAAATTTTAATATTTTTACAACACAGAATACATCAATAGCTACTTCTTGGTCGTTTTTTTTATTATGGTGGTTTATTTTAATAAAAAAATAAAAAAAAACAAAATCTCAAATAAAATCTTAATGTGTGGTCCTATTTCATTTTCTTTTGCTTTAAAATATGTGGCTTGGCGTGGCAACGTGGATTTTTTAATAATTAATTAAAAATATCCTGTCCAGGAGTTTTCCAGCAAACCCATTTTTAATACATTTTTTAATAGACTAAATTTATTATAAAATAGGTCTCATTCTATTATCACCCCGGTGAAGGTTGACTTAGGTTCGAATCTTCTACTAACAGTGAATGGACGAAATGGGAGAATGCCTAGGTACATATCCTTTCAGGGAAATTGCCCTGGCGTTGGGGTTTTTGAGTTATATAAAAAAACATTGTGTTAAAAATGTATGATTGTACCCAAGATTTACCCTTCCAGATTCGGTTTTGAGCTGTTACAAGAAAAGGCGAGTACATTCGACAATCATATCCGCTACATATCTCAGTGTATTATGAAGAAGAATGGTTTCACGGAGTCTTCTTCAGTGAGGCATAAAAGTCAGGTACAAATTCCATACCAATTGTGTTCCTTTCAGTTTTCTTTGAAAGAATTATTATGTATTAATTTTAATTGACAAGACAACAATATGTATGCACAAAATATGTATATCATAAATAAACAAGAAGATATACTACTAACGCATCTTCTTTGTCAACCGGTAAACATACACTGCTGGACAAAGGTCTCTTGCATGGACTTCTACAGACCTCGGTCTTGCGTCGCCTGAGTCCAGCGGCTCCCTGCGACTCGTTTGATGTCGGTCCACCTAGTGAGGGGTCTGCCAACACTGCGCTTCCCGTTGTGGGGTCACCACTCCAGCACCTTGGGACCCCAACAACCATCAGCTCTTCGAACTATTTCAACTAACACATAGCATAAAGGAATAAATAATTTTATTTATTGGTAGGTATGAATGAGTTATACAGATTAACTAGTTAAACTAAGATTGCTGCTAATTTGGTTTTTTAGGGTTCAAAAAAAAAACGGAACCCTTATAGGATAACTTCATTGTCTGTCTGCCTGTCTATGTGTCAAGGCCCTTTTTCTCTGGAGATAGGTACTAAGTTGAAATTATACTGAATATCACAATGGTCTCTTAGGGTAAGATCTATAGATGACCCTCTCACTCAGCTCAGACTCAAGACTGAGTTAAAACGAGAGGAATATATTTGAGTCTCATTTTAACTCTACCTTGAGTCTTGAGCAGAGCCAGAGTACAATCTATAGATCTCAGCATTAATGCAGTGAAAATTTCAAGTTTCTAGTTTAATTCAATCAAAAGCGTTTGATTGAGTTAAACTAGAAACACGCTTTTCAAAGCGTATTTCCATACAAAATTTCCAGTGACGTTTTTGACATTAATTTATAATATTATAAAAAAAAAACTTTTATGAATTATGATGGAAATTACTTATTTATGTACTCCCTTTTAAGTGTTTTACCTATAGTGACGGGCAATTACGGAACCCTACACTGCGCGTGGCCCGACACGCATTCGACCGTTTATTTAACAATAAAACAATCTGCCTTTGACCATGTGTGAAAACCCTGTTCCTTGAGACCCGCGGCCAGTAGCGGCCTGGCGATGGATTGAGCTGATGTTGTTACGTTCCCTCAAATATGGTCGAGTGAAGCAACGGCTGGATCATGCGTCATGCTCGTGAACGGGTGCCACCGGCGGGAATGCCCCAATACTTTCTGTCTGCCCATCTTAACATGAATTGAATTGTAGTATGCTTTTTTGGAACTTCCCCTCATTGTATTCTATTCTAAAGTTGCATGAGTTAAATCGGCTTGGCATTCAGCTGCCCACAAGATAGCATAAAAAACTTATTACAATGTAATTAATAGCTTCATAATAATATTGTAAAATGATTATTTTGAAAAGAGCAACTGCTGAGTTTCTTGCCGGTTCTTCTCAGCAAAATCCGCTTTCCGAACCGGTGGTAGAGTCATGACTTGTCATAAGAGCCACAGCTTGGCCTACGTGAAATAAATAAATTTGAATTTGATAGTGATGATAACTTACCAGTGGTCCTAATATGATCGGGAGATTTTTATGCCTGTGGTACTACTGAAATATCGGTAGTACTGCGAGCAATAAATATCTCCCGTAGTACTGCCACTAAGACCACCGGTAGTGCCACGGGTAAGTACCCATGATGATGAAACTATTTAATAAAATGAATGATTTACAGACAGAAGTTTTAGTAGCGGGTCGGATAGAATGTGATGCGGACGCGAGACTAAACTCCAAGAGCGTGGTCCTCCAAGGGACGTGGGACGACTCGCTGAGTCTGGCTGTGCCAGTCGACTTGGACAGGTAAAATACTAACCTATATCATGTGTGGTAATCATTTGGATATTTCGGAGATGAAAATCCGGCCCGTAAGGATATGCATTAGGTTTGAAAGATGTCTTTGGAACATCTTAGGAGCAGTCGCTAAAATGCGCAATATCATAACTTACTAGTTGACGTCCGCGTGGATTAAGGTTTCTCCTTCTCGCGGAAACTCTTTAATTTTCCAGGATAACATGTATAATAATATAATATATTTACAACTTTCTTTATTCTAATATTAATATTTTTTTCCCCTCAGTATGCCCTTTGGACGAAGGCCTCCTTTAGTCTTAATCTTATCCACTTCTCCCTCTTATGTGTCAGCTTATTATATAGTTAAATAATAGGTAATTAGATTCCTGACTCTAATGTCTGTCACTGTAAGATTGTAATAATCGTTAGTTCATAAACGAACTAGTCAGATTGTAAACTGGCGCAAGATTGTGAACTCGGCGAACAGTATCGCTTATTTTATAATTTAACGTACGTTAAACTGTTAACTACTATATAGTGACCACTGATAGTGACACGTGACGATGATGATGACTAGTAATACTGTGTTGCATTACAAATACAGTTATTTACAAATCAAAAGGGCTACGCCAGAAGACTCGCTCCGTCGCGCCTTCACTTAGCTTCACCTACTCGACCTTCGTTCAGGACCTTCACGAGTTTCTGGCTCCGCGCTTTAAAAAAACACTCCAGGGATAGGGCAGCCAAGACTGTGTGGAATTCGTTTTTAGGTTATACCTATTCGAAATTATGATTTTTAGTAAAACATATCTTATTACTAGCTCTCGGGAACTCTAATTTTCTGGGATAAAAAGTAGCCTATGTGGTAATCCAGGGTATAATCGATCTGAATTCCAAATTTCAGCCAAATCCATCCAGTAGTTTTTGCGTGAAAGAGGAACAAACATACACATAGACACACATACTTTCGCCTTTATAATATTAGTGTGATAGTGTGATGCGTGATGTGATGTGATAGTGTGATGTGATGTGATGTGATGTGATTATTCTACCCAATAGGTGATACACATTATGTACACCTAATGTTCGGGCAATATCATCGCAGTCCAGAACTCATGGTCACCCGAGCTTAGATACAGTTCACAATCTTGCGCCAGTTTACAATCTCACTGGCTTCTTACTAGTTTGTTTATAAACTAACGATTTTCAATCTTCATCACTGGCAACCCATCAACGGCTCACTACTGAGCGCAGGTCTCCCCTCAGAGAAGGGTTATAGGCCATAGTCCACCACGCTGGCCCAATGCGAATTGGCGGACTTCACACACCTTCGAGAACATTATGAAATACTCTCAGATGTGCAGGTTTCCTCACGATGTTTTCCTTCACTGTTGAAGCAAGTGATATTTAATTGCTTAAACGCACTTGACTCCGAGAAGTCAGAGGTGCGTACCCGGGATCGAACCTGCGACCCCCCGAATAGGAGACCACAGTCCTAACCACTAGGCTATCACTGCTTCATTGATTGCTGATTTTCAATCTTACGGAGACATATCTCTTTTGGTGATTGTAGTATGTTTGCATGGTTTGTGTAGCGTCGCGCAGTACTCGCTGTTCCCCGGCCAGGTAGTGGTGATGCGGGGCTTCAACCCGCGCGGGGACAAGTTCGTGGCGCAGCAGGTGTACTGCGACGCCGCGCGGCCCGCGCCCCACCCGCGAGCAGACATGCTCAACACACTCAAAGGTGAGTGACACTCTATAATAATCTCCACTGAGGTCGCGTTCAAATTAGAATTTTAGGGTTGCTAGTTTCGACGTAATTGATTGTGTCCACAGGTACGACTTACGAGCGTCCATAGGAACAACACTTGCCCCTACCATATTTCTTTATACATCATCAAAAGTTTAATAAATCCAAATTGGTTTTGCGGCTGTCAGGGGTAGTAAATATACGTGGGCTGTTCCAAAAATTGTTAGTGAAATGAAAAATATATGGAATGTGAAAAAAGTTTATTTGTAGCTTTTCAAAATATTCCTCTCCAACCCCAATGCACTTATGTATTCGGATGAACCAGCTTTCGAAACATTTAAAAAATGTATCTTGCGGGAGGTCGAAAAATAAGCTTCCCGCGAGATGTCGCTTGTTGCAAATAAAAGAGTGACAGATTTACTTTTTAAAAAATATTTTAAAAAAATTTGGTTGTCTGTAAAGTCGGTTTACGGACGATAGTGATAGACGTGCGTGCAGCCGGTGTTCATCGATTTATAAGACGTTATCACGTCAAAAGAACTGCATATAGGTGGCCAATGATTTTCAGCAAAGAGATTGTATTGAAATTTGCTGTCAACTCAAAATAGTTTCTAGAAAAAAAGAGATCGTATTTATTCCGTAACTTAACAATTTTCGGAACAACCTAGTACTAAGTTTATGGGGTGTACGCGAGTTTAATGTGAGTATGCTTTGTTAAAGGTACATTGTCAATAGTAGTGTCAGCCGGACCATACACCACGTCGACCAACATGAGGTATGAGCCTCTCAAGGACCTAATCGCGTATGTGGGGACGCACAAGCCGCACCTGCTTATCATGACGGGCCCGTTTATGGACTGTGACCACGCCAAAGTGAAGGACAACTCTATGGCGGAGACGTACAAATCCTTCTTTGACAAACTGATGGACAATTTGGGAGACCTCGCTACGACCAGGTGGGTCAAATACATTTATAGCCCCCGACGCAAAAAGAGGGGTGTTATTATTAACGTGTCTATCTGTGTATGAGTCTGTGTGTCTGTCCGTTCCATCGTAGCAGCCTCCGCAATGGATCGATTTTGATGAGGTTTTTTCTGTTTTAAAGCTGATGTAATGGAGGTAGAGATGGGTAATCACCCGGGTTAAAACCCACGAGTGGGTTAAAACCCAGTTATCACCCATTTCATTCCACCCACTGGGTGGTTATGCCGGGTTAAAACTACTGCTTACTTTTACATACAACACAAGCTTCAAAAGTATTGAAATCACAAAAGTTTCTTTACAGACATTAGCTGTACATGAAAAAACAGCACAGGTAAAAACCTGCCGAAGAAAAATCGGCACTGTTAGACGAAAGTTTTTGGACAATTATCATCTATTTCATTCCACCCACTGGGTGGTTATGCCGGGTGAAAACTACTGCTTACTTAATTATTAGACAGTGCAAATTTACTATGGAACCTATTTCAGATGCAATCATACTAATATTATAAATGCGAAAGTGTGTTTGTTTGTTAGTTGATCGACGTGATATATATATATATATATATATATATATATATATATATATATATATATATATATATATATATATATATACTAGTGTTTGCTCTGTGCTCAGCTCGCGGGAAGTGTTGTTACTAAAAGTAGGGCGCGTGGGTGATTTTTCTACTCATCAAGGAGACCTTCGGATTCTGGTCATCTTTTGCCAAAAAAACATTCTCATCATCTTTTGCCCAGAAACTAGTCTTCGACGTTGTATTACTCGCCGAGATAGATAGCGACGAAGTTTGTATCGCCGCCATCTTGAATCCGCCATTTTGGAATTTTTTTTAACTCAGTGGCAATTGGATGAGGTTTCGAGTGACTTTTGTTCGAGCACACCCCACCTATCTTTAATACCCTGGCCGTGCTCCTCACCCGTCTCCGAAATCCTCAATCATCAGCTCTCTCCATATTTTTTCTCCAAATAATTTGTCAGACTGAGAATTCTTCTATAAAAAATATTTTGAAAAGGATACATCTAGCTTTTCCATATTCGCCATATTATAATATTATGTATAGAAAAAAAATCCGCCATCTCGATTTTTTTCCTTTTTATCAAGTAGACCTTTGGTTCTTGATCATCTTTTGCCCAGAAACTACTCTTCCACCTTGTACACTCCCCGAGATAGACACCGACGAAGTTTGTATGGACGCCATCTTGAAACCGCCATTTTGGATTTTTTTTTCAACTCACTGGCAATTGGATGAGGTTTCAAATGACTTTTGTTGGAGCACAACCCACCTATCTTCAATACCCTGGCCGTGCTCCTCACCCGTCTCCGAAATCCTCAATCATCAGCTCTCTCCATATTTTTCCTCCGAATGAATTTTTGTCCTCTATACGAAGCCATCAATGAAAAATAAATTTTTCATACAAAATTTTACAGGAGGAAATTTTTGGGGAAAATCTCGAAAACTACCCCAAATGTGTTAAAATGCTATAATTTATGAAGAACTGCTTAGCCGTTTGAAGATTATCAGCTCATTTCTTACTTGATTAAGGGGTCTTGCAAACTTTCACTGGTGCGATTGATTTGAAATTTGGTGTACTAACTTTGGATTATTTCCAAGCATGGTAACCTAGATGCTGCAGCACCAAGTAGTCTGTGGGGTACCCAACTACTCAGCAACTTAAAGCAGATATAGTAAGTTTGGGCTCATTAGAATGGTCTCAATGAGTAGGTGTTAGATAGAGGAGGATCTGATGATGGAGCAGAAAACTGGGTAATAGGGTGTTGTGCATAGTCCAGCCATAGATTCATATGTCGGGGGCGTTTTAAATTTACACTTGTTATAAGTATTAATTTGGATGTGTATTATCTTTACAAGTTGTTAAAATAATAATATTAATTGCGTAATATTTTTTTTGCAGCCCATTCACGAAAATATACATAGTGTCGAGTCAAAAGGACGCGTTCCACGCAAACATGTACCCCACTCCCGCGTACAGCAGTCGCAAGAAGCATACAAACATACACTTCGTGCCAGATCCCAGCACCCTGAACGTCAACGGAGTGCTGATCGGAGTAACCAGTACAGACGTGATGATGCACATCAGTCAAGAGGAGATTTCACTGTAAGTTATTAAATTTTGGATAAAGTTTGTCCATGCATTGAAACTTTGAACTGAAAAAAACACTACTCAAACCTCGATAAATACCATTTATCTTATTTTTACAAGTGCTTTTGAAGCGTCGATGAGTCTACCACTGGTTCGGAATGCCCTTCCTGCCGAGAAGAACCAACAAGAAACTCGGCTGTTGCTCTTTTTAAAACAAGTTTACAATACAGTAGTATGCTATGTATCCAGTGTTTCTACAATTTGGGGAAGTTCCAAAAATGCATACTATGTACTTACAATTATTCAATACGTATTAAGATGGGCAGACAGAAAGTAGCCCCGTTCCCGCCGGTGGAACCTGTTTACGAGCATGACGCATGACCCCGCCGCTGCTTCGCTCAACCATATTTGAGGGAACGTAACAACACGCATCACACGACACCACCACAGAAATGTTTAAAGTGTGTCACATACTTAGGCTACCAATGTTATGGCATCGAATTGAATACTTATATTCAAATACTCATTTTAAGACATGACAGACCCAAATAAGTGGAAACACTGAATTTTCATTCATCATTCACCAGCAACCCATCAACAGCTCACTACTGAGCGCAGGTCTCCTCTCAGAGAAGGGTTATAGGCCATAGTCCACCACGCTGGCCCAATGCGAATTGGCGGACTTCACACACCTTCGAGAACATTATGAAGAACTCTCAGGTGTGCAGGTTTCCTCACGATGTTTTCCTTCACCGTTGAAGCAAGTGATATTTAATTGCTTAAACGCACTTGACTCCGAAAAGTCAGAGGTGCGACCACCCGAACAGGAGACCACAGTCCTAACCACTAGGCTATCACCGCTTCAAACACTGAATAGAATAGAATTATTATGTATTTTTGGAGTTGTTCTATAAATATTATATCATCGTATTGTTGGAAATATTCTATTCTAACAAGTTGCATGTTGTAAATCGGCATGGCATCCAGCTGCCCACAAGATATTATAAAAAGTTATTAAAATATAAATACATATTACCTACAAAAAATATTGTAAAATGTGTAATTTTGAAAAGAGCAACTGCTGGGTTTCTTGCCGGTTCTTCTCAGCAGAATCCGCTTTCCGAACCGGTGGTAGAGTCATGACTTGTCACAAGCGCCACAGGTTGGCCTACATGAAATAAATGATTTTGAATTGAATTGAATTGAAATATGTTATACAGGTTAATTCTACAACATAATATTATAGTCGTAACATAGATTGCTATAACTCGCAGCGGCACGGGCGGCGACAAGTTGGCGCGGCTCGCGAGCCACTTGTTGACGCAGCAGTGCTACTACCCGCTGTGGCCGGCCCCGCTGGCCGCAGACGCCGCGCTGTGGGCGGCGCACGCGCAGCTGCCCGCCACGCCGCACCTGATGGTGCTACCCTCCAACTTCAGATACTTCGTCAAGGTATTTAATTTTTTTTTATATAAAAAATAATATCAGCCAAATTGAAGTTGACTCATATCCTCCTCTCCCCTCCAAATAAGGGAAGCTCCGTTAAGCTTGTGTTAGGAGTGGGTACGACAATAGTGCAACGGGTGGGATTCGAACCTGCGACCTTTCAGTTTTCAGTTTAACCATTGGGCCATTGGGGCTTCAAACTTTGGCATTTTTAACTTCTTCCTTCGCGAGCATCATGCATCGGTTTCATCGTTTCTTTTAAGCCCGCTTGAGTTCACATCTCATCAGAGGGTGAGCGTCGCGCATCGGTTTCATCGCTTCTATTTAGGTCCGCCCGACTTAAACAAACGTAAAAACTAAAATTATATTAATTATTATTATACATTGTAGTTGCGTTTGAAAAACTTTTATAATAATTTGGATGATGGATGATAATATATTAAATTTTCTGCAGTCGGATTACAGTTTATAAACTTTTGTATTAGGCTGGAACCACATCGGTGCGCATCAATTCGCATTTGGTCCATACAAAACTGTCATTTTTCATAAAGTCTTGTACGCATCGAAAAGCCGAATTGATGTGTACACGACTCTATGAAAAATAATAGTTTTGTATGGACAAAATGCGAATCGATGCGCACAGATGTAATTTCAGCCTTATTGTGCAGTAAAGCAATTTTTTTCCCAATTTCGGCGAAGCCAAAAGAAAGCGAGTTATGATTTTAGCAGTCTATGTATGTGATTATTTATTTACGAATGTTCCACCCCGCATCTAAACTACTGAGCCGATTTTGATGAATACGATGCCAATTGGTTCGTTATTATGGTCCGGGAGACATAGGCTACATTTTACGTGAACACAGACAAAATGTCGGATGTTATATCCAATTTTCGTCGTATTAGAATAGAATAGAATTATTTTTTATTCAAATAAATTTTCACAAGTGCTTTTGAATCGTCGGTGAGTCGAACCAGTGTTCGGAATGCCCTTCCTGCCCAGAAGAACCAGCAAGAAACTTTGCGGTTGCTCTTTTCAAAACAAGTTTACAATAGGTACTATTGCTAACAGTTGCTTAAACTGAAAAAGTAGATACATATCACTAATTTCGATGCTGACGTGTAGTTCGACCGTGGCTATAGATAGTGTTTACACTATAGCCACGGTAACCACACTCGGGCGCGATTCCCAAGAGATGTGGGTTCGAATCCCGCTGGCCTCGGAATTTTTGATTTGTGTTTATATTCTGATATCTCCTTAAGTGTAGGTAACACTTTAATAAAAATAAAAATAATAGTTACTATTAGTTTATACTAATAGTTACTATAACAGTTACTAGTATTCCCGCCGGCGAAAATAAAAAAATGCAATTCAACACATGTTAAGACGGGCAGGCAGAAAGTAGCCCCCATTCCCTCCGTTGGCACCTTTTTTACATTGCAATTTTTAAACCATTTCCTTGTTCGTAGGAAGTGAACGGCTGTATAGTGGTGAACCCAGAGCATCTCACGAAGGGAGACGGCGGCGGAACTTTCGCGCGCATTCTGGTAGCTCCAGATACGACCAACTCTATCAGTGTAGCGGCCCAAATCGTACGGATTTAATCAAACTGATTTATTACCCAACGACATTTATTATTATAAGCTTATTAATACACTGGTTACAAAAGATTATTGGTCGTAATTTTTCCCCTTAAATAAAAAAAGAACATGATAGAAATCTTATATAGAACTAAATTCACTGAAGAGGACATTACGCATCCCTCTCTCCCGCACATTCTAATATTTTCAAAGATAGTAAAAATCTCTGATACTTTTGAAAAATTGTGGTCAATTATTATCTTCGATGATTAAATTACGGATATTTAAGATATAGTTTTATTATATTACCTAGATTTTGATAGGGGAAAAGGGCGAAAACTACTATTAACTTTTATCGCTCTATATATGGTATATGGTAATAAAAATATAATGTCTAAAATATCCGTAATTTAATTGTCCACGATAATAATGGACATTTTGTCAAAAGTATCGGAGATTTTTACAATCATTGAAAATAGAATGTGCGAGAGATGGATGACAAATGTAACAGTCCTTTTGATGCAAGATTTTTATTAAATGCTATCAGAAGTAAACTAGTCTGAGAATTTAATATATTATCTTATAGGGTGGAACCACATTTGTGAGGATCGATTCGGATTTTGCCTATACAAAACTGTCATTTTCCATACATTCGTGTACGCATCGAAAAGCCGATTTGATCCGTACACGTTTCTATGGAATTTGACAGTTTTGTATGGGCGAATATATACCTGGGACATACAGTCCAGCTAGGTAGATAGGTCCAATTTCGAGAAAGAGATTAACCGCCGAATCCAACTCGGCTGGGCAGCGTTCGGGAAGCTCCGAGATGTCTTCTCGTCCAAAATCCCTCAGTGCCTGAAGACTCAAGTCTTCGAACAGTGCGTGTTGCCAGTAATGACTTACGGATCCGAGACATGGTCGCTAACTATGGGCCACATAAGAAGGCTCAGGGTCACCCAGCGAGCGATGGAGAGAGCTATGCTCGGTATATCCCTGCGAGATCAAATCAGAAATGAGGAGATTCGTAGGAGAACCAAAGTCACCGACATAGCTCAGCGTGTCGCGAAACTGAAGTGGAAATGGGCGGGCACATAGTTCGAAGAGCTGATGGTCGTTGGGGTCCCAAGGTGTTGGAGTGGCGACCCGGCACCGGGAAACGCAGTGTTGGCAGGCCCCCCACCAGGTGGACCGACGATATCAAACGAGTCGCAGGGAGCCGCTGGATTCAAGCGGCGCAAGACCGAAGCCTGTGGAAGTCCATGCAGGAGATCTTTGTCCAGCAGTGGACGTCTATAGGTTGATAAAGAAGAAGAAGAAGAAGTATGGGCGAAATCCGAAACGATCCTCACAAATGTGGTTCCACCTATAAAGTAAAAAAAAAAAAATTTAAAAGGGCCGTTATTGTTACGCTGCGTAAATCGGATCGTATATCGATATGATTCCGCCTGGCGGTGTTCGCAGCGCCATCTGCAGGCCCATCCGCGGCGAGCTCCCAGCCGACCGACGCTCTTTGGGGTCGGCTACTTGACGGTAGCTGAAAAAAAAAATTGGTTGTCTGTAAAGTCGGTTTACGGACGATAGTTTTACGTCATAACGTCATATAGAAATATTGATGAACAATTGCATACTTTTATGAATTGAATTGAAGAATTATATTCACTAAATTTATCGTTATTTAGTATAAGTATAATACAAAAAGGAGTTATAGTTGTGTGTGTGTCGTATCTGTATAAGTGTGAGCGAGCGCAATGCTCGCGCCTGCCCGCTCCCACCTAGGCTTTGACAGGCACGCACACTTATGCTATGAATTGCAATGTACACGAAGTAACCACGAGTAAAGGTCACTCGCCTTCGTGAATTGCAAAAACTGTAACTGAAAATTACAATTTTCTCTAGTCACAAGACAACGCTTGGGCCGATCGTGCCTCTCTATCGCTCGTTCTGCGCTTTCGCTTGCACGCACAGGCTCAGACGGAACGTGACACTTTTTCGTGCGGATAACCGGTGTTCATCGATTTATAAGACGTTATCACGTCAAAAAATTACCATGTCTTTGTAATTGAATTAATTACAAGAAAAAAATATTTGGAATGCCCTTTCCGGCTTAGGTAAACTAAAACTTCCTTACTTAAATACTGATCCGTACCTTCAAAGCACGAATGAACAGACATTTTCTAAACAAGCGCGCTCCATCTTAGGCTACATCTTCACTTACCTAAAATTTCTAGTTTATACTCGTAGGTCATCCCCTATTTTACCACCCATAAGGGGGGATTTTTTAAAATAACATACAAATCTTTATTATTTAAAGTTAGTAATCTAAATGCCGATTTTCATAAGTCTAACTTCAAAAACATTGGACTTTCATATAACCTTCGAAACCCCATTTCATTTTTTTCTTAAAATGATGTTGGGATTTTCTCAAAACCGTTTCTTAGCAGACACCTATTTCAAGTTTGTAGGTTTTATAGTTCCTGAGATTTCGTGATGAATCAGTGACCTTTCGCTTTTTTAGGGTTCCGTACCAAAATGGTAAAAATGGAACCCTTATGGTGAGACTTTCTCCGTCCGTCCGTCCGTCCGTCTGTCACAGTCGATTATTTCAGTAACTATTAAAGCTATAGACATGAAATTTGGAATAGTTGTGTATAATACTGGCCCAACATCATTGGAATAAAAAAAAATCGAAAATTATTTTTAGGTTTATTAAAAAAGGGGGAAAATCGGGGGTTTGAAATTTCAAAGTAAAATAACTATACCGAGTGGGGTATGTATGTATGTATGTATATACTTTATTGCACCACAAAACAAATGAATACAGGTTACAAAAAAAAGAAAACTTAAAATGTAGATACAAAAAGGCGGTCTTATCGCTAAATAGCGATCTCTTCCAGACAACCTTAACGCTAGGGAGAAAATGAACAAGTAGACAGTGGGAGAGTGGGGTATCATATGAAAGGCCTTTACCTGTACATTCTAAAACGGATTTTTATTTATTTTTATCTCTCCGAAGTTTACCAATCGAAAAAACAGAAATAATTATGGTCAATAGAAATTTATGTATATTTTACAGGAAAAATAAAAGCAACGCAAAAATTATTTTAGTTTGATTAAAAAAGGGGGAAATTCGGGGGTTTGAAATTTCAAAGTAAGATAACTATACCGAGTGGGGTATCATATGAAAGGCCTTTGCATTCTAAAACAGTTTTTTATTTATTTCTATACATAATAGTTTTTGATTAATCGGCCAAAATGTCGAAAAAAATACCGTTCCCCCCTTAGATATCTCCGAAGTTTACTAATCGAAAAATCAGAAATAATTATGGTCAATAGAGGTTTATGTATATTTTACAGGAAAAATAAAACCAACGCTCTAACTAGCATAGTTTTTTTTTATATTAACAAAACTCTACAAACAAAGTTAAGGTGGAAGACACGAGTCTGCCCGCGAAATTCAAATTCAATTTGGTTTATTCGCAATTTGTAAACTAATACGACAAAGTAGGCTTATGGCCTTCTAATTACGACAATGGCAGTATAATCTTCACAGGTTTACATAAAAATCTTTACTTGAAAGTGACCAGTTTAAGAAATTAATCAAAATACTGAGTTGGACGTGAGTTACTCACAAATTAGTCGATATTTTGATTAATTTCTTAAACTGGACACTTTCAAGTAAAGATTTTTATATAAACCTGTGAAGATGATACTGCCATTGTCGCAATTAGAATGCCATAAGCCTTTTTTGTCGTATTAGTTTACAAATTGCGAAAAACCAAATTAAATTTGAATTTCGCGGGCAGAATCGTGTCTTCAACCTTAACGATAAATAAGCAAATTAATATTATAATATTATCGTTTTACTTTTACTTTTGGAGTACGGAACCCTCGGTACGCGAGTCCGACTCGCACTTGGCCGGTATTTTATAGTCTGTTTTTACGTTTTCAAAACTTTAGGCTTAAGTCTTGAAAAAACAAATTAGTTATACTTTTGCATTTATAATATTTTCATGTAGACCAACTTGTGGATTTTTAACCAACTTCCAAAAAAAGTAGCCGGTATCTTTTTAATTAGAAAAAGATTACCGTGGCGGTAATACCGGTTCGGAAAGTGGATTCTGTTGAGAAGAGCCACTAAAAACTGAAGTTCCTCTTTTAAAAACGCAAAATGTTACCAAAGGTACCTCGTATCATGTGGACAACTCTAGTTCACTTACGTTTTCAATGTCTCCAACGGCTCAGTCTTTTCGTTCCGAACGCCAGTTTCAGGGTCTATGGTAGTCAAGACACATCTGCGAAAAATTGCATTGATTACTGTAGCACTAATATTAGGTATAGGAATTAATATGTAGTGCTAATTAGTTGTAGGTAGACAACAGACACATCAAGAACAATAAGTATAATCAATCAAGAACAATAATCCGACAAAACAAAAATTAAGGTAGGTAGGTATACTCTGCAATATTGTTGGCCTTCTTTATAAACCGATAGATATCCACTGCTGGACAAACGTCTCTTCCACAGATCTCGGTCTTGCGCCGCCTGTATCTAGCGCCTATTGTTTATCGTTTTATTGTTGGCCTACTGCCCTTATTTCATTGCTAGAGATAAATATATTAGATTGCATTGCTTGATGGGATAAAAAATACAGTTGCAGTAAGAATACAGTACCATAGCCAATCTGCCCGATTGTCTAAAAGTTGCCGATCAAAACCGTATTAATTTGATGGCATTAAGGTCAAAAGTAAAATAAACCATAACAGCATTGAATTGGAGCTCAATTTCATGTATGCATTCTTATACGTTTAGGTATGTACGATACGCTCCATGTTAAGGTTGATTATACGGGTCTGCCCGCGAAGATTCAAATTTAATTTGTAAATTAATACGACAAAGTAGGCATATGAAATGTTATATGCCTACTCTGTCGTATTAGTTTCAATTAGAATGCTAATTGCGACAATGGCAGCATCATCTTCACAGGTTTATATAAAAATCTTTACTTGAAAGTGTCCAGTTTAAGAAATTAGTCAGAATATCGAGTTGGACGTGACCTACTCACAAATTAGACGATATAACCCGACCTTTATAATCAACCTTAAAATCGGTTGTACTGAATTTGTGACTTTAAATCAATACAGTCAAGGAATATTTTACTTTGACGCTAATGCCATCAAATTATTAGACGATTTTGATCGGCAATTTTTAGACAATCGCACCTCAGCGATACCTATTAATTTTACTGTAGCAATCAAAACAAATCTTATTTTCAGGAAGTAGGCATAAAGTTCATGTATTTCGTACCTGAAGCAAGGTTTGATGATTTCAAACACGTGTGCTCCAATTTTAACGAACTTCCAGTCGTCTTCTTCATAAGGCTTGGCGCCGCTCAGCACAAAGTTGGGTCTGAAGTTGCGGGGAGTGACCTTGCAGTCGCTCACTCTGGAGGCGAGGTCTGTCACCGAGGCCTCGTTTACGAGGTTGTAAGGAACCTCGTCGGGAAGAGCGCCCTTAAATTTTACACGAAAATTTACAAAGCGATTTTGAAGTCGATAAGTTCATACATATAATAGGGTATTTGACTACTTTTAGAAAATCATCTTAAATTGTTAATAATGCTATGCTGAAGCTAACAAAACGTATATTTCGGCATAATTTTCAGTATTTTTCATAAAAATCGAGAAATAAATTCAAAAAAATAAATTGCCGCCGAAACGTTCCATTTGCTCTCATGACGTCACAGTTCACATGGACTGTGACGTCATTCGAGATCACGGAACGTTTTCGATCACGTGATCATGGCCGGAATTATAGCAATTTTATTTAATGTTTTCTAATTAAATAAAACTTTATTTTTTAGTTTTGTCGTATGGAATAATGTTTTTAGATAATAATCTTTTAGGATGACACCAAATGAAACGATATTTTTAATATAGTCAAATACCCTATTATGCACTCGTAGGTGAATTCGAGATTTCTTCGAACTCACAACTGCAACATAAAGATCGCTATTGCCTTTGATAGGCCGATGCTATTCTCTCGCTATTGGTTATAATTTAATCCGACTTCAAACTCCCGCTTTACTTACATTACATACACGCTATACTTAAAGTATTTAATATATTGTTGATATTTTAAAAACCGCTCGTCCGATTTCGATAAAATTTATATGGGACCATCTGGGGAGTATACCCTTTGAAACAAAAAAAGAATTTTTAAAATCGGTCGAGTAATCGGTGAACATACATAAAAAATAAAGATTCCGACGAATTGAGAACCTCCTCCTTTTTTGAAGTCGGTTAAAAATGCAGGTTGCAGCAAGAATATCAAGATTCATCTTGTTAGTAACCACAATTATTGAGATTGTAGCAATGATAGATGCAACTTCATCACAATCGACCAGCAGGTCAATAGGGCTTGGATCCTGGAAGGGTCTGCCAAGGAACATCTAAAATCTACATTTTAATATTGAATAGATTACAGACGTTTGCTTGCAAAATGAAAGGCAGAAGATTTCTATCTTTCAAAGGAAAATCGATTATAATCTATATATTATATCGATAATTTTTCTATAGATACCTACTTATATCTGTCTTGATACCCGGGCTAATCTTCGAAACGGCAGAATCGATTTTGACGTGACTTTCACAGGCATGAATTGACTTAGGCTACTTTTAAACTCGGGTTCAAAGACGTCGAGGGTTAAGGAAAATGAAAAGCTTACTGTATCATTCTTGGTGAACGTATATACTTCGTTAGTACTGGCTCTGAGGCTACGACTTTCTTGAGATGCATAATAGACAAGCCTGAAGGTAACGGAAGACCGATCTAGCAATCTGTAAGTTCAAACATAGGGGGGTGTATTACTTATCGGTTATTCGGTCCCTATAGGCTACCAATCAGAACGAAAGAATAGTACTTTCCTTTTAATATCTCTCTCTCTCTCTCTCTCTCTCGGTCTCTCAGAGAAGGGTTAAGGCCATTTTAAACCACCACGCTGACCTAATGCAAATTGATAGAATGAGAACATTATTTAGAACTCTCACTCGTGCAAGTTTCCATATTTTCGTTAAACGTTGGAGCATAATTACCTACGTGATATTTAAACGCACATAACACCGAAAAGTCATAGGCGCGCACAGAACACTATTACTCCTAGCGGAGTAGGCGCGTGTCCGGCATCGAAACCTCAAACCACGACCCCCCCAAAAACTAAACATTCTGTGAAAAGTAGGAAAGTAGGTACCTGGAAAACCACTCGCTCGCCTCCCAGCCGCAGTCGTATACTGGCACTTGCACGCCCCATACAACAGCAGTTTTAGGAGATTGCATAGCTTTTACCTTAAAAAATTAAGGAGAAAAATAAATCAGATTTATTTAACTCGCATAAATCGTCTATTGATTTTTTTGAATCTCCTGCTTATATTTTTTAATACTTTTTTGCTTTTGTTACTTCAATTAGTAAATTGGAATCAAAATTGGTTGACAATTTTAATAAATACTAGCTGATGCCCGCGACTTTGTCCGCGTGGATTTAGTTTTTAAAGTCCCTCGGGAACTCCTTGATTTTCCGGGATAAAAAGTAGCCTAGATGTTGACCCGAGTAATAAGCTACCACGGTATAAAATTTTGTAGAAATCTGTGCGGTAGTTTTTACGTGAAAGAAGGACAAACAAACAGACAAAAATTAAATAAAAATCTGTTTTGGGCTCAGTATCGATAGTAAAGCATCCCCCAATTAAAATTTTCAAAATATATTAAATGTACAGAAATCTTCCAGTTACAGTTTTATTATCTAACTAGCTGATGCCCGCGACTTCGTCCGCGTGGATTTAGTTTTTAAAATCCCTCGGGAACACTTTGATTTTCCGGGATAAAAGTAGCCTTTGTCACTCTCCAGGTCCTCAATTATATCCATGCAAAAAATCACGTAGATTCGTGGCTCTGTTGCGGCGTGATTGAAGGTCAAACCAACAAACAAACACACTTTCGCATTTATAATATTAGTAAATATGATTAGAATATTAAATTACATAGGAAAACACTGTAATATTACGTCCATACGATGTATTACATCCATACCTACTATGTAGTATGTAGGTATAATGATCGTTTGACAAAATCTGACGCCTTTGGAGTAGTTTGACTTTGACAAAATAGTATACACGATGGCTATATACGATAAATTAAACTTGCCAGCTTAAGATGAGCCGTACATTCAAAGTATCCTGTAGATTCCGGGGTTCAAGTTATTTGGACCTCTACTGAAGATTGTGATGTCTATAATTTCTGAACTACGAAATTGACGACCTTGAAATAATTACAGGACAATCTCTAAAGAACCTCCTTTCTAACAAAAAAAGAATGGATTAAATCGGAATACGCCTTAATGAATTACAGCGAAATACACATTTTGACTTTCATCCCCTCTCCCAAGGGAACCGTGCTGAATTTCGGGATAAAAGGTATCCTATATTATACCTCGTAGTATTAACTTAAATCGTGCCAAGTTTCATTTAAATCCGTCCAGTAGTTTCGGCGTGATGCGCGGCCAAGATACAGACAGACAGACAGACAGACAGACAGACAGACAAAAAATTAAAAAAAAATTGTTTTGGCTTCAGTATCGATTATAGAGTGCCCTCAAAGAAAAATTTTCAAAATATCTTCAATGTACAGAATTGGACCTGTTACAGTTTTATTATATTATAGATAGACTAGCTGACACGGCGAACTTCGTACCGCCAACTTATCTATTATAATTTTTTTTTAAATTAAGTTAAAAACCTTCCGTGGACCTTAAGGAACATACAAAAAAATAAATTAACCGAATTGGTCCATCCATTCTTGACTTATGCGCTTACCAACATTCATTTTTATTTATATAGATTACCTAATCAGCATGTGATTTCGCTCGTACCTACTCTTTATGGCGCAATAATGGCACACGTTTGAACGTTCAAACTTAGGTATAGTATAAACATCCCTCTTTTTGCATCGGGTGTTTAAATTAAGCATCAATACCTACTCGCGATGCACCTAGAGAATGGTAGGTACCTTGTTCAAAATGAACGTAGAAAAATAAAGTTGGTAACTTTATTTGCGGCCCAAAACCACACCATCCATACATTGCGAACGCAACACAAAAGCAGAAATAATAACTTGGTAATACAAAGATGTATTTTCCGCCATACCACGTTCACATTATACCTATGATTTTTTTTGGCACGATTTTTTTTGAACCACAAATAAAGCTGGTAATTTTTTCTACGTTCATTTTTAACATGTTATACCTATTCACAAACTGGGACTTGGGGTCCACGCGTAGGTATTACCTTACCTCGGCTAAGTTCACATTGATCGGCTCCATGGCCGCATGTTTAAGCGTGAGTATAGCACTAGGGTAGGGAGAGGTTCGTATCTCAGTCTGCACCAGCAACAGTTCCGGAAACGCTCTAGCGGTGATGAAGTTGAATTTATCATCGACTACCATTAGGAAGCTGAAAAAGGTAATATTAAAGTTGTAACCTTACACATCAGTTGTCACACTCGCGTTTCCATACAAACTTACAATACCTGCCTTGTTCAAAAAGAACGTGGAAAAAATTACCAGCTTCATTTGGGGTCTAAAACCAAATCGTGCCCACATTGTGAACGTGGCGTGGCGGAAGTAAAGTTAGTAATTTCTTCCACGTTCATTTTGAACAATGTATACGTTGATCATTCTATATTTTAATCAGTTTTTAATCTATTATTAATAGATTTATCTTTGACAATGCAAGGTCGCTACTGCATTTGATACCCCAAAGTGATAAAGTGAGAACCTTAGTTGAAAATTATATTATATTTGTCCTGGTTGGAGTAAGTTCTTCCAAATTAGTCCAACTAGGATAGGAATCGCTTACAAGGGACCTAAAGAGGTAATAATTTTAAGCTAACCGGTCTCTCATCCAACCATCCTTCAAACCCAACGTAGAGACCTCGGCTTGAGTCAATTCTATCGGCCCACACGATTTAATAGGGTACACGTAAAAAGGGTCTTTCAAAATGCCCAC
The DNA here is from genome assembly GCA_029955525.1 of Oeneis ivallda. Lineage (NCBI taxonomy): Eukaryota > Metazoa > Arthropoda > Insecta > Lepidoptera > Nymphalidae > Oeneis > Oeneis ivallda. Next base: position 14,604,919 of record JARPMR010000024.1, on the reverse strand, counting down.
TTCTTTCCATTCTGTCGGCAGTTTTGGTCTCTGAGACTTCTTGTAGAATTGGTAAATACAATACGCGCTGCCCAGAACACCTGCAGAGGCTACAGCTGCGGTTACGTATGAACCTGGAAATTGATTTTATTTGAGCTTGGTTAAAATTAACTTGGAAGAAAATTACCAACTTTATTTGTGGTCCAAAATAATCCTTTCACTACCCAACCCAATCATACGTAGATTCTGAAATTAACGTTGAAATGGCTCGGTAATATAAAGTTATTTGTTTCTATCGTTCCATGCAGTCATGATAATACTATATTATTATTATTCGACTGGGAATAAAGTTGGTAAGTAATTGTTACCATGTTTCTTTGAAAAATGTAGTATTCTCTCTTTTTCTCTTAACATTACTTTTTTACTATCATTTACTTCATCCCAAATGCTAGTAAAGCTTTTGAGTGCTTGACTTCTCCTAATAATTTCGCATAAAAATATAAATTTTCGTAGCATCATGAAATCGTGAGTGAAGTTAGCAGAAGACGTAAAAGCGCATGTACGGGAGAGGGCACACTGGCTGCTTTAAAGCAGCAGCGATCGCGCGCTTTTATTGCCTTTAGCGATTTTATGGCCTCTTGCGTGCACCGCGTTACGCACAATAACGCTATTCGGCGATCGAAAACCATAATAACGCGAACGCGTTTGAATCGCGATTTTCGCGGGCAGAAACGCGGTGCACGCATGAGGCCATGACAACGCTAAAGGCAATAAAAGCGCGTGATCGCTGCCGCTAAAAATAGCCAGTCTGCCCTCTCCCTACGTGGTAATGAGCGATGCCTGTATCACATTAAAACGCATTATAAAAATAAGCGAATCGCTTCTGGCGCGGATCCATATTATCTTTAATTTACTTGATGATGCCCGCGACTTCTTCCTTCTTCTCTTTACTTTCCGGGATAAATTGTAGCCTATGTTTTAATCCTGGGTATGAGCTATCTCTATTCCTTTCATCCAAATCCGTCCAGTAGTTTTTGCGTGAAAGAGTAACGAACATACACACACACACACACACACACACACACACACACACACACACACACACACACACACACACACAGAAACTTTCGCCTTCATAATATTAGTGTGATGTGATTAGTGCGATACAGGAATGGTCTAAGATCCGGTATAAGAAATTTATACCCTCATCTGCTATTTATTACTGATATGAAATAAAAAAATGATAGATAATATTATTATACTCATCGACATATTGCGAATAGGTGGCACTAGTTAAATTGCGTGCGGATAATATTTACATCTAATGGATTGGATCAACTTTTTAATAAGGCAACCTAATACAGTTAGGTTCAGACTAAAATAAGCTTTAATTTGATATCAAATACTATTAATAAATAACTGATGAGAGTATATCAATTTTACTCACCTGCTTATACCTGGCAACTCCACTATTGCGCAGAGGGGGAAGAAGGCAACCTTAACTTTTTCAATTCTGTTGGGTATATTATCTTATCTAGTGTACGATTTTTTTAAAGAACTATAATGAGAGAAGTAAATTTAATTAAAAAATTATTTATTTAATATTATCCGCACGCAATTTAAGGTGGAAGACACGGTTCTGCCCGCGACATTCAAATTTATTTTGGTTTTTCGCAATTTGTAAACTAATACGACAAAGTAGGCTTAAAGCAAGTCACGTCGGTGAGCAAGTCACGTCTAACTCAGTATTTTGATAAATTTCTTAAAAAATTAATCAAAATACTCACAAATTACTCGATATTTTGATTAATTTCTTAAACTGGACACTTTCAAGTAAAGATTTTTATATAAACCTGTGAAGATGATACTTACTGCTATTGTCGCAATTAGAATGTCATAAGCCTACTTTGTCGTATTAGTTTACAAATTGCGAAAAACCAAATTAAATTTGAATTTCGCGGGCAGAACTGTGTCTTCCACCTTAAGCTTCTTGCACCCAGCCCAATCATTCTTCTAAAACGCGGCATTTGTCACAAGTTTATAACAAGAAACAGCCTGACTAATAAAACCGTAATCCGTAATAAAAGCTATAGTTTATGGGCTGGCCTAAGGACTGACCACATTCGTTGGATTTGGCCACATTTTAAAACCCGAACGTTTTTAAAACAAGGTTTGGTTTCTTATGTAGGTAGAGTTAGAAAAAAATTGGTGATGAACGCTCATTAGGTAATAACATATTGTAGACTTATTATATTCACTAGGGTAGTAAACCTGGAAAATAATTTTAAGGTGGAAGATAAGGGTCTTATTTGTTATGGGTTAAGGGTCTATATCAAAATACTGAGTTGGACGTGAGTTACTCACAAATTAGTCGATATTTTGGTTAATTTCTTAAACTGGACACTTTTAAGTAAGTAAAGATTTTTATATAAACCTGTGAAGATGATACTGCCATAGCCGCAATTAGAATGCCATAAGCCTACTTTGTACTATTAGTTTACAAATTGCGAAAAACCAAATTAAATTTGAATTTCGCGGACAGAACCGTGTCTTCCACCTTAAACATGTACAGGTAGGTATATAAACATCTAAATGTGACCTACCGATAAAAACCTACATACAAAGATAACGAGTTGGTTTATTAACTTATCATATATTTATCATTGAAAAGGCAAACAAATTAAAATAATAAAGAAAGCGGAATATTAAAACAAATTAATGCTTACATAGTACCTACATTACATACCTTTAGAAGTCATGATAAAACACGACACCGTCTGAATACCAATTTTTTAACTATTAGTTATTGTACATAAAAACTAATAATTCTCACTGTAACGCAGTTGTGTTATTGACCTACCGGTTCAGGATTTTTCATTTTATTAAATAATAAGTAGGTACTTTGGAAGGTAATGTATCAAGTACCTACAATAAATATTCATGGAACTAGGAATTACGAAACGTAAATATTCAATAGTACCGTAGACAGTAGATTAATTACCACCGAGTAACACCCATTGTAACCAATATCTATGGTTGCTACTTAGAGTGGTTGCATCATGAACATAGATACAAACAGGACTGATAACTCGGAAAATGTGTATTTACGAAAATGAACCTTATAACAATTAGATAAAGTATTTCCTGTTGCGCATTACTCAGTGGCTAATCCGAGCCGAGAGGGATAGTAATAACGGAGGCCGTGTGTCTCGTTCTTCCATCTTGCTAGCCTAAAAAAATGATTTTGATCAAAGATTTTGGCTCAAAAAACTCAGTTGAGACACTTATGTTTTAATTTTATTTTAACATTTTTAAGTCACCGTATTTAATTGCATTAATTTCGATAGATATAACAAAAAAGAAAATATAAATTTTTATCTATAGTCTATTTTTTTCGAGCGGCAACCCGTTAAACGTGAACGCTAAATCTACAACTATGTTGAACATGAATTTTTAAATTCTTGTATTGTGTGATGGGTCGAATACGTACGATGCCGATTACGATGGTTCCTTATTCCTTACTTTTGTACTATTATTATAATTATTACTGGAGAATGGGCACCTTTGTATGAGTTGCGTCCCCAGACTGTATCAAGTTGTGATATATGTCATTTTAAAGGTCATGATAATAGCTTCATTTTATTGTATGACACCAATTATGAGACACGTGCAGGGAAGGAACTAGAAATCATTTAATTTTTTTAAGCCCGTGAAAGTCTTAAGACTGTGTTTTTTTAGATTATACGGTTTTTTATTCCTTATGTCGACCACGCGGCATATATTCAACTTGCTGATGCCCGTGACTTCGTCCGCGTAGATTTAGTTTTTACAATCCCGCTGGAACTCTTTGATTTTCCGGGATAAAAGTAGCCTTTGTCACTCTCCAGGTCCACAACTATACCCATACAAAAAATCACGTCGACACGTAGCTCTGTTGCGGCGTGATTGAAAAACAAACCAACAAACACACTTTCGCATTTATAATGTTAGTATGATGATGTCCCTGTGATCAATAGGGTGAAAACCGGAAGCGATCACCGGATGGTAAGAGGCACGTTGAATATTAAGGTAAAGCTGGAAAGGGCCAGACTGGTGAAGTCAACTCTCCGACCTTCTCGTGCTCATATCCAAAACCCCGAAACCTTCCAACCCGAACTGCAGAACCGATTCGATTGCCTAGCAGACTGCGTTTCTGGAGCCGATCTAAACAACAGGGTCATAAAAACTGTCCATAATCTGGGTCTAAATTCTTTAAGACCCATCGGAGGAAAAGAACCGAAAAGTTCTCTGAGCTCATGGAGGAAAGACAACAGATAAGGCTGCAGTCATCGACAGACGCGGCTGCCTACCAGATGATTAAAAGGCAGATCTCTACGGCACAAACTCGTGACCTTCGTGTCTTTAATACCAAGTGTATTAAAGATACCATCGAGCGAAACAGAGGCTACGTGTTCGCGAGAGATCGGTTTATCGGACAGTCGTCTCGTCTCTTCTCGACCTGAGATCTTGTGAGAGGTAGAGAAGTTCTATGAACAGCTATATACCACGACACAAAAACCTGTTGAAGATTTGGCCAAAGATCCCAGAGCCAAACTGACCCGACACAATACCGAAGATATCCCGGACCTCAGCCTATACGGGATTAGTATGGTTCTCAAGCAGCTCAAGGAATCACTGTGGAACTCCTGAAAGCGGGTAGAAAACCAGTACAAGATTTTAAGCGATTGTTCAATTCCGTCATTCACGAGAGCATAACGGTTCTTCAAAAAAGTGATAATACCTTGTTGAAGAATTATAGACCCATCTCGTTCCTGGGTCAGGTTTATATGTTGTTCTTGAGAGTCATTACTAATCGCCTTTCTCGTAGGTTTGAAGACTTCCAGCCTCCCGAACAAGCCGGATTCTGAAAAGGCTTTGGCACAATAGATCACATTCATACGCTGCGGTAGGTTATATACATATAAAAGACGGAAGAGCATTTCCGGCCACTTTGCTTAGCGTTTGTGGACTATGAGAAAGCCTTCGATTCGGTAGTAACTTGGGCTGTATTGAGGTCGCTGCAGAGATGCCGGATTGACTGCCGGTATATCCAAGTGTTGAAGTGCTTGTATGAAAACGCAACTATGTCAGTACGTACGTACGATGGACCAGACTACGAGGCCAAGCCACTCACAGGGTGGAGTGCGACAGAGAGAAATAATCTCCCCGAAGCTCTTTACCGCTGCGTTGTCAATGACATGGTAGTCATAGCAGAGACTCTGAGATACCTCAATACTATGCTCAACGATCTCAGCAGGGTTTCTCAACAGGTGGGCCTAAAAATGAACATGAGCACTATCTAACAAACAGAGTGGTGCATATATGGAATAAGTTGCCTAAAGAAATAGTGACGTCAAAGTCAGTTAATGAATTTGAAAACAGATTAGATCGCCATAACATTAGAAACTCTAAGCACTGCAAGTGATATAGGCGCATCAGCGACAGCTGCGTAGCCTACTATAAATAATAATAATGAGCAAGACGAAAATCATGTCCAATGCTCATGCTCCGCTCCACCCAGTATTCGTTGAGAATTCTGCAATCGAAATTGTGGACGAGTGTATATATCTGGGACACACAGTCCAGCTAGGTAGGTCCAATTTCGAAAAAGACATCAACCGCCGAATCCAACTCGGCTGGGCATCGTTGGAGAAGCTCCGAGATGTCTTCTAGTTCAAAATCCCTCAGTGCCTGAAGACGAAAGTCTTCGAACAGTTCGTGCTGCAGTGATGACTTACGGATCAGAGACATGGTCGCTAACTGTGGCCTTCATAAAAAGGCTCAGGGTCACTCAGCGGGCGATGGAGAGAGCTATGATCGGAGTATCCTCGCGAGATCAAATCAGAAATGAGAAGATCCGTAGGAGAACCAAAGTAACCGACATAGCACAGCGAGTCGCTAAATTGAAGTGGAAATGGGCGGAGCACATAGTTCGAAGAGCTGATGGTCGTTGGGGTCCCAAGGTGCTGGAGTGGCGACCCCGCACCGGGAAGTGTAGTGTGGGCAGAATCCCGTAAATTAGTCGTAGGGAGTCGCTGGATTCAGGCAGCGCTAGACCAAGGCCTGTAAAAGTCCATGCAAGAGACCTTTGTCCAGCAGTGGACGTCTATCGGTTGATAAAGAACAAGATAATAAAAAATTAAAAAATAACATAGTTCTTTCCCTGCACGAGTCTCACAGTTGGTGTCATACAATAAAATGAAGCTATTATCATGACCTTTCAAATGACATATATCGCAACTTGATACACCACTGGGGACGAAACCGCCCATTCTCCTTTCATTATTTTAATTTTTCATTTCAAACCAATAGAACCTAAGTGCCCTGCCAAGTGGACACCTGAATGTTTCTGTACAACCCTGACCTAACCTAAGATTTTGGTAAATATACCGATCGTGTGGCAACGGAATAAGGCGCGGGAGGGGAAGTAGGCCTGTATTTATTACTTTGGGTGCCTTTGGCCAGCTATTATGATTAATATCTAGAGAAAATGATTAATTTATCACATTATCTACACATGACCAGTCATTATAATATCTAGCAATGTACTCACTATGACTGGACAAATCGATACCTTGTCCCTAAGAAATTTTCCATTGCTAATGAAAACCTTCAATAACTGTGTTTATAATAAACTAATTAGTAGGAAGATTGCAAGATTGAATTTGTCTCACATATCGAAAATCTTATTGTCACCCTGTTAGAAAGGGACACACGGCCTCTGTACTAACTATCTCGCTCGGCTCGCTTTTCAGCTGCGAGTACTCGGTCCTGTTTGTTTATTAAGTCCATGGGTTGCATTGTAGTTTCAATTCAATTTTTGGTTATGGCGCACAGGTACCTACAGTTAGGGTGGAACCACACTTGTGAGGATCGATTCGGATTTTGCCTATACAAAACTGTCATTTTCCATACATTCGTGTACGCATCGAAAAGCCGATTTGATCCGTACACGTTTCTATGGAATTTGACAGTTTTGTATGGGCGAAATCCGAAACGATCCTCACAAATGTGGTTCCACCCTCAGACGGGTCTGCCCGCGAAATTCACTTCCGTGGTCGTAGTCTTGAAAATGACACTGACAGTGACAGCTGTCAACGTCAACAGTCGTCAACGTGTATTTTGATGTGGATGAATTTAGGGTGTAAAATGATTTTATAGTTTAAAATGAGTGAAAAGAATAGGTTTTTATCGTAAAAAGTGTGCAGAATTAATGGACTGTAAATAGCGTTTGTTATGATATAGCAGAAAAGAATTTTACAACTTTTACAATCATGGTCTTGTTAGGAAATGAAGAGGTAAACTTTTCAATATGTATTTAACAAACTTACTGTTTTATTTCTTCTAGATTTGTAAAAAACGTTTTACGTTTATTAATTTCAGTTCTTGACAGAGTTATCGAAGTTATTTCAAAAAGCTCGAGCATCGGGATCTGTTACTATGACAATGAAAAGATGTAAGTATTAATTGTTAATATTTCGTTTATTTGAACTGAAATAGTCTTTTTATTAAACCTTGAAGTGGCGTTAGGTTCAAATCCTGACAGGAACATGTCTAAAACTGAACTAAAATTGATGGCCTTTGGAACAAAAAATGTCATACAGGATGGAATCAATAAATAAATAAATAAATACTTTTGTAGAATAGATAGCTTTGCATGTGACGATGGACAAGGCATGCTGAGGATTCCGTGATTTTTTTTTATTTTGTGGTGAGGGTTACTTGCTCTTGGCACTTGTGCTGATTTTCTGAAAGAACTTTGCAGCTACCTCTTTTGTGTAGTTTCGCAACAGAGATTTGCAAACATCATCATCTTACTCAACAAGAAATTGGATATTCTGAAGTATATTTTAGAAACATGGTTGCTTACTTTTCAGATGATGGTAGAACTAAACCACAGCCACGTGATGGCACCCCGGCTGTCAAGGACCCAAAATACAAATGTCTGGTGAGAGCACAATCGCGAAGCAAAAAAATATCTACCGTAATAGAGCAAAGGGACGTAGAAAAGTTCACTACTGCTTACTCAAACTTACTGAAAACTAGTGTCAATGGCCTCAAACGATTAAAGAAGCCGAAGAAAAAGGCTATGGCAGCGCAGTAAAGTTACTATGTGGTCAATATAAGAGACTGAAGCCAATATAATTATTAGTATTTATAATATGTGAAGTGCTGTGGGTGTGATGTAGGTTCAATCTTACTGCTAGTATGCTTTCAATATAGACAAGTGGAGATACATCACTACTATTTACATTATAACTGGTATTAAGAGCTCCACATAATATAACACAAAATGTGACTACTTTTTATATATTATTTAAAAAAAAATTCTTTATATAAAGCAATTTCAGATTAGTGTTTTTCGGCGCATATAAGCTCGTTTTTTGTAGCGCGTTATACGCGCGTCCTTTGTCACACGTGCTATTCTTATGAGCTCTTATAAGCACAGGATGTCTTCGTCCAAACCACTGGTTTGAGCGAATACGCCGGAATAAGCGCGAAATGTGCCGATACAAGCGTATATGCCCGAAAACATATGCTACACTAGCGGCACGCTATGATGGCCGGTTTGACGTTTGTCCGCTCATGAAGTTCCGTATTAATTGATAACGACTTTGAAGGAAATAATTGTATTACTTTATTGACGATAGTGATGTGCAGAGATTCATAAATTTTATCGAATGTAGTTTTAGGTTTAGGACTCAAAATTTATTTATTAAATTGATTTCTAAAATGTATACAAGTGTAGAAAAATCAGTTTGCACCATTTAAGGGGTGAATGTACTTGTGAATATGAACAATTTTCACTATGTGGACAAACCTCTGAAATCGCAAAAAAATTAAATTAATAAGGGAAGATTATGAAAGAGATGTGAAAATAGATAATATTATAGAAAACGAACATATAATTATTAATGTAGGTGATGATAGCAGTGACGACAGTGAAAATAGTAGTATGGACGAATCTGATTAATTATGGCCTTTTGTGGCACCTTTTTTGGTATCTTTTGTATTCATATGTTTCTTGTGTGCATATAAAGTATGTATATTCATTTTCATTCAAATATTCAGTTCGTTCAAATAAATTAAATAAACATATACATTTTTGTTTTATTAAACCTATTTAATCAGGTACAAAAACAAAACTTAATTGTTTTTTGTTCGAGAATAAATTGACATTCCACATCACTATTGTAATGTGTCAAACCGGCCATCATAGCGTGCCGCTAGTGTAGTCTGAAATTGCTCATACTTTGGTACAGTCACTGTGACATATAGCAGGCAACCCTGTTCTGTTTTATTTAAACCAACTTCAATATAGCAATGTCAGTAAAACTGGCAAGAGTTTAATGAGCTTCATGTATATTTTAAGCATACAAGTGTTTGATGTACCTTGTGTAGCATCAAGTTCCATTGAAGTGTGCTCTTCTCTCTGTGAGATCGAAGAGTTGGAGTCTTGTATGTCCATACTCTGCATTTTTGTATAAAGTTATTATAAATGTTTATCAAATAAATACTGCTGGTTCTCATTTTTGTATTCATTCAAATGGAGCAGCTAATAGCTATATTTTCTTCTAATTCTTTGTCAACCGATGTGATGTAGACTGCTGCCCTGCGACTCATTTGATGTCGTCGGTTCATCTAATGGAGGGTCTGCCGACACTGCGCTGCCTGGTGCGGGGTCGCCACTCCAGCATCTTGGGATCCCAACAACCATCAGCTCTTTGAACTATGTGCCCCACCCATTTCCACTTCAATTTCGCGATTCGCTGAGCTATGTCGGTGACTTTGGTTCTTCTACAGATCTCGTGAGTATAGTTCGTTCAATCGCCCGCTGAGTGACCCTGAGCCTTCTTATGATGCCCACAGTTGCCCATAGTGACAATCAGTTCCTATTTTATGTGGTTATAACCAACAAAGATGATTGGGTCACCTTCAAGTAAAAAATAAAACATGCATGTTAAAGTATAATTTTACTTTTGATCTTACCAACATTTTATATCACAAGATGAGACCAATATAATCTAACAATACAAAACAATCTATGTAGGTACATTATAGGCTATGTTTATATATTTATTAAAAGTTGAACAATGTAATTTTATTTTATAACAATAAAAATAATTAAAGCATCACAATGCAAATTTCGATGAAATAAAATAGGTATTAGTGGTAATTTATAAAAGTAATGAGGAGGTAAATAATTATGATACTCAAAGTAAATTGGCGAAGTTTCACAGGAAACTGAACTTTAATTCTGCTAAATAATGTACATATTTGTATACAGCAAATAATATGTACTGTTGTTTTACTTCAAAAAAAAATAAGCGCCATTGAGCAGAGCTTGAGTTTGGCTAAGCTCTATAATCGCACGGAGTTAAAACGAGATATTTATCTAAGGAAATATTTGTGTCCCGTTTTAACTCTATTCAGTTTTCTTATTAAATAGTATTCTTTTCTATATAAGAACGAATTTAATTGCGACAATTTAGTTATCTCTAAACATTAGATAATATATTTTTCAAATTAAACTAAAGCCATAAATATAATAGAATCCATAATTTTACTATAGTATAATTAGATTTTTTTTTTATTTACAGATTGTTATTATTATCACGTCATATATCATAGCACCTAGCGTTTTTGTATAAAGCCAAAATTAGGTAGTAAAATTAAAATAATATAATCTCTAGTCATGTATTCTCTTTATATTCATCAGTCATGGAAGCCCTGCGCAAACTGCTAAAGCCAGAACCAGTTTAGCGAGCATAAAGTTACCTATTAAAACTACGAGTATGACATTCAACATTGAGACAGTACTTTATGACATTGTAATAAACTAGAACATTTATACAATTACTAGCTGATGCCCGCGCCTTCTTCCGCGTGGATTTAGTTTTTAAAATCCGTCGGGAACTCTTTGATTTTCACTCACTCTCCAGGTCCTCAACTATACCCATGCAAAAAATCACGTCGATCCGTAGCTCTGTTGCGGCGTGATTGACGGAGAAACCAACACACTTTCGCATTTATAATACTAGTATGATTTATTTATTCTATGATTTGGTGTTCTACTTCTAAACTAAATGGACATTTTGTCAGCACTATTTTTAAACATATCAATTTATTATAAAGATTGTATACAACCCATAGTAATTACTAATTACATTTTATTTTCCGTAGCTGTCAGGGCTAATTTCACCAACGTAAAATCTTATCCGAGCGTAAATTTGATATCTTGCAGATTTTCAATACAACAAAAACTGTCAGAACACCCAATTTATTTATTCCTCAGTAAAGCGTTGGTGAAATCGGCACATAAAAGGTAAACAAATAGCAGAAAAAGTTTGGGAGAAGCGCAATCAACGAACACAGCGGGGTTCTTTAGACATTCTTAAGTTTGGGTTTTCACTTTATTAAATCGCATAGGAATGCGAATACCTTTTATGAGAAACAACCTTTTAAAACTATTTATTATTTTAGATTTTATATTTTTTTGGGGTACATCTACTTCTATGGATATAACTAAATTGTAGTACAAAAAACTTTTTACTTTAATGTGGAAGAGATACTATTAACAAGTGTAAATTAAAAATTTTATTTTTAAATGCAAGCTTTTAGTAGCTACATCATTAGACTCTGGATATCATCTAGGATCAGAGTACTTGTTATGAAGAATCAAACGAGCCCAAACTCGATGGGGTTACGTCGTTTTATTACAGAGTTCCGATAGCCATCTTCCGTCTCCATCATCAGATCAGCTCCATGTCACAATAATATTGCATTGTCATCTGATTTACACATTAATGCAAAATTTCAGCTCGATCAGAAAGCGGGAAGTGGGTCTAATTCATCTTGCAAGATTTGACCCAAACAAATAGGTCAAACTAAATAAAAGCTTGTAAACAAGAAAATATAAGAAGAGAGCTAGAAAATATCGCAGTTTCTATATAATTTTTACTTATGGAAAACAATGCAATCGTCTACGCCAGTACGTTCTTGGAGGTGAGTCGCTTGAGGCACGCGTTCCTGACCTGCTCGTGGCCCAGCCGCTCGGCCTCGTGCAGCACGCGGCGCAGGTCGTTGCTGCGCTCGTGCCGCGCCGCCAGGATGTACGCGCTGCTCACGTTGCGGCACACCAGGTAGCACGATATCTGCCCGAACAACACCCATCATCATCTCAAGCTCAACCCTGGGCCGACCGTCCTTATACAAATTACAGCTAAGTTCGGATCAATTTGAAGCGCCCCATTAGACATACGAGTGTCTCTGGAACTAATAGATTGTGATGTTAGATTCTTGATAAGAGCCACAAGTTGGCCCACATGAAATAAATAATTTTGAATTTAATAATAATGTAGGGATGCAGGAAGTGTCAAAAAGTATCAACAGTTGTCAACTATAGTGCTTTCTCTAATTTTAGTTCTATAGACACTTGTAGCCGCAGTACCAAAATGGCGTCAATCAAGTGGGCCCAAAAAATATGACAGCAGTCTGTCCAGTGTTAAGTGAACTAATCATAGATGTCAGTGATCTCAGCCCCTCGCCGGATCTTTAACAGCATATAAACGATGCTCAAGCAGGCTCGAGGTTACGCGACGACCGCCGCCTCCACTAGGTACACCTTGCTGGTAGCACTGAGGGGATCGCCGCAACGTCTCAGCGCGGGCAGGCTCGAGGATGCTCGGGCGGTTGCGCAAATTCCGCGACTAGGTCAGGCATCCTCGAACATGCGCCAGAAAACACTTGATATTTCCGTCGAATTTTATACTATACAAAAAGGCAATATTCATACAGGTTATATAGCAGTGATATCAAAAAAGTTCGCGCGGATTTTGCTGCTTTTCCACCACCATTTTGGTTTGGCGCCACCTCTGCACCCGTGCCGGCCTCCAGCACCTGGTCGCTCATTAGGTTACCTTGATGGCGTGGCTGCAAATGTCGTCGATGAGCAGCTCGGCCTGCTCGTCGTGCAGCTGGCCGCGCGCCTCGCAGCGCGCCACCACCGCGCCCGTGCCGGCCTCCAGCACCTGGTCGCTCATTAGGTTACCTTGATGGCGTGGCTGCAAATGTCGTCGATGAGCAGCTCGGCCTGCTCGTCGTGCAGCTGGCCGCGCGCCTCGCAGCGCGCCACCACCGCGCCCGTGCCGGCCTCCAGCACCTGGTCGCTCATTAGGCTGAAACACCAAGATTGTTTTAAATTTTAGCAAAAGTATTTGAAAAAATGATGTTTGATAGGATTTATACGTTTATAACTGCATTTAATATATTAAAGGAGGAACAATACGGCTTTAGAAAACAAAGTAGTACTACTCTAGCTTGTTTTGCCTTAACAAAATATGTACTAGAAAGTCTAAACGCTGGTAACAAAGTTGTGTCAATTTTTCTTGATATGACCAAAGCTTTCGACTTAATAAGTCACAAAATACTGCTTAATAAATTGGAAAACTATGGAATACGAGGCCAAGCACTTAAATGGATATCTAGTTATCTTAGCAATCGTGAGCAATGTGTTGAAGTCTCAAAGACTTCTGGAAAATTTACAAGTCTCTACCAATCATCATTTCAAACTCAAAATCCGTATGGAGTGCCCCAAGGGAGCGTACTTGGTCCTTTATTGTTCCTATTATATATAAATGACCTCCCTAATATAGTCCCACATAAATGTTTTCTATACGCGGATGATACAACGATTGTAGTCAAAACTAAGGATAAACTAACCCTTGAAAATCAAATAAATGAAACACTCGCAGCGGTTGTTCAGTGGTTGGATTGGAACAACCTCAGTATTAATATGAAAAAGACCTGCTACATGCTGTTTCAAACACAAAACTCTCATCCGACAGATGTAAATGTGGTGTGTGGATCTTATAAAATTGAGAAAACTGATACCATTGTATTTCTTGGACTGACATTGGATAGGTTTTTCAACTGGAAAGCCCATATAGAACAATTATGTACGAAAATTGACAGATTTATATATGTTCTGAAAAAGCTGTCACAAATTAGCAATAAAAAAACTGCCTTACTTGCTTATCATGGGTATGTATCGTCGCTTTTGCGATACGGAATTTTACTGTGGGGCAATTCAACAGACTCGTCACAGGCATTTATTAAACAGAAAGCCTGTGTTCGATCTATATGTAGAGCAGAAACTCTAGAGAGCTGCAAACCATTGTTTAGGGAGAATAAAATTTTACCACTACCGTGTCTTTATATATATGAAGCATTGCTATTTGTAAAGAAAAATCCCAACCTGTTTCCGACTATGAACGAAATATATCCGAACAGGAGGGGCAGGCCATATCCTCAAAATAAACTCTGGGCCCCACCTAGAAGGTTAGCTGTCTGTTCAAAAAACTCATTTTGTATGGCTGTAACTTTGTTTAATAAACTACCAGGTAATAAGAAAAATCTGCCGCCATCAAAATTTAAGCGTGCCATCTTTGAATTACTTAACAGAAAAAATTATTACAGTATACAAGAATTCCTGACTGATGATGACATAGTAAATTAACAACTGACATACTTAATTAATTATTATTATTTGTTTATGTTATTTAATTTAATACCAATGTAATTTTAATTCATTGTTAATTTTAATTTTTATTTTAATTTCTGATAATTTTAATTCTGTATAATTGTATGTATTAATGTCTAAACATTTGCACACTGTCGGTGACAGTCGATTGTGTAAGGGAGCTATATGATGTATTTGACCTGTTATGTACCCACAATTTGGCAAATAAAATTTATTATTATTATTATTATTATTATTATTTAGTCCGTGCAAGTCGGCCACGCCCTGCCAACAGGCAGAAGTCTGAAGGGATTTTTCCTCCCAAAAATATCAACTTAATTAGGCTACGAGTAAACCTTCATCTAGCGCTCCAGCAGTTAACCTCACCTGCCCGCGGCGCCTCCTACTGGCATACTAACAAGGCTCTGACGGCCGACAAATGGCGGTATAACAATCATTCATACTGGCTAGACTGAACGGGCAACAGCGACTTCGGTGCGATCAGTCTAGCCCTGTGATGACCAACACGCCTTCCCAGCGAGGTCATTATGGGCAAAACCTTGTATAGCTTGACTTAGCTAAGCGAGTCGCGAAACTAAAGTATAGATAGGCGGCGTACATTAAAGTTCGGAGAACTGATGGTCGTTGGGGTCCTAAGTTGCTGGAGTAGTGACCCCCGCACCGGAAAGCGCAGTATTGGCAGGTACACCAACTAGGAGACCGAAGACATCAGACTAGTAGCAGGGAGCCGTTGGATGAATGGAGGCCTGTGGAAGTCCATGCGAGAGACCTTTGTCCAGCAGTAGACGTCTCATACATACATTGTTGGATGATGTTCGGAAGTATCTACTATTTCGAAAAATATCTTATTTCAGTCAAAAAAAGGTCTGGTAGATGAAATCGCCATTTCAATTCTAAGTTTCAAATTCACGCAAAAACGCTCCACGGTGTCGTGGCATCGTTTGTGATGTCACCTCCATGTGTCATCATAGTAGTCTGTCGAAGATAGATGTAATGTATCGCTCTGATTGGTGTTCAATCCAATATGGCGGATTGCTGTATTTTATTGTTTTATTTATCAAAATAAATATCAATCTCCCTCAAAATAGAAAAATAAATAATTTTTTTTGAATCCATGAATCCTATTTCATTAGATAAATTCATAATTTCATTGATACTTGGTAACTGTCATCATGCGTGTTACCTGGCAGCGGTCTCATTGGAGGCGCGAATGCATTTAGCAAGGGTCTTCACTTCCATGAACCGGTCCGCGTTCACGAGGTACTTCGCCACGTGTATGTAGATGTTCATCGAGTCCAACCTATGCTCTCTCACTATCCTGTAACGTACAATAAATTAGTCCGAGTATCGAGTTTGACGTGAGTTACTCACAAATTAGTCGATGCTCGGACTAATTTCTTAAACTGGACACTTTCAAGTAAAGGTTTTCATATAAACCTGTGAAGATGATACATTTGCGCAATTAGAATAGCCTACTTTGTCGTATTAGTTTACAAATTGCGAAAAATCAAATTATTAAATTTGAATTTCGCGGGCAAACCCGTTTAGTTCGCCTTAAGGTTTACTGTAGTAGGGTAAAACAAATTAAAAATTTAAAACACCCCCGACATGTGAATCTATGGCCGGACTAAGTACGATACACCTGACATCCTGTTATCCATCCAGTTTGCTGCTCCATCATTAGACCCTCCTTCTCGATCCTCGATCGTCATCTATCTAAGACCTACTCATTGAGACCATTCTAATGAGCCCAAACACACTACGTATATTAAGCTGCTCTAAGTTGCTGAGGAGTTGGGTATCCGGCAGAATTCTTGATGCTGCAGCATCAGTTCAAGGTTACCATGCCTTGGAATAATCAGAAGCAGTACACCGAATAAATCAATCGCACCAGTGAAAGCTTGTAATACACTTTAATCGAGTGGAAAATGAGCTGATGATCTTCAAACGCTTGAACAGATCTTCATAAATTATAGCTAAGATCCACTTATTAGCTTTCAAACAGAAAAACCCGCATAAAAATCGGTACATTGGGAAGGCTGCTACGAGTGAACAGACACGCAGACACAATATGTCAAACTTATAACACCCTCTTTTTTGTCGGGGGTTACAAATTACTTAGATCTAGACCAGGGATTCCCAAAGTGGTCGAATATGGAGTCCTTGGGGTCGACATCGGTTTACCAGTTGTGGACATAAACGAGAATTGATTTTGGGGGTTGACGAGGTCTAAAAATCGACCCCCTATTAATTAACATACAAGTTTTTATAACTTTCAAGATGCTGTATAAGTTGTATTACGTGTACCAACTTTTTATAAGAATGACTATGTCTATTTATTTTGTTACATTTTGATGAGAAAATGATGTCAAGATTACTCGCTTAACCAACCGCAAAGTTTTTAAATTGCCAAGTATTTTGTATCAGTAGGAGAAAAACTATAGGTTATCTACCTAGAAGGTTTTTTAAAGTAATTTGGCAATGGGGATCTGAGGTCTCTTGCCTAAAATAGTTTGGGAATCCGTGATCTAGACCATAAAAACCAAAACTTACTTGAGGGCCAGATCGAATCCGCTCTCCACAGTCGGCCCACTCGCCAACACCAGAGCAACTAATCTTATCTTGTCTGTATTCGACCCAAACAGGGTCAAAGGTCGCGCATCGCCCTCACTCCTACTCCCCTGCATGGGAATAACGTCATGCACAACCTTCTCAGTCAATCTGCCATTGGCTTCACAAGCTGCTAGATACTTGGCTAGTTCCATTTGACGGGACATGGTCGTCATTAGATTGTCTATGGTTACTTTGTCGAGATGAAATTGTATAGATTTTGGATCGTTGGCTTCTGGAAAGATTGAAGACAACTTTTTATTGCGTAAGCAGTAATATTGCATATTATGTAAAAAAAAAATTTATTTAATTTTTATTATGAGGACTATTACATTTCGCAATATCCCTCTCTCTCGCACACTCCAATATTTATCTTCAACAATTAAATTACGGATATTTTTTTTTAAGTGTACAGGTCTATTTATTTATATAAGTAAGTACTTAATTAATAATTAATCATGATAAAAACAAAAATTATGAAAAAATACTACTAATTATATTTACAAAAAATACACGCCGTCCAAGTGATCGCTAATGGGCATGATGCCCAAAACACTTGCGATATTACCTCTTTGAATAGCGAGGCTGCCTTTGGGCTAAATAAGCGCCAGCTCTTTGGTCACCAGAGGCGTGGATCCGTTTTTGAGGACACGACATTTATAAAATTCTTCGTGTCCGATGACTATGGACTCAGAGTCTCAAAAGCAAACGCCGCAAACAATATTTTAGACATATTTTTATTATCATACCCAGTTTTTGATGCAGAACAATAAAAGTTAATTTATTCGCCCTTTTTCTCTATCAAAATCTAGGTATATGTTAATAAAACTATAACTACAGCATCCGTAATTTAATTGCCGTAGATAATAATTGACCATATTTTGTCAAAAGTATCCTAGATTTTTACAATCAAAAATATTAGAATGTGCGAGAGAGAGGGATGCATAATGTAAAATTCCTCTTAACAGAAGAACGCAATATATTTTTTGGCCTGACCCGGGACCTCGTCATCTGCAGGCGAAGGCAAACATGGTGACGACCAGACCAACGGAGTGCGGTGTACTCACTGTTGGCGACGGGCACGCACTGCGCGAGGTGGTGCAGCGCGGCGGCGAGGTGGTGCTGGCGCGCCTGCAGCACGGCGAAGGGCGCGTGCGGCGGCGGCACGGGGCGCGCGTACAGCAGCGCGCACGACGCCGGCGCGCGCGCGTGCTGCGCCGTGCCGCACTGCAGCGCGTACAGCGCGTCCAGCTTCTTGTACTCACTGTTGGCGACGGGCACGCACTGCGCGAGGTGGTGCAGCGCGGCGGCGAGGTGGTGCTGGCGCGCCTGCAGCACGGCGAAGGGCGCGTGCGGCGGCGGCACGGGGCGCGCGTACAGCAGCGCGCACGACGCCGACGCGCGCGCGTGCTGCGCCGTGCCGCACTGCAGCGCGTACAGCGCGTCCAGCTTCTTGTACTCACTGTTGGCGACGGGCACGCACTGCGCGAGGTGGTGCAGCGCGGCGGCGAGGTGGTGCTGGCGCGCCTGCAGCACGGCGAAGGGCGCGTGCGGCGGCGGCACGGGGCGCGCGTACAGCAGCGCGCACGACGCCGACGCGCGCGCGTGCTGCGCCGTGCCGCACTGCAGCGCGTACAGCGCGTCCAGCTTCTTGTACTCACTGTTGGCGACGGGCACGCACTGCGCGAGGTGGTGCAGCGCGGCGGCGAGGTGGTGCTGGCGCGCCTGCAGCACGGCGAAGGGCGCGTGCGGCGGCGGCACGGGGCGTGCGTACAGCAGCGCGCACGACGCCGACGCGCGCGCGTGCTGCGCCGTGCCGCACTGCAGCGCGTACAGCGCGTCCAGCTTCTTGTACTCACTGTTGGCGACGGGCACGCACTGCACGAGGTGGTGCAGCGCGGCGGCGAGGTGGTGCTGGCGCGCCTGCAGCACGGCGAAGGGCGCGTGCGGCGGCGGCACGGGGCGCGCGTACAGCAGCGCGCACGACGCCGACGCGCGCGCGTGCTGCGCCGTGCCGCACTGCAGCGCGTACAGCGCGTCCAGCTTCTTGTACTCACTGTTGGCGACGGGCACGCACTGCGCGAGGTGGTGCAGCGCGGCGGCGAGGTGGTGCTGGCGCGCCTGCAGCACGGCGAAGGGCGCGTGCGGCGGCGGCACGGGGCGCGCGTACAGCAGCGCGCACGACGCCGACGCGCGCGCGTGCTGCGCCGTGCCGCACTGCAGCGCGTACAGCGCGTCCAGCTTCTTGTACTCACTGTTGGCGACGGGCACGCACTGCGCGAGGTGGTGCAGCGCGGCGGCGAGGTGGTGCTGGCGCGCCTGCAGCACGGCGAAGGGCGCGTGCGGCGGCGGCACGGGGCGCGCGTACAGCAGCGCGCACGACGCCGACGCGCGCGCGTGCTGCGCCGTGCCGCACTGCAGCGCGTCCAGCTTCTTGTGCTCACTGTTGGCGACGGGCACGCACTGCGCGAGGTGGTGCAGCGCGGCGGCGAGGTGGTGCTGGCGCGCCTGCAGCACGGCGAAGGGCGCGTGCGGCGGCGGCACGGGGCGCGCGTACAGCAGCGCGCACGACGCCGACGCGCGCGCGTGCTGCGCCGTGCCGCACTGCAGCGCGTACAGCGCGTCCAGCTTCTTGTACTCACTGTTGGCGACGGACACGCACTGCGCGAGGTGGTGCAGCGCGGCGGCGAGGTGGTGCTGGCGCGCCTGCAGCACGGCGAAGGGCGCGTGCGGCGGCGGCACGGGGCGCGCGTACAGCAGCGCGCACGACGCCGACGCGCGCGCGTGCTGCGCCGTGCCGCACTGCAGCGCGTACAGCGCGTCCAGCTTCTTGTACTCACTGTTGGCGACGGGCACGCACTGCGCGAGGTGGTGCAGCGCGGCGGCGAGGTGGTGCTGGCGCGCCTGCAGCACGGCGAAGGGCGCGTGCGGCGGCGGCACGGGGCGCGCGTACAGCAGCGCGCACGACGCCGACGCGCGCGCGTGCTGTGCCGTGCCGCACTGCAGCGCGTACAGCGCGTCCAGCTTCTTGCCCGCCTCCAGCGTGCGGCACACGTGCATTATGTACTCCTGCACGCAAACACATAGCTCCAAGTATGCTCGGATATCCAATCAGAAATTAGAATACTACGGATACGTAGGAGAACCAAAGCCTAAATCTACAAGCCCTAACTTCACAAACTCTACTCTTCTTCTTGAGGTATTGGCTATTCGGACCTTACACAACACAACCTTACAAACTCTACACGTTAGTCAAAATATGTACTCCTGGACACAAACATATAGCTCGAAGTATGCTCGGAGATCAAATCAGAAATTAGGAGATCCGTAGGAGAACCAAAGTCTAAATAAACCAAAGCCTAAATCTACAAGCCCTAACTTCACAAACTCTACACGTTGGTCAAAATATGTACTCCTGGACACAAACACATAGCTCGAAGTATGCTCGGAGATCAACTCAGAAATTAGAATATCCGTAGGAACACCAAAGTCACCGACCGACACCCAGTGGTCAACGGGTAGACGCCGCGTGGGAGAAGGGATGCCTACGCATCGTATTCTAGTCGAGTTGATTCAACTTACTGGCGGCACGCGGTATACTATGCGTGCATGCATGCATGTTATGCTTGTCATGGCAAGTGGAAATGAGTCACCGACATTGATCAGCGAGTCGAGAAACTAAGGTGGAAATGGGCGGGGCACATAGTTCGAAGAGCTGATGGTCGTTGGGGTCTCAAGGTGCTGGAGTGGCGACCCCGCACCGCGAAGCGCTAGAGTGTTGGCAGACCCCCCACTTGGTGGACCGACGACGTCAGACGAGTCGCAGGGAACCATGCAAGAGACCTATGTTCAGCAGTGGATGTCTATCGGTTGGTAAAGAAGAAAAACACAAACAAACAACTGTTCCTATCGATTTCAATTAATTATTTTATTTTTATTTTATTATTTTATTTTATTTTACAGGAAAACTTACAGCTAATATAAAAAAGTAAATAGATAAGAACAGAAGAAAATTATAGCTAATTATAAGTTTTCACAGATAGAATAATTTACATAATTAAGGAAAACAAAAAACTCAACTGGGAAGAAAAAAGAATGGGGGGGAGAAAAAAGACAATAACAATATGCGGTGATAAACAAGAAGAGAAAAAAAAAGTAATCTAAAAAAAGTAATCTAAAAAAAGTAATCTGAAAAAAGTATTCTGGTCAACGAATTATTCAACCAAAGTGTGAGTTGAAGAACTCGTTGGCCAGCGTTCTACGAATAGTGGTGGCGGTGATGCAAAAAAGATCCAAATTTTTATTATTTTTACAAATGTTATTAAAAGATAAAGCAGATCTAAGCATAAACGAGTTTTTGCGGAACTTGGTATGCGTGTGTGGCGTTTGAAAGATTGAGAAGATTCGAGGATGAGTATTAATGGGGATTTTAAATGATAACTTCCCAAGAAGCGGCGCACAGTCAACTGTGTTATTTGTGATATTAATGAGATAGGCAATATCACTTATATTTCTTCGAATGGCTAGTGGCAGGAGATGTAACTGAGCACAAGTAACTTCATAGGTCATATTAGACTTAAGTTTAAATTTGTATTTGAGGAATCGAATGAATTTTTTCTGGATTCTTTCAATACGTTGAAAATACACCTCATATTGGGGGTTCCAAATTTGAGATGCATATTCAAGGTTGCTTCTCACTAGGGCACAGTAAAGAACTTTAATTGTTTTAAGTTTGGAGAAGTCCTTGGACGAACGGATTAGGAATCCCAACATTTTTGAAGCCTTGCTTACAATTTGGTCCACATGTTTATCATAATATAGGAGTTTAGTGTCAACTGTGACACCTAGATCCCGTATAGTGGATACACGATCCAGCTCTTGACCCCTTAATTTGTATGAGGATCTATGTAAATTGTGCTTGCGTGTGAAGGAAATGACAAAACATTTAGAAACGTTAAGGTCCAATCTATTCACTTTACAATATTGATCAAGTCTTAGTAGATCTTCCTGAAGAAGGCTCTGGTCCGTGTAGTTATTTACTACTCTAAAAATTTTCATATCGTCAGCAAAAAGCAAAATGTTAGAATTATGGAAACAGGTGTCAATATCTTGAATAAAAATAATAAAGAGCAGAGGTCCTAGTAGGGAGCCCTGCGGCACGCCCGATTGAATAGTACGCCAGGATGAGGTAAAGCCATTGAGCACAACAGCTTGCGATCTATTTTTCACATAAGAGGAGAACCAGCGAAACAGATCTCCTCTTATGCCTGCCTTGGCTAATTTGAGTAATAATATATTATGGTCAATTCGATCAAAGGCCTTGCTGTAGTCAGTGTACACTGCATCTACCTGGTCCCGATTATCCATTTTATCAGATACAAAATCAGTAAAGAGAGCTAGATTTGATACTGTGGATCTTCACTTCTTGAATTAATTAATTTATCACTAGAGGATGCCCGCGACTTCGTCCGCGTGGATTAAGATTTTTTAATTCCCACGGTAATTCCAGGATAAAATGTAGCCTATATGCTAATCCCGGGCTCTCTCCATTTCAAATTTCAGGCAAATCGGTTCATTTGTTGTGGAATTAAAGAGTAACAAACATCCATCCATACATCCATCCTCACAAATTTTCGCATTTATAATTTTAGTAGGATTTCTGTATCACAAGTCGCAACTTACATAAACATGTTTTAAAGACGTGACAAGGACAGCTTATCTCCTTATTATTTTAAGGAAGATGTTAAGACTGTTTCTGTTCTGATTGAAATTCTAATAATTATTGTTTATTAGAGCAATGAAAATTATAATAAATATTGCGTTATGTCGATTAGAGTGCAGAACAAAGACTTATCACCGTTTATCTGTGTAGATTAGATCTATTTGAAAATAACCTTCAACAAAAACTTATCACCCCAATTCCACGCAATCTTGTGCGTCCTATTCCTAGGGTATGAAGTGAAGTGTTAAGCAAGAATTTATTAATAGAATAGGTATTTTTGCAGTAAACATAAGCTTTTCACTTTGGACTTCAGATCAAAAGGTTTAATAATAGGGTATTTGACTATATTAAAAATATCGTTTCAACTGGTGTCTTCCTAAAAGATTATTATCTAAAAACATTATTCCATACGACAAAACTAAAAAATAAAGCTTTATATTAGAAAACATTAATTAAAATTGCTATAATTCTGGCTATGTTCACGAGATCGAAAACGTTCTTGAATCTCGAATGACGTCACAGTTCACGCCACCTTTGGGCTTTGGAATTGTCATTGAACTATGTGTGAACTGTGACATCATGTAAACAAATGGAACGTTTCCGCGGCAATTTATTTTTTTGAATTTATTTCTCGATTTTTATGAAAAATACTGAAAATTATGCCGAAATATACGTTTTGTTAGCCTCAGCAATAGCATTATTAACAATTTAATAAGATTTTCTAAAAGTAGTCAAATACCCTAATTGTATTACAATAGAAGTACGGTAACTTCAACATAGATATAAATCATATCAAAGCAAAGAGCGGGTTGATAGTTTTAAAGAATGTCGCATACTTACAGACCACATTTCCAAAGTGCTGTCCATATCGCTCATCGCCTTCAACAAATCATTCACTTTGTTCCTCTTCAAACACTCCATATACACGGCGTCCGTGAACGTTTCCTTCTCGACCATATTGTCATAGCAATACCGAATAACTTCCCGCAGGTTACTGTGTTTCATATAGAACATTATATTTGCCACATGAGACCCATAATTGCTCAGATAGTAAACACATTCTTTATAGAAAAACGGATCGAGCTTTTTGTTCGAATGATCAACCTTTACTTCGTTATGGTTGTTGCGTCTTAAAAGTTCTTGGGCTAACGTCTTCTTTGGCTGAATGGTGGCGGTTTGGAAGTCGCTGTAGTCGCCTTGTTTGATTTTCTTGACGCTCGCTAGCATGTGCATTATGTTTAGAGCTGGTTCAGTTAGTTGGATCTTCTTTTTGCTTGTATTCATCGTTGATAGCCTTTCGCTTGTCGACTACAAAATAATAGCAGAACAATACATTAACTTCTGTATTTATGTACGCAATATAGCTGTATAAATGAATAAATAAACAATAGGTGTATTAAAAGCATATTAAACAGGGGTATGGGTACCATCTTAGATGGTCATCATCATCGTCCATCAGGTGAAATCGCAGTCAAGAACCATCTGCATCTTGTCATCTAAGTGCCAAACCCTAATCGGTTGTGCCGAAACGCTAAATCGCTTGGCGGCAAGTTTCTCACGGTAGGGTGGTAAATAGTAACGGTCAAAGCTTCCCGGAGCACAATATTACAAATAATTTAATATAAAAAAAAATATTTTTTAAAAAACGACTTCAAACGCCCCCACTAAAAAGTATATAATTTATTGTTGATATTTTAAAAACCGCTCGACCGATTTCGATAAAACTGGTTTCAAACATTTTTCCAAATCGGTTCAGACATTTCCGAGTTATCGGTGAACATACATAAAAAAAGGATTCCGACGAATTGAGAACCTTTGAGAACCTCCTCCTTTTTTGAAGCCGGTTAAAAATGTCATAAAAAGATAAAGATGTGAAACGAACATCTCGTGCTTCCCAGGAAAAAACCATATAAAAAATCTGTCATACGTACCTATACCTAGAGTGTATATTTAATTTGAATTGTTTGGCTAGCTCAATTTCTAGGAGGAAGCGATAACTTATAATCAATAAATATTTATTTTAATTTAATGCAAGCATTTTTGTTTCTTTTGAGGGAAATCTTTACCCTTCATATTTGGGCTCCGCAACTAATTTTGATACAGGGCCCCTGCAAGGCATGCTACGCCACTGGCCTTTAACAACATTATTTTTATCTTACCTTAATAGTCTCCGCCTTGTCTAACAACTGTTGATTGACGGGATAGTTCATATCCTCCAACATGCTGATAATCTCGTTCAGCAGAGGAGGATTTGTTCGCCCCCTGCCCTCCGACGTAGCACTAGAAGTCGATATAGACCTCTCAGACGACCTCATGTGATTCAACCTCCTATTTACGAAGGTGAACTCCGATGCTTCCTTCCCATATTCAAGTTCGTCGACGTCGACGCAAACTGGGGTGTTTTTGAAGCACAAAGCGAATTTTCGTCTGGCTTCTTTAAAGCAACCGGCTTTCAAACACGCCTTGCCCCAAGCTGCGAGTACGCTGTTTCTGGGAAGGCCCGATTTCGTTGCGATTTCTAATGCTAGCTCCCATTTTTCGGCTTCAAGAAGGGAGCGCACAATTTGACCTGTGGGTGACAAATGACAATATACATACTTAAAAACGTTATCTAAAAGTTGCCGATCAAAATAGTATTCATTTTGTTGGCATTAGCGTCAAAGTAAAATAAACCATAACAGCATTGAATTAGAGCTCAATTTCGTGTATGCATTCTTATACGTTTAGGTATGTACGATACGCTCCATAACGCTCCATGTTAAAATCGGTTGTACTGAATTTGTGACTTTAAATCAATACAGTCAAGTCAATATTATACTTTGACGCTAATGCCATCAAACGAATACGATTTTGATAGGCAACTTTTAGACAATCGGGGGCAGATGTTGAATTTCTAGAAAATCCTTTCCTTTGAACATGAGTAACCCTTACTAACATTATAAATGCAAGTGTTGTTTCTTGGTTTGTCATTCAATGTGACGTGATTTTTTGCATGGTTATAGCTATGGAATTGGAGAGTGACATATTATGCTAGATTTTATTCCGGAAAAATAGAGGGTTTTTAAAAACCTAAATTGAAGAGAGTGGGCAACGTGTTGTACATGTATCATAATGATAGCTACGTACTAGGAAGCGAAGCAGTGATAGCCTAGTGGTTAGGCCCGCGTCTGCTATTCGGGGGTCACGGGCTCGATCCCGGACACGTAACTTTGACTTTTCTGAATTATGTGCGTTTAAGCAATTAATTATCATATGCTTCAACGGTGAAGAAAAACATCACGAAGAAACCAGCACGCCTGAGAGTTCTCCATAATGTTCTCAAGGGCATGTGAAATCTGTGAATACGCATTGGGCCAGCGTGGTGGACTATGGTCTGTAACCGTTCTCTGAGAGGAAACCTGCGCTCAGTAGTGAGCTGTTGATGGGTTGCTGATGATGATGATGATGACGTACTGGGGTGCGCGCCCTGGTGCGGCACGAGGTGGTGCGCCTGGTGCTTCACGAGCGTGGCCATGGCGTCCGCGTGCGCCAGGCAGCGCGTCGCGTGCGCCGCGCCCGTCTCCGCCACGCGCACGCCCGCACTGCGACGAGTTTGTTTTTTAAGTAAAACTTCTTTACGCACGATTGACTTGGGGAGTAAGCTGGTGAATGCGTTACGAAAAGTGTGATCGGGCGAGGCGAACGGAAGTTGAGAGAGAGATACAAGTTAGTGAAGATAGAAAGAGAGAGAGAGTTACGTTTCGTATATTACCGTAGGGGCAAGAGAGAGAGGTGCGAGCACACATTTTCTTTCTCTCTTTCACTAATAGCCAGTTACGTTTCGTAAGTTTTACTTCAGTCGTGTGGTCTAAAGCGCACTCGTTTTTTTACTCAATGTGGCAATTGGGTATTTGACTGTAGTCAAAATGTTCATATTCATTATTTATTAACGAAAATGTAACATGTAAGAATATAATTTTTGTAAAAACAGGAAAAAAAGTCGGTCTAAAAACAAATAAGTTATAAAGCTTTAAAGTTTCCTGTTAGACAGAGAGAGCGCTACTGAAGTGTGATGTCACAGCTGTGTCAGCAGCTCCATACACGCTCCACAAAAAGCCAATAGAATAAGAATAAAGAAAGAGACATATAAAATCACAGTAAAATAGCAATTCCGAGACTAGTTAAGATATTTAAAAAAGAAAAATGACATTGTGTTATAATATTTAAAAACATTATTTTAAATAAATAAAAAACTATCAGTCAAATACCCAATTCTGTTATACACGGTCTCTTAAACTAAGTTTTCTAGTGCTGATATTTTAATATTATAGGTAATATTATATTATTATAAATGCGAAAGTTTGCGAGGGTGGATAGATGTATGGATGGATGTTTGTTACTCTTTCACGCCCCAACGTATGATTTGGCTGTAATTTGGAATAGTGATGGCTCATACCCAGGATTAACACATAGGCTACAATTTGTTCCGGAAAAGTAAGGAGTTCCCACGGGAATTAAAAAACCTTAATCCAAATAATATAATCAAAATCAAATCAAAATCTTGTGCTAAAAAAGTTTTGGATATGAGAGAAATAGATCATCAAAGTTGTCCCCCTGACCGAATCCGCGACGACGACGACGGCCAACCTCTTCAGAGATCAATCATCTGTGCGAGAGATATTATAGTGCACAAGTGTGTGTACAAACACAGGTGCAGTCTATTCCCTCACTCTCAGTCTGATGGGACGGAAATCCGACACGACCGGAGAGAGATCAGTCGAAGGATCGACGGCTTTACGTGCTCTCCGAGACACCGGGGTTGCCTTCCCGCCAACTCCTAACTCCGGGCTAGTACTGAGAATTTCTCGTCAGAAAACCCCAATACGTTTTATCGGTCCGACCTGGGACCTCGTCACCTGCAGTCAAACATGCTAACCATAACACATACAAACAGACAAAGGGGTCAAAGAGTCACCTTTTTTCATGAGGAGCTCTCGCGTACAGCTCGGCAGCGGCTAGCAGCAGGGAGCGCCGCGCCCGCACCAGCAGGCGGGAGTCTCCGCCGTTGGCCAACTCGCGAGCCACTTCGTCGCTGCGGTCTAGGAGGAACCTGACGGAATTAACAATTTAACACGTGCCAGTTAATGCGAGAAAAAAAACAGAACAGTAGAATAGAATAGAATAGAAATGTTTTTATTCAAATAAACTTTTACAAGTACTTTTGAATCGTCAATGAGTCTACCACCGGTTCGGAATGCCGTTCCTGCCGAGAAGAACCAGCAAGAAACTCGGCAGTTGCTCTTTTCAAAATACTTTCACAATATACTTAATAGATATTATTCTATGTATGCAGAGTGGCATAGTTGCCAGAGGCAATATCCAGCACGTACCAGTTGCTACTACCAGCTAGCAGAAAAAATTTCGGAGACCCCCATCTTATTGGATGTAACATCGCCATATTGATTTCGTTCGAATAAAATGTACCCGGACTATAATACGAATCGATTGACAACTCAGTATCAGGCGCAGGGACCAAGGGGGCGCAGGGCGATCGCCTTATATAATATCATGCGTAGTCCATATTTAGGTGGGTAGCACCCCTGTAGCATCAGGATTGAAGAGTTGGAACCAGAATTTTTTATGGGAACATCTCGCAAACATTCTCTATCGATTAAAAAAAAAAAATAAGTAGGAAAATAAATTAACTTTTGTTTTCATTTGTTGGCAATGGGGCACAGATTGAATCTCGCACACCGGCGTCCAGTATGATTAAGACGGCCCTGACATCTCATTTATCGACCGAGCGAAGCGAAGGTCTTTGAGTTAACTAGAGCGATTTGCACTTGTCCGTCCGTCCGTCCGTCCGTCCGTCCGTCTGTCAGAGCCTTATAACTTTTGAATTACTGAACGTAATTACTTCAAATTTAGATATAATATGTAAACCGATGGCCTCCAGCCGAAAATGGCTTAAAAAGTTATAAAAATCTTTATTTCAGGGGGGCTCTCATAGAAGCGAATGCGAAGTAAAAAAAAAAATATCGCGTTACATAAAATTGTTACGTATCATTTTAAAGATAATTTTGAACTGAGTACAAAAATATTTTTTTTTTAATTTTTCCCCTAAAATTGACGAAATGGGGGGCTTTCAAAGTGGCGATTTTATACGCTCGCTTGAAGACGCTCCCTAAGAAAATCCGCTATGGATTTTCAAACTGATTTTATGTTTTTAGGTCACTTATATCCTGTACTTGAACAACAAATACTAAAATTATATGAATATTATAAAGAAACGAGATTATTTAATTTTTAATGTACATCAGTAATTCATATAGCATCAACATAGCTTCACAATAATGCTAATAGATGGCGCAGTCAGTAACTATTCCCATGGAACTACGAGTTACGACTAACGACCTATCCCAAAAACAGTTTTGCGTCGACCATTATTATTTAGTTACTTATTATAATACAATAATTGTATTGTAATTTTTTTTGTACCATATTATTCAATTAAAATTATTTTTTAGTTAAATTTTAGTTAAATATTGTATATTTTCTATTCGCGTCGATAGATGACGATTTGTACAGATGCCCGTAACCCGGTTTCACTCGTTAGTACCTACATAATAATTCAATGATTTCACTAACGTTCCCTAACCTTTACGGGCTACCTATAAGTTAGGTGATTGATGTTTTCTGTCAACTTATTTATCACGATCCTGTACGGGACACCTAAAAGGATATTGGGACGGATGTTAGGACTTAGGATTGTATTTAGGAGCTACCTACGTTAAGAGACTCCTACTTAGGGGATGATTTAGGTATGTTTGGTGAAAACGGGCATAATAATAATGTCAGTTTTGGTTATCATGTATCGATTGAATGAATAATCATGGGATACCGTTACCGCGAGGTCTCAGTTCGGGGCGAACAACTAGTTAAAATCGTTTCAAAAGTTTTGCCGCCACAGTGGAACATGCGTAAATAGCAATATACATCATTTTTTTTAAAAACGTTAACCCTTCCTTTTGTCCTTGCTGCAGTCAGGTAAAAAAGCACTAACACTAACCTCGGGTAATCCAAACTAATGGTGTGCATCTTCATAATGGACAAGCAAAGCGTGACATTGGGTGTGAACTCGTAAGTGAACTCCGCCCTCACGGCCTCATTCTTCTTGGCGTTGGTGGAGAGGCACCAGTCCATACAAGTGGTGCCGCTCCCGGCGGAGTCGGAATTGCTGCTCAGCATCAAGTTGTCGCAATCGGAGTTCGACTTTCTGTTCATCGTTTGAGTGTAACAGTCGTCGCAGACGCGGAACTTGACACCGCTTGGGTACGATGGCACCTTCACAAATTGGAAGAAACTTATTAAATACTAGCTGATGCCCACGACTTCGACCGCGTGGATTTATTTTTAAAATTCCCCCGGCAACTCTGATTTTCCGGGATAAAAAGTAGCCTATGTCACTCTCCAGGTCCTCAACTAAACCCATGAAAAAATCAAGTCTATCCGTTGCTTTGTTGCGGCGTGATTAAAGGACAAACCAACAAACACACTTTCGCATTTATAATATTAGGATTAAGGATAATTAATTAAGGATTAGTAAGATAAGTAGTCTATTTGAGTTAAGATTGAGTTGAATCGTTCGAGATTAGAGAGAAGAGAGAAATCTCGAACTGTATATATTATATATGACTGTCGTGTAATTAATTAAGTATTTTAATTTGTAATAATTTGTTATTACAAATTAAAATACTCAATAAACTCTTGATGTCAATAATTAAGATAAAACTATCCTATCTTTTAAGTTGGACCAAATTACAGATAGTTACGAAGTTTGATCCAAATCGGTTCAGTAGTTTTCGAGTCTATCCCAAACATTCATCGTGACACGAGATTTTTATATCTATAGACTTTATACTTTATTTATACTCACTTCGATTAGGTATTTGTTTGATTGTGTGAAGTTTGTATATAAGATTGTGTTGTGTGAAGCAGTGATAGCCTAGTGATTAGGACTGTCTCCTATTGGGGGGGTCGCAGGTTTAATCCCGGGCACGAACCTCTGACTTTTCGGAGTTATGTACGATTTAGCAATTAAATATTACATGCTTCAACGGTGAAGGAAAACATCGTGAGGAAGCCTGCAGACCTGAGAGTTCTCCATAATGTTCTCAAAAGGCGGGTGAACTTTGTCAATATTTTACTCATAGTGACAAATAATCTAAAACTATCTAAATGAGATAGTGTGGCAATAAGAAATCGGGACATGTAAGTTTTAATTCACAAAATTATAAAATAAATATAATTTATTTCAAAGTTTCCACTTTTTTTATCTATGCTACAAATCTGCGAAACGCTCAAACGGTACCCGCCGTTATAATACGTCATCATCAATCATTTATCCTGAAATATTCAAAGAGAAGAGAATCCTACTTCCTGCTAATATTACAAATGCGATTTGTGAGGATGGATGGATGCTTGTTAGAATAGAATAGAATATAAATGCTTTTTATTCAAATAAACTTTTTTACAAGTGCTTTTGAATCGTCGATGAGTCTACCACTGGTTCGGAATGCCCTTCCTGCCGAGAAGAACCAGCAAGAAACTCGGCAGTTGCTCTTTTCAAAACAAGTTTACAATATAATAGATACTATTGTCATGATTTTATAAAAATGACGGTGTTAAATGAATTATTTAAGTGGCAATTCTTTCAGTGTGGCAACAACTTGTTTTATGTTGGTAGTTGTTAGTTGTTGGCAAACATGGTTGCGTTGGCCAATCAGGAATAAGCGCACGAAGCCCCAACAAAATGACGCAGAGTGAGAGAAATAGGGGGGTAGTTAAACCACGGCCGGACGGTCGAGAGCTCAGTTATTGTTCGAATTTTGAATGGCTCGGTTATAAAGTGAAAAGTATCGATATTTGTGACAACTTCAGAAGTGACAATATGAACCCAATGGTATGTAAGAAGTGATTACTTTGTATGAAATGTTATACCTTCAAAATAGTTGTGAATAATTATTTTTCGAATAGCTAAGATTATAGTATTTTATATGGAATTAATGGTGTTAATTTAGTAATAAGGTGTTGAAAGGCTTTGTCCTTTACAATAATTTTATTAAGAATACAGTGATTCTATCATATCACTTGGAACATTTGGCTAAGGCTACTCTTTGGTACTGTTTTCCTGTGATATTGTTAGCATTGCGACACCCATCATTAATTTCGGGTAGGTCAATTTTCATATTGGATTATGTCCCGTATGATCATGACGAAAAGCTATGTTGACATATCAGTTTGGATCATTTGGTCAAAGCGACTCTTTGATAATGTATCCTTGCTATATTCAACATTTGGAGAAATAGTCTTTCTTATGTTATGAGAACTCGATATAAATTTAGAAGATGTTAAAAAGTTGAAGGTATGACATCAATTATGAATTATTTATATAGTACCCACATTATATAATTTTCATAGTTTAATTTTGCCGATGTTAAGTTAAGGCAGATAATATTAATACAGTTGCGAACTCGATGAACAGTTTATAAACAGTGTGGGGTTGATAAGGATAGCGAGTGAATATAAATCTGTGAGATTTAACAAAGTTTATTCTATATTGGACTAAGTGTGAATGAATGAAATTTTATTCACAAAAATGCAGGTACAACATGATTGTAAGTGTGTTCATATGTATCCAGGTTACTATAATAGTGAAGTTATGTAAGTCCTTAATTTATTTATTTATTTTAAGTTTTAACCATGTGTGTTAATGCCATTCGTTTCAAGTGACTAAAAATTTAATGTGCCAAATTCAAGATTTGTAATTTTCGTCATGTTTTATTTGGAGGGTAAAATGAAATAATGAGTTGAGTGAAAATGATAGTTTGTGGCAGCCAAAGTTTGATAGATATGTTTGATTCTAAGCCTTCTTACTTGAAAGGCATAGTTAGACTATGAGTTGAGTCAAAATGATAGTTTTAGTTTTAGACGGTAACTATGATGTTACCTACTGTATTAGACCATGTGTGTCTGTAGATGGTAACTATGTATGTTACCTACTGTATTGGACCAGTGCGTCTATAGGCGGTAAATAAGTATTTTACCTACTGTATTGGACCATGTGTGTCTATTGATGGTAACTATGTATGTTACCTACTGTATTGGACCAGTGCGTCTATAGGCGGTAAATAAGTATTTTACCTACTGTATTGGACCATGTGTGTCTGTTGATGGTAACTATGTAAATTACCTACTGTATTGGACCAGTGCGTCCATAGACATTCGATCAGTGGCCAAGTATGCCCGTGTGTTTCAAAGAAGTGATAAATTCTATTTGGCGGACTACGGGTGTCCTAAAGATAAGTGAGTGTCAAGTTATACATGAAATGAAATGAAATCGTTTAGTTGCTAAATGTGAGTAATAAAGCGATAGTAATATATTGTAATAATATGCTCTTTCATATTTTGCCATATTATGCATGGTGTGCAAATTCTCAGTTAAGTATCTGCATTCAATTGAAAAACAATAAAATATGTCGTACATAATATTTTGATAGTTAAACAAAGTAGTTTATGATAGTTTTATATCCACTTGTGTAATTATTTATTATTTTGAGCCTCTGGGCTAATATTTTTCTCGGTTCACGATACTAGTGTGCATCACAGGAAGAGAAGTTCTATTTATTACAATTTTAAACATTACTGAAATATGTTCTCTATTTGAGAAATTTAATTCTAAAGAGTTATTTGGTCCACTTTATTGACAGAATTTTATCTTGACACATTGAAGGTATTAACAATGTTTCTGTAAAAAAAAAAAGAGACCTACTACTACTATAATAGTTTTTATATCATAGACCTTTACTTCAATATTTTTATATTTTTATAATATTTAAGGAAATATTGGTAAATTTAAGTATCGTGTACGTGATGCAAACTATGTTACACGTTTTCTGCCATGATTTCATTATCTTCCTAAGATTCAATTCTTAATTTTGATCTACCCGCCTAGTAGAATAAAATCAGAACCAAGCCGAAATCTAGAATGATTATCATTATTGGACATGAGTGAATCTCTTTCAAAGGGTTCTGCTGTTTTTTTTTAACCAGCTTCTTTTAGTATTTATTTTTTACAAACTTTAAAATTACCGTAATTTTGCAAGACTGTCAAAAATCAGATGAAATTAAGAGTACTTTCTTCATTATTAGGTGGTCGTGTAGCTTTTTGGTCAGCATTTACGGGAATGATACGCGATTGGTTGACCGCGTGCATTTTATGTTGCGTTGTTTTTTAGGACTTACCAATATTTTTTAAAATAAATATATTAATATGAAGTTATTATTGAACGAAATAAATATACCTTCGGGTCGTTTAAGTTGGTAAATATTTAAAAATAACAAAAAAGTTTGAAGAATCACGTCTATGTTATATACTTTGCTTTATAATAATGCGTTTGTAGAAGGTTTGTAGGGTTCAAAAAAAGAAACCAGACGAAAAGAGGGTTATTTTTAAATTCTTTGTGACTAAGTACAGAGTACAAGTACAGTATCGATTACAATTTAGAATTTTAAAATCCATTGTACCTTTAAATATTAAAAGTATAGCTAAAACGGATGAAACATATCTATTTAAGCATTGCAAAGTAATACCTAATAGTAATACATGAGAAGGTCCAATATCAGCTGCTAAAGGAGCAATTTTTAATTTAAATATACAACATATTATTCCAATTAAATGTGATACACGTAGAGTAAAGCATAAAACATTACAAACTATTAGATCTAAAAATAAAAATGGTAAACGCACCACTGCATACATAGTCTCTCGTCTAATAAACGATTTAGATAGTAAAGTAAGATTACAATTTACCGAAAATAATTTAAAACGTAAACTAAAATCATATTTTTTGGATAAGTTGGTTTGTTAATGTTATTATAGGTAGTTGTGTTTAACAGAATCGGCTTATAGCTCACAATTTAAACCTAAGTGGTTTTTCGTGTGCTAATAAGAACATTTTTGTATATTCCTCTTATTTGATAATAAAAAAAAAAAGTAAGATCAGTGTGTTGTTGAAGATAATTTTTTTTGATGAATCTTACCTTACCTGATTACAGAGTATGGTAGGTACATGCAATATTTTATTCATAAGGACTTGACTTGATGAACTGAGGAACGGGAAATCGCAATTAATACGTGGAGTGTTTTAAATAATAATACATATTATTATTATTTTGTATATAACTTCAGTAGCAAGCTTTGGTAGCAAATATATTAGTGACACAGTGTTTTTGAGAGTTACCTAGTATTATCATTATGAATATTTGAAGTTGATGAATATGATAAAAATGAACTTTTCTTTAATGAAGAATATTATAATAAATATATTCTAATGAACTGTTTCTTTGTGAGTTGATGAAACATTTTTGGTTTGAGGATATTCATTACGGGTACGATAGGCGCGGTATATTGACGAGGTTTTCATCATGAATTATTGATTATTTATAATTCTTGTAAATCCATTTGGTGATCGATTTACCAATTTATTGCGATGAAAATTACGATTATTATTAGGGAAAATAAATAAACAGTTGTATCGTATACTTACGTATAAAGACAGATAGAAACTGACGAAACATGCGAGTATGTTAAAATACACTTACGAAGGTAAACTGGAGCAAAATATTGCGCAATACTTGGAATTATATCTAATGTTGTTTTGTCTTATTCTTAAATTATTATTTTCTTATTATTATCTTGTCTTGATTTAGATCTACTCGTATTTAACTGTGCTAATGGCATTTAAAAAAAATACTTTATTAGCGGCATTCTTAAACCTTTCTTAGAGAAAGTTAATGTGTGTGTTTATGAACTATTTAATGTAAGTGCCCACAAGTTGACGCATATGTAAACATTTTCCAGCATTGGTTCTACAAAGATAGGCAGCAAGCAGATTATTTATTTATAAAAAGGTATTTCAACGCATTGAGCGTCAACTTGCGCCTGTAGTAGAAATTTAAAAGATAAAAGTTTTGAACGATAATATCATTAATTTTATAAATAATTTGAATATGAATTGAATTTGAATTGGATTCGAATTGAATTTGAATATATTTATGTTATTTTCATTATTTATGTACAAGAAAAAAATCTAAAATCTATTATCAGATGAATTGGACAAAGGTGAAGCTTATCTCTATGTGGAGATTTCTTTCAGCTTGCTTAAAAGTGACAGGTGAAATTAAAAAGTGGTGCATGGGTATAAAATGTACAACCTTATATAATTATATACTATAATAATATACTAGCAAAAAGCTGAGCTTTGTGAGGGCTCGCGTAGTTTTTCTTACGGGTATTATGTTCCGTTACAGCGATGTTAACTCTTTGGTTTTCTGGCAGATGTCCTTAGTAGTGCAATAAGATTCTATCCAATGAAGTTCATTCTTTTTTATAATTAAATTATACAATAAACCATAAATACGCAAAAATACATAAATATTTTTATTAACATTTTTATAAAAATATTATATAAAAATTATAATTCTATACAATACATTAAGATAGTGCTGCTTCACTCTAAATTTGAAAATGTGTATTGACTGTCTTCAATATGCTGAGGCAGTGAGTTTCATAGGCAATAATGCGGTGAACGAATTTCCAATCTGATTTAGTAATTGGTATGGTAAAAAGAGTTTCGTTGACAACGAGCAATAATTATAAAAATAGAAATTAAGGAATAGTGATTTTGAGAGGTCGTTCGTCGGGTACATTACAAATCGATAGGAACGGATATAGTTAGATTGTCTAGGTATTTTTAAAGGATCTAGCAATCAAGTTCAGTGTTGATTAGTAGCTAGAGATTCTGAGATCACCTGCGAATAAAAAAAATATATATATATTTCGACTGCTTGAAACAGAGATGAACATTAGTAATGTTAGGGATAGATTCTCAGAATTCAAACCGTTTACCATTAACGAACAAATTAATTGTTTTGATTGACGATTATTTATTTATTTTAATACAAATTAGTAATTGTTTATTTTAGATTTATATAGTATATATTCTTGTTGACTATATTTTTTGGATCAATAATAAATTTTATAATATTATTGAAATTACTATTTAACTGACTGTGAATGATACTTTTTTTTACAAAATATTTGATGATGAATGTTTTATAAATAAGCGATTTCAAAATAAAAACATTGCTTAAAGAAATGAATAATATAATTAATTATTGGAATTTGCTTCAATAGACCAAACCAAGGTGAAGTAAGTTTGCTTTCGAAGTGAGTGAGTCACTTAATTGATCCGATTTCAAGATTGTATTTAAGTGAATAGTCAGTATACAATATTCAGTAACATGATTGAAAAGAAATAGCGTAATAGTAATAAAAAAAAATGACAATCAGTAAATATTTGTTGTGGTATTTTTACTGGTTCT
Organism: Oeneis ivallda; assembly: GCA_029955525.1. NCBI lineage: Eukaryota > Metazoa > Arthropoda > Insecta > Lepidoptera > Nymphalidae > Oeneis > Oeneis ivallda. Next base: position 14,567,603 of record JARPMR010000024.1, on the reverse strand, counting down.
TCCCGCTAGGTTGCGGTATTTCGGACCATAACTTTTAAATTAAAACTTAAAAATTTAAGTAAGTACCTACTTAATATTATTTTTTAATTGAATAGACAAATATTATGAACGCAGTTTAGTTTGTAATTGACAGTTAGTTAAATGAAATTGTTAACTTTAACTGAAAATTATGTTGAGATTAATAGAACGAATAAAGATTTGAATGAAATGAAAAAGTTTAGGGTTGAATTTGTGAATAAATAAAAATTTTTAATTTTTAGTCTTGAGATATTTAGTCTGAAGATTGGATTTTGAGTGAGATTATGACATTTTTATAATGAAATGATAAGGATTGAATGAGTTGGGTTAACCTCGCTCAAATATCTTAGAGACTGTGCTGGCTAAGCTACGATGAGTAGTTGTTTCACGTAGCACGAGATACTTAGTTCCTAAATAGGTCTAAACCTCTCGTTAGAGAGTATTATGTTCTGTGGGTCTAAAGTTTCTATAACTATAAGTGTAGGGTGTAGGTAATATGAAATTGGTATTAATTGGTTAGTGCTAGAGTAATTCGTCATATTAAAATAATGATCAAGCTTAGTAAAGATAATTAGTTTCGAATCTGATTCACAACAAAATAAGTCCAGTGAGAATTACGACCGAATGTCATGATCAAAAATTAGGTTGTTACATATACAAAAAGATAATCAATTTAGTTGAAATGTAGTGTGGGTATATTAACAAAAAAATTATGGATATCATTTTATGTTTTCTAATGCATGTTGATAATACAGTGTTGAAGTGCAACATTCCAGCAAAACGGTTTACATTTTGTGTATGATATAGATATATAGATATATCTATGTATGTAAGGTATGCGGTTACCAGCAGTGGCGTGCCGTAGACTTCAAAGATAGGCAAGCCAGATGCTTCCGTCTTCTTTACTTATGATGTCTGGACGAACTCAATAAAACACACAGAAGTTCACAGAACAGAAGAAATACTACTACTAGACTTTACATTTACCTACAACTCATTAAAGTTTTTTACGTGAATCTGTTATATTATTGTTTTTTATTTATAACTTTTACTAGTTTTTGAAATACACTAGTTGGGATTAGGTTTTAGTGAATTTACAACAAGTTAAAAATGTTACCTTATTTTCACCAATCAGTATTTGCACACACTTTAAATTTGTTTTAAATCGTCACAAGGAACAACATTTATTAATTCTGAACCCATTTTGTACAAAATTCACTATTATTTCTCAAATAATATTTTTTCAATAAACGCGTCACACACCAAACAAGTTACAAGAAGCAAACTAAATTTTAAAATATTATGAATTTATGAACGTTAAGGAATTAGTCCGATCACGAAAAATGTCTTTATTCTCGCGGGACTTCTTAAATGAGACGGATTATAAAGCTGGGCTTTACCACAGAGTAGGTATATTAAAGTAACAGAGCGGAAGCTACATACAAACGGCTCGCGGCGGGCTCACCCATACATAGCGCAACGCTGTGTGCGTGAGCTCTCACCGACACATTCACCGACACGCCGCGGCGCGCCGCTCAGGGTAAGTCAGGGTCAGGACGTAAGGGCTGACGGTCGTGCGTTTAGTAGAAATAAATAGACGAAGAGTGAGTGTTTGCTTGTTGTGAGTTTAGATTTATTTGTGTATATATGTATGTAATAGTGTAAAAATGCCAAACTCTTGCACAGTTTGCTTAAAACAAGCCAGAGACAATAAGGACATTTCCTTTTTTTTATATCCGAGAGATAAAGAGAAGTAAGTACTTTTTAATACGTACCTAACCTTTAAAAAGTCACCGCCATATTGAAATTCTTTGTTATTCGACCGATTTCGTTCAAAATCGATATTTAGGCTTCCCTGGGGTCAAGAATTAGGAAATGGGCTCCAAAATTTTAAAAAGGCACCGCCATATTGAAATTCTTTGTTATTTGACCGATTTCGTTCAAAATCGATATTTAGGATTCCCTGGGGTCAAGAATTAGGAAATGGATGCCAAAATTTTAAAAAGTCACCGCCATATTGAAATTCTTTGTTATTCGACCGATTTCGTTCAAAATCGATATTTAGGCTTCCCTGGGGTCAAGAATTAGGAAATGGGCTCCAAAATTTTAAAAAGGCACCGCCATATTGAAATTCTTTGTTATTCGACCGATTTCGTTCAAAATCGATATTTAGGCTTCCCTGGGGTCAAGAAAGAGGAAATGGATGCCAAAATTTAAAAAAGTCACCGCCATATTGAAATTCTTTCTTATTCGACCGATTTCGTTCAAAATCGATATTTAGTTAGTGAGTTTAGTTAGTGAGTTTTTATAGAGCTCCTATAGCCATCTTCCAGCTCAATCATCAGAACAGCTCCATATCCCAATAATATTGCAGGGTCATCCGATTTACACATACACGCAAAATTTCAGCTCAACCGGAAAAGTGGTTCTATCTCATCTTGTAAGATTTGATACATGTATGTTTACATGTATGTATGTACGTTTAAAACATATACCCGTGTATACATACATACATACATACATTGCAAGTTAAATAAAAGCTTGTAATAATAATAATAGTCGATAGTAAATGACGATGCCACCTATTAACATTAATTGTGAAGTTATGGCAAAAATACTGATGTTCATTAAAAAAATCGTTTCTTTATATTTTTGTTAATTTAAGTATTTGTTGATCAAGTTCAGGATTTAACTGAAATTATACATAATTATACAAACTTTAAAATATTTTTATTTTTTCCTTAAATTGTTGACATGCATCAGGTGACAACCCTAGCAGAATAGGTATACTTCTTCGCCCTTGTTAGGAAGCTTCCTCTCTGTTCGGTTACTCGTGTGGCTTTACATTCCATACAAATCGATATACTATTTATGAGAATATATATCGAATTATAGAAATCTAATTCCATAAGTGCGAAACGTTGCACCCAAAGCTTAGCCTCTCCTGCTCACTCCTAGGGTCTTACGCATGTCTTGAAGCGACGCGAACGTTCGCTCGGGCAGATTCGGAACTTATAGCCATAGTTACCTATTGGCTATTGCGCGTTATAGCGCCGCGCGCGGTCGTTGAACTGTTTAGCGCGAAAATTTAAACTTGATCGATTTATGAGTGAGGTAATGTTATTAAAATAATATGCCTAATTATATCGAGCTGATATCGACGCATGCCGGGCTTCTGGGCTTGTATAGAGAGTTCGCCCCTGGTTACCAGATTTTTAGTGGGGTACGTGCGCCGGAGGCTGCACGATATCGGATGGCCGAATGTCATGATTTTATAAAAATGACGGTGTTAAATGAATTATTTAAGTGGATAATTATTTAGGATGGGTAGCCTAAGTATGTCACACTCTCTTTAACATTTCTGCGGTGGTGTCGTGTGATGCGGGTTGTTGCGTTCCCTAAAATATGGTTGAGCGAAGCAATGGCTGGGTCATGCGTCATGCTCGTGAACGGGTGCCACCAGCGGCAATGGGGCTACTTTCTGTCTGCCCGTCTTGACATGTGTTGAATTATAATTAGAAATAATTACGTATGCTTTTGTGGAATTTTCCCTCATTGTGGAAACTCTGCATACATAGAATATATGTTAAGTATATTGTAAAAGTATTTTGAAAAGAGCAACTGCCGAGTTTCTTGCTGGTTCTTCTCGGCAGGAACGGCATTCCGAACCAGTGGTAGACTCATTGACGATTTAAAAGTACTTGTAAAAGTTTATTTGAATGAAAAACATTTCTATTCTATTCTATTCTATTCTATAGTGGCAATTCTTTCAGTGTGGCAACAACTTGTTTTATGTTGGTAGTTGTTAGTTGTTAGCAAACATGGTTGCGTTGGCCAATCAGGAATAAGCGCACGAAGCCCCAACAAAATGACGCAGAGTGGGAGAAATAGGGGGGTAGTTAAACCACGGCCGGACGGTCGAGAGCTCAGTTATTGTTCGAATTTTGAATGGCTCGGTTATAAAGTGAAAAGTATCGATATTTGTTACACTATGCTATGTATACAGTGTTTCCACAATGAACGGAAGTTCCAAAAAAGCATACCTCATTGTAATTCAACACATGTTAAGACGGGCAGACAGAAAGTAGCCCATTCCCGCCGGTGGAACCCGTTCACGAGCATGACGCATGACCCAGCCATCCTGTTAATCCTTCATGCCCCACCGAAAGAACCGATTTGGGTGTTTGGAATAGAGATATCAGATAACTTTAACCCAGGATACACATAGGATACATTTTGTCCCGGAATATTTAAGAGTTCCCGCGGAAATTAATCCACGCGGACGAAGTCGCGGGTATCACTTAGTAATTTGAAATTTTTTAATTAGGTATAAATGCATACATAACCTAAGATTAGTGATTAGTATAAAAAATCGGCCAAGTGCGAGTCGGGCTTCGCTCTTTTAGGGTTCCGTTAAGAAAAATTAAATTAAAATATTTCCATGTACCCATGGAAATATTTGAATTTAATTTTTTTAATTTAATTTAATTTTTATTATTTGTTGTTATAGCGGCAATAGAAATACAAAATATGTGAAAATTTCAACTATCTATCTATTACGGTTTACAAGCCGCTGACAGACGGACGGACGGCGGAGGCTTAGTAATAGGGTCCCGTTGGCACCCTTTGGGTACGGAACCCTAAAAAGCATAGTTTAGACAAAAATTAAATTCTCACCTGCATCCGATTCCTAGAGCAAGCGTGACAAACCAATCTCCCACACCGCCGGCAGTGATGCCTCCGAATGATCATCGAGAAAATCGATATCTTACACAACATGCACCGGTCTACTGTGTAGTCCTCCACCCATTGCTCCTTGGGAGGCACCTGCTCCGGCATAACAAACGGTTTTGATGCGGCTTCAATGTTGATAGAGTCGATGGATTGGAGAAGGGAGTCGTCCCAGGGTTTGGGAGGCGAGGGGCAGTTGTGGCGAGGGTTTTTCATGTCTAAAGCCTTTTCTGCGTAGTACCTGAAAAGCAACTGTATCTTAGCATATCTTAACATGTATTGAATTGTAAGTAGTATGCGTTTTTGGAACTTCTCCTCATTGTGGAAACAATGCATACACAGCATAGTATCTCTTGTATTGTAAACTAATTCTTCGCGACAGGAAGGGCATTCCGAACTAGTGGTCCACTAATTCGGAATGCCCTTCCTGTCGCGAAGAACCAGCAAGAAACTTGGTGGTTGCTCTTTTTAAAACAAGTTTACAATACAAGAGATACTATGATGTGTATGCATTGTTTCCACAATGAGGAGAAGTTCCAAAAACGCATACTACTCTGTGGTAGACTCTTCAACGATTCAAAATCACTTGTAAAAAAGTTTATTTGAAAAAAATATAAAATTCTATTCTATTCAAGCCAAATTTTAACTTGTCATCGATTAAAACAAGTATAGAACGTTAAAAACTGTAACCCGACTTCTTCTTCTTTCTTCTTTATCAACCTATAGACATCCACTGCTGGACAAAGGTCTCCTGCATGAACTTCCACAGACTTCGGTCTTGCGCCGCTTGGATCCAGCGGCTCCCTGCGACTCGTTTGATGTCGTTGGTCTACCTAGTGGGGGTCTGCCAACACTGCGTTTGCCGGTGCGGGGTCGCCACTCCAGCACCTTGGGACTCCAACGACCATCAGCTCTTTAAACTATGCCCTATAACTATGTAACCCGGTTACGGAAAATTATATGTGAAATCCGTCATATTGATTTTGATCGTATCTATTTTTTGGTTACGTGGTGAGAAAAGCTGCCAATAGATGGCGCTAGTAGTATTCATAAACGCTGAAATATCATAGAATGCTTTTCTGCCGCTTGCTATATTTTTATCTTCTACTATATTTATATTTATGAACTCAGAATTTTCTTATCTTTAATTTGACACCCCATTCGTAACGATGGAATTATAACGATTGCTAAAGAAGAATCGGATACTTTTACGCGTACAAGTCGCCAAGGCAAACAATAAATTTAAAAATCTGCAATAAGTTCACTCAGAATACACATTTCTTCGATGTTATGGTTCCTATAAAAAATGTACATACCTCAATAAGCTATCAACAGTATTCCTGGATATCATCAAAGTCTCTATAGTCTTAATATTGTAGTAAAGATTGTCGCCGCTTAAATCGTTCTTCAAATTCGGTGAAATTTTGTTTATTATATGCGCTAACATTTCAAGTCTACCGTTCATTAGGAGCTGTTCAATCATAAGCAAAGGCTTTTCTATCAAATCCCAGAAAAGGTGTCTCGCATTAGCCTCGATTTCGAGCATGATTTGGAATCCCGTTTTGATATTCTCGAAACATCGCCAAGTAGAGCTATTGGCTGCTAGGAAGTCGATACAGACTTGGAGTATCTCTATGTTTCTGATCTTTGATATCTCTTCGGCGACCAAGTCGACGGCTTGACTGGTGGGCAACCTTCTTAGTAGATCTTGTACTAAGGCCGGTGTCGCCTGATTCGTGTACTCAAAGAATTGGCGTAAAAGATTTACGACTATCAAGTTTTTCATATGCTCTGATACGTCGTGGGTGTCTGCCCACTCAAGACATAACTTGAACTGAAAAGAAACAAGGAAAGAAAGAAAGAAAGATTTAGTCACAAAAAACCAGTTGGGACCACCAGTTAATCACCTATATTGGACCTTGGTTGGTTTTCTGTGCCAAATTTTTCTTTATCCATAAAAAGAGTATCTCATAAATGATAATAATAAATCTTAAATGATATCTTTAAATGTACCTAGATGTAAAAACAAAATAAACCCCTCTATCCTTATGCGGTTGCAGAAGTAATATGTTACCTACATCGCTCTTTACTTACTTTATCACTCTTGTCAAAATCGGTTTAGCCGTTTCGAAGATAAGGCGGAAATAAGGACTTAAATTTTAAATACCTAAAGTATTGTTAAACGCTTTTGTTCTATAACTTTTTTAAGGTTCTGATAAACTTATGGTAAACATATTATTGTTAAATTATTAAATGACTGTAATATCGAAATCTCAGACAAACATTTAAATTTTATTTGTACATATAGATTTACCTGTTGACTATCCATTAAAATCTCAATGATATTCTCAGGATTTTCCATTGATTTCTCATAAATTGTGTACCAATGATTTGCACCCATTATAGAACATATCTGAAAATAATAGAATACAAATAAAGCAATAAATACAATACATAAAACTCTATCCCTAAAGCCAGGCTATCCTTTTCCGCAAGAAGCATTAAGAAATGGATAGCACGAGATTTAATAGAATTTAATTTAATTAATAATCCAAATCCACAAATAAGTTCCATGTTGCATAAACGGTTACGTCTTTAAGCTGAGTACTAATATTACCTGTTCATAGACGGGTATTTTCACTTTCCATTCATTACATTTCTCGTACAACCCCTCTTCGACCGCCGTTTGATCCAATATAAACCGTAGGTAGTCGATAGCCTCCATTGCACCGTCCGCCGGCCAGCAGGATAAATTGTCCAAAATAAGATTAAGCTTCAACTCAGAACATTGAAGGTATTGACAATATTTCCAACTGTTGGGAACTTTTGGGTTCGTCGCTATTTTGAACAATATTAAGTCTCGTAAGTTCATCAAATTTGCACTGCACTTGAGTTGGCGTTCGGATAACGCGTCGATTATTTTCAGGCACTGCAGTATCTTCCCTGACTCTAGCAGCTGGGGCATGTACAAAAACAATTTATCCAAGTCCACAACTGTGTGCAGTGAAGCCAAGCATTTGTTGTTGCCGAATAAAACTTTGGTACTGTCAAATCTTTCCAACTCCATGTATTTATTGAGGTATTTTGTTCTCGCATCCATACTGTGTTGACTCGTACTTTCACTCAAGCTCGAATGAATTTTCCTGATAATGTGGGCTAATACCCAGTTATGTAAAACAACGTAGGTTAAGCACTGAGGATCTGGAGTCCTCGGTAGCGGAGCGAAGTCAGCAGTAGGCTCTACAAATAATTTTTCTTCTAAATTCTTGAAATCGAATACAACTTGGAGAAGGTTATTAAAATTCTCTTCGCTAGCTTCTTTCAATGACCCCGCTAATGTAATCGATGGGCAAAAATTTAAAATTAACTTGGGAATCAAGTTAACGTTTAGCTTCTTGCATATCGGTTCCAAATACGTTACAGGTATTTCTTTGTTATTTATCATGTTGCCGAATATGTCGTGCAATTGTCTTTCTAATACTGAGAAATAAGGGGCTTCGGTGGAAGGTTCGTTTGGCCGATCCTCTTGTTCTAATTGCGACACAGATTTTGAGTACATGTAACATTTTCTTAAGTAATGCACTCTAGCTTTTTTCGTCCCATGCCGGGAAACTTCCCCTACGTTACACAAGTCTTTGTCTGAAGCAGCTACAACGTTCATATAAATTTGGTGATATTTCTGTAATAAATTTTCATCTAACTCTGTATCTTTGGTAGGATTGACGATGTCTGCTAAGTCTAAGCAGCACTGCCTCAGTTCTTTGGATAGCTGATTCAGTTTACAAAAATCTTTATGCTTGATCGGGATACGACAATCCGTCACCAAATCGCAAACGTTGTCGACGAAATCAAAAGATTTCTCTGTGTTGCCGAAAATTTCGAATGTGACGCTGGCAATATCTTCAACGAATCTTATATAGTTAATCTTTTTAACGGCCGTGATATCCGTACTACATCTCACTTCAGCAAGTTTGCGCTCGACTACATTAATAAGCCCGTATGTAATTTCCCTATTGAGACCGCTACTCAAGAGTATGTCAACCGCATTTATGAACGGAGCGTTTTGGTGATTATAAAGTTGCAGATGCGGGTGTCGAGAGCTTAATTCAATGATATCAAAAGAATTCGGCGCTCTGTTTGACGATAAGAACCCTTCAACGAGACCCATGACTTCCGTGGATACAACAGAAAGAGCAGATAATTCCTTAGAAGGGTAGCGAGAACAATCTCTGTAGCAAATTATATTTTTTATCTTCGCAACTAAGTGTCTCAATTGCTCCGTAAATATTACTTCTGTGGCGATTTCCGAATCGGATAAGTCGAACATCTGAAATAGAACAAATAATAAAATTAGCATTAAACTCACGCGCAGCACAGAATGAGTTATTACAACTAGCCATTATAAAAGTAAAAAATATATTTTCGAAGAGAGTAGCTACGTTTTTAATGTCAAATTGACATATTTTTGTCAGTCAAAGTAGTCAAAATGGTCAACAGTTAAAACGGAGTGTTTAAATACTCAGTGGTCAAAAGTTATAGAATAATGATATTAAATTATAATTTCCTTTTAAAGGGCAAATTTATATTATTACTTTGGATTTTTAACGCAAGAAATGCCAAAGCGATCAAAATATATAACATTGATAACACAATATCCGAAGATAAGCATGTGGTAATTTCAAAATTTAAGAGCAGATACTTTTACTATTCATATTACATGACTTGTACTTTACATGGCGTACAAAATCAGTTCTCGCTGCATTCAAACAAACTGTCGCATAAGATAAATTCGGTTTGACAGTGAAGAAGCAGCAGAAAACAATAAACTAAAACAATGTTTAATTTACAAAACATTGACACAGTTGTATGATTTTCAAAGCAAATGTTTAAATAATATTGATGTGTGTAAAGTTACTACGTTACGTCGCGTTGTTTATAAGAAATTGATAATGAACATTAATTATTTTATCAATTATGTGAACAGTTGTTATGCAGAGTCGAATGACTTGTTATTGATATACGTTCAAAAGATAACAAATGTTAATTTTTTTTTAAACAAGCTTTTAGTACAGACCCCAGATATCATCTAGGACCAGAGTACTTGTCAGGACAAATCTAGCGAGCCCCAACTCGATGGGGTTACGTAGTTTTATTACAGAGTTCCCAAAGCCACCTCTAGCGCTCTCTCTGTCTAACAGGAAACTTTAAAGCTCTACAACTTATTTTTTTTAAAGGTACCGGACAACGTTAATTATGAAAAAGGCCAATCCGAAGATGGAGAAATAGAAAGTTGTGTCAGTTATGATTATGATTTATTAGTCAAGGAATATTATTGTGATGACAAAGAAGCAAATTCAAATACAAACAACATTGGTAAACTTCCGTAGTCTTTTTAGTAAGAGAGCCACAACGCCAATACTAAAAAGTTCATCATCATCAAACCATCAACGGCTCACTACTGAGCACAGGTCTCCTCTCAAGTTTATAGGCCATAGTCCACCATGCTGGCCCAATGTAAATTGGCAGACTTTATACATCTTTGAGAACATTATGATGAACTCTCAGGCGTGCAGGTTTCCTCACGATGTTTTCCTTCACCGTTGATATTTAATTTGATACACAATGTCTCGCTTGTAATTGCTAACTCGGATCTAATTCCTTAGACGATGAAGAAACAACTAGCAGAAAATCTATCAGCGGCTCACTGTATGATATTTGGTCAGAAAGACAAAGGGTAATATTAACACGTCTATGGAAAATAATTAAAGTCTGGTTCATTATCTATTTGGGTGTAGCTGTGCCTTTATGGTGTACCAGAGGTATGTCTTCAATATTCGTCGTTTCTTAAGAATATAGAATAGAATAATTTTTTATTCAAATAAACTTTTACGAAGTGCTTTCGAATCGTCAAGTGAATCTATGATTGCATTGGTTCGGAATGCCGTTCCAAACGAGGTACATTACATTACAATTCATAGGTAACTAGCTGATGCTTGCGACTTGATTAAATTTTTAAAAGTCCCGCGGGACCTCTTTGATTTTCCGTGATAAAAAGTAGCCTATGTCACTCTCCAGGTCCTTAACCCGTGCAAAAAACACGTCGATCAGTAGCTGCGTTGCGCGTGATTGAAGGACAAATCAACACAATTTCGCATTTATAACATTAGTCAAGATTTCTTAAGAATTGCCAGTAGAGAAAATTGTGAAATATTACATAATTATAGACCCTCCCTCCGCCCCATGGCGCAATGGTGAGCCCTGTGGTGTTAAAGTGGGAGCTCTCAGGTTCGATTACCGGTGGGGACGGTTTTGGAATTTATAATTTCTGAAATGTCTTTGGTCTGGTCTGGTGGGAGACCTTAGTCGTGGGTAGTTACCGCCAAACACGTTCCGCGAAGCAATTTAGCGTTCCCGTACGATCGATACGATGAATGTTGGTATGTTATGTGCACATACACTTGTATGGGTGTATTTAAGAACTGCCATAGACACCTGCAGTTTCATGTTGATTTCAGTTTAGGATGGTGTTGCTGTTGCCTGTTTTGCAAGTTTTTCAAACCAAATCAAACTATCGAAGAAGCTAAGAGGTTCCAAGAAGCGAATCCACCTGGAGTACTCCAGGACAGGAAAGGTGGAGTCATATTTTACGAACCGACAAGTAACGAAAGAGAATGTTATGAAAAGTTCGAACACTTGATTAGGACCATATAATTATAATGCAATTAAATTTTGATTTATCAGGCCATATCAAAGGCTCGAACGCGGATGTTACCAAATACTAGCTTTTGCCCGCGGCTTCGCTCACGTTAAGTTCGATTTTTCAAACTCCTATTTTACACCCTTAGGAGTTTTCAAAAATCCTTTCTCAGCGGGTGCCTACGTCGTAATAGCTATCTGCATGCCTTTCAGCCCGATCCTCTTGTGGTTTGAGCTGTGCGTTGATAAATTAGTCAGTCAGTCAGTTACCTTTCTTTTTATTATATGTACGAGTAGATAAATAGCGAAAGCTAAGAGCCACAGGTTGGCCTATGTGAGATAAAAAGAACTTTGAATTTTTCTGAAAGATTTAATGAAAAACATACCTCCAAAATTTGGTTCGCCTTTGAAAAGTCATTCTGGTAGAGTGCTAGAGCCACCAGACAATTCGGCTTCGCCAGCATGATTGAAATGAAGTCTATTGTATTCTTCTTTAAAGAATATGCTGAAAAATATCATCATCATTAATCCATCAATGGCTCACTACATATGCTGAGCGCAAGTCTCTGCTCAGAGAAAGGTTACTTATAGGCCATAGTCCACCACGCTGGCCCAATGCAAATTGGCAGACTTCACACACCTTTAATATTATAGATAACTCTTAGGCGTGCAGGTTTGTTCACGATGTTTTCCTTCACCACTGATGCATGTGATATTTAATAGCTTAACCGCATATAACTCCACTCACTAAAAAGTTATATGATTTACGAACTCAAACGATTATAATATGATTTATGTAATATTCAGGTATTTATATAATTATAAAGTGTTTATGTAAAGTTCTATTACCGTCTTCATTGGCGGAAACTGTGGACGCGAGCATAACATGGTCGACTTCCGGTTTAGGATTTGTATGGCGTCGTTTCATTTTGGGTTTCTTCCTAAACGCCTTCGGTTCAAGTTCCCGCTCTTCATCCTCACTGCTTCCATCTACTTCAACGTAATCTAAACACAGCTTCAGCTGAAGAGGACTACTATCAGGCGAGAGAGTTGACACAAGTTGCATCTTCCATATAGAATGATTGACAACATTCACCAGCTTTTTAAAACGTGCAAACGTGTTTGGATCGTTAATTTCAATACTTTTAACTTCCCCTCTTTCTGTTAAAGTTTCCAAACAAAGTTTTAGAGTATTCAAAATTATTTGTGTCGTCAGAGCATTGCACATAAACCCTGTGCTAGAACTTTTGATGTTGGTAGCATTTTTGTTCTGCTTTTTCGAATAAAAATACGAGCATTCAGAATGCGTGCCGCATGGAAATTCCTGATTGTGTTCATAGCAAGAGAAATACTCGTATCTCAGAAATAGACATGAGAATAATGTCTCTATTACTTCAATACAATATTGCAAAGGTTGAATTGATAAGACTAAACGTTTGATATCGTCCAACGACGTGCTCATTTCTTGCGTGTTGTCAATGCTTTCGGACGAGTTCAATATTGTGTCTATCACTTTAGTTATTGCACAGTAACTATTGTATGTCGAAATGTCCCAGTTAGGGCAGATTTGATCAGTCGTTTTGCCACTCAATGATACCAATTCGGCTATGAAATCATTGTTTGTGTTTAGTAGCCTCGAGACTTTGTATCTATCGAATTTCGAAAGCCTGCACACCTGTGATATGACAGTCAGAGCACTTTGACTTAAAACTTGACTGAATATAGATGTCGACATTAGTTTACAGTTATTCTCTAAACAAAACTTTATAACAGTCAATTCCCTTTTAACCTCAGTCATATAAAACTGTAACTGATGATCAGTTGTCGTGTACGTGTCGAGGATTGAGAATATATTTGTCAATTGATTCACTAAAGACGGTAGATCGTACGATTCGGGAGAGTTCGTGAGATCTATCAGCACCATTATAAGGATTTGCTTTGTAAAATTATTGATTTCAAAGGTCACATTTTTCATATCTTGTAACTGCTGCTTGTATATTTGAGCAGCTTTTAACAGCCAGTGGGTTTTGTCTTGGTAGCAAAGCTCAATCATATATTCAGCTGTGAGCTTGAAATGTTTCTGTGATTCATTTCTGTGTATCATATCCGCTGCTATGTTTATTAGATCAGGTTTGCTGTGAGTCACTAAGCTAATGAGGATCTGCTTTCTGTGCTGTCTAAATATATCATCAGAAAAATGTTTGAATATATCATTTACAAATATGGACTGTAATTTATCATCCCATCTTGCTAAAGATAAAGTAGTTATCACTCTATCCGGACAGTTGTTTGTTAACTCTGTTTTCAAAACATCTAAATAAAGCAACTGTATTTTATGCAACTCATTTGTATTGGTTATGTGTGACTGTAGAAAATTTAGAATGGTAGAAGTTGTCACTGGATTGCTTTTCAGATTTAATCTGAGAAACTCTAATGCCTGGTGAGACAGTTCTTGGACTGGTTTAGATTCTTGCACAGAGTAGAATATTTGTATGATTTCCTGTGAATGATCATGTTAATTAACTAATCTTCTTTAAAAAATAGTGGTGTGAAAAGTCTTCTCTTTTAGTCTTGAGGATTATGAGACATTTTGAGATAATTGCATAAATTATTACATTACTTTAGAGTATGGTTCAATAAAAAAGTATGGCAGTATTATGACTTCTGACAATACTAATGTATTCGCAGGGTCACCATTTCGGTGCCTTGCGATCATAATGGCCAGACCATCTATTGTTTGAGCCACAATTGGAATTTTAATGCACATAATAAAATGAATTAACGAAAATAAGTTACCTTAAAAACATCAACTGTTAGTTCATCCAACAAGCGGAGATTATATTTTAACTCCTCCTCCTTCATCTTAATGTTTTGAAACCTAAAAAGAAAACTTCAAATAAATAATGATTGATCCAAGCTTTAGCAATATTTGATTTCATGGTAATGAGAAACAAAATTTTTTAAATATATTTTTTAAGTCAATTTTTTTTTAAAATCGTATGGTGTTTTTTTGTTGTTGTGTTACGCCGTCTAGCACCACCCGGGGGACACGTGCAGGGAAGTGAAAAGTAGTTCCTGCGGACGTGAGCGACGGGGCATAACCTGACTCAATATAGGGGGCCGATGGGTTAAATGGGTCATACCAAAAGACTACTAAGTTTTATCTTCTCAAGTCGTTGTTACAAGAGATAGGATTGCCTAGACTGGAGTCATTGTAAAATGATTTTGTTAGTCTACAATCAAACAAATCTAATTATTTATACATAGGTATTAAGCTGTTTTTCACAGAGAATTAGGTTTTGAAAGACATGACTGCATATCTTGTATGTTATTGAACAAAGAAACACAACAGTATATAATACTAAACAATATATGAATAATGCATACAAAACATTAAGGATAATTTTAACAAGGTACAAAGATTGACATAGATACAAAACATAGTCCATAAATCAGCTTGATCCCAGATTTGAGAACAAAGATAGCATATAAAAGAGGCTAGACAGAAGTTCTTAAGGTTGCTTTGGTAGGATCTAGCATGGGAAATGGGAAACCTTAGTAACTTATTACATAAGCAACATAGTGAAGGAATCAATGTGTATAAATTAAGAGCAGAATACATATTATTACATCTTCTTTGTCAACCGATAGACGCCCACTGCTGGATAAAGGTCTCTTGCATGGATCTCCACAGGACTCAGTCTAGCGCCGCCTGAATCCAGCGGCTCCCTGCAACTCATTTGATGTTGTCAGTTCACCTAGTGCGGAACGAACGCTGTCCAGCCGAGTTGGATTCGGCGGTTGATCTTTTTCTTGCATGAAATTTTTTTTTAATTCAATTCTTAGAAAGTAAACATAATTGCTATAGAAATCCCCAAAAAGTTAAATGTTGGAAAAATGGTCACTATTCACATTAATTACCAGAGAAGAGGTATTTAACAACACTTCAGCAGCTGATTAGAAAGAACGCGGAAATATCATTGGAAAATTTCCTGTACTATTTTTACTAAATAGTTATACAAAGCTCATACCTAATCAGAAGTTATTTTCAAAAATATCTTTATAATAGTAAGTTATTTCTGCTGAAAAACAACGATACTATAATAGTAGAAGAAAGAAAAAATAAAATACTCATGTATTGATGCCAATTTGTAATATTTATTAGTTTATTACTTACTTTACAAAGCCTTACAAGTTTACAACTCTTGCAAATTCATCTTAAAATAAAATGACACCACAATCACCAGCACTTAACAAACTGAAGTTAATGGTTCCATACGTTCCAACTTTTGTTTTAATTAATATTTAGCTTCTGCCTTCTTTTCTTCAAAATTAAAAACAGAGCAGGAACAATGAAAGCCAATAACACCACCACAGAACACCACTTCCAGAGTATTATATATATTAATCTATGAACACCATAGACCACGAACACTAGGATAACCACTAACACTGAAAACAAAGGGTTAAGGGGCCAATAATGACAAATGACAATAGGGTATTTGACTATATTAAAAATATCGTTTAATTTGGTGTCATCCTAAAAGATTATTATCTAAAAACAGTATTCCATACGACAAAACTAAAAAATAAAGCTTTATATAATTAGAAAACATTAATTAAAATTGCTATAATTCCGGCCATGGTCACGTGATCGAAAACGTTCCGTGATCTCGAATGACGTAACAGTTCACGCCACCTTTGGGCTTTGGAATTGTCATTTTTCCATACACAAATATAATTCTTCTCTATGTCCATACATAATACATTTCGAAGTGTTTGTGTGGCGTACATATAAATATGCTAATTTCGTCTGTTGTTCGTCGTTACCTACTATTTTATTAAAGAATACCTTAGACAATTAGTTAGTAGAAACCAATTTTGTGAAAGCTAATACTGGAAATCTCCTACAAGTTGGTGCAATTACGATTGGAAAGCTTTTCAGAAATATCCCCGATTTCCACACTGTGTGTGTGTAAAAACTGCGTTGTAAGTATAGCAGGTATAGCATTTCTTCTTATTAAAGATAAGTATTTATTTCTAAAATCCCTTTTAGAGATCCCATTGACATACATATTTGATTAATGTATCTTTGTTATCTTTCTATACATAATATTATTGCCTTTTTGAGGTAACTGGATATTTTTAGGTTATGTAGTTATGATGTAAATAATTTACTATGTGTTTGTTTCTATCTTTATAGAGCTTAAAAAATCTTATGGACATCATGCTATTGGATAAGTACCACTACCTACGTCGTGAATCTGGCCTCTGTAACAGTATCTACACTCAAATGCGAGATATGCCCTGAGCACGAAGTGAGAGCTAGTTCATATTGTGATTTCTGTGACTAGGATAGTGGACAAAGGCAAAAGTGAAGTGATAAGTTGTGAGTGCCGCGATTATGCTGCATCTGTTGGAGGCTGCAAGCATGCTGTGGCTTTTGTGGGCCCATCAGCACAGTGAAAAACCTTTAGTGTACCTACCTACATCATTGGAGTATTCCTGAAAAATTCAACTTTGTCCAGAGTGGGCACTTATATGAAATATATAACATTGGAGTGATTGTCAAATCAACAAACTTCTCGGTACCTACTGAAGTTCTAGTAGAATTTCTTCCAGAGGCCAAAAGATAAATTAATATTTGTGAGCTACTGAGGTATCAAAATGACCAGTTTTAACAATATCAAGTAGTTTTCCTTGTATTACTTCCTTATAAAAAACAAAGAAATAATAATGACATTATACAGGTTAAAATGACCAGTTTTAACACTATCAAGTAGTTTTCCTTGTATTACTTCCTTATAAAAAACAAAGAAATAATAAAGACATTACAGGTTACCTATTTCATTGTAATAGTTGTGTTTAAATGAAACAGGGAGATTCTTTTTAATTAGGTAAATCTATTTATCTTAACAATGAATGGTCATAAAACACTAGCAACAATGGGAATATTCTTTGAAAATAGTTTACCACCACGGATAACAATATTCCAACTCTAACCAGACTGTTCAAAATGATTTCTTTCAAACACATTAATATGTGTTCGACTGGTATGTTGCAGTGTTTATTAATTTAAATACATAAGAAGTGTTTTTAGGGACTGAATTTTTTCTATAAGTATCAATATTTATACTGTAGCTGATACTGATATCAGAATCTGTAACTATTGAAGGTGGTGCTAAATATGAACACTTTATGTATTCAAAGATGTCTGTTTGACTATATTCTTATTAAGTAATATGTTTAACTCCTGCTATTGATGGTTTGTCATTAAATGTGGTGATCTTAAATGGAGAAATATATTTTGATGATGTGGAAATACAGGAGAAACATAAACATCTTGGTTGTGTTTATCTTCTTCATTGGTTGTTTTAAATGCCTTGTCTTGTATTTGTGGTGATTTTAGAATCAACTTTTTGAATAGCAGTGGAAAATAAACTGAAAGTGCAATTTAAAACTTTTAGGTAAGCTATTTCTTTCCGAGGAATATTCTATGATTGCAGCTTCTCCAGATGGAATATCTTAAAGTGCATTAAGTATTAGAAATTAAATGTCCAACAAATGACAAATATAAAAAAATCAAATTGCATTAAAAATAATTTCATTTATATTAATGTAATTTGTAATTGCTATTTTTGTGTAGGACATCCTGATTTTGACTAAACTAAAAATGTGAGTGTCCCTGCGGGATCGAATCAGTAATGAGGAGATCCGTAGGAGAACCAGAGTCACCGACATAGCTAAGCGAGTCGCGATACTGAAGTGGAAATGGGCGGGGCACATAGTTCGAAGAGCTGAAGGTCGTTGGGGTCCCAAGGTGCTGGAGTGGCGACCCCGCACCGGGAAGCGCAGTGTTGGCAGACCCCCCACCAGGTGGACCGACGACATCAAACGAGTCGCAGGGAGCCGCTGGATTCAGGCGGCGCAAGACCGAGGCCTGTGGAAGTCTATGCAAGAGACCTTTGTCCAGCAGTGGACGTCTATCGGTTGATAAAGAAGAAGAAAAATGTAGATATTGTTATGTTAATACCTAATAATATGGTTAAGTAGTTAGTTACCTTATCTTTCTTCTTTACCTAGGACTTGTCCTGACTGACTGACTGACTGATCTAACAACACAGTCTAAATCATGAGTTAGAAACTTGAAATTTTGACAGTAAGTTCCTATTATGACATACCTAGGCACCATTTTCCAGATTCCACTTAAATAGGGGATTTTTGGAAAAGTTTGTATGATAGTCTGTCATCTTTCAAGTCATATCCATGAAACTTGGAAGGTATTTGGGTTCTCAATTAAAAATGAGGAATTGTGTTTCAGTTTTAAATCCACCAAATAAATAGGAGTGAATATTTGAAAGTTCATTTTTCAAGTCCTTGATATTTTTTACTAGCTGATGCAGGCGACTTCGTCCACGTGGAATAAGTTTTTAAAATCCCTCTGGGGCTCTGATTTTTCCGGGATAAAAAGTAGCCTATGTATGTCACTCTCCGGGCCCTCAACCATACCCATGTAAAAATGGCGTCAATCCGTAGCTGTATCGGCGTGATTGAAGGACAAACCAACAAACAATCACACTTTCGCCTTTATAATAATATTAGTAAGAATGATAAAGAAACTTAGTACTTATTGGAAATCCAATCCCGCAACTGCAATATACGCCACCGAAACAAATACCTAGCTACTTAACTAAGTATCATTATAATTTTTTGTGAGATAGTTACTTTTGAAGAATGTTTTAATGTATGTAGCAGGTCTCTGAATGACAAAATAAAAATCAGTTTTCTAATTAATTGTTTTATTTAAAACTCAAATATTACCTATTTATTTCATGTAGGCCAACCTATGACACATAATATTGTGACAAGCCAAGGCTCTACCACCTGCACCGGTTCCGAAAGCAGATAGAACCTAAGTATTACTGAGAAAAGCTGACAAGAAACTTGGCAATTACTGTTTTCAAAACAAAATGTTATGTACAATTTTGTAGCAATTACAATCTACTTAATAAGTTATCACACTCTTAGGGCCGATTCACACCGGAATGGCAGCGGCGCGGCGAGCACTTTTAGTGTGAAATAATTTTAAACTTTATCTACACCAATTAAAAGGTATCTCTTGAAAAGGGCACGTGGCCACGTGCGTCTTTTCAGCGGTACTGCTATCTCTTGAAAAGGGCACGTGGCCACGTGCGTCTTTTCAGCGGTACTGCTCGCGGCGCCGCGAGGCCTTTTTTTCCTTTATTTGTTTCTTTCTGTAATGTAGAAACTAAACTGGCAAGAGGACACAAGGCGCGCGGTGCTGGGAGGCCGCCTGCAGCTGCGACGTGAGCCTTCCGCGGCCGGCCTCCTCGCGCATCTGCCGGCCGCTGAAGGTCGCTGCCGGCCGCTGCCATTCCGGTGTGAAACGGCCCTTAGGGAGAGCTGCATGCAGCATGCCAAGCCGATTGTTCCTGCGATTTTAGTCACTAAAAAATTCATTGTAGGTACTTATAGGTACCTACCTATACCTAGCAATTGCAATCTTCTTAATAAGTTATCACATAATCACACTCTTAGGGAGAGCTGTATAACAAGCAGATTGTTCCTGCGATTTTAGTCACTAAAAAATTCATTGTACCTACCTACTTAACTAGCAATTACAAAAATCTACTTAGGCCCGCTTGCAGAGACGCCGAGTTAGTTAGCCCAGGAATAAATATGTAATATTGACAGAAACTGTATACGCAATCTGTCAAATCTGTCCTTTTAACCCAGAGTTAGCTACTAACTAGGTTAAGACGTTTCTGCAAGCGCGCCTTAATAAGTTATCACACTCTTAGGGAGAGCTGGGTGCCAAGCAGATTGTTCCTGCAATTTTAGTCACTAAAAAATTCATTGTAGGTACATAGGTACCTACCTACTTTATACCTAATAATCTCGACTTGAATAACTCTAGTCCAGTCGACAGGTAGTTTCAGATGGAAAAAGGTCAGAAGTTAATGAAACTTTGGGATGTTGTTTAGGGATGGCTAATTAACATTTTCTCAAATTTTGGACCTCGAGGACCCTGTGCTAAAAGAGGAGAGGGGGGAAAACTGCAAAATTTTCGAGCTTCCTCCGGTGTTCCTTAAAACCTTTTTTCCTTACGTCCTACGGCAAAAGCTTTTCTACACTTATTTGTAGAATGTAAAATTTCCTAATTTGACGGACGTGATTGACGGACAAACCAACAAACAAACACACTCACATTTATAATATGTTAATACATATTATAAATTATTCCTCCTTACTAATGTAAGGAGGAATTAATACTACGATAATAAAGGCGATCTAATTTTTAGGGTTCCGTACCAAAATGGTAAAAATGGAACCCTTATGGTGAGACTTTCTCCGTCCGTCCGTCCGTCTGTCACAGTCGATTATTTCAGTAACTATTAAAGCTAAACATGAAATTTGTTTAATCATTGGAATAAAGAAAAATCGAAAATTATTTTTAGTTTTATTAAAAAAGGGGGAAAATCGGGGGTTTGAAATTTCAAAGTAAAATAACTATACTGAGTGGGGTATCATATGAAAGGCCTTTACTTGTGCATTCTAAAACAGTTTTTTATTTATTTCTATACATAATAGTTTTTGAGTAATCGGCCAAAATGTCGAAAAAAATACCGTCGTCCCCCCCCCCCCCCCCCCTTATCTCCGAAGTTTACCAATCGAAAAATCTGAAATAATTATGGTCAATAGAGGTTTATGTAAGTATATTTTACAGGAAAAATAAAATCAACGTTCTAACTAGCATAGTTTTTTTTATATTAACAATAAACCTCTACAAACAAAGTTAACGATGAATAAGCAAATTAATATAATATTATCGTTTTACTTTTACTTTTGGAGTACGGAACCCTCGGTGCGCGAGTCCGACTCGCACTTGGGCGGTTTTTTTAGAACACAAAAGCTACGATTGTGACTTAATTAATATTATTGTTAGATATATTCCCTCCGGGACTTTTTTGTAGAGAATAATGAGTATTTTAATCATGTAGTACACAATTTATATGTATCATCAATAGTTTTCTCAGCACACGCCAAATAATGCATTTTATAGGCAAAAAGCCGTCGCTCGTGTGAATCTATGGCCGGACTATGTACGATATACCTGACATCCTGTTACTCAGCTTTCTGCTCCACCATCAGATCCTATTTGATCCTCGATCATCATCTGTCTAACACCTACTCATTGAGACCATTCTAATGAGCCCAAAACCACTACATCTGCTGTAAGTTGCTGAAGAATTGGGTATCCTCTAGATTAGGTACTTGATGCTGCAGCATTAGCTCAAGGTTACCATGCCTTGGAATTATTCGAAGTAACAGTACACCAAATTTCAAATCAATCGCATCAGTAAAAGCTTGTGAGACCCATTAATCAACTAGGAAATGAGCTGATGATCTTCAAACGCCTGAGCAGATATTCATAAAACATAGCTAAGATCCACCTCGATTAAATTGGCTTTCAAACAGAAAAAACGCATCAGAATCGGTCCATTGCCCAACAGACAGACACACAGATAGACTCACACGTTAATCTTATATCTTTTTGCCTAAACCTTATGGCCAAAAAATCTTATTATGTCAAGGCTCTACCACCGGTACCCATGGAAAGCAGTATTAGCCATAGTCCAGAAGCGAGATTTAATACTCAAAAACTAATCACGCCTTAGGCGGCGTTTTCGCATAGGCGTGGCGTTGCGCGGCGCGTGCGGCGTCGAGTCGCGTGAGCGGTCGCGCGATATAGCCAAGGTATGAGGGCGAGCGAGAGCGAGCGAGCGACGCGCCGCGCGACGCGCAACGCCACGCCTATGCGAAAACGTCGCCTTAAGAGAATACACCCCTTAAAACGCTGAAACCCTACCTAAAGCCGTCTCCTCCAGCCTCTTACAGCGACCCCTTGACCACACAGCTAACCAATTTAACCACAACACAACAGACGAACACCTTCTAAACGTGAGGGTAGTTATCAAAAACATCAAAGTATTAATTAATCAATTACACAAATTTAAGCGTACAGGCAATATTTATTCGATTAGGGTGCGATTGCTAACGCAATCCCTCAATCAAATACAACGACCTAGATGTGAAATCATTAACTACTAGTCGAATGAGTCTTTGGCAGTGACTGAATTCGTAATTTCGTATCGTCAAAATAGTCGTATTTAAAGCGCGCAAGATGGCTCCCTCGCTACTATCTACGACGATCCGCTAGAGGGCCATCCAGTGCCACTCTTGCGGACGCGCCGTTAGGTTTTATAAAATAACTAGCTGACCCAGCGAACTACGTACCGCCAACAAAAATATTTAGTGGTTGGTCACCCTTATCATTTAAGGGTATGAAAAATAGATGTTGGCCGATTCTCAGACCTACCCGATATGCACACAAAATTTCATAAAAATCGGTCCACCCGTTTCGGAGGAGTAAGGTAACTAACATTGTGACACGAGAATTTTATATATTAGATAATAATATAAAATTTTACAAAATTGCAGAATTTCTAATCCGGGAGCCGGTAACACTAAAAGAGCACATAGAAGGATTTTAAAATTTTGTATATAAATAATTGATAAGTGTATATCTATCTATATCTATAGGTACCTACACCAGAATCACAATGTAGAATACAAAAGATTTTTTTTGGTCAAACTAAACTTTTTCTTTAAACTTTTAAAGTGCTTTCGAATCGTCAAATGATTCTACCACTCCACACGGAATGCCGTTCTAACCGAGAAGAACCAGCAAGAAACTCGGCGGTTGCTCTGTAGAAAAACCTAGCAACAGGGGTTGTGACAGAAAATTATTACTTACACAATTTTTTGTCTAGCCCCCAACCGCCAAACCTTCCGAAAAGGAACTTCCAATAATATTGCCCGGATAAATCCTTTCACACTGAGCATAGGAAAGTCACCTATCACTTTCTATTTATATACAGAAATTAATGAGACACATACATTATATTTAGATGTTGTTAGCAGTTGCTTAAACTGATTGAAAAGTTGATATATATCACTAAATTCGTTGCTGACGCGTAGTTCGTCCGTGGCTGTGTACAGAAGAATCTCGTTAAGTCGAACCTCGATAAGTCGAAAACTCTATACCTCGAATGTTTTGGCGTCTCACTTAAAGTTAGACTTACCGAAGATCTACTATATTTAAATATTTGTTCGGATATTTCGGATAATAAAAAATAAAATATGTAAGTGCACTTTTAGAGTCACTAGCTCCCGAACTATAAATTCTGCAATATCATTTTATATTACTTATAAGGTATTATTTTATAAGCGAGTCCTGTAAATTAACAAGTGCGCAAGCTATAACCATAACATCATCTAACACACGTAGTATATTAGAATTGATAACAGAATGCTGCTTCAACATATGAAACTCTCTTACACGCCTTATAACTCTTTCAACGTGAATTCTTAGACTTGCAATGATTTTAGTCTGCCGAACTTCAGTCTTTGATAGTTTTGAAGCAGAACTAACACTGGGTGGCCTCAACAGTTGTATTCCTTTACCGGACAGTAACTGATCAACATTTTTAAAACCTCTGTCAGCCAGTATGCAAGTGCCTGGTTCTAAACAATCTAAAAAATTGCAATTTTCTATTATGGTTACATCAGTTGCTCTACCACCAAAACCAGGTGAAACATAATTGATCAAACCATTGGGTGTACAAGCAATTAAATATTTAATAGTATTTGATTTTTTATAATCAGACCAGGTTAATGCCTGATAAAGAGCCTTTGATGGTTTCTGAATGTCTATTTCCAAGCAATCGATTATACAGGTTACATTATAATAATTGTGTCTGAATGAAATAGGGAGATTCTTTTTTATTAAGTCTGCATTTATCTTAACAATGAATGGACGTAAAACACTAGCTATAATGGGAATATTCTTTGCAAATAATTTACTACCATAGGATAAAGATATTCCAAAATTATCCTCCAACTCGGAAAAAGTACTGTTCAAACGGATTTTTTTTAAACACATTAAGATGTGTTCGACTGATATGTTGCAGTGTTTATTAATTAATTGAATTAAGAAATAACATTTTTTTGGTACACCAACATATAGTAAAGGTTTTTTGGCAATATGGCTTAGTGTGATTTTTAGGGACTGAATTTTTTCGATATCAGCATTTACATCTGTAGCCCCAGTATCAGAATCTGTTAATGTTGCAGGAGGTGCTAAATATGATATGTCACTATCGGAATTTTCGGGGAAAACTATTTTCTTATTAATGTTTACAACTCCTGCTTTTGATGGTTTCTCCTTACTTGGGGTGATCTTAAATGGAGAAGTAAATTTTGATGAAGTAGTAATTCTGCAAGGAGAAACAGAAACATCTCTTTTCGCAACCACAGTCTGTACCGCCTTGCTTCTATACTGTGCCTTTGACTTTACTTGCACAGATTTTGCAACAGTTTTGATCGGCTGTGTGTTTATTCCTTTGTCTTGATGTAGTATTTGTGGTGATTCTGCAAAGATAATATATTTATTTTTAAATATTTTTGTAAAGTTCTATAAGTAATAAACTGACAATCAAGGCTACCAGGGCTGTAAGAGCTGGCAGCTACCTTGGCCAAACAATTAGTTTGGCCAGCCAAAGGGGCAATGCTACATCTTGGATACCTACTATGCTACACTGCGGTGACTTCAATGAGGTTTTAATGTAGTTTGAAATATAGAACTGTTAATTAAAGTACATCATATAAATTGCAATTTGTTGAGACATAAAGAAAAAACATTTTGAATTAATCAAAGGAGAGTAGCCGCTACCTTAAAATCTATAGCTAATCAAATCTTTAGGCAATACCTAGCTGGCAATAGGCTATTTGACAACATTGAAAATATTTACCTAATACAAACTGTGTTCCTATCAGATTATACTTAGGTAATAAGAATAACGTTAGGACAAGGGTATAAATATCAGTCACGCCGACAAAGTGGTGAAATAAAATTGTGAAAAATAATTTTTTTTAGGGTACCTCCCTTACATGTAAAGTGGGGATGAATTTTTTTTTCTCGTCTATCCCATAGTGTGGGGTGTCGTTGAATAGGTCTTTCAAAAATATTGTGGGTGTGGGAACACCATTTTTCAATTCAGGGATCCGTTTGTGAAATATGATATTTTAAAGTGCTAAATTTTATTAGAGTCAAGTGTCCCCCCCCCCCCCCCCTCTGCCAGCTAAATGGTTGTATATAGGATACAAGAAAAAATTCACAGCAGTAGTATATCTAATGAATTTTAAAGGAAAACTATCACGGCTAAGTAGGGTTCATTAGTTAAGGAGTTATATCTGTTTTTTCTAAGTTAGGTATTACACATAGTATAAGTTGAATATTTTGTAGTTTATTAAGTATAGTATTTAAACCATGGAACTCAAAATATATTCAGTATTCATAAATAAAATAAAAGCACTATCCTAGGTCAGCAATAATATTTGAGACTTTCAACTACGGAACCC
This sequence comes from Oeneis ivallda, assembly GCA_029955525.1. NCBI lineage: Eukaryota > Metazoa > Arthropoda > Insecta > Lepidoptera > Nymphalidae > Oeneis > Oeneis ivallda. The sequence goes on along the minus strand of JARPMR010000024.1, from coordinate 14,541,653 downwards.
TACACTGCACGTGGCCCGACACGCACTTGGCCGGTTTTTAATTATTAACATTGACGTGATAACGTCTTATGAATGTGAAAAAGCGTTCCGCCTGAGCCTGTGAGTGCAAGCGAGAGCGCGGAACAAGCGATAGAGAAGCACGATCGGCCCAAGCCTTGGCTTGTGACTAGAGCGCCCGCCGCGGCGGCGCCCGCCAGTCATCGCGTGCGCGCTGTTAGCGGATGAGTCGGGCTAGTTCTAGAAGCACGCTGTTCATCTTTATCACATAAAACTATCGTCCGTAAACTGACTTTACAGACAACCAATTTTTTTTAATTAGTAGTTGTTACAGTGGCAATAAAAATAGGGACCAATACATTCTGTAAAAACAAGAACGTACGGTCCATTCTCTTTGAGTTGGCTTCTACCTCGAGTCGCGCTTCCCCGCACCACACCTCAAGTCAGACGCGCTTAGTACAAGCAACGAACCGCTCGCGATTTTCAGTACCTACTTACCTACCGTGTTTTTTTTTTTCAAATTGTTATTGTTACGTTTTAAATTGTTTTTGTTAAGTTTTAATTAGTTATGTAGTGTTGTTTGGTGTTATTGTTATGTTTATTTAACTCAAATATTAATTATCTTCTATTTTCTCAAATATTTTTATATTATATTTTTCTCATTTAACTATCTCAAAATGGAGTCAAATTTTGTGCAAGCTGATAGCAGCAATCTACCTAAGATAGACGCATTTATGGTTGCACTTTTCTTTAAGAATAACACTGATTATTATGCTGCAGAACTTAAAAATGTAAAAACAGCTGTGTAAGTACCATGTAGGAATTATTTATTTAAGTACAAACATTTAATTGTGTGATTATTAGGTACTCTGAAGTCTTGTAAAATCTTATTTTTAGGTTATGTTGATAAATATAAATTTCATGTATAAATTCTCTTTGTCATGGTCTTTGCTTTGGTTTCACAGATCTGCAAGGGAATCTTATGGAGACGATGCAATTGGCTATGTCCAAGTACACCGGGAGCATGGGATTTGCACAGTTAAATGTAAAGTGTGCCCAGAACACAAAGTAAGAATCAAAGCTTATAATGTAACTATGGTTGTGAACGAAAATGACAATGAAGTTATTAGCTGTCAGTGCCACGATTGTGCAGCTTCAGCTGGAGGATGTAAACATGCAGTTGCTTTTTTGATGTGGGTCCATCGACGTAGTGAGGAACCTGCATGTACTTCCATAGCATGCTATTGGAAGAAGCCTGCTTTGTCCAGAGTAGGAACTACTCTGAAGTACATCACTGTGCAACAGTTAGTTAAAAAAGAAGTACCTCACAAGCCGAGTACATCAGCACTTTACAGTGAATTTATTGCTGAAGCCAAAAAGAGAAAAATTGATAACTGTGCACTGTTAAAATATCAGAAAGATTTTAAACACAGTGATGTAATGCAATATTCATTGCACTGTTTTTTAATGGACCAAGAACCTGACATTAAAGCAGATGTAGACAAGCTTATTGATGCAATGAGAGAAACATTCACTGAAGCTCTGATAAGTACCATAGAAGCAGCAACAAGGCAACAGAATAAGAGCAGCTTGTGGTATGAGATGAGATATGGCCGTATCACAGCTTCAAAGGCACACGAAGTAAGTGTATGTCATACACCAGACGGTTCATTGGTTGCCACTATAATGGGCGCAAAAATACCAGACACAGTTGCAATGAAAAGAGGTAGAAATTTGGAACTTTCTGTCCGAAAGATAGTGGGCAAGATCTTGAAAAAAAAAATTACTACTTGTGGGCTTTTTGTAAGCCAAGAAAATCCTATGATAGCAGCTTCTCCAGATGGTTTGATTCAAGATGCCATTATTGAAATAAAATGTCCTACCAGGGCAAAAACTAAGGAACATTATTTAAAAAATGGTGTTATTACCAATAAATGTAAGGCCCAGGTGCAACTGCAAATGTATGCAACTGGTTTAAAAATGTGTTATTTTTGTGTTGCTGATAACAACTTTGAAGAAAATAAGAATGTTGAAATTATAAAGGTTATGTATGATAGTCATTATGTTAATAACTTAATACAAAAATTAGCTGCTTTCTGGAAAACAAACATATATCCTATTTTGTATTCAAGCACCAGTCTTAATGATTGATTAAAATCCATTCTGTAGTTGGGAAATTAAACAACTAGGTAAGTACACTATTGGTTTTGATATTAATTTAATTTTCCAACTACAGCAACATTATCTCGATACCTCACACGTAAGTTGTTGTATCCCACAAAAATGCCATTTTGCGTTTTTACTGAAAACTGTCCTAATTTATACTACTTAATGCATTCCAAGTGAAAAAATTACAAAAATACGATTTTTTCAAGGATTTGCCAGACATATAATGTTGTAACTTTCAAACGAGAACGGACTAAAACATTGTATATGCCTTTGCAATGGTTTACGCGGGGTGTACGGGGCGGGGAGAATCACTCGTATTGGTCACATACACCAGACTACGCCGGACTTTCTACCGGCCTCACCCGGCAGGCAGAAAGCTTTTATATTCTCGCAAAATTAACTTACGTAATTGAATTACTTTAAATATATAAAAATGAAACGTGCAGATATAATAAGAAAATGGCCTTGACGTGATTTGATCATTAATACGAGTACACAAAATAGCAACTCCGAAACACCATTGAAAATAACAATATTACATTAGATGAAAATAGAACTTAACAGTTTTCCTGGCTCAAACCTCCAAACTATGACAGGTATGTTTCTTTTTGTATTATTTTATTAGCATTTATTAGGTTGATGTTACTTCTTTGTTGTGATACCAATCTAACATGTTGTATAGATTATTTATTTACAACAATATAATATGTTGTTGAGCGTTCATTAAAAATGTTGTATGTAATACATATAACATTTTACGTTTACATTAAAAGGAAAATATTGTTGTATGTAGTAAATACAACATTTTACTTCGGATGTTGCTTTGTTGTATGGTGACATACTATATTTTACCTTCCTATTACCTTTTTTTTTACTTAAATTCAATGTTGTATGTCAAAAGTCTCAAAAGAGAGTACTTTGACACTGTCCAAAGAATAAATATAATATACATATTGACTATGATCTATGCAACTGGGTCGAAATATTGATTCTTTATTGACACTTAAAATCGTCATTTTATTGTGGTATGTACCTGTTTTACTTTATTATAATGTCATTAAACTACGAAATGTCTGAAATCTCTTTTTTTATTATTATTAATTGTCATTAAAATAATAATATTAGTTTTTTACTGATTTAAGGCTCCAATGAAACTAAAAATTAGTTTTATTTAATTCAAAGTAACTCAACTGTTCGTTGTTTTTTTTTTGATTGATAGTTTTGTGTTTAGTTATAATTTTGAAAATTGTTTTTTTTTTAACTTGGAATAAAACCAAGGACAGCTACAATGCCAATAATATGGTTACTTACCTAATTTCTAGTGGTCTTGGTTTTACGTTCATCTCAGAAATTATTAAGTACATAAGTCAAATTTTTTTATTTTATTTTCTATAAAGTTGATTTTATGATGCTATTTTAATTATAGGTCGACCGTTTAACTCGCGTATCGCCTGCGCGGTAAGAAGGGAGCGGGGGCGGGTAACGCTACACACGGAGTCAATAATCCAAAGATTTATCTCGAGATAGACATTGTTGGTAAAAAATTACGTATTTATTTTTAAGTCTTAACATCTCTAACATCTCCCTCCGCTCCCTTCTTACCGCGCAGGCGATACGCGAGTTAAACGGTCGACCTATAGTTCTTAAGAATAATTTGTTATGATACTAAAATATCGTAGAGAATTAGCTATGTTTTGATTTTTGTCCCTTTTATTATGTTTCTAAATAACCTTTCTTTTTCTTCCTTCTTTAATTCTTTTGTTTTCTAAATTTTTTGATTACCTAGTAATGGAAGACATTATCTATCTGTTTTTATAGGAATAAATGTTCATATTTTTTTTGTTTTTTAAAGATGTTACTTTTCTTGCTATGTTCATAAAAACGTTCCTAAAATGACTAGTATGTGTTGTTCCTATTATAAAATTTAAGAAATTTTTTCTAGATAGTATTTCATTTTTATTTCTTAACCTAGAATTTGTTCATATACATACATACATATACATAATTTTTTAACTGATGCACTTGCCACATACAATGCAATGAGACTTGTATTTTGCAGTGTATATTGTTGTAAGTATCATATATAACAACTGATGAAATCTAAAATCCGCTGTATAATGTTGTAAGCATGAGATACAACAACTGGCGCAGCTTGTACTCCGCAGTAAAATTTTGTTGAACGATATCTCAGAAAATATACATTTTTTTTAAATTATCTTTAAACATAGTCAAGAATACTATAAATTACATTCATATGCCAAATTTCACAAAGATACAATAATAAATGCAGTTTTTAGGCCAATTTGAATCTTTAAAATGCTCTCCTGTAAAATTGTGTTTTTGGGGATACAACAACTTACGTGGGAGGTATCGATCTGTATTCGTTGTTTAATTTTATGCCATCACAGACTTTTCTATAAGTATAGATTTATCCCACCATACTACCACCATACATTTTATATCTCAAAGGGATTATTAGGCAGTATTTTCGATGAAAGCTCTCAGACAGCTCGACCTTTTCCGACATTTTCAACAATTATCATCATATTTCAACCGATTTACACAAAACCTCAACAAATTATACACTTAAACTTTCTCATGAACACCCTGTCTATTGGTGAAAACCGCATGAAAATTCGCTCAGTAGTTTTTGAGTTTACCGTGAACAAACAGACTAGATATAGTGACTAGTGATACTGATGATAGTGAAGAGAATCCTGTAAATTTATAAGAGCACATGCAATAATAATGACATGGTCAAGTGTGATAGAATAGAATAGAATAGAAATGTTTTTTATTCAAATAAACTTTTTACAAGTCCTTTTGAATTGTCGATGAGTCTACCACTGGTTCTGAATGCCGGATGGAGAAGTATGTTAGTATTTATCACTGAATGTTGCTTTAAAATATAGAATTCCCTTACTAGCTTTATTACCCTTTCAAAATTTATTCATAAACTAACAAACTTGCCAAAGAAGTTACTGGATGTAATCCATCATGAAAGTTACAGTTTTCTACTATGGTAACATCACTTGTTCTACTCCCAATTTCTTGAGAAACATAATTAATAAATAAATCATTAGATATGCAGGCTATTAGATATCTCACAGCTAGTAGGGGTGCCCCTTTTTTACTCTGATCATGTCAATGCCTAGTAAAGAGCCTTTTCTGGTTTTTGTATATTATGTAGATTTCTAAACTAAGGTTGTAATAAAAGGTCTTAAAAAAATATTTAATAATTATGTACATTTATGAAACACCGAAATTATCCTCTAGCTCAGAAAATGTGCTGTTTAAGCATGGCAAAATGTATTGTTTATTTTTGAGTGTTTATTCAAGGGAATTAAAAATTAACATTTTGTGGGAATACCTACATCTATATATTAGGTTTAATGTCAATTATTGAGACATTGCCATTGTTCCATATTCTCATTGGTATCTGTAACATTACTAGCAGAGTCAGTAACCCTTGAATATGATGTAGGTATTAAAGAGGACAAATCACCAACCAAATGCAAAACAAGAAATATCACTATCTTTTTTCATCTTCGAGGACAATATTTCGCTTAGTTGCTTTAACAACTATGACAGTTATGTAATAAAGAATACCTAATTTAAAATGATTTTCCAAAATTAGTCAAATAGGCTATATAAAATTCAAGAAAAATCTGCCCAATATTTTACAAACCTTTGGTCTTCAAAGTTACCACCTCCTCTATCTCATTGTCAGCTTGGTTAATAGTTCCTGTGGTATTTTCCAGAGTTTTATTCATGCATTCTTGAATAACCAACCTTTGCCTTTTAATATTTAAAGCACTTTGAGAAGTACTGGCATCACACAATCTTTTACTGCAATCTGGCTGACAACCAAACTTTGATGGTAAAACTCCATCTTCAGTGAATAATCTTTCGCTGAAACCCATTTGGTACTCATTGTAGTTTATAATATCTTTTTCTATCTGTAATAATAATTTATTAAAGGTAAGTATGTTGGTACCTGCTTACTAAATTTGGTTTTTTATCTCGAGTCTTTATTAATATTGATTTTACACCTGGAATAAGAATTTTAAATTCTTAAATAGTTTTTAATATGTATGATGAGAAAAGGGAAACCAGAACTTAGTAGGTATTTACCTACAGTACCTACTTATCAACCTATAGAAGTTCTATGTTCTTTGTACAGAACTTAGTAAAAATAATAGTATAAACCTAACCTCAAAGTAACTTTTTAGTAACATTTTCAGTGTGTAGGTATGATACAATAATTTTCCGGTGAAATAACAGAAATAGTTAACTTACATTGAAATGATCCTCACAGAAAAAAACACTTGATTTGAGCGCTATATCATTGGGGTTTCGACGAGCGAGTTGCAACCACTTTTTTCTTATATCGGCTTTCTTTGGAACACTTATAAACAGCTTTTCTGGGGTATTTGTAGACGTATTTGGGCATTTTGGCACTACACACCTTTTAATGTAAGCCATTGTTAGGTAAAATACTCCTTATGTCTTAAATAAACTCGGCATTTATGTAATATGTACAGTACAGTGTTTAGTTCAGTGTGGTTCAGTGAACTGTTACGTCATGAGAGCAAATGGAACGTTTCGGCGGCAATTTATTTTTTTGAATTTATTTCTCGATTTTTATGAAAAATAATGAAAATTATGCCGAAATATATGTTTTGTTAGCTTCAGCATAGCATTATTAACAATTTAAGATGATTTTCTACAAAATAATTAAAAGTATTCAATATTTAAAAGTAGTCAAATAGCCTATTGACATTGACAATATTCTAATATGGCCCGCTAAAATTAGATGGCATGAAGGTAGCAAAAGATGGTTTATGACGCCGGTGGCGCGGTTAGGTGAAGACAGCCTTCTTCCTACTTCCATGATGCTTCCATGGATCAATGTACTCTGTGCCAGACGTGTGCCAGTGACACAGAATAGGTATTAGTTACTACGTGCCAGTGATTGATAGTCTGCGCAGTGGCCAGTGATTGTCAACACATTGTCAAAGTCAGCTGTTTTGAGGTTTAAGCCTTTTTGTTTTGAGGTTATATTTATAATTTGTGAAATGTGAATTATTGTGATAATTTTTTCTTATTTGTCAAAAATTACAACTCAAAAGAAAAGAAAGTTACTAAAGTAATATAACATTACAATAATGAGGTTTAGAACGTTCAGTTTTGTAAAACAAATTCAAACTTTACTAAATAACCATAGTCAACAATACAGTACACTAACAATTCGAAACAATTTTGCGAGGCGGCAAATTGTAAAATGCCCCCTAAAACTTACATCCATTGTTTGTGTGTACTCTTCAGACAATAAGAAACATTTGTTCGATATCAACAAGCAGACAGAAGCGTTGAAAGATGTATTGGAACAGAGGAAACTCCAAATCAAAGATACTGAACATAGACTTCGGCAAAAGGGTGTTGAAATCGTTCGAGACTTGAAGCAGCAGAAAGAGATTACTGGACAGAAATTTAAAGAGAAGAAAGAACACTTAGTGAAGGATATTTTGGAAACAAAAGCTAAAGTCAGGGAGAAAATAGAAGAAGTTGTTGAGGTATGATTAGGTACTTACGATTTAATAGAGTGGACACCGTTGTTGTTTTGTCAACCCATAGATATACACAGCCGGACATAGGTCTAGCACGGATTGCTTCAGAACATGATCTTGCTCTACTTGTGTCCAATGGTAGTTTAAGATTATCCTTAAAGCTAATTGGAGCCATTCCATTTCTACCTACTTTAGCTGCTTCAAACAAAGCATCTTATGTGCTAGGGACCTTTTTGTTAGGTATAACAATTTGGCCTAATTAGGTATTTTGTACACTAAGGGTGAGATCTATAGATGGCACTCTCACTCAGCAGCAGTGATTTATGTCGAAACATATTTGTGTCTCATTTTAACTCTATCACGAGTCTTGAGCAGAGCCAGAGTATGATCTATAAATCTCAGGGTAAGTCAGGATTCTCTGATTTTGAAAATGTCTCAAATATTGGGTATTTAATAAAAAAATTATACTTAACTACAATTTATCTATTGTTGTTGTACTTATAGTTTATTCAAAATTATATATTAAGAATTTTTTTTTTCAGAAAGAAAATGTATTCACAGTTCCAAACATACTGTGCATGACAAGAATAGCTATGTCCCCATATTTGGGATATGTTATATTGCAGGACAATTATAATTTGGCACTATGCCTGTTGGTGTTTGCAGGAGTTACAGATGTGGTAAGCCTTATAGCATTTTTCTGGTTATATTTGGTACTTGATAGATATACAGACTCCCAATAGCTCAAAGGTTCAAGGTGCAGTCCGAACACTGAAAGGTCTACAGTTCAATTCCCATCAGTTGCACTACTATAACTCTGTAATTAAACAACATAATCCCATCAAGTATATAATATCTATATATATAAAAGAAAGTTGTGTTAGTTACACTATTTATAACTCAAGAACGGATGATCCGATTTGGCTGAAAATTGGTGGAGAGGTAGCTTAGAACCAGGAGACGGACATAGGATACTTTTTATCCCGTTCGACCGCGTTTCCGTCATGTCACTATAAAACGTGGTAAGTATAAGAAAAACGCATCTGACATGGAATAACAAAACGCAAATGACAGTGGAATAACAAAACGTAAATGACAGCTAAACGTAATTTTGTCTTTGGTTAATTAAGGTAAAAAATTTGACAATTATAAAAAGTGTTATAATAAAGCATTACTGATATTATAAATGCGAAAGTGTGTTTGATTGTTGGTTTGTCCTTCAATCACGTCGCAACAGAACAGCGGATTGATGCTATTTTTTGCATGGGTATAGTAATGGATGTAGTAGTGGTTCCTCAGATCGGGAGAGCAAATTTTTATCTCGGATAGTGATAGAGTTCCCGCTGGATTTTTAAAAACTAAATCCATGCGGACGAAGTCGCGGGCATCAGCTAGTTTGTATATAAAAATTATATACGTATGTGGCCTAGATTTGCCATATATATATATCCCTTTCGAGGTTGGGCTTGTTTGATTCGCCTTGACAAAGTACTTTGGTCCTAGATGATATCCAGGGCCTGATGATGGAGCTGAAAGGTGGTTATGGGAACTCTGTAATGAAACTACATAACCCTAACGAGTTTGGGCTCGTTTGATTAATCTTGATAAGTACTCAGGTCCTAAGTAATATCCAGGGACTTATGATGGAGCTGAAAGGTGGTTATGGGAACTTTGTACTGAAATTACGTAACCGGTAACCCTATCGAGTTTGGGCTTGTTTGATTGGTATCGACAAGTACTCTGGCCCTGATATCCAGGGTCTGATAATGTAGCTACTAAATACTTGTTTTAAAAAAATAACATTTTTACTAAACATTTGTTTTAAATAAAATTTTGAATTTATGCTTGTTAACATGTAACAATGCCGAATTATGTGACCGACCAGACCCTCCACCAGGTGGACCACAACATCAAACAAGTCACAGGAAGCCGCTGCATACAGGCGGCTCAAGACCGAGGCCTGTGGAAGTCCATGCAAGAAACCTTTGTTCAACTGAAGAAGTTTATTGGTTGATAAAGAAGAAGAAAATTTCTATACAAAGTAGTATGTGCACAAATGCACAATATTGTTGCCAGTACATTTGGGTACCCCAATCTCTTAATTTAAATTTTAAAGTAACTTAATAACATTTATATTTCAGCTAGATGGATGGATAGCCCGTAACTGGAAAGGTCAATCATCCAAAATGGGGTCATTCCTAGACCCAATGGCGGACAAAATCCTAATAGCAACACTGTTCATAACTCTGACCTGGCAAGACTTGATACCGCTGTCTCTTACGTTACTAATAGTAGCGAGGGATGCTGCGCTGGTGGCAGCAGGCTTTGTCATCAGATATATTAGTTTACCACCTCCAGTAAGTAATTTTGTAACCTCTGACAAAAAATAAGGGGTGTTATAACTTATAAGTTTGACATGTGTATGTGTGTGTTTGTTCTCTCGTAGCTCCCTGACGAATGTACCGATTTTGATGCGGTTATTTTTGTTTGAAAGCTAACGTAATTGAGATCGATCATAGCTATAATTTGCGAAGAACTGCTCAAACGTTTCAAGATCATCAGCTCATTTCCTACTTGATTGTCTTTAAGATTGGTTCTTGCAAGCTTTCTCTGGTGAGCTTGATTTGAAAGGTGTACTGTTACTTTGGATTATTTCCAAGGAATGGAATTATTTCCAAGGAACCTTGGGCTGATGCTGCAGCATCAAGTAGTCTGCGGGATACCCAACTCGTCAACAACATCAGATGTTGTGTGTTTGGACTCATTAGAATGGTCTCAATGAGTAGGTGTTAGATAGATGATGATTGAGGATCAAGGAGAAGGATCTGATTGAGCAGAAACTGGGTAACAGGATGTCAGGTATATCATGCATAGTCTAGGGCTATAGATTCATATGTCTGGGTTATTAAACGATTTTTTTAACTTGCAATGTATATATGTACTACGTATGTTTAGGTTAAATCTTGCTAAATGAATTAGAACCACTTTCCAGTTTCCGATTGAGCTAAAATTTTGCATGTATGTTAATTTGGATGACATTGCAATATTATTGTAACATGGAGCTGATCCATGTTTCCTCATTGACGACTATACAATATAATTAAAGAGAATGATTATTTATTATTTCAACTCTGCATTTCTTTTACGACCATTGCAGAAGACCCTGAGCAGGTATTTCGATGTGACACACGCGACGGCGCAACTGGCGCCCACGTTCATCAGCAAGATGAACACCGCCGTACAGCTATTATTGGTAAGCCTAATAATAAAGTATTCACGGAGTAGTTTCCACCCACGCTCGTGGCCTACGTAGAATGCAGATATTGTTTAAGATAATGCGCACTAAGCTGCCGAGGGAGCTCAGAAACCTTCCACATGATCAAAGACTTGCTGCACTTGGACTCACAACGCTAAAAAGCAGGCGAGGAAGACGGGATCTTATTGAAACATACAAAATCTTGAACAAGTTCTACAACATCCCCGATTTCGAGACTTTGTTTTTGAGAAAGAGCAACCCTGGGATAAGAGGTCATGATATTACGGCATCAACTAGCATCGTCCAATCCCTATAAACACTATCTAACAAACAGAGTGGTGCATATATGAAATAAGTTGCCAAAAGAAATAGTAACGTCAAAGTCAGTTAATGAATTTAAAAACAGATTAGACCGCCATAACATTGGAAACTCTAAGTACAGCAAGTGATATAGGCGCATCAGCGACAGCTGCGTAGCCTATTATAAATAATAATAATAATGTATGTAAAATTAAGTTGCACATTTCATGATGCGTTTTAATCCCGCGGCAGGCACGGTTGCTCGTGGCGCAGCCCTTGACGCGAGCTTAGCGGCCGCGGCTGCTATTGGTTTCTTCGCAACCGCAAAACTTTTGATCATCTACCGCCAGGCGCCAAGTCTGAGGAATGCGGTCCTTTCTCGCAAACGCGGCGGCTATGGGACCTCCTACACCTGCTATGCGGTGTCGGGAGTTTTGAAATTAAACAGCTGGACCTCAACCGCGTCGTGAGGTTTTGCTCTAATGCAGCTATGTTATAGTTTTTATTTGGACAGCATAATATTTTGATGATTATTTTTCAAGGCTCTACAGCAGTTAATATATGATGTTAAAGTGTGTAAATAATTATATTTAACTAGCTGACCCAGCGAACTTCGTACCGCCACTACTTATAAATGAAAAATTAGTTAAATAAACATTTTCCAGTGGACCACATTGTGAATCTAAAGTCTAAACCATCCTCGAATCCCCTTGAACTCACACAAAAAATTTCATCAAAATCGGTCCAGCCGTCTAGGAGGAGTTCAGTGACATACACACGCACACAAGAAATATATAAGTATATTAAGATGTAAATTATGTATTTAGAAATGTCAGTTTAGTGCCCAGTACGCTCATAGGGGGCGCTTCAAATCGGCAAAAGTATCAGCTGTCATTTTATAGATGTTGTATTATAATGGCCGCAATGGCCATATCCCTTCCAAGTAAGCCTGCTTCTATCTTAGAATTCATCGTCACTATGTTAAAGTCAAGGGTTAATTTTTCATCAAGTAAAATAAAACTACTTATTTTCAGGTAGGAACGACGTTGGCCTCACCCGTATTCGGTTACGTGGACCATCCAGCTCTTCAAGCCCTCTGTGGTCTGACTGCTGCATCTACCATCGTCTCGGCCATCAGTTATCTAATAAGTAAAGACACTTACAAAGTGCTCAAGAAAAAGTTATGAGTGAAGTGATTAGTGAATATTATTTATTTATCGTATTATTGAATATGTGTGTATAGTCTTCCAGTGTACATCATTGTTGTATTTAAAGCACAAGCACACTTGCAACCCGTCACAACCAATACCCAGGTGTTCGTAGTGTTTCTGTAGGTACCCTTAGCATGAATTTGCACATTTCGATATCGTTGATAGATTTCGAGTTTCGGAGCCATACTATTTTGGTGATTTACGCCTGGTTCCTATAAAACCAAAAAAGTCCATATTATTTTTGTCAATCAACAATTTTGCCGTAACTTATCGTATGGCCGTAGGTATAAAATATAGGATCTGACCGATAGTTCTCTCGAAATCTATCAACGTTGCCGTGATGTGAAGGTCGTGCTAAGCCTAGGGAACATATAAAAATCATAATGATCACTTTTATGATAAAAATAATCGTACGCACCGAATTTTGTGAACCTTCCTCTTTTGATGTCAGTTAAACAAGAATCCTATTGGAGTTGCGTGGCGTGTTGCAGATGTGTTTCTGCCGCGCTATACAGTAAAGATCCGACATGAGAAATTAATACCCCTTCAATAAAAAAAATGCATTTTAATGTTTTAGTGAGGGTGTCAGCCTACGGAAGTGACTGCGACCATCACACATAAAATGATTGATGGCATCATTGTCACATGTCATGAGATGTCATTTTGAGACTTCGTAATTGACAGACAACGTACAACTCAAACCAGTGCAACTAGATTTGGGAAAAAATATTCCTTGAGTAGGTAGGAGTAGGACTACCCTAGAATTGCACTAAGGATATATTTTTGTAATTCCATTTGAAAAAGGGGTGATAAAGTTTTGTATGAAGACTGACTATTTTATTAGTTTATTAGACAGACATCAGCTAATAAACTAATAAAACTCAATCTTAAACTTTTTGCATTATGTTTAACCGGATGAAAATTTCCCTAATGGAAATTGACATAGGTAGCTACTCTTATTTCGTATTGTAAAAAATCTTATTAAATAGTTGTTAAATGTTAAGTATATAAAATTAAACGCCACACTTGTATAAAATAGGGATAATTTTATTTCCTCATTCTATTCACATGAATTAACTTCACATAATGCATATCATAATATATTATTATAAAAAATTATAAAGTATAAAAAAATTATACTTACGCTAAAGGCAAATTCACATTGAGCCAGTCAATGTCGTCTATACTGACGCTGAGACCTCACACTATACGAGTCGAGAATATCTAGAAGAGACTTGGATGGTATTTTTAGCTGTTTTTGGTTCGGAAGCAGTTTTATGACCGATGCACCCTTACCTCGGTCAGGATTCGCAGTCGAGATTTATGTTCTCAGTGTAGGTCAGCATTGCCACTACTGGTATCGACTGAATTAACTGTACTCTGCTAAAACTCAGTTTTAGCCAATAATGAAAGAGTATCAGCCAATCGGAAGGATTTCGAGTTATGGCTATCGCTAGGTGCTTACAAGCGGCAACACAACGTGCACTACTATAATATTAACAAGCTAACAAGTATCATGACATCCGTAGTGATCAGCGCTGACTTAACTTTTCCCGTTTTGAGACAGTAACTGGCCCAATGCAAACTTGGCTTGATAAAGAAAAATTTCAGTAGGTAACATTTTTTGGAGGGTCACATTTATATAAGTAAGGATATCTGTCTACTAGGCCAAGCGGAGCGTAGACGAGATTGGTCTGCTGAGCACATTTCCGCTTCGCTTCATCGTAGTAGACATAAGCAACCAAATTGTTTAATACAAAAGTCCTGTCTGAATCAATGAGGATGACATTTCCGAGAAATTAAGAGATAAAAATATTTTTAACAAAAATATATTGTGGAATGTTGATATTGTTCGTTAATTAGTTATAGTTTGTTAGCCAATGTTAAATGATTTTATTAATAGAACGAGTGTAAATTGAAAATATAAATCACCCCCGACGTGAGAATCTATGGCCGGACTATGTACGGTATACCTGACATTCTGGTAACCAGTTTTCTGCTCCATCATCAGATCCTCTTCCTCGATCCTCGATCATCGTCTATCTACCACAAACACCTACTCATTGAGACTATTCTAACGAGCCAAACACTATATCTGCAGACTGCAGTAAGTTGCTGAAGAGTTGAGTATCCCGTAGACTACTAGATGCTACAGCATCAGTTCAAAGTTACCATGCCTTGTAAATAATACGAAGTAACAGTAGGTAAACCAAATTTCAAATCAATGCCACCAGTAAAAGCTTCGAAGATCCTTTAATCAAGCAGAAAATGAGCTGATAATCTTCAAACGCCTGAGCAGACCTTCATAGTTTATAGCTAAGATCCACCTCGATTACGTTAGCTTTTAAACTGAAAAAAACCGCATCAAAATCGATCCATTTGGGTAGGCTGCTACGAGGGAACAGACACAGATACACACGTCAAACTTATAATACCCCTCTTTTTGTCGGGGGTAAAAATATATCAAATTACAACTACTTAGGTATTATTTGGGATAATGATCTACATTTTTTATATTGACTAGACAAAGAGACAGTTATGCACTATAGGTACTTATTGTAATTTCGAAAAAATAATCTTTTTATGGTAGGTATACCTAAGGGAACAATCGAAATACCTACTAATGGGCTTAGGTACCTATCAAAATATTTAATACTGATGCCTATTGCCTAGATCTTAGACCATTCAACCCAAATATAAATGGTCTAAGGCAGGGATTCCCAAAGTGGTCGACCCCTTGGGGTCGAAATCGGTTTCCCAGGGGTCGACATTTACGAAAACTGATTTTGGGGGTCGACGAGGTCTACAAGTCGACCCCTATTATTTAACAACTTATTTCAAACTTTCAAGATATAGTATAAGTTGTATTATGTGTACCAACTTGTTATAGGAACGACCAATATTTTAGTAGGAAGTATCAATGTTGTACTATTTAGGTAATTTGTTTTAATAATTATTAATTACATTAGATATTTACTGAATTTTATATCAATTTTATTAATTTTGATGAGAAAATGATGTCAAGTTAACCAACCGCAAAGTTTGGTACTAAGTATTTTGTATTAATAGGAAAAAAACAAGAGATGATTTTTGAAGTAAAAGGCTATGGGGGTCTGAGGTATCAGTTCATTTTGGAAATGGGTCTCTGGCCTAAAATAGTTTGGGAATCCCTGGTCTAAGGTTAGGTATTGATGAATTGAAAGTTTTATTCGCGTTTTGTGGTAAATTCATTTGAATTTTCCAGCGAGATATAAAAAGCCCAATAGGTAACTGTCTCTACTGCCTTTCAAATACTTAACAAAAAAATCAAATGGCCACAATATTACAAACTGTAATACTTTTGGTCGAAAAAAAAAGTTAATTATAAACTACTAACCACACAATTTGGACAGTACAATAGTTACATTAGGTATAGTCCGAGAACCGGTGAACTTTTCGTTCGAGGTGTTAGATGTTTTTATAATTAGGATATTATAAAAATTTATTATTATGCATACATTATATAATATATCTTATACGTAATATTATATCTTGTGATTTTTGCGATTTATGAGTATTGGTCTGAAATAATAATATGTATGTATTATAAATGCTGAAATGCCCCTTTTAATAGTTCCTTTATCTACAAGCAACGACGTACATTTTAGAGTCATTCATTTAAAGAATGGCAACACAAAAGTTCCTTCAGTATAGAATCCACCACCAGCGTATGTATTGTTTTTAGGGGTGGGTGGGATTGTTATATTCGACTGGTATTAATTACTAAACAAATCGTTCTCAAGCTCTCGGAGTATCACACATTTAACACACTTAACAACTCTCAAGAACATTTCGTAATGTATTGTTACATTGGACTGGATGGATGCTGAGACATTTTTCACAAAGGCACACACAACTGAACAACCCAGACAATTTAATTATTATTTTTATTTATTAGCCTAGGCGGGCACGTGACCAATTTACGGTCGATTCGGTAGACTTATTCCACATTAAATACAATTACTTAAGTAATTATTAAGTCGGTCGTTTTTCGTATAGTCTGCACACGATGATTTTTTACGCGCCCATGGCAGAGCCTCAACTTGAATAAGCTATGAGCCTGCACTAAAGAGGTTAAACAATAAATAATCCATGCTACCTATCCATACTATCGATACGTTGCTATACGACGTCGACTGCAAAATGGAAGCAATGGAGACTGGAAGCAATTTAATGAGGCGGTCCTGATATAATTATTATAAGAGCAGAGTATAACCTTACAATCGCATTAAGAATTTGCAAATATTTTTTATTGATGCTCTTCCACTGGGCGCCAATTTAATTATTAGGGTCGAGATAGTCGATTTTTTATTTTCGATTTAATAAAACAGGATTCGATTTTAAAGGATAAAACAGGTCAAGGCCGGCGATCTTTTTTGAAATGATGAATAGTCAGTCTAAATCAGAGACCTGCCGTCTCTGATCTAGGTTTGTAGTTTCCTTACGACATTATCGATTCGATCGTATTATGAACTATTATTTATCGATTGTATCTAATGAGACAATCCGAAACCGATAAGACCAAGAGTAATCTATCAATAATTTCGATAAAAATTAATCTCATGAAAATACGAAAATACGTTTTATAAGGCATTATATTCGTTACGATGCTCAAGATACTTTTGACCGACTGCAGTTTTGGTTTCGGCTTGGTATCTATTTCGACCAAAAATTAGACGAAACTACTTGTGTAAGTGAATATTTGTTAAACCAAACCTTCTGCTGAAACCAGAACAAAGACCGAAATTAAATATAAATCCAGCTTTGATTAGTCTGCAAGCGACTGCATTAACCGCCTACCTTCGGGATACGTGGGTCACGTTTTAGTTTTTTTTAATTAATAGCTCCGACAGTCGCTTCATACACGCATAGTTTTTTTTTGTAAAACTACAACTATCAGCGATGGAGATTCTAAGAAATAGGAACAGAACTTTAGAATATATCCATTTTCTACTTTAGGCCCAAGGCAAACGTGTTCTGACTATAGTGTATAGTGAGTTGAATCAAGCAGTATTTAAAAACTATCTTCATTAAACATTAATACACAATTAATAAATCTATTTAAAAAGTTCTTAATCTCTTAAGCAAAGCATAATGAAAATTTCGAAAAACACGTTTCAGACTAGATCAATCAATAATGCGTACTTAAACTACGGCCGTTCAGAGAATGCGTTCCTGACACGTCGCGATTGAACTGACGACGTAACTTTGTAATGGCGTTGCAGTTACGATAAAAATATTATTGCTGGTTGCTTACCGTTTTAACAATTGATGAGCATTAAAACAACATTATTATATCAATAATCAATTAATGTTATAATTTTGTGCCAAACTGAGTGTCAAATAACTTGGTAAACAATATTTTTCGAAATCTAAACTGCGCTATTACAAGGTTATGTCAACCGGATATTTTTGTTTTGTATGGCAAACTGACAGGTGTCAAAAACGTATTCTCTCGGTGGCCGTACTTTAACGAATTGAGAATCTTCTTTTTTTTGAAGTATTTAAAAACAAGTACTTTCTGAATCTGGATTATATTCTTAACTATCTGCACGTTCAGGATAAAAGTAACTTCAATTTTGTAATTTATTCAATTCACTTGCTGGCAATTTTTCTTAGGTCACTTTAATTCTGAAGGTGATTTAATATATCCATCAAATACTACAACTTATAACAATAATAACGCAAAATATAATAAATTGATATTAATTAGGTTAATGATAAAATAGTAAGCACAAAAAAAAAACAACTACTCTTACACTATATTATAATAATTAATTTATACAATAATAATATTAAATTTTAATTCAATGACTTATCTGGACTTATGGCAGCTAGGGTTGTAACATGTTTTTTAAATTTTACAATGTTTGAGAGAATTAAATAAATCAAAAATCAAAAACTGAAAAAATACATAGACATACAACCACAGAAGAACAGTTCATTTTCTCTTAAAATATACAAAACCTTTCATTTTATCATCAAATACGATTTTTTCCTTCATATTTTAAAACAGCCCACCATTTTGAAATTGTCATGATATCACTTAATGGTTTAAGACTCTTGTAACACTATGACAAAATCACCTTACTGATCAAAATCTAATGAGTACTTTGGGAATTATGAGCGAACGGATGACATAATACTAGAAAATAAACAGCTACTTCTGTACTCAAGTAATAATACTTAATAATTAAATTCCTATAAAAATTGTCTATAAGTCCTGAAATACTTTCGCCCTTTTCGTGTTGCACCATATTTTCTTTAGCACTCCTAATTAAATCTTTGGATAAAACATGAAGAGTTAAAAAAAAAAATTTCAGTCACTTTCTTACCTTGGTAAATTAATCAGACTATGAAACAAAAATCTAGGTAAAAATAACTCTTCCAACAAAATATTTATCAGTTGTCTATGAAATAAATTGTAATTTTATCTCAAGGATAAAAATTAAATAAATTACAATTGCTGTCATAGAATATTGAATATTATTTCAATACTCTTTCTGTAATTAAAAATTATTAGTGGAAGATTCACATGTGTTCTCAATTTCTAGGCAGTTTATAAGACAGAGACAAAACATCTACAGTAGAATAACAAGAAAAGCAACACCCTCCCTTTTTGTGAGACTTCAGATGTTTTAGTATCATTTCGGAACTAAAGTATATTTTCCATAGACAACAATTAAAGCTCTTATTGTGTAAAGGAAACTGTTTTCGCAAAGCACAGTGATAATTAATTGCTTGTGAGATAGTACACAATTCTCATTAATATAAAAAAATGTCATCAGATAAAAACAAACTTAAACAATAATTAATTAAACTAACTTATAATTAAGCTTTTTAGAAGGGTACAAAAATAAAAAAAAAAGTTTTACTGAGCACTAAGTGTAAGTTTTCAAGTAATCTTATTTGACTTTGGCTTTGAAAAATATGTAATATTCTCAACTCCATACAAATATGACAGAGTGCAACTTCTGTTGAAAACTCATACTTAGGCCTCTGATTGCACAAATTGAAAAATAAAAAAATAATATACATTATGTATTGCTTTTTTTTAAATGGTAACAGCTTCACTTGCTTATTATTTGCTTATTTTAAATTATTTAACATTAGAGACTGTGAGTGATTATTTACTTATTAATATACTCTAATGTTATTTTTATTCTACTAATTAGTGTTAGTGATAGTTATATGAAAATGATTATGAGTATAGTTGTGAGAGATGTTTTACCATCAATATTATTATGGATTAGCCCACTTTGTTTATCAACTCATCACAGATTGCTGTGAGTTCCTCGTTATCTTTTATTTTCTGTGTCAATGATTCCTGTAAAGATGAAGCATGTACTTCACTTTTCTTAAGCATTGCATTTAGCTTTAGTATTTCAGCTTGATGAGACTTTTTCACTGAATCAAGTTCTGCGTTGGCTTTGTTAAGTTGTTGCATTGCGTGTTGCCTTAGTGTTTCATATCTTGCCTCCAATTTTTGTATTGCATCATTATTTTCCTCGACCGTTCGTTTTAACATTTCTTCGTTGCCCTTGTATCCTTGAATAATCACTTTACACCTCTCATATTTAGTATGAACATCATTGAATGCATGCTCCATAGATGCTAAATGTGCTGCAGCCTCATCACGCTCCCTCAAGAGTGTGGTGCGTTCCTCCGCCCACCGTTTAGCCTCAGTTTCTCGCTCCCCTATTAATGAAGATATTGTGCGCTCATACTCCTCCATAACAACACTCATTTGCTTGTTGTTCCTTACCTTTTCAGCTACACGTTGAGAAAGCACTTTCTCTTTTTCGGCATATTCATCATTCTGTTCAGTTAGCTTCTTAATTTTTGTTTCACACTCTTCTAAACGCTCACGCAGGTCTCTGTTTAGATCTCGTAAGCTTTGGGCTTCTTCTTCCTGAGCTGTTAACATTTCTTTGACAGCACGTAATTGTTCCAATGTGTGCGGATCCATGTCTGAAGACCTAGTTATCACAGGAGGAGGTGGAGGGATGCTAGCACCGAGGCTTAAAAGCCTGTCAATGGTAGCAATTGCAGGGGAAACGCAGTTGGCCTTGACAGGTGTAACTTTGTTGGCAACAGGCTGACTCCTGTTCACTGCTGGCGTGACTACTTGCGTGGGTTTCTCCGTATGACCACTATTGCTTGGTTGCACAGAGAGTTGTTGCATTGAGTTCACAATATTCTGCTCTGTACCTGACATGGTACTTTCCACAATCTCCACAAGCTACTTAATTGTACTGCATCAAATATCTACACTTGGTGATCTTTTTCAGTTGACATTATCGCCCTAAAACCAAATGAAATATAATTGCAAGGACAATGACATTTAAAACTACATCAAGTAAGTAAACGTTACCTATCAGTTATCACACATGTTACTTTAATTACCTTGTAATTTATGAATAGCATCACTAAGTCGCCTGCAGGACACAAAATCACAAATCTAGTGAAACTTTAAGAAAATTGTTGTAAACATCCCACGCATGGATTAAAAATTAAACACTAACACTTGGTTAAGTATTTGAGTCATAAAAGCACTTTAGTCCACTCGTATTTTAAAACAGTTTCATAAAACTGACGGTCGATTTTTAGCCTTTTTTAAGACACTTTTCCCTATTTCTATCTAGATTCGGTAGTAAATTTAGGATTTTCGCTAAGGTCGACGGATGGATGACATCAGAATTTGTCAACTAATCATAGTGTTCGTGGTCTATGGTAATACCAATGACCAAATACTCAGTGAGCATGTTATGTCAATTTTACACTAACATGTGGTCTTCTGTGGTTTGTGGTCTATGGCATATCTATGGTCTTTGATTGTCATAATTTGATTTTGTACGATTCTTCTGTGTAGTGATGTGAACCGATTACAAATTTGATAACCGGTTTTTACCGATTACTTTGTAAAAAAACCGGTTTTTATATTTGGTTTTTATATGGTATTCTTAGGTTTTTTCTTATTTTTTTTAAAGAAAGAATAAAACATCGAAAATTTTTGGAGTTTACTCCTTAAGAATCGATTTTAGGCGCCCGGTATGAGAAAAATCCGAGCAGTAAAATCAACTTATCAATGACCTCGTTACGTTTTTCACAACGTTGAAATTTCTACCCTAACGTTGAGTAAATAAGGTTGGTTTTAGTGCGAAAGAGCTTTCGCTTCGGGAAGCCGAGCGCGTACTGATCGGGTCCGAGCGGCGCGCTCGGACCCGAGTCGCGCGTAAACTCCAGTCGTGCGTCGGAGGTGACACACTCACGTCTTTTTTTTTAAGTAATTTTTTTTAATCTATGACAAGATAGTCCTTGACTGCGATCTCACCTGATGGTAAGTGACGATGCAGTCTAAGATGGTAGCGGACTAACTTATAAGTATCTTTATTATAATCAAAATAGTAGGTTGAGGAAAAAGTTCAAATTGGACTTACCTTTGCTGAGGAATGCTATGGAAGTTTGCGAAGTCTGTCTGCGGGCTTCCTCCCACGGAAATGAAAGCAGGTGGACATGTTTAATTTATTTTTATTTTTATTTAGAAACTTAATTCCAAGTAGTTGTTACTTTAGATTTGCAATAACATATGGTTTACACAACAGTTCTAGATGAATCATAGGTGTATTGGATAAATAGTTGTACATTTTACTGTTGCACTGCACGGATTTCACGTTCCCTGATGTTTAGCTCGGCTGAGTAGTTAGAGTTGCCGTGTGAGATGTAATCAGATAGTAATATAAAACATAGCTAAGAAAATGGTAATTGGTTGTATATCGATAAAGAACTGTTTATTTTTAGGTTCCATTGGTCAAAAATTTTAAAACATTGATTTAACCTTTGTTCTTCTAAGAACCTTTAAGAAACCTGCCTTTACTCTCAAAATTTAATTTAAATTAAACTTTACAAAACTTCATGTGTAAATCGGTAATTAGTTTCTGCTAATATTCCGGGGTCTTCAACACATATAAAGTATTTCACATTAATTTACTATATACCTTAACGCTAATCACTAAAGTATACATAATATATTATCGCTTATCACTAAATACTTATCTTATCGCAAATTTTTTTTTTGGATCCTGTATTTCGGAGTGACCGAGATTCAATTTGGGATTTGTGAAGGGCGAGGGATAATTCTTAGGTTCAGCATCAGTTCTCGACTGTTCTTTGGGCTACTTGAACGAAACTTCAGGAGAACTGATTTGATCAATAAATAGCCACAATAGCCATGGTCCAGAAACGGGAATTATTACTGAAAAACTAATCAGGCTTTAACGCTGAAACCCTACCTAAAGCCGTCTCCAACCACCCCTATAACGGCCCCTGACCTCACATCTAATCATTTTAAACACAACACGACAGACAAACCACCATCTGAACGTGAGGGTAGTCATCAAAATGCACAAATTAATTGACAATTATTATGACTTAGGCGTGTCAAAATATTTGTAGCCATAGTGAATTATCGCTACTCACTATTTACTTATCTTATCGCGAGTCAATAATTACTTATCGTTTTTCACTAATTTCTTATCTTATCGCTAATCAATAATTACTTATCTTATCGCTTATCACTAATTACTTATCGCTAATCATATCTTATCGCTTATTACTAATTATTTATCTTATCGCTTATCACTAGTTACTTATCATATAGCTTATCACTAATTACTTATCTTATCGCTTATAACTAATTCCTTATCTTATCGCTTATAACTAATTCCTTATTTTATCGCTTATCACTAATAACTTATCTTATCGCTAATTACTAATTATCTTATCACAAATTACTTATAGTTTAGCACTTTACTTATCTTATCGTTGATGACTAATTACTTGTCGCTTATCACTAAACATCTTATCCCTAATTACTAATTACTAATTACATATCTTATCACAAATTACTTATAGTTTATCACTAATTTCTTATCTTATCGCTTATCACTAATTACTATCACTAATTTCTTATCGTTTATCTTTAATTTCACATCTTATCACTTAGAATAACTTATCTTATCGCTCATCACTAGTTACTTATCTTATAGCTTATAACTAATTTCTTATCTTATCGCTTATCACTAGTTACTTATCTTATAGCTTATCACTAATTACTTATCTTATATCTTATCGCTTATATAACTAATTACTTACCTTATCGCTTATATAACTAATTACTTACCTTATCGCTTATCACTAATTACTTATGTTATCGCTAATTAGCATATTATCACTAATTACTTATCTTATCGCTTATTACTAATTACTTAACTAATCGCTATTTACTAAACATATCTTATCACAAATTTTTTATCTTCTTGTTCATCACTAATTACTTATCTTATCGCTTATCACTAATTACTTATCGCTCATTACTTATCTTATCGCTTATCACTAATTATTTAACTAATCGCTAATTACTAATAACATATCTTATCACTAATTACTTATCTTATCGTTTATCACTAGTTACTTATCTTATAGCTTATCACTAATTACTTATCGCTTATCACTAATTACTTATCTTATCGCTAATTACTAATGACTAACTACATATCTTATCACAAATTACTTAAACGTTTATCACTTTACTTATCTAATTGTTTATGACTAATTACTTATCGCTTATCACTAATAACATCTTATCGCTAATTACTAATTACTTATTACATATCTTATCACTAATTACTTATAGTTTATCACTATTCTTATCCTATCGCTAATCAGTAGAAACTTACCTTATCGCTTATCACTAATTACTATCACTAATTTCTTATCTTATCGTTTATCTTTAATCTCACATCTTATCGCTTATCACTAATTACTTATCTCTTATAACTAATTTCTTATCTTATCGCTTATCACTAGTTACTTATCTTATAGCTTATCGCTAGTTACTTATCTTATAGCTTATCACTAATTACTTATCTTATCGCTTATAACTAATTTCTTATCTTATCGCTTATCACTAATTACTTATCTTATCGCTTATCACTAGTTACTTATCTTATAGTTATTCACTAATTACTTATCTTATCGCTAATTACTAATGACTAAATACATATCTTACGACTTATTACTGTTGGAGCAGTGAACTGATGTGTTTATAATAAAGTCAATGGCAAAATGGCACGATAACTTTCTTTATTTAGTATGAGTACAAATTACGGTGCACAGTGGACCGCAGAAATGTTTGAGTAATTAGTTGACACGATGATCGCACAGTCGCCGATAGGAATCTAAAGTGTTCCAGGCGCGCGCTACCCGCGCCCGCAGCCCGCACCCCCGCGCCGTTAAACCGGTTGGAGGCGATGTCTCCAACAATTACTTATCTTATCACAAATTATCACAAATTTCTTAGCTTATCGCTTATCACTAATTACCTATGTTATCGCTAATTACTAATAACATTACTTAACTAATCGCTATTCTAATGACATATCTTATCACAATTTTTTTATCTTATCGCTTATCACTAATTACTTATCGCTTTTTACTTATCTTATCGCTTATCACTAATTACTTATCGCTTATTACTTATCTTATCGCTTATCACTAATTTATTTTACTAATCGCTAATTACTAATAACATATCTTATCACTAATTACTTATCTTATCGCTTATCACTAATTACTTATCGCTTATTACTTATCGCTTATTACTTATCTTATCGCTTATCCCTTATTTTATCGTTTAACACTAATTACTTATCTAATCATTTATGACTAATTACTTATCGCTTATCACTAATAACATCTTATCGCTAATTACTAATTATTAATTACATATCTTATCACAAATTTCTTATACTATGTCACTAATTTCTAATCTTATCGCTAATCAGTAATAACTTATCTTATCGCTTATCACTAATTACTTATATCATATCACAAATTTCTTATACTATATCACTAATTTCTAATCTTATCGCTAATCAGTAATAACTTATCTTATCGCTTATCACTAATTACTTATATCTTATCGCTTATCACTAATTTCTTTACTAAGCGCGAAGTACTTATCGCTAATAATTACATATCTTATCGCTTACCACTAATTACTTATCTTATCGCTAATCAATAATTACTTACCTTATTGCATATCAATAATTAGTAATTACTTATCTTATCGTTATCACAAATCACTAACGAGACCAGACGAGAACAGACGAGACCAGATGAGACCAGATGAGACCAGATGAGACCAGACGAGACCAGACAAGACCAGACAAGACCAGAAGAGACAAGACGAGACCAGACCAGACCAGACCAGACGAGACCAGGTCAGACTAGACGAGACTAGACGAGACCAGACAAGACCAGACGTGACGAGACCAGACAGGACCAGACGAAATAGGACCAGACTAGACCAGACGAGACCAGACCAGACCAGACGATAAGAGACCAGATGAGACCAGAGGACTAAACGAGACCAGACGGGACCAGACGAGGACAGACGACAAGACCAGACAAGACCAGACAAGACTAGACAAGACCAGAGAAGACCAGACAAGACCAGACAAGATCAGACCAGACGGGACCGGACCAGACAAGACAAGACCAGACAAGAGGAAAATAGACCAGAGAGACGAAACTAGATCAGAGAGACGAAACTAGACCACAGAGACGAAACTAGACCAGACGAAACCAGAGGAACCAGACGAGGCCAGACGAAACCAGAGGAACCAGACGAGGCCAGACGACACCAGACGAGACGAGACCAGACCACACGGGACCAGACGAGATCAGACGAGACCAGATGCGACCAGACCTGACGAGACCAGACCAGGCGAGGCCCGACACGACGCAGCAGACAGGTGACACCGCAGACAGGTGGCGCGCAGTGGCACCGTGGCTGGCACTGCGACAGGTCCCTGCGAGCTCGACAGCGCAATGGCAGATGAGGCGCAGATTCGCCGTGGCCGGCACTGCGTCACGCCGCTGCGTGTTCAGCAGGTGAGGCGGAGACACGCCGTGACTGACGATGCGCCGTGCTCCAACGCGCACCGACAGGTGCGGCGCAGACGAGCCGTGGTCGGCGCTGCGACGAACCTCTGCGTGCTCGGCAGCGCACAGGCAGGTGAGACGCAGACGCGCCGTGCTCCAATGGACATGGCAGCGCACCGGCAGGTAAGAGGCAGACGCGCCGTAACCGGCGTTGCGCTGTGCTCCAATGCGCACGGCAACGCACAGACACGCCTCTGCGTGCTCAGAAACACACCGGTAGGTGAGTTTCTGAGCACGCAGAGTGTGACGAGAGAGTGACGCGTTCAGCAGCGCACGAGCAGGTGAGGCGCAGACGTGCCGTGGCCGGCGCTGCGAAGTCCTCCTACGCGCTCGGCAGCACACCGGCAGGTGAGGCGCACACGAGCCGTTGTCGGCGCTGCGCTCCCATACGCTCGGCAACGCACCAGCAGGTGAGGCGCAGACGCGCCGTGGCTGGCGCTGCGACACGCTCCATTGCGCACTGCAGCGCACCAGCATGCGAGGCGCAGTTGCATCGTGGACGGCGCTGTGCAACGACGTGCTCAGCAGCGCAACAGCAGGTGAGGCGCAGACGCGCCGTTGCCGACGCTGCGACACGCTCCATTGCGCACTGCAGCGCACCAGCAGGTGAGGCGCAGGCGCGCCGTGGCCGACGCTGCGACACGCCTCTGCGTGCTCGGCAGTGCATCGACTGGTTAGTCGCAGACATGCTGTGGCCAGCGCTGCGACACGCTCTATTGCGAACTGCAGCGCACCAGCATGCGAGGCGCAGATGCATCGTGGACGGCGCTGTGCAACGACGTGCTCAGCAGCGCAACAGCAGGTGAGGCGCAGACGCGCCGTTGCCGACGCTGCGACACGCCCCTGCGTGCTCGGCAGCGCATCGGCTGGTTAGGTGCAGACATGCCGTGGCCAGAGCTGCGACACGCTCCATTGCGCACTGCAGCGCACCGGCAGTGAGGCGCAGATGCATCTGCGCACTGTGATGACACGCCTCTGCGTGCTTAGTAACACACCGGTAGGTGAGACGTAGACGCAGAGTGGCCGGCGCTGCGCTTCGACGCGCTCAGCAGCGCACGAGCAGGCGAGGCGCAGACGCGCCGTGGCTGGCGCTGCGACACGCTCCATTGCGCACTGCAGCGCACCAGCAGGTGAGGCGCAGGCGCGCCGTGGCCGACGCTGCGACACGCCTCTGCGTGCTCGGCAGTGCATCGGCTGGTTAGTCGCAGACATGCTGTGGCCAGCGCTGCGACACGCTCCATTGCGAACTGCAGCGCATCAGCAGGTGAGGAGCAGACGCGCCGTGGCCAGCGCTGCAACGCGCTCCAACGCGCACGGCAGTTCACTGACCGGTGAGTCGTAGACGTGCCGTGGCCGGCGCTGCGACACGCCTATGCGTGTTCGACAGCGCACCAGCAGGTGAGGCGCAGACGCGCCGTGGCTGGCACTGCGACAAGCTCCGACCTGCAGCAGCAGCGCACCAGCAGATGAGCCGTGCTGAGCTGAGCTGCGAACGGTCCACCATCTAGAGCGAGAATGACACGCAGACGCAAGGCATCAGACACCCGTATTTATACCAAAGCATGCTTGTAATCAATGCAACTATACAACTACAAGATAATGCACCACAATACAACAACAAGACAAGACAAGTAAAGACAAGACTAGATGAGCAAAGCTGAGCCGAGCCGTGCCCAGTAGAACACCAGGAGGTGAGGCGCAGACGCACCATGGCTGGCGCTACTACGCGCCTCTGCGTGTTCAACAGCGCACCAGCAGGTGATGCGCAGACGCGCCGTGGCCGGCGTTGCGACACGCCTCTGCGTGCTTAGTAACACACCGGTAGGTGAGACGTAGACGCAGAGTGGCCGGCGCTGCGCTTCGACGCGCTCAGCAGCGCACGAGCAGGTGAGGCGCAGACGTGCTGTGGTCGGCGCTGCGAGGTGCTCCAACGCGCTCGGCAGCACACCAGCAGGTGAGGCGCAGATGCATCGTGGCCGGCGCTGTGCAACGACGTGGTCAGCAGCGCACCAGCAGGTGAGGCGCAGACGCGCCGTGGCCGACGCTGCGACATGCCCCTGCGTGCTCAGCAACGCATCGAATGGTGAGGCGCAGACGTGCCGTGGCTAGCGTTGCTACGGTCCTCTGCGTG
The DNA here is from genome assembly GCA_029955525.1 of Oeneis ivallda. Taxonomy (NCBI): domain Eukaryota; kingdom Metazoa; phylum Arthropoda; class Insecta; order Lepidoptera; family Nymphalidae; genus Oeneis; species Oeneis ivallda. Next base: position 14,512,973 of record JARPMR010000024.1, on the reverse strand, counting down.
CTCAGTAACACACCGGTAGATGAGGCGTAGACGCACAGTGGGCGGGCTGCGCTTCGACGCGCTCAGCAGCGCACGAGCAGGTGAGGCGCAAACGTGCCGTGGCCGGCGCTGCGAAGTGCTCCAACGCGCTCAGCAGCACACCGGCAAGTGAGTCGCACACGAGCCGTAGTCGGCGCTGCACTCCCATACGCTCGGCAACGCACCAGCAGTTGACGCGCCAGGCGTTGACCAGGCGCGCCGTGGCCAGCGCTGCGACACGCTCAATTGCGCACTGCAGTGCACCAGCATGTGAGGCGCAGATCATCGTGGCCGGCGCTGTGCAACGACGTGGTCAGCAGCGCACCAGCAGGTGAGGCGCAGACGCGCCGTGGCCGACGCTGCGACATGCCCCTGCGTGCTCGGCAACGCATCGGCTGGTGAGGCGCAGACGTGCCGTGGCCAGCGCTGCGACACGCTCAATTGCGCACTGCAGCGCACCGGCATGTGAGGCGCAGATGCATCGTGGCCGGCGCTGTGCAACGACGCGCTCAGCAGCGCATCAGCAGGTGAGGCGCAGACGTGCCGTGGCCGACGCTGCAACATGCCCCTGCATGCTCGGCAACATATCGGCTGGTGAGACGCAGACCTGCTGTGGCCAGCGCTGCGACACGCTCAATTGCGCACTGCAGCGCATCGGCATGTGAGGCGCAGATGCATCGTGGCCGGCGCTGTGCAACGACGCGCTCAGCAGCGCACCAGCAGGTGAGGCGCAGACGCGCCGTGGCCGACGCTGTGCAACGACGTGCTCGGCAGCGCATCAGCAGGTTAGGCGCAGACGCGCCGTGGCCAGCGCTGTGACGCGCTCCAACGCGCAGGCAGCTCACTGCCAGGTGAGGCGTAGACGTGCCGTGGCCGGCGCTGCGACACGCCTCTGCGTGTTCGACAGCGCACCAGCAGGTGAGGCGCAGACGCGCCGTGGCTGGCACTGCGACAAGCTCCGACCTGCTTGGCAGCGCACCGGCAGATAAGCCGTGCTGAGCCGAGCTGCGAACGGTCCACCATCTAGAGCAAGAATGACACGCAGACGCAAGGCTTCAGCCACCCGTATTTATACCAAAGCATGCTAGTAATCAATGCAGCAATACAACTACAAGATAATGCACTACAATACAACAACAAGACAAGACAAAGCCGAGCCGAGCCATGCCCAGTAGAGCACCAGCAGGTGAGGCGCAGACGCGCCGTGGCTAGCGTTGCGACGGTCCTCTGCGTGCTCAGTAACACACCGGTAGGTGAGGCGTAGACGCACAGTGGGCGGCGCTGCGCTTCGACGCGCTCAGCAGCGCACGAGCAGGTGAGGCGCAGACGTGCCGTGGCCGGCGCTGCGAAGTGCTCCAACGCGCTCAGCAGTACACCGGAAAGTGAGGCGCACACGAGCCGTTGTCGGCGCTGCGCTAACATAAGCTCGGCAACGCACCAGCAGGTGAGGGGCAGGCGCGCCCTGCGACACGCTCAATTGCGCACTGCAGTGCACCAGCATGTGAGGCGCACATGCATCGTGGTCGGTGCTATGCAATGACGTGCTCAGCAGCGCACCAGCAGGTGAAGCGCAGACGCGCCCTGGCCGAGGCTGCGACATGCTCCTGCGTAATCGGCAGTGCATCGGCTGGTGAGACGCAGACGCTCCTTGGCCGACGCTGCGACATGCCCCTGCGTGCTCAGCAGCGCATCGGCTGGTGAGGAGCAGACGTGCCGTGGCCAGCGCTGTGACACGGTCCATTGCGCACTGCAGTGCACCGGCACGTGAGGCGCAGATGCATCGTGGCCGGCTCTGTGCAACGACGCGCTCGGCAGCGCATCAGCAGGTGAGGCGCAGACGCGCCGTGGCCAGCGCTGCGACGCGCTCCAACGCGCACGGCAGCTCACTGGCAGGTGAGGCACAGAAGTGCCGTTGTCGGCGCTGCGGTCCCATACGCTCGGCAACGCACCAGCAGGTGGGGCGCAGACCAGGTGGGGCGCAGACGTGCCGTGGCCGACGCTGCGACACGCCTCTGCGTGCTCGGCAGTGCATCGGCTGGTTAGTCGCAGAAATGCCGTGGCCAGCGCTGCGACACGCTCCATTGCGAACTGCAGCGCACCGGCATGTGAGGCGCAGATGCATCGTGGCCGGCGCTGTGCAACGACGAGCTCGGCAGCGCATCAGCAGGTGAGGCGCAGACGCGCCGTGGCCAGCGCTTAGACGCGCTCCAACGCGCACGGCAGCTCACTGGCAGGTGAGGCACAGACGTGCTGTTGTCGGCGCTGCGGTCCCATACGCTCGGCAACGCACCAGCAGGTGGGGCGCAGCCGTGCCGTGGCCGACGCTGCGACACGCCTCTGCGTGCTTTGCAGTGCATCGGCTGGTTAGTCGCAGACATGCCGTGGCCAGCGCTACGACACGCTTCATTGCGCACTGCAGCGCACCAGCATGTGACGTGCAGACAGGTGACGCACTGTGGCACCGTGCCTGGCGCTGCGTCAGGAAGTGACGCGCTCGCCAGCGCACCGACAGGTGGCGCGCAGTGGCAACGTGGCTGGCACTGCGACAGGTCCCTGCGAGCTCGACAACGCAATGGCAGATGAGGCGCAGATTCGCCGTGGCCGGCACTGCGTCACGCCGCTGCGTGTTCAGCAGGTGAGGCGGAGACGCGCCGTGACTGACGATGCGCCGTGCTCCAACGCGCACCGACAGGTGCGGCGCAGACGAGCCGTGGTCGGCGCTGCGACGCACCTTTGCGTGCTCGGCAGCGCACAGGCAGGTGAGATGCAGACGCGCCGTGCTCCAACGGACACGGCAGCGCACCGGCAGGTAAGAGGCAGACGCGCCGTAACCGGCGTTGCGCTGTGCTCCAATGCGCACGGCAGTGCACAGACACGCCTCTGCGTGCTCAGAAACACACCGGTAGGTGAGTTTCTGAGCACGCAGAGTGTGACGAGAGAGTGACGCGTTCAGCAGCGCACGAGCAGGTGAGGCGCAGACGCGCCGTTGCCGACGCTGCGACACGCCCCTGCGTGCTCGGCAGCGCATCGGCTGGTTAGGTGCAGACATGCAGCGCACCGGCATGTGAGGCGCAGATGCATCTGCGCACTGTGATGACACGCCTCTGCGTGCTTAGTGACACACCGGTAGGTGAGACGTAGACGCAGAGTGGCCGGCGCTGCGCTTCGACGCGCTCAGCAGCGCACGAGCAGGCGAGGCGCAGACGCGCCGTGGCTGGCGCTGCGACACGCTCCATTGCGCACTGCAGCGCACCAGCAGGTGAGGCGCAGACGCGCCGTGGCCGACGCTGCGACACGCCTCTGCGTGCTCGGCAGTGCATCGGCTGGTTAGTCGCAGACATGCCGTGGCCAGCGCTGCGACACGCTCCATTGCGAACTGCAGCGCACCGGCATGTGAGGCGCAGATGCATCGTGGCCGGCGCTGTGCACCGACGCGCTCAGCAGCGCATCAGCAGGTGAGGCGCAGACGCGCCGTGGCCAGCGAGCAACGCGCTCCAACGCGCACGGCAGTTCACTGACCGGTGAGTCGTAGACGTGCCGTGGCCGGCGCTGCGACACGCCTATGCGTGTTCGACAGCGCACCAGCAGGTGAGGCGCAGACGCGCCATGGCTGGCACTGCGACAAGCTCTTACCTGCTCGGCAGCGCACCAGCAGATGAGCCGTGCTGAGCTGAGCTGCAAACGGTCCACCATCTAGAGCGAGAATTACACGCAGACGCAAGGCATCAGCCACCCGTATTTATACCAAAGCATGCTTGTAATCAATGCAACAATACAACTACAAGATAATGCACCACAATACAACAACAAGACAAGACAAGCTGAGCCGAGCCGTGCCCAGTAGAACACCAGCAGGTGAGGCGCAGACGCACCATGGCTGGCGCTACTACGCACCCCTGCGTGTTCGACAGCGCACCAGCAGGTGATGCGCAGACGCGCCGTGGCCGGCGTTGCGACACGCCTCTGCGTGCTTAGTAACACACCGGTAGGTGAGACGTAGACGCAGAGTGGCCGGCGCTGCGCTTCGACGCGCTCAGCAGCGCACGAGCAGGTGAGGCGCAGACGTGCTGTGGTCGGCGCTGCGAGGTGCTCCAACGCGCTCGGCAGCACACCAGCAGGTGAGGCGCAGATGCATCGTGGCCGGCGCTGTGCAACGACGTGGTCAGCAGCGCACCAGCAGGTGAGGCGCAGACGCGCCGTGGCCGACGCTGCGACATGCCCCTGCGTGCTCGGCAACGCATCGGCTGGTGAGGCGCAGACGTGCCGTGGCTAGCGTTGCGACGGTCCTCTGCGTGCTCAGTAACACACCGGTAGATGAGGCGTAGACGCACAGTGGGCGGCGCTGCGCTTCGACGCGCTCAGCAGCGCACGAGCAGGTGAGGCGCAGAAGTGCCGTGCCCGGCGCTGCGAAGTGCTCCAACGCGCTCAGCAGTACACCGGCAAGTGAGGCGCACACGAGCCGTTGTCGGCGCTGCGCTCCCATACGCTCGGCAACGCACCAGCAGGTGAGGCGCAGGCGCGCCGTGGCCAGCGCTGCGACACGCTCAATTGCGCACTGCAGTGCACCAGCATGTGAGGCACAGATGCATCGTGGCCGGCGCTGTGCAACGACGTGGTCAGCAGCGCACCAGCAGGTGAGGCGCAGACGCGCCATGGCCGACGCTACGACACGCTCAATTGCGTACTGCAGCGCACCGGCATTTGAGGCGCAGATGCATCGTGGCCGGCGCTGTGCAACGACGTGGTCAGCAGCGCACCAGCAGGTGAGGCGCAGACGCGCAATGGCTGACGCTGCGACATGCCCCTGCGTGCTCGGCAACGCATCGGCTGGTGAGGCGCAGACGTGACGTGGCCAGCGCTACGACACGCTCAATTGCGCACTGCAGCGCACCGGCATGTAAGGTGCCGGCGCAGATGCATCGTGGCCGGCGCTGTGCAACGACGCGCTCAGCAGCGCATCAGCAGGTGAGGCGCAGACGCGCCGTGGCCGACGCTGCGACATGCCCCTGCGTGCTCGGCAACGCATCGGCTGGTGAGGCGCAGACGTGCCGTGGCCAGCGCTGCAACACGCTCAATTGCGCACTGCAGCGCACCGGCATGTGAGGCGCAGATGCATCGTGGCCGGCGCTGTGCAACGACGCGCTCAGCATCGCACCAGCAGGTGAGGCTCAGACGCGCCGTGGCCGACGCTGTGCAACGACGCACTCGGCAGCGCACCAGCAGGTGAGGCGCAGACGCGCCGTGGCCAGCGCTGCGACGCGCTCCAACGCGCAGGCAGCTCACTGCCAGGTGAGGCGTAGACGTGCCGTGGCCGGCGCTGCGACACGCCTCTGCGTGTTCGACAGCGCACCAGCAGGTGAGGCGCAGACGCTCCGTGGCTGGCACTGCGACAAGCTCCCACCTGCTTGGCAGCGCACCGGCAGATAAGCCGTGCTGAGCCGAGCTGCGAACGGTCCACCATCTAGAGCAAGAATGACACGCAGACGCAAGGCTTCAGCCACCCGTATTTATACCAAAGCATGCTTGTAATCAATGCAACAATACAACTACAAGATAATGCACTACAATACAACAACAAGACAAGACAAAGCCGAGCCGAGCCGTGCCCAGTAGAGCACCAGCAGGTGAGGCGCAGACGCACCGCGGCCGGTGCTACTACGCGCCCCCACGTGTTCGACAGCGCACCAGCAGGTGAGGCGCAGACGCGCCGTGGCTAGCGTTGCGACGGTCCTCTGCGTGCTCAGTTAACACACCGGTAGGTGAGGCGTAGACGCACAATGGGCGGCTCTGCGCTTCAACGCGCTCAGCAGCGCACGAGCAGGTGAGGCGCAGACGTGCCGTGGCCGGCGCTGCGAAGTGCTCCAACGCGCTCAGCAGCACACCGGCGAGTAAGGCACACACGAGCCGTTGTCAGCGCTGCGCTCCCATAAGCTCGGCAACGCACCAGCAGGTCAGGCGCAGGCGCGCCGTGGCCAGCGCTGCGACACGCTCAATTGCGCACTGCAGTGCACCAGCCTGTGAGGCGCAGATGCATCGTGGTCGGTGCTATGCAATGACGTGCTCAGCAGCGCACCAGCAGGTGAAGCGCAGACGCGCTCTGGCCGAAGCTGTGACATGCTCCTGCGTGCTCGGCAGCGCATCGGCTGGTGAGACGCAGACGCGCCTTGGCCGATGCTGCGACATGCCCCTGCGTGCTCAGCAGCGCATCGGCTGGTGAGGCGCAGACGTGCCGTGGCCAGCGCTGCGACACGCTCCATTGCACACTGCAGCGCACCGGCATGTGAGGCGCAGATGCATCGTGGCCGGCGCTGTGCACCGACGCGCTCAGCAGCGCATCAGCAGGTGAGGCGCAGACGCACCGTGGCCAGCGAGCGAGCGCTCCAACGCGCATGGCAGTTCACTGACCGGTGAGTCGTAGACCTGCCGTGGCCGGCGCTGCGACACGCCTATGCGTGTTCGACAGCGCACCAGCAGGTGAGGCGCAGACGCGCCGTGGCTAGCACTGCGACAAGCTCCGACCTGCTCGGCAGCGCACCAGCAGATGAGCCGTGCTGAGCTGAGCTGCGAACGGTCCACCATCTAGAGTGAGAATGACACGCAGACGCAAGGCATCAGCCACCCGTATTTATATAGCAGCGCACCAGCAGGTGAGGCGCAGACGCGCCATGGCCGACGCTGCGACATGCCCCTGCGTGCTCGGCAACGCATCGGCTGGTGAGGCGCAGACGTGACGTGGCCAGCGCTACGACACGCTCAATTGCGCACTGCAGCGCACCGGCATGTAAGGTGCCGGGGCAGATGCATCGTGGCCGGCGCTGTACAACGACGCGCTCAGCAGCGCATCAGCAGGTGAGGCGCAGACGCGCCGTGGCCGACGCTGCGACATGCCCCTGCGTGCTCGGCAACGCATCGGCTGGTGAGGCGCAGACGTGCCGTGGCCAGCGCTGCGACACGCTCAATTGCGCACTGCAGCGCACCGGCATGTGAGGCGCAGATGCATCGTGGCCGGCGCTGTGCAACGACGCGCTCAGCAGCGCTCAGCAGCGCACCAGCAGGTGAGGCGCAGACGCGCCGTGGCCGACGCTGTGCAACGACGCGCTCGGCATCGCACCAGCAGGTGAGGCGCAGACGCGCCGTGGCCGACGCTGTGCAACGACGCGCTCGGCAGCGCATCAATCAGCAGGTGAGGCGCAGACGCGCCGTGGCCAGCGCTGCGACGCGCTCCAACGCGCAGGCAGCTCACTGCCAGGTGAGGCGTAGACGTGCCGTGGCCGGCGCTGCGACACGCCTCTGCGTGTTCGACAGCGCACCAGCAGGTGAGGCGCAGACGCGCCGTGGCTGGCACTGCGACAAGCTCCGACCTGCTTGGCAGCGCACCGGCAGATAAGCCGTGCTGAGCCGAGCTGCGAACGGTCCACCATCTAGAGCAAGAATGACACGCAGACGCAAGGCTTCAGCCACCCGTATTTATACCAAAGCATGCTTGTAATCAATGCAACAATACAACTACAAGATAATGCACTACAATACAACAACAAGACAAGACAAAGCCGAGCCGAGCCGTGCCCAGTAGAGCACCAGCAGGTGAGGCGCAGACGCACCGTGGCCGGTGCTACTACGCGCCCCCACGTGTTCGACAGCGCACCAGCAGGTGAGGCGCAGACGCGCCGTGGCTAGCGTTGCGACGGTCCTCTGCGTGCTCAGTAACACACCGGTAGGTGAGGCGTAGACGCGCAGTGGGCGGCTCTGCGCTTCAACGCGCTCAGCAGCGCACGAGCAGGTGAGGCGCAGACGTGCCGTGGCCGGCGCTGCGAAGTGCACCAACGCGCTCAGCAGCACACCGGCAAGTAAGGCGCACACGAGCCGTTGTCGGCGCTGCGCTCCCATAAGCTCGGCAACACACCAGCAGGTGAGGCGCAGGCGCGCCGTGGCCAGCGCTGCGACACGCTCAATTGCGCACTGCAGTGCACCAGCATGTGAGACGCAGATGTATCGTGGTCGGTGCTATGCAATGACGTGCTCAGCAGCGCACCAGCAGGTTAAGCGCAGACGCGCCCTGGCCGAGGCTGTGACATGCTCCTGCGTGCTCGGCAGCGCATCGGCTGGTGAGACGCAGACGCGCCTTGGCCGACGCTGCGACATGCCCCTGCGTGCTCAGCAGTGCATCGGCTGGTGAGGCGCAGACGTGCCGTGGCCAGCGCTGTGACATGCTCTATTGCGCACTGCAGCGCACCGGCACGTGAGGCGCAGATGCATCGTGGCAGACGCTGTGCAACGACGCGCTCGGCAGCGTATCAGCAGGTGAGGCGCAGACGCGCCGTGGCCAGCGCTGCGACGCGCTCCAACGCGCACGGCAACTCACTGGCAGGTGAGGCACAGACGTGCCGTGGCCAGCGCTGCGAAGTGCTCCAACGCGCTCGGCAGCACACCGGCAGGTGAGGCTCATACGAGCCGTTGTCGGCGCTGCGGTCCCATACGCTCGGCAACGCACCAGCAGGTGGGGCGCAGACGTGCCGTGGCCAGCGCTGCGACACGCTTCATTGCGCACTGCAGCGCACCAGCATGTGACGTGCAGAAAGGTGACGCACAGTGGCACCGTGGCTGGCGCTGTATCAGGAGGTGACGCGCTCGCCAGCGCAGACAAGTGGCGCGCTGTGGCGCCACGGCTGGCGTTGTGTCAGGAAGTGACTCGCTCGCACGCACACCGACAGGTGGCGCACAGTGGCGCCAAGGCTGGCACTGCGACAGTCCCCTGCGAGCTCGACAGCGCAAAGGCAGGTGAGGCGCAGACGTGCCGTGGCCGGCGCTGCGACATACCTCTGCGTACTCGGCAGCGCACCAGCAGGTGAGGCGCAGACGCCTTGGCCAGCGCTGCGACACACCCCTGCGTGCCCGGCAGCACACAGACAGATGAGGCGCGGACTTGCTGTGGTTGGAGCTGCGACACGCCCCTGCGTGGTTGACAAAGCACCGGCAGGTAAGGCCATATATTAAGGCTTATCACTAATAAATTATCTTATCGCTAAACAATAATTACTTATCTTATTGCTTATCACTATTAACATATCTTATCGCTTATCACTAATAACATATCTTGTCACAAATCATTAACGAGACCAGACGCGAACTGACGAGACAAGACCAGACCAGACGAGAATAGATGAGACCATACGAGACTAGACAAGACAGACGAGACAAGACCAGACCAGACGAGAATAGATGAGACCATACGAGACTAGATGAGACCATACGAGACTAGACAAGACCAGACGAAACCAGACCAGACCAGACTAGGCGGGAGCAGACGTGACCAGACAAGGCCAGACGAGAGACCAGACGAGAAGAAACGATGAAGGCAGACGAGACAAGACCAGACCAGACGAGACAAGACCAGATGGGACCAGACGAGAACAGACGATGAGATCAGACCCGACAAGACCAGACCAGACGAGACCAGGCCTGGCGAGGTCAGACCAGACGAGACCAGACCAGACCAGACCAGACCAGACCAGACGAGACCAGACCAGACGAGACCAGACGAGACCTAGCGAGGCCAGACCAGACAAGAGGAAACTAAACCAGAGAGACGAGACGAAACTAGACCAGAGAGACGAGACCAGGCGAGGCCAGACCCGACGCAGACGCGCCATGGCCGATGTTGCGACAAGCCCCGACGTGCTCGCCAGCGCAGACAGGTGGTGCGCAGTGACACCATGGCTGGCGCTGCGTCAGGAGGTAACGTGCTCGCCAGCGCACCGACAAGTGGCGCGCAGTGGCTGGCACTGCGACAAGCCCCTACGAGCTTGACAGCTGAGGTGCAGACGCGCCGTGGCCCACGATGCGCCGTGTTCCAACGCGCTTGGCAGAACACCGTGGCCAGAGCATCGACACACTCCAAAGCGCATGGCAGGGCACCGGCTGGTGAGGCGCAGACGCGCCGTGTCCAGCGCTGCAACGCGCTCGGCAGCACACCATCAGGTTTGGCGCAGACGCCCCTCAATAGCGCAGCTCCAGCCCCAGCTCAATAGCGCACCAGCAGGTGAGGCGCAGACACCTCGTGGTCAGCGCTGCGACGCGCTCCAACGAGCTCGGCAGCGCACAAGCAGGTGAAGCGCAGACGCGTTGTGGCTGGCACACACGCCTCAGCGTGCTTTGCAGCGCACCGGTAGGTGAGGCGCAGACGCGCCGTGGCCGGCTCTGCGACACGCCTCTGCGTGTTCAGTAGCGCACCAGCAGGTGAGGCGCGGACGCGCCGTGTCCAGTGCTGCAACGCGCTCGGCAGCACACCAGCAGGTTTGGCGCAGATGCCCCTGCGAGCTCAATAGCGCACCAGCAGGTGAGGCGCAGACGCGTCGTGGTCAGCGCTGCGACGCGCTCCAACGAGCTCGGCAGCGCACAGGCAGGTGAAGCGCAGACGGGTTGTGGCTGGCACACACGCCTCTGCGTGCTTTGCAGCGCACCGGTAGGTGAGGCGCAGACGCGCCGTGGCCGGCTCTGCGACACGCCTCTGCGTGTTCAGTAGCGCACCAGCAGGTGAGGCGCAGACACAGCGTGGCCAGCGCTGAGACAAGCCCCTGCGTGCTCGGCAGTGCACCGGCAAATAAGACGCAGACGTGCGGTGGCTGACGCTGCGACATGCATGGCAGCGCACCAGCAGGTGAGACGCAAACGCGCCGTGGTCTGCGCTGCGGTAGCCTAGCCGTGCTGAGCCGACCTCCGAACGGTCCAACGTCTCGTGCGAGAATGACACGCAAGGCATCAGCCACCCGTATTTATACCAAAGCATGCTTGTAATCAATGCAACATAATATAACAACAAGACAAGTTAAGACGATCCGAGCCGAGCCGATCCGAGCCGAGCCGAGCCGAGCCGAGCCGATCCGAGCCGAGCCGTGCCGAGCCGAGCTCCGAACGGTCCGACATCTCGAGCAACAATGAAACGCAAGGCATGCTACCCGTATTTATACCAAAGCATGCTTGTAATCAATGCAACACAATACAACAACAAGACAAGTTAAGACTAGACGAGACGAGTCGTTCCGAGCCTAGCCGAACCGAGCCAGACGAGCCGAGCCGAGCCGAGCCGAGCCGAGCCGTGCTGAGCTGAGCCGAGCCGAGTCGTGCCGAGCCGAGCCGAGTTGAACCGTGCTGAGCCGAGCCCAGCCGAGCCGAGCCGAACCGAGCCGAGCCAAGCCGAAATACAAAACACTATTTGGTATTTTGCATTTGAAATAGCTCGATCAAAAAAGTATTTGCATTTTGTATTTTAGTACATTTCTTAAACTATTATTTGTGCAATTCTGCAGGCTAGGTAGGTTCAATTTCTAGAAAGAGATCAACCTTCGAATCCAACTCGGCTGGGCAGAGTTCTGGAAGCTCCGAGATGTCTTCTCGTCCAAAATCCGTCTTCGAACAGTGCGAGCATCCCCGCGAGATCAAAGTAGAGAGAGAAAAATATTCGGTTTCAGTAAACGAAAACCGGTGTTTATCGGTTTTTACGAAAACCGGTATTTTTTAGGTTTTTTTAAAACCGGTTCACATCACTACTTCTGAGTTCTGTGGTTTATTTTGTAAATACATAAAATATTTCTGCACTCTGGTTTAATAATGTATTTTCAGGTGGATTTCAGATTTTTGTATTGAATTGTGATGTATTTACTAAGATTTCGGTTTTCTGAATCAAAATAAACGATATTTTGTAATGTACACATTAATACTTTCATTCGGAAGTGCGGGTTTCTTAACGCGAATCGCGATAGGTGCATTAACCTCCAGTCTCCACACATAAAATTACAAATAAATTTCTATTAAAATGAGGTGCTGCCTGTCTTTTTGCAAGAATTCAAGAGACAATCATTCGTCGACAACATCCACTGGACCGCAGAAAGTTACTTTTCATAAGTGAGTATCGATAAAAAATCAATAGCATAGGCTTCGTTAATCTTAGCTTTCAGCACAGCTATAAATTACTGCAACTGCTACAAAAAGAATTTCTTTTCCATTTTAATCCAATATTTCATTTAAATCTCTTGTCCCTTTTGGTGTAGAGACCGTGGGGCCCGGAGGCTCGAGCGCTTTTTGTAGAGCTACCTATCTGAAAAGGTGTTCGAGTCTACCAGGGATCCAAGAGCTGGCAGCTACCTTGGCCAAAGGATTAGCTTGGCCATCCAAAGCGGTAATGCAGCCAGCATCTTGGGTACTATGCAACACTGCAGTGACTTCGAAGGGGTTTTAGATTTTATTTAATTTTTATTTTAGTTTTAATTTTAGAATAAATTTAGTTTTAGTGTTGTATTAGGTAAATAATTATTGTATTATAATTGATAATAATAAATAATTTAATTATGGAAAAAAAATTCTTCCTTACTAATACATAATCTCTTGGAAATACTAATAGAAATGGTTTTGGGACATTAAGCCCTTATTGCTCGGGTCAGGGTAAAAAAAAATATATATTTTAATCTGAACTCTGAACATAATCAGTTTATTAATTTTTCTTCTTCTGAATACTTTACTAGTTACTAGATTAATAAATTGAATATAACAATAATTATGTTTTTTACTAAACCAAATCTATGAAAAGATCACTTTAAATTACAACCACATCTAAGAATAGGTCACTTTAATAAAAATAAGTCCCTTTAATTATAAAAAGGCCCAAATTATATTTCATTTGCACAGAATATAATCAAATGAACTGTACAAATGCTCTGATCTAAAAAAAATTGTTGAGAATTGATCAATTGACAGCTAACCAAACCCAACCAACCTTGACCTTATTCTTACTTCACACTTTACTTTTGTTTTATATAGAGTCAAAGTTGACAGTGACAGAGCAAAATTGAATGGCAAAAGGAAAACGTGCTCCGAAATTGTTATCTCGTTTATAAGAAACTAGAAAGTATTGAGCAGCAATAAGTAGATTGTTTAGCGAGAGTTTTGTTAAGAAACAAGTATTATCGAAATGTTCAAAGGTACTTTTTGAAACTCTGTTCAATAAACCGAACATTTGTCAAATTTGGACTTCGTTATTTCTCAACCAAAGAACCCGAACCCACTGAAATAATAACAGGTTATGAGGCCCAGGACAGCTGTGAAATGGTTTCTTTGGAAGTCAGGACAGGAAAGTAAACGTAAAGTCGAGAAAAGCAGTCCAGAGTGTCAGAACCAGCACGGCCGACATAATCTACAAGTCAGCGACATCGGAGCAGCCACCGCACAGAAAGTCAACGTTGAGCTACGTACACGCAAGTCTCTTTAAGTCAGAAAATCGTCACGAAAGATTAAAAATTCATTTTGTTTATTTAAAAATTGTCAGAAGTCAGTCAAATTGTAAAATTTAAAGCAAAATGGATGCTGTGAAGTCTCAGTTGGAAATGTTAAGCGAAGATAGTCAGGGAAATGTCAATTTCATTTCATGGCGTTTTAAATTAAACCTAGCACTTAAGAATAAGGACTTGTACGACATTGTAACAGGTGAAAAGCCCAGACCAGCAGGTGCTAAGTCAGATGCAAACGTTTCAGCTTGGATAAAGAAAGATGTTGAAGCGCAAACGTTGATAGGTTTAAATGTTAATAGTAAAATTGCGAACAAAATTGCAAATTGCAAAACTGCCAAAGATATGATCGATAAGTTAACTAGTTTATATGGTACAAAGACTGATGTAACTTTAGAAACGTCCCGAATTAAATTCTTTACTTTTGAATATGATGAAAGTAAGTCAGCAGTAGAGAATTGTATGGAGATTTTAGATCTTGCTGAAGAAGTGTCAACCGAAGATGATCCTGTCAGACAAAGTTGGGTCATGACGAGAATATTGAGTGTACTACCGCCAAAGTTGGCGCATTTCAGAACTTCCTGGAACAACGTGACCGGACCAACCAAGAACATAGAAACTCTCATCGAACGTCTGAGGCTCGAGGACGAGCAACTTAAGGAAACGACGACAAATGCAGAGGGCAGCACAAGCAACGCTCTCATGGCAAAACGTGAGAAACAGGGACAGTCGTCAAACGGCAAGCAGGACAAGTCATCGTTCGCATGCTACAAATGTGGGAAGAAAGGTCACGTGATCAAGGAGTGCAGAGGAAAACCGTGTCAAAAATACATTGACTACTGCAAGAAGAAATACTCATGTAACATCTGCAAGAAGAAAGGGCATTTCGCAAAAGATTGTGAATCCCGAGAAGAAGGAAATAAGTCAGGAAACTGGAAATCACCAAAAAGAGCATTCGTGACTACAGCACTCTCGACAGTGGACAACGACATCTCCAAGGACAGGGCAACTTCATGGTATCAAGACTGTGGAGCCAGCCAACACATGACGTCTCATCGAGAATGGTTTGTACAGTTTGTTAAACTGGACGAGCCGATTCCAATTGTGATTGGAGACGCAACCAGGCTAGATGGCGTTGCAGTCGGGAACATCGAGATGGAGGCTTTTGATGGTCAAAAGTGGTATCCAGTGGTACTTGAGGATGTGATTTATGTACCAAATCTCAACTTTAATCTCTTCTCAGTAAGTCAGATGCTAGACAAGGGATATGTACAGAAGGCAAATGGAAAAGAATCGACATTCTACAGTCAGGATGGCAGGGAAATTGTGGCAATAGCAAAGCGCAAAGGAAATCTCTACAAAATGATGCTCAGAAGAGAAGAAGAGACAAGTTTGATGGTCCAGTCAATCAAAGTTTGGCACGAGCGACTCGCCCATCAAAACGTGAAGTATGTGAGGGACATACTGAAAAGAAAAGGAATTAAATATGTCGATGACTGGAATGATTATGTGTGCACAGGGTGCTCATATGGAAAGCAACATCGAACCTCACACCCAACCAACCCCAAGACAGCCCAACAGCCATTGGATCTCGTACACGTCGACACCGGTGAGATGAACATTCCATCGCTGGGAGGAGCAAAGTATTGGCTCATGTTTAAGGATGACTTCACCCACTACCGAAGCTGTTACTTTATGAAGACGAAAAGTGAGGCCCCAGAGAAAATTGAAAGCTACTTAAGACTTGTTGAAAATCAGCTAGGAAGGAGAGTGAAGAGTCTGAGATCTGATAATGGCACTGAACTGAAGAATACAAAAACCAAAGAGATGATGGACAAGTTGGGAATTTTTCACACATTTACGAATGTACACACGCCAGAGCAGAATGGAAGGGTTGAGAGAGAGATGAGAACGATTGTCGAGGCAGCCAGAGCAGCGATACATGCAAACGATTTGGACGAGAGACTGTGGGCAGAAGCAATGAACCATGCCATCTTCACGATCAACCAGACTGGAACCAGCAACGTACCAGGGAAAAGTCCGGCAGAACTTTGGTTTGGAAGGAAGATGCAGATTGAGAAACTGCGACCTTTTGGATGCGAGTGTTATGTGCTGACGCAAGCACAGAAGAGAGGCAAGATAGATAGAAAATCAGAAAAGGGAATTCTGGTTGGCTATGACTTTGATTCACCCTGCTACAGGATTTATTTGAAAGAAAAGAGAGATGTCATCAGCGAAGACAATGTTATCTTCGACGAGGAAAAGATCAGACTGAGGCAAGGCACTGAACTTGAGACATCGACACCAGAGGGCATACCTGAGAAGCAAGAAGAAAGCAGCAGTGAGTCAGAGGCAGAAGACGAGACCTGGAGAACTGGAGAAAGTGCTGAGGAGCCAAGCGACAACGAAAATGAGACACAACCGCAAGCAGAAGAGCAAGGAAGGAGAAATTTGCGAGATCGTCGAACCTTGCAACCACCACCGAGACTGAGAGATTGCATACTTGACTCACGTCGTGGAGGAAATAGTGCAAAAGTAGCCATGATTGGTGAAACTGAAGACATCCCGGTGAGTGAGGCACTCAAAGATGAGAAGTGGAGGCAAGCAATGCAGGAGGAGTACGACTCGTTAATGGAAATGAAAACTTGGAAGCTGGTGGACTGTCCAGAAGGAGTGAAGCCGATCACTTGTCGTTGGGTACTTCGAGAGAAGGCAGACGGGAGATACAAGGCCAGACTCGTGGCAAGGGGATTTGAACAGAAAGAAGGAGTGGACTACGCGGAAACTTTCAGCCCAGTAGCCCGCCATGCATCGATTCGACTACTTTTGAGCCACGCAGCGTCAGAGAAAATGAAGTTAGTATCGTTTGATGTGAAAACTGCATTCTTGTATGGAAATCTGGAGCGAGACATTTATATGAACCAGCCTGAAGGGTTCGACGACGGATCAGGAAAAATCTGCAAGTTAGATAAGAGTCTTTATGGGCTCAAACAAGCCCCAAGGATGTGGAACAAGAGGGTTACCACACACTTTGAAAAGAAAATAGGCCTGATCAACACAGATGACGACCCGTGTATCTACTATAACAAGGACAAGAGCATTATGCTCTCACTCTTCGTGGATGATGGATTGATAGCTGGGAAAGAAGAAAATGAAATATACAGACTCTTAGGTGAGATAAGCAAAGAATTTCAGATCACATTCAGCAAGAAAGCTCCGGACAAGTTGACGTATTTGGGCATGGAAATCAAGATCGACCATGATGGTATCTTTGTAAATCAGCCTCGTTACACGGAGAAGATCTTGAGAAAGATGAAACTCGAACAGTGCAACCCAGCATCCACACCCATTGAGCAAGGAATGATCAACAAAAAGACAGACTTCAAGAACGACGAGCCACTTCCGGCGAACAACAACTATCGCGAGGCGATAGGGAATTTGTTGTACTTAGCTACAATCACCCGGCCAGACATCAGCTTCGCCGTGAACTACCTCAGTCGATTCTGTAACAAACCCATGAAAAGTCACCAGGCAATGGTGAAACGTGTATTCCAGTACTTGAGAGGGACAGTGACAGCTGGAATCCACTTCGGAGGAGACACTGAACTCGTGGCCTACACCGACTCAGACTTTGGAGGAGACTCTGAGACAGGACAGTCGACGAGTGGAGTATTAGTGATGAGAGGAGGACCAGTAATCTGGTACTCACAAAAGCAGCGTCTGGTAGCGACTTCAACTGCAGAAGCCGAGTACCGAGCTGCGGTGTCAGTGATTGACGATGTGTGCTGGATCAAACGAATCGCACTGGAACTTGGTATCCTGAAAAGTGATCAGCCGATCATCCTGAAAGTCGACAACATGTCAGCCATACACATGTTACAGAATGCTCACGAAGGAAAGACGACCAGAGGAAAGAAACACATTGAGATACCACGAAAATACATCCAGCAACACGTCGGCAACACTGTGACACTGCAACACGTTGAGAGCAGCAAACAGATTGCAGACATTCTCACCAAGCCACTCAACAGAAGAGTTTTTGAGACGCTCCGCTGTAAATTGATCAAGGAGGAGTGTTGAGAATTGATCAATTGACAGCTAACCAAACCCAACCAACCTTGACCTTATTCTTACTTCACACTTTACTTTTGTTTTATATAGAGTCAAAGTTGACAGTGACAGAGCAAAATTGAATGGCAAAAGGAAAACGTGCTCCGAAATTGTTATCTCGTTTATAAGAAACTAGAAAGTATTGAGCAGCAATAAGTAGATTGTTTAGCGAGAGTTTTGTTAAGAAACAAGTATTATCGAAATGTTCAAAGGTACTTTTTGAAACTCTGTTCAATAAACCGAACATTTGTCAAATTTGGACTTCGTTATTTCTCAACCAAAGAACCCGAACCCACTGAAATATTAACAAAAATATTTTCAATAAAAATAATAAGAACCAATTTTGTGACAGGGGAAAAATTAAAATTAAATTATGTATTTTGTAACGGAGTGGATCGACCCGGCTGAGAGCGACCCACTTCGTTCATTAGATGTGAGGGATCGAACCTCGCTTTTCACTATTTCCTAGGACAAGGAATAAAATACTCGATAAACAATAACGACTTTTATTTACAATTCTCTTAACCTATTACATGATATCGAGAGACGTTGACGCAAGCCTAAACACGGTTACAATATTATATGAAGCGGGACCGCCCGGGCGGCTGACGGAAGGACGACGGACTCCCGGTGGAGCGCGGGTGACGCGGCGGTCGCGGGGGGAACGCAGACGCTCGGGGTGGTTGGACGGGCCGGGCCGCGAGGCCAAGCGCGAGCAACAGCCCCTGTGGTCCTACCAGAGAGCTCGTACCACTCGTCAACCCAGAGGGTAATCAGGCCGACGATGGGATCGATCCAGAGGGAAATCAGACCGACCCCGATGGTACGGGCGCCGCTGGCGAACTGCCGGTGGACGCTCTTGTTCGGCGTTTTATACTTTTCTGCTGGCTGCTTCGGTGGGCCTCGGCGCGGTTCGGCGGGGATCGCGCCGCTGGTGTCATTGCCCTGGCGTGTGCGTTCACGTCGGCCCCGCGTGATGAGTCAGGCGGCACGTGTATCGTGGGCTGCTTGCGCTGTGACGGCGTGTTCACGCGGGTCCCTCGTGCGATGATTCACGCCGCCCGTGTAGGCTGCTTTGCGTTGTGACGGCGCTCGTCACACTCTCCCCTCTCGTTTTGAGATGTTTACCTGTAAACATCACCGTTGGTTACACACCATCCTCTGAATCAAAAGAACTAGAAAGTGGTTTACTGTCGTCTGTATGTCACTTTGTATATTTCGAACCTATGCGTTTGGCTGTGCCTTCCCTCCTTTGTCACCCTTTTTGTATTTGGGTAACCTCACTATCCCCTTTCGGTGGTTACCCATGCGTTTTCTTCCTCTCCGTTTCTTTTTCTTCTTCTTTTGCCCCTCGGCTGCCACCACCTCTGTGGCCAGTGCCTGGCATTCTGGTGACATCGTTCGGTCGTCATCGGGTTCCTTTCTGGTTGACGGACCTTGCATTGCCGCTTCTTTGTCCGAGCACGCTGGGGTTGTCGCGTCCGCCATCGTTTACTCCACTGTAACTGATCCTTTTTTGACATTTTCTTGATTTCGATGTTATATTTCTTGTCTTGAGGGTAGGTTGATTTCTTTCTAGTGACATTTGTGTATTCTGTGCTCTTTGTCTATGCTTTCTTATAGTCCGATGTTTGTCTGGTCGGACCTTCCCGGTCGGGTCTATGTTGGATGGTGTGTGTCGTCTTGGACTATTCGTGTCGTGTTCTGACTTTTATCGGTTACGTTTCTTTCGTTTTATTCTTGGAATCTTTTTATATCCTTTATGTGTGCTGTGCATATCTTGCCTCCGTTGAGTGCTTTTAATAAAAATATCACGGGCGATTTTCTTTCTATTATCTTGTACGGGCCTGAGTATTTTGGTGCTAGTTTCGCGCAGAACTTTTTTTCTGCGTTTGACAGTGGAAAATCTCGTTTAGGTACGAGTTGTTCCATCTTTGGTTCCCATTCTCGTTTCGATTTATCGTAGTTTTTCTTTTGGTTTGTTGATGCTAGTTTCTGGTTCTCTCGTACCATTTGATAAATTTCTTCTAGTTTTTGTTTTTCTTTCAGTGTTGGAGTTGGGAGGTTGTTTTCGTCGTTAAAATGTCTAAGTTCCCTGCCGAATAACAAGAATGCGGGCGTGTATTTCGTTGATTCTTGTACTGAAGTGTTTATCGCAAAATTGAACTCACCTAAGTACTCGTCCCATTTTTTATGGTTTTTTTCTATAAAGGCGGCTATCATGGTTTCTAATGTCCTGTTTATTCTTTCTGTTGGGTTACACTGGGCTGTGTATGGTGCAGTAAGTCTCTGTTGTATACCGTACTTATCGAGTGTGTCTCTGAACTGTTTACTTGTGAAGACCTTTGCGTTGTCACTGAGTAATGTCTGTATTCTGCCGTATCTCATGAGTATGCACTCTTTTAGTGCGTTTATGACTGCGTTTGTCGTTGCGTTCCTCAATGGCTTTATTTCCGACCACTTTGTGAACTTATCGTGAAAAACGATGATCCATTGATATCCCTTTGACGATCGTGGTAGTGGTCCTATTAGATCGGTTGTCACTACTTGCCATGGTTCTTCCGTGTTATTGATATGCATGAGTCCTGGTCTTTTTTCCTGCGACGTTTTGTGTTTTTGACATGTCTCGCACCTGTTTACGTATTTTGCGACATCTCTAAAAATGCCTGGCCAATAATAACGTTGTGCTGTTTTGTTGAAGGTTTTTGATACCCCTAGGTGTCCTGCGCTAGGTTCGTCGTGGTTTTGTGAGAGGATTCTTCTTTTGTCGGAGTTTTTGACGCATAGCTTCCATTCGGTGTCGGGATCTAATTTGCCCCCGTATCGTGGATTGATTATTCTTCTATATAGTTTATCTTCCTGTATTCGATAATCTGGTTCTGTTTCGGGGTTCGTCATTACCTTATTGAATTTCCTTGTGTACCATTCGTTTTCGTCAACTGACGCGGCGCATACTGGGTTTCTTGATAGTTCATCTGCTATCCCGTTTTGTTTTATTGGTTCTTTATGTTTTGGTTTTGTGATATGTTTCCCCCCCTTAATGCCTTTTGGCCTTTTTTCCGCTTTTCCTAATTCTTCGGCTATTTTAGCTTGTAGTCTTTCTTGTTGTTCCTTTGTTAACCTTTGCTTGCCCTCGCGTTTTTCCTTAGGTTCTTCTTTGTCGGTTTGTCTATTTGGCTTTTGTTCCCATCTTATTGCTAGTCCAAGTCTTCTTAACAAGTCCATGCCCATTATCATTACTGTAGTTGTTGGTAGATATATCACTTGATGTGTTAGTTTCTGTCCTGCGACTTCGAGTTCGATGTTCACTGCTGTGTCCGATGTTATTTTCGAACCGTCTGCTAATTTTATAGTGTTTGATTTGGGTATTACATCCTTCCTAGTTTCTTTTATGTGGTTCATGATGGTCTTGTTTATGTACGTGTTTGTTGACCCTGTATCCACCAGTGCTTCGTACGTCTTGTCGCCTATTTTTACCTCTGCGAATATTCTATTGTCTTTTTTTTATTTCTTGTACGTTTATTGTGTAGGCTTGTGACCCTGTTTTTCTCACTTTGTTCGCTCCGTTGCAGCAATCCCGAGTTAGTTTTCCTAGTAATCCGCAACGGCTGCAGAAAATAGCCTGTTTGCCTCGGCAGTCTCGGGCCCTGTGGTTTTTCTTTCCGCACTTCCAGCAGCATTTCCCTGGGTCATAGTCTGGTAAGATTAGTTTTCCTTCCGGCTTCTGTTTGTGTTCCTGGTTTCTGGACCCTGCTCTGGAGTGTTCTGGTTGGTTTCCCTTGTGGTAGTATGTCGGTGTCTTGTATGTATACTGATACTGATCTGTTCGAATTTTTTCGTATTCTTTTGCCAGCTGTATTAATTCCGTCATCGTGTTGAAATCTCTTCTTTTGATGTAGAACTGGTAGCTGCTTCTCATGTTGTCATAGATTCTCTCTAGTTGTTGTTCTGGTGTTAATTTCCCATATCTTCTGAATAATGTTTGCATGTTTGTTAGATAGTCGACGAAATCTTCACGTGCTTCCTGTTTCTTGTTTATGATCGTTTCTAAAAGATTTTTCTCATAATTTTTCGGATAGTAGTTCAACTTGAAGCTGTCTGTTAAATCTTCCCATGTTTCCCAATATTGATTGTTGTTCCTGTACCATAGTGCTGCTTTTCCGTTGAGACATCTTGGTATGACGTGTATTATTTTGTCTTTGTTGACCTCTAATGTTTCGGCCAGTTCTTCCACTCTTTCTAGGAATTCTACGGCGTCTCCTGTTGAATCGAACTGTATCTTCCATCGGGACACTGCTTTGTCGAAGTCTGTTGCTCCGTTTTCGGTACCCATTGTGTTGTCTTGGCTAGTTGCTTCTTCGGTTTTTATCGTTTTTGATAACAGTTTCCTCAAATCCTCCACTGTGCTTGTAGTTGGAGCTGGTATGTTTCTCTTCTCTAGTTCTTCTGTTAGTTTTTGTTTGTTTAGTGAGTAGATCCAGGCAGTTGGCATAGTTCGCCTTCGATTTGTTCTCCCTGTCTTGGGTTTTTTTTTCTTTTTACGGTACGGGTGTTAGTGACTATCTTTTTTTTTTCCTCTACGGTAACGGTACGGTTGTTAGTTAATATCTTTATATTTTTAATACCTACGGTAGCGGTACGGGTGCTAGTTTATGTCTTTTTATTTTATCTACGGTGCGGAAGTTAGTTTATCTCTTTTATTTTTAATATCTACGGTAGTGGTACGGGTGCTAGTTTATAATCTTTTGTTTTTAATATCTATGGTCACGGTACGGATGCTAGTTAATATATCTATGGTAACGGTACAGATGCTAGTTAATATCTTTTATTTTAATATCTATGGTAACGGTACTGAAGCTAGTTTATATCTTTTATTTTTAATATCTACGGTAACGGTACTGAAGCTAGTTTATATCTTTTATTTTTAATATCTACGGTAACGGTACTGAAGCTAGTTTATATCTTTTAGTTTTAATATCTACTCTGTTGCTAGGTTATTTCGCGGTGCTCAATTTAATTATTCCGGCGGTTACAGCAAGTACGGTCGGTCGGCGAGCGTTATTTCTACCTACTGTATTTTCCTTATTAATTTTTCCCTAATTTCCGCGGTGTTAACCCTTGTGTCGTACGTGTAGTAGTTTTCTAAACGATGAGATGCTTTTCCCGTGATTTATCTAACTACTCGAGGTTAATCAAGCCGACTAATCCGGGATAAGCATCTATTTCGCGTTTTCTTATTCTTTTCCCTATGTTTTCTTTCTCTTTATACGATCGGTTACTCACCCTTTCAGTGGACCCGATAAATCGAATCGATTACGTGAAAGAGTTTGTAACCGTTAAGTTGTAAAAGTCGCGAGTATTCCTAAAGTGAAATGACCTACTGTTTGATTGCCACTCTGTGTTTTTCGGTACGGGTAGACACCACCACGGTCGCGTGGAGCGTGTCTATTTTTACGGAATATGCCTGTGAACGCGACGCGGTACTTTTTCTCGCGACGCGACGCGGGCGGACGGACCGGCCAAGCGTAACGGATTGGCGCGGGTGAGTGGTTTTACGGATGCGACGCGATTCTTAAGCGACGCAGAACGGACCGGCTACCTAATTGGTTCGCGCGGTATTTTCACGGACGAGTAGGTGGTTTTTTTTTTCACGTGTTCACGGAACGGTATCGCGGGTTTTTGCGGTGGGCGCCAAATGTAACGGAGTGGATCGACCCGGCTGAGAGCGACCCACTTCGTTCATTAGATGTGAGGGATCGAACCTCGCTTTTCACTATTTCCTAGGACAAGGAATAAAATACTCGATAAACAATAACGACTTTTATTTACAATTCTCTTAACCTATTACATGATATCGAGAGACGTTGACGCAAGCCTAAACACGGTTACAATATTATATGAAGCGGGACCGCCCGGGCGGCTGACGGAAGGACGACGGACTCCCGGTGGAGCGCGGGTGACGCGGCGGTCGCGGGGGGAACGCAGACGCTCGGGGTGGTTGGACGGGCCGGGCCGCGAGGCCAAGCGCGAGCAACAGCCCCTGTGGTCCTACCAGAGAGCTCGTACCACTCGTCAACCCAGAGGGTAATCAGGCCGACGATGGGATCGATCCAGAGGGAAATCAGACCGACCCCGATGGTACGGGCGCCGCTGGCGAACTGCCGGTGGACGCTCTTGTTCGGCGTTTTATACTTTTCTGCTGGCTGCTTCGGTGGGCCTCGGCGCGGTTCGGCGGGGATCGCGCCGCTGGTGTCATTGCCCTGGCGTGTGCGTTCACGTCGGCCCCGCGTGATGAGTCAGGCGGCACGTGTATCGTGGGCTGCTTGCGCTGTGACGGCGTGTTCACGCGGGTCCCTCGTGCGATGATTCACGCCGCCCGTGTAGGCTGCTTTGCGTTGTGACGGCGCTCGTCACAATTTAATATTTAATTTGATACTATAATAAGTTATCAATTACTTTTCCATTCACCTAAATTTTTAATAGTTCTTCCTCAATCCCCGATAATCAAATCTACACAGAGATCATCCATCTTGGATGGAGATATTATCATAGTGAAAAAAATAGATGTGAATTTTCAGCTGTGTCCTTTGATATTTCAGCTTCCCCACTACCCAGTATCTAAGGTCGTGCTGGCTGGCAGCTCTTGATGTAGCAGAGAGCCAATTGCCAGATGTGCCACTTGTCTGCTCCCAGCATTTTCAACCAGATGACTTTTATGTGAATAAAGATGGGTTTATTCACCTTAGAAGTAATGCTGTTCCTTCTACAGTGCAGGTAATCTTTGCCATCCAAGAAAAGATAGATTGTCAAAAAAGCTGGACACATATCTTTTGTAGGAACTTCCACACACTGAGGTCTTGTGCCAATGGTGTTCAGCTGTTCATAATCATCATCAGCAATCCATCAATCACTCACTACTGAGCACAGGTCTTTGAGGTAGAGAAGGTTCATACACCATAGTCCATCATTCTGGCCCAATCCAAATTACCAGACTTCAAACACTTTTTGAGAACACTATGGAAACTCAAACACACACACTAAAAAACACTCTCAGGTGTGCATGTTTCCTCAATGATTTCCCTTCACCTTTAAATTCACATAACTAAAGTCAGAGGTCCATGCCCAGAAATGATCCTGCTTCCATCTGAATAGTAGATTGCAGTCTTAACAACGAGGCTATCGCTGCTCAAGTTCGGCTATATAGCTAGTCTGTGACTAATGTGATGATGATTTGGATCAATCCAGCACTTTGAGACCATGCACATCTGTTGGTTCTCTGAATTGACACTTCTACTTCTGGACTGGCTGTCCCTATACAGAAGACAGCTGATCAATTTGAAGTGCCACATTGACATACAAGTGTCTCTGGAACTAAATAACATAGGGAAGGATATACCAAAAAATATCTACTGTCAGTTCTCAATTAGAGTCCTCACTAAAATAGAATCAATAATTCAGTAAGAGAGAATTGACATTTACAGTGTTGTCAGTTTCTGATGAAAATAAAATAGTGTTGTGACTAAAGGATCCACATCAATCACTTACTCATTATGTCGTGTACCAATACACTTATTTTTTTATTTACTAAGAAAATTCTCAAATTGTGTTTATTATAATTGATACAAAAATATTTTAAGTAGCAATTATGATCTTATGAAAAATCTGATCTCATCTTTATCAGCCTTTACTGATGAGATAAAACAACTTTTAGTACCAAAAATAGATCTTAAATATTTCTATTCGTGCTTTCTTTATTACAGCTTTAAAAAGGTGACCTTTATTACTATTTCTATTACATATTATGTGATCTTATGAGATTTATAAAATGAAATGTAATAGTACAGTACTACAGCTATCACTACCTACTGAACTAGAACATCACTATTACAATAAATATGGCAATATTATTTTACAAAGTGACATTAGCAACTGTCATTTCACTCTACTGAATTATTGATTCTACATACTTTAATTTTAATTCCTAAGACACTCATAACTGTTTACAGTGCCAAAATGGCGTCAATCAAGTAGGCCCAAAAAAAAGGATGGCAGTGTCTGTCCAGTGTTAATCATAGATAGATTAATTTTATAGTTCATTGCCTCTATGGTACCTCTAATCTAAGTTCTGCTCTATATTATTTACAGGTATGCAGGATATGCTTAGACACTGCCAGTGAACTGTATCTACTGGACAAGTTTAATTTGGAAGAGGCTTATGTTAATGTTACTGGGATATCGGTGAGTTTACTTTTTTTTTAGAGTCACTACCACAGGAATGCTGTGTACGCGTGACCTTGTGTTATAATGCATACATATACTACAAATACAGCAATGTAGGTCTGTGGGTTTAGTTTATTTTTAATTCTATAATAATTTTTCGATAATCGCTTCACTGGTCAATCTGTGAAAAGTAACCAACAGACAGATCAATTTCCTTTTGTATATGTTATTATAGATATTCTTTTCAAAAGCACTTTGTAAAAGTTTATTTGAGTAAAAAACTTTTCTATTCTGATCTGTCCTATAACATCCATCTGTGCTGAGTTAGCTACATGTATGTAGCAACCATAGAAAACAACAAGGCAATAGAAATGCTGTGTGCCACGTCGAACTATACAGAACGTATGTCGCCGCTTCACAGCTAAAACTACATACACAATTACATTCACATGTACGCTGAATGCCGTGCAGACAGAGTTAAGCCGTAAAAGTAGCGTGTTAAAGATGCAAATGCGTCGCATCGTTCCCTTACCTCACACATCGCTGTATTTGTAGTATTGAATACGTATATATCGCGCTGGAGACTCTGGGAGTCTCACGACAACATTTGACATTTCTACTGCCTTGTTAATAACATTTCTGTGGTTACACTGATGCAATCAATGAAGATAATACTGATACAATCTGCTAAGGTGTGGGGTGGGACCCTCTTTTGGCGTCCATGTTTCCTGCCACATATATGTGGAATTCAAGGAAAGAATGAATAGGCATCTTCTCGGCAAGTGCGCTCCAACTTAGATCTCATCAGAGTTTTACATCATTGAATTTCGTCAAGCACACACCTCGTAATAAAATATGTATTTTAATTTATTTCAGTTGTGCAATGATTTGAACATAGCACTAAAACTATGTGCTGAATGTGTTCAAAGATTGATGAACTGCAATACATTCAAGGCCAAGAGTTTACGAGCTCATGCTTTGCTACTGGAGTTGGTTTATAAGCATGGTTTTGTAAGTCTAATCTACCTATATATCCTTAGTAATGTAATAAATACGAAAATGTGTTTGGTTGGTTTGCCGTTCAATCACACAGCAATGGATTGACGTGACGTTTTGCATGGATATAGTTGGGGACTTGGAGAGTGACATAGGCTACCTTTTATACTGGATATACGCGCTTGCCCGCTGGATTTTTAAAATCTATCTTCACGCAGACGGAGTCGCGGGTAAAAAGTGTTAAACCACCAGCTGTCTGCTTATCATAAGCACACACTGGTTTAATACCTTTACCGGTTTAATAGCTTTTTCAGATCGTGGGGATCATGTTTACTACACTGCATTTACGCTTTTTCTTAACCGGCTGAAGATGCGGAGTTTTACGTATTTTGGAAAACTCTCTTAAATTAATAAGAAATATATTGTCTTATTGTTGAATTTGAAAACTTACACCAATAATATTATGATTTAAAACGCGTATCAAAGTTAAAACTAAGACATAATTTATGATTACGTAGTTTGGCAAATTCTGGCAACCAATTCATTTATTTTCAGGTAACAACACAAAAGGTAAAATCGATAAACCGAGAGAGCCACCGACTGACGTCTAATATAGTTAAAAAGATATTCCAACCAGATCACTGTGACCTCTACCTGATAGATGATAAAGAAGAAAATCTGTACCATGTACCAGTGGTCAAGGATGAACAGGAACTTAGAACTGATGATATATTTAACTCATTGAAAAATAATAATAGTGCCAATAATAGAGATTTAGGTAATATTAATTATTTCAATTATTTTGTAGGGAATTTCCAAGACCACTGTCTTGGAAGTAGTTAATATTGTTATTAGAATTTTGAGTTACATGCAAATAAAAAAATATCAAACTAATCAGCACGACAAGGCATAGTTTGGACTTTGGACACTTGGATGTGTTGCTACTTGGTGTTGCTTTTCTCTGCTGCTTAGAGATTACTACGTATAATAATACAGTGTGTTTTATCATTACGTTCATGATTATGATCATGGTGCCAAGTGTCTAAAAGTTATTCCATTAATCGTATTTGAATTCGATGACATTAGCGTCAAAGTAAAATAATCCTTGATTATATTGATTTAAAGTCACAAATTCAGTACAACCGATTTTAACATGGACCGTTATGGAGCCTATCGTACATACCTAAACGTATAAGAATGCATACACGAAATTGAGCTCTAATTCAATGCTGTTGTGGTTTATTTTACTTTGACGGTAATGTCATCGAATACGATTACGAACATTGGAATAACTAGACAATTGCACCTCAGATTAGGTTAATTGTACACGATACAGGTGTTGTAAAACTAAGGCATGTGGAAGTCTATACAAAAGCCCTATGTCCAGCATCTGACATGTATTGGTTGATAAAGTAGAGAAATATTGCCCAGACTGAAATCTGATCGAAAAAGCGATTTAAAATTAAGGTTGCCTGGAGAAGATCGCTTAAAGCGATAAGACCGCCTTTGCGTACTTTCTTTTTTATGTTTTAGTTTCAATTGTAAACATTAGTTTAGTGCGTAGCAATAAAGAATTTCTATCTATTTACCTATCTGACCAGCCAAGTCCTAGCAGCCTCGTCTATTGTACCTCTAAGATTTTTATTTATATAATTCCTATTTTCACATTTCAGAGCCAAAAC
The DNA here is from genome assembly GCA_029955525.1 of Oeneis ivallda. Lineage (NCBI taxonomy): Eukaryota > Metazoa > Arthropoda > Insecta > Lepidoptera > Nymphalidae > Oeneis > Oeneis ivallda. The sequence continues at coordinate 14,484,670 of JARPMR010000024.1, read as the reverse complement.
AGGAGAACTTTAACTGTGAAATCAAAAACGATGATGATTTTTCAAATGTCAATGATGCGAAATTCCTTAACAACAGTGACTTCAACTATGTCGGAGTTATAAGCAACGACTTTGATGGCGACATAGACATCTCTAACAGTGACGTAGACAGCAAACCCGACATACCGAAGATTGAAGACAGAGCTTTAAGTAAAAGAAAGATTGATAAAGGCTCAAGCAAAAGGATCAGTAGTAAAAAACCTGTAAAAAGGGTTAAAGGTTTGTAAAGTATTTGTTACATCAGTTTTTGTCCATGTGTCTATAAAATCACGTTTAATTTATGCCTTTTTTTGATAGCGCAACATTTGACAAATTTTAATACTATAATTCTTATTTAGATAAAAAAAATCCAAATTCAAAAGTATACAAGTGTAAATTAAAAATTTTATTTTTAAATGCAAGCTTTTAGTAGCTACATCATTAGACTCTGGATATCATCTAGGATCAGAGTACTTGTTATGAGGAATCAAACGAGCCCAAACTCGATGGGGTTACGTCGTTTTATTACAGAGTTCCGATAGCCATCTTCCGTCTCCATCATCAGATCAGCTCCATGTCACAATAATATTGCATTGTCATCCGATTTACACATACATGCAAAATTTCAGCTCGATCAGAAACCAGGAAGTGGGTCTAATTCATCTTGCAAGATTTGACCCAAACAAACATTGCAAGTTAAATAAAGGCTTGTAAAAATCACATCTCTTTGTGCCAATTTCACCAACGTCGAGTGATGTTTAAATAAGGAATAAATTGGGCGTTCTGATAGTTTTTGTATTGAAAATCTGTTGAAATATCAAAACGCTCGGATAAGACTTATTTTCCGTTGGTTATATCGGCTTTTAATAGCTTACCCCATACAAATTGTCCTGTAAATTTTTGACTGTTAATTTTTTGTAAGTACCTCTGAGAATCCTTGTACAATTTAGAACAAATAATTAGTGCAGGTACAAACTACAATTACTACTGCGCGTTTGTGTGGGCGTAGCCCCTAAATAGAATGCATAAGCTGGCTCATTGATAGCAAAAACCGCTCAAAATGCTTTGAATAACTTTAAAACATCCACAAAACATTTGACTTATGGCTCTTGAAAAATCGATCAAAACAATTGTGGCAAAATCAAAAAAGAATTTCTCTTTCAGGATTTTATGATATTAGACAATTTAACGTTGTATCACATCCGCTAGCATTCGAAACGCGTTATATCTTGAAGTGTCCTATAACAAAAAAGTGTTGTAGATGTTTCAAAGATGCCACAACGCGTTGCGTACTATTTTTAACCGACTACAAAAAAGGAGGAGGTTATCAATTCGTCAGAATAATTTTTATTTTTTTATGTATGTTCACCGATTACTCGAAGACGCCAGAACCGATTTTGAAAATTCTTTCTTTGTTTGAAAGGGTACTTCCCAGGTGGTCCCATTAAAATTTTATCTAAATCGGTCAAGCGGTTTTAATAAATCAACAATAAGTTTTATACTTTGTAGTGGCGAGGATGTTTGAAGTCGGTTTTTTAAAAATATTTTTTTATATGAAATTATTTCTCTCATTGAGCCAATTCGACTCTTGAGCCTTGCATATTATGCACTTCACAGGTTCCGTTAAAAGGATTAATAAGAGAACTAAAGTTAAATCAAGTAAAGAGCGTTCGGCGGCTAAAGTAAAGTTAAAAAATGGTATACTCATACTGAAGAAGGAGAGGAAAAAGTCTGCTAAGCCGAAAGTCGAAAGTAAGCCGCCGAAACCTGCCACAGACGAAAAAAAGTTATTTAAAAAAACTGTACTAACATATGAGGAACAATTAGCAGATGTTCAACAAAGGAAGGAGACTGCCAATTATTTGAATGCACGTTATAAATGCACCAAGTGTTATAAAGGATTTTTAGATGTAGACGCCTATAACGGTCATATGATTAAACACACTAATGTAAGTATTCTTTGAATAGTTATGGGTATTGTGTAGTATTAGAAAAAATACTGCTAAAGACTGAGAAGGGTATAGGCTATCATCACACACCTTTGAGAGCATTATGAGGTTGCCTCACGATGTTTATCACGTATGCAGATTACCTCACGATGTTTCTCCCGTATGCAGGTTACCTCACGATGTTTCTCCCGTATGCAGTTTACCTCACAATATTTCTCACGTATGCAGTTTACCTCAAGATGTTTCTCACATATGCGGGTTACCTCACGATGTTTCTTACGTATGTAGGTGACCTCACGATGTTTTCCGTCGCCCCTAAACCGAGTAAGATAGTTTTTTTAATAGAAGAGATAGAGAATGGGCATTAGCTTCTTGCAAGAAGTCTTTATCAATGATCAAGAATAAATTCACGTATGCGTTAAATTGTCTATGTATTCATATTTTTGTGTCAGGATACACATATTAATTACGCATGTAGGCGGCGGCGCCCACCTCAAAATTTGGCAGAAAATATTTCTCGCGCATCTTTACGTGACGACTAAAGAACGCCAAGAGGTGTTGCATTGGTTACCCTATGCATAAAGTACAACAATGAATTAAATGAAAGGAAACTTTTTTTAATGATAATTGAATGATGAAAAATAAAGAAAAAGTATTGATCTGTAACTTAAAGGTTTCACGTTAGTTATTGTCTCCGTATTATATTTTATTTTTTCAGAAATATGGACCTTTTGAATGCGACATATGCGGCCTCCACAGCAAGAGTCGTAACAATCTATGTCGACATATAGTTGTTAATCACAGTATTAGATACAGCTGTACTCTCTGTCTGTTTGTTACTATGCATGTGTAAGTAAACCAGTATTAAGTATTCCTGTCTTATTTTCTTACATTGTTATTTAAATCTACAAAAAAATATATAACAGTGACATCTCCATTGTTTTAGAGGAACGGCGAAATCTCACGAGCGTTGGCACAATGGTAGCAAGTTCAAATGTCCTGAATGCGATCTAGAATTTGGGTATGTAACACCAAATTATGTATAAAAAATGACGCACTTCATAGACTAAACATGTTAGTGGGCGGTCTGCCATGACTGCGCTTTCCGTTACGAGGTTTACCTAAAGAAGTTTCTCACATAATGTAGATTACCTCACGATGTTTCTCACGTATGCAGGTTTCCTCACGATGTTTCTCACGTATGCAAGTTACCTCACGATGTTTCTCCCGTATGCAGGTTACCTCACGATGTTTCTGCCGTATGCAGTTTACCTCACAATAGCGTTGGCACAATGGTAGCAAGTTCAAATGTCCCGAATGCGATCTAGAATTTGGGTATGTAACACCAAATTATGTATAAAAAATGACGCACTTCATATACTAAACATGTCAGTGGGGGAGGGGGGGGGGGGGGGTCTGCCAAGACTGCGCTTTCCGTTACCAGGTAGCCAGGCCAGCACCTTGAGTTCCCAATGACACTGACCGCTATATTTAATCTATGACTAACACTAGACAGGCAGTTGTCATCCTTTTTTGGACCTATTTGATTGACGCCATTTTGGCGCTGTAAGTAGTTACGAGTGACCAAGGAACTAAAATTAGTGAGGGCTCTAAAGTAGAATCAATAATTCAGTAGACTGAAATGACAGTTGCTAATGTCACTTTGTAAAATAATATTGCCATATTTATTGTAATAGTGATGTTCTAGTTCAGTAGGTAGTGATAGCTGTAGTACTGTACTATTACATTTCATTTTATAAATCTCATAAGATCACATAATATGTAATAGAAATAGTAATAAAGATCACCTTTTTAAAGCTTTAATAATAGAAAGCACGAATAGAAATATTTTTGTATCAATTATAATAAACACAATTTCAGAATTTTCTTAGTAAATAAAGAAATAAGTGTTTTGGTACACGACGTAATGAGTAAGTGATAGATGTGTCCTTATAGATCCTTTAGTCACAACACTATTTTATTTTCATCAGAAACTGACAACACTGTAAATGTCAATTCTGTCTACTGAAAGCTACTGAATTATTGATTCTACTTTAGTTGTCAACACAACTGATAGTAGATACTTTTTGGTAGTTCCTATATTATTATCCCTATATTATTATTTAGTTCCAGAGACACTCATATGTCAAAATTGATCCACAATTTGTCATATGTTGACAGTCAGTACCTACTCAATGAGACCATTCTTGAAATGATCTTGCAGTGATGCTCAGAATATAGCTCTCTACAACGCCCGCTGAGCGACACTGAGCCATAGTTAGGGATATGTGGTGTATTCAATAAAAGGATATACATTCATTCATCATATTCATTAACGCACTGCCTACCCTGAACATGTACCGAAAATGTGAAACAAAACTATATTTTATTGTTGCAGTATAAGGTCGTCGTATCTGTCACACCTTCGCATAAAGCACCCTTCAGACTACGCGTGCACTATTTGCGGCTTCTCCTTCATCGGGGAGCGAGGCATCAAACTCCATATGAATAAGAAACATCGCTTCGATGTAGAGGTGAGTTCAACACATCGTCTAATCACATGCATGTATGTATGGGGGTACGTTTTGAAAGTTTTATGGGTATTTTTGCAGGGGTATAGTTGAGGACCAGGAGAGTGACGTAGGCTACTTTTTATCCCAGAAAAGTCAAAGAGTTCCTGAGGGATTTTAAAAACTAAATCCACGCGAAGTCGCGGGCATCAGCTAGTAGTGAACATAATTAACATTACAGATATCCCTATCTATATGTATATATAAATCTCGTGTCATGATGTATGTTCAGGATAAACTCGAAAACTACTGAGCCGATTTTGATCAAACTTCGTAACTATCTGTAATTTGGTCCAACTTAAAAGATAGGATAGTTTTTATCTTAATTATTGACATCAATATTTGTTATTGCAAATTAAAATATGTTAATTACACGGCAGTCATTATACAGTTCGAGATTTAGGTTGCTAGGTTGCCTAGCAATCTAAATAGCAAAAAATCTCGAATGATGTTAGATTGCAGTTGTCTAGATTGTGTTATAATTTTGCATTACTGATATTATAATGCGGAAGTGTGTTTGTTTGTTGGTTTCCTTCAATCACGTTGCAACAGAGCAACGGATTGATGCGATTTTTTGCATGGGTATAGTAATGGGTGTAGTAGTGGGTCCTCAGACCGGGAGAGCTACTTTTTATCTCGGATAATCAAAGAGTTCCCGCGGGATTTTTAAAAACTAAATCCATCCATTTAAATAGGGCAGTATTTGTCAGATTAATGCAGCAGTGATAACCTAGTGGTTATAACTGTGGTCTCCTATTCGGGGGGTCGTGGCTTCGATCCCGGGCACGCAACTCTGACTTCGGAGATATGTGAAATTTCACATGCCTCAACGGTCAAGGAAAACATCGTGAGGAAACCTGCATAATAATGTTCTTAATGGTGTGTGAAGTGTGCCAATTCGCATTGGGTTCCGGCCAGCCGGACTATGGGTACGTTTATGCACCCGCGGCGCATCATGCGTCGCCCGCCGCGTTCAACGCAAACGCTACTGCATGAACGCTGTCATACATGGCCTTATGTTTGAGTTAACCGCACGACGCGACGCACCATGCGCAGCGCAGCGCGCCGCGTGTGCATAAACGTACCCTAAGGCCTATAACCCTTCTCTGAGAGGAGACCTGCGCTCAGTAGTGAGCCGTTGATGGGTGTCATATGATGATGATTGTTCAGAACCCCGACGGGCCGCTGTGCAAGCCGTGCAATATCCGCTTTGCGTCTGACAAGGCGTACAACCAGCACGTGAAGGTGTCGCCCAGGCACAACATCGGCGGGTGAGTTGTTATTTTACTATCCCTCAACAAAAAAGAAGGATCTTATAAGTTTGTTGTTACGTTCCCTCAAATATGGTTGAGTGAAGCAGCGGCTTGGGTCATGCATCATGCTCGTGAACGTGTTCCACCGGCGGGAATGGGGCTACTTTCTGTCTGCCCGTCTTAACGTGCATTGAATTGTAAGTAGTATGCATTTTTGGAACTTCCCCTCATTGTGGAAACACTGCATACATAGCATAGTATCTATTGTATTGAAAACTTGTTTTAAAAAGAGCAACCGCAGAGTTTCTTGTTGGTTCTTCTCGATAGGAAGGGCATTCCGAATCAGGTAGTAGACTCATCGACGATTCAAAAGCCCTTTTAAAAAGTTGATTTGAATAAAAAATATTTCTATTCTATTCTTTGACGTGCATCTGTGTGTGTCTGTCTCCCTAACGAATGGACCGATTTCGATGTGTATTTTTCTGTTTGAAAGCTTACGTAATCGAGGTGGATCTTAGCTATAATTTATGAATATCTAATCTGGTGTTTAAAGATCATCAGCTCATTTCCTACTTGATTAAAGTGTCTTATATAGGCTTTAACTGGTGGTTTAATTGATTTGAAAGTTTTACTGTTACTTCGGATTATTTACAAGGCATGGTAACCTTGAGCTGAGGCTGAAGTTTAACCGTCGGGCTCTTGAGGCTAATAGACTAGATATGTCAAGGGGTTTTATGTTTTGTAATCTAGGCTGTGATGACAGACATCAAAAATCGATGAAATTATTAATTTATCTAACGAAATAGGATTCATGAATTACAAAAAAATGTTTGTAAACGAGCGAGACTGATATTTATTTGAGAAAATAAAACTATAAAATACAGCAATCCGCCGTATTGGATTGAACACCGATCATGATCATGTTGTAGCGATACGTCACATCCACAGGTCACATCTATCTTCAAACTTTGACAAACTACTATGGAAAATTAAAAAACATAGTGACGTCACGAAAGTCGCCATGACACCGTCGAGCTTTTTTTTTTGCTGAACTGAGATATTTTATCGAAATAGTAGATACTTCCGAACATCATTCAACAGTTTTTTACAATCGGCCATCACGCCTATTAGGTATATCTCACAATCGCCGTGCGTGTTGTCAGGAAGCGCGTGCGCAACGACCCGCTGATCAACACCATCTGCTGGCGCAAGCGGCCCTGGAGCGGCAAGTCCAAGAAGGAGGACCCGGACGGCGCGGACGGCGAGCCCGTCGACTGCGAGCAGGTCGGTCATCTGTGCCTTAGGCAGTTGTCTCACCGCCGACGTGTTGTCAGGAAGCGCGTGCGTAACGACCCGCTGATCAACACCATCTGCTGGCGCAAGCGGCCCTGGAGCGGCAAGTCCAAGAAGGAGGACCCGGACGGCGCGGACGGCGAGCCCGTCGACTGCGAGCAGGTCGGTCATCTGTGCCTTAGGCAGTTGTCTCACCGCCGACGTGTTGTCAGGAAGCGCGTGCGCAACGACCCGCTGATCAACACCATCTGCTGGCGCAAGCGGCCCTGGAGCGGCAAGTCCAAGAAGGAGGACCCGGACGGCGCGGACGGCGAGCCCGTCGACTGCGAGCAGGTCGGTCATCTGTGCCTTAGGCAGTTGTCTCACCGCCGACGTGTTGTCAGGAAGCGCATGCGCAACGACCCGCTGATCAACACCATCTGCTGGCGCAAGCGGCCCTGGAGCGGCAAGTCCAAGAAGGAGGACCCGGACGGCGCGGACGGCGAGCCCGTCGACTGCGAGCAGGTCGGTCATCTGTGCCTTAGGCAGTTGTCTCACCGCCGACGTGTTGTCAGGAAGCGCGTGCGCAACGACCCGCTGATCAACACCATCTGCTGGCGCAAGCGGCCCTGGAGCGGCAAGTCCAAGAAGGAGGACCCGGACGGCGCGGACGGCGAGCCCGTCGACTGCGAGCAGGTCGGTCATCTGTGCCTTAGGCAGTTGTCTCACCGCCGACGTGTTGTCAGGAAGCGCGTGCGCAACGACCCGCTGATCAACACCATCTGCTGGCGCAAGCGGCCCTGGAGCGGCAAGTCCAAGAAGGAGGACCCGGACGGCGCGGACGGCGAGCCCGTCGACTGCGAGCAGGTCGGTCATCTGTGCCTTAGGCAGTTGTCTCACCGCCGACGTGTTGTCAAGAAGCGCGTGCGCAACGACCCGCTGATCAACACCATCTGCTGGCGCAAGCGGCCCTGGAGCGGCAAGTCCAAGAAGGAGGACCCGGACGGCGCGGACGGCGAGCCCGTCGACTGCGAGCAGGTCGGTCATCTGTGCCTTAGGCAGTTGTCTCACCGCCGACGTGCTGTCAGGAAGCGCGTGCGCAACGACCCGCTGATCAACACCATCTGCTGGCGCAAGCGGCCCTGGAGCGGCAAGTCCAAGAAGGAGGACCCGGACGGCGCGGACGGCGAGCCCGTCGACTGCGAGCAGGTCGGTCATCTGTGCCTTAGGCAGTTGTCTCACCGCCGACGTGTTGTCAGGAAGCGCGTGCGCAACGACCCGCTGATCAACACCATCTGCTGGCGCAAGCGGCCCTGGAGCGGCAAGTCCAAGAAGGAGGACCCGAACGGCGCGGACGGCGAGCCCGTCGACTGCGAGCAGGTCGGTCATCTGTGCCTTAGGCAGTTGTCTCACCGCCGACGTGTTGTCAGGAAGCGCGTGCGCAACGACCCGCTGATCAACACCATCTGCTGGCGCAAGCGGCCCTGGAGCGGCAAGTCCAAGAAGGAGGACCCGGACGGCGCGGACGGCGAGCCCGTCGACTGCGAGCAGGTCGGTCATCTGTGCCTTAGGCAGTTGTCTCACCGCCGACGTGTTGTCAGGAAGCGCGTGCGCAACGACCCGCTGATCAACACCATCTGCTGGCGCAAGCGGCCTTGGAGCGGCAAGTCCAAGAAGGACCCGGACGGCGCGGACGGCGAGCCCGTCGACTGCGAGCAGGTCGGTCATCTGTGCCTTAGGCAGTTGTCTCACCGCCGACGTGTTGTCAGGAAGCGCGTGCGCAACGACCCGCTGATCAACACCATCTGCTGGCGCAAGCGGCCCTGGAGCGGCAAGTCCAAGAAGGAGGACCCGGACGGCGCGGACGGCGAGCCCGTCGACTGCGAGCAGGTCGGTCATCTGTGCCTTAGGCAGTTGTCTCACCGCCGACGTGTTGTCAGGAAGCGCGTGCGCAACGACCCGCTGATCAACACCATCTGCTGGCGCAAGCGGCCCTGGAGCGGCAAGTCCAAGAAGGAGGACCCGGACGGCGCGGACGGCGAGCCCGTCGACTGCGAGCAGGTCGGTCATCTGTGCCTTAGGCAGTTGTCTCACCGCCGACGTGTTGTCAGGAAGCGCGTGCGCAACGACCCGCTGATCAACACCATCTGCTGGCGCAAGCGGCCCTGGAGCGGCAAGTCCAAGAAGGAGGACCCGGACGGCGCGGACGGCGAGCCCGTCGACTGCGAGCAGGTCGGTCATCTGTGCCTTAGGCAGTTGTCTCACCGCCGACGTGTTGTCAAGAAGCGCGTGCGCAACGACCCGCTGATCAACACCATCTGCTGGCGCAAGCGGCCCTGGAGCGGCAAGTCCAAGAAGGAGGACCCGGACGGTGCGGACGGCGAGCCCGTCGACTGCGAGCAGGTCGGTCATCTGTGCCTTAGGCAGTTGTCTCACCGCCGACGTGCTGTCAGGAAGCGCGTGCGCAACGACCCGCTGATCAACACCATCTGCTGGCGCAAGCGGCCCTGGAGCGGCAAGTCCAAGAAGGAGGACCCGGACGGCGCGGACGGCGAGCCCGTCGACTGCGAGCAGGTCGGTCATCTGTGCCTTAGGCAGTTGTCTCACCGCCGACGTGTTGTCAGGAAGCGCGTGCGCAACGACCCGCTGATCAACACCATCTGCTGGCGCAAGCGGCCCTGGAGCGGCAAGTCCAAGAAGGAGGACCCGAACGGCGCGGACGGCGAGCCCGTCGACTGCGAGCAGGTCGGTCATCTGTGCCTTAGGCAGTTGTCTCACCGCCGACGTGTTGTCAGGAAGCGCGTGCGCGACGACCCGCTGATCAACACCATCTGCTGGCGCAAGCGGCCCTGGAGCGGCAAGTCCAAGAAGGAGGACCCGGACGGCGCGGACGGCGAGCCCGTCGACTGCGAGCAGGTCGGTCATCTGTGCCTTAGGCAGTTGTCTCACCGCCGACGTGTTGTCAGGAAGCGCGTGCGCAACGACCCGCTGATCAACACCATCTGCTGGCGCAAGCGGCCCTGGAGCGGCAAGTCCAAGAAGGAGGACCCGGACGGCGCGGACGGCGAGCCCGTCGACTGCGAGCAGGTCGGTCATCTGTGCCTTAGGCAGTTGTCTCACCGCCGACGTGTTGTCAGGAAGCGCGTGCGCAACGACCCGCTGATCAACACCATCTGCTGGCGCAAGCGGCCCTGGAGCGGCAAGTCCAAGAAGGACCCGGACGGCGCGGACGGCGAGCCCGTCGACTGCGAGCAGGTCGGTCATCTGTGCCTTAGGCAGTTGTCTCACCGCCGACGTGTTGTCAGGAAGCGCGTGCGCAACGACTCGCTGATCAACACCATCTGCTGGCGCAAGCGGCCCTGGAGCGGCAAGTCCAAGAAGGACCCGGACGGCGCGGACGGCGAGCCCGTCGACTGCGAGCAGGTCGGTCATCTGTGCCTTAGGCAGTTGTCTCACCGCCGGAAGCAACTAGGCTTTTAAGCCTCAATAGCCCAACGGTCAAAGGTGCGGACTGAAAACTGAAAGGTCGCAGGTTCGAATCCCACCCGTTGCATTATTGTCGTACCCACTCCTAACACAAGCTTTCCGCTTATTTGGAGTGGAGAGGAGGATATGAGTCAACTTCAACTTGGCTGATATTCTTAAAAAAAAAAAAAACTCGCTCAAGAAACCTACAAGAGATTATAACATTCCGTGTAAACAAAAAGGATGCATATATTAATAGTTGATGGCTGGCTATTTACACTGCCGGCGAGGACTCGCTCCACTAGTTTGTCGCTGAGTGGCGTGAGCTATCAAAGATAATAGTCGTTCAGAGATACTCGCTCAGCGATGCTCGCTAGGCGGTCAGAGTAACTAGCGGTCATTCTATGCGGTCATTTCTCTACAGTGCGGCTTTGAAAGTACACGTATTGTTATTTGTTATGGATATCTAACAATCATTTCAATCAATCAAGACTGCCGCTGCGAGCGCGGAGCGAGTGGCGCGAGTAATCACCCGTCGCACTCTCTAGGCGACGTTTTAGCATAGGCGATTCGCCGCGCGATGCGTGGTTCGGCGTGTCGCGCGAACGGTCGCGCGATATGGCCAAGGTATGAGGGCGAGAGAGAGCGAGCGAGCGAGCGACGCGCGGCGAATCGCCTATGCTAAAACGTCGCCTTAATAGCCCAGCGACAAAACTATCGGAACTACAGACTCGTTTCTCGCGGCTCGCCTACTCGTTTCTAGTTACTAGCTCTACTCGCTTCTCGTTCATCGTCGGCGGTGAGACAACTGCCTTAAGGTGGATTATACGGGTCTGCCCGCGAAATTCAAATTTAATTTGGTTTTCGCAATTTGTAAACTAATACGACAAAGTAGGCTTATGGCATTCTAATTGCGCCAATGGCAGTATCATCTTCACAGGTCTACTTATATAAAAATCTTTGAAAATCTTCTAAAAAATCTTTGAAAGTGACCAATTTAAGAAATTAGTCTGAGTATCGAGTTTGACGTGAGTTACTCACAAATTAGTCGATACTCGGACTAATTTCTTAAGCTGGAGCAGTGAGCCGCTGGATTCAGGCGGCGCAAGACCGAAGCCTGTGGAATAGAATAGAATAGAAATGTTTTTTATTCAAATAAACTTTTTTACAAGTGCTTTTGAATCGTCGATAAGTCTACCACTGGTTCGGAATGCTGTTCCTGCCGAAGTCCATGCAAGAGACCTTTGTCCAGCAGTGGACGTCTATCGGTTGAAGAAGAACAAAGAAGAAGTTAAGATATTAAATACAGGAAGTTGTAAGCCATTTATAACTTACTAGATGATGCCCGCGACTTCGTCCGCGTGGATTAAGGTTTTTTAATTTCCGCGGGAATTCTGTAATTTTCAAATCGGTTCATTAGTTGTGGCGTTAAAGAGTAACAAACATACATCCAAAAATCCATCCATACATTCTCACAAACTTTCGTTAAGTAGGAAGTAGGATAGTAGGATCTGTCGCATTAGGTTTCCTGTAGTGATAGATTTAAGTTTTTGTAAATAAATAAATAAATAAGTGTTGTGTCGGCAGTGCGGCATCCCGCTGAAGGACTACTGGGCGTACACGCAGCACTTCAAGAAGGCGCACCCCGACAAGAACCGCACCAAGTACCACCGCCCCAAGCTGCTTTGCGAGCTGTGCGGGAAGGTGTTCAACGTGAGCCTTAAACACTGTTTATAAAATAATCATTTTATTTGCCAAATTGCAAAGCAAAGATCCCAGTTGTCATGTCTGCGGTCTCCTAATCGGGGGAGGGTCGCTTAAATTTTATTAGCGGCAGATTTTTTTTCAAATCAGAGATGAGGAGATCCGTAGGAGAACCAAAGTCACCGACATAGCTCAGCGTGTCGCGAAACTGAAGTGGAAATGGGCGGGGCACATAGTTCGAAGAGCTGATGGTCGTTGGGGTCCCAAGGTGCTGGAGTGGCGACCCCGCACCGGAAAACGCAGTGTTGGCAGACCCCCCACTAGGTGGACCGACGACTTCAAACGAGTCGCAGGGAGCCGCTGGATTCAAGCGGCGCAAGACCGAAGCCTGTGGAAGTCCATTCAGGAGACCGTTGTCCAGCAGTGGACGTCTATAGGTTGATAAAGAAGATTTTTTTTTACTATCTGGTTTAACATCCGTATTCTTCCACAGGGGTCGGTTTTGCGCCATAACTTTTTTTTTTAAACCCTTCCTTTTGCTTTCGCCATAGTCGGGTCAATGGTGTTGTAATGATTCACAGTATTCATAGACAGTTGACTCGTAACATTTTGATGTCTTGTAATGGAGTCTGCGGGTCGTCTTTGGTTTTTGAGTATTATATAAAATAGAATCTGCAATCAGCTAGTAAACACCGACTTCGTATGTAGTGACCCTTATTGGAACCGACTTCGTCTGTGGTGACCCTTATCAGAAAGAAAAATTTTGAACTACAGACAGTCTTAAAAGGGCTAGAAACCAGAACCGTTAAACCAGTAAAAAAAACAACGCTGTTGGACTTTAACTTTAAAGGGGTTGTTTCATCTTGGGCCAGGTACTTGTGCGCTATACCAAAATATAATATAAAATCATTGAAATTAAAATAAAATATGATTTTTTGCAGTTTCACAGTGAGAGGTACAAATATAAAATTGATAAATGGGTACATTTGTAGAAATAGCAACACTTGGAGTGCATTCATCTGCTTTTGTAGCCTATGTTTGTAATGACATTACGTCATCTTAATGTCATTTCTATTATTGTCAGATGTCAACTGTATTGTGTTGATAGTTAATGGTTAGTTTTATGTCAAATGTCATCATGACTCGTGTCATTGACAAAAAGGAGGCCATGTTGTCGCGCTTTTATTTTGTAATAATTTCGCATTGTACCTCGTCAAAAAGACCTTTTCCTGAGAAATAAAGAAAGAATAATCACTATTTCATGACCCCGAACATTTTAAAAGACTGCACAAATACCTGGCCCAGGTCCAAACATATTTGAAACAACCCCTGTGCTTTAATATGGGACGTGTTGCCGACAGAACGAGGCGCAGCTCCGCTACCACACGCCGGTGCACTCGGAGCACAAGCAGTTCAAGTGCGAGGTGTGCAGCAAGAGCTTCGGCTCCATCCTCAACCTCAAGAGCCACGCCACCCTGCACAGCGCCACGCGGCCCTCCTACGCTTGCGACTACTGCGGCAAGACCTTCGCCTACCAGTCCAACAAGTACCGCCACATGACGGTGAGTGCGCCGCCGCGTGACGTTGAGGGTGCCGCCACGTGACGCTGAGGGTGCCGCCACGTGACGGCGAGGGTGCCGCCACGTGACGCTGAGGGTGCCGCCATGTGACGGCGAGGGTGCCGCCATGTGACGGCGAAGGTGCCGCCACATGACGGCGAGGGTGCCGCCACGTGACGCTGAGGGTACCGCCGTATGACGCTTAAGGTGTCGCCACATGTCGGCGGGGGTGCCGCCACGTGACCGTGGTTTCGCCGCCACGTGACGCTGAGGGTGCCGCCATGTGACGGCGATGGTGCCGCCACATGAAGGTCAATGTGTCGTCACATGACAATGAGGATGTCACTACATGACGGAGAGGAGACCGTCACATGTCGGCGCGAGGTCCGCCACGTGACGTCATTGTGCCGCCATAATAACGATGAGCGTGCCGCCACCGCGAAAATGGCGCAATATGAGTGGAATAATCACACATATGACCATCGTAGTTCCTGCCACCAACCAGCTTGGCGATCGGCTCCATTCGCAACTAATTATCACCTTTTTTATAAAAGTTAAAAAATAATTGCGCGCTCGCTCCCTTCTACACAAATAAATACATTGAAGCGTCTGTCTTATATCTCTGTTCTCTGCGTGTTGGCTTGTGATGCGATTTGCCAAAAATCGGTCAGGAGAACACTTTTGTACTTTGTAGTTTATCATTTCAACATAGTTCGAAGAGCTTGGTCGTTGGGGTCCCAAGGTGCTGAAGTGGCGACTCTGAAACGGGAGGCGCAGTGTTGGCAGACCCACCACTAGGTGGACCGACGACATCAAACGAGTCGAGGGAGCCGCTGGATTCAGGCGGCGCAAGACCGAAGCCTGTGGAAGTCCATGGAAGAGACTTTTGTCCAGCTGTGGACGTCTATAGGTTGATTAAGAAGAAAAAGGAGTTCATCATTTGGATAAATATTCATCATCATCATCACTCATCAACAGCTCACTACTAAGCTCAGGTCTCTCAGAGAAGGGTTATAGGCCATAGTCCACCACGCTGGCCCAATGCGAATTGGCGGACTTCACACACATTCAAGAACATTATGAAGAACTCTCAGGTGTGCAGGTTTCCTCACGATGTTTTCTTTCACAGTTTATGTATATAGATCATAGATCAATTCACCAAAATGCAGGTACAATAAGGTAGTACAGAAAAGATAGCATTTAACATTTTACTAAGACTGGTGTATGTTTCAATACAATTTTTTGCCCCGCAGATACACAAAGGCATCAAATTCAGTTGCGAGATTTGTGACAAAAGCTTCAACACGGCCCCCGAGAGGACCATTCACGTTCAGCACGTTCACATGAAGGTGCCGTGGCCCAAGCGTAACCGCGGGCCCAGGAACAAGGCACGACATCTTCTGCCACAGGAGGACCTCATGTGAGAAGTCAGGACACAAGTGGACCACAGGAAGAAATCTGTTGAACCAATCACCCAGGAATATCTCATACAAGCCATATGTGACTTCAACACATCATGGCGTCATTGGCTACCAAATAAATTACAACAGGTAGCTGAACAAAATCTCATGTAAATTACGTGTGTACGCAAGTGAACCATAGGTAGAAATCTGATGAACCAATCACCCAGGAAGATCTCATACAAGCCATATGTGACTTCAACACATCATGGTGTCATTGGCTACCAAAAAAATCACAGCAGGTAGCTGAACATGTGACCTCAAAATCTCATGTGAATTACGTGTGTACGCCAGTGAACCACAGGAAGAAATCTGTTGAACCAATCATCCAGGAATATCTCATACAAGCCATATGCGTCTTCAACACAGGATGGTGTCATTGGCTACCAAATAAATTACAACAGGTAGCTGAACAAAATGTCATGTGAATTACGTGTGTACGCAAGTGAACCATAGGAAGAAATCTGATGAACCAATCACCCAGGAAGATCTCATACAAGCCATAGGCGACTTCAACACAGGATGGTGTCATTGGCTACTAAATACACAACAGGTAGCTGAACAAAATCTCATGTGAATTACGTGTGTACGCAAGTGAACCGCAGCAAGAAATCTGTTGAACCAATCACCCAGGAAGATCTCATACAAGCCATATGTGACTTCAACACATCATGGCGTCACTGGCACCAATAAATCACAACAGTTAGCTGAACACATGACCTCAAAATCTCATGTGAATTACATGTGTGCAAGTGAACCACATGAAGAAATCTGTTGAACCAATCACCTAGGAAGATATCATACAAGCCATATGTGACTTCAACACAGCATGTCATTGGATACCAGTAAATAACAGCAGGCACATAATATATGCGCACAGTTGACCTCAAATTGCAGAAAAATCTTGTGTGTACACAGTACACATTTTTCTGCAATGTGAGATTTTTCATGTGTATGAACCATAGGAAGAAATGATTAATTTAATCATCCAGGACAAATCTCATACAAGCCACATGTGACTTCAAAAGTCATAACGCAGTATTATCTCATTGGATACCATCAACACAAGCATCCATATAACACATATATTGTTATCTCAAAAATTAAAAATCTCATATTATAAGTTACATGTGTAACATGTATGTACAATTCAAGTGTCGCAAGTATAATATAAGTAAAGGACTTGTGTGTAATAAATTCAAACTTGATTAAAAAGCGATACGTTACGCGGGCGAAAACGTGAGTTAATAATTGCTAGTTGATAAGTAGCAAATAATAACTGCATTTTTATTTTTTTGTTATCTTAATATATATAAATTACGTGTCACGTTGTTTGTCCGCGATGGACTCCTAAACTACTTAACCGATTTTGATCAAACTTCGTAACTATCTGTAATTTGGTCCAACTTGAAAGATAGGATAGTTTTTTTTTAGATTAGGATAGTTTATTTGTTTGATTTATATAGATAAGTTGGTGGTACGAAGTTCGCCGGGTCAGCTAGTCTTAATATATATAAATTACGTGTCACGTTGTTTGTCCGCGATGGACTCCTTAACTACTTAACCGATTTTTATCAAACTTCGTAACTATTTGTAATTTGGTCCAACTTAAAAGATTTTTTTGGATTGGGATAGTTTATTTGTTTTATTTATATAGATAAGTTGGCGGTACGAAGTTCGCTGGGTCAGCTAGTGTATTTATATATTTATAGGTACATACAACTAAGAAATGAATAATTACATATTTTCATATCTATTTATTAAGCTATAAATTAAAACTATTTACACTCCAACTATATATCTGTCCGTTTTGTACATTTCGTAAGCGAAATCTTCGTTGTGCGTTGGGTCAAATTCTAAACCTAGAAAAAAACATATTTAAATGCAACGATTAGGCTATTAGTAAACGACACTAATCATGGCTGACTAGTATTCGTTGAAATTTGGCAAGGATATAATATAGCTTGCAATAATGACGGACAAAAAGATATACTTTTTATTCCGAAATTAGCTGATTCCCGCTACTTCGTCCGCGCGGATTTAGATTTTGAAATCCCGCGGGAACTCTTTGATTTTCCGCAATAAAATACTATGTCACTCTCCAGTTGAACTATACCCATGCAAAAAATCAAGTCGATCCGTAGAAGGTGTGGGCTACACCTATTGCAGCGTGATTGAAGGACAAACATACATTTTCATATTTATAATATTAGTAAGTAATCATAGATTTCACACTGCATTTAAAACGACGACGACGCGAGTGGCCGCTAATGAAAATATGTATAAAAAGAACAAATAATAATATTTACCAATATACTCAATTTCTAGATTAAAAACGCCATTGATCTTATCGCCGCACGTAATACCGAAGTGCGTGACTCTGTCGAGGCGCATCCTCGTCTGCTTGTCCTGTATTCTACCTTTGGATCCTAAAACAAACTTTGAAAATGGAATCTGGAAAGAAAAAGAATTAGATCATTTTTCGTAGCTTTCTGAAAGATGTTTCAAAGTTTTATAATATCTTCGGTCCAATTCATTTATGGAACTTTTCAAAATACAATACTGTTTCGAGTAATCGAGGCTTAATGTTTATGGAAATTGCGAGTTTACAAGTAAAATCTACATAGTTTAGACTGCTTTGTCTGCAGTCAGTCAATCAATAACCACGGCTGTGTTTTATATAAAATAAAATACAAGATGATGCCCGCGACTTGCCCGCGTGGATCAAGGTTTTTAATTCCCGCGGGAACTTTGTAATTTTCCGGGATAAAAAGTAGACTGTGTTAGTCAAGTCCTTTCCAAAGCTATCTCCATTCCAAATTTCAGCCAAATCGGTTCATTCCTTGTGGCGTGAAAGAGCAACAAACGTCCATCCATCCATCCACACAAGCATTCGCATTTATAATACTAGACTAGATGATGCCCGCGACTTCGTTCGCGTGGATTAAGGTTTATAATTCCCGCGGAAGCTCTGTAACTTTTCGGGATAGAAAGTAGCCTAATGAACTATCTCCATTCCAAATTTCAGCTAAATCGGTTCATTCGTTGTGGCCTGAAAAAGTAACAAACATCCACCTGTCCTCACAAACTTTCACATTTATAATGTTAGTAGGATAATATTTGAATTACCTTCGCAATTTGCCAATAAGGCCCTCCCCTAGTGTAGAGCACGTAATGGTAAATATCGTTCCACGTGATATCGTAGTAACCCTCGCAGGATATGTTGAGCAGGTATGAGCGGCCGTCGCCGCGCACTTTGAGGACTAGAGTGTTGTAGAGGTTCCAGTTGAACGTTGATTCACGTTTGAAAGCTTTCTACAATATAATCTTAATATATATAAATTACGTGTCACGTTGTTTGTCCGCGATGGACTCCTAAACTACTGAACCGATTTTTATCAAACTTCGTAACTCAAAATAGCATAGTATTTACTGTATTGTAAATCTGTTTTGAAAAGAGCAACCGCCGAGTTTCTTGCTGGTTCTTCTCGGCAGGAAAGGCATTCCGAACCAGTGGTAGATTCATTGACTATTCAAAAGCACTTGTAAAAGTTTATTTGAATAAAAAATATTTCTATTCTATCCTATTCTATTCCATAACTATCTGTAATTTGGTCCAACTTAAAAGATAGGATAGTTTTTTTGGATTGGAATAGTTTATTTGTTTTATTTATATAGATAAGTTGGCGGTACGAAGTTCGCTGGGTCAGCTAGTTTAATATAAAAAAATCTTTTTATACAACCGACTTCAAACTCCCGCTTTACTACATTACACACACGCTATACAAAGTATTTAATTTATTGTTGATATTTTAAAAACCGCTCGACCGATTTCGATAAAATTTATATGAGACCACCTGGGGAGTATACCCTTTCAAACAAAAAAAGAATTTTCCAAACCGGTTCAGGCGTCTTCGGGTAATCGGTGGACATGCATTAAAAAAAGATTCCGACGAATTGATAACCTCCTTTTTGAAGTCAGTTATAAAATATAGGTCTGTACAATATGTATGTTTCTTATCAACAGCCAAAATTAATAGGATCGAAAATACCTGATTTATGAATTATGTTGTTTGCTTCTCTATGGCTCTTTGTACTGCGAGTTTTGAATTATTATTTATTGTTCACAATGCATATGTGGGTAGGTATTCACCTATAATATAGACAAGATACACCTTGCCTACAACGTGCAGTATCAACTTTCGTTGCGAAATAAGTGGTCTGTTCAAAAAGAGTCGTCGCGGGATTTTCATTAATCGGATGCAAAGTCGATTGCTCCTACATTACGAAATTTAGGTACTAACTTTGTAATAAGTTAGTTAATAGGAATAGCATCGGGACACTGTGCTAAATAGACATCTCACAATAATGAGAATTCAAGAAGACCCATCCTGTCCAAAGTGTGGTGAGGAAGAGACCAGCTTCCACTTCATAGCTGAGTGCCCTATGTACTCATTGGTAAGATGGGAACTGCAAGGTAAGGATAGATTAAGTGAAGAAGACCTGACAAACCTTTCAATAGGAGACATCGTTAGGTTTACGAAAGCTACAGGTAGGTTTGAGGGGGGTGGGCTGCCTGGGCACCAGTAACCTGTGTCCAAACACGGGGAATTGGGTGGAATAGTTCCGACACAGGACTGATCACCCGCCTGGCGTTAGCAGGCGTCCCCTCCACAAATACAATACAATACAAATTTGTAATAACTCCGAATTAATATCTAAATGTGCAAACATACCCTTATCCGTTGTGATCTAAACGCGCAATAGCCAGCCTTCTTGATCCTTCCATCCTTCGGCACCCTGGTGTCGAGGTAGCCGTGGAACAGGGCTCTGCCCGCGGCGCTCATGCTCAGACCGCATGAACTGTAGCCTTCGTTGTGATCGCTGTCGCTTGTCGTCACGAACTGCTCTATGACACTGGGGTCATTGAAGCACCACAATAAATCTGTCTCACCTGAAAAACAAAAGGAGATTGGCGAATTCCATAGAGTTTCTGACCCAGACGAACTGAACGGTGGGCCTCAAGCCCACGTTCACGAATTAAACTTTCTCATGCTTGTTCTAGTGAACCAGTCTAACAAAAAAGTTCATCAAAGTCTATCAAATAAAGTTGGGAGAAAAAAGATATTCACTTATATTACCCATGTAACGGTTATTTATATTATGTACTTGTGAATAATTATATTTTTGATCCCCATCTTCAAAAAATATCGGGTTTACACAGAAAAATACTCTGAAAAATATTAATTAAAATTAAATGATTTCTGAATCTGAACGGTTTTAAAAAATGCTGGGTCAAAATTCGCCAACCTTCTTTAACTGACTTGCATATTTCTCTATACCGAATTCGGCTACAGGCTACAGCGACCAATTTCCTCAGATATTAGCCTGCGCAGGAGATATTACAGCATACAAGTGTGTGAAATAGAATAGAAATGTTTTTTATTCAAATAAACTTTTTTACAAGAGCTTTTGAATCGTCGATGAGTCTACCACTGACTGGTTCGGAATGCTCTTTTCAAAACAAGTTTACAATACAATAGATACTATGCTATGTATGCAGTGTTTCCACAATGAGTGGAAGTTCCACAAAAGCATACCTAACTATAATTCAACACATGTTAAAACGGGCAGACAGAAAGTAGCCCCATTCCCGCCGGTGGAACCCGTTCACGAGCATGACGCATGACCCAGTTAACCGAGATCGTTTCGCCGTACCTACTGGTAAAACCCGCTACCTGCTACTTTGCCGAAAGACAGTTTTGATAACTACTTGCGTTGCGCAACAACCACCTCTAGTAGTATATGTAGATGATAGAAGCCTTTGGTAAGAATTTGCATTTGAATTTTTTGAATCTCGATATGGGGCATGGGCTAATCTTCGGAATGACCGATTTTGACGGAATTTCAACTATCAATCAATTTATTATTCTAGAATTTTATTTAAGCAGTAACCTACTCTCCATTTTATCCTAGGAATCGGAAAAATAAAATGTCAAATGCATGTCAGGCCTGCGCGAGTGTTAGTTGTCCATCACTTTATTACTATACATACTTAATGGATGCCACCGGCGGGAATGGGGCTACTTTATGTCTGCCCATCTTAAGATATATTGTATTGTTAGTAGGTATGCATTTTTGGAACTTCCCTCATTGTGGAAACAGTGCATACATAGCATAGTATTTATTGTATTGAAGCTTGTTTTGAAAAGAGCAGCCGCCGAGTTTCTTGCTGGTTCTTCTCGGCAGGAAGGGCATTCTGAACCCAGTGGTAGTCAGATGATTCAAAAGCACTTGTAAAAAGTTTATTTGTATAAAAAATATTTCTATTCTATTCTTCTTCTATGCTTAAAAGGGAGTAAGTGCCTATATAATTAAGTAGTTTTAATCATAAAATTAATTAATTTACATTTTTAGATAAAATTATACTGATTTAAGAAAAAACACCTAGATTAAAATAATAATAAATGGCGAGCAGACATAGTCTACCAATACCAATAGTCCACCAAATACAAATAGTCTGCCAATTCCCATTGGGCCAGCATGGTAGACTATGGCCTCTTCTCTGAAAGGAGACTTGCGCTCAGTAGTGAGACGTTAATGGGTTGCTCATGATCAGACATCACTGAAAATGTTAACCTAAAAATATAAAAACATTTGAAGTAAAATACTGGGGACTGTAATAAATTATTATAGTCTAACGTGAGAGAAATATATTAAATAGGTTTCAAATGAAACATCTAGACCATAATAGAAACTATATTGTTAATAACTTTATTATTTATTGATCACAAGTTTTAAATGTCCACAAAGAGATCCTACAAGTTTAAAATTAACTTTAAAAAAACATGAGATTTTTTTTTCAACACAATGTATAAGTACAACCGCTATAATTAAAGTCCCTAAAAACACATAATCACCAGGAATATAGTAAATATGTAATTATAAAATCTAATACTAAAATACTTTTAATTAAATGAAATTAACATTCATGTGGCAGGATTGAGGATACAAAACAAAATGGTGTAAGAATCACTTAGTTTCTATAAGCTGATCACAGATTCTAGTCAATTGTTCGATGTTTCTATCTTTTTGAGACAACGTTTCCTGTAGGGAGGTTATAGTAATCTCTTGTTTTTTAATATTAGCATTTAATTTAGTTATTTCTATAGTGTGTGATTTATTAATCTGCTCCAATTTCTCATTGGCTTCATTCAGAGCGTCAGAGGTAACTTGCTTCAGGGTATTGTATAAACTTTCATACTTTTTCATTCCCTGTTCATTTTCCAATATTTTCTGTTCCATCAATTTTCGACCGTCTTTGAATTCATTTATAATGACCTTACACTTCTCGTATTTCGCCAATAAATCATTAAAAGAGCTCTCCATATTGTTGAGATGTTTCAATGCATCCTCTTTATCCGCTGATAGTTTTTCCTGTTCGTTGATCAATAGTGAGATTGTTTTCTCGTATTCCTCCATAACAATTGCCATTTGTTTGTTACTCAAAGCTTTGTCGTTGACTTGCTGCAATAGTTTATGTTCTTTTTGCATTAAATTTTGTACCTCGCTTTCAAGTTTCTTAATTTTACCGCCTAATTCTTCTTTCGTGTTTTGTAGAGTGTACTTTAGTTCTTTGTTTTCGTGCCTCAAATAAGAGAGTTCTTGATCTTGGTTCTGTAGAATGACTCTTAAGGATTGAACGTGATCAAAGTCTTTAGAAGCACAATATTTGAAGCGTGGGCTGCGTGGTGCTGCCATGGGAGGAGTGCTGCCAGATAAATTGATCAGTCTCTCCGGGCCCACTTGGGTTGGAGTTAGAATAGCAGAGACACTTCTCACAAGGGCAGGGGTAGCTGTTGGAATAACTTTAGGGGCTTCTGGGATTACTACTGGACAGACAACTTGTGTAGGCTTCTCAATCCCAAATTTAGAAGCCACAGATGCACCAGATGATGTGGATGTGTGTGTAGTATGTGTTGCAACATCAGTTAACATAGAATTATTACTTGCAGTTTCATAACCAATGTCACTCTCTGATAATTCTTCCAAAGACTTCTGAGGTGAACAGTTTGTTTCCTTTGCTTTCGCGTACAAGGGATCGAATTTAACAAATAAACTATCCTTCGCTCTGTCTACAATAGTTTGATTTTTCTTTGATTCAGTACATTTGATCAGGTAATCCAAGCTCGTTGCGTCCATAAATACATTATCGTCACGTAGTGTGATCTCCCGCATGGTAATATCGCATATGCTGTCGAAATCGGTGTCAGTTAAAAAATCGCTCTTCATGTCAGGGTCTTCGATACCAATAAGTCTTTTAGGAGATAAGGTCATTAAATCTTCGGTTGAAGATACAGGTGTTCTGAAACTTCCATCGGACGCCATTCTACTTATTCCTCACGATCTCGTTTACATAAAAACACTTTAGAAGAATAGTTTTACAAAGTTTGAAAAATCAGTTCATTGCACGATTTCCATTTCTAAATTGAAAAACTTCCAAAATCAATACAAAATACACAATTAGTAGCCAGTAGGTTTAAAAAATATTCCTGAATCGTCAGTCTCGTTGAAATTACAAACTAACGGTTGTTTTAGTTTCGAAATTGACACTTGATAAAACAAGACAGCTGTGACCAGTGTTGCCGTTAGGACAATCTAGTTTGTGGCTACTTAAAATAAAAAGTGGCCAGTTTTCTAAAAAAAAAATCGCTTTAGAAATGTGGCTAAAAATAGCTAAATAATATCATAGTATTTTTGGCCTATCTCCCAATGTACCTATTAAAAACTGGTTACAATAAAGTCATCTGTTTATTCTGAAATGTCTTCGTTAATGGGCACTGAGTATAAAAATTCAATGGGTGATGACTGATGAACTGATGATGTAGACGCATCGATGTATAGACGGTATTTTGATTTGATTTATTGGTTTGACCGTTTTTGTAACTTTGGTCAAAAGAAGGTCGGTCAGCTTCATACAAGCTATGACCTGACCCTAAAGTATCGCGTCCATAAATGACCTATGGTTTTATTGTTTGTTCGTAATACGATGTACATACCATAAAATTCAATTAATTTTTTTTTTTTAAAGCCGGAGATGCCGGTATAACTCTTGTTTAGTGTCAAGGTTAATATTGCTTATATCACTGGCGCCATTTTTCAAAAAAACAACAAACCCTTTGCAGTCATTAGTTTAGGGATAATTAAATATGCCATTCTGTATAATAATATACACGTACATAACACGCATAAAACACTACAATTTACAAACACGCTAAAACAGAAAACTCTACAAATCGCACGTTTTTTTCTTGGTCTGTGGTAAGAACGCAACGACGCATAGAGATGAGTGAAGCTGGAAACAAACTATCGGACGCGGCTGACGGACGCGGCTTACGGACGCGACTGATAAGTGTGCACAGTCGATAAGACGCGTCTTGCGGATTCGTCCGAGCACCTAATCTGGGGTTACATGGAACAAGGAATAACGACTACGTCTAATCGATGGTCATTGCTGTTGACGAAGATTCTTCATCGAAGAAACATGTATAGTGAAATTGCATTAATGTAATATAGTGAAAATGCATTAAAAGGATCTTGTGAAGGCTTGCCTGCAGAATTAAATCACTAATGTCACGCACGTAAAATCGTAGTGTACTTTATATTCTCTTTGGCACGAACGTGCGAGCTCCCGAATATTCATTATAGTCCTTCTCTGTGGTCATTCTGACGCACGGACGCGTCCCGCACCCCGTGCATAGCGTCCGCGGACGTTTTCGCATCCAGCGGGCCAGATAGCTCTCGGACGTCCGAACGCTCAAGGTCACGTCCGCGACTTACGTCCGATAGTTTGCACAGTTCAGTGTACATTTAGAAACCAGATCCCCAATAAGTCGCGTCCGTCAGCCGCGTCCGATAGTTTGTTTCCAGCTTAAAGCTGGAAACAAACTATCGGACGCGGCTTACGGACGCGACTGATAAGTGTGCACAGTCGTTAAGACGCGTCTTGCGGATTCGTCCGAGCACCTAATCCGGGGTTACATGGAACAAGGAATTACGACTACGTCTAATCGATGGTCTTTGCTGTTTACGAAGATTCTTCATCGAAGAAACATGCCTAGTGAAATTGCATTAATGTAATATAGTGAAAATGCATTAGAAGGATCTTGTGACGGCTTGCCTGCAGAATTTAATCACTAATGTCACGCACGTAAAAGCGTAGTGTACTTTATATTCTCTTTGGCACGAACGTGCGAGCTCCCGAATATTCATTAAAGTCCTTCTCTGTGGTCATTCTGACGCACGGACGCGTCCCGCACCCCGTGAAATGAACCATAGACATAGGACCACGAATACTAGAGTACGTAGAGTACTTAGAGTAGGTACTGATTAGTGACATGACTTATTACGCGCTTTGACAGATGACAAGCTGTTACTTGCTTAACGTCTGCGATCCGTTTCACTTTCATTTAGCTTTTATTCAGTGATGCCAACTTGGCAACTTTATAGCTAGATCTAGCTATTTTTTAGTGACGGACAGCTACAATTTCATGAAACTTGTAGCTAAACTTTTTAGCTACCTATTCTAGCAACTTTTCATCATGAGACGTATGGCTATCGAGATTCGTATAATAGAGTAGTAGATCTATGGTATGGTCATAGATGCTATGGTAGGAACAGGTTGGCGTTGGTTGCGAATTCTCAATTCCCCGTTTCCTGCTATGCTACAAGTTACAACCAATGAATACAGTATAATACACTACTATAATATTTTAAATCAGTGCAAGATACTAAACCCCAGCCATGGACATTGAATAAAACCCTTAATTAAATATTAATCAATTAAAGAGGAAGATATTTAATTGATTAATTCTTAATTTATTTTTTTATTTAATGACGTACACCGGTACACAAGACATTTTTAATTCTCTTGCATGATTATACAAATCATCGTAGTCGCAAATCCTAGTTCCATAATACAAATGATTGTCAGAAATTAACATTTTATTGTAACCTACCTACCTACTGTAACATTTTGATAAACTAGCAACTTTTTGGGGTAAAACTGGCAATCTAGCAACATTTTGAAAAATGTCTAGCAACTGTGTAAAGCTAGCAGTTGGCAACACTGGTTTTATTTCATTTTAACTTTATATATTTGCCAGAAAACGACCTTACTGGCAAACTTCTGGCAAAAGACTTATTCATATACATTTAACACATAACAATTAATGTAACAAAAGCCATGTGGTGTCGTTGGACACCAGATAGGAACAAAGTTCCCTATTATAAAAAATATTAATTTCAAGTTGTATTCGAGGTATAAAGAAAATAATTATTCGGGTATACATTTTTTATCATGATTTTTTTATCGATAAAAATCAAAAAACTACTTTACAAAATTTATCTTATCACCTTTATTTTGTTTACAATCTATATATAAATAAAAAGAGACGTGTCAAGGGACACCCGGATGGAACGTAGTACCTTAGTACCTAGTAGTATTTTAGTGAAGGAATTGTAATAAACTAGTGGTGTCATCTAGTATTAAATTGATTAACTACGGTGAATTATTTTTAGTTTATTTCTATTGCACTGATACAACACCAAAGAGTTACTCTGGTGGAGTTACTGTTTTTTCACAGATGGCGTTATCCAATTTATACAATAAAAAATTAGGGAAAAATTCCACATTTAGAAATTATTTAAAATAAAATTGAAAATAGAAAATTCAGTCTGTCGAGCTGGGATTCGAACCATCGACGTTGAATTTATAGGCGACTCTCCTAACCACTAGGCCATGCAGACACCGAGTTCTAAGGCGAAAATACTGAATGCAATGCAAAATTCACATTCAACAAAAAATGATGTTTCAAAAATGTGTCGTGTCGGTTTCCTTAATTTTTTCCGTCTAGCCCCCTTCCGTACCGCGCGATAAGGAACTACGTTCCAAAAATGAATGTTGGTAAGCGCATAACTCAAGAATGGATGGACCAATTCGGTTAATTTATTTTTACAATATGTTCCTTAAGTTTCACGGAAGGTTTTAATACAAAAAAAAAAAACAAAAAACTAAATTCACGCGGACGAAGTCGCGGGCATCAGCTAGTGATTTATAAAAATATATTATAATAACAAGTGTAATTTGTTTTTAATTTTTTACCAAATATTATAAATTATAAAATTATAAATAATAATAAAAATAACATAAATATTAATTATCTGAAGTCAGGATTTGAACCTCTGAACCGTTAGTATCACTCCTTCTTTTTACCGCTGCGCCATCGAAGCATTGATGGAATGTGTAAAATAAACGAAGACAACAAGGACTGTGATGAAAAACTTATGCTTTTATTTTTTAACATTACGGACGTTTTTTGCTAGCTAGGGTACCCCTCTGCAACGCCCCATAAGGAACTTCGTTCCAAAAATAGTATGAAAGGTAATAATAACAATTAAAAAGTTATAATAAAAGTAACTATGATAATGCTTCTGGTGAAACGAAACGTATTTGTGAAATATGATGCGTTCTGTAACATGATTAGATAAATTTACGGTAATAATAAACGGTTTACAGTAAACGGCTAGGACTCCTAAAAGTAATCATCTACAAAATTATCAAAAGTAGCTAGAAGCTATATTAGATTTTTTTGGCTAAAATAGAGAATTTTTTGGCTAAAACCATTAAAAATCCGCTAGATCACACACATGCAACACTGGTACGAACGGCTGCGTCGTCGGCCCACTGGCATGTGGCAGATAGCGTTTAAACATGGAGATAGAGACGGCTATGGTTTAAACTTTAAAGCATTGCAGCGCCATCTAGTTTGTGATATTGAAACTAGAACATACTTTGCACAATAACGTTTTAATATTTTAAATGCACACTACATTTAAATAATGTTTATATTTTAAATGCTAAAACGTATATATACTGCAAAATAACGCGAAATATTAATAAAATTTTGTCATGTTTCAGTTGATTCAGAATTCTCAAATTTTAGCTTGTTCCTTGATGATTGCTTAGATAGCGTTCAAAAACTTCGCCTTCGAAGTGTAATTTATGAGGATCTGCTCAGGCATTTGACGATTCATCAGCTAATTTCCTATTTGATTAATGGGTCTT
The DNA here is from genome assembly GCA_029955525.1 of Oeneis ivallda. Classification (NCBI taxonomy): domain Eukaryota; kingdom Metazoa; phylum Arthropoda; class Insecta; order Lepidoptera; family Nymphalidae; genus Oeneis; species Oeneis ivallda. The sequence goes on along the minus strand of JARPMR010000024.1, from coordinate 14,456,294 downwards.
ACATGCTTTCACTGGTACGATTTATTTGCTTGGTATACTGCTAATCATCATCATCATGAGTAGCCCATTAACTACTGAGCGCAGGTATCCTCTCAGAGAAGGATTATAGGCCATCATAGTCCATCAAACTGGCCCAATATGAATTAGTTGTTTACACACCTTTGAGAACATTATGTAGAACTCTCAGGTGTGCAGGTTTCCATACGATGTTTTCCTTCACTATTGAAGAATTTTATATAAAATTGCTTAATCGCACAAAACCCCGAAGTCAGAGGTGCATGCCCGGGATCGAACCTGTGACCCCCCAAACAGGAGGCTGCAGTCCTAACCACTAGGCTGCTTCATGGTGTACTGCTACTTTGCATTATTGCCATGGCATGGTAACCTTGATCTGATGCTGCAGCATCTAGTAGTCTGCAAGTTACCCAACTCCTCAGCAACTTATAACAGAAAATGTCTTTGGGCTCATTAGAATGGTCTCAATGAGCAGATGTAGATAGATGATGATAAAGGATCAAGGATCGGGAAGGATAAGATCTGATGAAGGAGCAGAAAACTGGGTAACAGGATGTCAAGTATATTGTACATAATCCAGCCATAGATTCACATGAGGGGGGTTTTTGTTTTCAATTTTTAATTTACACTTATTTTTTTGTCTGTTGGTGCTAGGCTGTTAGGCCAAACTTTAACAAGCTGGTAGAAGATTATACAAGGAGTGATATAGCCTAGGTTTTATCCTGTAAATATTTAGAGGTTCCCTAATGGAAAATTAAAAACTTGAAAAAAATTAAAAATTATCAATTTGTATTTCTTAATAATAAAAATTCTTCGGCAAAAACTTGATAATAGGGAAAAGTCAGACTACAGAAACAAGCTTGGTAAAACAACACTGACTGGATTCCATAGTTTTACTGACCATAATTTTTACTGAAGACATTATTATTACTATTTTGATAACATACCTGGTCTAGCTATAAGTAGAGGGTCTGCGGCCACGAATTCCTTAACTTCTTCTGTTAACAACTTAAATTCAGATTTAAGTTCTTTTAAACCTTTCTTAATTTGTTGGAGGGTTGAAACTTTTTCCTTCGTGTCATAGCCACCCTTTCTATCTTTTTCCCAGAATAAAAGTCGCTTCGGTGTTTCGTTGACTTGAGGGTGCATGTTCAACAAGAGGGCATCGTAAGGTTTACACAAAATACTGTAGCTACGATGTCCTCGCAAAGTACTTGTGTTTACAAACCTATACAATGCCATTTGGAAAAAATATTTATAACTTAATTCATAATTAATTTTACAATTTTTAGCGTGATATTTACATAATCGAAATTAAAAGAAGTAAACAACATATCCTTCTCTATGGTAAACAATATTATAACTCAAAGAGTATAATAATATATCTTTATAACTTCACTATTTTATCACCGACCAGAAAACAAAGATCACACAAAGATTTTATTTTCACTTTTCGGCTTGCAAGTTTTCAGCTGTCAAAGTCAGCTGTAATGGTGTTGTCCAATTTGAATTTAATGAACTGGGATGATTTTAATGTAGGTAGTTGGATAGAGATCCAAAACGCTCAAAATAATTTTCAGATTTTTTTAAAGCCTCCGAAAATAAGAAAAATATTTTTTGTTTTGACTCCATATTCCACTGTAGTCTTTGCCATATTCCTAGTTCCATGTTTGACTCTTATTGTTTTCGATTGATTTTTGAGTCTGTGAAGTGTAATAAAAATCACCATAGATTATTAAAATGTGGTTCTGTGGTTATCACTCAGACAGCAGCTTAAACAGCAGATAGGGTGGAACCACATTTGTGAGGATCGTTTCGGATTTCGCCCATACAAAACTGTCAAATTCCATAGAAACGTGTACGGATCAAATCGGCTTTTCGATGCGTACACGAATGTATGGAAAATGACAGTTTTGTATAGGCAAAATCCGAATCGATCCTCACAAATGTGGTTTCCAGTGGAAATAAGCTACTTACCCAAATTAAATTTCTAAATAAGGTATTTTGACTCTAAAGAGAACTTGGTATTTTAAAATACAAGTTCTCTTTAGAGTCAAAATACCATATCAATAAGGTTTCAGTTCAGGTTTAAAAGAAAAAAAAACGGGTTTTTTGTTCTAGCGAATATAAATGATCATTTATTTTTATGTAAATATATTATTAGTTTTCTTTGTCGAACGTTACAAAATTCTATCTTCACTGTACAATTTCACCTGCAGGGATGATGAAGAGTAGTCTGTTTCAGGAAAAAAATGTACTGAGCACAGTTCACATCTGAAAAGAAACAATTTTATTCTTTTTAGTAACCTATTACAATTATTATATAGCATAATACTAGCAAAAAGCTGAACTTTGTGAGGGCTCGCATAGAAATCTATAGGCATGATAGTTTTTCAGTAAAGTGTACCACAAAATGCTCAGGTTGTGGGATAGTATTAGGTCTCGCTCCGCTCGCCCTAATAAAAGATAGTTAGTATTTCTAATAGCATTTTGGTAATTTGTATACACTTACTATAGGGTGTACTAATAGTAAATAGTTTTTCTTAATGGAATCTGCAAGTGTGGGACATGGTTGACATAAATACAAACACAATACTATTATAATTATGTATACCCTTTATATACCAATAATTTTTGAAAAAAGAATTTTGAATTTTGAATAATCCTATAGACACAAGTACTCTAAATATCAAAAGGTAGGCTTGTGCCTGTAAAAGGATAATTAATCATAATCACAATAATATTATAAATGTGTGTGTTGTCTAACAAAGTTTGTCCTTTAATCAAGCTCCAACAGAGCTACGGATCGACGTTATTTTTAGCATTGGTATAGTTGAGGACCTGAGAGTGACATAGGCTACATTTTATCCCGGAAAATCTAAGTTCCCGAGGGATTTTAAAAACTACATCCACGCGGACGAAGACGCGGGCATTAGCTATTATAGTTTTAACTTATGTAGGTAAAGTAGTACTTTTAGAACATAGCTAATACGTACCATTTAGTTCAAGATTCCTAAAAGCAGGTTTAGGAAATCGAAACAATGTTGTTTTTAGCCGGCGAACATGTATAAAAAAAAAAAAAAAACATTTCCTCTTGTTCTTGAACTCTAAGCCATTTTAAAAACAAAATACACAAGTCCTGTCTCCGTGAAACAAGAGTAGCACTGCACTTTAAAATACATAAACTTGATTATTACTCAGTGAAGTTAACTACTCGACTCGATAAAGTTCATAGAATTGCAAGAAATCAATTTGTTATTTGTTAGTTGTTACGAAACATTATCAAAGACGCCATTGTTCATACCATTGTTGTTGAAAATTGAATCCACAGACCAGGAACAACAAGATTGAATCACAGAGTTGAATGACGATGACGCGCCATAGACGATGAACACTAGGTTAAAAAAAGTGACTTTGTACTCTGAGATTTTGCCCTAGTAGGTATTTACATCTCCCCCATACAAAGTTGACCCCCCCTGATCAAAGCAAAGCAAAGAGCAAAGAAAAAAATTGTATTACATATAATTTGTACAACTATTTTAAAACCATCTAAAACGTTGTTTCGATTAATTTATCAGTTATGTCTTCTTATCAACTATATCGAAACACTACAATCGGTAACACTTTACAGGAAAGCCTCGATGAGCTGATAGAAGTAATTATTTACCCATAAAAACATGAAATCACATTTAATTTTTGTTGCGTCTTTGTATTTAACTGAACTTTGTTTTTCAGTATGGACAAATAACACCAACTCTAGCAGTGAAAGTGATGTTGCAGTTTGATAAATCTATAAATCAAGCCTTATCTAACAGGGTAAAATCTAGGCTAACCTTCAAGGCAGGAAAATTAAATACTTATAGGTACAACATTTATGTTTAACCCCTGCCAAAAAAGAAGAGTGTTATAAGTTTGACGAGTGGATCTGTTATTCCACCCAATGGACCGATTTTGAAGCGGTTTTTTCTGTTTGGAAGCTAACGTAATTGAGGTGGATCTTAGCTACAATTTATGAAGATCTTCTCAAGCATTTGAACAATATCAGCTCATTTCCCACTTGATTAAAGGGTCTTACAAGCTTCCAATGGTGCAATTAATTTGAAATTTGATGTACTGTTACTTTGGATTATTTCCAAGGCATTGTAACCTTGAGCTGATGCTGCAGCAACAAGTAGTCTGCAGGATACCCAACTCCTCAGCAACGTACAGCAAATAAGGTGTGTTTGGGCTCATTAGAATGGTCTCTATGAGTAGGTGTGATGTAGAGGAGGAGGATCTGATGATGGAGCAGAAAACTGGGTAACAGGATGACAGGTATATTGTTCATAGTCCAGTGATCTATTCACATGTTGGGGGTGTTTTGAATGTTCAATTCACACTAGTTGTTAAACATGTATATTTCTAAAATAAGTACAATTTTGATAATTTTCTCTGCAAATAAGAAGTTACTGTGATAATCAGTGCTGTTTTTTTTTTAGATTTTGTGATAATGTGTGGACATTTATGTTGAACGATGTTGAATTTAGGGAAGTACAGGAAGTTGCCAAAGTAGATAAAGTAAAAATTGTAGCCTGTGATGGTAAAAGTAAGTACATTTTTATAACAATTCATAGCCTCAATTGCCCAACAGTTAAAGGTGCAGACTGAAACTGAAAGTTCGCAGGTTCGAATCCAACCCGTTGCACTATTGTTGTACCCACTTCTGACAGAAGCTTTCCGCTTATTTGGAGGGGAGAGGAGAATATTAGTCAAGTTCAACTTGGTTGATATTACAAAAAAAAAAAAACTTTGACTGCCTATAATTCAGTCATCATGTCATGCTACATCTCTGGTTTTAGATTTGATTTTGATCAGTTGGTACAGTATTAATCCAATGAGAGCATAATATCCAAATGATTCTATTAAGTTGCGGTTATTACTACAAAGTACATATTAGCATGGGAGAAATCGGCTCTGCATCCAGCTGCCCACAAGATATTAATAACTTATTATAATGTTTTAGCTACAAATCTTATTCTTCAGAAAATTCTTTAAGAACAAAATTTTCTAAAAGGACAAAATTTTCCCATTTGTTTGAACAAATTGTTCCAATTTGTTGAAACAAATGGAAACTATCAATGCCCATGCTACCTATGTTTGGATATGCCTTATTCGAAAACAGTAGGGGAGCTTTTTCTGTGTTTTGAAAATTGAAATTGTATATGTTCCACAATCGTCATGCCATTAGCAGACGTATATTGTCAAGTTTCAAGATCATATTTTTAACAATGTGAGTCACATAATATTGTTCACAGGACAGTTTGAATTTGATGATGGTATCATTTTATTTACAGATGTTGATGACAGGAGATAACCTATTGTGGGAAGATTTGTAAAAAAAGTATGGTTTTGCTAAATTATTAACTTGTATAACATATTGTATAATGATGCATATCTTTGGTTTTGTCAGTTGTTTTTGTCTTTAGAGAAAATACAAATTAAACTGGTTAAGGCTAGTAAGATTTTTATTTTATTTATTTATCCTAATTCAAGGATCAAGATACCTAATTAATTCATTCATTTACTACCTGATGCCTGTGACTTCGTCCGCATGGATTTAGTTTTTAAAGTCCCTTGGGAACTCTTTGATTTTCTGGGATAAATACTATGTCCTATGTCACTCTCCAGGTCCTATACCCATGCAAAAAATGACGTCGATCTGTAGCCCAGTTGGGACGTGATTGAAGGACAAACCAACAAAACCACACTATCACATTATAATATTAGTAAGATTGGGAGGCAGTGAAATCTCTGAAATTAACCACACATTCTAATATTAGGTCTTTACCTATGAAATTGCCTTTCTTCAGTACTGGTCATTTCAAATAAAAAAAAGTTTGTAATGGCTCTGTATTCTAAATTCAAATTAATTTTGTTTTAAAACCATGACATTCTATTTACAAACTCAGTCTTTTGTGTTTTGATTAGCGTTGTATTTTTATTACATTTGAACATTTTTCTTCATAATGGATACTTTAAAAATTCGTGTAATTATGGAATATGAGTTCCGTCGTGGCACCAACGCGACACAAACGGCCCGTAACATCAAAAACGTTTACGGAGAGAACTGTACAAACGATCGCACAACCCGTTATTGGTTTTCCCGGTTCCGTTCTGGAAATTTTGACTTGAAAAATGAAGCTCGTGGTCGTCCGGAGACTTTGGTTGACAATAATGAATTAATTTGCGATAATTGGCGATTGTGGAAGCTGACGAAACTCAATCTACAGCTGAGCTAACAGCAGCTTTTGATGTAAGCATCAAAACAATATTGATCCATTTGCGACAAATTGGCAAGGTAAAAAAGCTTGATAGATGGGTGCCCCACGACCTTAACGATCGCCAGCGCAACGTACGCGTCGAGACCTGCCTTGCGCTGCTCAACAGGCAAAGAAATGAAGGAATTTTGAAACGAATTGTTACGTGCGACGAAAAATGGATTCTGTTCGACAATCGAAAGCGCTCAGCAAGTTGGTTAGACCCTGGTTCAGCACCAAAGCAATGCCCTAAACCAAAAATGACCCCTAAAAAGGTGATGATCACTGTTTGGTGGTCTAGTGCGGGTGTGATTCACCACAGCTTTTTACAAAACGGCATGAGCATTAATGCAGATGTGTACTGTGAAGAACTGGAGAGAATGATGGAGAAGCTTGCACATCTGCAACCAGCTTTGGTCAATCGGTCGTCCCCACTGCTCCTTCATGACAACGCGCGACCCCATACTGCGCAACAGACAGTCTCCAACCTGCAAGAGCTGGAGTTGGAAGCTCTCCCTCATCCGCCATACTCACCAGACCTTGCACCTACCGACTATTACTTTTCCCAAAATTTAGACAACTTTTTAGTGGGTAAAAATTCAATTCCCGAGAGGCAGTACAAAATGCCTTTGAAGAGTTTGTTGCCTCCCGTCCAGCTGATTTTTACAAGAAGGGCATCAATAAACTGCCAATGTGTTGGCAAAGATGCGTCGATTGCATGGGTGATTACATCGAATAACAGAAATAAAAAAGTTTGAAAAAATAAGTACTTTCACTTATTGCATACAAAACGGCAATTTCATAGGTAAAGACCTATTAAAACCAGCTTACGAACGGCCATGCCACTTTCAGTAAACATGATTAAACATCTACAACCAACCTAATTTAAAATCTAAAACGCTAATAATGAATCCAACTTGGTATGCAGTAGTGTTTACTAAAATTGGTAAAACAGAATAAAATCGTGATTTTTCTTATTTTTCTCCTCTTCGAAGAAAGTCAATAAATAGTCTGCGCTATGCTTTCTATTTTTTTACTCATCATAGAAAACTACACGTGAACAATAGTAAGTGGGCAAACAACAACAATAAATAACTAATATTTAAAACTTGGTTGTCTGTGAAGTCGGTTAACGGACGATAGTTTTACGTGATAACGTCATAAAGAAACAGCGCGACGCATCCGCTAACCACAGCGCGCACGCGATGATTGGCAGGCGCTCTCCTGGGCCGATCGTACCTCTGTCGCTTGTTCCGCGCTCTCGCTTGCACGCTCAGGCTCAGGTGGAACGTGACACTTTTTCGTGCGTGCAGCCGTAGTTCATCGATTTATAAAACGTTATCACGTCAAAAATAAGGTAAAACGTAACAATATTAAAAGTTTGAAAAACCACCTACTGGCAATCGCGAGCGGCACCTAAGTTGCTATCTGAAGAGCGATTGTGTAACTTTATTCCATCAAAATCTTATTCATTTGATGACAAAAACGTACATTTTAATCTGTCAAACAGCAAATTCGAATTGTCTATGCGATTCATCGATTCTTAACGATAAGCCCCCGATTTTATCGTTATTTTTAACGATGAGCACACGATGAGTGAATGATTCTGTAGAGCGATTGTCTATCTTTATTTCATGATGAATATTTTTAACGATTTTCATATATCGTTGAAATCAAATAGCGATTGTGTAAGTCCTACCGATGACATCGTGATGAAATAAAGACCGATGGAGAACGATCGGAGATTGAACATAAATAGCGCCACCTATTGACGAGTAGCAGTAGTTCTTAGTCTAGTCGCTTCTGCTATTCAACTATAGGTGGCGCTAAAAGCTTCTAATTTTGTATATTTTCTGTGTTATTAATCATTCTTCTAGGGTTATATGTGGTTACAGCCATGTATTTTTTCTTGTTAGAAGTAAGTCTGTGTACTTTGTCGCTGTCAAGTGTCAATCAGTGTCAATGTCAGACGTCAGTCATATGTCAATAATCTATGAAAAAATTCGTTTGTTTTTATAATGATTCATATTATTCATAAATCTAACATCTAAGCATGATTAAGGGAATTGAATTGAAGAAAATTTTTTACTCCAATAAACTTTTACAAAGGGCTTTCGAATCGGAAATATGTAAGTAAACTATACGGTTTATGACCGCGACTTCTTCCGCGTAGAACAGGGTTTTTGATTTCCGAAGGAACTCTACTTTCTCCAGATAAAATGTATCTAGCCGTGTAGTAAGTGTGCCAGTGCTAGTCCAGTATATGAGCTATCTCCAATCCAAATTTCAGCCAAATGGGTTCATTCATTGTGCCGTGAAAAACAAAGTAAGGTAAAGGTAAATTACTATAAATAATTACTATAAATAATTACTAGAAATATTCATATCTTTCCTACAAAAATTTAAACATGAACAACTTCTAACTTAGTAATGTATGTATATTCTTCATTACACACACAAGACAAAAGAATAGATCACAAGATAACTTTAAATGTCTTCCTAAAGAAAGAAATTTATCAACATCTTAAACTCTTTATTTCAGTGCCAAAGGCAAGGGAGGGAGAGTTTTGGAGGAACACAGCTGCTGCCCTTTATAGTTTAGAAGATGGTGCCACCACGACAAGCAAAGAAAGGAAACTGTAAGTAATGATTCATTTTTTAAGTGGAATTAAATAAATATAAACAACACACCAGTATATTCAGTATTGGCACGAACTCAAATACAGGGCACGAAAGCAAAATCATCCAAATTGTAAGAGCCGTTTCTAAGAAACCAATTACATATACAAGAATTGATCATAAAGTATAGGATATACTACTAATATTATTAATGCAAAAGTTCGGATGGATCATCCATCCATGTTACTCTTTCACGTCACAACAAATCAACCGGTTTAGCTGAAATTTGGAATGGAGGTAGCTCATCATCATTAACAACCCATCAACGGCTCACTACTGAGCGCAGTTCTCCTCACAGAGAAGGGTTATAGGCCATAGTCCACCACGCTGGCCCAATGCGAATTGGCGGACTTCACACACCTTCAAGAACATTATGAAGAACTCTCAGGTGTGCAGATTTCCTCAAGATGTTTTCCTTCACCGTTGAAGCAAGTGATATTTAATTTCTTAAACACACTTGACTCCGAAAATTCAGAGGTGCATACCCGGGATCGAACCTGCGACCCCCCGAATAGGAGACCACAGTTGTAATTACTAGGCTAACTATTGTAATCACTGCTTAATGCCATAAGTAGGAGGTACATACATAAGTAGGTATACATAGGCTACTTTTATCCCGGAAAATTACAGTTCCCGCGGGAATGAAAAAACCTCAATCCACGCGGACGAAGTCGCGGGCACCATCTAGCTTATTATAAAAGTGAAAGTTTATGAGAATGGATGGATGGATGTTTGTTACTCTTTCACGTCACAACGAATCAACCGATTTAGCTGAAATTTGGAATGGAGGTAGCTCATACCTAGGATTAATACATAGGCTGCTTTTATCCCGGAAAATTACAGTTCCGCGGGAAAGAAAAATCCTTAATCGACGCGGACGAAGTCGCTGACATCATCTAATATTGTTATAATATTATTAAAACACTGCTGTATCTTTATACATATAAAAGAAATAATATTCTTAATTTCGATTATTTCAGAACAATGATGGCTTCGCTACGACGATTTTTGTGTGTACCAGAACACACTGGAGACAAATACAGAATCATACAAATAAAAAAAATTGGCCAAGTGCAAGTCTTTTAGGGTTCCGTACATATGACCAAATATTTTTTTTAAACTAGATACATCCTTACTCATATTATAAATGCGAAAGTGTGTTTGTTTGTTGGTTTGTCCTTCAATCACGCCGCAAAAACTAGATACATCCTTACTAATATTATAAATGCGAAAGTGTGTTTGTTTGTTGGTTTGTCCTTCAATCACGCCGCAACAGGGCTACGGATCGACGTGAATTTTTGCATGGGTATAGTTGAGGACCTGGAGAGTGACATACTACTACTTTTTATCTCGGAAAATCAAAGAGTTCCCGAGGGATTGTAAGAACTAAATCCACGTGGACGAAGTCGCGGGCATCAGCTAGTATATAAATATCTTAGTTCTCAGAAAGTACTAAATTAGCATATGGTTATAAATTGCTGTTTTCAGTATTTGTTGTTTAAGTACACCCTAAGTACATAATATACCAAAATTTCAAATTCCTAACTAGTTTAGTGTTTGAGATAGACCCCCTAACAAAATTGGTTTAAAACCGACAACTTTGACGGCCCTACATTTCTTCATTTTTGTTGCTAAAAAATAAAAAAGTATATATTTGAACTGCACTTAACAAGCTCTAGATAATGACACCCCACATGCCAGGGTAAAAAAATAAAATTTTATTTAGACTCCTTTTCCATGTATCATCTCCCATACCCCCTATATTTTGTAATTTAATTTAATTTTATTATTTGTTATTATATTGGCAATAGAAATACACAATTTATGTGAAAATTTCAACTGTCTATCTATTACGGTCTACAAGATACAGCCCGTTGACGGACGGACAGACGGACACATGGACAGTGGAGGCTTAGTAATAGGGTCCTGTTGGCACCCTTTGGTACGGAACCCTAAAAAAGAAAAGATAATATTATGTATGTTCATACAGGTTTTTATTCAATAAGATATGTTATAGTAAGTAGGTGAAAATGTAAAATGTTTATAATTATAAGAAAGCTTTTACTTTTTACTAAAATGTTACTTTTTATTATCATGTTTGTGTGTAGCAGTACACGCTGGAAACAAATGTAGAATCATAGAAAAAAATCGGCCAAGTGCGAGTCGGGCCTCGCTCTTTTAGGGTTCCGTTAAAAAAATTAAATTAAAAAATTTCCATCTACCCACCTACCCATTTTAATTTAATTTTTTTAATTTAATTTAATTTTTATTATTTGTTGTTATAGCGGCAATAGAAATACATAATATGTGAAAATTTCATTTGTCTATCTATTACGGTTTACGAGATACAGCCCTCTGACAGACGGACGGACGGACGGACGGACGGACGGACGGACGGACGGACGGACAGCGTAGGCTTAGTAATAGGGTCCCGTTGGTACCCTTTGGGTACGGAACCCTAATAAAAAAGATAATGTTATGTATGTTCATACAAGATTTTATTCAATAATAAATATATATAAAAATCTCTTGTCACGACCTATGTTCGGAATAAACTCGAAAACTAATGAACCGATTTTGATCAAACTTTGTAACTATCTGTAATTTGGTCGAACTTAAAAGATAGGATAGTTTTATCTTAATTATTATGACATCAATATTTGTTATTGCAAATTAAAATATGTTAACTACACGACAGTCATATATGTATATACAGTGCGAGATTTAGGTTTCAATTACTTCCTGTACATAGTTCGAAGAGCGACGACGACGACGACGACATCAAACGAGTCGCAGGGAGCCGCTAGATTCAGGCGGCGCAAGACCGAGGCCTGTGGAAGTCTATGCAAGAGACCTTTGACTGGTTCTCCTACGGATCTCCTAATTTCTGAGGAGATTATCTTTGATTGCCATTGATTGTCCACTAGGAACCACCAAGGAAGTAAAAGACATTTAAGACTGCAGCTGTGCTCAATTTAATTAATTTAGTAAGTAAATAAATGTTTGTTTATCATAGTCTTATAAAGGCTATTTGAAGATGTGATAAACAAGACTAATTATTTAGTACTAGTACTACTGATGCCCGCGACTTTGTCCGCCTGGATTAAGGTTTTTAAAATAAGGATAAAAAGTAGCCTACGTGTTAGTCCTGGGTATGAGCCATCTCCATTCCAAATTTCAGCCAAATCGGTTCATTCATTGTAGCGTGAAAGAGTAAAAAACATCCATACATCCTCACACACTTTCACATTTATAATATTAGTATGACAATAATATTAGTAGGATGATGGTAAGTAAATACCTACATGTCCCTAATATAGTGTAGCAAGCAGTGATAGCCTAGTGGTTAGGACTGTGGTCTCCTATTCGGGGGGTCGCAGGTTCGATCCCGGGTACGCACCTCTGACTTTTCGAAGTTATGTGCGTTTAAGCAATTAAATATCACTTGCTTCAAGGGTGAAGGAAAACATCGTGAGGAAACCTGCACATATGAGAGTTCTTCATAATGTTCTTGAAGGTGTGTGAAGTCCGCCAATTCGCATTGGGCCAGCGTGGTGGACTATGGCATATAACCCTTCTCTGAGAGGAGACCTGCGCTCAGTAGTGAGCCGTTGATGGGTTGCTAATGAATATAGTGTAGTGCTCAGCGAGTCGCAAAACTGAAGTGGGCGGGGCAGATTGTTCGAAGAGCTGATGTTCGCTGGGGTCCCAAGGTGCTGGAGTGGCGACCCCGCACCGGGAAGCGCAGTGTTGGCAGACCCCCTACTAGGTGGGCCGACGACATCAAACGAGTCGCATGGAGCCACTAGATTCAGGCGGCGCAAGACCGAAGCCTGTGGAAGTCCATGGAGGAGACCTTTGTCCAGCTGTGGACATCTTTAGGTTGATTAAGAAGAATAATAGAGTGTTGAGATTCATTAAAGAAAAAATTTGCTTTGCTGTTCTAATAATACAAAGAAAACTGTGAATAATAAATTATTATAATTAAATATAGTACTAGCTGATGCCCGCGACTTCGTCTGCGTGGATTTAGTTTTTAAAATCCCTCTGGAAATCCTTGATTTTCCGGGATAAAAAGTAGCCTATGTCACTCTCCAGGCCCTCAACTATACCCATGCAAAAAATCACGTCGATCCGTAGCCCTGTTGCAGCGTGATTGAAGGACAAACCAACAAACAAACACACTTTCGCATTTATAATATTAGTAAGGATGTTAGTAAGTAATAATAATATAACAATATAAGCCTTTATTACTGAATAGTTTACATCTTATTTTTACAAATCATTGTATAATTTTATTGTATTTAAAATTAAATTAAGCTTGACAATAGTAAATGTGTTTTATTTATTCAGTATGTATATTGCAGTTCTATATTGTTTTGGCATACTAATATAAACCTGAAGAAACTTAAAGTATGCCAAAACAATAGCGAAAGAAGTATATTAGTAAATGTTCCTATAATTAGTAAAATAAGGCTGCACACATTTTTAATTATTTGGAGAAATAAAAAAGATAAATGTATATCCATAAAGGTTTTTATTTCATATAAATTCCCTATGGTTTGCTTATTTACCTACACTGTAATTTTATTATATGTGTAACTAGCTATTATTAATAAAATATTTATTTACTACTACCGATTATAAAGAAAATTGATACCAGGGTTCCAAACGCGCCCTGGGCCGAGAAGAGCCCACTTCAAAATCAGCTGGGGTATTTTTTCATTACCACCATTTCACAAATCATGTAAAACTAATTAGAAGTTTCAGTCTTAACATGTGTTTAATTATAATTAGGTATGCTTTTGTGGAACTTCCCCTCATTGTGGAAACACTGCATACATAGCATAATATCTATTATATTGTAAACTTGTTTTGAAAAGAGCAACTGCCAAGTTTCTTGACGGTTCTTCTCGGCAGGAAGGGCATTCCAAACCAGTGATATCGATGATTCAAAAGCAAAAGATTTTAGACTTATTTAGTGGCTTAATGACATAATTATAATGTATTATACAAGTACGTACCACAGTCCCATCGTGACCACGGTCCATGCAACTGGATTGAAATATTGACATTATATAAAACAAATATACATTATAAAACAAAAATCGTGGTACATAATAATGATTCAAAAGCACTTGTACAAAAGTTTATTTGAATAAAAACATTTCTATTCTTCTCTAGTGCCACTAGCACCATTCATTCCCAAGCTTTCTTGTTCTTTAAATAAGTTAATTATTTACAAAAACTTTGGACTTGTTGAGAGACATTTCCAATATGTCTTCTGGGAGTTTATCATACAAACGGACACAGCTATCAACGAACAAATTGCTAATTTGAGTCTAGGAGCCGGATTACAACAGGCACCAGGGAAGTCAAAGCTGTCCATGAATCTGTAAAAAATATTTATCATATTAATATTATAAGCCTTGTAAGTGAAGCAGTGATAGCCTAGTGGTTAGTACTGCGGTCTCCTATCCGGTGAGTCACTGCAGGTTCAATCTAATTCTGGGCACGCACCTCTGACTTAAGAAATTAAACATCACAAGCTTCAACAGTGAAGGAAAACATCTTGAGGAAACCTGCACACCTCTTCTTCTTCATAATGTTCTCAAAAGGTTTGTAAAGTCAAGGTTTGTAAGGTTTGTAAGTGAGATATAATTTAATAAGTGAATTGAGTTTTCTTTCATTCAAATTATTTACATTGTATTACCTATACCAATTATTTTTGTTATTTAAATATATTAAGTTTTAGACATTACTTAATGCACTGTTTTATTTATTTATTTAGACATAGGCATTGTCCAGGGCACTTTAAGTTTATCCAATGGGTACAAAAAATTAAGAGATTAAAGTAGATAGTGTAAGTAACCTTTAGATTAAAGTAGTTATGTATTAGTAAGAAAATTAGGACAGAAAATTTACTCTCATCATTTTCTTACCTATGAACTACCTATGATTTCTTTAGTCTGAACATAATATTTTCAAATTAAGGCTTAGCTCGCTTAGTAAAACAAATAAGACTTAGTAAGAAAAGGTTAGAATTATTGTACTTTAGGTCTTGTGTTGTGGTGCATGTGAGTGGTGGTGGCATTGCTTGCTGGGAACTTGGCTTTCTTGCTTGGCTGGGAAGGTGAGCGATGCTTAGCTTGTAATTGCATGTTTGACCATACAGATTTTTTATGTTGGCGGATTATAGCAAAATAATTCTAACCTTTTCTAGCTAATCATGAACTTCCGCAAAGTAACGCCTGCTTAGCTATCCAAACAACTAACAAAACTTACCTACTTTTGATTTCAGTAGGTAGATATTCCTGTGGATCTTTTCCTTGGCGGCATGTATGGATTGAGTTCGTCGTTTATTATAGTTTAATTGTCGACGAATTCCCCCATTGGCTTTATTAAATGGATGTAGGTACTTATTATTAACTAAATCACAATAATAAAACACAAATTATACGCAAAAACTAACTATCACTAAAAAAACCCTACACACAACAATACTATTTTAATAATAAACACATTAAAACACTGTTTTTATTAATTATTTTTAAATTTATCAACACTTACATGGCGCAAATACAATGGATTTATACGAATAAGGTAGCCTCGGACTCACCGCAATCATTTGACATTAGCAATGAGATGGCCATGAGCTCATAAAAGATAGACAATCGCTATTTTCTGTCAAATGGTACAGAATCATTCACTCATCGTGTGCTCATCGTTAAAAATAACGATAAAATCGGGGGCTTATCGTTAAGAATCGATGAACCGCATAGACAATTCGAATTTGCTGTTTGACAGATTAAAATGTACGTTTTTGTCATCAAATGAATAAGATTTTGATGGAATAAAGATAGACAATCGCTCTTCTGTACCATTTGACAGAAAATTGCGATTGTCTATCTTTTATGAGCTCATGGCCATCTCATTGCTAATGTCAAATGATTGCGGTGAGTCCGAGGCTACCTTATTCGTATAAATCCATTGTATTTGCGCCATGTAAGTGTTGATAAATTTAAAAATAATTAATAAAAATAGTGTTTTAATGTGTTTATTATTAAAATAGTATTGTTGTGTGTAGGGTTTTTTTAGTGATAGTTAGTTTTTGCGTATAATTTGTGTTTTATTATTGTGATTTAGTTTATAATAAGTACCTACATCCATTTAATAAAGCCAATGGGGGAATTCGTCGACAATTAAACTATAATAAACGACGAACTCAATCCATACATGCCGCCAAGCAAGAGATCCACAGGAATATCTACCTACTGAAATCAAAAGTAGGTAAGTTTTGTTAGTTGTTTGGATAGCTAAGCAGGCGTTACTTTGCGGAAGTTCATGATTAGCTAGAAAAGGTTAGAATTATTTTGCTATAATCCGCCAACATAAAAAATCTGTATGGTCAAACATGCAATTACAAGCTAAGCATCGCTCACCTTCCCAGCCAAGCAAGAAAGCCAAGTTCCCAGCAAGCAATGCCACCACCACTCACATGCACCACCACACAAGACCTAAAGTACAATAATTCTAACCTTTTCTTACTAAGTCTTATTTGTTTTACTAAGCGAGCTAAGCCTTAATTTGAAAATATTATGTTCAGACTAAAGAAATCATAGGTAGTTCATAGGTAAGAAAATGATGAGAGTAAATTTTCTGTCCTAATTTTCTTACTAATACATAACTACTTTAACCTAAATGTTACTTACACTACCTACTTTAATCTCTTAATTTTTTGTACCCATTGGATAAACTTAAAGTGCCCTGGACAATGCCTATGTCTAAATAAATAAATAAAACAGTGCATTAAGTAATGTCTAAAACTTAATATATTTAAATAACAAAAATAATTGGTATAGGTAATACAATGTAAATAATTTGAATGAAAGAAAACTCAATTCACTTATTAAATTATATCTCACTTACAAACCTTACAAACCTTGACTTTACAAACCTTTTGAGAACATTATGAAGAAGAAGAGGTGTGCAGGTTTCCTCAAGATGTTTTCCTTCACCGTTGAAGCTTGTGATGTTTAATTTCTTAAGTCAGAGGTGCGTGCCCAGAATTAGATTGAACCTGTGACTCACGGGATAGGAGACCGCAGTACTAACCACTAGGCTATCACTGCTTCACTTACAAGGCTTATAATATTAATATGATAAATATTTTTTACAGATTCATGGACAGCTTTGACTTCCCTGGTGCCTGTTGTAATCCGGCTCCTAGACTCAAATTAGCAATTTGTTCGTTGATAGCTGTGTCCGTTTGTATGATAAACTCCCAGAAGACATATTGGAAATGTCTCTCAACAAGTCCAAAGTTTTTGTAAATAATTAACTTATTTAAAGAACAAGAAAGCTTGGGAATGAATGGTGCTAGCGGCACTAGAGAAGAATAGAAATGTTTTTATTCAAATAAACTTTTGTACAAGTGCTTTTGAATCATTATTATGTACCACGATTTTTGTTTTATAATGTATATTTGTTTTATATAATGTCAATATTTCGATCCAGTTGCATGGACCGTGGTCACGATGGGACTGTGGTACGTACTTGTATAATACATTATAATTATGTCATTAAGCCACTAAATAAGTCTAAAATCTTTTGCTTTTGAATCATCGATATCACTGGTTTGGAATGCCCTTCCTGCCGAGAAGAACCATCAAGAAACTTGGCAGTTGCTCTTTTCAAAACAAGTTTACAATATAATAGATATTATGCTATGTATGCAGTGTTTCCACAATGAGGGGAAGTTCCACAAAAGCATACCTAATTATAATTAAACACATGTTAAGACTGAAACTTCTAATTAGTTTTACATGATTTGTGAAATGGTGGTAATGAAAAAATACCCCAGCTGATTTTGAAGTGGGCTCTTCTCGGCCCAGGGCGCGTTTGGAACCCTGGTATCAATTTTCTTTATAATCGGTAGTAGTAAATAAATATTTTATTAATAATAGCTAGTTACACATATAATAAAATTACAGTGTAGGTAAATAAGCAAACCATAGGGAATTTATATGAAATAAAAACCTTTATGGATGTACATTTATCTTTTTTATTTCTCCAAATAATTAAAAATGTGTGCAGCCTTATTTTACTTATTATAGGAACATTTACTAACATACTTCTTTCGATATTGTTTTGGCATACTTTAAGCTTCTTCAGGTTTATATTAGTATGCCAAAACAATATAGAACTGCAATATACATACTGAATAAATAAAACAAATTTACTATTGTCAAACTTAATTTAATTTTAAATACAATAAAATTATACAATGATTTGTAAAAATAAGATGTAAACTATTCAGTAATAAAGGCTTATATTGTTATATTATTATTATTACTTACTAACATCCTTACTAATATTATAAATGCGAAAGTGTGTTTGTTTGTTGGTTTGTCCTTCAATCACGCTGCAACAGGGCTACAGATCGACGTGATTTTTTGCATGGGAATAGTTGAGGGCCTGGAGAGTGACATAGGCTACTTTTTATCCCGGAAAATCAAGGATTTCCCGAGGGATTTTAAAAACTAAATCCACGCAGACGAAGTCGCGGGCATCAGCTAGTACTATATTTAATTATAATAATTTATTATTCACAGTTTTCTTTGTATTATTAGAACAGCAAAGCAAATTTTTTCTTTAATGAATCTCAACACTATATTCTTCTTAATCAACCTATAGACGTCCACAGCTGGACAAAGGTCTCCTCCATGGACTTCCACAGGCTTCGGTCTTGCGCCGCCTGAATCTAGTGGCTCCATGCGACTCGTTTGATGTCGTCGGCCCACCTAGTAGGGGGTCTGCCAACACTGCGCTTCCCGATGCGGGGTCGCCACTCCAGCACCTTGGGACCCCAGCGACCATCAGCTCTTCGAACAATCTGCCCCGCCGACTTCAGTTTTGCGACTCGCTGAGCACTACACTATATTCATTAGCAACCCATCAACGGCTCACTACTGAGCGCAGGTCTCCTCTCAGAGAAGGGTTATAGGCCATAGTCCACCACGCTGGCCCAATGCGAATTGGCAGACTTCACACACCTTCAAGAACATTATGAAGAACTCTCATATGTGCAGGTTTCCTCACGATGTTTTCCTTCACCGCTGAAGCAAGTGATATTTACCTAATTGCTTAAACGCACATAACTTCGCAGAGGTGCGTACACGGGATCGAACCTGCGACCCCCCGAATAGGAGACCACAGTCCTAACCACTCGGCTATCACTGCTTGCTACACTATATTAGGGACATGTATTTACTTACCATCATCCTACTAATATTATTTTCCTACTAATATTATAAATGTGAAAGTGTGTGAGGATGTATGGATGTTTTTTACTCTTTCACGCTACAATGAATGAACCGATTTGGCTGAAATTTGGAATGGAGATGGCTCATACCCAGGACGAACACGTAGGCTACTTTTTATCCCAGAAAATTACAGCGTTCCCGCGGGAATTATAAAACTTAATCCAGGCGGACGAAGTCGCGGGCATCAGTAGTACTAGTACTAAATAATTAGTCTTGTTTATCACATCTTCAAATAGCCTTTATAAGACTATGATAAACAAACATTTATTTACTTACTAAATTAATTATATTGAGCACAGCTGCAGTCTTAAATGTCTTTTACTTCCTTGGTGGTTCCTAGTGGACAATCAATGGCAATTAAAGATAATCTCCTCAGAAATTAGGAGATCCGTAGGAGAACCAGTCAAAAGTCTCTTGCATAGACTTCCACAGGTCTCGGTCTTGCGCCGCCTGAATCCAGCGGCTCCCTGCGACTCGTTTGATGTCGTCGTCGACCATTAGCCCTTCGAACTATGTACAGGAAGTAATTGAAACCTAAATCTCGCACTGTATATACATATATGACTGTCGTGTAGTTAACATATTTTAATTTGCAATAACAAACATTGATGTCATTATAATTAAGATAAAACTATCCTATCTTTTAAGTCGCGGGCATCAGTAGTACTAGTACTAAATAATTAGTCTTATTTATCACATCTTGAAATAGCCTTTATAAGACTATGATAAACATTTATTTACTTACTAAATTAATTAAATTGAGCACAGCTGCAGTCTTAAATGTCTTTTACTTCCTTGGTGGTTCCTAGTGGACAATCAATGGCAATCAAAGATAATCTCCTCAGAAATTAGGATCCGTAGGAGAACCAGTCAAAGGTCTCTTGCATAGACTTCCACAGGCCTCGGTCTTACGCCGCCTGAATCCAGCGGCTCCCTGCAACTCGTTGGATGTCGTCGTCGTCGACCATTAGCTCTTCGAACTATGTACAGGAAGTAATTGAAACCTAAATCTCGCACTGTATATACATATATGACTGTTGTGTAGTTAACATATTTTAATTTGCAATAACAAATATTGATGTCATAATAATTAAGATAAAACTATCCTATCTTTTAAGTTCGACCAAATTACAGATAGTTACAAAGTTTGATCAAAATCGGTTCAGTAGTTTTCGAGTTTATTCCGAACATAGGTTGTGACAAGAGATTTTGATATATATTTATTATTGAATAAAATCTTGTATGAACATACATAACATTATTTTTTTTATTTCTATGATTCTGCATTTGTTTCCAGCGTGTACTGCTACACACAAACATGATAATAAAAAGTAACATTTTAGTAAAAAGTAAAAGCTTTCTTATAATTATAAACATTTTTTACATTTTCACCTACCTACTATAGCATATCTTATTGAATTAAAACCTGTATGAACATACATAACATTATCTTTTCTTTTTTAGGGTTCCATACCCAAAGGGTGCCAACAGGACCCTATTACTAAGCCTCCACTGTCCATCTGTCCGTCCGTCCGTCCATCAACGGGCTGTATCTTGTAGACCGTAACAGATAGACAGTTGAAATTTTCACATAAATTGTGTATTTCTATTGCCAATATAATAACGAATAATAAAATTAAATTAAATTACAAAATATAGGGGGTATGGGAGATGATACATGGAAAAGGAGTCTAAATAAAATTTTATTTTTTTACCCTGGCATGTGGGGTGTCATTATCTAGAGCTCGTTAAGGCCACACCACTCCAGCACCTTGGGACCCCAGCGACCATCAGCTTTTCGAACTATGTACAGAAAGTAACTGCTATAATTAAAAAAAAAGTAGCACTATTTTTACATGAAATTCATTATTTATTGGTGTGCACTAAAACTATTGATGATAGATGAAATTTTATGTATACTACATCATTAAAGTACTTACTTCTTATTACCTACAAAAAAGTCTGTGAGGGAATATATCTTTAACTCTAGCTTTTGTGTTCTAAAATATTAGATTGCTGGTAAAATTAAAAGTTGGTTACATTAGTATCACTAGTATCAATTCTTATTCAAATAAATGCTTATTGACTGATTGCGATGAAACTTGATAGGTACATAGGTAGCTGTTACCTATAGCTGTTACTTTTATTCCGATATTCCCATGGAATGTAAACTAATGCGGGTGAAACTTTTAACTATATGCAAAATTAGATGCGTTCTTATTATCTCCAACACTTGTGCGCGATTTCCACTGGATGTTCAAGCAGCTATCAGCAAAGAGATGTGAAGTGATAGCTTTAATACAGAATCTCATGATTCTAGCTAAGCTATTACTAGTATCCATTTTTATTCGCTATGTTATAAGTTCTTTGGATTAATAAATATTTTTTTGTTGTTTTTGTTGTTATCCTACGCGTAGCGACGTGTTGATCTGAAATAATCAAAATTTAAGATTTTTATTTCTTCTATAAAGAGCAGTGTTTCCAGCGGGGATCATTTAGTAATATTATGAATGCGAAAGTTTGTGAGGATGGATGTATGTTACTTTGGAATGGACACGGCTATATTTTATCTCGAGAAAGTAGTTCCCTCGGAAATCAAAAACCCTAATCCGCAGGGAGCCGCTGGATTCAAGCGGCGCAAGACCGAAGCCTGTGGAAGTCCATGCAGGAGACCTTTGTCCAGCAGTGGACGTCTATAGGTTGATAAAGAAGAAGAAGAAGAATCCGCACGGACGAAATCGCGGGCATAATCTAGTATAAATGAAAAGTTACTTTACTTACCTATTTCCGATTAGAAAGCACTTTGTAAAAGTTTATTTGAGTAAAAAAATTCCTTCAATTCAATTCCCTTAGTCGTGCCTATTATACAAAGCTAATAAATAATTTAATATAATTAGAATTTAGATTAAAAACAAAAGAATTTTTCATAGATTAATGACTTAAGACTGCCGTCTGACATTGACACTGATTGACACTTGACAGCGACAAAGTACACAGACTTACTTCTAACAAGAAAAAATACATGGCTGTAACCACATATAACCCTAGAAGAATGATTAATAACACAGAAAATATACAAAATTAGAAGCTTTTAGCGCCACCTATAGTTGAATAGCAGAAGCGACTAGACTAAGAACTACTGCTACTCGTCAATAGGTGGGGCTATTTATGTTCATTCTCCGATCGGTCTACATCGGTCTTTATTTCATCATGATGTCATCGGTAGGACTTACACAATCGCTATTTGGTTTCAACGATATATGACAATCGTAAAAAATATTTATCATGAAATAAAGTTACGCAATCGCTCTTCTGTATTTAGTGGATCTTATTCCATTGATCGTATTCGTATTCGATGACATTAGCGTCAAAGTAAAATAATCCTTGATTGTATTGATTTTGTCACAAATTCAGTACAACCGATTTTAAAATTGAGAGTTATGGAGCGTATCGCACATACCTCAACGTATAAGAATGCATTCACGAATTGAGCTCTAATTCAATGCTGTTAAGGTTTATTTTACTTTGACGCTAATGTCATCGAATACGAATACGACCAATGGAATAACTAGACAATCGCTGAATTGAGGTGCGCCGTGCGGTGCGGGGAAGCGCGAAGCGAGGTAGCGGGCAGCGGCAAACTTGAAGCGGACTGCAGTACCACCAATTTATCTGTGAAGTGGCGAAAAGTGGAATTGAGAGTGGCAAAATAAGGACGAAATCTTAGAACTTCCGGTTCGGATTGTCTGTTTTCAACTTTTCAATTTGTTAATTTGTAGTAAAGACATTTTTTGAAGAAGAAGCTCAGCATTAGGCTCCGAAAATTCCATATAAAACAAATAAACAAACGAGTATCTTTCGCTTTTTTGTAAAATTTGAAATTCCCCACACATTTTATATTTATAATACTTGGCTAGCAAAAAAATCGGTATTTTTATTATGAAAACCACAAAACTACCTATTATTTGGAAGTTTGAAAATACAAAATACCATGGAACTAGGAATTACGACTATGTCTAAAAATAGCCTAGCGGTTGCCATAGACGAATTTGCAGATTTTATTGTTCTATTCCACAGCATACAAATTGTATGTCTGTGTTCTATTCATTTGACATGGAGGGAAATTTTGACATTGAATTTGACAGTGACATTGTCAGTCAGTTTAAAATCAAAACAAAAAGTGTGGGTGTGCAGTTGATTTGGTGTTTTTAAAATAATTATATTATTGGTTGTGATAGTGGTTTAGTGTTTATGTGCTACTCTTGTAGATGCGAAACTTGTAAAAAAAAAAAAAAATAATATTATTATAACCTTAGGATATAGATTTAGGATTGGTAGCTTCATAATATATAATGTACTTTGTGGGCTTTGTGGCTACCTAAAGTCGCTACTAGACCGCCCTTCCTACAAACATAGTTCCATAAATACCAAAGTAAATCCGGCAACTTATTACGCCGACTGCATTATAGTAGGCGCCAAGCGACTACCAATCCTATATCTATGATTATAGCCTGGATCAATGTTATAAATTAGCCACATAGATATTTCAAATTGTATTTGTTTGGTAAGTTATATCTGAGTGTGGGATTATTGATAAACAAATGACTGCTGCTACAGCGTCAGCAACAACTGTTACCGTTGACGAAGATTTGGAGGACTGTGGTCCCCAGCTGATCAATAAATTAGAGGTACGATTTTATTTCCTGGTGCATTGTTAACCAGCTGTAGTTGCAGCTGTAAGAATATTCGGTAAATTGTTATCCTACTAATGTTATAAATGCGAAAGTTTGTGTAATTTTGAATGGAGATAGCTCATACCCAGGATTAACACATTAACTTCGAAAATTAAAAGAGTTCAAAAATAAAAAAAACCTTAATCCACGCAAAGTCGCGGGCATCATCTAGTTTGTAATAATTTTTTCTAAAACATTTTTTATAACCCCCAACTCCAAAAAAGGAGGGTTATAAGTTTCAACTTTGCATCTGTGTATGAGTCTATCTGTGTGTCTGTCGGTTCCTCCACAGGGTACTTTTGTATAACTGGTTCCCTCTTAGCAGCTTTCATGATAGACCAATTTTGATGTAGTTTTTTTGTTTGAAAGCTAATCCAATTGAAGTGGATCTTAGCTATAGTTTATGAAGATCTGCTCAGGTACTTGAAGATGTAGTGTGAAGATTAAGCCATTCCCTTTTTCAGGGAAATGGAATCACTTCAGGAGATATTAAAAAGCTGGAGGAGGCAGGGTATCATACAGTTGAATCAGTGGCGTACGCTCCTAAGAAATGGTTGATCACAATAAAGGGCATATCTGAAGCAAAGGCAGATAAAATATTGGCAGAAGCATCTAAATTAGTACCTATGGGATTCACTACAGCCACTGAGTTTCATCAAAAAAGGTGAGCATTATTAAAAGCACATTGTTAAAGTTTACTTGACTAAAAAACTTTTCTAAATAAAAAAATACTTATACAGTGGACCCCCCGTAATCCGGCCCCTGTCTTATCCGGCACCCCCTGTAATCCGACATGGTCTATTATTTATTATTTTTTTGGCAATCTTCGCTAATGCATGATTGAACAATTTACAACTTGTACGCACCACTGCTATTGTGCTCAACGCGTAAGGTATTGTTTTGATTCTGATTGCTTAGTTTGAATTTGACTATGTACCTACATGTGATGAGGATAACAATGCGAATGCAATGCAAGTGCAATCTTATCATTGGATCTGTAATTTGTCAGATTACAAGGTACTCTTTTGTAAAAATTCTATAGGGGGTCTTAGGCAGTACTCTATAATCTGACATATTCGATAGTTCGACATTGCCCTGCAAAATGTTTGTCGGATTAGTGGGGTCCACTGTAATTTTTAACTAATTAAAAAATCTTTATAGTATTTCTAATTTTTATAATATAATATTTCTTTTACTAATGTATGTTTGATATGTCATAATGTATATACCCCCTATGGCCTATTTTATTTTAAATCATGGACTTCCCTCGTGGGCCCCTAGTGGAATACCAGCATTGTGGTTACATCTGTATCCACAGCATTTAGCTGAGCCAAGACCCTTTCATTGGCATGACACATAGTAGACACTGGTTATGTTAGATTTTAATTTCATTTGTATTTATATTTGTTTTGTTTCTTTTGATGTCAATGAATAATCAATATTCTATTCTATTTTTTAATAAAACAATTTTGTCAAGCCCTCATTTTCAACCCCTAACACCATGAGTATCTCTTTAGAGAGAGGTTTTTACAGTGATCAAGATCTGCTGTGGGATTGTTTAAAATGAATTGCTACAGTGTGTCAAACACATTCAACTCTCATTGGTTGGTCATTGGTACTCTCTCTCTCTATTGCTTAAAACGCTTCAATGCAGAAAGAACACCGTAAATGCAACATTGCAATCACTGATTGATGATGTATCAAATGTTGATTCATAATTATTATATTCTTAATTTCAGGGGTAATTTAAAATTTAGGCTGAAAAAAAATACAGAACCCTTAAAAGATCACTACACTGTACATCTGTCTGTATGTACTGTATGTATGTCAAGGCCCTTTTTCTTAGAAATGTCTGCAAGTACTGAGTTGAAATTTGTACTGAATACAAATATCAATCTGTAAAAATTCCAAGTTTCTAGTTCAACTCAATAAAAAGTTACAGCTTTTCAAAACATATTTTCATACAAAAGTTTCATCATCATCGTCATCTAGTAATTAATATAATCATTAATCCTCATAAGGTACTGAACCCTCAGTGCGCAAGTATGACTCACCCTTGACCAGTTTTTGTTATTAATTAAACTTGTATATTATTTAAGATTGTTTTGATTTTAGAGCAGAGATCATTCAGCTGACAACGGGTTCAAAGGAGTTAGACAGGTTGCTCGGAGGTGGCATTGAGACAGGGTCAATCACAGAGATATTTGGGGAGTTTAGAACGGGGAAAACACAACTGTGCCACACACTTGCTGTTACTTGTCAGGTACTACTGAACAATTGTCAATTTTTATCCAGTTATTTGTTATTTCTAATGCACAGCTTCAACGGCACCACACAAAACTTTCAAAATACAGTTTGCAAAACTTATGTAAAGTTTAGACTTTACAAAAGTTTTGCAAGGGCTCGTTTCTGGACATGCGGCGCGTGGTGCGTCGCGCGGTTAACTCAAACATAATATGACCAAGTATGACAGCTTTCTTGCAGCAGCGTTCTGGCGTGGTACGCGGCGACGGCCCGCGCGACGCGAAGGCCCACGCGCCGCGTCTCCAAAAACGAGCCCTAAAGCTAGAGACTGACTTGTAACATTCATGCCACTCGACTGTTGGTTGTTTTGCGAATTCCCTTTGAGTGTTACATTACAAGCAGCAAGCAAGAGAGCAAGTCGCAAGCGCACAAGCACAAATGGAACACACTTGAGCCAAGAGCTTGAATGATACATTACAAACAAACAGTACAAGTCAGTCTCCGGCTCTACATTTAGGATTGGTAGCTTAGACGCTACTAGATATCGCCTTTCCTACAAGCAATAACTTCATAAATGCGGCAACGTAATTTCATAGTTAACATCTACATCATACAATTTAAATGAATATCTTAGGAGTTATCGCAAAATAAAAATGAAAGCGCGCGAAAATAAATCCACATATTCGACGTAACAAGCTGATGCGACCCTACGATAGAAAAAACAATATTTAGGCAGAATATGTACGGTATCATGTTACGTAATGTATTATGTATCATGGTATATGGGTGATATTAAGGTATATGTATATAATTATCATATTCAATATATTTATTAAAATACTCTTTTTACCCAAATTTTTTGCACACCTACAAGTGTTGTCTCACATCTCAAGGTTGACTGGTAGAAAATGCTTTTAGCATTAAGTCCGACTATTGTACTATTTTTGTGCACTAAATGACTAAAGTGTTAAATAAAAAAAATAAAAAAATATTATGCTCTAGTACCAGTGTGAAACCGGGGCGGGTCGCAAATATTGTATAGAATTGGTTTATGCGGAATTTTGCTCTGCAACCCGATGCAATGCGGCTCGCCCTAATGTGCGCGTACCTTTATAGTTACCGATAGAGCAGTCGGGCGGTGAAGGCAAGTGCATGTACATCGACACGGAGGGCACGTTCCGGCCGGAGCGGCTCCTGGCCGTGGCGCAACGCTACGGCATGGAGGGCGCCGCCGTGCTCGACAACGTGGCGTATGCGCGCGCCTACAACACCGACCACCAGTCGCAGCTGCTGGTGCAGGCCTGCGCCATGATGACAGAGTCCAGGTTTTGTTTTTTTGGAATGAAGTTCCTTATCGCATGGTATACGGATTTGGCGAATGGGGGCTAGGCGAAACAAACTGTAAGAATTTTCCGTCACAACCCTCTATTCTTCACGACTTTCTATAGTGTAGACATGTGGCGAGAGATGGCGTTGATTCTAGAAGGTAATGTTTTGATTAATAGAAAATAATATTATTATATGTGTTTCCAAAACACACAGCATTGGTTGAAGAAGCATCCATAGATTCTACCTTTTTATTACATGCTAAGCTTTCTTTACCTGTACTCTTCAACAATCTGTCACCTTCACGCACCAGCAGAGCGCGTCAAATCTCCTGTCAACGCGCACCTGTCAATGTCAACTCATAGCGTTTGTAGATTTTGCCGCAAAAGCATGCAAAATTTTAGAATAAAAAGAAAGTCGAATTGAATTGAACTTTTTATAGTGAGTGAGTGTTGCGCAGTTATTTCTGGGCTGTGCTTAGTGTATACGAGGATGAGCGTTGATCGGTCTGTGCGGAATGAGCAGGTTAAGTCCGACGTCAGTGACCGGTCGGATGCCGCTATTTCGGATGAAGAGCGCCCATCTCGACGTCGCTCTGGTAATTCCAGTAGTGCAAGCGACTGTATCATCTTCGGAAGATGAACAAGGGTATGCTACACCGCCGCCCAATAAGCGCCGTAGATTTGATAAGCACTCGTTACTCGTGAATCTCATGACCACCAAATTAATTCTTAAGTTAACCAGGTTAACTTTATTTCGGGTTATTTGTCGCAGCTACCCCATTACATCGTAGCTGCTAATCAAGACACGCAAAGCCAGAGTAAAGAGTAAACCGGGCCCCAGTAGCAGGGAAAAACTTAGTTCAGTCTCAATTTTTGATTAATCCTTGTACAAGCTCTGATAAGATGGTTCAGTTAGGTGATTTAAAAACTGACTGATGAAAGGAAGGTAATTCTTCATTCTAAGAAGGCTTAATAAGTTAGATCATCTTCAGCATTTTGAAACGTAGGCCTGGAAGGGCATGTGATACAGGTCAACATTAGCAGGTTATTAGGCAAATTTAGGTTTTGTTACTTAGAGTTAATGAAGAATTATGTCATTTTAACAAAACGAAAGACTATCTAGCTTCTACTGAAAATATGTTAGCAGGTTTGACTAATGCCGAATTAGAGTGGCAGGAACTATTGAAACAGGGTTTGCAGGATCTACTTGTGGGTTGCGGGGAACCTTGTTGATTTAAATATGTCAAGTCTTTTTGAGGAGGAGAAAGAATTTTAAAGAATTTAACAGTCCTATGCTCATTCCCCTTAGTGCTGAATAAATACCTCTTTAGTAGACAAGCTTAGCAGCTAGTTATTCAGTCGCTGGGAGGTTTACAAACATGACTGAATAGACCAGAATACATATAAAAGAAGGGACTGTATCGCTCAAAACTCATTTCAAACTCTAGATCAGGGAAGAGACCTACTCGCAATGCCTTTATTATCAAGAACATTACTGGAGCAGACCAGACAGGTAAGAATAATAATTTTCAAGCCCCTCTCAAACACCATTGCTTTTGTCGAGGCTACACCAGGAGGAATAGTGTAGAGCAGATTAGAGAGCAGAAATAACTATGTTCAGGGAGAGAAAATTCAGGGAGGGGGATACGGAAGGAGCTTGGTGCAAACCAATTTATTTTGGACATAATAAGCAGAGGGAAGAATACTGTTCAGATTAAGGCCCCCCACTACTTCATTTATCACCGCATTTACTGAGGAAAGTCAACACGAGGATTTCTCTTGAGATTACAACAATAATTCAGGTTTTTTAAGAGAGGAATTTTGGAAGTGCCTCCAATTTTCATTCATTCATTCATATATTAAACTGAGATACTGATTATACTGAGAGGACTGCATAAACATGTAGCACACAAGCATTTTCAATTGGTTTCTCAGATGTTGCAGAGTTCCTACGAAAAATCGATTGGATGTCGAAAGTAGATAGGTAGGCCTATTTTCATGTGTCTATTGCAATGTCACCGTTGCTTTCTAAGGATTCACTATGACAACCAGGTACTTCAGTTGACAGCTCCCCTTCGGCCTTCCCACCCCCGAGCTATTGCTGCTTTGTCCAATTGAAAGCAGAGATCTGGCTTGCAGGGGGGGGGGGGCGTTCAGGGGGTCTTGGTTTATTTGAACAATGACATCATAGTGAACCAGGACAGAAAAATATTGCAGCATCAGGTCTCGGGGACCACCAAAAGTCTGTGACAGCACCCCTCAGGAACTGGAATATTAAGGTCTTTTGTGGAATACAAGGAACAGTACCATGGCCTGACCTCCAAAGAGGGCAGTAATGATAAAAGATTTTTTATCAAGGATCATAAGAAGGGGTTGTAGTACACTACGAGAGATTCAGAGGGTGATAGGACTCCTGATTTTCGCAAACTTTACCGCTACAAAGTTTGGTTTCACTGCACAAGTGAGAGGTGACCCACTTCTTGAACACAGACGCAGCGGATGCGGGCTGGGGCGCTCACCTCAACAGGAAATATCTAAGCAGGTCGTTAGTGCACCAGAGGTCCTGGCACTCAAAGACGTAAATGAGTTTGTTTGTAGTGTATGGTGCAATAAGTCACCACCAAAACTTCTTAAGAAATGCACACATATAGTTTTCAGTCGAACAACGAATTGTGACATATACAGCCCTACTCGATTTAGCTAACTACACGGTTGAACGTCACTCTCGGCGGCGTACCTCCCGGGGAGGTACAGCGGCATAGCCGACCGCCTGTCATGGAATCGACTAGTGCCGGAATGGCACTTGTTGAGCAACAAGGCTCCGGGAGCTGACTACATGGTTGAACATCACACTATCGGCGGCGTGCCTCCCGGGGAGGTACAACGGCATAGCCGACCGCCTGCCAAGGAATTGACCAGTGCCGGAATGGCACTTGTTGCCCCCGGCCTCGGAGGCCGTATTCAGGCTTTGGGGCGTAACAGAAGTCGCCTTGTTCGCTTCAAAAGAACGCCGTAACGTACGCCGTAGTAGATCGCTACGTAACATGGGACTCCAGAGATGGGTCAGAATTATTATTATTATTTGCGACTCAGCACCCAATCTGTATTTCCACCACCCAATCTGATTCCGCAGGTGTTACGCCGACTCAATACAACGACAGGTATTTATATAGTGATAGTGCCCCATTGGACACAGTGCTTTGGCTAGCAGACTTGAGGGCGCGAGCCCTAGCAGAACCAGTATCAATAGAGTGCCTGCAGAAGAACCTGATAGACCTCATGAGAGGCAGGTTCCGCCCCCGGGTGGAGAGACTGGAGCGTCTAGCAATTAGCATGGTTGGTTTGGGGTGGAAAGATAGGGTAGCACATTGGTCTTCACAGGAGAAGGATCTCTTGAAGAAGAACCTGGCGATATTTAACATTGGCTACATATAAAGCTCCAATTAGATGTTGGGTAACTTGGTGCGAGTTTAACAAGATTCCTAGGTCTCCACTGGGTAGTGATGTAAGTGGCTAGATATTTGGCTAGGTTGTGTCGGGAGGACAAACTTGCTTGGCATACTATCCTTCTATATGAGTCTATAATCACCCCCTAGTACATATACATATATATATATATATATATATATACAGCAACTAGTGTAGAACCACCTATACAGCAACAATATCAATTGTTAAGCTCCAAAGATGAGGACACCCATTTGGCATACAGAGTTACTTTTAATTGGCTTAGGGACACTCAGATTGTAGAATAATTAATGATTAAACGAACTTACCTGTACGTGAAGTTCTATCATAATTATACGAAGCGCTACGTCCGAGCTAGAAAAACAGCTGTTATATTGTTATTAGCTTCTGGTCATCATATTCATGACCTGACTTTGTTGGAGGTGGCTAGGGATAACTTTGTTGTGAATAACAGCAGTAATGAATAACATCAGTAATGAAGTGGACTTGTGGCCAAGAGGTGTGGCAAGGACGGACAGGGTAGATAAAAGAAGCTGCTAAATAAGCAGCATCCTGATGCACGCTAATGTCTAGAGACAAGAGACATCTAAAGAAATTAGACACAAAGTAGACATTCAGAGGAAATCAATATAACTAGTCTGTTTAAATATGAACAACTAGCATAATTAAACCAGCTCATCAACCCATGATAGCAAATTGGGTGAGAACAATTTAAAAAAAAAAAAAAGAAAAAAAAAAAAAATTGGAATAGATGCATTTCCAGGCAGTGTGCGCTGAGCAGCTGCTTCAAGAAGCTTTTTGAAAATAGACCTGTAGAGGAGATTCTAGAAAGAAGTAACTGGAGGAGTTCCCAGACCTTCAGAAAATTCTATTGTCTGCAGAGAATCTGTCTGATTCTATTCTAGACAAAGAGTCTAGTCTAACTAGAACAAATAGCCATTAGATAGTTTTGCAATCATTTATTTTTCTTTCTTTCAAGAATCGATGTTGATTCAGAGGAAGAAGAGGTGAAAGTTAATTCAGAGAATAATTTTGATTTATCCGTGTTTATTATAATTTAAATTTTTGATCTAATAATGTGATTTCTACAAGAGAGTCTTTATTTTTAGTTTG
Source organism: Oeneis ivallda (assembly GCA_029955525.1). NCBI lineage: Eukaryota > Metazoa > Arthropoda > Insecta > Lepidoptera > Nymphalidae > Oeneis > Oeneis ivallda. The sequence continues at coordinate 14,424,093 of JARPMR010000024.1, read as the reverse complement.
TAATATTCTTTAGTGGGTCTGTAAGTACCTAGAGGTACATACAGAATTTTTGACCTTAAAGTATTTGTAGAGAATTAATAGTAAAAATTAGTGTCCTTTAGATTAATTCTTGATCTCATAATGTGCCTTATTAGAGGAATAGTGATTTCCTTTTATAATAATTTTTGGTCACACAATATGTCATATGAGTTGTGACTATTTCCCTGTGTTTTCAGTTGATTGATTCTTATGATTAATAGTAGATTTAAAATTATGAAGAGATAGGTGTAACAGGATTTAAAAATTTTGTTTTTCAGTGATAATGTAATATACAGGAGTGATATTTTTATATTTTGATTTTATCATCACATAGCGTTTGTAGTACTCTTTCACCAGCAGATATCAAACAGGTCTTCAACCAATGCTGAGTGTTTTGGAAACACATATAATATGACTGTTTTGCATTCCAACAAAACAGTTATTATGTGTGTGAAAAAACACACAGCATTAGAGCAAAATGCTTGCTGGTGGCTAATTGAAGACTATGAGTTGACATTGACAGGTGCGCGTTGACAGGAGATTTGACGCGCTCTGCTGGTGCGTGAAGGTGACAGATTGTTGAAGAGTACAGGTAAAGAAAGCTTAGCATGTACTATAAAGGTAGAATCTATGGATGCTTCTTCAACCAATGCTGTGTGTTTTTTCACACACATAATAACTGTTTTGTTGGAATGCAAAACAGTCATTTTTCATTAGGAGATGGTTCTAACATGTGGCGAGAGATGGCGTTGATTCTAGAAGGTAATGTTTTCATTATTAGAAGTTACGGCGTTGATTCTAAAAGGTAATGTTGAACTTCGTTCCATACGAGTGTTCCACAACACTAACGCATTTTTTTTTATCGACAAGTCCTTGGCGATCTCATCTGATGGTAAGTGATGATGCAGTCTAAGATGGTAACGGGCTAACTTGGAAGGGGGTGGCAGTGAACATTGAACCTATACCCCTAATCAGTTTCTACACTCCATCGTACCAGAAAGCTGAATCGCTTGGTGGCACTTCTTTGACGATAGGGTAGTAACTAGCCACGGACAAAGCCTCCCACCAGACCAGACCAGAGACAATTCAGAAATTATAAATTCCCAAATTGACCTCGCCGGGAATCAAACCCGAGACCACAGCGCTCACCACCATCAAACACGCCAGGGAGGTCGTCAAAGTCCAGATGCTGCAGTGTCTTACACTAAACGAGTTACACGCGGGAACATCCGTGTGGTTATTTCGTTCAAATATTTTTTCTAATCTTTATCATCACCCATATCTATATTTTATTTTAATGCTCTATAAACAATTACTCTAAGCTATTACCCGGCCGCATCTTCTTCCACGTGTTTTCCGGGATAAAAAGTAAAACCTGTGTCACTCGAAAGCAAGATTATGAAAGTTTATTTGAATAAAAATTAGTCTATTCTACTCTCCGGGTCTTCAACTATACCCATGCATCGCATGCATACAATTGTGGTATAGAAGAAAAGCAGTGATAGCGTAGTGGTTAGGACTGTGACCTCCTATTTGGGGGGTCGTAGATTCGATCCGAGATTTTCGGAGTTATGTGGGTTAAATGTGAAGGAAAACATCGTGAGGAAACCTGCATGCCGGAGAGTACGCCATAATGTTCTCGAAGTGTGTGAAGTCCGCCAATTCGCATCCAACATGGTGAACTATGGCCTATAACACTTCTCTGAGAGGAGATCTGCGCTCAGTAGTGAGGTGTTGATGGTTGCTGTACTTTTTTTATTTTATTCGATGACAAGCTAGTCCTTGACTGTGATCTCACCTGATGATAAGTGATGCAGTCTAAGATGGTAGCGGACTAACTTGGAAGGGGTATGGCAGTGAACATTCAACCCATACCCCTAATCGGTTTCTACACGCCATCGTGCCGGAACGCTAAATCGCTTGGCGGCACGTCTTTGACGGTAGGGTGGTAACTAGCCACGGCTAAAGCCTCCCACCAGACAAAATGGAAGAAATAACACGGATCCTTTGACTTTGCAGGTATTCTTTGATAATAGTGGACAGCGCGACCGCGTTGTATCGCACAGACTACTCGGGCAGGGGCGAGCTGAACGCGCGGCAGCTGCACCTCGGCAGGTTCATGCGGATGCTGCTGCGGCTAGCTGACGAGGTTAAATTTTCATTTGATAATCCTTACTAATATTATAAGCAGTGATAGCCTAGTGGTTAGGACTGTGGTCTCCTATTCGGGGGGTCGCAGGTTCGATTCCGGGTACGCACCTCTGACTTTTCGGAGTTAAGTGCGTTTAAGCAATTAATTGCCACTTGCTACAACGGTGAAGGAAAACATCGTGAGGAAACCTGCACACCTGAGAGTTCTCCATAATGTTCTCGAAGGTGTGTGAAGTCCGCCATTCGCATTGGGCCAGCATGGTGGACTATGGCCTATAACACTTCTCTGAGAGGAGACCTGCGCTCAGTAGTAAGCCGTTGATGGGTTGCTAATGATGAATGATGAATCTATAATTAGGAATTATTTAAAAAAAAACCGACTTCAAACGCCCGCGCCACTACAAATTACATAATTTATTGTTGATTTTTTAAAAACCGCTCGACCGATTTCGATAAAGTTTAAATGGGACTACCTGAAAACGGAAAGTATACTCTTTGAAACAAAAAAGAATTTTTCAAATCGGTTCAGGCGTCTTCGAGTAATCGGTGAGCATATATAAAAAAAAATGGTTCCGACGAATTGAGCAACTGTTGAGTTTCTTGCCGGCTCTTCTCAGCAGAATCAGCTTTTCGAACCAGTAGTAGATTCATGACTTGTCATAAGTGCTAAAATTTGGCTTACATGAAATAAATGAATTTGAATTTGAGAACCTTCTCTTGTCTTGAAAAGTCTTGCTTACATAGTCAGGAAAAGTTTTTAAAATTATGAAGCTGCAAATAGGTATGTTGCCCACTAATCAAACCAGTAACTTTAAATGTTTTGACATTTTACCATACCTACCACAAAATAAAAAGCATAAAACCCTATAGCTATCAGTTATATTTTTTGTTGTAGTTAGTTCCCTTATATTTTTTTCAGTAGACGGTTGTTATCCATTATCTCGTAAAGGTGAACTTTCCACATGGGGAGGTCTTACTTAAATACTGAGTTGGAGGACTCACAAATTAGTCGATATTTTGATTAATATCTTAAACTGGACACTTTCAAGTAAAGATTGTTATATAAACCTGTGAAGATGATACTGCCATTGTCGCAATTACAATGCCATAAGCCTACTTTGTCGTATTAGGTTACAAATTGCGAAAAACCAAATTAAATTTGAATTTCGCGGGCAGAACCGTGTCTTCCACCTTAACATTTTATTTCTTGAGCAATAATTTTTATTATGTACATTTTCTTCCATTTGCCAGTTCGGGGTAGCAGTGATAATAACGAACCAGGTGGTCGCGCAAGTCGACGCAGTGGGCGTGTTCAACGCGGAAACCAAGAAGCCCATCGGTGGGCACATCATTGCCCACGCGTCCACCACCCGGCTATATCTGCGCAAGGTAGTTTTTAAGCTATTGCATAGCTTTTATCGCGGGCTTTGAACTAGGACAAACAGTTTGAGCGCGGCGACCGAATCAAGAAATTCCGTAACGAAAATAAACCTAACACCGTCGGTTCAGTAAGCGTTCAACATATTAGAGGTTCTCAAGTAGCTCTGTTTGGCGCAGTGGGCGAGCGGCTGCTTTCTTTACCGTATGGTGTATGATGTCGCAGGTTCGAATCTCACTCGCGAAGTAGTGACAGTGCGCTTTTCTTGTTTGTTTGTTTTTTAATTATTTTTTTTTGCATAATTTTTATTATGCAAAAAAAAATTGCATAAATATTATAATTGCATAAGTTGATAAAAAATGCTATGCAATAGCTTTACCGCGGCAGTCCCCGAGTGCCACTTAATTTTTATTTCTTTCAATCTAATATCAACCGTATGCTGAAGCTAAGAAAGTTTAGTTTAAGTTGTTTATAGTTAGAGCGTCTCTAATTGTATTTCAATTGCGCTTTTCTGCCTTCTGTTTGACTGCCTGACTTCGATAAGTGTATAGACCAGTATGTAGGGCTATTCCTATATTTCAGTGGCTACCGAAGGTTGCTAATTACGAGTAAGGCTGGAATCACATCTTTGCGCATCGATTCGCATTGAGTCCATACAAAATTGTCATATTTCATAGTCGTGTACGCATCGAAAAGCCGAATTGATGCCAATATAACACCCCTCTTTTTTATGGGGGATAAAAATAGAGAAAACGGCATTTAGGGTTCATAACCTTTTTTTCTACGAGGGCAGTTAGCAGCCTGACTTATGACTGGCCTGAGTGACTTGGCCTGGCTGTTGGCTTATAGTATTATCTTAATATATATAAATTACGTGTCACGTTGTTTGTCCGCGATGGACTCCTAAACTACTGAACCGATTTTTATCAAACTTCGTAACTATCTGTAATTTGGTCCAACTTAAAAGATAGGATAGTTTTTCTGGATTGGGATAGTTTATTTGTTTTATTTATATAGATAAGTTGGCGGTACGAAGTTCGCTGGGTCAGCTAGTTTAATATAAAAAATTCTTTTTAAAAACTGACTTCAAATTCCCGCGCCACTATACAAAGTTTATAATTTATTGTTGATATTTTAAAAACCGCTCGACCGATTTCGTTAAAATTTATATACCACCTGGGGACTATACCCTTTCAAACAAAAAAAAGAATTTTCCAAATCGGTTCAGGCGTCTTCGACTAATCGGTGAACATACATAAAAAAAAGATTCCGACGCATTGATATTCTCCTCCTTTTTCTGAAGTCTGCTAAAAATTAATTTGTTGTTCCTTTTTTGGGTATAGTTCTTGCAATTCACGAGGGCGACTGACTTATGGTTGTGTGTGTGTCGTATCTGTGTAAGTGTGAGCGAGCGCAATGCTCGCGCCTGCCCGCTCCCACCTAGGCTTTGACAGGCACGCACACTTATGCAATGTGCATTTACACGAAGTAACCACAAGTAACGCTCACTCGCCTGTAAAAACTGTAATTCATAAAATATTATATTTTGTCAATATTTGATTTCAGGGTCGGGGAGACAACCGCGTTTGCAAAATTTACGACAGTCCGTGTTTGCCGGAGACCGAGGCGATGTTTGCTATCAGTACCGAGGGCATCACGGACGCCAAGGAGTGATTTACTATAGACCCGATTAATACTAAGCATCTAATCAGACAGAAGGACTGCCATATTGAAGTATGGGTGTTATTCGCATAACAATTTCAACGGTTCTAGTCATCTACTATGAAACGGATATCCAGTATCCGGCCTTTGTTTGCTATACGAACGAATACCGCAAAAGTTTGCGTAAATACCCAATTTTGGCGTAAATCGGGAATGTCTCGATGCTATGACTTTTTAGGGTTCCGTACCCAAAGGGTACCGACGGGACCCTATTACTAAGCCTACGCTATCCGTCCGTCCGTCCGTCCGTCCGTCTGTCAGCGGGCTGTATCTCGTAAACCGTAATAGATAGACAGATGAAATTTTCACATATTATGTATTTCTATTGCCGCTATAACAACAAATAATAAAAATTAAATTAAATTAAAAAAATTAAACAAAAATATTTCCATGGGTACATGGAAATATTTTTATTTAATTTTTTTTAACGGAACCCTAAAAGAGCGAAGCCCGACTCGCACTTGGCCGATTTTTTGTGTCAGCTATCCGTTTCATCTCTACTTGTTACCACATTACCGTGAAAGACGTGTCGCAAAGATGAAAACGATGGCGTGTAGTAACCGATTAGTAGGTTTTAATATACATGCTATATCCCTTCCAAGTTAGCCCGCTCCCATCTTAGCATGCATCATGAGACCGCAGTCAAAAGCAATCTTGTCATAGAAAAATATCTGCATTCCTAATTTCAAAGGTCAGCATGCCGACTGACGTAGACGTAGGTGTGAGGGCTGTGGTCTCCTAAGCGAAAGGTGCCGGGTTCGATTAATAACCAGTTATAGGGGTAAACCAAATATTAGGTGTATATGGCTTTGATAAAACTGCCTTAATATTTATTTGCATGTGAGCCTTCCGCATCCGCACCTTAAGGTTGATTATACGGGTAGGCCCGCAAATCCAAATTTAATTTGGTTTTTCGCAATTTGTAAACTAACAAGACAAAGTAGGCTTATGGCATTCTAATTGTGACAATGGCAGTATCATCTTCACAGGTTTACATAAAAATCTTTACTTGAAAGTGACCAGTTTAAGAAATTAATCAAAATATCGAGTTGGACGTGAGTTACTCACAAATTAGTCGATATTCTGACTAATTTCTTAAACTGGACAGTTTCAAGTAAAGATTTTTATATAAACCTGTGAAGATGATAATTCCACTGGCGCAATTAGAATGCCATAAGCCTACTTTGTCGTATTAGTTTACAAATTGCGAAAAACCAAATTAAATTTGAATTTCGCGGCCAGACCCGTATATTCCACCTTAAGCTGAAATCTATAGAGTGCTTTGACTTAAAAGATACTTAAATTGTGTCACAAATATTTGCTGGCTAGAGATTTGTGTCGCACTTGTAGAGTACGCTTATCTTCCATGACGCTCAGACTTCAGCCTTAGGGCCGATTTCTATATTCAATCTATTTCATTAATAAATAGTATTTTATTATCACCTTAGGATCTAGACACTTCAAAAATGAGTAAAATATCAAGTTACAGTTATGTGAACTGCAATAGCACTTATTTAGCAATCCTTCTGTCTGGTCACTAGACAATAATTACTTATTTTAAACGACTATTTTTGTACATTGAAATAGAAAACAATATGAATTTTTAATATTGACTTCGTTTTATTTGTTTTACCCTAAACGCTGATAGCAAGAGCGTCTTCACGAAATGATACATCGTAGAACATTTTTTCAGTTTTTATTACTACTAGTACTACTATACTGGTTTCTACTTCACAAGGGTAGGTTAGACACTTCGCGGAAAATGAAAGTATTGTTAAAATGTGTGCCCACAATTTAACAGTCTGAATGGATTTTCACAGAGAAGTGGCCCTCGTGGTCCGTGGGGCAGACTGCATAAACTCGAAGTGTTCGAAGAACAGACAGATTGAATGTTCGGGGAATAGAGTATTTGACTACTTTTATAAAATCATATTAAATTGTTAATAATGCTATGCTGAAGCTAACAAAACGTATATTTCGGCATAATTTTCAGTATTTTTCATAAAAATCGAGAAATAAATTCAAAAAAATAACTTGCCGCGGAAACGTTCCATTTGTTTACATGACGTCACAGTTCAATGACAATTCGAAAGCCCAAAGGTGACGTGAACTGTGACGTCATTCGAGATTCAAGAACGTTTTCGATCTCGTGAACATAGCCGGAATTATAGCAATTTTACTAATTAAATAAAGCTTTATTTTTTAGTTTTGTCGTATGGAATAATGTTTTTAGATAATAATCTTTTAGGATGACACCAGATGAAACGATATTTTTAATATAGTCAAATACCCTATTGTACCTTCCGAAAATAAGACAGCGGGAATAGAACGATATATTGGACGTTAGGGGAATTGTGCCGTCTGGGCAGCAAGGGAAACTGCCTAGTAGTAGGTATTATAATCGTGGTGGTGGTGGATCATTAATAAAATAATCTAATGAGGCAAAAATATTTTATTCAAACTAAGCACTTTTAACACTAAAATATATGTAAACCTTAATAATTACACAATAAATAAACCTCACTTAAATTCGTATTGCAGGAGAAATGCATATTTTGAAACATTTTTTTTTTAATCTTTAGTCTATGGGTAAGTAAAGTCTATAGTCACCATGAAAGCTTTTAATTCTAATTCGATGCCCACAATCCACATCAATAAAAAAAATTGTTGGGCGTCGTTGTCATCTTAACAGTCGATGCCCACCGATGGACAATGGACATTTCTTAAGGTGAATTATACGGGTCTGCCCGCGAAATTCATATTTAATTTGGTTTTTCGCAATTTGTAAACTAATACGACAAAATAGGCTTATGGCATTCTAATTGCGCCAATGGCGGTATCATCTTCACAGGTTTATATAAAAATCTTTACTTGAAAGTTTAAGAAATTAGTCAGAATATCGACTAATTTGTAACTCACGTCAAACTCGATACTCGGATTAATTTCTTAAACTGGACACTTTCAAGTAAAGATTTTTATATAAACTTGTGAAGTTGATAATGCCATTGGCGCAATTAGAATTGCCCATAAGCCCACTTTGTCGTATTAGTTTACAAATTGGGAAAAACCAAATTAAAGAATTTCGCGGGCAGACCCGTATAATCCACCTTAAGCAAACGATTTACTTCTCTATTCTAACTACTTATGAGGGGTTTTCCAATGTTGCGCTTTCCGGTGCGGGGTCACCATTCTAGTCCCTTGGAATCATCTTGTGATCTCAATGTACAAATTATTGTGTCGGCGTAAAAAGTTACGTTATTGTACCTATCTTTACATACATAAAATATTTGTTTATTATCTTTACGTGGAAAAGATCCGAATTCGCCGCGAAAATATAAGTTCAGCGTATGCCAAAAAACGACACAAATTAATTATTGATGTGGACGCAGCAGACGTAAGCATTTGTAAGAAATAAGTACTAAACGGCGTGATTATTTAATTAATATTTATTGCTAGTAAAGTATACATACTACTTTGCGTTGATACTATTCAGCATAATGTAGACGTAAAACAGGATTTAGACACATGCATGTAGTTTGGTCTTAGAAGTGTTTTAGGAGTATTATAACCCCTTTGAGTTAAGATAATACATTCGACTCTATTTTAACTGAAATATATAATTTTTCTAATCAACATGGATATAATTTTCGTCTTTGTTAAGTTGTAAGTGACTTTCTGAATAAATCTTCCCCTAGCTTAAAATAAATACTAATTACATAGTTCATGAGGCACTATAATTAAATCTAAGTATATCACCATAAGCCATAATTATATTATTATGACAATGACAAATGTTTTAGGAATCATTTCATGGTTTTGTAATTACAGATAAAACTTTAAGTTATGATACTGATGCAAATTTAGGTCACAATTATGTAATTTAAGTCAATGTCGAGCGCTCCCCATACAAACGAAGTTTGATTCTTATTTTAAAATTAAACAATTAAAGCGAATTTTTATGCAAACACGCTCTACAGTTTCAGTTTTATAGAACGTATCTTATTTTGTATCATAACTGTTGCAATAAATAATAATAAGGTTCAAATGAAGAAAACACATTTTCTGAAAAAAAAAAAAAAAAAAAAAACAATAGATTTTAATGGTGTCAATTTAAACCATAATATTATGATTGCAACAATATGGCACAAACTAAATATTGAATAGTCAGGCGTTACTTTGCGGAATTCCATGATTTAAAGAAAAATTAATATTCCTTTGCAATTGCGAATTGTGGAGTCAACATCTGAAGATACTCTGGTATCGGAGTGAAACGTGCGTGATGCGTCGAGTGTTAAAAGATATATTACTACTTATTCTATACTTCATTTACAAAGTTTTCGCTTGACGCCTCGCCTGTCTGGCGAGGTCTTTAAAACAAGATTTAGGTCCATTTAGGGTAGAGATAAATAAATACATAATACCCTTGCATAGATGGCGCTTAGCTAATAAACTCAAATTAAGGCTGCGGCCGCACTAGCAAGACGAGGACGCGACAGCGATTTCGTTAAAACGAACTCCTACTTGACCACTTCAGCTAAACGTTGTGCCAATTTTTTAAATGGTTCTTTATACTAAACCTAATATAATTTAATATAAAAAATTATTTTTAAAAAATCGGCCAAGTGCGAGTCGGGCCTCGCTCTTTTAGGGTTCCGTTAAAAAAAATTAAATAAAAATATTTCACTGTACCCATGGAAAGATTTTAATTTAATTTAATTTTTATTATTTGTTGTTATAGCGGCAATAGAAATACATAATATGTGAAAATTTCATCTGTCTATCTATTACGGTTTACGAGATACAGCCCGCTGACAGACGGACGGACGGACGGACGGACAGCGTAGGCTTAGTAATAGGGTCCCGTTGGTACCCTTTGGGTACGGAACCCTAAAAACCGACTTCAAACTCCCGCACCACTATACAAAATATATAATTTACTGTTGATATTCTAAACCGCTCGACCGATTTCGATGAAATTTATATGGGACCACCTGGGAAGTGTACCCATTCAAACAAAAAAAAAAAACGGTGTAATCGGTGAACATACATTAAAAAAAGGATTCCGACGAATCGATTACCTCCTCCTTTTTTTGAAGTCGGTTAAAAAGTATCCACATTGAAAAAATTAATTTCAGATTTATCGCCACTACAATGTGGACACGACTTATCGCTTCGCAGTCGCATCGCATGCGCCTTACCGTTGCGGCCCTGACGAGTACAGTTGCAGGCAGAACAAAAGAACGAGGCACCACTGCTATTTCGATCTGAATAACATATTCAACTCTATCCAAACCAAATAAGGTCGATATTTCAAAATCCTGTTTGTGACCTTTCTATATTGACACTACAATATTACATACTCGATAAATTCACTGATGAACTCGACTACCGTTTGCAGAGACGTAATTTATTTATTTATTATTATATAGATTACCAAGCTGATGTTAGCGTGGTACTCATTGCTTCGGTACATTGGTCACTGTACTCTGACCAGGGAGGGGCTCCTCTGTAGCGGCCGGTATAGAGGGGTTTGGTTTGTGGGGGGAGGCCAACCCCCCTTCTCTTTCGAGACGCGCGTGTTCGCTCGCAACTAGCGCACGAAGTTCATCCTGGAACAATTTGATACCATAAATATTAATTATTCTAACTAAAACCCCCTCATCTAGCCCCTATCAACATATATGTTGTTTATCAACAATCATCATTAATTACCACAGTTTTTTTCACACATTTTTAGAAAGAACACAAATGAACAAACTAGACTAATAGCAAGAAAGAATCTGAGGCCCAGGTGCGAGCGGGTGCAGGCAGCGAAGCGGTCCTTAGTATATAAAATAACTAGATGATGCCCGCGACTTCGTCCGCATGGATTTAGTTTTTAAAAATCCCGCGGGAACTCTTTCATTATCCGAGATAAAAAGTAGCTCTCCCGGTCTGAGGAACCACTACTGCATCCATTACTATACCCATGCAAAAAATCGCATCAATCCGCTGTTCTGTTGCGACGTGATTGAAGGACAAACCAACAAACAAACACACTTTCGCATTTATAATATCAGTAATGCTTTATTATAACACTTTTTATAATTGTTAAATTTTTTACCATACTTAACCAGACAAAATGACGTTTAGCTGTCATTTACGTTTTGTTATTCCACTGTCATTTGCGTTTTGTTATTCCATGTCAGATGCGTTTTTGTTATACCACGTTTTATAGTGACTTGACGGAAACGCGGTCGAACGGGATAAAAAGTATCCTATGTCCGTCTCCTGGTTCTAAGCTACCTCTCCACCAATTTTCAGCCAAATCGGTTCATCCGTTCTTGAGTTATAAATAGTGTAACTAACACCACTTTCTTTTATATATATAGATAATTTATAAGTTTCATCATCATCATCATTAGCAACCCATAAACGGCTCACTACTGAGCGCAGGTCTCCTCTTAGAGAAGTGTTATAGGCCATAGTCCACCACGCTGGCCCAATGCGAATTGGCGGACTTCACACACCAAGAACATTATGAAGAACTCTCAGGTGTACAGGTTTTCTCAGGATGTTTTCCTTCACCGTTGAAGCAAGTGATATTTAATTTCTTAAACGCACTTGACTCCGAAAAGTCAGAGGTGCGTACCTGGGATCGACTTTGACCCCCTGAATAGGAGACCACAGTCCTAACCACTTGGCTTATAAGTTTAGGTTAAATTAAAATAAACTCATTAGCCAACTAAGTTAGGCTAGATTGTAATCGTATTGAGCACCACAGCTTTGGCACTCAGTATCAGGGAGGGAAAAAATTATTACAGTTCTAAGCTAGACATCTTTCCTTACTGTATAGTCTTCTAAATGAATGCCTCCCCCTGTCATGGGGGATCATCAACAAAACATGGACAACTTACTTCCATCCAAAATTGTCAGCTGTAACTACATAGTCTTCATCGGTCACTAAGCCATCTTCTAATTGCAACCCGCCCCTCCTTTTAGGACCAAGAACAACAAAACATGCTCTACAACTTACCCCCAATCCAAGTTTATCGGCGACAGCTAGGCAGCATCCATTACAGCCACCAAGCAAGGGCACATCTCTCACTGCGAACCCCCCTCCTGTCAGGACCAAGAACAACAAAACATGCTCTACAACTTACCCCCCATCCAAGTTTATCAGCGACAACTAGGCAGCCATCATCACAGTCACCAAGCCAGGCCACATCTCTCACTGCATCATCTTCTAACTGCAACCCCCCTCCTGTCAGGCCCAAGAGCCTCAACAACGGAGACCGCAAGCCAGCCTTCTCACGATTAATTAGTAGTCTTGGACACCATTCTGGTACCCTGCAAAAGAACCAGGCTGTATTGCTTTAGGCGCAATTGCGCGTGTGCGAAACGCGATGCACGCAAGCCATAAAAACGCGCGATCGCTGCTGCTAAAAGTAGCCAGTCTGCCCTCTCACTTATAAATACATACTCGTGGAAGGGGGCCACCGGCGGGAATGGGGCTACTTTCTATCTGCCCGTTTATTGAATTTTTACTTTTTGGAACGCTTTTTTGGAACTTTCTCTCATTGTGGAAACATTATATTGTTCTATTCTAAAAAAGTTGCATGGGTTAAATCGGCTTGGCATCCAGCTGCCTACAAGATAGTATAAAAAATATACAATGTAATAGCTATTATACATAATAATATTGAAAAATGATTATTTTGAAAATAGCAACTGCTGAGTTTCTTGCCGGCTCTTCTCAGCAGAATCCGCTTTCCAAACCGGTGGTAGAGTCATGACGTGTCATGAGAGCCATAGGTTGGCCTACGTGAAATAAATAATTTTGTATTTTGAATAATAATTATGACCCACATATCAATCAGTGATGCAAAAGGTTGCACCTCAAGCGATGAGCCCATGATAATTAACATATCACACTTCTGGAAGTCTTCTTGCAGGCACTGCTGGAACCTCTCTGGTAGACTCTCACCAAAGAAGACAATGTCTGGCTTGACTATGCCTGGGCACTCTCCACATATGGGGATCTGGTCAGAGAATATCTTTTCTGAAAAAGAAAGTTTGTTTTCTATATGAAACATTAATGTTCTGTGAGAGAAAAAGGTAATTTTTTCTCTTAGGTAATCTGCAAACATTTTTTTTATTTGAAGACTTTCACATCTATATAATGATCAAATCTGTTATCTTTTTTATTATTTACTAGCTGATGCCCGCGACTTCGTCCGCATGGATTTAGTTTTTAAAAATCCCGCGGGAACTCTTTCATTATCCGAGATAAAAAGTAGCTCTCCCGGTCTGAGGAACCACTACTACATCCATTACTATACCCATGCAAAAAATCGCATCAATCCGCTGTTCTGTTGCGACTTGATTGAAGGACAAACCAACAAACAAACACACTTTCGCATTTATAATATCAGTAATGCTTTATTATAACACTTTTTATAATTGTCAAATTTTTTACCATACTTAACCAAAGACAAAATTACGTTTAGCTGTCATTTACGTTTTGTTATTCCACTGTCATTTGCGTTTTGTTGTTCCAGGTCAGATGCGTTTTTGTTATACCACGTTTTATAGTGACTTGACGGAAACGCGGCCGAACGGGATAAAAAGTATCCTATGTCCGTCTCCTGGTTCTAAGCTACCTCTCCACCAATTTTCAGCCAAATCGGTTCATCCGTTCTTGAGTTATAAATAGTGTAACTAACACCACTTTCTTTTATATATATAGAAATTATTTCAAATGGCTGTACTGTAAAGTTAGTAAAATGCAGATCTGTCGCTGTTTCAAAATCAGCTTGACTGATTTGAATAGTTTCTTTTTTGTTTGCTTTAATACAGGTTTGGTTTTAAAAAAAAAATTGTAAACTCAAAAGACCAGCTGAATATAATCGAAAAAAATCAAAATTGGTAATTCAGTGTAGAAACCACCACTTCGGATTACTGTGAATAGATGCTGTGTGCTAATAAAAGCTAGTTTACAGTATTAGAATAGATTTATTACCTTTAATAAACTCTAAGGAATATTGTTTCCGGCAGTCCAAGCAATGTGAAGTGTAGAATGTGCCATGAGCCTCTACTAATTTGTCCTCAGGTATGCCAGCACCTCTCTCCAGTGTGTCAATGTTTTGTGTATAGTGCCGTAACAGGATACCTGAAAAATAATGTCAATTACCTTCAATGAATATCGAAGCCTCAATAGCGCAACGGTTAAAAGTGCAGATTGAAAATAAAAGGTGCAGGTTGTAACCCCACCAGTTGCACTATTGTCGTACCAATTCCTAGAACAGGCTTCCTGCTTATTTGGAGGGGATAGGAAGATATATAGATTCTTCTACATCGAGGGTCACCACTATAGAGCTCTGTAGCTCTCCATATTTGTTATTTGATAGAAAATTAAACACTGGATACTCATACACATACAAGCTGTTGGTTAACTACCCTTACTTACCGAAACCCTTACGTTGGGGACGGTGTACAGATACATGAAAAAATATCATGAGACGTGTAGCTCATATCCTGGGGAAGTTATGAGGACTTCAAAAATTTACCATAAATGTTTACGTGCCATCCCTAATAGCTTGAAACAGCTGATTCAATAGCAATGAACTGGGAATGATAAAATATTCAGAATGAAAAATGTTAAAAAAACTCCTAAGATCCTAACTACTAGCACAGAGTAGGTTATAATAAAGTAACAGAGCGGAAGCTACATACAAACGGCTCGCGGCGGGCTCACCCATACATAGCGCAACGCTGTGTGCGTGAGCTCTCACCGACATATTCACCGACACGCCGCTCAGGGTCAAACCGGTCCACTCAGGGTCTGAACTTAAGGGCTGACGGTCGTGCATTTAGTGGAAATAAATAGACGAAGAGTGAGTGTTTGTTTGTTGTGAGTTTAGATTTATTTGTGTACTTAATATGTATGTAATAGTGTAAAAATGCCAAACTCTTGCAGTTTGTTTAAAACAACCCAAAGACAATAAGGACATTTCCTTTTTTTATATCTGAGAGATAAAGAGAAGTAAGTACTTTTTTATACGTATAGGTACGTATTAAATTCATTAATAAATAATATTAAAATTCTTTGTTATTCGACCGATTTCGTTTAAAATCGATATTTGGGCTTACCTTGGGTCAAGAAAGAGGAAATGGATGCCAAAATTTTAAAGTCACCGCCATATTGAAATTCTTTGTTATTCGACCGATTTCGTTCAAAGTCGATATTTAGGATTCCCTGGGGTCAAGAATTAGGAAATGGATTCCAAAATTTTAAAAAGTCACCGCCATATTGAAATTCTTTGTTATTCGACCGATTTCGTTCAAAATCGATATTTAGGCTTCCCTGGGGTCAAGAAAGAGAAAATGGATGCCAAAATTATAAAAAGTCACCGCCATATTGAAATTCTTTGTTATTCGACCGATTTCGTTCAAAATCCATATTTGGGCTTCCCTGGGGTCAAGAAAGAGGAAATGGATGCCAAAATTTTAAGTCACCGCCATATTGAAATTCTTTGTTATTCGACAGATTTTGTTCAAAATCGATATTAAGGCTTCCCTGGGCCATTATTTGTGAAACAACATTAATTATGAAGTTATGGCAAAAATACTGATGTTCATTAAAAAAAACCGTTTCTTTATATTTTTGTTAATTTAAGTATTTTTTGTTCAAGTTCAGAATATAACTGAAATTATACATAATTATACAAACTTTAAAATATTTAAATTTTTTCCTTAAATTGTTGACATGCACCAGGTGACAACCCTAGCAGAATAGGTATACTTCTTCGACCTTGTTAGGAAGCTTCCCCTCTGTTCGGAATATTTACTCGTGTGCTACTAGGATAGCCTAGTAGGTATGTGAAGTACTAGTTGCTATGCTATAGCTTTGCGATAAAATGTTCCAGAGGCTATACCTAACCATCATTCGGCATGCAATTTTTCCTGTAATTATCAGTATTGTTCAGTAAAGTGAAAACCGACTAGAAATCTCGTATTTTTTGGAAGAATATGCCCGACTACTTTTGGACTCCGTCAGTCAAAATCCGTACGTAATCCTTAATTTTGTGAGTGCCGCCTCTTTCTTTGTAGGTAATTAATATCTTGCGTTGCCGTTTTGATCAATAATTACTGTAGTTTACTTTTTAATAACAAATCAATTGCAAAATGATACAATTAATTATTATTATCGCTTGCAGTGGGTTCTAACTTTAGTAGTCAAAAGCTTGCCGGCAGTCGGCAGTCGGCTCTGGCGGCACGCGTGGCCTTTGGCGGCGCGCCCTTTATTGTGTTAAAAGGATGCCGCCTGTGTTGAATTCGGCACGTGCAAGTAAAGGCGAGGCCACATTGTAAAAATCTTCGACGTCACATAACGCACCGTGGAAATGTCCGATTTGGTGCTGCTACCGTAAAAATCTGCGATGCGACGACGTACTACCATTCTGTCGGTGTCCACACTTCTCTGCGTGTGCGCGTGTGCATGACAAGATGATTAATTACGGTATCAATTATCAGCACCCCGATTCAGAACCTTACGATAACATAATTATCTATCGATTCGGTTTGTTATCGTACGATAAGATGAATTTTCAATTAGGAATAATCGTATCAACAGAGAAGTTGTCGAAATCGAAACCGAATCGAAACGACGTAGATATCGTTCGATATCTTCTATCAAACGCTATTCACAACAACCTTATCGAATAAGATTTTCCGAACGTCCAATAATTTTAGTTGGTTAACTATCGAAAGCTACAGGGCATACGGTATCCTTTTGTTTATGTACTGTGTTTACTGGTTTTTCGTATAAAATGATCATAATGAATGATTTTGGTACGTAAATGTTCGGCATCGTTTTTACTATGCGACGTGTCGTACGGCGTAACGCAAGTCTTGTGGACGCGCCCTTACGGCGGCATATCAAATATCTGCCTATCCAAAATTTCTCGGAATACTAGGCGAACATGAAAATTAGGTTTTTTGATAGTGTTGCCGTTTTTAGGATTTTTGCCTTTACTTGGGGAGAAAGTAAACAACACAAAATACTTGTATTATGTGTAAGACTTTTGCTTAACTATTTTGACAGGAATTGACGATAATTGCGAGTGCATTTTTAAATTGCGGAATTTTGTAATCTAAACCTACCAAATGTTAGGTACGTTCTTGAGAGGAAAATGTGGCTTTTCAAAACTAAGACTGTTGTTAGTAAATATTTTTTTTAAATTGCTTCCTAAAAGAGTATTCAATTTTCTGTTTTACAAGTTATTTGCCACAAGAAAGTCAAAATAATTTTTTAGGGCCTCTAGGGATATTTTTTAGAGAAAAAAGTGTAAAAACAAAATCATAACTGGGAACACTGCTTTTGAACTTGAGGTTTTTTGCATTCGTTATTTTTACAGCAGTTACTCGTGAATGGTTGTAAGGAGAACACGGTAGCTACTAGTAACTGATAACTTTCAATAGTGTCAACTAACTCTAGTGATTTGTGGACAATGAGCTACTCAAATAGCGAGTATTATGACATGATCATGTGTGTCGGAGCTTGTGACGGAAATTTAGCAGCAGCTCGAAGGCGATACAGTGAACTGTATGTTGAGGGAAGGCCTAACCCCCGACCGCTTCCGTCACTGTCTTGCTTCCGAGGTCTGGTGAATCGGCTGCATGAGACTGGCTCTTTCCATAGACGCTCCAGCGAAGGCCGACCGTCGACCCTTAGCCCCGATTTGGAAGAGAGCATTTTGGACCGTTTCGCAGAAGATGCAACCCGCAGCACTCGTGGTGCAGGTCAGGTTTTCGGAGTTGACCATTGGTTAGTATGGAGCACGTTGAACCGCGATGGTCAGCACCCTTACCATTACCGCAAGACCCAAGAATTGTCCAGCAGTGACTTCGGACCCCGCGTTCAGTTTGCTCGATGGTTCCGAGAGCGAGTGGCAGATGACCCATCATTTAGCCGCAAGATCTTATGGACGGACGAGGCAGCTTTCACACGAGGAGGGCTCTTTAACTGCCACAATCAGCACGTGTGGGCCCACGAAAATCCAAAAGTGCACCGAGTCTCCAGCTTTCAACACCGTTGGCGCATCAATGTTTGGGCTGGCATAATCGGTGACCGGTTGATGGGTTCAGTGTTCATACCGTCCGCTTTGAACGCAGAACATTATGTGCAGTTTTTGAGGACGGAACTGGAGGAAATGTTGGAAGGTCTACCGGTTGCTACATACGCGTCGATGATTTTCCAGCACGACGGGGCTCCCGCTCATTTTAGTGCTCCGCAGGATGGAATTGTGCATAGAAAAGGCGGGTTCGCACATTGAACCGTTTCTGTAAACTGTTGTCATGGTGTGTGTGGGTGTGTGTACAACATTTACGAATTCCTACGTGATGAGTGCTGTGGTGCAATCTTTCCATTGGGAGACTGGAATCCGGATCCCTTTTACAAGTAAGTTACATTGTTACGTAGTAACTTTTTATTTATCAAGTAGTTATTTTATTAATAATAATAGGTACCTATACCTACTAGTTCCAATAAAGTGAATGCGTACCTATTCAGCCTGCCGGCCTCTTTACCATGTTCGTGCCGAAGGGCGCGATTTTTCATTACAAAGATACCCCGTATGATGAGTACCTACTTAGAGGCAACATTCAAGGTCAACACGAAGATAAAGTACCAACGCCAACATGAACTAGCGTAATTTTTCTGTGAAGTGTGGTAGCGGTTTACATGTTCGGTTGAGAATCTCGGATTCTGTTCGGTCTGAGTTCGAATCCTGCGGTGTCAGTCATAACATTTTTGAGTTAGTTTCAGCCAAAAAATTTAGTACCGGCCTAGAGTTAGGAAATTAGGGGCCACTCTCGTTTCAGCCTCTTGGGCCAATTTTAATTGGGTTAGGCTCTAAACTAAATCAGTCTGAAGGGAAGACCAGTGCGTAAGTAATTTAGATATGAATTATCTAATTAGACCCTCCAATCCAAGTACATCCATACCTCCAAGCTGCTCCAACCTACAATGTGGTTGGTGGGATTTAATTAAATTAGGTTAGGTATCTTGCTATCATTGATAGGCGGCGTGACGCAACGCCAACTGTGACGAAACGCGACGGGAGTAGGTAGGTATTTTCAAAAATGCTATGTTTTACTGACCCCGACCCGTATCGTGCGATAGAGAGAGTTGGAAGTCCAGCCATTTGCCTACATTTTATTCTTGAAATATTGTTTCGGGTGATAACTTTTTACTCCCCCAAACATTTACGATTCAGTACACCTTAATCTAGGCTCGTACTACGTTTTATTTTTTAGTATTTTAGTTTAGTAAATTAAAAAATAAGAACACTCGAAGAAGTTATTATGTCAAAAATATGGATATTTAGATAGAACATATTTTAACATAAGCAATATTTCTTAGAAATTAAAACGTAGGAGCAAAGTTTTTCATTGTATCTGCAACATTTCTAAAAATTATGAAAATTGGACTTCATTTACGGGAAGAAAAACTTTATCGCTTTTTGTATGAAAATTTACAACTAGACGATCCTCTTAAGTATTACCAATAAGTCAAGACGTGTGTAATTTTGAACCGACACGGGAATCGAACCTAAGACCTCGTTATTTGGTCATCAGTCATCACTACTACTGAGTACTACATTCTACGAGGCAGAGTGGTCGACTCGTCAGTTGTCAGGAAAGGTCGTCATTCGTCAGAGATTCGCCCTTATTCCGGAAAAGACAGACATCGCAATCGCGGCGCAGCGCAGCTACAAACAATAGGTACATTGGTACAAACAACGCCGCCTGCGCGCAGGCGGCGTTGCTTGTACCAGGGCAACAGAAATTGAAAGAGTAATACTTTATGTCGCATGATGTCATTTACCTACATACTACATAGGTTGTTATTTTCGAGTTAGGGTTGCAAAAATTTATTTTCCTTAATTAATTAATTAATTTTGTATGGAACTTTTTAAAAATTAATTTTCACTTTTTACCTCCGCCAATGTGTTTATAGGGTCAAAGTGCATGGGTAGTTTCCGGTAAGCTATACATATTAACCAACACCTTGTATATTAGGTTGAAAACTTATATTAAACTGTAAATAAATCTATAAAAATACAACAATAACAATATCACAGAAATGTTAGCAGCTGGCCTGATCGATGGTATAGAATAAATCTCGCAGACTTCTCAAGTTCTCGCACAGCTATTTATTTGTTTTTCAATGTTCTGAACTTAAATAGTTCTCGCTGACATATGTGGCTATTTATAATTCTACCGATGAGGTTGTATACACCACAGATATTAGTCAACTTCAGCTTGGCTTTTCATCTCATATTCATAAAAAATGAAGCATAGTGTTGATATTATAATGTTGAGTAAAATCATAACTAATATGGATAAAAAGGTCATAGTTAGCTTATATTTTCCCAGTTTACTTCCCACTTACCACCTCAATACGATTAGATATCAATCTCATTTCGAATTTTTTTTATCATGCTGATTCAGAATGTTCCATTATGAGAATTTGATTCAATAGAAAATACATTAAATTACATGTACATTTATGAAGTTTGTTATTTCACCAAAATATTACTTGTTATTAAATTCATGTTAAGCACTAAAGATAAAAGAAATCGAACAATATCTTTGTTGGTTTGAAAAAGATGACCTCACTTAAATATAATTAATAAATTAATTGAAATTCAGAAAATGTACTTACCTTAATTGAATATTGCTTATAGAATTATGAAGATTTGATAGCAGTGAAAATAGAGCCAATTATGTATTATAGCCTGCTGCCAAAATAAGTAATAGGAGAAATAATATCTTACCCTTTTCATGTAGAAGCTTTATGAAATAATGTGAAACAGTTGGCTTAAATTTTCCTGGAAACAATTCTTTTGCTAGTGTGAAGAATGGTTTTGGATTTTGTCTAAAGAAATTGATTTCAAATATTGCTTGAGGTTCAGGCAAGTTGTACTTTTGCAGGTTGTGGTAGAGTCCAGTTTCAGGGCTTCGGAAATCAGGTATTCCAGCAGCTGGAACATAAAATTTAATTATCCAGTAAACTTATATTTTTGTTTAATTACTAAGATGATACCAGCGACTTCGTCAGCATGGATTAAGGTTTTTTAATTCCCATGGGAACTCTTTAATTTTCAAGGATAAAATGTAGCCTATGTACTAATGGTATGAGCTATTTCCATTCCAAATTTCAGGCAGATTGGTTCATGTTATAGTGTGAAGGAATAACCAATATCCATCTATACATCCATCCATCCTCACAAGCTCTCACATTCATAATAATATCTGGGTGGGTGATTTTTTTTTGGTAAATCGTGTTTTTTAGCAATTATATATTTAGAAAAAAAATAATAATAAAATAATAATAATGAATAGCATAATAAAATTCATAGAGGAAAATATAATCATCTGGACTCAAATCCGGGTCTTCTGGTTTCGGGACTGCCCGATGTCTTAACTGAGCTGTTGGAAATTTTATAGATGATGGCGAAATTTACCTTTGTATTCTAATGATATTGTAAGGGGTTTTTCACTGCCTGAAAACACAGATAAATCGACCTTTTCTAAAAAGGAAACCTAGCTAGATCAATTTATCGCACCCCTTCATACTAAATTTCATGAAAATCGTTGAAGCTGTTTCTGAGATTCAGATTATATATATAATTATATATACAAGAATTGCTAATAATAATAATAACAATTTATTTATTTCAGATATTACATCCATAAATGTATTAAAGTTCAGCCGTTCAGAGAATGTGTTCCTGACACCTATCAATTAGATTTAGAAAAATATTGTTTACCAAGTTATTTGACACTCAGTTTGGCACAAAATTATAACATTAATTGATTATTGATATAATAATGTTGTTTTAATGCTCATCAATTGTTAAAACGGTAAACAACCAGCAATAATATTTTTATCGTAACTGCAGGAACGCATTCTCTGAACGGCCGTAGTTTAGTAAATATGAATTTTACCCAACTGTGCGACCCAAAGGAGTGGTAATGTCAGTCTATGTATGTATGTTTATTTGTTCCTTTGTGGCACTCTAGAGAACAAACATGTGGGGTGATTTTGACAAGTGGTACATTGTTAGATTCCCCATGCCAGCATGAGTGTCAAGGAAGGCATAAAAATTTGAAAAATTCAAAATATCAAGTGGGGTATCAAATTAAAGGGTTTGAAAAGGTGATTATGAAAATATATTTTTCATTTTTTTTCTCATAAATTTGATGATTGATATTTTCATTGATATTCTTTAAAGCAGTCTGGTTTTTATTCTTTTTTTAATATTTTGCTTGTTATTGTGTTCAATGTTTATTAAGGTTTATGAAAGATCATATTCACATTTTTCAGTAGGTATTTCTGAAGTACACTTTACACCAGGCTCATACATACAACTTTTACATTGACTAAACTGTTTAGTTGAGTTGTGTACTTTTCGTGAATTCCACACAACTAAACTATAATTAAAAGCAAATCGATACGGCTTTCTGATTTTTTTTGTGGAGCAACTATCGTGTTGATAGTATGCACACATTCTATGATCGCAGTACATTCCTATAAACTTATGAAACACAACTAAATAGTTGTTCAACTAAAAGTTGCATTTTTGCGCCTTACCTTAAGCATTACATTATTTATCAAATCCAAGATTTTAACAATTTCAACATTTAACAATTATTTATATGTTGCAAAATTTAAAGGTTTTTTTTTTTGTGACAATGTTGATATTGGCAGTTAGGAGGTATTGGCACTTCAACAACGATATTTGTTATAGTATAAACCAAGGAGAGAAACTTATTTTAAGTATTGTGTGTGTAGTTGTGGATCAATGCTTGTTTGTCTGCATCAATTTAGGTTTTAACAAAAATCCTGCTATGCTGTCTAAGACGTAAGCAAGGCGACAGGGTGGTTGGAGTTAATTTCTACAAGGAATTATACACAAACACTAAATACTCTACGTTTAGCTAAAGTTTTAGTTTAAATCAAGATAACTTACACGTAGATATTCCAGCTCCAGCCAGTGTTATTACATTCCGGCACCCTGCACTCTTCATCCATTTGACAACACCATCTAAGTTGACTTCATCCAGAACTTTGTCTACTTGTGCTGGCGGCTCGGACGCCTCATAAAACCCGAGTTTCTGCGCTAAGTATCTTCTTATGGAGTCTACATCCAAGTCCCGAATTCTGGGACCCATAGTCTCAATCGCAATTGGCGGGACGACCCGTTCTTGGGGTTCATCTCCTAAAAATTAAAAATAAAGTAATTATTGGTATCACAAATTTAATTTATCCGTATAAATGCTTTCCGGAACTCACCGTCACTTTTTCCGGGAGGTGAATTTGCTGACATTATTCGCGATTTATTCCAATTGCGACTCCAACTCAAACTCCAAACTTTTGTCCAATTTCGCCACGGCCCGTTTGACAATGACAGATAAGTGACGTACATTCTCGGAAATTGAAATCTTATAGCTTGAATTCTTTGTCTGAGAGCTTGAAGTTTATGCTTGAAGCTAACACTTTCATTTATTGCCACGAAGTTGTATGTAAATTCGTGTTTATTGCTCTCTCAGTTATTAACTTTATGCGGAGCCACTGAACAAACGAAGAAGAAGAACTTCTATTTACAACATGGAACTAGGAATTACGACTATAATTACGACTTATAGGTACATCTAATCCTATTTTTAAGGTAAAAACCTTTGTAAAAACATAAATTTTGGCAGGGATTTAAATACTTTTATATTTGGTAACATTACTTCATTCATTACCACGCGTTTATGTAACGTTAATAGGTACGAGTTAAGGTGGAGTATACGAGTCTGCCCGCGAAATTCAAATTTAATTTGGTTTTTCCCATTTTGTAAACTAATACGACAAAGTAGGCATATGGCATTCTAACTGCGCCAGTAGAATTATCATCTTCACAGGTTTACATAAAAATCTTTACTTGAAAGTGACCAGTTTAAGAAATTAATCAAAATACCGAGTTGGACGTGAGTTACTCACAAATCACAGGTTTATATAAAAATCTTTACTTGAAAGTGTCCAGTTTAAGAAATTAGTGAGAATATCGAGTTGGACGTGAGTTACTCACAAATTAGGCCAGTTCTTCTAAAATTATTAGATTGCGATATGGGTAGGTACATAATTGTGATAATTTATGTGATACAAATTACTGAAAAATCGGAATACAAAGAAATACACAAATTCAAGTATGCTCATTAAAGAAAATCCTATCAAGATACCGCAGAATCCACCAACGTTACCTGCAAGTAGAGAAAAAATTAATTCATGAATTAATGCTGAGTGCTGTTGGAATTCGTCGGTTATCAAGTGCAATAGACTCTATTGAAAGTGTCCACGTTGTTGTTTGAGAAGTTATTTATCGCCACACATTGTGTCCGTATTGCATACACGATTTATCGCGTCACCGTCGCATCGCAATCGCCTCTTCAGTACGGCCCTCGCCTTAAGGGCAGGCCACATTAGGAGCAAAGTGAAACGAAACTAAATTCGTTTCGCTTCTCTCCCATTGTGGCCTGCGCTTTATGTTTGCAGCGCAGAGCGATATCGCTGTGAAAGAACTTCGTGGCCCGATTCAGACTAGCTGTTATTACACTAGGGTAAAGGCGGAAACATAATATTACTACTAGATATTTTTAGTTTTACTTAATTAGGTAATTTAGTGACTTGTGTACTTACTAACAACCTCGAACCAATAGAGTACGATATCAAGGCGGTTTAAGACACCGCTCGTTGTGGCTTGATAAATGCTGAGTAAACATTTACCGGTCATGTTTAAGCCATCACTGCAATTCAGAAAACCAATGCAGTAGTTATTAATTAAAATTGAATATGAAAAGTTTGTTTTATACTCATAACTCAAAGCTCAAAAGTAGTACCGAGTAGTAACAGGGCGCTGTGTGTTTGTTACCTATCAAAAGTAGTACCCATGTAGTAAGAGGGGGCTGTGTGTTTGTTACCCTATCAAAAGTAGTACCCAGTAGTAAGAGGGGGCTGTGTGTTTGTTACCTATCAAAAGTAGTACCCATGTAGTAAGAGGGGGCTGTGTGTTTGTTACCTATCAAAAGTAGTACCCAGTAGTAAGAGGGGGCTGTGTGTTTGTTACCTATCAAAGTAGTACCCAGTAGTAAGAGGGGGCTGTGTGTTTGTTACCTATCAAAAGTAGTACCCAGTAGTAAGAAGGGGCTGTGTGTTTGTTACCTATCATAAGTAGTACCCAGTAGTAAGAGGGCGCTGTGTGTTTGTTACCTATCAAAAGTAGTACCCAGTAGTAAGAGGGGGCTGTGTGTTTGTTACCTATCAAAAGTAGTACCCAGTAGTAAGAGGGGGCTGTGTGTTTGTTATCTATCAAAAGTAGTACCCAGTAGTAAGAAGGGGCTGTGTGTTTGTTACCTATCATAAGTAGTACCCAGTAGTAAGAGGGCGCTGTGTGTTTGTTACCTATCAAAAGTAGTACCCATAAGTAAGAGGGCGTTGTGTGTTTGTTACCTATCAAAAGTAGTACCGAGTAGTAAGAGGGCGCTGTGTGTTTGTTACCTATCAAAAGTAGTACCCATAAAAGAGGGCGTTGTGTGTTTGTTACCTATCAAAAGTAGTACCGAGTAGTAAGAGGGCGCTGTGTGTTTGTTGCCTATCAAAAGGCTTTGTTTTAATTAAACTATGGATTAATTTCTAATTTGAGCTAAGTGCCTAGTTAGTAAAGTAGAAGAGAAGAATTTCTAAGTTTTGTAATTCAGAGGTTTAGATTTTAATTTTAAACCGACTTCAAAAAAAAAAGAAGAATGATAAATTTGACACGTATGTAAATGTATGTATGTAATATTATTGGAGCTGCAAAATATTCACATAATATTATTATGATAATCTATTAGGGTCTCCAAACAAATATAGTCTAGTATGTATGTATTGTATGTATTTTTGTCCACAAACCCCGAAACTATCGGATCGGATCGGATCGCTTCGGATTGTGATCATTCTTTTTTAGGGTTCCGTAGTAAACAAGGAACCCTTATAGTTTCGCCATGTCTGTCCGTCTGTCCGTCCGTCCGTCCGCGGTTTAGCTCATAGACTATTGGTACTAGAAAACTGTAATTTGACAAGGGTCTAAGGTTGTCATTCTAATGGTAAGGGTCAGGTGAGTAAATGAATGAACAACCCGAGAGTCGGTGTTAGACTGACTTATTAGTAGCTTTGTATTACAAGACATGTACGTACTTATAGGCTAGATTACTTATAAATAAGGCTAGGCACACACTGTACACCTCCCATGGGGTGGTAAAAAAAAATTAATATTTATTACATTATGATTTTTTTTTTTAATAGCTAAGTACAAAATCGGGCAACAATAATATTCCTTATATGTAGTTACAATTTCCTTATATTTAATTATTTATGAATGGTTTTGTTCTATTTTTATGAATGACATCTGTTTTTGCATTATCATATTCTATTCTTACATTCGGCGACAAATCTTCGATTACTTTATAGGGTCCTAAATATAAATCTGTTAGTTTATTTCCCGTTTCATTTTTAACTAAAATTAAATCATTAGGCTTATATACTAAAGGATTAATATATTTATCGTATCTAGTTTTTTGTTTATATTTACTATTTATTAAATTATTACGCGCTTCTGCTTGTGAAACTTGCAAGCGATATCTTAATTCTTGAGGATAGCTATCATGATTGTATAGAGGTTCTATTTTTGTTGAAAGATTGCTTGGTAAATTACACTTTTTCCCGTAGACTAATTCAAAAGGTGTAAATTTTGTTGATGTATGTACTGTTGTGTTATACGCGAAACACCAAAAGGGAAGCCATGTACTCCAAAAATCCGGTTTACCTTCTGTCTGTATTCTTAGAAAACTTCCTAAGTTCTTATGTGAGTTTTCTAGGGCGCCTATACTCTCATGATGGTATGCCGTTGAATTAAGTTTAGAAATATTGAGTAATTTACAAACCTCTTTAAATGTTTCTGATAAAAATTCTGATCCCCGATCTGTTCCGATAGTCATTGGAATTCCGTGAACAAGGATAAAATTATTTACAAAAACTCGTGCTACTTCTGTGGCTGTTTTTGTAGTTAGTGGAAACGCGCATACATATTTTGTTAATTCGCATTGTAGCGTAAGGATATACTTATAATTATTATAATCTCTGTCTAAAGGTCCAACTATATCTAAAAATATTTTTTCAAAAGCTGAGTGAGCTGTTGAAGTAATGACCATAGGTTCTTTTACCATAGTAGTATATTTTTGTTTTTGGCACTTGGGACATTTTTTAACAAAGTTAACTATGTCTTTTTCTAGTCCTGGCCAGAAATAATATTTCTTTATGTTATTTAACATTCGTCTTATGCCCGCGTGGCCACTAGTGGGCAAAAGATGAAAGTCATTCAATATAACTTTTCTGTCGTCTATATTATCTACTCTATTAACGTCCTCTAAAATACATAAACGAGGTCCTTTCCATTTGACTGTATTTTTTATCTCCTCTGTCAACATCTTAACAAATATATTATTGTTATTATTTTTTATAAAATATATTTCTTCTATATTTATTCTTTCACAAAATTCACCTAGCTCTCTCACAAATGCGGCTCGCGTCAATTGCGATTGAGAAGCAGGGTTTATATATATCGTCATTTGGCTACTGACGTATGAGAAAATATTATTTTCGCAATTTATTTTATTTTCTTTTCGTAATTTGTGTAAAATTTTGGATTCTATAAATCGAAGTTCAACTGCGTTTTTCGGTTTAATATGAGTGTCTACGACTATTGGCTGATCAGACCTGTCGTCGGTAGAGACCATATCATCCGAAGACGAAGCTGCTTCCAACCGTTTCTTCTGCGCACGCGTCATCACACATACCTTATCATTCATCTCTTTCAACTCTTTCGAACTCAAAATCACTCGAGATAATGCGTCTGCAGCCACATTATCTTTGCCTTTCACATATTCTATCATATAGTCATACTCTTCCAAAGTCAATCTAAATTTAAGCAATCTACTCGAAGGGTCTTTCATACTGAATAAATAAATTAAAGGCTTGTGGTCGGTAAGAATTTTAAAAGTGCGACCGTATAAGTATGGTCTAAAATATTTTACAGCCCAGACCACAGCTAAAAGCTCTTTTTCAATAGTCGGGTAATTCAATTCAGCTTTGTTAAGACTTCTACTTGCATAAGCGACTGGCCGACCGTCCGAGTTTGACAAAATTGCACCTATCGCGTAACCTGACGCGTCTGTTTGGACAATAAACTGATTCTTTTCCGAAAAGTTAGGGTATTGTAGGACTGGTGGCGTCATCATACTTTCCTTTAAAATATCGAAAGATTTTTGACAATTATCATCCCAAATAAATTGAACCTTTTTTCTACATAATAGATTTAAGTTGTAAGCCTTTTCTGCAAAATTGGGTATAAACTTTCTATAATAACTAGCTAATGCGACGAATCGTCTTACCTCGTCAGCATTTTTCGGTATGGGGTAGTTTTTTATGACACTAACTTTTTGAGGGTCGGGTACGACGCCATCACCTGACACTACATGTCCCAAATAAAGTAACTCCTTTTTGAGAAAATCACATTTAGTTGGATTTAATTTTAAACTAACGTTGCGTATTCTTTCAAATACTTCGATTAAATTTTTGTTGTGATCTGATAAATTCCGTCCAAAAATAATTAAATCATCAAGGTAACAGAGACATTTTTCATAGGATAAACCAGCCATTGCCATATTCATCATTCGTGAAAATGAGCTTGGGCTTGTTTTAAGACCCATAGGCATTCTAGTCATTTGATATTGGCCTGAACTAAAAGCTGTGTATTTTCTACTAGCTGGATCTAGTTCAACATTATAAAAACCTTGATTTAAATCTAAGTGGGTAAAGTATATACAGCCTGATAAAGAGTCTAAAATGTCTGTCATATTTGGTAGGGGAAATTTATCATCAATAATACAGCTATTCAATTTTCTATAGTCTATAACTAATCTCCATTTTTTTTCCGTACTACTCGAGTTTGATTTTTTCGGTACCAATAGAATAGGGCTAGACCATTCACTGTTACATGGTTCTATTATGCCTTGCTTAAGCATCTTATCAATTTGTTTATCCATTTCATTCTTTTGTGAGTGTGGAAGTCTATAAGGCTTGGAATACACCGGTGTCACGTTAGGTTTTAAAGAAATTGAATGCTTATAAAGCTTAGTCGTGGTGAATTGGTCACCTTCAAGATAAAATATATCGTTATATTTTGCACATATATTTTCAATACTAGCCTGCTCTTCCAAATTTAAGTGATTTATATTTAATAATTTGAATAAACGTTTCACTCTATCTGCGTCTCTACAGGGATTTTCAAACGAACAAATATCATAATCACTGGCTTTGTGTATAATAGGCTTTATACCCTGTAAATAAAAATCGGTTTCAGTAGTATTCAAAACTCTTATAGGTATCTTCCCGTCCTTAGGGGTAACAAGCATGCTCGCAATAAAAATTCCGTCTTTTAATTCGGATGCGCAGACTACGCATTCTTCAGTCATGCTACTACTAATGTAATGAGTAGATTCAGACCTAGCAGGTATAGTCAAAAAGTCGGGTCTCTCAACTTTACATGTGTCGGTTAATGGTAAAATCTGTTTTATTCCATTATAACTCAATGTCAAAATATAATTTTCTAAGTCAATATGAGCTCCGTACAAAGAAAGAAAATCTAGCCCTAAAATTCCATCAGCCATACAAGGTAACGAATCAAATACATAGAACTCGTGCGGTAATTCTACACCGCTTGGAGCAGATAGTGTTAAATAAACAGAGCCTTTCGCTTGGATTTGACCCCCCACGCCGTTGATTACAATACGGCTGTCGCTAATAGGTGTATTATGACATGTTTTGTTACTAACCGCTGATATTGAAGCTCCGGTATCTAATAACCAAAAGCATCTTCTATTATTCAAATATAATTCTACGTACTTTATATTGTTCTGTAAAGTACACACAACACTTTTATCCTCGAAAAAACTGGTTTTCGGGAGATGTTTTAGTTTGATCCGAGTCGGTCAAAATATGTATGGCATTTCCACGATTAACTCCTCGATTTCTGTAATAGTTGTTAGGAAACTTACCTCGTGTCATCCCACGAGCGCCGTTCTGGTTTCCTCTCTGGTATTTCACTGGGGCCTGATGCTCCATTGGCCGTCCTCTGCCTGGCACATAGTATGATGACCTTGAACCTGTATACTTACCAGTATTCCATCTACCTCTGTAATTATTAAAAATCCTAGACCGATAGTATGAACGATGCTTCATAGTTAGTAAATCACCTGTTGTTGAAGGGCTCGAGATTTCTTCATCAAGGGCTCCTTGAACCGCGTCTTTTAGCGAATCGTAGTTCCTAGCTGTAATTACGGTGCTGAGTGTCCGATTTCGCAACCCGTCGGCAAATTTTTTTAATGACAAATTTTTCGTTTAAGGGTTTAAGTACCGCATAAGAATTTGAATCACCTTTTGCCTGCGATATCGTAAGATCAACAAAAAGTTCAGACATTTCTTTCGCGTAATCTTGTATAGATTTATTATTTTGCCTCAATTGTTGTATCTTATTTTGGATAGCTATGGGCGATTTTTGTGGCAGTAACACACGCTGCATATCGGTAACCAAGTCATTGATATCTGTGTAATTTGGCTGTAATTGTAGTTTAGCATTTTGTGACAGTCTACTTTTTAAACTAGCGGCACGCAATGATGGCCGGTTTGACACATTACAATAGTGATGTGGAATGTCAATTTATTCTCGAACAAAAAACAATTAAGTTTTGTTTTTGTACCTGATTAAATAGGTTTAATAAAACAAAAATGTATATGTTTATTTAATTTATTTGAACGAACTGAATATTTGAATGAAAATGAATATACATACTTTATATGCACACAAGAAACATATGAATACAAAAGATACCAAAAAAGGTGCCACAAAAGGCCATAATTAATCAGATTCGTCCATACTACTATTTTCACTGTCGTCACTGCTATCATCACCTACATTAATAATTATATGTTCGTTTTCTATAATATTATCTATTTTCACATCTCTTTCATAATCTTCCCTTATTAATTTAACAGTTCTATTCACAACCTTTTCCCAGTCTCCTTTAGTCACATGTTCACAAGCTTCTTCTAATAATTTTAGCATTTTTTTTGTGGTAAATGGGGGTTCTGTATTGTGTCTTGCAGCATATCCCTTAATTTGAGCCCACACCAACTCAATCGCATTATACTCACAATGGTAAGGCGGTAACCGTATAACTCTGTGCCCATGTTCTAATGCTATTTCGTCAATGACGTATCGGTGTTTTGTTCATATTCACAAGTACATTCACCCCTTAAATGGTGCAAACTGATTTTTCTACACTTGTATACATTTTAGAAATCAATTTAATAAATAAATTTTGAGTCCTAAACGTAAAACTACATTCGATAAAATTTATGAATCTCTGCACATCACTATCGTCAATAAAGTAATACAATTATTTCCTTCAAAGTCGTTATCAATTAATACGGAACTTCATGAGCGGACAAACGTCAAACCGGCCATCATAGCGTGCCGCTAGTTTAGTATAAATTGAATAAGATTGTTTTTACAATCTGAGCTTGAAAGCAAAGAATCATAATATATAATATTGTCAATTAATTGTTTTACTGATATTTCAGTATCATCGATGACTGGGAGTAACTGTAACGCTACTTTTAATTCAAATTTAGCCATGATGCTATAATTTTCACAAGACGGGTGGGTAACTTTACTATGGGTACTGCACAATTTTAAAATGTCGTCATATAAATTGAAAAAATCACTTCTTAATTTGTCGAATCGTATGCTTTCATCAACTTTAAAAGATACTGATAATGAATCTAATTTTTCTAAAATCCAATTAAACTTACTGACTAAATCATCCGCTTCACTTAATTTTTTAAATGTTATTTCTCCTTTTCTCCGAGCTGGTCCAATTTTTATTAAGTACACTTTTATTTTAGAAAGTTCCTGATACAAGTTTAGTAAATCGTCGTACATTGATTACACTTTACACTTCACATTTCACACGTTTTAGGAGCGCGGCAGTTTTCACATGGCACTGGTCCTCCGCTGCGGGATCGACGTGACCTTCTAAGCACGTGCCGGCTTAGCTGATCTCTTATCCAGTTCTCGTGGCATTTTTTGTAGAACTTGTACAATAAATATAGTACTCCAAGAAGTAAAATTGTGCAGATGATGAACATTATTATATTTATTGATGTTAAAATGTAATTGTTCTATGTTGGCGGCGTTGTTTTGTCCATTTTGGTTTATAAATATGTCTTCTTTTTCAACTTTTGAATTGCACATTTTTATAATATTTTATAGGCCTTAATATATTTAAAATATTTCCAATTTGAGTCCCATGGCAGGGTCGCCATCTAAGGTTGTCATTCTAATGGTAAGGGTCAGGTGAGTAAATGAATGAACAACCCGAGAGTCGGTGTTAGACTGACTTATTAGTAGCTTTGTATTACAAGACATGTACGTACTTATAGGCTAGATTACTTATAAATAAGGCTAGGCACACACTGTACAAGGGTATAAATATTAATCACGCCAACAAAGTGGTGAAATAAAATTATGAAAAATAAATTTTTTAGGGTACCTCCCTCCCCTACATGTAAAGTGGTGATGATTTTTTTTCTTGTCTATCCCATAGAGTGGGGTGTCGTTGAATAGGTCTTTCAAAAATATTGAGTGTGTCAGCACCATTTTTCGATTCACGGATCCGATTGTGAAATATGATATTTTAAAGTGCTAAATTTTATTAGAGTCAAGTGTCTCCCCTCTCTGCCAGCTAAATGGTTGTTTATAAGATACATGAAAAAAGTCACAGTAGTAGTATATATAAAGAATTTTATATTAAAACTATCACGGCTAAGGAGGGTTCATAAGATATGGAGTTATATCTGTATTTTCCAGGTTAGGTATTACACGTAGTGTACGTTGCATATTTTGTAGTATATATAGTATTTAAACCATGGAACTAAAAATATAATATTCAATATTCATAAATAAAATAAAAGCACTATCCTAGGTCAGCAATAATATTTGTGACTTACAACTACGAAACCCTACACTGCGCGTGGCCCGACACGCGTTTGGCCGGTTTTTTTTTTGCTTACATTTGCATTGTAAAAATATACTCTAGGTATGACATTTAGTGCAATCTAACATAATAAGCCTACTAATATTATAAATACGAAAGTTTCTGAGGATGGATGTATGGATGGATGGATGTTTGTTACTCTTTTACGCTACAAAGAATTCAGAACCGACTTGGCCGAAATTTGGCATAGTGATAGCTCATACCCATGGATTAACACATAGGCGACTTTTTATCCCGGAAAATTACAGTTTCCGAGGGAATTAGAAAATCTTGATCCACGCGGACAAAATCGCGGACATCATCTAGCAAATTTTTAGGGTAGGTAGTAGGTACTTACAAAAATAAATGTGAAAACTCTTTGTTTCGGTTAACTGCGTAAGAGAGCGGCATCTTGGATTGTTTGGAGTAGTGCCGGGTGAACTCGCAGTCGGGCAGGCACTCCGCGCAATACAGCGCGTCCTGCAGCTCGGCCTCCAGGCCCTCTGTGTTCGTGGCGTCTTTTGGATATAGGTGAAAGAGTTTCTCTAGAAAAGACAAAAGTAACAAGAAAAAAGTATAAAAACCCGTTTACGGAAAATTGGACGTAAGCCCGTCATATTGATTTTTAACCCCCGATAAAAAAGAGCGGTGTTATAAGTTGACGCGTGTCTGTCTGTTCTAGACTAGAAAAACGAATCAATTTTTTATACTAATAGCACAGGATACACTTCTTCTTCTTCTTCTTCATCAACCGATAGACGTCCACTGCTGGACAAAGGTCTCTTGCATGGACTTCCACAGGCCTCGGTCTTGCGCCGCCTGGATCCAGCGGCTCCCTGCGACTCGTTTGATGTCGTCGGTCCGCCTGGTGGCGGGTCTGCCAACACTGCGCTTCCCGGTGCGGGGTCGCCACTCCAGCACCTTGGGGTTGGCGTCCAAAGGTGCTGGACAGGATACACATTAGGATGTAATAATTGTTTGTTCTGTAATTTATAAGTTAGTAAAGGTGAATTAGCCTAAAATACACACATCAAAAGTGTCTAGGGATCAAGCATTTTTATGCGGATTTCTTGAGTTTGAGATGTGGCTTTGTAATAAATTTATGATTTTATAAATTTATATGGATCCTTTTTGGTGCATTTCATAATTTCATAATCAGCGATTAAAATCCTGCCAGGAAGTCCATCCTTATAGTGGTGGAACCATCATGGTATGGGCGGGTATTTGGATCGGCGGAAGAACTGAGTTGATTTGGATCAGAGGCAACCTCAACGCTCAAATTTATGCTGAGACGATTGTATCAGACGTCATCGTTCCTCTACAAGTGCAAATCGGTCCCTTATTTCAGTTAATGCATGATAATGCACGACCGCACACCGCAAGAGTTGTAAGACAGACTCTCGCCGCAGCTAACATCAATGTCCTGCCCTGGCCTGCTCAGACTTGAACCCGATTGAGCATGCATGGGATATGCTACAGAGAAGAGCTCTGCCGAATATGGAGGGTATCCAGTGGCAAGAAGACCTTTTTTTGTTGTTGCAACGAACATGGGCGGCCATTCCACAGCGTGATTTGGATGAACTCATTTTGAGTATGCCAAACCGATGTTCTTGTGTTGTTAGTGTTCGCGGTAGAAACACGGATTATTAATTGTTTAAGTTACCCAATAAAATTTTAAAGAAAACTGTTATTTCAGTCTTTTTTTCGAACTTTAATGTTAGTGGTTCAAATGTCAAAAATCCCTTTATTAGGAAAATGGCAAATTTCTTTATTAATGCAAAGGTGACTTGGTTTATCGTTACTGTGACAAACGAAAACACTTTATTTGATGAATCCTTAAAGAAAATTTTAATTAATATCAATCAGGAGAAAAGTTATTGCAAAAATATATGTTGATCCCTAGACACTTTTGATGTGTGTAACATTTATATTTAGTAGCAATAAGTATGTATAACATTTTTCTGTAATCATGTTTAAAAAAAAGACAATTTTAAATCAATCAAATCAAATAGCGTAGTAGAGTAAAGACTAAAAGACTTATTACGAGTTGTTATGAAACTTCTATTAACAAATCATTACAATGTTTAGTTACCTTTATACCTATTTAAGCATCTCAAATGATCAGTAGCGCATATAGGATAATCTTCGTCCACAACAGGGATGTAATAAGGCGTGCATTTGCACAGCGATCTTATTGTTTTGATCCGGCACCTCACTATGCAAGCACTGTACGAGTATAAGTTAAAGAACTCGTCCTTCATCTCATCATGGAAGAGACATTTTCTCTAAAATAAAAAATAAAGTTTCGGTCAAACTGACCCGAAGGCCAACATTCAAAGTGAAATCGCTCTGCGCTGCAACCGCGCGGCATTGAGAGTCGAAAAAGTTTAAAAGTAGTAATTCGACTACGGAAAAATTGATGTTACATCAATTTTTGTATAAAATCTGTGTTATGTTCTGATATTTTGTTACTATAAAATATGGCATATGTTACACGAATGAATTGACACCTGATTCATCGAAATCAGATCAGTAAAGTTTAGGCGCTATGATACGTAAATACAAACATACACCCATACATAAACATCCACGCAAGAGCGTTACGATTCGCAATCGATTTTTTGTGTTATAAATACTAGAGAGGGAGCTTAGGGACGATTAGACCTTCGTCATTTTATAAAAGCTGAAAGTTTCTCTGCGTATGCCCCCCGTTAAGGTAAGAACGATTCCCGACTATGAAGTTTGGATTATGGTAGCTTTGGGAGATAACAGGTAGCAAAGGTTTATACACCTTTGCTACCTGAATTGGTAAACCATGAATTTTTACGAGATAAAAAGTAGCCTATGTGTTAATCCAGGGTATAATCTATCCAGCCAAATCGGTGCATTAGTTGTGGCATGAAGAAGTAATTGTAAGTGAATTTCGGTTTTCCAAAATCCTGCGGGAACCATGAATTTCTACGGGATAAAAAGTAGCCTAAGTGTTAATCCAAGGTATATACCTAATCTATCTACTCCCGTATTGCGTGCGGGTTTCGCTTCAGTTTGACCGAAGCTCAAAATGTAGTCATGCGTAGTGCGAAAGAAAAGCCGACTCTGTAATTAGAGGCATCGTTCTATTCGAGGTTAATGAGGTCCATTATACGCGGATTGTCTGTGTGATTATAAAAAACCTTTGCTACGCACAGACGTCTGCTGTTTTTACGCCTTCAGCGTGATCTGGCGACGAGGGTCATGATAATAAGATTGTACCTACTTACCTACTCTATTATTTGTTGTGTGACATGCTTAAAAGTTTTGATTTCGAGGAGTACCGCGTCAGGCAAACATGACAATGTGAATGGAATACCATACTTAGACAATCGGAATTCTACGACGTTTCGTTTCCAATGACGTTTCTACCAAAGTCGGAAAGCTAAATCGTTTGGGGGCACGTTTTTGACATATCTATATAAATAAAAATGAATGTTGGTAAGCGCATAACTCAAGAATGGATGGATCAATTCGGTTAATTTATTTTTTTGTATATTTCTTAAGGTCCACGGAAGGTTTTAATACTTAATAAAAAAAAACAAACAAAAAAAATTATAATAGATAAGTTGGCGGTACGAAGTTCGCCGTGTCAGCTAGTATTGAATAATTACACGTACATCGTACATGTACTTCGGCAGAGGAGAATGTCTGCGCTTGGCAAGTCCTTCTCTCTCTCGTCCAAGTACTTAGGTAAAAGAGTCTTATGTCCTAATCACTTTGGCTGACGATTATGATGGATATAAGTACATAGGTACCGTTTTGGGAGGATATTTTCGGACTTCCTCCGTGGCGACCTGCTTGACAGTTTTGATCTCAAAGAGCACCACCTGGTCGGGCTGAGCGATGCGCTGGATCATACTGCCACTGTGGTGGTCCGCGAAGTGAGTCGCGTCGAACATCAGCACCTGGGAAAATTAGAAAACACCATCTTTCGAATTTTATTCCGACTTCGTCTGGGTGGAGTTAGTTTCCCGCGGGAACCGTCTGTTTCCGGCATCAAAGGTAGCTTATTGGGAGAGATCTCCAGGTCCTTATCTATACTTACCCATGCAAAAAATCACGTCAATCCGTTGCTCCCAAAGATTAAAATACATTTATTTCCTCGCTCTGTGGTTGCTCCATTGCTGTGTGATTGAAGACTTCGTGACATAAGTATAAAAAAAACTAAACTGAACACATCATCTGTTGAGAAGGGTTTACATATCCCTGAAGAACCAATTCCTGAACCAAACTAAGTAGCTATGCTTATGGCTACGAATTGGTTCTTAATAAAGGTTACCTACTTAATATATTATGCAGGTATTGCGAATCAGGTGGTGGTCCCTGAAGCTTAAGTATTACCAGTATTGATTCTGAAAAACTTACTTCAAATCCGACCATGTTGAACGTAGTATACGTATAGTCCTCAACCATGGCATCCAAGACAATGAGGCCTTGCAACTGGCCCTGATAATGTTGCCTTTTTATAGTGTAAATAGTTCTACCTATCCTGTAATAATAAATGAATACTAAATAGGTATATAATAAAAGAGCAGAGATAGACTAGTGGCTAGGACTGCAAATAAATATCACATGCTTCAACGGTGACGGAAAATATCGTTAGGAAACCTACACGCCTGAGAGTTCTCTATATTATCCTTAAAGGTGTGTGTAATCAGCCAATTAGCATTAGGCCAGTATAGTATGATGGACTATTGCTTATAACCTATAACCTACCTATGCTAACTATAGCCTATAAGCTTCCTCTGCGAGGAGGAGTAGTGAGCCGTTGATGGGCTGCTGCTGCTGATAATGATGATGATAATGATATAGCTAGGTATTACGTAAGAATTATAATAAAGAAACTATGCCTAATATCAGGCACCGGGCTTCAGCTCGTACTTCGAAAATCCCAACTTATTTACATTATTTATTCACATTATCTATAGTCTATACTATATCTATAGTCATCTATAGTATATCTATAGTCTATACATTATCTATAGTCTATATTATAAAGAGGAAGATGTTTTTGTTTGTTTGTACCGAATAGGCTCTGAAACTACTAGACTGATTTTATTTATTTTTTCACCAATAGAAAGCTAAGTTATCAGGAAGTAACATAGGCTATACTTAATGCATTTTCAAAAAAAATAGAGATCCTTAAGAAAATTGCAATAATGTAACCCAAAGTAGCAAAATTTTTTCTATAAAATGCATTATTTGGCGTGTGCTGAGAAAACTATTGATGATACATAAAAATTATGTACTACTTGATTGACCGAGCGAAGCGAGGTCTCTGAGTCTACTAGAACGATTTGCACTTGTCCGTCCGTCCGTCTGTCCGTTCGTCCGTCTGTCAGAGCCTTATAACTTTTGAATTACTTAACGTAATTACTTCAAATTTAGTTACAATATGTAAACCGATGGCCTCCAGCCGAAAATGGCTTAAAAAGTTATAAAAATCTTTATTTCAGGGGGCTCTCATAGAAGCGAATGCGAAGTAAAATATATTTTTTTGCGATTCATAGGGTTTCTGTGTATCATTTTAAAGACAATTTGGAACAGAGTACAAAAGTATTTTTTTTTATTTTTTTCCTAAAATTGACGAAATGGGGGGCTTTCGAAGTGGAGATTTAATACGTTCGCTTGTAAACGCTCTCTGGAAAATCAGCTATGTATTTTCAAGCTGAACTTATTTTTTTATTTCACTTGTATCCTGTACTTGAACAAGAAATATTAAGATTATATTATGAATATTATAAAGAAACGAGATTATTTAATTTTTAATGGGCATCAGTAATTTTCACATAGCTTCACAATAATGCTAATAGATGGCGCAGTCATTAACTATTCCATGGAACTAGGAGTTACGACTACGATCTATCCCAAAAACAGTTTTGCGTCGACCATTATTATTTAGGTACATAACATAATTATTATTCATTATTCAATTAAAATTATTCTTTAGTTAAATATCAAACTTCAAAAAACTATTAATTACCTACTACATTTTGTATATTTTCTATTCGCGTCGATAGATGACGATTTGTACAGATGGCCCTACCCCTTTTTATTCGTTAGTACCTACATAATAATGCAATGTTTTCACTAACGTTCCCTAACCTTTACGGGCTACCTATGATAACTTAGATGATGATTTCTGTCAATTTCTTTATCACGATCCTGTATGGGACACCTAAAAGGACATTGGGACGGATGTTAGGACTTAGGATTGTGTTTAGGAGCTACCTACGTAAAGAGACTCCTACATAGGGGATGATTTAGGTATGTTTGGTGAAAACGGACATAATAATAATGTCAGTTTTGGTCGTCATGTATCGATTGAATGAATAATCATGGGATACCGTTACCGCGAGGTCTCAGTTCGAGGCGAACCACTAGTTAAAGTACTCATTATTTTCTACAAAAAGTCCCCGAGGGAATATAGCTAACTATCATATTTAAGTCACAATAGTAGCTTTTGTGTTCTAAAATTTAATAAGATCGCCGGTAAAAAAAGTTTGGTTACATTCGTATCGTAGTAGTGATTCTTCCTTACTAATCATAATATTATAATTATAAATGCGAAAGTGTGTTTGTTTGTTGGTTTGTCCGTCAATCACGCTGCTACAAAGCTACGGAATGAGGTGACTTTTTGGATAGGTATAGGTTGAGAATCTGGAGGTAGACATAGGCATCCCGGAAAATTAAAGAGTCCCCGTGGGATTTTAAAAACTGAATCCACGCGGATGAAGTCGCGGGCATCAGCTAGTTTTTAAGTATATAGATTAGCGCTTGGGCTGATATCACACTGTTACTGACTGTTAAATGAAAATGCAGCCTAAGATAGAGCGCGCTTGCTTAGAAAATGCCTAATCGCTCTTGATTTAAAGGTTAGTTGGAAAAACCCAAGAAGCATAGCGCTTAGTGCGTGGTGCGATCGTGGGATTTCAACCACGCGCTACTTAGCGGTAGGATACCTACCTATAGATCCATGCTATGCCTTGCAGTTTGATAGTATAAACGATTGCAAAAAAAAAAATTAAAAAATTAAAAAATACGACTGCCCTGACAACAAACGAACTAAAAAGTTAAAAACAAGTCTATTAGTTAGTCTGTATATATAGAAGCGAAAAGTCACTTATTTACGCGTTAACTAAACAAATAAAAAAATTGTCATCGCAGTCGGGGGACGCTCTGTGGAACACATTTTAAATTTTGAAGTCCCCCGACTGCGATGACAATTTTTTTATGACAATTTTTTTATTTGTTTAGTTAACGCGTAAATAAGTGACTTTTCGCTTCTATCTAAACAGACTAACTAATAAACTTGTTTTTAACTTTTTAGTTCGTTTGTTGTCAGGGCAGTCGTATTTTTTAATTTTTTTAATTATATATTTTTTATTTAACACCTTTTAGTGACGATACTAATTATCTATTAAATTAGCAAAGCCAATAAATAATTATCCCAACAAAATACTTATAAAAAATTTCAGCCCCTATCCTTGAGAAATCTTATGTTATATCGGGATAAATACTATCTTATATGTTGACCCGGAGTATCACTTATCAGCTACTAAACTAGCGGCACGCTATGATGGCCGGTTTGACGTTTGTCCGCTCATGAAGTTCCGTATTAATTGATAACGACTTT
The DNA here is from genome assembly GCA_029955525.1 of Oeneis ivallda. Taxonomy (NCBI): domain Eukaryota; kingdom Metazoa; phylum Arthropoda; class Insecta; order Lepidoptera; family Nymphalidae; genus Oeneis; species Oeneis ivallda. The sequence continues at coordinate 14,382,931 of JARPMR010000024.1, read as the reverse complement.
GAAGGAAATAATTGTATTACTTTATTGACGATAGTGATGTGCAGAGATTCATAAATTTTATCGAATGTAGTTTTAGGTTTAGGACTCAAAATTTATTTATTAAATTGATTTCTAAAATGTATACAAGTGTAGAAAAATCAGTTTGCACCATTTAAGGGGTGAATGTACTTGTGAATATGAACAATTTTCACTATGTGGACAAACCTCTGAAATCGCAAAAAAATATCAGCTGTTTCATACAAAAGGTAAAATTTTTATTTTTATATGATATATACCACAACTCGGCATTTGGTTTTCTAAATTGAAAATTTTTAAAAATGGAATCTAATACGATCGTCACATAGGATCGCTGGCTAGCACAACTACTACCTCCGGCAAACTCGCGATTATGAAAGAGATGTGAAAATAGATAATATTATAGAAAACGAACATATAATTATTAATGTAGGTGATGATAGCAGTGACGACAGTGAAAATAGTAGTATGGACGAATCTGATTAATTATGGCCTTTTGTGGCACCTTTTTTGGTATCTTTTGTATTCATATGTTTCTTGTGTGCATATAAAGTATGTATATTCATTTTCATTCAAATATTCAGTTCGTTCAAATAAATTAAATAAACATATACATTTTTGTTTTATTAAACCTATTTAATCAGGTACAAAAACAAAACTTTATTGTTTTTTGTTCGAGAATAAATTGACATTCCACATCACTATTGTAATGTGTCAAACCGGCCATCATAGCGTGCCGCTAGTGTAGTATACTAAATTTCATTTAAATCTCAAACTACCTGTCGACTGGACAATAATTGGAATCTTATTAACACTTTAAAAAGATATTTTGTGTGAATGGATGGATATTGAACTACAGTATTATACATTTTTGGAATCTACTCATCATTTTCTAGATGATGATTAGATACTTAATCTTGTTTTCGAAAATTTTTTTAAAACTTTAGGCTTTATTTTGGGACTATGGTTACGTAGTACTATTATATATTCTGTGCTATGGTCACCCTATCAATTTTTTTAAAATTTTACTAGCCTATGTCACCCGGAATAAGCTAGCATTCTAACGATACCTCATTCATCAAAATCGGTTCAGGCGTATAGAAGTTATGGTGGAATATACAAACTCACATACATACATACATACATGAACCCTGAAAACAATATACTCCTTTTTTCAGGCAGTCCTATAATACTCCTTTTTTCAGGCAGTCCTATAATAAAAACTTAGGTTGCTAAATCCGAAGAAACTATTTTCAGACTTATCAAAGAAAAAAAAAAGCTGTAGGTATGCATACCCTCCTGATTTGTCGTCCTGCACAACTAGATTAAAAGCGCAGCAGTGACCGTGGGCGGTAGGTTGGGCGTCAAAAATCGTATTACAATCAACGACTTCACCTGCCCAAGCGCATCGCAGCAGCATTTCATCGCAGTTTGGTGCTAGCTGGAAAATGTTTTGGCCCTTATAGGGGTTTACGTGGGTCGATTTTAGCCGTGCGGTAAGTCACCAGTCGCATCGCTTGTAAAAATCGAATCGCCACCCCATTTAAACCGGTCGATAAAAACAGCATGCGACTTGTTCATTTCCAAAAAAAATGTTGAGCAGAGCAGAATATGTTTTACGTGCCGGCATCGAATTGGTTCGTAGTTCGATTATTCTAGAGTTGCTTGAGAAACAAAGAAAGAGAAACAGAAGGAAAGAAGGAAATGTAAATTTTGGTTAGGTGGATGGATTTCTCGCGTAGAGTTCTGGGTGCTTCGGATACTTTGCTGGTTTAATTGAGTTTGTACTGTAACTGTATCGTATTATTTTAATTCATGGATTTTAAACGATCTATACCGACACACCTCATGCAGCGGGCGATCGCATGCAACTGACCATTTACATGGTCGATTTTAGTCACCCGCCGCATGCGGCTCGTCGCCGCACGGCAAAAGTCGGATGGCACCCAACTTTGGGGCTTGCGATCTTAGTCACTTGCGGCGTGGTTGAATTGTCATTTAGACGATCGATTTTTGCCGTGCGGCCTAGCCGTGCGGCGAAAATCGACCCATGTAAACCCCCCATTAGGTGTACTTTTGAACTTTTCTGACTAAGTTCAGGCACCAAAGAGTAGGATTACCTGAATATCGCACGGTTGAAATGCTCTTTTTAGGGTTCCGTACCCAAAGGCGCTGACGGGATCCTATTACCACAGCTTATGGAGATATACTATTACCACAGAGTAAGGATAAGTCATGCAGAGGTTCGACGAAGCCGTCAATTATGCGGTGGGTGCGGTAAGTGCGGAGCGAGGTAGCGTCCCGAGTTGGCTTGGCCAACTTGGATTTTTTATTATATTTTTAAAAGACTAGATGAAGCCCGCGACTTCGTCCGCGTGGATTAAGCTTTTTTAATTCCCGCGGAAACTCTTTAATTTTCCGTGATAAAATGTAGCCTATGTGTTAATCCTGGGTATGGGCTATCTCCATTCCAAATTGGTTCATTCGTTGTGGCGTTAAAGAGCAACAAACATCAATCCATCCTCACAAACTTTCGCATATAAAGTACTACTTACTTAGTAAGATTTACAGACCATCCCATCAGACCAAATAAAATCCAAATATCTTATTCTCTTCGGAGTGTCATCAAGTGACGGCTTCTTGTCGAAGGCGTGCACCAATGGTTTGTGGTCGGTGTAAATCGTCAAAATACGACCTTCTATCAGTCGTCGGAAATGTTTTACCGCCATATAAATTCCGAGCAGCTCTCGATCATAAGTTGAATACTTGACTTGCGTATCCGATAAGGATTTTGAAAAATATGCAATAGGTATCCATTTTTGCTTGACCTTTTGTTGTAAAACTGCACCGACGCATTTTAAACTAGCGTCGGTCATTATTGCGATCGGTGCGTTTCCATCAGGAAATGCTATCGTTGCAATGTCACGCAAATCTTGCTTGCATTGTTGAAAAGCACGCTCGGCCTCTGTGTTCCACTTAATCAGCGTATTATCGTTTTTTCTAGAATTTATTAAAAATATGTTGAGTGGAGCTTGATGATTGGCGGACTGCTTGATTGCATGTCTGTTAAAGTTGACCATGCCCAGGAAACGACGAAGTTCCTTCACAGTTTTGGTTTGGGATAATCGATGATTGCTTGAATTTTTTCTTGTGTTGGTTTCATTCCTTGGCTCGTTATATGATAACCAAGAAAATCTAGTTCTTGTTTAGCGAACTCGCATTTGTTCATGTTGATTGTAATTCCATTTTGTTGCAATCTCTTGAAAACTGTTTCCAGATGTTTGTAGTGTTGTTCCTCGGACTTGCTTGCGATTAATATGTCGTCGACAAAAATGAAAACGTAGTCCAAATCTCGGAATATTGAATCCATGAATCTCTGGAAGGTCTGTCCTGAATTACGTAAACCGGAAGGCATCCTTAAAAATTCGTATAAACCGATCGGTGAAACGATCGCGGTTTTCTCGGGTTCCGCTACTGGTATAGAATGATAAGCCTTCCGCACGTCGATTTTGCTAAATATGTTTTTCCCGTTTGCGATATATGTAAAATCCAGTAACCTTGGCAACGGGTATCTGTCTGGCACAGTAATCTTGTTTAAGGCGCGGTAGTCACCGCAAGGTCTCCATTCACCATTCTTCTTTTTTACCATGTGCAATGGACTGGCCCATGGGCTACTGGATGGTCTGCAAATTCCCATCTCCATCATCTCTTGAAATTCTTTTTTGGCGATTTTGTACTTGTCAGGAGGAAGTGGACGAGCTTTGGCGCATACTGGAAATCCTTCCGTGATGATGTGATGTTGAACATTGTGCTGCGTAGGTCCTTTCATTGATGTTGGCCTTGTAATACTTTCGTATTTTCTAGTAATTGTTTGAGAGGAGCGGATAAGTTGTAGTCGATGGAGCGGACAGACGGAATATTTACTCGTATAGAATTCATCGGTTTCTTGATTTCAGTCGTTTTGTCGGTTAAAGTTCTCCCGTGTATATCTACCAAAAGTCGGTAGTGGTCTAGGAAATCAGCTCCTAATATAGGCATCTTGACGTCGGCAATAACAAAGGTCCAGATGAATGGGCGGCGTAACCCCAAATTTAAGGTTAGGGTTTTTTCTCTATATGTATTGATAATGGTTCCGTTGGCGGCAAATAATTTCAACTCGCTTGCCTTTTTTGAGCTCTGTGATGGCTTTGAAATGACTGAAATGTTCGCCCCAGTGTCCACGAGGAATCGATAACCACTGTTAGAGTCGGCAATCGTTAGGCGATTTGAGGGAAGAATAGCACAGAGTCTCGCCGCACGCTGTGCTGAATCTAGTTTTCCGAATGTTTGTTTACCCAAGAACAGTGTTTTTCACACTTTCGAGCTTTTTCTTTAAAGTTTTTATGATAGTAACAAAAATTGCTTCGTTGTTTCGATCGTGAATGCAGGCGTGAACTTGACCTCGGTCTATTGTACCGAGGTTGACTAAAACTGCTGCGTCGATGCATTGTTCGCGAGCGGTCATTGCGTAGCGCTGCAATTTCTAACTGCATCGTTGCAATTTGTGACGTCAGTTGGGTGATTAAATTTATGTCAGCTGATGCCGAAGACGATATGTTCGTATTGCAGCGGCTGTTCTCGTAGATGCGATCAGCCATTTCGCTTAGCTTGTCCAGTGCCAAATTTTCGGAAATCGCTAACACGGAGGTTACGGATGGAGGAAGTTGTCTCATCCATAATAAGCGTAGCGTGTCGTCATTAATCTTGCCGCAGCCAGCTTCTTTCATTCTTCTTAATAGTTGAGATGGCTTTTGATCTCCGAGGTCCATCTCAGACAAAAGCTTATGGAATCGCCGATGTTCGCTTTCTTCATAACAGCTGATGAGTCGTTCCCGGATGCAGTGGTATTTGTTCTCTGAAGGCGGACTCGTTAAAATGTCGCTGACTTGATGGATGACGTCTTTGGGTAATTTTGATACGACCGCGTTGAACTTGTATTCATCACCTTGCTTCTGCGGAGCCACAATTGCGTCAAATTGAGAGAACCAAAGACGCGGTGAATCCGTCCAGAACTGCGGAATCCTCTCTGCTATTGATATTGATGCCACTAAGTCTGTGCTGCCGTTGAGTTGTTCGTCTGTAGAGTTGCCAGCGCCGAAACCTTTGACAGGTGTTTAACGAGCCATGATGACGAAAAAAATATGACTCACAATGATGAGGATGTCTTGATGTGTTGGCCGATCTCGTTGGTTGGTTGGACACGTTGGGTACGATCTCGTCGGATGAACGCGTCGGAAGACTCGGTTGAGGATCACTGCTTCGTACGTCGGAGAGCAGAATCACGTTGAGGTTTTTTCACGGTCGGGGTCACCACTGTTGCGTTACACTACGGCTGCAGTGTAACAGCGTGTTCTTGCAGAGAGATCGGTGAAGGAATAAAGAAACACAGACTGCAGTGTCTAATGGTAGTGGCATATATTACGTATTTACAAAGATCTTATATACTAATTAATTTTATAAATAAAATGTGGGGAAAGATGTGCTTGGATATTACGTACGTGCAAAAGTTGCTGAACTAATATTATTATAAGTTTGTTGAAATAAATTACAAGGTAATTATCGCGGAATTAAAATATGCTATGAGGTGCTCTATGGTCACGTCTCGTACGTGCCATATGTACCTATCTCTATTAGTATACCTATATAATTAACATCGATTAAAAATAAATGGCTAATATTAATATTTCTTCTTTTAGGGTTGCCTTGCCAGTTGCCACACATGTCCTTTAATACTCAAAGCCTTATTACAAGCCTCTGCTGTCCGTCTGTCCGTCTGGTTGTTTGTCACAGGGGTATAAAGTTTTAGCAGTAATAGGGAGTCAATTGAAATTTTTGCCTCTATCACTTTTATACTTATAATAGTGTTTGCTCTGTGCGCGAGCTGCTAAAGCAGCTCGCGGGAAGTGTTATTACTAAAAGTAGGGCGCGTGGGTGCGCGGCCCGCTAAAGCGGACCGCGATTGTTCTAATCATCGAGTAGACCTTCGGATTCTGGTCATCTTTTGCCAAAAAAACATTCTCATCATCTTTTGCCTAGAAACTACTCTTCGACGTTGTATACTCGCCGAGATAGATAGCGACGAAATTTGTATCGCCGCCATCTTGAATCCGCCATTTTGGAATTTTTTTTCAACTCACTGGCAATTGGATGAGGTTTCGAGTGACTTTTGTTCGAGCACACCCCACCTATCTTCAATACTCTGGCCGTGCTCCTCACCCGTCTCCGAAATCCTCAACATCAGCTCTCTCCATATTTTTTCTGTAAATTATTTGTTAGACTGCGAATTCTTCTATAAAAAATATTTTGAAAAGGATACTTCTAGCTCTTCTATATTCGCCATATATTATTATGTATAGAAAAAAAAAAAATCCGCCATCTTGATTTTTTTCCTGTTCATCAAGTAGACCTTTGGGTCTTGATCATCTTTTGCCCAGAAACTACTCTTCCACCTTGTATACTCCCCGAGATAGAAACCGACGAAGTTTGTATGGCCGCCATCTTGAATCCGCCATTTTGGATTTTTTTTTCAACTCACTGGCAATTGGATGAGATTTCGAATGACTTTTGTTCGAGCACACCCCACCTATCTTCAATACCCTGGCCGTGCTCCTCACCCGTCTCCGAAATCCTCACTCATCAGCTCTCTCCATATTTTTCCTCCGAATGAATTTTTATCCTCTATATGAAACCATCGGTGAAAAAAAAAATTTTTATACAAAATTTTCCAGGAGGAAATTTTTGGGGAAAATCTCGAAAACTACCCCAAATGTGGCAACACTGTTTATATGACTCCATACTGCCGGTCGAGTCACACGATCGATCCATACATGTCAACTTTCTCTAATGTTGGCAACTGCCTCGAAACCATGATCGAAATTTTCAAATCCACAAAAAAAAATACAAAATGGCCGCCACCTCGTTCTGCAGAATCATTTCACATAGTTTTACAACTTTCCCATTAACTACAGGATATACCGCTCCCGATGACGTTGCAAATTTTCATCTCGCTCGTACCCAGCCGAAATGATCGCCCCTGAAAGAGGGCCATCTCGAAAATCACTTTTACTTTGATAAATTCCAGTGCTGCCAGACCTCGGCGACGAAAATACCCAAATGTCATTTGTGCAAGTGAGACATGTGGTTGTTGGTACTCGAATTTTGCAAAAAGTCCGTATTTCAATTTTTTTATTTTTGGGGTAAATCTTGAAAATTTCCCGAGAAATGGGGTAATTTTTTTTTACCAATCCATACCTCGAGTCGGTACACACAATCGCCCCGAAAAAGTTGAAACGCTCCGACGTTGCCAACTGTGAGAAATTTGAATTTCAAAATTGCGATTTTTCGTATCTCAAAACGAATGGCTGCCGCAACAGCCGCCATCTTGAATATTTAAAAACCACTCCCATTCTGTTAAAATAAAGGATAATTGCAGGCGAAACACGAAAAAATAATTATCCTCGACCGCCCCGTTTCGGATCTGTGGCGCCACGGTTGGGAGTCGAAAAATGAAAAATTTTAAAACGCTACAGCTCGGCCGCCATCTTGTTTTTCCAAATTTTTCCACTTTTTTTATTAATCGTTCACTACTCCTTCAATAATTGCGAGTTTTAACAAAATCGGTTGGAAAACAAAAGAGTTGCAAGAATCACGTCGGCCGCCATCTTGTTTTTCCGAAATGTCATAATTTTTCCCTACTCGAATCCCGCACCCGAACATATCTCCCGTACATCATTGTATCGTTTTCTGTCTCTTTCTAGGAGACAATCGTGTCAATGAGTCAGTGAGTCAGTGAGTGAGTGGTAATTGAGCTATTTATACTTATAACTAGCGGTCGCCCGCGACTTCGTCCGCGTATAATTTCTGATGTTCTATGAGATTATAAAAAGATAAATTTTCCCGCTGCAAGAAGCCTATCAAAAAAAGTTCTACCGCTAGTAAAAACCTCGACTTCGCACCCAAGGACATCGCAATTTCAATGTGTTTTTATTTTTGAAAATTTCGTCCTCTATTTAACCACACTCAAGAGGTGATTTTCTAAAATAACTCATAGAGTATATTTTTATTATTTAAATCTACTAACCAAGTTTCCGAAAGTCCACGAAAAACCCTTTTCCATGTCTTTGACTTCAAAAACATAGGATTTTCATATCCCCCATTTCTACCCTTTTAGGATGGATTTTCTCAAACCTTTTCTCTACTGATGTCTAGACCCCCCTAGAAAGAACCTACCTACCAAATCTATACTTATAAAAAGACTTGTTTTAAATAAAAATAAAAATCATTAAAGCTTTTACATTCAAATTTCATCCCCTATTTTACTACCCATAAGGGGGGATTTTTTTAAATGACCTATACAATTTTATTATTTAAAGCTAGTTACCTAAATCCCGATTTTCGAACCTCAAAGCTGTAGCTGACACCTACCCCCTAGAAAGAACCTACATTCTAAATTTCAAGTTTGTAGGTTTTATAGTTCCTGAGATTTCGTGATGAATCAGTGACCTTTCGCTTTTATAATATACTAGCTGATGCCCGCGACTTCATCCGCATGGATTTAGTTTTTAAAAATCCCGCGGGAACTCTTTCATTATCCGAGATAAAAAGTAGCTCTCCCGGTTTGAGGAACCACTACTATACTACGGCCGTTCAGAGAATGCGTTCCTGACACGTTGCGATTGAACTGACGACGTAACTTTGTAATGGCGTTGCAGTTACGATAAAAATATTATTGCTGGTTGTTTACCGTTTTAACAATTGATGAGCATTAAAACAACATTATTATATCAATAATCAATTAATGTTATAATTTTGTGACAGTTGTCGTGACTAACTGACAGGTGTCAGGAACGCATTCTCTGAACGGCCGAACTTTACATCCATTACTATTACCATCGCATCAATCCGCTGTTCTGTTGCGACGTGATTGAAGGACAAACCAACAAACAAACACACTTTCGCATTTATAATAGCAGTAATGCTTTATTATAACACTTTTTATAATTGTCAAATTTTTACCATACTTAACCAAAGACAAAATTACGTTTAGCTGTCATTTACGTTTTGTTATTCCACTGTTATTTGCGTTTTGTTATTCCATGTCAGATGCGTTTTTCTTATACTTACCACGCTTTATAGTGACATGACGGAAACGCGGTCGAACGGGATAAAAAGTATCCTATGTCCGTCTCCTGGTTCTAAGCTACCTCTCCACCAATTTTCAGCCAAATCGGTTCATCCGTTCTTGAGTTATAAATAGTGTAACTAACACCATCTTTCTTTTATATATATAGATATAGATAGATAAAACCGTAACTAGACGATTTCTGTACATTGAATATATTTTGAAAAGAATGAAAGATTTTTCGATTTTACTTCATATAGGTAACTCCGTCTTTGATTTTAATAATTTTTTTCCCTAAAACGATTCCATAATCTTTTCTACAGTGGGCTCGCGCTCGCCGCGGGGGAAATGCATTAGCTTACATTAGCTTTCTACTCGCTTCGCTCTCGGCCTTCATAATTATTTTGAATGCAATATATCTAACTAAACTAAGTAAATAAATTATTTACTGTTACTTCCGGTAAAAGGTTATGTCACTGAGAGCAACTTACCTCGAAAGCGCCAGTGCTCACAGTACAAAAATGGCGGCGAGTTATGACGTCATACATTTCCCTAGAGTACTGAAGGCAGTGAAGTGGCAGTCTATAACGGAACGAATTTTTTACCACTGAGAGCACTGTGTAGTGCTCGCAGTATATTTCGGAACACACCCTAAATATCTATCACACCCGCATTCATGAGTACACCGATTAGGTCAATAGCACCTGGATCTCAGCCAGTATTACAAATAGAAACTTGGAAGTTGAAGCTTTGGTCAATGATGTTAATTCTGCTACAAACACTCTAAAAAGTCGGTACCGGTAACTTTTGAATAGTCAAAGGTCGTTATAATATATTATTGACAGCTTTAAATTTAGGTGTATTCTGCTATTCTATTGTGCAGGGAACTACTTACTCTGAGGCAGGGAACATTGTGAAAAGGATAACCAGAGGATAACACTATTTTTAGTTATCTACTACAGAATTTTATTAGTACAACTTTATATTTTAAAAGCCCATGCTCTCGTAACCTAGAACTATCTACCTACCTACTTTTAGAAAAGAAGTCAGAAAAAATTTAGAAGTTTTTGTTTTTCCTAAGTTTTTTATTGTACCTAGGTATATCTACCTTTTCTAAAGAGATATAGTGGAATTGTGTAATTGTGTATATTAAGAGCAATCGTTACTTTGCAGCATCACGACTGTGAGGTAGGTAATTATGTATAACATATACTTTATCGTCTCGATTTACCTATCTAATCGTAATCACATTTACATATCTACCTAATCACATTTACCTACCTATCTAAGTAATCACATTTTTAGTTTTGGTTGAAAATAAGTATAGTTCTTATTGATAATAAACATTCCCATGTGAAAGAAAAAGCTTCCTTTTAAAGATTTACTTTGAAGCTTTTATTTTTTTATTTACTTTATTTATTGTATAATATTATAAATGTGAAAGTTTGTGAGCATGGATGGATGTTTGTTACTTTTTCACGCAATAACGAATGAACCGATGGCTATTTGGTATGGAGATAGCTCATACCCCGGATTAAAACATAGGCTTTTTATTTCGGAAAATTACAGATTTCCCGTGGGAATTAAAAAACCTTAATCCACGCGAATGAAGTCGCGGTCATCATCTAGTAATATATATTAGGAGTGTATTTGAAAACTAGCTGATACCCGCGACTTCATCCGCGTGGAATAGGGCTTCTTTAGAGCTATATATACTACGTAAGTACCTAATCCATACGTGGTACATACAATATCTTTTTACGACTGCACTACGCCACTATGCACCTAGTCCATACTTGGTAGCAAGTAGCAACAATCGCATAAATTCCCACCAAATTAGGCCGCCGTACCTACCTAGCAGCATCAAGATTGAGGAGTTGATACCTGGAGCTCAATGATGTAGCCCAGTGGTTGATGGCTCCACTACGCAGTTATGCAGTTCATACTTGATAGCCATAATAGCAATGTAGCAATGCACAATCGACATTTTTTTCGAGCGAAGCGAGTGCGTTTTTTACTACAGCAATGGGCCATTAAATGTAGTCTATAAGTACTTGGTATCTATAAAATATCAAGTTCCTGAAGTGTTTTACGACTGCAATAGGCTATTATGTAGTCCATACTTGGTAACTACATTATGAATTCACAATCGAAATTTTGTAAATAGATACCCACAATTTAGGTGGACTTTATCATCTGACCTTCACAAATATTGAGCAAAATATATGTGATGGTATAAAATTTCAAATAAAAAAATTGGTTGTCTGTAAAGTCGGTTTACGGACGATAGTTTTACGTGATAACATCATAAAGAAACATTGATGAAAAATTGCATACTTTTATGAATTGAATAGAATTATTATTTACTGAATTATCATTATTTTGTATAATACAAAGAAGGAGTTAATTGAAAATTACAATTTTCTCTAATCACAAGCCAACGCTCGGGCCGATCGTGCCTCTCTATCGCTTGTTCCGCGCTCTCCCTTGCACGCGCAGGCCAGGCGGAACGTGACACTTTTCTGTGCGTGCAGCCGGTGTACATCGATTTATAAAACGTTATCACGTCAAAATAATTGTTAAAATCGGTTTAGATTTGACGGAGCTATAGAGTAAAAAAAAACGGCCAAGTGCCAGTCGGGCCACGCTCGTTTAGGGTTTTTTAATTTAATTTAATTTTTATTATTTGTTGTTATAGCGGCAATAGAAATACAAAATATGTGAAAATTTCAACTGTCTATCTATTACGGTTTACGAGATACAGGCCGCTGACAGACGGACGTACAGCGGAGGCTTAGTAATAGGGTCCCGTAGGCACCCTTTGGGTACGGAACCCTAAAAAGACAAAAACTGTCACCCCACATTCCGGAGGAACCTTATTGTTTATTATAAGGATAAAAACTATCCTATACGTTGACGCGGAATTTCAGCTTAAATCCCTCCAGTAGTATCGGCGTGATGCGCGGCCAAGATACAGGCAGACAGACAAAAAACTTTAAAAAATTGTATCGATATAGCGTCCTCCAATTAAAATTTTCAAAAATATATTTTATATGTGGATTATACGGGTCTGCCCGCGAAATTCGCAATTTGTAAACTAATACGACAAAGTAGGCTTCATCATCATCATCATTAGCAACCCATCAACGGCTCACTACTGAGCGCAGTTCTCCTCTCAGAGAAGGGTTATAGGCCATAGTCCACCACGCTGGCCCAATGCGAATTGGCGGACTTCACACACCTTCAAGAACATTATGAAGAACTCTCAGGTGTGCAGGTTTCCTCACGATGTTTTCCTTCACCGTTGAAGCAAGTGATATTTAATTGCTTAAACGCACTTGACTCCGAAAAGTCAGAGGTGCGTACCCGGGAACAAACCTGCGACCCCCCGAATAGGAGACCACAGTCCTAACCACTAGGCTATCACTGACAGAATAGAAGTAGGCTTATGGCATTCTAATTGCGCCAATGGCAGTATCATCTTCACAGGTAAAAATATTTACTTGAAAGTGTCCAGTTTAAGAAATTATTCAGAACTAGCGGTCGCCCGCGACTTCGTCCGCGTATAATTTCTGATTTTCTATGAGATTATAAAAAGATAAATTTTCCCGCTGCAAGAAGCCTATCGAAAAAAGTTCTACCGCTAGTAAAAACCTCGACTTCGCACCCAAAGACATCGCAATTTCAATGTGTTTTTATTTTTGAAAATTTCGTCCTCTATATAACCACACTCAAGAGGTGATTTTCTAAAATAACTCATAGAGTATATTTTTAGGGTTCCGTACCCAAAGGGTACCAACGGGACCCTATTACTAAGCCTACGCTGTCCGTCCGTCCGTCCGTCCGTCCGTCCGTCCGTCCGTCCGTCTGTCAGCGGGCTGTATCTCGTCAACCGTAATAGATAGACAGATGAAATTTTCACATATTATGTATTTCTATTGCCGCTATAACAACAAATAATAAAAATTAAATTAAATTAAAAAAATTAAATTAAAATGGGTAGGTGGGTAGATGGAAATTTTTTAATTTAATTTTTTTAACGGAACCCTAAAAGAGCGAGGCCCGACTCGCACTTGGCCGATTTTTATTATTTAAATCTACTAACCAAGTTTCCGAAAGTCCACGAAAAACCCTTTTCCATGTCTTTGACTTCAAAAACATAGGATTTTCATATCCCCCATTTCTACCCTTTTAGGATGGATTTTCTCAAACCTTTTCTCTACTGATGTCTAGACCTCCCTAGAAAGAACCTACCTACCAAATCTATACTTATAAAAAGACTTGTTTTAAATAAAAATAAAAATCATTAAAGCTTTTCCATTCAAATTTCATCCCCTATTTTACTACCCATAAGGGGGGATTTTTTTAAATGACCTATACAATTTTATTACATAAAGCTAGTTACCTAAATCCCGATTTTCGAACCTCAAAGCTGTAGCTGACACCTATCCCCTAGAAAGAACCTACATTCTAAATTTCAAGTTTGTAGGTTTTATAGTTCCTGAGATTTCGTGATGAATCAGTGACCTTTCGCTTTTATAATATACTAGCTGATGCCCGCATGGATTTAGTTTTTAAAAATCCCGCGGGAACTCTTTCATTATCCGAGATAAAAAGTAGCTCTCCCGGTTTGAGGAACCACTACTATACTACGGCCGTTCAGAGAATGCGTTCCTGACACGTCGCGATTGAATTGACGACGTAACTTTGTAATGGCGTTGCAGTTACGATGAAAATATTATTTCTGGTTGTTTACCGTTTTAACAATTGATGAGCATTAAAACAACATTATTATATCAATAATCAATTAATGTTATAATTTTGTGACAGTTGTCGTGACTAACTGACAGGTGTCAGGAACGCATTCTCCGAACGGCCGAACTTTACATCCATTACTATTACCATCGCATCAATCCGCTGTTCTGTTGCGACGTGATTGAAGGACAAACCAACAAACAAACACACTTTCGCATTTATAATATCAGTAATGCTTTATTATAACACTTTTTATAATTGTCAAATTTTTACCATACTTAACCAAAGACAAAATTACGTTTAGCTGTCATTTAAGTTTTGTTATTCCACTGTTATTTGCGTTTTGTTATTCCATGTCAGATGCGTTTTTCTTATACTTACCACGCTTTATAGTGACATGACGGAAACGCGGTCGAACGGGATAAAAAGTATCCTATGTCCGTCTCCTGGTTCTAAGCTACCTCTCCACCAATTTTCAGCCAAATCGGTTCATCCGTTCTTGAGTTATAAATAGTGTAACTAACACCACTTTCTTTTATATATATAGATATCGACTAAGTAATTTGTGAGTAACTCACGTCCAACCCGTATAATCCAACTTAATGTACAGAATTCGTCAATCGTCCAGTTATACAGTTTTATTATATCTATTAATACAGATATAGATATTATAGATTGTTGACGATTACGGGGCTCCCAATTTTTTCCCGTTTTATCTTGTCATTTTTTTTGGATCTTGTTGAACTGTGATAAGGATATATTTATCCACTGTTTGTGTACAGCGAAAGAGATGACATTAATGCAAGTAATAAGCCTTGATAATCTTGAGGTAAGCAATGTGAGCAACTAAATTATATGTCAATTAACCACATAATTATGGCTATTTTAGAATTGAGCGTGAACCCTGATCCGTTTTTAAAAGGTAGGTAGTTAAAAACTTTTCGGGATCTAGGTACATATTCAAAAAAACGACTTTGATCTACAGCTGATTTTTATGAAGAGTTATAAGGCTCTGACAGACAAACAAGCAGACAGACGGACAAATGTAAATTCACCCAAGTAGACCCGGTGACATCGCTTCGCTGAGTCAATTACCTAATACATACATACATTTTTATACCTGTGCCAAAATTTTATGTAGGTATAGCATAGTTACAATTCTAGATACCTGAAAACTGCGAACCAGTAATTTTGAACTATTCCAAATTTCAAGTGGATAGCATCAGCTGCAGATTGCAGTTTGAATGGTCTAACTCTAAGCAACGTATCTAAGGCTGCAGTCTCTGAAATAAGTAGAAGGGTTCCTTCCTACAATTTCGTTACCGGACCCTTAATTATATGGGTCATTACTCATTAGCATAAAAGTTAGGAATTATAAAACACACGTTCCAATGTTCTGTGACGTAACGCACGCATCCACCGTCTTGAATGTTACGCACACCTTCAAGAGACGCACACACGCAGGCTGGCGGTGTGATCACGTTACGAGAGATTGCACGAGAGGGTACCGTACGTTGCACGCGATCGCATGGAAATGCTACGTAAAAGGTAAAACACGACGCGTTGGTGGACGCAAGGCGCCTGTAGTTATCATCATCTCGCCTTACAGATTTTTTTTGGTTTGGCGAATTATACTTTTAATAACATGGAATTCCGCAAAGTAACGCTTGCTTCTATCCAATGCACTAAGATGGCTGGGACAAGATGACTGAGGATGTTACTAAGATTAATAGGTAGGTACCAATGTGCGGTGTATTTGCTATTAAATCTATTTCGTCCATC
Organism: Oeneis ivallda; assembly: GCA_029955525.1. Taxonomy (NCBI): domain Eukaryota; kingdom Metazoa; phylum Arthropoda; class Insecta; order Lepidoptera; family Nymphalidae; genus Oeneis; species Oeneis ivallda. Next base: position 14,367,219 of record JARPMR010000024.1, on the reverse strand, counting down.
CCTGCTTTGGTAACTTTTTTAACACGTTGTTTACTCGCCTCACTCTGAGGTTGAGGTGTAGAAAACAAAAAGGTAGAGTTTCTGTCTTCAATAAAATTCTAGTCGGAAACTTTCGACTCTTTTATTTTATATTTTATTTTTATTTATTTATTTCAAATTCTGAATTACAATAAAAACTCCTTATGTAGGTATCTATTAATAAAACAATACTTTGATTTTTGTTTAGTACAAAATCATTTTTATTAAAGACAGAAATCTTTCGCCTATTTTGTTTCTCTTACCGTATCCGAACTTTCCCATTGCACGTCATTTTCCATCTTTAGGTTCGCGGTTCTCCTATTTATGCATTATTGTCTCATAAGAATAAAATATTAGCTGAGCCCTTTTCATGGCCTTTTGTTTGTGGGATTCATACAAGTTTTCAAAATCGTCCTGTATTTTGATATCGGTTTGCTTTTTAACAGGCCATCCTTTTCCATTCCTTCCTTTAGTTTCACTATGTAAATACAATAATGATGTGTTTGTTTTCTAATCACGCATCTGCGCGATATGATAAGTATCTATTATAATATCTCGATAGGATACGATATTGCGTATTAAGTACTCTAATTATTATTATTTACTGATGTTTTGTTCAAAAGAACAGCCATATTTATTTTGTACTACGAGTATGTTTGTTAATTTGTCTTTCGGTAGAGAATGTGACAGAGTCAAGGAGGGGTCGTGCGAGGCGGTTGCTGACTTTTTTGAGCCTTGGCTGCCACTCTTGCTGTCTGGTGCTTTACTGTTGACTTGGAACTCGATGATGATGAATTTTCCACTGGGTGAGTGACTCTAGCTCTCTTTGGTGTGTTAGTTTTTCTTAGTTCATCTTGTTTTTACAATCTTTTCATATTTTAGGTATGCAAATTGTCCTTTCCTCGGTTACTCTTTTTTTTTACTTGCTCTTTCAGCGATTTTCTGTCTTCTACTACACCTGAAAACTCTAAACTGATAAACTCTACTTATCTAAAATTATTTTTGTGTCACCAAGTTTTTTTTTTTTGAGGAATCATCAGCTCTATCTTAGAAGGCATAACCTTACGTAGTTAATATTTTAGATTTAGGTAGTAAATAATGTAATGCTTTAGGTCTTGCTCTTTCCTTGTTTGGTGTTCCCATTCTTCTGCACGATGCATAGGTATAATATATGCATCGTTCTTGGTACAATTTTGTGCTAATAGTAGTCAAAACGTCTCTTTCAAGCCTTTCTTTATTCCTTTATCCCTCTTCTTTTTTGAAAAATATTATGTCAATCTTCGAGATCTTTTCTTCATTTCATTGGTAATACTTAGGTAAAATATTAAGTTTTGGTGGATACTTTTGTTTATTTTTGAGGTGATTCGTTTTCCCTGCTTAATGCGATTGAAATAGATGTCGAGTTATTGTAGATTTGAAGTCATGTTTAACATTGGTATCAGTTGTGCTCTCCAGTCCTTGAAGATTGAACCAAATCTTCAATTATTGAGATAAGTTACAGATATTTCGAAGAAGAAACATAATTATAACATTCAAGTTTCCTTGATTTTGATAAAATTTCCTAAATTGCACTTCGTTTTTAATAAATACTGAGAAATACCTACTATCTCTACCAACGTTTTATGACTACAAAGTAAAAAGTAGAGCACATTCAAGTTTCAACCACTCAGCATATCACCAGTCGTCTACCTTGATATCTACTCGAATAAAAAACCGTTCCAGATTAATAACTGTAGCTTTAAACGCAGTGAAGTGCAATTATATCTGCGGTATTCGCATGGAAAGTGATTAAAACCTTCTAGGTTTGTTTATATTTGTGTCACATCCAGTACTTTATAGAGCTAGGAAATGCACACTTGTGACTTGCATCGTGCACAGCAATAAATGCAGTAGCGCGGCGAGGTGGGACGCGGGGCGGGGCAGTGCAGTCGGCGGCGGGCAATCAGATCAGTCGCATCGTGACCGCGAGGCGCCTCGCGTGCTCGTTCCGCCGTCCGCGACGTGACGCGACGTGACGTGACGCGACGTGACGCACACACCGCGACCACGGCCGACAGCGACAGCCCCGCCATGGTGTCCGTGGGCTCGTGGCGGCGCCGCACGCCCGACGAGTGCGACGAGCGCTCCGACCCCGGCGCGTCCAGCTCGGGCGTGCCGCGCGCGCCGCCCAACTGCGCGCGCTGCCGCAACCACCGGCTCAAGATCGAGCTGAAGGGCCACAAGCGCTACTGCAAGTACCGCTACTGCACCTGCGAGAAGTGCTGCCTCACGGCGGACCGGCAGCGCGTGATGGCGCTGCAGACCGCGCTGCGGCGCGCCCAGGCGCAGGACGAGGCCCGCGCGCGCGCCATCGAGTCCGGCTCGCAGGACCCCCGCGTGGAGCTGGACCGGCCCGAGCCGCCCGTGGTGAAGGCGCCGCGCAGCCCGGTGGTGCCGCCGCCGGCGCCGCGCTCCTTCGGCTCGGCCAGCTGCGACTCGGTGCCCGGCTCGCCCGGCGTGTCGCCGTACGCGCCGCCGCCCGCGCCGTCGGCGCCGCCGCCGCCGGCCATGCCGCCGCTGCTGCCGCCGCAACAGCCCGGTTAGTGTGCACTTCATGTTTACTTGTGATCATAACATGATTCTTGTCAGGGTGTAATAGTAAGTACCTACCGATAGTAAATGATAAGCGCAAAGTGCATTAACTACTTATATCATGTGTGTGCTCAGTAACAACGACATGGTGTTGACATGATGATTCCGCTGTCTTCACTATTAATACCTTATCAATTCCGTGTTTATAGTTCCTGATGTAAGATGACGGCAAAATATAGATGCATCAATTATCATACCATTTTCCACCATATCAAGTTGGTATAAAAATGCAAACAAAATTCTGACATAATTTTTAAGAGAATCTTGAGTATTGTACCTACCTAGTAGGTACCTACACACCGCACGCGGTTTTATATTATTACTACTTGACCCGGCCCCGGCTTCGCACGGGTAGACTACAAAACAAACAAGGGTACAAACATCTGAGGCCTAGGGGATGATGATTTAGTCTATGCCTATAGCTAAAACCCTCATAATAATATTATAAATATGGTAATTATAAACGTATGCATGTATTCGATCGTTGTCGTATGCGAGGTACTTGCTGCTATCCGTAAAGAATTATGTCATCTATATCTCCGATAGTATTTATCAGATATTCATCAAAATTAGACATACGTACCAGATAGTACGTAATACCCATCAACAAAAAATTTCATCCCCTATCCCGGAGAAACCTTATGTTTTATCGGGGTAAAAACTATCCCCAGGTTATGTCGTTTCCTGTCGATTAGAACCAAAGTTTGACTTGTGCCGTTAATTTTTCTGAAAGATATGTAATTCAATTTCCTACCATTTTGGATTTTGGACTTAACTCAAAACACCTGATGACGTATAATCAAAGAATATAATAATACCTAAGTAAGTACTAATAATACCTAAGTAAGTACCTACTTAAAATATAGATATGTCTAACTTAATTTATAAAAGAAAAAGGAGACTGACTAGTGACTGACTGATCAATGAACGCACAGCTCAAACCACCGGACGGATCGGGCTGAAAGGCATGCAGACAGCTATTATAACGTAGGCATCCGCTTGGAAAGGATTTTTTAAATTCAACCCCTAAGGGGGTAAAATATGGGGTTGAAAAATCGAACTTAAAGTGAGCGAAGCCGCGTCCAAAAGCTAGTGAATAATTCATTATTATCTACCTAAAATAAACAATGAAAATACTGTAGCTAGTAGGTAGGTAGGTAGGTACTTATCTAATTGCATAATTTGATAACAGATATGAATATCATCATTCATCATCATCATTCATCATTAACAACCCATCAACGGTTCACTACTGAGCGCAGGTCAGTATGACCTATAACCTTTCAGAGAAGGGTTATAGGCCATAGTCCACCACACTGGCCCAATGCGAATTGGCGGACTTCACACATCTTCGAGAACATTATGAAGAACTCTCAGATGTGCAGGTTTCCTCACAATGTTTTCCTTCTCCGTTGAAGCAAGTGATATTATTTGCTTAAACGCACTTGACTCCGAAAAGTCAGAGGTCCCGGGATCGAACCTGCGACCCTCTGAATAGGAGACCACAGTCCTAACCACTAGGCTATCACTGCTTGCGATATGAATATAATATACATAAATTAATTTAATTATAAATACGTCTAAGCAGGTAGAGACGTCATTGTAGGCCTATTTGAAGGGATTTCTTCATCTCTCATTGAATTCTAATTAACTAAACTATTTTCTTAGATTAAAATATTTACTTATTTTGAAGTGCCTAATAATTATTGGCATTCTGTATGTTAGTTATATAAATATATAATTATAAATACGTCTTAGAAGGTAGAGACGTCATTGTAGGCCTATTTGATAAGATGAAGAACATTGGATTCTAAAATTCTAAAAAACTATTTTTTCTTAAAATATTTACCTAAGTAGGTACCTAACCTACTTATTTATTTTGAAATGCCTAGTTGTGATATAAACCATTAATCTATTACGATTATTTTCTTAAAATAAATAATTATTCAAAAACTTACCTAATACTTTCAATTCATTAAGTGGAACTTAAAACGTAATATCTTATTTATTACACAATTATTCAATTATTAAACAAAAATCGCTTAAGTATTTAATATTCTGTTTACTATTGATAATTGTAAAAATAAAAATAAAACGACATTAAGCATGTAGAGTTTAACCTGGTGACCTGCTTCTCTATTTTTGACATTTCCAGTAGTACTTAAGAAAAACAATAAAAAATTATTGCTAACTAAGAACTGTCAAACGTGCATTTCGTGATAACTTCATAACTTTGAGTATATAAGGTTTATTAGATTACTCAAAGCTTCATAAGTACAAAATGCGGTTTTGACAGTTCATAATTACGAATTACTTCGTTGATTGTATGTTTATCTAACTTAATTGACAGATCTAAAAGTACCTAAGTATAGTGATATTCTTTTCGCAAAGTTCCCTGAGAATCAACCTTGAAACCTGAGAAAAATACAGCACTTTTTAGTTTTTGTAGTTTTTGTAGAGATTTTTGCATAAACGAATCAGCACCAATATTATTTTGAGCAGCTTATTTAATAAAAAATTAGAACAGAAAGAATACTAAGATAAGAAATATAAGATATATAAGATAAGATAAGAAACGAAATAATACAATGTATCTAAGGTAGTTTACTAATATGGGATAGATCATAGAAGTGACCCGAGTGACCCATTAGAAACAATCACCGAGACAAACTAGGTACTATACTGGTCCGAGAGCCAGTAAACATTCCCGTTATGCGGAATCAAAATTCATAAATAGGAATTAATAGCTTGGTATGAGTTAAGGTGGAAGACTAAAGACAGTGTTAATAAATTAGTCAGAATATCGACTAATTTGTGAGTAACTCACGTCCAACTCGATATTTTGATTAATTTCTTAAACTGGTCACTTTCAAGTAAAGATTTTTATGTAAACCTGTGAAGATGATAATTCCATTGGCGCAATTAGAATGCTATAAGCCTACTTTGTCATCTTAGTTTACAAATTGCGAAAAACCAAATTAAATTTAAATTTCGCGGGCAGACCCGTATAATCAACCTTAATTTAAATAGCCGAAAAAATGTTAAAAATATTTTTAAATGCAAAAATAACCGTTATCGCGGATATTGATTGTTTGCATTGTATTCGATACAAATTAATAATATGTAATCATGTTTACACACCAATATAGGACATAGGTCCACTGCCCTTGACATTTGAGCTCGCTATTTCAGAAAATAGGTTACGCGGCGCGATGACAAAGTGAATCGAGACTTAAGTGATGCTCCCGATTTAACTATATTTTAATATGTATAGAGTTCGTGTGATTGATAGGTTGCACGTGACAGAATCAAAGTGATTGGAGCTCCAGATATTGCACTCTGTTGTGAGCAAATGTATTGAATTTCAGATCAGTTTGTTGTGGGTAACTATACCGTTCGATTCGAGGCCCGTGGCAAATGAGTCGACGGATGGGACTCTCTCCTACCCATACAAAGAAAAGAATAGAATAGAAAAAATTTTTATTCAAATAAACTTTTACAAGTGCTTAGGTATGACTCGTCGTCGGTGAGTCTACCACTGGATCGGAATGCCCTTCCTGCCGAGAAGAACCAGCAAGAAACTCGGCGGTTGCTCTTTTCAAAACAAGTTTACAATAGGTATGCTAGATATGCTATGCTATGTATGCAGTGTTTCCACAATGAGGGGAAGTTCCAAAAAATGCAGATTTACAATTCAATACAATATGTTAAGACGGGCAGGCAGAAAGTAGCCCGCCGGGGGCACCCGTTCACGAGCATGATGCATGATTCAGCCGTTGCTTCGCTCACCATATTTGAGGGAACGTAACAACCCGCGTTCAAAAGAAGTTCAACCAACGTAAAAAAAATTTGCTGAATTTCTTCTTTATCAACCGATAGACGTCCACTGCTGGACCAAGGTCTCTTGCATGGACTTCCAAAGGCCTCGGTCTTGCGCCGCCTGAATCCAGCGGCTCCGTGCGACTCGTTTGATGTCGTCGGTCCACCTGGTGGGGGGTCTGCCAACACTGCGCTTCCCGGTGCGGGGTCGCCACTCCAGCACCTTGGGACCCCAACGACTGAACTGCCACGCTGTAGTTACGCCACTGGTTGTGGGCTTCTTTGTAGAGCGGATGCGTTTCGAACGTGTTTTAATGTTGTGACGATAATAATATAAATTTCAGCCTAATCGGTTCATTTGTTGTGGCGTGAAAGAGTAACAAACATCCATCCATCCATCCATCCACCCATACATACATCTTCTAATCAGTACATACATCCATCCTCACAAACTTTCACATTTTTAATATTAGTAAGAGGCAAAGGAAGTAAATAGGATCATTATTAAACAAACCGCCTCCCCTAGAACGCTTAGCGTTATGGTAAAGTTAGGTTTGGTTGGCAACACAACTCGACTTGCAAAATTAATGTTCAATAATAAATATTAATGCAATTTTGTAGATAACCAAATAATTATTATTTACCAATGAAATTGAACCGCGATAGCATCGAGTCAGTGAGGTGACGCAGATAACAGAGGGCTCGTTTCTGGAGACGCGGCGCGTTGCGCGGCACGTGGTGCGTCGCGTCGTGTGGTAAACTCAAACATAATATCGCCAACTACGAGAGCGTTCTTGCAGAAGCGTTCTGGCGTAGTACGCGGCAACGGTCCGCCCGACGCAACGCACCACGTACGCGCCGTGCCACTGAACACTACACACCGAAACGCTGGATTCGGCTAAACGAGCGACTAAATTACTGGCGAAATTAGTGTTTTCTTCAAATCATTATCATCAACAACAACCCATCAACGGCTCACTACTGAACGCAGGTCTCCTCTCAGAGATGGGTTATAGGCCGTAGTTCACAACGCTTGGCCCAATGCAAATTGGCAGACTTTACACACCTTTTAGAACATTATGGAATCTTTTCAGGTGTGTAGGTTTCCTCATGATATTTTGAAGTATTATATGATATTTAATTGCTTAAATGCACATAATTATGTTCAAAAAGTCAGAGGTGTTGCATGGGATTGTTCCCAGAATAAGAGACCACAGTCCTAACCACTAGTTTATCACTGCTCTTATTGTTCCCAGAACAGGAGACCACAGTCTTAACCACTAGGTTATCACTGCTCTTATTGTTCCCAGAACAGGAGACCACAGTCCTGACCACTAGGTTATCACTGCTCTTATTGTTTCCAGAATAGGAGACCACAGTCCTAACCACTAGGTTATCACTGCTCTTATTGTTCCCAGAACAGGAGACTACAGTCCTGACCACTAGGTTATCACTGTTCTTATTGTTCCCAGAACAGGAGACCATAGTCCTAACTACTAGGTTATCACTGCTCTTATTGTTCCCAGAACAGGAGACCACAGTCCTAACCACTAGGTTATCAGTGCTCTTATTGTTCCCAGAACAGGTTACCACACTCCTAACCACTAGGTTATCACTGCTCTTATAGTTCCCAGAACAGGAGACCACAGTCCTAACCACTAGGTTATCACTGCTCTTATTGTTCCCAGAACAGGAGACCGCAGTCCTAACCACTAGATTATCAGTTATCACTGCTCTTTTTGTTGCCAGAATAGGAGACCACAGTCCTGACCACTAGGTTATCACTTCTCTTATTCTTCACATAGTTTCATAATATTTCGAGCATACAAATTTTATACAAAAAACCAATAAAAAACCGATTTCAAACGCCACTACAAAATATGATACTTAATGATTTTAGTTTGACCACGTTTGTTAAAGTCGTGTGGGCCTAAATATCAACGATGATACCGATGCGTGACGCACGCCTTCTGATGTCACGGTTTTTGAAGTTGGGGCGGGCTGTAAAAACGATGAAACCGATGCGCGATGGTCGTTCGACTTCAACAAACGTTGCGTTGAAATCTAGCGAGCATCCCGAGGAGACCAAGTCGTGAATATGTCAGCTCACTTATCATTACAACAACTGCAATTGAAACCTAATATTTGTTTTATTTTGACGCGATAGTAACATAATATGTAATGCAAGATAGCGTATCACAGAGGTGAATGAGGACGTGAGACATCTTACGCGGACATTAGTAAAAATGTGTTTCATTATTAATTTGTATGTTCGTTTATTAAATGTATAATCATTTTTATCTGTTGTATGTTGATAACTTGTGCTATACTTAATTCGAATTCAATATTGTTTATAATTATATTGCCTGAAGGACGTACATATATTATCAGCATAAAGATAATAATAATATGAAAAGGAGGTTGGCGAACTTTGACCAGGATTTTTAAAAACCGTTCAGATTCAGAAATTATTTAATTTTAATTAATATTTTTCAGACGCCACTATGTCAGTACGTATACAGGACCAGACTACGAGACCAATCCACTTGCAGCGTGGAGTGCGACAGGGAGATGTAATCTCCCCGAAGCTATTTACCGCTGCGTTGGAGGACGTCTTTAAGCTTCTGGATTGGAACGGACTTGGCATCAACATAAACGGCGAGTACATCACTCACCTGCGATTTGCCGATGACATAGTAGTCATGGCAGAGACTCTGAGAGATCTCAATACAATGCTCAATGATCTCAGCAGGGTTTCTCAACAGGTGGGCCTGAAAATGAACATGAGCAAGACGAAAATCATGTCCAATGCTCATGCTCCGCTCCACCCAGTAATCGTTGAGAACTCTGCGCTCGAAATTGTAGACGAGTATATATACCTGGGACATACAGTCCAGCTAGGTAGGTCCAATTTCGAGAAAGAGATTAACCGCCGAATCCAACTCGGCTGGGCAGCGTTCGGGAAGCTCCGAGATGTCTTCTCGTCCAAAATCCCTCAGTGCCTGAAGACTCAAGTCTTCGAACAGTGCGTGTTGCCAGTGATGACTTACGGATCCGAGACTTGGTCGCTAACTATGGGCCTCATAAGAAGGCTCAGGGTCACCCAGCGAGCGATGGAGAGAGCAATGCTCGGTATATCTCTGCGAGATCAAATCAGGAATGAGGAGATTCGTAGGAGAACCAAAGTCACCGACATAGCTCAGCGTGTCGCGAAACTGAAGTGGAAATGGGCGGAGCACATAGTTCGAAGAACTGATGGTCGTTGGGGTCCCAAGGTGTTGGAGTGGCGACCCCGCACCGGGAAACGCAGTGTTGGCAGACCCACCACCAGGTGGACCGACGACATCAAACGAGTCGCAGGGAGCCGCTGGATTCAAGCGGCGCAAGACCGAAGCCTGTAGAGTCCATGCAGGAGACCTTTGTCCAGCAGTGGACGTCTATAGGTTGATAAAGAAGAAGAAGAAGAATATTTTTCAGAGTATTTTTCGGTGTAAACCCGATATTTTTAGGAGATGGGGATCAAAAGTATAATTATTCACAAGTACACATTATAAATAACCGTTACATGGCAATACATGTGAATATCTTTTTTCTCCCAACTTTATTTGATAGACTTTGATGAACTTTGTTAGACTGGTTTACTAGAACAAGCATGAGAAGTTTGATTCGTGAACGTGGGCTTGAGGCCCACGGTTCAGTTTGTCTGGGTCAGAAACTCCCAGTTCGTCTAGGTCCTTCTGCAGTATTGCGCTATGTTCATATAACGATCCAGTAGCAATAGTGCACTAATTGACAAAGCTTTCTTTGAAGAAGCATCTAAGTTTTATATTACTTAGCCTAAATCTGGATAATGGATTGTTGTACAGTTCAAACTTCCAATGCACATGAGCGTGCTTGATCGCTGTGCTGTTTGGTATAGTTTGGGGTCATAGGTACCTATTTATCAAATTAATTATGATAATGTAAACATTGATCATATTATCCTACCCAAAATTTTACTAAATATCTACAGTTAGATTTATGAATCATTCGAACGTTACTATGCACATTGCAACTTAATTGGTAAGGTGATAATAATTTACGTATTTAAAAAAAATATATGAACTTCAAAATTGCAATTTGCAAAATTAACCTTTAACTTACACTAGCTGATGCCCGCGACTTTGTCCGCGTGGATTTAGTTTTTAAAGTCCCGCGGGAACTCCTTGATCTTCCGGGATAAAAAGTAGCCTAGATGTTGACCCGAGTAATAACCTACCACGGTATAAAATTTTGTAGAAATCTGTGCGGTAGTTTTTACGTGAAAGAAGGACAAACAAACAGACAGACAAACAGACAAAAAAAAATTTAGCTTCTGTTTTGATATCTGTATCTTGAACACAATTAGAAGCAAAAACCCTTTTTTGAATCTATTTCATGTACAGAATTGGTTTCGTTTCTGTTTTATTAATATATATATATAGCTGCTGGGGCTGATTCACTGACTGATTCACTGATTCACTGATTCACTCACTCATTGATCACCTCTCCTGTAAAATTTTGTATGAAAAATTTTTTTTTCACCGATGGTTTCGTATAGAGGACAAAAATTCATTCGGAGGAAAAATATGGAGAGAGCTGATGATTGAGGATTTCGGAGACGGGTGAGGAGCACGGCCAGGGTATTGAAGATAGGTGGGGTGTGCTCGAACAAAAGTCACTCGAAACCTCATCCAATTGCCAGTGGGTTGAAAAAAAATTCCAAAATGGCGGATTCAAGATGGCGGCCATACAAATTTCGTCGGTGTCTATCTCGGAGAGTATAAAAGATGGAAGAGTGGGTTCTTGGCAAAAGATGATCAAGACCCGAAGGTCTTCTTGATTAATAGAAAAAAAAATCAAGATGGCGGTTTTTTTTTCTCCATACAAAATATAATATGGCGAATATTGAAGAGACTAGAAGCTGAGAACTAAGCAAGACTTTGATATGGTTTCTTTTCAAAATTTGTTTTTATGAAAGAATTCTCATTCTGACAAATGATGAGATATGATGATCGAGGGTTTGGAAGGTGGGTGAGGAGCACGGGCAGGGTATTGAAGATAGGTGGGAGGTGTTCAAACAAAAAATACTCGAAACCTCATCCAATTGGTAATGAGCTGAAAAAAAATTCAAAACGGCGGATTCAAGATGGCGGCCATACCAATTTCATAGGCATCTATCTCGGAGAGTATAAAAGATGGAAGAGTGGTTATTTGATAGAAAATGATCAGGACCTGAAAGTCCACTTGACGATAGAAAAACCGCGGTCCGCTTGCGGGCCGCGCACCCACGCGCCCTACTAGTTAATATATATATAGCTGCTGGGGCTGATTCACTGACTGATTCACTGATTCACTGATTCACTCACTCATTGATCACCTCTCCTGTAAAATTTTGTATGAAAAATTTTTTTTTCACCGATGGTTTCGTATAGAGGACAAAAATTCATTCGGAGGAAAAATATGGACAGAGCTGATGATTGAGGATTTCGGAGACGGGTGAGGAGCACGGCCAGGGTATTGAAGATAGGTGGGGTGTGCTCGAACAAAAGTCACTCGAAACCTCATCCAATTGCCAGTGGGTTGAAAAAAAATTCCAAAATGGCGGATTCAAGATGGCGGCCATACAAATTTCGTCGGTGTCTATCTCGGAGAGTATAAAAGATGGAAGAGTGGTTTCGTGGCAAAAGATGATCAAGACCCGAAGGTCTACTTGATTAATAGAAAAAAAAATCAAGATGGCGGTTTTTTTTTCTCCATACAAAATATAATATGGCGAATATTGAAGAGACTAGAAGCTGAGAACTAAGCAAGACTTTGATATGGTTTCTTTTCAAAATTTGTTTTTATGAAAGAATTCTCATTCTGACAAATGATGAGATATGATGATCGAGGGTTTGGAAGGTGGGTGAGGAGCACGGGCAGGGTATTGAAGATAGGTGGGAGGTGCTCAAACAAAAAATACTCGAAACCTCATCCAATTGGTAATGAGCTGAAAAAAAATTCAAAACGGCGGATTCAAGATGGCGGCCATACCAATTTCATAGGCATCTATCTCGGAGAGTATAAAAGATGGAAGAGTGGTTATTTGATAGAAAATGATCAGGACCTGAAAGTCCACTTGACGATAGAAAAACCGCGGTCCGCTTGCGGGCCGCGCACCCACGCGCCCTACTAGTTAATTAATATATATATAGCTGCTGGGGCTGATTCACTGATTCACTGACTGACTGACTCATTGATCACCTCTCCTGTAAAATTTTGAATGAAAAAATTTTTTTTCACTGCTGGTTTCGTATAGAGGAAAAAAATTCATTCGGAGGAAAAATATGGAGAGAGCTGATGATTGAGGATTTCGGAGACGGGTGAAGAGCACGGCCAGGGTATCGAAGATAGGTGGGGGGTGCTCGAACAAATGTCACTCGAAACCTCATCCAATTCGCAGTGAGCTGAAAAAAAATTCAAAATGGCGGAAAAAAGATGGCCGCCATACAATTTTCGTCGGTGTCTATCTCGCGGAGTATAAAAGATGGAAGAGTGGTTTCTTGGCAAAAGATGATCAGGACCCAAAGGTCTATTTGATGAATAGAAAAAAATCCAAGATGGCGGATGATTTTTTTCTCCATACAAAATATAAGGCGAATATTGAAGAGACTAGAAGTTGGGAACTATTGATACGGTTTCATTTCGAAATTTGTTTTTATAGAAGAATCCTTATACTGACCAATGAGATATGATGATCGAGGGTTTGGAAGGTGGGTGAGGAGCACGGCCAGGGTATTGAAGATAGGTGGGAGGTGCTCAAACAAAATATACTCAAAACCTCATTCAATTGCCAGTGAGCTAAAAAAATTCCGAAATGGCGGATTCAAGATGGCGTCCATACAAATTTCGTTGGTGTCTATCTCGGGGAGTATAAAAGATGGAAGAGTGGTTTCTTAGCAAAAGATGATCAGGACCCGAAGGTCTATTTGATGAATGGAAAAAAATCAAGATGGCGGAATTTTATTTCCATACAAACTATGCAAGACGCAGGTTGCTTTTCAAAAGTTTTTATAGAAGAATTCTCATCCTGACTAATGATTCGGAGAAAAAATATGGAAAGTAATGCTGATCGAGGGTTTGGAAGATGGGTGAAGAGCATGGCCAGGGTATTCAAGATAGGTGGGGGCTGCTCAAACAAAAATACTCGAAACCTCATCCAATTGGCAGTGAAATGAAAAAAATTCAAAATGGCGGATTCAAGATGGCGGCTATACAAATTTCAAAGGTGTCTTTCTCAGAGAATATAAAAGATGGAAGAGTGGTTTTTTGATAGAAATGATCAGGACCTGAAAGTCTACTTGACGAGTAGAAAATACGCGGTCCGCTTGCGGGCCGCGCACCCACGCGCCCTACTAGTTATATGTATAGATGACACAATTTAATAGTAGTAATATCTATTATATTGCGTTGTGTTAAGTACTTATTTAAATAACAAGTGTAAATTAAACATTTTTTAAAACACCCCCGACATGTGAATCTATGGCCGGACTGTGTATGATATACCTGACAATCCTGACATTCTGTTACTCATTTTTCTGCTCCATCATCAGATCCTCCTCCTCGATCATCATCTCTCTAACACCTACTCATAGACGCGCATTCTAATGAGCCCAAACACACTATATCTGCTGTAAGTTGCTGAGGAGTTGGGTATACCGCAGACTATCATCAGCTCAATGTTACCATACCTTGTTAATAATCCGAGGCACCAGTTTTGAAATCAATCGCACAAGTGATAGCTTGTAAGACCCTTTAATCAAGCAGGAAATGAGCTGAAGATCTTCAAACGCTTGAGCAGATCTTCATAAATTATAGCTAAGATCTACCTCGATTACATTAGCTTTAAAACAGTAAAATAGCAGATGCAGTTTTTTAAGTTGTTTGGATCCATTGGATTATTACGAACTCCCATTTCGGGGGCAATTCAATTTTCATTTTATTTGTAATTTACTAGTGGTTCGCCCCGAACTGAGACTTCGCGGTATCCCATAATTCCCATAAGATAGTTTTAACTATATTGTAATTAAAACGCGCCGAATCTGATGACGTCAATCGTCATCTGCTTTCGTGGATGGGATGCGTATTTACAATATTAAAGACAGCGCCATCTATTAACAGTATAGTGAAGTTTTGTTAAAAACATTGATGCCCATTAAAACTTAAATAATTTCGTTTCTTTATAATATTTATCTAATCTTAGTATTTGTTGTTCAAGTACAGAAAATAACTGAAATTATGTGTAAGTTTTAAGTTTTAAAAAAAGTGGTTTTAGAGATCTAGCCTCGAATAAAATCTCCACTTTGAAAGCCCCCCATTTCGTCAATTTTAGAAAAAAAAAAAATAAAAAAAAATACTTTTGTACTCTGTTCCAAATTATCTTTAAAATGAAGTACTGCAACCCTATGAAATGCAAAAAAAATTATTTTACTTCGCATTCGCTTCTATGAGAGCCCCCCTGAAATAAAGATTTTTATAACTTTTTAAGCCATTTTCGGCTGGAGGCCATTGGTTTACATATCATATCTAAAATTGAAGTAATTACGTTCAGTAATTCTGAAGTTATAAGGCTCTGACAGACGGACGGACGGACGGACGGACGGACGGACAGACAAGTGCAAATTCACTCAAGTAAACTCAGAGACCTTCGCTTCGCTCGGTCGATTACATTTGTTTCTTATTTGTTTATAGCTTGGTTTTTGTAAATTTCTTTTATTTTTTGTAACTTTGTACCTTTTGAGTTTTTATTGCCTGCAAATAAATATTATTATTATTATTATTGGGGACACTGGTACGAGGGAACAGACAGACACACAGATAGACTCATACACAGTTACTCAGATAGGTATACACACGTTAAACAACAGTCCCCTCTTTTTGCGTCGGAGGTTAAAAATAGTGATGTAATTTTTAGGTAGTTTGACGATTAAAATACATAATGTTTACTTATTAAATAAAACACTTGGCAAATGTTTAAGCTATTATGCATAGCTTTTATCGCGGGCTTTGAACTAGGACTATAACAGTTTGAGCGTGGCGACCGAATCAAGAACTTCCGTAACACCGTCCTAAAAAAAACCTAACACCGTCGTTCAGTAAGCGTTCAACATTTTAGAGATTCTAAAGGAACTCTATTTGGCGCAGTGGGCGAGCGACCGCTCTCTTTGATGATGTCGCAGGTTCAAATCTCACTCGCTAAGTAGTGACAGTTCGCTTTTCTTGTTTGTTTGTTTTTTAATATTTTTTTGCATACTTTTTATTATGCAAAAAAATATTGCATAAATATTATAATTGCATAAGTTGATAAAAAATGCTATGCAATAGCTTTACCGCGGCAGTCCCCGAGTGCCACTTAAGTTTTTTTATTTAACTTTGTTGTCGTGATAACGTCTTCTAAATCGATGAACACCGGCTGCAAGCACGAAAAAGTGTCACGTTCCGCCTGAGCCTGAGCGTGCAAGCGCGAGCGCGGAACAAGCGATTGAGAGGCACGATCGGCCCAAGCGTTGGCTTGTGACACATATTTTATTCATCAATGTTTCTTTATGACGTTATCACGTAAAAATATCGTCGGTGAACTGACTTTACACACAACCAATTTTTTTGGTATGGGAAAATCTTGTAGATTCCGTCACACGGTCACCGACATGTTAATGTTGACAACTGGACAGTAAGTAATATACAAAGTAATATACCTATCTGTAGCTATGAGTATGACGTGTTTGTTTATGACGTGACAAATCAGTGTTCTATACAAGCTCCTATACTTTGCACGCGTTTCGATATTTTGAAGAGTTGATTAGTTGGCAACATCCCTCTTAAAAAATGGTCGCTCCCACACCGGTCAGTAGCCATATTACCAGTTATATAGTTTATAGCCCTATAGACAAGGACGACACAGATAGATAATATTGTTATCTCACTTACATAACATTATCCTGCTGTCTCGTTCGTTCCTTAAGACCGTGATAAACTCCAATACAAGGGGTGGAACATCGTGCTATAGGTTGGCACGAGGGTGAGAGGGGGAACTCGATAAAAACCCAAGCCTATAGGAAGGCCGATAATTTTGTGTAACGGCTAGGGCCCGAAATAATGTGGGTCAAATATTTTCTATGGTTGGGAAATGGTTGGGAAGCTACATTTAAACGCCATTTTTTTAAAGAACAAAGGCAAGGGTCCATACATCAGTTTACCTGAAATCGATTTGAAGTGTCTATATACAAGAAAAATTGTTAAAACCGTAGAGGTTATAAGGGAATATAATCACTGAGATTTTTCTTTTGAGGAACTCACAAAAAAAAGATATTAACAACTTTATATTTTGAGGTTATGACAATATTATTATGATAAAGTGATATGTCGGTACAAAAGGTTTTAGCTTTTAACAAAAGCTATTAGATTAAGAGATACCTAGCTGTACTTTTGGTAACTATCGCTAGAAAAGCTGATTCAGTATTTGGTGGGTGTAGGGCCCTCCTCTGGTGAGAATGGTGACAGTCTGCCTGCATGCGGTTGGTCAAATAATTACTTATCGCTGCTCAAAGTCGTGTTACGGTTACAAAAACTGAACGATCACTAGGAAGGCTGATACTTGCTTAGCCAATTTAATACCTAGTGTATTGTATTAAAGTAGTAAATAAATCCTTACATAAAAACACTAAAGGCCAACAATTGTTGAAATTCGTGAGATAGACCAAAAATACCATGTACGAAAATATTTACTTACGTGAACCAGCGACACTAGTAGTGCCGTTATGTTTCGGGTGCCACTGGCGTACCTGCAGTCGGTGCGCTGTGGCATATCATTTCACATATTATTATCACTTTTTCTCGCAGAGTTATTTCCATCGGAACAACTTACCCCGGTAACTTTTAGCCCAGGTCTCCCCTAATATTACTTTGGTAGGTACCCTACCTACCTATTAACATCTAAAATTAATCTTAATCTATTGGTCTAAAAATTAATTATGCTATCTCTTAAACTCAACAGTTATAAACAGTGTTTTAGATTTATCAGTCTCATACAATATAATTTATCTAATCTCAAGTGTATCCAATTACATCTAATAGGACGTATAATGTCTGAACTCTGAGTATGCATACCTAGTAGAAACATGTTTATAATATATATCTAAGGCAATTGAGACTTGCACGTGGCGAATAATTGCCAATGCTAATAAAATATACTATAGCTGTATCTATGTTATATACCTAATACCTATGGCATATTGAATATAAGATTAATCAATGTTTTCATTAAGTATTTATACTTATGTAATAATCTGTATAATTATACTGTTCCTATAATATCAAACGAAGTTCTATGTTATTATTGTCTGTAACTAGAGGTAGCTACTAGCTAGGTATGTACATAAATAGCTAAACATTAATTCTATTACTATATTCCTATCTAATAATACCTTTAAACGAGCAATTCTTGTTTATATAATCGGAATCTCGAGGTTTCGGGGGCGATAAATCGATCTACCTAGCTAGGTTTCATTTTTAGAAAACGTCGTTTTATCCATGTTTTCAGGCAATGAAAAACCCCTACAATATCATTAGAATTCAAAGGTAAATTTCGGCATTATCTATACCTACAGTTCCAACAGCTCAGTTTTTTCCCCTATGAATTTTATTATTAGGTATGTATTTTTATTTTATTTTTTATTTTTTTTTGTAAATATATAATTTTCAAAAAACACGATTTACCAAAAAAAAACGAGCAAAGCTCGGTCACCCAGGTACTGTATTTAAATTGAAGTTCAAATGTGGAAAAACTAAAGCGTTTTGTATCAAGGAGGCAGTAGAAGACGGAGTAACAACTAACATCAGGTATTCATTGAATAAACGAGTAAATATTATGACGTCACTGAAAAAATAACATGGCGGCTATGACACTAAAACATTGTGCAGGATAAATTAAAATAATTACGTTTTCAACATAAAATTATACGCACACCTAGATCAAAAGTGAGACAACTCAAAAAGGTCTGTGTATAGACAAAAAAAGTCTTTCTGAATTTTTTATTAGTAAAGTTATGAAACTCAATTTTATTTTGTTACATATCACAAAAATTATTTTATGGCATAAAATAAAATTGAGTTTCATAACTTTACTAACAAGATCCAGAGAGAATTCTTATTCGCCTAGGGAACAGAGACCTTTTTTGAGTCGTCTCAATTATGATCTTGATGGTGTGCTATATTTGCAAAGTAAAACTATGTTCCCCGTGGTATCTTCTTGCGATCATTTCGATAAACCTCGACGGTGTCATGTTAAGGATCTGTAATACATATTATATGTAGGTGGTGGTACATATTATTATACCTTTGTTTTACAGAATACCTAACTGACTCCACATGACGCAGGCCTTCTAAATGGGTGGTCTTACTATGGTACATGCCTAATTGTTAACTACTTTAAGTAGTATTAGGAAGATAATATGTCATCATTATCATCATTAGCAACCCATCAATGGCTCACTACTGAGCGCAGGTCTCCTCTCAGAGAAGGGTTATAGGCCATATTCCACCATGCTGGCCCAATGCGAATTGGCAGACTTCACACACCTTCAAGAACATTATGAAGAACTCTCAGGTGTGCAGGTTTCCTCACTATATTTTCCTTCACCGTTGAAGCAAGTGATATTTAATTGCTTAAACGCACTTGACTCCGAAAAGTCAGAGGTGCGTACCCGGGATCGAACCTGCGACCTTCCGAGTAGGAGAACACAGTCCTAACCACTAGGCTATCACTGCTTGATAATAATAATATGTACCATAATATAAAACAAACAAAAATAAAAGATAGTTGAAAACCCAGTTGGGTTTGATCTTTTCAGTCCAGGGGCTATTCGAAACTAACGGAGCCTTATGTGTGCGTGCTGTTCCTACCTGCCCACGATTTTAAGAAATCCAAGCCATAACTATAAAATTTAAGCGCTTAGCCCTAGGTATCATTGCTTTCCAGATTTACAGGTTTCATCTTAGACTACATGATACTTATCTGATAATCTGGTGGGAAGTTTTAGCCGTGACTACCACCCTGCCGCCAAAGACTGTCTGGTGCGATCCCAGTCAAGGGCTATTTTATCGTCAAATAAAAAAAAACCCCGGTCGAATTTCGATCTTCCTTTAGTACATTCATTCGCTTTATTCTATTTTTTCCTTAAGTTTAGAACTCTTTACCAGAAATAAATCAAGTTTTGCTCGGATAAAAGTTTAACTAGTAACATAAAGTGGATAGAAGTGATACAAGTTTTGATAGGAAAGTGATGCCGGGGTAAATAGCATTGGTTTTCTCATTGCTCTATATAGAGCTCAGATAGGAGTGTTTGTTCAGAAGGTTACTTATTCTACATCGGAACTTTTAAGGTTGTCACGTTAGGTGAAATAAAATTCAAACCTTAAAAGTACCTATTTTGTTGGATTAAAAAAAAACCTTACATAGCCTTTTCTAGTTACACCTTTATAATTTATTTTATAAGAGAAAATAATGTTTCAGAAAATACGGAACAAATAAAGCTCCCATAAAACTTTATAAACAAAAAAAAACAAAAAAACTATACCTCTCTAATTTAACAAATTAATACTATTACTATAATTTATTATAAAAATCAATAAAATAAATTCAAAATCCCGCGCCACTATACAAAGCATATAATTTATTGTTAATATTTTAAAAACTGCTCGACCGATTTTGATAAAATTTATAGGGGACCACCTGGGGAGTATACCCTTTCAAATAAAAACAGAATTTTCTAAATCGGTTGAGGCGTCTTCGAGTAATCGGTGGACATACATAAAAAAAAAAGATTCCGACGAATTGAGAACCTCCTCCTTTTTTAAAGTTGGTTAAAAAGAGCTCTAAAATTAACTTTATTATCTAAAGTAAGTTTACTGGATACAAAGTGGCAACTGGCAAGTGGCAACCCTAAAAGACATTTCGTGTTTTACGACTCTACCACTCGTCATTTCACCCTTTCCCTGTTTTGGCAAAATTTCTTAGGGTTGCTAGGTTGCTACTCGTCTGTTTTCATTCAAAATTTAAAAATAATTCAACCGTTTTAGCATAATGGCTTTCAGTAGGTAGAGACTATAGATTTACCTGGTAAAGTACTTAAATTTTAAAAAATATGCGTCGAAATATTTTTTAGTGCTAATCGAACGGTTATTTATAATTTTATTATGTCAATAATTGCAAGCTACAAAATCTAAGCTATAAAATAGTTGTGAAATGCGTGTTTTGTTTTATCATAGTTCGTTATATAGGTACGTACTTAATTAAACTCACATCGCGGCCAATAAGTGCCATCTCTTTCTCATCACATGATAAATATATACCTATTCTCAAAGTAAGTAAGTATTCTCTAGTTGATAAATGTATTCTCAAAGTTTTGTAAAAATAAAGGACGATCATAACTATTCTCTACGATGATCGTTATTTCTCGTTATGACGGTAGATCATTTTCGTAAAAAAAAAAAATAAGTGGCACTCGGGGACTGCCGCGGTAAAGCTATTGCATAGCATTTTTTATCAACTTATGCAATTATAATATTTATGCAATATTTTTTTTTGCATAATAAAAATTATGAAAAAAAAAAATTAAAAAACAAACAAACAAGAAAAGCGAACTGTCACAACTTCGCGAGTGAGATTCGAAACTGCCAAATCATACACCATACGGTAAAGAAAGCGGCTGCTCGCCCACTGCGCCAAATAGAGCTACTTGAGAACCTCTAAAATGTTGAACGCTTACTGAACGACGGTGTTAGGTTTTTTCGTTACGGAATTTCTTGATTCGGTCGCCGCGCTCAAACTGTTTGTCCTAGTTCAAAGCCCGCGATAAAAGCTATGCAATAGCTTAATAGTTAATTTTTTTTTTACTTAATGCCTTTCTTTTTCAACGTAGCTTTTCCACAGATTTCCTCGTGAACTTTTATTTCAATAAATGTCGCAAATATTATGATGGATGCCACCCCTACATTGAAATTTTACATTTATGTCCATTCGTATTTCGGGCAGTAGCTTTCGCGGGCAAGGGCACCAATATCAAACCTTGATGCCAGTAAGGATATTGTACCACTAAATACAATAGTAGATGGTGCCAGTCCGCGCCTTTTAGGTTTGTTTTAAAATCCGCTGGGAAGCCTTCGTCTCAGGATAAAAAGTTACCTATGTCCGTCTCTGAATGCGAGATATCTGTGTGCCTAATTTTATCGGTTCAGCACAGCGATAGACCATTTTGTCTGATATTGGGAAAGATTTGCCCCGATATCAAAAAGCCCTAATTAAGTATATCCGGAATAAAAGAATATATCTAGCTTTATTCCTTGCATAATCCCCTACCGGCTCGTGAACATTTTTATTTTAAAAACATGTATTTTTGTGTATTCCTAATCGATAAAATAATCATATTATGAGCTAAGTATAAGGTAGGTTACCTAATCTTTACTTAGGTAAGTATAAAAAGACTTGACTGACTGACTGATCTATCAACGCACAGCCTAAACCTATATGAAGTTAGAAATTTGAAATATTGACAGTACTTACATAGGTTCCTTTTATGACGTAGGCGTGCACTAAGCAAGGATTTTTGAAATTCCACCCGAAGGGTAACCCCCTTGGGGTCAAAATTTATACGAAAGTCCGTCATCTTTTAAGTCATAGGTATCCATGAAACTTGGTATTTGGGCTTTCAATTAAAAATGAAGAAATACATGTTTCACAGTTTTTAGAAATTCCGCCCCCAAGGAGGAATAAGCAGGGGATGAATATTTAGGGGGTAAGGGAGCGCACCACCACCTAGCGCTCCAAACGTCAACCTCACCTGCCCGCGGTGCCCCCTGCTAGTCTACTGACGAGGCTATGACGACCGACAAATGGCGGTATAACCATTTCATACTGGCTAAACTGAGCAAATGGCACAGGCTTGTGTTGGGCAGCAGTGACACGGGTGCGATCAGTTTAGCCCTGCGATGACCAACACGCCTGCCCAGCGTGGTCATTATGGGCAAAACCTTGTAATGGATACTTGCACAAGACCATGGCCCCTAGTTCCCGGCGGCCTCGCTATTCCTGACCCTGGCAGCGGTCACGGTAATGGAGGGGCAGGGGGTGCTAAGAATCTCCGGACGAGATTCCGCTGCCAACCCCGACGACTGGACCTGGTGACATATAACGCACGCACTTTGAGGACCGACGAAAAGATCATCGAGCTGGAAGAAGCAGTGAGCAAGTTGCGCTGGAATATTATAGGATTGTCTGAAGTCCGTAGAGAGGGGGAGGACTCGATAATCCTCAATTCCGGCAACTTGTTTTACTACCGGGAGGGCGATCAACAGTCCCAGGGTGGTGTCGGGTTCATCGTCCACAAGTCCCTCGTCAACAACATTGTACAAGTCAAGAGTGTGTCGAGTAGGGTAGCGTACCTTATACTCAGAATCACCAAACGGTATTCGCTGAAGGTCTACGCACCGACATCGACACATTCTGACGAGGAGGTAGAGGCGCTGTATGAGGATATATTTGATATATCCTCATACAGCCATACACGCCTCTACCACTCATTACAGTGTTGTGATGGGGGATTTCAATGCAAGGCTGGGCGAACGAAGCAGTGCAGAGACGAGAGTGGGGCATTTTGGGTATGGGCGAAGGAACCAAAGGGGCCAAATGTTGGCCGACTTCATGGAGAAGGAGGGCCTCTTTATGATGAACTCCTTCTTCAGGAAGCGGCCACACAGAAAATGGACATGGTTGAGTCCCGATGGTTCCACGAGAAATGAGATCGACTTCATTATGTCGACCAAGCGGCATATATTCAATGATGTCTCTGTGATCAATAGGGTGAAAACCGGTAGCGATCACCGGATGGTAAGAGGCACGTTGAATATTAATGTAAAGCTGGAAAGGGCCAGACTGGTGAAGTCCACTCTCCGACCTTCTCGTGCTCATATCCAAAATCCCGAAAACTTCCAACTCGAACTGCAGAACCGATTCGAGTGCCTAGCAGACTGCGTTTCTGTGGACGATCTAAACAACAGGTTCGTGGAAACTGTCCATACTGTGGGGTCTAAATTCTTTAAGACCCATCGCAGGAAAAGAACCGAAAAGTTCTCTGACCATACTCTCAAGCTAATGAAGGAGAGACAAGAGATGAGGCTGCAGTCATCGGCAGACGCGGCTGCCTACCGGCGGATTAATAGGCAGATCTCTAAGGCACAAACTCGCGACCTCCGTGTCTTTAATACCAAGTGTATTAAAGATACCATTGAGCGGAACAAAGGCTCAAAAGTGTTCGCGAGAGATCTGTCTATCGGACAGAGCCAGCTGACGCGGCTGAAAACTGATGACGGCCGTCTCGTCTCTTCTCGACCTGAGGTCTTGGGAGAGGTTGAGAAGTTCTATGGACAGTTATATACCACGACCCAAAAACCTGTTGAAGATTTGGCGAAAGATCCCAGAGCCAAACTGACCCGACACTATGCCGAAGATATCCCGGACGTCAGCCTATACGAGATTAGAATGGCTCTCAAACAGCTCAAGGACAACAAGGTGCCAGGTGATGACGGAATCACTGCGGAACTCCTGAAAGCGGGTGGAAAACCGGTACTTAAGATCTTTCAGCGATTGTTCAATTCCGTCATCCACGAGGGCACAACGCCGGAAGCATGGCACAGGAGCGTGGTGGTTCTGTTCTTCAAAAAGGGTGATAATACCTTGTTGAAGAATTATAGACCCATCTCGTTGTTGAGTCATGTTTATAAATTGTTCTCGAGAGTCATTACGAATCGTCTCGCTCGTAGGTTCGACGACTTCCAGCCTCCCGAACAAGCCGGATTCCGAAAAGGCTTTGGTACCATAGATCACATTCATACGCTGCGGCAGGTTGTACAAAAGACGGAAGAGTATAACCAGCCACTTTGCTTAGCGTTTGTGGACTATGAGAAAGCCTTCGATTCGGTGGAAACTTGGGCTGTGTTGAGGTCGCTGCAGAGATGCCGGATTGACTACCGGTATATCCAAGTGTTGAAGTGCTTGTAAGAAAACGCCACAATGTCAGTACGTATACAGGACCAGACTACGAGGCCAATCCACTTGCAGCGTGGAGTGCGACAGGGAGACGTTATCTCCCCGAAGCTCTTTACCGCTGCGTTGGAGGACGTCTTTAAGCTTCTGGATTGGAACGGGCTTGGCATCAACATAAACGGCGAGTACATCACTCACCTGCGATTTGCCGATGACTTAGTAGTCATGGCAGAGACTCTGAGAG
Organism: Oeneis ivallda; assembly: GCA_029955525.1. Lineage (NCBI taxonomy): Eukaryota > Metazoa > Arthropoda > Insecta > Lepidoptera > Nymphalidae > Oeneis > Oeneis ivallda. The sequence goes on along the minus strand of JARPMR010000024.1, from coordinate 14,342,410 downwards.
ACCTCAATACAATGCTCAATGATCTCAGCAGGGTTTCTCAACAGGTGGGCCTGAAAATGAACATGAGCAAGACGAAAATCATGTCCAATGCTCATGCACCGCTCCACCCAGTAATTGTTGAGAACTCTGCACTCGAAATTGTAGACGAGTATATTTACCTGGGACACACAGTCCAGCTAGGTAGGTCCAATTTCGAGAAAGAGATCAGCCGCCGAATCCAACTCGGCTGGGCAGCGTTCGGGAAGCTCCGAGATGTCTTCTCGTCCAAAATTCCTCAGTGCCTGAAGACTCCAAGTCTTCGAACAGTTCGTGTTGCCAGTGATGACTTACGGATCCGAGACATGGTCGCTAACTAAGGGCCTCATAAGTAGGCTCAGGACCGCTCAGCGGGCGATGGAGAGAGCTATGCTCGGAGTGTCCCTGCGGGATCGAATCAGAAATGAGGAGATCCGTAGGAGAACCAGAGTCACCGACATAGCTAAGCGAGTCGCGATACTGAAGTGGAAATGGGCGGGGCACATAGTTCGAAGAGCTGATGGCCGTTGGGGTCCCAAGGTGCTGGAGTGGCGACCCCGCACCGGGAAGCGCAGTGTTGGCAGACTCCCCACCAGGTGGACCGATGACATCAAACGAGTCGCAGGGAGCCGCTGGATTCAGGCGGCGCAAGACCGAGGCCTGTGGAAGTCCATGCAAGAGACCTTTGTCCAACAGTGGACGTCTATCGGTTGATAAAGAAGAAGAAAGAAGAATATTTGTATGAAAGTACGTCATTTTTCAAGTGATATCCATGAAACTTGGAATTTGAAAAAAAGTAAAAGTAAAAAAAGTAGCAAAATACGCGTGTCCTTTTTTTAATTTTACTTTTTTTCTGAGCAAACGATGGACAAAAACAAAAGAAATGATAAGAAATATCCGACTACAGTCGTAGAAAATAAGAACGCTAATCGCGAACTCTAGTCAAAACAGAGCAAATCGATAGCAGTACTTAATGAGACAATGACACCCCACATGTCAGGGTAAAAAAATAAAATTTAATTTCGACTCCTCTTCCATGTATGGAAGCCCCCTTTATTTATTAATTTTATTTTATTTTTATTATTTATTGTTATAGCGGCAATAGAAATACACACTGTGAAAATTTTCAACTGTCTGTCTACCTATTATGGTTTACGAGATACAGCCCGCTGACAGACGGGCAGTCGGACGGACGGACGGACGGACGGACAGCGGAGGCTTTGTTATAGGGTCCCGTAGGCACCATTTGGGTACGGAACCCTAAAATATTGGTATACAGTCGATTTTTGGGAGAATTGGGATTTTTTAGCCGTTCCCTCTTTAATATATTTTACATGTTTGGTTTCGTTTTTCCATATCATAAGAAATGTTTGCGCAGCGGCATGAAGCGCTTCGGGTGAAGAAGTAATATGCAAAGCATCTGTATCCCCCAATGACGTATGCCTCATTATCATCGTCTGGAATATCAGTATGGTTATATATTTCTTATGGACTACGTGATTAATAGTTATTATATATATTAATATTTTGTTTACCATGAGTCGCCAATTTTTTTTATTATTCGCCCGATTAATAATATCTCATATTTATTTAGCAGAAATTATTGGTTTCAACTTTCACTAATTTTAATTTATTATACTATTGTTCAAAGGGTAATAAACTAATAATAATTATTTTAGCACTCTTTAAACAACATTTGCTCTAATAAAACAGAAATACCAGACATTGCGAAGCAAGCAAAACGAAAAACCATTTCGCATCGTGCAGGAGTTACAAATCAAACCGAAATATATTGGTTATAAAAATGCAACAAGTATGCGAAAAATAATTCACATGTACATGCAACGTAACATTTAGTCTCTACCACTATTGTATTAAGGATTATTATACGACAAAATTGGATATCCCTGAACGTGGACTGTCTGGATGTGTATCTCCACTTGGTTTTATAGACCATAAACGCTTTTTACGACTGCCAGGATAATAGTCATCCGGCTAAAAGGGTTTGGGCACTATCACCGCGTAAGTATAGTGCTGGATAATTAAAAATGTCTAAATAACAGCTTCGGCCTCGGTTTGTCTAAGTATTGGATGGTATTGGTTATATTACATCTGCGTGTACTTTCCGAGACTAGTAAAATGCTATGTAAACTCTTCTGGTCATTTAAAAAAAACACCTTCATAGTACTAAAGTATGAAAGTTTTTAAATTTTCTTCCTACCATACCTTTTCTGGACGACAAACATTTATTGTATGAGATTTTATATATTTTTCATTCTAGTGCTCTTTTTTTATCATAAATCAATCTTTGTTTACTAGCATCGCAGGTCAGAAACAGCTGATCAAAGTGGACAAGGGGATAATTCCCTCATAGTGGAAACACTGCACGCATAGCACCTATTGTAAACTTTATTGAAAAAGGAGCCGAGTTTCTTGCTGGTTCTTCTCGGTAGGAAGGCCAAATAGTGGTAGATTCATATTTTGACGATTCGAAAGCACTTTTAAAAGTTTATTTGAGTAAAAAATATTTCTATTCTGTTCTATTCTAATAATAGTACTTGGTACAGGTACGTTGAAGTCGGGCGAGCGTTGCAGTTTCATAGTTCTATTGAGGCCCGCCCGACTTCAACATACGTGTACAAACTGAAATTATTTTATACTTTTCAGTGGCATTTGAAGTCGGTTTTTTAAAAGAATTATATTATATGTTATTATTTTAAGCTTTTTAGTGTAGCTTCATCTGGATAAATCTACACATTCTCTGATCGCGAGCGATTTGTTTCTATTCATTGTGGAGTTCTGTCCTCTATCTCCGAAGATATTCATCAGATCTTCACGAAATTTGCAGCATCAGCCCATCAGCTCAATGGTGGCATCACTGCATTCTATGTAGAATCAAATACTGATCAAAACGAATCCAAACACGACATATTGTCTATCCGTCCATTGCCAATTTATTACATACCTGTGCTGATGTTTTTTTTAAATATTTTGTTGAGCATCACTTTAGTATACCTACCTACTGTTACTGGTACTTGACTTAATTATCATAGATAGTTCAAGAAATCGTCATTATTTTACTGCATAGGTATGTGGTAGTGGGTTCTTAAAACTGGCTATACCTACTATATAGTTTATTGGTGTTGTTTGGTTCTTAAATGATAAAACAAAGATTTCCTCGACCATTTTGACCAGTCAAAATGTCAAAATGGTAAATGGGTGGACAAAATTTTCTCGTGCACCCATACTAGTCTTACAGGTCTTACTCGTTGTATTATTATTTACCACAACAATAGTACTTTTCGTACACGTAGGTAATTACACGAGTTTGCACAACATTTATGAGGAAGGTTAGGGCATAAACGACTTCTATCCACAATAAAGTTTTTATTTTAGTAGCCGTAGAGTTCGTCTGTATAGGATATGTTTCAAAACATTAAATTCATCGCAGACACTCTATTGTGCAGTAAAAGTCATTCTGACAAGTCGCTATTAAAGTTAAATACAGCCAAGATGCATAAGAACTGATTCAGTGTAAATTTGATACTTCATGCGTGTTCAAAGAAACAAATATAACTTTATCAGTGGTTTTAACCGATAGACGCCCATATAACATATTATATGTACGTATAATATGATAGCTGTACATAGGTCTCCCTAGTAGTAACTCCCTTGAGAACTTCCATCTAGCTTGTAGAGGGTCTCCCAACGCTACGTATCCCAATGCAAAAGCGATATATAATAGCAACTTGAGACCGCAATGTTCATTTTTCCGGTGGCCGACCCTTTGCCACTTTAATGTCGGCAACTCTGGATCTCCCACAGATCTCCTCATTTCTAATTTTTATCTCGGAGGGTGGTTCCCCACATAGTTATCTCAATCGTGCGTCGAGTGACCCAATTTTAATCTTGGAACTCGGAAAACAAATTGAAATAATATTTTGAAAACAATAATTGACCGAGCGAAGCGAGGTCTCTGAGTTAACTAGAGCGATTTGCACTTGTCCGTCCGTCCGTCCGTCCGTCCGTCCGTCCGTCCGTCTGTCAGAGCCTTATAACTTTTGAATTACTGAACGTAATTACTTCAAATTTAGATATAATATGTAAACCGATGGCCTCCAGCCGAAAATGGCTTAAAAAGTTATAAAAATCTTTATTTCAGGGGGGCTCTCATAGAAGCGAATGCGAAGTAAAAAAAAAAATATCGCGTTACATAAAATTGTTACATATCATTTTAAAGATAATTTTGAACTGAGTACAAAAATATATTTTTTTTAATTTTTCCCTTAAAATTGACGAAATGGGGGGCTTTCAAAGTGGCGATTTTATACGCTCGCTTGAAGACGCTCTCTAGGAAAATCCGCTATGGATTTTCAAACTGATTTTATTTTTTTAGGTCACTTATATCCTGTACTTGAACAACAAATACTAAAATTATATGAATATTATAAAGAAACGAGATTATTTAATTTTTAATGGGCATCAGTAATTCATATAGCATCAACATAGCTTCACAATAATGCTAATAGATGGCGCAGTCAGTAACTATTCCCATGGAACTACGATTTACGACTACGACCTATCCCAAAAACAGTTTTGCGTCGACCATTATTATTTAGTTACTTATTATAATACAATAATTGTATTGTAATTTTTTTTGTACCATATTATTCAATTAAAATTATTTTTTAGTTAAATTTTAGTTAAATATTGTATATTTTCTATTCGCGTCGATAGATGACGATTTGTACAGATGCCCGTAACCCGGTTTCACTCGTTAGTACCTACATAATAATTCAATGTTTTCACTAACGTTCCCTAACCTTTACGGGCTACCTATAAGTTAGGTGATTGATGTTTTCTGTCAACTTATTTATCACGATCCTGTACGGGACACCTTAAAGGATATTGTGACGGATGTTAGGACTTAGGATTGTATTTAGGAGCTACCTACGTTAAGAGACTCCTACTTAGGGGATGATTTAGGTATGTTTGGTGAAAACGGGCATAATAATAATGTCAGTTTTGGTTATCATGTATCGATTGAATGAATAATCATGGGATACCGTTACCGCGAGGTCTCAGTTCGGGGCGAACCACTAGTTAATTTAGTTTCTATGTAATGTAGTATATTTGAATTAATGATATTTGTGTATTGTACCCAATTATTTATTAGTGTTTAATTAAACTCAAAATATTACCTACATTATACCTACATTAAAATTTGGTTTGTGAAGTTTTCCTTGTTCCCGCCTTGGATAGCCTGAGGATGTCAACCAACCCTTGAAAATAAATCTTATGGCCTGTTTCACCACTTGCTGATAAAGTGCCTGATATATATCTAACAGATAAAATATCTGCTGGATAAATCTGTGTGATATCTTTTTCAGTTTAACTGCCAGATTGACTTAACAGATACTTATGAAACAGAAATTTAAACGCTATCCGTCAGATAAGTTGGCTATCAGACCTTTACCAGCAAGTGCTGAAACCGGCCCTTAGTCTTCAAAACACTCGTAAATGCCAAGTTCACGACCGTGTGGAAAAAGAACCACAAACGTTTCACCTATGTATGTGTTATTAATTATACATAAATAAAACAAACATTTATTGCCGGGTTTATACATTTTATGAACTTAAGCGATCGCCTCGGATACATGTCAGTTGGACGCCTAGACGTCGTAAATAAGCATGAAATATGATAATTGCGAATTCTTCAATATATTACGATTTAAGCATTGATGATTCGTCCGGCGTTTTGTGGGCTATAACTCGAGGCTTTCGCGGAATACGGCATCGGGCTCTCGTAGTGTGGCAAGTGTAGGTACACAATATAATATCTTGTGACTTAATATCATTATATATTATATTATAAATATTATCAAATTACCTTAACTCTCCAAAGCTATATAACATTTTGTTTTTGTTGGAACGTAGTTCCTTATCGCGCGGTACGGAAGGGGGCTAGACGGAAAAAATTAAGACAAAATTGAACCGACACTCGACACTGATCGACACTTTTTTTGAAACCGACACTTTTTTGAATGTGAATTTGGCATTGTGTTCGGTATTTTCGCGGTACAATATTGGGTCTCCGTAGACTTGTGGTTTCTGCAGTCGCTTAACAGTTAAAAGTCGATGGTTCGAATCCCAGCTCGACAGACTGAATTTTCTATTTTCTATTTTAACTTATAAGTTATAAAAAATTAGGGAAAAATTCCACATGTAGAAATTATTTAAAATAAAATTGAAAATGGAAAATTCGGTCTGTCGAGCTGGGATTCGAACCATCGACCTTTGGCTGTTAGGCGACTGTGGAAACCACAAGGCTACGGAGATCTAATATTGTAGTGTGAAAATGTTGAACACAATGCCAAATTAACTAATCGAAAGGAACTTCGTTCCATTTGGGTGTCCCTTGACACCTCTCAAGTTTTTTTTCATATTATAAATAAAAAGATAATTATTGATAAGTAACCTTATTTCAAGTATCTGAACTCATTGGATGACCTCAGTGGTGAATGGATCAAATTAAAAAGTTCATAATTTTCATCTATTCAATTGATATTTAAGATTATTTTCTTTATTTAGATTGTATTTAAGTAGTATTTGTTACATAAATATATAGGTATAATTAAAATCAAATAAATAAAAATTCTAGTTAAAACATCATACTAAGTAAAAATGAAAATAAAAAGAGCACGTTTATTATAAGTTTACGAATTTGATAAATCAATCAATAATAACATAAGTTGGAATGAGTAGTAAGTTAGAATGAAGATTAATTAAGGTGTTGTTTAGTTAGGATTTCAAAATGATTGTCGATTAAAACTCTCAATCCTACCTATGTGTTTCAATTAGAGGTCATTCAAGATGTTTAATTAATCGGTTTGAAGCGGAAAGTCATTTGCAACATTAAGTCATAGCCGCGATAAGCTTACTAATTAATTTTTTTATAGTCATGTTCACAATTAGTAGCACACGGTGATTATGTACTGCCTTGTAGCAAACTGCCTGTGACCTAATAAATGTTGGGTTTAATTAAAAGTAAACTGATTTCTAATCAACTTATGAAACACTGACTTTGACACGTTTGTTTCAATATCCATATTGAAGGGTATTGAATGTTTAAGAGTCATACATGGGTAGTCATAAAAGATGGATACCTAATTTCACATTACCAATTCTATTTTATGGCTTAACCGCGTATACAAAATATGAACGAAACGAAAAATCAGAAATAATTATGGTCAACAGTTTTTTCTCTGCGTCTCAGAAACGCGTCTGCGTCTTACAATAGCTTTTTTCTAGTTGGTTAATGCTCCTGTATGTTCATTTTATAATTGTAAACTACTAAACTGGTATCCAAAACAATTCACTGAAAAAATAAATAAATAAATATTTCAAATTTTGCTCCCGCTACCCTCTGAAGCCGATATTCGTTTTTCAAATAGGTATGATGAAAATTCCTTTTCATCATACCTATGGAATATTTAATTTTAACCCCTTGGGACTTTCATTTCTCTCGTCTGATTGGTCCGCGTTCGTGCTTTAGTATGTGTTTATTACTACTGTGTTCGATGCAGAAACCTGTCGATCGCTCATTCCGCTCGAAATTCAAAAATGTTTGAGAAGCTGCAATTAAATCTAGCTTTTTCTCATAGGTAATGATGTGTGTGTCACTTGGGGCTTAAATATTTTGTTCTCAGGCGGTGTATATTGAATTCCTCGCTACGCTCAGGATTCCACTTTAGAATCCTTCACTTCGCTCTGAATTCAAAATAACGCCCTCGGGAACAAAAAATGTCTTTGGCCCCATATAACACAAATAACCATTCTTAATAAGATGAAAGTCTAGCTCTATCTTTTCCGCTATCTTATTTAGATGGTGTACAGACCTAAAATCAAACATCGACCAGCTACTTTACAATGCAAGAATAGACATCGAATTTTGATGGAATTCGACAAACTCAATTTACTTTCAAATAGGTTACTGGTGACTGGGTCAGTATAATTGTGGTGGGACTGGACAGGCAAATCCCCGCACGGGGCGTGATAATCCATAACTGACTGTAAGACAACTAGTTAAAGTTTAGTTTAGATTGGCTCAAAGAAACTCACTCGTAGGGATCTGTTGTTTGTAATATGGATGATTTGTGATCTAGAAAATTCCTAGTGTTTATTTCTTCTAACATAACTTAGTAGCACGCTGTAGTGACTTGCTAGTTATTATATATCTACTAGAGATTCACCTCAAATTACGACGTCGTTGGAATATGTAGGTTAAAAATCGGCCACACTGATGATCAACAAAATTATTAAGGTACTTCCTGAAGTCCTAGAAAGCTGAAATTTGGTACTTGTGGTATTTTGGTACACAAACAACAAAAAAATCCTAAAACTTGGAACTTTTACCCCCCAACTCCTTAAACTAGGGGATGAAAGTTTATATGAGACTTACGCAAATTTTGATGCTAGACGCCTTTGATGCTAGAGGATGTTGCGTCTGTGGGCTTCCCCTTAAATAAAGTTTGTGGGTTTAGAAATTTTAATTTTTGCTTTAGCTATTTATTTTAAAACGAGAATTAATGCAAAAATATAATCATCTAGCTTTTTTTGCTCAACTGCCAACTCATGGCTAAAATGTGAGAACATAGAATAGAATATGTTTGTACGGGGTAGTGGGTACCTATAACCCTTTCATGTAACATGTAACGGTACAAAATAATAATATGTCAGTGGGTACAAAACGTTTCCACGACTCGCAACTTTTCTGGTTGTCTGTGTAACTGAGGGGTTATATTGTTCTTAATACATTGCTGTTTTTATGTTCATCTTGGAAGCTACAACTGATTGCAACGCTCAATGTAATGCGTACACCATGTTTGCATGGTGACGGCGGGCGCATCTTTTTGTTTAGAGATTTAGAGATCAAAGGAAGGGCCTGTGTTTGCCGCAGGCTAATTGCAAGAGCCGGCGAATTCAAAAGTCGCCTCTACTTTGCTACTAGCTATTTTTTTAGTTTTAATCCATTCTAATTAGACCTTAATTCTCCCGGTGTTTTAGCAACTAATAAGTATGCAAAAATGAAAATTAAAAAGGGTTATGTCCGTTTTTACCGATAATATCTCATATCGACAAATTAGATAGCATTTAACAACGAATTGGTTTTCAGCAATATTTAAGGGATATCTATACTCGGATGATGTTTAGATTTAGGTAGGTGACGTCTAAATTGTCTAGACTCTAGATATTACTACTAGCACCACTATCACTATCTACGTATAGTGTGGGTAGGTATACCACTTTCCAATAAAGAAATAAGATCTAATGGAGCTATCACACGATAAATATTTTTTTATGTAACTTTTTAATCAGTGGTATTCTTATAAGTGCCGACATGTTGTGTCACCACAGACTTATTATATACTAGCTGCCCGGACAGACTTCGTTCTGTCAAAAGTTAAAAGTAAAAATTAAATTTTTTTTGATTGTTTTTTTTTTATTAAAACCTTCCGTGGACCTTAAGGCACTTACAAAAAAATAAATTAACCGAATTGGTCCATCCATTCTTGAGTTATGCGCTTACCAACATTCATTTTTATTTATATAGATTTACTACTTAAGTGTGTCAAGTATCTAGATTCTAGACAAAACATTGTGATTTCAATATTAAAATCTGAAGAGCACTTCATAATATTAGAATAATCTGCTTAGGTGATAACTTAGTGTTACTTGATACACTTATCACGTTATCAGATTAATGTATCAGATAGTAAGTGATATGCAAAAGTCATACTTACTTATGTTTAAATTGCTACTACCTACTTACAAACCTGGTAGGTAACAGCTATATCTGTCTGGAATCTGGATATCACTAGTTTTATTACATGGCAACACTTAATTGGCTGGGTACTTGAAACTAATAATAACAAAAAGGTTATGCATAACATCCACTCTTGGTACTTTGCTATTACACTGATCATCCTTCCTATGGAAGGGGCAGTGTAGGAATTAGAAGTGCGATTGTCAAAAAAAATCTTATTCATTTGATGGCATTACCGTCAAAGTAAAATATTCCTTGACTGTATTGATTTAAAGTCACAAATTCAGTACAACCTTTTTTAACATGGAGCGTTATGGAGCGTATCGTACATACTTAAACGTTTAAAACTGCATAATGCATATACGAAATTGAGCTCTATTTCAGTGCTGTTATGGCTTATTTTACTTTGACGCTAATGCCATCAAATGAATACGATTTTGATCGGCAACTTTTAGACAATCGGGGGCTGCTTTCCGAACCGGATATAGATTCTTGACTTGTCACAAGTTGGCTTACATGAAATAAATAATCTGAACTGTCTAAGGTCTGGTGTCAGGTTTCGGCCGTGCCTAGTTACCGCCCTATTGGTAAAGTTACTAATTACTGGTCACACGCCAAGCGATAGGGTTCTGAATTTCCGATACGATCTCACGAAGAAACCGATTAAGGATATGCGTTAGATCAAACTGCAAATTACTTCTTGCAAGTTATCCCGCTTCCATCTTAGATTGCATCGCCGTCAGGGGCTCACATGTATACAAGTAATATTATACCAGTTTTCAAACATTGATTGCCGTATTTTTTTTTTTAATGTCATTTTACATCTCTGTGGCGTATACAACCTCTTCTTCTTCTTCTTTATCAACCGATAGACGTCCACTGCTGGATAAAGGTCTCTTGCATGGACTTCCACAGGCCTCGGTCTTGCGCCGCCTGAATCCAGCGGCTCCCTGCGACTCGCTCTACAACCTCTATTGAGGAATTAAAATATAGCCACATGTCAGTGAGAAAGTTTTTAAGTTTAGAACGTTTTGAGAATCTAAATAGATGCGCAAGCTGTCTGCGCAAAGGATTCTATATCAGACATCGATTAGGCCGGCCTCCAAATTATTGTGTGATTGTATTTTTATATTTCATTTTATTTTATACTCTAATATAATATAGATTGGATTCACAAAGTCTATTTTAATTTATCAAGCAATTTCATCCATCTATCGAGCAATAACAGCATGGGGCGGCTGAAGAGCCCCATACCTCTAACTTAGTCAGAGCCAGTAGGTTGAAGTAGCATGCTCTCACAGACGACTTGGAAATAGCAAGAAGCCAGAAAAACGATTCCAATTTTCAATATCACAAATTAAAGAAACTAGGACCTATAGGAAGTCTCCATGGATTTCTTAGTTCTTCCGTGATTAGTCTTCACGTAGCTTAGGCAGGTTTCTTCCAATGTTGCCTGACCTCTGAAATCGATTAAGAAAATTGAATAGCCCATTCATTACATTCTAATAGCCTTCCTACCTACATACTTCTGTTCCTAATAGCTCGAAATCCCCTCAAAATAATATACATATTCTATCACTAGTCACTAAGTACGTCTTGTGGAAAACAAATACTTAATGACAATATTGCTTCCTTCTCATGTCTGCTTATTAGGTACATCGTGTTATAGACATCTCATACTATGTAAATTTTTTTTTCTACTAACCCAATCTTCAATGACTCAATACTATTTTCTGAATGATTTATACCTCAAGGCAAAGGAATGCTGGTAGATTTTTGAATTTTTATTCTAAATAGGTATATAAATGGAAAAACTGGCTGACTGACTGATCTTTCAACGCTCAGCTCAAACCACAGGACGGATCGGGTTATGGCATACAGATAAGTAGCTATTATACTAACCAAGGCATCCGCTAAGAAAGGATTTTTGAAAATTCAACCCTTAAGGGGGTAAAATAGGGGTTTGGAAAATCGAACTTAACGTGAGCGAAGCCGCGGGAAAATAATGATAATAATAATCAATTAATGAATCTATCTGTGTGTGTGTAGTTATTCCGTCCTGATAAGGTCCTGACAGAAAATTGTTATAAATCGATATCGCGAGGTGTGCAACTCGTAATAACCCAGCACATCCTGGATCAGTTAAGTTTAGGTCGTCGTTTTGCAAGACACATTACTGCCACTAGGTGTTCTCTGTTTATCACCAAAATACCAAAACTGAGCCAATTTTATATTTAGTTTACATTTTAGTAGTTAATCGGATTGTCGCTTGGCATGTTGAATAATGTGCTCGTAAAATATTTCAAATGGTTTAATTTTACGCAAACACGTCTTAGTCTACATCTCTGGATGTCACCGGCTATCATCAACAGATTATTGCATTTTATTGTTGCTCCACGAACGATTTTTATGTGCATTTGCATATTTTTATGGTTTTCTGGCGGTGAAATTAAAGTAGTATAAAACCGATGCGACTCGTTGCGATACAGTCGGGGGATCGTAAAATATTGTTAGCGATCGTAAAATCTCGTATAAAAACTGTCGGAGCAAAAAAAAATTGCCAGCCCATTTAACTTTTCCGATAAACTGGGCGGCCCTGGTGAATCAACTCAAGCTTAGAATATGTTATTGTTTCTCTCTATGATATAAAATTAAGTGAACAATATTATGTTTTACCGTGGATCGAGCTTTTGTAGAGTTCCGTAGTAAAACAACAAGGATATAGTTTCACGACAGTCCGTCCGTCTGTCCGTCTGTCTGTATGTCCGCATGTCCGTCAGTCCGTCTGTCCGTCTGTCTGTATGTCCGCATGTCCGTCAGTCCGTCTGTCCGTCTGTCCGTCTGTCCGTCAGTCCGTCTGTCCGTCAGTCCGTCAGTCCGTCTGTCCGTCTGTCCGCGGTTTAGCGCAGAGTAGAGACTATTGATATCTTATTTAAATAAAATACATATAAATAAAAAAACATATTTTTATGATGAAAATTACATACACATTGTGTACACCCTCTAAGTACTCATATAATATAGTAACAGGCAACTACGGAACCCTACCGCGCGGCGAGTCCTAACACGCAATAATTGGCTGTTTATTTTGTGTTCAACATAACACTTAGACGGATGCGTTTGGCGTCAGCGTTTGTTTTTTTGTTCCCACTCCGTAAAAATGGACCGGCTTGAATGCAGTTTTTTTGCATTAAATATGACCTACCTATCACTTCTGACTAGGTCTTTAGTTCTAGATAATTTAATTTAATAATAATTTAAGTGAAAGTAGACTATTAATAATTAATGTGATACATGATTATAAATTTCCTTTCAATGAATGCTTTACTTTACGAGTCGAGTTTATGTTGACTTGTTGAGGCGACGTAGCGTCTTTTATTTCTTGTCTCCACAAATTAGATTGTCTCCATCAAAATTGTCTAAAGTCTACGAAGGTGAATGAGTCGGCAACTTTTGTACCGGCGAAAAGTTCCTGGAAGCGCAGAAATTACCCAAGCGTGGCATGGCTACCATTCGATACTGATTTGATCCGACTGAAGTCTTTAATATAAAAACTTGATTATTGGTTTGCAGCAATTTATTAGTACACATTTGTTTTTAGATTGTTTGAATCGTTTTGAGTAGATAATGTGGTAGAACTAAGATGCCGATCTCTTCTGTGTATTTTCGTCCGCGTGGGTTTTTAAAACTTCCGCGGGAACCTTTTTTTTGGGATAAAACGTAGCCTATCTCCATCTCCGAGTGCTATTCCTTTCAATTTGTCCGAGACAGAAGCTATAATTAGTCATAGATTACCGTAAGCTGCGATGTCTAATAAATAGCCAGTAAGTAATTGGTAAAATAAATCTTTTCGATTTTATTCAAGGACGCTACATCGAGTGCGAAATGATCAATCAAAATCGATTACAATTCAAATCGTGATCGGACATAACAAATGGAGCATTCATATCCTTGAATATGGAATTAGTATCACGTCTCCTTTAGGGTCATTATTGAAGTATTGTCTTGTAGGTATTAATTTAATAATATGTATGTGTGTCGGAGCTTATCTCCGTCCGGTGCCGAATTCGCAATATAGTTTCATGGAAGTCATTGCTTAGTTTCCGACAAAAAGCCTTCAATCGATGTTTTATATCGATTTAACGTGCTAAAGAATAATGAGTTGTTTGTGGGAGGTTTTACCGTGGCTTGTCAATTTATGACATAGGTATATTACACAAAATACCTATATCTTTACTAGCTGATACCAGCGACTTCGTCCACGTGGATTAAGGTTTTTTAATTCCCACGGTAACTCTAATTTTTCGGGCTAAATGTAGCCTATGTGTGAATCCTGGGTATGAGCTATCTCCATTCCAAATTTCAGCCAAATCGGTTCATTCGGTGTGGCTTTAAGGAGTAACAAACTTCCATCCATTTATCCATCCATACTCACAATCTTTCGCATTTATTTGTAATTGGGCATAAGACTGAATTTTTTTATTTATTTTAAATAACGTTTTTAAGTATTAGAAGTTAGAACACAATGTCATTTAAATATCTTCACTAGTCTCGGAATTATAAGCTTTTTTACTGCGACTATATCTGTCTCTTTTTAAAACGAAATTTTCTTTGGAGCGTGTATGAAGCTGCTGAATTGTGACATCACAATTCACCAGCGCTCTCTCTGTCTGACAGGAAACTTTAAAGCTCTACAACTTATTAGTTTTTGGACCGATATTATTTTCTGTTTTTACAAATGTTATTCTTACATGTTACATTTTCACTACATTCAAATACCCAATTCAGATAAAATTTTAAAAACTGTAACCCGAATACGGAAAATTGGATGTCATATCCGCCATATTGCAATGCCACCCGGACCATCACATCGAATCGATACGTACACCTCATTCATTAAAATCGGCTCAGTAGTTTATTCGCTACGATGCGCGATGGAACATTTGTGAATAGTCACATACTAACATTTAAAGAAAGACTCTTAAAAGCATGACTCTTCCTTTTGGCTTCGGGTAAAAAGCCCCACGAGCCATAGGTATAAGAATTACTATAATATATAGCAGGTAATGCAACTCAATGTACTATTGAAATGCAAATAGTTTTAGGACTGAATCAATCGGCGATATACTTAATATGATAATTTATTCATCATCGGAAATATGAATTGCACAGGTGGAAGCATATCTGCTGGAACACATCGAAAAGTTTCGTGGAACCGTTTTAGCATTGTAATGGGTGGTCAGCCTCGCATACACATTGAGGCTACAATCTTTTAGCTTACTTTCGTATCGTATGCACGTAGCTTTGGGTATTGAAGGTGCTTTTCGTCGTGTAGGAAGAGATGGCACTAATGCAAGATGTCAGCGATGCGAGCAAAACTGTACGTTAACGTTTTAAGAATTAAAAGAAATATTACATTTCGCGTCCCCCTCTCTCTCTCGCACATTCTAATAAATATTTTCAATGATTTGTCATATGACGATGGTTAGTCATTTTCGACACAGTTAAATTACGGATATTTTAGACGTATTTTTATTACCTAGTCTTTCATAGAGAATAAGAGCGATAAAAAATAACAGTGGTTTTCGCCCTTTTTTCTTTATCAAAATCAAGGTATATCATAATAAAACTATATTTAAAATAACCGTAATTTAATTGTCGAAGATATTATTGACTATAGCCTTTGTCAAAACAATCTGAGATTTTTACAATCATTGAAAATATTAGAATGTGCAAGAGAAAGGGATGCGAAATATATTAGTCTCAACATGATAGGTATTGTTAGCAAAAAAAAACTCTATATGAGCGCTGATAGCCAAGTGGTTAAGACATCGCCCTATTTTGGAGGGGGTTTGAGGTTTAGATCCAAAGCACGCAACTCAAACCTTTTAGTTTTGTGAGTTTAACGCAAACAAATCCTTAACGATTTTGAAAGTCTGTTAAAAAAGTAATATTTAGTCACTCCGTATATCGATATAATTTTATGCCTGTGGAAGTCTCGTGAAGTATTATGATAAGATTTAAATTGTTTGAACCACAGTCAGATCCTACAATTTTATGTATCATGAGTCATGACTCGTCATTATTGGTCCAAGATCCCATCAGGGCCGCCAGACCTAAGTTATTTTCTCAGCAATGATTTGTGTGCGATAAGGCAGTGCTCGTATGTCCTTTCCTATATGTAATGGACTAGGAGGTAGTTATGTACATAATAGCTATTTAACTACTGTGCAAGATGCATCAAGATATAAAACTATTTAATGATTGAAATAACATGACGCCATTCCAGAACTTGCTATAGTGCTAATGCTAACTACTGAGCCATATATGGGCTTTTCAAATTAGGGTCATATCATACTACGGTGAATACCTACCTACATTGAATCGTATTATGGGCCAATTTTATTTTCGGCTAAGATAGCTATAGTAGCTTTGATGGATATTATAGAGCAGACAAAGTGGATTAACGAATAAACGGCCAATTGTGTGTCAAGCTACGCGCAGTATAGGGTTCCGTAGTTTCCTGTTACAACTTACAATATTACGCGTAAGTACCTTACTAAGGGAAATTTTCATTATAACATGTTTTTTTTTTTAATTTTAAAATAACATTACAAAGAAATAATGCGCTTAGTTATAAATTAATAGCAAACACTCAAGATACAGTTTGCCATATTATACTGCCGTCTCTAGTATTATATTAAGTTATAACAAAGTTTGTCTTAGATTGTTACAGCAATAATTGCATCTCATTTAAACCTACTTACCCGTGAGAGTTTTACTTTTGACTTCGTTATTTATACTACTATCGTGAATACTTTCACATATTATCTAAAATCAATAGTTTAGTTTTACGAGGGGGGGGGGACGCCCTACTCTAACAAAAATGTTCACTTTAAGATTTTTGTGATTACTTTTTTCTTTCGATCCATATTTCGCAAATGGATCCCTCATCGATAAAATGTTCATAACGTACCTCCAGTACTTTTAAAAGACCTTTCCAACCACACCCCACACTATGGCATAGACGAGTAAAAAATATCATCCCCCCTTTACGTGTAGGGGAGGTACCCAAAATAATAGACCGCGGACAGACGGACGGACGGACGGACTTAGGGAAAGAAACTACAAGGGTTCCTTGTAAGTTGTAGTCTTACAACGGAATCGCCTCAATGCTTTGTATAGCATCGTTCACGATCCCAAAGCACTTTGTAAAAGTTCATTTAAATCAAATAGATATTATTACTATAACTGTCAATTTAGTAAAGTTTATAGATTCTGTACAACAAAATTAGCTACAATAATAAAATAATGTTCGGAGCTTTCTTTGCGGACAGTACACAGCACAGATGCATAATGCGGCGGGCCGCCGCCGGCTTTGGTTAGAGTTCTCCTGTGTGAGCTATTTCGTAGGCATGCTACCTACGAAACATGTTACTAATCAGAATTAAGGTCGCAATCAAGCGCTGAAGGTTTACAAACTAGTAACATTTGAACCGCAATCAAATTTTAAATGAATTACAGATGTAATGCAGAACCTTTTGCGGAAAATCGGAAATACAACTTATCCTCAAATAAAAAACAATTGGTTGGTTCAAAAATGTTTCCGTCCCAATGTGCCTTGGTCCTAAGAATAGTGTACACACTACACAGTGTTATTAATTGTGTGCACTGAATTATTAATTTGACACTCAATGTGGTGGGTCGACACTCGACAGATACGTAGGTAATATTTTAAAGGTCGGACAAGACACGTTCAATGTTCATGTATCATGGGCTTCCCATAATCATAATCCTTACTAATCCTATCCTATCCTATTAATATTATAAATGCGAAAGTTTGTGAGGATGTTTGGATGGATGGATGGATGGATGTTTGTTACTCTTTAAAGCGACAACAAATGAACCGATTTTGCTGAAATTTGGCACAGACATAGATTATAGTCTGGAATAACACATAGGCTACTTTTTATCCCGGAAAAGCAAACAGTGCCTGCGGGATAGCATCGCTATTTTTTACGCATTTGTCCTTCAAAATATGCGCAATGGAGATTTAGATTAACGTGATTTTTTTGCACAGGTAAAGTTAAGAGCCTGAAAAATGACAAAGGCTACTTTTTATCTCAGGAAACAAACGGTTCCTGCGGGATATTAGTATACTACTTTTCACACATTTATCTTTCAATTATGCGCCAACGGAGTTACAGATTGACGTGGTTTTTTGGAGAGGCATAGTTGATGACTTGAAAAGTGACAAAGGCTACTTTTTATCCTGGGAAAGCAAACAGTTCCCGCGGGATATTAGTGTTCTACTTTTCACATATTTATCCTTAAATAAGGCGCCAACGGAGTTACAGATTGACGTGGTTTATTGGATAGGCATAGTTGAGGACTTAAAAAACCCAGGAAAACAAACAGTTCCCGCGGGATATTCATATGCTACTTTTCACATATTAATCCTTCAATTATGCGCCAACGAAGTTACAGATTGAAGTGTTTTTTTTAATAGGCATAGTTGAGGACCTTAAAAGTGAAAAGGCTACTTTTTATCCCGGGAAAACAAACAGTTCCCGCGGGATATTCGTATGTTACTTTTCACATACTTATCCATCAATTATGCGCCAACGGAGTTTTAGATTGAAGTTTTAGATTATTTTTAGCACAGGTAAAGTTAAGGGCCTGAAGAGTGACAAAGGCTACTTTTTATCCCTGGAAAACAAACGGTTCCTGCGGGATATTAGTATGCTTCTTTTCACATATTTATCCTTCAATCATGCGCCAATATGCATGCATGTATGTATGTATGTATGTATGTATGTATGTATGTATGTATGTATGTATGTGTGTATGTATGTATGCATGTATGTATACGTGTATGTATGTATGTATGTATGTATGTATGTATGTATGTATGTATATATGTATGTATGTAAGTATGCTTGCATGCATGCATGCATGCATGTCTGTATATATATATATATGTATCTCCTCCTACTAACAACAAATACATTAACTATATCCTATCCTACTTATTATTACTCATATTATCCCACTAATATTATTAATGTGAAAGTTTGTGAGGATGGATGTATACGGATGTATGTTGTGTGTGATGGATGTATGTTCTCTGAGATAGGGGTTGAACTATTTTGACTGTTATACTCCATAACTTCGTTAAATTTGAACTACTTTTTATTATTACTTTAACCAACTTCAAAAAAGGAGGAGGATCTCAATTCAACGAATCTTTTTTATGTATGTTCACCGATTACTCGAAGACGCCTGAACCGATTTGGAAAATTCTTTTTTTGTTTCAAAGGGTATACTTCCCCGGTGGCCCCATTTAAATTTTAAAGAAATCAGTCGAGCGTTTTTAAAAAAATCTACAATAAATTATATACTTTGTAGTTGTGCGGGCGTTTAAATGTATGCTCCCGGGACAAAAAGTAGCCTGTGTTATTTTCCAGGTCCTTAACTTTACCTGTGTAAAAAATCGGCCAAGTGCGAGTCGGTCCTCACTCTTTTAGGGTTTCGTTACAAAAAAATTAAATTAATTTTTATTAGGTATTTGTTGTTATAGCAGCAATAGAAATACAAAATATGTGAAAATTTCAACTGTCAATCTATTACGGTTTACGAGATACAGGCCGCTGACAGACGGACGGACGGACAGCGGAGGCTTAGTAATAGGGTCCCGTTGGCACCCTTTGGGTACGGAACCCTAAAAACCACGTTGACTATATGCACTTACACTTTATATGGTGAAATATTATAACTGCGAAAGTGCGTTGGTTTGTCCTTCAATCACGCCCTAACAGAGCTACAGATCGACGTGATTTTTTGCAGGGGTACCTATACTTGAGGACCTGGAGAGTGACAGGCTACATTTTCAGAGTTCCCAAGGCATTTTAAAGGCTAAGTTCACGCAGACGAAGTCGCGGGCATCAGCTAGTATTATAAATGCGAAAGTGTATTTGTTTGTTGGTTTGTCCTTCAATCACGCAGCAACTGAACTACGGATCGACGTGATTTTTCTCATGGGTATAGTTAAGGACCTGGAGAGTGACATCGGCTACTTTTTATCCCGGAAAATCAAAGATTTCTCATGGGGTTTTAAAAAACTAAATCCACGCGAATGAATTCGCGGGCATCAGCTAGTGTTAAATAAGTATAAAAAACTAGCAGATGCCCACGACTTTGTCCGCGTGGATTTAGTTTCTTACTCGAAGACGCCTGAACCGATTTGGAAAATTCTTTTTTTGTTTGAAAGGGTGATCTTCCCAGGTGATCCATATAAATTTTATCGAAATGGGTCTAGCGGTTTTTAAAATATCAACAATAAATTATATACTTTTTATAGTGGCGCGGGAGTTTGAAGTCGGTTTTTTAAAAAGAATTTTTTATATTAAATTATATGTAATATTAATATTAGTTACGCATTCTTAGTGAAGGAAAACAAAACTTTATGGATCCAGTGAGTTGAAAAATGTGAACCGGCAATAAGAATAACAGTAGCGGTTCTATAGTACTCCAATAAATATTTACAAACATATATCGCAAGTTATTGTACTATGTTTTGATCTACTCTAGACAATCAGTGATGTAAGCGATTATCTAATCGACACATTCTTATTTCATTTATAGTGTTTTAATTAAATTACCTATTGTGCTCTTTGTTGAAACTCTCATATCCATGAAAAATAAGAGGTACAAGATACCCTTTATAATACAGTAATGGTACCCACATTAGGTATTTGTTATTATTTTACTGTCATAATAGTGAACCGTATACAAACTGTTTTCTTAAAATTATACAAATAGGTATAGTTAAGTACAGATACAGATAGGGCTTTTAGGTGTACCCAATTTTTCTTTCTGGAAATTAAATACACTAGTTAGTATTATTATTTTTTTTAAAGAATATTAGTCCAGTTGAAGTTGACTAATATCCTCCTCTCCCCTCTAAATAAGCGGAAAGCTTGTGTTAGGAGTGGGTACGACAATAGTGTAACGGGTGGGATTCGAACCTGCGACCTTTCAGTTTTCAGTCCGCACCTTTTACCGTTGGGCTATTGAGGCTTAATAATATGTGTGATAGGTACATATCTAAAAAGGGAATGTAGGTGTAGGATGTAGGTGTTTTAGAAGCACTTTGTAAAAGTTTATGAGGGGGGGTAAAGTTTATGAAGGGGGGGGGGGGGTTATGAGGGGGAGCGCGAAATGTTTCGTGTACAGATACACACTGCATGCGCTTGGACCTAGGCCGTAGGTACTCAGGCCTTGGACCGCTAGTCCGTTAGACCGTAGATGTTCTCTGATACGTTATGGCCATGCCAGAATTGCCAGGAAGGTAAGTTCCAATTATGTACGAGAGTTTATTGCTGCGCTCAGAGAAGTTTAATAAAATTGTTACAAGTTTATAGATTTCTTTGGTAAACGTAGATTTAAAAAAATTCCCTCTCACAGATAATGTCACTTCATAAGTATCTAAGTGCGACATTTCCGTTATGTTAGTGTATTTTTATTGTATACATGCATATTGTATAAACTTCCATTAGGCTAAGCTGCTATAGGGAGGGTACCACATAATTATTGTAATAAAACTTGGACTTTGTAACCTCGAATATTAATGATATTTTTATTGAGAAATAAAATTCAAACTATTAATTATTTTACTTGTAATAATTTAGTCGTAAACCGCGACTAATTGCGGTAACTTTAAAGTCATTCCAGTATTAAATTGACACACGCATATCTACAATATCGCAATAAAGTTTTAATTAAACCTATGCGAATGCTCACGCTTCCTTACGCATATATATACCTAGTACGTATTTTTAAACTTTATTTTCAACTGCAAGTTTAAACTTTAAAGTTACTTTTTTACTTTAACGTTAACTGTCAGTTAATCTGTCATTGATGATGTGTCATGATGTTTTCTCAAAAGATAATTTCCATACGAAATAAAATTTCTACTCGCAGTAAAGTAAACTTGGAACGTATACCCAGGGCTCTACCTATTCCTCAATCAATATTCCAAAATTGAAAATCCAATAAGTGGAAGAATCACCAAAATTGACAGTTCTAGTCAACCGGAAGTACCCTATAGGTTTTGGGTCGGAAACCTATATGGTAGTTCCCGTTGACCTAGAATCACGAAATTTGGCAAAAAGCAAGGTCTAATATAGTACAAATAAAGGAAAAATTCCAAAAAATAAAAAAAGTTGAAAATTATATATAAGAAAAATATAATGGCGGTATAATGGGTAGGTACGAGTACCTTCGGCGCACGAGTTCAACTCGCACTTGACCGGTTTTTTTCTGTAGTGCTATCTCCTACCGGAAATAGACTACTATAAGACGCTGCTGGACGGAACAGAGATCGGCGAAATTTCCCATAGTATTCGCGTAATTATTTGCTACTCTGTGGCGGATTGAAGCGCGTGTATTATATATAACTGTTTAAGATCTTAAATGTACTCAATCTGGCAAATAAATAATTTGAATTTGAATTAAATTCTTCAGGCAAGAAGTTCTTCGGCCAGTTCGGTTTATGATTCGCTTTTCCGCCGCCTGTTACCCCCTGAATTACGTAGGGGAATGTAAATGTAAAATTAATCATGAGGAGATAATTATTTATTTGGTGTTCCTCTATGTATGATTTCGCCAAAATAATCCAGTTTACGTACCTACTTTTATTACGATATCTAGATCTTAAGATCTTTTTCTTCTTTCTCCTCTCCAACTTCTTCATAAGTCTTTTCCAATCTATTGTTATTATAACCATACATAGGTTAGAATATGTTGTATGGTGTATGGCATACACCATACAACGATAGGTTAGAAAGTATAGGAGGGATATGTTATTATATATCCCTCCTTTACTTTCTAATCTATGGTTGTTGTACAACCCTCCTCATGTGCATTCTTCTCAATGTTGAGCGAGTCACCTCCAAGTTTTCCTCACCAGTTTGATGATGTCGTCTGCCCATCATGCTCGTCGTTGAGATCTTAAAATATGTAACCTAATACAGTTTAGTTTAGTTATACCATATTGTAAATCACGAGTGTTAAATTTAACTAAGAAGCACTTTGTCTAACTAATCGGCCAATAAGTCAGCACTGAACACGACGCATACATTAAACAGAATATTAATGATCTTAATATGCTTCCTTTGTAATACAATTGTAGACACGAATTAAATTAGCTGATTTATAATATGTTTCCAGGGGTTTGTACCTTATACAGACACAAAGGCACCGATTAGCCTAGAACGCTGATTTGTCTGATCTATTGATTTTGTTAAATGCATTTGAATCCAAAATCTCGAAAAAATTATCTCGAAAGGTAGAGAATTCATTCCAGATAAATGTTGTTACATGTACGTAAAGTTTTTTTTTCGATTGGTAAAACCGATTGAAAAATTGTAGATTTTGGATTAGGAAGGTTCTTAAAACTGACCATTAGAGAGCCGCTCTCTCTATCTTTTCTTATGTGTGTGACATAAGATGTAAGCCTCCTGGAAATTGCCTAAACAACTAAAAATACGTCCAAGCCTCTTCTACGAGCGCTTTACTATTATTATATCATTTAAATAATGGATGTGTAATATTTCAATAACGATTTATCAAATTACGAGATCGATATAAATATAGGGGGAGTATTTTATGGATAAAAGGTAATAATAGTGTCCATGTTATTATTTACCGTATCTGTAGTAATTACCGGCGGCTTTGCTTCTTCTCTTTTAGTTTCCTAGCTCATTTTCTTTGCCATCATTTCGTCCATCGTTGGAAATCGGACTCCTCTTGTGCATGTCATTTGTTTCCTTGTGGCAGTCTTATTCAAGTCTCCCCCCAAGCTTGATTGTTGCCCCGCTGCAGCTGGTCCGACGATAACATTTTTTGGAGTTTACTCCTTAAGAATCGATTTTAGCAGCCCGGTATGAGAAAATCCGGGCAGTAAAATCAATTTATCAATGACCTCGTTACGTTTTTCACAACGTTGAAATTTCTACCCTAACGTTGAGTAAATAAGGTTGGTTTTCGTGCGAAAGAGTCCCCGAAGCGAAAGTCGGTCGGGGCGCGCTCGGACCCGAGTCGCGCGCATAGAGAAGGATATAGCGTCGCGCGTAAACTCCAGTCGTGCGTCGGAGGCCGGAGCTGACACACACTTTTTTGGTTGCCTTCCCACATTTCTCTTACCGGCACGTGATCTCCACTCAAGAACCAAGCGAATGCATCGGTCACCTCGTCCTACAAATATCCATATCCGTCATACAAAATTATATCGGTTAGTCCCGTTCTTTCGCGTATTGTGGCATCGGTACCCGGTCAGTTAGCGAAAAGATAAGCATTACCAACTTATATCAAGTATGGAATATGGATCACTTCCTTGCTCGTTGGGTTCCATAATTTTTCAGATTTAAATCGTTGACTTTACACCAGGTTTTAAAATCCTTTCATTTAATAAGACTAAATACATTATGGAGAACATTGTATGATGAATGATGTAACATTTTTGACATTCGTAAGCGCTTTTGTAAGCCTAAATCGAAGAAAAATAAACAATACAATACAATACAATTGACTTCATTACGAAGAGAAACATGAAAAAGTTAAAGTTTCTGAGTAGTGTAATTTAAACATTGATAATGATAATGAACTCTAATCTCAGAGTTTTTGAGTTTTTGAGTTTCGGTGAAGTTAGTTGAGGATGGCAGCCAGTTTATCTTTTTTAGGGTTCCGTACCAAAATGGTAAAAATTGAACCAATGGTGAGACTTTCTCCGTCCGTCCGTCCGTCCATCCGTCTGTCACAGTCGATTATTTTAGTAACTATTAAAGCTATCGACATGAAATCCTACTAATATTATAAAGGCGAAAGTTTGTGTGTATGTTTGTTCCTCTTTCATGCAAAAACTACTGGATGGATTTGGCTGAAATTTGGAATGGAGATAGATTATACCCTGGAATAACACATAGGCTACAAATTATCCCGGAAAAATCCAAGGTTCCCGCGGGATTTTGAAAAACCACTGATAGATGGCGCTGATTGTACTTAAATCACGCTTACATTATCGAGAATAAGTAAAAAATTCCAATTCAACAATCAAGTAGGATAAACACAGTTAATGAAGTTTTTCATTAGCCTACTCCTACTATAATATTATAAATGCGAAAGTTTGTGAGGATGGATGTATGGATGGATGGATGTTTGTTACTCTTTAACGCGACAACGAATGAACGGATTTTGCTGAAATTTGGCACAGACATAGATTATAGTCTGAAATAGCACATAGGCTACTTTTAATCCCGGAAAAGCAATAAGTTCCTGCGGGATAGCATCGCTATTTTTTACCCTCCCCCCATTGTTACACCACTGGGGTACCTACATCATAACTCCAGGTACCAATTCCTCATTCTTTATGCTGCTGGGTACCGGCTGAAGAAAATGTCGATTATGGGTTGCTATTGTAGCTCTATACCACGTAGTACGGACTAGATACTGGCGTAGTGCAACGAAAAAGCAATTTTTATAAACTTTTTCCACGCGGACGAAGTCGCGGGCATCAGCTAGTTTGGAATATAGTTGTGTATAATAATAATCCAATATTATTGGAATAAAAAAAATCGAGTGGCGTATCATATGAAAGGTCTTTCTTTACCTACTTGTACATTTTAAAACAGATTTCTATTTATTTTCATACATATACTTAATAGGTTTTGATTAATCGTGCAAAAAGTCGAAAAAAACCCCTTCCTTAATTTCAAAAAAATTCACGCGCACGCGGTTCAAGTCTTCATTTCTGATTCGCACGGCTAGGGTCTGGAACGCTCTTCGGAGATCTGTGTTTCCTAATACGTACAATTTGGGTATCTTTAAAGCAAGAGTGAATAGGCATCTTCTAGGCCAACTCGTTCCTCCTTAGGCCACATCATCACTTTCCATCACGTGTGATAGTGGTCAAGCGTCTGCCTGTTAAATGTATAAAAAAAGCAGATGCTCGCTGCTACCATAAATTTCTTAGGTATACTTAAATAAATCTTAAGAAATATATCTAAAATAAGCTACGCTTTAATAAATGAGGTGAAAACACGAGGTGTTATTTCTAGCGCTTGTAGTTGCGAAACTGTGACAATTACTCGCTTCCATGCACACGGTAAACCACAATAGAGCTACCTGAACGTTATACCATGGTGTGTCGAACGATACTCGATTGAATAAATTGTCATTCAAAACATGCAGCAGAATGAAAGATGAACTTTTCTAAATAGACGGACTAAAACATATGAACTGTTGACCGTTGATAATAATGCAATAATTACGATATACGGAAAATAAATAGTTAATTGTCGGCTTTTAGTAAAAAGTCAATGGCCAGCAATGGTAGAGAGCAAGATCCCAGTGCCGCCAGACCTAAGTTATTTTCTCAGCAATTATTTGTGTACGATAGAGTACTGTTCGAATGTCCTTTCAGTATATGCGTACCAGCTAGATTGTGCCGACGGCCAATTTCCAGATACCAGGTGCTAAAAGTAGGTAAAAACTAGAATAACTTATCTTAAATTCTCAGGGCTGATTTTCATATATGTTTTAAAGAATATTGTAAAAATTAATAAATTAATACTGCCAGACGCTTACCGCCGGCGGTTACTTTAGCCAGACGCTTTGAAGCTCCCAAAAAATATATAATTTAAGTTAACTTATATTCTCAGTTCTGATTTTTATACATGATACTCAGGGAACTATTGCGATATTATCTGTAAGCTGCCAGACCTATTGGAGGGGTCAAACATCCCCCCAGACACACATTATGCGTTCCCATATGTATGAGCGCTAGAACATGATTCACTTGTTTAAGTGTGTGAGTGATAATATCATCATACTATAATATTATAAATGCAAAAGTGTGTTTGTTGGTTTGTCCTTCAATCACTCTGCAACAGAGCTACGGATCGACGTGATTTTTTGCCTGGGTATAGCTTAGGATCTAGAATGACATAGGCTACTTTTTATCGGGGAAAATCAAAGAGTTCCCGAAGGACTTTAAAACTAAATCTACGTGGACGTGGTCGCGGGCATCAGCTAGTCATCATAATCTTCATCATCAACCCATCAACCGCTCACTTCTGAGCGCAGGTCTCCTCTCAGAGAAGGGTTATAGACCATAGGCCACCACGCTGGCCCAATGCCAATTGGTGGACTTCACACACCTTCGAGAGCATTATGAAGAACACTCAGGTGTGCAGGTTTCCTCACGATGTTTTCCTTCACCGTTGAAGCAAGTGATATTTAATTTCTTAAATGCACTTGACTTCGAGAAGTCAGAGGTGCGTACCCGGGATCGAACCTGCGACTCCAAAATAGGAGACCCCAGTCCAAACCACTAGGCCATCACTGCTTCATCATCACATCAGCTAGTGTCATATACTAATCATACGAATATTATAAATGTGTTTGTTGGTTTGTCCTTCAATCACGCCGCAATAGAGCTACGTATTGACGTGATTTTATGCAAGAGTATAGTTAAGGACCTGGAGAGTGGCAAAGGCTACTTTTTATCCCGGAAAATTGAAGAGTTCCTGTGGGATTTCTGTAAGTCAACAACTTTAAGTACAAAATTCTCATTAAAAATTTAAATATTTTTAATTCCTACTAGCTGCCCGGACAGACTTCGTTCTGTCGAAAGTTAAAAGTAAAAATTTTTTTTTTTGTTTTTTTTTTTTATTAAAACCTTCCGTGGACTAAAAGGAACATACAAAAAAATAAATTAACCAAATTGGTCCATCCATTCTTGAGTTATGCGCTTACCAACATTCATTTTTATTTATATAGATAATTATTATGTGAATAAATAATCAAAAGTTCAGACTATTATTTAATTACTATTTAAGACTTCTATAATACCCGTATGGAGCGAGCTATGTTGGGAATCTCTCTCAGGGTAAAATCCGGATAATGTCGCAGAACCTAAAGCCGATGTGTCAGACGTGTTCTGGAGTGGAGACCGCGTACCGGCAAGCGCAGTGTAGTACGCCCTCCAGCTCGCTCGACCGATGGCCTTAAGAAGGTGGCGGGAAGCGGCTGGATGAGGAAAGAGGACCGTGTTTGGTGGCGCGCTCTCGGAAAGGCCTATGTCCAGCAGTGAATGAATACAGGATGATGGATTGGATTGGATTGGATAATACCCGTGATAAAGTTTAATAAAGTTATATTATGTATTATAAAACCTCAGAGTAAGTATTAGTAGGTATAGAGCGCTCGTTTCTAACTGGGAACTGTGGACACCGGTGAGAACATTGGATCGGTCCGTTCGCAAGCGCTGGTAGTCATACGAGTACTAGCGGTGTAAATGACTGTTGCGAGCTTTTAGCAGAATTAAATTTAAAAAATGGTTAAATGTGCCGTAAAAACTTGTAAGAATGATACAAGAAAAACAACTAAACAAAATTCCAGCATCACATTTCACCGGTTGGTCAAGTTTTTATAATTTTAAGTAAAATAGAAATTACGCTTCGCGGGGTTGAAAGAGACGTGGGACGGGAGGCGACACGCACCGCCCGCACTGCCCCGCAACCCCGCTTCGATTGCAAACTCGGATAGTGATGTGACGCGTTCGATGCCGACTGCCGGTTGATTATTTATCGTTGGTACTGCGAGCAATAAAGTTATACACCGCAGCACTCTTGCACTTGCGATTTTATTTTTATTTGTTATCAAGTTACAATACAAGTAAATCCTTGATTGCGATCGACTATGCAGTCTAACTTCGAAGAGAAGCTAAGGCAGTTTTTAAGTAAGCCCATACTCCTAATCATTTTTTCATATTATCAAGTCGGAACGCTTAGGCCGCGGCCGCACTGGTAAGGTGACTGGCGACGCGTCGCGACGCGATAAACCGTGTGTCTAACATTACAGTGACGATAAACTAGCGAATTTTGTATTTGACTGATATTTTCTTATTTCTTTAAAATAATGTTTTTAAATATTATAACACTATGCCGTTTTTTTTTTAAATATCTTAACTAGTCTCGGAAATATAAACCTCTAAAGTTTCCTGTTAGACAGATAAAGTGCTATAGAAGTGTGATGTCACAAGTCAGCAGCTTCATACACGCTCTATAGAAAATTTCATTTTAGAAAGAGATAGATTTAGTAGTTATAATAAAAACGCTTATAACTTATTTGTTTTTTGGCCGATTTATTTTCTGTTTTTACAAATTTATTTCCCGGGAACATAAAATATTAACTTCAAATATGTTTCAGTTATTTTAATAGGAAATGTTGACGTGCCCATCATAGTTTATAGTCCTTTATAGTTTAAAATATTGTTTTGTAATAAAAGCTCAAGTTAGGTAAAAATTTCGCTTATTATGATAAGTCGGCGGTTATGGGTCAATAACTCAAAAATAAATATGAAGATAAAATAGCTCGTTTTATTTTTAACTTTCTTTTTATATAATATACAAATCTAAGCACACTCATACTTTCAAATTAAAAAACAATATTGATTTACTAAAAAAAAACAGATCATTACATCTTGTAAGGTAAGTATTGTGCCATTCAGCTGTATTCATCGACAATTGCGCTTGCGGCGCATTATTACCCATCCCTATTCGACACGTATATATCAATATAGGTAACTATAGTTCACCTGTCCACACTGCGTATTGGGCGAACAGTGCGATATTAGCACTCTATACCTACTAATAGTTACTCTGAGTATAAAACCATCAAATCACTCTCGCACTCATACTCGTAGGGACACTTAATGTGTGGTCTGGGGGGATGTTTGACCCCTCCAATAGGTCTGGCAGCTTGCAGAAGATATTGCAATAGTTCTCTCTCTCTAGATCCTAAGCTATACCCAGGCAAAAAATCACGTCGATCCATAGGCTCTCTGTTGCAGAGTGATTGAAGGACAAACCAACAAACATACTTTCGCATTTATAATATTATAAATAGTATGATGATATTATCTCTCACACACTTAAACGAGTGAACCATGTTCTAGCGCACATACATATAGGGACGCTTAATTTGTGTCTGGCGGGATGTTTGACCCCTCCTATAGGTCTGGCAGCTTACAGAAGATATTGCAATAGTTCCCTGAGTATCATGTATAAAAATCAGAACTGAGAATATAAGTTAACTTAAATTATTTTTTTGGGAGCTTCAAAGCGTCTGGCAAAAGTTACCGCCGGCGGTAAGCGTCTGGCAGTATCAGTTTATTAATTTTTACAATATTCTTTAAAACATATATCAAAATCAGCCCTGAGAATTTAAGTTAAGTTAGTCTAGTTTTTACCTACCTTTAGCACCTGGTATCTGGAAATTGGCCGCCGGCACAAGCTAGCAGGTATGCATAGACTGAAAGGACTTAAGAATACTTCTCTATCGTACACAAATCATGGCTGAGAAAATAACTTAGGTCTGGCGGCACTGGGATCTTGGACCATAGAGTTACTTTTTCAGAATTTCCCATGAACTCGAGTTTTCATACATTGATAGTTTTGCTAATTTTGCTATAATTTAGAATCTACGAGTCGTATTGATTAATGATAAAAAAAGTAGATCGAGTTATTAGTCTCAGGTGAAACCGTTTTCATATACCTTAATAGGAACGTCTCGGATGCAATACTACATGGAAATTCGAGGATTTAAATATCGAAACAAGCTATAATTTAGAAAAAATTAAACCGACTTCTATATACCACCGAAATAAAGAATAGCTAAAACAGGGAAAGTATTCATATCTTGAAATCTACTGAACCGATTTTGATGAAACCTTTACTGTTTCCTAACTTGAAGTAAGTGTAAGCGAATGAAAAAGGATGATCACAATCCGATTATAGTTTCGGAGAAATGCGTGGGCAAACATACATGCATAATTATACATACCTGCAATTATATTTTGTATATTTGTTAAGCCCTAATAGATTATTATCAATTGTGAATATTTTGCAGTTTCAACTTCGAATAATATTACATATTAGCCTTTTGGTATCAACGTGTCGAATTGATAACCTCCTTTTTTTGAAGTCGGTTAAAAGTAGTTACCATTGACAATGTGAACTACTTTCAAATATTACAGTAATATTTGGAAGTTGTAAGTAGGTACGTAGGTATAACATAAATATTTTTTGCGATATTACTTACTAAATATTATAATATACACACATATTATGTAGTATTTCGACGCGTTATCTGAAGTCTATGAAATGAGTTCTGACAATTCCAAAAACGTTTCAGTAAATAATATATTTTAGAGTGGAATATAGTTATGAAGGTTAGCCGTTAGGGTATTATAGTAAGAAACAAAGTTAACACGGAGTAGGGGTTGTTTCTCGCAAAGCCACTTTCATAGAGGCTATAAAAAGTTTTCATTGGCGCCGTCAACTCGGCAGATTCAACTCAAACTTAACTTTATCTCGCCTTTATGATGCGCCGTATCTAACTACCCGCTTCTTGTTCCCACACTTTATTTCAGTACTACCCGCAATTTCTTTAGCTAATATTATGACATATTTTAAGAAAAATAAAATTTTAAATTATAAGAAATAATAATTCTTTAATTATGAATTATAGATAATATTATAAGGACATTGTATTATTGACATTGTTTCAAATGGCATAATATTGTGTGAGTAACATTAACATTATAGCCTATTCTAATTATATTGCTTTCTCAAGATTCATACGCCATTTTATAAATGGCAGTATGTATACGGAACCAAACAATTATTACTCTAACAGCTGTTGTACCTACATTCTGATGAATGAAGTGTTATTTATTTGAGGAAAAAGAACTTTTTTGGGTTAGATAGGTACCTATCTACTGTAGAAATCAGAAATGAGGAGACCCGTAGGAGAACCAGAGTCACCGACATACTTAGTTCAGCGAGTTGCGAAGCTGTAGTGGAAATGGGGGGCACATAGTTCGAAGAGCTGATGGTCGTTGGGGTCCCAAGGTGCTGGAGTGGCGACCCCGCACCGGGAACCGCAATGTTGGTGACCCCCATATACCCCCATGGTGACCTCATAGGTGGACAGACGACATCAAACGAGTTGCAGGGAGCCGCTGGATCCTGGCGGCGCAAGACCGGGCTTGTGGAAGTCCATGCATGAGACCTTTGTCCAGCAGTGGACGTCTATAGGATTAATGAAGAAGAAGACCTACTGCAGCAAATAAATAATTTGTTCTTAAGGAAAGTCACTCTTTAACGCGCTCGAAAGGGCAAACGAATGAAGTTTGATTCTTATTCAAATAATAATTACTAATCAATCAAACTCAACGTTTCAGAATTGAATTTAGAAAGCTTATTCAAGATAGCTACTATGGTCATGATGTAGGTAATAAAGATGAAATCTATTTACCGTTGCTGATTTTGTATTCGGATGATAGAATAGGTATTATTATCTGGGAATAATATTTATTCATAATTTATTCTCGTAGGTACACGCGCACTTTATAGCTATACCTAGAGGTAGGTATTACGTCATCAATCGCGCTCAAGTAGAGGTTATTTGAATAGAGATATTAGATATGAGTAGATCGAAACTAAAATGCATAAGAGCTCACTATACTAAGTATATCGAATAAAATCATAATACAGTGCAACCTTAATATAACGCACCTCAATATAACGACTTCCTCGATTTAACAAATTCTTCGTAATCCCCTTGAATTGTCCATAAGAGTCAATGTAAAATACATTGCGAACATTTTTTGCGAACAACCTCTTCATAACGAATTTTCAACTTTCAAGAAAAGTGTAAATACCTCGTGTTGAGGCCAACGGCTTGGCCAACGAATCAAACCTGGACCACTAGGTTCAGGGGCCCATCAGCTAAACCTGAGTCCAGGGTCGCTGCCCAAAGCGGCCTTTCACCGCGGTCAGATCTGTTCTCAACGTAGTGGTGACTTAATGATGGTAGGGTTGCACTGACCTTCCTTGCAGCAGTCAATCCTTGTACGGCCTGAGATGGTATGATAGTGGTGATTACGTGGGGTGTGTTATGAGGTTAAGTGTAAGGCGAACTTCTCAGGCCGCTAGCCGCAGCAGGCAGGCAGGCAGTTATGGCCTGCAGCTGTGGACGCCGGGCTGGCGTAGCACTGTACACTTGGTTTATCACTAGTTAGACCAACTAGAGGTGATCAAAGTCACTTTTTCACACACACTTCCGCCGAGCGCGTGGCGAGCAAAGCTCGGCGGGTTCCAAAAAAAGGTTCTTTGTTACGGACAACAGTTAACAATTATGCTTATAGCTAGGTCGACACATAGACCGCTTGACGGCGCAACTAAACCGTAAAATAAACTAAATCTAGACACCCAAAAACAGCAAACGGTGCGCGCGACCCGGATTTTCGTGAACGTGTTAGCTGTCAAAACCAAAGGAACTTGCAAAAACCACGCCCCAAAACGGCGGCAAGTTTAAAACTAAGTCTCTGTCAACTTCATTGCGAGCCAAAGAGATTGCCAGCGCTACGACCATGGAACAAGGAATTGTTGACAGGCACATGGCGCGAACAACCCCCCCGCCTGTGGTCGTAAGGATTTACGTCCACTTACTAGTAAATAGGTAAACGTGATAAGGAGCAAACGGCTCGCTGCAAGACAGAGTCTCCGACCATTACCTCGGCAACCCTGGGAACCCCATCAGACCCGTAGATCAGCTTAAGAATGCGCCCACGGCGCCAGTATAAAGGCAACAAATTAGGTTCCTTAATCAGCACTAGGTCACCAACTTTGGGTGGATCAGATTTGTCAGCCCACTTAACCCGCTGCTGCAAAAGATGCAAATACTCTAGTGACCAACGGTGCCAAAAACTCTGAGTCATCTGTTGCAGCAGCTCAAACCGGGACAAACGTGAGACCTTCACGTCCCTGAAGGGGTATTCGGGTAGAGCGTTAAGGGGCTGACCAGTCAGAAAATGACCGGGAGTTAAGACCTCCAGGTCATTTGGGTCAGATGAGAGGGGACAGAGTGGCCGAGAATTGAGTACAGCCTCAATTTTGCAAAACACGGTGGCGAGTTCTTCAAAGGTTAAAACAGTTTCGCCTATAACGCGCCGGAGATGAGTCTTGGCCACCTTAACCACAGCTTCGAATATTCCACCCCAATGAGGGCAAGCTGGGGGGTCAAACTTCCAGGTTACCCCCATCTTGGACAATGCTGTACTTAATCTAATCTTATTGCTAGACAGGAATTCGACAATCTCTTTTAAATATCTATCAGTGCCCTTATAATTGGTGCCGCAATCAGTGCGAATCAGGTCAGGCAATCCTCGACGAGAGACAAATCTACCTAGCGTGGCTACAAAAGCTTCAGTGCTTAAGGCACTCACAAGTTCTAAATGTACCGCCTTGGTAGCGAGACATACAAAAACGCAGAGGTAGGCCTTGAGCGATTTGGCGTTGCGGAGGTTAGAGCTCTTGATGGCAAACGGGCCAGCAAAATCAGTGCCAACCCCAGCAAAGGGTCGAGTGGCTAGAACGCGGTCGGAGGGCAGATCACCCATCATCGGCTGTGAAGTATAAGCCTTCAAGCGGTAACACGGAATACATTTGAAAGTGACGTTCCGGATGGTGCGTCTCCCTGCCAGAATCCAAAACTCGCGCTGTAAAATAGCCGAGAGTGCATTACAACCAGCGTGGGCATTTTTAAGATGGTAGTGTGTCACTAGCAATTTGACAAAGGTGCCGTCCTTAGGTAGCAAAAGGGGGTGGCGAGCACCATAGGGCAGATTGGAATTCTTGAGGCGTCCTCCAACGCGTAGCATTCCGTTATTGTCCAAAAAAGGGCTTAGGCGAGCAAGGGGGCCCTTCAAAACTAAACCTCTCTTTAGAGTGTCAATCACGGATGAAAAATGCTCCACCTGAACCACACGCACCCAGTAGTTCCGGGCGTTTTGGCGTTCAAGAGGGGAAAGCACAGGACTCAAATTTTTATTTTCTGAATTCCGCCCATTATGGATAAAACGTCGAATCCAACCGGTAACACCAATTAGTTTATCAAGGGAACTGTAACGGTTCAAAAGAAAGTTCAAGTCGGGGATCTGTTTATCCTCAACCACTCCGACTCTTAAGCCCGGCAATACTTCGGGAGCGGAAAACCTATTTTGAGGCCAAGTCGTCTCGGATTGGGATAGCCAACTTGGATCCCACCAAAGGTGATGGTGGACCAGTGAAGAGGCCTCACAGCCGCGGGAGGCGCAATCGGCCGGGTTCAGTTCTCCGGGTACGTGTCTCCAAATCACCGGTACTGCAGAGCTCTGAATTTGGGAGACCCGATTCGCAACAAAGACCTCTAAGTTGTGAGGCGCGGCTCGTAGCCAGCAAAGGACAATCTCACTGTCCGTCCAAGCATAAACGTCGGTCAGATCGACCGCAGATGCCAAAGAGGAGCGGACGTGGTTCAAGAGGCGTACCAGAAGGGCGGCGCCAGACAATTCTAATTTCGGGATAGTTAACCGTGACCGAATAGGGGCCACCTTGCTTTTTGCCAAGACGAGATGCGTCGCGACCTCACCGGCGACATCGACAGTCCTCAAATATACTACAGCGGCGTATCCTCGTTCGGAGGCGTCGCAAAACCCGTGGAGACTGGCATGACACCTTCCTGTTGGTAGGAAGCGTCGAGGCATGGAAATTCGGTTAACTTCAGGAAGTGAAGACACAAGGGAGTTCCACTCCTTCAATAACTTCCCAGGGAGTGGTTCGTCCCAACCGAGTTCAGCAATCCAAAGCTTCTGGAGGAAACATTTAGCCAAAAATATTACGGGAGTGATCCATCCATTGGGATCGAAGGTGCGAGCAACCGTAGACGATACGGAACGCTTAGTCCAGACCTTAAGAGGTGGGTCTAATTTGACCCGGTAGGTGAAAACGTCTTGGACGGGCTGGTACTGTATTCCAAGGACCGTCAGCAAATTGGGATTTTCGGGATTTTCAAAAATATGAGGATCCTGCTGATCCTTTCCCGGAAGATCCTTCAAGACGTGAGGGGAGTTGGACAGCCACTTGCCCAACTCATAAGCTCCGGACTTCAGTATTGCAATCAATTCATCGCGAAGAGTCAGAGCTTCCTCAACGCTCGAGGCTCCCGTGCAAATATCGTCCATATAGACTGACGATTCCAAGGTGGCTGATGCGCGAGGGTAATTCAGTCGCTCCCGGTTAGCTAGTTCTAACAAGGTCCTGATAGCAATATAGGGGCTTGACTTGAGTCCATAGGTCGTGGTGTTCAATTCAAAGACACGCATTGGCTCATTAGGGTTTTCGCGCCACAGAATCATTTGGTATCTCCGATCATCGCGATGTACCATCGACTGTCTAAACATCATCTTGATGTCAGCTACGAAAACAATTTGATGCCGGCGGAAATGCGTGAGGATATCGGAGATATCCTTGATCAGCTTAGGACCGGAGTGCAAGCATTGGTTCAATGTCACCCCGTTGGATGTGGCCGCGGAGCCGTCAAAAACCACTCGAATCTTCCCCCCAGGGGTCTTCAAGACGGCATGGTGGGGTAAGAAGTAGTGCTCGTGTGCGCGCCAATCAAAATTGGATGGTGACATATGCCCCAGGCCCTCGTACTCGCGCATAAATTCAACGTACTTGGAGCGGAAGGTGGAGTCGCGCCGCATGCGCCGCTCCATAGACAAGAGCCTCTTTTCCGCCAAGGTCCGCGATTGACCAAGCGGGGGGCGAGAAGCGAGAAAGGGCAAGCGAGTTACAAATCGCCCATCAACACGGCGGCCTGTGTTGTTTTGATAAAACAACTCACATTCAAGGTCAAGAGGGTCAACTCGTGCGGCATGCGGCGGCTCCTCAACTTCCCAAAAGCGCTGGACCACGTCCGACAGCGTCAAGCCGGCTGCTTGCAATTGGTCCAGCACCGGTAGGTCCGAAGACCGTAGCACGGGTCCAAAAAAGCTAGAGCCGAATATAGTGGACATGGCACATAGGCCGTCCTTCTGCAAAACCCTAATTTCCCCTGACAAGACCAGGCCCAACACATCGGAACCCAACAAAAGGTCCGTAGGACCGGGTTCAGTCCAGTGGGGGTCAGCTGGGTTTAGGCCTGATGCACAGGACACCGCAGCGTCAGCTATTCGGACCTGCGGTAGGGGGCCTAAGATATTGTCAAGAACTGACACCTTGACCAAGACCCTAAGATTGCCCGTAATGGGGCCAAACATTAATTCCGCTTCCCCGTTAGGAGTCGAGGGCTCTATACCCCCGATACCTATCAAACGTCCTGTTCGAGGACTCCAAGGGAGCCCTAGCTCACCCACCAAACGAGAAGAAGCAATACAGCGCTGTGAACCCGAATCCAAAAGGGCGCGAACGATTAAAAATTCACCCTTCGGGTTGAATACCTTCACTGAGACAGTCGGCAAAAGAATGGTCTGACAGACGGACTGCCGGAGATTCAAGGTCTCAGGAGAAGTTGCTGTGGTGGGGGCTAGGGCGGCAACTACCTATTGGTGGTCGTCCTCATCAAACCGGTCCTCTAACCGGGGAATCTCATATTGAGACTCAGGGGGGGCCTCCAAAGGTGAGTGGGACGGACCTCCATTTGGGTAAACCCATGCGTCATCTCGTGGCGGCAGCACGGGCCTAGTCATACGGGCTGAGGTCGGTAGGCCGTAGTAAGGCTGTCGACCCGCTCGAGGTGGGCGGCGTTCGAGGCGTGGCCACTCATGAAGCGGAGGTGAATAGCGGGCAGACTGAACCGTAGACGGAGCCGCCACAAATCTCCCATCAGAACGTCGAGGGGGGTTGGCGCCCCCCTCACGGGGGGGTGAAGCCCCCATAGGCGGGGTCGAAATCCGGACGCGTCGGGATTCATGGCCCTGATCAGGAGACCGACGCAAGTAATCCGGGGAGCGATCGGTAAGAGCGCCCCCGCCCGTGCGGGGCGCGCCCTCACTCTCCACCCGGCGGCCAACACGCAAAACGCAGTTTCAACTCGGGAGGTAGGCGGGACAACACAATGTGTAATAAAAGGAAGGACCACTGGTCCACGGGAAGCTCTAAACGCTTAAGAGCGTTGCAGGCTACAATCAGTGGATTTAAGAGTGATTCTCTTAAATGGGACACCCCATAGACACGTGGCAGCGCTAGAATTTGTGCCACGTGTGTGTCTGCTAACCGGCGCACGTTGGCATACCGCCGAGTCAGTAGTTCCCGCGCGGTGGTATAACTCTCCTCGGAGAGGTCTAGGTGGCTAACTAAACCCAGAGCCTCTCCCTGCAGGGAAGAGAGTAGATAGGCCAGTTTCTGGCAGGGAGACAGGTCCCTTCTCGCGTCCACCAGGCTATCAAAGAGGCTGAGAAAGCCTAGCCACTCGCTCAGGTTGCCAGAAAAGTGGGGCAAGTTTATTGTTGGCAACTTGCCCTGTAACGCAGGCTGCGTGGTGGGTCTGGTGGGAGACTCAAGAATAGAGCTCATTCTCGCCTCCTTCTTGAGCCTCGCGGCCTCCTCCACCAGACCGTCTGTCAGCTCAAAAAACTGTTCGTAGTCCCGCACTGAGGACTCCAGCGATTCCGGAGGTAGCTCCAATGCCATGAGGTCTCTGAAGGCCCCTTCGACGACCGCCTGCCTGGTCCGCACCTGCTCGCACCGCTGGAGCAGTGCGGATGCCCGGTCCACCCGGCCTACCAAGGCGTTGGCTGTAGCAGCCCAACGCAGCTCTGATTGAATTTGCACGCTCAATTTTTTGTGGGCTGGCATCTTAGGTAGGTACAAAACAACTTAAATAAAGGTAGTTACAACAAACAGATAACAAAATCAAAACAAAGTTATTTGTTACAAGTTATGTTTCAACTTTAACCAAACAAATTAATAATCAAACAATAATTACCCACTTTAAACACAAACAAATTACTACTTAAATACTATTTATTAATTAGAATTATTTACTTTAAACAAGAATTATTTATTTTAAATACATCAACAAACTACTCTGTTACCTAACCACGAGGGGTTTTAGTAAACAAACAAAGTATTTGTTGGTTAAAAGTTCCAAAAGATACAAATTAAGCTATCAACAATTTATGTTAAGTCGATCAATAACATAAATTAAGATAAAAGAAAAATTAAGTTTTTAATTACCCGTACTAAGCCACTAGACTCATACTAGGCACTGCAAATTACAAATTGGTTGGTTGAGAACCTACAATTATCAAATTATATTAATATTAAGTTTATTTATTACAATCTACATCTAACTGTTGGCCAGTTACGGGCCACAAACAACAATTAGATACTATTAATTATTAATCAACAAAAATTAACAAAACAAAATCTCAATAATTGCAATCATTATACAGGCCTACATGTAACAAGGTAGGCTATGTACTAGTAACTCTATAAGCCTGTGTATTAATAAGTTATAAATTAATAAGTTTACAATTAATGAGTTAACCCTAGAACGGCAAAGTTAAGTCACAGTAATGCCAAATCTGTCCGCGGAATCAATTTAACCGCGCTCTGCTTACCAAATGTTGAGGCCAACGGCTTGGCCAACGAATCAAACCTGGACCACTAGGTTCAGGGGCCCATCAGCTAAACCTGAGTCCAGGGTCGCTGCCCAAAGCGGCCTTTCACCGCGGTCAGATCTGTTCTCAACGTAGTGGTGACTTAATGATGGTAGGGTTGCACTGACCTTCCTTGCAGCAGTCAATCCTTGTACGGCCTGAGATGGTATGATAGTGGTGATTATGTGGGGTGTGTTGTGAGGTTAAGTGTAAGGCGAACTTCTCAGGCCGCTACCCGCAGCAGGCAGGCAGGCAGTTATGGCCTGCAGCTGTGGACGCCGGGCTGGCGTAGCACTGTACACTTGGTTTATCACTAGTTAGACCAACTAGAGGTGATCAAAGTCACTTTTTCACACACACTTCCGCCGAGCGCGTGGCGAGCAAAGCTCGGCGGGTTCCAAAAAAAGGTTCTTTGTTACGGACAACAGTTAACAATTATGCTTATAGCTAGGTCGACACATAGACCGCTTGACGGCGCAACTAAACCGTAAAATAAACTAAATCTAGACACCCAAAAACAGCAAACGGTGCGTGCGACCCGGATTTTCGTGAACGTGTTAGCTGTCAAAACCAAAGGAACTTGCAAAAACCACGCCCCAAAACGGCGGCAAGTTTAAAACTAAGTCTCTGTCAACTTCATTGCGAGCCAAAGAGATTGCCAACGCTACGACCATGGAACAAGGAATTGTTGACAGGCACATGGCGCGAACACCTCGAATTAACGAATTTTGTCAACCCAAAACCTTTACATAACGTTCCCACCAATGTATGACCCTTAATCCCATAGTATGATAGATTGATTGATGATTCATCTCGCGACAGGTTTCGACACGCTTTTTTCGTAAAACAATCATTGTTTTTTGATGGAAAGTATTGTAAACACTGCTGTTCGTCACTATTGTTAAAGATTGAGAGTTGCAATGGCTCAGACACGTAAAAGGTGTTATTATTATTATGACCTTATTTACCTCTACATAACAAATATACCAACCTAACTTCAACATAACAAACCTTAGTTTAACGAATTACTTGATATAACGAATATTTACTTGTTCCCTTCCGATTTGTTATATCGATGTTGCACTGTAATAGGAAATAGTATGCTCAGGCGGCGGACCATTGCATTGCATGGAGTCATTAATATTTGTCAGTTCATCGCTCCGCCCATATGCGCAGAACCATTACGCCTGATTACGCCATACAACTCCAAAGTACATTTCACCGCGTAATCTGAACCTTAACACATAAGAAATAAAGAATATAAATTGGAATAAAATAACACTTGAACCCCACCGACTATGAAGCAACCACGCCTCGGCGAAGGAATGATAAATGGGCGCACGGATATGTTGCTTATTTTTAACCGACTTGAAAAAAAGACGAGGTTATCAATTCACACGTACGTATGTAGATAAGTATGTAATATTATTGGAACTGAAAAATATTCGCATACTTATGATACAATCCTTCTTCCTTCTAATATTATAAATGCGAAAGTTTGTGACGATGTATGGATGGATGGATGTTTGTTACTCTTTAACGCCACAGCAAATGAACCGATTTCGCTGAAATTGGAAATGGAGATAGCTCATACCCAAGATTAACACATAGGCTACTTTTTATCCCAAAAATTAAAGTTCCCGCGGGAATTAAAAAAACCTTCATCCACGCGGACGAAGTAATAATAATAATAATAATAAAACATTTATTCAGCAAGCATACAACACAAATTTAAAAACTTATAGTTAAACAAACAAGAAAGGCCCCTTAAGCTTTCGAAAGAACCGAAAAAGAGAAACCCAATAATCGGCTCTCTGGAAAACTAGGCGCCAAACAATATCCTTATATATTATCCTTATATATTTAAGTACCTATAAAATGTGCTTATTGCTGCTGAACAGGGCGCTGCCTCAGCAAGTCGCGGGCATCTAGTCTATTAATATTAGGGCTTCAAAACAAGTACCTATATACAAAAATTTATAGGAGTATGTATGTATGTAGGTATTTTCAAAATGTTTATTCTTCGGTTACATTTTATTTAACAACAAATCTACAATAAATAACACTTTATTATTTTTACGTTCGGCGTGACGGAAAACAAATAATAATTTAACTATTCCTTTACTGCCCTAGTCAAAGTCATATTGAATACCATGTCACGCCTCTATTTATGACCACATACAAACATACATACAAAGTTGCTTATCACTACACGAAGGCCGAACTTACGATTAGCTATTCGAATATTAGTTGACGTTAGGTTCATGATTAAGCAATAAAATAGGTAGGTAACTAACCTACATAAAGCTATAATACAGTTTGTATTGTGATAAGGAAAACGTGATTCTTCAACATCAAATAGCACACCAAACAGCACCAATCTGTCTTACCTTTCTAAAGCTGCAATGTAAGTACCTATAGAGTGTAAACCACGGTAGTAAATATAATATACTCTATGGTTCACACACTGCTCATACTAAAGACAGAGCCAAAGCGAGACAGATTCATGTGAGTGTCCTCACATATGAAATGAATGAATTAGAGCAACTTACTCAACTTAATACTAATGTACCTAACATCAGTGTTAAGTTTAGGATGATGCTTCTTGCACGGAATTAAATCTACACGGAACTCGGAAGTGTAACTACTAAACCTACCCACCTTGAGCAATTAGTGGAAGCACGTAGCTAAGTATATTGTAAATCTATCACACACTAAGTATTCAAAGGTTTTATGGAATTTTCCACCTCAGAAACGTGTAAAGCTACTCATACCAAATCTACACATCTAATATGCATGAGTATAGGTAGGTAGATACCTCTCATAATGCAATATGTTATGTAAGCTTACACAGTATTATAACGTCGTCGTTAGTAAAATTATTTGAAGGCAGTTGCGAAAAGTGAAAACAAATAAATAGACACTAGGGTGAGATCTACCTACAGAGTCAATCTTTTAGGGGAGGTATTTTTGCAACCACATAACCCCCTATGACCGCTCAAAATGCAAATGTCAACCATTTCCATTTTATGTTTTTTTGAAGATATCTGCGGTATGCAACTTTGAAAATTTATGAAAAAAACCAATGAAATATTTTTTATTATTATTTTCTACTTGCTAACACTTCAATACATAATAACAAATCATAAAATCGCACCTTTATGGTAGAACACGGGCACAATAATTGCAAACCTGTCTTGAAAAAGAAATGATTATAAAAAAATAAAAGCTCAAGGTTCACGTAGCCCTTTTCGTTT
The DNA here is from genome assembly GCA_029955525.1 of Oeneis ivallda. NCBI lineage: Eukaryota > Metazoa > Arthropoda > Insecta > Lepidoptera > Nymphalidae > Oeneis > Oeneis ivallda. The sequence goes on along the minus strand of JARPMR010000024.1, from coordinate 14,299,761 downwards.
CAGAACGCTCAGGGCCGCTTGCAGAAACGGGTTATGCCTTTAACCCAGAGTTAGCTGCTGCTTTAACAGAATTCGTATATAAAACTTCTGTCAAAATACCGAAATTCCTGGGTTAAACGTAACCTGACGTCTCTGCAAGCGGGCCTAAGTGTTCCATTAATAAATCAAAAAGCTGTGTACCTAACCGTTGCTGTGAAGTGTAAACTAGCGAGTCTATTTTGAAACTTGAATGAAATATATTTCCCGTCGACAATAGTGGCTTATAAACGTTATCGGTCCCCGTTCACTCGTTCACTTCCTCTGGCTGGTGGCTCGAGTCACGTAGCTGGGCCACAATGTTGGCTCGTTATTTGGCTCGTGTTTGGCCCATTGTTGGTCATTCAGCGAGGCCCTTGTGTTTGGTATCGCGCCGGACGTGCGAAATGTCACATTGAGGCTGGAAGATTACGGCTTTATTATATTGAACTGGCATTTGCCCGCGGCTTCGCTCACGTTAAGTTCGATTTTTCAAACCACTATTTTACTCCCATAGAGGTTGAATTTTCAAAAATCCTTTCTTAGTGGTTGCCTATGTCATAAATCATAATAGCCCTATGTCCTTTCTTTTAGCCCGATTCATCCAATACCAGTGATTTGAGCTGTGCGTCGATAGATCACTCAGTCAGTCAGTCACCTATTCCTTTTATATGTATATTTAGATAAGATAAGACTAGCCGACCTGCTTCGTACGTGTGGGCTTTACTATGGCTTTTACCCGAATGCACCCGAAGGAGGTTATTGTTTTTCAGTTGTACCTGTTTATTTAACTATGAACAATAAATAATAATTATTCCATAGTACGTTGTTTTCATCTGCCTTAGAAGCATTAGGTAGCAGCTCTCGGGAAGCTAACTTATCTTTATTTGCGACTTTGACTTAGAAACTACTGTAGAGATTTGCGTGCTACGAAAGCTCTAGGTTAGCTGTTACGCCGTCCTTATCTACAATTTATCATCACAGTTTGCAGTCGCTTTACACTAAGGCCCTTCTCCCATTACGATACGCACAGGCGATTCAAGTATCCTGCAAGTCTCGGAGACTAGTCGTTGCCAAGTATCTCACATACATTTGAATGCAGGCTCGCACACTACGCTACAGGTATCCTACGCGTCCGCGACTAGTATCGCGCGACCACGCGACTCGCCGTGTTGGTCGCTTGTGCATCGCGTCTCTGGCGCGTCTCGACAAGATGGCGGTGGAGCAAGAAATAAATATTAAGTTTGTACAAGAAGTTCTCTAAATATAGTATTTCGTTGATGTATAGCAGGCTTTAATAATATAACAAGATGCAGATAGGTCTCTTTAGACATTCGTCGGTAGAAAGATAATTTATTATCATCATGTTGTAGTTCTTGTGCGGCTACAAAAGCTCTACAATTTATGTTCCTTTCAATATATGAATGAATCCAGTATTTTCTATTCTTGATTTGAGGCGTTGACGCCTTCTGTTTCTATAAAACAGAAAAACTGCAACTGCTTCTTCGTCACTGGAATCGCTCGACATAACGTCCGTCCACAAAAAACGAGTGAACAAGTATCTAACTAGTATTCTACTCGAGTATCGTCTCCTACAAGTATTGTAATGGGAGAAGGGGCTAAATCTTAATACCGCGGCCGCACTGGTAAGGCGACTGGCGATGGCGACGCGACGCGACGCAATAAACCGTGTGTCCGCATTGAAACGATAAACTAGCGAATTGCGCTTACATCGCGTAATGACTGTCCGCACTCAGTGCGGGCACATTAGGTAGGTACTTAGTGCGGTTTTGTTACCTTCTTCTTCTCTTCTTCTTTTCCAGCCTCATGTAATCCATCGTTGGACATAGACCTCCTCATGTGCACGCCATTCTTCATTCTTCTTCGTCTTCTTTCTTCTTAATGTTCACTTATTGAAAATGACGCGCGACTTATACAAATAAATTCCGCGCGTCGCTTATCTGATACTACCGCCTCCATGTGTTTACAGGAGTTTGTTTCAACGAAATCGTCGTCGCGTCGCAGTCGCCTTACCAGTGCAGCCGCGGCCTAAACTATACCTACACCTAAAGCTTTTCGTAGAATACAGGGTTATACATAAATGAATACCAACGACTTCTATGAATATACTTACCGTATGAAAATCCTAATACTAATACAAACGACTTCGACGAACGACGATTACTTACCGTATGAAAATTATGAGAAGAGAAAGGGTTATAGGCCATAGTACATCACGCTGGCCCAATGAAAATTGGCAGACTTCACACACCTTTGAGAACATTATGAAGAACTGTCAGGTGTGCAGGTTTCCTCGCGATGTTTTCCTTCACCGTTGAAGCTTGTGATATTTAATTTCTTAAACGCACATAACTTAGAAAAGCCCGGGATGGAACCTGCAAACCCCCGAATAGGAGACCGCAGTAGTAACCACGAGACTATCAGCTGCTATTTTAATTTGGAAGGACAATTAAGGACCTCAAGTTTTGAGAAGTTTCCATTTCCTGAACAGCAAGCCTACTTCCTAGGTGGGTATAAAAAGCTGTTAGGCAGGAATTATTTATTAATTAAATAAATTGATAAGATATCGCCTGCCCAAAGTGGGTGGGTAGACCTTCAACAATAGTTTTTAATTGAGTTAATTTAGCAAAAAGCTGAAACGAATGTGAGCGTCAGGAAGTATGTCTACCTTAAAGTACCTAGATCTGAGACCTTTTAATTTTATGAATGTCGAATAATAAAATATATCTATATATATAAAAGAAAGTGGTGTTAGTTACACTATTTATAACTCGAGAACGGATGAACCGATTTGGCTGAAAATTGGTGGAGAGGTAGCTTAGAACCAGGAGACGGACATAGGATACTTTTTATCCCGTTCGACCGCATTTCCGTCAAGTCACTATAATGGGTATAGACTAATGGATGTAGTAGTGGTTCCTCAGACCGGGAGAGCTACTTTTTATTTCGAATAATGAAAGAGTTCCCGAGGGGTTTTTAAAAACTAAATCCATGCGGACGAAGTCGCGGGCATCAGCTAGTAATTTAATAAAGGTATGTAGATACTTATGCCAAGAGCGAGTAGGTAACTATAGATATACAAAACCCGAACTATCACGCTTAGAACAGATACAAAAGTTTCGAACAAAGTTCCGCTCCAAACGTAGGCTTATAAACTTAAAACAACCAAAGAATGGTTGAATGCCATGTAATTATTTTCTGGTACTGGTACAGTCACGTTTTTGATGGTTATTGTGATGAATTATGACACCCTTTCACAGCACAATAAGTACGTCATTTTTTAATAATTTTCTGCGAGCTCGTTACGCGATGATTCTGCGTAGTCGGCCTTCAAAGGCTTACTAAAAATGGCTTATCACCGCGTCAACTATTTTGCTTCTAAGCATTATAGTCCGATGACAAAACCATTCATTCATTCATTCAAAAACAACGGTCTTATCGGAGAATTGACCGATTTATGGTCACAGAGTTCACATACATTTTGGATGGTCATGATGGACGATGGACACAAGCTACGTTTATCCTGAAAATTTTGATTTTGTTGAAACGGTTGAAACTCTTTGAGTTTCCGCGGATTTTAAAATGCGCAGATGATGTCGCTGGCACCATCTAGTGTAAAAATGCGTGAGTGGAACACTTGGTAGGAACGAAGTGTGAATAATAAATTAAAAATAAAAATAAATAAAATGAAAAATAATAATCTGAAGTTAGGATTCGAACCCCCGAACCGATAGTTTCGCACCTTCGATTATCCGCTACGCCACCAAAGCTATAGTGGAACGTGTGTTTTAAACGAAGGCAACAAGTGTCGTGACGGAAAATTCTTACACCTTTTTTCGCCTTGCCTCCATTCGCCAAACCGTGCGAAAAGGAACTTCGTTCCAACATTACATGCATACCTAGGTACCAGCTTAGTTTCAAGGTTATGCAGGCTCTATTGTTGACCACACGTCCTACTTAGGTAGGTACCTACCCACGAGTGTGTGAGCGCTGTAGGCTGTCAGTTCCACCTATCTACTTATCTATATTTAAGTATTTCATAATGTCTAAATCATGTCATAGAAGTTTCTGGCCCAAGTGCGTCAAAGCCAATGGTTATAAACATCGTCCTTGCATCGTTACGGCGGATTTATGGTCTTTTCATGACTCACATAATTCTCTTGTTAATTGTACCTACATTGTATCCAAGTCAGGCTAGATTTATTGAGTTAGGTATTCTTGTATGAACACCTAAATATTTTATAAGTAGATATTGCAAAAAATTAAGTAGGTAGGTAAGTATCCACATTATTACTGAGACCTTTACCTACCATGATATCCTAACGAATATCATAATATAAATGCGAAAATGTTAAAAGGTACTTATGCTATTTTTGTACTATCTAAGAACTAAAATATCCATTCGGGGGGTCGCAGTAATTTGGTCATATGTACGGAACCCTAAAAGAGCAAGGTCCGACTCGCACTTGGCCGATTTTTAGATATTGTACCTACTAGTCTCATAAGAAAACTTAGAGTCACCTAGGAAGGGAAGAGCAAGGTTTTCTTTCCTGAGAGTCCCAAAAGAGATATCGTCTCGCTCTAGGTACCTAGGTATACCTAGTTAGGTTCTCTTCGCAGAAGATAGTCATATAGGCATTCTTGCAGAATGGTAAAGAATCGGTTATTTTTTTCTCACATCAGTGAATAGGTACCGATAATGCAGCAGGGGCACCGGTTGAACATTTTAAAACAGCTGTAGATGAGAACATTCTGTCTATTCACAATGTCTTTATAATCATTGGTTAAACGAATTGCATTCATCATCTACCTATCTGATCAGTTCCCTTTAATTAAACTATTCAGTTTATTGCAAGCGTCGTATCAACTTTCAGTTATGACCTGCAGGCTGGAGTTATAACTCAACTAATGAGAAACCAGCCCTCATCAATACAAATGAACTGCGTATCTTTGCGATCTTTGTAATTAGCTAATAAAATGCAAGTTGTAACTGTACTGTAAAGGTTTCTTCACATTTGCACTTTGTAGTAGGTAAGTAAGTAAGGGTTTGATAAGTTTCATGCATAGGTAGAGGTAAGTACGGAATTTTCGCAAATAAAAAAGTTTCGCTTTTATTTTTTAATCATAAAGAAATTTCGCAACAATTTCGCATTTTTTTTAAAACGTATATATTCGAAAGAAACACTATATTAACATTAATTAAATGCTAACATAGTTGCAATTTCAACATTCGACTCCTTATAAGAGCTGTTCTTCGGTCTGTTACGTCGACTTAGGTGCATGCTGAAGAACCGTTTTGCGTCTACACTGTTGGTTGGACTCCAGAACCAGATGCTCTGTAATGCTGCTCTAGCAAAAGATGTTAAGCAACATTGTGCAGCTAGCAAAATGTCTTTCACATTGGGTTCTTCGTTTCTGTGTATCGCTTGAAGGATTAACCAATGAAAGTGGTTCCATCCACATCCATCTATTTGCTCAGTTCTTCATCAATAATCATATACTTATAGGTATCAAAATCATCTACAGTTATTGATTATTTCGCGGAAAATACTCAAATTTTTTATATCCGCATTTAATTCGCATCTATTTCGTAAATACGAAAATTCCGTACCTCTAATCTTAACCCATAATAATAACCCAATCTCAACGGCCGGTCCGGCATAAATCTCCTCTCGAATGTCAAGGGTTTAGGCTATAGACCACCACGCTGGCTAAGTATGGAGCGACAGCACTGACCTCTACAGATAATTAATCTATGGTTAACATTGGTCAAGCAGCTGTCATTCTTTTTTGGACCTTCGTTGATTGACGCCATTCCTTCAAGGCAAGCACGCTCCAACCTACATCAGCTCTTTCTATTATAAGTAGGTAGGTACCTAGTCAAAAGCAAGCCCCTCTCATTAAATAAAATACCTAACACAAACATAAATACCAAAAACAACTTGAGTAAGTATGGGGCATTAACTTTAAACTACAAAATAGTACCTAAGATCATTTATTTACTATAGATACTGTGTGGTACTGATCGAAATAGAGCTTTATGGTCAGAAACTGATCTTAAAATGCAACAGAGTTTATTAAAAAAAGAGTACTTACTAGGTACCTAATTACAACTTTTATCAAGCCAGCCGACAATTCAACTTTCCCCATAGGACCCTTCGCCTGTGGTATGACTTAGGAAATGCTAAAAGATATCGATTTGGACCTGATTCGTTATTTGGAGACGACGTTGAAAGATAAGTAGGTAGGTATGTAGGTATGTATAGCTATGATTTGCGCTATATAATCGTTGTTGATACATAATTCAGCTACGAAGATAAATTAAACACTTCAAGCACGATAAAATTATATTGCTCCCAAACACATGATTTTTACAAAGTGTACTTATAAATTATAAGATAGCAGGTCATTACCTATAGGTAGCGGTATGGTATTAACCAATATATGTCGAAAGCTTGAACGATAATGAATAAAAACAGAGGCTAATTTAGAAATTAAGTACACAATATAATCGGAGATTCGTCCTCTACGTCTACGAGATGCTGCGATGGAATGATTCGCGCAGACAGATTCGGGCACGTTCTATTCCAAATTTGAACCTAATAACTACTTAGTTATGTTTGGACTCCAAAGAGGTTTGAAATGCCAGCCAAAACCAACAGCTGCGAACTCCTTGATACACCAGTTTCCCACATAAGTATGTAGTTCTTGCATTAAAATATTTCAAAGTAGAGGTTTTGCTTCAGCTACAACTCAAGTACAATTTCAACAAAGTGAGGGGTTTAAATTTAAAGTAGGATTTGAATGGTTAAAATTCAATTGGGTAGTAAAGATCCAGCAAAATATTTGGGTTATGAATTATGATAGTTAAAACTTCTTATTTTTACCAATTAATTCCTACATGGGCATCTCTCCCTGATACCTAGGTATATGGGACAGATATTCAATCGACACATTTATGAGAATATATATAGGTACTTACATTTCCTAAAAATAAGTCTAATAAAATTTATTCTTAGTAGGTATAAACTTATAGACAAATGTATAATTGAAAATTTTTGATTGTTTCTTTTTATCTCCTTTATAATAATTAATCTATTTTTTTTTTCAAAACTATAGATACTTAGGCATCTCTCCCAGGTTTACCCTACCTACCAAGTTTTGAGCTAATGGGACCGGTTTCTACAAATACTTACTTATACTCACCCTGTGAAACAAACTTTATCCGTGCACGTATCATTCCTCTGCTTTTATGCATTTAGGGTTATTGCAGAGCCGTTGGGCAAATTAGATGATTCCTTAGATTATAACCCTATTACGATGCAAAGGTGCAGGGTGCTTAGACACCATAAAAGCACCTTCAATAAAACACCACTTCAATACGTTGGAGTATCTAACTATCTAGCAAGGTAAACCTAAGTACCTACTTACTTAGGTATTCCTATTTATAGGCAATAGGTAGGTATTATATAGTCGTAATTATAGAGATATATCTAAGTACTATCTATCTACCTATTACCTATCTACTTAATACCTACATTATCTAAGCTTTATGCATTATCTAAGTATAGAAGCAAAGCTTACGTCAAAAAAATTAAAAATAACATCTGGTCTAGGTATGGGAGTCATTAGGGGCCGCGACTGCTTTTTGGCTTGGCACCCGACGTTCCGCCAAGCGATTTAGCGCGACGGTATGTAGGAATTAGAAAACGCTTAGTGGTAGGTCTTTTTTTTTAATTTATTTACAGTTCAAAATAATTGTATTTTCACAAAAAATATTCGAAGGCAATAAAAAAACCACAGAGGTTTGAACTCAATGCCGTCCGCTCCCAGCGCCTAACATCGTACACTTATAGGTACACAATAATTCAAGAAATATTTTCTCCCTATACTTACTTAGACGTGAGACAATATTTTCTTGCCAATACAAAAATAAATGCTCTTAACTACTAGGTAAAGGTATTTTCTCAAAGTAAGATAGGTATTAGTAATCAAACCAAGAAAAAACAAATACTTATCTACATTAATCGGAGTAAAAATATTCTCAAGTCATATATTTTTTCTTGACCCTAAACTAAACTTCGAACGAAGTTTTCAGCCAAGATTTGGTCTATTTTAGTTTCATTTTCTTACGCTAAATAGATACATATCTACGTAGGAATTTACGAAAAATAACAAGCATTTTCTTGATTCAATTAATCCTTTTTTTTTTACGTGTAGGTATTATTTATGCTAAGTCTAGAATACTAGTTCTAGAGCTCCCTTATGAGGATCGCTGCCTTTAATGGTGTTAGCTCTTAGTTAGGTACTAAGATAGTTTCATAGATAAATAAACAGGCTTTAAAAAAAACAACCTGTATTTACCTTTGAGTTTAAACCATTTAATACTCAAAGCGTATTTACCTACCTATATTGAGGCGTGACATTTATATAATCTGTGCGTATTTACATTTAAATTCGGAACGGATTTCCCGCTACCAACGAGCGGAAAAATGTTTACGTGGGAGCTTCGTAGGCGTCAGGGAAAAAAAGCGGTTCTATATTCAAAGTAGGCACCGGCCAATAGTAAGCGGCGAAGGCGTGTCCGCGCGTTGCGATTGGCGGATAGTGATGCGCGCTCGTAAAGTTACAAGTGAACGTGAACGTTACACCGCGCGTTTATTACGGTTACGGGGCTAAGGGATGTGTCAATGATTTATGATAATCTTAATGGGTTTTTGATGTTCTAACTTCTAACCTTGACTTTTTTAAAGAATTAGCCTAGCTGAAGTTGACTAATTTTTTCTAACCCCCAAGTAAGCAAGTACCTAGGTACCTACTAACTATTAAGGTAGTGGAGTGCAGACGAACTTTCAGTTTTTAGTCTAAATAAAGCCTCAATAGCTCATAGATTAACGATGTACCTACCTACCACCTTTAACCAATGGCCTACCTACCTATTGAGGCTTTATATTACTATACTTAATAGGCTAAATTATACTTAAAGGTACCTATAGGTACCTACGTACCTACCTATACCTAGGTACCTGAATTGAATGAATTGAGAATCTCCTCCTTTTTAGAAGTCCATTACACCATTAAAAATGGTGCCTAGGTAGGTAACCTGCTAAATACAAGTAGGTATCTACCCAAGTACAATAGTGTCGCAGCGGCGTTAGCTTCCACGTCCATCTTATTTAAATTGAAATGAATTTATTTAGATGACTTGAAATAAACAGATTTTATTTTATCGACCGAGCGAAGCGAAGGTCTTTGAGTTAACTAGGGCGATTTGCACTTGTCCGTCCGTCCGTCTGTCCGTCCGTCTGTCAGAGCCTTATAACTTTTGAATTACTGAACGTAATTACATCAAATTTAGATATAATATGTAAACCGATGGCCTCCAGCCGAAAATGGCTTAAAAAGTTATAAAAATCTTTATTTCAGGGGGGCTCTCATAGAAGCGAATGCGAAGTAAAAAAAAAAAAATCGCGTTACATAAAATTGTTACGTATCATTTTAAAGATAATTTTGAACTGAGTACAAAAATATTTTTTTTTTAATTTTTCCCTTAAAATTGACGAAATGGGGGGCTTTCAAAGTGGCGATTTTATACGCTCGCTTGAAGACGCTCTCTAGAAAAATCCGCTATGGATTTTCAAACTGATTTTATGTTTTTAGGTCACTTATATCCTGTACTTGAACAACAAATACTAAAATTATATGAATATTATAAAGAAACGAGATTATTTAATTTTTAATGGGCGTCAGTAATTCATATAGCATCAACATAGCTTCACAATAATGCTAATAGATGGCGCAGTCAGTAACTATTCCCATGGAACTACGAGTTAAATTCAATGTTTGATAAATAATTCAATGTTTTCACTAACGTTCCCTAACCTTTACGGGCTACCTATAAGTTAGGTGATTGATGTTTTCTGTCAACTTATTTATCACGATCCTGTACGGGACACCTAAAAGGATATTGGGACGGATGTTAGGACTTAGGATTGTATTTAGGAGCTACCTACGTTAAGAGACTCCTACTTAGGGGATGATTTAGGTATGTTTGGTGAAAACGGGCATAATAATAATGTCAGTTTTGGTTATCATGTATCGATTGAATGAATAATCATGGGATACCGTTACCGCGAGGTCTCAGTTCGGGGCGAACCACTAGTTTTATTTAAATTAAAAACTAAAACTAAACGTCGTAAACGTGTAGATGCGTTGCAACCATCGTATCTATATTTAGCTATCTTTGAATGAGCCATCCATGGGTCAACATTTAGAGCTAGTATGAGAAAATCTGCACGAATAGAAACCTGAATAGAATAGAATAGAAATGTTTTTTTATTCAAATAAACTTTTTTACAAGTGCTTTTGAATCGTCGATGAGTCTACCACTGGTTCGGAATGCCCTTCCTGCCGAGAAGAACCAGCAAGAAACTCGGCGGTTGCTCTTTTCAAAACAAGTCTACAATTCAATAGATACTATGCTATGTATGCAGTGTTTCCACAATGAGTTCCACAAAAGCATAGCTAATTATAATTCAACACGTTAAGACGGGCAGACAGAAAGCAGCCCCATTCCCGCTGGTCTGCCAATCCGCGCTTGGCCATGCGTGGAGGACCACAGGCCACAGCCTAACCCCAGAAGGGGACCCTTGCCCAGAAGTGGGCAGGCGATGGGTTGAGATGAATGAATGAATATACCTAACCTAGTTTTTCGTTTTTAACCATTCAGTCAGCCTTTTTTTGACTTCGCATAGTTTGTTGGGGTAAATATTGAGAATTTTGTTAATTTTATTATACAAGTGTGCTGATTTTTTGGTGTACCTACTGGTTGCGAGAAAATGACGTTTTTGATGGAGACACGTTGGTGATATTAATTAGTTTCCGTCTTCTGCGTATGATAGTAGGTTCAAATTTAGGTTCGAATTTAGTAGATTTGTGTACTTTTAAAATAGTTTGTAAAATATATAACTGTCTAACAGTTAAAATCTGGCTAGTTGAGTAAAGCAAGTGTGTAGGGAATCTGTAAGGTTTTTGATACATAACCTTTAGCAAAGATCTTTGAGCTCTCTCTACATCCATGAACTTTGTTTTAGCCGCACCGCCCCAAACTGGAATGCAGTAGCTTAGTAGGTATGGATTGTGCTAGAGCAAGGTAAATTTTATTTAATAGGGTTTTGGGAGCTATGTATCTGAGAGTTTTGAAAATCCAAATGAGTTTACGTATCCTACCACTTAATGCTTCTATTTGACCCTACCATGAAAGTCTCTGATCTATAATAACGCCTAAATATTTAATCGAATTTACTCTGTTGATGCTGGAGCAATTATCACAAGTACCATTACAGTCTGTAGCATGCAATGTAATGCAATAGTTACTTTTTGGCTGAGAGCTATTCTAAATAGAAAAACAAATATAATTTGTTTTTTCCGTGTTAGGGTAACACACAGTTTAAGGTCGAATGGCTTGTAACTTGTATAGACAGCCGTCTATCTTTGTAGATAAGTGCAATGTGCCGCACCATAAACCACCACAAAACGCCACACACCATTGTTCGGTGCAAGTGAAGGGAACGCAGTAAAACGCCCTCTCAGCCTATAAAGTCTAAACTGTTAGTGCAGCCAGCATCGGAAACAGGGTCGGTTCTATCAACATATTTTAACGGAGACGTCACTTTTTTAATTAACGTTTAGTGAAACAATGCATTGTTTGATGTTTCACCGTCTGTTAGTGCTACCGGTCTTTAAAACGTTATACCTAAAGCAAAAAAGCGTGGATATAATTCGCTCCAGCGAGTCATGAGACAGTAATGATTAACCTGTACTGTATTGTAAATTTTTTTTTGAAAAGAGCAACCGCCGAGTTTCTTCTCGGCAGGAAGAGCATTCCAAACCAGTGGTAGAGCCAGACGATTCAAAAGCACTTGTAAAAAGTTTATTTGAATAAAAAATATTTCTATTCTATTCTATTCTTTACGTTTATGTTAACCAGTGCTTGAGTCCTAAATAAACCCACAACTGCGGGATTTTTTATAAGTAAACTAGCTGATGCCCGCGACTTCGTCCGCATGGATTTAGTTTTTAAAAATCCCGCGGGAACTCTTTCATTATCCGAGATAAAAAGTAGCTCTCCCGGTCTGAGGAACCACTACTACATCTATTACTATACCCATGCAAAAAATCGCATCAATCCGCTGTTCTGTTGCGACGTGATTGAAGGACAAATAATCAAAACAAGGAAAAAAATCGTGCAAGATCCATGTGTGTTATTTGCAGACGATATATCCATACAAACTTCGTGTACAGACATTACAAATCTAAATAGTAAGCTTTACGACATCCTGCATACGGTGAATAGTTGGTTGAGTGACCACATCTTGGAGATCAATTTCCAGAAAACCAAAATAATGCAATTTAGACCTTACCAAAAGAAACCACTAAAAATAAATTTCTATTATGATGGGATTAACCTAGAATGCGTTGATACATTTAATTTGCTATAGGCATAGATATAGACTCCAATATAAATTGGAAATCACACATCCAAAAAATAAAGACCAAACTTTCCAGATTTACTTACGCTCTTAGAGAACTGAAAAAAACAACCGACATAGAAGCGGCCCTATTAGCATACTATTCTTATGCAAATGCTTGGCTGAGTTACGGCGTGGTTCTGTGGGGAAACAGTACAAATGCACAAGAACTATTTATTTTGCAAAAAAAATGCATTAGAATTATCAAAAACCTAAATAATAGGGAAAGACGTGCACCCCACTTTAAATCACTAAAGGTTTTAACCCTGCCCAGCATTTACATATTAGAAGCATCCAAATTTGTCAGAAAACAACCAAAAAACTTCACAAAACTACAAGACGTACCGCGACCCTATGAACTTCGGCCAGCGCGTAAGCATAATAATATGCATAAACCAAGCTCCAACCTAAAGATCCATAGTACCGGCCCCAACCCGATGTGCGTAAAAATATATAATAATATTCCAAACCACATAAAACAAATTACAAGTAATACAGCGTTTATCAAGTCCTTAAAAATGTTTCTGATAGAAAGAGCGTATGATAAAATAAAAGATTTTTTTGACGAATAATAATGGTGTCTGTCTCTCTACTTAAACTAGTAATTGCTGTGCCCCAACGCAACGGGGTTCCAATGTAAATATTATATATTGTAAGTTGGAATGCAAGGAATAAATGAAATAAATGAAATAAATAATGAAGAGTAGATAGGTAGTTACAACGCAGAAAGAGAAAGTGTGTTTATATTTGTAACATTAGCTCCTGCTTTCAAAAGTTTCCGATTAAAAATGTGTCCGAGTAAGCAACTGTCGCGAAATAACGCCACAGGAGGTCGTGAATTGCGTCGTTCAGCTACTGGTGTTAAGGGTAGGGTTGCCACTTTCGATTTGCACTCTCAAGAAGTTAAAATTGCTGATATAGCTGGTTGGCTCTGGGTTTTGAATCCCAAACACACCTCAAACTTTTCAGATTTATGCGCATTTTAAGCCTTTAAATATCACTAATTGCTTTATGTCCTACTCAAAGGTGTGTGTGTAAAGTCTACCAATCAGCAATTGGCCAGCGTGGTGGAGAAGGCCTTTCCATTCTGAAAGTAGAACCATGCCAAGTAGTGGGCCGTTGAGAGGTTAAAATGATGATGATCATGATAACTAAGTAGGTATTTTAAGCAAGTGGTAATTTTGAAAAAAAAAAAGATCACTCGTTTGGGTAGTTAATTAGTTAATACCTCTAGTAATATTAATTTTACTATTCAAAAGCTCTTTGTAAAATTAGGTTGAAGATAAGTTATTTTACTAAAGAAACTTTAAAATATTACCTAGTATACCAAATAGTATTTATTATCTGCCAAGTGCCAACCCTAGATTCGTCAGTAGGTAATAAAACGTAGAATTACGGACACTGGGAAATTGACGCATTGCGACTATTGTTAGGTATACCTACTCACTTCATACAACCCTACTGTTAAAATACCTATAGGTATGTCCTTAGAAAACTTGGAAACGTGATGTTGATACCTTTTTAGGATTCCGTAGTAAAACAACCAGGAATCCTTATAGGTTAGGTATCTACTTATTTTTTTATACCAACCCGCAAAATTTTTATTTCGTTTATTGTTTAAATCAAATCCGTGTTAGTTTTTGTTGTGTTACTATTTTCTGCCATCTTCCAATGATCAGTTCTATCAATAAATATCAATAAACTATTTTAATACGGAAAACGACGTTTTAATTTTCCGTCCGCGCGTTAACACGCGGCTTAGCGCTAAGAGATGTAATAATGTATCTAAGGCCGCTTGCAGAAACGCCGAGTTATCCTTTTAACCTTACTTATTGAGTCGCGGTTATTACAAAGTTAATGACTTTCTTATTGACAAAGTTGCATGGGATCTTAAAATGAGTATTTAAATATTAGTAGGTATCTATTCAATTCGATGCCTTAACATGGTTAACTTAAGTATGTCACGCTCTCTTTAAACATTTCTGTGGTGGTGTCGTGTGGTGCGGGTTGTTACGTTCCCTCAAATATGGTCGAGCGAAACAACGGCTGGATCGTGCGTCATGCTCGTGAACGGGTGCCGCCTACGGGAATGGGCCAAAAATACTTTGTGTCTGCCCGTCTTAACATGATTTGAATTGTAGTATTTTTTTTTTTGGAACTTCCCCTCATTGTGGAAATATTATATTTTAGTCTAACAATGTTGCATAGGTTAAATCGGCTTGGCATCCAGCTGCCCACAAGATAGTATAAAAAACTTATTACAATGTAATAGCTTCATAATAATATTGTAAAATGATTATTTTGAAAAGAGCAACTGCTGAGTTTCTTGCCGGCTCTTCTCAGCAGAATCCGCTTTCCGAACCGGTGGTAGAATCATGAGTTGTCATAACAGCCACAGTAGGTTGGCCTACGTGAAATAAATAATTTTGAATTTTGAATTTAGAGTTAGCTGGTGCTTTGACAGATTTCGTATAAAGCTTCTGTCAAATTTACAAACTTATTCCTGGGTTAAACCCGGCGTCTCTGCAAGCGGGCCTTAGCCAATAGTAGAGAGTCCAATCAGAAATGTTATCGTAGAAATCATATTCAGAGAATCCCGCGAATCCCGCGAAATCCGAAATTTTATGTAGAATACTTATACTTGCTTACTTCGTCGTCGGTATTCTCACACTAGACAGACAGTCGAGTCGGGTAGACAGGCAACCTAGCGCTGATACTCGAAACTGAAGTGTGAAGATGACTAAGGCCCAAATTAGACGGTGCCTCGCTCATCGTTCATCGTTGCGAAAATTTTTACGAAAATGAACCGTCTTAATTCGCCCTATGGGTGAATTTTCTACGGTTAATTTTTACTTTCATTTTCGAAGGTCATCGGTGAGCCATCCGTCTAAATTCACCCTTAGGGTAAAGGGCCTTAGGGTTCATTTTCGCAAAAAATATTCGCGAAAATGAACGATGAACAAGGCACCGTCTAATTTCAGCCTTCGCTTCGTTGCCGATGAGCCGTCTGGTGCTTCGATCCACAGAATTCAATGCAGCAAAATAAGTACGCCGCTAACAGTTGAACATTTCCTTGTATGAGGTACCTACAACTTCTGGGCTTCTGGGGACTGGGTGTAACTTGCTACTTTCTTAATCACGCAATCTTACTTAGGTATAAGTACTTACCTCGTACCCACCTAAGTCCTGTAAGTAAGTAGATACCTACTTACATTAGGTGTATGTATATGACTAAAACAGTAGACTGTGACAGTACCTAAGTACTTATATGGTGAGATCGCAGAACTGAAAATATTCATGAAGGTGTCAAGTTAACTGAATTATGAAATGTATCTAATGAGTGCGCAAAATAAATATTTAGACGCAAAAGATATACAGTGCAGTGTCGGGTGAACTTTATTTGTAATCTTTATAAAGAGCCCTCTTTGTTATTAATAGAGTGACATTTATAAACAAAGAAACTTAAATGCTCGAGTGGTTCGCGGAATAATACTCGTAACAGTGGTGTTTGGAGAACTATACACTTCCGTTACGTGGTAGCACTTAAATCTATTTATTTGAGAATACCGTTAGTAGAGTATAGGTAGTCACATTATTTGGTACTTTGTTGGGTTGACCTACAATAATAGGTAAATAAGGGTACATACATAATATGTATGTACCTAATACAAACGCTTAAAATTCTCAAAGCAAACAATAGATTTCATATACCCAATGACAATCTTAAAATAATTATTTTAAGGTTGACTTTGTATGACAAAAAAACAAAATTAAGCGTTAAGCGTCGGTAGGTACTTGGTAGTAAAGACTATAGGCCCAGGAACCACTTGGCTACTAACGCCGAACAGGCCGAGAGGCGCAAGAAGAGAGTTTGGCTATACAAAGGGACAACATGCCGCGCTGTGTAGGTATAGATGAGACGTAATTTAATTTTAATTTAAAATTTAACATCAAGGGAGAGGGCAGACTGGCATAAAATCGCAAAAGGCCATAAAAACGCGCGATCGCTGCCGTTAAAAGTAGCCAGCCTGCCCTCTCCCTAAATCAAATCTAAAATTAAAACTATAAAATTAATGTAATACCTCATGGACGTCACCGCAGTGTGGCATACTAACCAAAGTGCTTGCAGCATGGTCCCTTTGGATGGAAAAACTAATTCGTTGGCCATCAAGACGACGTAGACTCGATTTTTTTATTTTTTTTGATTAGTTTAGTTTCAATTTAAAGTTTAGTTTGATTAATTGTCCAATTTCAAAAATTATTTCTTTAAACATGTAGTCAAATCAGTGTCTTGCCGTCATTGAGGGGGAATCAGGGACTTGGTCGACGCGCCTATTTTAAAGTCATTCTAAGGTTTCTTCAACAGTGTTTCCTTTCTTTGCAGCGGTGTCACTGGAGTCCCTAGTTGAAAACTGTCATAAGCTACTAGAAAAATTCCACTACTCCTGGGAGATGATGCCCCTCGTGCTAGTCATCCTTAACTACGCGGGCAGCGATCTCGAGGAAGCGTCGCGGAAGATTGACGAAGGTAAGCGCTGGCGAAGCTTAACATTAAGACTGAGTTTCCACGGCGCGGTTCGCACCCGCCCCCGCAGCGGTTGCGGTACCGCTGTTACCGCACCTGCCGCGGGCGCAAAACCGCGCCGTGGAAATTGCTACTTCATTTTCCTTACAAATCAGCATTCTATGGAGGCCGCGAACCCGCAACCGCTGCGGGCCCGAGCGCGAACCGCGCCGTGGAAATTCAGTCTAAATCCACGTTTGTATCATTTTCTGTACCCGTTCGTACGTATCTCAAGTCACGAAGGCCCGACGCGACGTTTATCACTGTTTATCATGATCGTTACTTAGTACGAGTTTTCACGTTCATAGATTGCGAGCATCGCAAAAATAACTTCAGAGTAAAGACGTTTTCCGCACTTGACCGGCGTGGTTGTCTATGGCCTAAACGTCTTCCAATTCTGAGGGATGACCTGAGCTCAGTAGTGGGTCGGCAATGGGTTAATTGACAAGAGGAGAAAAAACTCGGACAAAGCACATCCTACAGCTATATAATATACCTAAATTCAAAATATTTTATAGCATCAGCATCAGCACCTGTCTGAAGTGATACTTCTGTACCTAATGCAGAAAAACGCATCAAAATAGATAAAAAAGTGGATAGTCAGGAAATTAGGAAAGTCAGGAAAATGGTTGCATAGTAAAAATTTAAAACACAATTAAATTTAGGCATCCCCAAGCATATAGCCGTAAAATAATTAAGAACCTGCATAGGCATAGAAGTGATAAAAACATCATTAAAATCGGCCCAATAGAGTTTTGGAAATAATCACATAAAATATCAACAACAACCTACCTCTCTCAAACAATCTGCCTCTTACCTTACGTTAGACTCATTCGTACTTACATATAAAATAGACGAAGTTGTTCCTTAAAACTAGCCTTATTTTATTATATGTTTTGATTCTCGAAATTTATCACCGTTGTCGTTATATGTATGTAAATTATAAACTCGTACTAACCCTGGAGGAAGCATCGTCGGCGTACACATCACAATAAATAAATCCGAGAAACGATACGTAGGTACCAAAATGATGCAAGCGTGGATCCACCCTGACGCTGATCGAACAGTTACGCTGAACTGAAACGCACACGGCGCATTTCTTAACATAGACATGCCTACAGAGATCAAATTCCGAATTCACTAATATTGCGTGTAACGTTGTCAGCACCTGGAGGAATATCTAATTGAAAAATGCGTTGTTTGCGGGTCGTTTTGTAATGTGCTTGATTTTAACTTTAAATTCTTCTGAACACCCAAACGTGCAGAAACGAACCTACCGAACATGCGCGTGAAAGATGTTTAAGACAAATTATGGCCAATTTACTATAATCTAATTTTCCTTAGCCGATTGAAATGTTATACAAATCTTATATACCGTCTTAACATGAATTGAATTGTAGTACTTTTTTTTTTGGAACTTCCCCTCATTGTGGAAATATAACATTTTATTCTAACAAAGTTGCATAGGTTAAATCGGCTTGGCATCCAGCTGCCCACAAGATAGTATAAAAACTTATTACAATGTAACAGCTTCATAATAATATTGTAAAATGATTATTTTGAAAAGAGCAACTGCTGAGTTTCTTGCCGGCTCTTCTCAGCAGAATCCGCTTTCCGAACCGGTGGTCGAATCATGACTTGTCATAAGAGCCACAGGTGGCCTACGTGAAATAAATAATTTTGCATTTGAATTTGAAATCATAGATAACTTTTCGCATAACGCGTATGTGACACTATATTTGTCCGCCTATTTAGACTATCCACTGAATTGCATTGGAAAGCTGTTCTCTATAATGCGCCTAAACCTAATCCTTCGTTTTCCCCAAGTCAAAGAAATTTTTAGCATTATATTTAAGTATTTAGACTTCAGCAGAGTTGCTTACTTCTAACAAACCCTTTTGTCTTGAATCAAAAGGCATCCGTTGTTAGTTACTGCCAAAATCAGTTCAGTAGTTTATTTTTTCAGTCGGCTCAGGAAATATACACTAGCGGCACGCTATGATGGCCGGTTTGACGTTTGTCCGCTCATGAAGTTCCGTATTAATTGATAACGACTTTGAAGGAAATAATTGTATTACTTTATTGACGATAGTGATGTGCAGAGATTCATAAATTTTATCGAATGTAGTTTTAGGTTTAGGACTCAAAATTTATTTATTAAATTGATTTCTAAAATGTATACAAGTGTAGAAAAATCAGTTTGCACCATTTAAGGGGTGAATGTACTTGTGAATATGAACAATTTTCACTATGTGGACAAACCTCTGAAATCGCAAAAAAATATCAGCTGTTTCATACAAAAGGTAAATTTTTTATTTTTATATGATATATACCACAACTCGGCATTTGGTTTTCTAAATTGAAAATTTTTAAAAATGGAATCTAATACGATCGTCACATAGGATCGCTGGCTAGCACAACTACTACCTCCGGCAAACTCGCGTCAATGCTCAATGCAAAACAAAGCAGTTTCGAATTGACGTTGCTTCGAAAAGTATAAACTGTCAGTGCAATGCGATTGTGATATAGTTTTGACCTGGCTTTGGATTTCAAATATTGATACTGCATTACTGTTGACCCTTGCTCGTTAATTTGGACTCTGTTCAAGCCCTTTGTTGTGGATTTCGTCGATATGACCGAACGTACGCAGAGAACTGTTCTAAATAGTCAGACACGTGAGTTCGTAATACGCCTTCGTAACTATTTCGATCGTGAAGCTCAAAATGGAGGGCCAATTTGACCTATAACGTCAGTGGTTGAACGCGTAGCTGATGCGCTTAGTATTGGACAACGAAATGTTAGACGGATAACTAAAAAAAAATATGGCGAGACTGGCACAGAAGAAAATAAACTTCACACACCAAAAAAGAGAAAACGAGCAAAACCAGTCGTAGGCATCGATAGCTTTGATGCCGATGCTATCCGAAGACATGTTTACGGCTACTATTTACAGAAGGAGTATCCAACAAGAAAAAAGTTGGTGCATTCACTGAAGGAAGCTGGATTATTCTTCGGTGGGGAAAGTTCTTTAACGAAGATTTTGAAGACCATTGGATTTCGATACAAAAAATGTAACAAACGCAAAATATTGATGGAAAGATTTGATATAGCGATGGCAAGGTATACTTTTTTACGGCAAGTGAAAGAAATCAAAAATTGGCAAAATGTTGTGTTCTTGGATGAAACATGGCTTAATGCTAACCATACTGTAGGCCGTTCTTGGAACGATGACACAGCAGCATCTACTTCCAAAGTTCCTGTAGGAAAAGGATCGCGACTTATAATTTGTCACGCCGGAACCATCAACGGGTTTGTCGAAGGTTCTCTCATGGCTTTTGCGTCAAAAACCACTGGAGACTATCATGAAGACATGAATGGAGAAAAGTTTACTGAATGGTTTACCTCAATGTTGTGTAGCCTCCCTGAACCATCTATTATAATTATGGACAACGCCCCATACCACTCGATGCAAATTGACAAGCCACCTGCCCAATCCCAAAAGAAAGCTGATATCGTCGCATGGCTTCGTAAAAATGGCGTAGATGCAAACATGAATATGTTAAAAGCGGAATTAGTACGTCTTTTAAAAGAAAACAAACCAACCAAGATCCGATACGTCATTGACGAAATAGCATTAGAACATGGGCACAGAGTTATACGGTTACCGCCTTACCATTGTGAGTATAATGCGATTGAGTTGGTGTGGGCTCAAATTAAGGGATATGCTGCAAGACACAATACAGAACCCCCATTTACCACAAAAAAAATGCTAAAATTATTAGAAGAAGCTTGTGAACATGTGACTAAAGGAGACTGGGAAAAGGTTGTGAATAGAACTGTTAAATTAATAAGGGAAGATTATGAAAGAGATGTGAAAATAGATAATATTATAGAAAACGAACATATAATTATTAATGTAGGTGATGATAGCAGTGACGACAGTGAAAATAGTAGTATGGACGAATCTGATTAATTATGGCCTTTTGTGGCACCTTTTTTGGTATCTTTTGTATTCATATGTTTCTTGTGTGCATATAAAGTATGTATATTCATTTTCATTCAAATATTCAGTTCGTTCAAATAAATTAAAAAATTAAATAAACATATACATTTTTGTTTTATTAAACCTATTTAATCAGGTACAAAAACAAAACTTAATTGTTTTTTGTTCGAGAATAAATTGACATTCCACATCACTATTGTAATGTGTCAAACCGGCCATCATAACGTGCCGCTAGTTTAGATACGTAATCATAAATTTAGGATTTGTAGTCGCTCCGCACACAAGGCTAACAATCTATGGATAATAATTAATATTAATACTTAGATACGGCATTGCAATGATCCGAATCTGCACGTTTGTATGGAGATAAGTACTATGGTCTATGCTCACAGGTTAAAGAAGAAAAAAGACATACCCCTCATCGATTTTGAGTGTTTGGTAAAGAAATCAAATTCATGCCCTTAAGGTTGATTATACGGGTCGGCCCACGAAATTCAAATTTAATTTGATTTTTCGCAATTTGTAAACTAATACGACAAAGTAGGCTTTTGGCATTCTAATTGTGCCAGTGGCAGTATCATCTTCACAGGTTTATATATAAATCTTTACTTGAAAGTGTCCAGTTTAAGAAATTTGTCAGAATATCGGCTAATTTGTGAGTAGCTCACGCCCAACTCGATATTTTGATTAATTTCTTAAACTGGTCATTTTCAAGTAAAGATTTTTATATAAACCTGTGAAGATGATAATTTCACTGGCGCAATTAGAACGCCATAAGCCTACTTTGTCGTATTAGTTTACGAATTGCGAAAAACCAAATTAAATTTGAATTTTGCGGGCAGACCCGTATAATCAACCTTAATGTTTTGCCCTTTGGACTACATAACTATACCTACCGATTAAACTATCAGCGCATAGTCTTCGATTAAATAATTATCGTGGTTGCTTGATGACTGATGAGGCTTCTCCGCACCTGCTTTATGATTTTCGTCTATGTTTCTTCTTCAATCTGTGATTTACAAATCACTATGAGTGTAACGTTTTTGATGGGTGAATAAAACTCGTCACTATAGTGTAAGCATTTATCGCTGACCATAAAAGCTCAAATAAACGAAAAATTCTATTGGCGAGTTTTGTTTCGTCAAAATAATTAGCACTCCTTTAATTACGTACCTATTATAAAAAATCTAAGTTAAGAGTGTGCAAAAAAAATACAACAACACTATACTGATTGTTGTATTTTTTTTACAAGTTGCAATGCGATACCTACTTACTTATTTTTCTGCAAAGCTTGATTAGACTGCGTTCAGATTGAAGAACGTTGGCTACTGTTCTTACGTTCAACTGTTTAACGTATAATAGGTACCTACTCGTGTCTCAATTTGAACGCA
Organism: Oeneis ivallda; assembly: GCA_029955525.1. NCBI lineage: Eukaryota > Metazoa > Arthropoda > Insecta > Lepidoptera > Nymphalidae > Oeneis > Oeneis ivallda. The sequence continues at coordinate 14,277,237 of JARPMR010000024.1, read as the reverse complement.
GTTTAACACAAAAAGTATTGAGATGACACAGTTAAGAGACTTCTGTCAAAAGGGCAACGATAGGCTTATTACGGGTAGGACGTAAGGTAAAGAAAAATAATATAAAATAAAATCGATCGAATTATTAAATCGATAAAATTAGCCTTTATAGGCTAACAAATATTTTTAAATTAAATATTTATTTTAACGTCTGAGGACAACCAAGTAGGTACGTACGCGATATTATAGTTTATATAAAACTCCCATTTTACAAAATAAATCATGTACCTATGTACTACTACTACTACTCATAATATATTTATACCACTATCGCCGATCATTTATTTCTGTTAGCTATTCCTGATTTTTGTTTATGGGCCAATTTCATCAACGGTAAGGCCCAAATTAGACGGTGCCTCGTTCATCGTTGCGACATTTTTTGCGAAAATGAACCGTCTTAATTCGCCCTAAGGGTGAATTTTCTACGGTTAATTTTTCGAGATTTTTGCTTTCATTTTCGAAGGTCATCGGTGAGCCATCCATCTAAATTCGCGCTTAGGGCAAAGGGCCTTAGGGTTCATCGTCGCAAAAAATATTCGCAAAAATGAACGTTGAACGAGGCTCCGTCTAATTTCAGCCTTAGTCTTAGCCGAGCGTACCGAAAGATATTTCGTCAGATTTTCAATGCAAAAACTTTCAGAGGTGCGATTTGCTAAAAGTTATTCCATTGATCGTATTCGTATTCGATTACATTAGCGTCACAGTAAAATAATCCTTGATTGTATTAATTTAAAGTTACAAATTAAGTACAACCGATTTCAATAATATGGAGCTTTATGGAGTTTATCGTTTATACGTATACGTATAAGAATGCGCGCACGTTTTACTTTGACGCTAATGTCATCGAATAAGATAACGATCAATGGAATAACTTTAGACAATCGCAGGACAGAAGTCAGAACGCTCTATTACTATTTATATTAAGCGATGGTTGAACGTCTCACGACGCTAGTGAAATTGGAACTGAAAGACTATTTAAACCTTATTTAAACCATTAAATCTCGATTCACGAAGTTTCTGGTATAAAACCTACATCTGTATTTAGTGACAGTCTTTTGTAAACTTAAAAGAGAGAGCGCTAGAGGATTGTGGCAATGATTGCATCAAAGTCACAGTCTGTGGTTAGTTTTAAACCTTATTTAAACCATTAAATCTCGATTCACGAAGTTTCTGGTATAAAACCTACATCTGTATTTAGTGACAGTCTTTTGTAAACTTAAAAGAGAGAGCGCTAGAGGATTGTCGCAATGATTGCATCAAAGTCACAGTCTGTGGTTAGTTTTGAATTACATTTGTGTTACCTTACCCGTTGCCAAAGAATTAATCTCGAAAATAAATAATGCTCTTAAGAAAGTTTATAATTTACTTATTTCAATTGTTAATTACATACAATATGTATGTATATATTTCGTATATTTAGGCGCTGTATTATTCCTTAAATCTTATTCGAGTTTGTAAAAAAACTGTAATGTAGAAAAAGTCATGGAAATGAGAAACAGAGGATGTATAATACGGTATCATTAATTAATTTTTTAAATAAAGTTCCTGGCTTGTTAAAAACTTTAAAAGTTAAAGGAGAATGGCGAAGGTCGACCCAGCTATTTTAAAAGCCATTCAGATTCAGAAATCATTTAATTCATATTTTTCAAAGTATTTTTCTGTGTAAACCCCATATTTTTAGATGATGGGGATCTATACGACATTTCACATTACAATTCAAATAACCGTTCTAATGGCAATACTCATGTAGGCATTTTCCGGAGTAAAAACTAACTTGTCAAAATAATTATGTCAATTTCAATTATCAACTTGATCAAAAATGTCATTCATGGTCACTTTATTTCGTAATTCGTTTGTTTTGTGGCGGTTATGCAAATATGGCAGCACTATGAATTATATAGTAAGTAGGTTTTTTACTAATACCTAGTTGTTTTAACGTTTAAAGCGAGAAAGCGTGTTCTCTTTTGTATATTCAGACAATAATCTTCAGTGCCTATTAGATTTTTTCAAAGCTATTAATTAATGATATTATAATAGTAATTTGCCTTAAAAATAATAAAAGTAATAGCCTTATTTATTACATATTTATAGAAAAATATACAAAATAGTAATAAAGTATAAATAACAAATTTTAATAAATGAACATGATTTCATTGTTCTAATTCACAAAAACATAGTGAACTTATATATAAGAACTAGCTGATGCCCGCGACTTCGTCCGCATGGATTTAGTTTTTAAAAATCCCGTGGAACTCTTTCATTATCCGAGATAAAAAGTAGCTCTCCCGGTCTGAGGAACCACTACTACATCCATTACTATATACCCATGCAAAAAATCGCATCAATCCGCTGTTCTGTTGCGACGTGATTGAAGGACAAATCAACAAACAAACACACTTTCGAATTTATAATATCAGTAATGCTTTATTATAATACTTTTTATAATTGTCAAATTTTTTACCATACTTAACCAAAGACAAAATTTCGTTTAGCTGTCATTTACGTTTTGTTATTCCACTGTCATTTGCGTTTTGTTATTCCAGGTCAGATGCGTTTTTGTTATACCACGTTTTATAGTGACTTGACGGAAACGCGGTCGAACGGGATAAAAAGTATCCTATGTCCGTCTCCTGGTTCTAAGCTACCTCTCCACCAATTTCCAGCCAAATCGGTTCATCCGTTCTTGAGTTATAAATAGTGTAACTAACACCACTTTCTTTTATATATATAGATTAACTAAGGACAGTTATTGGACTGTAAATTAGATATAGAATTTAATTATAAGTAGAAGTTTAAGTTAAAATAATATTGCTAATTAGCCCTTAGGTTAGATTGCAGAAAAAAAATAAGGCTACCGTTACGTAATGGTGCCATAAGGTAGGGGAAAAAAAATTGTTCTAATTAAATATCTAAAAAAAGACCTCAAAAATATACTAGTGGTTCGCCCCGAACTGAGACCTCGCGGTAACGGTATCCCATGATTATTCATTCAATCGATACATGATAACCAAAACTGACATTATTATTATGCCCGTTTTCACCAAACATACCTAAATCATCCCCTAAGTAGGAGTCTCTTAACGTAGGTAGCTCCTAAATACAATCCTAAGTCCTAACATCCGTCCCAATATCCTTTTAGGTGTCCCGTACAGGATCGTGATAAATAAGTTGACAGAAAACATCAATCACCTAACTTATAGGTAGCCCGTAAAGGTTAGGGAACGTTAGTGAAAACATTGAATTATTTATCAAACATTGAATTTAACTCGTAGTTCCATGGGAATAGTTACTGACTGCGCCATCTATTAGCATTATTGTGAAGCTATGTTGATGCTATATGAATTACTGACGCCCATTAAAAATTAAATAATCTCGTTTCTTTATAATATTCATATAATTTTAGTATTTGTTGTTCAAGTACAGGATATAAGTGACCTAAAAACATAAAATCAGTTTGAAAATCCATAGCGGATTTTTCTAGAGAGCGTCTTCAAGCGAGCGTATAAAATCGCCACTTTGAAAGCCCCCCATTTCGTCAATTTTAAGGGAAAAATTAAAAAAAAATTATTTTTGTACTCAGTTCAAAATTATCTTTAAAATGATACGTAACAATTTTATGTAACGCGATATTTTTTTTTTTACTTCGCATTCGCTTCTATGAGAGCCCCCCTGAAATAAAGATTTTTATAACTTTTTAAGCCATTTTCGGCTGGAGGCCATCGGTTTACATATTATATCTAAATTTGAAGTAATTACGTTCAGTAATTCAAAAGTTATAAGGCTCTGACAGACGGACGGACGGACGGACGGACGGACGGACAAGTGCAAATCGCCCTAGTTAACTCAAAGACCTTCGCTTCGCTCGGTCGAATATACATAAAAAGCTAATTTACCATTGCTTACTACTGACCATCATCTCAATGCTTTTTGCCGACGCGGCGGCGCGGCGATTGATATTACGGCATGTTTTTATTTTAACGTTTGGTGTTGTTTTATTATTGTTACACACTGTAATACTCTGTTTGTAACATTTTGAACAATTACAAAAAGTTAAAAAAGTACCTAGCTCTATTCTCGATGTGAAAGTCGTGTGACAAAAATTACATGTGATGTCATGTGATGACTTTTAGCACACAAGTGTTGTTTTAATAATTTATTGATAGAAGTCTACAGGGCCCTACACGCTTTCACTGCGTGAGAGCTCCAGATCTCATACGAGTATACCTAAGTACGTAAGTAGGTACTTAAGAGTTTAAAACTTCATCTGAATTTTGATAAGTCTGACTGAAATCTGATTAAAACATGTCGTTCAACTTAATATTTTTATGATATAAATTGCCTCAAAACTACTATATTAAGTAAATATTTATTTTCGTGAAGAGAATAGAATAGAAAAGAATAGAATAATTTTATACTCAAATAAACTTTTACAAATTGCTTTCGAATATTATTATACCTACGAGTTATCGACATTAGCTTATTCCTCAGGAAACTTTAGGGTAATAAGCACCTTAAACTTCCTTTACTCCTTTATAGTCTAGGCATTAGCGATAGACAAACAAATATTATAGTAGTGATTATAAAAGATCAGTATAAAACACCACCAAGCATTTACAGACACACACAAGTGTCGCTTTTATGAATGTTATAATTTTTATCAAAAACATTTATGAAGCAGCAAATTGTTTCGCGAATCATATTATTTATGTTCTTGGCTGACTGATGAACTGATGATATTATTATAATAATTAGATTTTTTGTTTGGTTATTTTGACAAACGATTATACACTTGAGAATTTGCCAATCAGCCAAGAAAGCGTGATAATATCTATTATAATAATTGAGTTTTAAAATACTTAACGGTATAAAAAGTCTTTTGCTACAAAATGTTTTATTTATTTAGGCGTTATTAGGGTTCCGTACCAAAATGGTAAAAATGGAACCCTTATGGTGAGACTTTCTCCGTCCGTCCGTCCGTCTGTCACAGTCGATTATTTTTTTACTCCTCACAGTGTTTTCGACAGATTATCTGACATAAACACTGCGTTGCGGCGCGGCGTCTGAAAGTACCTTGCTGCAGCATTGCTTTCACGTTGACATTGTGTATGAATAGGGATATTGAGCGGGCCATAAAAATATTATGTTGATATTATAATCAACCTCCTCGTCTTAGTCATGGTCATCTACCTTCTGTTTTAATTAAAAAAAGCAAAAATTCGAAATTAAATGTAATAATTTTTCTAATTACCCTGAGAACATCATTAGAATATTCCGAAAATTGTAGGTTGTTTAAATAAATATTAATTGTGTTTAAATGAATATTAATAGGCGAATAAAAATAAAATAATGTAGTTATTCTATATATTTAAATGTAAAAAAATTATCTATCTGGTCTAGTGCTTATTTATAGTCTTATAAGTCTAGTCTGGAATTTATAAATACTTAATTTTCATTTATTTAACTAACAAAACCTTTGTAGGAGTTAAATAAAATAATAAAAATCGGCCAAATGCGAGTCGGGCTCGCTCTTTTAGGGTTCCGTACATATGACCAAATCATTTTTTAAAAACTAGATACATGTTTAGAATAATATATAGCTAATTTAGTACTTTCTAAGAACTAAGGTACCTATAGTACTAAATTAGCATAATATGGGGAAAAATGCTCGTTTTGGTCACAACTTACAAACCGCATTATAAATCGGTGTTTTCAGTATTTGTTGTTTAAATATACTATATTGTACATAATATACCAAAATTTCAAATTCCTAACTAGTTTAGTTTTTGAGATAGACCCCCTAACAAAATTGGTCTAAAATCGACAACTTTGATGGCCCCCATTTCTTCATTTTTGTAGTTAAAAAATAAAAATATATATATTTGAACTCCACTTAATGAGCTCTAGACAATTACACCCCACATGCCAGAGTAAAAAAATAAAATTTTATTTCGACTCCTTTTCCATGTTTGGGAGCCCCCTTTATTTTTAATTTAATTTTATTTTTATTATTTGTTATTATAGCGGCAATAGAATTACACAATATGTGAAAATTTCATCTGTCTATGTATTACGGTTTACGAGATACAGCCCGCTGACAGACGGACGGATGGACGGACGGACGGACGGACGGACGGACGGACGGACGGACGGACAGCGGAGGCTTAGTAATAGGGTCCCGTGGGCACCCTTTGGGTACGGAACCCTAAAAACCGTTTATATAATATAGTAGAGAAATCAACCTGAACCTATTAGAGGCATACTATTGTCTTCTCATATTTTTTGTTCTGTCGATTACCGCGCGATTGACGAATCAGCAAATCAGTCACGGCATATCTTTGTATTGTATTTATATTGTATAAGCTTTTAATAATTAATGCAATTAGCATTTTCTATTGTTTAGTCTGCGGCAAAAGACATTTTATACCATAAACGTGTTTCATATAAAAAACTGCACTTTATACCTACTTTGATACAAGATTTTTCTTCAGCTTTATTTTACTCCAAAGGGGAAAAAGTATTTCATTAATGTTATTTTTTTTTTAAATATTGTTTTAGGAGTATCGAAGTGCAGTTTTACAAAATCAACCGATTTCAAAATAAAAAAATGCTATGAAAGTTAATTATTTTTTTAAATTATATTTTGAATTCGGTTGAATTTTTTTTTGTGACTATGATGAGGTAAATGGAAAAATGAATCTTACATAATTATTTGGTACTTATTCAAATTTTTTAGAAATTGACGCTTTGACCTCTTGGCACACTGTTAGCTGAGCAGTATTGTTTTATGCTCTGAAAAAGACTATCAATACTCGATAATACGTGTTGTTAAGTATCGGTAGATAAATTTTTCACCTTACGCCCTTGTCAATGTAGCTAAATGGCCAAGCCGCATATTTTGACTAAGGTGTAGAGTTTGTGAAGTTAGGACTTGTAAGAGTTAGGCCGTGTAGAGTTAGAAGCTTGACTCCATATGAGATCTGATAACTTTTTGACAGTGCAAGCCATAAATTATGGCCTCGTCTTTGCAACATTTTATGAAAATGTTTTTGGTGGGATTATTTTATGCTCTGAAACAGACTACCAACACTCGATGATACGTGTTGTTAAGTGTCGCTAGAGCATAACAAATATGGTAGCTATAGTCGACAATGCCATGATCGGGCGTGATAGGGCGTCGCTGCAATGTTTTTGCGGCATCCTAACATAGAAAAATTCGTGTTGCACATTGAACAACAGCTCGTTGTGGTGGCTAGTTACTACTTACCAATCTACCGTCAAAGACGTGCCGCTAAGCGATTTAGCGATTCATAATGATGGCATGTAGAAAACAATTAGGGGTATGGATCTAATTGCCTTACCCCTTCGAAGTCAGCCCGCTAACGTCTTAAACTACATAATTGATTGAGGACTAACTATTAAGTGAGATCGCAGTTAAGGGCTAACTAAAAAAACTTGTTGCTAATTTGTTTGTCATGGAATATAATCTAATCAGATTTGTATTCCATGACAAAACATGCGCGCACTGCTTTAAGTACGCCGCAACGCAGTGTTTTCGTCAGATTATCTGACGAAAACACTGAGTTCCGGCGTCTCAACGCGCTTTGCGGCATTGCTTTCACGTTGTGTCGAGGGGTATTTCAGCGGACCATAAAATAATATTATGTTGATATAATATATTATGATGCCTCGTCTTAGTCATGGTAATTGTCTTCTGTTTTAATTATCTACGCACTGTGACCGCATTGCGAATTTTTAGTTGCCCTATTTGCCCACAGGAAAGATGATCATCAATGAGTACGCCAGGAAGCACAATCTGAACATCTTTGACGGTCATGAACTCCGGAACTCGACTCGCCAGTACGGACTTTAAATACAGTAATATTAGTTGTTCTAAAACACAAAATAATTGTTTAACACATACAAAGGAAAATAACACAGTGCATGCTCACATCACACACAACATTTGCCATGTATGCGCTATCAAAAATAATTTACTATTTAATATTTTTATGTATATATATTTTTATTTATTTATTTTACTTTTACTCCATAATCTTGAAAATTCGATGACACAAAAATCATATTAAAACCAAATTAAAGTCTGCTTTAAATTATATAATTAAAACACCACTAAATACAATTAAAACGTTTTAATACTCAATCCAAAAAAAAATAAAAAAATAGAAAATTGAAATGCTTATTTGGTTAAGGTTAAGTTATTATTTTGGTCTTTCTAAAACACAATCACTTCTTTCCAAGCATTATATTATTTTTCTTATAAAATCTATACCTAGTCAACTTAATTAAAAATAAAAAAAAAATTCAAAATTATTTATTTCATATAGGCCAACCTGTGGCTCTTATGACGAGTCAAGACTCTACCAACGATTCGGAATACAGGCTGTTCTTGTAAAAGAATTAACAATAAATAACAGGTAAAATATTGTTATTTTTACCACTCGACACATTATACATTTTAAGTTACATTCACATGTACACAACGACAAGCACCTTAAAATAGACGCACACAAAATGAAAAGCTCCTTGAAGAATAAGCAAGCTTTAAAATCATGAATTGAAATAATCTTCACTACGGGATTTCTACACTTAAATATTATTGTATTTTTTTGTTATTTCAATAAAAAATATGTAATACTCGTAGTATCATATTACTCGTAGAATATCAGACACCTACCATCAAAGACCATCGTCGTTTAATATAAATTGATCAAATAATAATAACTACCGAAGACCTAAAATAGTTAGTTTCTGTTGTTGTTTATGTCTGAAACACATTTTAAATATTTCAAATTATCATTTCAAATCTTATCTATATGTTTTCTGGAAAAAAAAATTAAAATCAATTTATAAATACGGGATTCTTTAAATTACACAAATACCTACTAATTACCAATAGATACAGTTGCTTTCTTGTGAGAAACATAAAATTCAATATTTAAAATCTCAGTCATACAAGAATTTTATGTACCTATTCTAAGAATAATAATAATTCATAAAGTTTAGCTGCAGAAAAGATTTCAACCTAACGCATTCATTGATCCATACAATAAAAGTATACATAAATACGTGTAGGTTTTTAATTCAAATTACTAAAATTAAGTAAAAAAATCGGCCAAGTGCGAGTTGGGCCTCACTCTTTTAGGGTTCCGTACATATGACCAAATCACTTTTTTAATACTAGACACATATTAAGATATCTTAGTTCTTAGATGGTAGTAAATTAGCATATTTTGGGGAAAAGTGCTCGTTTGTTTTGGTCACAACTTTGATGCCCCATTTCTTCATTTTTGAACTAAAAAATAATAAAAATTATATTTGAACTCCAATTAATGAGCTCTAGACACTGACACCCACCCCACATGCTAGGGTAAAAAAATAAAATTTTATTTCGACTCCTTTTCATGTACCTACCCCCTTTATTTTTTAATTTTATATTTTATTTTTCTTATTTGCTGCTATAGCGGCAATAGCAATACACATTCTGTGAAAATTTCAACTGTCTAACATTTACGGTTTACGAGGTACATTCCGCTGACAGACGGACAGACGGACAGACGGACAGCGGAGGCTTAGTAATAGGATCCCGTTGGAACCCTTAAAACATGCAACAATATCTGAATTTAAATTCCAACTTCTAAATTAATAAATTATTTGGATACGTTCATTTTCTACCTAATGACGATCGCATACTACGAGACCACCGGCAAGATGGTACTTAAGCACTAAGAGTTTGAAGAACACCTTTATTAATGGACCTACTACATATATCGCGATAACCCAAATATTCGACTCATAGCAGTACTTGTGGCCACATTGTTAGATTTTTGTGACCAAATCGACGTAAACGTGGGCCGCAGATTAAATTTACTGTCTTGAATACCATAGGGCCAAGTTTCGCCAGTCCATCACGGATTATTGCGCTGCTGTTAAACTTGGCCCGATACCTATGTTACTGGCGCAAGTTGTTTACGGCCTACTACGTCAAAATGATCCTATAAAATCTAAGCCAAGATGTGCCATATAAATTGCGCGCAGTCGAATATTCGGGCTATCGGGCCAAACTTCGCCGGACGCTGGCCTCGATGTTGCTGACGTCACTCGCATTTTCAATACTGAAAACGCGCCTCATTCGTCACTGGCGAGTGGCGACTAAATAGCCACTTGCAGGTCTTGAAGTCGTGTGCGATCTCTTTGAATGGGCGAATTTTGTCCAGCTATCTTTAAATAAAAATTGATGACGTAATAGATACGATATCGCCTACAAACCTTACATTGTTCATTCGCTTTACAGTCAACACTTAACATTGTTACATACTACAAATCACAACACACTCAGACCAACATTGCTTACGCATTGATAAAAGAAATGGTAAAGTCAGCCAATTCAGTAATATACATATTTTACATACCCACTAACCAGTAGTGATTTCCACTTTGCAGTGACCGGACGAAGTCGGAGAAATTCGAAATATAAAAAATAATAATCAAGTGACATTTCCACAACACCCACAAAATACGCCATAGTGTTGTGCTAGTGTGTGTGTTATCGATGTTATTTTTTTATTTAGTGTTATTTTCTTTTTTGTAGGAAAATGCTGAGCGAAATAAATTCAAATAATATAAGTGGTGTACTATCTTCGTCGATGAAGTTGTTTTGCGAATGATACAATGTTTTACAAGTGCAATGTTTTGTGTGGACGCGTGCTGTGCGATGCTGTGTGCGAATGCCGACGGACAATCGTGTTTTACTCGCGGAGGATGAATTGGTAAGCAAATTTTTTATTTTATCCTTTTTTAAGGCCAGTGACCAATAAAGCGAAACTTCGCTATACTTTATGCGCGCAGATATCTTAGATTTAGAAATAATTGATTTTTATTACCTGTTTATTAGGACTTATTTCCGGAACGGCTGAACCAATTTGAGAAGAAGTATTTCAATATATTTCACCGGAATTCCGCTAGATTTGTCTCTGGCCTTAAATGTTTTCATACAGTCTTTCATGGGGTTTCCAACGGAAAATTTTAGGTTTGGAAGCTTTTTTTTTAGATGACAGCGTAAAGCATTTTTGTACATGTACTTAACACCAGAAAATTATATCTACGTAAAAAAATAATTTTAACATTCGACAAAAAATTCCATCATGATTCTGCTTCAATATTCTGATCACCTGACTGTTCCCTTATATTTTCTCCATCCAACTCAAAAGCGAGGTCGTATAATTTTTATAATATGCAATTAGAGATTGTAAAAATGTTGGAAAGAATCTCCATAATTGCGCTGTAAAAGAGGCCAATAATTTGTAGGCAAATTGTAGGTATAAAATAAATAGATTCGCAGAAATGTTATAAAACAGCTATTAGGTAGGGCTAGGTACTTATATGGGGAATATTTTTATATTACTCTATGTTTTTACTGCAAACTAATCCTTATGGGTAGGGCCCACCCGTGAATTGAATTGAACATATTCCTTTATGGTGTTGAATTTATTGTTGATTTTCATGCGAAAAATGTCGCTTGTAGAGTATCCGTATCTAATTAAAAATATATACAAATAAATAAAGTTGACGTTTGTGTGATTTCGTAATAACTACCTCTTAAAAGGCTCTTGATTATATTTGAATGATAAAATGTATCGCAAACACGCGTTCTTAATTTTTTTGTATCTGCCTGTCACAGAGACAGAACAGGCTGAACAGATTTTGACGGGATTGTTATAGACACTTAGAGGATTAAGACAAGCTTTTTCCCGCGGCTTCGCTCACACAAAGTTCGATTTTTCAGCCCCCTATTTTACCCCTTTAGGGGAGAATTTTCAAAAAATCTTTTCATAGCGGATCCCTACGTCATAATAGCTATCTATCTGTATGCCAAATTTCAGCTCGATCCGTCCAGTGGGTTCAGAGACATTTTATATTTACTACCGAGTGGTTTGAGCTGTGCGTTAATAAATCAGTCAGTCAGTCAGTCAGTCAGTCAGTCAGTCAGTCAGTCAGTCAGTCAATCAGTCAGTCACCTTTTCCTTTTATATATTAGAAGTAAGTTAGGTTACATTTTATCTCGTAAATTTCTATAATAAATAATACTTTTAATATTATAACTATTACTATACTTTTGATATTAGGTATAACGATTATGGGGACAATAAGTATTGCTTGATCCGATGAGCTAAAATTATTATGGTGAAAGGCAGAGAAGTAATTTGTATTCCGGAGATGGGCATAACTTCATAAGCTACTTTTTGTCCCGGGAAAACAATGAATTCCCACGGGTTTTTTAAAAACCTAAATACGCGTGAACGAAGCCGTGGCCCATGGGCATCCTCTACTCGTAAAATATACGGCAAAATATTTCAAGAATTGATCCCAAAGTCAGCCTTTCATTCAAGCTTGGGGAATTATAAAACACTACATTATTAATAAGCGCCTTCAAATCGCAGCTATATATAACTTATCGATAAAAAATACTAAAAATATCTCTACTTCTTGATTTCTTTTGTGAAAATAAATAAACAACTTGTTTTCTAATATTATCAATATCAATCTTATTGCATGTGGTCTCTTTAGTTTTGAAGCGGCAACAGAAATACACATACTGTGAACCTACTTATATAATACCTACCTAAAATCCTATAACGGTTCATGAACTACAGTAGCTCGCCGACTGATGGACGGACGGACGGACAGCGGAGGCTTAGTAATAGGGTCCTGTTGGCATCCTTTGGGTACGGAACCCTAAAAAAATGAAAAATACAGATGCGAGCTTGAGAAAGTAAGGCAACGATATACAATACCTACATAATTATGGTGGTCCTTGGATCTTCAATAAAAAGTGCCAGCCTGTATAGCAATAGACGCCGCAAGATCGACTATTATTATGAATATCATACCTCCACCGGTATTTTTGCAACCGCAAAACTGATTACCCGTATCCCCTATGCGCTAGAAACGTTTGTGTAACCATTAAAAACATTACTTTGTTGACAGAGATGTAGTATGGTTTTCTACTGCGGAGGTCTCTATACTGTAGTAGCGGTATGGCACTACCCATGGTGGCCTTCTTTTAGAGTCGTAAACGCCCCTTTAATAGGATTAAAAAAAGGTTTAAAAAGTTACCCATCAGACTGACTGACACTGAACACGATATAATTATTTCTGACATAATTATAAGCATTAGAATAAGCACTCTAACATCTATTATTTAAAGATCTAGCGAAGCGAGGTCTTTGTCTACTTGAGTGAATTTTCACTCCATCTCTCTGATTGTCTGTCCGATGCCATATACGAGTAAGGTGGTTTGAAATCGAGGAACAAAATATTACTTTGGCCAATCTAATAGTTATTTTTGTGTTACAAGGGGTCAAAGTGATATTTTGTTCCTCGAGTGCGTTATTTTGAATCCTGAGCGTAGCGAGGAATCCTACTAATATTATAAATGCGAAAGTTTGTGAGGATGGATGTTTGTTACTCTCACGCCACAACGAATGAACCGATTTGGCTACATTTTGGCGTCCAGTAGTTTTTGCCTGAAAGGGTTAGGGCTCTTGTGCACATCTTCGTATTTGATTCGTTTTCGTGATTCGTGAAAATACGATTTGAGGTGGCCGTCATACAAAATATACGTGCGCTTGTGCACTCATTCGATTCGTATTCGTATTTTATTATTTAGTTTTGTATGACGGCCACCTCGAATCACACTTTCACGAACACGATCACGATTCGAACACGAGGAAGTGCACAAGAGCCCTAACAAACATACACACACACACACACACACACACACGCACACAAACTATCGCCTTTATAATATTAGTGTGATGTTTTTTATGAAATGAGATCGCAGTCAAGGATGTTATCAAATAAAAAATCAATTAGCTATTAATTATTTATTATTTATTAATTACATATTTTGCCTTCATTGTTACTATCGGATGGTGTGTTGACCCCTATTTACTGCTTGATCCCGCGACCTCTGGCCTCGATGTGAATCGTCTAAAGTTTAACTCTAAACACTCATAACATTTTATCGCATTTAATACTTACACGTGGAGTTCTGCCTGTTTAGGCAGATTAGATAAAACCAGATTTATATGTTGCTTGGTGAAGCGACTTCTTTAGAATCTCATGGGAACTCTTTAGCTCCCTATAATCCCTTTCAGGATAGATGCGTTGGTGAATGAACAGCAGCTAATAAATAAGAAAAAATAAAAACAACGTTAAAATAATGAAAACGCTTAATAATGGCAACATTTCGTGCAAAACACGCCAAATCGCTTTCCTACGTGTATATTTCTACGGACTTTTCGCTTACAGTGTTGCAACAGATCTAACGTCCCTCTCATTTGGCCTGTATCGGAGGGAGACAGCTAAAATTTTACGACTGCATTCGTGAATAGCTTGAAGGGCTTTAAACAGTTTTCATTGCTTATTTTGCCCTGTGACTAATTTTATACCAACAGCCAAGAACATAGGTGTTCCGAGAATCTATATAAGTTGGAAATTTTACAACTCTTATACGTCCATTTTATGCTAATGAATAAGATCCTTTAAATATAGCATTTCAGGGTGATGACCCTATTAATATCTATAGATTTGATATGAATCTCTGAATCTTACTGAGAAATTCCTGCTGAAAGTTCAAGGCTCTAACGATCGATTCGGCTAAGTTTTCAATAGAGCTGAAAAGTGTTATAATTACCAAAACTTAACGAGCATCACATGCTTCAACGGTGAAGGAAAACATCTTGAGGAAACCTGCACACCTTAGAGTTCCCCAAAATGTTCTCGAAAGTGTGTGAAGTCCGCCAATTCGCATTGGGCCAGGGTGATAGTATATGAGAGGAGATCTGTGCTTAGAGAGCCGTTTATGGGTTGCTGCCGATGATGATAATGAACGAGCATCATCCATCGCTGGGCCACTTCTGGACGCAGGTCTCCTCTCTAAAGAGAAAGGCTTAGGCCATAGTCGACTAATAGGCCAAGTGCGATTTGGCAGGCTTTACACACTTTGAATAGTCCTGAAAACATTATGGAGACCTCTCAGATATACATATACAGTTTTTCTCGCGATGTTTTGCAAAGTGATATTTAATTTCTTAAAGCACACAAAACTTTGAAAAGTCAGAGATACGTGTCTAAAATCGAACCTCGGACCACCCGAAAAGGAGGCTCAAGTCATAACCACTAAGATAACACCCCTTTGAATGAAAGACCGCTTTATTATTTACACTGACGCCCGTGGCTTTCACAAGGCAAGGGTCCATACTTCAGTTTACCTGAAATCGATTCGAAGCGTCTTTAAATGAAAAATTGTTAAAACCGTAGAGGTTCCCTTACTAAAACATAATCACTGAGATTTATTGTTTGAGGAACTCACAAAAAAAGATATGTATTTCGATAACAAAATTATTATGTACTAGCTGATGCCCGCGACTTCGTCCGCATGGATTTAGTTTTTAAAAATCCCGCGGGAACTCTTTCATTATCCGAGATAAAAAGTAGCTCTCCCGGTCTGAGGAACCACTACTACATCCATTACTATACCCATGCAAAAAATCGCATCAATCCGCTGTTCTGTTGCGACGTGATTGAAGGACAAACCAACAAACAAACACACTTTCGCATTTATAATATCAGTAATGCTTTATTATAACACTTTTTATAATTGTCAAATTTTTACCATACTTAACCAAAGACAAAATTACGTTTAGCTGTCATTTACGTTTTGTTATTCCACTGTCATTTGCGTTTTGTTATTCCATGTCAGATGCGTTTTTCTTATACCACGTTTTATAGTGACATGACGGAAACGCGGTCGAGCGGGATAAAAAATATCCTATGTCCGTCTCCTGGTTCTAAGCTACCTCTCCACCAATTTTCAGCCAAATCGGTTCATCCGTTCTTGAGTTATAAATAGTGTAACTAACACCACTTTCTTTTATATACAGGGTGGGCCAGACCAGGTGGATATAAAATTTTTTTTAGATTGTTGACTTAAGGGCCTACCAGGACCCGCAAGGAAAAAAATCGGTTCCCAACCAATTACGAGAAAAAAAATTTTATTTGAAATTTTGGAATATCATTACCTTGACGAACTTTTAATTTTTTTTTAATTTTTCCAGTGACAATTTCCGCAATTTTTTTATGAAATATCTTTATCTAATAACTGTGCTCTCTTAGGAAAAAATTCCAGTCTGATTAGCTGGTTTTAAGAGCATTAAATTTTAAATTATTTCAAGAAAATTAAGTTCATACAAAATCTACAGAAAACTTTAAAATTCCATTAAAAATAATAGAAGAGGTTCATAGCACTGGTGATTTTTTAAAAACTGTAGCAACTTATGTTCTTTCGATTGCCAAAAGAAAAATTGTATGTCAATGTGCCGGATAAAAAGTTATGATTTTTCAAAAGTCTTCGTTCCTCATTCGTGTAAATAACGACCTTATTGAAAAAAACGTTGATTGTTTGTGGAGACTGCAGTATGTCCTTTAATTTTAACTGCCTCGTAGGTCTAGTGATAAGCGTGTTCGACTGCGGCCGACGAGGCCCCGAGTTTGAGTCTCGGGTCGGACCATACCAAGCATTGGGTTAAATTAAAAGTTCGTCAAGGTAATGATATTCCAAAATTTCAAATAAATTTTCTTTTCTCGTAATCGGGTGGGAACCGATTTTTTTTTCTTGCGGATCCTGGTAGGCCCTTAAGTCAACAATCTAAAAACAAATTTATATCCACCTGGTCTGGCCCACCCTGTATATAGATTTCGAGGTTGTAAAAATATATAGATAGGTATAAAGACGTAGTCGTAATTCCTACTTCCATGCTATTTTAAGTTCTAATTTGACGATCCGGGCGAGCAATGTCATCGAGGAACGATCCAAACTCAAAGCGCGATATGAATTAGTCAGATGATGGTTCATTATTTAATAATTAATTATTTAACCAAGGCAAAAGATGTAAAACTAATCCTACTAATATTATAAAGGCGAAAGTTTGTGTGTATGTTTGTTCCTCTTTCACGCAAAAACTACTGGATGGATTTGGCTGAAATTTGGAATGGAGATAGATTATACCCTGGAATAACACATAGGCTACAAATTATCCCGGAAAAATCCAAGGTTCCCGCGGGATTTCGAAAAACACTGATAGATGGCGCTGATTGTACTTAAATCACGCTTACATTATCCGCAGCATCGATTTTTTCATCGGGATTCGGGTTTTTTTAAATCCTGCAAGCAAGCATGCAAGAAATCAAGCAAGCAAACAAGCAAGCAAGCTTCGGTTTGTAGGTTTGTTGGTTAGATTGGTAGGTTTGTTTTTGAGGTTCTGGAGAGTGACATAGGCTACTTTTTATCCCGGAAAATTAAAAAGAGTTCCCCGAGGGATTTAAAAAACTAAATCCACGCGGACGAAGTCGCGGGCATCAGCTAGTTTCATATAAAAAACAAACTAATTTAAATAATTTGTTTTGTAAAAATCATATTCGTAGACGCCTCCTAAAACATTCAGGTACAATTTTGCCATTGTTCTTTCGGTCTTTTTTGTGAATCTAGTGGGTTCTATAATCTATTGGATTATTCTAGATAGACATAGGTATTACAAATTTTTATTAATTCTTCGCCTTTTTCCATTATAAAGCTCATATTTTTTAAGCGTTAACATTTCAATAAAAGATACACTTATGATTTCCCATTTTCGTGATTCCATTGAAAATATAAAACAGCTTAATTGAAAATATTATATTCTATTTATTTTCATTAGTGCGACTATGAAACATGCATTAATTAAAATAAAACTAACGAACGCTATAAAAACAAAGTCTGGGTGTGTTTGCATGACGTATTTACTTGTGGCCATTAAATATGCGATGCAATATTGGGAGTCCTTTAAGAGTCTCTTCTAAGCTCGATTTTTAATACAAACGTGTACTAATTTTGCTTTAACTTAGAAACTAACAATGTCGGATAACGTATCGGAGTTTGAAATTGGTTTTTGTTGTGAAAATACTAAACAGAAGAAAATTGTAAAAAATATTTTAATAATCATCTTCTGAATTATTAAATTATTATTTTTCGTCATCACATTCTGGTTCTTATTACGCTAGTTACTATTGTAAGAGATCTCAAAATATAGATTTACAACTGCAGCAACGAGCAACTACGGAAAATTGAATGTAAGATACTTCATTAAGAGGGGGTGTGCGCTCGTTAACAGTAAACAGATTTGATTTTTACAGTAGTAGATCAAGTTTCAATTATCCGAAAAAAAACACGCAAGAATTACATCATACTGCCAAGGGACGTGTCTGGGCAAAAACATAAAATGATGAAATTTGTTCGATAATAAAAAATCGCGAAGTTAGGTCTAATTTTTAACCAATATTCATTTATTTTCAATGTGTTGCATATTACAGAGTCAAAATTTTTACATTAAATTCCGATTGATATTATCAAGGGAGTAGCCTAGCGAATTGAAAAGAAAATGAATATTTTACGAGTTACAAAGTATTTTGGCGCTTACTACACTCCTATTCCGCGCAAAACGCTATCTTTTGTCGCGCCTCACATGAGGTTGTGGCTATGTTTTATCTCATCGCGAAATCTGATTTTTTTTTGGGGTCACACGCGCTCTTAAGTTTTTCCTTTAAAATGTCACCCCGAACCTTAACAACGAATCGATTGACACCTCATTCATGAAAATCGGTTCAGTAGTGTAGACGCTACGGTGGAACATACGTAAATACAAACAAACATACATACATACTAACATAACCCTTATGGATTTGCCGTAGACGGGTAAAACTGGATATCAAACTTAAAACCAACAGCGGACGAGGATTGACAAGGTCCTATTTTTGGTTTTATAAAGGGTTTATTTCTACTGTCTGCCGTCATATCAAAGTCTATTGAGATCGCTGTTTTGGTGACCCCAGTTCCGCGTTCAGGAATTGCTCTTGAATTAAAACGGCGCGCACCGACGCACTTGCGTTATCATTAATTTGCGATTGATTTCTGAACAAACCATGCCGAGTGATAATGTAAGTAACGTCTATTTATGTGCGATTGTATTTTTAGTCCAAAATCCATTAACTTGGTCTTTGCCTCTGCACATTTTACGGCTCTAAGCCTGAGATCTATAGATCGTACCCTGGCTCTGCTCAAGACTTAAGATAGAGTAAAATGAGACACAAATATGTTCCCACAAAAATATGTCTCGTTTTAACTCAGTCTTGAGTCTGAGCTGAGTGAGAGCCCTTACTATTGGCTTATATGGGACGTATGGCCTAGTTGCAAGTGTTCTTTCATCGATTGCGCTGGTAAACCACATTGGCCGAGTCGGTAACTGAACGGGTGACTGTCCCGTTTCTCTTCGTTCCTCCTTGGCTTTACTTTGAGTCAAATCGGTATAAAGGTGATATGCGATTTTCTTTAACAAGAATTTTAAAAATTCAAATCAAATCGATAATATAAGTTAAATACTGTGCGAAAGTCTTAGTGCATACACTAGCCCCAAATAATTAAAAGCGGTCACATGTCTAATTTATGCCCCTCCGACCAATTTGTGTCGAACGCATTGTATTGCCACAGGGATGTTATGATACTGGAAACGACTGTTAGTTCTTTTTTCTACTACTACTACTAGAGGTAGCTAGAAGCTTCTTTACTAGCTAGACGTACAGGCAGAGGTCTTTGGTAGAATATTATCATAATAGTTGTTTTAACTGAAATTATTCTGTTTAGCTATATTTATGCTGTCTGAAATCAAACTACTAATACTTAATACTTATTTGAGATGCCCTAAACAATTAATTGACATACTGACTTGTCTAATAATATCCGAAAAAAAAAATCAAATACATAATATCAAAAGTTCGAACCCCGCCGGTCTCGGAATTTTTGATATGTATTTAAATAGGTTAACACTTAAATAATAATAAAAATTGCTTATAATAATAATTTTGATTTTGGGGAAACATGGCTGTCTCTTCTAGCACGAAACAGATTTTGTGTATAAACAAGTATTATTAAGTCGTTAAATTCGTACGGAAAATTCGATTTAAATTAATCAACTTTTCAACATGTTCGAGTCATTGCTTATTTTAATTACTTTTAAATGAGAGTAGGCGTGAATTTGCACTAAAAGCTTGCGCAAACACATTCGGACACTTCATCTTGTTAAAATGAAATGAATACAAATTACGTGGTTGTATCAATTAATTAAATCCTTTCTGTATTGCTGTCAACAGCAATCTCATCAGTACCTTGTTTCAATTAAACGTATAACCGTTTTACGATTAACAACTTTATTTTTGTAGTTCAAATAACATTTGAAAGCAACCCGAGAGCAGAAATGACTTGTAAAAGCGAGCTGTGGTAGTCTAGAGGTAGAGTTTGGCTTCCTTTCGGGGGTCCACGGTTCGATCCGGCTCTGAATGTTTTAAGCAATTAAATATGACTTGCTTTACCGATGAAGGAAAATATCATGACTAAAACCTGCATGCCTGAGAGTTCTCCATAAAGTTCTCAAAGGTTTGTGATATTTAATTGCTCAAGAGTGTATAATGCAATTTCTTATTTTGTAATTTTTACTTATCTCAGAATTCGTTAAAGTTATCACCGTAATATTTGGGGAAATGATACTTCGAACTTTTATCTTGGATTACGTGTTTTAAAAACACGATTGGTGAAAATTTTGAAAAATACATGTTTTGCAGGCATTTTGCTGTTTATCTCAGGTGCACAAACTTGTAATTAGGTAACTATTGTTTGTAGGAAGAGAGGTAGATAAATCTTGTAGCGACTAAGCTACCAATCTTAAATCGATAGGGTAAACATGTTATAATCAACGCAATAAGAGTAGATGCAGACATATGTCGCAAGTGCCTGTAACTTCCCATTCAATTCAACGAATACAAACTTTCAAACTCAAATATTTGCATCGACATATTCGGAACAGTGTTAGTTCGTAGTGTCAGTTTACCAACTTCGAACCTGTGGCTTTATTTTCAACAGTTTTCGCAACCTTCCCAGAGTTTCACTCGTATAGGTGTATGCAAACTAAATTGGACTTTAACTGGTCTGTATTATACAATTTCGCTTGCCAAGTTTCATGTTAATGTTTCGGACAGCGGCGCGGCTTGAAGTTCGAAATTTTGTCCACAAATTGACCGCACTTGGAAAACAATCAACGCACAAACTTTGAATATGTTTTGATGCGGTCGCTTTGTCATTGTTTTGGGGAATCGAGTATCCATCCCGTCCCATTTTAACTTGCTATAGCTTTATAGAGTTGAAGTTGCGAATTTTAATTATGAAACTAATTTAATGAAATTGCTATAGAGTATAGACACCTCTGAATGAGTCTCTGATTGTAACGATAGCGTATTGTTCGAGCCAAAGAAAGAACAAGGTACTTTCATTCTGTACGTGTTACCAACGTGACATTAATCTGAAACATGGTCGCTAACTATGGGCCTCATTCGAAGGCTGACGGTCACTCAGCGGGCTATGCTCTCAGCTATGCTTGGAGTATCCATACGTGATCATATACAGGAAGTTGGTCATCGAGTCAAGCTGAAGTGGCAATGAGTAGCACTTCGAAGAACCGACAACGTCAGGGTTACAAGGCGCCGGATAGGCGACCTCGCCCCTGTCATAATTAAACAATTTAAGCAAACTAGGTGGACCGACGACGTCAAAAGAGTCGCAAGGAGCCGCTGGGTAAAGTAGCACAAGATCGCGACGTGTACAAGAGACCGATGCCCGTCTAGTGGTTGACGACGCCGTACGTCTATCGGCTGAATATGAGACGGTCGATCATCTATGCGTCTGAGTCGCAAACCGTAAAACTGAATACATGCACCAGACTTCGAACGTAACAAAATAAAAATTTAAAATTTCATGAGCGTTTCCGCATAAAAGGGAAATGCGATAAAATCTTTAAAATTTTAGAACTAACATAAAAGTGAGACGAAACACGGACCTTGCAGTAAAAGCTATACCGATACCGTGGATTCTCTCGGATCCTATCAAAAGTTTTATTGCCCGAGGCTTTTGTCCCGCTCTAACCCGGTAGTAAAGAGGGAGATATGATCTTTTTCAGGAATTCATTGTCGTTGCTAGTTTTATGAGTCTTGTGGAGCATGGCATATTTTTATTGCGTCTCATAGATTGAAAAGCTTCGGAGCTTCGTAGTTGTGTAGATTCAGGATATCCGGATT
Source organism: Oeneis ivallda (assembly GCA_029955525.1). Taxonomy (NCBI): domain Eukaryota; kingdom Metazoa; phylum Arthropoda; class Insecta; order Lepidoptera; family Nymphalidae; genus Oeneis; species Oeneis ivallda. Next base: position 14,254,962 of record JARPMR010000024.1, on the reverse strand, counting down.
AAGTAAAATAATAAAGGGGTACTTCATTACTTACTTTGTGTTACAATAATACCTATTATACCTAGTTAAAAAAATTACGTTTCTTAGGTCCGATTTCACCAACGTAAAATGAGTTTTATCTGAGCGTTTTGATATTTTGGCAGATTTTCAATACAAAAACTGTCAAAATATCACGCTGTTATAAAACTTATATTACGTTGGTGAAATAGGCCCTTACTGGAGACTCTTAACTGACTTAATTTTTTTTTCATTATTCTTTTTTACAACAAGAACCATCGGTACTCAATGTCATCGTCTAATAGTCTAGGCAATGAAGCTAGTGGACCCCAACAGCAATTCTTCAGGCGACGAAACTTTACAGAATGATAAAGTATCAGTAGTTAAAAGTATTTTATAAATATCCAAAAAAAAATTTGAACGGAAGTTAGGTATTTTTACCTAAACTCTTTTATGCTTAATATCTCAGTTCGACAAAATGCTCTGTCAAAACTTTCTTCACCTGTAACATTCATGTAAAGTCTAGAAACAAAATATAAAATATCCAAAATATACTCCTAGTTGAAACCACCAAATTTTGAAAAATAAGTTTTTTTAATGTAACTTGCAGCGAAAAATTGCTCTGTGAATTTTTTTCACTGGAATGTCCTTTTATAGCCGTTTTGTACCTACAACTTGAAAATCCAAACAATATACCAAGAGACTATATTTTTTTCAAAAACTACCCTTTTACTCACAGTGCAAAATTTCTCCATCCATTTTTTTAATTGATATGATTACAATTATTTTTTTTGTATCAAGTATCAAAATATCCAAAAAAATAATCAAGCGCATTAAAACTATAAAAATTTTAGAAAGAAATATTTTATATTTAATCCATCAAGGGAAGCAGGAGCGTGGTGAGTTGACGTAATGGTCCGGGAGCCAGTGACAGATTTTCATGACCAAGTCCCTCCCAATTAAAACTTCGTGAAATGCATTAGGGATTTATATTATGAATATTCGCGACCGTCAGCTGCGACTCCGAGGGTGGGGCGGGCAGTGGCAGCCTCCAACGCATGGAGAAAAAAAATATTTTTTTGTCATTTCCTCCCATTTGAAAATTTGTCAGATATATAGAAAAGAAATAAAGTCAGCTGACCATAACATGGTCCACCATGTTATGGTCAGCTGACTTTAGTTTTCCTTCAAAATATTAGGTAAACTCACAGATCACGGAAACAAGGGAGATATGCCTATGAGTCAAATTGTATTGAAACCTGCTGTCCCCAGTTTATCCCTACCTATCCCTACTACCTGCTACCAATACAAGCAACTAAATAAATACAATAGACAGGAAGTCTCACTCACACACACGCATACCGATAGATCAGTGCATGAGGCACGAACAAATATACACTTTATTGTTTACCAAACAGGGTTCAATTTCAATCACCGTGCATCTTACTCACACAAACGTAAAACGTTGTCGATGTGCTGTGCAAAATTCAAATATGATACAATTAGTGGTTGACTAAAATGGATCTATCGATGCTAAATTTCTTAATATTTGGGTTTTTGACAATGACTACCTATTATGAAAAGTGATATTTTACTTGTGTACCAAAAATAAGATGTAAAAAATCATCTCATATTAGATTATTTTTAACCGACTTTCCGAAAAAAGGACGAGGTTCTTTTTGTGCACATTACAACACTTTTTTCTTCAAGTTTGTTTGTTTGTTTGTTTGTTTGCACAAACAAAATATTTTATACAAAAAAAATTAGAACAAAAAAAATCCATAAGATTAATAATAAAAAAATTAAAACAGTTTCTTCAAATCAAACAAAAATAATGGCACTTTTTCGTAACCTTAAAATGAAACAAACATACATCCGAAAAATAATAAAACTTTTTATACACAAATAACGACATTTATAAAACAAAAATAATAACACTTTCCCTTATGACTAATAATTATTTTTGTTTGATTTGAAGAAACTTTTTTTTTAATTTTTTAAATTTAAAAAAAAGTTTCTTCAAATCAAACAAAAATAATGGCACATTTTCTTAAGCTTAAAATTAAACAAACATACACCCGAAAAATAATAAAACTTTTGTTTACGATTAATTAAATGAGACGAATATAATAGCACGTTTTCTTATGACTTTAAAATATCTATAAATCTCAATAAAAATGGCACCTTCTTCTAGTAATATCCTATATGGCAGCTTTTGTTAATTACTGACCTGTGAAATGCAAATATTTATTCAACACTTGCCGCTTAGATAATTTGGGTGTTGCGTTCTTTGTTAAATAATGTAGTCTTACATTTATATATTTTTCCATCACCGCTATCATGAGCATTATTAAATGGTTATTCATGGGTGATTGATTATATTGGTGAAAATTTATATTTTCAAAAAGATTCATACCAATAAAATGCGGTAAGGATTTTGACATCAGCTGTTGTTTTATATTTTTAGATGATATTTTTATTTTATCATTTGAAAGAATGGATGATTTTATAATTACTTCCATATGTTTGCAAATGGTTATTACATTATTGGAAGGAAATATAAGTCCACCCTTATCCTTCAATTTTATAAACCGAAGGTGCTTGTCATCAGTTGTATCCGCAATCAAACCACTACAGCATGTATCACATTTTAATAATTTTAGCAATCGATGTACAATGAATCCTGCGATGTATGATACTACCTGACTACTAAATTCTGTAGTATCTTGTATAAGTATACTTATTTCTTCGTCGAACATGGCTTATTCGTACAATAAAGTTATTTCGTCTTCAACATTACTTTCGTCTAACTTAGAAGGTTCGATTGAACGATTTATAGTTTTGACAGCAGAGGAGCATGTTAAAATAGAAACTTCTTCAAGGGATGTACAATTTCCCTGGTTAAGATCTCGAAGCTCCGACTTTACCAAGAGTTTTTTATATATCGCTTAAAACTGTCGCGCTGTTGGGTTAGTGCTACATCCACCATGAGACCTAATATGTCCAAACATAAACTCCAAGTGATCTTGGCTGATTTTGTAAAGTGGTACGTACTTCAATTGCTGCTCTTTTTCAACGTGTTGAATGTAAAATGCATTAAGGCTCTCTATGCAGACAAGAAAACCAATAAAACCGGTTTTTCTCGGCGTATTGATGAGTTTCGTACCATTTGGTAGTTTTATAGAAATTAGATAATTTTTCACCTTTTCTAAAAGTTGAAATACCTTGTTTTTGTTACTTGAGCAAACAGGTTTTTTATAGTGCAGTTGTGCCATATGCCTTGACAAAACACACGTCACGTTTAACACGTCAAACAAGTCGTTGACAGTTTTTAAATATTCAACGGTACCTCCCACATCATCAAAACCAACCATATGAAGTTCACTACAAAAATCTAGTGCATCTGCAACACTGTTGCTAAATAATTGTGATGCCAAGCGAACTTTCATTTTTTGGTTTTTGAAATAGATGTGGCCCTTTCGTAATTTATTGGCTAAATGCAGTTTTTCTTTGTCTTGAAGATCATTTAGGTTTTTTAAATGACTCCATTTTATACACCTATTGGCACCATCCATAAAACATCCATATGCTTCGAACGTATTCCGTAATAGTTTGAGCATATGGCATGGATCAAGGAATATATGAACAGGCTGACGAGTAACAGGGTGTTTAAAATTGGTTTTTAAATTTTCAATGTCAAAAGAGCACCCGAGTTTCTTAACCATGGTGATGTTGGCTGGACAGCCGTCGAAAGTCATCGAAGTTACTTTTACACCTGTATCTTCTAGTAACTCCAAACATTGTATGACAAGATTGGACCGCTGTTCCCCAGTGATACCGTCGACGAGAAAATACCCGACTGGTATTTTCCAAGCCCCATTAATTGCTGTTAGTAAAAATACTAGAACTTCTTTAGCTTCTGGTAAACAATCCCCTTGCTCTGCTGAATTAGATATATCGACATACCCGTGCATTTTATTTCCGTCCCATTCTACACGCTGTTTGATTGCCATTTCATCTATAACTAAATTACACAATAATTTATGTTTAGTGTTGGCAGCTTTAAGTTTAATCGCTTTTAATGATTCCTGCGTAAATCCCGGCTGGGCGTCGATGGATTGATACCATTTTTTTATTGTTCGGACATGGGGTAGAGCTGTTTGGAATTTTTGCCTTACATACGTGTACGCCTTTGGCGAGTAAAAGTGAAGAGTACACGCAAAGATTCTTAAAGAAGGAGAATTCTTCTTGTTTGTCTTTTGTCCCGATGAAACATTTTCCTCATATCGCTGCATAAGATCCCTAACTCCAAGGTTTTCTAATTGCGTAACGTGATCAGCACCAATGTAGTTTTTTTCTTTGAGATTTTCCAAAATATCTTTTAAACTGGCAATTTTTTTCCGATAACGACTAGTGCTCTTTTGAAGTTTTTTAATTTGTAATTTTTGCTTTTTTATTAAATGTTCTTGTGCGTTTATCAATCGGCGTAATTTCCGCTTTCGAGGTGTTTCAATAATTTCATTTTTATCTAGGGTTTTTGGATGCTCCTGCAACAAGCAAATCCTATTATTTTATATTAAAGTAAATGAATGTAACTTAATATTTTAGCATTACTTAATATCAAAAGTTCTTTAAGAAAATGATTTATACTATACCAAAATGCTTTGTCGAACGTTTAAATTAGTATCAACATTATCCATCGGAGACTTTGAGACAGCAGTTTGCTAAAAATAGAAAATTACGTGCTTACAAAATTTCACACATGTTGCTACAATAATAAATAATTTACTGAGTTGAACGTACAGAATCATCATTTTGCTCACTAGTGAGGTTTTGTAATTCAGTTACCATTGGAGAATCCAGTTCATCCAGTTCACAATCCACACGTTCTTTGGACGTGGAAGGTTCCCCATAATTCTGTCAACAATATAATACATTGGCACATTGCAGTTTAAGGTACTGTGAGCAAATTAAGACAATAAACTTCTATTCACACACTCTAAAACACAATTCTAATGAGTGTGGTATGGAGCATGGTCTAATTAGGTATATCCATTTTAATCGGTTTTCTAGGTAAGTATATAGTTTATTCTAGTTAGGAACCAGGTCAGGTATGTGATCATAATTTATAAAAATAATAGGTATAGGGGGACTTATGGACTAATATTATAAATGCGAAAGTGTCTGTCTGTCTGCTACGCTTTCACGGCCCATCTTTTCAACCGATTTAAATAAAATTTGGTATAGATATAGGTTGCATCTCGGGAAAGGACGTATGCTATATTTTATCCCGGAAATTAAGGAGTTCCCGCGAAATTAAAACAAACTTAATCCAGGCGGACGAAGTCACGGGCATCATCTAGTGGGTATTATTAACTTACAGTCAACACAAAACGCAAGTTCAATGTTGGGATTGACCATTCGAAGAGCCGACGAACCATCTTCAATGGTTGAAAGCACTTTGGCTCAAAGTGAGACGAGCATATTGTGCTATTTTTCGTCGGAAACCAGCTTGGACCTCTTCCTGTAGCATTTATCCACTTTTCTTTTCTTTCTGCATCCTTCGGATATCTTAAATATTAATATTAAAGAGTGACATTAAATATATCAATAAATGAGTAATGAGTATCTACGTTAATTGACATTATATTAATTCACCTAGTATATTTTTTATACGTTTCGTCAGCTAAGTAAGTCGAGTACTTACATTAAAAAAAATAGTAATAATCATGACTAAAAATATAGTTATAATGAATTTTACTCACGATAGTTTAAACGTTAAAATAGTAATAATTGTTTACTAAGTTATAATTAAGGTACTATTAATTATTGTATCACAGATCATCGTTTGGTCGTTAAAATATCGACAACTGCGTTGTACTCGTACCTGCATCGTCACATCTCTAGTTCACGGCACGCCGACAGCGGCCGAACTACGAAATTTGATCTATCGTGCTAGTGAAAGAATGGAAAGAACACTTAACCATTGCGTCGTAAGACTGGCCGATTCATTGATAGATTTCTACTAAGCAAGCAATGGTTTTTGTTCATAATGAGATATAGACTTGTCACTCTATTACATTATGATACCACTAAATAATGTTTTATTGATTTTAATGGAAAATTACAACAATTTATTTGTACTTACGTGTGAAATGAGATGCCATCTTTCATGTAATTCACTTTGCAGCTTGAATTTTTACAAACAACCACTGAACAACGCGGCATTTTGTTAAAAACCGAGAGAAGTGAACCAATCTTTGAATGACATGCGACTAAAGACAAAAACGGCCATCAGGCCTATTTTGTGCCTGATGAGTTCGCACGCAACACGCCCCCTTAGCACATCTCCCTTGTTTCCGTGATCTGTGGGTAAACTATAATCTGTCAAATTTTCAAATTGGAGGAAATGACTAAAAAACTTTTTTTTCTCCATGCGTTGGAGGTTGCCACTGCCCGCCCCACCCACGGAGTCGCAGCTGACGGTCGCGAATATTCATAATATAAATCCCTAATGCGTTTCACGAAGTTTCGCTCGAGAGGAAATAATTGACCGAATTTGTACCTGGCTCCCGGACTATAACGAGACTTTATCTATTCAGTGACGAGACTGACATTAGTATCTGCCTTTTGTGACGCGAGCCAGTACTCGATTATCGAATGTATGTCGTTGAGTCGACAGTTCAATTTTCAATCAAAAACTGTTGGCAACTACAGTGACTGTGTCGGTGAAATGGTTCTGAACCATATTGTCATGGTATTAAAGCGAAAAATCGCACACAGATCTAAAACTAGTTTAAATGCTGAGACAAAAACTGCTTTAAGAGTGTATAATAATATGCAATTTTGTATTTTAAGTAACTTGTAATTAGGTAAAAAATAGTACGTCGTCAAAAGTACGTCGCGCGTCTATCACTCTATTTCTCACTCAGGAGAAAACGATAATTTGCCATCCCGCTCGAAAAGGGGCACGAAATCCATAATTATCATAGCGACATTACTGCACAATTTTAAGGGCGCTAATGCAAATCCGTTAAACTATTGGAGTTTTCGGATCATTTTGTAACTAATTCGAACAAAATACAATGGAACTAAAAACTACTACACAGAGATTGGTCCTTTATCTCCAATTTTTGGTTTTGGTTTGGTGAAAAATCTTTCTTTTTAGTACTATAAAAATGATTTTTCGTCACCTCTTCACACCGAAAATTGATGATTTAGGAGCGAGTTTAGTTAGGTTTAGGTACATTTTTTCTGCATAACATACCAATTTTGAAAAGAGCTGACTTTCTTGCCGGCTCTTCTCAGCAGAATCTACTTTCCGAACCAGTGGTAGAATCATGACGTGTCATAAGAGCCACAGGTTGGCCTACGTGAAATAACTTTGAATTTGAAAGAAATGGATATTATTATTATAAGTTGTTATGGCTATTTTTAACTGACTCCAAAAAAAGGAGCAGGTTATCAATTCGAGGTTTTTTTTTGTGCCGATGTTACTCCATAACAAGGTGTGAGCAGGAGCGTGATGACGTCCGATACACTGGTCCGATAGTAGTAGAAGAGACTGACGACTTATTAGAAAATGCTCTCACTACATGTGATGAAGAATCCGATTCGATGAACGGTACTGAAACTTTTGCCAATACTGATAAAGAAAACCAAATTACAGATTTAGATAACCGGCCAACAACGTCATCTAAAAAAAAAATGATTTGATAAAATAAATCCATTGCCCAGTCAATTAACAACTATTCAGAATTAAATGCCCAGAATTAAAATTATTCATTCATTATTTTCATAACCTTTTGTCAAGATGCGCATCTCTTCTTATCTTCTAATTTAAAACACATACATCAATTCCGAAATAGTCACCACTATAGAAAAGCTCAGTGGATCACATCACTAAAAAGTTCTGTGGAAAACCCACTACTGTTAAAAAAGTGTCTGGAACACACCACGGTTCACAAAGCCTTGCACATTCGTGTGTAAGTGAAAGATGTACAGTGTGCTGGGGGGGGGGGGGGGGGGTCCATAGTTTGATGGTATTTCAGGGATTTGTTCACACTAATTATGATAAAACTTACAGCTGAACTACTATACAAATCATGCCCGCGTGGAATGGTGCAATGGTGCCCAGAATACTGGGTGTATTTCCACGTTGGACAGCCAGGCTGTTCCTTTGTGCACAAAATGAGCCAGCACTTCTGTTTTTTTTTCCACATATATTTTTAAATTTACATTTCTGATTTATACATTTGTTAAGTCGAGGTAATTACAAAGTTAGTGAATTTCGTGCGTCAATGCGTCAATTATTATAATAATACATTATTACTTTAATGGAGCTCAACATCGTTGGCGTGTAGGGAGCCAATGATCATCATTTCATTTTTCACAATGAAGGGATGCCACCTTGAGCCTTCAGTATTGGTTCTCGTGATAATAAAGCAAACTGGTATCAGTGGTATCGCTCATTCCGGATTTTAAATATTCTTCAATGTCTAAACAAATATTATTGTATACATTATTAAGTATAGTTCAATTTTGAAAAGTAATAATTTATTACAGAACCTTAATAATGATGTAAAAATTCTGTTCGAAAAATCGACTTCCAAAGTCACTGTAAAGTAATAGTACATTATGGTACAAGTGTGTAATGTTGGTGATTGCCGCTGAGGCGCCATTGAGACCCGAGCCGTTAGGTGAGGGTCTTAAGATAGATATTGGTTATCTGGAGAGTATGTTTTTAAGTCCACTCCATTCTTTGTTCGGACTGTACTTTCCCCAATTTTTTATAACTTAAAAATTAGTTTTAAAAAATTAGGGAAAAATTCCACATGTAGAAATTATTTAAAATAAAATTGAAAATAGAAAATTCAGTCTGTCGAGCTGGGATTCGAACCATCGACTTTTAGCTGTTTAGCGACTGTCGAAACCACAAGTGTGAAAATAATGAACACAATGCCAAATTCACATTCAAAAAAGTGTCGGTTTCAAAAAAGTGTCGATCCGTCTAGCCCCCTTCCGCACCGCGCGATAAGGAACTACGTTCCAAAAAACTCTATAACTAGTAATGAAAAAGTCACAGTTTGATTATACGTGTCATTATGTGCCTAATTGCGGTGAACTTATAGTCTAGTCGACAAGTTGAAAATGCTACAAAATAGAGATACTGCTCTTAAAATTATGTGCGATAGCTCATTGGATCCGGAATGACGCCTAGAAAAATGTGCCAAAAGCGTGTATTAGCACATAAAAAATTGCAAAAGTTATAAACAATTAAAGATGACTTTTTTACTTTACAACATTACTTGGATTTTTCAGTTTTTGTTCAAGTATAAAAAATTATTATAAACAAAGTATAAATATTTCTTTAACTTTTATGGCGCGATCTTGTTAAATATGTATGTAAAAAAGGCTCTACGAAGCGAAAATTTTTTACGACAGTTATTTAAACATTTTTTTTCACTTACAATTAAGACGGAAGTTCGAGAAAATTTTGTTAGTTAACAATTGTTTAATTTGTTGAAAAATTAACTTTAAGTAAATTAACTTTAATTAACTGTAAGTAATTTCCAACGAGAATAAATTATTTATAGTGTTCAAAACACACCATAATTTTTTCAAATTTAAAAAAAAATATTCAATACCTTAAATAAATTAATTAATGTGCCGTACTCGCTTTTGACGCCGCGCGCGCAACCTAAAAATGTCGCGCGCAGACCTATTTTCAGCGTTAAATTAAAATTATAAATAATGGAGATAGAGTTCCGGGAGTTCGAAGTTTTTTTATTGAATATTTCCTCTTCTTTTAGAATCTTTTTTTGAAATTTCTTAAATATTAATAGTTTATGAAATATTGGCAAAAAATGAAATACCATTTTTTTTTCATCTTTAATTGTTTATAACTTTTGCAATTTTATATATGCTAATACACGCTTTTGGAACATTTTTCTAGGCGTCATTCCGGATCCAATGAGCTATCGCACATAATTTTAAGACCAGTATCTCTATTTTGTACCATTTTGAACTTGTCAACTAGACTATTAGAGCCACTTTATGAGCAAGTGTGTTGAAAAAAAAGTTTTTAGTTTCTACACATTATGTTGACATTGGGCGTGTTTTTATGCTCGCCCGACTTCAGAATTAGGCATTAGAATAGGGTATTTGACTATATTAAAAATATCGTTTCATTTGGTGTCATCCTAAAAGATTATTATCTAAAAACATTATTCCATACGTAAATCCAAATAAAGTTTTATTTAATTACGTAAGTTTTATTTTCTTTAATACGTTCCAAATAAAGTTTTATTTAATTAGAAAACATTAAATAAAATTGCTATAATTCCGGCCATGGTCACGTGATCGAAAACGTTCCGTGATCTCGAATGACGTTACAGTCCACACCACCTATGGGCTGTGGAATTGTCATTGTTTGAAATGTGAACTGTGACGGCATGAGAGTAAATGGAACGTTTCGGCGGCAATTTATTTTTTTGAATTTATTTCTTGATTTTTATGAAAAATACTGAAAATTAAGCCGAAATATACGTTTTGTTAGCTTCAGCATAGCATTTTTAACAATTTAAGATGATTTTCTAAAAGTAGTCAAATACCCTATTGAAAAGTTGGATCCAGAAATTTTTGGGGAACCATCTCGAGAATTTCTTCTAGCAAGTGAAATAAAAATTATCCAAATCGGTTCAGAAATCTCGAAGAAACCGCTGTACATACAACACACGGTGTTTTAGGATCCCTAAAAAGTGTCATGCTCTTTTTATTTATTGTATTGTATTCATTCATAAATCATAATACAGGAATCTTGAATAAAAACAGTATGTCACTTTTTTAGGGATCCTAAAATACCGTCCTAAGTTAAAAAAATCGGCCAAGTGCGAGTCGGGCCTCGCTTTTTTAGGGTTCCGTTAAAAAAAATATTTCCATCTACCCATGGAAATATTTTAATTTAATTTATTTAATTTAATTTAATTTTTATTATTTGTTGTTATAGCGGCAATAGAAATACATAATATGTGAAAATTTCATCTGTCTATCTATTACGGTTTACGAGATACAGCCCGCTGACAGACGGACGGACGGACGGACGGACGGACAGCGTAGGCTTAGTAATAGGGTCCCGTTGGTACCCCTTGGGTACGGAACCCTAAAAATAAGTGCTGAATTGAGAGCCACTTCCTTTTTGGAAGTCGGTTAAAAAGGTTTTGGTAACAAAGTAATCAATGAAGCTTTTGCCAAAAAACAATTGTTTTTAAACAATAAAGAGCTTCATAATTTTTTATACTTTTTCAAAATAAAGATGTTATTTTTTGGTTGTTTGAAGCAGATACATATTATTTTATTTTCAGTGAAGGAAATGAATATTAGTTAATATAAGCTGTTATGGCAATTTTATGTTGTTTTTGTTTTGTTTTGTTTTCCCAAAATAAACTAATTCGGAGAAACAAATTATGTTTAATTAAGGGCCCTTAATTAAACTATTGAAATAGCTCATTAATTATCTGGAAGCTAAGTCGCTACAATTAGTGGTTGTATAAATAAATTAATGTTGAGGTACACATTTATGTTTATTATTTAGCATCGTAGAAGGCATGTAGTAATATATTATTTGTGAAGTCGCTTCGCTCGCGCACGCTAAACTATACCCAATGATTCAAGAATTAAGGTACATTATCGCGAAAACGCAGTTTAGATTTCAAAAACTCTGTTTCAATATCGATGTTCTTCGTGATATTTTTTTTGGATATTTAGGATAAGTGTGTAAATGTGACTACCTACCATGTTAAAAAAAAGAAATTGGATAGAGAAATTTTTCATTCCGAGTTATAAACAATTTTCAGTTGAAGTAAGATAAATAGATTTTGGTATGGATTTTTTTTTGGATTTTCTTACACGTTATGCTAAATTACATTTTAAGGACATTTGAAAATAAAAAATTGACTGAGCAATTTTCTGGTCGAAATTACGGACAAAAAAAGGAAACCTCTTTAAAAAATGACAGTTCCGTTTGAAAAAAGTTTTGGATTTTTATCAAGTACCTCTTATTAAGGCTAATAATTAGTCTGGTAAAAAAAAATTGGACGGAGAAATTATTCTGTTCAAAATATTAAGCTATTTGTACTTTTAGGTATAAATACCCAACTTCCGCATGGATTTTTTTTTGGATATTCTTGTGTAAATTTTGGGTCATCCCATACTACAACCCTGCCAAGTTTCATCGACTGAGGATTTGATGCGGGGGTCTCCATACAACAAACCGCCCCATTGCCTAGTCTATAATTGTCATCCTTTTATCCTTCTTCTTCTTCTTCTTTATCAACCTATAGACGTCCCCTGCTGGACAAAGGTCTCCTGCATGGACTACCACAGGCTTCGGTCTTGCGCCTCTTGAATCCAGCGGCTCCCTGTGACTCGTTTGATGTCGTCGGTCCACCTGGTGGGGGGCCTGCCAACACTGCGTTTCCCGGTGCGGGGTCGCCACTCTCAACACCTTGGGACCCCAACGACCGTCAGCTCTTCGAACTATGTGCCCCGCCCATTTCCACTTCAGTTTCGCGACACGCTGAGCTATGTCGGTGACTGGTTCTCCTACGAATCTCCTCATTTCTGATTTGATCTCGCAGGGATATACCGAGCAAAGCTCTCTCCATCACTCGCTGGGTGACCCTGAGCCTTCTTATGAGAAGGCCCATAAGAAGGCTCAGGCTCTTTTATCTTTATTCCTTATTAATAATTTAAAAATGCAAAAGTGTGTTTGTTTGTTGGTTTGTCCATCAGTCACGCAGCATCGGAGTAACGGATCGAGGTAATTTTTTTGCTTAGGGCTTTAAGGTGGGGTTGGAGAGTGTTAAAGGCACGTTTTATTAACCGACTTCAAAAAAAATTTGTGTGTGTCAGCACGACGCACAACTGGAGTTTACTTCATACTCAACGTTGAAATTTCTACCCTAACGTTGAGTAAATAAGGTTGGTCTTCGCTTGAGTTGTCGAATGGCCGCGCTACGCCTTTCACAACGATGCAAATCTCCACCCCTAACGTTGAGTAAACAAGGTTGGCTTTCGTTCACATGTAGATCAGCGCCATCTTTCGGCTTATGTGTAAACTATTTGAATAGCCACGGTGTTGTACGGAGTAGAGATAGATAGTAGAGTAGAAATTTAAACGTTGTGAAAAACGTAACAAGGTCATTGATAAATTGATTTTACTGTCCGGATTTTTCTCATACCGGGCTGCTAAAATCGATTCTTAAGGAGTAAACTCCAAAAAGAAGGAGGCTCTCAATTCGTCGGAATCTTTTTTTTCTTTTTTTTTATGTTCCCCGATTACTCGAAGAGCCTGAACCGGTTTGGAAAATTCTTTTTTTGTTTTTTTTAGTGGCGCGGGAGTTTGAATTTGGTTTTTAAAAAGAATTTTTTATATTAAATTATCCCGGAAAAACAATGGGTTCCGCGTGATATTTAAAAACCTAATTAACTTAACGCGGATGAAGTCGTGGTGCTTCAAAAGCTTTCAATCTAATTAAAGCAAAACTACCTTCATAATATAGACACTCGGGCTTATGGGAGACTTAAAAATTATATAATTGGTTTTTGAGTCTATATTGAATCGGTTTGTTTACGAACGAGAACCGCTGCAGTGGAGAAGTTTATTTGCAATTTCTGCAAGCGAATCTCGTAAATATAATATTCAAGACTATAAAAATGGGACGCGTTTGGCTAATGTGTTTTACAGCGGCACGTAACTCGGCGTCTACAGCTACATTATCGATCTAGATTTTTGGCTTCGTCAGGTAGAAAGCAGAATGAAAAAAAAATTGGTTATCTGTAAAGTCGGTTTACGGACGATAGTTTTACGTGATAACGTCATAAAGAAACCTTGATGAAAAAGTGCATACTTTTATGAATTGAATTGAATTATTATCACTGAATTATCATTATTTTGTATAATACAAATAAGCAGAAAGCAGAAGCATACATTGAAAATTACAATTTTTTCGATAAATTAACATTTATTTACACTCGTTAATAGCTCGCTACGCATCCGCTCACCAACAAGCCAACGCTTGGGCCGATCGTGCCTCTCTATCGCTCGTTCCGCGCTCTCGCTTGCACGCTCAGGCTCAGGCGGAACGTGACACTTTTTCCTGCGTGCAGCCGGTGTTCATCGATTTAAGACGTTATCACGTCAAAAAAATACGGAAGAAAATAAACACCTTTCAGCAAATATTTTCATTCAATATAGGTTACCTACATCACACACATACACATCCTCGGTCTTACGGCGCTTGTATCCAGTGCCTGTATCCCCGTGACTCCTCTTCAAGTATTTTGCTTGCGTGGGAGAAGTTAAGCTCTGAAGCAATGTACTGTCTTCGTTTTGCAAAAAATTGTGCAATTTCTCTTTAAAATACCATTGAGTTAATTTAAATATAGAGGCGTGCATGTTTATTTGTGGCCACATGTACCTACACGATTTTATGTTTGTTCGCCGTGCGATTGCATTCGTAGAATAATATTTCTTTACTGACAGTTTCCATTATGGGAACCTATAAGCGTCGAATGTTGCAACGGTTTATGGCAAATCCAGGATTTGTACTAATCCCTGAAACTATTGAAAGTCTGAACAGTTTTGTGTTTATTTTAGTACTAGCTAATGCCCGCGACTTCTTCCGCCTGGATTTAGTTTTTAAAATCCCTCGGGAACTCTTTGATTTTCCGGGATAAAAACGTACCTAATATGTCACTCTCCAAATCCTCAACTATACCTATGTAAAAAATCACGAAGATCCGTAGCTCTGTTGCGGCGTGATTGAAGGACAAACCAACAACCAAATACACTTTCGCATTTATAATAAATAGTATGATTTTCAAAAATTTGTAAGTAGGTACTCTATTGTATCTACTCTCGGGATATTTTCAAACTGGACGTACATTTTGTTGCGTAAGTACTGAATCATCATCATCATCATCTCAGCCTGCGGACGTCCACTGCTGAACATAGGCCTTTCCCAGAGAACGCCACCACACCCGGTCCTCAGCCTTCCTCATCCAGCCACTTCCCGCCACCCGCTTTATATCGTCAGTCCAACGTGCTGGAGGGCGCCCCACACTACGCTTACTTGTTCGCGGTCTCCACTCTAGGACTTTTCGGCCCCAACGGCCATCGCTTCTGCGACAAGCATGGCCTGCCCACTGCCATTTCAGCTTGCTAATGGTTTGAGCTATGTCGGCGACCTTGGTTCTCTTACGGATCTCTTCATTTCGAATCCTGTCCTTAAGAGAAACTCCTAACATAGCCCTCTCCATAGCTCTCTGAGTGACTTTAAATTTGTGGATCAAGCCTTTTGTTAGTGTCCACGTTTCAGCGCCATAAGTGAGGACGGGAAGGACACATTGATTGAAGACTTTCGTCTTCAGGCATTGAGGTATTGACGATGAGAAGACCTGACTTAATTTTCCAAATGCCGCCCAGCCCAGCCGTATCCTTCTGTTGGCTTCTTCGTCGAAATTGTTTCTACCCAATTGTATGGTCTGGCCAAGGTAGTTGTACTCTGAAACAATTTCGATTCCAACATTTTCGACGTTCACGGGTATCGGGACAACATGTTGATTGAACATAACCTTGGTTTTGTCCATGTTTATCCCGAGACCAACTCGTCTGGAAGAGCGGCTTAGACTACTCAGCATCTGCTCCAGATCTTCTGGAGTCTCTGCAAGGATAACCACATCGTCGGCGAACCGCAGGTGTGAGATGTATTCGCCATTTATATTAAATCCTCGTCCTGTCCAGTCCAGCGTTTTGAAGAGGTCTTCTAGTGCACTATTAAACAGTTTTGGGGATATTACATCCCCCTGTCTAACCCCCCTTCTCAAGTTGATTGGTTTTGTTTGCTGAGACTGTACTTGGACGGTCATTGACGCAGTATCGTAAATACATCGCAGCACCTCGATATAACGCCAATCGACTTGGCATCTCTGCAGTGACTCCAGAACAGCCCAAGTTTCGATAGAGTCGAAGGCTTTCTCGTAGTCCACAAAAGCAAGGCAGAGTGGTAGATTATACTCTTCGGCCTTCTGTATAATCTGCCTCAAGGTGTGGATGTGGTCTACGGTGCTGTAGCCTTTTCGAAACCCAGCCTGCTCCGGAGGTTGAAAATCGTCAAGCCTTCGGGCGAGGCGATTTGTGATCACCCTCGAAAACAACTTATAAACATGGCTCAAGAGTGATATCGGCCGATAGTTCTTCAGAAGCTCCTTGTCACCCTTCTTAAAGAAAAGAAGTACTGAATGAATGAATGAAAACAGTGTAGTATCTAATGGAATATGAATAGTTAGAGCTGTTAATGTCAACTTGATCGTACTACCTTCTGGACCCTTTAAAATCAGGATAATACGAAATACGAAAACAGGTCTTAAGGCGCTGTGTGCAGTCACGATCATCATTCGTGAGCCGAATCACAAGCCGAATGAAGATCGTCTTATTTAAAATCTATGGGTCATAATATTATGAAAAAAAAAGTAGTTATAATTGATCGTATTTCTGGCCTGATGGTTGTTTCTTAAAAACGATGACGCAAACTTTTCTCGATAGAAAAAAATTGCAAAGTTCACTCTGCAAATACATAAACTCCCATCGTTCTCTGTTATGCATACATTTATTTTGGTAAAATTCTGTACAATTGTTTTTCATATTTTACTACAACAAATGGCTGTTTTAGATTTTATTTATTGCGACTGTTAAATTATAATGGAATATATTAAAATTATAACAGTCACAATAAATAAAATCTAAAACAGCCATTTGTTGTAGTAAGATATGATAAACAATTGTACTTAATTTTACCAAAATAAATGTATGCATAACAGAGAACGATGGGAGTTTATGTATTTGCAGAATCAACTTTGCAATTTTTTTTTATCGAGTAAAGTTTGCGTCATCGTGTTAAGGAAACAGCCATCAGGCCAGAAATACGATCAATTATAACTACTTTTTTTTTCATAATATTATGACCCATAGATTTTAAATAAGACGATCTTCATTCGGCTTGTGATTCGGCTCACGAATGATGATCGTGACTGCACACAGCGCCTTAAGTCGGAATAATAGCGGCTTGGAAGTGAAAATTTCTTAAGGTGTGTTGAGTGATTTTCGGTAGGGGAAAATCTTATGCGTTCACGTCACCGACATGTTAGCAGTATAGCTATGAGTAATACGCGTTTTCACTTCTGTCGGCAGTTCTCATGACTACCCATGTTTATTTTTATTTGATGTCATTGTGATTTCACCTTATGATAACTAAGTGATGATGCAGTCTATGATGAGAACGGAGAACCGGCTGGCTTAGAAAGGGTATGGCAGTGGAAATTAAACCCAAACCCCTAATCGCTGGATTGTCCCTGTCGTTTTGTCGTTCATCTGCACAGGCCCTAAATCTTCCGTATTTCATAAGTCAGAGCTTCCGTTTAGGGGAACGTCAACGTGAGCATGCGCGTGTGTAATAATGGATGGCCCATTGAAGCAACGTATCTTCTTGACCTTTGCGTTTCGGTGTGCCAGTACACGCGAATAAAGTAGGCCTGCAGTGCTAGAACCAAAGTAGACAGCTAATATGACGATTGCAAATTGCAATAGGGTATTTGACTGAAGTCAAAATGTTGTTATTCATTATTTATAATCGAAAATGTAACATGCAAGAATAACATTTGAAAAAACAAATAAGTTATAGAGCTTTAAAGTTTCCTGTTGACAGACAGCGCTAGTGAAGTGTGATGTCATAATTCAGCAGCTCCATATATGCTCCACAGAAAAATTCGTTTTAGAAAGAGACAGATACAGTCACAGTAAAACGGCTTATAATTTCGAGACTAGTAAAGATATTTAAAAAAGATAAATGTCATTGTGTTATAATATTAAAAAACCTTATTTTAAATAAATAAAAAAATATTACCCAATTACCTCTGAATAATGACACCGTTGGCTAGAATGGTTTCAGTAAGAACACCACTATTAATGATGAAAGAAACTGAAGTCCTTAAGGCGTGAATTTAGTAAAGTAAAGACCGTTACGTCCCAGTAGGACCATTTATTCCCAGAACGTTGACTCAGAAAAAGAAAATGGGTTTTGATCACAAAGACACGGTCTGTATTCGATTATTAATTACAACTTGCATAAAACCGAACGACCCCGCACTGGAAAGTGCAATATTGGGAGACTTCCACTCGGTGGAAGGAAGATGTCTATCAAGCGAGAATCGAGATACTGCCCATGCCAGCCTGTTATAGATACAGGCGGCCACATTCGTGTCTTGTGGCGATCCTTTCAAGGGACCCTTGGATGTCTTCATCTCATCTTTTGATATTGAGTTGCAACGTTCATTAACTTGATTATAGGGACACTTACATTTTTTGACATAATTTGATTGTCAGCATTCCAGTTTGAACTCAAACCTCCCCTCAATAAGGATGTGAATGTCCAAGCATATTTACCGTTTGTTTTCCCAAACGTCAAAGCAGCCCGAATATTTGCGTTCGAGAGCACTTTAATTAAACTAAGGTGGAACGATGAACGTTAAATGTAGACGGCGTCCATTGTAAATTCCTCCAACGTTTCAGTTTCATGGCTTTAGTTGGAAAACGTTGGACTTTTATGAGCAATTTCGGTTCAGACGTTTTGTTATATTACCAATGCTTTTAAGGCTGCACCTCGCTCCGGTAAACATATGTGCAGTTTATGGGCCACTAGTTTATGGAAAATGTGCAATAATGGTCGGTTAACGTTGTATGAAATGCGCAGTTCGTCTTGACAGATGCGCCTATACGGCTGTTGGAACACCGCGGCCGGTGAATGGAATGGGGTGTTACTTGTGGGTTATTGCTTCATTTTATTGATTCTTGTGATGTAAAAAACCGTTTCAAGTACTTTTTTTACTTCTTGTTAATAGATATACTAGGGTTGTCATGAATATAATTTATTCTAAACTAGTTTAACCTGCTGCTATAAGCATAAGCACTTCAACATTTTCATCCCTTTTCAAGTTACGTTCTATATCGACAAAAAAAAACTTCGATGGCGAACCTAACGTTTTAAAGCAATATCTCGCACCCCGAATAATTTCATATCGACTAATCGACTAATGAATGCGAGCCTAAAACATGCGACCATAAGTTAGTTCTGAATTAGGTATTAACTTGTGATGTGCTGTAACCATTAGCTTGTACGAAGGGCTAGGTATTAAGCGTAAATTAAGATGCATATCGCTTATGTCTTTATATCTACTTATGAATTACTTAATACATTGTTGCCATTAAATTTTATCTCTGTTTTTTACTGAACCTTGATATTCTTAATCGGAATAACTTGATACTATTATAGAGATTCTTGAGCCCATAATCTTTAGATGCTATGAAGAAAATCAATCCAGTCTCTCATCCATATAAATTCCGCGAACCAGTTCTCGCCATCAATAAAGTACGTCCCGCACTACGAGGCTTCCCTACACTGGGGCACAGCTATGGCATCGTCCAGGCACCTTTTTTTTAAATATTATACCAACAGTCCAACAGGTAAGTGGAGATGCAGTCTAAGATGGAGCGCGCTTGCCTAGAAAATCCTTATTCACTCTTGATTTGAAAGTACCAAATTTTATTATTAATAATAAGTAATAATAAATTTATTTAATAATGTGTAAATAATAATTTAGCCGAAAGGGCATTCTAAATTTTGCAGAGCGTATGAAACGATGAATCAAAGCGTTTAGGTAGTGCGCGACCGTGGGATGTCAACCACGTATAGCCGCACAGATCTATTCGATACCTTGCGTTTCGTTGGTAGAATGAAACGCAAGTTCAGCCAGATGGTAGAACTAAGTTGAATAGTTCCTGAACACACTCTTTGAAAGCTGGGGCATTAGTCGCGACCACTATGAAAACTGTTCATGGTCGTGCCCGTGTAGTGCGTGAGCTCCCTAACGATGCTCGCATACTGTTGCAAGGAACATCAGAGCCGTAAGAAAATGCGAGGGTAGGAAAATGCCCTTCTGACTGATAATAATAAATGAAATCAGCAGTAGTACGGCTCTACATACCTTTTTAAAGAAGGGACGTTTTTAAAATTTAAAAGTATGTATAGGGATGTCGGAAATGCCGAAAGGTATTGATGTATTTTATAAAAATATTTATATCCTACAAGTAGGATAGGATAGGATACAAGGTATGTATGATTGTGTATACCTACTGTATCAATATCGATATATCCAGACAAGGTATCCTCTCCAGACAAGGGTTGCCTGGAAGAGATTGCTTTTGCAATAAGGCTGCCTTTGCACCTTGTATTTATTTTTCTTTCTTATGTATGTTTATTTCTTGTTGTGCAATAAAGAATTTTCTATTGTATTCTATCGATTTCGATATACCGGTAAGATTTTGGAAGAATAGTTATCTATCTCAACCTTAGTCCGATAGTTGTTTGTAGGACATGACGTTCTATAATAAAATTCCACAGTCAATTTTAGATATGCCTTTGCACAAGTTTATGAAATTTAATATACAAGCTGCTCCTGAAAAAAGCTTGTTATGCAATTGATGATTAATAATTATAAATGATATAAAGCACCAAGTGTATTGGACTCGCAACTTAATTAGTCCTAAGACCATGTATAGAAAACTATTACAGCCGCCTATGCAATATTCTCGTAAATTTTACGATTACTCGAAAATTTTTTACTATTTCCACAGTGTTGTATAACTCCCAATTAGGACCTGAGCACACTGCGCTGAAAACGTCATAAATAGAGCTTTACGAGTGGCTCGGATAGGTTCTAATAAACTTTGTGTTTAGTGCTGACTTCGCGCAGTTTAAGACTGTGGAACAATTACTTGGACAAAATGGTGCCTGGTGCTTGTGTTGTGAGGCGCTGACAATTCTGCTTGCACTTTATTGTTTGGCTCGCAGACGTGTGACTTGACCTTAATGATAGAAGACGTAAACACTTCAGCCTATCGCAATTAGCACAGTACAAGCTGGGTTTTCTTTGTAATCATTTGAAAAGTTTTTAACCTTGTAGTTAATCACGCTTCGCTTACGTTAAATTCGATTTTTTAACCCCCTATTATATCCCTTTAGAATTAGATGATGAATTTCCAAAAATCCTTTCTTCCATTAATCTACGTTAATCCGCAATTACCACCTCCCGGTATAAAGTCGTCAACTATACAAAAACAAACCTATTGGTAAGGATTACTGTTTTTACCCGATTACGGGCAAAGCCAAAAGGAAGGTTTTGATTCTATGTATGTCTGTATGTTACATACATTTACGTATGTATGTGAAACTATTTACGAATGTTCATCCCCCGACTAAACCTACCCTCTGAATAAACTACTGAGCCGATTTTGATGAATGAGGCGTCAATCCATTCGTTATGGTAGTCCGGGCGACGTACTCGTAGGCTATATTTTTAACCGACTTTAGAAAAAGGAGGAGGTTCTCAATTCGACGCGTATTTTTTAAAAAAAAATTTATAATTATTTTTTTAACGATGTTACTCCGTAACTCCGTCAAATCTGAACAGCTTTCATTTGAAATTTGAAATGTTTTTTCATTTGAAAGGACATATAGTCAGGTCGGTCTCATTTAAATTTGGTGAAGATCTGATGAATATCTTCGGTGATGGAGGACGGAACTCCTCAATGAATTGAAGCAAATCCCTCGCGATCAGAGAATGTGTGGATTTATCCTATGAAGCTACACTAAAAAGCTTAAAATAATAATATATAAAAATTCTTAATAAAAATTTTTATAAAATAAAGAATTTTAGTTTGTACACGTATGTTGAAGTCGGGCTAGCTTCGTATATTGGTTTCATCGTTTCAACATACGTGTACTTACAAACTAAAATTATTTTATTCTTTGTAGTGGCGTTTCAAGTCCGTTTTTTTAGAAGAA
Source organism: Oeneis ivallda (assembly GCA_029955525.1). Taxonomy (NCBI): domain Eukaryota; kingdom Metazoa; phylum Arthropoda; class Insecta; order Lepidoptera; family Nymphalidae; genus Oeneis; species Oeneis ivallda. The sequence continues at coordinate 14,233,006 of JARPMR010000024.1, read as the reverse complement.
TTTTGATAAATTATTTATGAAGAAAATCAATATGACGGATGCTACATGTAATGTTCGGTAGTTGCGTTACATTTTTTAACCTTTTATCTAATCCTTACTAATATTATAAATGCGAAAGTGTGTTTGTTTGTTGGTTTGTTGGTTTGTCCTTCAATCACGCCGCAACAGGGCTACAGATCGACGTGATTTTTTGCATGGGTACAGTTCAGGACCTGGAGAGTGACATAGGCTACTTTTTATCCCGGAAAATCAAACAGTTCCCGAGGGATTTTAAAAACTAAATCCACGCAGACGAAGTCGCGGGTATCAGCTAGTTTAACAATAATATTGTTTAGTTAATAGTTTAAGTAGGTATGTACTTAATAACATAGACCGTTATTTACTATCGTTACTTACATTGTTATTTACTACCGTTAAATAACGATGACTTTTATAACGATATATAGTAAGCAAAGTGTGGCGTATACAATCTTTTCAATAGTGTAACTGAACTAAGTACCCTACGAAAATCTCTACCCTATAATTCCTATAAATCTTCCTATTTTTAAATTATGTCTTTAGAGTGGCACGTGAATCGCTAGTGGTAGAACCCTTTATAATGTTGTGATCGTATTAACCCAAGAACTTTTAGAGCGTCAGAAGTAATGAGTTCAAAAGACCTAGGCGATATATGCAAGAGTTCGTGTATTAGATTTTAGCGGGTTCCAGTATTGGTTTATATTAAAGAATGTTTAAAATCCAGTATGAATGATACCGGTTTGCTCCATTATCACGAGACTCAACACTGATGTCGAGAGACACAATTATTTCTATGGGTAAACATCAAAAGAACCTACATCGCAACTTATGTACCTCGACATTCAACATCACGTTGAACGTCTACACTACACATCGTTGTTTCAAGTTCCTTTGAGTCCATAGGCAACGTTCGAAGTTAAGATGGCATCATTTTATTGTAAAAAAAAATAAAATGATGATCGTTGGCTCCCTGCACGCCAAACGATGGTGAGCTCCTACCTTTTGTGGTACATCAAGGACCACTCAGTTGCGTCCATTAAAACAATAATGTATTATTATAATAATTGACGCAATGAGATTGCAGCTTGGATTTGTTAAAATATATTACTTTGTATAGGTACTTCATAATAATTAGGAATGTGAATAAGCCCTTGAAATACCATCAAACCTTGAGCCCCCCCCCCCACACTGTCATCATTCACTCACACACGAATGTGCGAGGCTTTTTTAACCGTGGTGTGCTCCACAAGACTTTTTTAAAGTGGTGTGATCCACTGAAGACACTTTTTTAACCGTGGTGTGTTTCCACAAGACTTTTTTATAGTGGTGTGATCCACTGAGACTTTTTTATAGAGGTGAGCTCCTCTCATGTATAGTTGTTGGTTGTTGGTTGTAGGTTAATAGTTATACTGCGTGAAGTCACCACGGAGTGGTGAAGGACTCTAACAACGTTAGAGTCTAGTTCGAGGTTGATGTCAGACGCCTGGACCAGACAAAACCATAATAGCACTCGCCATCATTAGCTTCATCCTATCTCAGCATCCAACAGTTGGTTGTCACCACGAAGTGGTGATAGGCTCCAACTTAACGTCAGAGCAAGTTCGAAAGTAGAATCAGACACCTAGACCAGACAGCCAGGACTGGCAAATTTATTAGCCCATCCTAAGCTTATCCTATCTCGGCATCCAACCTACAGGTTGACACAACACTCAGCATAGAGCATCGCGACATAGATCAATCTTCATCTGAAATCGTCGGTCGCTAGCCCAAAGACAGGTTCATAAAGCACCAAGGCGCTAGAGCTCCCCATCCATTAAGCAGCTTCCAACGTCAGATTAGGTATCACTCATATTAGATTTCGTGTATCGCCCCTTGTATTTTATCAATAATAATTGATATAAAGTATGTCACTACATACCACTTCACATTTCTCATAATACAGTATGTGCATGTTTAAGTCTCTGAACATATGCCCAATACACGAACAATGTTCTTTATATATGCGATCCGCGCGTCGACGACGCTGCGGTCGTCGCTGCCTTCCCCTATAGTATATCGTTCTACAGAATAGCGTCAACGTCAAATTGAAATTATATGACATGAAAATTGAAGTTCCTAAAATTATTATTTTTATGATCTCATGTGAAAGTACATCTCGTAACTTAACTACTGTACCGATTTTGATAAAATTCAACCAACAATTTTTAGTACTATCAAACATGAAAAATTCCTTAGTACGAAGGACTAGGGTCGTTACATTCAACCCCCTAAATTCTATGAGGCATGCAAAATAGAACGACATCTATGAAGTATGCTGAATAGAATTTACACTAAGAAATATTTTATTCGCAATTTCCCTGAATGTCCAACTTAATATCATCACAACCTACAGACTTCTATTATTTGTTTTTAAAATTAAATGATACACACATATCTGAACCTGTATACAAGGATTACTCCACAATACATCAGTCATCTTCACATGTTCCTTTCCCTTAATCTAATTCATTTTTTGTATCTCCAATACTCTATACAACCCCCAGACCTGAAGTCAATTTGATGTCATATTAATATTAATTTTCATGGATAATCATGCTCCACTTAGATTCTTTTACACTTGGCATCAATTTCCACAACCCCCCGTCAACCACACAATTAAGTTCTTTTCACCCATAGAACTAGAATTTGCGACTATGCTTTCACCCGTTTAAATAATAAAATAAACCTTATTTACATCAATTGTCCAAAAAACCCACCTGTCAATGACCTATAATCGAACTCTCGCACGAAACGCCATGACCATAACGAACTCAAAACTTCCTCAGACTCTTTCCATTTCACGAGCAACATATTGTAGGCTTTCGCCTACTTTGTACTTCCCTAATCAGCCGTTTGACCATCCTGGTCACGTTTATATTATTCTGTTTAGCCGTGTTTACCATCCTGGTCACGTTTATATTATTCTGTTTAGCCGTGTTTACCATCCTGGTCACGGCCCCATATTGTAACTGAACTAAGTACCCTACGAAAATCTCTACCCTATAATTCCTATAAATCTTCCTATTTTTAAATTATGTCTTTAGAGTGGCACGTGAATCGCTAGTGGTAGAACCCTTTATAATGTTGTGATCGTATTAACCCAAGAACTTTTAGAGCGTCAGAAGTAATGAGTTCAAAAGACCTAGGCGATATATGCAAGAGTTCGTGTATTAGATTTTAGCGGGTTCCAGTATTGGTTTATATTAAAGAATGTTTAAAATCCAGTATGAATGATACCGGTTTGCTCCATTATCACGAGACTCAACACTGATGTCGAGAGACACAATTATTTCTATGGGTAAACATCAAAAGAACCTACATCGCAACTTATGTACCTCGACATTCAACATCACGTTGAACGTCTACACTACACATCGTTGTTTCAAGTTCCTTTGAGTCCATAGGCAACGTTCGAAGTTAAGATGGCATCATTTTATTGTAAAAAAAAATAAAATGATGATCGTTGGCTCCCTGCACGCCAAACGATGGTGAGCTCCTACCTTTTGTGGTACATCAAGGACCACTCAGTTGCGTCCATTAAAACAATAATGTATTATTATAATAATTGACGCAATGAGATTGCAGCTTGGATTTGTTAAAATATATTACTTTGTATAGGTACTTCATAATAATTAGGAATGTGAATAAGCCCTTGAAATACCATCAAACCTTGAGCCCCCCCCCCCCCACACTGTCATCATTCACTCACACACGAATGTGCGAGGCTTTTTTAACCGTGGTGTGCTCCACAAGACTTTTTTAAAGTGGTGTGATCCACTGAAGACACTTTTTTAACCGTGGTGTGTTTCCACAAGACTTTTTTATAGTGGTGTGATCCACTGAGACTTTTTTATAGAGGTGAGCTCCTCTCATGTATAGTTGTTGGTTGTTGGTTGTAGGTTAATAGTTATACTGCGTGAAGTCACCACGGAGTGGTGAAGGACTCTAACAACGTTAGAGTCTAGTTCGAGGTTGATGTCAGACGCCTGGACCAGACAAAACCATAATAGCACTCGCCATCATTAGCTTCATCCTATCTCAGCATCCAACAGTTGGTTGTCACCACGAAGTGGTGATAGGCTCCAACTTAACGTCAGAGCAAGTTCGAAAGTAGAATCAGACACCTAGACCAGACAGCCAGGACTGGCAAATTTATTAGCCCATCCTAAGCTTATCCTATCTCGGCATCCAACCTACAGGTTGACACAACACTCAGCATAGAGCATCGCGACATAGATCAATCTTCATCTGAAATCGTCGGTCGCTAGCCCAAAGACAGGTTCATAAAGCACCAAGGCGCTAGAGCTCCCCATCCATTAAGCAGCTTCCAACGTCAGATTAGGTATCACTCATATTAGATTTCGTGTATCGCCCCTTGTATTTTATCAATAATAATTGATATAAAGTATGTCACTACATACCACTTCACATTTCTCATAATACAGTATGTGCATGTTTAAGTCTCTGAACATATGCCCAATACACGAACAATGTTCTTTATATATGCGATCCGCGCGTCGACGACGCTGCGGTCGTCGCTGCCTTCCCCTATAGTATATCGTTCTACAGAATAGCGTCAACGTCAAATTGAAATTATATGACATGAAAATTGAAGTTCCTAAAATTATTATTTTTATGATCTCATGTGAAAGTACATCTCGTAACTTAACTACTGTACCGATTTTGATAAAATTCAACCAACAATTTTTAGTACTATCAAACATGAAAAATTCCTTAGTACGAAGGACTAGGGTCGTTACATTAGGATTATAAAATAGCCATACTACATTCATCTACGTCATTTAATATCCAGGCCGAATTCTTTTATCGATGTTATTGTATATTTAACTGTTATTATTCTGTCCGTCGTTCCGTGAACATCTTAACCTTTGAACCCTTATTCGTAGCTTACATTACTTCATCAAGATTCCTGTGTTTATTATTCCTATGAACTTAACTACAGCGTTTTATTGGAAACCACTAGATAGAGGTGAACAGCTCTATAAAAGTACCTATTTCCAATAAACGCGATGTGTGCAGTGAACGCGTATTTGTCACATAAATCGTGCTTTGCGCTAAAAAGTCACGCGTCTGAACTAAGGCTCGTAAAGTCGAGCCACTCTGGACTCCGGGCGCCTTTTACGGCATCGAATTTCGAAGTTCTAGTTGAAGACATTAAAGGAAAACTTCTTTTATTACCTCCATTTTAATAGGGAGAGGCGTCGATTTTATAACGGCATTAATAAGTTGCTTAATTACCACACCATCACGTTTTTCAGTATTTCGAAAACTATTGAAATGACAAGTATATTTTATAAGGCCTTTGGCCCAATGAATAATATAAAAAGCATTATCCAAGGGGTACCATATTAGTAAATATAGAAACCAAGAAACAAACCGCATATCAATATTGTTATTAAACGAATTTCTCGAGTGAATTAATTTGATCGATATTATAATACGATTCGTTTCCATTTCGCTACATTAAAATAATTCACAACTTTGCTGGTACTTATTGCAAATGTTTTAGTTGCAACTTAAATATTTTTCCGGAAACCTTAAAAACCATAGAATATTACTTAGTAGCGTTTGTTTGCTTGATATTATAATCAAACTTCTTTTGTTTGCGTTTCGCAATTGGGTATTTGATTGATATTTTTTTATTTAAAACAAGGTTTTTAAATATAACACAATGCCATTTTCTTTTTTAAATATCTTAACTTGTCTCTGAAATATAGAGCTTTAAAGTTTTCTGTTCGACAGAGAGAGCGCTACTGAAGTGTGATATCACAAGTCAGCAGTTCCATACACGCTCCATAGAAAATACCGTTTTAGAAAGAGACAGTCATAGTAAAACAGTTTATAACTTATTTGTTTTTGGCCGATTTATTTTCTGTTTTTACAATTAATGTGATTCTTACATGTTACATTTTCGATTATAAATAATGAACTATTTCATATATTCAAATGTGAATGTATTTGACTACAGTCAAATACCTAATTATTTGCTATCTATAGAACGCCATAAAACTTGTTATTTGATTGTTTGAACGTAAATTTTCTTAAATTAGTGGACGTACCTAAACTTGAACTCAGTAGTCATTTCATCTCATGCATGCAAAGTGCGTGCAAACATTTACGGATCCAGCAACGGACAGACACATAAAATGTCTTATTTATTATACAATGTAACTAAGGTTACCTACTTAGTGACTTTTAAAGATAGATAAGGTAAATTATAATAACTAATAATTTTAATAACAACCTATCTTTGAGAAAGTTGACGTGTGGGTAACGTTATCTGTCTTTAATGAAATACAATACATAAAATTAATATAAGTAATGATATTAATTACTGACCTGTATACTGTGTATGTATAGGTAATAATTCCGGACTTGACAGTCGGTTATTTGCTGTAATAACTTTGTATAAATTTATCAACGTACTCGTATCTATTAACTTTTGCCCACGACTTCGTCGTGGAGTAAGTTTTTTAATATAAATTGTTTTCAAAAAACCGACTTCTAACGCCACAACAAATTATAAAAATAATTTTAGTTTATACACGTTTGTTAAAGTCGGGCGGGCCTAAATAGAAACGATGAAACCGATGCCCGACGTTCGCCTTCTGATGACACACGAGAGACACGTTTGTTGAAGTATCCTGCAGCATCAGGAAGCTAAGACCAAGAGCTCCATGTTACCTACAATACCAATTCATAATCTACAGTTCCTACATATACAAAATTTAGGTAGAAAGTATCCCTGCAGCATCAGGCTTGAGGAGCTGACGTAAAAAAAATGTTTTTTTTTTATATGGACTACAGTAGGTGGTCTAACGAGGGAACAGACAAACACACAGTTATTCACATACACATTTTTAAACCCCGACAAAATAGAGGATTGTTACAAGTTTGACGTTCGTATCTGTGTATCGGTGTATCGGTGTATTGTGTGTTTGTGTGTTTTTGTGTATCTGTCTATTTCCTTGTAGCTCCCTAACGAATAATGCGGTTTTTTCTGTTTGAAATCTAACGTAGGTAATCGATGTATATACATGGATGTTAGCTATAATTTATGAAGATCTGCTCAGGCGTTTGAAGATCATCAGCTCATTTATTACTTGATTAAAGAGCCTTACAAGCTATTACTGGTGCGATTGATTTGAAATTTGGTGTACTGTTACTTCTGATTATTTCCAAGACACGGTATTTTTGAGCTGATGCTGCAGCATCAAGTAGTCTGCAGATACCCAACTCCTCAGTAACTTACAGCAGTGTGTTTGGGCTCATTAGAATAGTTTAAATGAGCAAGTGCTTGATGATCGAGGATCTAGGAGGAGGATCTGATGATGGAGCAGAAAACTGGCTAACATGATGTCGGTATATCGTAGGTACATATTAGTAAAAATTTAAAACACTTCCGACATGTGAATCTATAGATATTCACATGTCGGAAGTTTTAAATTTTTATTTTACACTTGTCAGTTCAATCTATAATTATTAATATTATAAAGAGAAAGATTTGTTTGTTTGTATGTTTGTTTGTACCGATTAGAGTTCCTTAAGAAAATTGCAATAACGTAACCCAAAGTAGCAAAATATTTTCCTATAAAATGCATTATTTGGCGTGTGATGAGAAAACTATTGATGATACATAAAATTATGTACTACATGATTACTGTACTCATTAATTCTCTACAAAAAAGTCCTCGAGGGAATAATAATATGTATCTAACTATCATATTTAAGTCACAAATACTTAGTTGCTTTTGTGTTCTAAAATTTAATTAGATCGCCTTTATTTTCGTAGTATTAATTCTTCCTAACAAACAAACACACTTTCGCATTCATAATAATATGTATTAGTAATACATATTATTATAAATGCGAAAGTGTGTTTGTTTGTTGGTTTGTCCGTCAATCACGCTGCAACAAAGCTACGGATTGACGTGATTTTGGATAGGTATAAAGTAGTTGAGAACCTGGAGGGTGACATAAGCATTCCGGAAAATCAGAGTTCCCGCGGGATTTTAAAAACTAAATCCACGCGGACGAAGTCGCGGGCATCAACTAGTAACATATAAAATAAATTTCTACTTAATTCTTCATAAAAAATCAAAAGCTGAGCAGATATAAGAACTCTAAGCTTTTGTTTATTTATGAATATTGAATAAATTTTGAGTTCCATGGTTTAAATTAAATACTATAATATTCTACAAAATATGCAACTTACACTACGTGTAATACCCAACTTAGAAAAAACAGATATAACTCCTTAACTAATTAGCCCTACTTAGCCGTGATAGTTTTCCTTTAAAATTCATTATATATACTACCGCTGTGAATTTTTTTTTGTATCCTATATACAACCATTTAGCTGGCAGAGGGGGGGGGGGCACTTGACTCTAATAAAATTTAGCACTTTAAAATATCATATTTCACAAACGGATCTCTGAATTGAAAAATGATGTTCCCACACCCACAATATTTTTGAAAGACCTATTCAATGACACCCCACACTATGGGATAGACGAGAAAAAAAAATTCATCCCCACTTTACATGTAGGGGAGGTACCCTAAAGAAAAATTATTTTTCACAATTTTATTTCACGACTTTGTCGGCGTGATTGATATTTATACCCTTGTCAAATTACAGATTTCTAGTACCAATAGTCTCTGAGCTAAACCGCGGACAGACAGACAGACAGACAGACAGACGGACGGACATGGCGAAACTATAAGGGTTCCTTGTTTACTACGGAACCCTAAAAAAATTATTGGAACGAGGAAACGTACTGGCTGCGTTTATTTACTATTACTAGCTGATGCCCGCCACTTCGTCCGCGCGGATTAAGAGTTTTTGTTTCTCGCGGGAATTTTTAAGTTTTCCGGGATAAAATATAGCCAATGTGCTATTCTGGTGTACCTATAAGCTATTAAGTTGTGAAGTTTCATCAAAGTCGGTCCAGTAGTTTTTACGTGAAAGAGTAACAAACATCAATTCTTACAAACATTCGCATTTAATAATATTAGTAGGATAGGAAGTAGGATACCTAAAAATGATGTACACTTCCATTCAAGACTTAAGTGAAGACTCTTAAACAGAAGACAATAGCCATATTTTATTCATAAGTCCTTTTGAGTACGTTTGTACTGCACTGCGTTCAAGTGGTTGACTGATCGCCATTATAAAGAAATAAAATTTTATCGACATTTCTGTCATCCCTGACCACATTGTTGTCTGCCCGCCCAAGTCGGCAAAAAAGGCTCCCTGCGCGTGAACGTGACCAACTGTGAACTTAGGCCGAGTTCAGACGGCCGCGGAATCCGCGCGGATAGTAACTATCACCCAAAACTATACCACACTAAGCACAGCGATTAAGGTGGATGATACAGGTCTGCCCGCGAAATTCAAATTTAATTTTGTTCTTCGCAATTTGTAAACTAATACGACAAAGTAGGGTTATGGCATTCTAATTGCGCCAATGGCAGTATCATCTTCACAGGTTTATATAGGTAGAAATCTTTACTTGAAAGTGTCCAGTTTAAAAATTTAGTCAGAATATCGACTAATTTGTGTGTATCTCGCGTCCAACTCGATATTCTTTTCTTTTGACACTTTCAAGTAAAGATTTTTATATAAACCTGTGAAGATGATACTGCTATTGGCGCAATTAGAATGCCATAAGCCTACTTTGTCGTTTTGGTTTACAAATTGCGAAAAACCAAATTAAATTTGATTTTCGCGGGCAGACCCTTGTAATCCACATTAAACACGCTTATGTGCACTGGAAGCTTGAACTGTACAACAATCCAGATCTAGGCTAAGTAATATAAAACTTAGATGCTTCTTCAAAGAAAGCTTTGTCAATCACTATTGCTACTGGATCATTGAAAATAGCCACTGTTTTAAAAACGCTTTACATGGAGTTTTAGTTTTTCGAGCATTTCAAACTTATTAATGGGTTTACTTTGCCACACAATATTATACATTATACATCGCCCTGAGAATGTAACCGCGCGATTTGTTTTGATTCGTCTGATAATGTCTTTGATATACATGAATTTGTTATGCAGTGTTTTGTGAGGTTAGGTTGTAATTTATACTTTTTAATTGGCTCATTTAAATTCGTTAGCGTTTACTTAGACAGTTAGGGTTGGAAAAATAGTAGTTTTTAAATCATCGATTTTCTTTCAGTAAGAATTATACCTATTTTGCTGGATTCTGCATACTTAATTGTAGCATAGTATCTGAAATATAGCAAGTATCAATCACAAAAATAGTTATTAAGCTACTACGAAGACCCAAAATTCTTCTATTTCGCTTAGGGTGGTTTTGTAAAAAGTTTAGTTTTTAGTTTCGAAGTTTTTCTTTTCATTTTGACTTTGAAGTTGGAACATTGGAGCTAATTTAGATCAGCCATAATTATTATTATGCCAAACCAAGAGTCAGGTACCTACCTAGGTGGTGGACTATGGCCTTAACCCAGAGAGGGTGAGCTGCGCTCAGTAGTGAGCCATTGATGGGTTCCTGATTATGATGATGATACAGATCCATTTTGATTCAAATATATTAATATATTTAATTATCAGAATTTTTAATTTAAAAGACACCCTCTCCGTTTGAGCCATTCTCACCACGGCGCGCGGCGGCCGGGCCTATACCTACAAAAACTTGTAAGGATCTCGTTTGAAGCAAGTTTAAACTAAAGCGTCATATAATTTAGTTTTTCTAATAATGATACATCCGTTGCTACCAAGTTGCTAACGAAGGTAGCAATTTTTTTCAAAAGTTAACCCTTGTTAATATTGACTTAATTAAAATATTTATATCGCAGTATCGCTTTTTTAATCTATACAAATAAATAAAATTCTAGTGTAGATCAGATCAATCGATCAGATAGACAGATCTGTCTTTGAATCCGAAATAACTAGCTCCTTCTTACTAAGCTTAAATAATATTGAAGGATAGCTTAATCCAAGCACACAATAAATTCTTGTTCGTCTGCCTGTCTGTCATGGCTAGTATTCAGAAAATCTAATCCGATTTTGATGAAACTTTCACAAACAGGTAGAGCATTATACAAGCAGTGATCTAAATTAAAGTAAAATATACACTGTTAATATCTTGAAGAATATTATTAATACTATTATATTGGAATACATAGTGCGTAATGGAATACATATTATGTTTGTAAATACGGATTTGCGAAAGAACGTGAAAACATGCGTGTTGCCCTCTATAATAGGCACAGCATTTACTTTTTAGGGTTCCATACCAAAATGGTAAAATTTCTATATATAATAGTTTTTGAGTAATCGGCCAAAATGTCGAAAAAAATAACCCCCCCCCCCCCCCCCCCTTATCTCCGAAGTTTACCAATCGAAAAATCTGAAATAATTATTGTCAATAGAGGTTTATGTATATTTTACAGGAAAAATAGAATGAACGCGAAAATTATTTTAGTTTAATTAAAAAAGGGGGAAAATCAGGGGTTTGAAATTTCAAAGTAAGATAATTATACCGAGTGGGGTATCATATGAAAGGCCTTTACTTGTGCATTCTAAAACAGTTTTGTATTTATTTCTATATATAATAGTTATTGATTAATCGGCCAAAATGTCGAAAAAAATACCGTTCCCCCCCCCTTATCTCCGAAGTTTACCAATCGAAAAATCTGAAATAATTATGTTCAATAGAGGTTTATGTATATTTTACAGGAAAAATAAAAGCGCGAAAATTATTTTAGTTTGATTAAAAAAGGGGGAAAATCGGGGGGTTCAAATTTCAAAGTAAAATAACTATATCGAGTGGGGTATCATATGAAAGGCCTTTACTTGTGCATTCTAAAACAGTTTTTTATTTATTTCTAAATATAATAGTTATTGATTAATCGGCCAAAATGTGGAAAAAAATACCGTTCCCCCCCTTATCTCCGAAGTTTACCAATCGAAAAATCTGAAATAATTATGTTCAATAGAGGTTTATGTATATTTTACAGGAAAAATAAAAGCGCGAAAATTATTTTAGTTTGATTAAAAAAGGGGGAAAATCGGGGGTTTGAAATTTCAAAGTAAGATAACTATACCGAGTGGGGTATCATATGAAAGGCCTTAACTTGTGCATTCTAAAACAGTTTTTTTTTATTTCTATATATAATAGTTTTTGAGTAATCGGCCAAAATGTCGAAAAAAATACCGTCCCCCCCCCCCCCTCCCCCCCTTATCTCCGAAGTTTACCAATCGAAAAATCTGAAATAATTATTATCAATAGAGGTTTATGTATATTTTACAGGAAAAATAAAATGAACGCGAAAATTATTTTAGTTTAATTAAAAAAAGGGGAAAATCAGGAGTTTGAAATTTCAAAGTAAGATAATTATACCGAGTGGGGTAAAGGCCTTTACTTGTGCATTCTAAAACAGTTTTGTATTTATTTCTATATATAATAGTTATTGATTAATCGGCCAAAATGTCGAAAAAAATACCGTTCCCCCCCTTATCTCCGAAGTTTACCAATCGAAAAATCTGAAATAATTATGGTCAATAGAGGTTTATGTATATTTTACAGGAAAAATAAAACCAACGCTCTAACTAGCATAGTTTTTTTTTATATTAACAATAAACCTCTACAAACAAAGTTAACGATAAATAAGCAAATTAATATAATATTATCGTTTTACTTTTACTTTTGGAGTATGGAACCCTCGGTGCGCGAGTCCGACTCGCACTTGGCCAGCTTTTTTTAATTTATGTACCCCATCTTTCTGATGGCATTAATGAACAAAGGAGGCTCTAATTATTAAAACCGTCAAAGCGCCGCCGATGCGATTCATTAGTCACCTCGCTCTTAACTCCAAATCCTCACGGTTTTGTTCCGTTTACGCGTTGGCCCACCCTTTAAGCCCAATTTAGACGGTGATCATCGTTCATTTTTGCGATTTTTTTTTGCGAAACTTGCGTTAAGGACGAATTTAGACGGCTCATTTTCGATGACTCATCGATGAAGCCTCGAAAATGAAAGCAGAAATCTCGAAAAATGAACCGTCTAAATTCGTCCTTGCGGCGAATTCTGTATTAGAGCGAAAAAAACAAAAACAAATTCAAATCGGTCAAGCCGTTGAGTTTTAGCTAGACTAAAGAACAGCGATTGATTTATAGAGATATAGTTTAAAGTTAAATGGACTCAAACATAAAAATCTGTAAATCCTAGAGTCCATGTACTTTGACAGTTAGCTGATTGCTCCTATTCAAATACGAACCAAACATCGTTTTTATCATGGGGCGCGTAAGTGCACTGTGCAATTACTCTTCTTACAAGCAAGCAAGTTCTTGTTTAGTTTTCCCTCGACTCGGTGATCGCTTCGATTTTAATACTCAAAGCTTCGATTGCATGACGATCGGTAAAGTATTCGTACTGGTATCCCGCAGGCTTGTTTGAAATTCTTGACACGAATCGATTTTTTTTGTTTCTTTCGTTAATGAAAAAGTGTTAGGCTGAAAATATTAAAGGCGCCATCGTCACGGAGCGAAAGCGTTTTTTCACTGTCCGATCCGATATCGGTGGGCGATATTTTAAATCGATTGGATTTAGTACCTACCGATCCAGTGTGTTAGCTTAGTATATCTGATTATGTTGAACTTCTTTATAGTTCAGAAAATTTATGTAGAAACTAGCTGACACGGCGAACTTCGTATGTATATATATATATATATATATATATACATAAAGCTTCGTAAGGATGAAAGACTTAACTTTTACGTCAACTGTCACATTTCCCACCCATCAACCTTTAGGTTCTATCTCGATCCGCACTGTTAAGATAATCCATCATCGATTTAAATTTTATAGTATAGACCATAGAGTAACATATTCCTTAGCACGTGCCCTGTGCCCCATAGTCAGTAGCTAGCCCATTATTTTCTTAAGTTCTTTCAAAATAGCATTGCTGGTGCCAAAAGCCATCAAACCAGTACTTACCACATTTCTAAAGGCTAAGGCGCAAATTAATCTCACAAATAAAATGCCAAAGTGTGTTTTTGTTGGTTTGTCCTTCAATCACGCTGCAACAGAGCTATGGACCGACGTGATTTTTTACATGTGTAAGTATAGTTGAGGACCTGAGTGACATAAGCTTTTTTATCCTGGAAAATCAAATCAATCAAGTTCCTGCGGGATTTCAAAACTAAATCTATGCGGACGAAGTCGCGGGCATCAGCTGCTAGTAACAAATAAACAGACTTGCACAAGGTATATTTTCAGAGGATCCTACTGCGTACTTCGGTGTAGCACGGTTAAGTACAGCCTCTCCTTTTATCATCTTATCTCGATCCTGTTAATTAAACGTCGATCCAATTTGCGATCGGATCCCGGGAACGAGGTTTTTTATAATGTACCAGTTACGAAATTTTCGACGCTCACTAAGCAATGTCAAAACCGATAAAGCTTTATGTTAAACGTACTGGTTCATTTTGTTAATTGGCATATATAGGTATCCTTACGGCCTGGAAGGTCCAGTTCCCCGAACGTCCAGTATAAGGATCCAAATCTGGTGTTGGTTTAATCCTGGGTGTGTTTAAGTGTCTGGAAGAAACTCGGGAAAACAATCAGGCCTAGGCATATTACATATCTATTGTCGTATCTATTCTTTTTCTATGATCGTTAACGCTTTAGAGTGGGGGCTCCCAAAGTTTTTTAGTACGCCTCCCTTCTGAAAGGATAGGAGGCGTGATAAAAAACTTTGGGAACCCCTAATTTAAAGGAAGCGATCTTAGAAACGATTAATTGGTAGCCAAGTCGACACAACGTTATCGATCGCTCCTTCGCTCCACGGAATAGAATTCACGCTACACGCTAATATATAAAACACACGCTTCTTCCAAAGTCTTAAGCATGCATCATAATTATTGCGGTTAATTTGCATGTCTCAATGCAGATCGTCTGTATAAAAAAGGTATAAAATCTAAAAAATAGGTACCTACTTAGTGTAATGAGTAACATGTTCAATTGAGCTTGACTATGAATAAACATGTAATCCATCTGTTATCGTTTATCGCTAACTAGGCCCGTGGGAAAATGTAATAAATCTTGTTATATTTCATCAACACTTTGTCTTAATATTGTTTAGGCATAAGAAACTTACTAATTACGGTAAGAGAAGCATAACTTTAGAAGGAGCACAAATGTATAATGAATTACCAGCAGAAATAAAAAATATTGAGATCAACATTTAAAAAAAAAGACTCAAAGATTTCATTATACATACTTAACATGATCTGACTTCTGAGTCCGGCCCAGGAAATTTATTCACATTGCACGGTTCTTTTTTAGGGTTCCGTAGTAAACAAGGAACCCTTATAGTTTCGCCATGTCCGTCTGTCCGTCCGTCCGTCCGCGGTTTAGCTCAAAGACTATTGGTACTAGAAATCTGTAATTTGACAGGGGTATAAATATCAATCACGCCGACGCAGTGGTGAAATAAAATTGTGAAAAATAATTTTTTTAGGGTACCTCCCCTACATGTAAAGTGGGGATGAATTTTTTTTTCTCGTCTATCCCATAGTGTGGGGTGTCGTTGAATAGGTCTTTCAAAAATATTGTGGGTGTGGGAACACCATTTTTCAATTCAGGGATCCGTTTGTGAAATATGATATTTTAAAGTGCTAAATTTTATTAGTCAAGTGTCCCCCCCCTCTGCCAGCTAAATGGTTGTATATAGGATACAAGAAAAAATTCACAGCAGTAGTATATATAATTAATTTTAAAGGAAAACTATCACGGCTAAGTAGGGTTCATTAGTTAAGGAGTTATATCTGTTTTTTCTAAGTTAGGTATTACACGTAGTGTAAGTTGCATATTTTGTAGTTTATTATAGTATTTAAGCCATGGAACTCAAAATATATTCAGTATTCATAAATAAAATAAAAGCACTATCCTAGGTCAGCAATAATATTTGAGACTTTCAACTACGGAACCCTACACTGCGCGTGGCCCGACACGCACTTAGCCGGTTTTTTTTTATTTCCACCCACTTTTACGTATATTTTACGATTTTGTTGTTGCTCGCCGCTGTGCCTAATAATATTATTAAGTTTAGTTGATAATTTCTTTTGAGAATAAAATTCTTTAACCACAAACTTGTCATAAACCAATATAATGTAAGAGTATTCAAACAATAATGCGCCGCAACGCGTGGTTTAGTCCAGTACGCTTAGTACAAGATTTGATATGAATAGTAAACTACATATGACATTACCATCAAAGTAAAATAATCCATAACAGTATTGAGTTAGAGCTCAATTTCGTGTACGTATTCTCATACGTTTACGTAACGAAGACGCTCCAAATTAAAATCGTTTGTATTGAATTTGTGACTTGAATTCGATACTATTATGGTTCATTTTACTTTGATGCTAATGTCATAGTTTACTGTTACTATCAAACGAATTCAAACTCGGACTAACCACACAGAAATAGGTACGCGTGCACCCCTAACAAACAGTGGTGATAATGATAACCGTCCAATCTCGATGTATTTATTATTTTTGTGGTGTTGAGCTGTCTGATGTGCGGCACATAATCGTCTGAAAATGAGCATAGTGTGAACAAGTCCTTAAGCGAGGGAAAGTATTGAAATAAATATGGAAGCGTGGG
The DNA here is from genome assembly GCA_029955525.1 of Oeneis ivallda. NCBI lineage: Eukaryota > Metazoa > Arthropoda > Insecta > Lepidoptera > Nymphalidae > Oeneis > Oeneis ivallda. The sequence goes on along the minus strand of JARPMR010000024.1, from coordinate 14,216,292 downwards.
AAAAATGGTAATTATAGCCATAGGTGTACAAAGTAACTTCGTATGCCCCCGTCTGGCCCGGTTTGCATAATTCGTGACGTGATGCAATGTCAAGGTGGTTCAACAATGTTGCCGTTTGTTGGCCTACTGACTGCACAAGAGGAGCGTTACGTCAGCAGGCAGGATGCCTACACCTCGTGCGAACTGTAGACATTGCAAGGCATCCTAACTATTAATGTAAACGCGAATGTGTCTGTTTGTCGGTTTGTCCTCCCATCCAAACAAAAAATCTCGCCGCAACAGAGCTACGGATCGACTCGATTTTTATAACCCCCGACAAAAAAGAGTAGTGTTATAAGTTTGACATGTGTATCTGTGTGGCTGTCTGTTTCCTTGTAGCAGCCTACGCAATGGACCCATTTTGATGCGGTTTTTTTCTGTTTGAAAGCTAACTATAGCTATATATTATAAAGATCTGCTCAGGCGTTTGAATATCATCAGCTCATTTCCTGCTTGATTAAAGGGTCTTACAAGCTTTCACTTGTGCGATTGATTTGAAAACTGTTGCTTCGGATAATTTCCAAGGTATGGTAACATTGAGCTGATGAGCAGCTTCAAGTAGTCTGCGGTATACCCAACTCCTCAGCAACTTATAGCAGATATAGTGTGTATGGGCTCATTAGAATGGTCTCTATAATTAGGTGTAAGATAGATGATGATCGAGGATCGAGGAGGAGGATCTGATGATAGAGTAGAAATCTGGGAAACGGGATGTCCCAGGTACAGGGTGTTTTAAATTTTTAATTTACGCTTTTTCCGGGATAATAAGCGTATGTCGATCTCCAGGTCCTATGACTAAACCCATACAAAAACACGTTAAACCAGTTAAACAATTGCTCTGTTGGTGTGTGATTGAAGGACAAACTAACAAATAAAAACATTTTTTTGCTTTTATATTATTAGGGGGAGAGCATACTGGCATCTTTTAGCGGCGTCGATCGGCGTTTTTGCGTCGACGCGTTGCGTTTTTTGAGTCGAGTTTGATAAATAATTATATTATTTGCTAATTATTATTAGCCTTTGGCACGCTTAGGATTATTTTGACGTGATAACGTCTTATAAATCGATGAACACCGGCTGCACGCAAGAAAAAGTGTCACGTTCCGCCTGAGCCTGAGCGTGCAAGCGAGAGCGTGGAACAAGCGATAGAGAGGCACGATCGGCCCAAGCGTTGGCTTGTGACACATTTATTCATCAATGTTTAACACGTAAAACTATCGTCCGTAAACAGACTACAGACAACCAATTTTTTTCTATTATTAAGTTGATTATAACACTGTCATGTTGCGTGTCACATAAACAATGAATATTACTTACCTATAGGTACTTTACGTTTACGCTAATTCGCATGCTTGCTGTATAATAATAATAATTTACAGAAACTCGTTTACATAAATATAATATTACGCTCAAGGTGTGTTCAAATTGATTATGATAATGATACTTTTTTTAACTCAGGAATAACGCAATATTTTTTCCTAAGCTGAGTTAAAAGGTAAATCATATTGAACTAGGCACAATAGACATAGAGTCGACGCGATGATAAGCAATTTTTTCGTCGCAATCAGTACGACGAACTCGCAGAAAATTATAAAAAAATTACGCACTGTGCTGTTAAGGGGTGCCTTAATTCATTACAATAACCATCGAAAACGTAATTATCAGTATCATTATCAGAAAATCATTACATGGTGCTCATACATTTATTGGTTATTTTGAGCCTAAGTTTGAAGCAGTACTTTGTAAGAAACTTCTGTTCTAAGCGTTATTGTTCGATGGTAAATAAATTGAAACAAGTATATTTTGTGATATTTTATTAACGCAAATAACTCTGAAAGTCAGAGTCCGGAATCAAACCCGGGACTCCCCGAAAACGAAACCGCAGTCTTAATAACCATCAGCTGTCAGCCTATCACTGTATACCTATTTCATATATATTTTTTAGTCCGCAATAGTAAACCGAATTTAGGTAACATTTGATAAATGTGGTGGAAATTCCTTAGTCGTTTTAGGTATCTAGAAACTCGTGTAACCGCTTTAGATTTTCGCGATCTGTGCCACGCAGAATTATAAGTGTTTGACTCATTATATCTGCGAGGAGCGAGTGCCAAGTACCAACGAGCTGCAACTGTGTAGCGCGACCTTGATATCGATTCAATCCATAATTTTCCACGTGTAGCTACTGCAGTTCCGCAATAAGCGAAACTAGGGTTGTCTGCTGCTTTAATATAGTCAAATTAAGGTTTTATTTTGACTACGTAGTACAGAATATATACGAGTAGCATGTAGTTATTATCTTAATTGCTATACCTACGCGTATATGGTCACATTTTTTGTTTTTTAAAAAACCTGAATTGTACAAGTAGGTATTATAAGATGAGTAATATATATTCGGTTGCAAAACCTAAAAGTTAATATGCTACGAAATTATAGAAACGGCTCCTTAAAACAAATATATCGAATATATATAGAATCGAAATAGAAGTTAAGTGTGTTAGTTAGTTAAAGTGTTACATATACCATGACTTGAAGAGCACAAAAGCCATCCAACAATTGGACATTGGTATCTTCTGTCTTACAAGGCTGTCCAGAGGCTGCCAGCGTTGCTTTTGAGATCGTTCGTCCAACGCGTCCAATACTAAGGCTGAGATCTATAGATCGTACTCTGGCTCTGCTCAAGACTCAAGATTGAGTTAAAGTGAGACACAAATATGTCCTGACATAAATCTGTCTCGTTTTAACTCAGTCTTGAGTCTGATCTGAGTGAGAGTGCCATCTATAGATCTCACCATTAGTTCCCTAGTGCGAGACCGCCATTCGAGTAACTTGAAACCCCAATGTCTCGATTCAATAGGATCTGCCAGCTATTTGCCTCACGCTTGATGTGATTGATTAAATTCGGTTCGAAGTTTTTTTCTGACCTGGCGGTCTACTTTGGTGGCAAGGATAAGGCTCTTTGTAGCCCAAGAGGGATACGAGGGATCGCGTAGCTTTTTGAGCTGTGTCTGCAACATTGTAAGCGGCCTTGATTCTGCGTCGATGAAATGTGGAACTCGTCCTGTGACATCCTTAACAAAACCTTTACAGGTTTCACTGCACGCTGTCGCATCGAATCTACCTACCTTACTCTACGCTTGCGTAAGCCATCACTTGGTTGAATTGATTGCAAAAATTGATAATATTTTTATCTCAAAGTCTTTTGACTCATATACAAACTGTACTTTAAGTACTAATAAGTGACCGAGCGAAGCGAAGGTCTCTGAGTCTACTTGAGTGAATTTGCACTTGTCCGTCTGTCCGTCTGTCAGAGCCTTTTAACTTCTGAATTACATGGCATACGTCATGTATCTATTGCATGAATAAGTAATTACGGGAAACCGTTACCGCGAGGTCTCAGTTCGGGGCGAACCACTAGTATTTCTATTTTTGACTCAAGCAATAGCAAACCTATTGCTTGTTTAAACTAAGACAACAGAGAGGCTCTGTGAATTGAACATTGAATTTTTTTGAATTCAATAAAGCATCAAACTATTATTAGATACAACTAAAAAGTTAAAGATACGCTTACATGTCCTTACTAATACTGTTTATAAATGCAAAAGTGTGTTTGTTTGTTCGTTTGTCCTTCAATCACGCCTTAACAGAGCTAGGGACTGACGTGATTTTTTTTCATTGGTATAGTTGAGGACCTGGTGAGTGAAATAGCTGTAGAGTGAATTTTGCTACTTTTTATCCGGAAAATGAAATAGTTCCCAAGGGATTTTCAAAATCTAAATCAACGCGGACGTTGCAGCGGGCATCAGCTAGTTATTAATAATATAGGTTTTTTAATTAAAAAATGAATTAATAAAAAATAAATGACTTTAGAAAGTAAGCTGTGCTGAACATGATTAATTTTATTTTTTCCAACATTTGTGCGCCTAGGAGTGGGTGCGACAATAGTCCTTCGGATTGGGTTTGAAGTTTGAATCATCTATCTTTGGGTTTTCAGTTCTAACCATGAGTTTTGCGCTAAAGGCTAAAGAATTCCTTTTCTGTCTTGTATCTAGAAATAAGTATAATCGAAACAAAATCGGGTTGAGTTCAGTCTAAGTAAGTGTATAAGCGCACTATTAACATAACAAATACAAGCGTCCTGACTACCTTGAGCGTATATCAATGCATACTGCATACTGCATAGTGCATACCAGTTGTTCCCTGTCTAGGCCCATTCCTATTTTGTTGTCTATATTAGATACTTTGCTAAGCGTCTGCGATTGAACGCATAATTGACCGGTTTGTCTCGACTAATCTTTGGAGTAATCTTTGAATGCTCGACCGATTTCGATGAAATTTATTTGGAATCACCTGGGAAGTATACCCTTTCAAACAAAAAAAGAATTTTCCAAATCATATTAAGTATATATAATTAAATAATTTAATAATGATACAATTATTTAATTTGTCCGCGTGGATTAAGGTTTTTTGATTCCCGCGAGAACTCTGTAGTTTTCCGGGATAAAAAGTAGCCGATGTGTTAATGTTGGGTATGAACTATCTCCATTCCAAATTTCAGCCAAATCGACTCATTTTTTATGGCGTGAAAGAGTAACAAACGTCAATCCATCCATATATCCATCCTCACAAACTTTCGCATTTATAATATTAGTAGGATAACAACATTGAAGTTACAAAAAAGTATACTAGATATTATTTATTATATCTATGGTAAAAACCTAGTTGTTTTGCGTACAACGTTTACCTTGCATAGTATCTACTTACTTTTATTTTTAATTCTCATTTCTCAATTAAAAAACTTGTTGCACGTCAGATTAAGGCATGCCATAATAATAAAACACAAATATCATTAATGCTTGTTTAATAATAACTTGTTAACGTCGTCATTGAATGGAATGTCTTTGGGGCAGCATATTCGCCTATATCTTTATTTAAATTTTTGGGAGTTTGCTCAGTTGAGCTACGAATTGTACTTAAGTACAATTAGTAGCTCTACAAGTAGAAAAGTCAAACGATGGCGATTCATTTGTTGGTTTATAATTATTTTAAACCCCAGAAAATCCCAGATAAAATAAAAGCGATAGAAAGCGACATGGCGTTTTTATCGATTCTTAATTTTCTTTCTTATTAAATCTACCTTACTGAATACCTAATATTATTAGGTATTCAGTCGATGAATTTTTTCCGACTACATTTTATGGCGTCCGTCTCCATGCTATCCCAAATGCTGTGCTCCAATGGGGTTCCAATGTGTTGTCAATATGATTTAATTTAATTTCGTAACAATAAGAGCGCGTCACATATTGATATGGAAATTGGAATGCAATACTATATTAATAGGAATTTCACGTTAGGAATCACCTTAAAAAGAAATTACTGGACGATCAAAAAACCTTGGGTAGTTCCAGGTTTCTACTAATAAAATAAAGCTGCATTCGTTTATTTATTGATATCCCTTAGCCCCACTCAAAATAATATAACCATTATTTTATATTTTACAGTTATCCACTCTTAATAATTATTATGTATTACTTATATTATATATGTATCTCTATTACGAACAGCTGTGAGTGCCGTCGCTCGTGCGTGTCTCCTTCTAAAGGGTGCCGGCAGAATACCAGCGCTCAGGTTCTCCATGAACCAGCAGCATTTATGCTGAGCCGGCACCTTTTTGCTTATGCGACAAATGGGTGCAAAAGCACATTTCTAATTTGTTTATAATATTAAATGTAGGCTTATATACCAATATAAGTTATGCATCCATATGTGTGTGTGGGCAAATAAATGAATTTTCTTTCTTTCTTTCTTTCGTTCTAATAAATAACTCAGACTAGGTAAATCTATGCGGTCCAAGTCGCGAGCATCAGCTAGTTCGATAATATTATATCAAATCTCCCTTATAATAAATACGTGGGACGGAAAAACTAGACCACCCGAATATTTACGTCTGATCGTATAGATCAAACCCGTCGTTCAGTGGGACAAGAAACTGCAACATTGTCGACGAGAGCTAACGACCTTGACACAGCGCGCCGCCGGGGACTGCGAGTCGACTCAAGATGCCGACAGACAAGACTGACTGGACTGGTTCCGATAGAGGGTTCCGTAGCACTTGGAATGTTGCGTGTGTTAAAATTAAATTATTTCTTCATTACCAACCCATCAACGGCTCACTACTGAGCGCAGGTCACCTCTCAGAGAAGAGTTATAAGCCATAGTCCACCACGCTGGCCCAATGCGAATTGGCAGACTTCACACACCTTCAAGAACATTATGAATCAGGTGTGCGACCCCCCGAATAGGAGACCGCAGTCGTAACCATTAGACTATCACTGCTTACTGATTATTAAATTATTTCTTACTGATTATTAAATAAATAGAGGGTCTTCTAAAATAAGTACAACACACGTTCACTGTTAGGCTGAGATCTATAGATGGTACTCTGGTTCTGCTCAAGACTCAAGGTAGAGTTAAAATGAGACACAAATCGTTCTGACATAAATCAGTCTCGTTTTCACTCATTCTTGGCGAACTTCGTACCGCCAACTTATATAAATAAAACAAATACTATTACTACTAGTCTTTGCCTGCGAAGACGAGGTCCCCGATTTCTAACGTCATCTGGGCGTGGATCCTTACCACGATTACGGGGACGTACGGACTAACTTAGTCCAGCCACTCCTCCCATTCGTCCCAACGTCATCCTAAGTCGTGGTTCGAGCCTCACAGGAGGCGCACTTAGGAAGACGTTGCCCCCCGATGTCTTCGAGCCCTAGAGCTCTTTTCAAACCCTAGGCAGAGCTTCGCGCTTGCCAAACCCCCGGTGACGCTGTAGCGGCCAGTAGGGCCAGCAGCATACACAATCCGAAACTACAGAATATTACTACTATTACTACTACTACTACAACTACTACAACAACTACGACAACTACGACAACAACAACTACTACTCTTACAACGTATTAGGTATTAGTGGGATTACCATGTTTTTTAAGTAACATCATACTGAGCTATCCTTAAAAGATATAAATATCGCGGAATTTTCTGTAGAGACTTATTCCATCATACCACCACCATAGATTGTTTTGTTATATCTCAAAGGGATTATTATTAGGCAGCGTTTTCGATGAAAGCTCCCAAGCGGCTTGAATTTTTCCGACATCGTCAACAATTATCTACATATTTCAACTAATTTACACAAAACCTTAACAAATTATACACTCGAAACTTCCTCATGAATCACCCTATCTATAGGTGAAAACCTCATGAAAATCCGTTCGGTAGTTTTTGAGTTTATCTCGAACAGACAGACAGACAGACAGACGCGGCGGGGAATTTGTTTTATAATTGACCGAGCGAAGCGAGGTCTCTGAGTCTACTAGGTGAATTTGCACTTGTCCGTCCGTCCGTCCGTCTGTCAGAGCCTTATAACTTTTGAATTACTGAACGTAATTACTTTAAATTTAGATATAATATGTAAACTGATGGCCTTCAGCCGAATATTGCATAAAAAATTATAAAAACCTTTATTTCAGGGGGGCTCTCATAGAAGTGAATGCGAAGTAAAAAAAATTTATCGCGTTATATAAAATTATTGCATATCATGTTAAAGATAATTTTAAACCGAGTACAAAAATATATTTTTTTTAATTTTTCCCTTAAAATTGACGAAATCTTTCAAAGTGGAGATTTAATACTTTCTCTTGAAGACGCTCTCTAGGAGAATCGACTATGTATTTTCAAGCTAATTTTAGTTTTTTGTTTCACTTGTATCCTGTACTTGAACAACAAATACTAAAATTATATGAATATTATAAAGAAATGAGATTATTTAATTTTTAATGTGCATCAGTAATTCATATAGCATCAACATAGCTTCACAATAATGCTAATAGATGGCGCAGTCATTAACTATTACAAGGAACTAATAGGGAGTTATGACTATCCCAAAAACAGTTTTGCGTCCAACATTATTATTTAGTTACATAAAATAATAACTTATTATTCAATTAAAGTTATTGTTTAGTTAAATATCAAACTTCAATAAACTATTAATTACTGCATTTTGTATATTTTCTATTCGCGTCGATAGATAACGATTTGTACAGATGCCCGTAACCCGTTTTCACTCGTTAGTACTTATTAATTCAATGTTTTCATTAACGTTGCCTAACGGCTAACCTTACGGGCTATGATAAGTTAGGTGATGATTTCTGTCAACTTCTTTATCACGATCCTGTACGGGACACCTAATAGGACATTGGGACGGATGTTAGGACTTAGGATTGTATTTAGGAGCTACCTACGTAAAGAGACTCTTACTTAGGGGATGATTTAGGTATGTTTGGTGAAAACGGGCATAATAATAATGTCAGTTTTGGTTATCATGTATCGATTGAATGAATAATCATGGGATACTGTTACCGCGAGGTCTAAGTTCGGGGCGAACCACTAGTAATATGTACTATTTCGTATATTTCATCGAATGTGACTCAAAATAAGTCGTGACTTGTGTACCTACGATTCTATTTGATAACAATTGTGAATCGACTTATTCTTTAGGTCATTGAGGTTCAGTAGGGCAATAACCGACTCGGCTACATATTCGTTTAAAGTCGTTTTGTTACCAAGCGAATTATGACTTGAACAATATAAATAGCACACCCATGTCTTTATGTCAATAACCCTCTTTTTGGATTAAAATTGCATTGAGGTCATAATGATAGTAGAGGTCTTCTTTTACTTACAATGCTTACAGTGTTTTCACATCATTATTTCCTTATTCTTTCTCATTCATATGATGAATGACTCTACTCTACATGCTCTACTCTAGTCTCTACATTCTCTATACACTCTAATGACTCTACGGAGAGTACGGCTTCGACTCCTAGGTTTCAACAATATCCAAAGTTGATTAACCTAAGCAGCAGCGGTGTCCTGTGCGTTGTAAGTCGCATGCTAAGTGTTTAGAGGGTTGGAACGCAACGTGACGTATCATTCGCTCTTGACTTGATCAAGACTTGGCGCCAGAACCAAAGGCCAATAATCTCCTACTAAAAGAGAAATTCAGATCTACGATTGAAACTAAGCAGCAGTAGTTCTATCACTTCTTATTATAATTTTAATGTACTAATGTACATTAAAATTATAATTCATTCATACTGGAACCCTAAAAAGTGAGGTTGTTATAAAATGACTGCTTGGTTGGATACAAAATTAAAAGTAATCTGGTATGACAGGATTGAAAATTATGCCACAGGTTTTCGGTACTGTTTACGGTTCGGAAACATTGCTAATATTGCTTGTCAATAGCTGATGCCCGCATGGATTTACATAATAATCAACAAATGAAGCGCCATCTTTTGACTTTTTACTAAGCTGTGCAAACATAAACTTTAAATTAAGACACGACAGTTCTACAGTTTTATTATGTCGTACAGATTTTTTTACTATCAATATATGCCCTAATATTTATTTTATTTTTTGTGATGAACAGGTACCTTAAACTTTACCTACCTTAACAAGATCGCCATTATGGTCCGGATGACAACGAACGCTTAGGTACACTGTTGCGTAGGTATACGCCATTGAAACGTCTGAACGTCGGAGGTCGAAAAACCAGATCTGCGGTCCGTTTCTCAGTCCTCATAAATAAGGATCCCGTACTTGTACATTAACAAACATTTCAATTTATCTTATCGATTGCGTCATAAACGCTCATAACCAATTGCAAAATATGGGCCTTGAGGCTTGACACACCTAGTATGCCGTCTGCTAAAAACGAAGCGATTTTATGTATACTCAGTGCCGTCTGCCTCAGCACTATTCGTGTCTACATAGACAATCATTGTTTAATTATGTAGGTCCATACAGCCAATATAGAGTTCATAGAGTCAACATCTGCCAATGATCTCTATAATTAATCTAAGACTAGTGGTTCACCCCGAACTGAGACCTCGCGGTATCCCATAATTCCCATAAGGTAGTTTTAGCTATATTATATTGTAATTAAAACGCGCCGAATCTGATGACGTCAATCGTCATCTGCTTTCGTGGATGGGATGCGTATTTACAATATTAAAGACAGCGCCATCTATTAACAGTATAGTGAAGTTTTGTTAAAAACATTGATGCCCATTAAAACTTAAATAATTTCGTTTCTTTATAATATTTATCTAATCTTAGTATTTGTTGTTCAAGTACAGAATATAACTCAAATTATGTGTAAGTTTCAATTTTTAAAATAAAGTGGTTTTAGAGATCTAGCCTCGAATAAAATCTCCACTTTGAAAGCCCCCCATTTCGTCAATTTTAGGAAAAAAAAATAAAAAAAAATACTTTTGTACTCTGTTCCAAATTATCTTTAAAATGAGGTACTGCAACTCTATGAAATGCAAAAAAAATTATTTTACTTCGCATTCGCTTCTATGAGAGCCCCCCTGAAATAAAGATTTTTATAACTTTTTAAGCCATTTTCGGCTGGAGGCCATCGGTTTACATATCTTATCTAAAATTGAAGTAATTACGTTCAGTAATTCAGAAGTTATAAGGCTCTGACAGACGCACGGACGGACGGACAGACGGACGGACGGACAAGTGCAAATCGCTCTAGTAAACTCAGAGACCTTCGCTTCGCTCGGTCGATTAACACTGGACAGGCTAATGTCATATTTTTTGGACCTACTTGATTGACGCCATTTTGGTGCTGTAAGCAGTTACGAGTGTCCAAGGAATTTAAATTAGTGGGGGCACTGATAGTTGATATTATTTCGAGACAATCGTACTCCAAATGTGGCGCTTCTTTATCCATAATTTAAGCTGTCATTTGTATAGAGACAAACATTTCAGTGTTAATCTTAGATTAGTTATAGAAATTAGGGCCATCTGTGATCTGCACTGGAAGTATGGATATATGTATATATATGCGCGAGAAATATTTGCTGTCAAAAAAGGCTCATCCACATACGGCATTTATGTGTATACTTTCAATAAAATCATGCATCACTACGATGGCATAATATATCTATATAAGGTAGGTATACTTACTTAAGCAATTAACGCACATTTCAATAAATTCACGATGACTATTATAAAAACTCACAAGTCACAACAAACATCACAGAAAAAAGTATAAAACTGGTATTAATATTACCTATCCAAAAAAAGGTTTTATTTATGGGGTTAGGTTAGATTTTTACCCAAAACGTTAGCTTAGACTGTTCGAAATAACAATTAGAAATAACAAGTTTTTCTTTCCTTGTTTTGCTTTCATGTTAAAGCATTGATTTACTACAATATGTGTTAAGAAACTTGTAAATCGTAATACTGTCTTAGAATAATAATGATCTACCTAATTGTGATGATAGCTTTCAGCCTTGTTTTGTTGGCTTTTTAAGCAAAAATTATACTGCGTTGGGATAACATACTAAAACTGTGCTAAAACTTTGTCCTACAACCTTCCCTTTAGACTCGTTCTCTAACGAAAGATCGAGGGTTTCAAAGAAACAAAAATGTCCTCCACGATGTAGTTGAGACCTGGCAAAAAACCGGTGCATTCAACGCTTTCATGCGTGCGAGTGCTTTAAATATTCGAACACACTCAAAAAGAGCACGTATAGAATGTGAAGAGTTTTAATTTTGTTTTTCTTGAATCGAACGAAATTAAATTAAGAGAAGTATTTAAAAACATATCTGGTGACTTTTTAAATATGTTGCGTGTGCTGTAGGCTCCTTGAACATAGCATACTAATATGTTTATCATAGTAATTTTTGCCCGTGAATCAAGAGAAAATTTTAAGTTTTTCGTTCCTGATCACTAAATGCACAATTTCTAGTGTAAGAACTGGGCGTGCAATAAATTTTTGGGTTTGATTCTCGCGAGAACAAGCGTTTAAGATGCAAATTAATACAATGCTCATAAATAGCAAGCACAGGATTTGTGTCAACCTAAGCGCAACAAATTACTGGTTTTATTGAGAGCGGCGTATGATTATTAAAAGTCTCTCCGACACTAAGTCAGAGAGGTTGAATATTATTCGATTTATTTAATAAACTTATATGTCCCATAGTCGGAACTCTTTGGGTCTGCTATGTGCAAAAGTAATACGAAAATAAATGGGGAAGGGAATATCTTTGATCCAGAAATCGCTAATTATAAGTTCAAAAGTCTTTATATTTTGAAGGAAGATACATAGTTTTGAGGGCTACGTACCTACTCGTGAACAACACTAATTTTACATGCTGACATAAAAATTACATTAGAAGTGTAACTTCCTGTTTTGTCAGTTTTAATGATAAGGTTGTCTTAGATAGACGTTTAAAATGAAACTACAAACTTACGGAAACTGATATGTAAATGTTGAGTGTGTGAAAATTAACGTTACTATTTCAAATCGAAGCGTTTTCATGTATAATATATTTTATGCATATTAGTAATTATCCAAATCGAGATCTGCAGTTTTCTTTAGAAAGGAATCTTTTGAAGTGGACTTCTTTGACAGCGTTGGCACAAATCCCAAATGGAAAAAAAGAAAAATTTCAGTCCATGGGATGACAGCGCGTGCCGCGCTTGCACGCATGCTTGGCCATGACGTGAATGCGGTGAATGTGTGCGTTACTCCTTAGAGCATCTGCAGATGTTCCAACTCAGGAAGTGGACATCATCAAGCTTGTGGGACAGACTTGGATGAGATTGACGTAACGGTAATGACGTGGCTTGACATGAAAAGGCCTATGTCCAGCGATGGATGAAAAAAGGGCTTCTTCTTCTTCTTTATCAACCTATAGACGTCCACTGCTGGACAAAGGTCTCCTGCATGGACTTCCACAGGCTTCGGTCTTGCGCCGCTTGACTCCAGCGGCTCCCTGCGACTCGTTTGATGTCGTCGGTCCACCTAAACTACGGCCGTTCAGAGAATGCGTTCCTGACACGTCGCGATTGAACTGACGACGTAACTTTGTAATGGCGTTGCAGTTACGATAAAAATATTATTGCTGGTTGTTTACCGTTTTAACAATTGATGAGCATTAAAACAACATTATTATATCAATAATCAATTAATGTTATAATTTTGTGCCAAACTGAGTGTCAAATAACTTGGTAAACAATATTTTTCTAAATCTAAACTGCGCTATTACAAGGTTATGTCAACTGGATATTTTTGTTTTGTATGGCAAATGACAGGTGTCAAAAACGTATTCTCTCGGTGGCCGTACTTTAGTGGGGGATCTGCCAACACTGCGTTCCCGAAAAAAAGGGCTAGCAAGAAGAAATGGACAACAGAGTTGGGCCGACATTCGTACCAAACGTAGTTGCTTGCGAAAAAGTCAATGCCTTTATTTTGCTCAGACTTGTAAAAAAGGTTGATTAGAGTAGCTTAAATACCTCGTAAGTAGTAGTTTTTGACACTGATGATTTTTTATCTTACGGTAGTAAATATAATAAGTCTATGGTTTTTATCGATCTTAACGAAACGAAGTGAAACTAACGAACGAATAAAAAAGATAAACGATTAAAAAGACCAGTATTCGGTATCCGCAAGTTAATTAAAACCACCTATCGACCTAAGTTGGAAATGGAAACTTAAGTTGACACAAGTGTAGAGGCTTTTATCAATGCGACCTGGTTTAGTCGGAGGGTTTAGTAAGCAGCAAATGCCAAAACCGTGTAAGGTGTGTTCGTGTGGGTGGATAACATTGTAATCCTTAATAATAATTTTTTTGGACATCTTAACACCTACATCGGCAAGAGCTTTTGTTTTTCAAAAAAAAAAACATATTAGTTTTGCTTTGTTTTCTTTACGTGTTCTTGCCTTGTCGTTAATTTGTGTGCTAAAACCAAGTCTCCTTGTACTAGTTCTAGTAGTTAGTGTAACATTGGACATATAGTTACGGGTATAAGCGCACAATAATAATAATAATTCACCATCGCCGAATAACGTTTAACCGAGGAGTTTTGACTTCCTAACAGTTGTTGTATGGAAAATTTTGCAAAATTCGGCTTGCATCCTACACAAAATCAACGAACAGGCTATCAGCGCTTAAAGTAAAATCTTATACTTACTAATAATTATTATTATAAATGCCAAAGTTTGTGGGGATGGATGGATGTTTGTTACTCCTTCACGCCACAAATCGGCTGAAATTCGGAATGGAGCTCATACCCAGGATTAACACATAGGCTACATTTTATCCTCGAAAAAAAACCCCCCCCCCCAGGACTCAAAAAACCTTAATCCACGCGGACGAAGTCGCGGACATCATCTAGTAAATAATATAAATAAATAAACTATTTTATAGTATATAACTACAAAACGAACAGGTTTCGGCAAATAGTGGTGCTACAACCTCGTGAGGTCAATGTATCCTTACAATGTGGCGTCCTAATGCTCAGCGCACACTGAGCTGCGAAACTGCTGCAAATAAAGGTAATACGATACGTTTATATCGTCCGAAACAAAACCTGCAGGAACTCCGTGAGTCCAAGTTTAAGATAAAATAATATGTAGTTTGCAATGAATGCTTTGTAAACGCTGTGAATATTTTTGAAAGTACCAATTCACACATCGCTTTTTTTTTGTTCGTAATGATAAAAAGAAAATCGAATGGTTGAAGACTTGAGTGCGAGATATTATCTACACGTTTGAAAGGGGGCTTGTGAATCGTATTCTTAATCAGAGGTTGTACACATAAAAGGAGGTTTGAGTTAGGGCAGGTTGTTTAAACTGATTAAAGCGAGAATATATCGTAAGAACAAAAGGTTTTGAGTTTATTGACGGACAATCTAAAATTGCATATTTTTTAGTTTGAAAGTAGGTAAATGAAAAATTAGGCTAAGGAGAAATTCAATCTGGTTACTAAAAAAATCATTCCGTTGCTATTTTTTAATTTTACTAAATATTTATTACATAGTTAGCAGGTATATCTAGTTAAAATTGGGTATAATATATAAACTAAAATCTGAATTAATACTATAATAGCTGATGCCCGCGACTTCGTCCGCGTGGATTAAGCTTTTTTGATTCCCGCGGGAACTCATTTCTTTTCCGGGATAAATTGCCTATGTGTTAATCCTGGGTTTGAGCTATCTCCTTTCCAAATTTCAGTCAAATCCGTCCAGTAGTTTTTGCGTGAAAAATTAACAAACATACACACAAATTTTCGCCCTTATAATAATATTAGTGTGACAGTGTGAAGTGTGATTATTTTTAAAATTTAAACTTGATTAAATTTAAAAAAGCTCACCGTAGCCGAGCATAGTACCCAATATGCTGGCTGCATTACCCCTTTGGATGGCCAAATCTTCGACCTGCTCTTGAATATCTGGTAGGCTCACCTCTCCTTTTTAAAAATTCTTAATAAAACGCTCAATTTAAAAAAAAAAAAAAAATTATCGTCGGTGTGGACGGCTAGCTTTAAGGAGGCTGTGTGTGCAGGGAAGATTATGACTATTTCAAAGCACGCGGAGACAATGAAAGTCGCTTTGTTGCGTTTATCCCGAAACTCTTGAATATGGGAAATAAAATAAAACTGCATGTTTTTTACAATTTATTCATATTACTAGTTTTTGCTCGCGACTCAGTCCGCATGGAGTTTGGTTTTTAAAAGTCCCGAGGGAACTCTCTGTTTTTCCGGTATAAAAGGTATATTATATCTTGTCCATAAATATGCTCCAAGTCCTCAATTATACCAAATGCATAAAAAATCGGGTGGATTCGATGCTCCTATGCTGTATGATTGAACGTCGAACCAATAAACAAACACACTTTGGCATTTATCACATGTTGCTTTATCTGTCTTCTCCGTTCTACATCATTATAAAGAGATCACACGCTTATGTTAAGAGCCGACGAGTAAAGTTAGAATTGTCAACGAGAGCCCTAGAAAAGATAAAAGCAATGCACGGCACGCATCTCTACGCTCATCAGAGAAACAAAGTAGTTACTTACTACCGCCAAGCGACTTAGCATCGCGTTGCGATACGATTCCGTATACTTACCTACTATACCTATACTGTCTTCTTTTTATTCTTTATCAACCGATAGACGTCCACTGCTGGACAAAGGTCTCTTGCATGGACTTCCACAAGCTTCGGTCTTGCCCCGCCTGAATCCAGCGGCTCCCTGCGACTTGTTTGATGTCGTCGGTCCACCTAGTGGGGGGTCTGCCAGCACTGCGCTAACCGGTGCGGGGTCGCCACTCCAGCACCTTGGGACCCCAACGACCATCAGCTCTTCGAACTATGTGCCCCTCCCATTTCCACTTCAGTTTCGCGACTCGCTGAGCTATGTCGGTGACCTTGGTTCTCCTACGGACCTCTTCATTTCTGATTTGATCTCGCAGGGATACTCCGAGCATAGCTATCTCCATCGCCCGCTGAGTGACCCTCCATACTACTTATTGTATCGTAGACGGTAGATGCCTCGTTGGTTTAGTGGTTAGCTTGTTAGATTGCAGATGATGAGCTCCTGGTTCGATTCCCGGGTAGGGCCATAAATATATTGGGTTTTCTGTCAAGAAATTCTCAATAGGTACCTATACTATTCCGGAGTTATAGGAAGTAGGCGGTGTTCACCCCCGTGTCTAGGCGAGCACGTAAAGCCGACGGTTCTACTGGTCTGTCTCCGTTCGTGTCGGATTTCCGTCCCATCGGACTATGAGAGTTAGGGAATTGAGAGTGCACCTGTGTTTGCGCACACTGCAATAATATCTCCTGCGTTGATGGTTTTTCTCTGCGGAGATTGGCTGCCGCAGCCGGATTCACTCGGGAGAACAATATTATCATGGTAGATCACATTCTGATAAGGTTGGTTAAAATCATTATTCATTACACCTTTAAAATAACTAGTGGTTCGCCCCGAACTGAGACCTCGCGGTAACGGTATCCCATGATTATTCATTCAATCGATACATGATAACCAAAACTGACATTATTATTATGCCCGTTTTCACCAAACATACCTAAATCATCCCCTAAGTAGGAGTCTCTTAACGTAGGTAGCTCCTAAATACAATCCTAAGTCCTAACATCCGTCCCAATATCCTTTTAGGTGTCCCGTACAGGATCGTGATAAATAAGTTGACAGAAAACATCAATCACCTAACTTATAGGTAGCCCGTAAAGGTTAGGGAACGTTAGTGAAAACATTGAATTATTTATCAAACATTGAATTTAACTCGTAGTTCCATGGGAATAGTTACTGACTGCGCCATCTATTAGCATTATTGTGAAGCTATGTTGATGCTATATGAATTACTGACGCCCATTAAAAATTAAATAATCTCGTTTCTTTATAATATTCATATAATTTTAGTATTTGTTGTTCAAGTACAGGATATAAGTGACCTAAAAACATAAAATCAGTTTGAAAATCCATAGCGGATTTTTCTAGAGAGCGTCTTCAAGCGAGCGTATAAAATCGCCACTTTGAAAGCCCCCCATTTCGTCAATTTTAAGGGAAAAATTAAAAAAAATATATTTTTGTACTCAGTTCAAAATTATCTTTAAAATGATACGTAACAATTTTATGTAACGCGATTTTTTTTTTTTTTACTTCGCATTCGCTTCTATGAGAGCCCCCCTGAAATAAAGATTTTTATAACTTTTTAAGCCATTTTCGGCTGGAGGCCATCGGTTTACATATTATATCTAAATTTGAAGTAATTACGTTCAGTAATTCAAAAGTTATAAGGCTCTGACAGACGGACGGACGGACGGACGGACGGACGGACAAGTGCAAATCGCCCTAGTTAACTCAAAGACCTTCGCTTCGCTCGGTCGATAAAGCCTTTATTGGATCATGTGAAGCAGCTGAAAAAAAAAATCATAATACATCCATTTTGTAATGTTAAAATAAAACCAGCAAAGTCCGAATCAGTCTCGAGCACTGAGGGTTCCGTATAGTGGAAAGAAACATGTAATAAGTTTTGAGAGTTATCCCAATTCCCAAGTAAGACTTATCCATATTATCCATGTTTCTTTCCAGATTTTGGTGACACGGCTGTTTGTAAGCATATACATATGCGCCTTGAAAAGTTTGTAGCTTTTTTAACTGACTTAAAAAGAAGGAGGTTATCAATTCGTCGGAATCTTTTTTTTTATGTATGTTTGGAAGATTCTTTTTTTTTGTTTGAAAGGGTATAATATGTACTTCCCAAGTGGTCACATTAAAATTTTATTGAAAGCGGTCGAGCGGTTTCAAAAAAATCAACCATAAATTATATACTTTGTAGTAGCGCGGGTGTTTGAAGTCGGTTTTTTTAAAAGAATTTCTTATATTAAATTACACTACAAATAATTTAAACAGCAGCAATAGGTAATTTGTACAGCAATTAGCTATTAGTACTCGATACATTCCAATTTGATGCCTCATACCGTTTCTGAGGAAAAGGGCCTACGGACTACAAAGTGATCATATTTTACGGATTCCTATTTCTACTTTGAGGTAGCAATTCAATTCAATTCAATTCAAAATTATTTATTTCACGTAGGCCAACCTGTGGCTCTTATGACAAGTCATGATTCTACTACCGGTTCGGAAAGCGGATTCTGCTGAGAAGAGCCGGCAAGAAACTCAGCAGTTGCTCTTTTCAAAATAATCATTTTACAATATTATTATGAAGCTATTACATTGTAATAAGTTTTTTATACTATCTTGTGGGCAGCTGGATGCCAAGCCGATTTAACCTATGCAACTTTGTTAGAATAAAATATAATATTTCCACAATGAGGGGAAGTTCCAAAAAAAAAAGAAAAGTACTACAATTCAATTCATGTTAAGACGGGCAGACACAAAGTAGCCCCATTCCCGTAGGCGGCACCCGTTCACGAGCATGACGCATGATCCAGCCGTTGCTTCGCTCGACCATATTTGAGGGAACGTAGCTTGTGAGGAACCCTAAAAGAAGCAAATGAAACAGATTTTTAACACGTAAGCAAAGTCGCTACTAGGGTGCAACATATCTAGTAGGTATATCATCGCTCGATCCGACCTTGACCGTAGATGCACGTGGATGTGTGCGTTTCATCGGGTTGACTACTTACTAACATTAGCTTCTTGTACTTTGACTTTCCAATGTCTTTTCTTGCGATTTTCAACAAATATACGCCTATGCCTACTAACAGCTTAGTTAATTAATAATTAAATTGGCACCATTCCACGCGGGCATGATTTTTAAAGTAATTGGATTAGTTTAGCTATAAGTTTTTGGAGTTTATTGGAGTTTACTCCTTAAGAATCGATTTTAGCAGCCCGGAAAAATCCGGGCAGTAAAATCAATTTATCAATGACCTCGTTACGTTTTTCACAACGTTGAAATTTCTACCCTAACGTTGAGTAAATAAGGTTGGTTTTCGTGCAAAAGAGCTTTCGCTTCGGGTAGCCGAGCGCGTAGCAATCGGGTCCCCGAAGCGAAAGTCGGTCGGGGCGCTTTCGGACCCGAGTCGCGCGCATAGAGAAGGAATCCTTCTCTATGCGCGCGACTCGGGTATCCTTCTGAAGGATATAGCGTCGCGCGTAAACTCCAGTCGTGCGTCGGAGGCCGGAGCTGACACACACTTTTTTTTGTAACATTGAGAAAATTATTAATAAAATAGGGGACTGAACATGAGTTTTTTAAGGCTAAAATAAAAAAAATTCTAATAGTATAATATATGTAGTTTTCATGATGATTCCTCCATAGGTGACGTGGAGCGAAGCAGAAGCATGTGACCTGACTACTGGACCGGGTAGTTACCGGAGCAGAGTTTATTAAAAAAGATTAGAGCCTTATGAAAAAAGTTTAATTCAGCCTTATAAAAAACTATACAGATATCCATCTCTTTTCGAGTAATTAGTATTGAACGAGGGACTGAGAAAGCCTTTGCTTTATTGTGACACCTAAAAATTTTTCATAATTTTACTACAGGTGAAAATTAATGTTTTGAAATGAATAAAAAACAAGAACATTTCATCCAGGCATTCCAGATATTATAGAGCGTGTTATAAATAACAGTTTCGAATATAAACTACACGTGGTCGCGCCGTTCTAACGCTCTTTACAAGTTGCCGAGTGCAAGTATTTGCATTGTGATTACAAGTGACCTGGCTGAACCGAGCATGCGACCTTGTTACGAATTATAATTTATATGATAATACACTTTGTATTTTATACAAACATTGTATGATGCCCGCGTTTCGTCCGCGTGGCTTAAACGTGGTAATTCCGCGGTTCTTTGAATTCCCGGGATAAAAAGAAGTTTAAATCCGTCTCCGAGACTTTATAAGAGACCCGATACGACAGGTGAAATGTACTTTTGACAGAAAAGTTCAAAACTGTTTTGCAAAAAAAAATCCTTGACAACAAACATGTCTTCTGATTGATACCACTGATCCAAATAAGAGATTTATTTTTCAGTTAGGGATCTCGTCCATAGAAATGGAGCGGAGCGGATTGGAAGTAGGAACAGGTCACTTTCGTCCAGCCGTGGGATGATACGTATAAAATATAAATAGATATTGGAACAAGTGTAAATTTAAAATTTAAAACACCCATCTGAATCTATAGCCGGACTATGTAAGATATACCTGACATCCTGTTACCCAGTATTCTGCTCCATCATCAGATCCTCCTCCTTGATCCTCGATCATCATCTATGTAACACCTAATCATTGAGCCCAAACACACTATATCTGGAATTGGTTATCCCACAGACTACTTGATGCTGCACCATCACCTCAAGGTTCTTCTTCTTTGTCAACCGATAGACGTCCACTGCTGGACAAAGGTCTCTTGCATGGACTTCGAAAGGCCTCGGTCTTGAGCCACCTGAATCCAGCGGCTCCCTGCGATTCGTTTGATGACGTCTGTCCACCTGGTGGGGATCAACAGCTCAGGTTATCATGCCATAATTTACGAAGATCTGTTCAGGCGTTTGAAGATCATAACCTCATTTCCTACTTGATTAAAGGGTCTTACAAGGTTTCACTGGTGCGATTGATTTGAAATTTGGTGTACTGTTACTTCGGATTAGGTATTTCTAAGGCATGGTAACCAAGGTATGAGCTGTGATGATGAGTCGATTTTGCAGAATCAAGTCTAGTCTAGTCTGCGGGATACCCAACTCCTCAATAACTTACCTACAGCAGATACACCTAATACCTATTTAGTGTGTTTTGGCGCATTAGAATGGTCTGAATTATTAGAAAGGTGTTAGAAGGATGATAATCGAGGATCGAAGAAGAGGATCTGATGATGGAGCAGCAAATTAGGAAACAGGATGTCAGTTATATCGTACATAGTCCAGCCACAGGTTTACATTCGGGGGTGTTTTAAATTTTTAATTAACACTTGTATAGGTATATTATGTTAAAAAATACTTAGACGCATTTGTATATGTGCAAGTTACACGAGTTGCAGCTAAAAATAGCGTTGTGACAGTGTATCAGTTTAATGTCGCGTACTAGCTGCCGATAAATCTAGCCTAAGGAGCCGCTCCCATTAGCTGAATAATTGTAGATCGTTGGATCGCGTCCAACTTGTATGTTTAGTTGTTCCGATTTATTTCATTGTCTCGCTATTTGGAGTGTCCTTTTTTGTTAAACAATAATCCCTTAAAGTTTTGTTCTGTCATTGGTTTAATACTCAAAGGTCTGCTGTATCTCTTCGTCATCGACGCGATCTTGTGTCGCTCGTATCTTGCGACTCGAGTCGGGTGAGTCGGTGGGGTCTTCCAAAGCTCTGTTTTCCGGTGCTAGATCGCCATTCAAGCACCTTTTATTTTTCCGTAATTTTCTTGAAGTGGTTTACTCGGAAAACCAAAGACCGTGAGACCGTGAAAACCAAACTGCAGAAGCGTGTCGCTTAAGTGTTTCTTAAGTGAGCAAAACTAAATGTGTGAAAGTGTGTGTCTGACTACCTATTATCGTTATAGGGACACAAAAGAGAAGGATGTGAAATATACATTAATTCTGCGCGGGCGTAGTCAGGTGCGACAACTAGGTATATATAAATTCTTGTTTGATTCCCAAGTTCCCCTTTCGGGGCACAGGGCAGACGCGACGCCTCCACAGTTTCCATCGCGACCTATTGCTGACACTCGTAATAAATATTCTACTTCTATGTATTTATTTTCTATAGTAAGTACTTTGACTTGTATACCAATATATAGCAGTTAGTTACCATGAGCAAATCTATACTAAATCTATACTTGATTTAAGTATTCTTTGAAGTGAAAACTTCTATTTGCGAGTTGAGCGATATTCAGTAGGGGAAAATCTTATGGTTTCGAGTCACCGTAATGTTAACACTATAATATCTGTTGCTAGGAAGGAGTATGACGTGTTTTCAATTCTATCAACAGTCCTCATGAGTTCCCATATTTTTTAAATATTGGATAACAAGTTATAGCTACGTCTAGGCATGATCGGTTTCTATCGAAAACTGCCGCTGCTGATAGAAATGAACCTGACGCCTTCCACTTAGATAAACAAACCTCTCACCACTGCGCCACGAAGGGCATCAAAAACTTACTTGTACTTAGTACATGGAGCAGTGATAGCCTAGTGGTTAGGACTGTGGTCTCCTTTTCCGGGGGTCGCAGGTTCGATCCCGGGTACGCCTAAGGTACGTACCTCTGACTTTTCGGAGTCAAGTGCGTTTAAGAAATTAAATATCACTTGCTTCAACGGTGAAGGAAAACATCGTGAGGAAACCTGTACACCTGAGAGTTCTTCATAATGTTCTTGAAGGTGTGTGAAGTTCGCCAATTCGCGTTGGGCCAGCGTGGTGGACTATGGCCTATAACCCTTCTCTGAGAGGAGACCTGCGCTCAGTAGTGAGCCGTTGATGAGTTGCTAATAATGATGATGATGATGATGACTTAGTACATGGCTCAAATGCTGACCCGATATTTGCAAAATTTGGCACAGATATTGCTTTTGAAAGTTTTTATCCCAGAAAAACAAATATTTCCTAGGGGTTTTAAAAAGCTCTAATCTTGGAATTCGTTCATTAGCCAGTACGGTAATAGGTAATAAAAAAACTTTTTGCTTAAACGCTTTTAGTCAAATGAGGCAGGAATCGAGACAACTGTTCTTCCTTATCTCATTTAATAACCGCTATCTAGACATACACTCTACTTTACGACTATATTCAGCAATAACATTGTATTTATTTAATAAATTACAGTTTATCTGAACAACTAACAACGAACTGTTGATCGAGTAAATTATTATGCTTTGTGAACGCTATATCGCGGTGATAACTTGAACAATCGGAATCCTTGTTGCTAGTTGCACTTGATACATTTAAACCGACAAATTAACGTTTTATTTTTCAACGACTTCAACGAGTATAAAGAGTTCGTTAAAACTTAAGGGGGTTAATTGCTAACCTCACTTGCAATCATTACGGTTATTATAGCTTATTAGATCTAGCTTTAAAAATGCTTGAGAATAAGAAGGAGGTAGGTATGTGTTGAAAAATGTAAGTGAGAATATCAAAATATTTGAATACATTTTTTTACTGAAAACCAAAATTAAAGTAACAAACAAAAACTGTTTCACAGTTAGGTATAGTTAGAACAGGCAAGATAATTACTTAATTAATTTAAGTTAAAAGAATACTATCCAAAACATAACTTAAATTGGGAATGTTTGAAGGATGGCATGGGTGCCTACCTTCACTAATATAAGGATTTGTAAAAGAACGACTGATGTGTGGGCTTGAATGTTTGAATATTTGATTTACAAATTCACAGACCGCTCTTTGAGTTCTGAGCTATTGAGATTAAAATACTCTTTTTAACCCCCGACAAAAAAGAGGTGTGTAGTCAGAACAGTCTTTTGACTGTTCTGACTACGTCAGCTTTCAAAACAGAAAAACCGTATCAGAAACCGTATCAGAATAACAGAAAGAAGAAGAATTATTAAAAAAAAAAATGTGTCGGTTTATTGCACAAAGTTGACTTACATTCTCGTACTCGTAGCCTTGTTACTGCACTAGGTCTAATGCAAATTACCTGCGTTGCCTCCAGTTGCCACTTCCCATTGTCTAGGACGCTTTGTGATGTCATTGCGTTAAATAGACCTCTTTTGAAATAAGCGAATAAAAACCTTTTTCAACGCAAGCTCATAAAAGTAAGTGTTTTTTCCGACTTCAGAACTGAAATAGTTTTCCATATTATGACCCCTTATTAAGTAACAAATGAGCTGATGATCTACAAACGCCTGAGCAGATATTCATAAATTATATATAGCTAGGATCCATCCCGATTACGTTAGCTTTCAAATAGAAAAAACCGCATTAAAATCGGTCCATTGGGTAAGCAGGTTGCTACGAGGAAACAGACGGACAGAGTGTTTCCACACATTTGTGTGGATACATACTCTGATACACAGATGCACAGAAACACAGATACAAACACGTCAAACTAATATAACACCCCTCTTTTTTCGGGGTTAAAAACAAACCATTTCCGCTAATTTTTTTAAAATCTTTACTACACGCGGACAAATTCGCGTGCAAAAGCTAGTTTCCTACAAGTAAAAATCTTTGAGGTAAAAATTGCGTAAAAAAAAAGTGTAGCCAAGAAAAGTCCAGAGACGACTGGTTTCTTTATGGCTCGCGTGCAAAATAGCGAAAGGTATTCAAAGCAAAGATGTCAAGAGTGCTCTCAAATATAATGAAAGCTGGGCGCAAAGTTAACGAAGCTCAACTAAGCCGCGTTGGGGTGAACAGGGGTCCAAGTCCGAAATTGTGACCACGATCTATTCAACTGAGACGATCTATGCAACTGAGACGATCTATGCAACTGAGACGATCTATGCATGGTTCAACCATAAACATACTTAGTATTACCTTCTACTACCGTAGTTCAACTGAGCCGGGCCTTTTTCACCATTCCCAAGTAAACTTTTACCGACGAAATTGTCAAAACTTTTGAAAATTGAAAAGGAACTTTATTTGTAATTTAAAAAAACATTTTTAAAAAACCGACTTCAAACGCTCGCGCCTCTACAAGGTATATAATTTATTGTTGATATTTAAAAAAAACCGCTCGACCGATTTCGATAAAATTTAAATGGGACCACCTGGGAAGTATAACCACCTTTAAAACAAAATAAAAGAATTTTCCAAATCGGTTCAGGCGTCTTCGAGTAATCAGTGAACATACATAAAAAAAAAGATTCCGACGGATTGACAACCTCCTTCTTTTTGGAAGTCGGTTAAAAAATTAGAGGTTCAAAAATCTAATTTGGCTTTCTTTTGCACAAAATCGGTTACGAGTTCGTTTTGCAGTCGTAGCATTTTAAAGTTTAAACTGTATAGTAGTTTCCGATAATATCGGTCGATAATCACAGGTTCAACTCCTTTCGGCCGGCTCTTATGATTCCATACATCAACATTAAAATCATTATAGCAGATCTTCGGGATGGCTATCTGCTTTAAATGCAAATTTTAAATTTATGGCTGTTAAAAAGAATAACAAGTATTGGAGGTAGTCGGTTTTTGGTGCTTCTGGACGGTTATTTACGACGGGCCTTGAATCTTTTGTTTAAAAAAACCACTTCATATTTTTCAGTTGTTATCTTCACATGTGGAGTTAATTAATTTTGGTTTGGTTGACAACTTTTGTTATCGGGGACATCGAAAACAATAATATATTGCGATAGGGTTAGGGTTAGCAACAGTTAGGGTTGCCAAATTTGAAATGGCTAAATAACTTTTTTCTGGAATAAAACCTAATCTTTGATATAAGCCTATTCTATATCTACTATAATCAACTATATCTATTACCTACCCATGATGGAAGGAATAGGAAGAAGTAACAATGGCGAGTAACTAGGCATAATTAAAAACCAGTTCAGTACAAATATTGGTATATATATAATAACCTATTGGTTTGGCACGTAGTGATGGCAAGAGACCTGATGGTATGACGCTTGTTCCTTGGAGGACAGGGAGGTCGCTTGTGTGGGATGCCACCTGTGTAGATACTCTAGCTGCTTCCCACATCCATGCGACCTCCTCTGTGGCGGGTGCAGCGGCTACTAGCGCCGAACAGGCTAAGAGGCGCAAATATGAGAAACTTGACAGTGGTTTCATATTTGCGCCTTTTGGTGTAGAGACCCTGGGGCCGTGGGGCCCGGAGGCTCGCGCACTTTTTTTAGAGATATCAAAAAAGGTGATCGAGTCTACCGGGGATCCAAGAGCTGGCAGCTACCTTGGCCAAAGGATTAGCCTGGCCATCCAAAGAGGTAATGCTGCCAGCATCTTGGGTACTATGCCACACTGCGGTGGCTTGGATGGGGTTTTAGATTTTAATTAGTTTTTATTTTAGTTTTAATTTTAGAATTAAATTTAGGTTTATAGTATTGTATATATGAAATTTTCTATCTATAATATAATAAAACTGTACAGTACATATACATAATAAAGTATATTTTGTTATTTTGTTGGTTTTGTTGTTCCGAAAATTGTTAGAATGAATACAATCTCTTTTTTCTAGAAACTATTTTGAATTGACGGAAAATTTTAATAAATATCTCTTTTCTGAAAATCATTGGTCACCTATGTGCAGTTCTTTTGTTAAATATTTTTTTTAAAGTAAATCTGTTACTGTTTTGTTTGCAACAATGGACGTCTCGCGGGATGCATATTTTTCGACCTCCCACAAGATACATTTCTTAAATGTTACGAAATCTGGTTCACCCGAATGATAAGTGCATTGGGGTTTGAAAGGAATATTTTGAAAAGCTACAAAATAAACTTTTTTCACACACCAACTATTTTTCATTTCCCTAAAAATTTTTGGAACAGCCCACGTACATAATTTTTTAGTAATACAGTAATTTACAGAAAAAAAATAACAATGACAGGTGTTGAGGCCAACGGCTTGGCCAACGAGTCAACACCTGGACCACTAGGTTCAGGGGCCCATCAGCTGAACCTGAGTCCAGAGTCGCTGCCCAAAGCGGCCTTTCACCGCGGTCAGATCTGTTCTCAACGTAGTGGTGACTTAATGATGGTAGGGTTGCACTGACCTTCCTTGCAGCAGTCAATCCTTGTACGGCCTGAGATGGTATGATAGTGGTGATATGTGGGTGTATTGTGAGGTTAAGTGTAAGGTGAACTTCTCAGGCCACTAGCAGCAGCAGGCAGGCAGCCAGTTATGGCCCGCTGGAGACGTTGGGCTGACGGAGCACTGTACACTTGGTTTGTCACTAGTAAGACCAACTAGAGGTGGTCAAAGTCACTGTTTCACACTTAGCGTGGCGAGCAATAACCGCTTGTTAGAAGTCGCCTTTTGTTACAAATAACAGTCTGTAATTCTGCTTATAGCTAGGTCGACACATAGACCGCTTGACGGCACAACTAAACCGTAAAATAAACTAAATCTAGACACTTAAACAGCAAAACGGTGCGCGAGGCGACCCGGATTTTTCGTGTAAGTGTTAGCTGTCAAAAAAGGAACTTGCAAAAACCACGCCCAAAAACGGCGGCAAGTTTAAAACTAAGAATCTGTCAACTTCATTGCGGGCTAAAAAGATTGCCAGCGTCACGACCATGGAACAAGGAATTCTGGACAGGTACATGGCGCGAACAACAGGTTTTAGTATTTTATAATTGAAGCATTTATTTGCACTTTTTGCATCTATTAACGAAACTATTTTTTGTATTTGATTGCAACGATTTTTATGTATATGTGCTATATATTTCTTCAACAATATATAGCACAAAGACCTAAAATACAGTAAAAATAATATATTATAGGCCTATGAATTCAATACGCCGTTTATCATGTGCTTTGTCGATTACAGTAAGGCCTTCGACTGCGTCAAGTGGAGCCGTTTATGGAGTGTCCTTGCTGAATTAGGAGTGCCACAGCATCTGGTCATACTGCTAAAGAATCTCTACAGTAGCAGCGAAGCAGTTGTAAGGATAGACGAGACCGTCTCTGCGCCCTTTAGATTTCGTAAGGGTGTAAGACAGGGCTGTGTGCTTTCTCCCATCTTGTTCAATATCTATGGTGAATACATCATGCGGCGTACTCTCGAAGATTGGAAAGGTGGCGTCAGCATCGGTGGAGTAAAGCTTACTAACTTGCGGTACGCTGATGACACAACACTCCTAGCAGCATCTGAGACTGAAATGTCGTCTCTATTGAACAGGATGGAGCAAATAAGTGAAGAAATGGGTCTCTCCATAAACAGATCCAAAACGAAGGTAATGGTGGTAGACCGTGCCGGACAGTTGGAACTCACTGGCTCATTGAACCTCGAGATTGTGGAGAACTTTATTTACCTGGGTTCCAACATAACTAATACCGGGTCATGTGAGGTGGAAATTAGAAGACGGATTGGAATGGCCAAAAGTGCCATGTCACAGTTGTATAAGACTTGGAGGGACAAGCAGATATCGACTGGTACCAAAATGCGTCTAGTCCGTACGCTCATATTCCCGATATTCATGTATGCGGCTGAGACGTGGACAATAAAAGCTGCTGACCGACACCGCATTGACGCTTTCGAGATGTGGTGCTGGAGGAGAATGCTCCGAATCCCTTGGACAGCGCACAGAACCAACGCATCGATCCTTAAACAATTAAAGATCACGAAACGGCTATCTACCACCTGTCTTCAGAGGATCCTTGATTATTTCGGCCACATTGCCAGAAGAGAGGGACACAACCTTGAAAAGATTGTCGTTACTGGCAAAGTGGATGGAAGGAGACCTCGGGGACGAAGCCCGATGCGCTGGTCGGATCAAATCCGCACCGCTCTCGACACCAAGATCCACGAAGCTCTCCATGTCGCAGAGAACCGGACGAAATGGCGCGACATCGTCCATAAAAAGATCATTGGTGGAAGGGGTCACGACCCTCAGTAATGGGGAATACGACGAAAGGAGGAGGAATATATTATGATAGTACGGTTGGCAACCCTAATCAAAATAAATATTGTTGTTACAATAATATTTCATTGATATTTTTATTTGATTAAAGTGTTTTATGACATTGATTTACAATTTATATTTCTAAAGCTTTGTCATCTGGATAACCTTGTACTATTTTCTTAGTAGGTTTTTCGAACCAAAAACACTTATGGGATATTTTGCAAGTAATAATTTTATTAATAGCACATTTTCTTACATTGCTATTGAATTGAGTATTGATGGATGCAAAATAACGCAATGCAAAGTCAAATCATTTGGCGCGTATCGCATTCGATTTTTAACCCCCGACGCAAAAAGAGGGGTGTTTTAAGTTAGACGTCGATATCTGCCTGTCTGTCTGGGTGTGTGTGTGTGTGTGTGTGTGTGTGTGTGTGTGTGTGTGTGTGTCTGTGGCATCGTAGCTCTCAAACGGATGGACCGATTTCGATGCGGTTTTTTTCATTTGAAAGCCAGTTTCCTTGCGGTGGTTCTTAGCTATGTTTGGTTAATATCGGTCCAGCAGTGTAAGAATATCAGCTTTTTTCCAAAATGATGTAAGGCATTTTTTGTGTATGATTGCTCGATTAAGTGCTTCACGCATGCCAGTATATAATCGTTATTATGTTATTATGTATAGTTGACAGTTAATTGATAACTTCAACAGCCATAGATTCTCATGTCTGGGGTATTTTAAATTTTCAATTTACACTTGTAGTGTGTCCAACTAACTAGAGCCCCCGCTCTACTCGAGAGCAAAACAAAAATATTGGAGTAGGGTTGGAATCTGTCAGTAGTGTGAAAGCTCGTATTAAACTGGATTTTGATCTATGCAATTCATATGCATAAGATATATTGTAATGTACCTATTCCAATGTAGACATGGATAAACATTCTGCCTCGTGGACTTGTGGTATCTATCGATCTATCGTCTATGTCATTGATGCAATAGTATACACGCGCATTTTCCAATAAAACTAGAACGTCACATCTATACGATTATTATTGCAGATTAAGACTTAACCTTGCGTGGCTAGGTTTCAAAATCGAATGCAGTCTAAAATTAATAAAGTGCGAAAGTCGATAAATATAGACGCAAAGCTTGATAGTGAGTCGTATTACGTTTATATTTAAATATGCATGCTCGGGCGACATTGTATCGAGGCTGGTGCTATTGGCTTGCACACTTTATGAGCCAACTTCCTCGTTTTGTTGATAATGTTATGGGCGAGCTATTCTGCGTTAGGATGGAGTAGCCTTAGTACGAGTTCGCACATCTTGTCAGTGTTTCGATAGTTTTAGAGCATCAAAATACAATAATCAACAGTCTATGGACATCCACTGCTGGACGTAAACCTTTATCCATTTCTCAGACTTTCTTCATGTCGCCGATGTAATAAGAATTGGGTATTTGACTGTTGTCAAAATGTTGATATTTATTATTTATAATCGAAAATGTAACATGTAAGAATAACATTTGTAAAAACAGAAAATAAATCGGTCAAAAAACAAATAAGTTATAAGCTGTTTTACCATGGTTTTACTACGACTGTTTCTATGAAGAGTGTACGGAACTTTGTGTTTTGACGTCACAACACAATAGCGCTCTCTTTGTCTTACAAGGTAACTTTAAACTTTATATTTCCGAAACTAGTTGAGATATTTAAAAAAGAAAAATGGCATTGTGTTATAATATTAAAAAACGTTATTTTAAATAAATAAAAAATTTCATCAAAAACCCAATTAAGATGTATACCTACTGTAGGACTACGTCCCACACCGGGCCGTAAGGGCATTCGCTTGTACGCGCCACGCGGTTTACACTTTACGGATGCAACGACTATCGCATCGGCAACGGTTTGGGCTGTGCAGTTTACAGTGCTATGTCAATCAACTTGGGACTCCGCCGCATCTACTCACTGCGGATTTTATCCTTCAGAGAAACTCTTCCCAGAGCCTCTCCACAGCGCGCTAAGCGACATTAAAGTTAATCAGGCTGCTCGTCAGCTTTCATGTCACCGAGCGATATGTGAAAACGTGAAGAACATGGTTGAAAACTATCAACTCCATGTGTGCACAAACTTGAGCTTTGAAACAAGGTCGTTAAGGTATATTTTATTTTGACTTTTTCATGTTTATGATAATAATTGAAATTTATCAACGTTATCGAGATTTACAAACTCGTACTAGCCCTAGAGATCGTGTCTTGTTTAAAATCGCGTCGTTCCCGTCTCGAGTATCGACTTTTATTAATTTAGCGGCTTTTCAGTTTCTTATAAGTACTAAAACTAATTGATACCTACATGCGACTACGTCGGAGTGAATTTAGGTAAAAAAATACCGTACAACTCTTTTCTTTTCCAGCGATAAAAAGCCTGAATACTCCTTAAATTACCCTTTACCTGCCTAAGCAAGTTCTGACATGATAAAAAAACAATAACAGCCTTCTATTCTATAACAGTTATTTGTTTTTTTTTTTTTTATTATTATTAATATTTATGTTTTATTACATACACAATTTTATTTACTTGAATAATATTATTTATTAATGGATCCTTAAGAAAATTTCATATATACAATACTATATTAAACCTAAATTTAATTCAAAAATTAAAACTTAAATAAAAACTAATTAAAATCTAAAACCCCATCCAAGCCACCGCAGTGTGGCATAGTACCCAAGATGCTGGCAGCATTACCTCTTTGGATAGCCAAGCTAATCCTTTGGCCAAGGTAGCTGCCAGCTCTTGGATCCCCGGTAGACTCGATCACTTTTTTTGATATCTCTAAAAAAAAGTGCGCGAGCCTCCGGGCCCCACGGCCCCAGGGTCTCTACACCAAAAGGCGCAAATATGAAACCACTGTCAAGTTTTTCATATTTGCGCCTCTTAGCCTGTTCGGCGCTATTAGCCGCTGCACCCGCCACAGAGGAGGTCGCATGGATGTGGGAAGCAGCTAGAGTATCTACACAGGTGGCATCCCACACAAGCGACCTCCCTGTCCTCCAAGGAACAAGCGTCATACCATCAAGTCTCTTGCCATCACTACGTGCCAAACCAATAGGTTCTAATACAGCTGGCACGTGAGCAGTAGCAAGAGACCTGCGGATGATGTCGTTGAGGGCATTGTGGCGGGAGAAACGACCAGCGCTCTTCGAACAGGAGAGCTCGTGATGACCGTAAGCGTCGACGTGGTCACCGCAGTGGCAACGGTGAGGCTGGGTTATTTTGGCGCCAAGCCTAAGACCAACTATCACTGCAAGAGTGGCGTGGTTTAAAAGAGTGCCCAGATTAGCAGAAGGGATAGCATGGAGCCAGTGTCCGGATTCTTTCGCAGAGACAGCGAGAAGACGAGCACGGTCTTTAGAATTTGCTTGCATTAACATTGCGTCAAAAGTTTTTTTACAAATAATGTCATCCCACTGTCTCTGGGAAGAAAGAGAAACCGGCAATTGATTTGGGCTAATCGCTGACCAACCATTTCTTGCCTCTGCCAAGTACGACACCTCAATTGATCCCAAAGACTGGGATATAATTTTTTCAAAGAGAGTGTGTGTACTATAAGCAGAGGAAAGAAAAGCTGGCAGAGAGACACTAGAAATTTTGCGGATTCCCAGACCTCCATACCTGATCGGAAGAGAAGCCTGGGCCCATACTTGATCATCTATCGGACAATTTAAGATTTCAGATAGAATAATTTGTATAAAATTATCCAAATTTTCCAATAAATTATTAAATTTCCAAAGAGGTGAACATCTAACGAAATAAGTAAATTTTGGAACAAATAAGCAGAATCGAATGATGGTCATTGCCATATGAGGATTAATATCGAACAGATGATGGGAACTGTTTTTGAATTTAGAAATTAAGTCAGTAAAAAATTGAGGAACTGAGGCCTCTAGAACAGGTGCTCCTAAGAGGCGAAGTGACTCATCATTTAAATTTTTAATACCCGGAGCTAAAATATTGAATTTATTTAATATGTGCAGTTTGGATTCGGCCGAAAAAGAATTTGGAATATAAATTTCACATTTATCAAAGTTAAGTTCCAAGCCAATAGTTTTAAATTTTGATATAATTATTTCTAAATCCTCCAAAACCGAACTCACTTCGCCGCCCAAGGTTCCATCATCCAAATACCAAACATTGAATTTGGAATTTAGAACCGAAATTATAGGGTGTATGGCCAAACTAAAAATAACTGGTCCAAGCGGATCCCCCTGCTGACAGCCGACAGCGGAGCTCAGAACATTCTTTTTGTGTACGAGCTTTGAAGGTTCCCGGTAGCACTGCGCCAAGTATGGGAAAAACTGTGGAAATTTATTTTTTACTTCTGAGAGGAGGACCCCCCGATCCACTGAATTGAAGGCATTCTTCACATCAATTTTAAGGAGTACCTCCTCCCGGGAGTTAAGGAGGAATGTGCGAGCAGCGTGAACAGCTGCTTCGCATCCCCCCCTTACCCCAAAGCCTAACTGAATTGGGACAAAATTAGAAGATATTAAAGGAAGAATTTTTTTACAGCAAATTTTGGAAACGACGCGCCGAATCGTTGAACCCACTGCTATGGGACGAATACCACCATCCTTTTTTTTTAAGGCACATAAATTTGCTCCATATAAGGTTTTAGTTATTTCATGGGGTACTCGTCCAGATAGCATCAGGTTCACCAGATCAGTGATCGATTTCAGAAGGGTACCACCTACGTCAACGTTTGCACCACAAACTAAGTCTTTAAAGTGCTGTGGTGACAAACCATCGAGCCCTGCAGCGGAACCACTTCTGAAAGACATCAGAGCTCCCAGCACGTCATTTGTAGTGGCCTGAAAAATAAAATCGTTATTTGTCGGTGGGTCTGGAAAAGAGGAATCAGGAGAAGGAGATGGGTGTTTAGAACGCAGTGCTTCCAGAGTCTCCGCTGTATCAGGGGCAATTGTGTCACTGGAGAATAAGAGTCGAGCCGCTCCCTTAAGGTCGCCGTCGCTTATTTTGTTTTCAATAATTTTTTTTTTATCATAATTGTGTTTCAAATATGGATGAGATTGTATATGTGTCACGTGTAGTGGATTTAACTGTATGTTAGTATTATAAATGTTGCTGTCATTTAATGTGCAGTTATTTTTTATTTTCTGTGTAAGGGAGAGGTTTTGACTCTTATCCGCGTGTAGCGTGCGGTACGCGAAAGTGAGCAGCAGCTCCCAGCTTCGACAGGTGTTATGAGTGATGACATTATCTATAGTTTTTTTTAACGAACATGAAACTGAATGGCGTGATCCTCGAGGAATGCGTCTGATTAATGGGATGGAATTCTTAAATGTACTTAATGATTCGCAGAGGTTATCAACACATCCATTAATTGGAAGGGAAGAAAATGGAATGGGAGGTATCGATGGCGCAAATGACGATTTGTGAACTCTACCTACATGAATTTTTAATCCTTTACTATTTTTAAAATACCGAGGCTGGGAACACTGATCACAACGCACGCTATCTTGCGACATAAAAACCCCGGCTGTCTCAACCTAGAACAAGTGGCTTGGCGCCACAATAACACATATGATTTATATATACAAATAAAATCTAAAAATAAGAAAACAAAAAAAAAACACAATCACAAAAAACAATCCACACTTCACACTTTAACAGCGTAAACTAACTTGGCACTTGGTTAATTTATTGGTATTTATAGACTTTGAGCTTCTTTACCGAGGATTCTGTTACAATAGATGCTGCCTCATTGTCCTGCGTGGATACTTTCTACCGGACTGACTATTTTTATCTGAAGTGTTATTTGACTTACTCTTGAAATAGGCTTATATGAAATTAAGTCCACTAATCACAGGCAGACGTATTGGCATCATGGAAATAAACAGTAAATAAATCATAATTTTTGCAGCTGACAGCTGTTGACAGATTTCCTCTTGGTTGCAATTTTCCATGTACAACTTATTAATATTAACTCGTAATATTATTACGTTTTATTTATTTGCATAGATGTAAGAATTAATGTAGGTTTACATTAAATAGAAATGAGCCATATTACATAATTATTTACTTTGTTTTATTGTTTATTATGAAGAGAAATTCGCAGCTGTCACTGTCTGTCAATGTTTTATGATACGGTGCAATAAACTATTATGAACTTCAGAGCAAAATTCGCATTGACACCATGTCAGAGGATAACTGAGTGCGAAACATTAAAAAAAAAACCTATTATGAACTAAAATATTGGCAGATAATTTTAAATCCACTTCCATACCTACATTTAATTTTATTAATTTGCATACAAGTAATTCGTTCAAGTACCTGCGAAGGAAGGAAACTGCTTCTGGTTAATTAACGATAATTTATAATTAATTAGTATTTCATAAATTAAAGGTGTGAATGAAAAACGCAACGATTCCCCGGCGTCCGCCGCAGTCGAGGGTCAGTAGATCTACGAGTTTATATAATCAAAGATCTACGCATACAGTGTCGAATTGTGAAAGCGAAAATATGTAGGCGCCTAATAAGTTTATTTGAACAAGGATTAGGGGTCAAGGGCCTGTGTCTAGGCCTGGTATTTTATAGATAAAATTATTATATTTTTTGGTCTAAATGTAGGGACAGACATTATTAGAATTGATTCCAGAAACATTTAAGTACATACTTTTTATTGTCACTCTTTGAGTTGCCAGATTCAAGATAAAACGCGTACCCAAGGGGTGAAAACGGGCCCCTCTGTCACTGGCTTTGAGTATTAGTGTGAGATCTATAGATGGCACTCTCACTCAGCTCAGACTCAAGACTTGAGTTAAAAAGAGACAGATTTATGTCAAAACATATTTGTATCTCATTTTAACTCTATCTTGAGTCTTGAGCAGAGTCAGAGTCCGATCTATAGATCTCGGCCTTAGTCTCCGGGCTGATATCATCTCATGAACCGTAATAGATAGATACTTGAAATTATCACAGAATAACTACCTATTTCTATTGCCGCTATAAAAACAAATAATAAGTACGGAACCCTTCGTGGGTAAACCCGATTCCCACATGGCCGGTTTTTTCTACTCTTTTTTGCGAAGCTATAAAGCAATAACTAAGATAGCTCTATGTTAGTTACTCTGGTACTTCTACCCGGGATCCCCTCATTACCAACTGATTTGATCGGGCGTAGAGGATCTCAGAGGATCACCCGCTCCATAGCCAGCTGACCGAGTTCATTAGGAATATTTCTTATGAAGTTATTTATATTATGCTGTAAAGTTCAGTTGAATTTCTTGCTCTTACTCTTACATGATTATGGTACTTAACTAAATATTTCCTCGCGCGTCCTGTAATTGGACTATTTTTATAATAATCTCCTTGTTAAACTGTGTCTAGAATTCCTTTGACTTAAAGCGGCACTGTAACTTATTATAGAAACACGTTTCAGTTGCATAAATAAATAACTATGTAACTATATCTGTAGAAATTAGCAGTAAGTACATAACTTTGTTTTTCTTGTTGATGATTGTTGGTGACCTTTTTTCGTGTTTAGAACCTCTTCAGCTACTGATATTATAATTTGATTAAATTTCTAATCCAATATTCGGTTTAAGTCAGCATTCTACGCCAAAATCAAAATTTCAGGTGCATAATAATTTGAGGTCTACGATATGAAAATACCTGATGTATAGACGGACAGACACAGCAGTAACATAATGAGGATTCCGTTTTTCCGTTTTTCCGTAATCAATCTCTTACGTCAGTTTTCTTACAGCAAAAAATACTTCGACACAATAATTTTCGCCGAACACTTCGCATAACGCAAGTTTTTGTTGGTGGACGCGACTTTGAAGAATAAAATTAAGTGCTCCTCGGTATGGTGGTATCCCTACTTACTTAAACATTATAATACGTACTTAAACATAATTATAAAACTGTTTGCTTGTTGGTTTGTCCATCAATCACGACTTACGAGAACTTCCACGGAATAGCATCACTGATCACCAGACCGCCGAACCTGAGTGCAATACCTCGATAGGTGAGATGGAGGACGACACGAGTACCTCCTACCAGACTAGACGAATACCCCTACCCAACCCCGGTGGTGAGCCAATCACAAACAGCGTGAAGGTCCTGGATTTGACTTAAACAATGACGGCAGGCCTTAGCAGAAACGTTTCAACTAAAGGGAGAGAACATTATCGGGGAAGAGGTCTTCCAAGCATTCTCTGCCTCGAGGCTTGTACTTACCGATAAAAAAAAACCCGCTCTCGCATTCAATCACGCAGCAATAGAGCAACGGATCGACATGATTTTCGCATGGGTGTAGTTGAGAACTTGAAGAGTGATGTAGCCTACCTTTTAGCCTGGAAAAAGGGTTCTTTCGGGATCTTTAATAACCCTAAGTCTACGCGGACGAAGACGCAGGCCAAACCGTGTGGGCCATAAATTGATACACGTTTGAATCCACGCATTTGTGCATCCCAAAGTCCGCCACTATCATCACTGATCAATCATGAGTTATTGCCGACCAGCCTCATTATGCGCTCCCTTTATTTACGAGTGGTGTTTAAGCAAATCACTCGATTGTACCATAATTGCGGCTCTGAGTTATGGGGAGAGAAATCAAACACATGCTTTTTTATCGATACAACGTGTTGGTTATATACTCAAAGGATACAACAGGTTTGCACCTTGCAGCTGACTACGTTTATCTACGTTAAAGAAATATTTTTACCTTCCTTACTAATAGTCTGTTTATTTTTTGATAAAATAATATAAATGATAGTAAAAGTGTACTGTTATAATAAAGAAAAATATTATACCTATGCGAATCGTTTGAATAGTAAACTTTTATAATATTAAAAGTTGTGCAAAAATGCTTTGCGTCATTAATATATCATATTATTTACCTATATTATTGTTATCTGTTTGCTTCGTCAACCTTCTTGACTTTTATAAACACCTTTACCGGCATTTATGTCTCACATAAATGATAAACTTATCAACCTATCGGTGATAAATTCTTGCCTATGTCTTACTAGTGGTTCGCCCCGAACTGAGACCTCGCGGTAACGGTATCCCATGATTAGGTATTCATTCAATCGATACATGACGACCAAAACTGACATTATTATTATTATGCCCGTTTTCACCAAACATACCTAAATCATCCCCTATGTAGGAGTCTCTTTACGTAGGTAGCTCCAAAACACAATCCTAAGTCCTAACATCCGTCCCAATGTCCTTTTAGGTTTCCCGTACAGGATCGTGATAAAGAAGTTGACAGTAATCATCACATAACTTATCATAGGTAGCCCGTAAAGGTTAGGGAACGTCAGTGAAAACATTGAATTATTATGTAGGTACTAACGAGTGAAAACGGGTTAGGGGCATCTGTACAAATCGTCATCTATCGACGCGAATAGAAAATATACAAAATGATATTTAAGTAAAGAATAATTTTAATTGAATAATATGTTATTATATTATGTACCTAAATAATAATGGTCGACGCAAAACTGTTTTTGGGATAAATCGTAGTCGTAACTCCTAGTTCAATGGAATAGTTAATGACTGCGCCATCTATTAGCATTATTGTGAAGCTATGTGAAATTTACTGATGCTCATTAAAAATTAAATAATCTCGTTTCTTTATAATATTCATATAATTTTAGTATTTGTTGTTCAAGTACAGGATACAAGTGAAGTAAGAAAATAAGTACAACTTGAAAATATATAGAAAATTTTCCCAGAGAGCGTCTTCAAGCGAGCGTATTAAATCGCCACTTTGGAAGCCCCCCATTTCGTCAATTTTAGGAAAAAAATTAAAAAAAAAAATACGGTTGTACTCTGTTCCAAATTGTCTTTAAAATGATACTTACACAGAAAACCTATGAATCGCAAATAAAAAAAAAATTCTTCGCATTCGCTTCTATGAGAGCCCCCCTGAAATAAAGATTTTTATAACTTTTTAAGCCATTTTCGGCTGGAGGCCATCGGTTTACATATTATATCTAAATTTGAAGTAATTACGTTCAGTAATTCAAAAGTTATAAGGCTCTGACAGACGGACGGACGGACGGACGGACGGACGGACGGACGGACAAGTGCAAATCGCTCTAGTAAACTCAGAGACCTCGCTTCGCTCGGTCAATAATGTAAAGGTCTCTAGGTGTAACTGTTGCATAGTGGAGACAAGTCTTGCAATCTAAATTATATTCTTCTAATTACGTACATATAGGGCACGAGTCACGACCATTCATTAACTGTTACTAAGTCTACGTGTTACTATGTGCTTGTTATGTAATGTTGCTGGCGTCCACTGCGAATGTTACAAAAATAAATAATACACCTTTCTATCTTTTTGATCAGTGGTATAACATTTGCAGCACATTGGGTGGTCCACCAGTGGCAGCTGTACGAGCGGTCGTTGTGCTCCATCCTCGAGCTGCAGGCGCGGAAGCGCACGTACGGCGTGTGCTGCTCGCCGCGGTACGTGCTCGCGCCGGAGTACGCGCCGCACTTGCTCCAGCTGCCGCTCGCCACGAGGCTCTCGCCGCCGCCCGCGCACTTGTAGCGATGTACCACTGCGCCTCGTGAGGTAAGCAACTGACTGTTACCTACTTGATCCGCAGATGCCCACGCACGGCATGTGCTGCTCGATCGCATTGAAAGAAACAAAGAAAGAAAACACATTTATTTAGTAATGGTGCCATTATTTGCCCGTTTAGACATTAGTTGCCCGTCGCACCACCCAGAAAAGGTGAACCTACTGGAGCCCTACCACCAATACTTAAAGTAATATTTCAATATTGTTTTGGGATACATAAATATTATTATACAATGACAACAACCTTGTAATAAGTTGACATTGTATGATATGTCAAAACAGTATTGAAATTATAATTGGTGGTAGGATCCCAGGTCAGCATAATGCCCCACTTCACATGCGCAAACACTGGAGTACACGCCACACTTACTCCAACTGCTGCTCTCTACAAGGCTCTAATAAACTAGAAAAAATTCTTAACATCATATTATCATCATAATAGTTATTATAATATCCCAGTCCGAAGTTACCAACATACTACTAACGAACGAAGTAACTAGAAAATGGATCAATTATTGCTGTTTAAATTAACAAATAACGAGTGTCCTTAGGTACCCTTTGAAACAGGTGGAATGAACATAAATGAAGTTTTGGCTCGCCAGCTTCGACCCAATTTCGTCTTAAGTTATTCATATTCCACCTGTGCTGTGGCACATAACAAAGGAATACGGCACAACTAAACGCGGTAGATATCTTAACTGCGTCATCAATTCCGGAGCTGCAGCACGATAGGTAATAAAATCTTTCGGTGATAACAATAAAACGCGACGTGTAGCGGATAAAGACCACTCTCCTTCAAGTTATTACCAATAAAATACTGCAAACAATCCCGCACATTTTCAGACACATAATGACAGGGACATAACTGCAGACTTAGGTCGTAACGTATTTCTTAGATGTGACGGTGAAAAGTGAAAATAGGCGGCATCTTTGAATGTTTTGTCATAATAATTAAATCTGAAAACTATAAGCGGGCATTATTGAATAGACATAGGCATGACTCATTGACGTTCATAACGGAGAAACGTGGATTAATTAGAGGCATCTAACTGGTTAGTCAAAATAATTGCTTATACAATATAAATATTATGCTTGCCGAGGATTTAGGAAACCACTGCATTATTATCCGACGAAAACCCCTACCGTTATGCGATTAATGGAAAGAGTTAATTACCCTCAACAATGAGGAAAACGACACAGAGCTATGCTTCAGAGCTTGACTGAACTTTGAAGCTTTGCACTGGCCTCATTAAAGAGACATTCATAAGCTCATACTGTTGCATATTACAGGCGACTTGTTTCTCAAAGTTGAATAAGTACAAGATATGGACAAAGAAACTCTCAGAGGGTAGATAATATGTCCTTGTCACAACAGTGCATGACATTCGATAGAGCTGATCAAGGATCTTCGATTCTCGGTTGGAACGACATTTAGAACCAGTAGTAGATTCACTCTTTAAAAGTTTAGTTGAATATAAAACTTTTCTAATCTATTCCAATGAGCTAAAGTCCAAATTATACGTGGGATATTCAAATTCAAAACGCACACCATTGACTCGAACGAAATATGACGTCAAAAAAGTAGAACAACAGTTGTCAACCAACCACAATTATTGTTCATCATCATCAGCAACCCATCAACGGCACACTACTGAGCGCAGGTCTCCTCTCAGAGAAGGGTTATAGGCCATAGACCACCACGCTGGAGCTCCGGCAGCGTGTACGAATACGAGTAGGTCTAATGAAGTCACTTGCGCCGTTCTTGTCGTGTTTTGTTTAATACACCATGCCTGAGATTAAACAAGTGTAACTTAAAAATTTTATTTAAAAAAAAACAAGCTTTTAGTAGATGGCTACATCATCAGACTATGGATATCATGTAGACCGGAGTACTTAAGTCAAGACGAATCAAACGAGCTCAAATTCGAAGAGGTAACGTCGTTTTATTACAGAGTTCCGATAGCCATCTTCCAGCTCCATCATCAAATCAGCTCCATGTTCCAATAATATTGCATTGTCATCCGATTTACATATATACCTATATATATATACACATGCCAGCTCAATCGGAAATCGGGAAGTTTTTCTATGTATTGCAAGTTAAATAAAAGCCTGTAAAAATAAAACCATCACTATATGTATATTACAATGTGTAATCACTGTGTGTTACAATGTTTGTGTGTGTACAATTGTAGGCAAATTATCACATGTGGTCTAGCGTTGTGCCACAGACGTTCCGCGCTAAAACACGTAAACCAAAATAAATAATCTTTTTCTCATTAATTTATTCAAAAACAATTTCAGTAATTTACTTATTAGTTTCAAGCTATGTTTGTTTACATCATACTAATATTATAAATGCGAAAGTGTGTTTGTTGGTTTGACCTTCAATCACGCCGCAACAGAGCTACGGATCGACGTGATTTTTTGCATGGGTATAGTTGAGAGTGACAAAGGCTACTTTTTATCCCGGAAAATCAAAGAGTTCCCGAGGGACTTCAAAAACTTAATCCACGCGGACGAAGTCGTGGGCATCAGCTAGTTAAATATAATTAGCAATAAATCTTAAACAACACTTAAAGCAAATCTTATAAATAAACTGAAAAATACATGAAAAAGTTAAAACAAGCGGCATTTACGCTTTGTAGATGCGTTAAGGCCTATCCTATTCCAAAAGTAAAGATTGTATGTAGATTTTTTGTAATACATACTTACCTATGTACTACCGGATGAAATCGTGGGCTTAAAATGTGTTTTCTTATTATGACTTATTTACTTGATAGTTGGTTTACTACCAACTTAGAATAGTGCATACTGCACTAGTCTTCTAATCTTAATATATATAAACTACGTGTCATGTCACGTTGTTTGTCCGCGATGGACTCCTAAACTACTTAACCGATTTTTATCAAACTTCGTAACTATCTGTAATTTGGTCCAACTTAAAAGATAGGATAGTTTTTTTTGGATTGGGATAGTTTATTTGTTTTATTTATATAGATAAGTTGGCGGTACGAAGTTCGCTGGGTCAGCTAGTCTAATATATAAAATTCTCGTGTCACAATGTTAGTTACCTTACTCCTCCGAAACGGCTGGACTGATGTTTATGAAATTTTTTGTGCATATTCAGTAGGTCTGAGAATCGGCTACTATCGATTTTTCATACCCCTAAATGATAAGGGTAACCAACCACTAAATATTTTTGTTGGCGGTACGAAGTTCGCTGGGTCAGCTAGTATAACATAAAATTAACTTTCAAACAAGGATGCTACCAGCACATAGCCAGGAAGCAGTAATAAAACCACTAGAGAAATATATAGCTATCTCGCCTTTTCACGCTCGTAAACCAACGTGGAAAAGGGATGGAGGCTTTATGGTCTCCGCTACAAAAACTTTTATAGCGCGCTACTCGTAAATTATACGCAGACTGCGCTGAGGAAAATTTTAAAGCGCTTTCTTTTATGGAAGGATTTCTTTCTTCTCTTGTTGTTCTTTATTTAAAGCTTTTTTTTAACCGACTACGGCGAAACCATAGAGTTATGATTTTAGCAGTGTATGTGTGTTTGTGCGTATGTGACTATTACGATTGTTATACCGTGGCGCCTGAACTACTGAACCGATTTTGATGAATGAAGTGTCAATCGATTCAAATCATTATTATGGTCCGGGTGACATAGGCTACAATATTTTACAAGAAAAAAATCAATGTGACGGATGTTAATGCCAATTTTTTGTCGGGTTATAGTTTTAAACTATTTTCTTCTTATTATTATCTTTTTAGAGCGTATGTGGTTGGCTATGGTGATATACTTAAAGTCTATTATAATATATATACAGTCAGAGGGTCATCATTTGATGATACGGGTACGCGACCCCGGCTTCCTCGAGCTAAGTACCTTTTGGCCGCTTCCCCAATCCTATCCACGGCAAAGGTATCCATGACCCGCACCCGTTGTTTCCTAACACACAACTCCCTTTTCTTAATCCCACCTTCCCTCCTGTTTCCTATGGGAAGATGGGCCTCGTAAGCATTGGTATGCACTCCATCTAGGAGAAGGAAAACTCCGAAATCACACCCGGAATGGTGTCCCCGTTAGGCGCGTTAGGTTCCTAACCTAAATATGCGGCAGTCCCCTGCAGCCAAACCGGTACCGCACGTATCGACTTGTCGTTCCTGCGGATCCCACCGGGGCGGCCGAGAGGGTGGCGCAGGTCCTGGGCAACCCTGCGTTTCCTTAATATTGTCCCTGGCAATGCATTGTCTGTGGAGAGGGCACTTCACCCGCGACAGCTGGGCTGCGCAGATGAAAATGCCTCCGAGACAATGTTTAAATCGTCTAGAACAGACGTAAAG
This sequence comes from Oeneis ivallda, assembly GCA_029955525.1. Classification (NCBI taxonomy): domain Eukaryota; kingdom Metazoa; phylum Arthropoda; class Insecta; order Lepidoptera; family Nymphalidae; genus Oeneis; species Oeneis ivallda. The sequence continues at coordinate 14,172,413 of JARPMR010000024.1, read as the reverse complement.
GCCTGAATGATGATTGTAATATAAAGATATTACCTATTAATCTTTTCTTCTTTAACCACCGACAGACGTCCACCGCCGGACAAAGATTTCTTGCATGGACTTCCACAAGCCTTAAGCTGTCTTGCGCCGCCTTAATCCAGCGGCTCCCTGCGACTCGTTTGATGTCGTCGGACCACCTAGTGGGGGGGGTCTGCCATCACTGCGCTTCCCGGAGCAGAGTCGCCACTTCAGCACCTTGGGACCCCAACGACCATCAGCTCTTCGAACTATGTGCGCTGCCCATTTCCACTTCAGTTTCGCGACTCGCTGAGCTATGTCGGTGGCTTTGGTTCTCCTACGGATTTCCTCATTTCTGATTTAATCTCGCAGGGATACTCCGAGCATAGCTCTCTCCATCGCTCGCTGCGTGACCCTAAGCCTACTTATGAGGCCCTTAGTTAGCGACCACATCTCGGATCCGTAAGTCATCACTGGCAACACGCACTGTTCGAAAACTTTAGCTATTAGTACTTTACCTATTAATATTTTTCATCAATTGGCCATAAAAATCGACATAGCTGTGGCTCAGCAAGTCGTGAAACTGAAGTGGAGCAGAATGGACGGGGCACATAATTCGAAGACCTAATTGGTCGTTGAGGTCCCAAGGTGCTGAAGTTGCGACTAGACTCCCACAGGGTGGACCCACGACATCAAACTAGTCGTAGAGAGCTGTTGGATGCATGCGGCACAAGACCGCGGCCTCTAGAAGTCTAAGACCTTTATTCAACGGTTGAGTGGAGTGAAGTGGATAAAGAAAAATAAGAAGTACCCTTAGGTAAACTGTCTACGAATAATAATCAATTTTTCAGATTAGTTAAATATAAACTGGAAGTATTAGGTACATAAGTATTGTGTAAAATATTTTATGGTTTCATTTCAAATGCGAAACTGACTCTGTCTGCTTGTTGCCTTTTCAACATAAACCGCTGAACCGATTTTGATAAAATTGAGAAAGGAAATACAAGGTGCTTTTTATCCACGAGGACAAAATTACGAGTGGCTAATCTATAATAATGGGATATGGCGCGAACCGCAAATTAACCTTTGAGTTTAAATTTACTGCCACCAAACCAATGTAATTAAATTTTATTACCTACAGCTATAAATTACGTCTGAACTTAACTTGAAAATGCAATACCACTTAATACATTAAAGTAACCAACAGAGAGAAAATAAGTTAATACACGTAAAAGTTCTTGGGTTAACGTACAACGTATAATATGTATGTATAATATCGTTAATCCAATAACCTACCTCAAGTAAAGACCCATTTAAAAATGGAACTCGGGTACGAGACGAGACGATCGTAAAAACATCTTAGTGATGTATGTAAAGCCAGTAAATCATTACACAGCATCGATATTTCATTAAAATAATCGAATGCTTGATGCTGTGTAGTATAAGCGAGAAGGAATTATTCAGAAATTAAAAAAAAAGCACTATACTTACCAACTATACCTATTTTTTTAGAATAGCGTGAAAAAGATTATTCTCCTGTGAGACTAACGTAAATGCATAGTCCAAAAAGAATCATTTGAATTGGTTCTACCAACTCTTTATTAATTTGGCAATTAAGGGAATAAGTTTTATCCTTTTAACTGGGTAGATTTCCGCACATAGTCTAAGTATTGTGTCAAACCGCTGGATATTTTGTACGTGAAATTGTGCTTTTTCTCCTAAGTCATCGTAAGTAAGAAGATTAAAGAAATAATATTATATGGAAAATTGGATTGAAAAAACCGTTCCCTATTGGTAAATTACTTTGGTAAAGTATATTATGGAGAACCTGTTTAATTCGAACTTCAAGGGAGACGCCAAAAAATTCGAGTTATAGAGATTTCGATTTAAGAAGAATTTCAAATTCTAAACTCAATAACACAAATTCTAAATTCTAAATTCTAACAATCGACAATAAAATACTTGCTTCGCTAAAGTACAAATACTATGAATACCAATAATAATAAAACTAAATAGCAATAAAAATAAAAAGTAAAAAAGCATGATTTAACTCAACAATAAATTCCTTTATCATTTCATAGAATTGGTAATATCCCTAATTATAGTACTCTTACATTGTTTTCTAAGAAACAATTACTTGCATCGTCGGCAAATTCTTAACGCGCGTCGGTAACTTGTTTTTCTTCGAGCTTTAGAGGTAATTAATTAGTTTCAAATATTCGAGTTGAGGTTCTGACATTGCTAATTCGAGATGCAGATGTCAATTTTCGTATTTTATTGAGTTATAGAGGAAAAATCTACCGAAATGGCTTGCACGACTCCGTGATAGTTTCGACTTATAGAGGGATGTAATTTTGAGTAATGGAGGTTTTTGGGCTTGAAGGGAAGGGAACAAAACAGTTTTTTGAGTTTTGGAGGTTTCGACTTAACGAGGTTCAACTGTAAATGCATTGAAACATCTTGTTGGTTTCTGAAAATGCTAATTACTAAGGCTTACAAGTTACAAGGTGTATTCGCTACTTGAGTATTAAATCAATTCGCTACAGTCATGTCTAATTAACATAATCAGATTCCGTTTCACAGTTATCGACTACGTGGTCGTGCAACACTATTTTATTTATTTGATGCGTCTACGGGTCGTAAAACTTTTCGCGCATAAATGTCACTGTTGACATTAGCTAGCAGCTGCGGCGCTGCCTTAAAATCCTTTGTGTTTTACCGTCTAATAACAAATTTTCCCTAATCACTTTTTGCGCTCTATTGTACAGATCTTGGAGATGAAATGACCTTATTTCAATAATTTTAAATATTTCTAGCGTAACCCAAACACGTATTTCCTTCGATCACATTTTTATGTGATTGAAGCGTATTTCTCAGTCTGTTATTTGATTGTCCAGCTTAATCTTCAGCCTTCGGCCAATCTAATGGTTGATATCAACTTTTTATGGAATTTTTACTGACAGGTAGAGGAATAAACAAGGAATGATTCAAGCTTTTTTTTATGCCGAAAATTCAAGTCATAAGGGATGTAGGTATATCTTCTCTACCTTACTAATATTATAACTGCGAAAGTGTGTTTGTTTTTTACATTGAAAAAAAAAATGAAAATGTATTTATTTAACTAAATGAGAGAAGAGAAAGACATAGATAATACATATTGTTTGCTTAAACTAAAATAATTATAAATGTATTACTTAATGTTAAATACAGTAATAGCATAGAATAGCATCTTATCAGTTTTCATGTCCCTTTCCCTAGCACAATGTTATCGGTGGATCCCACACTAGGAGGCCTGTGTCGTGGGGTCCAAAATTAAATTTTCAATTAGATTATCACGGAAAATTAGTGACACTAGATTTTATCCATACCTCTATTTGAATGTGAATTATAAATAAAAATACGAACTATACCATGAATACATAAATAGTTCAATACAATATTTGTTGGTTTATCTTTAAATCATGAACCTGGAGAGTGATATCCCAAGGGATTAAAACTTACTTCCATGCGGCCGAAGTCGCCTAGTGATAGATAAATGCGAAAAAGCTATGCCTGTTTATAGTTGGCCCGCTCCTCGTAGACTTGACACATACTGCAAGTGCAACGAAGCGTGCCTGCGGCCGGTGTATTGAGATTTCACGACCATAGAGAGCTGATGGTTTACACAACAAACTCGTTTTACAAAGATCTTTGGCATCATAAATCGGATAATTAATTGAGAAACGATAATAATATATAAAAAATATTTTTAAAAAACCGACTTCCTAAACCACTACAAAGGCTAGCGCTGCAGTTTCAAAGTTCTATTGAGGCCCGCTCAACTTCAACATACGTGTACAAACTGAATTTATTTTATACTTTTCAGTGGCGTTTGAAGTCGGTTTTTTTTAAAAGAATTTTTATATATTATTATTTAAGCTTTTTAGTGTAGCTTCATAGGATAAATCTACACATTCTCTGATCACGAGCGATTTGTTTCTATTCATTGAGGAGTTCCGTTCTCTATCACCGAAGATATTCATCAGGTCTTCACCAAATTTAAACGGGACCAATCTGATGGTATATCCTTTTAAATAAATAAAAAAATGATTTCAAGCGGTACAGATTTAACGAAGTTATGGAGTAACATCAACAAAAATAGAGGAGTTCCGTCCTCCATCATCGAATATATTCATCAGATCTTCACCAAATTTAAATGGGACCACCAATCTGACGGTATGTCCTTTCAAATAAAAAAAAAATTGAAATCGGGGCAGATTTCACAGAGTTATGTAGTAACATCGTCAAAAAGAAAATAAAAAAAAAATACGCGTCGAATTTCAAAAAAAAGAAGGAGGTTCTCACCTCCTTTTTTTTTTTTTTGAATTCGGTTGAAAATAAAATGAAATATCGTATTCTGAGCTTCGGCTTACAAAGACGTTGTGTTAGAGATTGTTAAAAATCGGCCAAGTGCGAGTCGGGCCTCGCTCTTTTAGGGTTCCGTTAAAAAAATTAAATTATAATATTTCCATGTACCCATGGAAATATTTTAATTTAATTTCTTTAATTTAATTTAATTTTTATTATTTGTTGTTATAGCGGCAATAAAAATACAAAATATGTGAAAATTTCAACTGTCTATCTATTACGGTTTACGAGATACAGGCCGCTGACAGACGGACGGACGGACGGACGGACGGACAGCGGAGGCTTAGTAATAGGGTCCCGTTGGCACCCTTTGGGTACGGAACCCTAAAAATTAAATTAGGAATTCAGTACGCATCATTGGAGTTTAGGTCAGATACTACTAAGAAACGTAGTGATTATATTCCCTTTGCTACAAAGTTGCACATGGTTCTTTTGTCACAACCACGGTATATGTATATGTATGTAGTATAGTTTATACTATAAACTATATTGTATAGTAGTTATAATACAATATAGTTTATAGAGGAATTTGCAGCGCCTAGAGAAGGGGCGCTAAGGAAATAAAGAAAATATGTACAAATTGTAAATAAAATAAATAAATAAATCAATCTCATAAATAACTGTCCTATGCCTCTATGATACTTGTTCTTTTTTTAAAGGAATATAGGCCATTATTATATTGATTATTGAGGCTTCAAATTGAAATATGAAGCAACTAATGTCAAAATTAGTTTCAAAAAGTTTGATCAATATAGCATTAGTGTAACTATCAAGTTTGTGTTAACTGAGTGTAAATCTGTGTTAGTAAGGATGGGAAAGGGATGGATAATTTTCCGTGAGCCGCGGGATTGACCAAAAATGCTATAGTATGACGATCGCAATCACCTCTGGGTACCAAATCTCTAAAAGTTATTCCATTGATCGTATTCGTATTCCATGACATTAGCGTCAAAGTAAAGTAATCCTTAATTCAATTTAGTACAACCGATTTTAACATGGAGCTTTATGGAGCGTATCGTACATAACTAAACGTATAAGAATGTATACATGAAATTGAGCTCTTAATTTAATGCTGTTATGGTTTATTTTACTTTGACGCTAATGTCATCGAATTCGATTACCATCAATGGAATAACTTTAGACAATCGCACCTCCTATTGGCCGACACTCTATATTATTATTTATCACGTCGGGGTCACCACTTTAGGGTTTAGGGAACTGGGTGCAGAGAAATAAGTCCACCTTGTACCTACTCACAATTTAATAAGAGTGTTCACCGTGGGTACAGCGCAGTGTACCGATAATGACTCTGATAAAATCACATAATTTTTTATCATAACTAGCTGATGCCCGCGACTTCGTCCGCGTGGATTTATTTTTAAAATCCCGCGGGAACTCTTTGATTTTCCGGGATGCCTATGTCACCCTGCAGGTTCTGATCTATCCAATAAAATTACGTCAATCCGTAGCTTTGTTGCAGCGTGATTGACGGACAAACTTTATAATTATAATTATAATTTATAATTATGTATTAGTAAGGAAGAATTAATACTATATGATAATAAAGGCGATCTAATTAAATTTAAGAACACAAAATGTATGATAGTTAGATATATTACCCCGGGGAATTTTATGTAGAGAATAATGAGTACTTTCATTATTCTCTTTAACTTGTCGTACCTACATAATTTTTATGTATCATCAATAGTTTTCTCAGCACACGCCAAATAATGCATTTTATAGCAAAATTTTACTACTTTGGGTTATATTATTGCAATTTTCTTAAGGATCTCTAATTTTTTTGAAAATAAATTATAGCCTATGTTACTTCCTGATAACTTAGCTTTTTATTGGTTAAAATCGGTCCAGTAGTTACAGAGCCTATTCGGTACAAACAAACAAACAAACAAAAAATCTTTCCTCTTTATAATATTAGTATAGATAAAATACGACAACCGCGGCGGGGCGACTCGCTGAATCAGCGACAGGAGTCGCGTTGCGCGATGCATGTGTCCCTACAGACTATTGGCTCATTTGTGTTGTTGCAGCAAAATTGACATTCAGCCAGTCAGCAAATTCCGTCAATAATTCATTATCACAATAATTGAGACAGTAGCAATGAGTTTTATGATTAATGCACCTGTTCTGCAATCGACAAGCAGGTAACAGTTCCTACCCGTTCAATTCAAGTTGGCCCTTGACGACCGTTACAAAATGATGTCATACTGTAGCGTTGACATAAAAATAGGATTGTATTTTTTTACTGTTACCACGACTGTGACAGAAGTTTTCTTTTCTGGCAATGCTTTTCATGGCAATGACATCTTGAATGTCGAAGGGCGTGATTTTAACTTTCTAATTTTTTTCCTCTCCTAAGAAAGTCATTAATTAAAGTAATAAAAAGTCTGCGCTATGCAAAACTTTTCCTTTCTTACTCATCGTAGAAAACTACATGCTAACAATCGTAACCAAACCACAATATAATATAACAAATTAAAACTTAACAAAAAATGTAAAACGTAACAATAACAAAAGTTTGAAAAACACGGTACTGACAATAGTCAGCGGTTCGTTGTTATCTGTACTAAGTGGGTCTGACTTAAAGTGCGGTGCGGGGAAGTGCGAGGGAAGTAGGGGCCAGCTTGAATTGAACGTGTAGTAGTTAGTTACACAGTCTAGGTCCTAGGGCTACAGCGTCATTTATATTCGTACATTCCAGCGACCTAGTATAATAGAGGTCAATACTTACTAAAAAAAAAAAAGTATTAATTGCCGGTTGTCACGTCGCCTGTAATCCAAGATGTCGTAACCGGCTCCAATTTCGCACATCTCTTTCTTACATTATTGTGTGAAAACAAAAAGTTTTCGCCAGCCACCTTCGTTCAGGCGGATTGAATTTCTGTTTAAAATATAAATAAGAACAAGATAATGTTATAGAGATCCTTAGGGTGTGGTCGAACCATTTTTGATAGCTTTAAATCCTTTTCAATATTTTGCACGCAAAGTGAAAACGAAAGAAGTGCTTTCGTTATTCTACTTCTTTCATTCAGTAAGATTATACCTTGTAAATGATTCATTTCATTCATTTATTTCAACCCATCGAGAACCAACCTTTGAGAACAGTATGGTGAACTCTCAGACTGGGTTTCCACGGTGCGGTTCGCACCCGCGCTCACAGCGATTCCGGTACCGCTAGTACTGCGCCCGCCGCGGGCGCAAACCGCTCCGTGGAAATTGAAACTTCATTTTCCATACAAATCTGCATTCTACGGAGGCCGCGGGCCCGCAACCGCTGCGGGCGCGGGCCGCGAACCGCGCCGTGGAAACTCAGTTTTCTCTCAACTCAGGTTTCTTCGCTATGTTGTCACTTGAAGCTTATGTTATTTAATTGCTTAAAACCACATAACTCCGAAAAGTCCGGGATCAAACCCGCGATCCCCAAAATAGGAGACCGCAGTCCTAATCATTAACGCGCTTGCAGAAACGTCGAGTTATCCTTTTAACCCAGAGTTAGCAGCTAACTCTGGGTTAAAAGGATAATTTTGACAGATTTCGTATAAAGCTTCTGTCAAAATTACAAATTTATTCCTGGGTTAACTAACTCGGCGTCTCTGCAAGCGGGACTAAGTTAAATAAGGGCACCATAGAGAAGGATTTATATAAGGGCACGTTTATGCACACGCGCCGCGTGGTGCGTCGCGTCACACGCTAAACTCAAACATAATATTATGGCCAAGTATCAGAGCGATCACGCGGCCGCCGCAGCGCCCGCCGCGGTGCCCGCGTGAACACGCGTGAACGCTCTCATACTTGGCCATATGTTTGAGTTTAGCAAACGCACCACGCGCCGCGCCACACGCCGCGTGTGCATAAACGTACGTACCCTAACTGTATTTTGGTTGAATAAACCAATTAATCTATATTAAGGACATATTATGTCTCCATAGGCAGGTAAATAATCCTGACATCCATAATAATTAAATCTAACAAAACCACCTTACAAAATTTATGCACAGTACTAAAAGCCTATCTTTAAAACGAAACGTTTATTGCTTTATCTCTTAGAACTAGTATTAAAATCTAGACAGACTCCGGGCTCGGTCCCGTCTGCCGTCGTAAACCGCACCTAAATATCCCATAAAATATTGTCAGGCTGTTTAAATTTATCTATGGAATGGCAGCCATTTTCAAATGAAATAAACGATATAATAAGTATAGGGTTTTCAATGAAAAGTCTGTGCGCTATAGACATTTTAATAAATCAAAATGAAGATAAAACAAAAAAGAAATTATATTACTAGTCTGTGTAAAGTATAGGATAGACCTTTTAATACCACTGCCATGAACTTCAATCAAGACATTAGTTAAATGTCCGTGGCTTATTGTATTCTAAAGCACCCTAAAATACTCTATGATAAATCAATTAAAACTTTTGACATTCCAATTTCCGACTGTGATAATAAAATTAACCAAGTGAAAATATAACATAAAACAACTGGCCAAGTATGTAGCCAAGAGTCGGACTCGCACAAAAAGGGTTCCGCACTATCGTACCTACACGATTTAACGCTAAACACTTTTTAATATTTTTTTAAACTTATATTGTTTGAAAGAGCTTTTCAACTTGTTACCTATTACGGTTCATGAGATCCAGCCCGCTAAAAGAAGGACGGTACAGACGGACGAACGGACGGACAGCGAAGGCTTAGTATTAGGGTCCCGTTGGCACCATTTTGGTGCGGAACCAAAGAAAAGTAGAAACACCATGTGACTTTCCACCGCTGCCGCACTTCACCGATTAAGCTAGCCACTAGCTAGAGTACGACCAACGACGAGGCAAGCATCCCTTTTACACTCGCAGCATAGGCTTCAGACAAAGAGAGAGAAGAAGAATTCTTCACATAATTAGGACTAGGTGATCTGGAACTGCTATAATAAAATACTTACCGCTCATAATATAAATAACAGCGGCGGTAGTCTTCACTCCTCATAAAATCGTTAACTTTGCTATGAAAACGTTGAGCTGCATTTTAGTTGTACTGAGCTCAGATTTAATCATCCATTAAATTTAACTCGGTCACTTGTAGACCTTTTGAAGTGTCAAAAATATTTAACTGTGAAATAAACTTTGGTTGTCAACAAGGCACACTAATTTAATCATAAAATATCTCATAGCTCTCTTCATCCCCATCATCAGCTTTATTTTGATTGGCGACTCTTTTATTACTACCAAGTAACAAATTACGCTATGAAGGTACGACTTCGCAGCCGATAGTGTGTGATAGTGTAGTGATATACAGACAGCAACAGCAGGCGACTGGTTTGTAGCTTTGTAAATTGTATGTACTTGTATTACCTATCGCCACAGAGTAGGTAATAATAAAGTAAATATTTACTCGTGTGCTATCGCTGCGAGCGACGCTACGCGACCGACGTGTGTTAAGCTCCGGAGGGTATTTCATAGAAATACCTAGAAACGCCCCCCTAGCCATATTACATATCTATTGTCGTATTTATTCTCTTTCTATGATCGTTAACGCTTTAGAGTAGGGGTTTCCAAAGTTTTTACCACATCTCCCGTCTGAAAGGATAGGAGGCGTGGCGTGGTAAAAAACTTTTCGGAAAACCTACTTTAGAGGAAGCGATCTTAGATACTATTAATTGGTAGCCAAGTCGAAAAAACGTTCTTGTTCGCTCCTCCGTTCCACGGAATAGAATTCACGCTACACGCTTAAATATATAATAACACATACGCTTACACGCTTTCGCACATGAATACACGCTTCCACTAAAGCAGGAGTTTCCAAAGTTTGTTATCAAACCTCCTATCCTTTCAGAAGGAAGGCGTGATAAAAAAATTTTTGGGAACCCCTGCTCTAAAGCGTTAACGATCATAGAAAGAGAAATGATACAACGAAATGTAATTTGGCTAGGGGGCAGTACTGTCGCGGCGACACGTCGCCTGCTGCTGCTGTCTGTAGCCGGCTACGAACTCGTACCTTTACGATACCAAATTACGCTTTGCGAAGACAATTACGAGTACATGTGAGGTGTGATCATTAACTTAGTAATGTATTATGTATAATATACGCAATCCATGGGAATGCTCGTCTTTGGGATCGCCTCAATTTAAATGTGCTCAACTCATCTTATGATTACAACTCTATGCATACCTAAGCTCCGAAACGTACATAATTAGCGCTTCCTATAATTTGCGTCTTATTACGCCAAATATAATTACAAGCTACAAACGAAATGTCCGTGTGGTTAAAGCGGGCATAAATAAAGAAAAAGGCTTTATTGCAAGATGGATCTCCGAGCAGTTCATGGCAGCTCAAGATATCATTAAGTAATTTGTAAAGTCGAATCACTTTTATAACGACGGACGTTCGTATAATATTATCACAACGTTATAATAATAGTATTCTGATTCTGCAAATAGGTATCAAAAGTAGGTATCAAGGAGAGTATCAGTAAAGTAGGAGCTATAATTATTAATTTTATAATTGCTTTGAACGAAAGACGATGACTTCAACAGATTAGGACAGATGAATATAGGCGGCACAAGGCCGAGGCATAGAGGCCGAAGTCTATGCAAGAGACGTTTGTTCAGCAGTGGAAGTTTATTGTTTGATAAGCAGAAAAAGAACTATACACTAGTTATGTATGTATATCCGAGCGTTCATCTCGTTTGGCTCGAATATTTAGTCAATCGTTCGAACTAGGTGCCTTCTATTTCGTGTTCAGGAAATAAATGTGCTGCAGCCTGCAGCACCTGAGTTTTTCATATTATATTAAAAGAAAATATTCAATTGTAAGTATTTATTATTTTAATTGATTAAACCACAGAAACACGGTTTTTCGGAATTTACCAAAAGCGATCTTTCACTTGATATTTTTATCTCTATCTTTCTTTTCTTTGAATAAGTACCTATATTATTTGGTGCATCCATATTTGATTTGTTATAGCTAGAAGCCTCATGTATTAAAATATAAAAAGTAGTTTGGCGATTATGAGGGAATCGACCACGGTGAACCGACAAACATAAACAGACTGCTTAACTCATAAAAAAGTGCAACTTCTTTAACCTTCCCTTTCTAGCCAGCTTTCTGGCATCCGGCCGCCTGCAAGATAGTATAAAAACTTATTACAATGTAATAGCTTCATAATAAATAATCTAAATATATAAAACGCAAAGGTGACTGACTGACTGACTGACTGACTGACTGACTGACTGGTCTATCAACGCACAGCTCTAACCACTGAACGGATCGGGCTGAAATTTTGCACACAGATAGTTATTATGACGTAGACGTCCGCTAAGAAAGGATTTTTGAAAATTCCAACCCCAAGAGGGTTAAATGGGGGTTGAAAGTTTGTATAAAAGTCCGTCATTTATCAAATTATTTTTCGTGTAATATCCATGAAACTTTAATTTTTGGGCTTTCGATAAAAAAATAAGAGATACGTGTTTCGCAAATTTTGAAAATTCCACCCCCAAAGACTTCAAATAGGGGATGAAAATTTGTGTAAAAGTCCAGATTTTTAAGTTAATTTTCAAGTAATATCCATCAAACTTGGTATTTTGCCTTTCAATTGAAAATAAAGAAGTACGCGTTTGACAGTTTTTAAATGTTCAACTCCCATTAAATAGAGGGTGAATGATTGTTATTAAGTCTGTCGTTTTTCAACTTAGGTATAACCATGAAACTTGGTATGTTGGCTTTTTACGGAGATACGAATCGCGTTAAGTTAGATTTTAATTACCAATAAAAATCTAACTTAACGTGAGCTAACCAACCGCTAAGAAACCATTTTTGAAAATTCAACCTCTAAGGGGGTAAAATAGGGGTTGGAAAAATCGATTTTAACGTGAGCGAAGCCGCGGGCATAAAATAGTAATATTATAAAATGATTATTTTGAAAAGAGCAACTGCTGAGTTTCTTGCCTGCTCTTATCAGCGGAATCCACTTTCCAAACCGGTGGTAGAGTTATGACTAGGGCTTGCATTCGAATATTCGAATATTCGAATTATTCGAATAATAATTCTTGTCCGAATATTCGAATATTAAATCTGCTATATTCGAATATTCGACCAATTTTCCGAAAGCCAAACTCTGAATATTGATGTGCATGTCGCAGGCATTTTGTGTGATTCCGCCGTTTACATACGGCGTCGTCAGTTTAGAAACGCTCGCTGTTATGTAATGCCGCGGCAAATTGAAGTATTTAGTTCTGTTTCTTATGCCTAACAAGTACTATGTTCGCCAAAATCTAAAGTTAGGTTAGGGTTATACATGAACAGTCGGGTGGTAGTGTGAACAGTCAGGTGTGTGTGAAGAGTCTGGTGAACACTTAAGTATATTGGCCAAATGGAACCTAAGGGCACCTGACTGTTCATGTCGAACCCCAACCTAACCTAACTTAAGAGGCAGATTCGTGGCCCTGGTGCTTGGGAATTGCGTAGATTCGCAATAACTACATCTAAAACTACAGTGAAATTCATCGCCTCCAGGCGATGGATATGGGGAGTCCGTCTCCTGAGGGAGTTAGTCCTCGGGCTGGGAGACACACTTTGTTCCTTGTGTGCCTCAGATAGAGTGATGAGTGAAGAACTCTGTGTTTGAGAGGAGGTTCTGTCTCTGCAGGCGCCGCTGGCTGGGTTGCGTGAACGTGATTACGGTCCCGTTGCCCAGTCACCAGGCGATGAGAAGGAACACCGTGGGGTTTTAGTCGGTTAGAGTCCGACATAACTGTCGCGTAACCCCGGGGGCGGTGGTATCCATGATTAATTTGCCCACGTAAAAAAAAAGGTATATTGGCCAAATGGAACCTAAGCGGACACCTGACTGTTCATGTCGAACCCCAACCTAAGCTAACTTTAGAGGCAGATTCGTGGCCCTGGTGCTTGGGAATTGCGTAGATTCGCAATAACTACATCTAAAACTACAGTGAAATTAAAACAATTTAACGAGTTGTCATTTTGCCTTTGGCATATTACATAACAGCGAGCGTTTCTAAACTGACGACGCCGTATGTAAACGGCGGAATCACACAAAATGCCTGCGACATGCACAAAATATGAATTTTAAACTCCGCGCGCAACATTATGCTTAGAAGTAGAAGACAAAAATTATGCTTAGAAGAAAGCAGTGATGAGGTCTAGGTTGGAACGCGCTTGCCTAGAAGATACCTATTCACTCTTGCCTTGAAGGTTCTTAAGTTGTACGTGTAAGTGTAAGAATAAGCCAAAGTAAGATGATTAGACTAAAATGCATTTTATTTTTGTGCAATGTAACATTGATCTGATTCTGATCTCATAATTTCTTCTTCTTTGTCAACCGATAGATGACCACTGCTGGGCAAAGGTCTCTTGCATGGACCTCCACAGATCTTGGTCTTGCGCCGCCTGAATCCAGTGGCTCCCTGCAACTCGTTTGATGTCGTCAGTCCACCCAGTGGGAGGTCTGCCAACACTGCGCTTCCCGTTGCGGAGTCGCCACTCCAGCACCTTGGGACCCCAGCGACCATCAGCTCTTCGAACTATGTGCCGCGGCCATTTCCACTTCAGTTTCACGACTCGCTGAGCTATGTCGGTGACTTTGGTTCTCCTACGGATCTCCTCATTTCTGATTTGATCTCGCAGGGATACTCCGAGCTTAGCTCGGAGCCCACTGAGTGACCCTGAGCCTTCTTATGAGGCCCACAGTTAGCGACCAATTCTCGGATCCCTGGCACACTGTTCTTTTAGTGACTTAGAAGACTTTCGTCTTAGGCGCTGAGGGATTTTGGACGAGAAGACATCTCGGAGATTCCCAAATGCTGCCCAGCTGAGTTGGATTCGGCTGTTGATCTCTTTCTCCTGTTATCCCGGACGTCAGCCTATACGAGATTAGTATGGCTCAAGCAGTTCAAGAACACCAAGGCGACTGGTGATAATGGAGTCACTGCAGAACTCTTGAAAGCGGGTGGAAAACCGGTAGTTTAGATCTTTCAGCGATTGTTCAATTCCGTCATCACGCCGCTGCATCCGCCGAAAGCATGGCACAGGAGCGTGGTGGTTCTGTTCTTCAAAAAGGGTGATAATAACTTGTTGAAGAATTATTATAGACCCATCTAGCTGCTGAGTCATGTTTATAAGTTGTTCTCGAGAGTCACTACGAATCGTCTCGTTCGTAGGATCGACTACTTCCAGCCTCCCGAACAAGCCGGATTCCGAAAAGGCTGGGGCACCATAGATCACATTCATACGCTGCGGCAGGCTATACAAAAGATGGAAGAGCATTAACGGCCACTTTGCTTAGCGTCTGAGGACTATGAGAAAGCCTGCGATTTGATAGAAACTTGGGCCTTATTGAGGTCGCTGCAGAGATGCCGGATTGACTACCGGTATATCCAAGTGTTGAAGTGCTTGTATGAAAACGCCACTATGTCAGTACGTATACAGGACCAGACTACGAGGTCAATCCACTTGCAGCGTGGAGTGTGACAGGGAGACGCAATCTCCCCAAAGCTATTTACTGCTGCATTGGAGGACGTCTTTAAGCTTCTGGATTGGAACGGACTTGGCAACAACATAAACAGTGAGTACATCACTCACTTGCAATTTGCCAATGACATAGTCGTTATGGCAGAGACTCTGAGCGACCTCAATACAGTGCTCAACGATCTCAGCACGGTTTCTCAGCGTTGGGCCTAAAGATGACCATGAGCAAGATGAAAATCATGTCCAATGCTCATGCTCCACTCCACCCTCGTTAAGAATATTGCACTTGACATTGTGCACGAGTAAATAATATACCTGGGACACATAGTCCAGCTAGGTAGGTCCAAATTCATAATTTCTAATACTGAATTATTACCTATTTGTATTCTACCGACGTTGAAAATCTCTCTTTTAAATCTTTTAAGATTTGTAAGTTAGTAATACGAAGTAAGTAGTACGAAGAACCAAAAATAATGTTTAGAATTTAGTACTTTATTTCTAGTTACATGATAAAAGATTTTAAGCAAGTTGTTGTTTTTGTAATTGATTATTTGATTTTATTGATATATAAATATTATTACAATATTCATACTCATACCTCGGTTTATAAGACTGTATTATATTGTGGTTGTCTTGTTAAACAACAACTTTTTATATTTTTTGGAGGACTGAATTAGTGCCATAACAGTCAAATTCCAAACAGTTCTTTAATTTTTAAGTAATATTTTGTTTTGGTTCAAAGATATTAGAATCAAAGTAAGAGATTGGCAGTTAAAAACATGATTATTATAACATCTTTTGTTTTTTTTTAATTATTCGAATATTATTCGAATAATTCGAATAATACCCGAAAAAAAGTCGAATATTCGAATACCAAAATTTTCGAATATTTGCAAGCCCTAGTTATGACGTGTCATAAGAGCCACAGGTTGGTCTACGTGAAATAAAAAATTAAGTGGCACTCGGGGACTGCCGCGGTAAAGCTATTGCATAGCATTTTTTATCAACTTATGCAATTATAATATTTATGCAATATTTTATAAATAAATATATAATATAAATAAATTAAAAAACAAACAAACAAGAAAAGCGAACTGTCACTACTTCGCGAGTGAGATTCGAACCTGCGACATCATAAACCATACCATACACCACACCGCTGCGTCAAATAGAGCTAGGTACTTGAAAACCTCTAAAATGTTGAACGCTTACTGAACGACGGTGTTAGGTTTTTTTTCGTTACGGAATTTCTTGATTCAGTCGCCGCGCTCAAACTGTTTGTCCTAGTTCAAAGCCCGCGATAAAAGCTATGCAATAGCTTAATAATTTTGAACTTTTGAATTTTTTTAATTAGCCATGTGCCTGTTACAGGATTTCTTGGCGCCGCCGGCGTCCCGATCCCTTTTTTTCGCGAGTGTGTAGTGTATCTCCGCTATTATAATATTTGTTATTTTCGCTCGCGGCTACGAAAGGTCTAATTTATTGCTTCTCACATAAATCTCGTGCGATCCTGATTATACACTTGGATCAATCGAGCGATTGAAATAACAGCAACGACACCGACCACTCATCGCATGCGAGTTGAATTATGAGTTATGACTTATGACTGATCGTTGGGTACCAATTTAACGAAGGAAATCGATTTGTTTTGTTTATTTTTAATACGAGCTTTTTTAGCGCGCAACTCTGTTCGTTTAGGTTATTCTTTTCTGTAGAACTTGTTTTATTACTTCGATGTAGCTTTAA
This sequence comes from Oeneis ivallda, assembly GCA_029955525.1. Lineage (NCBI taxonomy): Eukaryota > Metazoa > Arthropoda > Insecta > Lepidoptera > Nymphalidae > Oeneis > Oeneis ivallda. The sequence goes on along the minus strand of JARPMR010000024.1, from coordinate 14,155,775 downwards.
TGGCGAGGACCGTTATTGCTATTTTAAATTTTTAACCCCCGACAAAAAAGGGTACGAGGAAGAGAAAGAAAGAGTAGAGCAGACAGTTCTAAAAATCTCGTTTAAGCCTGATACGATTAAAAAAATAAATCTCTCCTTGCAATGTCCCGTTAAAATTTGTTGATGAATTTGGAAAAGTAGGTGAGTATAGATCACAGAGCAGAAACAATTTGTTTCTGCTCTGTGGTATAGATAGTCTTATCTGGACAAAAAAAAACATACAAATAGATTTTTGGGTTTCAATTCGTATTTAACTAGGTACTTAGTTACTATGTGCAAAGGCAGATTAGTCAAAATCACAGACGGTGCATCGATAAACTTTATATCATTAATTCGTGTTCCAATTATCAGGTTTTATATCTCTCGATTCCACCATAACTCATGTCTTGTCAATATTTTTTCCTATTCGCTATCGTTTTCATTTGTTATTTATACAAAAGTCAAAGCATATTTCAATAAGGTTACATGCATCAATGGTCGTAATCATCACTCATGTGTGTGTGTGTTCACACACGACATACGACCTTTAAAATATACTCCAATGGGGCAACAACATACACAACAAATAATTTATCAGCTTTCGTAGGTCCGAGGTCGTCGTTCGACTCGATAGATGTTTGTCTGGTGGGAGACTTTGGTCGTGACAGTCACAAGACATGCGGCCAAGTGATCTGCGATAGACTGCATCGTCACATACGTCCTACTCTATCAGGCTTACCTGATAGTAGGTATATGTGACGATGCAGTCTATATAAGATCGCAGTCAAAGTCTATCTTGCCATTCAAAAAAATTCAAAATTTTTTGCATGTAGGCTAACCTGTTGCTCTTATGACACGTCATGACTCTACCATCCGGTTCGGAAAGCAGATTCTCCTGAGAAGAGCCAGCAAAAGAAACTCGGCAGTTGCTTTTCATTCAATCGATTAAAAAAATGTTCACGGCTGGACAGGATCGCCACGGCCCACAAATCATGATGCGTTTCCCATGCGAGGTCACTATTCGGGTAGGAAGGTAGGTACCCTTTTATTTGGATTCCCAACGTTCAACAGTTCTTGAAGCTATGTTCTCCTGGCCATTGCCAATTTAGCTTCGCCACTTGATGAACTATTTTGGTTTCGGTTCTCCTGCAGGCCTAGCATGCACGCGCGAGAAAATTTTGTCTACCCTTTTTCTCGTACTCTATATCTCTATCTAAACTCTAACATGGCGAGTGGCGACGTCATTTTCTCGGGTTTTGAAGTTTAAAAGAGTAAACGAAAAATCATTCTACATCGACAATATCTCTCTCTCTCTCTCTCTCTCTCTCTTCGCGAGATATCACTTCAACGTGCATGCTGCGCCTGCTGAGGAACGCCAAATTGATTTCACTCACAGAGATACTCCGAGATACATAATTTACGGCTGGATTGATGTTAAATTTTTAGAGGGATCTGTTCATTCTTTAGGAATATAATAAATAAAAGATTAGTCAAACGAGGCTGTTACCATTACAAGTACCTATCATTGAATTTTTTACTATGACAGAAACACTTTCAACATTGCGTCTCAATAAAATGTATTAAATATTCATGCATATTTCCACAACATAAATTACATTTTTTAACATTTGTTGATTTCTAATTTAGGGCAACCACACACCGTTTTGCCATGGTTTTTCCATTCATACCAATTAAGATTTTCTGCTATATCTCGCTTATAAGAGTGTGTATTTCTCTCCATATAGATTATATCTTCTATAAACTCAATGGTTTATTAAAGAAGCTAGCTAGCTCTTGCCTGTTATACCCCCCTTAGGGGTTGAATCTTCAAAAATCTTTTCTTAGCGGATGGCTACGTCATAATAGCCATCTGTGTGCCCAGCCGGATTGGTCCAGTTGTTTGAGCTGCGCGTTGAGAGATCAGTCAGTCAGTGAGTCACCTTTTTTATATAATTAGATATCAACATAATATTATTATATATACAACAAGCAAAATATTAAAAAAGATTAAAAACCCGACTGCTTTAAAGAATATCAATGAAAATATCAATTATCAAATTTATGAGAAATACACCTTCCGTCCTTTGCGTCGCGCAGTCGGGTAAAAACGACACCTGCTGCAATATCTATCGTTTTACCTGAGGGATGACCACCTAGAGCATTTGAGCACGGGTCTCCTCTCAAAATAAGAAGGGTTTAGATCGCAGGCAGTTCACCACGCAGCTCAAGTGCAGATTGGCAAACTTCATACACCTTTGAGAACATTATGGAGAACTCTCAGTCTCGGGAAAGGAGGAATCACTTGCTAAATTTAGTATAAAACCGGTAATATACCGTGTGTATTGTTGGCCTTATATTACACGACTACTAAGCTGCATATCGCAAACTCGTATTTAGCGTAAAATTGCTTTAAGTTATTGGAGTCAGCATAAAGTTAACACTTTACGATCGGAGCGGAATCTTTAATCGAATACCTGCGATATCAATATTTAAAAAGGATTACGCCCACTTAATTCACATTTATTCAATACTTAAAACAGGGCTAGCGTCTCACTCTCATCTCAGCCTGTGGCAGTCCACTGTTGGACTGTTGGTGCCTTTCCTAACGGGCAGCACAACTCGCCTTCTTCATTCCAGTCTCTTCTTGCCGTCCTCTTTTTACATCTACAGTTGATCGGGCTCCTCCTAATAGTTTGGGCCATAGATTACCTAGATAGAAACGGTATTCATCATGAGCAACCCAACAACGGCTCACTACTGAGCTCAGGTCTCCTCTCAGAGAAGGGTTATCCTTAATTATTCAATCCGTGGTTTGGGCTATGTCAGTCACCTTATTTTTCCTACTGAAGTTTTGATATCGGCATTTAATTCTCCAGGGGAACTCATTACATAGACCTCTCCTTAACTATCTGTGGTACAAGTTTTGCATCGCTCATTAAACTATAAATCGTCATACCTAAATTATAATTTTATTATCATTACACGTGTCAAGTGTGTAAGTAAACTTTAACCAAACTTATGTTTTATATAGTAGTCTAAACTCTAAAGTAACAATAAAAATAAAATGTATTATTGTATTTTTCATAATTAATAGGTAGGTACGTGTATTACGTGATTTCTCCATACTCTTTCGGAAAGCCCTGTAATTTATTGCCTGCATAACCTTTCTCTCAAAAAAAATATCTCTCTTCGAAGTAGTACATTAATCAATAAAAAATAAAAAATAATATCAGTAATAACAGCAATTTGTGCCATTTTAAAATATGCAAAATGGAACATTAATTATTAGGTTTCTAGGTACCTACTTACATATTAAAATATTTCTGCTACAAAATTTAAAATGATTTAGATGCGTCGTATAACTCAAACTGCGTAACTGTTTTTAACTCGATGGCGGATTAACAACGCAGTAGAGTCGTTTTATGCAGTTGGCAAATATCATTACGGTTAGGGTTACTAAAGCTTATTCGATAGATTATTTTTTACTAGATTGTGCCCGTGACTTTTCCCGCGTTTATTATTTTAAGGGTCCCGTGGGATCTCATTTCAAAGAACAATAAGTTGTTAAGGTTTACATTACATATCCATTTCTTGGATGCAAGCTAACTCTGCGCCAAATTTTTTCAAGATGGGTTAAGCCGTATTATATTATTTACTCCTTGTATAATCCTCTATTTATTGTGTATTACTCTATTCATGTTATTGTGAAAATCTCGTAAAATTGATACAGCCGATAGGACGATTAGCATGTGCAAACAGACAGGCAAAAATTTTGAAAACGTAAGTTCTTACTTGCACAATCAGGCTATTCACAAAAAAAAAAACAAACATAAACTGTTAAATTCATTCTACTATCACACTTCCTACTTCCAACTTTAATTATATTATAAATGCGAAAGTTTGTGAGGATGGATGTATGAATGGATGGATGGATGTTTGTTACTCCTTCACGCCACAATAATGCACCGTTTTGGCTGAAATTTGGAATGGAGATAGCTCATACCCAAGATTAACACATAGGCTACATACATACATACATTTTATACCGGAAAATTAAAGAGTTCCCGCGGGAATCAAAAACCTTAATCCACGCGGACGAAGTCGCGGGCATCATCTAGTGATTTCATAAGTCGGCATCTCATAGTCTAATAAAAAAGTATTACCATTTTGGCAACGTGGCAACCCTGATTCCAGTATCAAATACTGTCTGTACTTGGGCATTATAAAAACAACGGATGGCATTTCAACTGCCCTGTATGGTAACGTAAATGTCGCTTGCAACAAAGTTGCTGTCGCGCTGGTCTAATTTACAAGTGATTGGAATTTCACCTAAATACTAATCTTTATTTTCTACGAGAAATGTTTATCCAAGTGTCCGAAAATAATTAATATGGCTTAAGATACTACAGTCCTATATCCTAGTGGTAAGAAATCTCTCAGTCGAAGGGAGTCTGTTCCACATTTTGCATGTACCTACCTAAAATAATTTTTATTAACCATTCTAAACATATACAACATAGAGTAATAAAATATAGAGTAATATTGCCCCATTCCTTCCAATTTAAGCGTAATGCTTATTTTAATAATCCTATTTCCTGTTAATAAATCCTACTAATATTATAAAAGTTAAAATTTTTTGCGAGTTGTGTGAATGAACCGATGTGTCTGTTTGAAATGGAGATAGGTCATACCCAGGATTAACAAATAAAATAGACTTTTATCCCAGAAAATTAAAGAGTTCTCGCTTGAATTAGGATCAAGGACAAGAATTAGGAAGTCGCGGGCATCATTTAGTAATAATTAAATTATTATTAATTTAGTATTAACATTTAGTATTAATTAAATTATAAGGAAATTCTGCATAATGCTTATTGTTACAAACAAAAGAAAAATTTACGAACCCTTAGGTGTGTAACGCCCTTCCGGCGTCCGTCCGTTGTTCATGCCACGCATAATTTGAGTACCTTCAAGACAAGAGTAAATTGGAATTTTCTAGGCAAGCGCGCTTCAACTTAAACCATATCAGTGCTTTTCATTCCATCATTGATTGTGGTCAAGCGAAGGTTATCTCATAGTAAAAAATAAAAAATAAATATGTATTAGGCATATTAGATCCGTAATAATCAGCCTTACTATGTAGAAGCAGTGATAGCCTAGTGGTTAGGACTGTGGTCTCCTATTCGGGGGGTCGCAGGTTCGATCCCGGGTACGCACCTCTGACTTTTCGGAGTCAAGTGCGTTTAAGCAATTAACTATCACTTGCTTCAACGGTGAAGGAAAACATCGTGAGGAAACCTGCACATCTGAGAGTTCTTCATAAATGTTCTCGAAGGTGTGTGAAGCTCACCAATTCGCATTGGGCCAGCGTGGTGGACTATGACCTATAACCCTTCTCTGAGAGGAGACCTGCGCTCAGTAGTGAGCCGTTGATGGGTTGTTAATGATGATGATGATGATGATGACTATGTACACTGGAAACTGATGCCCAGCGTTAATTTTCAGTTTGCTCCATATGTTATTAAAAGCAAAGACGAATAACGCAGAGTAGTGTTTGACGCGTCGATCTTTCGGATTATATTCCATTCCTTCTCCGGTCGACTTTTGAGCTCTGAATTTTAATCCGCTAAAAGCTTATAATTTGCGCAACAATTAGAAACACCCGACTACAGGTGGTGGACTGCACTTGAGCATTCAGACCAATAACGCCTAGTCGGAGCTCAGTGTCCTACCTACTGGCGATTCGCAATAATAATTAACGCTAATCATTCCGTTATTAACATAAACATTCTAGTTTTAATTACTATCACAATTTCTAATATACTACTACTATGTCACTGTTACATTCTTGTTATTTATTGGATTAACATTAATTCAAACTTGTTTAACGGGCTCGTTTAACATTTAATGCTATTTTTTTCATTCAACCTTTGAAAAGTATGGCGGCTGTTGCAAAAAGAGATGGTTAAATAGTAGAAAAGTAAAATAATAATAAATCAATACGCAGTTTTTTTTGCATAAAAAAAGATAAATACATCCCAAAAAGTAAAACATAGGATATAAAAAATAGTTAGGCTGAGATCTATAAATCGTACTACTCAAGACTCAAGATAGAGTTAAAATGAGACACAAATATGTCTTCACATAAATCTGTCTCTTTTAACTCGGTCTTGAGTCTGAGCTGAGTGAGAAAGTCATCTATCGATCTCACCCTAAGTATATTCCACCGTAGCGTCTAGACTGTTGAGCTGAATTTAATGCATGAGGTGTCAATCGATTCGTTATGCTTATGATCATGTTAGGACAGGGTGGCATTGACTACATTAGGATATCATCAATCATCAATAGCCTATAACAGTCCACTGCTGGACTAAAGGCCACTCCCAACGGGAGGGTTTGCCCGTAATCACCACGCGGGGCAAACGGGTTGGTGATCGCAGTAGATGGTAGTAGTAGTACAGAGGACGCTGCTGCCCGTTCTCCGTTATATTCCCTTAGTCGCCTCGTACGACACCCGCGGGAAGAGGAGGGGTGGTGACAACTGTATTCTGATCTGTCGTCACCACACTGCACACATGGATATACTGAACAAAATCAATATTATGGAAAATTGGATGTTACATCCAATTGCCCGCAATCGGGTTACAGTTTTAAACTTATTTCTTGTTAGGATAGATAAGTTCAGTAGCTCCAAAAGAAGTGAAATTATTACTATTATACTATCGCTTATCTTTCGCATCTTGTACCGCGTGTCAATCGATGCTCAGCAACAGGTGGCGCGTTGGACTCGTACGTACCGCGTAGTGGTCACTGGCCGCGATGAATACCGTCTGATCACAGTCATTAAGCCTAATAATTACTCATCTCGCTGCTTGTAAATCTCCTCGCTTGACGTTGACGTCTGTCGTCTAGGGCGTATAATAAGTTCGTTCAAGATGTTTGTTCGAAGTCGAACCAACGACCTTATACCGAGTAGACGCCTAAGGGTACGTTTATGTACACGCAGCGTGTGCAGAAACGTACCCTAGGGTAAGTTTCATAACAATATTATGGCCAAGTATGAGAGCGTTCACGCGGCCAACGCGGCGCTTATCTTGCCCGCGTGAACCCGCGTGAACGCTCTCATACTCTTGGCCATATGTTAGCGCGCGACGCGACGCACCAGTGCCGCGTATGCAGAAACGTACTCTAATACCTATTCTTTCGCTATGCAAATAATTCAGTCAACCAGCTGAGGCCATAAGGCTGAGGGCATAAGGTCGTTGTTCAAAGTGGGTGTTTTATATAAGTTCATGTTGCATACGTGTTGTCTGAAAGTCGCCCTATAATAGGCGTCTACTAGGTATCAGGTTGTTGGTTTGAACGCTACTTCTCAAACTTTGCGCTGCTAGCACACATAAGTAGGTTAGTAGTGAAACATCAACGCCTTTAAAATCAAAGGCATAAAGACGTTAATCGTTCTGCTTCACACGCGAACTGCTATGATAAATGGAGAGTAAACGGTCTATTTGTAGATGTAGCGCATAAACAATTATCAAACAGTGATCAATTAAACTAGTTAGCATCTAACTCATTGACTAAGTATTACTTCTAACATACTAGTTTTGACCTGAGACTTGGTTTGCGTGGATTTAGGTTTTCTTTTTTTTTAATCATTCGATAACAATTAACAAGATAGCCTTTAATTGCGATCACACCAGGTGGTAAGTGAAGATGCAGTTTAAGATGGTGGCAGGATAACTGGGCAGGGGATAACTGTGTAAGTTATACTTACAGTACCTACTCCGGTACGTCCAGTATTTCGGTATCGAAACCGATAAAGGTTTAAAAGGTATTATCGGTTTCTACACGCCAACGTTACGGAAAGTTAAATCGCTTGTGTTGTAAGTTAAAAGCTCAAAGCCCTCAGGGAATACTAATACATCTTTACTCTAGGTGCCTACTTCTAAAATATTCTGTAGGTGTTTAAAAAATGAATAATGATCGAGTTATTGAGAATGCCTCAATCTCTCTAAAAACTTGTACTTATTCCTTCTTACAAAAGAAAAACAAAAACATAACTTGTCTTGCTCGTTTGAATGCGGTGTGGGCTTATCTTTGCGAAAATGTTGTTGATGCAAAGTTTTTCTTGTCAAATATGTCCTGACTCCTGAGGCATATCTTCTTATTGAGAAGTAATTTAATTAAATTATCCGCAAAATTTTCAAAAAATTCGGTAATACCTAGCTTCACGTGGATGGACCACGTGAAGCTAGGTTTTACCAAGTGAAATTTTAATTAAAAAATTTATTTTTAAAAAACGAGCCGGCCAGCAAGCTACTTATTAAAATAGCTAGCTAGCTATGTCATCAGACCTGGAATACCTTGGATATCATCTCGAATCAGAGTACTTATCAAGACGAATCAAACTAGTCCGAACTCGATCGGGTTACAACGTCGTTTTATTACAGAATTTCGATAGCCATCTTCCAGCTCCATCATTAGATCAGCTCCATGTCACAATATTATTGTATTGTCAATTGTCATCCGATTTACATATACATGCAAAATTTCAGCTTAATCGGAAACCGGAAAGTGGTTCTAATTCATCTTGCAAGATTTGATTTTGCATGTTTTTACAAGCTTTTATTTAACTTGACCAGTTTAATTTATTTGTTTGTTTGGGCCAAATCTTGCAAGATGAATTAGAACCACTTCCCGGTTTCCGATTGAGCTAAAATTTTCATCTATGTGTAAATCGGATGACAACGCAATATTATTGTGACATGGAGCTGATCTGATGATGGACACGGAAGATGGCTATCGGAACTCTGTAAGAAAACGATGTAACCCCATCGAGTTTGGGCTCGTTTGATTCATCACGACAAGAACTCTGATCCTAGATGATATCTAGAGTCTAATGATGTAGCTACTAAAGGCTTGTATTTAAAACTAAAATTTTTAATTTACACTTACATAAATACATTGCAAGTTAAAGAAAAGCTTATAAAAAATCCGCGATAGCGATGGATAGATTTTGTTTTGTTTGTTGTAGCATGTTTTAAGGACGAACCAATGAACTGAGAAACAAACCCATAATGCAGTAATTATAAACTGTGTAGGATTTAAAGGTGGACAAACATACAGCAATTCCGAGAATCCGAATGGTGAAACGACCGTTTGATCTTTGACATTATGCTAATAAAACCGTTGGCTCTTGTTTTCCTTTTAGGGCTGCCTATCTTAGGATACAAAAGAAAACTACTAAAAATCAATTAATAGCCTCTAAAATCTGTTCATCTACATCCATATTAATATTATGAATTCAAAAGTTGAAAATCGGTCTGTGCGTTGTGTAAGTATAGGACTAGGTACTGCGGAGATAGGAAAAATTACCCAATGTTTTTTTTTTCAATCTGGCAGTAAAATCTCGCTTTATTGAATGGAATCTTCTAGCGTTGGGATTGACTGGATGTAAAGACTAAAGCCATAAAACTTAAAAAGGTTTAGGTTAGTCTATTACAAAACGGACTTTATATAGCATCCAATTATTCACAGATAGATACAACGGCGTCACAGATAAAGGAATACGTAGCTTTATTAATTTTGGTTTTTGCAAAGTTCAATCATGCAATAAAATGTCGCTTTATTGAGTGGAATCTTCTACCGTAAGGATTGACTGGGTGTAAAGACATAAAAAGGCTTAGGTTAGTCCAATACACAACAGACTTTAAAGTATCGAATTGTTCACACATTTACGATCGGACGCATCGTCACAGATGTCAATCACGCGTCAAAAGGAACAGTGTAGCTTTACTGCGTCTCACATAATTCGTTTAAAAGTTTTATTTATTTCTAACGCCGCCGGTTCGGACGCTTTGCTGGGACACGGGTGTTAAGTCTCTATTAAGGGGAACGATAAAATAGTACAATGTTTTCTTTGAATGCTACATCGTCAACTCACCTATGTTTTATGTTCGTCGCCTTGGATTTTATAGTGGTTCAATTAATAGCGTTGTGAATGGGTGGGTTCTTTTGATTTGGTACGGTTACGTTTTGAATGTTTGTGACAGATAGGCTTTTTTTGAGCTACCTACTTATGTTTAAATGATAGTAGCCTGACTACTTTATTAGTTGATTAATTTTGGAAATTACAATAAGTGCCGATTTTACCAAAGTTGAGTGACGTTTAATTGAGGAATAAATTGGGCGTCCTGATAGTTTTTGTATTGAAAATATTCAATTTACGTTGGTGAAATCGGCCCTAAGTATACATACTTAATAACATTATTATTATACTTAAGCAATATTTTATTTTAGCACCCAAACAGGGTATCAATTGTCTAAAAGTTATTCCATTGATCGTATTCGTATTAGATGACATTAGCGTCAAAGTAAAATAATCCTTGATTGTATAGATTCACAAATTCAGTACAACCGATTTTAATATGGATACGTTATGGAGCGTATCGTACATACGTAAAATTATAAGAATGCATACACGAAATTGAGCTCTAATTCAATGTCGTTATGGTTTATTTTACTTTGACGCTAATGTCATCGAATACGATTACGATCAATGGAATAACTTTAGACAATCGCACCTCAGTTTTTTATGTAGTTATCATAAACTAGTGGTTCGCCCCGAACTGAGACCTCGCGGTAACGGTATCCCATGATTATTCATTCAATCGATACATGACGACCAAAACTGACATTATTATTATTATGCCCGTTTTCACCAAACATACCTAAATCATCCCCTATGTAGGAGTCTCTTTACGTAGGTAGCTCCAAAACTCAATCCTAAGTCCTAACATCCGTCCCAATGTCCTTTTAGGTGTCCCGTACAGGATCGTGATAAAGAAGTTGACAGTAATCATCACATAACTTATCATAGGTAGCCCGTAAAGGTTAGGGAACGTCAGTGAAAACATTGAATTATAATGTAGGTACTAACGAGTGAAAACGGGTTAAGGGCATCTGTACAAATCGTCATCTATCGACGCGAATAGAAAATATACAAAATGATATTTAACTAAAGAATAATTTTAATTGAATAATATGATATTATATTATGTACCTAAATAATAATGGTCGACGCAAAACTGTTTTTGGGATAAATCGTAGTCGTAACTCCTAGTTCAATGGAATAGTTAATGACTGCGCCATCTATTAGCATTATTGTGAAGCTATGTGAAATTTACTGATGCTCATTAAAAATTAAATAATCTCGTTTCTTTATAATTAATATATATATATTATATATATATTAATATATATATAGCTGCTGGGGCTGATTCACTGACTGATTCACTGATTCACTGATTCACTCACTCATTGATCACCTCTCCTGTAAAATTTTGTATGAAAAATTTTTTTTTCACCGATGGTTTCGTATAGAGGACAAAAATTCATTCGGAGGAAAAATATGGAGAGAGCTGATGATTGAGGATTTCGGAGACGGGTGAGGAGCACGGCCAGGGTATTGAAGATAGGTGGGGTGTGCTCGAACAAAAGTCACTCGGAACTTCATCCAATTCGCAGAGAGTTGAAAAAAAATTCCAAAATGGCGGATTCAAGATGGCGGCCATACAAATTTCGTCGGTGTCTATCTCGGAGAGTATAAAAGATGCAAGAGTGCTTCTTTGGCAAAAGATGATCAGGGCCCGAAGGTCTACTTGATGAATAGAAAAAAAAAATCAAGATGGCGGAATTTTTTTTCTCCATACAAAATATATGGCGAATATTGAATAGACTAGAAGCTGAGAACTATGCAAGACTTTGATACGGTTCCTTTTCAAAATTTGTTTTTATAAAAGACTGATATAGAAAGACTTCTCATTCTGACAAATGATGAGATATGATGATTGAGGGTTTGGAAGGTGGGTGAGGAGCACGGCCAGGGTATTGAAGATAGGTGGGAGGTGCTCAAACAAAAAATACTCGAAACCTCATCCAATTGGCAATGAGCTGAAAAAAAATTCAAAATGGCGGATTCAAGATGGCGGCCATACCAATTTCATCGGCATCTATCTCGGAGAGTATAAAAGATGGAAGATTGGTTATTTGATAGAAAATGATCAGGACCTGAAAGTCCACTTGACGATAGAAAAACCGCGGTCCGCTTGCGGGCCGCGCACCCACGCGCCCTACTAGTTATAATATATATAGCTCGATTACCACTGACTGACTGATTCACTGACTGATTGACACGATTGTTCTCCTAGAAGGAGACGGAAATCGATATAATGATGTTCGGGAGATGTGTTTGGGGGGGGGATTCGAGTTGGGGAAAATTATGACATTTCGGAAAAACAAGATGGCGGCCGACGTGAATCTTGCAACTCTTTTGTTTTCCAACCGATTTCTTTGAAATTTTGGATTATTGTAGAAATTAGTAAACAATTAACATAAAAAGTGAAAAAAATTAAAAAAACAAGATGGCGGCCGAGCTGTGACGTCTCAAATTTCCACCCCTCTCCTGTAAAATTTTGTATGAAAAAAATTTTTTTCACCCATGGTGTCGTATAGAGCTCAACGAATGTGACTCGGAGAAAGATGGAGAGAGCTGATGAGTGAGGAGTTCGGAGACGGGCGAGGGGCACGGCCAGGGTATAGAAGATAGGTGGAGGGTGCTCGACCAAATGTCATTCGAAACCTCGAGCAGTTGCCAGTGAGTTGAAAAAAAATTCCAAAATGGCGGAAAAAAAATGGCGGCAAATTTTGTCCGTCTCTCTCTCGGAGACTATAAAAGATGGAGGAGCGGTTTCTCGACAAAAGATGATCACAACCCGGAGGTCTACCTGGTGAGTAGGAAAAAAATTCAAGATGGCGGATTTTTTTTTCCCCCATACAAAATGTATGGGGAATATTGAAGGGACTAGAAGTTGGGAACTATGCAAGACATTGATCTTGATAGGTTCATAGGGCTTTTTTTCTTTTTCTTTTTCTTTTTTTTCATTTTACATTTGCTTTTTTTCTTTTTTTTTCTTTTTTTTTCTTTTTTTTTCTTTTTCTTTTGTGAATGAGGAGCACGGCCAGGTTATTGCAGATAGGTGGGGTGTGCTCGAACAAATTTTTTGGCAAAAGATGACCAGAATCCGAAGGTCTACTTGATGAGTAAAAAAATCGCGGTCCGCTTTAGCGGGCCGCGCACCCACGCGCCCTACTTGTAGTAATAACACTTCCCGCGAGCTGCTTTAGCAGCTCGCGCACCGAGCGAAATAAATAAAGCCGAACAATCGCGGTCCGCTTTAGCGGGCCGCGCACCCACGCGCCCTACTTGTAGCAATAACACTTCCCGCGAGCTGCTTTAGCAGCTCGCGCACCGAGCGAAATAAATAAAGCCGAACAATCGCGGTCCGCTTTAGCGGGCCGCGCACCCACGCGCCCTACTTGTAGCAATAACACTTCCCGCGAGCTGCTTTAGCAGCTCGCGCACCGAGCAAATGCTAGTTAATATATATATAGCTGCTCGTGCTGATTCACTGACTCACTCATTGATCACCTCTCCTGTAAAATTTTGTATGAAAAAATTTTTTTTCACCAATGGTTTTGTATAGAAGACAAAAATTCATGGAGAGGAAAAATATGGAGAGAGCTGATGAGTGAGGATTTCGGAGACGGGTGAGGGGCACGGCCAGGGTATTGAAGATGGGTGGGGTGTGCTCGAACAAATGTCATTCGAAACCTCATCCAATTAGCAGAGAGCTGAAAAAAAATTCAAAATGGCGGAAAAAAGATGGCGGCCATACAAACTTTGTCGGTGTCTATCTCGGAGAGTATAAAAGATGCAAGAGTGCTTCTGTGGCAAAAGCTGATCAGGACCCGAAGTTCTACTTGATGATAGAAAAAAAAATTCAAGATGGCGGAATTTATATTTTCATACAAAATATATGGCGAATATCGAAGAGACTAGAAGCTGAGAACTATGCAAGACTTTGATACGGTTCCTTTTCAAAATTTGTTTTTATAAAATAATTCTCATTCTGACAAATGATGAGATATGATGATCGAGGGTTTGGAAGGTGGGTGAGGAGCACGGGCAGGGTATTGAAGATAGGTGGGAGGTGCTCAAACAAAAAATACTCGAAACCTCATCCAATTGGCAATGAGATGAAAAAAAATTCAAAATGGTGGATTCCAGATGGCGGCCACACCAATTTCATCGGCATCTATCTCGGAGAGTATAAAAGATGGAAGAGTGGTTATTTGATAGAAAATGATCAGGACCTGAAAGTCCACTTGACGATAGAAAAACCGCGGTCCGCTTGCGGGCCGCGCACCCACGCGCCCTACTAGTATATTATATAGCTGCTGGGGCTGATTGACTGACTCACTCATTGATCACCTCTCCTGAAAAATTTTGTATGAAAATTTTTTTTTCACCGATTGTTTCGTATAGAGGACAAAAATTCATTCGGAGGAAAAATATGGAGAGAGCTGATGATTGAGGATTTCGGAGGCGGGTGAGGAGCACGGCCAGGTTATTAAAGATAGGTGGGGGGTGCTCGAACAAATGTCATTCGAAACCTCATCCAATTGACAGCAAGCTGAAAAAAAATTCAAAATGGCGGAAAAAAGATGGCGGCCATACAAATTTGGTCGGTGTGTATCTCGGAGAGTATAAAAGATGGAAGAGTGGGTTCTTGGCAAAAGATGATCAAGACCCGAAGGTCTACTTGATGAACAGAAAAAAAAATCAAGATGGCGGTTTTTTTTTTCTCCATACAAAATATATGGCGAATATTAAATAGACTAGAAGCTAAGAACTATGCAAGACTTTGATACGGTTCCTTTTCAAAATTTGTTTTATAAAAGAAATCTCAATCTGACATATGATGAGATATGTTGATCGAGGGTTTGGAAGGTGGGTGAGGAGCACGGCCAGGGTATTGAAGATAGGTTGGGTGTGCTCGAACAAAAGTCACTCGAAACCTCATCCAATTGGGAGTGAGCTGAAAAAAGACTCCAAAATGGCGGATTCAAGATGGCGGCCATACAAATTTCATCATGGTCTATCTCGGAGAGTATAAAAGATGGAAGAGTGGTTATTTGATAGAAAATAATCAGGACTTGAAAGTCCACTTGACGATAGAAAAACCGCGGTCCGCTTGCGGGCCGCGCACCCACGCGCCCTACTAGTATTCATATAATTTTAGTATTTGTTGTTCAAGTACAGGATACAAGTGAAGTAAGAAAATAAGTACAACTTGAAAATATATAGAATATTTTCCCAGAGAGCGTCTTCAAGCGAGCGTATTAAATCGCCACTTTGGAAGCCCCCCATTTCGTCAATTTAAAAAAAAAAAATTAAAAAAAAATACGGTTGTACTCTGTTCCAAATTGTCTTTAAAATGATACACAGAAAACCTATGAATCGCAAATAAAAAAAAATTTCTTCGCATTCGCTTCTATGAGAGCCCCCCTGAAATAAAGATTTTTATAACTTTTTAAGCCATTTTCGGCTGGAGGCCATCGGTTTACATATTATATCTAAATTTGAAGTAATTACGTTCAGTAATTCAAAAGTTATAAGGCTCTGACAGACGGACGGACGGACGGACGGACGGACGGACGGACGGACGGACGGACAAGTGCAAATCGCTCTAGTAAACTCAGAGACCTCGCTTCGCTCGGTCAATAATTATACATCATTGGTAGGTAGTTATATAAACAGCGTGCAAAAGAGTAGGTGGGTCACCTGATGAAAAGTGATTACCGCCGCCCGTGAACATTTGGAGCACCAGAGGCAACAGAAGCATGATGACGCCCCTTGAATAACCCAATGCCGAAGTCATGGTTTTTTATCAAGGAATTTTTAGTAAGTAGAGAGAAGACTCAAAGATATATACCTATCCTGCAGGCCCAGCATGCACGCGCGAGAAAATTTTGTCTACCTCTTTTCTCGTAATATCTCTATCGAAACTAACATGGTTGCACACCATGATTCGTCTCGTTAAAAGTAGAGATAAAACCATGGAACTAGGAGTTACGACTAACGGATAAAACTATTTTCTCTATTTTCTCTACGAACTCTAACATGGCGAGTAGCGACGTCATTTTCGCGAATTTTGAAGTTTAAAAGAGTAAACGAGCTATCAGTCCACATCGACAATATCTCTCTCTCTTCACGAGATATCACTTAGACGTGCACTTATTGACACTTGGAGACGGTTCGTCGCATGGAACTAGGAATTTACATACCTTTCAGTCCGTTTCAGCCCAAATCGTGGATTTCATCGCGTTTCAGCCCGAAAATATTTTACCCCTGAGTCGAAGTCGCTCATCAGCTAGAATCGAATAGAGATAGAATAGAGTCGAGCGACAACTTCATGATGCTATGTTAATAAAGTCCCCTCCATTAACCTTGCTTAACAAACCATAAAGCTGATATACTTGAACTATTTTGCACTTAAGCTTTTCGAGTTATTTTCGACCCCGCGTCTTCTGCATCGATCATCGCGTCTTGTTCGTTCACTCGTACCCATTCACTCGCAAGTAATTAAGTTACAACTTACAATGCTATAACGCAGTTTAGCTAGCATACAGTAAACGTGTAACACAACGATAATGCCTGGGTGCGGCCTGCCATTCCGAGCCCACCTTGCACGTATGGTTCTCGTGTACAGCATACATCGAATGCCAACTTGAGGTCGACAAAAGCAAGTTTCAAGACCCCAACTTGAGACATATTTACCTTGTTTCAATAGGCCTGTTTTGCCATCAAAATTATGATTTTACCTACTATAACTTAATTTTATTACATAACTTTAGTACACCAATTGTGAATGACGGGAAAGAATTATTATTACAAACCTTGAAGAAAACTTAAATTAATACATATAATATAATAGTTTTCGAATATTGTTTTCGATTTTTTTAAATTTATTTGTTAATCGATTGTTTAGCAAAATCTGCTGTCACAATTGTCAAGTTGCTTATTATTCATCTTTGATCAAACGTTTTGATCATTGACTGAAAGACCTGCAACTAGCAAGGCTCTGCGTGCCCTTTATGTGTGAGAGAAGTTACATTCATAGCTGCCTGTTTGTTTCTGTATGATTGCTAAACTGTGGCTATAATATGATTTACGATGAGGGGACAATATTTTACTCTGGAACTATATTTCACGTGTGTCCGGTCGTTAATGCCCCACTTGTAATAAACTCGAAAAATTGTGTCCCAAACACTTGGGTGGTAAAAGTTAATTTGTCGTAAAAAATAGCTTTGGATTTCGTATGCAATGCATTATGGCTCAGTTTCTTGTTCGTGCGTTTTGTTAGTGTAAGGAAAAAGTAAAAAAGTATTATAATGATGCTTTATCGGCAAGTTCTCTTTAAATTAGAGTGTACTTTTGCTAGGAGTCTCTCAGCTAGTTGTTAGTATCAGCGTAATACTATTATATATTCTGTGGTATCAGTTAATACCACAGACTAGTACGTAGATTTTATTTGAACGATGGATGTTATATCTGTTATACTGTAAAAACCCGACTCACCCTTGTAATCTAACTTTACCACGCCTTTTCACCCCTCAAGGTGTTTCAAATCTCTAGGTCTACTGATTTATGCTTTTCTGGACCTGTCAGTCAGTCAAATGCGGTATTGTATACTTAGAAAAAATAGCTAGTGCTCTATAGGTATATGTTAGCGCTTCCCATCTTAGATTGGCCTATCTTCAGCTGAGATCAGTGACTAAGCAAAATTCAGTCGGATAAAATAACAGTAGCAGAAGTTACAGCATCTGCACTTACTCAAACATCTTTGTGGATTGTGACATATCGCGTGGACAATTCCCTTATGATTTATATATCCCGGCTCTTCAAAGAGCTTGTCTGTGGACCGCGAGGGGTGTCCTTTTGAACACGCTCGTAAAAAGTAACGGCCATGGAGTTTAACGATATGTCACCTTGTCGCGCTAGTCGCTACATGCGATACTAATATCGAGTTTATTATGCCTCTTCACTTTGCTATTGAAGAAAACAGCTTTTGCCTGCGACTTCCTACACCAATTACACAACAACCTTTACACCAATTTTTGTCATAAAACACTATATCGTGACTCGTGAGTGTAGGGTGACTGGCGACTGGTGTAGGTTAAAATGTTATACTCAAGGTAAGGTGCTCTTTATTGAGCTGATAAAATAATTACTTATTATTACTATTTTTTTACTAGCTGATGTCCGCGACTTCGTTTGCGTGGATTTAGTTCTCCTCCTCCTAGTTTAGTTTAAAAATACCGCAGGAACTCTTTGGTTTTCCGCAATAAAAGGTATCCTATATGTCACTCTCTAGATCCTCAACTATACCCACGCAAAAAATAACGTCTAACCCGACCGAAAACTAAGCTATGCAAAAGCTAAGCCAGCTAAGCTAGAAATATGTCTTGTACACAATGACATACTTACACTGTAAAGACAGCACTGGCGAAGGGCCAGAGTGTGGGAGGGGTTAGCTTAGCTTGTGTAGCTGCACACCGAAATATACAACTAACCTTAGTTTCGCATATTTTAGTTAGCTCACATAGCTTATTTTGCATAGTTTGATGTTTGCATCACAAGTAAGAAAAACTGCGTCAGCTATGCGCGCTAATACTAAGTAAGCTCAGTTTTCGGTCTGCAACCTGCTTGAAACAAAACAAACTACTTAGATAACTGAGAAACGATTACCGCACAAGTGCACTAACAGCTTCCAAACAGGCACGGTGTGACACCTTGCGATAGCTTCACTCTTAATAATATTACTACAGTACATAGTAATACCTTAACGATGTTGTTATGCAATTGAAATCAGATAGTAGATGGCTGTCTAGCCCGCCATCTTTAATAGGTAGAGGTATTTTATGGTATCATGTTGGAAGGTAACATCTTATGGTTTGGCATTTAATTTGCTACACGGTACTATAATAAAAAACCGGCCAAGTGCGTGTCGGGCCACGCGCAGTGTAGGGTTCCGTAGTTGAAAGTCTCAAATATTATTGCTGACCTAGGATAGTGCTTTTGTTTTATTTATATGAATACATTTTGAGTTCCATGGTTTAAATACTATAATATATTACAAAATATGCAACTTACACTACGTGTAATACCTAACTTAGAAAAAACAGATATAACTCCTTAACTAATGAACCCTACTTAGCCGTGATAGTTTTCCTTTAAAATTCATTATATATACTACTGCTGTGAATTTTTTCTTGTATACTATATATAACCATTTATAGCTGGCAGAGAGGGGGGGGGGGGGGGGATACTTGACTCTAATAAAATTGAGCACTTTAAAATATCATATTTCACAAACGGATCCCTGAATTGAAAAATGGTGTTCCCACATCCACAATATTTTTGAAAGAACTATTCAACGACACCGCACACTATGGGATAGACGAGAAAAAAAAATTCATCCCCACTTTACATGTAGGGGAGGTACCTTAAAAAAAAATATTTTTCACAATTTTATTTCACGACTTTGTCGGCGTGATTGATATTTATACCCTTGTAAAATTACAGATTTCTAGTACCAATAGTCTCTGAGCTAAACCGCGGACAGACAGACAGACGGACGGACATGGCGAAACTATAAGGGTTCCTTGTTTACTACGGAACCCTAAAAACCTCTGATGCCATTATACTGTTGATCATATTTTATTGTATTTACTTACGAGTGTATTGATAAAAAGTTGTATAAAACTCGTGCATATATTGAAAATTTAATTCTCTCGTTTGCGCCTCGAATAATTTTCTACTGAGGGCACTTGTAGATAAAAAATACCTACTTGGGAGCTACATACTAATAAAGTTATTTATGCTGCAAATGCCATTATAATAGTACTTAATTATCTCTTTCTTGAGCGGTGCTTTCTTAAGAGTTTTCAAAATCAGTCACTCAAATTAAATATAATATTTAATTTGAGTGTTAACTGTTAACCAGGAGTAAACCGGGAGTAGTGTTAACCAAACCAAGAATGGTGTTTATTTATACAAATTAAAAAATTATACCTAAGTACTTAATAATATAATGAAAACCTAGTGACTACAATAGAAAGTGTACTTATTTATAGTAAATATAGTCCAACGTATTAATTTTCAGTTATTATTATTACTTCAATAATAAATTCTTCGAACTATAGGTATATGGCCCTGCCCATCGCGATTTCAGCTTTGCAACTTGATGAGCTATGTCGGCCTATTTGTAGACTACCGATGTATATTATAGCTGATTCACACGGTTCGAGTTTAGTTGATCAACACTTGATGTTCAACAATAAATAATTCTTTTTCAAAGCTTCAACTTGATTGAATGTCGGTTTAGATGGTTTGAATGGCATAATGCGATTTACCAGTTGATCAACTAAAACCGAATCGCGTGAACCCGCTATAATAATATTTGTAAGATGGGTTTATAAATTGCTACATAAATATTAAGAAATAATAAATACCTATCGGTAGAATGGATTACAAAAGGCCTGCCCCATTATTTTTGCCTTGAACGTTGCTAGTTTCAGGTAACAAGGAAAAATTTTCTAAATAAATCGTGATTTAATCTTTTTAATAAAAAATTGGATGTCTGTAAAGTCGGTTTACGGACGATAGTTTTACGTGATAACGTCATAAAGAAACATTGATGAAAAATTGCATACTTTTATGAATTGAATTGATTTATTATCACTGAATTATCTTTATTTTGTATAATACAAAGAAGGAGTTAATTATTAAATGACCATTTTCTCTAGTCACAAGCCAACGCTTGGGCCGATCGTGCCTCTCTATCGCTTGTTCCGCGCTCTCGCTTGCACGCGCAGGCTTAGGCGGAACGTGACACTTTTCGTGCGTGCAACCGGTCTTCATCGATTTATACGACATTATCACGTCAAAATAATTGACCGAGCGAAGCGAGGTCTCTGAGTCTACTAGCTGAATTTGCTCTTGTCCGTCCGTCCGTCTGTCAGAGCCTTATAACTTTTGAATTACTGAACGTAATTACTTAAAATTTAGATATAATATGTAAACTGATGGCCTTCAGCCGAATATTGCATAAAAAATTATAAAAACCTTTATTTCAGGGGGGCTCTCATAGAAGTGAATGCGAAGTAAAAAAAAAATTTATCGCGTTATATAAAATTGTAACATATTATGTTAAAGATAATTTCGAACCGAGTACAAAAATATTTTTTTTTTAATTTTTCCCTCAAAATTGACGAAATGGGGGGCTTTCAAAGTGGAGATTTAATACGCTCTCTTGAAGACGCTCTCTAGGAGAATTGACTATGTTTTTCAAGCTGATTTTAGTTTTTTGTTTCACTTGTATCCTGTACTTGAACAACAAATACTAAAATTATATGAATATTATAAAGAAATGAGATTATTTAATTTTTAATGGGCATCAGTAATTCATATAGCATCAACATAGCTTCACAATAATACTAATAGATGGCGCAGTCATTAACTATTCCATGGAACTAGGAGTTACGACTATCCCAAAAACAGTTTTGCGTCGAACATTATTATTTAGTTACATAAAATAATAACTTATTATTCAATTAAAATTATTGTTTAGTTAAATATCAAACTTCAATAAACTATTAATTACTGCATTTTGTATATTTTCTATTCGCGTCGATAGATAACGATTTGTACAGATGCCCGTAACCCGTTTTCACTCGTTAGTACTTATTAATTCAATGTTTTCATTAACGTTGTCTAACCTTACGGACTATGATAAGTTAGGTGATGATTTCTGTCAACTTCTTTATCACGATCCTGTACGGGACACCTAAAAGGACATTGGGACGGATGTTAGGCCTTAGGATTGTATTTAGGAGCTACCTACGTAAAGAGACTCCTACTTAGGGGATGATATAGGTATGTTTGGTGAAAACAGGCATAATAATAATGTCAGTTTTGGTCGTCATGTATCGATAATCATGGGATACCGTTACCGCGAGGTCTCAGTTCGGGGCGAACCACTAGTAGATTGAGATAAGTACCTAAACCTATTAAATAGGTAAAAAATGTTATTATTCTAGTAGAAAATTTTCATTATCTCTTGTTATATAGGTACCTACCTATTGAGTTATTGCAAACAATGAATTTCATTTCTTGATACTAAATTAATAACTATTGTTATGATCAATGCCATGTACCATGAGACATTCTCGATATTAATAAAGGACAAAATGGCGGATCCGTGCCAATTTTCAGTTGTGCTTCTGATTTGCAACGCCCCTTTTAATAATAATTAGTACCTATTAATTATGTTAATTGACGAAACATAATGGACATTGAATAATATTATATTAACATCTATTTATGTACAATGTTTCTTGCAAATACATTTCAGTTCATATAATTTCATTAAAGTACTTAAAGCCTGACATACGCGACCTGATGGGATGACAGTGTACTGTGTATGTTACGAATTACGATACAATACGACCTTGATAAGACCTAATATTGAAAAATGAAAATGAAAAAATGTTTATTTGCCAAAAGAAACAACTTTACAAAGATTGATATATCCTTTGAGACCCACACTAGGTAATCCTGTATCGTGGGGCCCAATTCACCACTATTAACAATTATTGCAAAGGATATTGCTAACCATACTTTATCAAACGTTAAAACGTGTGCATAATAATTATGAAAACTTGCACGAAACCTTAAACCTATAATATACGCTATATAGGTACGCTAGTGCGTACTAGTTACGAAACTTGAAAAACCTGGCATAATTCTATCAAAGCACTTTGTAACTTCGTCTATCAATTCACATAAAATTTTGCTTCACGCATGAAGTGCTTTCAATGTTACCGGCTCCCGGTATATACTTAGGTACTTTTTTTGGATAGAAAACTTAGAAGCAGGCCGCATTATCTATTGTGCGGAGTTCCGTAATACACAAGGAAAAACAATTTTTTTTTCTATATTTACACTTCAGCAGGCGTCTTTAAGTAGGTACTTACTTTCAGGGCAAAAATAGGCAAGAATCTTCTAGCCAAGAAGCGATTTCAATTTTCAAACCGAGACCAGATTATTGCTTTTAAAAACCATAAGGGCTAATTTAGACGGTGCCTCGTTCATCGTTCATTTTTGTGAAGGGCCTTTGCCCTACGGGTGAATTTAGACGGTTCATTTTGGATGACTCATCGATGAAGCCTCGAAAATGAAAGGAAAAATCTCGAAAAATGAACCGTCTAAATTCGCCCTTAGGGCGATTTAAAACGGTTCATCTTCGCAAAAATGTTCGCAAAAATGAACGATGAATAACATGATTGTCGTCATGCAAAAATCTTGCATTAAAAACCTACTGCTTTAAGTAGGTACCTTATGAAGTTATGACTTAATTAATTTTCGTATTTTCTTTCACTCATACCATTACCTACTGGTACGCGGAATGCTCATACTATAGAGTGCTGAAAGGATTGCCGCAGATCCTACCTCAGAATTGAATTGGTTCAGCATTTTAATTAATTTTACGTAACGTTTAATTTATCATAGGCATTTTAGTAATAATAAAGTACGAGTATGGTAGGAATAAAAGGTGGCGTAATTAGTGAAACAGTGGGGTCAGCTTATATTGGATTACGAATAATGTGTGTAAAATATGAGCGACGATGACGAATCCCCAAAAACACTGGCCTGCGGCGACTGGTCGAGTTTTTGACCGTCGCGTCTCATCGACATTTTTGTCCCCACTTAAATAAAACGGACACACCCTCAACATGCCATTTACCATGTTATACGAAATAAAACATCCGAGGCTGTTCCCAAGCGTGCCCGATGGTCCAATTATTTTTAAATATAAATGAAGCACTTTGACCGGCATGCGGCAAAAACAAATACTTTTGCCACTCAAGGAAACCGTAATTAATTCGGGCCAATAAATAATATATTACAGGATATAATAAAACTATTAAAAATACCTGTATGGGTGGCGACTGGCGCATTTTTGGGCAGGCCACGTTTAGGTACTTCATTAAAGCGCTCCTGTAAATATAGGTAGGTAATAGTTAGTTATGTAAAAAAAATCTTATGTACGAAATTATAAGTCTTATCAATTTATAACTCAAACAGCCATGTACCCGGCTGGAAAAAGAGCTCATAGTCCGAACCGCTTTTCAACAAAGGAAAGAATAAACCCATAGCCCATTTTAAACCGTCGAAAAAAGGAGTTTCTCAAGTCGTTTCGTACCTATATTTTTTTAATAAAACAACCGCAATCAAATCGGTCCAACCGTTTCAGCGCGATGATGTGTATAAATAAATAAATAAATAAATAAATAGCCATTTATTCCCAAATTAAGTCCAATACATTTTTAGTCAATTCAATTACATTATTAGAAGTCGATTAGTCATCTAGCGATGATTTGTATAAAACATAATTAATTGATTTATCTACATAAATTATAAGCATGCTAATATTACTAAATAATTTGTACCTACTACCTAGATAAGATAGATATCCTAAAGTGAAAAATCTATCGTTCGTCCACTTTACAAGGTAAATTTGTATAAAGTCAGTAAAAAGTTTGTGCAATATGTCCCACGCACAATTTGCATTGACTTGTGTCCCTTGTGAATGTTTTGGAAATATACGCGTCGGTGTGGTCATGCGCACGTGACGTTACGGTAAACATTGCAGCGGACGAAACAAAGAAAAGGTTTGTCAGTACTTACTTGGTACACCGTATTTAGTGCCTGCTTCACTCCAGTTGCAACCAGAGCCCCAAGTGCAAGCTTTAGGAGGTACCTAAACATAACTCGACACAGGAATTCAGAAGATCCCTTTTTTGTGGATTTCAATAAAGTGTGTTTGTTTGTTTGCTTGCTACGAAAAGAGCTACGAATCGACGTAATTTACATTTACGACGTGGGTATACAGTTGAAGAAATGGAGAGGGACAGTAAAGCATAGACTAATTTTTATCCCGGAAAAAACAAAGGGTTCCCCGTACGATTTTTAAGTGTCGATTTCACAAACGTCGAGTGCCGTTTATCCTAGGAATAAATTGGGCGTTCTGACAGTTTTTGTATTGAAAATACTATCAAAAATTCAAAACGTCAACATTTTTCACATTCCTACTGTTAATTTTCGCGCATATTGACTAATTTGAACCAGACATTGTAGGCACAGATATTTTAAAGCCACCACACGTTAATAATCAGAACTTGAGCTTCTGATTTGAGGCGAGTCTCAGCTAAAAAAAGATTTTGCGAAAATCCACTCCTAAGAGTGTGAAATGAGGTTTGAAATGTTGTATGAAAGTCTTATGAAGTTCGGCGGCAGTGGTATTTTTAACCCCCGACGCAAAAAGAGAGGGGTGTTATAAGTTTAACGTGTCTGTCTGTGTATCTGTGTATCTGTGTATCTGTCTGTGGTAGCGTAGCCGCCAAACGGATGAACCGATTTTCGTTTAGTTTTTTTTGTGTCATAGATAATTTTATCCCGAGTGTTCTTAGTCATGTTTCATGAAAATCTGTCCAGCCGTTTGAAGATTGTCAGCTCTTTTCTAGTTGATTAGGGGATCTGACTTACTTCCTTATGTCCGATCGATTCGAAATTTGGTACCGTGCTACTTCAATGATATTGAAAGTATATGGTAAGGTAACCATGACCTGATCAGCCGTTTGAAGATCATCAACTCTTTACTAGTTGATGAGGGGATCTGACTACCTTCCATATGTCCTGTCGATTCGGTATTTGGTACCTTGTTACTTCAATGATATTGAAAGTATATGGTAAGGTAACCATGACCTGATCAGCCCTTTGAAGATCATCAGCTCTTTAATAGTTGATGAGGGGATCTGACTACCTTCCATATTATGTCCTATCGATTCGAAATTTGGTACCGTGTTACTTCAATGATATTGAAAGTATATGGTAAGGTAACCATGACCTGATCAGCCGTTTGAAGATCATCAGCTCTTTAATAGTTGATGAGGTGATCTGACTACCTTCCATATGTCCTATCGATTCGAAAGGTACCTTATTACTTCAATGATATTGAAAGAACATGGTAAGGTAACCATGACTTTAAATATGACATGTTAGAGTAAGGTTTAGATTTCGAAGGTGGGTAATTAAATGGGATCAATTAGGCTCAATTACCACTGCGCTAACAAATCACTGTAAATACCTTCCAAATATTTATACCTACTTTAAAAAGGACTAAATAAAAGTAAAATTAAAAATTTTAAAACCCCCCCCCCCCGACCCAAAAAATAATCTCTAAAAACTAACAAATAATATTTTATACCTATATATAATTATTATCGTCACATATATATTATGTAAGTTCAAATATTTTTATTTTCCAAGTGTCGTCGTCATGTCGGGGGACCGCTAAGTGAGAAAAACAGGTGTAGTCGCAGATTTCAACAAAAGAATTTACTCCGAAAAATTCGCAAAATAAAATCGACACCACCGTCAACGTCGTCTGCCCTCACGTCTCGCGCGCGGCATTACGTAGAGCGTAGACTTTAAATATGCATGAAACTTAAGATCGCTCGTACCTAAATGTAATTCGTAATAATTAATTAGCTGTTGGAAAAATATTTTATAAACTTTAGCGGCCCCGCGACGCGACGACGACACTTGGAAAATAAAAATATTTGAACTTACATAATATATATGTGACGATAATAATTATATATAGATATAAAATATTATTTGTTAGTTTTTAGAGATTATTTTTTGGGTCGGGGGGTTTTTAAAATTTTTAATTTTACTTTTATTTGTATAGGTAGGTAGGTAGGTAGGTACCTTAGATGTACTTAAAATACCTTTGACACCCACATAAGCCTTTCGATAATTAAATTATATTATTCAATAAAAAAAATTGTTATAGTAATTCCTTCATAATATCTTTTTAATAAATAGGTGTAAAGTTATTTAGTTAGTTTTAGAGATTTGAACAATAAAAACTTGATTTATCAATAAAAACTTTACCACATAAGTAATTTAGTTATCCTTCAACTCGAAAGAGAAAAACTAGTAATGCTGTTTACTGAGAAGTTTTGAAAAAATGGAACCTTTCTTCCCAAAATCTCGTTTCCAATGTAAAAAAAATTATACTTGATATTATGTAAATTGCGACCTCCATGGGTACAAAGTCGCGGTTTTTACTAGCGGTAGGACTTTTGTCGATAGGTCTCTTCCAGCGGGAAAATTTCATAATCAGAAATTGTATGCGGACAAAGTCGCGGGCAACTGCTAGTATTTATATAGGTACAGTTTGGACGTAGTAATGAGCACATTACAAAATTTTTAGTTAAGCCAGTTGGAATTTTTCATTATCAGATACGTTTTTTATTTAAATGAGTATAAATGAGTGTAAAATGGACTAAAAACTAGAGCGAAGATAATATAACGTTTTTATATCGTTAGTGAGATTTAAAAGGGAACGTACATGCATAACTTATACCCCTATTTGGGTAAGATACTTTTTTTAGCAAAGTGGGAGCGAATTATACGTGTGAATACTAATACGTTAACAACAGTGATGAAAATATAATATAATTAGGTCTTATAGTGCATTGAAGGACATGTAGAACTTCGTCACATTCAACCCTTACAGTGTTTTGTTTATATTTCTTTATTTTGAATCACCAAAAGTCTTGATACAAATTATTTTTTAAAAATCAGCCAAGTGCGAGTCGGGCCTCGCTCTTTTAGGGTTCCTACAGGTAGGGTACATATGACCAAATCATTTTTTAAAACTAGATACATATTTAGATATCTTAGTTCTTAGAAAGTACTAAATTAGTATATGGCGTTTGTTTTGGTCACAACTTACAAAACGCATTATAAATCGTTGTTGTTTAAATACACTATATAGTACATAATATACCAAAATTTCAAATTCCTAACTAGTTAAGTTTTTGAGATATACCCCTAAACAAATTTGGTCTAAAACCGACTACTTTGACGGCCTCCCATTTCTTCATTTTTGTAGCTAAAAAATAAAAAAATATATATATTTGAACTCCATTTAATGAGCTCTAGACAATGGCACCCCACATGCCAGGATAAAAAAATAAAATTTTATTTCGACTCCTTTTCCATGTACGGGAGCCGGAGCCCCCTTTATTTTTTAATTTAATTTAATTTTTATTATTTGTTGTTATAGCGGCAATAGAAATACACAATATGTGAAAATTTCAACTGTCTATCTATTATGGTTAACGAGATACAGCCCGCTGGCAGATGGACGGACGGACGGACGGACAGCGGAGGCTTAGTAATAGGGTCCCTTTGGCACCCT
Organism: Oeneis ivallda; assembly: GCA_029955525.1. Taxonomy (NCBI): domain Eukaryota; kingdom Metazoa; phylum Arthropoda; class Insecta; order Lepidoptera; family Nymphalidae; genus Oeneis; species Oeneis ivallda. The sequence continues at coordinate 14,127,519 of JARPMR010000024.1, read as the reverse complement.
TTGGGTACGGATCCCTAAAAACGATGATTTTGAACTTGAAAATTGAACAGAAATTCTATAATAATAATATTATTATTTGTACGTAAAGTACTGTCCAATTTAATGGCCGATATAGATTCCGCAGTCAATAAAGTTCAAACGGCGACGTATTGATATAAGTCTATCGCAGAAACCATTTACAGGGCATATAGTAGATATTATATTTGTTGGGAATGACGAAAATAGAGTTCTTTGTTTCATAATGATTCGGTACCTACGGCAAGAAGTTGCCAAAGGATTATATTATAAAGGTAGATGTTCCCCGTGTCTTTTCTGCGTCGAATTTAATGTCTTCTAGGAATTTGCCGCGCGTTATTAGGTATATTAATATCTGGGTGACCGAGCTTTTCTCGGTTATTTTTTTTGGTAGTCGTGTTTTTTGGAAATTATATATTAAAAAAAAATAAAAAATAAAAATTCTTAGGGGAAAATATAATAATCGTCTGAACTCGAACCGGGGTTCTAGTTTTTTGGACCGCCCGGCTTTTCGAGCCAAAGAAATTTCATAGAAAATGGCGAAATTTACCTTCGTATTCTAATGATATTGTAAGGGGTTTTTCATTGCCTGAAAACACGGATAAAACGACCTTTTCTAAAAATAAAACCTAGCTAGATCGATTTATCGCCCCCGAAACCCCCCGCACACTAAATTTCATGAAAATCGTTGGAGCCGTTTCCGAGATTCAGATTATATATTTATATATATACAAGAATTGCTCGTTTAAAGATATTAGATTATTATTATTCGTTTCCAAAATGTAAGCTTTAACTTTGGCTATTCGTTATTTTAGGTAAACACAATTCATTTGAAAGTAAATAGAAAGTAATAGGCTGACAAAATTGTAATTACGAGTACAATAAAATCAGTCAACTGAAAGCTGAACGGAGCACGACCAAGAAGCCAATTACTATTTAAGCTTCTTGAGCATGACTTAATTACTGTCAAATATTATGTGGATTCTTAGAATGTCAATATCATCATCCTTAAAACAATAAAATTTCGCTTAGGGTCAAGAATGGGAATTTACTAATATGTATTTTTCGGGATAATGTATCTGTACTAATATTATATCTATTAATTTTTTAGCTTCACTCCGCGACTACGCTGAAATTTTCATCAACTTTAATTTTATTTTATTTGGATAAATATAAATCAATATTATACCTATCATATCTATTTTCAACACCATGAAACTTCTCTGCAATTAAAAAGTCTTATTACACTTATTATAGTAACTAGCAGTCTAGTGGTTAGGACTGTGGTCGTCTTGTTGGGAGGTCGCGAGTTCGATCCCGGGTTTGCACCTCTGACTTTTCGGAGTTATGTGCGTTTAAGCAATTAAATATCACATGCTTTAACGGTGAAGGAAAATATCGTGAGGAAACTTGCATGCCTGAGAGTTTTCCATAATAACCTCAAAGGTGTGTGAAGTCTGTCCTCTGAGAGGTGAGATTAGACCTGCGCTCAGTAGTAAGCCACTGATGGGTTGCTAATGATGATTATACTTATTTTGTAGTAAGTAGGTACGCTTTGTTTTGTACCAAATGCCTTTTTGTGTCCAGTATTCCTTTGAATACTTACAACCTAACGACTATTATTAGTGAAGTTAACGATAATTTCGCGAACTACAACACCATAAAACCACCATAGGTGCGTCAAGTTATAATACAGCTGATTTTCAACGAAACATCCGCTTAGGTAGTCGGTAGTAATAAAACTAAGTGGATGCAGCGTTTATGACCTCATTTTATGCGACTTCGCATAACTCGGGGCATATATCCGACGTTTTCATGATTAAACTGGGTGTGCAGAACGCCAATATAACCTTATTAAAATGAATTTCAGTTGAGTTCTAATGTTGTATTATGTGAATATTTAATTTACGTCCCGCTTCTATTGTTATGTTTCCATATCGCTTACTTTAACGTTATAAAGACGCATCTATGTTTAACCTACGGTGAGATATTGGTGCCTAGAGCCTATACCTACGAATTCGACACTAAACTAAACTAAATTAAATTGACAGGTCTACAAATAGTTTTATCTTTGCCATAGTGAACTCTGCGGTAAGGAATTTGTTATACTCTATTCCATATTACCCCTTAGACCTCAATTTAGTTAAGCTACTTATTTGTGTACAAGAGAATTTAACGCCATCGTCCTATTAGGTATTAGGTTTTGCGGGCTTTTTCTAGGCAGTGTTTATCGAATACCTATATCTACCGTATACGATGGAAAGTTCAGCCTAGCAGTGGAAAATAGAATCAAGGGGGTTACTTAGGTATAAAATAGATAATTAACTTTGACAAAAACGGTCAAGTGACTTTAAACTAAAATTCCAGTATACCTACAGCTATTTAAAAAAAAGAAAAACTTAAAAAGGCCATTTGATAACTGGCTTAACTAAATATCATAAAATACTTTATTTTTACTTATAGGTTTAATTTATGCTCAAAATTCAAGTGTTCTTAATTTTTTCCGTTGTTTCTTAATTTATTCTTCCTAAGTTATTTAAAGGACAAGAATTTTAATTTAATTAATAATATTTTGAGCGGCCCACTCCGAAACACAATGGAATTAAATAGGCTAGACACAATTTATAAATAGGACCTGAACAATTGGTATTTACCTTTTCTTTTTTGATCCTAATCATACGGGAAAGTATATCGGCTTAATTGAACGCTAAAAACTTGAATTTGTTAATTTTTACTTTTATTTATAAACTTTTGCCATGATAAAAGTTTTATTTTACAGTACCCGAGAATTACTATAAAATAATTAAAGAAAAATAGTTTTTATTTGACATTCGCCATTCCTCACTGAAAAAATAACTTTTGTCTGACACCTGGGGGGAGGTCTTTGCAGCTTTAGCATTTCACCTAACTGTTCGGACTCCGGTTTCAGCATGATTGGCTTACTACCGACGTTTTATAAACTTTCCAATTCAGATGCGATCCAATTTAGGTTCGACAGCTGAATTTTTTTTGGTACCGTTAATTTACAATTAAATCGCTTCCCTAATTGAAGGTGCTTGGCAGTTGGTAGAAATGAATGAGTAGAATGTAAAATACTTTATTGCTCACAAAAACACAACACAAGTAATGAATGACGTTAACTGTAAAGATAAAAGTAGATACCTGATGGCTAAAGCATGCAAAGGCGGAAAAAATAAAAATGATAGAGCATGAATAATAATTAATGTTGGTCGAACAATGGTTTTGGATTCTTCCATCCCAGGATTGATCCCATCTTTCAATTTCTCATAAGATAGACTAATCAAATAAATAACAGCTAAGAAACATGTGTATATATTGTCGTGAACTACATAGAAAATTGAAAGCAGTGATAGCCTAGTGGTTAGGACTGTGGTCTCCTATTTGGGGGGGTCGCAGGTTCAATCCCGGGTACGCACTTCTGACTCTTCGGAGTCAAGTGCGTTTAAGCAATTAACTATCACTTGCTTCAACGGTGAAGGAAAACATCGTGAGGAAACCGGCACATCTGAGAGTTCTCCATAATGTTCTCGAAAGTGTGAAGTCCACAAATTCGCATTGGGCCAGCGTGGTGGACTATGGCCTATAACCCTTCTCTGAAAGGAGACTTGCGCTCAGTAGTGAGCCGTTGATGGGTTGCTAATGATGATGATGATGACATAGAAAATACAACTGAGACTTAGATTAGATACTTTTAAATCAAACTTTATCAGCTTCTACTTAGCCGTAGCACAACTACCGACGTTAGTTAAACTTTAAAGTACTTTATTTCATGGTTTTACGAGCCGCCGTACTTTGATTGGCACTTTCTGGAATAAGTTCCTTTTACGATCGGCTTAGAGTCTTGAATTTAGCGAGCCGTAAAACCTGGCCAGACGTTTTAATGCTAGATTTAGCCGATAATTAAGTGGTTGGAATATGCTAATTTGTTACTTATACCTTGTTTTATTACTTACATTTTTATAGAGATCAAAGGATGTGGTATAACTTTTCAAATTAATTGACGTGAAATATGCGTTGCAGTAAATCAGTCTTAAACATTGAAAGGTAAAGTAAATGCATATTATAGTTGGTACCTAGTACTAGTACATTTGACAAAATATAATAATGTTTTTAATGCGTAAATTAGTAAATTACCCTTTGTTCTATTTCGGCTTACATTTAACGGATCAACTAGATATTTGTATTTGTCGGTCGTCTGCGTTTTCCAGATGCTAATATCTACAATTCTACATATGATTGTCATTCTTATAAATGTTTAGTAATCTCAAAGACAGCGCGTTATTGTAAATTGTAAATGATCGACGCGATTATTATTAAACATTATAGCTGCACAATTATTTGAGAAACATCGGCTAATATTGTTAGTTGAGCTAAGAAAACTGTTGGATTACGGATAGTATAACTTGTTATGGAATCGACGTAAAACATTGTGGAACAATGGTGTAGAGTGTTATCATTTGAGAAATCTCCGATGGATATCAGTACCTTGCGAATGTGGAACAATAACTTGACTTATTAATGACATACTAGTTTTCTTTTGCATGTATGCAGGAAATCTTTGTTCAAATCCACATTTTAATCTATCTATTGCTGGAAACCATGTTATGTTCGATGCTGAAAACTTTCCGTTTACTAAGGTTGCCATATTATATGGGGATTTAACAAATTCTACTCGACACCGTATAAAGTCATAGCGACCGAATCTATTCAAATAAGAATTTATTAAAATGCTATTATTGTAAAATGACTGTTACGATATAACGATTCTTTGTAAGTTCCATAAAATAGCACATAATAAAAATACATAAATTAACATAGGAATCTTCGAAATGCGCCATCAAATAGTCATTACGATTTATGGTTTCCACAGTGTTCAAAGACGTTCAGTGCAAAAGTTTTTGACGCCCCAAACTTTAAGAGCGCTACTGATTTTATACACATGTTTGTGTGTGTGTCGTACTATGGCCCGGTTTCAACACTATATGGAAGCCTTGGCAACAGATATGCGAGTGATATAGGACGTTATAGAGGCCACTAAGTATTGGGACTACAGGTCGTCGCAACCGATCAGCGTTCGCCAATAGACACACCTGCAGAATCGTCAAACCACCAATTTATTTTTTCCTGCGAATATTCAACAAAAATCTTTTAACTTGGCACTAAATGTGCCTCTAGATAAAACAGACGCGTTTTTATATTTTTTAACCCCCGACGCAAAAAGAGAGGGGTGTTATAAGTTTAACGTGTCTGTGTATCTGTGTATCTGTCTGTGGTAGCGTAGCCGCCAAATGGATGAACCGATTTTCGTTTAGTTTTTTTTGTGTCATAGATAATTTTATCACGAGTGTTCTTAGCCATGTTTCATGAAAATCTGTTCAGCCGTTTGAAGATTATCAGCTCTTTTCTAGTTGATTAGGGGATCTGACTAAGTTCCTTATGTCCGATCGATTCGAAATTTGGTACCGTGTTACTTCAATGACATTGAAAGTATATGGTAAGGTAACCATGACCTGATCAGCCTTTTGAAGATCATCAACTCTTTAATAGTTGATGAGGGGATCTGACTACCTTTCATATGTCCTATCGATTCGAAATTTGGTACCGTGTTACTTCAATGATATTGAAAGTATATGGTAAGGTAACCATGACCTGATCAGCCGTTTGAACATCATCAACTCTTTAATAGTTGATGAGGGGATCTGACTACCTTCCATATGTCCTGTCGATTCGAAATTTGGTACCTTGTTACTTCAATGATATTGAAAGTATATGGTAAGGTAACCATGACCTGATCAGCCCTTTGAACATCATCAGCTCTTTAATAGTTGATGAGGGGATCTGAGCGTGGTGGACCGTGAACTAAGCCCTAAATCCTTCTCATTCGAGAAGAGACAGTATTGTAGTTGTCAGTAGTGGACGGGCGAGTGAAGCACATCATCCTTTAAAGAAAAGCAGTAAGAGAGCAATATCGTTAAAACTAATGCATTGGCTTTATTCTTCGCAAATGGATACATAAACATCTTTAATATTATCTAAAACATAATCTTGGCTACATATATAAATAAAGACATTAATGCTTTAATCCTCTAGGAAGAAACCCAGTACAAGGCGAAAATCGATTTATGGTCTGTTTAAAGTAATACAACATCTGCATACAATACTAAAACAAAATATAATCCTCAGCTTGTCGTTACGAATAAATTGCGCTTCCCGACACGATAGCTAGAAGATAATAATTATTATTATAATTCAATGAATGCTGCAATTTATGATAGCAGAATTTAGGTATTCGGGTCAATTACTAATCGTTATTTTCTGTATTGTAAATCGAGATAGTGTTTGATTTTAATTACACGAAATATTATGATGTTCTGATTTGATTCAAACACTGAAAGTTCTTCTCAACTAGAAACAACGAATGATATAGGTATATTATTATCATCATCATCATCATCATCATCATCATCATCATTGTCAACCGATAGACGTCCACTGCTGGACGAAGGTCTCTTGCATGGACACTCCACAGGCCTCGGTCTTGCGCCGCCTAAATCCAGCGGCTCCCTGCGACTCGGTTGATGTCGTCGGTCCACCTAGTGGGGAGGTCTGAAAACACTGCGCTTCCCGGTGCGGAATCGCCACTCCAGCACCTTGGAGTTGGGACTCCAACGACCATCAGCTCTTCGAACTATGTGCTCCGCCCATTTTCACTTCAGTTTCGCGACTCGCTGAGTCGGTGACTTTGGTTCTCCTTGGCATCTCCTCAGTTCTGATTCGATCCCGCACGGACACTCTGAGCATAGCTCTCTCCATCGCCCGCTGAGCGACCCTGAGCTTACTTTTGAGGCCCATAGTTAGCGACCATGTCTCGGATCCGGTCATCACTGGCAACATGCACTGATCGAAGACTTTACTCTTCAGGCACTGTGGGATTTTGGACGAGAAGACATCTCGGAGCCTCCCGAACGCTACCCAGCCGAGTTGGATTCGGCGGTTGATATCTTTCTCGAAATTGGATCTACCTAGCTGGACTGTGTGTCCAAGGTACATACTTATACTCGTCCACAATTTCGAGTGCAAAGTTCTCAACGATTACCGGGTTGAGCGGAGCATGAACATTGGACATTATTTTCGTCTTGCTCAAGTTCATTTTCAGGCCCACATGTTGAGAAACCCTGCTGAGATCGTTGAACATTGTATTGAGGTCTCTCAGAGTCCAGAGCGGTGTCAGTGCCATGGGCAAATCGGAGGTGAGTGACGTACTCGCCGTTTATGTTGATGCCGAGTCCGTTCCAATCCAGAAGCTTAAAGACGTCCTCCAACGCAGCGGTAAAGAGCTTCGGGGAGATTACTTCTCCCTGTCGCACTCCACGCTGCATGTGGATTAGCGTCGTAGTTTGGTCCTGTGTACGTACCTACTAACATAGTGGCATTTTCATACAAGCACTTCAACACTTGGATATACCGGTAGTCAATCCGGCATCTCTGCAGCGACCTCAACACAGCACACCGAATTCACACACAGTTTCCACCGAATCGAAGGCTTTCTCATAGTCCGCAAACGCTAAGCAAAGTGGCCGGTTACACTCTTCCGTCTTTTGTATAACCTGCCGCAGCGTATGAATGTGATCTATGGTGCCAAAGCCTTTTCGGAATCCGACTTGTTTGGGAAGCTGGAACTCGTCGAACCTACGAGTGAGACGATTCGTAATGACTCTCGAGAACAATTTATAAACATTACTCAGCAACGAAATGGGTCTATAATTCTTCAACAAGGTATTATCACCCTTTTTGAAGAACAGAACCACAACCCATGCCATGCTTCCGGTGTTATACCCTCGTGAACTGACAGTTCTGTTTAGAGTTATTAAAATTCTAGTTACAATATCACCTAATACTAATAATTAACGATTGAAGAAACGGAAAGGACGGTATTTTTTGTTATTTATCTTTTGTAATATTTACAATATTTTATAAAGTTAATTTTGTTCGTTTAAGTTGTAAAACCTGTTAGGGCTTGCGTCTATCGGTGGTTTCCGTCATTAACTGTGACGTGCGATGTTTGATAGTTATAATATGTTGAATTTCCTACTTAATTATAAAACAAATGCAAACTTTATAGATAGCGCAATGTATGCAGTATTCATACGAGTTCATACTCCTACATCTGCATAATAGGTAGTATAACTGCCAATTAGGCTTTTTTCAGTTTTATTAAATACGCATTTTAGTAATTATTATTAGTTATCACTACTAATGGCGACTGTTGGGATATTAATTACCTTCCTAGTTTAATATTGAATCATACTTCATAGGTCCGCCTCTTACCGATTTGTCTGAAGGTACATTTACTTGCCTATTTTTCCTTAGATGTCTGAGAAACGCATAACCGACGCAAACGGCCGTTCTTATGCTTGGTTTTTCGCTTGGAGTACGGTTTGATTTCAGTGCGGTAAAGATCTTGTCTAAAAGTTATTCCATTGATTGTATTCGTATTCGATGACATTAGCGTCAAAGTAAAATAATCCTTTCATGTATTGATTTAAAGTCACAATTAATTCAGTACACAGAGCGTTATGGAGCGTATCCTACATAGGTAAACGTATAAGAATGCATACCCGAAATTGAGCTCTAATCCAATGCTCTTATGGTTTATTTTACTTTGACGCTAATGTCAACGAATACGATAACGATCAATGGAATAACTTTAGACATTCGCAGGGCAGAGCCTACTCAGCGGGTGATAGAGAGAACTATAACTATGCTTTAATGATCGAATGATGAATGAATGAATGAAGTCTTTATCTACCGTCGTAATGTAGTCATGTTGGGAAACTTAAGTGGTAAAAGCCCCATAATATACGTCAAAGGAATTAATATTCTTCAAAGAATCTAAAGACGTTTAAAGAACAGGGTGCATCAATTTTAATAATTCTTTCCATAATGACATTTGATAACAATAGTGCAAACTAGCTTTTGCCCGCGGCTTCGCTCACGTTAAGTTCGATTTCAAACCCCTATTTTATCTCCTTCTCTTCTTCTTCTTCTTTGTCAACCGATAGACGTCCACTGCTGGACAAAGGTCTCTTGCATGGACTTCCACAGGCCTCGGTCTTGCGCCGCCTGAATCCAGCGGTTCCCTGAGACTCATTTGATGTCGTCGGTCCACCTAGTGGGGAGTCTGCCAACACTGCGCTTCCCGGTGTGGAGTCGCCACTCCAGCACCTTGGGACCCCAACGACCATCAGCTCTTCGAACTATGTACCCCGCCCATTTCCACTTCAGTTTCGTGACTCTCCTCTCGCGCTTAGCTATGTCAGTGACTTTGGTCCTCCTATGGATCTCCTCATTTCTGATTTCATCTCGTATAGGGATACTCCGAGCATAACTCTCCATCGCCCGCTGAGTGACCCTGACTTTTACTTCCTTAGGGGTTGAATTTTCAAAAATCCTTTCTTAGTGAATACGGAGTGAGATAGATGATGCTATTGACTTCGCTATTTTTAGACGTCCTTCAATAAAAATTTGGTTAATAAACCGCGCGCGCTAATGAATGCCATATAAAGAATAAAAATTCCTTTTTTATTTAGGTAAATGCAACAATGTATCTAGAACGTTTTTTGTTATTAGAGTTACAATGAACTATAGTCTTGAAATAAAATGCCAAGTGCCTACAGACAGATGTTTTAATATATTTTAATAATAGAGGTTCAGCTTTAGTTATCATAGTTTATGTACAAGTCAATTCCATCAATAATGACGAATGACAAATGTCATGACAATGAGTAGGAGTAGCATCAATCATCACACTACTATTAATGCACAAATTTCACAAGCTTCATTCATATCTACATACGTATACTTTTCTTCTTTCTTTATTCATATCTACGTACGTTGGTACGTATAGTCATAAAAATTCTTTTCGATACATTATGGAACACATGTTTCAAATAACTGATGGTCGAATCGAGACGTTGGGGTCCCAAGGTGCTGGAGTGGCGACCCCGCACCGGAAAGCGCAGTCTTGGCAGACCACCTTCAAAATACAAATGTAAATTGCGGATTGAAGTTACGGCGGTTTCGAGAAAATCACGCTTAGGCTTGCCGCATACACTCGTTTTCCGTATTCGATTTCCAAATTCGTTTTCCGTATTCGGAAATCCGAATGCAAGGAATCAATAGTAATACAATAAATTGACGCACATGTTCGCTTTTTTTCCGAACGGAACAAATTCCGTGCGAACGTTCCGAATGCAAGCACGCGCGTTCGGAGAAACCATTCGGAAAAAACCTAATGACGTCATGCGGAACCACGCGGAACGCAGCGCTTCAATACATTTTGTTTGTACCGGCGCACACGTTCGGAAATTTACATTCAGAACTGCGCCCGCGCTGCGCACATCGGACGTGTTTAAGGCATTAATTGATACGCTGCGCATAGAGTTGCAACACGTTAGTTATGTGTGAGGCAGAAACATTAATATTGGCTGTTGAAAAATACCCCTGCTTGAAGAATATTCATGACAAGGACTACCACAACAGAGACGTAAAAAATTTTGCCGGAGAGCAAGTATTTAAATATGTTTTAAAGGATTGGTCCTTTCCTCCTCCTTTCTTTCCTTCATTCCTCCATCGTCGTGCGTTCACAACGCTATCACTATCCGTACTAACAGTATACATTCCGAATGAAGAAAAACTTAGGTCTGCGCTAGTCTCACGTAATTCCAAATCGAAATTACGCATTAGGAAATCGAATACGGAAAACGAGTGTATGCGGCAAGCCTTAAGCCGTAGATTTTGGATTGGTAGCTTAGTGGCGAGAAGCTACTACTAATCCTAAATGTATGGCTTAAATATCCCTAATTCCCTACCATGCTTACTATAAACGTGAAGTTATTATAAACGTGAAAGTGTTTATTTGTTGGTTTTTAGGGTTCCGTACCCAAAGGGACCCTATTACTAAGCCTACGCTGTCCGTCCGTCCGTCCGTCCGTCCGTCCGTCCGTCCGTCCGTCCGTCCGTCCGTCTGTCAGCGGGCTGTATCTCGTAAACCGTAATAGATAGACAGATGAAATTTTCACATAATATTATGTATTTCTATTGCCGCTATAACAACAAATAATAAAAATTAAATTAAATTAAAAAAAATAAATTAAAATATTTCCATGGGTACATGGAAATATTTTTATTTAATTTTTTTAACGGAACCCTAAAAGAGCGAGGCCCGACTCGCACTTGGCCGATTTTTCTTAAATAACGGCGTCAGAGAGCTACGATCGATGTGATTTTTGCATGGGTATACCTAGTCAAGGACCTGGAGTTTGACGTCTCCATCAAAATCAAATACTTTCCATGGGATATTTAAAATCTAAACCCACGCGAATGAAGTTACAGGCATTAGCTACTCGTAGTTTGTTCTAAGTATCTTTAACGTTGCGAACAATATAGAAAACCTAAGATATACCTACTATTATTATTATTTTATGTTCATTGAAGTTACTTTTATAAAACCTGCTTACTACATCTGTAATCGTGCCCTTACATGCACCCTCTGATTTGTCTGAATGACGTGGTCTCTATCTGACAGACGTCCGTATCTGCCGGTACATATGGACTAGAAGCCCAGGACGATTAGAACTTCGTCATTTTATAAAAGCTGAAAAAGTTTCTCTGCGTATGCCCCCATTAGGGTAAGAACGATCCCTGACTATGATGTTTGGATTATGGTGGCTTTGGGAGATATCAGGTAGCCAAGGTTTATACACCTTTGCTACCAGATTTGGTGACTCATGGATTTTTATGGGATAAAAAGTATCCTATTTGTTAATACACGGTATAATAATTTATCTTCATTCCAAATATTAACCAAATCGGTGCATTATTTGTGGCATGAAGACATACGTGAATTTCGGTTTTTTAAAATCCTGCGGGAACCATAAAATTTTACGGGATAAAAAGAAACCTATGTGTTAATCAGGGTATAATGTATCTCCATTTCCAATTTCTGCCAAATCGGTTCAGTAGTTGTGACGTGAAGAATTAACACGTGAATTTCGGTTTTTCAAAATCCTGCGGGAACGATGAATTTTTACGGGATAAAAGTAGCTTGTGTGTTACAGTCACACACACACACACATAAATAACTAAATTTTAATAATTAATTGGACAGATTTGACTGAAATTTGGAATGGAGATGGATTATACCTTGGATTAACACATAGGATACTTTTTATCCCATAAAAATACATGAGTCACCAAATCAGGTAGCAAAGGTGTATGAGTATATAAACATTTGCTACCTGACATCTCCCAAAGCCACCATAATCCAAATTTCATAGTCAGGGATTGTTCTTACCTTAATGGAGGCCAGCTTTTATAAAATGACGAAGGTCTGATCGTCCTGGGCTCCCTCTCTAAAACGAATGCTAGTGTTTTTGCTGTCTGCCATGCTATGTGCTGAACACGTCAAGCATTTGTAAGCAATACACAGTAGTTATCTACTAACGAATTCCCTCCACTAACATAGTATTATTTACCTACTACTTATGGTTCCCTCACGCTGGTAGAGATACGAACGGTACCTACTTTAACCATCAACGCAACTAATAAGTAGCTAGTTTGTTCGAAATATTTTATGTTGCAAACAACTATAGACAATCAAAACTATGTTCATTGAAATGATATAAAACTGCAGCACTGAATCGGGCACTCGCTGATTTGTCTGACGTAGCCTGCGTCTGGTAGACGTCTGCCGGTACAGTGTTTTTGCTATCTTTCATACTACGTGCTTGCACGCCTATGGTCAACACGCAGTAGTTATTTGTTTTTTTGTTATTTTTGTTTTTACATTGACCGTCGACCGTAAACCGAATTCCGTAGGTAATAGGTAGGTTTTCCGCTTAACCGAAAAACCTACATGGCGTATGACCACCTATGTCTTACTATTACTAATATTATAAATGCGAAATTGTCTGTCGGTTTTTCTTTCAATCACACAGCAACGGATCGACATGATTTACATGGCTATAGTTGAGGACTTGGAGAGTGCCATAGGCCTACCTTTTATCCCGCAAAAACAGAAGGTTCCCGCGAGATTTTAAAAAGCTAATTCCAAACGGCCGAAATCGCGAACAAAAGCTACTGTATTATAAAGCTAAACTTTGCACCTATCCTCTTTGACTTACGATGCGTAAGTGTGTCCGAAAACATCCAGCTAAATGTGAATTGATGCTGATAATGTGATTCAGGCCTAGAATTCTCTAAATAAGCCGATTCAAATAGGCAAGCGCAGCTTACGACTAATCACGTGTTTTATGACAATTATAATTTGTCCGCAATTTGTTGAAGGGGGTAATTATAACGAACAGAAGGCAAATTTCACTGTATTAATTAACAATAGTTGCCACAGGTAAAAAATATTTAATTCACACAAAACACTGCAATCAAAGAAATATACGGGTTACCTCATTTTATTCACAGCCATCGTAGACATCTGCAGAATCAAGAAAATAGCCGATTTCGAGAAAATGTGTAGGGTTCCGTAGTCGCTCGTCCCAATAAGCATTCTTATCGTACTCTGGCTTGATTGATGCTCAAGACCCAAGGTTGAGTTAAAATGAGACACAAATAGTCTTGAGTCTGAGCTGAGTGAGAGTGCCATCTATAGATCTTCCTAGTTAAGCCGAGGACAGACGGACCGACTTGGCGAATCTGTAAGGTTCCTTGTTGTTTTACTACGGAACCCTAAAAACACTACTATTGTTTATCAATCTATTAAAGTACTCATATAAAAGCGATAAGACCCTATCCTTTTTGTCAGTTTTTTTTTAAACCTACAAGTTCAAGAAATCTGTTTCGTACATAAGATTTTTTGCTCTCGTAAAAGTGCATTAATGCAGTTTTTTTTTATTTAGGCCTTTTGTCAGTTGATAGGAAAATCTTCAGATCCACAAGACCGATATAAAGTATGTTATATATAAGTTCATTACGGTCGGTCGGTCGGTCGGCAGTTGAACATCGCAGATGCTAAGAAGATGAGATGCTAAGATGTTATGAAGAAGATTAAAACTCAAAAGAAATTACAAAAGCAGATGTACAGGCGCTTGCTTTAATGATGCCATAAATATTTCTTTCCAAAACGATAAAAATACTTGCGATTAACAATAAGCTTTAAATGGGTTAAACTCTTAGAGGTTCAATACGTGTCCATGCTTGACTAATTAGTTCATTAATGGCGTTAATTTGTCCCTGTGGAATTCGATGTAAAGAGTACGAGAGGATTTATGTACCTACCACATTTATCACGCGCTCTGCGCTAAAGGAAATCGTTGTGCGGAAACCTGTATCTTTTTTTAGGCGTATCGGGTAAGTTATAGCTCACAGAGTCTCGGAGCTGAAGTGGCAATCGGCGGGGCATATATTTTAATTTACCAACAACCTCCCACATTTAACTTCTGTGCATAATACTGAACAACATTTGTTCAACGACTTTTCACATTATAACTCAATAAATTAACCAAAAAAAAACTAAGTTTTGTTTAAAAGTCAGTCATTTTTAGGGTTCCGTTTCCAAAGGGTACCAACGGGACCCTATTACTAAGCCTACGCTGTCCGTCCGTCCGTCCGTCCGTCCGTCCGTCCGTCTGTCAGCGGGCTGTATCTCGTAAACCGTAATAGATAGACAGATGAAATTTTCACATATTATGTATTTCTATTGCCGCTTTAAAAACAAATAATAAAAATTAAATTAAATTAAAAAAATTAAATTAAAATATTTCCATGGGTACATGAAAATATTTTAATTTAATTTTTTTTAACGGAACCCTTAAAGAGCGAGGTCCGACTCGCACTTGGCCGATTTTTTTAACTTTATGTTTATTTTATGTAATGTCTCTTCCACACCTGCGTGAAGCGTCGACTGCTAACCGCGCATCAATTAACGTCCTAAGTTATCACTTCGTATCTACGAATGCTTTGTGATGTGTATTACTAACATCAGGCTGAACTATCGTCTGCGAGTCCATAATTTCGCATTTATCGCGAACACCAAAAAAGGTTTCCGCGGCGACAGACGTGAATATCGAGTGACGGGGTGTCAAATACGCCACCCACTCCCTTTGACACGTGCCGCGTAGAGTTTTAAAAACTATAGAACAGAAAAATTAATCCACTTGCAGCGTGGAGTGCGACAGGGAGATGTAATCTCCCCGAAGCTATTTACCGCTGCGTTGGAGGACGTCTTTAAGCTTCTGGATTGGAACGGACTTGGCATCAACATAAACGGCGAGTACATCACTCACTTGCGATTTGCCGATGACATAGTAGTCATGGCAGAGACTCTGAGAGATCTCAATACAATGCTCAATGATCTCAGCAGGGTTTCTCAACAGGTGGGCCTGAAAATGAACATGAGCAAGACGAAAATCATGTCCAATGCTCATGCTCCGCTCCACCCAGTAATCGTTGAGAACTCTGCGCTCGAAATTGTAGACGAGTATATATACCTCGGACATACAGTCCAGCTAGGTAGGTCCAATTTCG
This sequence comes from Oeneis ivallda, assembly GCA_029955525.1. Classification (NCBI taxonomy): domain Eukaryota; kingdom Metazoa; phylum Arthropoda; class Insecta; order Lepidoptera; family Nymphalidae; genus Oeneis; species Oeneis ivallda. Next base: position 14,111,943 of record JARPMR010000024.1, on the reverse strand, counting down.
AGAAAGAGATTAACCGCCGAATCCAACTCGGCTGGGCAGTGTTCGGGAAGCTCCGAGATGTCTTCTCGTCCAAAATCCCTCAGTGCCTGAAGACTAAACAGTCTTCGAACAGTGCGTGTTGCCAGTGATGACTTACGGATCCGAGACATGGTCGCTAACTATGGGCCTCATAAGAAGGCTCAGGGTCACCCAGCGAGCGATGGAGAGAGCTATGCTCGGTATATCCCTGCGAGATCAAATCAGAAATGAGGAGATTCGTAGGAGAACCAAAGTCACCGACATAGCTCAGCGTGTCGCGAAACTGAAGTGGAAATGGGCGGGGCACAACAATAGTTCGAAGAGCTCATGGTCGTTGGAGTCCCAAGGTGTTGGAGTGGCGACCCCGCACCGGGAAACGCAGTGTTGGCAGGCGGCACCAGGCGGACCGACGACATCAAACGAGTCGCAGGGAGCCGCTGGATTCAAGCGGCGCAAGACCGAAGCCTGTGGAAGTCCATGCAGGAGCCCTTTGCCCAGCAGTGGCCGTCTATAGGTTGATAAAGAAGAAGAAGAAGAAAAATTAATATTACTTATTTTTGTATGAAAAAAATAAAATTATTTTTAGGAATTTTAAAAAGTCGTGGAACAAAAGTTATTTACTTTAAGTATTGCATAGTAGTTGCCTGTAGAAGGTAGTTTGCGTTTTACAATTAACCCTGCATAGTTCAAAGAACTGGTGGTCGTTGGGGTCCCAAGGTGCTGGAGACGCGATCTCACACCGGAAAGCGCAGTGTCGGCAGACCCCCCACTAAAAGGGTCGATGTACATCAGACGATTTGCAAGGGGTTGCTGGATACAGGCTGCGCTAGATCTAGGCAAGGAAGTATAATTTGCATGCCTGCATGAGACCTAACTATGTCCGAAATTCTGAAAAGGAATACGTCTGTCAGTTGATAAAGAGGAAGACAACCTATATCTATGCGAGGTTGACATATAACGTGAATATTCTGAAAATATAATATTATTATCCTGCGTGCAGCAACTATCATCTTGCACGCTTAAGAATCACTGTCTTTCTAACTACATTAAGTACCTAGGTACATTAAGTACCTACATTACGTACTCGTACTTCGCTGGCTCAGTGACCTAAAAAGGAACTTTGCCTCTGACCCAAGAAATAGGTATTCTACGCGAATCTATACTAATCCTATCCTACAAATATTACAAATAAAAAAATAGCATATGTTTGTTGGTCTATTGATATTGTTTTTGGTTTGACCTTTAATCATGCTAACGGAATAACGGGTCGACGTAGGTATATGATTCAAATTATCAAATAGTTACAGTAATGAGATTCATAATGGCTACTTTTTATCCCCTAAAAGCAAAGGGTTGTTGGGGATTTTAAATAAAAACCTAACTCTACCTAACTCTACTCTCGAGCAAATAATAATCAGAAGAAGACTAGGACACACAAATGATTAGCATTTTTTATAAATTCAAGTCAAGTAATAAAGACTTAGCAAGCCAAGTGGATCCGAAGTACTCGCTTCGCTCGGTCTAAATATTTTAGTCATTACTAAAATGGCTTAAACACGGCTCATTTTACTATGTTAAAAGTGAAATGAAAACATTTACCGTGCGTGGATGGGCGCGCGGCGACTGGATTACAACTTTGTTGCAAGGTGCAATTGTCTTATTGGTTTTTTATAAGAAGTCGGTCGATATGCTGCTGCCTCAGTAGATTGGCCCATTGACCGATATTTAATGTGACCGGCGATTTTCTGCCTTGCTTTTGTACGGCGTTTAATGTGTATACGGTTAATTAGGCTAAGAATTAACAATTGGAAAGAATTGGCTAATTAACTGTGCGTTACACGGTTCTGTATAAAAAATAATTATTGATTTTGTAAATCAACTTTTGTACAGGATTTTATTAAGACCCATTATTTTTAGGGTTCCGTTCTCCGTACTTAAAACTGAACCCTTATAGAATCACTTTGTTGGCCGTCTGTTTGTCTGCTGTCTATCCGTCTGTCTGTCTGTCAAGGCCAATTTTTCAGGATCGCGTGGAGGTATCAAGTTGAAAATATAATCAAATACCCAGGTCTGTAATTCCACGCAGTGAAAAAAATCAAACTTCTAAGTCGTCGCAATCAAAAGATCCGGCCTTTTGTGACACTCTCAAGGGAATCAAAATAGAAAGAAAGAAAGAAAGAAAATATCTTTATTCACTATAATGGTGACACAGACAAAACTAGTTACAAAGATATAATTTCATCTGTGACACCACCCAGAAAGGGTGTACAGCTCAGCACTATGCCTTGCATCATATGCAAAGAAATGCATACAATGCCAGGCGCTGATTTTCAGCTGTGACCCAGGTGACGTCACAGTTTCAAGTTACAACAGTAAATTAAATCTATGGCAAATTTCGAAGGGAAGCAGTAAGTAAGCAGTCGTGTCAAATACAATCACATTATTAAATAATATAAAGGTATTATCACCAGTGTTAAGGAGGAAGCTTTATACACATATCATATTATATACATATAACATAGATAAAAATATTTTATATAATATAGTGCAATAATATTTAAAAGACAACTAAATTGTTCAACATAACATATAAAATTAAATAACTGATATATCTACCGCTAAATTTTCAAATTCATTTTGTTTCAGTAGCAAAAAATTTTTTAACTTTTTAACAAATGTACTTCTACTCCGAGATTCACGTATGGGGGGAGGAATATTGTTCCAGCACCGAGTTGCAGCATATTTAAAACTACCCCTGAAAGCGGCAGTGCTGTGGTGCGGGACACTCAGAATTTTGCGCACCCCTCTGAAGTGCTCCCTACCCTCATACATCCTCCCTAGCTTATCATACAAGTAGGGCGGTTTACCATTCTTGAACATACCGAATAACAAGCTAGCAAGGTGCACCTTCCACCTCGACTTCATTTTTAGCATGCCATGCTTATTTAAAAATGGCGTCACATGAGTTCTAGGAGGAATATTAAAACAAAAACGTGCACATGCATTTTGGACACGCTGCACACTCTTGCACGTTCTGGCCAGTAGACGAGGCCCATAAACTACATCAGCATAATTGAGTTTCGATAGTATTAGACTCTCCACTAGACGAATACGCACCTCTTGGCTTATATACTTACGTATCTTATACAAAATTTTTAAGCGGTAAAAACAATTGCGCACCACCTTAGCCAAGTGTTTCTCAAACCGTAAATCAGAGTCCATAAGCAATCCTAAATTCCGAGCTTCATACACACGCTCTAAATTGTTATCGTTTAAACATACACTCGCGGAATCAAATTTAATCTTATTAACTTGTGCCCTAGAACCAAGAATTAAAAGCTTTGATTTGCAAGGATTGAGAACCAACGAATTACTATTTGACCAATCTGCTATACGTTTAAGATCCTCATTAATCCTTTGAACAGCCATTTGGTACTCGTCTGGTTCAAAGGAGAGATACATCTGCAAATCGTCCGCATAGATATGGAATTTACAATTTTTTATATTCTTAATAATGTCAGCACTATACAAAATAAATAAGAGCGGACCTAAAATCGACCCTTGCGGTACACCCCTAATCACATCCACAACAGATGAACAACATTTCTTACCATCGCCCTGTGTAACTTCGACATATTGCTTTCTGTTGCTCAAGTAGCTATTGAACCAATTAACGGCACTGACGTCAAAACCATAGTACGATAGCTTGAATAGTAGCAGCGCTGTATTTATAGTATCAAATGCCCGAGAGAAATCTAACAAAACCAATATAGTACACAACCTTTGGTCTTGAGCCGTCAATATATTGTCCGTAACATCCAAAAGCGCAGTAACCGTTCCCCTTCCAGCTCTAAAACCCGACTGCATTTCTGGCAACAAATTGTTCTGTTCCAAGTATTTAGAGACCTGTAAGTAAACCACTTTTTCCAAAATTTTAGATGCACAGGGCAATATACTAATCGGGCGTAGGTCTTTTACAGTTACAGGATTATTTGTCTTAGGAATTGGGCGAATGACTGCTACTTTCCAAGCATCAGGGAAGGTTGAAGTTTCAATTGACTTATTGATGATTGATGTAATGGCACCAAGACTTTGCGGAAGGGTCAACATCAGCATGTCAAGAGTCATCTCGTCAGTTCCCTCTGCATTGGAATGCAGATTTATAATTATTTTATATATCTCTGCCTCACTAGACATACTTAATGAAAATTTAGTGGATGTAAATCGGCCAAATTCATAAAAAGTGAGCTGTGAGAGAGTGACTTCATTATTACCTGGTATATCTAAGAAGTGCTTATTAATGTCCTCAGGATTACAAAGGTGAGCAGGCAGATTTATCCCTTTCTTAGGGAGAACAGTGTTTTTAAGGTTACCCATAGAACCTTAGGATAATTAATTTTATTATTAATTTCATACTCAAAATACGAAGTTTTTTCACTATCCAATGCCTTTACGACTAAATTTTTATATTGTAAATAATTATCTTTATTCCCTTCAGTTTTCATACCCCGCCACTTCAGATGAGCCTCGTCTCTAAGTTTCATCATGTGCTTCACTGTATATGTTATCCACGGCACATGACGATCCTTGACCAGTCTCGTCCGCTTGGGGGCATGAACGTCAAAGAGAATTTTGAGGAAACTGTTAAGAGCCGACACCATTAGGTTAACATCATCCATAGATGATAGTAATACCCAAGGTATCATACCTAGATGTATCTTAAACAGCTCGGGAGAAATGTTTTGCAATGATCTATAGGTTATTAACTTAGGCGGTATTTTCTTTTTCTTGCAATTGAGTGTACATTCAAGAAAAGCATGACTGCTAAGAGTAGGTATAGGGCTAACACTTATTTTAACTACGTCAATATCGGTACAAATAATGTCAATTAAAGTTTCACTATTATCAGTAAAGTGAGTTGGATCATCAACTATTTGCTTTAGTTGCACGTAATCTAAAAAAGTCATGAGTTTCCTTGTCTTTGAATCGTCTTTTTTTATTAAATTAATGTTAAAATCCCCGAGAATAACGGTGTAATCATGATTTGACAACGACTGTATACTCTCGGTGATTACGTCAAGAAAGAGGTCGGTGTCAAACCATGGCGGTCTATACGCTGTGCCAATTGCTATCTTGAATCCATTAACTTTCACACTGATCCACATCTGCTCGACAGACTCATGCCCTGGCACAGCACACGCGCGAACGTCAATACCTTGCCTGATGTAAAATCCGACTCCTCCCCCCCGACCCCCGCGTACGGTCTCCGGGCGCGGGATATGTCGCAAGCGGTACCCTGGAACAACCGGCGCGCGCCCCTCCCCCCCCACGCGTAACCAGGTCTCATTAATGGCCAAAATGTCCACTTGGAATCGTCCCATAGCCACAACTAATTCCTCATGCCTCGTCCCTAAGGAACCAGCATTAAGGAAACCAACCTTAAAAAATTTATTTTCCTTGTATTTTGTTTTCAAAAGTACATAAAATATGAGTGTGAATGAATATAATAACATTTGCAACATAGACTATACAGGTACCTACTTGAATCATAATATCTATAACTAGTGGTTCGCCCCGAACTGAGACCTCGCGGTAACGGTATCCCATGATTATTCATTCAATCGATACATGATAACCAAAACTGACATTATTATTATGCCCGTTTTCACCAAACATACCTAAATCATCCCCTAAGTAGGAGTCTCTTAACGTAGGTAGCTCCTAAATACAATCCTAAGTCCTAACATCCGTCCCAATATCCTTTTAGGTGTCCCGTACAGGATCGTGATAAATAAGTTGACAGAAAACATCAATCACCTAACTTATAGGTAGCCCGTAAAGGTTAGGGAACGTTAGTGAAAACATTGAATTATTTATCAAACATTGAATTTAACTCGTAGTTCCATGGGAATAGTTACTGACTGCGCCATCTATTAGCATTATTGTGAAGCTATGTTGATGCTATATGAATTACTGACGCCCATTAAAAATTAAATAATCTCGTTTCTTTATAATATTCATATAATTTTAGTATTTGTTGTTCAAGTACAGGATATAAGTGACCTAAAAACATAAAATCAGTTTGAAAATCCATAGCGGATTTTTCTAGAGAGCGTCTTCAAGCGAGCGTATAAAATCGCCACTTTGAAAGCCCCCCATTTCGTCAATTTTAAGGGAAAAATTAAAAAAAAAATATTTTTGTACTCAGTTCAAAATTATCTTTAAAATGATACGTAACAATTTTATGTAACGCGATTTTTTTTTTTTTACTTCGCATTCGCTTCTATGAGAGCCCCCCTGAAATAAAGATTTTTATAACTTTTTAAGCCATTTTCGGCTGGAGGCCATCGGTTTACATATTATATCTAAATTTGAAGTAATTACGTTCAGTAATTCAAAAGTTATAAGGCTCTGACAGACGGACGGACGGACGGACGGACGGACGGACAAGTGCAAATCGCCCTAGTTAACTCAAAGACCTTCGCTTCGCTCGGTCGATAAAGTTTTGATAATAGTGATAAGCAATAAATCTTGAATAGGATAATAAGTAACACCAGATTTTTATTTTAATCAAACAATATATTAAAAGAATTAAGTTATCCATGTGTATTGTAAAGTTAACGTTTACGACATAGACTATACTGGTAATCAAATTATAATATCGGTAATTTAGTATATCATAATAGTAATAAAATGTAAAAAATCTTGAATATAAATATATTATAAATAATAATATAAATATATTAATTATATCATATATAATAAATGACATAAACCCGTATAATATTCTGTTATTAGTTATGTAATGATATATTAAGCTTTCTTCCTTTTTTACGAATACACACATCAATATTATTCAACAATAGTAATATAAAGTTTTCTGAAACTATAACAATATGCTTACTTACGCCTGTGAAACTATACCTAACTATGATACATAATGTAACCAAAAAAAGTAATAACAACAAGCCTCTGCTAAAGAATAATGATATCAACTTGAAGTGAAAAACGAATATACTCTTTATTACATTAAATGACCATAACCCATTCAACCAGCCCGATCCGAAAAAAACCTGCTTAAATCCACATCAGAGCGTATGCGGTGCGCCGTGGAATTTGCATCACGTCGTATGAAAATACGCCCACCGCTCGTCCACACATATCGCCACCCCTTATTCCGACCCTGCTCCCTAGCTTTATAGAATAGCTGCTTATTATTCCGGGTAAGACGTTCATTAATATAGAATCGACACGCAGCTCCTTCAATAATCCCAGAAGTATCAGCTCCTCGACGGACTCGGGCGGCGCGCAACAACTCATCGCGCAGCGCCCGCCTGGCCAGCCTGACGGTGACCGCGCGCGGCCGCGGCTGACTTTCCCCCTCCAGCACTGCATGCCGCGGGCCCAGGCGTTCAGCCGATACAACATCTCTGTCACTGACTTCAATGCCGAGCTTCTTTCCAATAAGGCTGGTGATATGAATAAGGTTCTCGTCGCTCCGTTCCTGAAGTCCAGATATTTCCACATCATTGAGAAAGTATTCCTGTTCGCGGTCATTCAGCTGGTTTTGCAACTTAGTAATAGTCTCGTTTAAGTTAACCTTCTCCTCACATGCAGCAGAATTAGATACTCGTTCTTCCAGGATCGACAACCTAGCATCTTCTTGCTCCTGACAAGCGGACACTCGTTCCTCAAGGGCTGCCAGTCTTGTCTCGATTGCGCCTACTCGCCTGTTGAAATCTGTCATTGTAGCGCAAATGCGTGTTAACTCATCCTTAAAAAATGTCATCTCCGCCCGTATCACCTGGCGAACTTCATCAGCAACGCTGCTAGGAGATGACTGCGCAGACTGACATAAGTCCCTCTCAGCTTCATTATCACGTATTTCGGGAAGGCTCTGGCTACTTGGACTTTTAGACGGCACCTTGATATCCATTTTCTCCCCTTTACATGTATTGCACCTCCATTTACTAGAAACTTGGTGTCCCGGGCTTAATTTAAGGCAGACAGGATGAAAAAGTGCCACACATTTCACACACTTAACGCCTTCTACCAGAGATATGATTTTTTTACAAATCTTGCATTTATTAGCCATGATGAATCAAGAATTGATAGGTGTTATTGTAGCCGCGCGGGTATATTTGACGCCAACGCATAAGATTTTATTAATTATGCGAGTTCTATTGATGCAGAAATAATATTTACAGAAATATAAATTCACAAATCTTATTGTAAATCACTCCAATATGATTATTACTCCGAATTTTGACTAGAATGTACCAAACTTCTGTATGTGGGTATATCGAGATAATAACAGCTGATCATCCACTTTGTTCACGTATTTGTTTTTCGCCAATTAATAGTTTTTACGCAATAATCACTGCTCACGAATAACTGCCCCATTCAAAACTCCACTTATTATTACTTTGACACAACTTTCTTCGTAAAATTAATGCATTAACTTATTTTAACAAAAATGTTTATTACACCCAACAGCTGTTGTTCGCAACCGCGACGTCACTTCAAAAATAGGGTACTTCCCGTTGACCTACAATCATGAAGTTTGGCATGAAGCAATTTCATGTAGCGCAAGTAAACGAAACAATCCTAAAACCGTAAATTTGTAGTCTACCTACTACATTAAAATTAAATTTATTCTAAAATTAAAACTAAAATAAAAATTAAATAAAATCTAAAACCCCATCGAAGTCACTGCAGTGTGGCATGGTACCCAAGATGCTGGCAGCATTACCCCTTTGGATGGCCAAGCTAATCCTTTGGGCAAGGTAGCTGCCAGCTCTTGGATCCCCGGTATACTCGATCACCTTTTTAGTTAGCTCTACAAAAAGCGCTCGAGCCTCCGGGCCCCACGGCCCCAGGGTCTCTACACCAAAAGGCACAAATATGAAACCACTGTCAAGTTTTTCATATTTGCGCCTCTTAGCCTGTTCGGCGCTAGTAGCCGCTGCACCCGCCACAGAGGAGGTCGCATGGATGTGGGATGCAGCTAGAGTATCTACACAGGTGGCATCCCACACAAGCGACCTCCCTGTCCTCCAAGGAACAAGCGTCATACCATCAGGTCTCCTGCCATCACTACGTGCCAAACCAATAGGTTCTAATACAGCTAATTTGTAGTTGCATCAAATTTTTTTTTGCGATTAGTTCGTGCAGAACCCTCGGTGCGCGAGTCCGACTCGCGCTTGGGCGGTATTTTTTAAGATTTATATAGATTAGCAAATTAGGGATATACTTAGTAATATGAACCGTACTGTATGGTACTTATCTATACCTACTATCTAAACCAAAATAACTTTACCCGCGACTTTTTGTAGACTTTTTATAAATCCTTCGGGATCCTGTCGTTTTTCCAGGTATAAAAGTATCCTTTTTCACTCTCTTAGGTATGCAAATAATTAAGTTGATCGGTTGCTCCATTGCTCCGTGATTAAAGGAAAAACAACACACAAAAGGTGAAAACACACACAAACACAATTTTGATTTTATAAAATTACTATGGTATAATTTCCAAATGGGAACCTTTATGCTAAAGTTGGCAAAAAAATCACACGCGAAATTTTACTTTATTCTAAAATCTAAAGCATTAATTTTAATACTAAGATTTTTTGAGAGATTCTTGACCAACTCAATATGTATGTTTACAAAATATTGTATCAAATACCAATACTCGTTGAGCTTGTTATAACGACATTTCGTGTGGAGCAATCGAGTACTACCGTAAAAAATATAAGTATGTGTGCACAAACGGGTAAAGTAGCCATTTAATAATGAGCCACGGATATAGAGATCTAGAAGAACTCAGAAAATTTATAACATCACAAGCTACGTTAGCCATGCTGAGCCTGGCTAACGTAGTCTTTAACTTTGCTATTCTATAAGCTATGTCGGTAACTCTGAATCTGCTAGGGACCTCCTTATTTCCGATTAATCCCGATCTCCGAGCATTGCCCTCTCCATCGCCCGCTGAGCGACCATGACCCACATAATATGATCCATAATGCCAGTGACCTTGTGATGTTCCACGTATTAAAAATTGTTAATTAAACAGAAAATTAAATTCAATAAAACATCAGAAAGTATCTTCACTACAGATTTCATAAATTGCAAAGTTAAGAGTGATGACACAAAGGGCAAAAAAAAAATCAAACAGGGCCCTAGTATGGTGTTAAAAATAAGCACCCGTTTTACGTTAACTAACCTTCGACAAAAGCGAAAAAATAATTATAATAAAGACGTCTATTGTACATGGTATTTATTACGAACCAATAAAATGCAATTATAATTTAATAATAAAAAAAAACTTTAAAAAATGGACTTCAAACACCCGCGCCACTACAAAGTATACCTACCTATAATTTATTGTTGATTTTTTAAAAAACGTTAGACCGATTTTGATAAAATTAATAATAAATATATTATAAAATTTAAATGGGACCACCTGGGAAGTAGGTATACCCTTTCAAACAAAAAAGGATTTTCCAAATCGGTTCAGGCCTCTTCGAGTAACATACATTAAAAAAAAAAAAACCGACGGATTGAGAACCTCCTCCTTTTTTCAAATCGGTTAAAAACGACCCGCGATCCAGCGGTCTAAATTTTATGACTGTATGTCAAATAATACTTATTTTAATTACCCTCTTGTACAGTAGGTATAATAATTACCCGTGTGGTTACCATTACTTTTTGTACGGTGTATTACAATTGTATGTATATATACGCGTGTGTCCGGTTTTCAATGAAGTTTTCTAAGTAGGTATTCAAGTTAAAAAGTTTTTAATGAACTAGGTAGTTTTTACATAAACTAGTGTCAGTAGTAACCTTACCTATATCTTCACTATTAAGATGGTTATTGCTTGTTGTCACGTAAAAACTAGAAGCTCATCTAATATGGATTAAAATACGAATAATAAGCAGAGATGCTGGCAATTGCAAGGTACAGGTTTTTTGGTGTGCTTAGTTGTCTAGACACCAAGTTCGAATGTTTGTGTTTTTAGGTATATTGCTATAATACGTACATACCAAATATTTAGAGACTTTTAAGTTTATATTTTCACCATCACCAAGTGAACTTTAATCGACGAATTAATCGAACTTTTTTAAAGGCTTTTTTTTAAGTTTCCCATTGAACTGGAAAATTATATGTGGTTGAAATCTATTGTCATTTACGTTGTCTATATGTTTTACCTTGCTTTTACCGTTTAGTATCAAATTATCGAGAATTTATATTAGCTTTTGCCCATGATTTCGTCCACAATAGATAATAATTCTTTGTTTTTCCGTCGATCCGTTACTGCGCGATTGACGGAACAAGAACCAACAAATCAATAAACAAACACACTTTTGCATTTATAATATCAACAGAGTCTTACTGCACCATCGGGTACAATTCCCCCTGTAGATACAAGTCTGTAGAATTAGCCATCCACGATCATACCGGACAGATTATAAATAATGTAATATCTTTTTCTATCTATCTATTTTTATTTTCTTTTTCACACTGGGATGTGTTCCTGCAAGCAGGCGGCGAAGTCCGCCGGTGTTTTGCGTGAGTCCACTGGTACAGCTCTCTACTACTCTCGTAGATCATTCCAGTCAGCCGAGCTCACTCCAGAATCCAAGTAGGCCACCCAGATCTTCCGGGAGTGTGGCTGGAGAGCCTTTGTAATTATGTATAGTTGTCGATGGTAGGATACCCCTCTGGATGTTTTAAGCAGTAGGTACGTGTTTTTCTCGTCGCCGTCCATGCATGCATAGAGGGCTGACCTGAGGCCTATTCATTCATCTTCTCCTGAAGGTCTCTCAAATGAGAAGGGTTTAGGCTATTGTTATTGCTATCTAAATATATAAAAGGAAAAGGTGACTGACTGACTGACTGATCTATCAACGCAAATCTCAAAGTTCTCAAACCACTAGACGGATTCTAACCACTGCTGAACCACTGATCGGGCTGTTTTTCATAAAGGTAGCTATTTTGACGCAGGCATCCGCTAAGAAATTATTTTTGAAAATTCAACCCTTAAGTTGGGATTTGAAAAGTCGAACTCAACGTGAACGAAGCTGCGGGCAAAAGCTAGTAATGACTGTCTTTTACATTATATTGTTTGTCTATTACATTATATTGTTTGTCTACTAGATTATATTGTTTGTCTATTACATTATATTGTTTGTCTATTACAGATGGCGCAGGAGTCCGAGCCCCCATCGACCTCCACATCGAGAGACGGCGCGGACTGTTAGTACGGCTTGCACTCCCGCGAGTACGAGTGTGAACTATGAACTACCAAACTAGTGATAGATCTGTATACACATGTATATATAACGTGTTGGTGACGCTAAAGAATACCTTATTGTTTACTATAAGGCGTTTTAGGACTTCCAATCTTATCATGATAAACTACTACTCAAAATATCAGGATATCTAAGACATCCTGATATTTTGGGCACTGTATTTACACAATCATAATACTTGGAGTATTTGCGATTTGTCAAAGTGCTATGATAAATAATTGATATGATAGATTTTATTTAACGTCATTAAATGCGTTAAGAAAATCGATTCAAGTCCCATATCGAATTATAATAAAATTGTAATTCGAGAAATTGATTGATTGGCTTAGCCTTAAAGTTATGTATTTGCATGATTACAATATTGTGTCTTCAAGGCAGTTCAAGGAGTGCTAGTATTTATAAATAATCCATCGTCATAAGAGAAAATTAATTGGACGAAAGCAATGTATGCTTTCCAATTAAGTATTTATTGTCATGACAAATTATCCTCATTGTCGTTTAATTATTATTTTAATAAATGAAGTTTACTATCTACCTAAAAAGTAATATTATTGACCTTGATTGGGAACCATAACAACAAAAAGTTAACACTAAAGCATTGGTTGAGCCCGCGTTTTAACGTCTAATAAAGTGTTGTAGATTTGGTTAGATTGCCACGTTCTATTCTCTTAATATCTTTCTTAAAACTCTGCATTCATCAGTCACAGGAGACTGTTTTCGCTACACTATTGCTATCAAATAGGTATGTAAACTTTTCTACGATAGGTATAGTTACTTTTCGGTAAAACTTTAGGTAGATCCCGCAAATCCTTGGATTACAATGATCAGATGGAGGATTGGAAGCCCTAGTTCATATGTTAATTTTAGTTGAACGTAGTAAAATAGAATTGAAATGTATGCACTTAGGCTCGGACTACACAGATCCGGTTTCATGCCGAACTATTATCACCCAACGTTTTCCAACATACCAATTACTTAAATTATTATTATTAGATATTACTTATTTAAAAGTGTAAACCAAAATTCTACTTATTTCTTTATTCTACTACTTACTAATTCTAAGAAACGGACTGGAACTGTGTAATTGAGCCCTTATATTTCTTGCGTCCATTTCATTTTGTCCAGTGATATTTTAATAGTTGTTCTTGTTTTTACACGTCCAAAAAGTCATGAAGTGTATAACCGTGATCTTTATTCTTGAGGAATTTTTAATGTAGGTACTACTTTATGTAATGAATAATGATCTTCTTAAAGAATTAATAAAGAAGATACGTCTTAGAATAAAAGTCAAATTTCTCTTCCTAAATACATGCCACGTTATGATCTTTTAAGTACACGATCCTACCACCGCGTGCCCGCGTGATCTGATGGACGATTGCGAAGAAACTACAATCATTGCTTCAGTCTTAATTGAGGACATTTCCTGAATTTATGGCGATCTGATTGAAACAGTACATTTTAGGTAAAAGTTACAAAATGTTGGCTGATTAGAGGTGATTGCGATCGTCACACTGTAGCTGTCATTTTTAAACGATCTCTCACCGGTTGGCCCAGCAGCATCAATAGGGTATTTGACTGTAGTAAAAATATCGTTTCTTATGGTGTCATCCTAAAAGATTATTATCTAAAAATATTATTCCATGCGACAAAACTAAAAAATAAAGCTTTATTAAATAGAAAACATTAATTAAAATTGTTAGAATTCTGGCCATGTTCACGAGATCGAAAACGTTCTTGAACCTCGAATGACGTCACAGTTCACACCACCTCTGGAATTGTCATCTTGTCATTACATTTCGACGTGTTTGTGTGGCGTTTATTATGCTAATTTCCTCTGTTTTTCGTCGTTAATAGTTTATTTAAGAATACCTAAAAATAGAAACCAATTTTGTAAAAGCTAATACTGGAAATCTTCTACAAGTTGATGAAATTACGATTGAAATGTGGACTGTGACGTCATTAAAGCAAATGGAACGTTTCCGCGGCAATTTATTTTTTTGAATTTATATCTCAATTTTTATGAAAAATACTAAAAATTGTGCCGAAATATACGTTTTGTTAGCTTCAGCATAGCATTATTAACAATTTAAGATGATTTCCCAAAAGTAGTCAAATACCCTATTGTTGCAAAAGGTCGGTCAGAACTATATAGCGTGGCTCGTACCAAACCAGTACCAAACTGGAAGAATCCGTACCTTATCCAATATGACGACAAGGAAACTTCACTTGGAGCTGTTAATCAAAGAAAATAAACTTTTAGGGAACAATCTATTCTTTAAAAAGAGTGACCACCCAGTTTCTTGCTGGCTCTTCTCGGTTGGAATGGTATTCCGAACTAGTGGCAGATTCACTTGACGATTCGAAAGAACTTTGTAAAAGTTTAGGTAAAAAATTATTCTATTTTATTCTATTCTAGTCCTATAAAATTGTGATATAGAGATGGGGTAAACGGCAATTTCATGGCAAGACGTCACTGAACGCGAGCTTCGCATTTGACCGTATTATTACATGAGGAGCCGCTTTGGAATTGTTTTCTTCGCGCATTGTGTGTTTTCAGTCTTTAGAAGTTCGTAAGTGAAAACCGGTTGTATAGATACTCGTAAGTTACAAAACATCACTCAATTAATTGCAATAGTATTACATGCTTAGTGAATTTGAATACATATTGTAATGCGCATTGATTTAATGAAGCGTCCATTACCTATGCAATGCGTTACGGTCCAGCCATCCAATAAGTACATTATGTGTTAAGGGCAATGTATATCTGGTATACTTTAAAAATCCCGCGGGTACCTAAGTATCCTCTGTTTTCCCGGGATAAAAGGTAGCCTATCCAAGTCCTCAATTATAGACAAAGCCTAATGGCTTAATACTATTGCATGGCAAGACTGTTCCGTACTTTCACAGTTCAGACGCGGTTCAAAATAAATTCGAAATTCAAAATCATTTAATTTCATGTAGGGCAACTTGTTACTCCTATAACTCTACCAGCGCACCGGTTCGGAAAACAGATTCTGCTGAGAAGAGCCGACAAGAATTCACCAGACTTTGCTCTCTTCAAAACAAAATGTTACAATCATTAGCTTTTACCTACAATGCAATAAGTTATTAGGTACACTATCTTGTAAGCAGCTTTAACGAGTTCCAGTCCTTTCCATGAAACTGTTTCAATGAGAAATTAACAATAAATAAATTAATATGTACAGTTTTTCACGAAAAATCTAAACCGTTTTACCTTTAACTTTTGGCGCTTTTTGCAACCGTGGGAGTTCTCTGTACGAACCAACAAAATCATTTATTACTATATCAGAGTTTGGGCTACTATTGGGGGCAGACTGCAGGCTAGTGGTACTATAGGTGGTACTGTAGGTCGTAGGAGAAACTCGTACGTTTTCACGCAGGCGTCGAGGCGGGCGGGGCCACCGCGGCGCCGCCCTGCTTCGAATCGAATTACTAATGCGTACTGTAGGCTTTACAATTAGGGTTGTCGAGTATAACTTCGTGGGGCTTATTATTCGTTCAGCGAACTAGTTTTTTGACAATCTCTAAAGCGCGATTTACACTGTAAAAGGGTAATGAGCGTGAATTGGCCAAGCGGAGCGGACTCTGTTAAGACAAAGCAGGTTCTTTTCCACTAGAGCAAGGCCTCACGGAGCGGTTCTCACCCGCCTCGCAGCGGTTGCGATAGAGCTGTTTTATTTCAAAACTTACGACACCGCAGGTTTATGCGGTCACGTAGCCGCCGCGGTTGCGGGAAAAGACTGCAAACTTGGCGGTACATGATCGCAAGTTTGGCGATCGCGAACAAACCGATCGTAGAGTGCGCGGGCGACGGTGACCCGCGCGATTTTCAGTAACCCGCAGGTGCTGCGGGTGCCGACGCTGCCGCGAGCATTCGTGCCCGCCGCAGGCGTAAAACGCGCCGTGCTTCAAAGAATTTGACAGTAGCCTTAACGCCACTTCCACTGCTGATGAAATTAATATAGACTCTTTTATTCCCTCAATCCTTTCCAATAGATTCTTTAAAACTTGATATGTTAAAATAGAAGCTCTGTTATTTACCCACTGTATATTCGGGCGAAAGATTGGCTTCCCATAGCACAGGGGATCCTATGGTGTTACTTTGCATACTTTTTGTATAAGCACTAATTTCATTGTGGCGAAAATAGTGAATTCCCTGTATCGTCAACCCTTATTGTAATGCAACATTGCATTTTGATTAGTGATTACAGACGATAGCTGTAGGTGCGGCGTATTGTGCGCTCAAAGAATTACAAACCACTGATCAAACCTGCCTCGAGGCTCGATTACTTTCTCGATTACGGTGATTGTCTATGCTCTTATGTATACGTATGTATGCCATGTAAAACCTCCTTTAATCCCATTGGCTACATTTTGGTTTATGGGAGAATGAGATCCTCTAATGTGTAATTTAGTTTGCCGAGAAACATTATTTATGATTAACTTCTTGCCTATACATTAACATTTAGGTGGGTGCGTATATTTTTGAGGGAAGTTTTTCAATGGTTTGCAATTTTATATTAATTAACCGGTAATAATATACTCTGCCATTTAATTAGGTATTGCTCATCATCATCTCTAATCCTTCATCAACAACAAATTGCACTGAATGATTCTTGGACAAAAATATTTGATATTATTTTTTAGTAAAAAATACTTATCGATTCTTGTTATTAGTATCTATTTATTAAAAAAAAAACAATTACTTACTGATTCCATACCGATGGTCCGACTGCTATCGCTTGCAGAAGCTGATGCGTGATTTAAAGCAGTGCGTGTGTATTGACTTATTCTTTACCACTTTTTCAAGATTTCTACTTTATAATATAAAATAAATAAAAATGATTTCTACTTTATAGTATAAATTAAATAAAAACAGCAACTAACTTTCTCAGCGTGCTTTAACAGTTAATTTTTCAATATAAAAATCACTTCATACAATCTATTTTACCGTTGAACGTTTAAAGCTCCCTTCCATAGATGCCGAGCTGATAGATCGTACGTGCGTGCATCGCGTCGTGCTATTTATCTGATTTTCGAATATTTTGCATTAGGCGCTGCGCCAGTAGTCGAGACACTTTTGTGTCTTATGGTGGATACGTCAAGCTACCTTTGAATATTTTATTTTTATACACTATATGCTTTCCTGTGTCGATGTAGACGGCAATGCTGTATGGAAGAACTCGAACGAGCTTATGCTTACAACAAACTGTCGTTGAAAATTTTTTTGTTACGAAATATTAAAAAAGAATACACGAAATTAACCACTATCTGCGAAGATAAACACTGTTGGTGTTCAGTTGGTTCCTACCACGTATTGCCAATCAAAAGTTTTGCGGTGTAATCAGCACCGCAAGCGTCGACGCAACACAGCAAGCAAGATTTTTTTATCGACATTCCTCGTGAAACTGATGGAGACATAAACACTGAATGTTGTGTCCAACTGTCCAGAAGTAGCAACCGGGGACTGTGTTTTATTGCCATCACCGTAGTCCGAACACAGCAACCACGGTTTCTTGTGAAAATTGTCTACGTTTGCGCAGCGCCATAGGTGCGATCGTACACACTGCCGCGTTAATAATAATTATGAAATGAATAATTATTACTGTCGGGGAGGCTTTATTCATTAAGGGAGAGGGCAGACTGGCTACGTTTAGCGGCAGCGATCGCGGCGTGTTCAAGGCGCGCGCGAAACGCGATTCACGCAAAAGGCCATAAAATCGCTAAGGGCCATAAAACGCGAGATCGCTGTCGCTAAGGCCTCTGCCTCGAATCTTGCGGGCAGCGAAGCGGCGGCGGCAGCGGTCACCGCTTGTATGGAGTGCACCGCTCGTTGCCCGCCTCCGCGCCGCTGTTTTCGAGGGCCGGTCCATTTGATTTTACGCATTAGATCCTGCCGCTCCCGCGCCGCCGCCGCCACCGCCCCGCTGCCCGCAAGATTGGAGGCAGAGGCCTAAAAGACTTAGTCAGTTTGCCCTCTGCCTTATCGAAGAAACGCATTGAAGAAAAGCAGAGAGTTCAATAATTTTTACCGGAATAGTCTATTTGCATAACCCTGTCCCAGCTATCTTATTAACTTCCACTAATGTCTCGGTAGATACAAGGTTTTGCTTTTATTTCTAGTTTTAGTTAAAGACAAGAAAATCGCATTGCTAAGCATAATTTTTCCATTTTAACGCAAAATTAAACCGGAAAATAGTCGTTCGGGTAATGGCGAAACGCACTCTGTAGTCTGTATCAGTAAAAAAGTTTGCTTTAATGCGACCTCCGTTTATAAATTCTAATCAATACAAGGAAAGATACAAGGTTAGCGTGCCGTCACATAGTATTAAAGCTGGCTTAAACTCAACATTACTCCAAGACTCAAAACGCCATCTTGTTTTAATGGGCAAGGTTACAGTAACGTCAAGACGTGTGGCGCTTATAATATTGCATTGACACTACACAACCTAAATTCTTAAAAATGAAGTATGATGTACATACATTACAAGGGTACATGGTTGGAGGTGAAACTTGGTCAAACATCTTTCACACAACGTTCGAAAAAGCTGGAACTCGAAGCTGTGCCAGGCAGTGAAAAAAAATATATTCCAGACAGGCATGGGTAGTTGTAGGCACAGGTCTATAAATTAAAATTATGTTTGAAGAAACACAACAACGAATCCCGCTCTCCTAAACGTTATGAAGGAAATGTTAGAAGGAGTTCCAATTGTGGAAGACGCGTAGTATCTAATAATCTCCTGTAAGCTCAAGTAAACTCGAGTCATCGTATACGTGTCGGATTATTGCAAATGTACACTTTACGTATGTGTTTTGGTCTTTATATTTATATCGAACTGATTGTATTTGAGCTACATGCCTAATTGCGGTCCGATATAAAATAGAAACAGTGTACAAAGTAGGTAGGCACCTACGGGGCACGCGGTAGTATTTCGTGTATCTTTCTCACCCATTAGGCTGGAATCGCATGTGTGCGCATCGATTCGCATTTTGTCCATATAAAAGTGTCATTTTGTATAGAGTCGTGTACGCATCAATTCGGCAATATGCACAAAATGCGAATGGGTGCGCACAGATTTGATTCCAGCCTTGTTCTCTCATTGCGTCGTACCAGACGTGTCGTCCTCATCGTAGAGGGCCGTGATCCCTTTCATGAAGCACACAATTGAGGGGTTTTTCACGGATACGGTGGGCTCCCAGAACCCTTATGATTTATTATGGTTATTTATAAGAGTTGTAGTTTTAATCACATTCGGTTAAACCTTAGCTTTAGATGTAAATTGTGAATGAATCCTAATAAACTTAAGATTTTCTGCTAAGTAAGCTAAAACTCTAGGATAAAAGCTGTTTTTTTATTATTTATGATCCCAGTTAAATTTAGAATTTAGGTTTAACGGTTTCCGCCCATCTAATTATATCATCACAACTCTTTTTGTGATATTAATTATGTTACTTTATACGTCCGTTTGTAAAAAGTCCATTTTAACTACTCCATTATATTAAACGAATTTACTGTCCCTTTTTATCTGATATTTAAAAAAAGGATAGCTATATTTTGTTTTTGAATATTACAAAAAAAGGTACTCGAGTATAACCTAGACCACTTAGGTCGCTAAGTAGAATTTTTTAAATTTTGTTTTTGCTCTCCTGTAAAGAGTTGATTTTTGACTTGTATCATTCAGCACAGGAGGCACAGAATTGATTGTTAAAACTTTCGTCCAAATTTTCACGTCACAAAATTACAAATGCCATCCATTATGAGAATAAAATATAACATTTAAGAACATCTTAAATTCTTGATTAGACATCATGGAATTTGCACTTAGGATTAGGTACTTTATACACCTATTAAAGTACCTCTAGCCTCCAGTAGGTAACTAGTATCCGTGGATTGAGGAAGTTCTTAATTCTTAGGTATCTCCTAACTCCATGCTAGTATCTTATAAATTAGGCAGTACCTAAATTACTAGTATTAAGTAACCCTTAAGTGTGAATTCTATCGTAGATATGTCGCGATGTCGCTAATCGTTATACCTAATACATAGAGGCGTAATTTCTATGTGTGGAAAGTTCGTGCAGGGAAGAAATACCTATGCACGAAAATTTCACACTTACTTTTTGTAAAACGTGTTTGTCATTAAAAATTTTATAATAAAAACTAATTTTAATGTAATTTTGCTCGCTGTTTTAAAGTAACTTTCGTCTAGACATGTAAATATATGAATAGTGGATTATTTTAGTAGATTATAAGCAATTTTAGTCCATCACATTAGTTAACGAAATATAGTTTTAAGTGAAATTGTAAATATTTTGAAACGTTTCGGTTTAGAAGCTCACGAGCTAGTGTTATTATGCTTTATTTTTAAACTCTGGAATCAGGAAATCATGATTTTTCTCTTTGAACTCAAAATTTTTAACAATACATCAGAGATAGAAATACATCTAACAAAACAGCTGCGCTTGTTTATTGGTAACTATTAGGCACATAAAAAAATCTGTTTTAGAATGCACAGGTTAAGCCCTTTCATGTGACACCCCACTCGGTATTGTTAACTTACCTACTTTGAAATTTCAAACGCTCGATTTTCCCCCTAAGCGTTGGTTTTTATTTTCTTGTAAAATATACATAAACCTCTATTGGCCATAATTATGCTAATTGCTAATACACTTAAAGCACACGTAGTGTTATTTCTTGCACAAGGAAAACCTTTTCAACATGTAGGTATGCTATTTTCTTTTAATAAATAATTAGGTACATTGAATTTATTATTTTTAAATATTATGTGGGTACACCTATGTCGCTCGTATATTTTTCTAAGTGCGAATTTTACAGTCGCCGAGTAACGTTTAACAAAGGAGTAAATACGATTTTCAATACAAACCTATCAGGACGAACTACTATGAGGAACACCTGTATTGACGACTCAATACTTAAGTATTCCTCTGTTAAATATTTCTTGGCGATATGTCTGCGAAAATTGTCACTTAATTCCATCAGAATAGACTCGACTATTTATATTCGATCACAGAAAAAAGGCTACCTATTTAGGTATTACCTATATACCTATATGATACAAAAGATTCTGTTACAAATAAATGCATTAGGTATACCTAATGGTGAAATAGCGCATTGCGATTTCGAAAGTTAGACACTGGTTGTTTTTTCTTTTAAGCGATTTCTTGAATGCATCCCGTATACAATTAAGCCGTTTTTCTATATTATTAAAAAATAAAAATTTATTTAATAAATAATTAAAATCACGATAAATAGTTTTATCATGAATTATTTATTTATCAACCTTGATGTTCAACCAAGACTATCACAGTCAGCGAAACCGTGAACAAAAAATTGTATTTTAAAAACATTAGGTAAATAAAATGATTTAACTAAAAACAATTTGTCTGTTCTATTTTTTAATTATAAAGAGAGATATTTACTTAATCATCTTCACTTTTTCGATGAATAAATTAATTTAATTATTTACTTATCGAAAAAATTTTTAGACTTTAGTCACCTAAAAGTTTTTCTTAAAACAATTTCTACTGAACTATAGTCATGTGAAATAAAAGTTAGTCATACGCAAAATTAAAGGCTAGCTAACATAAATAACCAATACCTAACGGCTAATACAGATCATAATATTATTATGTATTATTTTTACCATTTTAACTTACAAATATAACGAAAATAGTTTTATTTTAATTTCATTTTAGTTTAAATGAAAACCTCCGAAAGAGCTATAAAGCTATAAATTTTTATAGCTCTTGAGTTAAAAATCAAGCATAATGACACTCGAACAATAAACAGGAGCATAGGTACAATACAATATTATTATTTTTTGAATTTTATGTTTTCTTTTTATTTATTTTTTGTTACAGTTGTTAGTTTATATTATGTGTAAAATGAAGTGCTAATAAAGAGTAGATACCTACTTATTACACTGAATTATCAACTTCCTTTGTTATAATATTTTGTTATATGTATGGTTTTTATAATATTATACCCATGATATGTATATAGCTATATGTCAGTAGATATATTTTATATTTTAATACAAGATAAATACCTTAAATCCTAATCCTACTTCTTGGTTTTGAAAAGAAAAGTGTTAAAGTTTAGGAAAAGTTTGGATTAAAACAATAAAAATTTTATGTTCTTTTTAAGCCCAATTAGTGCAATTTTTTTTATTTTTATAAAACTCCTGGCCATGTTAAACATGACTTAGGGTCTTCTCACATTTATCATTGGCTAATGGCATTGACCAACGTATTATAAAACTCCTCGCATATTAAAGCCGGTTTGTATCTAATATAGTCAGCAGAGGTGTCTGTAGTCAGCATGCCGAAATGGGCGTTCGACCACTATCCGCGCCGTACCTCTGAACTCTGGATGCGATCAGCAGGAACCAACATTCTTACTAAATTGATATTTTTAATGCAAAAATATGTAAATATAATCTACTTTCAATTAAAGCTGAGGCTGCTAGTGCTCTGATTTGAGACATACCTATTTAGTAAGAACTAACTGATGCCTGCGACTTCGTCCGCGTGGATTTATATTTTTAAGTCCCTCGGGAACTCTTTGATTTTCCGGGATAACATGTAGCCTATGTCACTCTCTAGGACCTCAACTATACCCATGCAAAAATCACGTCGATCTGTAGCTCTGTTGCGGCGTGATTGAAGGACAAACCAACAAACACACTTTCGCATTTATAATATTAGTATGATGAGACATGAATAATAGATATGAATTATGTACCGATCACAGATTAGGAAGTCTCGATAATCGATATACTTACCTAATTAGGTAGGTACATCAATCTATCTCGTTTTAACTCTACATATTTTGAATCTGAGCGAAGTAAAAGTGCGCTGTGCGATCTATAGATTACAGCCTCATTAATAAAAAATAATAAGTACTTTATTATAACAAAACGGTAGAAATACAAAATAAAATACGACATTTCCCTAAAAGTTTCAGTTTAGCCTATTTTACCACTAGGACCATCATCGCCCATTATGTGCCTACCTAAAGTTTAACCGACGAGTTAGTTTTTAAATTGACCATATTCTGTCAGAACGACTATTCCGTTGCTAAAGTTTACTTTCTTGGGTTATACCTACTTACTTGAATTTGTAAGCGTTTTGCAATATAAAAGGTTAAAAACATCGGTCAACTTTTAATTGCTCAGAGGTTCACTTTCTAGTGAAAATATTATCCATTATTAATAAATAACTTAAGTAAATAAGGGATTACTCTATACAATTAAATAAAATGGATCACATTTTTTTCATTAAGTAAATGAAAGAAAAAAAACTTCTGTTCCGTTTTTTACTTTAACACCTGCCTAGAGAAATTAACTTTCTATTTGCTACAAAAAAAAATTAGAGCATAACTTTCACTGTACAATTCAGAATTCAGACCCCCTTGAGCTAATGAGGCTAAATACATAGGTAGGTTGTATGTTTAATTATGTCTATTATTATCTATTTATGGTCTATATAGTATCTATCTATCGCTCATATTATGGAGTTCAGACGAGGCGAATTTTGTTGATCAACTGCCAAATCGGTTGCCATTCGCATCATCTGAACAGACGTTCGGCGGTTCGGTCGAATTGAAACAACAAAAAGTTTGCTAGCTTTCAATTTTTCTTGCTTCAACTCTCTTGCTATTGAAGCGATTTGACTCGTGTGATCCTGTCGACGTTCAATTCGTGTTCAAATAAGTTTGTTTTTATTTTGGATGCGAATGTAAACACGGGCTCTTGTGCACTTCCTCGTATTCGATTCGTAATCGTATTCGTAAAAAATACGATTCGAAGTGGTCTACATATAAAATGTATGTGCGTTTGTGCACTCATTCGATTCGTATTTTGACGGATCCGTATTAGTTTTGTATGACGGCCACTTCGAATCGTATTTTTACGAATACGATTACGAATCGAATACGAGGAAGTGTACAAGTGCCCTAAGTATAATTACTGGTTAACAATCAATGGTTTTTTTAATGACAAGTAGGATAATAACGATCTTAATATATCTGTAGATTGCTTTTCCAAGTTTTGCGCATTAATGGAGAAAAATAAAATAAAAAACGAAATAACTAAAAATAATAATTAATTTTTCACGAAAAAAGAAATTCACGAAATCGGTAGCTCTAAAAAGTGAAGTCTAAGAGGCCATTGTTAACTACCTTTGCTTCTTTCATATTTCCCATAATTCTTTTCGTAAAACATCCAAATGTATAATAAGTACACACTCCCTGAATTACTCACTTTCCGCCATCTTGGTAACCATTGAAGCGATTTTAATTATTAAATAGTCAGAACGTATTCAAATTCGCTTTCAATTTTTTGTTGAACAGCAAGTGACATTCAACTTAATTCGCCTCGTCTGGACCCGTTAATAATAATATTGAATTTTTTATGTAGGTATTACCTAATAACTAGTTAGGTACCTATGTAACCTACCTGGGAAGCTATGGAAGTATTAGAATTCCATGTATTGTACCTACGATTTTTTTTATTTTTTACTTCACCCTTTGACAATTAAAAGAAAATAGATTTGGTTTATAGGGTACCTGATTTATATTATTGTCTAGGTACTTCTTTACACTAACTTAATTTACAATTATTATCTATACTGTATACTGTACAAGTTTTATTCACAGTTTTATTACAACTTGTTGTATTTACAGAGGAAAATTTATGTACCTAGGTTGAGGATTTTATTCATGAAATGATGTTCATAAACTACCTATTTGTCAAATAAACGTTTTCATTGATCAATGTTAACTTGTTTTTCTTTATCTTAAGTTTATTAATTACTGATTAAATACGATTGATACTGCTACAACTACTACTACAACTACTCCTTTTAAGGGACCATCTCGCAAAGTTTCTGAATCGATTAAAAAAATTCAGGCAAATCGGTTTAGAAATCACGGAGATATTGATATAAATAGACCACAACTCCCTTTTTTCTAAAATCGGTTAAAAAAAATTGGTTTTCTGTAAAGTCGGTTTACGGACGATAGTTTTACGTGATAACGTCATAAAGAAACATTGATGAATAAATATGTCACAAGTCAACGTCAAGGCATGTCACGCTCAGGCACAGGCGGAACGTGACACTTTTTCATGCGTGCAGCCGGTGTTCATCGATTTATAAGACATTGTCGTTATCACGTCAAAAAGTAGTCTAAGTTACTGCAACCATCAGCTATCTGTCAGTGAAAGTCCCGTCAAAATCGGTCCAGCCGTTCACGCGTGATTTTTCTACCAACGGAAATAGGGATTCATTTTTATATATACCTACTTATATAGATAAGATAGAATAATATTTTAAGAAGATACGATATGACAAGATAAAAGATGAAAGCGTATGCTGTCACAATATTAATCCTGACATCAGCTGTATTGTATCCCATAAACGGATGTAGGAAGGTAATCTATCTACAAATTCCTGAAAAGCCAGCAAGGCATTGGTGGTACCTCTGGTGTTCCAAATGTTCATCAGCGGCGGTCATCAGATGACCGGATTGCTCTTTTGCTTGCTATTTATTTGCGGTGAATAGTTGGTTGAGTGACCACAACTTGGAGATCAATTTCCAGAAAACAAAAATAATGCAATTTAGACCTTACCAAAAGAAACCACTAAAAATAAATTTCTATTATGATGGGATTAACCTAGAATGCGTTGATACATTTAATTTGCTAGGCATAGACATATAAGGTCTGTGGCATAGATATAGACTCCAATATAAATTGGGAATTATCAAAAACCTAAATAATAGGGAAAGTTGTGCACCCCACTTTAAATCACTAAAGATTTTAACCCTGCCCAGCATTTACTTATTAGAAGCATCCAAATTTGTCAGAAAACAACCACAAAACTTCACAAAACTACAAGACGTACCGCGACCCTATGAACTTCGGCCAGCGCGTAAGCATAATATGCATAAACCAAGCTCCAACCTAAAGATCCATAGTACCGGCCCCAACCCGATGTGCGTAAAAATATATAATAATATTCCAAACCACATAAAACAAATTACAAGTGATACAGCGTTTATCAAGTCCTTAAAAATGTTTCTGATAGAAAGAGCGTATTATAAAATAAAAGATTTTTTTGACGAATAAAAATGGTGTCCGTCTCTCTACTAAAAACTAGTAATTGCTGTGCCCCAACGGGGTTCCAATGTAAATATTATATAGGTATTGTAAGTTGGAATGCAAGGAATAAATGAATAAATGAATGAATTTGTAGTTAAATAAAAAAAGGATTGTCGGTGAAAATGGGCATTGAAAACTGAAAACACAACAAAGAGAAGTTTGGCCAAGGTAAGAGTGTAAGTAAAACTAAAAAACTTTCCACTTTTCTGGACAACTCGTATCTGGAATATAAATGCCGGGGAAATCGCTGTAAATAAATTGAATGCTTTATTTTATGAAACACCGCCATCTATTATAACTTATAAGTATTAGGTTCCAATGTGCAAAAGGATCAGAGAGAGAGATGCGTAGATGCTGCGTAGTACTAAGATGAAAATGTAGGTGGCGACGAGTTTACCAAGCAGTTTGTTAGTTCTTATATAGATGTCGCTAAAATACAATTTTGATTTTTTTTAATTAATATGTAGCAAGATGAATCTTGTAGAAATAATGTTTTTCTTGATATTTATTATGTAATAAAATTCGTATAAAAATTTAATTCCGCTTTTGATTTCGTAGATAGTAAAATATTTAAAGCCTAATGGGCCATGCATGGGGTTACAAATAGACGTGGCTAGACATTCTGATTTCTGGACTTTATTTTATGCATTGTCAAAAATGTCAATCTCAAATTATCAAAGTTGTCAACTTTAATTTTTAGGTTAAGTGTGCGGTTCGTTTTATATTCCTTTTTATGATTTTAATTTACTTGGAGTTATAATTCTATGAGCACTGCAAGACGCTCAGTTTTAAACTATAATGTATCATTGAAAAAAATCTAATCATTGATAAAAAATGGCTGAAACAAACGTTATTGAGACGATTGCAAAGTACCAACGATTTATCGAAGATGTTCTCAAAGAGGATTTACGAATATTGCATTTAAAGCTGCAACAGATAAATGCCGAATTAACTGACCTCATACAGCAGAAACACTCGCTCAAAGTTATCACTGACAAATCGGTGCACCCAAACGGTTTCAAGTCCCAGGTAAATATTGGATGCAATTTCTTCATGGAAGCTTCTGTGACTGATACATCAACACTACTAATGAACATTGGCCTAAACCACTATTTAGAGTTCTCAACTGAAGAAGCTTTCAAATATTTAGACGCTAGAATAAAGGTGTTTGAGCAGAAATCAGAAGAAATATGCAATAAGGCAGTGGAGACAAAAGCGCATATAAAATTGATGTTAATTGGCATTGGAGAATTGGAAAACCATAAGAACAACACAAAGAGTTAACATTTAATAACTGTATAGCACCGAGTTCTATGATACAAGTATGCTGAGCAGACTGTGGGCAACCTGTAAAGTGAAAGTGCAAGTAATCACTACTTGTTGCTGTTTGTTGACCAGAGTACGAGTGAAAGTTTACAGAAGTATAAAGAATTTGGTTAAATTGAATTGGGTTTTTTTGCTAGTTAAAACTTTGACTTACCATTCTGGCTGTGGGTATATTAGTAGGAATACAACTATTGGAATGTTCTTGTCAAGAATAAACCAGTCTTCAATTTGAAGGGAGCGTTCCTATTTGTTATAAGTTGGTGGAGAAGCAGAATCTACATGAATAAAGAGCAATGGTGACCAGATATGAATGTATTAAAGCATCAGCTTACAAAATAGTTTGTTTAAACTTGACAAGTGACAATGTAGTTAAAACTAGCCTGCCAGTACCATAGTGTTCTGTGCTAGTACCCAAGTACATTGGTATTTGATAACACCTATTTTAATAGGTACTATTATTGTGATGTTATTATTCGTTAACTAAAGTTTAAAAGGAGGATACTCTAATTACCTAATTGATGATGCATGTTTTTTAATTTCTTATTACATTGTAAAAGTTTACTTTACCTAGTTTTGCTATTTATTTAAAGAATAATAATATTATAAAAATAATAATAAAGAAGTCTAAGTTGTATAAAAAAATAATCTGTTTTAGAATTTCCAAGTAAAGCGCTTTCATATTATACCCCACTCAGTATAGTTATCTTACATTGAAATTTCAAACCGCCGATTTTCCCCCTTTTTTAATTAAACTAAGTAAAAATAATTTTCGATTTTTTTATTCCAATGCTGTTGGGCCACTAATATATACAACTATTCCAAATTTCATGTTGATAGCTTTATTAGTTACTAAAATAATGACTGACGGACAGACCGACGGACAGAGGAAGTCACACTATAAGGGTTCCATTTTACCATTTTGGTACAGAACCCTAAAAATGTTGAATGACTAGCTATAGGCTAGCTAATTAAGATAACATAATAATATACTGAAGCAAAGTAATCAAATAAATTATTGGATTTTAAAATGTTGTTCTTTTATTAGTACCCAACTATTTTCACTGGACTATGGCAATGATTTTAGCAGTATGTGTATGTATGTATGTGACTATGAATGTTTCACTGTAGCAAATAAACTACTGAGCCGATTTTGATGTATGAGGTGTCAATCGAATTGTTTATCATTATAATGGTCTGGTATTATGAATATATAGTTCAGCTCAGTTTAGGTCCCAAGTTGAATACAACGGTCAATGATCTTTTAATGCTGTGAAAATTCAAGTCTCCAGTTTACCTAAATCAAAGAAAAGTTACAGCTTTTCAAAGAGTATTACCCTTTATACTTACTCTGTGGTATTACTTTGCCTTGTTATTAAGATTTCTATGGGTATTACCATACAAAATTGCCAGTGACGTTTTTGCCATTAATTTATATCTAGGTGAATTATTTTTTAATATTATTTTAAAATATAAAAAATACATTTATTGGCAAAATATGTACTCAAATAAAAAACAAAACAAAATGTAAATTGCATATTATATTGTAAGCGTGTGACTACTGGGTACTTACTTACCTACCGGCTTTATTGAGGTAGGTTCATAACTTTTGTCAACAACTTTATGCATTGCTTAGTAAGCTGTGATCAACACTTCCAGGTCTATCCAAAACCATGATTTAGAATTTTAGAGCCTCTTCAGACATGCGAGTTGCTTATTAATATTTATGCCGACATTTCAACACTTTCGAGGGTAAGAGGGTGTTACTTGCTTACCTATTATTGCCTATCTAGGGTAGGCTACCAGCAACGACGCGGCGACGCGACGCGCGACGTATATTATACCTACCTACAAGGGTTATTTTGGTTTATTCAGTAGGTACCTACACTAGCGGCACGCTATGATGGCCGGTTTGACACATTACAATAGTGATGTGGAATGTCAATTTATTCTCGAACAAAAAACAATTAAGTTTTGTTTTTGTACCTGATTAAATAGGTTTAATAAAACAAAAATGTATATGTTTATTTAATTTATTTGAACTTTTGATTTCTTTCACTTGCCGTAAAAAAGTATACCTTGCCATCGCTATATCAAATCTTTCCATCAATATTTTGCGTTTGTTACATTTTTTGTATCGAAATCCAATGGTCTTCAAAATCTTCGTTAAAGAACTTTCCCCACCGAAGAATAATCCAGCTTCCTTCAGTGAATGCACCAACTTTTTTCTTGTTGGATACTCCTTCTGTAAATAGTAGCCGTAAACATGTCTTCGGATAGCATCGGCATCAAAGCTATCGATGCCTACGACTGGTTTTGCTCGTTTTCTCTTTTTTGGTGTGTGAAGTTTATTTTCTTCTGTGCCAGTCTCGCCATATTTTTTTTTAGTTATCCGTCTAACAGTTCGTTGTCCCATATTAAGCGCATCAGCTACGCGTTCAACCACTGACGTTATAGGTAAAATTGGCCCTCCATTTTGAGCTTCACGATCGAAATAGTTACGAAGGCGTATTACGAACTCACGTGTCTGACTATTTAGAACAGTTCTCTGCGTACGTTCGGTCATATCGACGAAATCCACAACAAAGGGCTTGAACAGAGTCCAAATTAACGAGCAAGGGTCAACAGTAATGCAGTATCAATATTTGAAATCCAAAGCCAGGTCAAAACTATATCACAATCGCATTGCACTGACAGTTTATACTTTTCGAAGCAACGTCAATTCGAAACTGCTTTGTTTTGCATTGAGCATTGACGCGAGTTTGCCGGAGGTAGTAGTTGTGCTAGCCAGCGATCCTATGTGACGATCGTATTAGATTCCATTTTTAAAAATTTTCAATTTAGAAAACCAAATGCCGAGTTGTGGTATATATCATATAAAAATAAAAATTTTACCTTTTGTATGAAACAGCTGATATTTTTTTGCGATTTCAGAGGTTTGTCCACATAGTGAAAATTGTTCATATTCACAAGTACATTCACCCCTTAAATGGTGCAAACTGATTTTTCTACACTTGTATACATTTTAGAAATCAATTTAATAAATAAATTTTGAGTCCTAAACCTAAAACTACATTCGATAAAATTTATGAATCTCTGCACATCACTATCGTCAATAAAGTAATACAATTATTTCCTTCAAAGTCGTTATCAATTAATACGGAACTTCATGAGCGGACAAACGTCAAACCGGCCATCATAGCGTGCCGCTAGTTTAGTTCTTTGTTTTAAATTTTTGGTAACTGTAGGTACCTACGTAAATGTCATTTAGCGAGTGCTCCATGCTCGAACCATGATCATAACGTTCTTCAAAAATTAATGTCTATCCCAAACAAAAAGGTTTAAAAATAAATTATATATGTATGGAGTCCATACTATGGACCATTAAGGCTGGAAATTGGAATCACATCTGTGCGCATCGATTCGCATTTTGTCCTTACAAAACTGACATTTTTCATAGAGTCATACTGAGAGATACATAGAGAATACTCGACTATGAAAAATGACAGTTTTGTATGGACAAAATGCGTATCGATGCGCACAGATGTGGTTCCAGCCTTAGCTTACAAAATGCGAAAAACCAAATTAATTTTGAATTTTTTTGAATTTTCGCGGTTAGACCCGTTTAGTGCGTCTTAATTAAAAGGGGTAAAAAAATGTTGCCCAGCTGAAAACAAGAAACTACCTATTGCCAGTATTCAACAGAATCCCTAGGAATGTTTGAAGGTGGTTGAAGAAGATATACCTTCTAACACTATGGTCCCATTTATTGAGCCTGGCATAGACCTTGGTCATAAGTTTGATCTCAGTTCTGTTAAATGGCCCATGGTTTTTGAAAGTACCTACCTGCCTACCTACCTTGGCCTATCATTCACATTAAATGTTTTTGTTTGGGATCTCAATTCTTTTTCTAAGTACAAATATAATTGTATTTAAAATACAATATTAGGTAGGTACCTACATACTTAAATACCTACTTACACACTTACGCGTTCCGGCATGATGGCGTGTAGAAACATTAGGAGTAAGTACTTACCTATGGGTTGAATGTACACTACACTAGCGGCACGCTATGATGGCCGGTTTGACGTTTGTCCGCTCATGAAGTTCCGTATTAATTGATAACGACTTTGAAGGAAATAATTGTATTACTTTATTGACGATAGTGATGTGCAGAGATTCATAAATTTTATCGAATGTAGTTTTAGGTTTAGGACTCAAAATTTATTTATTAAATTGATTTCTAAAATGTATACAAGTGTAGAAAAATCAGTTTGCACCATTTAAGGGGTGAATGTACTTGTGAATATGAACAATTTTCACTATGTGGACAAACCTCTGAAATCGCAAAAAAATATCAGCTGTTTCATACAAAAGGTAAAATTTTTATTTTTATATGATATATACCACAACTCGGCATTTGGTTTTCTAAATTGAAAATTTTTAAAAATGGAATCTAATACGATCGTCACATAGGATCGCTGGCTAGCACAACTACTACCTCCGGCAAACTCGCGTCAATGCTCAATGCAAAACAAAGCAGTTTCGAATTGACGTTGCTTCGAAAAGTATAAACTGTCAGTGCAATGCGATTGTGATATAGTTTTGACCTGGCTTTGGATTTCAAATATTGATACTGCATTACTGTTGACCCTTGCTCGTTAATTTGGACTCTGTTCAAGCCCTTTGTTGTGGATTTCGTCGATATGACCGAACGTACGCAGAGAACTGTTCTAAATAGTCAGACACGTGAGTTCGTAATACGCCTTCGTAACTATTTCGATCGTGAAGCTCAAAATGGAGGGTCAATTTTACCTATAACGTCAGTGGTTGAACGCGTAGCTGATGCGCTTAATATTGGACAACGAACTGTTAGACGGATAACTAAAAAAAAATATGGCGAGACTGGCACAGAAGAAAATAAACTTCACACACCAAAAAAGAGAAAACGAGCAAAACCAGTCGTAGGCATCGATAGCTTTGATGCCGATGCTATCCGAAGACATGTTTACGGCTACTATTTACAGAAGGAGTATTACGAATATTCAGTTCGTTCAAATAAATTAAATAAACATATACATTTTTGTTTTATTAAACCTATTTAATCAGGTACAAAAACAAAACTTAATTGTTTTTTGTTCGAGAATAAATTGACATTCCACATCACTATTGTAATGTGTCAAACCGGCCATCATAGCGTGCCGCTAGTGTACCATACCGCTTCCTAGTTAACCTGCTACCATCTTAGACTACATCGTCAGTCGTCACTTACCATCAGTTGAAACTGCAGTCAACGATTATCTTGTCATCGAATAAAAAAACCGGCCAAGTGCGAGTCGGACTCGCGCACCGAGGGTTCCGTTCTCTAGAAGTAAAAGTAAAACGATAATATTATATTAATTTGCTTATTAATCGGTAACTTTGTTTGTAGAGGTTTATTGTTAATATAAAATACCAAATTGTTATAGAGATAGATACTATATAGATATCTTCTGTGATAATATACCAAGTATAAAAAAGACATTAAGTAGACGTAAGTTAAGTTAGTATGTAATCTGTTCACCTTTTTTGTTTAGCTGTTCTATTTTTATTTTGTTTTGTTATCTTAGCCTAATGTCGCGCTGTAGTTGTTACTTTTGTACCCTTTTCTTACTCATGCCGCGTTCACATCCAGAAGACTAGATTGTAAAACTAATAACCTCATATATATATTGAATTATGTTTGTTTTAAACAATTGTAGACAGTTTTGTGGACTAATAAAATAAAAATAAAAACTAAGCTAGTAAGAGCGTTGGTTTTATTTTTCCTGTAAAATATACATAAACCTCTATTGACCATAATTATTTCAGATTTTTAGATTGGTAAACTTCGGATATAATGGGGTGGCGGAACGGTATTATTTTCGACATTTTGCCCGATTAATCAAAAACTATTACATATAAAAATAAATAAAAATCGGTTTTAGAATTTAATTTAATTTTTTTTTAAATAAAAATAAAAAAAATTGAAATTTCAAACTCCCGATTTTCCCCTTTTTTAATTAAACTAAAAATAATTTTAGATTTTTTTTTATTCCAATGATGTTGGGCCACTATTATGCACAACTATTTCAAATTTCATGTCGATAGCTTTAATAGTTACTAAAATAATCGACTGTGACTGACGGACGGATGGAAGAAGAAAGTCTCACCATAAGGGTTCCATTTTTACCATTTTGGTACGGAATCCCAAAAAGGTAAGATAAAATAATATAATAAGACTAAAATAAACCATTGTACTTAGGTTTTTAATCACTCTTTGTGCATTGTGCTAGTACTTACTACTTACCGTACCTGCAACACCATTTTCTTACATTTATCTCAGGAGATGCCTAACTCATTATCTGAATAGATTCGAGGTACCTAGAATGTAGAATGATTATTGAGAGGCACTTTGGAATTATATTATGTAGATATTACTTACTTAGATATCAGCAATGAAGGGAGAAACATGCTGCACTAAGCGTTGTAAACAAATTAGGTTCCATTTGAATATTTCATAGGTCTCATCTTAACTCGCAAGTTAGGGTAACGCAGTGGGAACCTACTTAATGAGACAACTTGAATCCGATTAGCATCATGATTGAATTAGGGTTGTATGCATTGCCTTAGTAGGTGCCTAAGTGTTAAATATTGAAAAGCTGTTAATTATTTTTTGCTTATTACCAATTTTCTAATTCTTAGGGTGTCGCTTTTACGGGTTAGGTAGTTGTGTACAAGCACTTACCTACCCCTCTGTTTCTTACACCGTTGTCAAATAACTCCTTTATTTTACGTGTACCTATTTTTAGGATTCCGTACCCAAAGGGTACCAACGGGACCCTATTAGTAAGCCTCCGCTGTCCGTCTGTCCGTCCGTCCGTCCGTCCGTCTGTCAGTGGGCTGTATCTCGTAAACCGTAATAGATAGACAATTGAAATGTTCACATATTGTGTATATTTTCTTTTGCCGCTATAACAACAAATAATAAAAATTAAATCAATTTAAAAAATAAAGGGGGCTCGCATACATGGAAAAGGAGTCGAAATAAAATTTTATTTGTTTTACCCTGGCATGTGGGGTGTCATTAACTCTACTGTCTAGTACTCATTAAGTGGAGTTCAAATATAAGTATATTTTTTTATTTTTAGCTACAAAAATGAAGAAATGGTCATAGTTGTCGGTTTTAGAATTGTTAGGGGGTCTATCTCAAAAACTAAACTTGTTAGGAATTTGGAATTTTGGTACTTATAGTACGTACTATAAAGTGTATTTAAACAACAAATACTGAAAACACCGATTTATAATGCGGTTTGTAAGTTGTGACCAAAATAAACGAGCATTTTTTCCCCATAAGCTAATTTAGTACTTTCTAAGAACTGAGATATCTTGATATGAATCTATGTAGTTTTAAAAAATGATTTTGGTCATATGTTCGCAACCCTAAAAGAGAGAGGCCCGACTCGCACTTGGCCGATTTTTTAGTGTTTGGTTTTAGTGGTGCGCTAATAGGAATTTCTATTATTTTTCTAGGTAGGTCTACTGCTGGACGTAGGGATTTAGTTTAAAACTAGCTGACCTGGCGAACTTCGTACCGCTAACTTATCTACATAAATAAAACAAATAAACAATCCTAATCAAAAAAAACTATCCTATCTTTCAAGTTGGACCAAATTACAGATAGTTACGAAGTTTGATCTAAATCGGTTAAGTAGTTTAGGCTTTGAGTATTAAACCAATTAGGAGTCCATCGCGGACAAACAACGTGACACGTAATTTATATAATATATTATAAGAAAGATAATAATTGCAGAACCCTCTGGCGGTTGTTATCCAAACTTTGAAGCTCTTCAGCTGAACCTTAAAAATGCCACAGGTTTTTCTTCCACAATAATTGTGGTTCTTCATTGGACTACTTCGGCTTTTGAAATAGTTTTATAACTTTCTCAGAGATGGCGCTTTTTCGTAGCGCGCTCGTAGCACCGCTACATTTTTATTTTTTGAGAACTTGAAAGAAAAAAGATGACACACATACTCACATTACTTACACTTACTATTCATACATACTTCGAACTTAGGTATAATAATAATTGTTTATCGTCCCACACTTCATCATCTTCATCACTTCATCTTCAATTTATAATAGGTAGTAGGAAGATAGCCTGATTTTGTGAGAAGGTAATTGTGTTATGAATAATTATAATTATAATGTTATGAATTGGCGATTAGTCTGAGAAAATATGATTATGACTCACTAGTTAACACACAACCATAAACATAGCATTACTTTTAAGACACCGACATTGACATACATAGGTAAACTAAATTGTATCTGAATTAGGAGGAAGGGGTGGGTAGGTACATAAATAAAAGACGATACTCAAATAAAAGCTTAGCTTTATTACTCGATATATTCACGAAGAAACATCCCTCAGTGGTATCAACAAGTCTCCATGCTGATGTATCTCTACTTTACTTACGCTTTACTTTTTCCTTTGATTTTCAATTTTGTTTCAACATATTTTAGAACCGCCAATTTTTATTTACCAATAATATGAACGCAATTTGCAATGATCTACCGGTCGTAAGACTGTTAGATTCAATTTAGATTAAGTACATTTTTTTATCAATTACTTTTCCTTCCACAATACTCCACTTTATGTTATGTCTAAAACATTAAACAGTGGTTAGATCCTAAACATTCACGGACAAAGACACACGCTCGAAAATATAAGCATTATGACAATGTGATACATTATATTAGTGTTGTATTATTAAGAACCGTTATAATTAATGTAGGTTAGGTTAGTTTTGTGACATTAGGTATGATTTGTCTGAGGCCCACAGATTACAATAGTGACCCGGTTGCAGCCATTCTAAGACAAATACCAAGGAATCGTTTACATTTATTTTTTTGTTTCCACTTTTCACCTTAAAAATGCATTTAGAGTTATCTTTTTACACCCAGAACCATATAAACATCTTTTAGTTATTTATATATTTTTTTATCTATATAACGGTAGCCCTGCCGCCGCCGCGTCCACGTGTCTTTTCAACTTTTTATTTACAAATGTTTAATGACCCTAAACGTTTAATATCCGATACTATTCTTAAAATTAAATACAAAAAACGCATGACATTCTAATTTACCTAATGTCCATTTTTGTCATCGCTATAATTTATGAAATTTTGATCTTTACACCAACTTTAGAAATATTCAATACAAAAATACTCTTTTGAATAAAATTTTATACACGACTCATTATATCGTCAACGCGGGGCTGTGGCGGCGGCGCGGGTGCCTCGAAAGAAAAGCTTTGAGCCTCGTAACCTTAACATTTGAAATTTGTACTAAATATATCGAAAACAAGCGGACGCGGGCCCTTGTTACTTAGCCGAAATGCGAGGATATCGAAAACAATGCCTAAACCCTAGTCGAATTTTTATTTTCCTTAGCGATAGCTTGTCCGTTTTCCGCCCAAACCGAATCGAAGCGGTCAAGGAACGGCGCGGAGAAGAGACAACACTTCGCTATTGATTATTCAATTTTTTTTAAATTTTGATTCTAATTTTATCACCGACACCGCGTCCGCTCGCAGTAATTTACAAATATATTATACGAAACGTATATGTCACACGGACTGCGACTCGTCGAAACTATAATAACAACATAACATAATATAGTTACTCGTACATATAAACATATAAGAATACGAAATGAACGTGTATCGCTGTTACGAATGAAGACCACAAGGATATTGAAATTATCGTTTATTTTACTACTACATATTATATAATATATACTCTCATATACAAAATTACGAACGCTCAGATCTTCCTGGACACTGTGTTTGACAGATTTTCGATAAATCTTCATGTCTTCATATAATATACCGTTGAGCGTTCAGCCTATCTTACTTAATACGAGTACTTACTGAAATAAGCATCGGCAGTATTTGTTTTTCAGATCCTAATAGTACATCCGTGCTCAATTTTGTAATTTTTTTCATAATAATACGATAATATATAAATGAATGATACTTATTTTATAACTAGCTAATTTTCAGCATTTTTCTTAGCGAATTTCTTTCGTATAGAAAAGTTGATACAGCTATTTGGTACATCTAATGTTTCCTAACTCCAAAAAATGAATCGCTACACAATAGAGTCTACTACAATTTCCAAAATTTAGGAACCATAATACCCAAACACCAAACCGAGTATATTATTATATATTGTTTTTTGTCTTATAATCAATTTTGAAAATAATTAGATAATTTCATTTTATATCGATATTCCAAACATTTCGTAGACGGATTCAAAAATACTACTAAAAATGTAAAGGAAAAACATTAGATACATTTTTATGAAACTTAAATAAACTATTATCTAGATACGAACGGTCGAAACAATTAGAGTTGTGATCGCCAAAAGGACATTTTTTTTATAAATCTACAATACATAATATAGTTACAAACATGAGTTAAAGTCACACCGAATTTTGTACTTTTTTCTGTAGGTTAGCCCCACGATCACTGTGGACTTAATATTTCGATGTTCAAACTTGAGTCTTTACATTAAATTAGAACAAATTGTCAACCGATAACTTACAAGTTACACGAACACGAAAATCGATTATAAATCGGCTCGATGGAACAATAATAATTATATCCATTGTGGTCTTATTACTGTTGCACAGTGAATCACTCAAGTATAAAATCCGGACAAAACAATTATTCTTACGTTGAGAGAAAATAACATCTTTATAATGCTCTGTTGTTTACTTCTACCTTGCCAGAAAATATATATACCAAAAAAACGGCTCCAAGTACTTATCTGCAAATTACGGCATGTCGGTTGAATACTGTTGATGGGAAATCAATACATTTCTATTGTAATGTGTGTGTGTAGCCTGCGTTAATCGTTAACTTGTTTAATATAGATTATTATTGAAAAATCTATGGAGAGGTTGGAATAACGGATTCATTACTTACTATACAAGGAATTACATAGGTATACCGAAAGTGGTTGGAGTTTCAGAGCTAAGGAATTGAGCTGCTACGTTTCTAAATATTCCTGTAAAAAGTTATGTTCAATTCCATTTTCAATTCAGTGCCTATTCGGCATCATGACGATCCTACGTTACACGACGCTACGTTGACACGACATTGTATTGAACGTAGTTTTATGCAGGATAAAGTCCTGCATAAAACGTGCAGTATAATGACGTGTGAGTCTATTCTTAGCTCTGAAACACCACGGTTATGGCAAGAACAAAACAGGTAACATTAACAAAATACAATTTCAACGTAACATGGAACGATTTTCGTTCACGAATAAGCCCAGCGGCGACTGCGTTGCGTTATGCGTACCGACGAGAATCGAGAAAATCAACCCGGGCTATTGCTGTGAAAGATTGGCTGTGTAGATACACTCCGTGAAAGTGTACGGGGAAACGAATTTGGAACTTAAAACCGGTGCATCAAAGAGGGGGGGAGGCTGCGTGTTTATTTCTATGTGTCGATGTCTTAAAAGGTATCGTGTCATCACTCACACCTAACCTGAACACTACTCTAAGCATACCAGTCGACGCCTGGTCCATCCTAAACTGAGGTACTCTTATATTATTGTAATAGTTCAAATGGTTACAAATGAAACGTTAACAAAGTGTAATACCAAATGAAAAAATGCTTACACTTGCTTATCTAGGGCCGGCCGCCTGCCCTGCGCGGCTGTACGTACCGTGAAATGAGGATGTCTTAAGATTCTGTACAATTCCGCAAATTAATTCACAATTGCCGTTCGTCTATTGAGCCTTAATTAAATACCATTAGCACTAAGAGATAGTTTACCTCGTAACTCTTCTGTATTAAAATTACCGTATTTATGTACACGTCGCTATACATCTCTGTACAACTATCTATCTTATTGTGAATTATCTATATAAAGAAGCGATAAATTATAATCTGTGTGAAGTTTTCTGTCGAACCGAGGATGTGAACTGAAACTGTGTCCGCTTTGCAGGGAAGGTGGCCGGCTTCTACACGTTATAACAAATACATCAAGTTCAGCAGCGGACTCGAGGTTGTCTCTGAACGACCTGCCGCCTGATTATTGTTTTTGGTTTAATATTGCTAGGTTGGTACCCACTGTGTGGTCGATCGTTGGCTGCTTCGTTGGTAGTTCAGCGACAAGCGTCGGATCCGCCACGCTACATATATCTACGAATCAAACTAAGTATTCTTCTATAGTATAATAGTTATGTGTGTATGTATATTGTATGTTCGATACGGCGAACTGCATGCGTGCGCGCGGCGTGCGCGGGCGCCGCGCGGCGGCTTCGGTTGGGCGAGAGGTTCTATTGAGGGCCCTTTTGTATTATTTTCTTATTTATTTTTCGTAAAAAATCAACATTTTTGAAGGCACTTCTGATCGGACGAGGTGGCCCAGTGCGTTTGAATTGTTCGGTTGACGTCTAGTCAGTTTGTAGTTTAACAGGGTTATTCACTAAAATAAAACTCGCTTCGAAAGCAAACTAACTTCACACTGGTTTGTAAATTATGTCAAATACATAATTGATAGCACAGAATATGATGATTATTCACTCCTATTTTGTATTAGGACGATCACCGTTCCAGTTTTCTTTACCTATTCCGTGATCGTAAACCAAGGTGAAGTGAGTTTGCTCTCGAAGTGAGTTTGTATTTTACTGAATAGCATTGCTGTTAATCGTGTTGAGAGATATTCAGTCTATTGTTATTGTTGCCTTCAACTATTGTGCCAGCTTTGGGGTGGGATATATTCTATGAGTGGTAGAGAGCCGCCGCGCTGCGTCCGCCTGCGAAGCGTCCGTGCCGCAAGTCCCTTTCGAATATTTGTACGGTTAGAAAAAGAATGCCAGTATAATATATCGTGTGGTTATATGTATAGGATTATAAATATAGTGTTTAAAAGTTTTACGGTCGCTAAAGTCATGAGTATCGTATATTTATTTTAAATTAAATATATCAAAACGATGCGGCGGGTTCGGACGCTCCGCACGTTGCGATGCTGGGTCGGAGCGCACGCATTTTCGGAGTATAATATTTTATCTAACGAATAAACTTAACCCTATGTCCGGTGCGAGGCTCCTCGCGATATTCCGGACCAACTGAACACTGCCGAATGATGCCGAAACGTGGAAAATACAACCGAGGATGTTTACATTAATCGGAACTCAAGATGTTTACACAATTTGGAATTTGGGGTCTGTTTATCTTTATTCTATTGAAAAACCTGCACGAACTTATAACCGGCTATCAGTATAAAAATAATGTTTAAATTCTTTGTCTGTGGATCGAAAAATAACCCTGCTCTATTGTACTAATTACTATGGTTAACGTTAATTATTCCTAAAATAATTATGACGAGGTAAAGGTTGACAATTTTCGACGACGCGGAGCGCGCCTCAAAATCAAGTGGTACGGGAAATATTCAACAAACAAACTGTTCTCCAAAGGTCGAGGAAAGGGCAAAGGACGGTCAAAATAATTAAAAAAAAACAACAAAACATTTAAAACTTAAGCAGTTAATATATTAATCGTTTTTTTCCTTAAATAATAAATCAATAAATGATTTTAAGATATACATAACTATAAAAACCATTTACGATAATACTTAATAATAATATAATAATAATTATATATAGCGAAATATATTATGTGCAGAAATAAAATTCTAGGTGACTTAAATTTTCTCTTACTCGTATAACCTAATGAATTTCCTAGTAGAGCGCGGGCCGTGGCGGGACGGCCGTGCCACGTCGCTGGCACGCCGCCGTCACGGCGCCGCCACGTCGCTCGACGTCCAACGTACAAATTCAATTTTCAATAATTTAATTAAACTTTTTTATTAATAATTTTGAATCTGAAGGCCTAAATGCGAGTGTCGTAAAATTTTGGTGTGCGAAACAATCGTCCAATGGATTTTTTTTTAATTTAGTTAGCCGAAACTTTTGTGTGCGTCGAGTCGATGTGGCGCTCACTCCAGCTGCTCGAGGAAGTTCGGTGACTTGAAGTACTCGGGCACGGGGTCGTCGAGCCGCGAGATCACCTTGTAGATGGACTTCTTCCAGCTCTGCTCGTTGTCCTTGCCG
The DNA here is from genome assembly GCA_029955525.1 of Oeneis ivallda. NCBI lineage: Eukaryota > Metazoa > Arthropoda > Insecta > Lepidoptera > Nymphalidae > Oeneis > Oeneis ivallda. The sequence continues at coordinate 14,069,940 of JARPMR010000024.1, read as the reverse complement.
CCCTGGATGGCGCGGAAGAACTCCCTTAGCGTCTGCTCAACCACATATCTGAAGTTCGGGGGAACCTACAAAAACAAAACAGTTTGATTAGAAAAATTATTATTTGAATCCTAACTTCCATAATAGTTAAATAAAGTGACGTCTTATAATTGTGTACATACTTATTGATTGCACAATATATTATGGGCAGCCAGGGGATCTCAAAATTTGGCAGAAAACATTTCTCACGTATCTATAATCTTAAATCTTTTAAGAAGAAATTAAGATTTTTAAGTTACAATATGGCGAAGGGATCACAAAATTTGGCAGAAAATATGTATATTTTCTTGCGCATCCATACATCTTAAGCCGAACGCCGAGTCTTTTAAGAAGTACTTAAGATTTGTCAAAGTTAAAGTGGGCATGTTTGTAGGACGACAGAATATGACCGATGGACTCGCTGGATTGTTGACGAACCTGTAAGAGAAATTTGGGAACCGTCCCGCTGGTCCGAAGGCATCATCAAGCTTGTTGGCAAGACTTGGATGAGACCGGCACAATATCGAAAGGAAGGACGTGCACATGAGGGGGTACATAAATGTGTCCAACTATGGACGAAGTGAATGACCAGCAAAAAAGAAAAAGATTTTGAAACGGTTGAATCGGTTTAACGGTTTTGGCAATGACTCCGTCCGAAAAATAAACATAAGCAAGCTTATCAACTACGTATTAATAAATGATCGTACTCACTTCAATGTGATTGTTTCTGTTGTAATGCAAGTTGAGCACTCTATACAGCTCGGAGTCACCCGCCACGTGCAGCTCGTCTGCCCCCTTCAGACCCTCGCTGATGGCCTGCCGCGCGTACTTCTCCATCTGGATGTAGTAGAACTCCCTGGAACAATCACAAGTGAAATGCTTTAGTACAACCGCTAAGTTGTGGAACGCCCTTCCAGCGTCCGTGTACCTGCGTATAATTTGACTACCTTTATAGCAAGAGTCTAGCAGTGATAGCCTAGTGGTTACGACTGCGGTCTCCTATTCGGGGGGTCACCTAGGTTCGATCCCGGGTAGCTCTGACACCTGCACCTCTGACTTTTCGAAGTAAAGTGCGTTTAAGAAATTAAATATCACTTGCTTCAACGGTGAAGGAAAACATCGTGTTGAAACCTGCACACCTGAGAGTTCTCCATAATGTTCTCGAAGATATGTGAAATCCGCCAATTCGCATTGGGCCAGCGTGGTGGACTATGGCCTATAACCCTTCTCTAAGAGGAGACCTCGCTCAGTAGTGAGCTGATGATGGGTTGATAATGATGATGATGATAGCAAGAGTCACTAATCTTCTAGGCAAGCGTGCTCCAACCTATAACTCATTAGTGCTTTCCATCATTGATTATTGTTAAGGGCAAGTATGTCTCGCAATAAAAAAAGTGTGGCCAGTTTAACAACTTTCTTGGCGAAATTGGGAGTGCTGTGATCTCAGAATTGAATGGCTCCGGCAGAGGCAATTAGGGAATTTATATTAGATATTCTAAATGTTTTTGGTCTGGTCTGGTGGCAGTCTTCAGCCAGCCAGGTTTCATTTGTTACCATCCGCAATACCGCAAAGAAACCGATTAAGTCGTGAGTTTAATTTAGCTACTATACCCCTTCAAGTTAGCCCGCTTCCACATCATCTAAAGACTGTTTCGTCAATTACCACCAAGTAAGATTGCAGTCAAGATAGGTATCAATCTGCAGTCAAGATGTATACAGGAACGTATTTTTAAATTCTGGTTTTATATTTCCCCTACGCTGATAGATAACAAGGTAGGTAGACAAGGACTCGATATTAACCGATCCCGATGCGGGATAATAACTGGCAATATTTCAAGCCTGGTATTGAGTCGTGAGTCGTGTAGTACATGCCGCTGTAGGGTCGAGCACCTATGCTGCGTACCCGGCAATGGGAGCGGGTGACGTGTAGGCGAACTCACCTGCCGTGTGACACTCGACGGCACAATGAAAATAGTATAAAAAGCTCTCGAAAGCCGCGGAGGGCGGAGAGGATTTGATTAGTCATTTTCGCTCAGTTCGCTGGTCGCGTCGGATCGCTTCGCTATCTTCGCCTCGCTTCGCTTGCGAGGGCGGATCGAGAGTCTCGCGAGGCTAATTACTTACGTTTTGCATTCAGACGGGCTAATTCAGTTTTTCGCGTCTCGTCGAGTGACGCGTTACTTTTGGAAAAATTGTTACCGGCGTATGAAGGGTTTTAAGTCTACTTTTTATTTCGACATGCAAATTTTCAATTAGGTTTCGGATTGCTCCCTTTTGAATGCACTTTATGCTTATTATTTTATTTCACTGCGCGAGCTAAAAATATAAACAATACAAAAGTCCAATCTTTTTTAATAAACGTAATTTGTTGAACTCTAAATTTTTTCAGGAGGTCTCTATTTTTTATATTTTTCAAGTAACCAACAGGTCTTCCATTTATAGAATACGACATAGATAAATGCTGTTCGAAGCAAATCAAAGTATGACGTTAAAAAGGAAAGAGTCGAGAACTGCGAACTGAATCACTCAATAGTGAGCTATCAATCGACGCGGATCATCTCTAAGCCACTTGCGCGAGCGAGCACACTCCAACCTCTCGCTCGCACACCGGGGTTTCTATTATTTTTTAATTGGCACTCTACGAGAGATTGCAGCCTTACTAATTGAGTAAGTAAATGAAGTGTCTTAATAATTAGATGTCTTTTTAGCTGGTGAGAGGCGCTATGATGTTTAGGTACTCACGCTACAATCTACGCCTAGCCGTATTTTCCTAATTAGAATAGGGATGGAACGCTTACAATGTTGGCTAAGGTAAGGGTATATCGCACAATTAATAACAGGCTACGATAATACAGCACCACAAGCAACGATGTAGCCATACCGGAGATTTTCAACTAATATCCTAATATGTTTAAGTAGTTGTACGGTGTACCGTGTACCTGACTATTGTGCTGAACGGGTACAAACCACGATGAATGTTTTGGTTGGAAAGATCGATTTTTTTTAAATTCAGTTGCATACAATTATTTCAATTCACGTGTCACTTATGAATTACCTATACAATTGGGTATTTGACTTTTGTCAAAATGTTGATATTCATTATTTACTCGTTTAATCGAAAATTTAACATGTAAGAATAACATTTGTAAAAACAGAAATAAATCGGTGAAAAAACAAATAAGTTATAGAGCTTTAAAGTTTCCTGTTAGACAGAGAGAGCGCTAGTGGATTGTGACATCACAATTCAGCAGCTCCATACACCCTCCATAGAAAATTTCGTTTTAGAAAGAGACAGATACAGCCACAGTAAAACAGCTTATAATTCCGAGACTAGCAAAGATATTTAAAAAAGGGAAATGGCAGTGTGTTATAATATTTAAAAATATTATTTTAAATACTTAAATAAAAAATATCAGCCAAAATGGCCGTATAAGTACTCACTTTCGAGAGAAGGTGTAAGAAATTTCTATTATAACTGAGATAAGTTTCATCATTGTCCACTTCATTCAATATCTATATATACTTATAATAAAACTGTAACTGGACGATTTCGTGTCTGTTTGTTTGTCCTTCTTTCACGTAAAAACTACCGCACAGATTTCTACAAAATTTTATACCGTGGTAGCTTATTACTCGGGTCAACATCTAGGCTACTTTTTATCCCGGAAAATCAAGGAGTTCCCGAGGGACTTTAAAAACTAAATCCACGCGGACGAAGTCGCGGGCATCAGCTAGTTTTTAATACGTATTTATTTTGTACAAGCACAATCCTTACTAATATAAAAATGAGAAAGTGTTTTTTTGGTTTGTCCTACGTTTATAACGCTTGCAACCGAGCCCATTGCTCGATTGCTTGACGTGATTTTTAGGACCTGAAGGGTGAAGAAAAAGAATAAGTACCTATCTCCATGAAACATTGGTAGTACGGTCTGCCGCCTTTTTAAAAACCTTGCTCCACGCGGACGAAGTCGCAGTTAAAAGCTAGTAAATAAATATGTCTAACATCTTTAGTGTCCTAATGTAGAGTATTATTATGAATCATTAGCGAACAAGTGTGTTCACGTGGTGAAAATATTTAATGTCATCAATATTAGGCTATTACTGATAACTGTTTTAACAGATGTGGCTATTAACGAGTCACAGCATCGAAGTGGGTGCTGACCGTTTTAAAAGTGTTCTTTATAATTATTATTGTTAAGTGCCTTAAAATTAGATGATGTTTGAGGAGCATTGACCGATTAGAAATTTTACTTTGTACTAGTTGACCCGTCCCGACTTCGCACGGGTATGATTGACACTTCGCAGAATTTGTATACCAATGTGTTGGTAGGTAGTTGGAGAGCGAGCACGAATGTTAGAGATGGATGGATGGAGGAAACTTCTGCAGCAGGTCCGGGTACTTGAGGGACTGTAGCGTCGCTGATGATGGTGATGTGTATAATGGAAGGGAGCACAACTCTCAGCAATAACAATTATGATGCAAGGGGAGAGACCAAAGTGATTCCTATTCTGGAAAAATTTACGTGGTGAAATTTCGGTAATTCCGGAATTGCAAACCTCTTTAGTAGTGGCTTTTATAAAATACAGAGTAATGGCAAGAATATTCTGTTTGCAAAGTAATTGGTAGGCCGTTAACGTATCCGTCTGTATCGACCGATTTTGATAGGCATGCGGGCGGCTTAAGTAGGTGATGCGAAAAAAGAAATTACCCTAGAAACGGTACTCGGCGTGGAAATGGAAATATAGCTGCCATAATACGGTTTTACCTACATTGAAAAATATATTTCCTTTAACAAGGTAATGTTAAGTTGGTTTCACAATAAATTCGCACTTTTCAACCCGAATCTGTTGACATCCATTCGGAATAAAAATGTGAATTAAAAACCGTTGCTGTGGGAATCAGCTGTTGCTATTGTGCACGCATTCGTTTAACGAATTTTCGGTAATGAGCACGTTAAGGAAAATTATACTTTTCCGTGGTTTAATAAAGTGTTATATCGCTTGACAGTAGGACGGTAACTTTCGCGGTATATTTGAGACGAAAGAAAAAATCCAACAGGATTGTCATTGACACCAAATAAATATAAACACTAAACGGTGTACGATAAAGTTTATTTTAGTATGAAATGTTTTTTCCATTGTCCATGGGTTTCTTAAAACATCGCATCTTGCGCCTACCTGGGGCTACGTCTTGAATGTCATTGTTTTCTGAAGGCAGTTGGTCTTTTTTGCAAATATTTCTTGGAGCCTTGGCTTTTGTAACTTTGGCAGGTAATTAAATAAAGTCTATTATTTAAGCTAAAGACGATTTGGTAAACGTCCCTATGTTATGTTGTTCATAACAAATGGAACTATCATCAATATTAATTTAAGTATTTATATTTTTCTAGGTGTACCTAATTCTTCGTAAAAGAGCTGCGTACTTAATTCGAATAGTAATATGTTATATATATATATATATATATATATATATATATATACAAATATATATATATATATCTATATATAAGACATTAAATATATTTCTTAAGACATCGCATCTTGCGCCTACCTGGGGCTACGTCTTGAATGTCATTGTTTTCTGAAGGCAGTTGGTCTTTTTTGCAAATATTTCTTGGAGCCTTGGCTTTTGTAACTTTGGCAGGTAATTAAATAAAGTCTATTATTTAAGCTAAAGACGATTTGGTAAACGTCCCTATGTTATGTTGTTCATAACAAATGGAACTATCATCAATATTAATTTAAGTATTTATATTTTTCTAGGTGTACCTAATTCTTCGTAAAAGAGCTGCGTACTTAATTCGAATAGTAATATGTTATATATATATATATATATATATATATATCTATCTAACATATTACTATTCGAATGCTTAAGACACTGACACACAAGAGTGGTCATAGAGTCATAATAATAAATAATTAATTATCATGGAACAATACCCTACGGTTAAGTTGTGATATAGGTATGTAAATTTTGTAAATATTCACACAATTTAGTTGATTTGCAACATTTTAAACCCCTTTTGTTTCGCAAGTCTTAACCGCAGTGGGGTCCCCAAGGAGAAATCTCGGCGTTAATGTCTTAACGCTCCCCTCAAGAACATTCGATTCCCGTGTGAACCAAACACTTACTGTAGACTTGAGAATGAGTATAGGGGGGACGAGCTGTCTCTTCTACTTTATAAGATGTTCTTACAACTTAGAAAGCATTTCTGATTTTTAGTAATCCTAGTAGGCACAATCATTTTTAAAAGTAATATCTAAATAGAATATGATTAAGATTTCACGTTTTGATTGGTTCATGCTTATGCTCTAGAATGAGTTCCGATAAAATCCTTATATTGATTGATAAAAATGGGAGTTTTCTCATTTCTAATCTTATTGATCTTTATCCTTTTTCCGAAGCCTTTTTATTCTCAAATTCTTTAAAGCTTTTATTAAAGGGATAAAAATTGAACGCATACATAATTTTATTTCAATATAACTTATTTTACTGCTCTTCTCAGCAGAATCTGCTTTCTGAACCGGTAGTAGAGTCTTGGCCAGAGATAACGGGTATTGGCGTATCATAAAGCCACAGGTTGGCGTCCATGAAATAAATAAAATTTAATTTATATTTATTGGAACGAAGTTCCTTATCGCGCGTTGCGAAAGGGGGCTAGACGGAAAAAATTAAGACCAAAAGTTGTAACGACACTTTTATACATTTTTTGATGGCCTAAAAAATATCTTGATAATAATTTCAAAGAGTTGTGCATCGCTCCCGTGGAGCAATTGCCTCGCGTGCGGTTGTTAACCGAAAGATTAGTGGTTTGAGCCCACCCGGGGGCGCGCAATTTTATTTTCATTTTTTATTTTATAAAATTATTTTAATTTTAATATTTCATAAAATCGATATTTAGGCTTCCCTGGGGTCATTTTGATTTTTATCGATAAAAAAATCATGATAAAAAATGTATACCCGAATAATTATTTACTTTATACCTCGAATAGAACTTGAAATTAATATTTTTATAATAATAACTTCGTTCCTGGTGTCTGGTGTCCCACGACACCGCACGACTTTTTATCCTGTATGTGCCGCTTCTATTACTTTCTATGCTATAGCTTTAGGCAATATTATAAGATCTTTCTCCAAGGGGTCAGAGTTATTGTTCTTTTTTTATTTCTTCCTTTCACTGTTGACTCATTCGGTACGAATCTAAACTCGATTTCTCGCGTAAGTAAGAGGAACTTTGAATTTCTTCTTCTTCTTCTTCTTTATCAACCGATAGACGCCCACTGCTGGACAAAGGTCTCTTGCATGGACTTCCACAGGCCTCGGTCTTGCGCCGCCTGAATCCAGCGGCTCCCTGCGACTCGTTTGATGTCGTCGGCCCACCTGGTGGGGGGTCTGCCAACACTGCGCTTCCCGGTGCGGGGTCGCCACTCCAGCACCTTGGGACCCCAACGACCATCAGCTCTTCGAACTATGTGCCCCGCCCATTTCCACTTCAGTATCGCGACTCGCTTAGCTATGTCGGTGACTCTGGTTCTCCTCCGGATCTCCTCATTTCTGATTCGATCCCGCAGGGACACTCCGAGCATAGCTCTCTCCATCGCCCGCTGAGCGGTCCTGAGCCTACTTATGAGGCCCTTAGTTAGCGACCATGTCTCGGATCCGTAAGTCATCACTGGCAACACACACTGTTCGAAGACTTTAGTCTTCAGGCACTGAGGAATTTTGGACGAGAAGACATCTCGGAGCTTCCCGAACGCTGCCCAGCCGAGTTGGATTCGGCGGTTGATCTCTTTCTCGAAATTGGACCTACCTAGCTGGACTGTGTGTCCCAGGTAAATATACTCGTCGACAATTTCGAGTGCAGAGTTCTCAACAATTACTGGGTGGAGCGGTGCATGAGCATTGGACATGATTTTCGTCTTGCTCATGTTCATTTTCAGGCCCACCTGTTGAGAAACCCTGCTGAGATCGTTGAGCATTGTATTGAGGTCTCTCAGAGTCTCTGCCATGACTACTATGTCATCGGCAAATCGCAGGTGAGTGATGTACTCGCCGTTTATGTTGATGCCAAGCCCGTTCCAATCCAGAAGCTTAAAGACGTCCTCCAACGCAGCGGTAAAGAGCTTCGGGGAGATAACGTCTCCCTGTCGCACTCCACGCTGCAAGTGGATTGGCCTCGTAGTCTGGTCCTGTATACGTACTGACGTTGTGGCGTTTTCATACAAGCACTTCAACACTTGGATATACCGGTAGTCAATCCGGCATCTCTGCAGCGACCTCAACACAGCCCAAGTTTCCACCGAATCGAAGGCTTTCTCATAGTCCACAAACGCTAAGCAAAGTGGCCGGTTATACTCTTCCGTCTTTTGTATAACCTGCCGCAGCGTATGAATGTGATCTATGGTACCAAAGCCTTTTCGGAATCCGGCTTGTTCGGGAGGCTGGAAGTCGTCGAACCTACGAGCGAGACGATTCGTAATGACTCTCGAGAACAACTTATAAACATGACTCAACAACGAGATGGGTCTATAATTCTTCAACAAGGTATTATCACCCTTTTTGAAGAACAGAACCACCACGCTCCTGTGCCATGCTTCCGGCGTTGTACCCTCGTGGATGACGGAATTGAACAATCGCTGAAAGATCTTAAGTACCGGTTTTCCACCCGCTTTCAGGAGTTCCGCAGTGATTCCGTCATCACCTGGCGCCTTGTTGTCCTTGAGCTGTTTGAGAGCCATTCTAATCTCGTATAGGCTGACGTCCGGGATATCTTCGGTATAGTGTCGGGTCAGTTTGGCTCTGGGATCTTTCGCCAAATCTTCAACAGGTTTTTGTGTCGTGGTATATAACTGTCCATAGAACTTCTCAACCTCTCCCAAGACCTCAGGTCGAGAAGAGACGAGACGGCCGTCATCAGTTTTCAGCCGCGTCAGCTGGCTCTGTCCGATAGACAGATCTCTCGCGAACACTTTTGAGCCTCGATGGTATCTTTAATACACTTGGTATTAAAGACACGGAGGTCGCGAGTTTGTGCCTTAGAGATCTGCCTATTAATCCGCCGGTAGGCAGCCGCGTCTGCCGATGACTGCAGCCTCATCTCTTGTCTCTCCTTCATTAGCTTGAGAGTATGGTCAGAGAACTTTTCGGTTCTTTTCCTGCGATGGGTCTTAAAGAATTTAGACCCCACAGTATGGACAGTTTCCACGAACCTGTTGTTTAGATCGTCCACAGAAACGCAGTCTGCTAGGCACTCGAATCGGTTCTGCAGTTCGAGTTGGAAGTTTTCGGGATTTTGGATATGAGCACGAGAAGGTCGGAGAGTGGACTTCACCAGTCTGGCCCTTTCCAGCTTTACATTAATATTCAACGTGCCTCTTACCATCCGGTGATCGCTACCGGTTTTCACCCTATTGATCACAGAGACATCATTGAATATATGCCGCTTGGTCGACATAATGAAGTCGATCTCATTTCTCGTGGAACCATCGGGACTCAACCATGTCCATTTTCTGTGTGGCCGCTTCCTGAAGAAGGAGTTCATCATAAAGAGGCCCTCCTTCTCCATGAAGTCGGCCAACATTTGGCCCCTTTGGTTCCTTCGCCCATACCCAAAATGCCCCACTCTCGTCTCTGCACCGCTTCGTTCGCCCAGCCTTGCATTGAAATCCCCCATCACAACACTGTAATGAGTGGCAGAGGCGTGTATGGCTTTTGATATATCCTCATACAGCGCCTCTACCTCCTCGTCAGAATGTGTCGATGTCGGTGCGTAGACCTGTATAACCTTCAGCGAATACCGTTTGGTGATTCTGAGTATGAGTTACGCTACCCTACTCGACACACTCTCGACTTGTACAACGTTGTTGACGAGAGACTTGTGGACGATGAACCCGACACCACCCTGGGACTGTTGATCGCCCTCCCGGTAGTAAAACAAGTTGCCGGAATTGAGGATTATCGAGTCCTCCCCCTCTCTTCGGACTTCAGACAATCCTATAATATTCCAGCGCAACTTGCTCATTGCTTCTTCCAGCTCGATGATCTTCTCGTCGGTCCTCAAAGTGCGTGCGTTATACGTCACCAGGTCCAGTCGTCGGGGTTGGCAGCGGAATCTCGTCCGGAGATTCTTAGCACCCCCTGCCCCGCCATTACCGTGACCGCTGCCAGGGTCAGGAATAGCGAGGCCGCCGGGAACTAGGGGCCATGGTTTTCTGTGATTATCCATTAAGGTTTTGCCCATAATGACCACGCTGGGCAGGCGTGTTGGTCATCGCAGGGCTAGACTGATCGCACCGGTGTCGCTGCTGCCCGACACCGGCCTGTGCCATTTGCTCAGTCTAGCCAGTATGAAATGGTTATACCGCCATTTGTCGGTCGTCATAGCCTCGTCAGTAAACTAGCAGGGGGCACCACGGGCAGGTGAGGTTGACGTTTGGAGCGCTAGATGGAGTTACGCTCCCTTACTTTGAATTTATTTATACATATTTTTGATATCAATTTTAGACTGTGGCATTTGCAAAATATATCCTAGAAAAATATACCTTAGATTTTGTGGCTGACTTTGTCATCATTTATCGTTTATATACCTACTTATTATAAACTACGGATACCTTGGTGCGCGAGTCCGACTCGCACTTGGCCGGTATTTTTTTTAATAAGGAACTAAACTAAACCAAAAACTCTTACACCAAAGGAACTGAACTCGTCAAAAATATATATGAATATTAATACATACCTACATTTTATTAATAAGAACCATGAGCTCTTAAAAGGTGATTAATATAACTTTTGAAACATAATTTGATTTTCAATAGGTAGGTATATACTCGTACCTAGCTGTAATTAAAAATACCGTTAGTCTTAGAATTGTGTCGAATTCGGGTCAAAGTGATGTATTGACTTGATGGCTTGCTGTTATTTATGACAGGCATGCGGGTCTGTATTCGTATGCTTACGAGGGGTAAGAACCATTTTTGCTTGAGATATTTACGCTAATTAAGATGTTTTTTTATCTCTTCGTGCAAATACGAGTCGCAAATGTACAGCTGTTTTTTTACCTATAGAGTACCATGTGATCAAAGCACATAAGTACCTAGGTAGACATAATTTGAGATTGACTATAGAGTTTTATCGGAACAAATTACCAACTCAGCCTTCAACTTTGACGGGTTTTCATGAAAATGGTAAATATTTTTCCTAATATTTTTTTTTGAAAAATGCTTCAATTTGATAGTTAGCATATGTCGCGAATATGAAGGAGTGGAGACCGCGCAAGACCTAAAAATGGTGGGCAGAGAGTAAATAAAGAAGATCTAAGTCCAGCAGTGGACATAATATACAGTCTGATGGATAGAATGGAAAAGTTTATAATCAAATTTACTTTTAAACATTGCTTTTGAACAAAGTGATATATAAAGATATGTATTTGTTTGATTAACTTAACTCCAATTGTGCGTCACTTTCAAATTGCAGTCAGGGCCCTGTCCGAAAGTTAATACCTACCCAATGTACGCATGAAATAAAAAGATCCCCATAGCGTATAAAACTAAAGGGTGCGTAATTTAGTTCGCAACTGAAAAATAGTTCGCAGACATTTCCCAGTGACTTCACCAAACACTCATTTCGATCGTTGCCAAATACAATGGTTATTAAAACCTGATGCCGGCTCAAATGATATGGGGAGGTATTACGTTATACCCATACCTACCTGGTGGTGCACTACATAGGTAGGTAGCGCTGCGTCTGTGAGAGTGGACGGCGTCCAGCTTTAGTAGAGTACGGGCGGAATGAGCGGCGCAGAGTAAAAAAGCGATAGAGGGAGGAAATATTTATTTTTTATTATCTTTTTAAAAACCTTCGGACTTTTTTTTCATTGACGCCTGCTTTTTGCAGGGCTTAACTTCTACACGTATGCACAGACAGACTAGACACATGAGCTTGTCAGTAAAATAGATTATCACTGAGATAGTTTATGTGAATAATTTTGGAAAGAGGTTGAAGTCTTGTAGTATATTAACAGTACTCTAAGGCTCGCTTGCAGAGACGCCGGGTTAGGTTTAACCTAGGAATAAGATTGTAATTTTGACAGGAGCTTTATACGAAATATGTCAAAGCAGCCGCTAACTCTGGTTTAAAAGGATAACCCAGCGTTTCTGCAAGCGGGCCTAAAAGAACTATGAACGTTAAATGTTACGTTTTGAAACAACCCGGTACCCTAATACGAATGACGAAATGTGAAAAGGGGGGTTTTTAGTTTGAAAATTAATTTGAGTCAGTAGGCTTAATATGGAACCAACTATGTTCCATGTAATATCGTGTTGGAAAAGTTGATCCTGTATATAAAGAGTGTAAAGTTACGAGAAAAGCGCCGCGTCTGTTTTATTTGTTCTCTGTGGAAAAGTCGCACGGCGCTGTGCACACATGCACACGGCGCACACACAGGCGCAAGTAAAAGCGAGTAAACTAATACCGGGCCGGATTAATGCTTCAGTTAGTGAAAAAACTTTTTTTCAGACTGCGCCGTCCGACACAGGGCCGCACTCAGACAAAGTTCAAAGGAAAATTATTAAGTCATGCGATATTACGTAATATGAAACATAATATTAAAGAGTTTACTCGTCGGAACAAAGCTGGGATATGTTAGTTGGAAATTTCACTATCGCGATGAAAAATGTAACCTTCCGGCTACACCTCTCACTTTTCAAAATTGCATTCTAGGTGTTAATTAAGTAAAAAAACTTGAGAGGTGGTGATTACATTGTGTTCGGTATTTTCGCGATACAACATTAGGTCTCCGTAGCCTAGTTCAACGTCGATGGTTCGAATCCCAGCTCGACAGACCGAATTTTCCATTTTCAATTCTATTGTTTCAGTTCTAATGTTGTATCGCGAAAATACCGAACACAATGCAAAATTCACATTCAACAAAAAAGTGTCGGTTTCAAAAATATGTCGAGTGTCGGTTCCTTAATTTTTTTCCGTCTAGCCCCCTTCCGTACCGCGCGATAAGGAACTTAAGTTCCAATATTTTCTGTTAGAAACAATTAGTAGCGACAATATTCAATGGCGAGATTATGATAGTGTGTTTCCTAACCTTGTGGCCCCTCACGGACAGATTTCTATTAATAGGCATTGTAACTAATAACTACCTGCGACTTCATTCAAGTGGAGTAAGGTTTTCATAATTAGTTTCCCGGGATAAAAGTAGCAGTTGTGCACTCTTTAAGTCCTCAATATTACCTACCCATGAAAACAATAATGTAAAGCTCTGTTGCGATGTGATTGAAGGACAAACCAAGAAATAAAAACATTTTCCCATTTTAAATAATATACCTACTTAAATTCTTAGGATTTCATTGTTATGTCAAAAAATAGATCTTCTACGTGTAAAACCGGCTATCATTAAAACAAATGTCGTGAGTCAACTTCATGCGGGCTGTAGACGATAATCTATGCCTCCACATGCAACGGCAACTTTCTCGCGAATAATTCTCTTATCTTGTAACGGAAAATCTAAAATTGGCACACGTTCGTTTTGTAACCGAGCAACTCACATGTTTACTAAGAGTCACTATCCTTAATATTATGAATGCGAAAGTGTTTGTTTGTTGGTTTGTTGGTTTGTTGGTTTGTCCTTCAATCACGCCGCAACAGGGCTACGGATCGACGTGATTTTTTACATGGGTATAGCTGAGGACCCGGAGAGTGACATAGGGTACTTTTTATCCCGGAAAATCAAAGAGTTCCCGAGGGATTTCAAAAACTAAATCCACGCGGACGAAGTGGGATCCACAGGGCATCAGCTTGTATAAATGAATTTTAATTATTTTTGTTACTTTTATTATTTTTAAATTATCTACCTACCTAATGAACTGTTTCCTAGTTATTGGAAAATTACAATAGTTAAGGTGCAACAGAACAGCGAAAATTGAAAATGGTAATATAATAGATTCAAGTCAACTATGTCATGTTTGTTTACTTGAAAAGCCAAGGCCTCATGTCAGGTCTAAACTACTTTGAAAACGTGACAATAACTACGCTCACACTCACAATCTGACCACAAAGAACATTGTCTCGAATTAGACCTGTGTTTATGTTTTGTGTGTTTTTTTATACACGTTTTCGTGAAGACAAGAATATTAATATAAGGTGGAATCGGCCGCATCTCACTTTCTCGGTTACTGTCCTATTTTATTTTTAGTTTCACCGGGTGAAATGTTCGTCATTGGCGCGCGAACGGCGAGCTCGGAGTGCGGGCCTGGCTAATGACTCCCTCGCTGACCTGCCTCTGTCTTGTACCCCACGCTTCAAAAGTTCAGCTCATTTGAGTGCTTGCGGAGATTTTATTACCCCAACTATACTCCGTATTAAAATTTCGAAAAAAAAGGGTTGAGCAGACGCGAGCCGTTTAAGGGCCGCATAAAGCTGACCGTTCACGGTTACTTGATTTCAGGATTAGTTCGCTAATTACTGTTTTGAGACAGTTTCAAAAAGCGAGCCTCTTCTTTATTTTTAGTCGGACTGCTTTGAGTGTACGACTCCGTGCCTACTAGACGAGTAATTAATGTTATACGAGATGTAAAAATACAGTGTTTTATGTATTTCAATTACGTATAGAACTACTCGCTGTCGGATCGCCGGCGTGAATATGAGGAACTTCTATAGCTATCTAGGATGTTTTTGTTTTAAGTTTGATAGCTTGTATCATCGTAGCTGTATCCTAGGCTTATATTAAATAGTGGCGTGATTATATGTAGTAGAATAGAATAGGAATGTTTTTTATTCAAATAAACTTTTTAAAAGTGCTTTTGAATCATCGATGAGTCTACCACTGGTTCGGAACGCCCTTCCTGCCGAGAAGAACCAACAAGAACTCGGCGGTTGCTCTTTTCAAAACAAGTTTACAATACAATAGATACTATGCTATGTATGCAGTGTTTTCACAATGAGGGGAAGTTCCACAGAAGCATACCTAATTATAATTCAATACATGTTAAGACGAGCAGACAGAAAGTAGCCCCATTCCCGCTGGTGGCACTCGTTCAGCCGTCTGTTCAATAAGTCAGTTTACTTACATGGGTTACTTTTCCATTTATGCCATCTTTCCACATTAATAATAATTATGTGCATAGTTTATTTTTATCTCTTTATTTTATCGGGGGACGAAGCGATGGACACTGGGTACAAGGTGCTGGAATGGCAACACCACGCAGGCCGGGAGAGACAGCGTTAGAAGACCCTACTAGGCGGTTGGTAATTTTAGCCGCTGGATACAGGTGGGATAAGACCACGTCCTGTGGCGATATTTTAAAAACACCCGTGCCTATATGACATATGTGATTATGAGTTGAATATTTTGCATTTTGTACTACATACTTATTAGAATTAATATCGCATTATCAATATTACCTATTAGTTTCAATCTTATGCCTTTTTACGCCTCAACAGCTGAATCGATCTTGACAAAAGGTAGCTTTGAATCTCACAAAAGTACTCTTTACTATGGAAAAGCCAAAGAATTTCCATAGGATTTTTAAAAATATATCAACATAAACAAAGTCGTAAGTAGTAATTAGTAAACATGCTAGTAATTAGTAAAAAATATACAAGTACATAAAATATAATATATGATAGGTGCGCGGATGCAGCACACATAAATCTAGCAAAGTGAAATAATATTTCTAATGAAATATTTTATTAAAAAGAAATAAACACGTACGCGCATAATAATAATGTACCTAAATGAAATAATAATTTTGTAAAGCGTTATTTTGAAGAAGCGTAGTCTAAAATGCCCGCTGATAAACATTTAGCAGAGAAAAAAAAAACGCGATACAAATGCGAACCAGATGCATCGTCATGTAGATTTGTTTTATCGGGACAAAAAATCGAGTTTTAATATAGTCAAAGAGATGGCTGCCTGAATTTGGACGCGATTAAAGTCAGAGACAAATTGAAGTAAAAAGGCGAGCTGACTTTCGCTCACTATATTTCAATATGCGCCATATTGGAGTTTACTCCTTAAGAATCGATTTTAGCAGCCCGGTATGAGAAAAATCCGGGCAGTAAAATCAATTTATCAATGATCTCGTTACGTTTTTCACAACGTTGAAATTTCTACCCTAACGTTGAGTAAATAAGGTTGGTTTTCGTGCGAAAGAGCTTTCGCTTCGGGTAGCCGAGCGCGTAGCGATCGGGTCCCCGATGCGAAAGTCGGTCGGGGCGCGCTCGGACCCGATTCGCGCGCATAGAGAAGGATATAGCGTCGCGCGTAAACTCCAGTCGTGCGTCGGAGGCCGGAGCTGACACACACTTTTTATTATGTGCATGGATATAGTTGAGGACTTTAAGAGTGACATAGGCTACCTTTTATTCCAGAAAACCGTGGACTCTCGCGAGATTTTTAAAAACCAAACTCGAGTGAGAGTGATTGGATCCACTTACTCTCACTTAATAAAATTGGTATGAATGTTCTATTCAATATGACATATTGTTGTGAATCTTCAAGCATTAGACGAAACAATTTCTAAAATTGCCTTATTACGAATCTGTACCAGAACACACTACACTGGCCCTATGTGGCAAATCTGACCACCACCTCTCGATCTTTTTGTTTTATCGTGACAAATAGTAATGCGAGATGTTTTAATATGAAGGGTGTTGATCACGTGTCTAACAATAATTACTTTAGTGTTGGCAGGCGTCATTACGTCAAACTGACTGCTTGCCATCGCATTTTCAGTTTTACTCAAGTTATTTCCCCGGGGGTTGTGTCATTGCTATTTATTACTAAGATTTCCACGGTACGAGTTTTCACTTGAACTTGTTATGAGTATTTTAATATAAGTATAATGGATCATCCTTTTAATTCCGATCTTCATAGTAAACACGATATTACTAAGTAGATAATCTTTTGTCAAGTCCTTCTGAAATTTAATATTGTTGAATGAGACATTTCAAAAAAATATAATGATTATTATAACTATATAAACGAAATAATTACATTTCATAGATTAGAGAGATACCATAATGAAAGATGGGATATGGATTGGGATATTGTATGAAATTGTGCAGGCAAGTGTAGTCGTATAGTTATATTGCACGTGATAAAAATCTGAGCACTGTTATAGATTAGTACTGCATAATAATATGTTATTGGCAATAGGTATTTAATTTCAAATTTCTAAATCTAAATTAGATCTATTCCACGACTGGGAAATTTCGATTTGTATTTTCAATAAGTCTGCCAATCCACACTTAGCCAGCGTGATAAGTCTATCACCTCTCAGAATGAGAAGATATAGATTTATTTAAAAAAAAAAATGATCTATATATTTCGTTAGGTATATAATAATTATTATAATTTTAGTATAGGTAACCCCCTGCAAGTAATGAATAAAACCTACTTTTTACTTTGGGATATATTATAATAATTATAAATAAATAAATAATTATTTATTTGCCAGAATGTTTGTACAGTGGGATGGTAGTAACAAAATATATTGTCAGTAAAAGACCATAACATTCAACTAAATTAATATTATGTGTGTACATATTATATCCCGAGATATAGATTAATATCGCTCGCCTTCCTTTGAAATGGCACCCTTTACACTTGAATATATATATATATATATATTACATCCCAAACTGTAAGAATTTTTTCAACCGACTGAGCGATATTTTCAAGGATATTATATCTCCCGGATCCCGCACACCGCTCACCCCCCTGCGACCCACGGCCACGTTATTTGATTGGCGGATTCAGTGACGATCGCTACTGAACTGGTCGATAAAATATATCATAAAGTGGAAACGTCAATCGCGAGATTTAATTTATATTTTGGGATACAATATAGATTATATCCCATAGTGAAAAGTCAGCTTAAAGAGACGCAATTCCTGTCGTTTTATGTATTTATTATTTTCTTGTTTCAAACAGTGGTATTTTTTACGCTGTTATCATGTTTTGCCCTTGTCGTATCCTTCTGTCTTGCTGACCGCTATCGGCAGCGGCGGAAGCAGCGCTGGCGCACCCTTATCTCCCTTGGGAATGGAAACGACGCGACCAATCGGGCCAGATCTCTAACACTTCAACAATCTTATACCCTACATTTGTCCTGGCAAGTATCAACAGGTCAAACTTAATTGGGCGTGCGCAAGACGACTGTGTGTTATGTAAAATTAATATTAATTTTATAATTTTAATTGGTACGGTTTTACGTCTTTGTATTAATTGGACAAAGAGTTTGAAATTTTCCGTGTATTCTTAAATTCTTTATGGATAAAAATATTTAAGTAAATCAATCTAATGACGACAAAAATTTGTTGCCAGTAAAATATTTAATTAAATTTATCTTATAGACTACATTAGCACGTGATTTTATCAAACAAAATGCAGTCTTACTTTATTTTTTTGTCAAAGTAAATACCTATCAAATTGTCAAATAGGTATATTTATATTATTTATGGACATTATTTTGTCAAAAAATCTTCTCCAACCTAAGTAAACGCAGTGCCTAACTAAACGCTGTAGTTCAAATAGTCTACCTAGTATCTAACTAGCTGACCCAGCGAACTTCGTACCGCTAACTTATCTATATAAATAAAACAAATAAACTATCCCAATCCAAAAAAACTATCCTATCTTTTAAGTTGGACCAAATTACAGATAGTTACGAAGTTTGATAAAAATCGGTTCAGTAGTTTAGGAGTCCATCGCGGACAAACAACGTGACACGTAATTTATATATATTAATTATTGTAATATATTGTATTGTAATATATATATGATTACATCATCTATCAATAGAAGATTTTGTTCAGGAAGTTGTACCTTACTCGTAAGAATTCATGAGTGATTGTTGAAAATAATAAGGCGCGGCATAGGCTGTATACATATGGGAAATTATCCAAGTGCTGCGACAAAACAAGCCTCTGACCACGCCCTAAGAAGTTATTAATTAAGTACAAGATGTACCTTTATATTTATAACTAATTGTTTATGTTGCCTTATGAAAATAGGCTAAGAAAATAATATAAAATGCAAAAGACTCCCTATTCTTAAAATTAGTAATATAAAAAAGTAGGTACCTAAGTAACGTAGCACCTAGTTATACCGTTTGGTCTTAAATTTATTGGATGAACGAGTCATCGTCGTGGTCAAATTTACCATTAGAAGGCCACTGCTAGACATAGGTCTTTTGCTAGGATTGCCTCAGAAAACGATCTTGTGCCGCATGTGTCTAGAAACTCGCTCGATATCGTCCGTAGAAGTCATTTAACACTGAATTTTGCGTACGATTGACAAACACAAAAAACATTATTTTGAAGTCGATTTGAAGCCTCAATAGCACAAAAGTTGTAGAGAGGATTGTAATTAGAAAGCTTAGTGGCTTAGTGGTGGAAACCCACCGATTAGACTATTTATACCTAGTTCTATCACAAGTTTACGCTGAGTTTGAAGGGGAAAGAGGAACTTGGCTAATATTCATTAAAAATAGTCATAATAAATTTCAGAAAGCATGTCCCATTTCCATTGCTGACAAAAGAGGTTCGTTACAGCTTTATCACTGGCCAGCTATCTCCGTAAAAAGGAAAATAAAAATCGCGTGACATCTAAGTTACCGCCCAAAAGTGTGTCGTGTCATTAGAAGCGTATTAAGTTTTTTAAGGTAGAGACTAATGAAAGAACGGCGCGCCCGCTCCGTCGAGACCGCGGCAAGGCGTGTCGCGACCTCGCATGTTTTGTTTGTGAATTAACACTGAATATAATAATAACACTTATTATTCTACCTCATTAATGGTACTAATTGACAAAGATGACAAACATTTTGATTAAAATTATTTGAACTTAAAAAAATTGTTGTTTAGTGGACGTCAAAATTTCAAATTACTTCTATTTAATTAGTAATTTACAATAGCGACTGTTCGAATTTCAATTTACAACTTATAATAACCAACAATTAATATAGGCTGATCGTCCTTAACACGGATTGATAAAATCTAGCAAGGACGACCAGTTTTTGATCTCAAGTACCTATCGCATTAAATACCATTTAAGCAATTATTGTATTAAGATCAAACCCATTACTATGCAACAATGTATATGAAATAAATGATTTTTGATTTGAATATTATATTACATATAATTAAGATATGTTATAAATACAATTAATATTATGTTTGTATTTATACTATTAAATTATAAAATATAATACCTACATTTTGAGATGGGCTTTAAAAACCGCAAAGATTCAAACGGAAGATGATAAAATAATCTGATAGGTAAGTATCACATTATTATGTTCAAAATAAAATCCTTCATTTTCTTTAATGTTTTATTTTATCGCGAAGTCAATTTGTGATGAGTAACGAAATGAAGGCCCCGAATTAATTCAGTGTAATAGGTCTATATGGGGTGTAGGGTGTGGTAATTAAAAACCTAATGCCCCATCGAAGACAAGATAAGGCAGGCGTTTTGAAGAAACCTCCACTCTTCTAATTACGCTTTCATTAGTTGATGGATGCCTTACTCATGCTTTCGTCGGTTATATCATCCACGCGTGTACACGAAGCTCTATTATTGGCCTCCATTTTTTTAAATAACCACACAAAAAGAAGGCCTTTTTTTTCCTAGATTTAAGTCTTCGCACATTTTTGCACTCCAAATTTGAACAGATCTATGCCAAAGCAAGCAGGCAGCAACGAACCCCCAAGCATCCAGTACCGTATGAGATAAGGGAAAACAAATTTTTGTTGCTCAAAATAGCTGTGCATTTTCATATTTTAGTATAAAAAATAAAGTAGGCCACTAGATAACCGGCGCATTGAGTCCCTCACATCGCGCATTTCTTGATTACTGCGATAAGTACCTCGCCTTGCGTGTTTTAATTATATTATTAATGACGTGGCCGGCGAAAGGCTAATATTTTACGATGGTCAGCGTATCGCAATGATATGTAAATATTCAGCCTCGCCCCTCACCTATTAGGAGCTTCATCGCGTGCGTGCACGCCTTAACATTCGGAAGTAAAGACATGGTATACGAGTTTGGTACTGACTCGTCACATTTTTTAGCCGGTCCCAAAAAATAAGAATTATTGTTTATTCTTAGATAGTCTTAGCTAAACTGTAACTTCTGTGGCGTACTTCCGAATGAGGTTTTTATTTTTCATACTCCAGGCTTGTCTTCTTCTTCTTTATCAACCTATAGACATCCACTGCTGGACAAAGGTCTCCTGCATGGACTTCCACAGGCTTCGGTGTTGCGCCGCTTGAATCCAGCGGCTCCTTGCGACTCGTTTGATGTCGTCGTTCCACCTAGTGGGAGGTCTGCCAACACTGCGTTTCCCGGTGCTGGGTCGCCATTCCAGCACCTTGGGACCATCAGCTCTTCGAACTATGTGCCCCGCCCATTTCCACTTCAGTTTCGCGACACGCTGAGCTATGTCGGTGACTTTACGGTTCTCCTACGGATCTCCTCATTTCTCATTTGATCTCGCAGGGATATACCGAGCATAGCTCTCTCCATCGGTCGCTGAGTGACCCTGAGCCTTCTTATGAGTTAGCTTAGGTACATATACTCCAGGCTTACATAAACTTAAAGTAATTTTTTTTTAATCCGGAGTACGTAAAATGCTTTGTAAATAGTATTTATAATGGATTTAAGTTTGAATCAATTCTTGGTTATATTGCTATGACGTTTTCCCCCCTTAAAATGAAACCTGATTTGTGCAACATTTAAAAAAAAATAGCTTTGTCCCGAGGCCATGTTTCATGCATTTATATACTCTTCAGGCGACTTCTCTTTCATAAGACGCGAGAGCTCAAGTGACGAGTAATTAGCAGCTTTTGAGAAGGAAAACTACTCATAAGCTTCCTCGAAAGGGTCGTATTAATTACTGGAGGTGCTCGCATGAGCGTGGCGCGATATAAATGGCCGGCCACTTGGCGCCCTAGCCTCGCCGGGCCTTATTAAAAATGTTAACACGTAAATTAGACTCCACGGTTGCACTGTATTAGCCAACCAATTAAATTTTAGAAGCAGCGCATACAATGCAAGACTTCACACGTCGCAACTTGGCAACCCGCGCGTCTAGAGTCCGCCCCGTGCTTAGATCCGCAATATTACCTTTACACTTGGATAACATTTCGAGCGTTTCAATATTAAATTGCGCACTTAAAATTTTTAATTACAAAAAAATTAAATATTGAACTAAATACGTACGAAGCGAGTTAGCGCGGTAAGTTAAAAAGGCATATCAAAATTGCGACGTAAGGTTTGAACATTTCCGTTTCCCACCGTGAGAGTCCTTGCATACGAGAGATTTTATTCTCAGTTGAATTAATTAAAATATTTACTTTTGATACAAGTTATTCTAATTAGTGGCGGACTTATTACTTCGTGCTATTTATCGTATGGTTAAATAAGTTATGATTTATGCCGGTTTATTGTGGGTTAAATGGGAGCCCGGGGTCTGAAAAATGTAATTAAATTGTACGACGGTTTCGCTTTAGAGAGTAACGCTTTAGGACAAGTGTGAAAGGTGTGCTCCCTCGCTCAGTCGCCAGGTCGCCGGTGTATGACGTGTTAAAAGGTATGAGCTCAGTCTAAGTGCAGCCCCTCATGCGACTAGTTGGATGTGTGTAAAGATTAATTGGAGTGTTGCCTATTCTAACAATTTACGCCTTCCCTGACGGGCCGGCCGCAGACCACTTCTGCGCAACTTAATTAAGCGAAATAACTTAAACGAGTCACCGTTGCTAATTAGTGCTATCGTTGGCGGCTAATTCTACGAGTGACTCTTTGTTTGCCTCTGGGTTTTCTTTGAGTAGCGCGCCAAAAGAATTTGTCTTTGCATCGACTTTGTGAGGCTTGTTTGTTTTGCGGAGTCTAAAGATTCTAGGGCTAATTTCGAGAACTTCGGCGGCTCTAATAAGAATTCTGTTGCATTCGTTTATTGAGAACAACCTATTTCACTCAATTTGTGCAAGGATTTGTCTATTTTCAAATTAACACTAGAGTTATGAGACTACTGCTAGTAAACAATTTTAAAGTTTATTTGCACGACTATGAAATAGGTAGTTATCGTTGAAACGCTCATTAGGTAGGTATAGACAGTAAAATAGAAAAGCAAATTAAAAGTAAAAGTGGATGAATTTCAAAACGAAGTTCTGTTTACTACCACTTCCACCGACATCGCCGAAGATAAATGTTGTTATTTGTAAAAGACCAGTTAGAACAGTGATACCGTAGTGGTTCGGACTGCAGTCTCCCATTCGGGAAATCGCAGGTTCGATCCAGGGCACGTACCTCTGCGACTTTTCGGAGTTATGTGCGCTTATGTAATTAAATATCACATGCTTCAACGGTGAAGGAAATTTAACATCGTGAGGAAACTTGCATGCCTGAGAGTTCTCCATAATGTTCTTAAAGATGTATGAAGTCTACCAATTTGCATTGGGCCAGCGTGGTGGAGAGGAGAACTGTGCTCAGTAATGAGCCGTTGATGAGTTGTTAATGATGATGATAATGATGTAAAAGAATGTCAAAATTACACCTCAGTTAAACTTTACTCGGCAGTCGTGAAATTCTCACTAAGTACCTACCTAAGTAACTAAATTTCCTGTATTTGAAACAAAATTAAATACGCCGTCAGCGCGTTGCAGTACAAAAAGCAAACTATGTTGGTTGCACATAAAAAATGGCATGCAAAATGTGAGCTGCACTTCTGTTGTTCCGTCGACTTGTTTGCCACTCAACAGGCTGGAGAAATCGGCTTAAGGTGCATAGGTACGACAAAACGGCTAAGCGGCTGAAAGACAAGGAGCTCTCGACGGTAGAGCCCTTCTCATACGAACGTCAACAAGTGGCCAGTTGTGCCTTCTTTGCGCCTTCAATATCAATGTATGCCTTCAACACTACCGACACTTTTTGAGGTGAAATAGCTATTTATGCAACTGCATCGTAATGAGGGTCATTTTAATTCGAGTGCTGTTTTTTGATACGAGGCTTGCCGAGTATCAAAATAGGATAGTACGAGAATTAAAATGACTAATTACGTTCAGTTGCATACAAGATTTTATCTACGACAAGGAAGTAAAATCATTAACAAAATACGCCGTAGGCTCAATAAAGTAACAAAAAGTAACTCTGTAAGCCGCCACCAGCCGCCTGTGGCGCCTCTGTCAACAAAAAGTAACTCCGTAAGCCGCCACCAGCCGCCTGTGGCGCCTCTGTTATATGAACGGTACAAAAGTGCCAGAACTCAGAGCCTTAGCTTTAGGTATCCTATTTTAAGAAGATAACCATTTCGATTCAGCTCCCATACAACGAGCTGCATCGAAATGAGAAGCAAAACCGAAAGAGGGTTCATTTCGATTCAGCTGTCAAACTCGAAATTGGAACTTTTCGATGCTGGAGTAGATAAATATTTTTTCAGGATGTTCGTACATTTTTTTTACATATGTGTGCAGATATTATAGCTTAGTTTTCAGAAACTCTTAGTGGATAATATTGTTGTTGATGAATAAAACTGGTTTTGTCTACGTTTATTTAATTGATTTAATTATTTAATACATCCACCATACATTAGTATAGCAACTTTGAATATACTAAAAATATTGAATATAATGATAATAATAATACAATTTCTGCTATAATATACATTAAAATAATATTTTATAGGCATTAATTTTTTTTTATTGCTTAAGGTAAAACTGAGAAACTGTACTATAGTTATTAATTATCTTTGATATAAATAACGCGTTATCAATGCAAAGTAAAGAAAGTAGCTTGTATTTTTTAATTTTGACTATTTTTATGACCTACACAATTATAATTTCATAAAAAAATTGAGAGATTTTTCAGGCTTTTCCAGATTATTTGTTTCCAAAATTAGGAATATATATTTTTAAACTAACGTCACTGAGTAAGTGTTATTGAACATCAGTGTTGCGTTATCGTGTAAAACAATTTTAATTGTGTTATATTTATGTTACCTACTTCGTTAAAAAGCTCCAATCGTTCATTAAGCTAATCTTAAAAGTAGTAATTAAATGACTGATAAGCATTATATTATAAATGCTCACAAATTAACTTTTTACTTTAAATACACACGGCATGTTTGCAATAATTTCCTTAATTAAAATAATAGAAATATGATTAATGTCATTCAATCATCGTCACCAACATCACTACTGAGCGCAGGTCTCTTAGGTAGGTATGAGTTATACTCTACCACGCTATCCCAATGCAAATTGGCAGACTTCACACCATAGACTTATGATATTTACTCTTCACGCACCTTTGCATACATTAACGGGAATGCTCAGGCGTGAAAGTTTCCTCACGATATTTTACCAAGTGACATTTAATTACTTAAAACACATATACCTAGTTTTGAAAAGTTAAAGATGCGTCTCCGGGATTCGAATCCCGGAACCTTCGAAAAGAAGGCCGAAGTCGCGTTACCTAATAGGCTATTAGCGATTTTTACTTCTTAACAGTGTGTACGTGTATTTCACAGCAGAACAACCAAAGCTTTTGTTTCACAAATTGTAGTTCCTCGCGTAACCACGTGGAGCGCTGTACAATTTGTCAAATATATTTTACGTCAACTCTACTTGAGTCAACCCTCACCGTCATGAATTGCCTTTATCCCTGTAGCTACAGAATAAGTAATCTACGATCGACAAAATATAGTACTTACGTATTTTTTTTTTATTTATAAAAAAAAGAATATCAACCAAGTTGAACTTGACTAATATTCTCCTCTCCCCTCCAAATAAGCGGAAAGCTTATGTCAGGAGTGGGTACGACAATAGTGCAACGGGTGGGATTCGAACCTGCGACCTTTCAGATTTCAGTCCGCACCTTTAACCGTTGGGCTATTGAGGCTTAAATTATTGAGTAATTGCCACATGACGAATCGCAACCATTTCCTGTTTTAAAACGCAAGCCATCAATTCGTCTTACGGACACCTTAGTTTGTAATTGCCCACTGACCCCTCACCCTTTCAGTTTTCCTTTCAGATGATTATCGCGAGGAAATGGTCGTTTTCCGTCCACAAAGCGCCCATTAAGGGACAATACAAATGGGGCTAGTTCGGCTCCGAAGAATGTTTTAACTTTTTTGTAGTAGTTTTGAAAATATCTTCATTACCAGACCGCGGGAGCATTTAGCAGTCTACGTTAGTATGTACATTGTACCTACATGTAACATGTGTAATTTAATTTTAAAATATCACATATTATATTTTGTTCCTATTAAACTTCCTATATCTAGTAGGTAAACCACAATAATAATTTAAGACGCAAATTTTTCAGGTAAAGTGAATTACCTAATCCCTTATTGCGGTCAAGTACGGATATTTATCCTGCCCTACCAGGAAAATATACCTAGTAACAAGCATTTCTACTAAGATTAAAAGTAAATTAAATCATCATAATCTCATCGATCTAACTAATAATCAATATTTCTATGAAACACAAAAGCCCTTAGTGTAAGTGTGAATTAATCTTATCAACGCTTTTACCAAGTTCTCATATCGGCAGATAAGAGTGGCTTGAGATACGAAAGCTCTAATATCGCCAATGTATATTACTAGTATTTTCAAGTGCTCGGTACACAAGGACACGTGAGGTTTTTGTTATCTTGGTATAAAATTTGGAAGGTGTATGTATGAACATTTTTATTTAGAAATTTTAGAAGAAAAGTAACTTTGTCTAGGAGTACCTAGATCAGATCAAAACAAGCACTTTCAATACACATTAAAAATTAAAACGCAATATTATGCTGTGTAAAGTTTATAACTAATTAGTTGGCAATAATAATAACTGTAAACTTTACACAGCATAGGCAATATTGTTAATTTCTTTTTAAAGAACAACCGCCGAGTGTCTTTCTGATTCTTCTCGGTTAAAATGGCATTCCGAACCAGTGGTAGATTCACTTGACTATTCGAAGTTATTAAAATTTATTTTAATAAAAAAATATTCTATTCTAATTCTATATTATCTTTAAGTAAACGTATTCTGGTAACTTTGTTACTAAGACAAAAATCAAAATTTATGATGAAGAATATCGCAGGATGCCAATAGTTCCTATGTTATTCAAGTGCCTTGCACATTTATGACGCTATCGTGATAGATATTATGTTTCTATCCCACTTAAGTGATAGCACAGGTTATATCGCAGAATAGGGAGATATGCTAGAAGGGGAAGTTGTGCGTTATCATATAAGCACGGGCTTTGCCAGTGCCTCTTATCGTGGGATTGATAACGTGAAAATTAGTCGAGTATAAATCAATACTTTTCCCTTACTTGCGTAGTGAAACAGGTTTAATTTAAATCTATAGCGGACCCTGGCGTAGGCCCGAACAAACGTTGGGAAGCAGTACAATTTAAATGTTAAATCAACCATTCAAATTCCACTCAATAGAGCTAGCTCAACGAATCAACGAATATCACCAAGTTGCTATCATCATTATCATCATTAGTATATAAGTATTTTTACCTACCTTAGAAATTATGATTGACAAGGTCTACTATTTTGGAAGATTTGTATGGGCCATAATCTACGATTGTATCTCTCTAGTCTAGTAATGTATGAATCAGTTAACAGTTAAATCTTAAAACCTTGCGAAATCACTTCGTAGCGGCGCCTACGGTTCGTAGAGCTCTGCTACTCTGCTACGATCTATACTAATATTATAGAGGAAAGATTTATTTTGTTGGTGTGTTTGTTTGTTTGTACCGAATAGGCTCTGTAACTACTGGACCGATTTTATCAATTTTTTCACCAATAGAAAGCTAAGTTATCAGGAAGTAACATAGGCTATAATTTACTGTCAAAAAAGTTAGAGATCCTTAAGAAAATTGCAATAATGTAACCCAAAGTAGGAAAATTTTGCCTATAAAATGCATTATTTGGCGTGTGCTGAGAAAACTATTGATGACACATAAAAATGATGTACTTCATGATTAAAGTACCTACTCATTATTCTCTACAAAAACGTCCCCGAGGGAATATATCTTACTATCATATTTAAGTCACAATAGTTTAGCTTTTGTGTTCTAAAATTTAATTAGATTACCTTTACTGTCGTGGTATTAATTCTTCGTTACTAATACGTCATACTAATATTATAAATGCGAAAGTGTCTTTGTTTGTTGGTTTGTTGGTTTGTGCTTCAATCACGGCGCAACAGAGCTACGGATCGACGTGATTTTTTGCATGGGTATAGTTGAGGACCTGGAGAGTGACATAGGCTTTTTTATCCCGGAAAATCAAAGAGTTCCCGAGATATTTTAAAAATTACATCCACGCGGACGAAGTCGCGGGCATCAGCTAGTTAATTATATAGATCGATACTTAATTTTCCTAAAAGCAAAAAGGCAACACTAAAATAATAATTTATCCTGCTTATGATAAATACAGTCTGTTATCGCCTTCCGTATGACAAATTAAAGGAAACAAATTTACTTACAAGAATGCTTGGTAAATGGTAGTTACTGTAATTCCCAGTTATTTCTTCATTGATTATTCTGTTAGTTCTAGGCGTTGGAAGCTTGTGTAATGCATAGGTTTAGTTTTCTATAATAATATGCAATTTAATGACAAACATACCATCCTCACGCACTTAAACTAATGTTTAAAGTAGGAAACTGTAGTGTCTATTAACGATATATCCTACTCGATAAAAATTCTTGACAATTCTAAGCTTTAATAATATCTGATACATAAGGGACAAAAAATATTGTCCACAATAAAAATTTTTGGCAACGTAATCTACTAACAGTTCAAATCATGCTCGCTCGGAATCATACCGGCTACATTTCTACGATGAACAATTTGGTTGTATCTTTGCGCAAAAATGAACTAGCCATCTAAAAAGGTGCCAATAAGTAAGGTATCAGGCATCTCGAGATATTTTTTTTGCAATAAAATGCCATGGAGCCCATTGTACAAATTAATTTTTTGAAATTACATATTTACCTACTTTTAAAATAAATGACTGCCAAATATTTATATTCATCTTCATCTATGTGTTTCATGTAATCAATTGACCGGGGAGTAACCCTATTTGTTAATGAGGAAATAGTGAATTTAGCAGCCCTTCTATCGCATTGCGTAGGATAATCTAATATCAATACGAGTATAGTTTGTAACAGTTATAACTATTTGACGATTTTTGTTATTATTCTTAAGTTTCTATAAATATATTATGTGTTAGTTTTTCTTCCAAAATCAGTCGCCAG
Source organism: Oeneis ivallda (assembly GCA_029955525.1). Taxonomy (NCBI): domain Eukaryota; kingdom Metazoa; phylum Arthropoda; class Insecta; order Lepidoptera; family Nymphalidae; genus Oeneis; species Oeneis ivallda. Next base: position 14,040,654 of record JARPMR010000024.1, on the reverse strand, counting down.
TCCACAAGTGGAAACGAGTCTGCTGGACAAGTGCGGCTTTGTAGACTTTGAGAACACAATGAATAACTCTCAGGTTTACTCAAGATGTTTTTCTTCACCGTTAAAGCAAGTGATATTTAGTTACTTGAAACGTACATATCACAGAAAAGTTGAGCAAATAAATATGTTTATCATACTAATATTATAAATACGAAAGTGTGTTTGTTTGTTTGTCCTTATATCACGCCGCAACAGAGCTATGGATCGACGTGATTTTTGCATGCGTATAGTTGAGGACCTGGAGAGTGACAGAGACTTTTTATCCCGGAAAATTAAAGAATTCCCGAGAGATTTTAAAAACTAAATCCACGAGGACGACGTCCCGGGCATCAACTAGTAATCATAAACAGAGATACAAAATTATTACGTAAAGTTTAATATAAAGAAAAAAAGACAAAATCAGTGACTAATCTAATAAGATATAGGAAGCTAGATTAAAAGCTGAAATAAGATTACACTAACTAGGCAACTTAAGGAGATTAAGAAGTAGGTAGTTTACTTATACGATTGTCCTTAATAAAATCTTTAATGTTTTAATTGGATTGCCAAACAGGTCATTTATTCTTGTAATATTAGTATAGATTTCGTCAGATATCAAAGCGGAAGAGTTTGTTTGTTTGTTTGAACGCACTCTACTACCATAGGGATTTGAAAAATTGTTTTTGCATTTGGTAGCCCAATTCATGAGGAAGGCTATAGGCTTGATTGATGCTTATTCAACATCACAGTACGACCCTTAGAAAAACCCTTACCCTTAGACGCCGAGAAAAAGAGAGAAAGTATGAAAACACGCTAAGAGAAAACGAAGTAGGTAATAGCGCGGTCGGGCAATGCAATGTGGTGAGTCGGTGACCGACGAGGACGGTCACCCGATGAGAACCGAAGAAGAACCGGACAGAAGGCTAATTTTATTCCGGAAAATCAAAGAATTCCCAGCGGATTAATAAGAACTAAATCCACACAGACGAAGTCACAGGCATCAGCTAGTTATACGTACCTATAGAGCAAGATAGAGTGACACAGTTAAACTTAGAAAAATATTTATAAGAAATCTTACCTGAAGTTTGAGAACCACTTGACGAGCTGTGCTGTGTTGTTTTTGTTGAACTTGATGTCCGGGAAGTACATCTTGAGGACCGCGGAGCTCGGGTACCGCACCCAGAAGAACATCAGCTTCGCTTTGCGGAGGTGCATCGGAGTCAATGTCGAAGAGTGCACGGGAGTTAAGGATCACATTAGTGTAATATGAACAGTAAAACAACAATATATCATAGACCACGCCAGTGCCACGACAGGGTGGTGAATATTATGTATTAGGGAAAGCTACGTGAATATCGAGAAAGGTGCTACAGCCTACAGACTGTGTTTGGCCAAGTGATAAAATTATTATTTTTTTAGACTGAGCTGAACTGTATTATGCTGCGATCTCACACTACTACTATACCTATAAGTCTTCTCTTTCTATTAAACATATATTTATTTATTTTAGCTTTGCACCGATAGGCTGTCAAATTAGCCCCTTCCTATATTATTGTTTTTAGTAGTGAAAGATAAATTGAAATAATATTTTAATGTCAATTCAACTTTAATTTTATTAATTTATTAATTTTATATTTTACCTGATAAACCCTCAGGTCGATTGATATTCGAATGTTTAAATTACCACCCTCCCGTTTCACTACTTCATGTTTATATCTGGCACAAGTGTTTAGTGGAAGATTTTAACGCTTGGGGAATTATTCGTGATAGTATATCTTACTTTAGTGCACAAAGTAATATTCTTGCTTGTCACTAATCTAAGGAATCGGGATTGAGAAAAAAAGTTGGGTAAATCTGATTATATCCCGGTATTACGTAGGCTGATTGAAGCACCACAAGTATTTAATCCATTTGCATCTAATCTTATAATGTACCTTAGCAGATATCTGTACCGGCGTCGTTGGTTATATTCGAATGCGGATCAGAAAATATATGGAGCAAATGTAATTAAAGGAGCATCAGAAAATATAACACTTCTTATATATTTTATTAATAGATTAAGATGAAGGACAAGGAAACACTCTTCTATAACTTTAACTGTAACCCTCGGCAGTGGAAGATGATGTACAAGAAAAATAATAGGTACCTACTTCTTTGCTTGGGTAAAGAATATCTTTCTCCTTACTTTTAATTCTGAAAAAGAAGTAGGTATGTACCAACCAAACAACGAATTCCTACGTATAAATAAAATAAAGATGGTGAAGAAAGAAACACTTATCTCTACAAAAGATCTCTACCAGTGACCATTAGGCAGTGCAACAGGGTGTAAGATTTGAAATGAACACTATAATACGTATTATGCATTCATAAGATAACGAGTTATCGAACTATAAGAAGGAGCGTTTAATTAAGTTTACGGTTATTTCCTTCATGTATCTATAGATGGGCGACAGACAAGTATAGTAAAGCGTAGAAACCGCAACACTTGTTGGGTTTCAAGAGTCGTATAATATCTAGTACTGGGTAGGAAGTAGGTGGGGCAGTCGTAAGGTTAAACATTACAGAAATAAGATATCTGTGGGCTGTTGCATGTACGGCTTGAACGGTTAGAACTACCTATACTTACTACGATATTAAGTACGTCTGTACGTAGGTCTGTATGACTTTGGTTCTCATGCAACTAATTAGTGTTTTTAAAAGTGCTTTTGAGTCGATGTTAGTTACTCAGTGCAAAGTTAATGTTGTGGAGTACAGGCACTGAGGATTGAATTCTCTTGGGGCACCTAATTTTATGAGTATCGAAAAATATAAGATTAATAAAATTGATGGTGTCTTAAGTCTCCCTTCTGCTAGAGTTCCCCAATAAAAACGTAGTTTTGCTTTTTAGAAAATTCAAAGTAAGTAACTCGCATCACACTGATTTTAAAATGATTGGGGTGATATCGAGGTTTGAAATTTACTTATCTACTGTTGTGAAAAGAAAAAGCGAGTTAATTTTTTTTCGATTTACAGCATATTATGTTCTTTACTCGAGATTTTTAAAATGCTCTTTTTATATGTATTTTTTTTATGTTATCAATTTCAAACCTCGATATAATCTGGCATAATAATAATGTTTCTAAAACAATGCACATTATTTAGGAAAATTCGAGTATATGAGGAGTCTTATATTATGTTCTATTTGAAAAGGATATAGTAGGCTGAACTCCGTCGTAAGGCAGATCGGTGGAGTTGCAGTCGGAGTGCGGGTCCTGCACGTCCATGTGGTGCGGATGGTGCGGCACGGCGGCGTGGTGCGGCACGTGCGGGTGGTGCGGCCGCAGGTAGTCCGGCGAGCCGTGGTGCCCCAGCAGAAACATCGCGGGCGCGTTCGGCAGCGGCGGCGAGTCCCGCTCGGGCGCGGGTGGCGACCGCGCGAGGCCACCGCCTGCCCCTAAGAACGGTGAGTACGGCGAGAACACTTGGCTCTCGTGCAACGAAGGGTTCGCTATCGCTACACTGGTCTGAAGGTTCAGTCCGCTCGGAAACGAACGCGGCGAAGGCGATTCCGGAAACTTGCTCTCCGGCGAGTGTCCTACTCCCTCGCCCAGAATCCTGCTCACGGTTCGGGGAGTGATGCGCGTGTCGGTCACCTTGTGCCGCTTCTTCTTAGGCGTCACGACCAGGCTCAGGGGTTCGCTCGGGTCGGGGTTCTGTTCTCGGTCGTAGTGACCGTTCATCGGGCCGAAGTGCGGTTGCAGCGGTTTCTGCGGCGCCTGGAACATGCCTGCGGGAGGCCGCATGTGAGCGCCGTGGCCGGGCCCGCCCGCCTCGTGGTGCAGCGGGAACGCCGCACCACCCGGCGCACGGGGACCGTTCATGTGGTTCATAAACATCGGGTTATTTGTCATAAACGGGACGCCATTCGGCGCGCCCGGGTGATGGACGGGTGGGTTACCTGACATTTGCCCGGAAGGCCGTTCTGGTACTTTTGGCGTCGTCGGCTGGTCGAGAAGTCGAGTTGCCCTCATCAAATCCTTGTTGAATTGTTCGGCTGCCGCCGCTGCCGCTTCCGACTGCTTTCCCAAAATGCGACGCTGGTGTACAAATCGGGTGACGATCGAGTCAATCAAACTCGCCAACGAAGCGGTGATTTCACTTTTTAGAACCTCGGCTAGTCCTTCTAGGTCGGCTCCTGATACAGGACCTACTGAACCAGAATTGCTTCGTAATGCATCTAAGCGTTCTGCTAGTTCTGAAGACAGCGGGGGCTTAGGAGTTGGACCTAATTGTCTATGTTGTGGCGAATGCTGGTTTGATTGTGGCCTTTGTTGTTGATTATTTTGTTGTTGTTCATTCGCTTCTTTCATTCTTGCTTCTTGTTCTAAAAATAGCTTTTGACTTACATTAAGGTACATGGCGGCAGCGTTATTAAGGTGTTGATGAGTATTTGGTGGATGCATGTGATCACCGGTCGGCAGATGAGGCATCAGAGACAAACTTCCATTGAAACCATGCGGAAGGTGACCATGAGCTGCAGAGTGAGCTTGTTGAATTTTCGCACTCATCATCTTGCTCATTACTTGTGATAATAAATTTGGTGGTACACTATTAGGTATTGACGGTGGTACCTCTTTGGCAGGGGAAGATGGCTCCAATTTAGGTACAGGATCCTCTGTTTGTTCTACATCACTAGAAGCACCATCATTGTCTACTGTCTCGGACTCCTGACCCATTCTATTGCACAATTGCAAATATTTTTCTTGCATTTCCGCAAGCTGTTCTTGCATAGTTCTTAATTGTGATTTTAAAGCATTTTTTTCTACTAACTTTTGTTGAATGGGCGGTCGCTCACCATCATCCTCTGAATCGTCCGAAATCGTTTGGCCACTGCTGCCGTGGCTGGTCCCATAGCGCTCTGCTGCACCGTCGTGTTGCTGCGGGTGATAGAGCTTCCGTTTCTTACAGCCGTTCACTTGCGGCTGCTGGGGAGCAGGACTAGCACGCATCGTCGACACTATATTTTCTACACGAGCACGTTTAACGTCCAGAGGTCGCGGCGAAGAACGTTGAGCGTCACTATCACGATCCTCGGGTTCCGACTTGGGAGCGAGGAGCGGCTCGCTGGGCGGAGGCGCGGGCGGCGGGGAGGTTCGGGAATCACCGGCACTGTCGAGATTCAGCAGAGCCTCGTCGAGGTCGGGCCGGGAGTCCCGCGAAACCGGCCGCTCGGGTGACCTCTTTTCTTCTTTGGGTTCATCGTTATTATTATTAGCGAGCACGTTATTATTGTCCGGGGACAGCCTCATCAGACCCTTCTTCTGGCTCTGGAGGATGTCGCGAAGCACGCGGTCGCGGAGCATGTCGCCACCGCTCGCGTCGTCGCCGGCATCCTCCTGCCTGGGCGCTCGGCCTAGTAATTCATTTAGCATCTCAGCCGGTGCGTAGCAGGGACCGAAGAGTCCGAAGTGTTGGCGGCCCTCGAAGATGGCGCCGTAAAGTCCGCCACTCATGTGTGCGGCGCGCGCGGGCGCGAGTCCGTTCGTCGCGAGAGTCGAATAAGAATTGCGCGGCTCACCGGCGTCCACGCGCTGTCTGACGCGTTTCTGTTTCTTCAGTAGTTTATCCGAGTAGGGCGCGTGAGAGTCGGCCTCCTCCTCCGATGACATCATAGGCGAGGCGGGCCCCAATTGGCCGGACGGGCGGCGGGCTGGGCCCCACCGCGCTACTCGAGGCGCATCGCCCGTTCTGGAACAGAGAGGGGAGCGATCAGCGCACCTGCTCGTGCGACGCGCGAGCGTCTGGCGTAGAGCTGTGTCGATCAATCATTTTATGTAACCCGGGTCAATCGCGACCCATTGGCAAAGTGATCGGGTCAAAATGATTCAATCATTTCGATCACTCGTTCACTTCGATACTTCTATCGCGGATCGTGATTAGCACGTTTCCCGAGTCTCATACGGAGGTAACAGATATATGAACTAGGGTCAAAAAGAACTCAGTGGGCCAAACGAAGAATAAATCAAAAAGTTATTAATAAAAAATAAAGTTATATATTTGCTCATTACAAATTATAATTTAACTATTAAACTAAGATAGTACCTAGACAGGTCGCATACGTACGCGTGTCGCGGGTCGTAGGACTCGTAGGTCACAACGCAAATGATTTGCTATATCAATCATTCTTTCGATCGATCGCGAGCCGCGCAATCTACCCAATCAAACAGGTTCTACTTGTGTATCGCGCGAACTCGAGCGAACGAAAGAGACAAACATAGTTGTGATAGTTCAACTCATTGTGCGCGCGCCGCGCGGCGCTTGGACTGTGCGTGGTGAAGTTCGTAAACAAACTGTGTTAAGTTGGTTGCGTTGCGTTTCGTTCACGCTTGTGGATGAGGATCAGAGTCAGACCTGGTATATAGTGTATTATCTATGGTCAGACGCTCGATGAGTATTGATGGTATTGAGTCGCGTCGCGGGTCGCGTTGATCGAATCTTTTGGAGATTGATGATCGGGTCATTCGTGTTTGGAACGCGATTCGATCATTTTGATTCAATCAATCGTGATCGACACAGCTCTAGTCTGGCGCTAGCGCCTTGCACGCCGTACGTCCGCATGCTCGCACGCCGAGCGAGCCCTTACGCTAGGCTTACGGCATGCTCTCTCGTATAGGACTAACATGGGAAAAGTTAATTAATGTACTTAGGTACTTATTAAGTATAACTTACTGATACTTTTCAAACAAAGCAGTCTAATATTCTTTTTTCAAAACGCGGTTAACTTTATCAAGTTTTTAATGTCTTACCTAAATTGAAAAAATAACGTGATACTTAAAATTTACGATAAAATATATTTTTTAATATTTTGCATGTTAAAATTATGCAAAATAATAAAAAAAAATTTCAGCGTTCATTTTAAGTAAGTACTAAGTTGCTGTTTCAATTTAATATCAGGCAAAAGAAGATAGTAAGATAAAGAAAATTTAATTTATTATTAGGTATCTTTTGAGTCTCTGTTTTTCTCATAAGAATCACCTAGGTACCTACGTTCGTAACATAATCGTTTGCTTGGAGTAAGCATGAATAGAGAAAATTATCCAAAATATAGATACCAATTAATCAAACCTAATGCACAGTAAGTCGTTGTCCAAAAATATGAAACTAAATACACTAGGTACTAACAGTTTCACTTTTCAATATAGGCACATAAAAACGTAGTCTACCTACCTAAGTAGGTACATAAATACCTATCTGTATAGGCAACTTAAAAATCAAAGAATGGGCACCCTTGAATTCTAAAGATATTCTCTAACTAATAGCTTCAGTTCTTTCTGTACTTCCTTATTATAAATTGAGCTTCGCAAATCAACGATACCAACGAACCAGAGTAAACAAAATAGGTAACTCAACGAGTTACCTATTTTGTTTACTCTGGTTCTGATTTTATTACGCGGGGTAATACCGAGCAAAGCTCTCTCCTTCGTCCGCTGTGTGCTTACAACAATATAATAAAAAAATAATTAATAAAATGTAATGTAACCGTAAGTATGTCAGAATAGAATAGGTATTTGAAAGGTAGTTACGGCAACAGCATGTGAAAATATGTGCTGCGAACACAACAAAAGGCCAAGCGTATGTATCAACCGCATTAATTTCTTTTGGAGCGTGACTTCGTATTCATGGAGGACAATGAATCTAAAAATGTCAGAAATAATTCTGTGAGACATGCGGCGTTAACACACGACTCCATTAAAACACGGCACGGCATCCTTTCAGTTTATTATATTCCACTTTCAGGTGCAAAAATGAAACAAAGCTTTTTTTTTTCAAAAGCTTAAAATTAATTAGTTCACTCTTTAGAAACCTATATCATCATCTCAGCCCGTTGCTAGTCCACTACTACCTACGTCCGGGTTTAATCCACTTCATTCGTTCATTATAATAGTGAATAGGCATTTTCTAAGCAAGCGCGCTCCAACTTAGACCTCATCAGTGCTGTCCAGCATTGATTGTCGTCAAGCGTAAGCCTATCCCGAAATAAAAAAAATATATATTGGCAGACTTCACACACTGTTGCGAAGATTATGGACAAATATCAGGCAAGCAGGTTTTCTTACGAAGCTTTCGTTCAGTGTGAGTTGTGTTTGAGCGATATTTCATTGCTTAAAATTTAGAAACCTATAAGAAAATTAATTTTCGTTATATCTATATACTCACTAAGCAGTTGTTAGAGCTGATAACGATCTTAAGTCTCTCTTTTAACTCATCTGGGATTAGATAAACTAAACTATAGTTCTCCAAGGGTTTTCTTTATGCGAAATCGTCTGAGCAATTTAGGTGTAAAAAACAAACATTAGAATTTTTTATATGAAGTAGTATAAATCAGTATTTTAATTGCCACTGACGCATAGGTACCTATCAGTGCTATTTCAGTGTTACTTAAAACATACCTAATTCCGTTTTCCGTTATTCGGCTTTAAAACCTAATTTATTATTCAGTTTTTAATTCATAAAATCCCATAAGAATTTTGTGAGTTAATTCATAACCATCCTATTATTTCTTTGCCTCCAAAAATTCCTGTCTATTTTGTTGACTTTTCTGCTGCTTATTTAATGAAAGCTATGCAGTTTTTCGTGCAGAGTTTTAAGGTAAGTGGTTTATATGCCAGCGTACCTACATACACGAATCACTCTTAAGACTTCTAACGTACCCAATGATTTTATTTTAATACTAATTATGAGCATAAGCTTTCTACCTGCGTTTATATGTACCTACCCATAGCGCAATTTTGACTGCGCTATGCTATAAGTAGGTGCTACTCCAGTTTACAGTATAGCATGCTGCGTCATAAACATAAGGAGGGTAAGGAAATGCTTAAAATAAGACTCAATAATGAGTTTTAAATACATGTTTTTAAAATAAATCATTAGTCTACACTAAAATCTTGGTAATAATAAATCATTAACAAGTTTAAACTAATATCTTGATAATTTTTTGTAGATTTTTTTGCCGTAGCCGTATCAATAATGTACCTAGCAATCGATCAGTACCAGTACCAGTCGATCGTCAAAAAGAGATTAAGTAATTCTTTAAGTTTTTGCATGGAACTGCATGTCGTGAACAATCATTTATGTTGATCCAATGGTTAAACTTGTATGAAATGTGACCAGTCCTGTAAAACACATATCGTTTGAGAATGTTAGTTTCGTACCTATAAGTTAGTTCGGTAAGCTATCTTACGTAAAAACTAACAAACTGGAGTGCCTAATTCTAGCCAAGTAGGTAGCCTCCTCCACTCCTAGCACGAACTTTACGATTAGTTTGGGGTGAATACCTATTTGAAATCTTAGCTTCTCCGGTTTTTATTCTCGGTATGATTTGTCCGGTTTTATAATTTAATTTCGGCACCGCACGAACATTGGAGCCGAGTTTCGACCGCGTCTCTAGCAACATCCGGCTATTTGCGAACAATGCGGATATATAGATATAGCGGATGACTTCCGATGATGACCGGCTTGCGAGTTGCGACCGCCGTCACGGTGATATGGCTGCGGTCTACGTTATACGACTATTGAACACCCTGAGCTTTAGATATGTACGAACGGTATAAAATGTAGCTTATAATTGTCACCCGGACCATAGTTCAGCGGTTGAACTAATCGGTTGTATACTAGTGGAAATGAGTCAATAACGAATCCATTGATTCCTCATTCAACAAAATAGGCTCAGTTTAGTCGATATGGTGGGGTAACGTACGTTGGGTTTCCCCAAGGCAGGAATAAATTTGGCTTTTCTGTACAAATACTGTCAGAACGTCTTATTTATTTCTCAGTTAAACGTTAATCTCAAAGTGATAGGTGGTATACTATACTTAAACGTTAGTTTTTTTTAAAATAAGTATATAAGTAGACTAGCGCTTGACTGCAATCTCACCTGATGGTAAGTGAAGATGCAGCCTAAGATGGATCGCGCTTGCCTAGAAGATGCCTATTCAATTAGTTATAAAATTATATTAATTGAATCACCTGTTAGTATTACTTTTGTACGAGTGTTTCGAAATTCGTCACAGATAATAACGAAGACTGAACAATAGTGTTACAGTCAAGGTCCCACCCCTCGTTGAATATTAAAAAAAAAATTGTATCGTAATGCCATTGAGCGCACGGAACAATTTCGATAATTACCAACATGAATAAGCAATGTACTGTCAAACTGTACCCAGGATAGCCGGAGACTCTGAGTAGGTCTTTTAGACCTCGCGACATCATCCCTGATTTGTGTTTGCCTTAGAAATACACCGGAATATTTGTAACGTTCTTTTAAACTATGGCAAGGAATTACCTACTGCTTTTGAGAGTGATTATTTTATATCTCACTCGGTATCAACTTACTGGGTAAGGGTACGCTAAGGGTAGGTACTAAGTACTTCGTTTTTCCAAAGTAAAAGGTAGACTATGTCACTGTCGAAGTCCTTGACCGAAAAAAAACCCGTAGTTCTATTGCGGCGTGATTGGTGGACAAACCAACAAACCATCAAACAAAAGCTATCCCGTTAATAATGTTTTCTAAAAACTAAATTCTTTTCAAATTACATTATTTTTTTATCTTGGGCATCTTCACAATAATCGACCGAGCGAAGCGAAGGTCTCTGAGTTTACTAGAGCGATTTGCACTTGTCCGTCCGTCCGTCTGTCACAGCCTTATAACTTCTGAATTACTGAACGTAATTACTTCAATTTTAGATATGATATGTAAACCGATGGCCTCCAGCCGAAAATGGCTTAAAAAGTTATAAAAATCTTTATTTCAGGGGGGCTCCCATACGAAATGGGGGGCTTTCAAAGTGGAGATTGTATTCGAGGCTAGATTTCTAAAACCACTTTGTTTTAAAACTTGAAACTTACACATAATTTGAGTTATATTCTGTACTTGAACAACAAATACTAAGATTAGATAAATATTATAAAGAAACGAAATTATTTGAGTTTTAATGGGCATCAATGTTTTTAACAAAACTTCACTATACTGTTACTAGATGGCGCTGTCTTTAATATTGTAAATATGCATCCCATCCACGAAAGCAGATGACGATTGACGTCATCAGATTCGGCGCGTTTTAATTACAATATAATATAGTTAAAACTACCTTATGGGAATTATGGGATACCGCGAGGTCTCAGTTCGGGGCGAACCACTAGTAAATAATTAATATACTATCCTTTAGTCGGACTGCAGTCAAGAACTATTCTACATTTAAATTAAAAAAAAAGGTTGTTAAATTTTATTTTCATACGAGAATTTATACTTACGAGGAAATTGATAATTTTTTGTCGTAAAATATAAAGGTCCTGACATGAACTGTGTAGGCATGTGCTCCCGACACGACCTGTTGATTTTCCATATTGCACCGTCAGGGGTGTACAACACACCCTTGATAGTTGATCAGAAAATGTCGATATACCTATTTTCATTAAATAAGTATCCACACAATACTTGTGATATTCATAACTTTTTATCAAGGTGTGTTTGGCACTTGAGGCGTGATTAGGTAGCAGGCAGACTAATGAATGTCTTCAGAGATAACGAAGAGTTGAAGGTACGTATTTCCAGCTCACAGATCACAAGGAACAGTTTTGAAAAAGGACACTGTTTATAATTTTTTATATTATAAACAGTAACAGTTATCGACAAATCACATCCCTATTTCAACCCCTGTTTAATTTGGCGTGACCCGACATCTAATTTTTACGGAAATGTTTCTTTTCCGCCTGTACACGATTCCCATGGCTGGAATTAAAATAGCAGCTAGAAAAGAGAAAGAAATTCAACTTCGTAATAATAATTTTAACCCACACCACCCCACACTGTGTCCTGCAAGCCTAGCATACACGTCGAAGTAATATCTCGCGAAGAGAGAGAGAGAGAGAGATATTGTCGACGTAGACTGATTTCTCGTTTACCTTACATGACTAATTTCTCGTCGAAGACTTGGCTTTCTCGTGACAGTAGCCGTAGACAAACCGGTGCACGGTGTAGCCGTTTCACAACACTATACGATAATCTCATGTTGCACACCGATTTCGTTCATTCAGAAACCATGGAAATTTACTACTTCCATGATGTGTAAAACCTTTAAAAACGACGAGAAATATCGCCATGTTAGAGTTCGTAGAGAAAAATAGAGAAAATAATTTTATCTCTATGTACTTTTGACGTAACGAGACGAATCATATGTGCAACCATGTTAGTTTCGATAGAGATATAGAGATGATACGAGAAAAGGCGTAGACAAAATTTTCTCGCGCGTGCATGCTAGGCGTGCAGGTATGAAAGCTCAGTCTCGGTGATAGATGCAGAGAGATCTGTAGGACTATACTCTATCTCAGTGTCTATTGAAAGTTGCTAACTAAAAACTGTCAAACCAGCATTTTCTATCACGAAATCTACGGTAAATTTAGATTTTCGCGAAAGCGTGTAAGTACCAAAATTTACCTTAGTTTTCAACTTTTTTATTTTTCGGAATTTTTCCTTTACTTGTGCTCTAAGACCTTGCTTTAAACCAAAATTGACAATTCTAGGTCAACCGGAGGTACCCTAATATAGGTTTTGGGTCGAAAACCTATATGGTAGTTCTCGTTGACCTAGAATCACGAAATTTGTTAAAAAGCAAGGTCTTACAGCACAAATAAAGGAAAAAAAATTTAATATTAAGAATAAACCTCTAAAACCAAAAAATATTATAAATAAGCAAATTGTAATATAATATTATCGTTTAACTTGAATACTTTAACATCTGGAGTACGGAACGGTGCGCGACTCCGACTCGCACTTGGCCGTTTTTTAATTTATTGCGATTAAAGTACGAAAAATGCGTCAAATGTTTATAACGCGAACGTCACAGTTCAGTATTTTATACAAGCTCCCATTTCATGAAGGCGCACGTTTTGAGGCTTGATAATGAATTAATGAGTTAATGGTTTGATTGGTTGGCAACATATACAGTGCCATAAGTATAAGTTGGCGGTGGCGTTTTGAGGAACTAATTCGGTCATTTTTATACTCTATGGGCATCTTGTAAATTCACTATTGGATTTCGTTGCGTGCTGTTGCGTTTATTGTGTAAATTAAACATGTTTTTTTCCCAAATTTAGTTTCATGTTCTATACAATGGCAATAGTAACGTTGAGCCACGTTGAGCACAGTGGCGCACAGCCGCGCCAAGTTATATTTGTCGCACTGTAAGTCACATCGGGCAAAAAATATATAAAACAAAAGCCTCGCGTATACAATTTTTCTTCTAATTCAGGGATTTAGGGATCTAACGTCAAGTGAACTTCGATATTTTCCTTAAAATTTAGTATCTTAAGGGAAAATATTACTTTTCCTCTACCTAAAATACAAATGGTAAAATTCTTCATCATCATAAACGAATTAATTATTACTTACAAATTAAAAATGTGGTCAAATTAATATTATGATGCTTGCTTCTGAGAAAACGTAGGTTTTTCACAGAATTGAAACAATAGTGTCTTAATTTCCTTACAACAAAATGATATTCTTTTAGTCCTGCTCAACAAAATACTTTCTTGGAAGTGGTAGGGCAGTTTAAATAAAACTTATGCCCTAATCGGTTGGTCTAGATGCCATCGTGCTGGAACGTTGAATCGCTTGGCGGCACGTCTTTGACGGTAGGGTAGCTATAGCCACGACCAAAACCTCTCGCCAGACCAGCCCGCCTAGCGTGCACGTCGAAGCGATATCTCGCGCGAAGAGAGAGAGAGAGATATTGTCGATGTAGACTAATTTCTCGTTCGACGAATCCATGTGTATAACCATGTTAGTGTCGATAGAGATAATACGAGAAAAGGCGTCGACAAAATTTTCTCGCGCATGCATGCTAGGCGTGCTGAGCAGAGATAATTCATGATTTATAAAATCCTGAACCTGAGACCTTTCACTTACCTATAAGGACAAAGGCGATCACTATTGCACCAGGGAGGTATCAAAATTTATACTGTAACGTTAAGTCCAAACAGTCATTGAACTCTTAATGTTGTAATCGGACTATAAAATAATAAGACTTCGATGCTATCGTGTGGCATATGGCACGGTACGGTCATTTCTACCCCAGAGCAGTGTAGGAATGCGTGGGAATGCTTTCCACCCACCCTCGCAATTACCTTTGCATTTATTTATTGTTCTTTACCGGTGACTTATGGTCAGTTGGACCATATGGCCGCGTTTGGGGGGTTGCTAATAAGACAATTGTACACAGGTGTTATTCGCAGTTGATATAATGGGTATGGGAAGGGGTTGTGTTGGTTGGAAGTTCGTTTCATGCGGAAATGAAGGTGATCTTTTAGCATTCACTGTGAACATTTTTGTTTTTAAACCTGTTATTATTATTAGATTAATAACTGATGTGGATTTAGTTTTTAAAGTCCCGTGGAAACTCTTCTATTGCGGGATAAAATTGTAATCCCTAAACTATACTCATGCAAAAAATCACTCGCATCCATAGAGCTCTGTAATTGTAGCGTGATTGAAGGACAAACCAACAACAAACACAGTTTCGTATTTATAATGTTGTTAAGATTATATTTCTACATTGAATCTCAGGGTCATTCAGAGGGCGATGGAAATAGCTATGCTTGGAGTGCTCCTGCGCGACCAATTCAGAAATGAAGAGATCTGTAGGAGAACCAGAGCTACCATCACTACCACAATAGCTTATCGAGTCGCTAAAGAGAAGTGGCAATGGGCGGGGCACATAGCTCGAAGAACCGATGGGATCGGGGTTTGAAGGAGCTGCAATGGTGGCCTCGCAACAGAAAGCGTATTGATGTCAGATACTCCACAAGGTGTACACCCATCATCATCGGGGAGCCGCTGGATATAGGCGACACAACACTGCGGTGTGTGGAATTCTCAACAACACTATATCCATCGTCCACCATATACATAATGTACTCTTGGCAGAGTGGTCGTGGTCATCACAAAGTGACGTCTTTAGAGGCAATGTGATTCGCCTCACGAGCATTCTCCACTTCTCCCTGCTGGCCGACAGTCTTGCCCAAAGCAGACTTTGGTCGGTCCATCGCATGGGCGACCTTCCTCAGCCTTTGGTGCCATCCATTTTGCCTTGCACGACAAGGAGCTCGATGGACTCACTCTCAAGTCGGGAAACGTGTCCGACGAATTTTAATATGCAACTCTGTACTAACGCTGAAAAGCGTTGTTTTATGGCGACTTCTTGCACTAAAGTGACGTTGGTGCGAAACGTGGTCGGTCGGAGACTCCCGCAGCATCCGTCTCAAGCACCACATCTACAGGGCATCTATTTTCTTTATCTCGACTTGTCGCGAGATTCACTGTACACTATGTGGATATGTAAGTCTTTTAAGCTATTGCATAGCTTTTATCGCGGGCTTTGAACTAGGACAAACAGTTTGAGCGCGGCGACCGAATCAAGAAATTCCGTAACGAAAATGAACCTAACACCGTCGTTCAGTAAGCGTTCAACATTTTAGAGGTTTACAAGTAGCTCTGTTTGGCGCAGTGGGCGAGCGGCCGCTTTCTTTACCGTATGGTGTATGACGTCGCAGGCTCGAATCTCACTCGCAAAGTAGTGACAGTGCGCTTTTCTTGTTTGTTTGTTTTTTAATTATTTTTTGCATAATTTTTATTATGCAAAAAAAAAATATTGCATAAATATTATAATTGCATAAGTTGATAAAAAATGCTATGCAATAG
Organism: Oeneis ivallda; assembly: GCA_029955525.1. Taxonomy (NCBI): domain Eukaryota; kingdom Metazoa; phylum Arthropoda; class Insecta; order Lepidoptera; family Nymphalidae; genus Oeneis; species Oeneis ivallda. The sequence goes on along the minus strand of JARPMR010000024.1, from coordinate 14,024,903 downwards.
CTTTACCGCGGCAGTCCCCGAGTGCCACTTAATTTTTTTTTCTGATAAGGACAACGAGTAATGATGTACGTATGTGCAGTTAACTGTAAGTCCAACGTTACGTTGTGTTCTTTGAGCCAGGGAATGGAAGAAGTACCTACCATGGATACCAACTAGCTATTTATCATGATAGGTCATAGTTTAATCACGTACTTGCAGATAAAAGACTAAAAAAATGTATTAAAAATTTAAATGTCATGTTAACGTGCATTCAAACATGCATGTCAGGTGGTCGTAATGTCCACATCATGTCCATCGTTCTCAACATTTATCCTTACTATTATTACAAATCCGAAAGTGTGTTTATTTTTTGGTTGGTTTGTCCTTTAATCACGCAGCTACGGAGCAACGGATCGACGTGATTTTTCACGGGTATTGTTGAGGACTTCGAGACATCCCAGCAAAACAGAGGGATGAGAGTTCCCGCGGGATTTTTGAAAACCAAACTCCCGTGGTCGGAGTCGTGGCAAAAACACATAGGATAAATCATTCCTTAAACACTTTGACAAATTACGGTAGTAAATTTTATTCGTCTATGCTTAAACATAATATTATATTTTTGGACGGACCACGGAGTCGTGGCACTTTTACACATAGGATAAAACATTCCTTAAACATAATTATTATTGTATTTTGGTACCTACATCTAAATTGTTTTTGAAGCACTACTAATTAGTGTATTTATGTTATTGTGGTAAAATGTTTATATCATTACATGCTACTTAATTATAAAATGTCTCTAACTAAGTACGTCAATGACGTAAAGGCTCTCTTTTGTAATATTCATCATACCTATTAAGAAAATTTTCCTGTACCAAAATATTGACTCTTATTATAATGCTGAATTTTTTACTTGATGAATCTCTCAGTAGGTGTATAATATGCAGTTGTGTTTCTGTCTAAGTTTTTACCGACCTTTAAAAACGTGTGCTTTAACAATCGATTAGGTATTATTATTTATTATTTCACTCGTTTGTTGCAACACTTTTTTATCTCAAAACTTCCGATTTTTCAAATAATGTGTCAAAAGATTTGAAAATTTTGATAATCTTGTAGTTCTCATAGCGTCTTCTTAGTATTTGTCTACTTTATGATATAGCTCTGTCTCGCTCTCTCGGTCACACTCTCTCTTTTTGAAGACGTGTTAAAAGTGTTCTAAAATTTAATTACAAAATATATAATATATTTATAGATATAAAAGCAAGTGATCGCTATCTAAACCCTAGGAGTGACGAAATAGTGAGTGTCCCGGGTGTAAGGAACATTACATAAAGGTGTCCCGCCAATCTAACTCCAACAGCATCTTCATTTTATTTCAATATAGCGTGGTGCAAGATAAAACAAATTACAAGATAATTTATAACGTACCTACCTATATCACAGCCAATGACGATATTTAAAGATAGTAAAAAAGAATGATTGTGTCCAGTAAAGGGTGAAGCGGCAATCAGCATGCATAAGTAATGATTTGGATAGCGTGCCTCCTACGCCATTATGGCCTTCTATGAAAAAGGACATTTCCCTTATCGGCGGGTATCACGAAAATAAAAACTTGCGATAAGATCGAAGCGTGCGGCGACTTTAATCGATATCGATAAATGCAATTGTCTATAGTGTGGTACGGCACTCGCGATGGAAATTGTTTTACTACTTGAATTGTTTGTCTTTCGATTTCGTGCTACGTAGGTACTAGTAACATTTAATAATAAACTCTAATCAATAAATAATTCACGTTCAGTTCAAATTGGGTTATTTAATATTATAACACAATTCCATTTCTCTTTTTTAAATATCTTTACTAGTCTCGGAATTATAAGCTGTTTTGACTTTGACTGTATCTGTCTCTTTCTAAAACGAAATTTTCCATGGAGGGTGTATGGAGCTGCTGAATTGTGACATCACACTTCACTAGCGCTCTCTCTGTCTAACAGGAAACTACAAAGCTCTATAACTTTTTATAATATTTTCTGTTTTTACAAATGTTACTTACATGTTACATTTTCGATTATAAATAATGAATATCAAAATTTTGACTACAGTCCAATACCCAATTGAAAAAAATTCTTTTTAAAAAACCGATTTCAAACACCCGCGCCACTACAAAGATAGTAATTTATTATTGGTTTTTTAAAACCGCTCTACCAATTTTAATAAAATTTGAATGGAACGACCACCACCTGGGAATTATACCCTTTCAAACAAAAAACAATTTTCCAAATCGGTTCAGGCACCTTTGAGTAATCGTTACTCCGACATTTACTTACTTACTTACAGATTTACTTTTTAAATCTTAAGACTCCGACAAATTGAGAACCTCCTCCCTTTTTGAAGTCGGTTAAAAAAGGGCCTATTAACAAAAAATTGGTTGTCTGTAAAGTCGGTTTACAGACGATAGTTTCACGTGATAACGTCATAAAGAAACAAGTCACAAGCCATCGCTTGGGACAATCGTGCCTCTCTATCGCTTGTTCCGCGCTCTCGCTTGCACGCACAGGCTCAGGCGGAACGTGACACTTTTTCATGCGTGCAGCCGGTGATCATCGATTTATAAGACGTTATAACATCAATAAAGTACCTACGTTTATCGCTAATATTAATATTATTATCATAGAACAAAAGGTAGTGGTCCGGGAGCCGGTACAATATTGAAAGCCCCGTCATGCGCGATGAAAATATTTTTATGTGAATTTAAAGTTTAAAGTCAAAATTAGACGAGATAAGCTCCATGAACACCTTGGCATAACAACAGTGAAGGAAGAGATACAACTCTGTAGTGCCAAGTACAAACACAGACTGAAAAATCGGCCAAGTGCGAGTCGGGCCTCGCTCTTTTAGGGTTCCGTTAAAAAAATTAAATTAAAAAATTTCCATCTACCCACCTACCCATTTTAATTTATTTTTTTTAATTAAATTTAATTTTTATTATTTGTTATAGCGGCAATAGAAATACATAATATGTGAAAATTTCATCTGTCTATCTATTACGGTTTACGAGATACAGCCCTCTGACAGACGGACGGACGGACGGACGGACGGACGGACGGACAGCGTAGGCTTAGTAATAGGGTCCCGTTGGTACCCTTTGGGTACGGAACCCTAAAAACCACCCAAATCAGCTGGCAGTACAACTCACTGTCCCTGACTGTATGAGCCGCCTGAAAAGGAAAACATTTTAGATCTGGATAGACCGTCTTTGGAAATAAGATTATGACTATTCCAATGTTTTAAAGGCAAATTTTCAAATCAACACATCTGCTCATGGTTGGAAGGCTGATCGCAAGATATTGCCCAGAGAAAAAAATAAAATTAGACGAACAAATTAAGCTTGGTGTGAAATGATGAAAAAAAAAATGCAAAAAAGCTTCACCGTCATCGCGGATATTGATTTTATTATTAACATTGTATTCGATAGGCATTTATCGTACTCTTTCAGAAAAACATAAATATACGTGAATACATGAGGTGATGGAGAAATTTTATCAGACGTTAGAAGTAGATATGCTACGCGTACTCTATTCGGCCAAAAAAATTGTTAATGTAATGTTCTTCTGGAATTAAAAAAAAGTAAAAGATGGCACAGGGTAAAAATGCATCGACACTCGCCCACCCCAACGCTGCATGCAAGACAGGCACTTATTAGTCATTATCTACCACCAGTATCGCGGTGACATATGGCCAATATTGCACGAACATATCTCCGATGCGAGAGACACGCCACCTAGGGCCTTAATTAGTCTTTGTTTCATACGCTTTACTTATTTACAAAAAGAAGGCGTTGTGTATAATGTTTTTGACACTTTTATAAAAAAAATTTGCTCACGAGTCAGTCCACGTAGAGTTAGGTTTTTAAAAATCCCGCTGAAACCCTGTTATTTCGGAATTTTTTTATAGGCTTAGGACTATATGTCATGTATCACTATACCCATTGCAAAAAAATCATGTCGATCCGTTGTTCCGTTGCCGCGTGATTGAAGAACAAACCAACAACAATCACACTTGAAAGCATTAATAATATTGATAAAAATTTAAATCAACACATTGTTATAATTTTCGTAGAGAAGATTAAATTTTAATATGTATTTCAATTAATATTATCGATTGTTAAGTTGGTATAGCTATTTAAATATAACATCACTCAAATAACTAAATCTGAATGTTAGGAAACTTTGTTCATATTTTTACTTTATCGTATACTTTGAGATACGATAAGTAACAAAAAATGCTTAAATGGGAATATTATTATAAGCATGCAAGTCTGCTTTTGCATAAACGCAAAGGGCAATACTAAGAACACAATAGAAGATAATCACAGCCTTATATATTGTAGTTGAGAAAGAATATTTAAGCATCTTTTTGGATATTGTTTGCCTCCCACAAGAGGTTCTTTGGTACGAAAAATTCTTTTTGTTGGTAACAGAATATACAAAGAGGTAAAGAGAGCTATGAAATAATTAAACTGGTATAAGCGGATACTTGTTTCGGAATTGTTGTGTTCTAGTTAGATTTTTCTTTTTGTGAAACTGTAAGATGTTATGGGAAAATAAGGAAATCGATTATTGCATTGCTGAATTTAGCTATCGATTAGATAAGCTCAAATTATTGTGCAATGCTTACCACCAACAACGTTGGCACGACAACGATTCTGATATTCAGCAATTGAGAAGGTTAGATTTATACGTTAACGTGTTCCGATTTTTAGATGGTATTAAAGCAAGTTGTATATGAAATGAGCTATCAAATCTTGATATTATTCGGTATGTGATGATGCACAGCATCTGTGAGATCACGTTGTACTTCCCTTTTAATCCTTCGACCAATCAGAGGGACCTGTTAAGCTATCAGCCAATCATTAGATACTTCCGTTTGTTGTTTGTCACGTGGTCACAGGTATGGCGGCGCTCGCCGCGCTTTGCTCATAGCGTCGTTACTTCCCGGTTTGAAAACACGTTTTCACCGAAAATAATTTTAGAAATTTTAGAGTCTCTGAAAGTTTTTCTGAAGTCACCTATTGAAGACATTTTTTTTCCAGTAAATTGGCTTCTCTAAGCCAATTAATTACCTTAAATACCTACTAATATTAATAATAGACTAAACTTTTATTATAACAAATTATTTATTGGCCGATCTAATTTTAGCCAACCTTTTAACTTGGTAACAAAAGATCTGGTTTGGTATATATAGTGACATATTGAATGCTGTCTGGAAGCTACAATTAGATTGATACTTATTTGATGAGTACTTTCTATTTTGTTTTGGAAAAATCCTTATGATTTTTATATTTCAGATATGCTGTTACTTATTTTCCGCCTAAGCCAAACGAAAATAGAGACGACCTCATAAAACACATTGTAAACATTGGAAAGGCCCTGAATACCACCATACAACCATTAGAAATCAGGAATGTATATCGTGCTAATTCGAAGGTGGTCACAAATAAACCTATTGTAGTGGAATTTACCACAGTTTCTACGAAAGAAAACTTACTTCAGCGCTCGAAATCGTACAATAGAAATAACTCTGATAAGAAACTCAGCACTCGGACTTTAAACCTGGATGGGCCAGCCATGCCTGTCTATATATCCGAGTATCTTACCTTCAGTACTCGCAGACTTTTCGCACGTGCACGAGAATATGGTACAAAAAATAACTTCACCTTTTGTTGGACGGCGCATGGAAGGGTTTATCTCAGAAAAAAGGAGGGTGAACCATATCACCGCATTGATTCTGAGCGTGACTTAGAAAAATTAAGTAAATCAAAGTGACTAACTATTAGAACTATGGTACGGGTAGTATTACAATGTTTTGTTAAAATTGAAATTAATATTAACATAGTCTCAACTAGAAATTCCTGTATATCAGTACGCTGCAATAATAATTATGAACCAATTCTACTTTTCCCAAATTTTCCACCACTTAGGTATTATGTAAGTGTGTTGTATCCTAAATGTATGTTCATTCCATTACTTGTAATAACTTTAATGCATTTCTTTATTTTCATTGACATTAATTCGCAATTAAATACAATAATATACAAATTACTCATTTTACAAATACACCCACACACACAGAATACAATTTACTCACACAAAAATCTAACACAAAATATTATACTTACAATACACATTACACACTTTCACACAGATAAAGTACTCTCGCGTAAGTTCCTACTACCTCTTTACCCCTACGAATACTACAAGTCAAATACCTGCAATATACAGTTTACAGCTATAACATTGCTGATAGACATCATAATGTGACCAGTTTTCCTACATTTTAACAGTGTTAATACGGATAAACTTGGAACTGATTTAGATAACTCAGTATTGTTCAATTCATACGTGTATAACACAGGTTATTATTCGGTAATAATCCCCCTGCTCAATATAAAAGTTCTCAATTTCTATAAAATCATTAACAGTGTTTGAGTTAAATAGTGTAATAAATGACATCGGCAATGTTGTAATCTATAAACCAATTAGCTGTAGCCCTAATGAATGTAAAACCTTCGTAAGTAGTTACAAAAATCTTTTAAACATTTTACACATTAATATTCGTAGTGTAAATAGTAATTTTGACGAATTGAATGTTTTGCTTACATCTATAGACATGCAGTGCGACGTCATATTATTAACTGAGTGCTGGTTGAGCAAATGTCACAATGTACCTATTCTAGAAGGCTACTCCTCGTTTCAGTCTTCTTACAAAAATCAAAATGATGGTGTGATCGCTTACATTCGTTCCGAACTTAACTATAACTGTCACGAACCTAACTTCCTAGACGGTAACTGCTTAGTTATACGCGGAAGCGACAATACTGCAATTGTAGCTATTTACCGGTCGCCCTCCTATCGTAATATTGCCAACTTTATTGATAGCCTAGATAATGTCCTAACATCACTCTCCTCTTATAGCACGATAGCTTTACTAGGTGACATGAACATTAATATCTCCCGCGACGCTCGTGATAAAAATTCCGATGAATACTTAAACATGACATCCATGCACGGCCTAACACCCGCACACGATTTGCCCACTAGGGGTAACAATTGCTTAGATCACGTTATGCTAAAAACTAATAAGACCACTACTGTTTTCGTTTTAGAATCGGCAATAACCGATCACGCTCCTACTCTCTTAAGTTTTCACCAAAATCCCTTGCTAGAGAGACCTAATGAAGTTTATTATCGTACCGACTATGACGCTGTAGTGAATAACATAAATAATACTAACTTTGACTCTATCTTGCGAGATCACAATGCGAACTCCGCCACAACCAGTCTTATTCACACAATCGCTTCATGTATCACATCGAATACAAAGATAGTCAAAGTACCGCGCAAACATCAAAACCTTAAACCATGGATTACTATAGGGCTTATAAAGTGTATTAGAAACAGAGATAAATTACATCGAAAAGCTAAAAGAAATCCTGATAATATGATCGTGAAAACTACTTATCTACGCTACCGCAATTTCTGCAACAACCTGCTTAAAAACTTAAAACGTGCATTTGAACGATCAGAACTAGAAAAGGCTAAGAATAATAAAAAAGCAATCTGGGATACAATTAAGAAAATAACAAACCTTCAGCGCCAAGTTTCTCCTCCACATGAGCTTATCTGTCCTAACAATCCTCAATCCTCGGTCGATAGTGTCAACAATTTTTTTGTGAACATTGGTAAAAATCTTGCTACCCCTCTCTTAAGTGTACAATCTCCCCCGGAAATTCACAAACCAAATATTGCACCCCCACCCTGTAACTCAATGGTCCTCAATGAGACAGATGAAAATGAAATTAACAATATTATTACGAGTCTTCGCAACAACTGTGCAAAGGGTTGGGATGGAATACCGGTCACAATATTAAAACAGGCTCGTGATATTCTTGTTCCCATTTTTAAACATGTTTTTAATTTATGTATTACACAAGGATGTTTTCCGTCTGTACTCAAGAAAGCTGTGGTCCACCCGATCTATAAGAGTGGCGGCAGAGACCAAGTAACTAATTATCGTCCTATCTCGGTTTTAACTTCAATCTCTAAAATTTTTGAAAAGATCTTGAACAATCGCTTGATCCTATATTTGAATAAATTGAATATCATCTCAGACCAACAATTCGGCTTTAGGCAAGGAAAATCAACTGAGGACGCTGTTATTGAACTCACCAGTCATATCATCAGAAATATAGAATCAAAGCAGAAAAAGGTTGGCATCTTCCTCGATTTGTCAAAAGCATTTGACACCGTGTCTGTCCCCATCCTTATGGATCGGTTAGAAGCCATTGGAGTAAGGGGTAACGTTCATAATTTATTTAAGGATTACTTAAACAATCGCAGTCAATATGTTAAAATAGGTCCACATATGAGTAAGGAAGAAAATATAGAATATGGTGTTCCTCAGGGCAGCGTGCTTGGCCCAACTCTGTTCCTGATATATATAAACAACCTATGCCAGATGAATATTCCGTACACTAAAATCATATCTTATGCTGATGACACTGTACTTCTGGTTCAGGGTCAGAGTTGGGATCAGGTTCATAACCGTGCGAAGTCCGCATTAAAACATGTCATGAGCTGGCTAAACACAAACCTACTGACATTAAATGTCTCCAAAACTAAATTCATTTCATTTGACACCACCATATTCACACAACCTAACACCTTCTCCATTAAAGCTCATTCATGCACATTGCCCAATGAGGACTGCTCTTGTTTCTCAATACAAAGAACTGCTGACATAAAATATTTGGGTTTAATAATAGAGAGTTCTCTCAGCTGGAAAAAACATATAAACGTTCTGATTAATCGTATCTGAAAGCTCATGTTTGTTTTGAGGAAGCTGAGATCGGTCTGCGACCAAAAATTGTTAAAAACAGTGTACTTTGCCCTAGTGCAGTCTTTATTATCGTACTGTATTACAGTTTGGGGTGGCTCCAATAAAACTGATATGCTTCGTTTAGAACTTTAGAACGAGCACAAAGAGGTATTCTTAAGGTTCTGGGTAGCAGACCTCGCAGGTATCCTACATCGGCTCTCTATCAAGAGTGGGACATTCTGAATGTTCGACAGCTCTTTATCTCCCAGGTTACTTTACGCAAACACTCAGATAAAATAGCTCAACCTGAAGTAAATGTTAATATTCTAAAAAGACGCAAGCAAAAGATTTTTGGAATTTTGCCAAGGAGAACCGCACTTGCCGGACGACAATACCATTTCCTTAGTCCTAAACTTTATAATAGAATAAATGACACACTCGATATATCTAAGCTTAACAAACCTAACTTAAAAAAAACTGTCGATGCTTGGTTAAAGAGACTTAGCTACTATGAAATTGAGGATTTGATCGCTGAAGTGAAATCATAGAAAATATTATAAATACACAAATACACCCCATACGCACACACACACACACACACACACACACACACACACACACACACACACACACACACACACACACACACACACTCACACATACACTTAATTATTCTAACAGCTAACACTAATTTTATAATAATTCAAACAATAATAATCTAAATTTGTAAAATTTGAATTATAGTCTAACTCTAGTAATCAATGGATCCGTGGAAAGGCTGCGGTGTCCGTAACACAGGTTTTCCTAGTACGGATGCCAAAGCACTCCTTCGCAACAACCAACATTGCTAGTTTACTTTTTCTGTGTCCTAGATTTAAGGAGTTGATTTATTGTAAAAACTTTTTACTGAGTTAATAAATATTATTATTATTATTATTAGCATCCCAATAAGGCCTCCTGGTGTGAGACTTTGAGCAAAGCGCGGCGAGCGCCGCCATACCTGTGACCATGTGACAAACAACAAACGGAAGTGTCTAATGATTGGCTGATAGCTTAACAGGTCCCTCTGATTGGTCGAAGGATTAAAAGGGAAGTACCACGTGATCTCACAGATGCTGTGCATCATCTCTGCTAAATAATACAAGTTTTATTGTTTTGTAAAACTTGCACTAATATCAAAAAATTATACAAAATATCATTTTTTGTTCAAAATTTTTTTTGACAATTATTAATTTAACAAAAAAAAATTTTATATCGACTTCTTCTGTTTCCTTAGAATGGAATCGTTCACTCTGCTTGGGAATCTAATGCATCTAGTCGATTTTCGTTGCAACAGTTCCCTGAAATGGATGCATACACGATCCTATTTGAAAAAGTATTAATTATTCACGGTAGGTATGATGGTAATGGCGGACAAAGTTGCGAAACGATGCCTCCTTATCGCACACGCCGGCCTGTCCTGAACAGAAAACCGATAAACATATCACGTTGTATTGAATACCGCCCAAGTCACGAGTGACGACGAGTGGACAGTTTTTCGAAAAGCTGGATCTAGATAATATGTTTAAGAAAAATTAATAAGTTCTTAGAAAATTTTTATTATGGATCACTGAATATTTATTATGATTAAGTTTGATTTGTACCTACTCTCTTCTTCAATTTAATTTTATCATTTGTTTTTTGACATTGTTTAATTAATTGATTAGATATTTTATAGGTAGTGTACGTAATTTGACATCATATAAATTTTATTACAATTTATTTTGACATAATGAATCATTAAATTTTACACTAATTACCTATTTGAATGTATGGCCAATTCTTGAAAACACTGTTCGTAATCGATATACTTTTGTTACATTCTTGTAAATAGCTGCATATTAAATTTTTTTAAATAGCACGTTACCAAAATACAAATCAAAGATTTTAGTTATAGTTTTAATAAAAAGTAGAGACATTTTCTTAAAAATAAAAATTGGTTAGACTGCCTCGTTGGTATAGTTGCTACCTTATTCTGCTAAAATGTTGTCAAGTCGTGCAATCTCAAGATTTTAAAAATTGGTCAAATTTTCAAAATTTCAGTAGCAGTTTCGAGCGGTTGGGAGTTGGCGGACGTTACCTCCCCGTGCCTCGGAGAGCACGTAAAGCTTTCGGTCTTTCGCCATATCTCTCTCCGGACTGTGTGAGATAATAGAAAGTGCTACTGTGTTTTTGAAACAAACTTGTGTACTAGCTAGTGGGATTGATTGTCGTTTGATTTTTGATATTATGTGTTTGTAAATACAAGTACATATAAAAAAAATTGTAATCAATACATATATAAAAACTACAACTATCTTTGTAAATTCTAAACAATTTTGATTTGACTTATATGTCTCGCACTCAACATTATGCTACAGGAAAAATCGGCGTGTGTACGATATTGTATTTGGCCGAATACGTGGGTGAAGTCATGAACTACTTTATGACTAAAAAGATAATACATATTTGGATACCTAAATCATCATACTTGAAAATATTATATTCGGCGACAAACAAGTTACGTAACATAAAGCTAATTAATAAAATAAGGAAGTAAACACACTTCATGTTTAAAAAATTATGTGGTATTTGTATTAATTATACACAAAATTAATACCAAAATAATACCAAATTATCATAATTTACATACTAATTAGTTATTATTTCGCATTATTTGCAGATCATGTAATAATAACTTGGTTTATTAATAAGTAAACTGTATAGTTACTTTATTTTTTCAGGAAGGATAACGCGGTTTTGTTATTTTCAAATTCAATATTAATTATAAAATTCTGGAATATATTAGTAAAAGGATCATCCTGGGTGAATAGTTGATGATATGATGATTGCTAGAATGGGGTGTTAAGATAAATGTAATAATTATAAAGGTAATTTACAACATCAGATACTGACATAATATATTATGTTCTTTTCTTTTAGTTGTCGGTCACAAGATCTAGATAAAATAAAAGGTACCATTTATGAGATAATAATAGATATAAAATTTCAATTTTATTAATGAGTGTAGTGGAAATTCAGATCAAACCATAAATTTTTCGAAGCTAAACTAATAGCTACTAGTATCGCAAAATCCATAAATATGCCAATTGCAACAATTGTAGGTTCTAAAGCCCTAAAAGTGTACCAAAGTACCTATCTATGTACTAAAGTAAATGAAGAATGGGATTCAGATTCTGAAATAAAAGCCCAGATTGAAACTGTCCATGCATCATTCAGGAAAATGAAAAAAGTACTAAGCAATAAAAGGCTTTATCTATATGAACATGTAAATGAGAAGTTTCAATTTTATACTTGGCTAATTGTTCTGCAATTAAATAGTTAGTAAAGCAATTAATCACACGCTTGCATGGTGAAGAAAAATATCGGGTGGAAACTGGAAACCTGAGATATGTGTGTGGCGTCGGCCAATTTGCATCGGGCCAGCGTAGTGGATTGTAAATCTTTTTTGAGAGGAGACGTGCGCTTATGAGTGAGTTGTTTATGGATTGCTGGTGATAATAATGATGATGATGAATCTTTATTGAGGAATGTCTGTATGAGATGATGAATATCTGTATGAATGACTGAAATGAATATCTTTAGTAGTAGCGAAAGGTCACTGACATTTTATATGAGATAATCAACATTGTTACATACCTACATAAACTGTTAAAATCATAACCCATCCTTGTGGTTTTACCGTAGTCGAGTTAACATACGGCTTTTGCAGCTCAGGCAGCACTTGCAGCTTCTGCAATTCTTTAGGGTGAAATCACGCCTTTCACTTAGATTCTCATTTTTAAATGGCCGCATCACATCACCACAAAGAATATCCATTTTTAATGGATCAAACGAAGCTAAAAGTGTGGTTTTTTCCTTAATCTCGTGTTTGGTACAAGCTGAGCGGGGCGCGAATATCACAGACATGGCAGTATAATGCTGAAAATATGAATTTTATAGTTCGGGCAGCTTTTGCGTCATTTGCGTGAGTGAAATCACACTTGTCTATACTGTTGATTCACATTCTATCTATTATAGAAATAGATCATCCAAGTTTCTGACTATTCTGGTGACTTTCCAAAAATTTTCTTTCATACTAATCTTAAAATTATGAACACATAAATATATCAGCCAAACTGGTTGATCCCATGTTGATCCGGTCTCACTGGTATTCGTACTCATTAATCTGTGGGTCTTACGTAATCATCTTTCATCACTCTTTCATTACGGTAGTAAATATCATTCGTTTATGTTTCATACAAGTGACACTAATTGATTTTTATTTCTTTAAATAGAAAACCATTTTTGCTCATGACGGTAAGGAGGCGGAATATGAGTGTTTGACATTAGTAGTTATACTACAAGATCCGAAGAGAGGTCTTAAGGCTCGCCCATTTGTTTATCAGAAGAATAATATTTTTATCGAATATTATCAATAAAAAAACAAATCGCAATTGTTTTGCCTATTAAAATATATTCAAGAGTATTTTTAAATTAAAAAAAAACTATACTCAATTAAAATTATTGTCCATGTTTCACTCTCTTGTTTACCGAACGAACTTAAAAGAAAAATAAATAATATTATAGCATATTAAGGGACATACAAATGTTGTATTGCCTACCTTTTTCAGTTCCCTAATTCCGGACAAGCAGGTATAAATAGGTGACTCGGTTCAAGTAATTGCACCGATCTGTTTTCTAATTGATATACATTTATAACATATTAGAATAAAGATAATTTTATTGCAAATGCGATGGTATAAGATTGCCTTTGAAAAATTACAAAAATTATAGTTTTTTTTAATTAAAAATAGCCTTGAACATATTTTAATAGGCAATACAATTGAGATTTAAATTTTTAAAAATAATATTCGATAAAAAAATACTTTTCATCTAGTAAACAGATGGGTGAAGGACAACCTCTCTTCGGATCTTAGACCATTAAATGTTCGTTTGAGTGTGTTTGCTGTAATTTCCGTGAAAACCAACTTTTTTTATTACGCTCACGTCTGTTAATATTTAGATATATTTGATGGACATGGGGGCGCTGCAATCGTGTTTTTAATGTTACTCGTAACATTTGTTCCTAAAAATATTGCATTTTTGCTGAGCAGGTAAGTAGATATTTTTTAGGTTTTGGCCACCAGGGGGCGCTGCGGTTTTTTTAAAATGTTATGTCTTAATCATAGACGAATGATATTTACTAGAGGTTCATTTGTCAAAGGTCTTAATAGATAAAACGCAAATCGAAGCTACAATATTGAATGGGTGTGGTTTCACTCTCATTTTCATGTTTGGTGTGATGTAGGCTGCTTTAAAGATAGTTTGAACGCGCACGCTTATGACTTGGAGTTGTGTCCGATAAAGTAACTGAGCATACATCTGGTTGGTGTCTTATCAAAAACAGAAACAGTGTTATTGTATTTTGAAGGAAAATAATATAGCTTTATCTCAATTACATTATTAGTATTTCCGTCCTTAAGTTTTTACGCACTTATTGGAGGGTTACAACCGAATTTTACGGGTTTAAGTCGAAGAACGACATTTTTTTCGTTTCCTACAGATAACAAAATAATGGGATTGTTGTTTTTTTTTGTTCTTGTTAGCAACGTGAGGTCTCTATCGCGCGGTCGGTCGGTCGAATGTTAGAGTCAGTTTCTCAGTAACTAATCAGCGAATCATGGTAATTTTTTGTCACACTTCAGAATTATTAAGCATGGAATTACTCATTAGCACTCTATGAATGTGTTATCGGTGGGTTATTTAACACCCACGATGTATCGGATATTCCATACGAATTGAGTGTTGAAACTTCAAGTTTTTTCTATGCATTATTTTCTAGTGTTTACTGTTTATTTAATTCAGATACAAATACGTATTAATAGCTCAATAGACAGTGGACTGAAATTTTGGAAGATCGTGGATTTTCCTTCCTTCTACTTTATTTAAATTTATGAAACACAAAACAGAATATTAGCCATGTCAAGCATGAGTAACACTTTACCCCTTTCCTCAAGAGTGTGACGTCTTTAAAGCTTTAAAATAATACTAATTTTGCCTCAATCAATTTCAATCCAATATGTATGTAAGTACCTACCTACCTACTTATACTAACATTAACTGGACACAGAATAATCTCGTTTAAGTTCATGTATTTTTTATTCGATAACAAGATAGCCCTTGAATGTTATCTCACGTGATGTTAAGTGACGACACATTCTAAGATTGTAATGGGCTAACTTGGAAGTTGGTATGGATCCCTAATCAGTGTGTACACGCCATCGTGTCGGAACGTTAAATACCACTATGTAGCCCGTCCATGACGGTAGAGTACACAAAGCTTCCCATTTCCATCAGAATATTTTCAGAAATTATGAATTCCCAAATTACTCCTGCCGGGCATTGAACCAGATCTGCTACTTATAAATTATAATTGAACCAGACCTTCTACTTATACCTAATTGAACCAGACCTCCTACTAATAATTGAACCAGACCTCCTACTTATACTTAATTGAACCAGACCTCTTACTTATACAGTGCTAATTACTGCCTGTGTGGCGTTAAGGTCGTGATTTTTAACATAAAAGAGTTTTTAACCACCGACAAAAAAAGAGGGCTGTTATTAGTTGTGTGTATCTGTGTGCCTACTCAATATACCGATTTTGATGCGTTTTTTTCTGTTTGAAAGCTAACGTTATCGAGGCGGATCTTAAAAATGTATGAAGATCTGCTTAGGCGTTTGAAGATCATTAGCATTTACTACGCTATTAAAGGGTCTTACAAGCTTTCATAGGTGCGGTTGATTTGAAATTTGGTGTTATTTCCAAGGCATTGTAACCTTGAGTTGATGCTTCAGCATCAAGTAGTCTGCGGGATACCCAACTCCTTACAGCAACTTACAGCAGATATAGTGTGTCTTGGCTCATTAGAATGGTCTCAATAAGTAGGTGTTAAACAGATGATCGAGGATCCAGGATCGAGGAGGAGGATCTGATGATGGAGCAGAAAACTGGGTAACAGGATGTCAGGTATATCGTACATAGTCCGGGCATAGATTCACATGTCAATTTACAATTTACACTTGTATGAGATGAGATGTAGATTGTAGGCGTATTATCTGTACCCGTCTAACTCTTCGACGTCCTTTCATTCCCTTTACATAGCCGCAGAACACGGGCTTTTGCCGCTTGACCAGCGACAGTTGAAATCGTCCCCTCCAACGTGAAGGGGTTTTCCAAAATTTCGTATCGGGTATACTTCTTTTTTTTTTTTAAAGAATATCAACCAAGTTGAACTTGACTAATATTCTCCTCTCCCCTCCAAATAAGCGGAAAGCTTGTGTCAGGAGTGGGTACGACAATAGTGCAACGGGTGGGATTCGAACCTGCGACCTTTCAGTTTTCAGTCCGCACCTTCAAGCGTTGGGCTATTGAGACTTATATAGGTCTTCTTTATCAACCAATAGACGTCCACTGCTAGACAAACGTCTCTTGCATGGACTTCCACACGCCTCGTTCTTGTGTTGCCTGTATCCGGCGACTCCCTGTGACTCGTCTAATGTAGTCAGTCTAGTGTAGTGTACCTACCTAGCCACAAATATATTAAGTTGTAATCTAAAAATAGAGTAATAGTGAAATCCTGACGAGCGTTCAATTGGATGAATAGAGACATCCTCGAGTCGGAGACGGCTCGTCACAACATCTCATCCATTGGCTGTACGCGAGTTCCTTCCACCAACTATCATCAAATTGTCTCTTCCTCCCAAACAAGCCTAAGGGAGCGATCACATAATATAGAATAGAATAGAATAATAATTTTTAACTCAAATAAACTTTTACAAAGTGCTTTCGAATCGTCAAGTGAATCTATCACAATAATATATTAATCTGTTTATTTAATTTTATTATAACTATTTGGACAAAAAAAACAGTAACAAGCATATTATATGTGTTCTGTTTTGAAGCATATTATATGTGTTCTGTTTTGTGACTAATAGTGGACAAGTATAAAGCTTATCCCTAAGATAGAAGTTTCTTCCAGCTTCCCTTGAAATGGAAGGTGAAAATATAAAGTAGGTACATATTATGTAGGTCTAAAAGTATATCATTATTTTATATAAACGTAATTAAAGTAAGTACCAAATCTACTTCAGTATTAATAAATAAATAATAAACTACATCAAACATAGGTACATAAATAATAAATACAAAAAGATTACTAATATATTTTAAATAGAACATCCACTAACTACCAAATTAATGTGATCCTATAAAAATTAAAAAGACTATTTTTCGATGTCCATTTATGAAATCATTTCTAAGCACTATCCTAGGTCGGCAATAATATTTGTGACTTGCTACTACGGAACCCTACACTGCGCGTGGCCCGACAAGCACTAGGCCGGTTATTTTCATTTGTATTTAATTACAGTTTTTGATGATCCAAAATATTACTATTCTATTCTATCTTATGATCTATTTTTTAATTTTTGTCCTTACTATATAGGTACATGAAAATGCGAAAATGCGTTTGTTTTCTTGGTTTTCCTTCAATCACGCAGCAATGGAGCAACGGACGGGATTTTTTTGCATGGGTATAGTTGAGGACTTTGAGAGTGAGATAGGCTTCCTCTAATTCTAAAAGAAACAGTGAATTCCCGCAGGCTTTCGAAAACCTAACTCCCCAATAAAGAAATTGCAAGCATTAATAGCTATTGTAAAATAACATAATATTATACATATTTAACTAATGTAACTATTTTTATAAAATAACAGTGGGTCGCCGTCTTCTGCTCATCCGATAAACGTCCTTAGGGATAGCGAAAAAAAAACAGTAAGTCCGAAAAAAAGAACACTACGCTTAGTACAAGATTTGATAGTTAACTATGAAAAGTAAACTATAACATTACCATCGAAGTTTGTTACGTTCCCTCAAATATGGTCGAGCGAAGCAATGGCTGGATCATGCGTCATGCTCGTGAACGGGTGCCGCCGGCGGGAATGGGGCTACTTTCTGTCTGCCCGTCTTTGACATGAATTGAATTGTAGTACGTTTTGTGGAAATGTCATATTCTATTCTAACAAAGATGCACGGGTTAAATCAGCTTGCCATCCAGCTGCCCACAAGATAGTATAAAAACTTATTACAATGTAATAGCAACTTATTAATATTGTAAAATGATTATTTTGAAAAGAGCAACTGCTGAGTTTCTTGCCGGCTCTTCTCAGCAGAATCCGCTTTCCGAACCGGTGGTAGAATCTTGACGTGTCATAAGAGCGACAGGTTGGCCTACATGAAATAAATAATTTTGAATTTTGAATTTTTTGAATTTTGAAGTAAAATAAACCATAAGAGTATTGAGTTATAGCTCAATTTGGTGTATGTATTCTTATACGTTTACGTAACGATAACGCTCCAAATTAAAATCGTCTGTATTGAGTTTGTGACTTTAAATCGATACTACTATGGTTCATTTTACTTTGTTGCTAATGTCATAGTTAACTATTACGATCGAACGAAATAAAACTCGGAGTGACCACACTGTATTAATTCCATTCTGTTGCTTATCATTAGATAGTATTATGAGTTATGACTGAGTTATCTGGGGGTTAATGTTTGTTATTGTTTTTAAAATGTGAGCTTCCTAAGCAAACAATAACAAGTGTCCGCGGTGACAACAGTTGTTATGACAAAGAATTTTTTCAACGATATTTTAAATAGCTAGTTTTTCTAGTTACGAGAATACCGCCCATAGTGTAGCGCGTGGTCTATGCTGTCATGTGATTGTTATGCTTTTGTCATGTGTTTGAAGAATAAGGATTACTTAAAGCTAATACTTATATTTATGTTTATTTGTAGTGGCAGTGTAAGTTTCATGTTTAACGCACGCTTGCCCGAGTCTGTAACCGAGTCTATCGGTAACTCTAAGATAAGGCGACTTTTGGTAAAAAGTAAAAAAAATTTGGTTGTCTGTAAAATCGGTTTAAGGACGATAGTTTTACGTGTAAACGTCATAAAGAAACATTGATGAATAAATGTGTCAACACCTTTATCCCCTATCCCGGAGGAACCTTGTTGTTTATCAGGATAAAAACTATCCTACATGTTGGTCTGGAGTATCTGCTACTACTATACCAAATTTAATTTAAAGACAAGCAAAGCAAGGAAAGACAGGCGCACAGACCGACAGATAGACAGACAGACAGACAAAAATTCAATAAAAGTCTGATTTGGGCTCAATATCGATAATAAAGCATCTCCTGGTTAAAAGTTTCAAAATACGAGTATTTATATTCAATGTACAGAAATTGTCCCGCTACAGTTTTGTTATAAGTCGGTATAGATATAGATATAGAACTAACTCGCTGTTAGGCTGATAAGATGTGTTTGCAAGGAAAACTTAATCAACATTTAACCGTAGGTAATCGGTTTCGATGCGGTATTGTACCAAAACGTATTTAATGTACATATGTATGTGTGTGAACGTATGTTCCATCGTAGCCCCTAAACTCCTGAGCCGATTTTGATGAATGAAGTTCCAATCGATTCGTTACAATGGTCCAGGTATATAGGCTACATTTGTAACAAACTTCAAAAAGAAGGAGGTTCTCAATTCGTCGGATTTTTTTAATGTATGTTCACCGATTACTCGAAGACACCTGAACCGATTTTGAAAATTCTTTCTTGTTTGAAAGGGTATACCTACTTCCCATTTAAATTTTATCGAAATATGTCGAGCGGTTTTTAAAAATCAACAATATTGGATAGAAGCAGGCGTTACTTTGCGGAAGCCTTTTCTTGAAAATCAACAATAAAAATTATATACTTTGTAGTGGCGTGGGTGATTGAAGTCGGTTTTTTAAAAATAATTTTTATATTAAATTATATACCAACAAAATCACTATGACGGATGTTATATTCAAGTTTCCGTGGTCGGGTTAAAGTTTTGTCACTTATTTATTGTAAGGAGTGTCAAGTACGTTAAAAAACATTAAAGTTTTTTCACATTATTGTTTCTTACAATAAATAAGTGAAAAAACTTTAATGTTTTTTGTGACGTGTCAAGTACGTACAAAAACATTGTTTTGAAACTTATTTCTTGTAAGAAGTGTCAAGTACGTTCAAAAACATTACCCTCCTTCGGCAGGGTGGTATAAACAAGTCAGTGTGCCCTCGCCCCTCGCGAGGTCGCCTAGCTCCGCAAGCGGAGTGCGTGCAACGCGCACAAGATTGTTTCCTCGTTAGCCGACCAATTGAGCAGGAGTTCCGCAAGGAACGGAACCCGCCCGGCCCTAATGGTTCAATTGATCACTCAAGTGCGCGCACCGCGCAGCGTGTGCCCCTCTCACTGTTGCACTCGTATGGATCATCGTTGTTGTCACTGATTTTTACAAGCTTTTTTTTTATTCGATGACAAGCTAGTCCTTGACTGCGATCTCACCTGATGGTAAGTGACGATGCTGTCTAAGATGGTAGCGGGCTAACTTGGAATGGGTATGGCAGTGAACATTCAACCCATACCCCTAATTGGTTTCTACACGCCACCGTGCCGGAACGCTAAATCGCTTGGCGGTACGTCTTTGATGGTAGGGTGGTAACTAGCCACGGCCAAAGCCTCCCACCAGACCAGACTAAAGACAATTCAGAAATTATAAATTCCCAAATTGACCCGCTGAGAATCGAACCCGGGACCTCCCTGTTATAAGGCAACAGCGCTCACCACTGAGCCAGGGAGGTCATCAAAAGCTTTTATTTAGCTTGACCAGTTTATTTGTTTGTTTGGGTCAAATCTTGCAAGATGAATGAGACCTACTTCCCGGATTCTGATCGAGCTGAAATTTTGCATTTATGTGTAAATCGGATGACAATGCAATATTATTGTGACATGGAGCTTATCTGATGATGGAAACGGAAGATGGCTATCGGAACTCTGTAATAAAACGACGTAACCCCATCGAGTTTGGGCTCGTTTGATTCGTCATAACAAGTGCTTTGATCCTAGATGATATCTAGAGTCTAATGATGTAGCTTCTAAAAGCTTGCATAATTATTTAAAAAAAAAATTTTTAATTTACACTTGTTGAAGTGAAAACTTCTTTAGGCACGTTGAGCACTTTTTTGGGTGAGCAAAAACATGGATTTCGCGAAATCGTCACCGTCACCATCGTCACCTGGAGATTTCAGTAAGCGTTCACCATTTTAGGGGTTCTCAAGCAACCTTGTACAGCGCAGTCGGAATTAGCAGCCGCCTTTCTTACCGTTTAATGTATGAGAAAGATAACTTTAACTGAAATTACCCGACAAGCAACTGACATAAGGTTTTGATAAAAAAATATCCTGTCTTGTGGAATCTTAAGTGGTTATTATTTAGTCTTATTTAACTTTAAACGAAATCTAATTTAAGCCGTCCAGATGTGCAATTAGACCTTATAGTAGAAACAGACTAAATTTTGTTCATTTATGTTAGATAATAATATAATAAATATATTATTTAAATTAAGGATTGAAACAGAAGATCTGTTTCTAATGCATGATCTATCGGCAGGGTACTTCGATAATAATATAATGAATAGATAGACTTCCAAAACTAGACATCCGTGTCCAGTCCAAGGACCTCCACATACCCCAGTCTTGTGCCTCTTACATCCAGCGGTTCCCTGCGACGCGTTTGATGTACCTACCAACCGTCCAAGTGTACAAAATTAAAATAGTATAATTTCACAAGGCGTCTAAAACATAAATAATAACCTACACCAATCTAAGCTGCCTTCAACACCTTGTGAAGTCACACCTATTGTCATCGTTAAATCATACTGAACATATTATCTGACAGCTCTTATAAATAAATAATTAGATATACAAGTATGGCATTCCTTATAGTTGGAAAGTCACTTTTTGATCACACGAACAATTTATAGGTAAAACGTAAAAATAATGCACGAAATTCTAAGGCAGATTGTATTTTGTAGCTACTTTTGAAACTTAAAGATCTTACTATTAATATTGCTTTTAATAAATAATGGTCTTATATTGTTTAATCTAAAACTTAGATACCTATCTAATGACACGACATGACAGTGAATTTTTCAAAATACTTTTATTAGGTAATATTATGTTATTATGTTTCAAGTAATGCTGTAATTTTTTATGAATGCACTTTGATTTTTACTGACGGTTACTGACTGTAACTTAATACGCACAAACTTCTTACAAATACAATTAGGTTCAATAAAAAAAAAACGATCTTCAGTAAAACTAACATTATTTCCAAAACTCGCTACAGTGTAGCACCAGTGTGGCTACGAAACAGCGTTGTAACCACAGAGCAGTGGTTGTAACCATTTCGCGATCCTAGACAGTTACGCAACGGCTCCGTAGGAATTCGCTTGTATTACACAAGTTGCGAATGATATCTTCAGGCCAAAAAGACTCTTGGCTAACATCCAAAGTATACAGAAGTGCGACTGTGATCCTGGAGATATCGGACATACTGCCTTGAAGTTACTCAAGTAACACCACTATAATACCTACGACGATGTTGATTTTATGCAAAAATGTGAGAAGGATATAGTAAGTTCATTGTGGAAGCTAATTATTGCAATGAATACAATTATCAGCTACGCATCAAGCGTTTTTCGTAACATTTCAATTTCAAAGGATTTCGGTTGCCTTTTTTTAATTTTATCGTGTACTTTGGTTCAGAGTCAGCCTTAACTCTATTTATCTATTTATCTAATGTTGTATCACTAAACCATCGCTGGCCCAATTCTGGGAAAAGGTTTCCTTTGGAATGATAAGGATTTAGTCCACCACGCTAGCCAAGTGAGGATTGGCAGACGTGGATCATTAAATCGTTTTACTTTGAAATGATACCTCGTATGATATGAGTTGGCCAGTCATATTGAGCGTGTGTCGCACAGACTTTGGGGTTATGAATGACCCCGGTTGAAACTCGGCTCGGAACTGCATGCATATGTAACGGGATAAGTTTCCTTGCAGTTTTAATGGCGGTTGTTCATAAGTGTAATATCTGGCAATAATGCTGAGCTTCGGGCTCAATGCCTTCCCCGGCTTCATGACATAATTACAAATTGCTACGACGTAGGTACAATGACGTGGACATTTTCTGAAGATTAAGTTAGAAAGGAGCTCATATTTTCAATAAAAGATTAACGGAAACGTAACCAGTGCGGTTAGTCCAAGTTTTTAACTCATTTGATCGTAATAGTAAACGATGAAATTCATCATTCAGGCCTTTAAGTCTGTTTTAGACGGTTTAAACATTATCTCGGAGGTATTTTCTCCAGTGACTGTGGAGACCGATCCGTGAGCGGCAGTTACTTCCTCACTTGCTGCAAAAAAACCCGATGACCACAGACGCAGTCCTGGCGCTGGAACGCCTTCTTGCTCTCCTGTGCGCTAACACTTTAAACCAAGCATTGTCGTGAATTCTACAAACCTCACCCACGCTTGTCCTCCAACCGTTCCTGTCAGCCGCCAGCTTCTCCCAATTTTGTGCTTTATGTTAAAATCGGCTATGTCTCTCTTGGCGCAATCTTTAAAGCGCAGCCGTGGTCTGCCCAAGTGTGCTACTGCGCCAAGAAGTACTTGCCGAGGCAGGCGAGATGAGTCCATTCTATGCAAGTGTCCCAGCCAACGGAGGCGTTTTTGCTTTAACAATGCAGTAAGGCTGAAAGACTCAGTACGTTTTAGGGCGTTCTCATTAGTCTCTCTATCTCTCCAAGTGATGCCCAAGATTTTGCGTAAGTAGCGCATTACGCATATGAAAGGCGTTAAGTCGGCGTTCCTGCTTCGCATATGATGTCCACGTCTCTGCTCCATAGCAGGTCCGTGGACCATACAAGAGTGTACTTAGTACACTCTTGTATGGCCTGCCAACACTGCGCTTCCCGGTGCGGGGTCGCCACTCGGGTGCTCCTGTTACGAAAATGTTGATTTGTACCAAGATAAATAAACTACACTTATTAAGCCAAATGGCCGCAATTCGGCGTAATGTGGTGAATTGTTTCTTGCTGAAAATTAAAAACATGTGCTAATTAATTTCCACGCCGCACCTAGAGTTTATTTATAGTCCAAGAGGAAGTGACCGGGCCGGCCAACTAGTCGCTCGATTAGTTGGGCGGCCCAAGCAATTATAGTATAATCTTAATGTATGTGACCTCGGCATAATTAGCTCTACCTGTCTAACAATAGATGAGACAGTTTAATATTATGAATATCTATGACAGTGCTTATTTCTATCTCGTACTCGATGCGCTCTAGAAGGGTTTGAATTTCAAATTGTGAAATGTGAATAAAGGATTTTTTTGCCGAGGGATCCCGATGGGTTCCCGGGAGATTCTTAAAACCTAACTTTACTAACCTAACCTTAACTACACGGAAACAAGGCTAAAGTCATGGGCAAAAGCTAGTTTATACTCGTAATAGTACCTTATCTTCATTCTATATTAATTACTCTGATGTAGGTGTTCAAAAAGTTTCCGTGAAAAATACAAAAATAAGTAAAACATTTTTAAAGGAAAATATATTATTTATGCTTGCTTCTCTTTCAGGGCTACTCGTACTTCTTCAATTTAATTTTATCGTGTATTTGTTTGAAGGTTTTATTTGATTCTGTATCGAATTAGGGCCTACTTGAGCCGATGGCTTTCTTCGTCATTGCCCGGTATGAAACCAAGGTCTGTAACTCTGTCGAATTTGATATGATAGTGTTTTGTGTTATGACTCACACTTCGACCGTACCATATGCGGTTATTGTATACGTAGGTATATCTTAATCCGGATTTGTCAGACACAATAAACAAGTCGGCTCGTCTTGCTTAATCATTCATTGAGGATATTTCCTTTTTACCAATTAGTATGCGCACTCATTTCACACTTGCCCAGTTGAGTTTTGCGTCATGTCGTTACACACATGTTCTACTGAATGAATGTCTTGGAAACCTACACGATTTATTAGTATGTTAATACGAATCAAACAGAAAATTAAAGAACCAAGTATCTACTATATCTATTCTAATCTTCAAATGTTAAGAATTTAGTTCTATTCCGTGAATAATATAATCAACCGAATAAAACGGATTTTTAAACAAATTCATATTGAAACAAGGTGTAAATTGAAAATTTAAAACAC
This sequence comes from Oeneis ivallda, assembly GCA_029955525.1. Classification (NCBI taxonomy): domain Eukaryota; kingdom Metazoa; phylum Arthropoda; class Insecta; order Lepidoptera; family Nymphalidae; genus Oeneis; species Oeneis ivallda. The sequence goes on along the minus strand of JARPMR010000024.1, from coordinate 13,999,874 downwards.
CCTCGACATGTGAATCTATGGCCAGACTATGTACGATATACCTGATATCCTGTTACCAGTTTTCTGCTCCATCATAAGGTCCTCGATCGTCATCTATCTAACACCTACTCATTGAGACCATTCTAATGAGCCGAAACAAACTATATCTGCTGCAAGTCGCTGAGGAGTTGGGTATCCCGCAGTCTAGGTACTTGATGCTGCGGCATCAACTCAAGGTTACCATGTCTTGGAAATAATCAGAAGTAACAGTATTTTTCAAATTTCAAATAAATCGCACCAGTGGTGAAAACATGTAAGACCCTTTAATCAAGCAGGAAATGAGCTGATGATCTTCAAACGCCTGAGCAGATCTTCATTTAAAGCTAAGATCCACCTCGATTGCGTTAGCTTTAAAAAAAAACCGCATCTTAACTTAACTTAAGATTTAAGAAAATATTAATAATAGTGTTTATTAAAAATAATAACATAAATATAGAATAAAAATAAAAGTTAAATATAGAGATCAAAATTATAAACTAAAAGTATCTGGGAAGGTTCAGAAAATTCTCCGCAAGCTGCGTGACCAACAAACCTACTCTTCAAAACTTTAAATTAGGTATAGATATTTTTCAATCGAACTCTACCTGAAATTACCAAAAACCTATCAAGTGAAAAGGGCGAAAATTCATCGTTACTCGAAGATGTAGTAATTTTAAAACCATGTGCGAAACCAGAATAAAAACTAGTTCGAGAACTAAATTAAACGCACAATATATGAACGCGCACGAACAATTAACTCGCATTAAGCAGGAAGCGTGCGAGGATGTGACGATATAGATTTAACCTTTGGCACATCCTATACCGTCTTAGTTTTAACGCCATGGCGCAATTGGCTGACTCACTGATTGAGATGGCCTACATGCAATTGTTACGCCGCAAATGCATTGTGGCCTTGACTGCCCAATTCGTGTCTACGGGATGACTGGGCGCTACATCGGTCAATTCAGTAACCAAAAATAACCAACCACTTCAATGAAAATGTATAAACGCGTACGCTGGTGGTAGTGGGTACTAGTGATACAAAATATATAAGTGTCGAGATATTGATGAAAATATGCCAAGTTATATTCTTGGACGTTGGGGAATTAAACCGTCCGGGCCGTAAGGTCATACAAATCTCATGTGCACACAAGTAAGTCATTGAAGTTTTCACTAGGTTACAAATTACAATACAGTTAGAATGATTAGATGTTCTACAAAAACCTATAACGAGCCCAAGAAAGCAAAAATGCACGTAACTCGATTTTGACCAAAATGTCACTTGAATCACATGTAATGTACACGTCCAAATATAAAAGCACAATAACATTATAATCATCAACTCAATCTTTTTTTTTCCTTTTTTTTTCCTTTCAGACCTTTCAGTTTTCAGTTAACCGTTTGACCTTGACCACCTTTGACCGTTGGGCTATTGAGGCTTCTAATCTATCTAAAAACAGTATCACTGAGCACAGATCTCTTCTCAGAATGAGCAGGGTTTAAACCATACTTCACTACGCAGCTGGCCAAGTGTGGGTTGGCAGACTTAACACACCTTTGAAAATATCTTGGAGAACTCTCAAGCATGCAGGTTTTCTCACGAAGTTTTCCTTTACCGTTGAAATGCACATAACTAACTCGGAAAGTTAGAGGAGAGTGGCTTGATTTGAATCTTGGACTAGATAAGTATGCCTATCGTTAGGTAGCAATTGTTTCAGTATGATAAGATGATTGAGCTAACTTATGACTTGCAGAAAAATATGCTTTGTGAACTAGGTGTCACAAAATATTTGAATGATCTACATCCATATCAAAAAGTAAGTGAAAGAGTGTATGTTATGTTGTTTTTTAAATTTAAATAAACAGATGTCGTAATCATCAAACGCAGTTAGTTACAATTACGCTATAGGTTATAGTCAGTTTGCTCTACTTATTTGTTCTATTTTCACCTCACCGGACATACACTGTGAACTTTAAAGGGGCAGTGTCAATCCCAATAACACACTAACCACAAAGTAAAGGCAATTTCTAAACACAAACTGGCATACAAAGTAAGCTGGAAAACTTACAAGACACGGTCTTGTCTTAATCTGTTGCCAGGCTAAGTGTATTGGATAAGTTTTAACGAGATAAGCCTTGACTCGAATTCGTACTGATACGATTTAACAGTAACTACGATATTTCTGTATTCAAACTCAAATTCAAAATCTATAAAGCTTCTTCGATGCCACCTCCATATCTTATTTATTCTAACTCGACACTCAGATCATCTCCTCGCCTTCTTAATGTACGCTAGAAGTTTGAGCAATACCTAAGTGAAGATGTTAGGTATACGCGTGTACCTACGTGAGGCAAGCAATATTAACTTTCCCTTTTAATGAACTACTTTAGGTGTTTGTGTGACAGATAAAGGGCTCAAAACTCTACTAAAAAAGAGAATAATCTATTGAGTTTCTCAAACTCAATTGATTACTTATTTTCTTTTTTATCCAATTTTAATAATTTCTTTTCTAATTCTTAGTACCGTATCAATGAAGGAAAGTGGTATATAAAATGATTTAAATTTTAGTTTTAGAGTGATACCCAGACAAACATTGTTTAACTATTAATGCCGGTGTAATGTAAAGATAGGCTGTATAGTTTCTAGAATAAGTGTTTTGTTACCTTAATCGCCCACAGACGGTAATTAAGGCGAAGTTGTACCGTTGCAAGCAAGCACTTAGAGTCAAAAGTTCGTCGATTATCTCCGATCGACGCCCTAGCACTTACCGAGTTGCAAGATAACACTTTTAAGCGTAAGACACACCGCGAATTGAAGTTAGCTTAGCTAAACGTGCAATCAACTATGCGAGCTAAGCGAAGCTATGCATGCTAATGTTATACGTATACCTATTGGTTCAGACCAAAATATAGGTATTGACCCACAATTGGGTTACCAGTCGACGCCCAGCGTAGGGGTGATACGAAGACAAATTAGTTCACTTAGTGCCGATTTCATGAACGTCCAGTGACGTTTAACCGAGGAATAAATTGGGCGTTCTGACAGTTTTTGTATTGAAAATCTGCCAAAATTCGGATAAAACTTATTTTACGTTGGTAAAATCGGTCCATAGCTTATCTTAAATGGTTAGTTAGGTTATTTTTACCCAACAGTTCAAGATGAACTAAGTAAGTTCACAGTTCAGTTAACTCGCTTAGCTTAGCTCTGTAATTTGCGGCATGAAAGTATGTAAAGGTGCGAAGTTTATTTTGAGGTGAGCATTGCTGCTTGCGTTTTACAATAGAACTGTTTTTACAATTTTAGGAGAAAGATTGCTAAAGGAGAAAGATATTGCTGATTATAAAGATGCATATTATGTACTAGATTGTTAAGCACCAAGTACAGGTATGTTTTAATTATAGTACTTAATTTTAATTACATTAGGCACAACAAAAATCACTGCATGCCTGATGGAAAGCAATAATGAGGATGTAAGAGCGCACTTGCATAGAAGATGTCTATTCACTCTTGCCTTGCAAGTACTCAAACTATAAGTGGCAGGAATCACGGACGCCATAGAGTGTTCCACATCTTAATATACATACATAGCTAGGTTCGTATCGATAACGTTATTATTGGTACATATTACATTATTCCAAATTACAGACAGAACTAATACTTATTCTATAGAGATAATAATATCGAAATTAGTGATAGTCTCAACTCTATTCTAATTTAAGTAACCACACAACTGTCCCTCATTTCAATTTAGGTGAATGAAAATGAAGTAGGTAAGTAAAGAATCAACACTTCTAGAATTTTCACACTCAGTTTGCTGGAGCCATAACTTTATTTTCGCTGCATAATTATGCGGTCTAATAAAAATGTGCATCTCAAGACAGTGTTAAGGTGTCGAGTGGTGAGGCGCGAGGTGCATTCAAAGGGTTCAGTTCATTACCGTCTTACAAACTCCTTGAGTGTTAGGGATGTCGCATTTTTATTTTGAGTCCGCATCGATAGTTTTATTAGTGTCACTACATGCATATGGATGGTCGATATCGACCGTATCGATGTTTCTTTACTGTCACTAAATCCTTAACGACATTATTAAATGCGAAAGTGTTTTCTTACTGTTGTCTTTTCAACGTGCAACGGCAGAACAGTTGATCATGGCTAAAAGCACCTAATATACTAAACTTGCATCCTGGTGACCGACCTAAAATGGATTGATAATTTTTTATAGCGAGTAATCAATGATTTCAGATAATAATTGTATTTAGATTCTACAAACTACCTCTGCGAATCTGGGAAGACGGCACTGTTTGAAGATAGGTTTGTGAACTTGCCGGTGGATGCCATAGTTATCACGGACTTATTTCGTAACAGGTCTGATTTCTGAAACATTGTTAAAAGATGCGCATGTTCAAAAGATAAACAATATATAACAATTTCATACTAAATGTACTAGAATATTTAGATTAGAAAGTGCGTATTTGCTAGTATAAAAATTTTTTATACATCAACACACGCATAAAATATATATTATTCTTCAAGTAAATAAGTTCTGACCTACTTCTTATATGAATATTCTCTTTAAAACCGTTAGAAGGTTTATACGAATCACCAACGACAAAGAAGAGCGGAATGAGTGCAAGAAAAAATTAATTACACAAAAAAAAATATTCAACGTTCCCAACCCAAGTCACTCGAACTATCATCGCCGAGCGGAACAAACTACCGCCAAGTGTGTCGATTCCAACGTCCTCGAGAAAAAAAATATTCTGAGTCGCAAGTTCAGGGGGGTGGGTGGGCCCCTTCCTCTGGACCTCCTTAACTGCTCCAAGCGGACAAAAAGAATGAATGGATCCGCCCCTTAACGAATACACCGAGCGGGATAATTCATACTTAGGAAAATGCAAGGAGTTGACATGGACTTTTGTTGCGTTTTTTTTAATTGCATCGATACTATGGAAAAAATGTTGCATGAGATTAAGTTTTATCGATACTTTTAAGATGATCTGTGTAGTAGTTATCATAATATTACTATCGTACGTGCAAGGTTTTTTATTTTTGTATTATTGCTCTATTTTATTTTACCTACTTACTTACTATATTTTGTTTAATAGGAAACCGTGTGGAGTTTGTGTGAGCCAGACTTATTTTCTAGAAATTATTTCATAATTTTCCCTACATCGTGTATGTAAAATGACTCAGCATGTAAATATCTATATATATAAAAGAAAGTGGTGTTAGTTACTCTATTTATAACTCAAGAACGGATGAACCGATTTGGCTGAAAATTGGTGGAGAGGTAGCTTAGAACCAGGAGAAGGACATAGGATACTTTTTATCCCGTTCGACCGCGTTTCCGTCAAGTCACTATAAAACGTGGTATAGCAAAAACGCATGACATGGAATAACAAAACTCAAATGACAGTCGAATAACAAAACGTAAATGACAGCTAAACCTAATTTTGTCTTTGGTTTATTTACAATTATAAAAAGAGTTATAATAAAGCATTACTGACATTATAAATGTGAAAGTGTGTTTGTTTGTTGGTTTGTCCTTCAATCACGTCGCAACAGAACAGCGGATTGATGCGATTTTTTGCATGGGTATAGTAATGGATGTAGTAGCGGTTCCTCAGACCGGGAGAGCTGTTTTTTATCTCGGATAATGAAAGAGTTCCCGCGGGATTTTAAAAAACTAAATCCATGCGGACGAAGTCGCGGGCATCAGCTAGTTAAAAATAAAATTTCTTTGTTTAAAACTAACTTCTAAGTAGGTACAAGATAATTTTAGGTACTTTAAAATACCTCGGTAAAGGTTAATTGTGGTACATTCCATACTATTATTATGAAGGTATATCATAGTGATCGTCTTATTCAAAATCAGCAGCATTTAATTTTTCTTTAAATGGATGATATTTGAACTTTCTTAAGCTTATTTATCATGTTAGGATATTAATATATAGATATTAGTTTTAATAATTAAGATTATTAAAATTTAAAAAAAATTAAGCTTCTCTATGTCATTCGTTAACAATAATTAATAAAATGAAACGGTATGAAAGAAGTTTGAGCCAAACAAACGAATAGTCGGGTTAGTTTAGCATTGTCCTGTAAGACGATAGTGCCGCCGGAGCGTTTAGTGCTCGCGAAAGGTAATTTATTGAAAACTTTTATTCAAAATCATTTATGTTACTGCGGACAAGCTATTTTAACCATATTATGACATATTGGTTTATCAAAATTATATCGATAATTATTCAGCACGCACACTGTCTCTCTTCACTATAATCTAAGATCTCTGTTGAAATAGTGGTATCTCTCTAACTCGCTACCATGCAATGAAGTGAAAACCACCCTCAATCGCCATCGAACACCTACCATCAGTCCTCCCTCCGTGAACTACACACCGCGGTCCTGCGCCGCATCTATCCTATCTGATTCGTTTGATGTTGTATAGCAGAAATGTCGATTACATATTTGGTTTGAATGACTAAATTGGACTAATCAGGTACTTACAAATTTTTTCCAATCTGTCAAATGGCTTCTTCGGTAGGCCTAGGGTAAGCCCTAAGTTTTCGTAATTGGCTACTAATAAACATCGATGTTTTGATTTCCACTTGTTTTACCTAAAGCCAAGAACTAAATTTTGAACCACCGTGCTTCACTAACAGTCCGCAGTATGACCCTTATTTATACGTACCTATAGTTTTGTTTTCAAATATCTTTCAAGCGTACTTGCCCTTCAGGACGCGCCTCGGAAGGCTGCTCGGAAGTTAAGATGCGTCGGTTGCCACGTATAATTTTTTCCACTCTCTTTCAATTCCTCCCTATCGCCCCCACCTCAACCCTTCCGTCTGTCAATCTTAACTACAAGGCGGGAATGCAGGGTTCAGTAGTGGGCACAATTTTTATTTTATTTTTAATAGGACTGCCATTACTGAATCGATGAGTCAAAGTGAACGGCATAGTTTTCAGTTTTGTGCGTTATGCTGTATTAATAGGTGTAATTTTTGGGTGTTCGCGGTTGCCTCTGATTGCGGACTTATTGCTTAATTGGTAAATTTGATTTTATGATTTGATGGCTGCTGCCTTCTGGTGGACTATGAAATATGTGAATCAGTTGTATATGTTTTTGTAGAAACCGATTGGGGGTTTAATGTGCACTGAAATAAAATAATATGAATGAAAGTTAGCTCACTAACATCTCAGACTGAATCGTCACTTACATCAGGTAAGATTACAGTCAAGGACTATCTTATCGTAAAAAAATTTTATAATATTATCATAAATTTTTTTATAGTCGCAGTAGACGACTATAAAAAAATTTATTTAAAAAATTTTTTTTTTTTAAATTTTTAAAAAATTTTTGTCATAGTTACGACGAAATACGGATACAAGTAGATTGAGTAGGTCGTATTAGATTTACCTCTATGTGCGGTCTAAAAATGATGCAATCATCAACCAAAATACTACTTTAAAATCGATTCATACGAGTACCTACACACTACACGAAACAAAGTATTACATGTTATCAAATCTAAATTAAGCCTTATCTACGGTAGTCATAGAGACGTCTGCAAAAAATCGAAGAAACCCATTAGACGTCCAAGAGCACGTTAATCACAGCATTGTGGTGGCTTTGAAGGCGAAAATGGGAAGACCAGACAGACCGGGGGAAGAATAAAAAAAATAACCTCAACTTGCATACACGCATAAGTAGTAGGCGGGGTTGCAGCCAATGTGCGAACGGGTGCGTGATAAATGGCCCGCTTTATTATTGCTACAGGTTACTTTTAGTTCGAATAGAAGACGCTATCGTATAGAATAGAAAAGTTTTTTCTTCAAATAAACGTTTCCAAAATGCTTTTGAACCGTTATGTGAATGTATCACTGTGGATACAGTGTAATTTTGGAATAAGTAGGTAGTTCTACTATTTTCTTTATTTGCCATTAGCTGTTTCCGCGGCTAAGTCATGGAATTATATATTTCAAAAATCCCGCTGGAGCCTTTTGTCTTTCCAGGATAAAAATTAGCCTACGACACTATATATCATGGTACCAACTGTCTAAAAGTTATTCCATTGATCGTATTCGTTTTCGACGACATTAGTCAAAATAAAATAATCCTTGATTGTATTGATTTAGTCACAAATTCAGTACAACCGATTTTTATATGGAGCGTTATGAAGCGTACCGTACATACGTAAACGTATAAGAATGCATACACGAAATTGAGCTCTAATTCAGTGCTGTTATGGTTTATTTTACTTTGACGCTAATGTCATGGAAAACGAATACGATCTGGAAATAACTTTTGACAATCGCACCTCAGGTCTTCAGATCCATGCAAAAAGTGACGAAGATCCGTAGTTCTGTTAGACGTGATTTAATTACAGACCAACCGCATAATTCACAATTTTAGTAAGGAGTATAATATTTTTTGAATAATAGTTTATACAGAGTAATATTCATATTCATCACTCAGATACATTCCATTCGGTAGACATAGCTATTAATCGAATAAAGTTGAAACGAAAAAAAGCAAATGCTTTGACTGCAGCATCGTTATTTTTACAGCCATCGTGTTTGCCAATGACGAAAAATACAGATTTTATTTAAACGAGGAGCCAGCCTCAAATGTCGACAAGGATAGAACATTTATTCTGGAAAATTTATGAGATTTTTTCAAGTGCAGGATAAAAAACATACAGGTTGCTGTGCTCAAATGTATTGGAAAATATTGATAAACGAACATCTATGTCTTGGGCAACACTAAAAATTATTTAGAACTAGCTTTTGCACATGTACCTACTTAGTCCGGTTTTAAAAAATCCCGCGGAAGCTCTCTGTTTTTTCGGGATAAAAGTTAGCCTAGAATAGAATAGAATAATCACTCTCCAAGTCCTCAACTAAACTCATACACATTACACACTAAACACTTATGCAAAAAATAAGGTCGAACCGTTACTCTGTTGTTGCGTGATTAAAGGACAAACCAAATAACAAACAAATCTTCGCATTTATAATATTAGTAAGAATTATAGAAATAAAATGTGCATAGAACGTGGTTTCATAATCTTTTTAAACACTTCATTATAAGAGAAAAATGTCCAAAAAAAGCGGTACAATTTCAAAATGCCCGACTGCATCTTTCATTTCGACAGCAGCATGCGACTCAAGATGCATCAGCAAAGGGGTCCCCTACGATCCACTACGCTGTACAAACTTACAACAGATAAGGGCCTCAAGTACCCCCTAAAAGGGGCAAGACAGACTCCCCAAGTCTGCCTAGACTTTAGTGGAAGAAAAAATAATGGGGGAAAAGGACAGCGAACGCCGATATACCGATTCCTCCGTGGTGCTTTAGGTACATCGTTTTCGCTTCGTAGACTCTTTTAGACGTTTGAAGTTAATACAACACTGTACTGAGAAAAACATTGAGATAAAATCGACTGTACTTTGATTGACATTATTTTCTCTTGGATGATTTAAGTTTTAACGATATTGATTAATTAACTCATTATAGATAGCAGAATTTATCACATTTAAAAAGTGCTAAAATAAAAGCGATTAGATTTCTATTTGCTTATAAGACTATAAGGTTAAAGGTGCGGATTGAAACTGCAAGGTCGTCGGTTCGGACCCAAATCTGTTGCATTATTGTCGTACCCCACTCCTAACACAAACTTCCCGATCATTTGGAGGCGAGAGGATATTATTCAAATTCAGTTTGGCATATTTTTTTAAAAAAAAAATCTGATGGGTAAGAAGCTTTACCTAATATGTCGAATATCGATGTCCCACTGTCACACATAAACATATTATGGGTGTTTTCATTTGCATATAATTCAATACATGTAAGCCAGTAAATCAAGAGAGAACTTTACACCTAGATTTTTTGCAACTTTCCTACCTTGAAAAATACATCACCTGCCTGAAATCTAACACCTGTTACAACAGTGTTCGTGTGTGTTCTTTTCTACGGGTTAAAACAACCGAGCACGACGGAGCGTATGTAGCGAAACTTGTTTTAATCTTTGAAAAATCCCCGAAAAAGTGTTTATTTTTATAATGGTAACAAAATCCTCATTGTCTCAACTCTCAAGCCGGGGTCTGAGGCGCTCTAATTACCTATTCCCACGTATAGAGTAACACGGGTATTGTCACCGGCTAGTTGGCAAGTCTTTCTATATCTTGTCTCTACGTAAAGTAATCGTTTTTGTACAGTTGCTTACGAGTTGTGTATCCTTATTATCCTCACTAATATTATAAATGAAAAAAATATATATTTTTTCTCACCTCCGGGTGGAAAGCGTCAATTTTCCTCCCGCTGCGCTAAACGAAAATGTCGCTTTCCGCCTCCATCGAGGAGAAAAATAGTATACACACCACGGGCAGTAAATAAGAAAGCCTCAGATCACATGTTTATTGACCTCGGCTTCGCCTCGGATAACAATTACATGTGATCTGAGACATTTCTTATTTTACTGCCCTAGATGTGTAATGTACTATTTAATTTATAATGAGAAAGTGAGTTTTTTCGGTTGTACTTCAATTACGCCGCAACAGAGTCAATGTCATCATTGTAGGAAATGTCAACAGCATATTAAAAATATTGAAAAAAAAACCACAGAAAATACAAGTTATAGAATTGAAAGCTTCCCCCTCAAGCTGCGACATGACGCTAAGCCTGATAAAAGCAAAAGAGCAATCGACATATTCTATCTGATCGGTTACGGCCTAGAGACATTTTCTCTTCTACTATGGACTTCTTAAATAATATACTATTTAATATGATCTGAGTTTTGTTATTGGCGGAAACAAAAAAAAGATACCAAATGGTTGCATTGTCCTTTTCATAAAAATAATATCGTAACAAAGATTCATCACATCACAAAGTTGAATTAAACAATGCTGACAAAAGAAAAAGAAAACTGTCCTTTCCAAAAATAATTATCCGTCCCGTTTACGTAAATCAGAACTTTATCGGTATATTCCTTAATGAATAGTTATAAATAAAATTGATTAATTTTTAATCCTACCAAGTTGCGTAAATTACTTGTACCGAGTAGTCTATTAAAATTAGTACCTGTACAAATATCTCTAAAATAAGATAAAATAAATTGCATCTTTCAGTGAGACTTTTCTCGCTTGGACCCAGGATCGTATTCTGTTGCGATCGTACATTAAGAGAGCCATGTCCAGAAGTGAACGACAGACGAAGAAGACTTATCTCAATTCTCAAGTAATCGTCGCCGGGCCATGGGTCTCCTCTCAGATCGAGAAGGATGTAGGTCATAGTCCAGCACGGTGACCAAGTGCGGATTGGTAGATTTCACACACCTTTGAGTTCTACAGAACTCTCAAACATGCATCAGGTTTCCTCAAGATGTTTTCTATCACTGAGGAATAATTACTCAATCGAATCTCTATATTATGATACATGCTCTGTAGTCTGTACCTACTCTTACTTATGGTAAATAGTACGCCTACAGAGTATACTAGAAGATCTTTCCCCCTACTAATCTGCATGTAAAAAAAAAACCTTCTTGTTTCCTCGTCGACTGTACGCGGACGGTTGGTTAACCTCGCATGAACTTGATACATGACATTGTCTGCCCTTTCACGCACCTAGCAAGTCTTTTGTACTCGTCTGTACCACTAGCTTTCTTTGGAGTTACGGTGTTTGCGCATCTAAGCTGTTCTAAATTTAGATATTTTCGTACCTTTATTTGTTTTTGTGGATATTTTTACGAGGTACTATACTAGCGGCACGCTATGATGGCCGGTTGACGTTTGTCCGCTCATGAAGTTCCGTATTAATTGATAACGACTTTGAAGGAAATAATTGTATTACTTTATTGACGATAGTGATGTGCAGAGATTCACACACCAAAAAAGAGAAAACGAGCAAAACCAGTCGTTTCCACATCACTATTGTAATGTGTCAAACCGGCCATCATAGCGTGCCGCTAGTGTATTTTATTTGTTGATGATTTAGTTTCTATAAATAATTTAAAAGTGTAACGGTCTGTTACCTTCTTAAAAACGGTTGAGTCGATATTAACACAAATTTCGCACGGAGATAATTATAATATGTCCATGAAGCGAGTTATTACTTAATTCTTGGACACGGATATAAGATTTCTATGATAGAAAATCTATCCCTGAAAATAAAAGAAATCATGGATTTTTAAAAAACCGAGATCCACTCGCAAGAAATCACGAAAATCAGCTAGAAATTAATAAATTTGAATTACCTCACATAATAATTATATTATATAGATACATATTAACAATTTTTATTGAAACCTACGCCCTACGCGTACCTACGCCCTACGTTGTACTACGCAGACACTTAAAAAATAAATTTCCATTTTTTAAATAATTATTTAGCAAAGAAGCGAGTTTTACAGTAAGTGGTGATAAAAATATTTATTTTTAATTTACGACAAAAAAAAAGCAATCGCGTATGTATCTTAACTAAGTTGCTTTTTTTAAATTGAAAACAGCTAGGCGTCCTTGAATAAAGATTGCAGGAAAAGTGTTAGCATAAGATTTTCTTTTCTTCCGTAAATGCTGAGGTGTGGGTTTCCTTTTCTTTTTAGAGTAACAAAACAGTTTTTACGGTAAGTCCTGAGAGCGGGGGTGGTCAAGTGCTTCCGTCCTTGAGCCTGAATGTTAACGTAGCTTAGTGAAACCTATCTTTATTCATGTGGTTACGCCGTCGAGTTATAATTAAATTATTTTCACACCTTCCCACTCTTGAAACTATGTATAAAAAAATCTTCAGGTGACAGTTAAATTAGGGTATCTACACGGATAAGATTTTAGAGAACAGTTCCGTGAGTTCAATTCTTTAATTACGGATTTTATCCAAGTAAATTGGTTTAGTTTGATTAGAACCTTCGCACAGATCTAAGGTAGGTATTTGCCTGCATTGTGTTGGCGCTCTGACTTGGTCATAGGGTAAGCGTTTGTGCGGAGAGTAACGATAGATTTTAACACTTAGTGATATGGTTTATATTGAGCAACAAATATACACAGAGTGGTATAAGAGAACCGACTCGGACCGTGGTTGCGCGTGTACTCCTCCAGTGTTCAGTGTGAACTCTTCGAGTGTTGAATGTGAACTGTTCTTGAAATCGGAACTTTTTAAAAATCAAAAATAATACAGCGGTCGGTGTCGGCTAACTTCACAAAGGCAAAGCAGATTACCAAAACAGAAAGAAATAAACAATTACATTTGCAGTACAGTACAGGGAATAGAGTTGTAAAAAAATAAACTTTAAAATATTAATTTAGACAAAGACAATAGTCGGTGTTACAAAGAAATACAAAGAAAAACCCAAAGTAAAAATATTTTCTAACTTAATAGCTACGGCCTTACAATAAAACATAGGCGTGAGAAACAAGTCATAAAACACAGCTAAACTACGAGCTTAAAATTAACAGATTATTTTCATTTAGGTATAATTAGCGTAAGGCGTAATGTGGGACACAGACGCCACAGGTGGCGTCTCTACAACTTTACAACTCTATTCCCTGTACTGTACTGCAAATGTAATTGTTTATTTCTTTCTGTTTTGGTAATCTGCTTTGCCTTTGTGAAGTTAGCCGACACCGACCGCTGTATTATTTTTGATTTTTAAAAAGTTCCGATTTCAAGAACAGTTCACATTCAACACTCGAAGAGTTCACACTGAACACTGGAGGAGTACACGCGCAACCACGGTCCGAGTCGGTTCTCTTATACCACTCTGTGTATATTTGTTGCTCAATATAAACCATATCACTAAGTGTTAAAATCTATCGTTACTCTCCGCACAAACCCTAACCGTATGACCAAGTCAGAGCGCCGACAATTGTGTTTCTTCGGTCTGTCCTAAATTCGACCTCATAACTTGTTACCTGAATAATACGTGATTGAAAGACAAATTAAATGAAATGAAACGAAAAAAATGAATGAATTTTTCTTTATCGTACACCAAAAGAAAAAGAAAACAACATACATTAGTAATTTAGAAGGAACAGAGTACAATAGGCGGCCTTATCGGTAAGAAGCGATCTCTACCAGGCAACCCATGGTTAAAGAAAAGAAAATTAAAAACAAATTTATATGTAAGGGTGTTCATAATTAATTAATAGAAGAATATAAATACAAAGATGAAGGGACAAATGCAACAAAATAATAAGAACAATATTTAACAAAACTAAAGTAAAGCTTAAACCAGTTTGGAGTATTGCACTTAGAAAGATTTTAGAAATTCCATCCCTAAAGGGGTGAAAAGTGGAGGAGGTTAAAAATTAATAAAAAAAAGTATTTTTTTAAATCATACATAAATGTACACAAAATTGAAAAGAATTAGTTCTGTATAAATTCTGAAACAAAAGCAATGGAATTTTTATGGGTAGGTACATGTAAAATTTGTATAGAAGCATTTCATATTTAATAAATTCTTCGTATAATATCACTCACTAATAATTATGCTTTACACTGAAGTGCCTACTTGAATAGGTACTCGACGTTATTTCACTTATAATTTTATGTCATTTTGATACAATTCCTGCAATGTATTCCGTGCGTTTATGGTTGATATCGCATATATGCATACGTGTGCTGTGCTGTACCTATAGGTATTTACCTACTATAATTAACTGGGAACTATTTCGCATGGGCGATTAAAAGACCGACTCAGCCGTCTATAGATTTGCCAAGACTCCTGCTGTATGGAAGAATGCACTTGAACAATCGGATAAATTGACCGGGAATTCCAAAGACTAATATGGTAGAAACCATGTAGAAACAAGAACCAAGGTTATCTAAAAAAATAAAATATTTGATAGTTATGTTGGTGAACTCATAACATTTGCCACAAATATCTCAATTTTTGCTTTAAATAACTCCATATTCAATTTCGTGCGATAGAGCGTGGGTAACTACCTATACATCTCGCACATTAATTATTATTATTATTTAAGAACGATTCTTTGTTCATTATTATTGTATTTTTACAGTCAAATTGATTAATATGACATGATTGATATGCGTTCCTATACAAAAACGAAATGACACAATATCCGCGGAAAAAAATCTAAAAGAAAATAGTTTCTCCTTCAAACTTTCTAAACCCGATACACTTATTTGTATAACAACTTACTATATAAATGAATATATAATATTTTTAAAAAATCTATTCACATTATTTATCGAAGAGATTTGACCTTATATAATATTAATATGGTCGCCGTGCCTAGTTGTCATAACTACCCACCTCATTACCATCAACTCCTTAACTTTAGGAAATAAATAATTATCAACCGCATTAACGGATAAATTATTGAGAAATCGATAAATTATGAGCTCTGACAAAAATAGTGGCACTTATTTGTTTAACTGGCGTATCTCAAGCCAGCAAATGAGGGGAGGGTAGATTGATGAATAATTAATGTGCACACTTTTCTCGCCAATTATAATTATGTAAGGAAAGCAATTACCACGGCCCTGACTAGGCGGCGCATAAGTGAAAATTTGCATACAGCCACACTTAGAAGCAAAGTTCACATAACACATAATTAAGAATAATGAACTACTTAGTGAAAAGAGCTGGTCAAGTGGATGACTTATTTACCATCAAAGTGATACGTGACTTGTTTTGCTAACGATACAAGCACCATATCCCCATTATATATTATAGTCTCCATAAATGTGAAAGGCGTGTATACCTAATAATTTTTTTGTTGGTTTTTCACAAACACAGTAACAGATCAACGTGATTTTTTTGCACGGGTAGGTATATAGTTAAGAATCTGGAGAGTGACAAATGCGAGCTTTTATCCCACGGGCTTTTAAAAGCAAGTTTTAAACTATGGACTTTACTAAACTACATATATTATAAGGAAAGAAAACTGCTTTTACTATTTTTAAAAAATAAGTGCAGATCGTCAAAAAAAATTCAAGAATATTTTATAAGAGCTTAATTTTTTTGCTGCAATTTCAGTTAATTACGACAAAGCACCGACCTTATTTAACCCCTGAAAGAAAAGAAAATTCTTTTTACAATGGAAATATTTTCACCATGAGAAAGTAAAACAACTTGCTGTGTAGAACCTTAAGCGGGAAAATGTTTTTCAAGTAATGAAGCCGGATCTTAAAACAAATGGCTCTTTAAAAGAACAATACAGTAAACGCATAAAACTTAAGTGCAAGCAAAGTGAAAGAAATATGAAAGAATGAAAATAACACCTTTCCTGTACATTAAGTTGCAGTGGTATTGCTTTGTATTACGAACAGTACGAAAAAAACTATTACTTAATTTTAAATTCTAAATACTCAACTGGTTTTAAAAATTTACTCACACTAATTTAAGAGATTTTGTACAACCGAATTAGACTCATTCTTTGCGAAAATATTTTGTTTTGTTATTTAATCAATAATGGTTATAGTTGAGAACTTGGAAAGTGACATCCGGAAAAACCATATCCCACCAAAAACATTTTCATGTAAAATGTTGCCACGACAAGCCAATGGCTCGCACTGTCAAATTATCAGATCTCATGTCTAGCCAAGCTTCAAACTCTACACGCCCTAACTATACAAGCCCTAACTACACAAACTCTACACCTTAGTCAAAATATGTGGCTTGGCCATTTCGTTACTACAAGAAATATTGTATAACAGAAAAGTAATGAACAGTGAATAAATTTTTCATCTTACGCCTATGTAAATGTAGTTAGTTTTAGTTAATATCTTTTTACAGTCCAAGTTGGAATATTGTACGACAAAAACTGGCAAAACGCAAACTGAGCTTTAACTCAGTTTACATAACTAATAAATTGAATTGAATTTAATTTAAAATTACAAGTGTCAAGATCAAAATGACCGTCAAAATAAATCCAGGTATTTTAGTTTCACTCCCGCGTGTTCCGAATCAAGACTTCGCGGGGGCTGCGTAGACGCAAAAATATACACTGAAGAACATGCATATAAAAGAGGAAATGCATGTCCTTGCTTCATTTGTTGTGTGAACCTTGATAGAGATAAGTTACATATTTGTTTATTGTTAAAATTTGTTATGGCTTTAATTTATCTGATGGCAAAAACCTATACGAGATTTTTGAATGATAAATTGCAAGAAATAATAATTGTTTTGAACATCTATAAAGGAGGTATGTATACAATTTTGTTTTGGATATTAATAGATTTTTCATATTTATTTCTCGTGGATATCACGTCATTTCAGTATTTATCAAGGTATCCCAGTTCTGTACACGAAACTGCTAGGTACTTATAGATTTCTATAATTGGTAGGTATTTATCGATTTCTTTCTATCATATTTTTTATATACCATTCTCTCTCAGTTATCTATTACCTTGTACCTAATCTGTGTCTATAACAATGAAACGTCGCGCTTTCAAAAATCAGTTATGAAGGTATAGGTAATAATCAAACACTTTTCTAAATTACACTTTATCGGATCCATCTTCCGTTCCATAGATCCATTCCGTTCCATAGATTTCTATAATAGGTAGGTATTTATAGGTAGGTAATCATTAGCAACCCATCAACGGCTCACTACTGAGCGCAGGTCTCCTCTCAGAGAAGGGTTATAGGCCATAGTCCACCACGCTGCGCTGGCCCAATGCGAATTGGCGGACTTCACACACCTTCAAGAACATTACGAAGAACTCTCAGGTGTGCAGGTTTCCTCACGATTTTTTCCTTCACCGTTGAAGCAAGTGACATTTAATTGCTTAAACGCACTTGACACCGAAAGGTCAGAGGTGCGACCCGGGATCGAACCTTCGACCCCCCGAATAGGAGACCACAGTCCTATCCACTAGGCTATCACTGCTTCAGGTAGGTAATATAGGTAGGTATTTATAGATTTCTTTCTATCATATTTTTAGGGTTCCGTACCCAAAGGGTACCAACGGGACCCTATTACTAAGCCTACGCTGTCCGTCCGTCCGTCTGTCAGCGGGCTGTATCTCGTAAGCCGTAATAGATAGACAGATGAAATTTTCACATATTATGTATTTCTATTGCCGCTATAACAACAAATAATAAAAATTAAATTAAATTAAAAAAATTAAATTAAAATATTTCCATGGGTACATGGAAATATTGTTATTTAATTTTTTTTAACGGAACCCTAAAAGAGCGAGGCCCGACTCGCACTTGGCCGATTTTTTTATTTACCATTCTCTCTCAGTTATCTATAACCTTGTGCCTAATCTGAAACGTCGCGCTTTCATAAATCAGTTATGAAGGTAGGTAATAATCAAACACTTTTCTAAATTACACCTTATCGGATCCATCTTCCGTTCCATATAGCACAAAAATCTCCCTAACATCACCTAATTAACAATGGCGCGTGCGCAGGTCACAGGCGGAACGTCACGCCTTGCCGGAAGCCGGCCCCGGTACCGGACGCCGAGATTGTGCCCCGAGCCCCTGATTCCTTCCGGTGACTCCTATGGTCGCGCGATGTGAACCCGGCATAAGTTACAAGCGGCCGCGGTAAGAAATATCCGCTAGCAGAAAGACCTATCCCCGTTTATGAATACCACACAAATGTTGTGAATCGGTCTTTGGGTAAGTTAAATTGATTCTATTTTATTTCTAACACAATTTTTTTTTATTACAACTAGGTATACAATTTTTTAAACAATGATAGAGAACGTATGTTTGAGCGTAGTACTATATTTTCTGAGGTTTGAGGCAATCTATTTTTGGCTTAGAAGAAAATGGTAGGAGCGCCAATAAAGAGTAATTATTTGAAGGAAGTACAATGTGCCTACCATGATACATGTTTCTAACAGAACGATAGAAGAAAAATGCTATGTAATCTAGGCTGTAATTCTTGTTTATTATTATTATTATGAACTCTTCTTTTGAATTAAGTACATTTAAGGAGAATTTACAGCTGCGGCTCGATTTTCGGTTTCAAACCTACTTGGGATTAGCACCATCTATGTGTCTATAATAATGAAACGTCGCGCTTTCACAAATCAGTTATGAAGGTAGGTAATAATCAAGCACTTTTCTAAATTACACTTTATCGGATCCATCTTCCGTTGCATAGATCCATTTCGTTCCATAGATTTCTATAATAATTCAGTTTGTAGTTTATCAAACAGGATGAAAGTTGTTGAAATAAGTTTTATTCAATTTGACAATTAATGTTTATAAGATGGTTCCTGTTTGTGTTATACTACTAGCCTTGACTATATTTTAATAGGCAATACAGTTGCGATTTTTTTATAGCTATATACATATATATCTGATAAAAAATACATTTCATCTGGTAAACAGATGGGTGAAGGACGACCTCTCTTCGGATCTTAGACTATACGCATTTGATGTGTTGCTCACGTGGCACGCCTGTCACTTGTATCTTATCCCACACTTGAAGGTCGACGCTCCCTGATCTTTAGCACGGAACGATTGGCGGTGATCTTTTTTTTATTGAGCCCGTCATGTAGCCCGATGTCTGACTCAGAGATTAATTTATTGTTGGCAAACGAGATGATATCTTTGTGAAATTTGAACGAGTCCATAATTCGGTTTTGATTCGACGCGACATGTGAATTTGCTCGGTTTAGTGATATTGAGAACCAAGCATGATCATTGAAACTCAACAAAAATGCACCATTATCCAATCCAAAATTATGTATGAATATTAATAAGAATAATTAAGCATGCAAGAATAAAAATTAATAAAGGTATTTAGTGCCGATTTCACCAAGCAACGTCGAGTAATGTTAACAAAGTAATAAATTGGACGTTGTGTCAGTTTTTGTATTCTGAAAATCTGCCAAAATATCAAAACGCTTGGATAAGACTTAAGAATTGATAATTTTTGTAAAATGCGAAAGTGTGTGACGCGCGCAGATTGGAAGTTTTCTCACTTACGCTTAAAAACGGTCCCATACTATAATGAGGTATGGGGATGCATTTATCTTTTGCGCATCACTGTATTATGCATTCTATTCTAGCAACAGCAAATACCTATCTACTGTTGATGCGTTACACAAACGAGGTAGCCCTAAGTCCTAACCCTGTGTGTGTCTGGTGGGAGGCTTTGGCCGTGGCTAGTTACCACCCTACCGTCAAAGACGTACCGCCAAGCGATTTAGCGTTCCGGCACGATGGCGTGTGGAAACCAATTAGGGGTATGGGTTAAATGTTCACTGCCATCCAAGTTAGCCCGCTACCATCTTAGACTGCATCGTCACTTACCATCAGGTGAGATCGCAGTCAAGGGTTACCTTGTCATCGGATAAAAAAAAAAAAAAAAACCCTAAGCTTTACTGAAACACAATGCTGCGACAAGATTTATTAGATTATATTAGGTATCTTATTTTGTTTTTTATTGTGTTAATGTTTTAAATCCTAGACTTACATAGAAATTCATAACGTTTCTTTTTAAAATTAACTCCCCTTTGTATTGGGAGCTTTTGTTTCAGCGACAATAAAAGTAAATGAAAAGACAATCCTGCGGTTTCTTACTAACCACATTCTGTACAGTATCAGTTACGTTCAGTACAGTTCAAGCCAATAAGTAGCGTTTCTCACGGGGCAGGCGTCTTTCTCACGCGCTCGCTTTACACTTCCTTCCTGTTAGCCCGCCGCCACCCCGCCACCCCGCCACCCCGCGCGCCGTCCGCCGCAGCCGCTGCGTCTACGCATACGTACGCTCTGGGACTACGAGTATGCAGTGTTTCCAAGAGTTCGCGATTTTGTAGAGGGTGCCGAAGAAATCTTCTGTAAAGCTCGTTTACTTAAAAGTATTTTGTTTCATATAAATTATTTAAAAATATAGAATAGGAGTTCGCGATTTTGTAGAGGGTGCCGAAGAAATCTTCTGTAAAGCTCGTTTACTTAAAAGTATTTTGTTTCATATAAATTATTTAAAAATATAGAATAGAATAGAATAATAGTTCTTCATTCCAATAAACTAGTAGCAAGTGCTTTTAAAATAAATTAATTTTAAGGGTCTCTCTTGAAAATTTGATCATCAACAGTTACCTACTTAATTAGTTATTGGGGAAGAAGATCATGGGAATTTTTATCTTTCGGCATTTTTTTTCCATGGAGTAAAACTTATTGTTTTCCTTTAAGCTATTTTTAACCGACTTCAAAAAAGGAGGAGGTTATCAATTCGGCGGAATCTTCTTTTTTATGTATATCCACCGATTACTCGAAGACGCCTGAACCGATTTGGAAAATTATTTTTTGTTTGAAAGGGTATACTCCCCAGGTGGTCCCATATAAATTTTATCGAAATCGGTCGAGCGGTTTTTAAAATATCAACAATAAATTAAATACTTTGTACCATAGTGTGTGTGTAATGTAGTAAAGCGGGAGTTTGAAATCGGTTGTATATTTTTTTTTTTTATATTATAGTATATCTGTAGTTATTTGTTTTTTCTAATTTTCGGGATAATTTTGTTGAGGCAGTAATAGAAAGCATAGCATTAAAAAATTATAGCGTAAAAATAAATATTACGTGTCGAATATCCGATCACATTACCCTCAAGGGTCATCCAGCGGTTGTAAGCGATACTTAAGGGCTATAATCGTTTGTCGGCCGCCTGGGAACCGCTCCTTCCGGACTGGGTTACTTAAGTGACAAATCTTTTTTTGATTGTGAGAACTATGGTCAGGATGCGCTATTGACGGGTTAAGGGAAACAGCCTTTCGGAAATCGGCGTTGGAGGGGAAACTGCAGGGTGCAAAGACTATTAGCTAGTTTGGACAGCAATACTAAGTAACTGGGCTAATTATGTGACAAATATTTTTTGACTGTGGGAACTGGGTACCTATTAAGGTACCTATGTATTTGTATGGTCAGGATGCGCTAAAGGGTTAAGGGAAGTATTCTTTCAGAAATCAGCAATATCGACTTAACTCGATACTCGGACTAATTTCTTAAACTGGACCTCTTAAACCTGTGAAGATGATACTGCCATGCATCGTCACAATTAGAATGACATAAGTCTACTTTGTCGTATTAGTTTACAAATTGCGAAAAAACAAATTACATTTAAATTTCGCGGGCAGACCCGTTTATTTCACCTTAATATGTGATAAATACTTAATCTGGACAACTATGTTCTGGATGCGTTATTGACGGGCTTAGGGAAATAGGAGACATTACCTATAATATTATTAGGTGTTATTAGGAAGAGACTTATTTTATTGCGAAATCATTTATCCTTTTTAAATTTTGGTTTAGAAATAATTTAGGTATTATATTTTATGACTAGGTTATGGTATGACCCAAATACATGTAAGTTCAAATATTCAATATACAACATGTAGGTATTACAGATTTTCAGGTTGGTCAGAAAATGGTTTTTGTAAAACAAAACATGATTGACAGTGTAATATGTAATTAAAAATATGCAAAAATATATATATTTTATAATATATAATGAAAACACGGTAAGATGGAATGGGATAGGCAGAAATATTTAAACAGCTTGCTTGCGGCTTGAAATAAAACAGACATCTTCCTGAAGAAATCTTTAGTACCTACCTACCGGGAAGTTGTGAGCGGAGTATGGAGGTGGTTCTTTTAGCCCGTAGGCCAAAGTAGTAGAGTCTGGCATGCCTTCTGTTGTTATCCATGAGGATTTTTCCTTCTCCAAGAGAGAAAAAAAGTGTATTAGGTAAATTTTACGTGAGTCACTTTTTCAGTGCGGCTTTAAACTTATTCATTTAATTAGGTAATTCAAGGAAACAAGCTGCATAAATAAGGAATTTGTCATTATGTCATACATACGCAATTTCTGCCACCATCATCCCGGAAAATATCCTCCGAAAATACCATGTAGGTATTAAAGTCAAGAATTTACCCGCAGCAGGACAAAAGAAAAAAGTTGTAAAAAATGAAAGAAACACCGAGTAAGCTCAAGAACTGTATCAATTAACCCGTGCAAAGCGTTTGAGCAAACATGAATATTATATCGCGAGTCTTTCGTTTTGTCTTGCGCGATTTCTTCCCGTTTTACATCCTTTGTGGTTGGCGAAGGACTATTGTTTAAGCCTCACGGGCGAGTCTTGAGAGCAAACAGGTCAGGCTTTTGTCTCAACGCCATTGTTTCACTAGGCCAATATTCCCATGGGACCACCTCATCTGCGGCAATTGTTATTTTATTGTAGGAACTTTTTACAATTAACCTTGTGTAATTGAAACTATGGGATTGATTTCCGAGCGTTCGAGAGTCTGATACTTGCAGTAGAACTTGCTTGATTATTATTAATAACTACATACATACTTTACTGATACATATTTTGATAACACATACATGTATATATATTTATTTGTATATATTTTTTAAAATATATTTTACTAGTTTCTAGTAGAGCGTTCGTCAGCGTGGAATTAATGGAGGTTTTTTAATAATCTCGCCGGAATCCTCTGTTTTTCAGGGATAAAAGGTAACCTATTTCACTCTCCAAGTACTCAATTATATCCATTCAAAAATCACGTCGATCTGTTGCTCCGATGCTACGTAATTGAAGGACATACCAACAACACAATTTCGCATACACGTATGTATGTAAGCTATTTGGCAACTGCTGTATATAATGATAACGATTGGTTCACATCATATTATTGTGAGATTATAATTTCTTATGTAAACCACAGATACGCATCTCATAAGCGGATTGGCGTGCGTGCGTATCATTAGGGTGTTTAAAAGCGTCATATTGCAACGAGTAGTAGACTGACTAGACTGGATATAGAGTTGCAATAATATAGAGTAGACAGTGTTTTCTAATTAGAGCCTACTAATATTATAAATGCGAAAGTTTGTGAGGATGGATGCTGGATGGATGGATGAACCGATTTGGCTGAAATATGGAATAGTGATAGCTCATACCCAAAAACCTTAATCCACGCGGATGAACTCTCGGGCATCATCTAGTTCATATAATTGTGAGATTTAAAAAAAAATACATGCGCGTCCTAATTACCAAAAAAAAACCGCGGCCGCTAAATAAGTGAGACGTTTTCCATCCTACTGCAGGTTTACTAATTGATAGTAAAAATTAAAACTTAAGTAGGTATCATTTGCATAAGTAACGTTTCATACGTTACAAAATCAGAAATATGAGTTTAAATATAACCTGAGTTTTTCAGGAGTAGAATTCCTCTTAATAATTAATGCGAAACTATTGTTTGATTGTTGGTTTGTTTATCAATCCCCTACTTGGAATTGCAATGGATTATGGAACTACGAAATCGATTGATGGGTTCCCTGGCTTCAGAGAACCCAGAAAGTTATAGGATAATTTTTATCCTGAAAAAGAAAACAAAAAGTTTCCGCAGATTTTTGCAAATCGAACTCTAAGTGGACGAACTCACCGAAAAAAGCTAGTAGGAGACAATTTTAAAAAGGAAAAAATTATACGCACACCTATACCTATTATTGTGATCGGTTTCTTTTTCTTAAATATTATTTTGTTGACAATAAGAAATGTGTTTTTTTTTACTGTTCCATTCTGTTTTTTACTAAGTCGCGGTCACTGCCTTACTTTTGTTCGTAATGATATCTTTCAACGGACTAGCAAGCTGTCGCGTGGCATACTGGTCGCTACGCATCTGTCGTAGTGTTCTAAATTCTAATTAGGTAGGTACGAGTGTAAGACATAGATATTATAAAACATACATATACTTTCGTATAAATTACCTATATTGCCTACACTAGCGGCACGTTATGATGGCCGGTTTGACGTTTGTCCGCTCATGAAGTTCCGTATTAATTGATAACGACTTTGAAGGAAATAATTGTATTACTTTATTGACGATAGTGATGTGCAGAGATTCATAAATTTTATCGAATGTAGTTTTAGGTTTAGGACTCAAAATTTATTTATTAAATTGATTTCTAAAATGTATACAAGTGTAGAAAAATCAGTTTGCACCATTTAAGGGGCGAATGTACTTGTGAATATGAACAATTTTCACTATGTGGACAAACCTCTGAAATCGCAAAAAAATATCAGCTGTTTCATACAAAAGGTAAAATTTTTATTTTTATATGATATATACCACAACTCGGCATTTGGTTTTCTAAATTGAAAATTTTTAAAAATGGAATCTAATACGATCGTCACATAGGATCGCTGGCTAGCACAACTACTACCTCCGGCAAACTCGCGTCAATGCTCAATGCAAAACAAAGCAGTTTCGAATTGACGTTGCTTCGAAAAGTATAAACTGTCAGTGCAATGCGATTGTGATATAGTTTTGACCTGGCTTTGGATTTCAAATATTGATACTGCATTACTGTTGACCCTTGCTCGTTAATTTGGACTCTGTTCAAGCCCTTTGTTGTGGATTTCGTCGATATGACCGAACGTACGCAGAGAACTGTTCTAAATAGTCAGACACGTGAGTTCGTAATACGCCTTCGTAACTATTTCGATCGTGAAGCTCAAAATGGAGGGCCAATTTTACCTATAACGTCAGTGGTTGAACGCGTAGCTGATGCGCTTAATATTGGACAACGAACTGTTAGACGGATAACTAAAAAAAAATATGGCGAGACTGGCACAGAAGAAAATAAACTTCACACACCAAAAAAGAGAAAACGAGCAAAACCAGTCGTAGGCATCGATAGCTTTGATGCCGATGCTATCTGAAGACATGTTTGTTTGTTTGTTTTTTTTTCTTGTGTGCATATAAAGTATGTATATTCATTTTCATTCAAATATTCAGTTCGTTCAAATAAATTAAATAAACATATACATTTTTGTTTTATTAAACCTATTTAATCAGGTACAAAAACAAAACTTAATTGTTTTTTGTTCGAGAATAAATTGACATTCCACATCACTATTGTAATGTGTCAAACCGGCCATCATAGCGTGCCGCTACACTAGCGGCACGCTATGATGGCCGGTTTGACGTTTGTCCGCTCATGAAGTTCCGTATTAATTGATAACGACTTTGAAGGAAATAATTGTATTACTTTATTGACGATAGTGATGTGCAGAGATTCATAAATTTTATCGAATGTAGTTTTAGGTTTAGGACTCAAAATTTATTTATTAAATTGATTTCTAAAATGTATACAAGTGTAGAAAAATCAGTTTGCACCATTTAAGGGGTGAATGTACTTGTGAATAGAACTGTTAAATTAATAAGGGAAGATTATGAAAGAGATGTGAAAATAGATAATATTATAGAAAACGAACATATAATTATTAATGTAGGTGATGATAGCAGTGACGACAGTGAAAATAGTAGTATGGACGAATCTGATTAATTATGGCCTTTTGTGGCACCTTTTTTGGTATCTTTTGTATTCATATGTTTCTTGTGTGCATATAAAGTATGTATATTCATTTTCATTCAAATATTCAGTTCGTTCAAATAAATTAAATAAACATATATATTTTTGTTTTATTAAACCTATTTAATCAGGTACAAAAACAAAACTTAATTGTTTTTTGTTCGAGAATAAATTGACATTCCACATCACTATTGTAATGTGTCAAACCGGCCATCATAGCGTGCCGCTAGTGTAGTAGGTACTACTATATCTAAGCTAGCGGCACGCTATGATGGCCGGTTTGACGTTTGTCCGCTCATGAAGTTCCGTATTAATTGATAACGACTTTGAAGGAAATAATTGTATTACTTTATTGACGATAGTGATGTGCAGAGATTCATAAATTTTATCGAATGTAGTTTTAGGTTTAGGACTCAAAATTTATTTATTAAATTGATTTCTAAAATGTATACAAGTGTAGAAAAATCAGTTTGCACCATTTAAGGGGTGAATGTACTTGTGAATATGAACAATTTTCACTATGTGGACAAACCTCTGAAATCGCAAAAAAATATCAGCTGTTTCATACAAAAGGTAAAATTTTTATTTTTATATGATACTAGCTGATGCCCGCGACTTCGTCTGCGTGGATTTAGTTCATAACATCCCGCGGGAAATCTTTGTCACCCTCCAGGTTCTCAACTATACCTATCCAATAAATCACGTCAATCCGTAGCTTTGTAGCAGGAAACATTTGATCGTCTTGCTCGCGGCATTGTTAATTTCATTCAAAGAGAAAACGTATTACTGATGATATTATCAATTACGTTAAACTATAATTTTTATAATTGTTTTTACCATAATTAACCAAATACAAAATTACGTTTAGCTGTCATTTACGTTTTGTTCTTCCACTGTCATTTTCGTTTTTTTATTCCATGTCAGATGCATTTTTGTTATACCAGGTTTTATATGGACTTGACGGAAACGCGGTCGAACGGGATAAAAAGTATCCTATGTCCGTCTCCTGGTTCTAAGCTACCTCTCCACCAATTTTGAGCCAAATCGGTTCATCCGTTCTTGAGTTATAAATAGTGTAACTAACACCACTTTCTTTTATATATATAGATATACCACAACTCGGCATTTGGTTTTCTAAATTGAAAATTTTTAAAAATGGAATCTAATACGATCGTCACATAGGATCGCTGGCTAGCACAACTCATATGTTTCTTGTGTGCATATAAAGTATGTATATTCATTTTCATTCAAATATTCAGTTCGTTCAAATAAATTAAATAAACATATACATTTTTGTTTTATTAAACCTATTTAATCAGGTACAAAAACAAAACTTAATTGTTTTTTGTTCGAGAATAAATTGACATTCCACATCACTATTGTAATGTGTCAAACCGGCCATCATAGCGTGCCGCTAGTTTAGTTTAGTTTTGTGATTAAACCCTTTTCCCGCTACTTCGTGCGCGTGGAGTTAAGCTTTTGAAAAATCCCGCGGAAACCCTTGGTTTTTCCGGGGTAAAAAGCCTACGGTCACTCACTCTTCAGGACCTCAACTGTACCCGCGCAAAAATCACATCGAACCGTTACTCCATTGCTGCGTGATTGAAGGACAAATCAATTAAAAATAAACTAACAAACAAAATATAGACTTTTGCATTTATACATATAATATACATATAAGGAAGGATAAGTAATTTCCATAATGAAATAATTAATTAACGTTTCCAATAAATTTTACTTCAAATATCTCGTTGCCTGTGATACCTATATTATTTCCTCATAGTTACAGAAATGGGTAAAGTCCCACTTTTAGTTATTGAATAATTTTGGTCGATTTTCCTTACGTAGTCGAAATGTTTTCCTCGTTAGGCTCTATCTTTTACACGAAGGTTCCGGTGCGGCTGTTTGACCCATTTGCTTTTTACAAACTTTCCATTAGCTTGCGCTCTTCGTACCAACGTTCGCGTCGCGATGTTTCAATCGAAATAATTGGTAACTGTTTTTAGACAACCTTTTGAAGTTGTCTGAAAATCAGTAAAATTATGATCAATCAATTCGATCGTTGTGCGATTGATTCGATCGCAATCGATCGTTGTGCGATTTTAAGAATTTAATCACAGCATCCAGTTTCCTACAGCGAAAGCCGGTGTCAAAAATATGGTGTGTGGTTTGGCCCTTATGGTATAGGGTGAATTGTCTATTCTTATACATCCAATTAAACAACACGTCTTAAAGGAAGCCAATTCGATTCCGAACTTTGGAAACAACCCCGTCATGCTGGCGAAAGGAATGATTAGACAAGTTCCAATTTCTTGAGTTGATTAGTTTTGAGTTTTTGTAGCGCACTTCCGGGTCCCGAGTGCCGTCACACGCACGACCAGTTTTCTAGAAATTGATATTCGGGCTCTTAGGTGGCCATTAGAACGTCTGTCTTCCGGTTTTTGGGGTTAGTGGCGCGTGCGTCCCGCGACTAATAGCTTCATTTGTGACGATAATTCGTGATGATAGAAGTATATCGGGTGATAGATGGAGTTAAGGGCGCGGGACGTTTCGCGTGGTTACTTAGCCTTACTAATATTATAAAATGTAAAAGTGTGGTTGTTTGTTGGTTTGACCTTCAATCACGCAGTGCAAAGGAGCAAGGAATCGACGTGGTTTTTTGCATTTGTATTGGGTGATTGGGAGAGCGATATAGGCTATCTTCTTCTTCAAAAAAAAAAATCAAATAATTCAAAATTATTTATTCACTTATGCCTGTGGCTCTTATGACACGTCATGACTCTACCACCGTAAACCGGTTCGGAAAAGCGGATTCTGCTGATAAATAGACGGAATTATCTTTGGAATATCTTCGCGGATAAATAGACGGTTCCCGTAGGATTTTTAAAAACTTTCCTAATTCCACGCGGTTGAAGTCACAGGAAAAAGCTAGGAGGTAGAAATATATTAGTATCTACGGAATTAGTAATTAGAATTTGTTTGCCCCACCATAGCGCAAACAGACAGTGCACGCGTCGCAATCACGCGTCGCGTAAACAAAATCAGATAAAACTCATCATTTTACGCCTAAACGAGTTATCTAGCGAATTTTGGGTCGCGCCGCGTCCCAGTGCGTCCGCTTGTTCAAACAAAATACCGACCAATCACGATTTTGTGAATTTGAAATTTGTTAAAGCCCAGTACAGAAAACCAATACTGCGTACATTGTAGGTGCACGTAGGTACGTCGAACTACGCACAGGCTAAGCAAACTCGCGCTTGTGTTGTGCACCCTCACGCCCGCAGCAGCCGTATAGACAGTAGACACACTCACACAATGCGATACTGCAAATGGGCTAGTCGAATGTATTCGTTCGCCCGCCGGCCGCTGGGGTGGGGAAGGGGGAAGATGCGTTTTTGTGCACAACTCTCCGCTTTAGCTACATTTACGGGTAAAATATAAGTGCGTAACCAATACGTACTTAATAAGGTGTGTCTGTGTGCGCATTTTTCGCGTCACGCGACATCTAGCCCGGATGACGATGGTCCTTGTTCGAACGTAAAAAAATACAGAAAATTCGCCTTTTTTTGTGAGCGCACTAAATAGTGGTTATAGGCTTATAGGTTTGTACATTTTTGGGTGGAACAAATGTTGGTATAGGTAGACGTTGATTGGCGGGGACGGTGCAGGGAACGCCGCTAGGGCCGCCGCGCCGGTTGGCAAAACAAAAGGAGTGTTTTATTAGTGACATCAGGAGACTAAGTAGGTAAGTCCATCGGTCCCCGAGTTAGGCACACCTGACTGGCGGCCATCACAGTCCGGTTCACACTTCTTTCAGGGTCCTGAACCGGCCGAACGGAAAGTTACATGAAAGGACCCGTTTACTTCGTAGCTAAGAGAAGGCAGAAGCAACTCTTCAAGCCGAGCGGTTCTGGTTTTTTTCGACTTTAAGACAAAACAAAGCCTACCTTAGACACTGAAAGCTTAGGATATCTACACCTCTATTTTCACTTGACGATACGAAAGCACTTTGTAAAAGTTTATTTGAATAAAAAATTATTCTATTCTATTCTAACATTTTTCAATATTCTAACATTCTAACTTCTGTTTTCTTCGTAAGTATAATTATATACCTACTTCTATCTATTGGATTTACTTATGAAGTAGGTATTGTAATAGGTCAGAACTCTACTTAGGGGTATAATCCCCTCGCCTATTTGAAAATCGGTTCATGTCGCTCATATTATGTATCTAAATAACCACTAGATGAATGTAACATCGTCTAAAATTTTCCGTTCAATTTAATTAAAGCACAACAAATCAACAATTTAGATACAAGAGTCAATAGAAATGTACCCACTATCAAAATCAAACGCGAACTCCAACTCGACAAGTCGACCGCCCAATTCATTACCGCAGGCGTTGAGCACTCTTTAATTAGCTAACTAACCTCACGTCAATACCACCGATTTATTTAGATTAGCTTTCCTACCATAATACCATTTCCTAGGGCAACGTACACAAAGCAAAGCGGGCAGTGTCCACTCCTCTTACGGTACGAATTTTCACACACACAACGAAAGGTTTTACCGTACATCGGGCCTTGTATAAAATTTATGGCGCACACTTTTGCAGCTATAGCATAGATCTGTGGGGGTACTGACTACTGGTCAGCCATTTCGCGTCGACTAGATTTACAACCTCGTGCGTACCAACGCCAAGATTGGATAAGTCTGTCAAATGTGTTCATGCCATTGTGGTCCCTAGATTTAATTATTAGGGCCTGTATTTGTGTAAATTATACAAAACGTTTGTTTGCTGTGCGGGGCCGTGCGTGTGACGGCTCTAATTGATGGCCGTGTCACCGGATGGTTCATCTATTTTATAAACCGTTCTATCAGCGCACCACGAGACGATCTGAGGGTCTCTACATCATCGTAGACACCAAGTAATAGGAAAGTACTCCTTGAAGTTAAAGAGAGCATCTACCAAGTGATAAATGAGACAGTAAAAGAGTGAGTTTATTAGAGAATTCCCACCATTCGTCCGTGGAAAATGAATAGGTAGGCTTTACTTAGGAAAACTTGGTTGACGTCAGGCAGGCGGCCGTTCGTAAAATGTCACGCCGAACCACTTACAACATGGCTTACAAGACATGTTGTGCCGACCCCATATAGCGTAGGACAAGGATGATGATGATTTAGTAAACTTAAACTTCGTATGGATCTAAGCTTCAATTCGCAATTTGCCCTCAATTAAAAAAAAAAAGAGTATAATCCATCCTGTAAATTGTAATTAACTAATATTCCCCTCTCCCCTACAAATAAACCTAAAGTTTGTGTTAGGAGTGAGTATGACAATTATAGTAGGTACAAAACGTAGGAATTGCACCCTTAAAAGCTGGGCTACTGAGGCTTCCATTATGAATGCACTGATGTACACCTATATCTAAATGTCACAAAATTAGTCCCAGTAATATTAAATATACTCTTTTTTTTTTTATTTAATGCATTTATGCTGTTGCTATTTATATTGCAACATCCTTTATACTAATATTATATTTTATAATGTAATCTTAATTATCTTATTCTAAAAAGTCTTTCATAAAATTATGATTTAGTGTGCCCTGCCCCTGCTATCCTCTATCGTTGCATTTTCACATAATTTAATTTTGTATAGAAGTACTATTATTATTTTTATACAAATATTGAGAGGCGTTTCATTATGAGGCTGATTGAGCAAATAAGTGCGAAGTACTGGTTATATCTGCAAAAAAACACTATATGTATGTAGCGAAAGGGTCAATAATATCTCTCTTAAGCATCGGTTAAAAACTCCCCCCGCACTTGGGAGGCATTATTTCAAAATGTACGTTAGGTGGGGGCGGGGAGACCGGGGTCAGTCGGCTGTTTGTCTATTGCCGCGTTTTCCCATTCACCGGGTGAATTTTCCGAAGCCCATTGCGCTTACCCCCTTCTTTCCCCCCTTTCAGCAGCCTCTCTGTATTTTTATTAAAGGAATTATACCGTCTGAATAAGTGCTTATATACTTATATTGATTAGTATGCAATCAGGAGTGAGTTGCGAAATGTCGGAGTATTTTATAGAAAATTCTGTAAAAATATGTAAAATCACTGGCGAACGGCGAAGTTAGCTAAGCTGTTTGCTAATGCTATTCACTTTCTGACTTAGCTTTTCATCTATGTACCTCGGCAGTGTATATTAAATACATTCAATGAGAAGCTTTTATAAAGGAATTAAAAATGCTCGTAGTAGGTAGGTATTCTTGACGCCCAAAGAGAGTCGAGCGAGCGAGTGATAGAGTAAGAATAAAGTTAAACCGAAATGTAGCGGGTCAAAACTCAACCGTACCCTATCCGTATAATCGTATCAACTCCTATAAACTAGGAGGGGAAAGAGGAATAAAAGACATGTTCAGCACGGTCGATATTTAAAAAAGAAGCACATACATAGTGTACTTAAGTATGATATGAATTGCTATCCTTCCTTATGATCTTATGATCTATTTAGAAGATAGGCCTTTGACTTGAAGCAAATTCATTCATATTCAAATTATTAATTATTATGTTTGCTCGTTTGTTTTCACTATGACTCATGCCGTCAGTGCGATAAAACATGCCTCAAATATAACTCATCGCGAGGTCTGCCTCAGATCTGAGATCATTCCTTGAGGCAGGTCGAGGTTCCCTCTTATGGAAATGAAGCTTGAGACCTATTAGATACATGGAAATTATAGATAACCGTTTCTAAATTATCGCTTCTGTTTATCATCAGTTATGAATGGCTGATGTATCAAAGAATATTCTACATCACATTTATCAAGTCAACCCATTACTGGGCACAGATCTCTTAGAATGTGAAGGGTGTAGGGCGTAGGCCATAGTCCACCTGGCTAGGCAAGTGCGGATTGACACACTTCAACATCTTATATACACCGACTTAAGGTTGATTACACGGGTCTGCCCGCGAAATTAAAATTTAATTTGGTTTTTCGCAATTTAGTAGTATGTATATAATTAAGTAGGCATTATGGCATTCTAATTGCGACGAAGGCAGTATCGTCTTCACAGGTTTATAAAAATCTTTACTTGAAAGTGTCCAGTTTAAGAAATTAATCAGAATATCGAGTTAAACGTGAGTTACTCACAAATTAGTTAATTACGATTCGGGAACTAAAACGGACAAACCTACGAGTAGTTTTCGTCCGCGGACGATGTAAATGTTAAAAATGTATCAAACCTTCACGACAGGTGAAGTTGGAAACAAAATCCAGCTTCTATTTAAGGCTTTGCTCCCCTTTAGCCTGATTGATCAACTCTACAGACACGTCGCTAATAGGTGAAAAGTTGCCAGAGCACCACGCAAAATTTACCCGCATTTAGCCTGCCAACAAAATTACAAAACTGTAGGTAATGTAGACTCCACCAAGTAACTATTTACTCGTAGGTTCGTTTAGTAGGGACGGTTTAAATGCCAAGTTGTAGGTTTTGGAGTCTCAGCAGCGCATGCAACGTAATGGTTAACGTTGCGGACTGAAAACTGAAAGGTTCAATCCTCACCTCAAAATATGAAATTATGCCAGATTAGGGTGGATTCTTACACAATACGGTAACACCATTAGTATCAATTTAAATTATTTATATTTAGAACTTGCATTTTAAGCTTTCAGTGACGTCATTTCTTATGGTAAGAAACTACCTCTACAATATTAGGTAAAAAAAATATATAAGTATTATAATAATATAGAAAGAACTAGACACGATCACGTTATAAGCAAGATATCTGATCTATACAACACTGCGTATTTGAATATTAGTATTCAATTCGATGCCTTAACATGGGTAGCATAAGTAGGTATGTCAAGCACTCTTTAAACATTTCTGTGGTGGTGTATTGTGATGCGGGTTGTTCAATCCCTCAAATATATATAGCTAAGCAACGGCTAGGTCATGCATCATGCTCGTGAACGGATTCCACTGGCGGGAATGGGGCTACTTTATGTCTGCCCATCTTAAATTATATTGCATTGTTAGTAGGTATGCATTTTTGGAAATTACCTCATTGTGGAAACACTGCAATCATAGCATAGTATTTATTGTTTGTAAACTTGTTTTGAAAAGATAAATAAATAAATAAATAAAAAGAGCAACCGCCGAGTTTCTTACTGGTTCTTCTCGGCAGGAAGGGCATTCCGAACCAGTGGTAGAGTCTGACAATTCAAAAGCAATTGTTAAAAAGTTTATTTGAAAAAAAAAAATCTATTCTATTATATGCTATTCTATTCCTTGACTACTGACTGCATGTATTGGCATGATAGGTGACAGGTTTAGACAAACATTAAATAAAAATAAAAATTGTACCTAGGCATTGAATACAACCAATGTAAGCCTACCTAATTGTAAAGCTATAATAAATTCAACACCTTGTATGGATCAAGAAAATTCGCATTTCCTTTTGTGAAATACTGGCTCGAATTCACGTAACGGCTATGCATTGATATCAGATAACATCGCTTTTGGCGTTCGATATTCAAAACTGCGTTGTTCTTGATTAATGTTCTGCTTTATAGCTTTATGTTTGTATTTCCGAACAGCGTGTTTGAAAATTATCTTTCGTTAATCGATTTTCGAATTTCGAACGGCTTTAATATTGGCTGTTACACACAGA
This sequence comes from Oeneis ivallda, assembly GCA_029955525.1. NCBI lineage: Eukaryota > Metazoa > Arthropoda > Insecta > Lepidoptera > Nymphalidae > Oeneis > Oeneis ivallda. The sequence goes on along the minus strand of JARPMR010000024.1, from coordinate 13,964,881 downwards.
TAAAAATTAAATATAATCAATAAGCTATTTCAACTCTGTCAATAGACAACGTTTTTTCCTATCCTTTTTTTTTCAATTAAAATCATCCTAACTTAAAGCATCCTAATTACTACTCGTACTATACATATATATATATATATATATATATATATATATATATATGCTAGCTGATACCCGCGACTTCGTCCGCATACCCATGCAAAAAATCTGTTCTGTTGCGACGTGATTGAAGGACAAACCAACAAACAAACACACTTTCGCATTTATAATATCAGTAATGCTTTATTATAACACTTTTTATAATTGTCAAATTTTTTACCATACTTAACCAAAGACAAAATTACGTTTAGCTGTCATTTGCGTTTTGTTATTCCATGTCAGATGCGTTTTTGTTATACCACGTTTTATAGTGACTTGACGGAAACGCGGTCGAACGGGATAAAAAGTATCCTATGTCCGTCTCCTGGTTCTAAGCTACCTCTCCACCAATTTTCAGCCAAATCGGTTCATCCGTTCTTGAGTTATAAATAGTGTAACTAACACCACTTTCTTTTATATATATAAATATATATATATATATATATAGGTATCGTAATAGGTATAGACCAATTCAATAAAATAACTTTCAAGTAGGTATCTTAATACACGTCATAATCCATAAACATTTTCTCGTAGGTAGTTAATAATAGATTTCATTTTTAACAAAAGTCCTACGAAAAAATTTATAAGTAGATAGGCATGACGTATAAAGCACCTTTTTTGCCGAGCTTCCCGAATAGTTATAAAATTGAATTGTCAACCCTTTTATTACTTCGATGCAGGTTCGTCTGATTATTTGAAAATTCATCCGATGTCCACCCCTGTCAGCCTGCAGACAAAATACGGTTGTGCAAAATCCTGTCGGTTTTATTCCGGCGCTGAACCGGCGCGGCGTGCGCTGGCAGTTTAGGGATGCCACTTTTTCTTTTTTACTTCAATGTGATCTATTTTGGTAAATGGTACTTTGAATTCCACAAGGTGGATGAAATAACTACACATTTACGTCCGAATACAGAATTTGACAATTCGCTATCCGAAGTAGCCGTATGAAGGGTTGCGCACTAGATCCAAATTTTGAGCTTTAACGTTTATTAAACATAATGATTGTCTGAGTTTTGACATTTCATCTATACAAAAATGTCAACAACACTCGTGAGTGAACGTTAGACAAAGATACACAAAGATCAGACGAACACAACACTCGTGAGTGTTGTTGATATTTTACAGAACGTGAGTTTACATCGTGATGATTTTGTAATCGCTACAAAGTGAAAATTATGCATTTTACTTCATATTGTTTGGATTGGGATATAGTCTATTCTACAGCAGTATTAGGTATCTATATTGTTTCGAATTCCTTGAAAGTCTTCTACAGCTGTGTATTTATATACATCTACTCCTAAAACGAGGGTGGCAACCCTGTCCAGTACATAGCAAATAAACTGCAGATAGCTGAATAGCTTACAGGCGAGGCATGTGTTAAAACTAGATAGTGTTATGATAATAAATAAACTTTTTCTATGAAAATTTTTGTTGGTAACTCTCATTTTCATAACGAAAGTCATTTAGTTATCTGCAGAATTTTTTACTTACATTATTTTTAGCTTGATTTTTGGAAAATTGCTGGAAAATGTACTTATCATATTGCATTCGATATTTTGTGAAATGGCCAGTTGTACTGAATTGTTGAAAAGCAACCATAAGGATGCCTTTAATTTAACCTGCCTGCCTCTAATTCGAAGGCAGCTTTAAACGATTAATCTGACATCAATCTGCCATGTAATAGATTGATAGGTTTTCTTGATACTTGGCGTCGATCTTGTCAATTAAAGATCGCAATTTGAGATTTCAGAAACAAAAGACTGTTAACGGAAACTGTAACGAGCGAGTTTTTACAAGCTTTTATTTAGCTTGACCAGCTATTTATTTATTTGTTTGTTTGTTTGGGTCAAATCTTGCAAGATGAATTAGACCCACTTCCCGGTTTCTGATCGAGCTGAAATTTTGCATTTATGTGTAAATCGGATAACAATGCAATATTATTGTGACATGGAGCTGATCTGATGATGGAGACTTAAGATGGCTATCGGAACTCTGTAATAAAACGACGTAACCCCATCGAGTTTGGGCTCGTTTGATTCGTCATAACAAGTTCTCTGATCTTACGTGATATTCAGAGTCTAATAATGTAGCTACTAAAAGCTTGCAATTAAAAAATAAAATTTTTAATTTACACTTGTTCTTCCATGAAAACTAACTTTCTTTCTTTAGTGAAAATTAAATAATCGCTGATTAGACGAAAGGAGTTTGCCTTTTCACAATATAACCAACTCATAAAGTCTTTTTTTGCCATTTTGTCCGTACAAGATGTCACACTAAACACTTAGAATCAAGACATTTTTCATCATCAAATGATATCTTTCAAAATGTCAAAGAACACTCACGTTTGAGATGCTCTGAGTTGCTAACAAATGTTTTCATATATTCAGCCGTCAAAAATTAAGCTATAAATTAATACCTATTGGTAATAAAAACTGATTTTATTAATATTCTCACCATTAATATGATTTTGAGGTACTATCCAACGTGAAAAATGCCCGCGGCTTTTTGAATGGATCTGAAACAAAGACACACACCGATTAAAATTGCATATAAAAACGCGCTGGACTTTTTCCTTCCTTAAGGTTGGTAAAAATAGGAGACATTCTGAACATGATTCACATCAAATTATGATCTCTATACAAAGCAGTGTATAAATGTCAAAAATTCTCAATAGCTCAACGGACAAAGGACTACTGAAACTTGAAAGGTCGACGTTTCAAACCAGTGATCAAAACGGTACACGGTAAACGGTACGATATGAATAAACACACTCGAATAATTATCCATTCTGGTTTGCTAAAGTGTGTTTTTTTGTTGGTTTGTCCTTCAATCATGCATATACTATAACCAATAGTTAAAGACCCTGAGATACTTTATGAGATCTAGGTATACTTTTTATTCCCGAAAAATAAAGAGAGCCCGCGGAATTTTTAAAAACCTAGCCCCGCACGGAATACTTATAAACTAGTGGTTCGCCCCGAACTGAGACCTCGCGGTATCCCATAATTCCCATAAGGTAGTTTTAACTATATTATATTGTAATTAAAACGCGCCGAATCTGATGACGTCAATCGTTATCTGCTTTCGTGGATGGGATGCATATTTACAATATTAAAGACAGCGCCATCTAGTAACAGTATAGTGAAGTTTTGTTAAAAACATTGATGCCCATTAAAACTCAAATAATTTCGTTTCTTTATAATATTTATCTAATCTTAGTATTTGTTGTTCAAGTAGGTACAGAATATAACTCAAATTATGTGTAAGTTTCAAGTTTTAAAACAAAGTGGTTTTAGAAATCTAGCCTCGAATACAATCTCCACTTTGAAAGCCCCCCATTTCGTATGGGAGCCCCCCTGAAATAAAGATATTTATACCTTTTTAAGCCATTTTCGGCTGGAGGCCATCGATTTACATATCATATCTAAAATTGAAGTAAATACGTTCAGTAATTCAGAAGTTATAAGGCTGTGACAGACGGACGGACGGACAAGTGCAAATCGCTCTAGTAAACTCAGAGACCTTCGCTTCGCTCGGTCGAAAAATAGAGCCAGAAAGTTTTCAAAGTAAAAAAAAGGTAACTGTCAAAGAATCACCGTTCAATATCGATTCTCGAATCGATTGCCATACGGGTGCAAGATTGGTTGCATAAAAAACGGTGAACGCACGCGCTCTCTCCGGGTGGTCCCGCAGTCCGCACGTGGGCCCGTATGTAGATCCTATCGATATCTAGTGACGTCTTATCGATAAGTGTTCTAAGCAAGAGTTATATTGTTTTGTTTAAGCTTCAGTGGTTCAACAAATTGTTTTTAGCTGTTGGTGGTCAGGTTATTGGCACGTGATACTGAAAAAGAAACAACCTTACTAAAATTATAAAAGTAATGCAAAACTTTGTTTGCTTATTGGTTTATCCTTCAATCACGCAGCAACAACGGAGCAACGGATCGATGTGATTTCTTGCATGGGTATAGTTGAAGAAATATAGGCTACGTTTTATCCGGGAAAAACAGACGGTTTCCGTAGGATTTTTAAGAAACCTATCTCTACGCGGACGCTATAAGGCGCAGGCCACAATGAGAACAAAGCTAACTTAGCTTAGCTTAGCTTGGCGACTTTTTATACTTGGTTTCCAATTCCCATAGCTTCGCTTACTACGGGCTGGTTGTATGAACAAACGATAAGCTAAGGTAGTTTAGTTAGCGGTGTGGCTTGCACTTAAAGCAGCCTTTCCTTCTGATATTTCAAACTTCTAAGATATAAACCACCTATTTGTCCATTTGACGTTCTTCAATGCCAAATTGGTATCCCTAATAAATCTCGTTTATAAAATACCCGATAACATTTGTAAACATGGTAATAACTACAAACCTATAAAGATTCATCGAGAGACCAGGTGTTAAGGCGTGTATCGATACTTTATTGCTTCATTCAAGAGGCTAATTGTCCGCAATAATGGCGGTAGCCCTTAAGAACCGGAGGCATTAATTCAGCCACCGATTTATTAGATGTTAGAACTTTTGTCATATTTTAGAAACTTACGCATCTGCCGTAAAATGCATATTTGTTGAAATAAAACTTCGTGTTTCTTTTATTTATTATGTACTTACAATGAATAAAAAAAGAAATACGAAAAGATGGTAGACAAGAATACTCTTAGGTATCTTTATCTCTACCGAGTTCACTTATACAGCCTAGTGTGACTGGTAAGTCACAATAGGCAGTGGAGACTGGAGAGGCGGGAGAGGATGTTATTGGTAGGTATGCCAAGGACATAAGTTGAGATTCACGAAAAAGCTTTCTCTCTCTCTCTCTCTCTCTGCATCGTTATCGTCATAGCTTTCCTATCCTATCCTATCCTATCCTATCCTATCCTATCCTATCCTATCCTATATATTCTATATACGGCATTCCGAACCAGTGGTAGACTCATCGACGATTCAAAAGCACTTGTAAAAAGTTTATTTGAATAAAAAACATTTATATTCTATTCTATTCTATTCATATTATATATCCTAGCTTTTGCCTTTCGGCGTGGATTTAGTTTTTAAAAAGTCTAACTAGTCCTCAACTTATAATTCAGACGACAAAAATAGAATCTTTTTTTTTAACTCGGTTAGATTAGATTCTACGTGTTATACTCGATATACTTTGGATTAGCTCAACTTGCACAAGTTACTCGCAAAAAATCTTTTAAGTTCCCTGCAGATGTCTTAATTCGACTTTTATCGGTTCGACTTTGTACCAATAGGATTGTAAGGATAAGTCTTTAATTTAAGTGCCAATTTCACGATCGTCGAGAAACGTTTAACAGAGGAGAAAGTAAAGACGTTCTGACAGTTTTTGTATGGAAAATCTTCAAAAAGTCAAAAACCTTTGCTTAAACATTGAAACTAGCAAAGACAGATGAGCCCATGCTCATCTGTCTTTGCTAGTAGCTAGTAGGGCAAACGACAGACTGAAACTAAATTGGGTGGATTTTTGGGATTTTTGAGAGATTTTCTTGACACTATAAAACTCGCAGTCTTTCAGAGGCATCTTAATTTATATGAGATGGCAGATACCACCAACTACCATAAGTTTAAGGTTGGTAAATTTTACCTATACCTATTGTTTGATGCAATAAAAACTTTTTTAAATATTTTTAGGATTCCTTAATATTAAAAAAAACCCTTTTACTGGCCGTTGCATACATCAATACAACACAACGCATTAGGTAAGAAAGACTAATTTTTTTCTTAATTTATAAAATCCAAGATACTTGAAAACTGGGAGAATGAACTTCTAGCATCAGTCAACACCGATAATATTGATATTTATTTGCAATGATGCGGGCCTCCCAAAGAAGGACCTATTCTTGCTTGCACAATAGACTGGAATTGGTCTACTTGGCCCAAATTACCGCCATACATAGTGTCCCGCATCCTTGGGTTCTAGTGACACTCGAATTAAATAATACATTTTTCGCAGAACACCGGATGCTGTTATACGTGTTAACTGAGATGTGGTGATCTTGACGTGAGTAGGTAGGTATATGAATAAAGATGAAATATTTTCGATGTCAATAGGGTTAATACATATTAATGAATTTGATTTCAATCTGAAATTTTAACGCTATTAATATAGGGGTAGCTTTGATAACAACTCCACTTCTTTTGTCGAGAAAAGATTTTTTTATACGAAAGCAATATGACATTAAAAAGCAATATCCGAAAGCGTTTAACCAATAAACATTTTATATTTTGATACTTCTTTATAATGCTAAATGAAATCCTTTTGAAACCGAGACAAAATTACACGTTATCGGATTCCCGAAGAACCCTTCACTTGTCTCGACGTCGAACAAGTATCGCCGCGAGCTGTCAAAATATAAAAAACATGGTAAAGCGTCGCTCACACGCCCACTTATAAGACGGGTGACGTCAGCGGAAGTGACGTAAGGAGATCGTCTCACCGCGTCTTGAATGGGGCACGCACACCTTGTCGATGCAGTCCTTACGGCGTCTTGTGCGTGTAAGTGTGTGAATGAACGTACGCTGCGCGTTTACGTAGTGATTGTGTTGTGAAACAGTGCTATTGAGATTGACGTGCGAGAGTCTAGTGGACAAACATCGCTTGATAGATGTGACAACCGGCTAATTGAACGATGCCAGTTACATCTGCGGACGGGAAGCAAATTAAAACTTTTAGTCACCGGTCGGAACTAGCGACTTCTAATGAGCAAACATACGAATCATTTACCGACCTAAAGTCTCGCTTGACCGCGTCTAGAACAATTGGACTCGAAAAACTGTTCGTCATTTCCGAATTTTAATGAGCGAACACGTTACGATGAATGACAGGGGCATTGGACCTCGTGCCAAAACCATAATACACCGGTAACTTGCTCGCATTTTTTAATTTCGACCCAGATGAATTTTGAACTCTATTCGTTGACTTAACAAGCTATAATTTCGAACTGAGAATTGACTTGGAATTTTCGAACAGTAACTATCGGTATGGAGTGCGTGTAAGAGGGGTGCGGGCAGGTGTGAGGCCAGATGTCTTGAACAAATTGCTATGCCATAAGGTACCGCAGTGTGGACACACCCTTACCTTTGTTGGGCGCTTGGCGTGTGCCAAGGTTTAATTTTATGCTTGATTACGAAGCGATCGGGGACTACTAATTAATAGTTGCGAGATGAACGCTCCAGACTTCCAACTTTTAAAGTATCGGATGCATTGTTTTTAGTTCTGTAAATTTAAATCGCGAGGCAAAAAAAAATATTGAGATCATTAAAAGTTTAAAGTGCAAGTAACTGCTAGGCATATTTTGCATTCTGACAGATAAAATGAAATGCCTTAAAAGTCAAGAACAAAGCGTAATCTTTTCTGCAATGTTTTGAGGCAGCTAGTTGTTTAACGTTATATAAAAGAATCGTATTCGCGTCTATGAAAGCGAAATGGAAACAAAACTAGTCTTTTATTCATTTCTATCTGTATATTGTCTTTATCTACCCTGTCCAGTCGGGGCAAGGTAATCAAAGGTGCACGACAAAGCCTGTCTATGGCTTTTTGAATCCTTTGCTTGCCTGCTTCAACTCTCAGTAATTGGCTTTCGATTTTTAACTTGTTTTGTAGTGTTGTTCTCATCCGATATAGGCGATATACACCAATCGATCAATTTGATTTGATATAAATATTCTAAAATGAAATGATTCATTTCATGCAGGTAAACTTGTAGTTTTAACAAGACTTTAGGTACAACTGGTTCGGAAAGTACACTCTGCTGAAAAGGCAAGAACTCAGCAAGTATTCTGTTCAACACGCAAAAAGTTTTTTTTAGTTCTTTGAATAAATAAATTTTCATACTCTTCACTGATAATATTTTGATTCAAATTCAAAATTATTTATTTCACGTAGGCCAACCTGTGGCTCTTATGACACGTCATGACTAGCACCGGTTCGGAAAGCGGATTCTGCTGAAAAAAGCCGGCAAGAAACGCAGTAGTTGTTATTTTCAAAATATTCATTCAACAATTTTATCATGTATTTACTTGTACTCGTTCTATGATAAGCGTACTGCATACCTATCAATTGAGATAACTCGTGCGTTTGGCATGCCAGCTAGGGTAAAACTCTACCAAAATTACCGACATCACCACATTCCATATCCTAAACATTTAGCGATAATAATTCACCAGCCACCACCCTCAGAAACATCGATTGTTACTAAGGACAGCGTATCGATCGGCACTCCCCTGTGGTAGCCATCTTAGCTGCAGCTGCGCCCGCGCAGGGTCAAAGGTGGCGAGGGGCGCAAGTTGCCGTAAGTGTAGTGTAGGTACTGGTGAGCGCTGAGTGCCGCGTCTGTTGGATTAGACGCCATGTTGGATCGATATTCGGTTTTTAAACACTCAATGCTTTTTACTCGAATACGATTTACTTATTTGGATCAAAATCATTGAAGAAATCATTATTATTTCATACCTACTTACTGAAAGCTATACACCAATACAAACTCTCATAACTCACTTTTCATTTTTAAAAGCTTTTATTTAACTTGCAATGTATGTATGTATGTATATATAGATAGATTTAAATATAGATTGAAATTTCAGCTCAATATTTTGTATGTTTATGTAAATTGGATGACAATGCAATATTATAGTGACATGGAGCTGGAAGATGGCTATCGGAACTCTGTAATAAAACGACGTAACCCTATCGAATTTGGGCTCGTTTGGGGAGTAGACCTTTGTCCAGCAGTGGACGTGATTAAGTTGAAAAAGAAGACGTAGAACCTTTTCAAGTTTGGACTCGTTTGATTAATCTTGACAATTACTCTGGTCCTATATGATATCCAGAGACTGATGATGTAGCTACTAAAAGTTTGTTTTTTAAAAATAAAATTTTTAATTTGCATATGTTTGTTGCAAGAGTAGGTATATGTATATTGCGGCGTGATTGAAGGACAAACCGATAAACCAACAAGCAAACACTCATTTTTATTATGAGTAAGGATAATAAAATTAGTAAAAATATTAAAAATGATTACCTATCTAGTTCTAGGTAAAGCTCATTATGATAAGTGATACCTACTTATTAGTTTGTTCGTTGCCATTAACATAAACATGAGATTATAATTTAATCAATATCTTCGTATGTACAAATCGATTCAGTCTACCAGGATTCATATAAATATTTCGTTAAAACTAAAAGAACAGTAAGGTATAACTATAAAACATGAAAAGGCAAATAAGGAAACGCTTTCTACAAAGTGACCGACGAACCACCTGGAAACTATTGTCTTAGGCGCCATGCCTTGAAAGCAGGACATCTGATACGCCCACAAAACACATTAATACCGGATCAAACAACATGTGCATAGATATTATCTTCAAACACGTGCCTCTGGACACAACCCAAGCATAAATACACTTTATTTCATAAACGAAGATGGTTTAAAATAGATTGAACTTCAGAAACGCCTTAAGTGGTTCAAGAACCTTACCAGTTACAACGACTGTCATTTTTAAATAAGAACTCCATTTTTAAGAAAATACGATACGTTATTGCTTGAAGGTGGTTTTTACGGTAAGGTGCGAGCGTAAAATCAGCTGTTTCGAGTCTTTTTCACTTGTTTAAGTTTCTTTCAGAATCAAACCGAATCTTAAGACCGTCATCAGAAGATTGATTTTTTTTAATGGAAGGTGAAATTATTTCATATTCTACTGTAATCAGAAAATTTCTAAAAGATTTTGTATGAAGCAATTTAACTATTGAATTTTGATTTCAAGGCTATTTTCAAATTAGAATTCAATAATTTTTTTTCACTAACTTCTTGAGGAAGAAAATTGTTTTTGTGTAGGTATAAATTTTTGGTTTGACAAAAGATACTATCTAAGTGTAACCAGATGTGAATGAATTAAAAAGTTTTCTCTAGGTGTGCTATAACAGACTATGATCAACTATAAAATAAATATTGAAATTACAATTATATAGATGATTGATAAAATAAATTATGATTTAATTAAGAAAGATGTAAAACTTATGACTTAAATGATTTCCTTAAAATAAGAAGTTTAACTTAGAGCGAATTTGTTTCTTTCTAATTGTTGCAATAAAAAATCAATCTAGCTATCATAAGTATCCTAATAGATAGAAGATTAGGTTAAAATCATGGGTTCTCGCGATATATTTAAAACCTCCACACGGAATAAGTCGCGGGCAAAAGTTAGTATGAAAATAAATTAAAATACGAAATGAAACTATAAGAGTTGCTAAAGTAACCTTCAATAATCCTCGAACAATAGAGGAAAGTAAATACAAAAACGCGTAAGAGCATTACATTACGCTCGAATCGTAGGGTGGCGGGACATGTGCGCACGCGCCGGCCGCACAATCACAGTAATAATATCTAAAAAATAATAATAAATCCGGGTGAAGAATAAAGAAAATCACCCCCCGGCTCCCTTTGCCTTTATCTTGCAAACAGACTTCAAAATGTTAAAGATAATAGGGGTGGTGGCCCCCTGCGTAAGCGGCAGCGCACACCTTTCGCCGGGGTTGCGTCTACAGCGGACCGCGATATGTACGACGGGTATGCAGTATGGGGAAAAGTGACGCGCCGCATCCAATGGCGGTTTATTTCAAATTTTGAACGCGTCTTGTTCTTATTCATTTTATTTTTGACGCTACTAAGCTGATGCTTGTAACCAATTTTATAAAACCTTATTGGATTGGTACTTTAGACTATGGTACAAGTATGGTGATATAAGTATGGTACAAATACAAGTAACGCATAATATTCAGATAATAATAATCATACTAATATTATAAATGCGCAAGTATGTTTGTTGGTTTGTCCTTCAATCACGCCGCAACAGAGCCACGGATCAACGTGATTTTTTGCATGGGTATAGTTGAGGACCTGGAGAGTGACATAGGTTTTTTATCCCGGAAAATCAAAGAGATCCCGAGAGACTTTAAAAACTAAATCCACGCGGACGAAGTCGAGGGCATCAGCTAGTAATATTATGTATGTGAGTTTTGGTGTGGGACGATGAAATAGGACAAATAGGTACTACTTATAAGTAGCACCTATTTACCTATTTCTACTTACAAGTAGAGTGTAGTATTGCATAAATACTATAAGACACACATATGTACTCGAAAAGATTTGTGTCTCATGAACTCGGACAAATTGCTAAGTCGGTAGAGACTTCATCGTTAAACTCCAGGCACAGAATTCTTATAAGTTCCTACCTACATGTACAAAGAAATCACTCTGCAAATAAATAGCGACTCTTGCTACTATGCAATAATAATATTATAAAGTTTTGTTTATTTTACAAAATCATTGTTTATAGTGATTAATTGTTCATCGGTAGCAGGCTCTATGGTTTAAGCTGACAGTAAAAAAAATAGTCATCGATCATACGCGAAACATCTTTCAAATAACGCACGCGCTTTGCAGATGCGTTTAAAATTGCAAAGATATTAATGTAGAGCATCTTTGCCCATTTTTTTCCATGTGTTTATTTAATGTATAAATAAAATTTAGCTTTAATCATCTTAGTTCATTATTATTATATTACGCCAAGGAATTAAGAACTTACTTTTTAGGGTTCCGTAGTTAACTAGGAACCCTTATAGTTTCGCCATGTCCGTCCGTCTGTCTGTCTGTCTGTCTGCCCGCGGTTTAGCTCAGAGACTATTGGTACTAGAAATCTGTAATTTGACAAGGGTATAAATATCAATCACGCCGACAAAGTGGTGAAATAAAATTTTGAAAAATAATTTTTTTTAGGGTACCTCCCCTACATGTAAAGTGGGGATGAATTTTTTTTTCTTGACTATCCCATAGTGTGGGGTATCATTGAATAGGTCTTTCAAAAATATTGTAGGTGTGTGAACACCATTTTTCAATTCAGGGATCCCTTTGTGACATATGATATTTTAAAATGCTAAATTTTATTAGAGTCAAGTGTCCCCCCCCTCTGCCAGCTAAATGGTTGTATATAGGATACAAAAAAAAATTGACAGCAGTAGTATATATAATGAATTTTAAAGGAAAACTATCACAGCTAAGTAGGGTTTATTAGTTAAGGAGTTATATCCGTTTTTTCTGAGTTAGGTATTACACGTATTGTAAGTTGCATATTTTGTAGTTTATTATAGTATTTAAACCATGGAACTCAAAATGTATTCAATATTCATAAATAAAATAAAAGCACTATCCTAGGTCAGCAATAATATTTGTGATTTGAAACTACGGAACCCTACACTGCGCGTGGCCCGACACGCACTTGGCCGGTTTTTTCGAGTTATATTCTGTTTAAGCAAGCATCTCAAACGATGATAGTAGGTAAATTATTGTTTTAGGTATGTAAAATTAACATGAATGAGAAACTTTTATTATTGACTAGCTGATGCCCGCGACTTTGTCCGCGTGGATTTAGTTTTTAAATTCTCTCGGGAACTCCTTGATTTTCCGGGATAAAAAGTAGCCTAGATGTTGACCCGAGTAATAAGCTACCACGGTATAAAATTTTGTAGAAATCTGTGCGGTAGTTTTTACGTGAAAGAAGGACAAACAAACAGACAAACAGACAAAAATTAAATAAAAATCTGTTTTGGGCTCAGTATCGATAGTAAAGCATCCCCCAATTAAAATTTTCAAAATATATTAAATGTACAGAAATCTTCCAGTTACAGTTTTATTATATGTATAGATGTTCGGCCGTAAGCTATAAAATTTAAGGGCAATTTTAAAACAAAATCAGTCCTGGATAAGATTTTCCCCTACCAAATATCGCAAAAAATATGATTGCTGTAAATGTTCGAATTTATCTTAATGCCCTTTTTTGCCGCACATAAACCGAAATCCATGCGGGTTAAAGTGCCATATGCAAGCAAGGTGGTACCAATCAAAGGAACTCTTTCTCCGAGAAAGGTGCGAATTTTGAAGTAGGTCATCCTTTTTATTTCATGTCATGATGTTGAAAGACGGCTACCTGAAGATGATCTCTCGGCATTGATCAATTTCTTTTGGCAAATTCAGATTCAACAATAGTAGGTATTCAACAACCCTGGATCCTGGGCTATAGACTTTTCTTACCGATTAAATATTTTAGATATTGGAAGTAGCAAAAAAATATGTGGAATTGAAGCTTCGACTCATTAGCCCAACGGCTAAAGGTGCGACCTGAAAACTGAAAGGTCGACTGGTCGATCCCCAGGGTACCAATTGTCTTAAAGTTATTCGATTGATCGTATTCGTATTCGATGACATTAGAGTCAAAGTAAAATAATTATTGATTGTGTGATTTAAAGTCAGAAATTCAGTAGGTACAACCGATTTTAACATGGAGCGTTGTGGGGCGCGTTTAGGTATGTAGGTACAATACCTAAACGTATGAGAATGAATACACGAAATGGAGCTAATTCTAATTCAATGCTGTTATGGTTTATTTTACTTTGACGCTAATGTCATTGAATACGATTACGATCAATGGAATAACTTTAGACAATCGCACCTCAGGTCCCGACTGTGTTGCACTATTCTCGTACCGACTCCTAACACGAGCTTTACGTTGTTTATTTGTAATATTTTATTAGTCTAGCATCAGTATTAGTCAAGTTTAGCATGACCGTTTTTAGTTTTTTTTTTTTAACAAAATGGAAGTAGGTACTTGATTAACAATCCCATACAAAAACTGAAAAAAAAAGGCTTGTGAAAATTCAGTGCAAAAATACATTTTCCTTCGAACTGATCGTAATTTTACACCTTTGAAACTAAGAAGTCTTTGCTTCAAGCATGTGCTATACAAATTTTTATATTTTGCAAATTATAGAAAAAGGAATAAGTTTCCATAAACCAGCCTCAGGTGAAAAAATAATATTTTTTGATGATAGCTTTTTGCTGTGGATAGTTACTATATGTACATCCATAGATAAATGTTCGAGCTAATCACTATTCGTTCAATCTATCGGTACTATATTGTAGCCAATAAAATGAATATACATATCGCACTCACTGCTGTTCAAAATTCATAAGTTCCTTTAATTCGGTCTATTGCAATATCAAGGGCGATCATTATTTATGTCAGTATGCCATGATCGGAATGCTTTCATAATCGATAGGTAATCAAAATTGCACAGACCCTACCGATCATTTCTTATTCTAAATACAACTTTGCATTGCCTTACTTATGAACTAATTCTATTTGCAATAAAAAACAAGTATTTAATAACTATATCCGTCCAGCTATAGTATGATGAATTCAAATTGAACTCTATTTTCGTTACAGAAAGGTCAAGATAAACTGGTTTGACTATAATGTTCCCATAGCCATCTGTTTGCATAGTCTTGAGGGTTGCAAAGCGTGACATTTGCTGTCACCCTTAAACGACCGTTGAAGGTTTTCTAATTGGAAATTTTTGTCGCAAAATAAATAAATTGTTTTTAATGGAGCATGTTCACTAATTTTGACTTTTAGCTTTCCGTATTTTCTGTTAAAAATAAAAAATACTGCACGTGAAAGAATTATTTCGATGTGTCAAGTAATTTCGGAGATACCTATGGAATTTTAAAATTTCCGAAAATGACGTCACGAACACTATGTTAGGGGAATTTCAAATGCCCGTAAAACCACTTGCTTGGTTTTTTTTAATGAAACAAAAACTACTGTATTTGTATACATAACTAGTAGGGCGCGTGGGTGCGCGGCCCGCAAGCGGACCGCGGTTTTTCTATCGTCAAGTGGACTTTCAGGTCCTGATCATTTTCTATCAAATAACCACTCTTCCATCTTTTATACTCTCCGAGATAGATGCCTATGAAATTGGTATAGTCGCCATCTTGAATCCGCCATTTTGAATTTTTTTCAGCTCATTGCCAATTGGATGAGGTTTCGAGTAATTTTTATTTGAGCACCTCCCACCTATCTTCAATACCCTGGCCGTGCTCCTCACCCACCTTCCAAACCCTCGATCATCATATCTCATCATTTGTCAGAATAAGAATTCTTCTATAAAAACCAATTTTCAAAAGGAACCCTATCAAAGTCTTGCATAGTTCCCAACTTCTAGTCTCTTCAATATTCGCCATATATTTTGTATGAAAAAAAAAATCATCCGCCATCTTAATTTTTTTTCTGTTCATCAAGTAGACCTTCGGGCCCTGATTATCTTTTGCCAAGAAACCACTCTTCCATCTTTTATACTCCCCGAGATAGACACCGTCGAAATTTGTATGGCCGCCATCTTGAATCCGCCATTTTGGAATTTTTTTCAACTCACTGGCAATTGGATGAGGTTTCGAGTGACTTTTGTTCGAGCACACCCCACCTATCTTCAATACCCTGGCCGTGCTCTTCACCAGTCTCCGAAATCCTCAATCATCAGCTCTCTCCATATTTTTCCTCCGAATGAATTTTTGTCCTCTATACGAAACCATCGGTGAAAAAAAAATTTTTCATACAAAATTTTACAGGAGAGGTGATCAATCAGTGAGTGAATCAGTGAATCAGTGAATCAGTGAATCAGTCAATCAGTCAATCAGCCCCAGCAGCTATATATATATTAATAAACTGTCAACTGTCAAACGATTTTGCATACCTAGTAAAATTCTTCGACTTATCTATCTTTATCCTTTATCTTTTAACCTATTTGCGAATTAAGATACATTAAGATTTTTCCTAAAGTAATGTTGGGAAATATAAGAATGAGACAGTATTTCAGATGAGGAATTTCTTTGGATGTTTATTATTATCATCTGAACTTATGATCATTATGATCATCTGAACTTAAAAATGAACTATATTTCTCCCTTTTCTTCTTTCTATACTTTAAGAAAATAATATCAAAAAATCAAAGGAAAGAAATTATTAACCAATAAAGTTACATAAATCACATCTCCCCTTTCAATAAAACGGCATACATTTAATAGACTACCACCAAGTCTTAAGCTTTGAGCGATTTATGGCTTTTCCAATAGATAATTATGATGAAATTGCAAATTCAAAGTGATCCGATTAACTCGATTTAATAACGTTTTTAAGTGTTTTATTATCACTATCCAACAACAAATCAAACTAATAAAATCACCCTCTCTATCTGACTATCCCACCTTTTCCCAGCTTGACCGCTGAACCAACCCTGGCAAATTGTGTACAAAAACAGTTTGCATTTTTAAGAGCTTTCAGATTGTATATAAAATCTAAATGAATCGACGCTGATAAGGCACAACCAACAACGATTAAATATATAATATTACAGTTATGAATTTAGTACGTAAAAGAGTAAAAGGAATTCAAGTTAAAATTATATTTATTTCATGTAGGCCAACCTCATGGTCCTCATGACACGTCAAGACTCTACCAATCAAACAAGAAAATAGCACAATATTATAGTAACTATTATTTAAAGGCCTGATCGACTGTTACTTTATAACTTTTAAATAGTAAAAATAAGTAAAAATCGCTAGTCTCGTGTTTTAAACCACATCAGCGCTCACACAAGACAGGAAGCAGTGAGTATACAAGCCCTCCACAAAAGAGATGAGCGGAAAACATATAATTACGCTATCACATAACGGAACTAGGCGCAGATACGTCGCGATACAAGAAAAGAACGGCACGTGATTCACTTGTTGTTTCCTTTACTTTTACAATGCCATAATACACCAGGTTAGTGTCGTATTTTGTGTTTGGTAATTAGATATTTGGCTTGTACTTTTTGGCGAGTTATTTGAATCACAATATTTTGATAAATGGTAGTTATAAAAGAGCAGGACGTGATCCACTTGTTGTTTCCTTTACTTATTTAATGGTTTTCAATACATCAGGTTAGTGTCGTGTGAGGTAATTAGATCTTTGTCATAAATATAGTATTTTATTCATGATGTTTTGATGAATAGTAGACATTTTAAAGAGAGCAGGACGTGATACACTTGTTGTGGGGTTTTGTATTCATGTTTTGTGGTTAGATCGCTGGCTGCTGTTTATTATGTTATTTTATTCATTATGAAAAATGAAGTAGGTTAGTCAGGTAAGGTTATGTTTTACACATGGGTTTTGCATGTTATTTAAGTCTTTATATTATTATTAGAGGCAGCGTTCTTTTGTTTTTAGTAAGTAGGTAGGTAGTTAGTCTGTGGAAAAAATTGTTAGTATCCTGTTGGTACTAATATCAGAAACCGCAAACTATAAAAATTATCGAGATAATATTTTCTATAATTTTTATTATTAGAGTTAGAAATTATGTTTCAGTAACTATTTAAACATTTCTTTATTATTAATTATAATGAAATCAAAAAAGGTTAGAGATATCATCAAGATAGCTAGTTGAACGGTAACTGTTACAATAATTTCGTGTAACCAACAAGTTGTTTTATAAAAGTTCCGGAGGGGGCTTTGTTATGGCCAATGAAATTATTACACCTGTTAAGAGTAGCGTTGGAATATAAAATATTTTTCTCTTAGTTTAGATACGTTTACTAAAGTAAAATAATTCTTTACCCAGTCAAGATTTCTATCTGACATGAGACTAGGAAATATTTTGTTTTGTTCTTCTGAGCCTAAATAAAAT
Organism: Oeneis ivallda; assembly: GCA_029955525.1. Lineage (NCBI taxonomy): Eukaryota > Metazoa > Arthropoda > Insecta > Lepidoptera > Nymphalidae > Oeneis > Oeneis ivallda. The sequence continues at coordinate 13,947,169 of JARPMR010000024.1, read as the reverse complement.
TTTCTGTCTCTATTGTCAATTAAGAAATCTTATAAAATGATTCATCAATTAACTTATTAAGGCGCGCTTGCAGAAACGTCTCTGGGTTAAAAGGACAGATTTGATAGATCAAGGATAGATCCTGTATACAGCTTTTTTCAAAATTACAAAATTATTCTTGGGTTAACTAACTCGGCGTCTCTGCAAGCAGGCCTAAGTCTCCAGTTTTGACTTTTTGCATCACACGGTGGGGATTTTAGTTAAGTGTAATGATAACTAATTATAAAATATAATTTTGTAATACTTATTTAACTTTAAAGATAAAAAATATATCATTAACCAAGTCGTAGCACGTTGATTTTGTCAAAAATTCGCCAAAAATTTAATGGTGGCAGTGGGTATATAGAATGATTCCCTACTATATTATAATTACCGACTTATTTTAATATTTAAAATTCTAACTAACTAAATCTAGACTTTAATCATATCTCCATTCCTGTCAATGATGGATGGGGGAAAGGCGTAAGAGTTTTGTCGTTAGTGTAGCAGTTAGTGTAGCAGCACAAGTGTAGCAGTATTGCTATTAAGTAGTATAGTATCTACAAACAGACCATCGGAAAGAACCCATAACATGCGTACGTTTCGCTTCTTCCTTTACATCCACATCAAAATTATTTTCAACAGATTTTTCCAACGTTATTTTGTTTTGTAAGCAGTACTATAGCGTTCCTTCACCCGTGACCTAAAGGAACCGGAACTGACCACGTCATCGCGTCTGTGCGCTATGCCCGCTGCTTCCGCTCGCGCTTATCGCTTGAGTTCCGATCTTTTAATTAAGTAGGTTTGCCAAACTTACGCTCGGTTGCTGTTACCGCCTGTTTACGATCAAATCACGAATAGTAGTTAATCTTTACGAAAGATGGCAACAAACTAGCTGTCATTTTTAACAATGACATTATTTTATTTTGATAAACAGCGCGGCAGCAACCGAGCTCTAATGGGACACTGGACACTTTTTTTGCTATTTCAATATTAATTGGTTAAGTTCTTTTAATGGTTAGGAAGATTTTAACTTAACACAGTCGCCATCAAAATAATTTGATAATTACTGCAACTGCGTAGACCAAAACAAGGATTTTTCGCGCATCATTAATCATAATCTTCTAGCCTCGAATGGCAACTCTATTAACTCTTTGGCTATGAGTAGGCACTAGAGTAAACATATTTGTACTATATATTTCAATAATACAGTTTAAAAATCCGTATTCATTTAATGAGTGCCATTGTCAATTAGACAATCATATATTCTAATTCTTTAATAGGAAGGATTTTAATCATAGGTTGAGTGGCGGCGCAACAAAAAAATTCAATTGTAATAGCACTCAGACAGAAAAAACAACCTCTCATTCAGATTGTATCAAATTGGAAACAAAAGGAAAATGGCATGGAATGAACACAAGCCCGAAACAAGTCTCCAAAGTGCATCGATTGGTCTAAATTCAAGTATTCTTTTTGTCGCTAATACCGTAACAAAACATCAGTACGTATCTCTGGCCCTGTACAATTAAACAAGTGGAATTCGTGTATGTTCATAAGTATGTTTTGTTTATTCTTTTACATGTTAAGCCTTATTTGCGATCATACATAGTGGCAAGTGGTGATGCAATCTAAGATGGAAGCGGGCTAACATGGAAACCCCCACTCCGTATTCTATCCGGCAAAAATAATCGTTGGTGAGGTAAACATTGAAAAGTTTTTTACAAGCTTTTATTTAACTTGCAATGTATGTAGGTATGTTTAGGTCAAATCTTGGAAGCTAAATTAGAACCACTTCCCGATTCCAATTGAGCTGAAATTTTGTACATACATATATGTAAATCGGATGACATAGCAACTTCATTGTGACATGGAGCTGATCTGATGTTGGAGCTGAAAGATGGCTATCAGTAGTCTCTAATTAAACGACGGACGTAACCCCATCGAATTTGAGCTCGTTTGATTTCTTGACAAGTACTCTGGTCCTAGATGATATCCAAAATCTGATGTTGTAGCCAGCAACTCTAAAAGCTTGTTTTTAAAATAATTAATTTTTAATTTACCCTTGTTTTTAAATTAGTGATTGAATAGTTTGTATAAGGCACCTCGCGCACTACGCGGCCATAATCACTGGACTGGACATCGTCTTGATCGCAACTTTAATCGCAGAAACTAATACGATCAAGGCGACGGTCAACAGAATAGTTTATAAAGTTTGGTCGTAAATCGCAACAATTACTCGCTGCTCGTCGTATGACCAGTAAGTCGTTGCGGCTAAATGCGATGCATGTTTGGTTACGATAGGTAGATAGATACTTTACCTGGACATAGTTATAACCGCATAGGTCTCAAAGTGCCTAAAAACATTTGAAAAGTACATTTCACACTTCGTTCGAAGTGCGTTTTCGTTTGGACCATACATAATTAACTAACTGTGAGGCCGCTACATTTCGATATCACTTTCCAGTTTTCCACATCGAAAAATACAAGCAAACTTTATTCGGAAAAGGAACGGAACAGTCGTTATTTTTAATTAATTAATGCAACATCATCACATGAAAGCGTAATCTAAACCGAAATAGGTTAAACAAAGACAACAGTAACGTCTCTGTGAGCTGTGCTCTGCCTCGCACGGCGCGGGCGATGCGCGCGGTGAGCCGTGGACCTACAGCGAACCGGCTAGTGCCGCATCTGCTCGTAATGAGCTACTCAAGTACACACTAACTTGTTTACATTGTTTCTTTATTGTGTTTTTTACCCACCTCCTCCTTCCCTATGGTACGGGTAACGAAATGATTTTTTCCCCGCAATAAAACGAAATCTCGCGTCTGTCGTCTCTTTGTCTTTTACGCGATTTATTTTTAATTAGACGATGTGCACAGTCGCGTGTGACCTGGCGTGCGATGTGCGAAGATTTTTGAAGTTTTTTTTTTTACCTTATGAGTATGGTATGAGTTGGTGTTAGTGACACGTCTTATTTCGTTTCCGTTGTTGTTTGGAACGTTTTTATTTGGCTACGAATCACGATGTTGAAAAAAATGCAGCAGAATATTTTCGGGCCCCAAAATAATACGATTATTTTTTTAAAAATTATTATAGGTATTAAAAATTTTCATAAATCGAAACAAATAAAATTAGGACACTCTGTCTTTTACGTCTTTTTTTGGCGAGCGACTTTCGAAGATGTTTTTCAGAATTTTGGAGTTTACTCCTTAAGAATCGATTTTAGGCGCCCGGTATGAGAAAAATTCGCGGAGTAAAATCTACTTATGAATGACCTCGTTACGTTTTTCACAACGATGCAAATTTCTACCCTAACGTTGAGTAAATAAGGTCGGTTTCCGCTTGAGTTGTCGAATGCCCGCGTTACGTTTTTCACAACGATGCAAATTTCTACCCTAACGTTGAGTAAATAAGGTTGGTTTTCGCTTGAGTTGTCGAATGCGAAAGAGCTTTCGCTTCGGGAAGCCGAGCGCGTACCGATCGGGTCCGAGCGCCGCGAATGCATTACGACGTTTTAAGGAGTAAACTCCAGTCGTGCGTCGGAGCTGACACGCACACTTTTTTTTTAATGTCATAAACAAATGACACTGTTCCAGAAGTTTTTTACGCACAGCTTTAAAAATAAACATAATCAATAAAACAACCTGGCTGAACAACCAGTGAAAATGTCTCTCCAAAAACACCCGGTCTGCGGTTGTCATTTACGTTTCATTCATTGCGTCATTTTGTCGAAATAATTGATTACTTTTATTAAATGTAAAAATCTGAAATAGAAGAAACTAGGTACTCAGGTGACTATCTTCTTTTTAGCCTAAATAATTAGTTTATTCCTTTATTAGTAGGTAGGTAGTACCTATTCTACAAGAACATGCTGCATAAATCGGGTCCCAGAACAATTTGTACAAGTTTATGATATTAACAGTCACTAACGTTTTTTAATAAAGCGAAGCAATTACGGCCTCGGAGCGTCACAATCCATATGAGCTAAAGTTCCGGGCGGGTACAGTTGGTAACAAAAGTGCGGTACACTCGCCAACAAAGCGGCTAATCATTCTCGTATGTGCGTGGCCCGGTTTCCATTGTCTGTTCCATGATTAAGAGGATTGTCTCCAGCCTTCCTCGGATATTAAAAGCGTGTCTTCTCGATGCGATAGTCTAGGAATTGTGCACTCGGTTGTACGTGAGCTAGATATTGCGTAAAATGTGCCGCTACAGAAACTTTCGCGGGGCGTTTTTTGTTTCTATTATTATGTGCCTTTTTGTGCTACGCTTTGCCTTTTTTTACGGCGATCTTGATATAGATGTGACGTCATGGATATTTTCGCTTTATTTTCTATTTGCGGTTGTAATGAGCAGCCTTTGCGGACGCGGATTGTAGGCGGTTCTATTATCTATGACAATTTTTTTTTTAATATCGAAATGATAATATCTCAGAAATATATGTACAGTGTGTCCGGACACGAACTAGCGATATTTTAAACACTTATATACCAACTAATTTTAAGTACAAATACACTCTAAACTTGGGCCCAATCCACTTCCCCTCTATGTGGCAGCCATTTTGTTTTTTTGCGGAAATATTCTCTAAGCATGTACAAAAAAAATCATATCTCTCAAAGTTTTGGTCTTACTGAGATAAAAATGGGCTTATTCGAAGCGCAATAATACTGTCCTACCGTCTACGTTACAAAACAAAGTGTTCACATTTCGATAACCTTTGAAAAAAATATGAAACCCGAAAAAAATAATTGTAAAATCATGCAAATGAACAAATTATTGTAAATAACTGCAAAAACACCCCCGACAACCCTTTTTATTTTTTTACTAGATCAAGAGATTTTGAGCTAAGCTATAATACAACATTTAATTTATAACTGTATGTCTAATACTTTCAGAGCTATTGTTGTTTGAACATAGCGCATACGCAAGCACAAAAGGCCTTTGTCGGAACCCTAAACAGGAAATCATTAAAAACACATAACATTCATGCGTATGCGCTATGTTCCAACAACAATAACTCTGAAAGTATTAGACATACAGTTATAAATTAAATGTTGTATTATAGCTTAGCTCAAAATCTCTTGATCTAGTAAAAAAATAAAAAGGGTTATCGGGGGTGTTTTTGCAGATATTTACAATAATTTGTTGATTTGCATGATTTTACGATAATTTTTTTCGGGTTTCATATTTTTTTCAAAGGTTAAGGAAATGTGAACACTTTGTTTTGTTATGTAGACGGTAGGACAGTATTGTTGCGCTTCGAATAAGCCCATTTTTATCTCAGTAAGACCAAAACTTTGAGAGATATGATTTTTTTTGTACATGCTTAGAGAATATTTCAGCAAAAAAACAAAATGGCTGCCACATAGAGGGGAAGTGGATTGGGCCCAAGTTTAGAGTGTATTTGTACTTAAAATTAGTTGTTATATAAGTGTTTAAAATATCGCTAGTTCGTGTCCGGACACACTGTATATGCTTTTTAGGGTTCCGTACCCAAAGGGTGCCAACGGGACCCTATTACTAAGCCTCCGCTGTCCGTCCGTCCGTCCGTCCGTCCGTCCGTCCGTCCGTCCGTCCGTCCGTCTGTCAGCGGGCTGTATCTCGTAAACCGTAATAGATAGACAGTTGAAATTTTCACAGATTGTGTATTTCTATTGCCGCTATAACAACAAATAATAAAAATAAAATAAAATTAAAAAATAGAGGATTCCCATACATGGAAAAGGAGTCGAAATAAGATTTTATTTTTTTACCCTGGCATGTGGAGTGTCATTGTCTAGAGATGGTCTAGAGCTCATTAAGTGGAGTTCAAATATAATTATATATATTTTTATGTTTTAGCTACCTACAAAAATGAAGAAATGGGGGGCCATCAAAGTTGTTGGTTTTAGATCAATTTTTACGGAACCCTGAAAGAGCGAGGCCCGACTCGCACTTGGCCGATTTTTTTTCCCCGACAATGATAATAATATATGAGATGAGTACCTACTGAGTAGACTTTAGGTACATTTATGTTTTTCACAGGTTCGTCAATTCTCTTAATAATAATTGACCAGAAGCACTCCAATGCTACTTTTCATATTTTATAAAAGCAAAGTGTGTTTATTTGTAGATTTATCCTTGAATCACGCAGCAACGGATTGGACTGATTTTTTGCATTGGTATGTACTATACTTTCCATCCCGGAAAAACAAACGGTTCCCTCGGGATATTTTTAAATTCAATTATCTAATATCTTGTTTCTCTTTTAGGCCGGGTGTCAATAAAAATCAAATAAAAACATTTAATTTATCCAACACGAGATTAAATGTCTGATAATGTATTTAATGAGTGATAGATCAGAGGGAAAGTATCTGCAGAGGGTGTGAACCCTCACAATAGAAAAGAAAGCTATGAGGAAATTAATATTTCAGAGAAAGCTACTTTCACTAAACTTTTGATATGAAACATCTATAGTGGTGGGTCAGACCGACTGTTGGCGACTTTATGCCTGATTAATCAAAAACTATTATATATAAAATGAATAAAAACTGTTTTAGAATACACATGTAAAAGCCTTTCATATGATACCCCACTTGGTCTTACTTTGAAATTTCAAACCCCCGATTTTCCCCCTTTTTGAATTAAACTAAAAATAATTTTCAATTTTTCTTTATTCCAATGATATTGGGCCACTATTATACACACGGACGGACGGACGGACGGAGAAAGTATCACCATAAGGGTTCCATTTTTACCATTTTGGTACTGACCCCTAAAAAATAAAGTTAAAATTATAGAAGGTGATAAATCTTATACGATGATACGGAACTCTTCGTATGTGGGTTCGGCTCGCAATTAACCGTTTTTTTTTTATAATCAATAATAATCAATTTGACTTTTTTCATGGGCTCAGACGCTTCAGTGATGTAAAACAAATAAAGAGTGTGACAATTTTTATGAAACTCCTATCGGTTTCTTTGTTGCGATTTAGGTACTATGTAACGCTTAATGAATTGGTGGTACGGCTTTACCTGAAGGATGCTAGCTAACCACGGCCGAATCCTCCCACCAAACAATTCCTTCCTATATAACTCAATAAAACTCCCATCTCTTGTATTGAATTTGTGTACGGTCTATGCTAATAAGTACTAACCAATTGAAGAAAAAACAAATAATAATAAGTACCTACCTAAGTGCTATATAATTGAGTAAGAAAACATCGGGCACTTAAGAGCTCCCTCTCAAGAGAGAAAATCTCAAGGGCCTGTGAAGATGAACATCTTATTGCATGTATATTCTAGGGTTGTGTATTGAAAAAAAAATATAATATAAAAATATATTTTTAATAATATCGCATGAACTATCACTTCCTAATTAATCTTAATTACTTGTCATGAGCTCTCATTACCAATAGGTATTATACGTGTCGTGATTTTTTGCATGAGTATAGTTGAGGACCTGAAGAAGAGCGACATATAGGCTACTTTAATCCTGGAAAATCAAAGAGTTCCCACGAGATTTCTAAGTAATGCTAGTTGTTTATATTCATACACAAAACTACCCCAAATATCCTCAAAACGATGCCAATAAACAACTTAAACACGAACAAATTGCGTGTTTATTCTGTCCCGCACAAGTAATCGGGAAAACGTAAACAAATAAACCGCAAAGCGTTCGCGTGAACCCCAGCCCTAGCGTCTTAACCCTCGCTTTCAAGACGCCGGGTAAATACTCTTAATCGTCTGGAACCGTTTATGTTATATAGGCGGGCGATGAGCGGAGCGGGAAACAATTTTCTTCAACTTTTAATTTAGTTTAAAGTACCTACGTTGTGTGCACCTGAGGCGTAGTATTTATTATATTATGATCTATGCTTATTAGTTTATTTTTCGCACAAATTAATGCGAAACTAAATCCTAAGTCTTAAACCCTCACTTCTAACACACCGGGTAAAGACTCTTAATCGTCTGGAACCGTTTTTGTTACTTACATAAGCGGGCTCTACACAGAGAGGCAAAGCTTATATTCAATTTTTAAGTTAAAAAATACGTTTAAATGTTTATATCTCGCAGAAATTATCAGAATACCATAAACAAATAAACCGCAAAGCGTTAACCACAACCCTGGCATCTTATCTTTACCCTCGCTTTCAAGATACCGGGTAAACCAAGGGTTAAACACTCTTAATCGTCCCGGAATAGTTTATGTTACATAAGCGGGCGATACGCGGCGCGGGAAACGATTTTCTTTTAAAGTGAATCGTGGGCACCATACAGGGCTCAGGAGGGAGTAGGTAATTCTTTGCATGGATATTCAAGAATAGCTTTTGGTTATTAGCGGTTGGAGTGTAATCGTTGACTAAAAAATAAATTTTCGTTTTTCCTAGTATTAAATCAGGCCAAAATTTGCGATAATATTTATAAAAAAGTTGTATTTAAAGTTATATACCTACACGGATTAGTCACGTATATTTTCTTAAGTTGTCAATTAATCACGTGTCACTCATTTCTCATTACACAAGTTGAACCTAAGTACCTAGTTGTCTGTTATTGTTAATAGAATAACAATTAACAAAGCCAGACAAAATTATGTATTTATTATTAAATAAAACTTGAATATTTCAAATCCACCATATCCGCACCTTAATCCTTAAATAGCCATGTCTGAAAGGGGCTACATGTGTTTCTTAAGCGTTGAAATTGCTTGATCGCGAGGGTGGTTATCGGTGCATCTAATATTGTATCAATGCCGTAGTGTTAAAAATCTATATAATAATATATAAAAATCTTGTGTCACGATGTATGTTCGGGATAAACTCGAAAACTACTGAACAGATTTTAATCAAACTTCATAACTATCTGTAAGTGTATCTGTAGTGGTCCAACTTAAAAGATAGGATACTTTTTATCTTAATTATTGACATCAATATTTGTTGTTGCAAATAAAAAGATGTTAATTACACGACAGTCATATATACAGTTCGAGATTTAGGTTGCTAGGCAACCTATCAACCTAAATCTAGAACGATGTTAGATTGCGGTTGTCTAGATTGTGTTATAATTTTGCATTACTGATATTATATTTGGGAAAGTGTGTTTGTTTGTTGGTTTGTCTTTCAATCACGTCGGAACAGAGCAACGGATTGGTGCGATTTTTTGCATGGGTATAGTAATGGGTGTAGTACTCAAACCGGGAGAGCTACTTTTTATCTCGGATAATCAGAGTTCCCGCGGGATTTTTAAAATCAATAAAATCTTATGTTTAGGGCCCAATTTACTATCTCCTCTTTAATTTTTAACATGACTTTAACTGTCGATTTTTAGATCATACAAAGAAAACGTACCACCTACTACTCGGTCATTGTGATTGTGAAATATGTTCATCATTTCCAAAATTAAAATAAAAGTTCATTCAAAAAATGATGATTTCATTAAAATTGTATGTGATCCATTTTATTCGGCTTTAAACCGAGATCAATCAAAACCAAAAGGAAAATGTATACCTAAACAATTTTAAATATACCAGCTTTTGCAAGAAGCTTCGCTCACGTAAAGTTCGAATTTTCAAATCTCTATTTTACCTCCTTAAGGGTTGACTTTTCAAATCATACACATAATAGCTACCTGTATGCCAAATTTCAACTCAATCGAGGTGGTTTGAGATGTGCGTTAATAGATTAGTCAGTTTGTCACCTTTTCCTGTTATATGAAATTTAGATATGCAATAAGTATCAAAATGAAATATTTATGTTTGCTAATGTTCATAATTCTTACATGTTCCTTCCTCTTCTCTCGCACATGGTGGTCGAAGACATGTTCTAGGTAATTTCAACAGATTTTAAATAATTAGAGCTAGGTATATTATATGGTTTTCTTTGATAGACATTGGATTTTTCAGCTTCACATCTATTCCCCCTCAAAAAGAAAACGTTTTATTGCGATCAAAGAGGTTCTGAAATATTTGAGGGAAGACAGATATCTACCAGTTTCCTGTCGGAAGTAAAAGGGTTAACTGGCAAAAAGTTGAATGAAATTTGCGCTTCGGAAGTTATTAGAGTAAACTAAACAAACGGTAGCCGTGTAAAAACAGCACACAACAGAAACAAAAAAGCACTTGGCAAAAACACGCAAAAGCTGTTTAATCTGTGGCAGATAGATAAAACACCTTGACTCCAGATAATCTTTTTTGCAACGTAGAAAAAAATTAAATTTAGAATGAAAACATATGTCAGATTTGGGCGCGTGCGCTCTACGGTCTTGTATACACCTTTCGGGACATTTGCGAAAGCAACTTTGTGTATTGGTACCATTGGTACAATCGGAATTTCTTTTTCTATGCGGTCACAAATTAATAAGCAAATGTAATAAATAAATAGTACATAATTTACAGAAGGTACTGGAATACTCCCAGCTGTTCAACCCGTTAGGGATTAGGTATGTTGTAGACGTTATGTTAAAGTTATCCAGATTAAAAGTTATGTTGTCTATACTTTGGTAAGATGAATTCAAAATTGGCGGTTCCAAAATGACCTAATTCCCCACAGTTTAGGTGACCTGAAGTTCAATGTTGTAGTCTATACTTGGCACCTATAATATCAAATCACAATCGATAGTTCCTAAGTCCTTGCTGTTAGTGGGCAATGCCGTTGCAGCATCAGAATTGAGGAGTTAGAACCATAAAAAAAATATTACTATCTAAAAAGAGAACTTGCTGTTGATAGCAAATAATGGATACCATGATAATATCTATTATACATATATCAGGTTTTACTCGTCCTTTTTTGGTTGGTGAACTTTTACAGCTTTTGTACCTACTTTTACCTACTGTGTGGTTAGTCCGAGTTTTAATTCGTTTGATCGTAATAGTTAACTATGACATTAGCATCAAAGTAAAATGAACCATAATAGTATCGATTTAAAGCCACAAATTCAATACAGACGATTTTAATTTGGAGCGTTTTCGTTACGTAAACGTATAAGATTACATACACGAAAGAGCTCTAACTCAATACTGCTATGATTTATTTTAATTTGATGGTAATGTCATAGTTTACTTACTATTCATAGTTAACTATCCAATCTTGTACTAACCCTACTGAGCCGGGATATCGAATATTAAATACCTAATAGTAAAACAATAAAAACCTAACCTACACAAAGCTAAGTAAAAACAACAATGTGCCTTGGGCTTAAGTGTAATGTTAAAAAATCTTTTTTAAGTACCGTCTCGTATAAATATGTTTTATCATTCGTCTCGCGTTACTTTTAAAATTTATTGATATAGCAAACAGGAACACATTGCGGTCGACAGAAGGCACTTTGGAGGGCAATGAACTTTATTTTTTTTCAGTCGTCGATTCATACGTTATCTGTATTGGTTTGGACACTTTGTTCCGATCGTGCTTTTATTTTAATTTGTTTACGTCAGCGTTAACTGTTTCTATTCTGACCACCAAACTAAAAGTAAATTCTAATCAGAAATAAACTTGACATGAACATTTATGAGGTATCCACTATAAAAAAGAAATAAAAAAGATTTTTTTATTTTTTTTTATTTTAGATATACAAACTTCCAGCTGCACAAATATAAAGGCAATTTGAATTAAGTACCTACTCGTACTTAGAGGACTAAACATTATTGAACAAGAATAAAGTAGACAAAATAAAATAAATTAAAATTCTTGTTCTAGTGCTAACGAGGGTGAGATCTATAGATGCCACTTTCACCCAGCTTAGACTCAAGACTGAGTTAATACGAGACAGATTTATGTCAGGACATTTTTTTTGTCTCATTTAAACTCTATCCTGAGTCTTGAGCAGAGCCATAGTTACGATATATAGATCTCAGCCTACGTTCCCTTACAACCTGACTACCTGAGTGCCTGAGTGAGAACAAATTTTGTCTTTTAACTAGCTTAAAAAAGCAGCTCTATCACCTTAAATTCTAAAGTATTTATCAATTTAAGGTTCTAAAGTTTCCCCTTAAAGCTTAAAGTTGTCCCGCAGCAGGAGCTATAGTCGATTGCCCACATGTTCCCCTTAATGAATGTAGGCTGTATACGTATAAATCTTTGCTCACAAGTTCCAGAATCAATTACAAGTTGGTGGGAAAAGCCATCTTGTCAAGCCATGGCAAGCGTGCGGTGCAATTGGTATGTGCTAATCTAACTTAACTAACTCGGAATCTTGGGATGCGTGAACGTATAGAGTCGTCGGCGGTAAAATGCCGTTTGCGGCCGTGTGTTGTGGTGAAAAATATAGTAGCGTCTAAAATCTAATTATTCTTATTATTCCTACACATTTTTTTTTATAGAATATTGAATGTTATACTTATAAGTACCTAAAGAATATTTAATGTTGTTTGAGATTATAAATTACATATTAGGTACCTAGTAGTATTATAATTTAAACTAAATCATGCACTACTAACTTTGAGTATTAAACCAAGAATTTCATACTCAAAGACTACTAAAATTAGAAATAAATTGAATCTATAAAACCTCATCGATGTCACCGCAGCGTGGCATAGTAGGTACCTACCTAAGATGCTGGCAACATTGCCTCTTTTGATGGCCTAACTAATTCTTTAGCCAAGGTAGCTGACAGCTCTGTGTAGGTAATATTTGAATATCATAACTAGGTTGTTACTTATAAAACCGTAGAAGAATAAAAGGACCATCAGGAAACTGTTGCGAAGGAAACCATTATTCTTAAACCGCTTTCACCCAAGAACGTAATTAACAATTAAGTACTTTCCACTCGGGAGCACAACCTAGGCTCCAGTCATCTTTAAAAAAAGAATCGCAAAAATTAAAATTGCCTTTGAAAAATCTTGCAGACGCAGCCGGCACGCGCACGCATTTAAAAAAAATACAAAACAATAAACACCATTAAACGTGAACAAAAGGAGTAAAAGGCAAGTCGGGGAACAATTAAAACAAGAAATAATAAGGAGTTGTAATAATAAGTATTATTATAGAGACAGGGGGACGCACACCTGGCGGCACGCGACCAGCGCGGGCCCCCATCAAAGCTTCTGCCGATTATTATTTTTTTATAAGTTCCAGCTTCGGCTGCTTTGGTGCTTTACTTGTATGATGGGTTGTACGACATTTCAATAATAATTTATACTCGTAATTAACAAAATATTCGTACTTAATTAAAACGGTATTATGACTGACTGACTTAACAGACACACGGGTATAAATGAAAGGAGGGAATATTCCTTGCATACCCAGTACCCTAGAAGTGCAATAACGAGGAATTTTTATCCCTTAAGAAGTAACAAGTTGTAAAGTTGAGTGGTAAAGTTTGTATGAAGAAAAAATTTATACTTAAAGCTGAAATTCACGCAGGTGCTCGTGAAAGCTTTCGCATACTTACTTAGGTATATATGAGATTCCTCTTGAATAAGTATGCGAAAGCATTGTTATCTGTTATCACGGTCTTCGTTATCCTAATGGTCACTGGTGGAATTTTTATTTTACAATATTCAACACATGCTATCCATGAAAATGATGTATTTTCTATATTCAATAAGTTTATCTATAATCTATAGATTTATTCTTACTCACATAACTACTCAACTGAAATGACGGTAACTACCAACGAATTGAAAAATTGACGATAATAAAGAATTATTTTAATTTGTAAGCTTTCAAATGTTAAGCATGCATCTGTATTAGGTATGGCTTATAAAGATAATATCCTACTTCCTATCCTACTAATAGATATAAATGGGAAAGTTTGTGAGGATGGATGTATGGATAGATGGATGTTTGTTACTCTTTAACGCGATAACGAATGCACCCGACTTTGCTGAAATTTGGAACGGAGATAGTTCATACCCAACATTAACACATATATGCTTTATATTCCGGAAAGTTACAGAGTTTCCGCGGGAATTAAAAAAAACTTAATCCACGCGGACGAAGTCGCGAGCATCATCAAGTTACGAATATACTTATCGCCACGTGGCTCTGTCCAGTTTTCCTCTTCGATAACTCGACAATAATGCATTGTCGCCTAAAAGAGTGTAACTTCAACCCCTTCGGGCGTATTCCTGCATAAATACTAACACGGTATAATAAGAATTACACCCTACACGCGTCGAGTAAGCCACTGCCATCTGTCTTTGCTTACACCTGGACAACTTGACAGGCAAGCAGAATCGAGGTATTGAGGTTTTTGAACTTAATAAATGCGAGTTCGAAAATTGCTTTATTCAGTCTTCTAGGTCAGAATTTCTTCATAAATGGGTTTAAGTATCCTACTTACTAAAATAGTATGACCAATTATTTTGGCAAGTCAGCATTTAATAAGGTCAAAAAATCTGTGAAATCATACCGTTTGAGACATCAAAAGCTTTACGAAAATATCTTAGAAACATTAATTTGTTTAGTTTAATATAATATGCTGTGGTATATTTCGTTATTATTTATTGTCAATTGATTTTTGACGAAAGTGCAGTGCTTGAATTTTGTTATTTTATCAGCTTTACTAACTCGACCTATCACAGGAACTGGGCACCCGTGTCTCCACTCAGAATGAGGAGGGTTAAAGTTAAGTTAATTATGTATTAATATTCGTAATTCTAAGTGTAGAATTAGTTTAATAGCTGTAAGTATATAGGTGTTAAAAAGCAGCGTGTTTTTGTATTATGATAATTGATCATTCATTCCTTACGTAAGACCTTTCAAGGAGCCATATATAATAAGTATAGTCCATATACCTAACTGAAATTGTTACACGATACTTAATAATATGAATAGTGTTCTTTAGTTATACCTAACTGGTCGGCAGGTGGTTCGTATAAGTGTATAAGTCATAGTATGCTTGCCCAGTACTTTATTGTGTGTAATATAACAAAAGCATACAAACCCAAACTAATTACAATAATGTAGATAGAACACATCCTTATGTACCAGTGGACAAAGGCTCAATGATTGTAACTTCAGGAAACGGAAGCGGCCAATGGCGGCCCGTCACGGCTTCTGCTCCGTGCCTCAATCACACGCGAACAAACATACTTTTATTTGTAAGTATATCTAAAGATATTACCATATTGTATGCGTCTATAGATGAGTAGTTTTGCTATACCGATGTGTGGCAGAATCTCCGCGATCAATAAAAAGCTATCGGTCTTTATAAGTACCTATCAGAAAATAATCGTAATCTGTTTTTAATTAGAACTGCAAAAAATTTAAGGTTTGGATTTGCCTGTTTCACTTATTTGTAGTTTTTCTGAGTTATGCGCGTTTAATCAATTAAATATCACAGGCTTCAACGGTAAAGGAATACATCGCGAGGAAACCTATGAACGCCTGAGAGTTCTCCATAATGTTTTCGAAGGTGTGTGGAGTCTACCAATTCGCATTGTGCTAGTCCTTCTCCGAGAGGAGACCTACGCTCAGTAGTGAGAGAGAGAGACGTTATAAATGGGTTGCTCAAGTTTATGATGATTAATTTGTAAATCGATGACTGTAAATGATGTATGCACAATGCACCGCATCGCCTGCCCTGCCGCCCCTAGAAACGTAGAAAGAACAAACAACCAAGTAAGGAACACGCAACACCAAACTCGTGGACCGTGGTCACGACAGGACCGCAACATGCAACTGAATCGAAATATCGACAATTCTAACTGAAAAATTTATCGTAGTAAATGCCCCATTAGCACAGTCATTATGAGTAGGTGTAGGTTACTACTAGGTAGGTACTTAGTGGGAAAATTTTATGCTCGCATGCGATTTTCGAGGGTAAAACTAGTAAAAGACATTCTAAGGGAGTCCGCGACGCGTTAAAATCTCGTGACATGGCATTTTTGCACAAAGAAGTGGTTGCCACAAGTCACGCCACTATGAAGTTGCTCGAGAAACGTGTCGCAAATTGAATAGACACCCAGAAAACATGAAAACATACGGGCGCAAAAAAGTTGACGCAATCGAACCGATTATAACACGACCATCGTTCAAAAGCGTGTTACCTATTATTTATGTTATATTTTTGAATATTGTTTCACGTTGTTCCGGCTATTCATAGTTAGTTGTTCTACTTAGCTTGTTATTAGTTTATTTTTCATATAAATTACATCTGAAATGATCTGAATATTGAATAAAACTATCCAAACTCCAAATTGTACTTAGTTTTAAATTCTTTGATGATATAAATGAAAAGCCATAAATAATAAGTAATAAATTAATATGCTATTGTCACAAAGATAAACCAATAAATGTTTTTGATAAATCGGCTATTTTCAATGAAAAATAAATCCACCTGAGGGACAATGGTTTCATAAGAATAATCCTATAATTTTTAAAGTTGTAGTTGCAAAGGTTAAAAGTAAAATGTACAATTAATTGTACGTAATATTATATAAGCGTAGAAGAAATTTATTAGCATAAATGTGATTTTTGCGTACAAGATAATGGTGTATATTAATATATAGGTTTCTATGTATTTTTACAGGCTGTGTATTATTGTAGGTATCTATTTATATTTATTTAGGTTTATTAATATATTTAAGCTTTTTCTTATATCCCACCTCCTATTCACCCTCCTCCTGTTCACCTATTTATTTTTATCTTACACCCACTCCGACTACCAAGAATCGCAGGTAGAGAAAACTGTTATTAATTTGACTTTTATTTTTTACAGATATTTTGAATGTGAATATTACAAGAGATTTAGCGCTGCGTTTCGCCTAAATTCCTCATGTGTATGTTTTCAAACTGAGTGTACACACATTTACACGGCAACTTAGCCGCTCACACTGAACGCTCCGTCACTTGCGTTATAAAGGCAGGCAAAGTTTTCGCATTACGAGCAGCACGGAAAGTAATTATAAGCATCTTTGAGCAATTTTCAGAACGATTTTCTAATAACAATAACCAACTATGTATTTACAAACAAAACCTATTAATTAGCATAAAATACTATTATAGGTAAGTAAGTAATTCACATGATGTAGATAGTTATGGTATATACAGTGATATTACTCTGTGATTATACTAATATGACGCTGATTATTATGAGACTGTAGCTAGCTTAGTCAGGTACGAGTTCGTAGTCGCCGCGATACTACTGGTTTGTATGTTACGACGCGTCTCCTGCTAGGGAAGGAAATCTAATATCTTTAAACGAGCAATTCTTGTATATAAATATATATATAATCTGAATCTCGGAAACGGCTCCAACGATTTTCATGAAATTTGGTACGCAGGGGGTTACGGGGGCGATAAATCGATCTAGCTAGGTTTCATTTTTAAAAAGGTCGTTTTATCCGTGTTTTCAGGCAATGAAAAACCCCTTACAATATCATTAGAATACGAAGGTAAATTTCGCCATCATCTGTAGATTTCCGATAGCTCGACGGTAATTCGGGCGGTCCCGAAACCAGAAGACCCCGGTTTGAGTCCAAGACGATTATATTTTCCCCTATGTTTTTTTTTTTTAATATAATTTCCAAAAAACACGATTTACCAAAAGAAAAAAATAATAACCGAGCAAAGCTTGGTCACCCAGATATTAGGTATATATAAAACCAGTAGTGTCGCAGCGTCACAACACGTGCCTGCTGCTGCTGTCTGCAGTCCTTTATAGTTTCCAATCCATAGTAATAAAGGTTCACCTAAAGTTGGAGTCCCAGGGAGCTGCTTTGTGGAAGTTTAATTCGGACATCTCAACCCATCGCCAGCCTACATCTGGCCACGGGTCTCCTCTCAAAATGAGAAGGGTTAGGTCTTAGTCCACGGGTTGGCGGTCTTCCCTTTGAGACCATTAAGGAGAACTCTCGTGCCTTTGCAGATATTTTCCCGATCTTCTCCATTAAAGCCAAGTAGCTTGGTGAAGAAAAGGATCTTTTCTTTAAAAACTACGTGGTTTATAAATTGGTTTTTGGTGTGATTTTTTTTACATTACAGATTTATCTCAGGCCGTCAATTTTGATTTAAAAATAAGGCCTAGCGCAAACATACAACTTTTAGTTGAACAACTATTTAGTTGTGTTTCATAAGTTTATAGGAATGTACTTCGATCATAGAATGTGCGCAAACTATCAACACGATAGTTGCTCGACAAAAAAATCAAAAAGCCGTACGATTTTCTTTTGATTAAAGTTTATTTGTGTGGAATTCACGAAAAGTACACAACTCGACTAAACAGTTTAGTTGATGTAAAAGTTGTATGTATAGCCTGGTCTAAATGTGATGATTTATATCAAACTATACGCTCCATAGACTCTGTGCCATAGATCTAGAAAGTAAGTAAATAAAACTATAGGTACAATCATAAATATAAACTTGAAGGTAGGTAGGTACATAATTTCTACATAAAAGAAAAGAAAGAATGCTTGATGAAGCTTCAAACTGAAAAACTTCGCATATAAAACGAACTCCGAATAACATTCACTTTGACTCTACAAAAGGTACATTTCTAAACCAGAGTGAAAAAATATAGAAAAAAATATATTTCATAAAGCATAAAGGCGGTGACACGGCCGCGTTCCGTTCTACGTAATGATCGCTAAGATTCCCGCTCCATCAAGCCGAGTTCTTAATTCCAAACCCTTAATGAGATCTACCTTCGTGTCTGCGTACAATGGAACGCCATGCGTGAGTTTGCTTTTTTTTTTCTAAACCGATTCAAGGATCGAGCCTATTCAGCCTTAGCGTTTAAAAAGATGCAGTTTAAGTAATGATTCTACATGGAGGTTCTAGAAAATGAGGTTGCAACTGTTTTTAATTTCGTTAGTGGGTTATTGTTGGCGTAAACCTAGGCGGGTTCAATTTATCTTAGTGCATAGGTATCTGTTTTCTTTTCTTTTGCGTTTTACTTCAGTTTGCGGCCTATTTTGTGTTCAGACATTTAATCTATTCATCTTTTTCTTTGAATAGTGGCTGCTGACGTACTTAGTTCAATTTGTTGTACCTACATAGATAGGTATGGAGAAGTAGATTATTGACATCCTTGCTGATAGGTTTCAACTCACTCAAAATATTGCTCTAGTAATAATTTATATTTTAATAAATACATCATTTTAGTAAATTATTGATTAACTTTTGTCCGCGGCTTCGCTCACCTAAAGTTCTATTTTTCAAACCCCTATTTTACCCCCATAGAGGTTGAATTTTCAAAAATCCTTTCTTAACGGATGCCTACGTCATACCTACGTAATACTTAGCTATCTGTCAGTCATATATTATATATTTAGATGAATGAGAAATTGAAAATTATACACGTTAGTAGAGAGTAAAATTATATTAAGTAAGGCTCATAGGTCTACCAACAAAAAGAAGACAAAGATTATAGATGGACCTAAGAGGTAGCTCTCCACCGTAGAGGCGGAGAGATGCGACTTTGCGATTAACGCCTTAAAATAACGCTTGTAATTATGCATTAGAGGCCCGCTTGCAGAGACGCGGGTTAGGTTTAACCCAGGAATAAATTTGTAATTTTGACAGGTGCTTTATACGAAATCTGTCAAAGCAGCAGCTAACTCTGGGTTAAAAGGATAACCCGGCGTTTCTGCAAGCGGGCCTAAGAGAAATAATGTGACGTCATGCAACTACCTAAAACAAGGAAATAGTAGATAAGTACGTAGGATATTAGACGTAGTTTTTACCTGCTGTATGTGACATGTACATATCAGTCAACCTCAGTTTTGGTGATTAAGAGAATTTGTGGTATTCTTGCCAATAGGTGAATCCATTTTAGCCAAAAGCTACGTCCAATCAGAGTTCATTGTGATTGTCACGTTAAATGTAGCACTGTAGTTTTACAGCTAAGTATAGTTTAAGTTTAGTGATACCTTGGTCAAAAATTAATGTTAACACTATAACATTTCAATGAAAAGGAATGTTGCGAACAGATTACAAAAGTAGTAGGAAACATTAAGCGCTGGCTAAAAAGTCTTTTAAAAGGCCCGCAAACGGCAAAGACTGTAAACGGCTCCAAGAGGCAACTCTCCATTAAACGGAGAGGCGGAGAGATGCGACTCCGCGATTACCGGCTTAAGATAGCGTTTGTAATTACGCGTTACACTGAGTGAAATATGACGTCATGCTTCTAGGTAGGTATTTCTGGAAGTTTTAGTTGGATATTTATTTTATCTAGGTATACTTGCCTGTGCCTATATAGGTAACTTAATGATACCAAATATTACCTAACTTGAATAAGCAAATTACTGAAAAGAAACAAAAGCAAAATTCGATAGCGTTAAAAAGTGACAACTAAAAATTCAACTAGATTTTTTTTTGCAGATGCCATGATTGAATTTTACATCCTATGTAACTACTACAAATAAGACGAATTGACATCTCTTATGTTGAAATCCGTCAAAGAGCAACCGCCGAGTTTCTTGCTGCTTCTTCTCGATTGGAACGGCATTCCGGACCACTGGTACACTAACTTGAATATTCAAAAACATTTTTGTAAACGTTTATTCGAATGAAAACTAATTCTATGAAATACCTATAAAATTATAAATAAAATAATTTCTATAAAATAAATGGGGGGTAAGGGAGTGCACCACCACCTTAGTGCTCCAAATGTCAACCTCACCTGCCCGTGGTGCCCCCTGCTGATTAACGAACGAGGCTCTGACGACCGAATAATGGCGGTATAACCATTCAAATGAGCTGGACTGGAATAAATTACGCAGACCGGTGTCGGGCAGCAGCGACATCGGTGCAAGCAGTCTGGCCCTGCGATGGCCAACACGCCTGCCCAGCGTGGCCATTATGGGCATATCTTCCCATGATTAGCGTCACAACACAACGGCCCCTAGTCCCCGGCAGCCCTACTATTCCCGTTCACGGTAGCGGACGTGGTCACGGTAGAGCAGGGGGTGCAAAGAATCACTGGGTTTCGGACAGCTACCATAAACATCGAATGTATTTGGCAACTTATAATACACGGACATTGAGAGCGGACGAACACCTCGCTGAAATCGAAATAGAGCTGAGCAGAATTAAATGGCATGTTTTGGGGCTATCAGAAGTCCGAAGAGAGGGGGAGGACATGATAACCCTGGAATCGGGCAATATGCTCTATTATCGACAAGGCGACCAGGCTTCACAAGGAGGTATTGGATTTTTGGTCAATAGAGTCCTCACAAATAACGTACTGGAGATCAGTAGTGTGTCGTCGAGGGTGGCATATGTTATACTCAAGCTGAATAAGAGGTACTCCCTTAAGATAGTACAAGTCTATGCGCCCACGTCGACACACGCTGATGACGAAGTTGAGGCCTTATACGAAGACATTGCAAAGGCGCTTGATAACACCACCAAAACTCACTTCAATGTCGTTATGGGGGACTTTAATGCTAAGGTGGGAGTACAGGAACATGGCGAGTTAAATTTAGGACCACACGGATTTGGTCACAGAAATCACAGGGGGCAGATGCTTGTTCACTTCTTGGAGCGGAAAGGGCTATTCCTGATGAATTCTTTCTTCAAGAAAAAGCCCTCTAGAAAGTGGACATGGCATAGTCCGGATAATGTGACTAAAAATGAGATTGACTTTATAATGACGGATCGCAGATATATATTTGAAGATGTCTCAGTGATCAATAGGTTTGATACCGGCAGCGATCACAGGCTTGTGCGTGGTATCTTAAATATAGATCTGCAATTAGAGAGACAACGTCTGATGAAGTCAACTCTCCGACCAAAACCGTTGCAAAGTGTAAGCTCCGAACAATTCCAAATTGAGCTCAAGAACCGGTTCGAGCTGCTGGAAACCAACTTGGACATTGACCAACGATTCACCAATTTCGTAGATGTCGTTCGTGAAGTGGGACGCAAATACTGTCAGAACGATCATAAAAGGGTGTCAAAGATATCCGAAGATACCCGTAAACTTATGGAGCAGAGACGGGAGACTTCCTCAGCATTGCCTGAGTGGCATACTTTGAACAAGCGCGTCAAGAAGCGAATAAGATTCGACCTCCGGCGCTCCAACACCCGCAATATACAAAATGCGATCGAGCAAAACCGAGGTTCGAAAGTGTTCGCTAAGCGACTTGAGAGGAGCCACTTAACAAAGTTGAGAAACCCCGTCGGTAAAATCGTAACGTCTCAAGCAGAGGTCCTAGAGGAGATCGAACGATTTTACTCTCAACTATACTCCTCCAAAGCTCCAAAAGCGGCTCAAGACACGAACGACAAACGTGCGACATTGACCCGCCACTACACCGAAGACATCCCAGACGTTGACCTTGGCGAGATGCGAATAGCCCTCAATCAACTTAAAAACAACAGGGCACCTGGCGATGACGGCATCACATCAGAGCTTCTACGTGCAGGAGGTACTCCGATCCTGAAAGAGCTAGCAGAGCTCTTTAATGACGTCATTGCAAACGGAACAACGCCAAAAGCATGGAGCAAGAGTGTGGTAATTCTTTTCTTTAAGAAGGGTGACAAGGAGCTTCTGAAGAACTATCGGCCGATATCACTCTTGAGCCATGTTTATAAGTTGTTTTCGAGGGTGATCACAAATCGCCTCGCCCGAAGGCTTGACGATTTTCAACCTCCGGAGCAGGCTGGGTTTCGAAAAGGCTACAGCACCGTAGACCACATCCACACCTTGAGGCAGATTATACAGAAGGCCGAAGAGTATAATCTACCACTCTGCCTTGCTTTTGTGGACTACGAGAAAGCCTTCGACTCTATCGAAACTTGGGCTGTTCTGGAGTCACTGCAGAGATGCCAAGTCGATTGGCGTTATATCGAGGTGCTGCGATGTATTTACGATACTGCGTCAATGACCGTCCAAGTACAGTCTCAGCAAACAAAACCAATCAACTTGAGAAGGGGGGTTAGACAGGGGGATGTAATATCCCCAAAACTGTTTAATAGTGCACTAGAAGACCTCTTCAAAACGCTGGACTGGACAGGACGAGGATTTAATATAAATGGCGAATACATCTCACACCTGCGGTTCGCCGACGATGTGGTTATCCTTGCAGAGACTCCAGAAGATCTGGAGCAGATGCTGAGTAGTCTAAGCCGCTCTTCCAGACGAGTTGGTCTCGGGATAAACATGGACAAAACCAAGGTTATGTTCAATCAACATGTTGTCCCGATACCCGTGAACGTCGAAAATGTTGGAATCGAAATTGTTTCAGAGTACAACTACCTTGGCCAGACCATACAATTGGGTAGAAACAATTTCGACGAAGAAGCCAACAGAAGGATACGGCTGGGCTGGGCGGCATTTGGAAAATTAAGTCAGGTCTTCTCATCGTCAATACCTCAATGCCTGAAGACGAAAGTCTTCAATCAATGTGTCCTTCCCGTCCTCACTTATGGCGCTGAAACGTGGACACTAACAAAAGGCTTGATCCACAAATTTAAAGTCACTCAGAGAGCTATGGAGAGGGCTATGTTAGGAGTTTCTCTTAAGGACAGGATTCGAAATGAAGAGATCCGTAAGAGAACCAAGGTCGCCGACATAGCTCAAACCATTAGCAAGCTGAAATGGCAGTGGGCAGGCCATGCTTGTCGCAGAAGCGATGGCCGTTGGGGCCGAAAAGTCCTAGAGTGGAGACCGCGAACAAGTAAGCGTAGTGTGGGGCGCCCTCCAGCACGTTGGACTGACGATATAAAGCGGGTGGCGGGAAGTGGCTGGATGAGGAAGGCTGAGGACCGGGTGTGGTGGCGTTCTCTGGGAAAGGCCTATGTTCAGCAGTGGACGTCCGCAGGCTGAGATGATGATGATGATGATGATGATGAAATACCACAAACACAACTATAGTTATACCAACCTCCGCAACGCATGCCAGGATGGCACTAGAAGAATATCACTATACAACCGCGATGGCATATACCTTTTAAGGATAGCTTACTATACTTACCCATTTTAACTTCTAAAAAAATGGTCACATACAATGAGGTAATTAGACATCTATTTAGACGGATATAGTATTAATCCTTATCGACATAAATACGTTAGTTACCATAAGCATTTCATGCACAAAATGAAATACGCGGATTTCAACCCGATGGCGATGATGGGACTCGTTCACGTGATGCGACCAGTGACCACCCCCACGTCGCGTTGTTGCTATATTATAAGCCAAGCAGTACTTCTTTTATAAGCCTACGTACTGTTCAATATAACTTACCTATGGAACATTTCAAGGAGTTTGCAAAGCGTAGCTAGTATAGTTTGTAAGCGTAATACGGTGTACTACCCGTGCGAAGCCGGGGCGGGTCGCTAGTTCTACCTAAAAATATAAAGGCAAAACAATCCACTTACTTAAAGGGGGGTGACTTCACACGCGAGCCCGTCCGTTGTAGTTTGGTGATGCTCTGAAAAACATACCTACGTTAAATAAAATACTTAGGGCCACATGCAGAAACGGCGGGCTATCCTTTTAGCCCAGAGTTAGCTGCTGCTTTGACAGATTTCGTATAAAGCTTCTGGCAAAATTCCTGAGTTATACCTAACCCGGCGTCTCTGCAAGCGGGCCTAAGGTCTTTTAAGCCCACTTGCAGAGACGCCGAGTTAGTTTATTTTTGACAGAAGCTTTATACGAAATCTGTCAAATCTGTCCTTTTAACCCAGAGTTAGCTGCTAATTCTGAGTTAAGACGTTTCTGCAAGCACGCCTTAGAGGTAATAGTCTAGCTGATTAACAAAACACATTTAACCTATCTTACAAATTATCTTATTTAATATCTATATTTAATCATAATTTATAACAGCTAATAAGTATGAATTTTTCCTTATCTGACTTAGGTAAAAGGTAGCTAAACTAATAGCAGAAAAGGAAAACGTTTTAGAGGAACGCGTAGTAGACGAACGTAGCCCGTAGCCAGGCGCTTAGCTCAGCTAGACGAACGTAGCTCGTAGCAGAGCTAAGCGCCTGATGGCTACGGGCTACGTTCGATTAGGATTCGATTAAGATTTGGACGACCTCCCTGGCGCAGTGGTAAGGGCTGTTGTCTTATAACTGGAAGGTCTCGGGTTCAATTCCCGGCGGGGTCAATTTGGGAATTTATAATTTCCGAATTGTCTCTTTTCTGGTCTGGTGGGAGGCTTTGGCCGTGGCTAGTTACCACCTTGCCGTCAAAGACGTGCCGCCAAGCGATTTAGCGTTCCGGCACGATGGCGTGTAGAAACCAATTAGGGGTAGGGGTTGAATGTTCACTGCCATACCCCTTCTAAGTTAGCCCGCTACCATCTTAGACTGTATCGTCACTTACCATCGGGTGAGTTCGCAGTCAAGGACTAGCTTGTCGTCGAATAAAAAATAAATAAAAAAAAAAGATAGGTTTTCACTTGCAACGGTTTCATGGTGATAAGAACCTCGTATGCCTCTATAACGCCTTTCTACGAGAATTCTAAGAGAATTCTTTAGGAACCTTATATTGACAGCTACGGAAAAATCTTACTATCCTACTTCCTAGGTACTAATCCTACTAATATTATAAACTAGCTGATGCCCGCGACTTCGTCCGCGTGAATTTAGTTTTTGTTTTTTTTTTTGTATTAAAACCTTCCGTGGAACTTAAGGAACATACAAAAAAATAAATTAACCGAATTGGTCCATCCATTCTTGAGTTATGCGCTTACCAACATTCATTTTTATTTATATAGATGTGAAAGTTTGTGAGGATGGATGGTTGGATTTTTGTTACTATTTCACGTCACAACTAATGAACTGATATGGCTTGAATTTTGAATGTAGATGTTCATATCCAGGACTAACATATAAGTATAGGCTCCTTTTATCCCAGAAAATTACAGAGTTTCCGCGCGAATTACAAAACCTTAATCCAGGCGGACGAAGTTGAGGGTATCGTCTAGTCCTTACTAATATTATAAAAAAAAACTTGAGAGGTGTCAAGGGACACCCGGGTGGAACGTAGTTCCTTTCGATTAATTTTAGTGAAGGAATTGTAATAAACTAGTGGTGTCATCTAGTATTAAATTGATTAACTACGATGAATTATATTTAGTTTATTTCTATTGCACTGTTACAAAACCAAAGAGTTACTCTGGTTTTTTAACAGATGGTGTTAGTAGTACAATAACCTTTTATCCAATTTATACAATAAAAAATTAGGGAAAAATTCCAGATGTAGAAATTATTTAAAATAAAATTGAAAATAGAAAATTCAGTCTGTCGAGCTGGGATTCGAACCATCGACGTTGAACTTTTAGGCGACTGCCGGAACCACTAGGCCATGCAGACGCCGTGTTATATGGCGAAAATACCGAACACAATGAAAAATTCACATTCAACAAAAAAGTGTCGGTTTCAAAAATGTGTCGAGTGTCGGTTCCTTAATTTTTTCCGTCTAGCCCCCTTCCGTACCGCGCGATAAGGAACTACGTTCCAAATGCGAAAGTGTGTTTGATTGTTGGTTTGTTGGTTTGTTCTTCAATCACGCAGCAACAGGGCTACGGATCGACGTGATTTTTTGCATGGGTAGGTATAGTTGAGGACCTGGAGAGTGACATAGGTTATCTAATCCTCGGGGACGAAGTCGCAGGATTCAGCTAGTACTTAGATTATAAAGCGAACTCTTGGCCATCGGCTGGTGACGCTCTTGTACCTAGGTCTACCTACGTATCCTATTCACTCTCTAGGTCTATCACTCTCACTCTGCTCAGACCTAAACAAAGTAAAAACGATACAGATTTATGTCGGGATATAGATATTTGTGTCTCGTTACTTATCAAGTCCGAGCCGAGTCAGACCACGCTCTATCGATATCAGCCGATAGCCCATCCATACCAAAAATCAAGTCGATCCGTGATTGAAGGACAAATAAATAAATATACTGTCGCGTGTAAGTATACCTACACCTACATATAGCATTAGGTATGATATGAACAAAAGGCCAGTGGTACTGAGAGGCCAGCCGCAGTAGGTCAGTGAAAGGCGGGCGCAAGGAAGTGGGCGTGCTAAGACGCGGGCGGCGCCGCACCCGCGCCTATTGTAGAAGGCTTTTTAGGGTTCCGTACCCAAAGGGTGCCAACGGGACCCTATTACTAAGCCTCCGCTGTCCGTCCATTCGTCCGTCCGTCTGTCAGCGGGCTGTATCTCGTAAACCGTACCTAATAGATAGATAGACAGTCGAAATTTTCCAGTTGAAAAGGAGTCGAAATAAAGTTTTATTTTTTACCCTGGCATGTGGGGTGTCATTGTCTAGAACTTATTGAGTGGAGTTCAAATAATGTATATTTTTTTTATTTTTTAGCTACAAAAATGAAGAAATGAGGGGCCGTCGAAGTTGTCGGTTTAAGACCAATTTTGTTAGGGGATCTATCTCAAAAACTAAACTACATAGTTAGGAATTTGCAACTTTGGTACCATATTATGTACTATATACTTACTCGATATACCGACTCGCACTTGAGCGATTTTTATCCTTTATGGGACTTTTTTGGTGGGAGGCTTTGGCCGTGGTAAAGCCACCAAGCGATTTAGCGTTCTGGTACGATAGAGTGTACATACTTTAAAATCGATTAGAGGTAGGTATGGGTGAACTGCCGAACCGCTTCCTACTACCCCTACCTAAATAATTTTGAGTTTTGAAAAGTTTTCAAAGTGTTTTCGGATTGTCAAGTGACTACCTTTCTCTGGATCAGTCCCACCCGTGAGTGACCAGCATGAAACTCGGCGACTGCTCTTTTAAAAATAAAACAAACAGACAGATTAAAAAACGTGTTAAAAACTAAAATTCTCATCGAAAACCCGACTTCAAGTATTAGGTACCTACTTATACCTTTTCAAGTATTAGGTACCTACTTATACCTTTTTTTTTAATAGGTATATAGACTAGCGCTTGACTGCAATCTCTTATGGAATTACCATAGGTTACCTATACCTACGTAGATATTTATTTGTGTTACTAACTTACTTAGGTAAGTACCTAATACTATGTATAGATAGATATAGATACCTATATAGGTACAAGGACCTACCTACATAGAAAAGGATCGCACGTGTTATTCTTGAATAAGAATTCATTAAAAAATATTTAGAGCAATATAAACGTTTTTCCACGCGGGCGACACGTACGTCGCAGGTATAAGCTAGTCAATACCTTCCTATAATACCTATAATAGCTAAACAATAGAAGATTTCCCAACAATGTCTCGGCCAATAGGTGAGCAAGTCCGCCCTGCCACGCCTCCTTTCTTAGAAGATTAGCCTCAATGTACACGCCCCCATCTTAGAAGTTCACTCACGCCCCCTTCCTTGGAAAATTACGTACACGGTACGCCTACCTACTAACTTATAGGCAGGAGAATAATTTGCTGTTTGGCAGGCTGTTTCGACATAATATAAACTACCTATTATAATTAAGTTCATCATGATAAAAATAATATAAATTATAGATAATAATGATTATTATTTGGACTATAGTAGGTAGGTATAGTAGGTACCTGGAAGAAATCTCTACTAAGAGATAATTTTAACTTTGCCCACTTCATCTATTACTTATTATTTTTAAGAATTCATTTGTACATCCTATTCCTACTAATCCTACTAATATTATAAATGCGAAAGTTTGTGAGGATGGATGTATGGATGTTTGGATGGATGGATGGATGGATGGATGTTTATTACTCTTTAACGCGACAACGAATGAACCGATTTTGCTGAAATTTGGCACAGACATAGATTATAGTCTGGAATAGCACATAGGCTACTTTTTATCCCGGAAAAGCAAACACTTCCTGCGGGATAGCATCGCTACTTTTTACGTTTTGTCCTTCAAAATACGCGCAATGGAGTTTTAGATTGACGTGATTTTTTTGCACAGGTGAAGTTAAGGGCCTGAAAAATGACAAAGGCTACTTTTTATCCCGGGAAAACAAACGGTTCCTGCGGGATATTAGTATGCTACTTTTCACATATTTATCTTTTAATTACGCGGCATTTATGTATGTATGTATGTATGTATGTATGTATGTATGTATGTATATCTTCAAACAGCGTCTGAAAAGTCATTTTCTTTCTATGAAACCATAAGTGTATAAAGTGGATATTTATGTATGTGTATATTTATGTGTGTGTATATATATATATATATATATATGTATGTATATGTGTATGTGTGTATGTATGTATATGTATATATGTATATATATATATGTATGTGTGTATGTGTATATATTTATATATTTACTTTATTTCATATATTTTTTGTTATGTATGATATACATGTAATATTATATTTATCTATTGCATTATATTATGTCATATTATTTATTTTACTATAGTCTATAATAATAATAATAATAGTCTATAATGTTTATAAGTTTCCTCGATCTTAGCTTGCACTATCCCATTTTCTTTGGCGTTTTCCTCTCCAGACAAGGGTTGCCTGGAAGAGATTGCTTTTGCAATAAGGCCGCCTTTGCACCTTGTACTTATTTTCTTTTGTTGTATTTCAACCATTGTTTCTTGTTGTGCAATAAAGTATTTTCTATTCTATTCTATTCTATTCTATGTATGTATGTATGTATGTATGTATGTATGTATGTATGTATGTATGTATGTATGTATGTATGTATGTATGTATGTATGTATGTATGTATGTATGTATGTATGTATGTATGTATGTATGTATGTATGTATGTATGTATGTATGTATGTATGTATGTATGTATGTATGTATGTATGTATGTTCCTACTACCTATCCTACTATCCTACTTCCTCCTACTTCCTCCTACTTATACCTATTATAAATGCGAAAGTTTGTGAGGATGGATATATGGATGGATGGATGGATGGATGTTTGTTACTCTTTAACGCGACAACGAATGAACCGATTTTGCTGAAATTTGGCACAGACATAGATTATAGTCTTTAATAGCACATAGGCTACTTTTTATCCCGGAAATATACTTAATAAATGCGAAAGTTTGTGCGGATGGATGTATGGATGGATGGATGTTTGTTACTCTTTAACGCGACAAAGAATGAACCGATTTTGCTGAAATTTGGCACAGATATATAGATTATAGTCTGGAATAGCACATAGGCTACTTTTTCTACTTTTTATCCCGGAAAAGCAGACACTTCCTGCGGGATAGCATCGCTACTTTTTACGCATTTGTCCTTCAAAATACGCGCAATGGAGTTTTAGATTGACGTGATTATTTTGCACAGGTGAAGTAAAGGGCCTGAAAAATGACAAAGGTTACTTTTTATCCCGGGAAAACAAACGGTTCCTGCGAGATATTAGTATGCTACTTTTCACATATTCATCCTTCAAAACGGAGTTACAGATTGACGTGGTTTATTGGATAGGCATAGTTGAGGATTTGAAAGGTGACAAAGTCTACTTATCATCCCGGAAAAACAAACAGTTCCCGCGGGATATTCGTATGCTACTTTCACATATTAATCCTTCAATTATGCACCAACGAAGTTACAGATTAACATGGTTTTTTTGATAGTCATAGTTGAGGACCTGAAAAGTGACAAAGGCTGTTTTATATCCCGGTAAACCAAACAGTTCCTGCGGGATTTCCGCATGCTACTTTACACGTATTTATCTTTTAATTACGCGGCTATTATGTATGTATGTATACATGTATGTATGTATGTATGTATGTATGTATGTATGCATGTATGTATGTATGTATGTATGTATGTATGCATGTATGTATGTGTGTATGTATGTATGTCGCTAATATTTACGCATTTGTTGAGTTTAGATTGACGTGGTTTTTTACACAGCTAAAGTTGAGGACCTGGAAAGTGACAAAGGCTACTTTTTATCCCGGGAAAACAAACAGTTCCTGTGGGATATTGGTACTCTACTTTTCACATATACAGTTACAGATTGACGTGGTTTTTTGCATAGGCAAAGATGAGGACTTGAAAAGTGAAAAAGCTACCTTTAATCCCGGGAAAACAAACAAACATTTATGTATGTATGTATGTATGTTTGTATGTATGTATGTATGTATGTTTGTATGTATGTATGCGTCGCTATTTTTTACGCATTTGTTGAGTTTAGATTGACGTGGTTTTTTACACAGGTAATGTTGAGGACCTGGAAAGTGACAGAGGCTACTTTTGTCTCGGGAACAAACAATTGAAAAGAAATCTATAATAATAAATTCTATTTTTAAAACCGACTTCAATCGCCCACGCTAATGCAAAGTATCTATTTTATTGTTATTTTTTAAAAAACCGCTCGACTGATTTCGATAAAATTTAAATGAGACCCGGGCAGTATTCCCTTTGAAACAAAAAGAATTTTCCAAATCGGTTCAGGCGTCTTCGGAGGAGGAGTAATCGGTGAACATACATAAAAAAAGATTCCTACGAATTGGGAACACAACCAAGTACAAGTCGTAGTAACAACCATACATTCATCCATCCATCCATCCGAACGAAAAAGAATAAAATAATAAACATTAATAAGCCTTAATTAATAATTATAAATTAAATTAATTAAACCTAATAAGTACATAAATAAAAATAATTATTAACTACATATTATACACAAAAAATATAGTAAAAATAAAACGTTCAAAAAATATATTTAAAGACAATATAAAATATCCGCTATATAGTATGCTTTAAAGAATATTGTATAAAAAAATAAATTT
Organism: Oeneis ivallda; assembly: GCA_029955525.1. Classification (NCBI taxonomy): domain Eukaryota; kingdom Metazoa; phylum Arthropoda; class Insecta; order Lepidoptera; family Nymphalidae; genus Oeneis; species Oeneis ivallda. The sequence continues at coordinate 13,915,577 of JARPMR010000024.1, read as the reverse complement.
AAATATAAAACGTTTAAAACGATATTAAAAAAGATAATATATAAATAACAATAAATTAACTAACAATAAAAAATAATTATGATTAACAAATAAGAATAAAATAATATACATTAGTCTTAATTAATTAATCTTAATTAGTCTTAATTAATTAGTCTTAATTAATTAATTATTAACTACATATTTTAAATAAAAAATAAAGTAAAAAAAAAACGTTTAATAATATATTAAAAAAAAACAATGTAAAAACAACAAACAAACAAAATCCTAACTCATCCATCTAACTATACTTATAATAAAACTGTAACTGGACGAATTCTGCTGGTGCTGGGTCCTGCTCACCTAAATGGGTAATGGGTACCAAGTATATGAACTACGCAGTGGCAAGCTGCCGTAAAAAAAATTCGAGCTTCCGTTTTGCTTTTACAAAAACTTCGTACAGTAGCTTTGTATTCTTAGATGACATCAATCTATTCACCTAATTTCACAATCGTTCGATTTGGTTTAGGAATCACCCTCCCCCCATTGTTACACCACTGGGCTACATCATTGAACTCCAAGTACCAATTCCTCATTCTTTATGCTGCTGGGTACCAGCTGAAGAAAATGTCGATTGTGGGTTGCTATTGTAGCTCTATACCACGTAGTACGGACTAGATACTGGCGTAGTGCAACGAAAAAGCAATTTTTAAAAACTTTTTCCACGCGGACGAAGTCGCGGGCATCAGCTAGTAAATAATAAAAATAAAAATTAATAAATATCTAGTATTACAATTAAAAAGCAAACACACAAATAAAAAAATGACTTTCTGTCTGACGGTTTTACTGGGCTAATCTTCGGAACGGCGAAACTGATTTTGATCATACTTTCACAGGCACGATAGTTACAAGGAGTGATCTTAATAGTTAGGCTACTTTTTAATCAAAAATGTAAAGCGGGCCATAAAAATAAAACAAATAAGTACATACCTAGTTGATAAAACTTATTGAAGACAAAATACCTTATTACCTTAAAATTTTACTGTTTCCAAGGACCTCACATATATAATAAAATTAACGCGAAATTACAAATCTACCCATTAAATAGGGCAAACTGTAAAAAAGTAGTAACCTCACATTTGCATAAGTTATCTTATGAAGATACCGAAAGCTTACTTACAACCTTTAAATGACTAATATATACAATAGTTTACATCGCTATTAAATTTAAAACTTTTTTAATTAGGTACCCTAAATAAAGATTTTACCATTTACACTTTCACACCACAATTACACAACCTCTCCTACATCCGCATGACACACACACGCACACACACTTCACAGACAGGCACCCATAATATATTTTCTTCTCCAGAGAGGTACAATTATTACATTCATTACAATTCATTTTTTATTCATTTTTTTCCATTAAATTTAATCCGTATTTTAGATTTATATAATAATACATATTACTTAAATATATAATGTTATTCTCACTCCGTTACTTTTCCACTACAATATTTTTGTTTTTATTTTATTATTTTGAATAATTTTGATTTTGTACGCATAAACGTCCAGGGGAGTAGGCACTGAAGCTGAAGCACAGGGCATCCTAGTTCAGCTTCAGATGCAAATTGTTTGTAATTAAACATTATATTCAAGGGGTACCCCGCCCTTATAAAAATTGAAATTGTAATGAAGTAGTGTTTAATTTTAAGTTTTGATGATGAATAAATTATTCTTATTCTTCTTATTCTTATTCTTATTCGTATTTATAATATTTTACAGTTCTGAGATAGCTTACATCTTGGAGATAAACCTAAGTACTTAGGCTTAGGCTATTTTTCATTCCGGGAATCAAAGAGCTCCCATAGGATTTTTAAAAAATCTGAATCCATGCGGAAAAAGTTGAGGCATCTGCTAAAATAAAATTCTTCAGAGTGAGCAAGATAAAATGAAATAACTACGTTTTCTATTTAGGTATAGGTATTTTGTTGCTATTGCCTAGGATCTAGAAGACAGTGTTCATAAAAGAATTGATAAAGTACCAATTTATATTAGTGGCGCCATCTATATAACAAGGGTAATACTATCATAACATGCGCAAGAGTTGATATCGAACTGCGCCATCTGTTAACGATTGTAAAGACTACGTTAATATTAGCTGAACGCCATTGCGTGTAGTTCGGAGTTCTTCCGTTCACCAATAGATGTCACTTTTAACAACTTAAATTATACTATTTTAATATTTTGTTTTTTGAGGGATAAATTGTTTGATCTACAGAATATTATTATTTTCTTAATTTAAAGTTATACCGTTCTAATCAGAAGCCAGACTTCTATTTTTTGTTCAATGCGTGAATGAAATGAAACGCATGAATTGCGCAATCGCAATCAAAACGCAATCAATTTTCTGAGATAATTTTGTTCAATAAGTAGGGTGACCAAATAATTAATATTATTATGTATGTAAATGAAAATGAATTTTTTTTTCACTAAAACAATTTTTTTCTGATTATAAGAACCTCTTTCACCGATTTCATAAAATCGGTGAAATTGGTAATTTTGAAATTGCTATTTCCGTGAAATACATCTGCTAAGCTTTCTAATGTTTTAAAAATTCCGTTCTATACTAATTTTAAATAAATAGGTACATATCTCAAATTCTTTTAGTATAGTTACTTATAGAGGAATGGATAAAAAGTATAATAATATGACGCATATTTTAAGTGTAGTCTGTTTGTTGGTAACTTCTATCTTTTTACAGAATTATTACTTTAGATAAGTATGTTATACTAATAAAACGTGTCGGGCAACGCGCAGTATAGGTAGTTGCAAGTCTTGTCACAAATATGTAGATATTATAGGGATGATGAGAACAGTATGAATTGTAGGTACAGTCGAGAGCTTATGAAGTTGTAAATCAAGTGTTACGAGCTCTTAACTGAAAACAAATAAAACTTACGCGTTGAGGTAGTGTATGAAATTGTGCTTGTTTGTCCTTCAATCACGACGCAAAGGATCGATGTGATTTTTTTGCAGGGGTACCTAGGTATAGTTGTGAACTTGGAGAACTCTCCAAGTTCACATAGTAAAAGGTAAAAAAAAGTTAGCCTATGTCACTACATAATATACGCCTCAGTTTGGCCGATACTCACTTGCATACATTTGCATAGGTTGCATTTAGCTACCTATATTTCTTCAAACCTCTAATCAATTTTTGAACTGTTACGGTTAATCACAGAAGTAATATTCTTATTACTTATAGTTACCCGTTCTAGACTATGCTAAATACATACTTATTGGAACAATTAATACTATAAGTTCTCAAATACTGAAAACCAGAGACATTTTACGAGACATTTCACCGCGGTTAATTGCCTCATCTGGTGACAGAAGGGGTGGCTCATTTTTTGCGCAAATGATCAGCCTGGCTGTCCAGCGCGGAAATGCAGCCAGTATTCTTGGCACCATTCCACGCGGGCATGATTTGTATAGTAATTAGATTAGTTTAGCTATAAGTTTTTTTTTTAAAACCTATATTCTAATAAATTTAAATATCGAGTATCGATATTTAAGTCTTTACATAAGTATATATATACTTTTTAGGGTTCCGTAGTAAACAAAGAACTCTTATAGTTTTGCCATGTCCGTCCGTCTGTCCGTATGTCCGCTGTTTAGCTCAGAGACTATTGGTACTAGAAAACTATAATTTGACAAGGTTATAAACATTAATCACGCCAACGAAGTGGTGAAATAAAATTGTGAAAAATAATTTTTTTTAGGGTACCTCCCCTAAATGTAGAGTGGGGATGATTGTTAATTCTCGTCTATCCCATAGTATGGGAGACGTTGAATAGGTCTTTCAAAAATATTGTAGGTGTGGGAACACCATTTTTCAATTCAGGGATCCGTTTGTGAAATAAGGCCAGCTAAATGGTTGTTTATAGTATATTACATGAAAAAATTCATTCCATATTTTATAGTATATTGTAGTATTTGAACCATGGAACTCAAAATGTATTCAATATTCATAAATAAAATAAAAGCACAATCCTAGTTCAGCAACAATATTTGTGACTTGCAACTACGGAACCCTACACTGCGCGTGACCCGACACGCACTTGGCCAGTTTTTTTATACCTAGGTTTGGTAAATAATCAAGTCACAGATTATTTTTTCTAGTATATCAATAAATCTTTGAATATTTGTATTTGTAATCCTCAAATTGTGTTGAGGGGTATAAAAGTATTTGACGATTATGTCATAACTCTGTCAAATCTGAACCATTTCGCTTATAATTTCTTTACCTATTGAAATTTCGTCTGGACAGTCCTATTTAATGAAGTTATTATATTTATTATGAACTATTTTTGGCCCGTAACTTTATCCTCATGGATTTAGATTTTTAAATTCCCTCGTGCAATTTTTCTTGTTCCGGGATATAGAAGTTATATAGATAAAATATAGAAGTAGCCTATGTCACTATCCAAGACTTATTATACCCTTGCAAAACATCGCATTGATCCGTTGCTGCGTAATTGAAGGACAACCCAACAAACATACTTTCGTGTTAATTATTAAATTCAAGGGTAAAATATGTACCCACAACAAATGACAGATTTGTTGCACTCTGGAAATACTATCGTTATATGGGTATAAGGAAGGTTTTTTTTATAGAGGTTTTCTTGAGGTATTTCTAGTGAATATATAATTAATAGGTATAGTTAGCTTATATGGAAAAATATAGTTTTGCACATTGTAAGGCAATTCACAATTATTGGAAGGATTAAAGCTTGCTTTAAGCAAAAGTTTACTAACAAATGAATACTTAAAATATAAGGCATATGTACATAACCTATTATGAACCTAGAATATAAAAATATATTAATCAAACAAGGATGTTTTGACAGATTTTAAGGCCATGCCGTCGGACTTTGTCCTTATTATACTCTACAATGATGAAATGAAAAATAAGCGTTAATATTAATCATCTTACACTTCTGATAATAGGTATTATATTTTTAGATTATCTGTCTTCTAACTTATAAAATAAAATAAAACCTGAAGAAATATTTTGATAATCAGTGCGATGAAATCTTAAAAATGAAAATTTGATGGCATAAATAGGTTAGCATTATGTAAAAGGCATTCTTTTATGTAGTTATAAGAAATAAAAACTAAAGAAATTCAAAAAACCTTAAAATATTAAACTAAAAAGATTATGAAAAATAAAATAAAAACACAACAAAAAGAAAACATTTATTTTCATAAGATTGTTTACAACTAAACTAATCTACCCTCATTGATGATTACCCTACTTCTTTAATCAAAATAATAACAAAAGTAACCAAAACATAATATAAAAATACACGAAACACAAAGAAACTCAATAAAAAATACATACAACCAAAGATTTTAATAAATTATATAAAAATAAGAGAAATTGTGAATCCCCGTCGGTTGACATTTACGACTGCAAAAATCTAATAAAATACTATCAATTAAGAATTAATTACAAGCTTTTTTTAACTAGTTAACTTTACCAAAAACAACTACAAGAAATAAAACATAAATAATAAATAATTAATCAAATACGCTACTCAAATCTCAAACTAGCTCATAAACAATTCTAATCACCAGATTTGGTCCTTCGAATAAGAATCTTCTTGTTTGAAGCACAATTATTGTTTATGTCCTTTAACCACAAAAGTCTCAATAGCCGGTAATCTTATTATTATAAAAGTAATGGTGGCAGTCTGTTATTGTTGACTTTTTATCCTTAATATTACTTTAACGCTTAATTTTAATCTTACTTATAAATTAATTGCTCACTCAAGATGTCGCTCGTTAGTCAAGAAAAATAATTTTAAATAAAAATATTCTCAATAACGGCCAAACGTTTAATCTCTTTACAAAATATGTAACCGACATAAATATTAAAAATTTCGCAAAACTTTTTACTGCCAACAGTTTAGGTTAAAAAAGTGAGGGTTGGGAAATTTTAGCCTAAAAATATCTTCGATAAGACGCGGTTAGGTTTTCTAAATTTAGATTTTTTTTTTGAATTTTGTATTATTTAAATTTATAATCACAAGAGCACGAGGAACGTGTATTGCGCCGCGCGGCCCGGCCGGCCGCCGCGACTCCAGACGGACGACTGAGACTGTCCGCGGCCCGCCGCGCTACCACCCCGAGCTTGCTACCCCACCCCCACCCCCTTATCACCGCACCTCTCTCGCCGCGGGGCCGACTTCGTTACGAGCCACTTGTAATCGCCGCGCGATTTTTCCGCCTAAGACAAATTAGGCGGGCCCGCGCCCACTACCCTCCTCGGCCTTGCTTTTGGGCGGCTTTTCTTACGGCCAAGATGTTTTGTTCACGCCTTGCCACTTTCTTAAGAATACACTTATGGCAAAGCGGATAGTAATCATAACTGTTGCCATATTGCAATTTTTAGTCTTTCCATTTGGTCCGGGCTCAGCTTCTTAAGCATGTGTTTGTTAATAACCGTTGCCAAATGGATTGTTTACTAATAGGGAGCAAAACAGTAGGTACAAGTATAAATTAATCAGCATATCAATGTTATGGTGGCGAACTGTTTTATTTTTAAATGGCATTTAATCGTCACTCTCACTTTCGACGATGCCGAGGCCGGGTTAATTGTAAATAAAATTCAATCATTCGCAAAAAATCCCCGTAATCGGCACCGACAATATCAATGAGAGATACGTATTTAAAGCACATTTTATGCATAATAATGGGCTCGGGTGAGAGAGTATTTTTATTGGTAAATTCTGGCGGTTTTTAAAAAACTGTAAGCATTTTATCTGTGAATCGAAATTTTCAGAGTAGATCACATTTAAAATTGATTTTGATATTAATATTTTTTCCTATTTCGTTTACTATACCTATTTTTATAAAATATAAAACATTTTATATTTTATAAAAATATACTAGGTAGGTATATTTACTACTCGTAATTCAGATTTTATAAGTTTCTATTTACAAAAAATATTTTATAATTCTGTTCGCTGATTGTATGGAATGTGATACATATTATTTTTTTATCAACTAATCTAATTGAGTAAAAAATAATCTCTTCATAATAATAGGTAGGTAATCAAATAATACGATAAAGAAAAGTAGACAATACTTTACAAAACCATGGTACTTAAAAAAAAATATGTTATATACTTAATATAACATATTTTTATTATTTATATATTTATTTTTAGTATAGCTGATATTGTATGGTATTATTCCTAGAAGAGGTTTGATTAATTTTGTACAGCATTGTTCAAAAAACTTGTTCAAAGAGTATTATAAGGTTCTTAAAATATTTGTATGTTGTTTTGATTTGAATAATTCGAAACATTACAATGAGATAAAATAAAGATAAATATGAAATTACCGTATTTTACGAAGATAACCATTTTAAAAGCTATGTAATAATTTTGCTAGAGTAGGTATTTGGGGTATGAAATGCATTTCGGTTGCATGAAGTGGTCATTTCATACAGGCGCGGTGTTTTTTTCGAACCAATGTGCATGATTAAGTTGGGGATGAATTGATAATAATATGATTCTTTTTCAGACAGCGGTCCAACTCTAGATGGGTTCAATAAACTCGCAGCAATTTTAATGAGGTGATTTCCAAAAAGTTTCATATTAACAAAAATATTTAATTATCTTTACAGTAGGTATCTACTATCTAGATACTAAAATGAGCAAAAAATATGTTGATAAAATTACTGAATTTATGTACAGAACTATGAATTTCAGACAAACTTTTCATTAATGCCATATCTACTTACTAATTAATTATTTTGACTTAAGTACAATTACTATGTCCACAGATTTGCGTTTCGTGCTTGTGTTAACTTTACATTTTACTTATTAATGTCAGGAAGTTAGCTTCAAAAAGATTATTTAAGAAGATAAACTAAAAGATTACAATCAAAAATTTTTTGGAGATAAAATATTAGCCAGATAAATTATTCAGTTAACCTAGCTGTCACTTTTTTACACTTTTCATAACATTACAAGTTCAAAAAAATTCTAATTACCTAACATTTCTTAATTTATACTCTTTGAAAGTTTGTTTACGTCTAAACACTATTTATGTTTGAATATTTCGCTATAAAAATATTTTTCCAAATACATACCTAATATGAAATACAACTAATAATACAAAAAAAAAAAACAAAAATAATATATATTGAAAAAGCTTAATAATAACACTTGTTCACCAATTACCTGGATATATTTTAAACCTGTGATAATACAAATCTCCTTTAGTCTTCTTCTGGTAGGAATCACGAAGCTTTGTTAATTTTTGTAGTCAGAATTCAGAAATCTTCGAGCACCACAAAAAATAACAACGACGCTTTAAAATCTTACCAGATAACTTATTCTACAAAGTTTCTAAATATTAACACAGTTCAGAAAAATTTAAGTTCTATCACTTAAAAATTGTTGTATTCAATAAAAAGTCCTGAACACTCGAAGTTAATTTTGAAAGTCTGAAATTTGATGAAAATAACAAAATAAAAAATTAAACACGACGAAGGAACTTAATACCACTTATAGACTATGCGGCAAAACGAGCCGAATATTTACATTGAAGAAAAAAAATGAGGTCAATCGGAGGTTACGGGCAACGCAGCCGGACGGCGCGGGCCGCGACGGGATGTGGCATTCGCATCCTCGAGCATCCCGCGCCCCGCACCGCCCCGCTCACGCCGGACCGGGCCCGCCGAAAACCACGTGCGCGCACTCGCGAAAGAGACGCGCTATCGTGCTTTACTACAGCCAGACAGAGACGAACCTATTCTTTTTTGAATTTACTATATTTGCCGATTTTTATTATTTTTTCGCATTTCGATATTTTATTTTTTAGTTGATGTGCTCCGCAACTCACCTGTTGTGCTTGACCCCTTTCGATCTGTCGACCGATCACATGATCGACATTTTCGATACTTTTTATCGTCCGAAAAGTATTAGTGTGAACTCAAATTGATTTCCAGTAGAAATTCTTAAATGTAATATTTCATTTTACATAGTACAAAAAAAAGGTACAGTAGTCTTAAATAGTTCAATAAAGGTATGGACACCATAGACACAATAATTGAGTAAAAATAAAAAAACTTAATTTGAACGTAAAATAAAAAAATAATGAATACTAGTGTCAATGAAAGGTGCTTGAACGTTAAACTTAAACCTTTTTAATAATTAATAATAAATTCGCGTAACTATTCCTATTAGTCATATAATAAATAAAGATATAATATTAAATTTATTTTAAAGTTTCTTGTTTGTATAGTGCTGCTGCTAACCGTAGCGTCGAATAGCAGAACTAAAGTTAAACATACGCAACACTAGCGCCATGATACCTCGTCGCCGTCAATGGAACTATAAACCGATGGTTCATTTCTAACGTGATATTTTCCTTTTTATTTTTTAATTGTGAAAGTGCAACGTTCACTTCGCCTGGCATTCAACGGCCATTTTCGTTTGGAGTTTCTTTTTCGTTTTCATTGGTTTTTCACAGACGTTTTGATCATGTCGTGCAATTGGGGTGTACGTTACGTAGGTTGTAACTTGTTCAACATTTCACCGGTTATTCACGCGGTTTACCAATATCTATTAAAAAGGGGTATAATAAATAATTATTCTTATTAGTAACATTGATCCATTCAGTGTTTGTTATAAACTAAGTATGTATTTTATTATAATATTAAAGTTATCAACCTCATTATAATAGATGGCGCTGGTAGTCTTAAAATGAGCTTTTCGTAGACGTTTTCTTTATTGAACTCGCGATGACCGTACACAATCTTTTTCTAATGGATTTTCTTTTGGGTGTGCGCATGCTTGTACGCTTAGAATTTACCTACTTTATTAATTAATGTAATATTTATTAAGTACTAGCTGATGCCCGCGGCTTTGTCCGCGTGGATTTAGTTTTTAAAGTCCCTCGGGAACTCCTTGATTTTCCGGGATAAAAAGTAGCCTAGATGTTGACCCGAGTAATAAGCTACCACGGTATAAAATTTTGTAGAAATCTGTGCGGTTGTTTTTACGTGAAAGAAGGACAAACAAACAGACAGACAAACAGACAAAAAAAATTTAGCTTCTGTTTTGATATCTGTATCTTGAACACAATTAGAAGCAAAAACCCTTTTTTGAATCTATTTCATGTACAGAATTGGTTTCGTTTCTGTTTTATTATATGTATAGATATTTATTGCACCAATTACTATTATTAACATTTATATAAAAATAGACTATAGAATAGGTGAAAAAAGGTGCCCAAAATATGCAAGACCGAGACGAGACTTAGAGAATCTTGGTCTTGCGACTACACACGTCTTGGTCTTGGTCTCGGTCTTGCAGCATGAGTCTAGCAAGTCTTACGAGATCTATATTATTAGCCCATTTTTTTAGGGCTCCTTACCCAAAGGGTGCCAACGGGACCCTATTACTATGCCTCCCCTGTCCGTCCATCTATGTATCTCATATACAGCTAAAGGAAGATACTTGAAAGTTTCACAAGAATGTGAATTTCTGTTGCCAAAATAACAAAAATAAATTAAAAAAATTAAAATTAAAGAGGGTCTCCATACAATAAACTTTTGTTTTTGCTCAAACTTTATAATATTATCTACCTAGCTGCTTTATATGGTATGGTTGGTGGTTCGTACGGGACCCTTCGTGTGCGGATTCGACTAGCACTTGGCCGGTTTTTACTAACATTCCATAATCAAAGCAAACTCTTTCATATACCTACAGTTACAACATTTTTTAAATTGGTGACGTATGCCCTTCGACCATTTAAAGTAGGACGTGCCAGCAGATTTAGTACTAAATAAATTCTGCCACTTTCCGCGGGAGTGACGTAAATACGTACAGCACACAAATTTACTAAATCACTACGTCTCCATGAGCGCACACTAACTCAAAAGCTTTCACACTTACAGAAAATGAGCACACATGCAAATAATTACACGTACGTCGTACATGTACTTCGGCACAGGAAAAAGCGTGCGCTTGGCAAGTCCTTCTCTCTCTCGTCCAGGCGTACGCCCATTATTTGAAATCGCTGCCCTCTGCAACTCATCACCAGTATCATCATCATCACTCACGCCAACGATGTTGAAAGGTAAGAAAGGACTTTTTACGAGAACTTAGCCAGTAGCAGCATGGGAAAGTTTTACTACCCTGACAGTTTTTTTTAAGTTTCTGATTTGAATGTCGAGTCCTTTGTGTACATACCTATATCTAGGTCGAGTCTCGCACTTTAGAAAACTTCACCCCAGCAAAATATATATTTTTCAGCGACATTGTCTATAGCATGAAAGCAACTCAGTATATTATAAACTGAAAATTATCATAAAAACAACATCATTTAAAAAACATCGCTTCATAATCCTTAAACCTCAACTAAAATAGGTACTTAAGTTGTGATAATCACGTTAACTTCTCAGTATTAGATACTACACAATTTTTTTTCTCAACCTTAAAAAAAGTGGAGATAGAATATTATTTAGTTTACATTCCGTTCAATAAATAGATTGCTTTAGATACTAGCCAATTACCGCAATTTCCTTTACGTAGATTAAGGGTTTAAAATCTTGAGCCTATAGAGATTTCCCTTTAAAAAACTATCTTTATAACTCTTCACATTCGCAATATTTTCAGTTTATCCTTCTTCACAATAGGAGAATTTTCGGTGAATCCAATACTTACTTACACTTACTTAAACTTACAACTTTATGCTCATTTTCAAGGAATCGCGTACCTATTATTTAATCCCAATCAAAACTTCCTGTTTAAAATAAAGAATTATATTTTTAATTAATCGAATATGACCTTAAACTTATCTGTTATTAAACTTATTAGTGTTGAAGGTCTATTTCATTAACCCCGACAAAAAAAGAGGGGTGTTATAAGTTTGACATGTTTGTGTATTTGTGTGTATGTCTGTTCCCTCGTAGAAACCTAACCAATGGACCGATTTTGATGTGTTTTTTCTGTTTGAAAGCTAACGTAATCGAAGTGGATCTTAGCTTTAATTTATAAAGATCTGCTCAGGCGATTGATGATCATCAGCTCATTTCCTACCCGATTCAAGGGTCTTACAAGCTTTCACTGGTGCGATTGATTTGAAAGGTGTACTGTTACTTCGAATTATTTCCAAGGCATGGTAACCTTTAGCTGATGCTGCAGCATCAAATATCCCGCAGGATACCCAACTCCTCAGCAATTTACAGCAGATAAAGTGTGTTTGGGCACATTAGAATGGTCGCAATGAGTAGGTGTTAGATATATGATAATCGAGGATTGAGGATTGAAGAGGAGGATCTGATGACGGAGCAGAATTAAATGGGCCATAGATTCACATGTCGAGGGTGTTTTGAATTTTCAATTTACACTTGTAAATTTTCAACCTATACTTACCTTGTTCAGCTGAATAGCCGTAAAGAAAATTGTAAATTTTTTCAGGTGATTTAAAGGACTCTATTTAAAGGTCTACTTTTCCTTCTCCGGGATTAATAATACCTACGGGTATAATAGACAGTAGTAGATATTTTAATCAGATAACAAGTTAGCTACCAAGAATTATTATTAATTTTATTTTCTACAAATTATATGACTGAAATTGTAACACTATTTACAAATGTTTTCTTTGATTAGTAGATTAAGGATAGCTCTTTCTTTGAATACCATGTGAAGTAGCGTATGATATTGATTGATTATTTCCATGAAAACTGAAAACTGTAAACGCGTCCTTAAATTTGATTAATTTATTAAGAAATGGTTAAAACGGTTCGCAGTGAATCTACGATCGGTTTAGTGGTTTTTGTATTACATTGCATTTGCATAGTAGGTATACTACTTTAAAGGTTTGTCATCGGTAAAAAAGGTTACCGCAGGGTTTACTTTTAATCAATGAATTGACGAAATAATGGGCAAAGCTAGTCTAACATAAAACTTTAAAACTTAAATTATATTAAACTAGTAAGTAAGTATAGGAGTTTATCTGTGATTTTTAGAAAACGCAGCGAGCTACTGTACCTATCTATTTTTTTGTCATTAACTGGAGTACCAAAACATCGCGTAAAGACACGTTAGGGCGCGTTACATCGTAAAGTGGCGCCCCTTGTAATTTTAACACGAAAGTGCGTCGTAAAACTGCTGTCGATTCCTCCTTAACTCGATCTAGATTGGTTTCGCGAGATGAGAGCCATATAACGTGGCGTTAGACTTCTGAAAGCTTCTGAGTACAAATTTGTAAAATGTAAAAGAAAACCTAGGCTATCTCTAGCATACTACGAAGAAATGTCATAAGTGACGACGTACGTCGTATATAAATCTTCTTCTTCCTTATAAATCGTGTGTGTGTGTGTGTGTGTGTCAAAACAGCTGATGCTCATGTCAGGTTTTAAAATGGACTTAGAAGCTTAGGACAGGCTAGAACAGTTTCCGATCGCCATTTCAGAAGACAGCTCTGCTAGGATGACTCATAGTCACTAATCATCAAGGTATTCATTCGTAAATGGCACTATAAAAAATTGTACTTAATCAAAGACGTCTACATATAGACCGGAAATTCGCGATAAGAAATGTGTCGCAGTTTTGGATTGCGCGGGTAGTGGTAGAGAGGGGAGCCGGCATGATGAACTAGGTGGCAAATCGTATGCGGCCGCGGGTTACAGAGGCGTGAACGGTGTGCGGGGTGCGGGAGGCATATTTTATCCTTGAAAATATCGCCCAATCATTCGAAAATATGTTTATTTGTATAAATAAAAAAATTATTTTGTTAAGAGTTAAGATGTCGTTATCTAATTTTTCACTATAATAACTATACTTTTTTGTTACTTACTTGAATATAGGTATTATTGGCTTTTCATTTCACAATTAGGCACTAAAAAAGTTTTATCTCAGAAATAGTGCCCGCGCCCGTACTCCGTACGTCGCGAATGCCGTGCCACACTAACAACTAATATTCGGAATGCAGTGAAACTCAGTTGAACATGGTAAGTGTTCGTAACTGCAAACATCTAGTACTGTTCTAGATAAACATCGCTGTTCGTAATCGTATATTGGTTCTCTGTTTTACAGATTCTTTAATTTCAATTGGGGAGAGAAAATTACTTCTTATAGTATTCCAGGATCTTGATTTTATTCTTTGAGTAATCAGTTAAGACTTCAGCATGGCAAAAATCTTATAGCCCGCGTAACCCCTCAGTATCGGTTCTATGGAGTAAGTACGAGTTTACACATCCCGGTGACGTTCAAACTAAAATGAACCTAACTGTCTTGTTATATTAAAAAGACTCTTATAGTCTTGTTCGGGAGGACCCTAAACGAAAATTTTGTGACATAATTATTCATCGGTACTCAATATGCGACTTTAAAATAAGGTACTTAAGTCCTTTTTACTTTGACTTTAGTGTGTTATGGTGCTCTATGGTGGTGTAATAATCAGCAAATTTTTATCACACTAAAATATCCATTTTAAATAAAGATTTTATTAATTAGGTTTACTATAAACAGAATCACAAAGCGCCTCGCGAAACTACACACACTGCTATTCAAAAAACAATAGATTAGAATAACGTTTGTGTGTTTAACTATTATATAAATATTTTAACTATATTTTTTACCCGAATAGTATTATTGTAAATATTTCAAGCTAAACAAAACCTGTTTGTAACGTTGTACAAAACCTTTTTAAAACGGCTTAGACATAATACGTAAAAACAAAATAAATCGCCACCTTTGGGCCCATATTCTCACCTTGTAACGGCGCGTTACGTAAGGAGCTAACTTCTTTTTTATTGACGCACCTTTAATGTTTTCGCGTTCCCAACAACTTTGAATATGTGACTTTTTATTAGGGGCACCTATTGTATTCAGATAAATTTCAACTCTATTGCCAAGTGCTAAGATACTCTTTCACTTGACGCCCAATAATATTTGAATGTTACCGATAGATAAAAACTTTTACAGTCTATCCGTGACTAAGATATTAACTTTTGATGAATGATTCACGAATATAAACCTAATCTAGGTTGAGCAAAGTTGAATTTTAAATGATATAAAATCAGTCGCTGCGTCGTTTCTTATCAACAGTCGCAAAGTCTCCCGTATTTTGTTTTAGAATCGTGCTATGTCCTTTTTGATGTGTTGGTTTACGAAGCATTGTGCTCTTATAATGTTGGGATGAATCTAAAGTCCGTTTATGACATCTATGCGACCACTGTTGGCATCAAAACGAATTCAAGTTTTTTTATCACTCGTTTTATTTTAAAGAGTTGGCGATAAAAGTATCGTATACGAAGACGTTAACGGGATTACAGTACTTAAGTACAAAGGAATAAAAATAAGATTGTTCTGTGTTGAAATCCATGCAATTAGACGGTTCTCACCCTCGGAAAGTGAAAAGGGTAATATGTGTTGAAAACTTGGGCTCTTCTCAGACCAGGGCGCGTTAGGAACCCTCGTACTTTTAGTTTTAAGGTTTCGTTGATAATTATGTATTAACTCACTTCCAAAATGAATATTCAGTCATTCCAGTGTGGGCTAAGGGTTAAGTTAAACTACTTGTTGAATTTCTGAAATTCAAAAAGTTTAGGCACCAACCAGTGCAGTTCCGATTTTGAAAAATTCTTAAATCAAAGGTAAAGTGTTGGACACAGCGTTAACAGTTTTTTTTTAATATATAGACTAGCGCTTGACTGCAATCTCACCTGAAGGTAAGTGAAGTGCAGCCTAAGATGGAGCGCACTTACCTAGAAGATGCCTATTCACTCTTGATTTAAAGGTACCCAGTTATAGTCAGTTGGAAAAACGGAATTTGAATTTGAATTATTTCTGTGGGTAGGTAGGTACGTTCCCAGACTATGTAGGGTTGCCAACATTTCTTACTAGGTATAGAATCGGTAAATAGGAAAACCGTGTGCGACTGTGTGTTAAAGGTGTAATTTAATTTTCAAATTTAAATGAGACCATTCATCAAAATCGGACGATTCTGTAAAAATTTATTGGTATACATAAAAAATATATATAGATACGGCGCGATTTTTTACATTTTTGTAGCCTTTTGCTTTTATATTTCAAACTTTCATAATGAGCGCGTCTATAACGATTTCGACACTAGACGCGAAGGAGGGAAGACAAAGGAAAAGGGAATAAAAGGGTAATAATCCTCAAAATAAGTATACCAAGTCGACTTTGTAACGAAATAAGTTTACAAAGAACTCAGAAAGGATTGCGGCTTGCTCCTTTTGCTCTGCGTCCAAATCGGTTTGTTGAAAGCGAAAATAGTAATGAGGGGTCTTAAAAAGTTGTGTACTTTCATCGGAGGCGGTGTATTGATTAACTAGCGTTTGCTTCTGACTTTGTTCTTCGCTCCGATGAGTAATTTTTAAGAAGCTGAAACACAAGACTGGAGTGTTTTAAAAATCCTTGGGATATATTTAATGTTCCGGGGCAAAAAGTTATCTAATCATCCATACACCCATGACCCAAGGAGCCGCGCGCAAGGGTCATTAAAAATTGCATGCAATATTTTCTCTTGCATTGCGTCGGGAGCGTGCACGGCCGATTTAATATTGCACGCAATTTTAAATCGCGGGCTCTAAGTGACCTAAGTGTTGCCAAACATTTGTCTTTTTCTTTTGTCCTTGTCATTTAAGAAAAAAAGCCGGCCAAGTGCGAGTCGGACTCGCGCACCGAGGGTTCCATACTCCAAAAGTAAAAGTAAAACGATAATATTATATTAATTTGTTTATGTATCGTTAACTTTGTTTGTAGAGGTTTATTGTTAATATAAAAAAAACTATGCTAGTTAGAGCGTTGGTTTTATTTTTCCTGTAAAATATACATAAACCTCTATTGACCATAATTATTTCAGATTTTTCGATTGGTAAACTTCGGAGATAAGGGGGGGGAACGGTATTTTTTTCGACATTTTGGCCAATTACTCAAAAACTATTATATATAGAAATAAATAAAAAACTGTTTTAGAATGCACAAGTAAAGGCCTTTCGTATGATACCCAAATCGGTGTAGTTATCTTACTTTGAAATTTCAAACCCCCGATTTTCCCCCTTTTTTAATCAAACTAAAATAATTTTCGCGTTGCTTTTATTTTTCCTGTAAAATATACACAAAACTCTATTGACCATAATTATTTCAGATTTTTTGATTAGTAAACTTCGGAGATAAGGGGGGGGGAACGGTATTTTTTTCGACATTTTGGCCGATTACTCAAAAACTACTATATATAGAAATAAATAAAAAACTGTTTAAGAATGCAAAAGTAAAGGCCTTTCATATGATACCCCACTCGATATAGTTATTTTACTTTGAAATTTCAAACCCCCGATTTTACCCCTTTTTTAATCAAACTAAAATAATTTTCGCGTTGCTTTTATTTTTCCTGTAAAATATACATAAACTTCTATTGACCATAATTATTTCAGATTTTTTGATTAGTAAACTTCGGAGATAAGGGGGGGGGGGAACGGTATTTTTTTCGACATTTTGGCCGATTACTCAAAAACTATTATATATAAAAATAAATAAAAAACTGTTTTAGAATGCACAAGTAAAGGCCTTTCATATGATACCCCACTCGATATAGTTATTTTACTTTGAAATTTCAAACCCCCGATTTTCCCCCTTTTTTTTAATAAAAATAAAAATAATTTTCGATTTTTCTTTATTCCAATGATGTTGGGCCACTATTATACACAACTATGCCAAATTTCATGTTGATAGCTTTAATAGTTACTCAAATAATCGACTGTGACAGACGGACGGACAGACGGACGGAGAAAGTCTCACCATAAGGGTTCCATTTTTACCATTTTGGTATGGAACCCTAAAAAACGCGCTGAATTGAGAACCTTTTCCACTTTGTAAGTCGGTTAAAAGGTTTCTAGTTTTTGAGTACCCACCTGCATACTATGGAGTCCGCTATAAAAATAGGTAGGTAGCAAAATATAGGTTTACTAAGTACCTTAGTATAAATTATTTATTTACCTACTTGTAACAACATAACTCTGGCAAGGACGTGGGATCAGGAGTGGGGGGCTGCAATTTTTAATCGCAGTGATTGCATGATTTTAATTGCATCGTGTGTGCGCTCTCTTTGAAACCTGTGGGCGTGACGTTATTGCAATAGTCGCTTCATCTAGTATGCTTATATTCCAGAATTTCTGAAGAAATATACAAGTTTAATTCGATATTTTGTTTCAACTAGTCAAGTAAATATTGCAATGAAAAAAGTTTGTTTGTCTATCTATCTTTTATCTTTTCACGAATTGGTATAAAATATAAAGTATAAGAAATGATACTTTTTATTACGGGAAATAAACTAAAATAGGTGGTTTAAAAACTGAAAACCAAGCGGATTAAGTAGCGGGTAAAATCGCAAACTAATAATAACCTTATGAATAGACAAGTCTTTATATAAATATAGATTAATAACTAATGAAAGAATTCTATTGAAATCTTTAACTCAAAACTAGAGCCGTTTGTTGCTATCTAAGTGATAGATAACTAGCATAAAATCTAGGAGCAGCTTTGAAGTCGCAACCGCAACGCGTCTTGTTTGATCAAGGTTAAATGTAGAGCTACAAGTCTACAACGTAGCACATCTACAGACGGTAGCGGTGGCTACAAGGGCTACGATTCTAACATCTATGACAATAGTACGCTGCATAGGTTGCGTGATGCGTCATATAAAATTATAAGCTTTAAAAGGTATTTCTACGTTAAAGTTCTACGGTTATGAGAACTACCTCACCAATTCCAAGAATTAGCAAACTTAAAACAAGCTTCATACCTACATGGTGACTCTCTGGCTGTTTTTCGGAAATCGCTCCATGTAGCATTAGGCAAGCTATAGTTTCTGCTTTATTATTTTACTTTTGTAATTTTTTTTCTCAATAGGTACCTATTGTTGATACTTTTCTTATTTGTTTTTTACTATCCTTCTTGCATGTTATTAATTTAAATATTTAAGTTGCAAATAGGCATGCGGTGTTTACCTGTAATTAGTTCAATATTTTATCTAAGTATAGTTTGATTTAATTTACTTTTTATGGTTTTATGTAAAATGTATAAGCTGTTGGTAAACCAAATAAATTAAAAAAAAGCCGGCCAAGTGCGAGTCAGACTCGCGCACTGAGGGTTCCATACTCCAAAAGTAAAAGTAAAACGATAATATTATATTAATTTGCATAATTATCGTTAACTTTGTTTGTAGAGGTTTATTGTTAATATAAAAAAACTATGCTAGTTAGAGCGTTAGTTTTATTTTTCCTGTAAAATATACATAAACCTCTATTGAACATAATTATTTCAGATTTTTCGATTGGTAAACTTCGGAGATAAGGGGGGGGGAACGGTATTTTTTTCGACATTTTGGCCGATTATTCAAAAACTATTATATCTAGAAATAAATAAAAAACTGTTTTAGAATGCACAAATAAAGGCCTTTCATATGATACCCCAATCGGTATAGTTATCATACTTTTAAATTTCAAACCCCCGATTTTCCCCCTTTTTTAATCAAACTAAAATAATTTTTGCGTTGCTTTTATTTTTCCTGTAAAATATACATAAACCTCTATTGACCATAATTATTTCAGATTTTTCGATTGGTAAACTTCGGAGATAAGGGGGGGGGAACGGTATTTTTTTCGACATTTTGGCCGATTATTCAAAAACTATTATATATATAAATAAATAAAAAACTGTTTTAGAATGCACAAGTTAAGGCCTTTCATATGATACCCCACTCAATATAGTTATTTTACTTTGAAATTTCAAACCCCCGATTTTCCCCCTTTTTTTAATAAAACTAAAAATAATTTTCGACTTTTCTTTATTTCAGTGCTTTTGGGCCACTATTATACACAACTATGCCAAATTTCATGTCGATAGCTTTAATAGTTACTGAAATAATCGACTGTGACAGACGGACGGACAGACGGACGGAGAAAGTCTCACCATAAGGGTTCCATTTTTACCATTTTGGTATGGAACCCTAAAAAGGACAGCTGATTATAGTTTTCGATTAAAAGCGCTTCACCAAAAGTTTTATGATCTTAATATTTTCCAGTCCAATTTATCTATACCTTATGTTTTTCTTCTTTATCGACGTTAAGGTCTTTTGAATGTACCCCACAGGCCTCGGTCTTGTGCCACCTGTATCCAGCGGCTTCCTGCGACTCGTCTGATGTCGTCGGTCCACTTAGTGGGGGAGGGGGGGATGGTGAGGCCTGTCAACACTGCGTTTTAGAGTTTAAGGCCACTCCTCTCCTTCACTTTAACCGCTTGGGGTCACCTTGGGACTCCAATGATCATTCAACAGTTCTTTAAATTATTTCATATGTAACTAGCATTTGCCTGCGGCTTCGCTCACGTTAAATTCGATTTTAATTCGATTTTTTAGTTGAGTTAGATTTTTCAAACCCTATTTTACCCCCCTATGGGTAGAAGTAACAAAAATCCTTTCTTAGCTGATGCCTACGTCTTAACAAATATCTGTATGCCAATTTTCAGCCCGATCCGTTCAGTGGTTAGAACTGTGCATTGGTAGATCAGTCAGTCAGTCAGTTACCTTTTTCTTTTACATATTTAAGATACAATAATTACGTGAACCTTCACTTTCTATTCAAGTATCATTCTTCATTAGTAAGCATTGTGTATCATGGAGTTCCGCAAATTAACCTCTGAGATAACGTCTGATATTCTCTATTCAAGTTACTTTACTTTGAAGTCATCGCTTAGTATCATAGAAGTCAGTGGACGAGATAGTTTAATTTATAGGCAACTTTCTATTAGGCTAACATATCCCTCGCAATTAAACTGCTCCTTGTGGGCAGCCAATGTTCAACTTACTCTTTTCTACTTGCTTACATCCTTGCCAGGGTACTAGTATCATAGATACAAGTCTAGAAGTATCATAGAAGTCAAGTAGCTTGACGGCGACGCATGACCCCGAGCCTGTTCAGCCCCCCGATTGTCTAAAAGTTGCCGATCAAAATCTTATCCGTTTCATGGCATTAGCGTTAGTAATCAAAGTAAAATAAACCATAACAGCATTAAATTAGAAATCAATTTCGTGTATGCATTCTCATACGTTTAGCTATGTACGATATGCTCCATGTTAGAATTGGTTGTACTGAATTTGTGACTTTAAATCAATACTGTCAAGGAATATTTTACTTTGACGCTAATGCCATGAAATGAATAAGATTTTGATCGGCAATTTTTAGACAATCGCACCTCTGACTCCAGTGTATTAGTATCATAGAGGTCATGGACTAGGGTGTCTAATTTATAGGCAACTTTCTATTCGGCGAACACATCCCTCGCAATAAATCTTCGCAATTAGACTGCTCCTTGTGGGCAGCCAATGTCCGCTCCGGCCGCCGCGATTCTGTTAATTGACATTGGAGCTTGAAATCTATTGTTTATCTGTTGTTCGATTAGAGAACAACGTATCAATTAAGTAATTTTCTTTATATGACTTTCAAACAGTTTTAACTCGTCAATACCGTTGTGTGGGGTGTCAATGGATCATCATCGTCAACAATAGCAACCCATCAACGTCTGAGCGCATGTCTCCTCCCAGAGAAGGGTTATAGGCCATAGTCCACCACGCTGGCCCAATGCGAATTGGTGGACTTCACACACACCTTCGAGAACATTATAGAGAACTCTCAGATGTGCAGGTTTCCTCACGATGTTTTCCTTCACCGTTAAAGCAGGTGATATTTAATTGCATAAACACACATGACTCCGAAAAGTCAAAGGTACCCGGGATCAAAGCTGCGACCCCCCGAATAGGAGGCCACAGTCCGAACCACTAGGCTATCTCTGCTATAGTAATATATTTATGCTGGTCGATGGATACGTGAATGGTGAATACATCTCACACTTGCGTTTTGCAGACGATATAGTTATACTGTCGGAATCGCTGCAAGACCTTGAAGAAATGCTGACCCAGCTCAGCTGTTCTTCCAGACAAGTGGGTCTTAAGATGAACATAGACAAAACGAAAGTCATGTTGAACGAGCACGTTATCTCAAGACCTGTTAACGTCGACAATGTCAGCATCGAAGTTGTTCAGGAATACAACTACCTTGGCCAGATTATACAACTCGGTAGGAACAACTTCGACAAGGAGGCTGACAGAAGAATTCAGCTGGGCTGGGCAGCATTTTCAAAGCTGCGTCAGGTCTTCGATTCGTCGATACCGCAAAGCCTGAAGACAAAGGTTTTCAATGAGTGTGTCCTACCGGTAATGACGTATGGAGCGGAAACGTGGACACTGACGGTGGGCCTCGTTCACAAATTAAAAGTCGCTCAGCGCGCTATGGAGCGAGCTATGTTGGGAATCTCTCTCAGGGATAAAATCCGGAACGAGGAGATTCGTAGAAGAACAAAAGTGACCGACATAGCTCTGAGGATTAGCAAGCTGAAGTGGCAGTGGGCAGGTCATATCTGTCGCAGAACCGATGGCCGTTGGGGCAGACGTGTTCTGGAGTGGAGACCGCGTACCGGTAAGCGCAGTGTAGGACGCCCTCCAGCTCGCTGGACCGATGACCTTAAGAAGGTGGCGGGAAGCGGTTGGATGAGGAAAGCGGAGGACCGTGTTTGGTGGCGCGCTCTCGGAAAGGCCTATGTCCAGCAGTGGATGAATACAGGCTGATGGATGGATGGATGGATGGTCGATGGATAGGTCTTTCAAAAATATTGGATTATGAACATGTTTTTCTATCCAGGGAACCCGTTTGCGAAAATTACAATCATAGGATACTACACTTAAAAGCTTAAAATAAAAATTCTTTTCAAAAAACCGACTTCTAACGCCACTACAAAGTATAAAAATAATTTTAGTTTGTCCACGTTTGTTGAAGTCGGGCGGGCCTGCAATACAAACTATGAAACCGACTCGCGATGCTCGCTCGACTTCTACAAACGAGTCTATCATATTCTGTAGCGTCGCGCATCGGTTTCATAGTTTGTATATAGGCCCGCCCGACTTCAACAAACGTGGACAAACTAAAATTATTTTTATACTTTGTAGTGGCGTTAGAAGTCGGTTTTTTGAAAAGAATTTTTATATGAACTGATTGTGACACATTGACAATGCTCTCATTAGAATAGGTTCGCTAAAGTCGTGCTACGCTACGGCCGTATTTACGTCTTGCTTGTCATTCATGATCCCTTGGTAAATAAGATAGATGCAGGCTTGCGAGGCGCAAATGCATGACGAAGTTCGCTTTCAAATTCTTCCCACGTTCGGATGTTTGCTTTGATGCCACATGGTGGCAACTATGTACTGGCCTCATCCTTCAGTTGGTAAGCCATCAAGAGCCTGCTCATCACTTATTCCTTCGATGTTCTTGAACACCCTAGCTGCTGACAGGAAGTTTTCCACCGCCTCGGACGTCCTTGTTTCATTATAAGAGGCGGAAAGATAGGCAAATGATCGTCGTTGTTGGCTTGATAGCGTACGTATTAAACAATGACGCTGACTGCTCTTCAGAGAAGGAGTCTGCCATCTTCTTTGCTTGAGGTCTGCGGTTGGGTTTAGTCTTAATCTTATAGTAAGGCCCCGAGCTCCGACGTCTTTCTACTTCTTGTTTTACTCCTGTGTTTCCCGCTTCACTACCGCTGGACATGAGTTAAGTATGAAATGAAATGAAATGAAATGTAATGTAATGAAATGAAATGAAATGAAATGAAATGAAATGAAATGAAATGAAATGAAATGAAATGAAATGAAATGAAATGAAATGAAATGAAATGAAATGAAATGAAATGAAATGAAATGAAATGAAATGAAATGAAATGAAATGAAATGAAATGAAATGAAATGAAATGAAATGAAATGAAATGAAATGAAATGAAATGAAATGAAATGAAATGAAATGAAATGAAATGAAATGAAATGAAATGAAATGAAATGAAATGAAATGAAATGAAATGAAATGAAATGACATGAAATGAAATGAAATGAAATGAAATGAAATGAAATGAAATGAAATGAAATGAAATGAAATGAAATGAAATGAAATGAAATGAAATGAAATGAAACTTTATTTGCTGAATATGAGTACAGTATAAATAGATGTTATTAACAATGTCATAAAATTTCCTCCATATTCTGCTAAATAGCATGCAAATGTTTAAATTAGGTACTCATCATAATTTTGAAAATTTCGATGAGTGGGTATGTTCGAAGATTATGCAGGCAGAAGGTCGGGCCACGAGATGGAATTTATAGCCTAGTGGTTAAGTACAATATTGTATAGTATGTGAGCATTGTCGATTGCACTTTGAAGTCGTAGGATAGACTTTTCAAAGAACAGGTGCAATCGGTGGGACAACCACTCGTTATTCATAGATACGAATTAAAACATCCATTAATCTGTGCCCGCGGCCTTGACACTGAATTCCATAACGTTATTACGTCGACCATTAACCCCGGGACGAATCAATAACTCATTACTCTTTTATTTCGTTTAACGTTTAAAAATAACGCGTTTTTTCGTTCGCCGCCCGCCCCAATTATTGGGGCAAGGTTGTACCGAGCCAATTATGACGTCACGCCGCGTGACGTAGCGTCCGTATTACGTGTTAATGTAGGGTATTTTTATTTATTTCGCACGCAATGAGTTTTTCTCGTCGCGGAAAAGTTTATTGACCTGGATCGGGGATGAAGCTCAGGGGCGAAAAACTCGATGAAAGGTGTGACTTGTGTTCATCACAATTCGCAGCTAAAGTCAAAACAAAGAAACTATTGCATTATTATAATAAACTAACTTTAGCCCGTGGCTAGGCTTAACTTAAAGTTAAAGTTAAAACCAAGAATGTTCGAGGGCTTCTGGAAGAAATATCTCCTTTAGAGGTAAGCTGTCCGTCTGCATGTCCTTTATAATATGTTAATATTTTATTGTTCTATGTTTACTCGGGGGGTCGCAGGTTCGATCCCGGGTACGCACCTCTGACTTTTCGGAGTCAAGTGCGTTTAAGCAATTAAATATCACTTGCTTCAACGGTGAAGGAAAACATCGTGAGGAAACCTGCACACCTGAGAGTTCTTCATAATGTTCTTGAAGGTGTGTGAAGTCCGCAAATTCGCATTGATCCAGCATGGTGGACTAGGGCCTATAACCCTTCTCTGAGAGACCTGCGCTTATTAGTGAGGCGTTGATGGGTTGCTAATGATGATGATGATGATATGTTTTCTGGAACTACATAAATAACTAATTGTTACATCTTATTATGATAAAAGTATACATAAAATTAAACTTATGCGCAGGATACACTGCGAACTAAGCTATAACTCAGCTTACAAAGTAACAATACAACCAGCTATGCAATGGCTAGGGCCATTAAGCGAAGCTATATGCGAGTTGTGATTTGCGAAGTATGAAAAGACCTCGAGCTAAGCTTTAAGCTAAGTTCGTCTAGTTCTCGGTGTGTCTTGCGCCTAAAGCGCTTCTTGCGCTTCTTTTTAACCCTCGACACAAAAAGAGAGGGGTGTTATAAGTTTAACGTGTCTGTCTGTGTATCTGTGTATCTGTGTATCTGTGTATCTGTGTATCTGTGTATCTGTGTATCTGTGTATCTGTGTATCTGTGTATCTGTCTGTGGTAGCGTAGCCGCCAAACGGATGAACCGATTTTTGTTTAAAAATAAAATATAGCCTATGTGCTAATCCTGGGTATAATATACCCAGGATATAATATACCCATATTATGAGCTATCTCCATTCAAAATTTCAGCCAAATCGGTTCATTACTTGTCGCGTTAAAGAGTAATAAATATCCATCCATCCTCACAAACTTTCGCATTTATAGTAAGGATTAGTAGGAATACCTACACAGTTTCTAAGTTTTTTGCCACATCGACAAAAAGCGTAGAAACTATGAATAATATTGAAATCAGCGTAGTAGGAAGCAAAATTTTCAGGAAAAGGGTAATAAATAAAAATCGCCCAAGTGCGAGTCGGGCCTCGCTCTTTTAGGGTTCCGTACCAACTCACTTTGGGTCATAACTTTGATGCTGCTTTGAGCTAAAACATAATAAAAATATATTTGAATTCCACTTAATGTACTCTAGACAATGACACCCCGTTCACGTGCCAGGGTGAAAATAAAATTTTATTTCGATACCTTTTTCATGTATCAGAGCCCCCTTTATTTTTTAATTTAATTTTATTTTTATGTGAAAATTTCAACGGTTTACCTGTAGTATATAGGCGGTAGACATCATAATGTCTGCATTGCTCATACAGCAAATAGTGGGTAGAAGCAAAACATAGAGGCGCATAAATACGGGCACCACTAGGTGGGGGGACTCAGTCGTGTGTAAGCCACGGACAGAGTAGTACGCAAGTGAAGTGTGTGTGTGTGCTATTACGTACTATAGAGTACATGTGTACATGTGTACTCTATATTGGCGACGAGTTAAACAAAATGAACCTCACGTAAGTGCTTATATTTTATGTTGAATTTTAATATATATAAAGATAAATTTTAATTTTTATCGAAAAGGAAGATGAGATGATTGTGCTGAAAATCTACCAGATTTTCTTAAGTCTAATAAAACTACCCACACAGTGAAATACTTCTTAATTTGTCAAAGAAAGAGAATCCTACTGTGACAGACTGTCAAGTAGAATTCTTAATTTGTTATTGTTTGCATTCATATATCTACTTACACATCTAATAATATTATGGGGTTAGATTACATGAGGCCCCGTCAGGAGGTTGCATGGTTACAATTAATTTACAATTAATTTCCCTCCTGTAGACGTTCTTTCTACTCACTCTTTAACAATGAATGTTAAAGAGAAGAAAAAATAATATTTTAATAATTACATTTACATTTGCTGTTTTAATGGATTTTAATGAGCCCTAGAGGGTAAAGTGTAGTATATTGTAACTCTGGAAGCACAATACTCAGTCAGCCACATAAATGACTTGCGGCGGAATTTGATAATGGTACGATTCGCGGCAAGACGATCGTCGAGCTTTGACTGCGCCGAGCTATGATGTTTGCGAGCTAATAACGATCTGCCCAGCTTAGACTGTTTGCGAGCCGATGATGATCTGCGTTCTGATTGATGATCCGGTAAATGGAATGGTGATCCATCAAATTGGAATGTGCGATGCGTCAAAGGCTGGAAGTGCAATGTAGCCAAGTGGAATGGCAATTTGTCAAAGCTGGAAGGGGCAATCTGTAGCTGGAAGTGCAATTCGGCTAATACCCGGTCATAGCTGGAAGTGGCAATCAGACAAAGCTGGAAGTGGCGATGGAAGAGTCAGTGCGGAAGGGCGATCTCATTGTCAACGCGGAAGTGCAGTCGTGGCGCAAGTGAGATCTGTCGAACGTAAGGGCGATTTGTCGAGCGGAAGGGCGGTCTGTCGAGCGTAAGTGCGATCTGTCGAGCGTAAGTGCGAGCTGTCGAGCGTAAGTGCAATCCGTCGAGCGTAAGTGCGATCCGTCGAGCGTTGCGCTGGAAGGGACGATCTGCCTGCTGGAAGTGACGATTTGCCTGCTGGAAGTGACGAGGCGCCTGCTGGAAGTGATGATTCGCCAGCTGGGAGTGACGATCCGCGGCTGGAAGTGACGGTCTGCCTGCTGGAAGAGACGATCTACTTGCTGCGTATTGTGCATTACTTGCTTGGGATTCCTGTTCTCCCTGTATTTAGTTACTGAACCTAGTGGCTGACTTGTTCGGCTGTGAATTAATGACGTTCCGGGTTCAAGTCCCGATGTGGGTGAAATTAATGAGCTTTTGATCAATAAATTCTCATTAATAGCCCAAAGATGTGAATGTTGAAGTTTGAATGTGAATTTGGCCTAAGTTAAGACTGAATAAGCAGACAAGCGTGCTGCCTATTCAGGCCCTAAGCCTTATTTACAAAGAGTGAGTGTTTACGCGCACGCGTGTGCACTGACACCTCTAACGTAGTTGATTAGTTTCTATAGGGAGTTGCTATCGGAGCCATATTTATTTATTTATTCAATTTAGTTAAAAGAATATTAAAATAAACTCCTACCAACCAGGAAAATAATATTATGTATCGTGTCATAATATAAAGACTTTTTCGGAAATTAAATTAAATATATATATGGCTCACTACCATCTCAACATTTACCTGCTATATTAAATCACGTGAATAGTAGCAGCTTTCATGCTAGTTGTGACGTATGGTCAAGTGGTAACGATAGCAATCTCACGCCAATCGAATAAACATAATCTTAGCAACTCAAATATAAAAATATTATAGTTCAACTCGGTTGTTGTCAATATTTCACATTTAATGCTAGTTTGAATTCCTGTTAACTCCCAGGGAGCATAATTGTTATAAAAGTTTATTTATAAAAAAAATTTGTAAAGTCATATTATTAGAAACCCATATCAATCAATTATTTAATTATTTGGAAGGAATATATTAACAACAAGTTGCCAGTTGTTTTCTGAAATATTAATCAAGTATCGAAGTTATATAAACATCATTAGATTGCATTAATGAGTTGTAATAGTTTTATATTTTATAAAGTTTTATTATTAATTCATCTCAAATCACAAAATTACATAATTAAAAATAAAAATCTTAATCTAAAACTTCCATATAGAAATGTTTCCATTGCCCTTGTTGTTAATTGTTAAAGAGTGCCCTTAGGGACCACAAACTTTCTTTAGTTAGGTTAAATTTACCACAGTCAAATAAATTCATAAATTCGAAAAAACAAATGGAAATGTGACAGGGGCTACAACAAATTTAGAAATATAATTTGAAAATATTAATCCTAAAGTAAGGGTTGGAAAATGCATTATTCCAGGGTAACCAGTTTTTCTTCCCTTTTATGATTAACATATATACAAATTAACAAAATTGGACTGATTTAATGCAGCTCTAAGTTTAAATAATTTCTGCTATTCAGTACTGTCTCTTTTATAGTTTATACGAAAATCTGTCCTACATATTTAAACGTTGTTTATCTTAAGTTCATTAAACATTAAGAGATCTACGAACTTCAATGTTTGTTAATTTAGCGCGAAAGTAAGCGCTAGCAGATGGTGAATTTCAATGTCCAAAGCATTTTTGACTAATTAGCGCGATGTTTAATGGTTGAGTTATGTTCATCAAAAAATTTATTGATACAACCTACCCTAATCATGCTCACTATTGTCAGACCGACTGATGTTCGTAATACAATACTTATGAGCTATTGGCCAGCATATGGTTATAATCAGGACAGCCTAAGGAGTTACCAATTTCTTAGTTAGCTTCTAATTGAGGTACTTATTGTATATTGGGAATATTGAGCTCACAAATTTGGGATCGAGAATTAGTTGGTATACGAATGATAACAAGGACTCAATGAAAAAAATTTTGAGCTTTGTTAAACATAATCTAACCGATTTTAAAGTTATTGGTGTAGTCTCAGAATCTACAAGAGAAGACAAACAATGATTGTAAACAAAGACTGAAGCTGAAGCAGTGCGATTGGTCATCTAGGTTTTACTGAAGATTCACAGTTAAGTATAGTAGTAATAATAGACCACAAGGAGTGTTCGCGAGGAGAACGAGGAAAGGTGCTCTGTAAGTATTGTTTAGATTTTTCCTCCTATCATGGTCAAGCAAAAGAAGAAAAGGAGAAAAGGCAGCTGATAGTCGTGAGTATGTTTACGAGTTTCTAAAATCTGGAGAGAATTCTGATGTGTTCCTGAAACGTTGGGTGCAAACTCTGCAGGTAATTCACAAAGGTATGGTAGGGATTTAACATTGCAATCTTAAAACGATCGATGATTGAATATGAGTGGCCTGATGCTAGAGAAACAGCTAAGGAACGCTGCTATATAAATGTTGACCTGATTCAAACATTAATTTTCAAGTATCACCTGGTAACATTTAAATACTTTCCCCAAATAGGCAGGACCTTCAGTTAAATCCGCAAAAGATTGCTTCGAAGTATTAAAAAAAAAACTTCATATTTTATCAACATAATGTAGATTAAGATTTATTCTGATTTTTAGTTTCAGTAAAGGTTTCAAATCATTACCTTAAGTTTTGTTTATCTTGGTAATAATATCAATTCGAAAAGTTCTAATAAGTAATTTAAAGAGACCCTACTACACAAAGTATTAGCAGTAATCTATTAACTTAATTGACGTTTCAAAACGAACATATTTTACATTTACTCTTAGTATTATAAAGAAAATGAGAAATTCGTTATCGTAATAATTATATCCATTTTGGTAGTGAATCCCATTCAAACAGGTGGGTATTTGAATAAGGATTTGTCTTGTATAATGACCAGGTCAACAATAATTTGTTGTTCTATTGATTTCATGTGCTTAGATTAAAATTTAATTAGTCGTGGGTTTGAGAAATTGCGGACCAGTTATTCACACCTCGATTATTTAAAGTAGTTTCGTGGATCTTTATTGAAAGAATATGTCCCAGCTCAGTATAGTGGCTAGTATTTGATGTATTCATTGATTGGAATTTGTATAATTCCAAATAGCTACTCGAATCTTTTAACTTCAGAATCAGTCAGTAGACAAGTGTCACTGTTAAGCTTCGGATGCATGGTTATAGATGGAAAGTTTTCTTATTCTAATTCTTAGTTATTGGAGTAGCACTAATGTAAAAAAAATGGTAACTGGTGACAATCACTTATTGACATAATTGGCATTGACAAGTTTCTTTGACAAGAGTGACAGGTGTCTACTTAAGTTTCAGTCTGAGAGGCAAGGTTCAATAAGGCGGGATTTTCTCAAAATTGGCGACATTTAAAATAACTTTATTCATTATTTTAACTACGATGTTAAGGGATCTCCATCCTTATATTATAACATTCATTAATCCTTCATTTTACAATACCATTCTGAGACATCTTCTTTATTTACAAATGGTCAATCTTAAAATGATATCAGAAAACATAGGGGGTAATAACTTTACTTTCCGGGTTCAGATTATGACATTTTGTAGCAGTGCAATTACAGGCATTTATTAGTGATCAGAAAATTCATATTCAATTTCAAAGCCTTTAGTTTTCTCATCTTTCTGAAATATTTTCATTGGTTGAGACCAGGTATTTACTAATCATGTGATCTTTGTTATGAAAAATTCCAGTTCAAAAAAAAAAAAAATTGGAAAGAAAGGAAGGAACTTTCTGGCGACCATGGTTAAGTTAATACCTACTACGAGTATATTCATATTAGTGACTTTGTTAATAAGCCACTGACATGACAAGTAAAAATTATTTAAACAAGGAAGGGATGTAGTATATAGGCGGTAGACATCATAATGTCTGCATTGCTCATACAGCAAATAGTGGGTAGAAGCAAAACATAGAGGCGCATAAATACGGGCACCACTAGGTGGGGGGACTCAGTCGTGTGTAAGCCACGGACAGAGTAGTACGCAAGTGAAGTGTGTGTGTGCTATTACGTACTATAGAGTACATGTGTACATGTGTACTCTATATAACCTATTACGGTTTAAGAGATACAGCTCGCTGACAGACGGACGGACGGACAGATGGACAGCGGAGGCTTAGTAATACGGTCCTATTGGCATCCTTTGGGTACGGAACCCTAAAAATAGGCATTTTTTATTTTTTATTACGTGTTCGTTGTTATAGCGGCAATAGAAATACACATTCTATACAACTTGTAACTGAACTAACTACCCTACGAAAATCTCTACCCTATTATTCCTATTGATCTTTCTATTTTCAAATTATTTCTTTAGCGTGGCACGTGAATCGCTAGTGGTAGAACCCTTCATAATGTTGTGATCGTATTAACCCAAGAACTTTTAGAGCGTCAGAAGTAATGAGTTCATAAGACCTAGGCGATATATGCAAGAGTTCGTGTATTAGATTTTAGTGGGTTCCCGTATTGGTTTATATTAAAGAATGTTTAAAATCCAGTATGAATGATACCGGTTTGCTGCATTATCACGAGACTCAACACTGATGTCGAGAGACACAATTATTTCTATGGGTAAACATCAAAAGAACCTACATCGCAACTTATGTACTTCGACATTCAACATCACGTTGAACGTCTACACTACACATCGCTGTTTCAAGTTCCTTTGAGTCCATAGGCAACGTTCAAACTTAAGATGGCATCATTTCATTGTAAAAAAATGAAATGATGATCGTTGGCTCCCTGCACGCCAAACGATGGTGAGCTCCTACCTTTTGTGGTACATCAAGGACTACTCAGTTGCGTCCATTAAAACAATAATGTATTATTATAATAATTGACGCAATGAGATCGCATCTTCAATTTCTTAAAAATACATATCATATTACTTTGGGTAATTATTTGTCAATAATCAGGAATGTGAACAAGTCCCTGAAATACCATCAAACCATGAGCCCCCCCCCCCCACTGTCATCATCCACTCACACACGAATGTGCGAGGCTTTTTTAACCGTGGTGTGCTCCACAAGACTTTTTTAAAGTGGTGTGATCCACTGAGACTTTTTTATAGAGGTGAGCTCCTCTCATGTATAGTTGTTGTTTGTTGGTTGTAGGTTAATAGTTATACTGCGTGATGTTAATAGTTATACTGCGTGAAGTCACCACGGAGTGGTGAAGGACTCTAACAACGTTAGGGTCTAGTTCGAGGTTGGTGTCGGACGCCTGGACCAGACAAAACCATAATAGCAATTGCCATCATTAGCTTCATCCTATCTCAGCATCCAACAGTTGGTTGTCACCACGAAGTGGTGATAGGCTCCAACTTAACGTCAGAGCAAGTTCGAAAGTAGAATCAGACACCTGGACCAGATAGCCCGGACTGGCAAGTTTATTAGCCCATCCTAAGCCTATCCTATCTCGGCATCCAACCTACAAGTTGACACAACACTCAGCATAGAGCATCGCGATATAGAGCAATCTTCATCTGAAATCGTCGGTCGCTAGCCCAAAGACAGGTTCATAAAGCACCAAGGTGCTAGAGCTCCCCATCTATTAAGCAGCTTCCAACGTCAGATTAGGTATCACTCATAATAGATTTCCTGTATCGCCCCTTGTACTTTATCAATAATAATTGATATAAAGTATGTCACTACATACCACTTCACATGTCTCATAATACAGTATGTGCATGTTTAAGTCTCAGAACATATGCCCCAAACACGAACAATGTTCTTTTTATATACGATCCGCGCGTCAACGACGCTGCGGTCGTCGCTGCCTTCCCTTACAGTATATCATTCTACAGAATAGCGTCAACGTCAAATTGAAATTATATGACATGAAAATTGAAGTTCCTAAAATTATTATTTTTATGATCTCATGTGAAAGTGCATCTCGTAACTTAACTACTGTACCGATTTTGATAAAATTTAATCAACAATTTTTAGTACTATCAAAGATGAAAAATTCCTTAGTACGAAGGACTAGGGTCGTTACAAACTGTCAACCTTTTACGGTTCCTGAAATATATCCCGCTGAGAGACGGACGGACAAATAGCGGAGGCTTAGTAATAGCACTAATAGGGTCCCGCTGGCACCCTTTGGGTAAGACGGAACTCTAAAAACACGCTTGCATAATAACAAACAAGTACAAACCGTGGCGAAGTAATGACCTCCCTGGTGCAGTGGTGAGCGATGCGGCCTTGCACAGTGTCCCGGGTTTTATTCCCGGCAGAGTTAAGTTAGGAATTTATAATATCACAGCTTAGGAGCTACAACCACTGGTTGCTAAGACGCGCTGTGAAGAAATCTAGTGCGATGATTGATGATTGAAATCATTAACATTACGTGTTTTTTTTTATTCGATGACAAGCTAGTCCTTGACTGCGATCTCACCTGATGGTAAGTGACGATGCAGTCTAAAATGGTAGCGGGCTAGCTTGGAAGGGGTATGGCAGTGAACATTCAACCCATCATACCCCTAATTGGTTTCTACACGCCATCGTCACGTAGGCTAAAATTCACGTAATCAATAAGGGTTAAAATAGCTGTCCTTGTCATAGTGACAGCACTGACAGATCTATTACCTATTTTTAACTGACTTCAAAAAAGGAGGAGGTTCCTAATTCGTCGGAATCTTTTTTTTATGTATGTTCACCGATTACTCGAAGACGCCTTAACCGATTTGGAAAATTCTTTTTTTTTTGTTTGAAAGGGTAAATACCTACTTCCCAGGTTATCCCATTTAAATTTTATCGAAATCGGTCGAGCGGTGTTTAAAAAATCAACAATAAATTATTATATATACTTTGTAATGGCGCGGGCGTATGTATCGGTTTTTTTTTAAATATTTTTTAATTAAATTAATCCTTAGCTGTCTTAAAAAGATAAACATGTGATTTTTCGCATAAAGGCTTAAGAGGAGTGTCTAGTTGAAAATTTTCATACAAAAAGCGATAACGTTTTGCTACCCGTAAATGTTGTCCAATGTTCATAATTTTTTAAAATGTTGCAGATACAATGAAAAACTATGCCCGTACGTTTTAATTTTAAAGAAATATTGCTTATGTTAAAAGTTATTAGTGACTAAATATCCATATTTTTGACTAAAAAACTTCCTCGACTAATTTTTTTTTTTTTAATTTAACTAAACTGAAATACTAAAAAAATGAAACGTACGAGCCTAGATTAAGGTGTACTGAATCTAGTGAGACCAAAATTGTCTAATTTTGTAAACGTTTAGGGGGGTAAAAACGTTATGACCCGAAACAATATTTCAAGAATAAAATTTAGGCAAATAACTCGACTTGCAATTCTCTCTATCGCACGATGCGGGTCGGGCAGCGAAGCGTTGAGATAGCATTTTGGAAAATACCTACTCGCGTCGCGTTTCGTCACTAGACACTACCCTTAAGCGACGCGCTAAGCGCAGCGTATATAGGTTCTTACTGCACTAACTATAACATCGTTGGCACTAACAATAAAACCGTGCTAGAAGTGAAAAATTAAAGAACGTCGTAAGCGCCCGGCTATGATCGTTGTTTACGCGTTTCTCCGAAACTTTTTCTGTGTTTGTTTACTTTTAAAGACAGTCAAAGAAAACTAGATTATTTGTATTGGTTACCAAAAGCTTGGCTGCGACCAGGCTTAAATTTAAAAAAACGCAACTTACCCCTAATTAAAAAATACAAACGTCTTGAAGACTTCAGATAACACTAAATCACACATTAAAGCACCTATTCAGACCACAGGTTACACATCACTATTGCACAACACCTTCCTTGTTAACCATTGAAATAAAAAAAAATTAAATAAAAAAAAAATAAGTGTATTTTGGCGGGAGATCGGGGCTCGGCCCGCGCATTCGGCGGTCGGCAAGGAACTCGACGTCTTGAGGGCCGAAAGACGTTACGCGGGTCCCTTCGATCCCCTTCGTTGGGTTTGCATTGTGATAACGATTGGTGCTTTCTAGTGGCGGTTTGTTAATATTTTTTAATACTAAAATGTATTCGGCCGACTTTTTTCTTTCTCTTTTCTCTTAGATATAAATTATAATGTAATTAATCTCGTTAATTTAATCTATGTATGTATTATTGATTGGTTTTCCCAATAAACTACGATAATCATGAATTAATTACCTGTTGTTGTCTTTGTCATTTAAATCAAATTGTATAATTGTTTATGTGCGTCTGCCTATGAAAAAAAATTGTTAAGTAAAAGTAAAAAATTATATTATTTTATTACATTATAATATACATGTACATAATTAAAGCAGGTGGGTATAACATAATATAATATCCACAGTACATTATGATTTTCTGACAGTTCGTGTACCTATTGAAAATCTATGAAAACTTGTAATTTATTAGTCGGTTAAAGTTTATTAATAAAACAGGAGATTTTTAATTTTAACTACGTATATTTCAAATATAAATAAAATCCTAAAAGAGGCGACGGTTACAAATTCTGAGTGTAGTCAATTTTGAATACACTCGTACCTTTTTTATTGTTACATAAAAATCGTCTTTATGCTGATAAACTTAGGGCGACGATTTATTAGACCAGGTAAGGGTGTAAAAAATATTTGTTTTGAAGGGCATGCTTTCTTCGCGAACACTACTGTTGTTCGTGTGCGTATGAAAGGCGACAATGGGGACAGGGGCGGATTTAAAAATAAATTTTACACGTTTTTTTTTGAGTTTTAAGCTGTAAACGCCTTCAATTTTACGACTGTTTTTCTTACTTCCTGCTGCACAAAATAATAATAAACTTGATGATTGCAATTTTGGTCCCGTGGCGCTATCTATTGAATAATAATTAACAAAGAGAGCAGCTGACGCTTCTCTTCTCTCTGATCACAGTTCAAACTGTTTTGTTTGCAATTAATTCAATGTGTACTTACCTACCTATTTAAAATTATTGATCATCATCATCATTAGCAAGCCATCTCACGCAAGAGCAACAGCTCACTACAGAGTGCCAGTTCTCCTTTCAGAGAAGGGTTAAAAGGGTTTAAAATTATTAAAAGTAAATAATTAATTATTGAATAAATACAATATTAAGCGAACCGCCCCCGGCTTCGCACGGGTAGTAGAGCATAATATTATGCCTACATAATTATTGTTTTTTGGAGCAGTGATAGCCTAGTAGTGGTTAGTACTGCTGTCTCCTATACGGGGGGTCGGAGGTTCGATCCCGGGCACGCTCGTGTGGCTTTTCTCAGTTAAGTTCGAAATTAAATATCACAAGCTTCAACGGTGAATAAAAACATCGTGAGGATGCCTGCACACCTGAGAGTTCTTCAGTTTACTTTAATATCAATTCGTTATCAACAATTCTTAAATCCCCGCAGTTTAGGTGGGGAGTAGCCCGCAGCATCAGGATTGAAGAGCTAGGACCTAGAGCTCCATAATTTAGTCTATGCTTGTAATGCTTAGTATCTACAATATCAATTCGTTATCAACAATTCCTAAATCCCCGCAGTTTAGTTCGGCAAAACCCTGCAGCATCAGGCTTGAAGAATTGACGATAAACATATTTTCTATGGACCATTTTGCAAGCATCCTTTGTCGATTAAAAAAATCAAGCAAATCAGTCCAGAAATCCTGGAGTCCGATTTCTCCGGGATCTCTGGACGGTGGACATACATAGAAAAAAAACAGATGACACATGAAGGGTGGATATTATACATAGAAAAAAAAGCAGATACCGGCCGAATTGAGGACCCCCCTTTAAAAATAATCTATCTAAGTTTACTACCTATCAGAAATTAATTTCGTAATATCCAGTTTTATAGAAAAAATGTTTATGACTATTGTTTCAGTTTTGTTAGGGACAAATTTTTTGCAGAAAGAGTTACTTTCTGCAAAAAATTTGTCAAAATATTGACTTCTTCTTCTTCTTTATCAACCTATAGACGTCCCCTGCTGGACAAAGGTCTCCTGCATGTACTTCCACAGGCTTCGGTCTTGCGCCGCTTGAATCCAGCGGCTCCCTGCGACTCGTCAGAAATCAATAAGCGTCAAGCGTCATCGAAACTCTACGTTGGCATTCGTTGGTCACTGGACTCCATCCATTCATCTCAATCGATCGCTGGCTCACTGGGAACAGGGCTCTCAAATGACCGTTGGCCAAATGTGAATTGACAGACTCCACACACCTTTGAGATCATTACGGAGAAATCTCAGGCGGCTCAGCGACCTCACAATGCATGCTCCGAGTCTGACGCGGTGTTCCGCTTACGAGCGATAAATATATTTTCAAGTTCGTCCCTGTGTTAGGAAGTAATGCACGGTGGCTTATTTTTAACGGTCATATTGAGGCGTTTCGACGACCTCTACAGCGCAGCTGTGCGTCTTGCTAGCCATAGCTTTCAGGTTCGATTTCGGTCGAGTCATAATATAAGGAAATATTTTTCTTTGGA
The DNA here is from genome assembly GCA_029955525.1 of Oeneis ivallda. Taxonomy (NCBI): domain Eukaryota; kingdom Metazoa; phylum Arthropoda; class Insecta; order Lepidoptera; family Nymphalidae; genus Oeneis; species Oeneis ivallda. The sequence continues at coordinate 13,877,680 of JARPMR010000024.1, read as the reverse complement.
AAGCTTCGGTTGTGAGTCATAACTCATAATAATTATGGTACAGTCGATTGTGGAACAGCGGCTTTGCTAGTCTTAATTGTGGTGAATGGCTGAATTTTTTGTATTCTTGCTGCAAATATGCATTTTAGCCAAATAGCGAGATCGGATCAGCCAATCATTGATGATTGCGATCGACAAACTGTAGCTCTACCATTTTCAGACATAGTATTTAGTACAGTTTTTCGTTGTAGCATGGTGCGGGTGACAGGTCAATGGAATGTATCTTATTTTGTACCATATTAAAGCAGACATAAGGTTCAAATTCACACCAGTATAAGGTTACACTGTTGACGGGAGGGTTGGTAATACCCTTGGCCAACATCATATTATTATTAGATTGGTTCTTCAGCGGGATATACGCAACAGCGTTCTAAGGACATTCCTTCGTTTCAATGGGTTTTTTTTCTTCTTTATCAACCGATAGACGTCTACTGCTGAACAAAGGTCTCTTGCATGGACTTCCACAGGCTTCGGTCGTGCGCCGCTTGCATCCAATCCAGCGGCTCCTTGCGACTCGTTTGATGTCCCCCAAGCCCCAAATTTTATTTGATGGTTTACACTTTACACGATATTAATATTTATTTGTTCAACTTAATTTTATTTATTTATTCAACTTAATTTTTGTGCATAATATAATATAATATTACGCATTTAGTATAAATAAAAAAAATACTCTCAAAGTTAATTCTATTTCATAAAAATAATTAACAATCAAACGGATACCTCATTATTACCTAAAATTAATTTGAATTGTAAAATCCCTAAAAGCACAGTCTGTACATACAACTTATTTAGATATAATCGCAGCCGTACTAACCTTTCTTTCCACGCATGCATCAATCGCATTTGCCGCCAATTTATAATACAATTAACCTAAACAATCAGCAACTCAATTTATTTGATTCCACGTCAGCCTGCTTTCGTCGTCATGTCATCGACTCCCTTCGCAAGGGAGCCAATTCGTAACAACTCTGATTTTTCTTTATGATCTATTTTTGTAGCCTTTGTAACACTACTCAAACTAAACTGTATAATATCTCAAAATCTTTTGTACATGCCAGTTATTGATATTTTTGCTATGTGTCTCTTAGTTGTAAGTTTACTTGTTTATATCTTCATATTTGTGCATGAATATTGTTGGCTTGTCAAATAAATAAATAAAAATAATAGTTTAAAAAAACTAAAAACACGCTTTTTATAGAAAACCAAACTAAAAAATAGAAAATAAATTTTAATAAATTTAAATTAAGAATAGAGTCCAAGAGAGAGAGAGTTTGGTTTTCTATAAAAAGCGTGTTTTTAGTTTTTTTAAACTATTATTTTTTTTTTTCAAATTAGTGTATTGTCATCGGTCCTCGATAAATCTACAAAGTTTGAACGAAATCTGGCCGTTTAAAGTGGGTCAAAATCGCGCCCAAAGAAGTCGGTTACAAGTTACAAACATACAAGTGAAACTGCGCCCAAAGAAGTCGGTTACAAACATACAAGTTTTTTTTTTTGTTTTTTTATCAAATTAGTGTATTGTCATCGGTCCTCGATAAATCTACAAAGTTTGAACGAAATCTGGCCGTTTAAAGTGGGTCAAAATCGCGCCCAAAGAAGTCGGTTACAAGTTACAAACATACAAGTGAAACTGCGCCCAAAGAAGTCGGTTACAAACATACAAGTTTTTTTTTTTGTTTTTTTATCAAATTAGTGTATTGTCATCGGTCCTCGATAAATCTACAAAGTTTGAACGAAATCTGGCCGTTTAAAGTGGGTCAAAATCGCGCCCAAAGAAGTCGGTTACAAACATTGTTATAAACATACAAGTGAAGCTAATAAAAAGCGTATAATAAAATAAAAAAATAATTAGATAGACCTTGATTGCTCATTAAGGAATTTAATGATACAGCATGATTCATTAGACATAGCATAAGGAATGTCTTTGTAAAGTAAATGCAATTTTGATAGGCAAATAGCCATTGCCCATTAGATACCTGGATGCAACAGGTTGAAATTAGGATTAATGTGTGCAACACACGTCGGTGGACCGTAGGGGAAGGATTGCGTTGGAATTTTAGTAATGCCAGCCATTCCATAGCCATACCGAATACCTTTGGCTGTTGACTGTTCAATCCATTTAATCCCGTAGTGGTATTCTCTAATAATCTATGTATAATAAAAAAATATATTTAAAAACCGACTTCAATCAAACGCCCGCGCCAGTACAAGGTACAATATAATTTATTGTTGATATTTTAAAAATCGCTCTACCAATTTCGATAAAATTTCAATGGGACCATTTGGGAAGTATACCCATACCCTTTGAAAACAAACAAGACTTTCCAAATCGGTTCAGGTGTCTTCGAGTAATGGGCGTCAAAATACATAAAAAAATAAAAATAAAGATTCGGATGAATTGTAAACCTCCTCCTTTTTTGAAGTGAAGTTAAAAATGAATTGATGCAGCAAAATACCATAAATTCACTACTTGATATTGTGAAGTTGTCATGTCTGTAGTGGTCTAAAGTTTACAATTAATCAAAGGATCTGAAGTAAAAACCGAAAGTTTTACTCCTTCGTTTGACCCCTACGCTACCAAAGCTATGACAGAACGTGTGTAATAAACGTAGGTAACACAAAGGTCGTGACGGAAATATCTTAAACTTTTTTTCGCCTAGCCCCCCCCATCCGCCAAGTCCGGCGTAACGTCCGATAAGGAACTTCGTCCCAAAATTATATTTTTTTCTTTATAATTTTGTAATTATATTGTCCTTAAGAGTTCCTCATAATATTCTCAAAGGTGTGTGAAATCTGCCAATTCGCACGTGCCAGCGGTGGACTGCAGTCTAAGGGTACGTTTATACACGGGCGATGCGCAGCGCGTGGTGCGTCGTCGTGTCGCGCGGTAAACTCAAACATAATTATGGCCAAGTATGAGAGCGTTCATACGTTTTGAGCGTTTGCGTTGAATGCGGCGGCGCACGCGGATGGGCTCCGCGGCGGGCGCCGCACAACACGCCGCGTGTGCATAAACGTACCCTTAATTCTTTTCATTCGAGAGGAGACCTGCCCAGTGCCCAGTTGATGTTGACAGCGATGGGTTGAGAATGAGATGTGGATGAAATGACTGAACTTTAACAATGACTGGTAAGTACCGAGTTTTCAAATATCGAACGTTAGAAATTTCAAACCCAACGGTCACTCCAGATGTGTACACGTGCATAGTGCACGCCCTGGCGCGTGTTGGACACACGAGCGGAAGTTACTTATTTCCATAAATGTGCCAACGGGTTTATTTTAGCATCTATACAGATTGAATTTCGACCTTATTTGGTAGACATATAGAGTTCAATTTTGGTTAGATGTCGTGTCATATGTAACGCACGCGCCGTCTTGGTTTGTGATCACAAGACAGGATGACTTAACGCAAGGGTGACAACCCTATTCTTAAAGACGTTTATTAATATGCACTAGCTATAAACACGACTTCGGTTGCATCACCTGTCCTGCAAATAGGTAATTTTACGACGTATTCCATGCTCAAATCTGCTGATAATAAGGCTCTTAGCACATCTCAGCCAGGAAAGTGCTGAAGCTACGGTATGACTTGTCCGTTGCATCTTGCATGTCAAGCGAAAAACGAATTGTCTGTATATTTGTCTAATCGAATATGCCCGCGATTTCGTCCGCGTGGGCAGAACCCCTGCAAAATCAGGATTGAGGAGTTTGGTCCTGGAATTTAACTATGTACCTAGTCTTTGTTTGGTACCTACAACACACGGAAAAAAGGATTAATTGAATCAAGAAAATGAAATTTTTTGTGATTTTCCGTAAATTCAAGTAAATATGTGTTTAGCGTGAGAAAATGAAACTCAAATTTAAATAGACCAAATGTTGGTTGAAAACTTCTAAGTATAGTTTAGAGTCAAGAGAAAAATATTTGAATTGAGAATATTTTTACTCCGATTAATGTGTGAATGCATAACACAATTTGTTTTTTTCTTGGTTTGTAATATCTTACTTTGAGAAAATATACCTACTTAAGAGCATTAATTAGGGTTCCGTACCAAAATGGTAAAAATGGAACCCTTATGGTGAGACTTTCTCCGTCCGTCCGTCTGTCACAGTCGATTATTTCAGTAACTATTAAAGCTATCGACATGAAATTTGGCATAGTTGTGTATAATAGTGGCCCAACATCATTGGAATAAAGAAAAATCAAAAATTATTTTTAGTTTTATTAAAAAAGGGGGAAAATCGGGGGTTTGAAATTTCAAAGTAAAATAACTATACCGAGTGGGATATCATATCAAAGGCCTTTACTTGTGCATTCTAAAACAGTTTTTTATTTATTTCTATATATAATAGTTTTTGAGTAATCGGCCAAAATGTCGAAAAAAATACCGTTCCCCCCCTTATCTCCGAAGTTTACCAATCGAAAAATCTGAAATAATTATGATTAACAGAGGTTTAAGTATATTTTACAGGAAAAATAAAATGAACGAGAAAATTATTTTAGTTTGATTAAAAAAGGGGGAAAATCGGGGGTTTGAAATTTCAAAGTAAAATAACTATACCGAGTGGGATATCATATCAAAGGCCTTTACTTGTGCATTCTAAAACAGTTTTTTATTTATTTCTATATATAATAGTTTTTTATTAATCAGCCAAAATGTCGAAAAAAATACCGTTCCCCCCCCCCCCCCCCCCCTTATCTCCGAAGCTTACCAATCGAAAAATCTGGAATAATTATGGTCAATAGAGGTTTATGTATACTTTACAGGAAAAATAAAATGAACGCGAAAATTATTTTAGTTTAATTAAAAAAGGGGGAAAATCAGGGGTTTGAAATTTCAAAGTAAGATAATTATACCGAGTGGGGTATCATATAAAAGGCCTTTACTTGTGCATTCTAAAACAGTTTTTTATTTATTTCTATATATAATAGTTTTTGAGTAATCGGCCAAAATGTCGAAAAAAATACCGCCCCCCCCCCCTCCCCCTTATCTCCGAAGGTAACCAATCGAAAAATCTGAAATAATTATGGTCAATAGTGGTTTATGTATATTTTACAGGAAAACTAAACCCAACGCTCTATCATAGTTTTTTTTATATTAACAATAAACCTCTACAAAGTTAACGATAAATAAGCAAATTAATATAATCGACCGAGCGAAGCGAAGGTCTTTGAGTTAACTAGAGCGATTTGCACTTGTCCGTCCGTCCGTCCGTCCGTCTGTCAGAGCCTTATAACTTTTGAATTACTGAACGTAATTACTTCAAATTTAGATATAATATGTAAACCGATGGCCTCCAGCCGAAAATGGCTTAAAAAGTTATAAAAATCTTTATTTCAGGGGGCCTCTCATAGAAGCGAATGCGAAGTAAAAAAAAAAATATCGCGTTACATAAAATTGTTACGTATCATTTTAAAGATAATTTTGAACTGAGTACAAAAATATTTTTTTTTAAATTTTTCCCTTAAAAATTGACGAAATGGGGGGCTTTCAAAGTGGCGATTTTATACGCTCGCTTGAAGACGCTCTCTAGGAAAATCCGCTATGGATTTTCAAACTGATTTTATGTTTTTAGGTCACTTATATCCTGTACTTGAACAACAAATACTAAAATTATATGAATATTATAAAGAAACGAGATTATTTAATTTTTAATGTACATCAGTAATTCATATAGCATCAACATAGCTTCACAATAATGCTAATAGATGGCGCAGTCAGTAACTATTCCCATGGAACTACGAGTTACGACTAACGACCTATCCCAAAAACAGTTTTGCGTCGACCATTATTATTTAGTTACTTATTATAATACAATAATTGTATTGTAATTTTTTTTGTACCATATTATTCAATTAAAATTATTTTTTAGTTAAATTTTAGTTAAATATTGTTTTTCTATTCGCGTCGATAGATGACGATTTGTACAGATGCCCGTAACCCGGTTTCACTCGTTAGTACCTACATAATAATTCAATGTTTTCACTAACGTTCCCTAACCTTTACGGGCTACCTATAAGTTAGGTGATTGATGTTTTCTGTCAACTTATTTATCACGATCCTGTACGGGACACCTAAAAGGATATTGGGACGGATGTTAGGACTTAGGATTGTATTTAGGAGCTACCTACGTTAAGAGACTCCTACTTAGGGGATGATTTAGGTATGTTTGGTGAAAACGGGCATAATAATAATGTCAGTTTTGGTTATCATGTATCGATTGAATGAATAATCATGGGATACCATTACCGCGAGGTCTCAGTTCGGGGCGAACCACTAGTATTATCGTTTTACTTTTATTTTTGGAGTACGGAACCCTCGGTGCGCGAGTCCGACTCGCACTTGGCCGGCTTTTTTTTTCTATTGGCAAGAAAATATTGTCTCACGTCTACCTATAGGGAGAAAATGTTTCTTGGATTAAAGATGATCGCTTTGATATATATCATATTAAGAAAACTGTTGTTTCTGTGTATATGTATAGATAAATCACCGCAGTTTAAGTGGGCAGTACTGCAGTAGGTACCCCTCCATCATCAGGATTGAAATCAGGAGTTTTGAGGATGAGTTAGAATCCGAAGTTTTTATGGGTAAAGTTTCAGTATCGATTGAAAAAAGATTCACGAAAATCGGTATAGAAATCACGGAGATATCCTTAGTTACTCCTTATAACATCAGCTATCTGTCAGTGATAGTCCCGTCAAAATCGGTCCAGCCGTTCCCGAGATTAGCTGGGCCTGGAACGACAGACAGACAAAAATTTTAAAAAGGATGTTTTGTTGTAAATACCAAATATACTTTCATACGCATTTAGTAAAAAGCTGTTATTTTGACATTACAAACAGACACTTAAATTTTATTTATTTGTATGGATCTAAAGATAAAGATTACTCGACATAATATCTCAACTTATTCCTCGCATAAAATCTACCTTGAGCCTGAGTACAGATTCTATTTCGTGAGAGTGTGATCTTTAGATCACAGTCTAAAGTCGCAGTCGCAGTCTAAAGGCCATGGCTCACTTACGTGAAACCTCTCCCGCGCAACACCCTCACAAGTCACGGCTCTATTTGAGACGATGAGATCTATAGATGGCACTCTCACTCAGCTCAGACTCAAGACTGAGTTAAAACGAGTCAGATTTATGTCAGAACATATTTGTTTCTATTTCAACTCTATCTTGAGCCTTGAGCAGAGCTAGAGTACGCTGTACGATAGATGTAAGCGTAAGTGACCGCTCGCTGACCTCAAGCGGACAGCTAGCAGAAAGCTTGCTTCCACGCGGCGGTGAGGACAAGCGGTACCTAAGCTCACTGTACACGTGTGATGTGACTGATGAAGAGGCCGCTTGTACCCTCCCAACCACTACAGCAGACACATGCGTCTACCGCGCGTAGGACACTTCTTGAAGCGCGCGGTAAGCCCTCTGTCTCGAATGTCGACTGGCCCTCGAAAAAAGCGGCGCGGGGGCAGGCAACGAGAGGTGCACTCCATACAAGCTGTGACCGCTCCGCCGCCACCCTGCTGCCCGCAAGATTCGAGGCAGAGGCCTGGGAGACGTCAACCATCGAGGGGCAAATTGGGAAATTGGGGCATAGAAAGCTTGCCACACGCGTTTGCTGTTTTACGTCGACACTGAAAATTGTATGCACAGAGCACCTCTTCTTTATCAACCTATATAGACGTCCACTGCTGGACAAAGGTCTCCTGCATGGACTTCCACAGGCTTCCGTCTTGCGCCGCTTGCATCTAGCGGCTCCCTGCAACTCGTTTGATGTCGTCGGTCCACCTGGTGGGGGGTCTGCCAACACTGCGCTTCCCGGTGCGGGGTCGCCACTCCAGCACCTTGGGACCCCAACGACCATCAGCTCTTCGAACTATGTGCCCCGCCTATTTCCACTTCAGTTACGCGACTCGCTGAGCTATGTCGGTGACATTGGTTCTCCTACGGATCTCCTCACTTCTAATTTGATCTCGCAGGGATATACCGAGCACCTCAAAGAATGTGTATTCTTTTAACGTGCGAGAGCGTCGTGTAAGTGAGTTATAACCTTAACTCTACCTGTAGGATGTCGCTGGCAAAAGCTAGTTTAATATGTAGGTATATTTTTTCTTTCTTTTTATAAATACTTTGACTTTGAAATAACTAGTGGTTCGCCCCGAACTGAGACCTCGCGGTAACGGTATCCCATGATTATTCATTCAATCGATACATGATAACCAAAACTGACATTATTATTATGCTCGTTTTCACCAAACATACCTAAATCATCCCCTAAGTAGGAGTCTCTTAACGTAGGTAGCTCCTAAATACAATCCTAAGTCCTAACATCCGTCCCAATATCCTTTTAGGTGTCCCGTACAGGATCGTGATAAATAAGTTGACAGAAAACATCAATAACCTAACTTATAGTAAAGGTTAGGGAACGTTAGTGAAAACATTGAATTATTTATTAAACATTGAATTATTTATTTATTATGTAGGTACTAAGGAGTGAAACCGGGTTACGGGCATCTGTACAAATCGTCATCTATCGACGCGAATAGAAAATATACAATATTTAACTAAAATTTAACTAAAAAATAATTTTAATTGAATAATATGGTACAAAAAAAATTACAATACAATTATTGTATTAAAATAAGTAACTAAATAATAATGGTCGTAGTCGTAACTCGTAGTTCCATGGGAATAGTTACTGACTGCGCCATCTATTAGCATTATTGTGAAGCTATGTTGATGCTATATGAATTACTGATGTACATTAAAAATTAAATAATCTCGTTTCTTTATAATATTCATATAATTTTAGTATTTGTTGTTCAAGTACAGGATATAAGTGACCTAAAAACATAAAATCAGTTTGAAAATCCATAGCGGATTTTTCTAGAGAGCGTCTTCAAGCGAGCGTATAAAATCGCCACTTTGAAAGCCCCCCATTTCGTCAATTTTAAGGGAAAAATTAAAAAAAAAATATTTTTGTACTCAGTTCAAAATTATCTTTAAAATGATACGTAACAATTTTATGTAACGCGATATTTTTTTTTTTACTTCGCATTCGCTTCTATGAGAGCCCCCCTGAAATAAAGATTTTTATAACTTTTTAAGCCATTTTCGGCTGGAGGCCATCGGTTTACATATTATATCTAAATTTGAAGTAATTACGTTCAGTAATTCAAAAGTTATAAGGCTCTGACAGACGGACGGACGGACGGACGGACGGACGGACAAGTGCAAATCGCTCTAGTTAACTCAGAGACCTTCGCTTCGCTCGGTCGAAAAGAAAACAACAAGGCACAAGCAGGTAGGTCTATATTATTCCAAACAAATGTTAAGCTGGTTACAACAGAATGCTTCAATTTGTCTAACACTATCTTGCTAACTTGATAACTTGTTAGTTGTTACGTCAAGTTTCTAACAATCTCCAATTGGCCAACTGATTAATTTCGAGTTCTACCGAGTGCTATAAAGCAAGTTAACGCATATACTCAATATGTATATAATTTATCGGTCGAACCCAAACCAGATGGCACAATACTTTGGGTTTCATGATTTCATCACCTTCAAATAAATTTTAAGCGATGAATTAAGTTGTCATTTTTACAGTTTTTGTATGGGCAATGTGTCAAAACGTTTTTATTCGGCGGTTAAAATTTAAATAAAATATAGTTAAAATTTACTCAAGGTGGTGAAAAAAGCCCTTAGTATTTTTAACATGCTATCACCCCAGTTTTGTTCACATGCATGGTATCTCGAAGAAATCGCTGAGCTACAGTTAGAGTTCTTCTAGGTAACAATAATTTAGTACTTACTATCTGTGAGTCGTTACTCTTAACTACCTAAGATCGAACTCTGTATCATTTTTCCCACTGCCGAGTAACTTTTTTAAACAAATTTTGTTATTGTTAGGGTTCCGTATTAAACAAGGAACCCTTATAGTTTCGCCATGTCCGTCCGTCTGTCTGTCTGTCTGTCTGTCCGTCCGCGGTTTAGCTCAGATACCTACTATTGGTACTAGAAATCTGTAATTTGACAAGGGTATAAATATCAATCACGCCGACAAAGTGGTGAAATAAAATTGTGAAAAATAATTTTTTTAGGGTACCTCCCCTACAAGTAAAGTTTTCTCGTCTATCCCATAGTATGGGGTGTCGTTGAATAGGTCTTTCAAAAATATTGTGGGTGTGGGAACACCATTTTTCAATTCAGGGATCGGCTTGTGAAATATGATATTTTAGTGCTAAATTTTAAGAGTCAAGTGTCCCCCCTCTACCAACTAAATGGTTGTATGAAGGATACAAGAAAAAATTCACAGCAGTAGTATATATAATGAATTTTAAAGGAAAACTATCACGGCTAAGTAGGGTTCATTAGTTAAGGAGTTATATCTGTTTTTTCTAAGTTAGGTATTACACGTAGTGTAAGTTGCATATTTTGTGGTATATTATAGTATTTTCACACTACATGCTCGACAATGCCGAATTATATGTCATGTAAACCTTACCGAAAGCAAGACATTATACCTCTTGGATTAGCCGGGTTATAATGTTCTATTGAATTTCATTATAACCCGCTGGTCAATAATGTGATTTTCACTTTCATAACTCTTATTGCTATGTGCATAAAGTCTAATTTCGCTAAACAGAATGTGCCCTCAGCGGGCGCGGCCAACTCGATTTTCGAAGACCGAAGCCGTGACCCACTAGATTCGCACTGAGACAACTTCATTTGTTTGTCAAATCGAGTAGGCCACGCCAGCTGAAAGAAGTTGCTATAGCCGTAGCTAGTAGTACCTTTAGAAGATTCTATAAATATTTCAAAAAAAATATCAAAAATGTCGAGTGTATTTTGACTCCAGAAGCTATTAAATTAGATGCCATAGGCATTGTCAATAATCTACTCCCAGAAAAGTCAAAGGAAAATACCTGAAAGCCTATAAAGATTTTGACACATGGAAAACTGAAAAGGCGCAAAGTCTGTGTCTGAATCAGTGCTTCTGGTTTATTTTGAATATTTATCAGTTTTTTATTGTCTCGCATAAAGTGAGAAGAGTAGAGTATACATCACCGGAATAAAACTGTTTTTTTCTTGGGCGCTTGAATCCCTCACTGCACTCAGGACTCAATCTTAATTCCCTCGCTTTGCTCGGGAATTAACTTATAACACCCTCGCTGCGCTCGGGAGTTAAATTTGGAGTCCTTCGTTACGTTCAGGATTCAATATAGCGCCCGTGACATAAAACAGTGCTTTATCCCCTTGGTGTATAATCTACTATTAAACCATGGAACTCAAAATGTATTCAATATTCATAAATAAAATAAAAACACTATCCTAAGTCAGCAATAATATTTGAGACTTTCAACTACGGAACCCTACACTGCGGGTGGCCCGACACGCACTTGGCCGGTTTTTTGTGTTGATAATCTGCCAATTTTGTTTTTTCATATCTGTCCATCGCGTAGTCCGCAGAATCGTTTTTTACGTTTTCTCCTGATAGATTGCATCCCATAGAGGATAATACAAGTAAAGCAGGCGAAGTCGCGGGCAAAGGCTTAATTAAAAAACAACGCTAGTTTACTACGGTTTATTTTTTGTTAACACCCAAGTTGGATCATTAATATTGGACTTTTAATGACTCGGCACCTGACTCTGCGCAAGCAAACGAGACATCTCAATCCAACATATGTCGCCAGTCTGCCGTGCCCTAATCAATTGTGTCTATTGTAAACTTAAGAACTCTCTTGATCATTAAAATGGGATCCTTTAAAACTATTTGTTAAAGCCTCAATAGCCCATTGGTTAAAGGAACTGAAAAGTCCTCGGTTCAATCCCCACCCGTTGCACTTATGCCACGGAGACTCTGGGAGCACTATACTGGCGTGTGACGTCACAAGCAAGTAGCTCCATACCACAGAGATTCCATACAATCAAAAAATATTCGTTTTAGAAACACGTAGGTACACTTAGCTCTATTATAATAATTAACATTGGAGAGGCCGCTGTTATATTTTTTGGACCTACTTGATTCATTCCATTTTGGATTTGTTTGTCCATTTGGATAAGTGGCTCTTCAAATTGATCCATAATTAAGCTGTCATTTGTATAGGGACAGCCAATCCACAAAGGATTAAGTTTCCTGTTAGACAAAGAGAACGCTACTTGCGTGTGCCGTGTGACGTCACAAGCAAGTAGCTCGACCATACCACAGAGGATATCTTCTTCATAGAAAATTTCGTTTTAGAAAGAGACAGATACAGTCGCAATAAAAGAGCTTATTAATTTATTTATTATCAATTTATTTATTCATTTATTTACTGGAACGAAGTTCCTTATCGCGCGTTGTGAAAGGGGGCTAGACGGAAAAAATTAAGACCAAAGTTGTAACGACACTTTTTGCTATAGTTGTAAGCCGTGCGGCGTGCGCGTGTTTCTCTGACTGTCTCTCTCTATCTCTCTCTCTCTCTCTCTCTCTCATAGAAAGCAAGCCAGTTATTTTCGTTTCGTCTTTCTATTATTTATTTTATTTTTATTATTTTTTTATAATTTTATAATTTATAATATTTGAAAATTAAAACAAATTACACTTGTTATTATTTATTTTTATCAATCATTGTAAACAAAATAAAGGTGTTAAGATAATTTTGATTTTTATCGATAAAAAATCATGATAAAAATGTATACCCGAATAATTATTTTCTTTATACCTCGAATAGAACTTGAAATTAATATTTTTATAATAAGGAACTTCGTTCCTATCTGGTGTCCCACGACACCACACGACTTTTTTTATTCATTTATTCATTGCATTCCAACTTACAATATATATTTACATTGGAACCCCGTTGGGGCACAGCAATTATACTAGGTAGACGTAGTAGTAGTAGTAGGTAGTAGAGAGACGGACACCATTATTTTTTCTTCAAAAAATTCATTTATCTTATACATATAATAAAACAGAAACGAAACCAATTCTGTACATGAAATAGATTCAAAAAAGGGTTTTTGCTTCTAATTGTGTTCAAGATACAGATATCAAAACAGAAGCTAAATTTTTTTTTGTCTGTTTGTCTGTCTGTTTGTTTGTCCTTCTTTCACGTAAAAACTACCGCACAGATTTCTACAAAATTTTATACCGTGGTAGCTTATTACTCGGGTCAAAATCTAGGCTACTTTTTATCCCGGTAAATCAAGGAGTTCCCGAGGGACTTTAAAAACTAAATCCACGCGGACAAAGTCGCGGGCATCAGCTAGTTTTATAATAGGCTCCGTCTAAAAGAAACATTTTTGAGGAATTGATAAACGCTGTATCACTCCTCATTTCTTTTACAGTGCGACAAGTATAACTTGGCGCGGCTGTGCGCCACTATGCTTAACATTAGTGTTGCCATTGTATAGAACATAAGACTTAATTTGTGAAAAAAACATTTTTTAGCGTTTTGACCACTATCTGACCATGCCTAATGGTTTTAAATTGGGTACGGTAAATACATGAAGCTGACAACACTTACCAGTCATTACCGCCACTCTCGCATTTATGGATTTCAGTGGTTTAATTACTTCGTTTCTCTTACATTCTTGAGCACCAAACTATAAATGTACTTTTAGAACTACTTCTCTAGCACTAATTTTTAGCACTTTAGGCATGAATATTGTAAAGTATTTAACACAATAAACGAAACTGCACACAACGATATCCTTTCAAGATGGCCATGGACAAAGAGTATAAAAATTGGATAATTGAATGAGTTCCTCAAAACGCCACCGCCAACTTATACTTGTGGCACTGTAGGTATGTGGTTTGGGATATTATTAAGCTATTGCATAGCTTTTATCGCGGGCTTTGGCGGACTAGGACAAACAGTTTGAGCGCGGCGACCGAATCAAGAAATTCCGTAACGAAAATAAACCTAACACCGTCGTTCAGTTAGCGTTCAACATTTTAGAGGTTCACAAGTTCACTGTTTGGCGCAGTGGGCGAGCGGCCGCTTTTTTTACCGTATGGTGTATGATGTCGCAGGTTCGAATCTCACTCGCGCAGTAGTGACAGTGCGCTTTTCTTGTTTGTTTGTTTTTAATTATTTTTTGCATAATTTTTATTATTCAAAAAAATTATTGCATAACTATTATAATTGCATAAGTTGATAAAAATACTATGCAATAGCTTTACCACGGCAGTCCCCGAGTGCCACTTAATTTTTATAATTTATTTTTACGCACATCGGGTTGGGGCTGGTACTGTGGATCTTTAGGTTGGAGCTTGGTTATGCTTACGCGCTGGCCGAAGTTCATAGCGTCGCGGTACGTCTTGTAGTTTTGTGTAGTTTTGTGGTTGTTTTCTAAAAAAGGATGCTTCTAATATTATGTAAATGCAGGCAGGGTTAATATCTTTAGTGATTTAAGTGGGGTGCACAACTTTCCCTTATTTACCCTTATAACTTATCTGTTTTTTTTTTATTTATAATCATGGAACTAGGAGGTATAATATTGAAAATGCAATAGTCAAATCTGTGGTCGTAACTCGTGGTATAGGTACTCCTAGTGACCTATCTTTACTCTATGCTCCTAGTAGGCTTATTATTATTATTTTAAAAAGAATATTTGCCAAATAGAAGTTGACTTATATTCTCCTCTCCCCTCCAAATAAGCGGAAAGCTTTTGTTAGGAGTGGGTACGACAAAAGGCAATGGGTGGGAATCGAACCTGCAAACGATCAGTTTTCAGTCCGCTTCTTCAACCGTTGGGCTATTGAGGCTAATTGGAGGGGAAAGGGGATTTTCTATTAGTCAAGCTATTAGCTATTCTTTAAAACCCCACGGACTAAAAACTCATAAACTCTTACACAGTCGAGTAAAACTTAGCTTTTCCATACCTTACGGCCTGCCCTTTGCAATAAATTACAATGAAACTTAATTAAGGCCCAGGCAAGGCGAGCGAGGGTCATTTTACGAGCAAAGAACAACCTAACGATATTTGGCGACCTCTTCAAACATTGGAGAAATTGAGACAAATCTTTGCTTACTCTTGGAAAATATTTGGACGACACTCGTGACCTCGTAATCTTTACACCCACACAAGGAACCAAGTACCGTCAATGAGTTTTTGTCGCATTATTTTAAGGATTTTCAAGAAAATGCTCTCTTGAGCACTCTTTAGCACACACTCAAACGATGTTTGTTCTTATTTCAGTACTAGCTGGTATATCCGCGACTTCGTCCACGTGGATTTATTTTTTTAAAACCTAGCAAGAAGTTTTTGATTTTCCGGTGTACAACCTTTGAGACTCTCTAAGTCCAAGAAAAAAAGAGGATACCCGCGGGATTAAAAAAATAACTCTTCGCGCACAAGTTGTGAGCAAAAGCTAAACAATTAATTTTAATTGTATACCTATCTTTCGTTCTTTCTTAAGTTACCCAGTAGGACAGAGTGAGTTTTGGCATGTCATTGAAATGAATAAGCCTATCCCCAACGCCATTTTCATACCTCTTTAATTGATTGATATTTGAAAACATGTTGCAAATACGTTGCAATCAGGTTGCAATTCACTGTTAGAAATTAATATTCTCTCAACATCATTATATTGCCTGGTAGGAGTCCAAAATATTATTTCCAAAGACTCTGTGGAAAAAAACGTAGGTCGCTCAATGGTTATTGAATGTTTAACACCTAGGTATTTTTTGGACCTTTCAAGAATTTTAGCATGAAGAGACAAAACTTGATAAAAAAATAGTTAACATAGTAAGTAGGTAGGTAATAGTCATCATCAGCAGTCCACCAACGGCTTACTACCTGAGCGCAGCCTTTCTTTCGAAGAAGGGCCACCATGCTGACCCAATGCAAATTGGCAGAGTTCACAAACCTTTGAGAACATTATGGAGAACTCTCACACATGTAGGATTTCTCACAATGTTTTCTACACCGTTGATTATTAGGACATTTAATTGCTTAAACGCACATAACTCCGAAAAGTCAGGAATGCGTGTCCGGGATCGAACCTGCACCTTCCAAATAGGAGACCGCATGCCTAACTGCTACGCTATCACTGCTATTGAAGTAATATTAAGCCTACCAAAATCACCGTTTTAGACCTCTTTTGTTTTGGGGATTAAATCAATAACGGCATAACATTAAAAACAACAAAATGCTAATACTAAATACTAATATCAGTCAATAAGTAGCCAAAAATAAATCAAATTTAAAAAAGTCTTGCCAAAACTTCTCTTTGCCAAATTTTACATGGTATTAGGTACAAATTCCAGGTAAGGTACCTACAAACTTCTAAGAATGCGCTAGGCGCTACTTAAAAGAGGCCCATGTTCTCTTCTGGTCATAGGCCTCTTTTAAGTAGAAGTTTTTCGGATTTCATCGCTCATCTAGCAGGGTCTTACTTACTTGGGGTCGAACGACTAGTTAATAACAGAAATTAATCAATCCCCTGTAACCTTCTTACTTGTACGACTACAAAATATTGACGTAGTACCAACCTATGTCCGCCCGTCCGACGTTCGGGTGTAGCAATATGCGTCATTGTGCTTTTGCTATTAAATAAAATCAGGCGTTTCAAAACTCCCCACTATACTGACTTTGAAATTGGCATTTTAGAAAGTATTGCTGTTACTGGTGATATTACAGGATAAACAAATGCTTTCTATGGTGCCAATTTTTTAGTTTTAAGAGTTCCCACGGGATTTCAAAAAGGAGTTTAATCCACTTAGGCGAAGCCTTGGGCATTATCTAGTTAATAAATACATAAAGATTATACCTACATTTATTTTGTTTTCTTTTGTAAATCTTGTCCAAACATATTTTTATAACTTTTGAAACTTTTGTTTGAACAGATGCGTAAAGGCCCTGTAAGCTGTAATTATTATCTTTAATTTAATTTTTTGTTTACATTAAATGCAACAATTGCACATAATTATGATAACAGACGATTTAGTTCGATTGACTAGTTTGGCTTTTAATCGACCTGTTGGCAGTTGGCACCTAGTAGCCATAATATAGATAGCCGGTTCAAAACTAGATTATTTTTGACAAGAAAAGTCTTTAAAATCCATGGAACTAGGAAGTTCTTACTTCTTAGGTGCAACTTAAAAACACAGTTCACTTATTATGGTTTATTGTGAACTTCACACTAAACCATAATAATATAGGTAATACGGACTACGGTCATCATCATCATGAGCAACCTATTAGCATCTCAATACTGAGCGCAGGTCTTCTCTCCGAGAAGGGTTATAGGCCATAATCCACCACGTTGGCCCAATGCGAATTGGTTGATTTCACACACCTTCAAGAACATTAGGGAGAACTTTCAGGCGTGCAGGTTCCCTCTCGATGTTTTCCTTCACCGACCACCGTTGAAGCATGTGTGCAAGCAAGCACCAAAAAGTGAGAGGTCCGAGGAGGTTCGAGAGTAGGTCCGAGAGGAGGCCCGGGCCTGTGACCTCCCGAATAGGGTTCCGCGGTCCTAACCACTATAGGCTCATACACTGAGGCTCACAGATTTAGGATGGGTAGTTGTTGCGAACCTAGCGTATTGTTTTTAGGAAGGGCGCGGTATCTAGTAATTGCGTAGCGACTACCAATCCTAAATCCATTTATAGGCTATCACTCCTCTTTAATTTAATTTCTAACTGACTTCAAAAATAGGAGGAGATTATCAATTCGACGCGTTTCTTTTAATTTTATTTTGTCAATATTAATTATTTCTCACGACTCAGATCATACTACATCTTATATCTTATATTATTATATAAAAGAAAGTGGTGTTAGTTACACTATTTATAACTCAAGAACGGATGAACCGATTTGGCTGAAAATTGGTGGAGAGGTAGCTTAGAACCAGGAGACGGACATAGGATACTTTTTATCCCGTTCGACCGCGTTTCCGTCAAGTCACTATAAAACGTGGTATAACAAAAACGCATCTGACATGGAATAACAAAACGCAAATGACAGTGGAATAACAAAACGTAAATGACAGCTAAACGTAATTTTGTCTTTGGTTAAGTAGGTATGGTAAAAAATTTGACAATTATAAAAAGTGTTATAATAAAGCATTACTGATATTATAAATGCGAAAGTGTGTTTGTTTGTTGGTTTGTCCTTCAATCACGTCGCAAAAGAACAGCGTATTGATGCGATTTTTTGCATTGGTATAGTAATGGATTTAGTAGTGGTTCCTCAGACCGGGAGAGCTACTTTTTATCTCGGATAATGAAAGTTCCCGCGGGATTTTTAAAAACTAAATCCATGCGGACGAAGTCGCGGGCATCAGCTAGTGCCTAATATATACTCATGCATCAATGTATAATAAAGTTATATCAAAATATCATTGCTTTAATAATTTATTTTCAGCTTTTCAACCTACGAAAAATGGACGAGGTCCTCAATTGATCGCGTATTTTATATTATTTTTACATTATGTTTTGATTAAGTAATAATGAAGTAACCTTTTCTTCTTGATTTATTCATGAATCCTAATTCCTAAATAAAATTCTGTTATACAAACCTAACATTTTATAAATCCTATTCAACGAACTCCTATTCAAAGCTATACGTACCTAAAAAGTTTCACCAGAAATTATTAGCTCCTTATATTGTGTTTTAGGGTTCCGTACCCAAAGGGTGCTAACGGGACCCTATTACTAAGCCTCCGCTGTCCGTCTGTCCGTCTGTCCGTCTGTCCGTCTGTCCGTCTGTCCGTCTGTCCGTCTGTCCGTCTGTCCGTCTGTCCGTCTGTCCGTCCGTCAGTCTGTCCGTCCGTCCGTCTGTCAGCGGGCTGTATCTCGTAAATCGTAATAGGTATGCAGTTGAAATTACATGAATTATTTTTTAACTTCAAAAATGAAGAAATGGGGGGATATCAAAATTGTGACCAAAACAAACGAGCATTCTTTCCCCATAATATGCCAATTAAGCACTATTTAAGAATTAAGATATCTGAATAGGTACTCATGTACCTAGTTTCAAAAAAGTGATTTGGTCATATTTACGGAACCCTAAAAGAGCGAGGCAAGACTCGCACTGGCCGATTTCTGTCTTTGCCGATTGTGTTCTTATGCCTTAAATTGTCTTTTTTATGTTCCCCATCCAGCTTCACTCCCACAAGGACCAATCTAACGACATCTTATAATATTTTTTTTAAATCCTTATCATGGGTCTAATAAAAATGTTCAACGTCACTCAGGTATCCTTGGTAAACATATCATCATCATTTACAACCCATCAACGGCTCACTACTGAGCCAGGTCTCCTTTCAGAGAAGGGTTATAAGCCATAGTCCAACACGCTGGCCCAATGCGAATTGGCGGACTACACACATCTTCGAGAACATTATGACGAACTTTCAGATGTGCAGTTTTCCTCACGATGTTTTCCTTCACCGTTGAATCAAGTGATATTTAATTGCTTAAACGCACTTGACTCCGAAAAGTCAGAGGTGCGTACCCGGGATCGAACCTGCGACCCCCCAAATAGGAGACCACAGTCCTAACCACTAGGCTATCACTGCATTGGTAAACATAGGTATACTTGCCTGTAATATTTAAATACTTAAATCTTATTTCATTTTAGCATACTTGTTGATGCCAACAGTAAATAAAATAATTATATGTCACTTCGGTGATTTAATTCAGAACACAATATCATAATCAACGTTTAATTGTTAAGTATTGTTCGAGATCGCAAGGTGGTCTAGCTTTGTTAAAACAAAGTTGATTTTCATAGAAAATATCAATATTTAAACAAGTTCACATGTTATATTAACACAGGCTTACACGTCAATGTTTTCAAAGAATTTCAGATGTATAAATAGGCATGGAAATTAGGATTCTACATCAGTTTGGTCCCAGCTCTCAGAAAAATGAGAGTAGCAGCCTTCGCGATCCTGTGCTGTGCACTGCAGGTTAGTTTTACAATTTGCATTATCATTAATCCTATTTTATAACATATTCCTATTTTTAAACCCCCGACAAAAAAATGAAGGGTGATAAGTTTAACGTAGGCTCAGGACCGCTCAGCGGGCGATGGAGAGAGCTATGCTCGGAGTGTCCCTGCGGGATCGAATCAGAAATGAGAAAATCCGTAGGAGAACCAGAGTCACCGACATAGCTAAGCGAGTCGCGATACTGAAGTGGAAATGGGCGGGGCACATAGTTCGAAGAGCTGATGGTCGTTGGGGTCCCAAGGTGCTGGAGTGGCGACCCTGCACCGGGAAGCGCAGTGTTGGCAGACCCCCCACCAGGTGGACCGACGACATCAAACGAGTCGCAGGGAGCCGCTGGATTCAGGCGGCGCAAGACCGAGGCCTGTGGAAGTCCATGCAAGAGACCTTTGTCCAGCAGTGGACGTCTATCGGTTGATAAAGAAGAAGAAGAAGAAGTTTAACGTGTGTATCTGTGTGTACAATTGAGGGGATGTTTGGAAAAACGACCTTTGTCAATTTTAGTAAATTTTACAGGAGGCCTAAAAAACTGTTTACAATACATAAAATCAATTTATAAGTATTATAGTTGCTGTTTTATTGTAGATAATATTACATGCAATGGTTTGAGATGTATTTTCAGGACTAAACTTTTCCTAGTTTTCAGAAAAACTGAAATAACACTTTGACATTGGTTATTTTTCCAATAAAATCAAAACATGGGAAAAAATAATTAGATTTTTCATAGTGAAACACTTTTTCATAGTATTCACTTTTAGTCTTCTCCGATTATAGATCCACTTATTGGACGTACTACATGGTTGAGGTGAGGCGCCCCAGCAACTTTCCTGTGTTTTATAATATCCCTTTTTGACTCTTTTTTCTTCTTTTTCAAAGTCCACTGGACACTTGAATTTACATCCTGTGGTATATCATTACTATTCATGATTTTACTGATGAAAAGAAAAGGTCAAAGGCGATTAAAAACTAACGACAAATTCAAACGAAGACTTAAATGTCATGCAAACAGTATTGCCAGAATTTTTCGGAAAAAAAACCAATGTCAACTGACATTGGCAGTTCTTCCAAAAACGCATTGGACGTTGGTTGTTTTTCCGTATACCATTGACTTTTTTTCCTTGAATATCTTCTGACAGAGGCTGTTTTGTCTAAAACAATAATTTGGATTTTGTGAGGAACGTATCAAGCAAACCATAGACATCAAAATCTCGTTTTCAGTTTTTTTTGACATTGGCTGTTTTTCCAAATAACCCCTCAATTGTCTAAATGTTCCCTCGTAGCTCCCTAACGAATGGATCGATTTTGATGCGTTTTTTTCTGTGTGGAAGTTAACGTATTCGAGGTGTATCTTAATTTATGAAGACCTGCTCAGGCGTTTGAAGATCAGCTCGTTTCTTAGTTGGTTAAAGGGTCTTACAAACTTTCACTGGTGCGATTGATTTGTTTGGTGTACCGTTACTTCGGATTATTTCCAGGGCATGGTAACCTTGAGCTGATGCTGCAGCATCAAGTAGTCTGCGGGTAAAATAATACAAGTGTAAAAGGGTTGCTTCATCTTAGGCCAGTTATTTTTACGCTTTACCAAATAATAGTATTAAATCATAGAAATTGAAATAAAATATATTTTTTTGTAGTATTACAGTGAATAAGAGGTAAAGATATAAAATTGATATTGGGTACATCTGTGGAATGGCAACTCTCGGAGTGCATCCATCTGATTTTGTTGTCTATGTTTGTAATGACGTTACGCCATATTAATGTCATTTCAATTGTCAAACGTCAATTGCTAGTAGGTCAAATGTCTATTGCTGTCAAATGTGGTTATTTTTATGTCAAATGCCATCATAACTCGTGTACGTACGTGCCATTGTCAAAAAGATCGCCATGTTGTTGCGCTTTTATTTTACAAAATAATTTCGCATTGTACCTCGTAAAAAGGACCTTTTAATGAGAAATAAATAAAAAATAATCACTATTTCATGGCCCCAAACATTTTGAAAGACTGTACAAAACCTGGCCCATGGCTCCATATATATTTGAAACGACCCCTTTTTACAGTTGCATTTTTTTATTGCCGCTGAATAATTCATCATCTTGAGATATCTAGTGTACACACTAGACAGGAAAATTTGGAATAATCTGGAGGAGGCCTTTACTCAAAGAAAAATCCTTATATCGTACGTCCTAGTTAAATGTATAGACTATATAAGATATTTCCTACCCTAGACCCGTTTGTAGAAATGCTAGGTTATCCTTTTAACCCAGAGTTAGATGCTATTTTGAAAGATTTCGTATAAAGCTTCTGTCAAAATTACAAATTTATTCCTGGTTTAAACCTAACCCGGCGTCTCTGCAAGCGGGCCTTAGTAGTATGTCTATGTTTAAGAGGACTATTACATTTTGCATCCCTCTCTCTTGCACATTCTAATATTTACACTAGCGGCACGCTATGATGGCCGGTTTGACACATTACAATAGTGATGTGGAATGTCAATTTATTCTCGAACAAAAAACAATTAAGTTTTGTTTTTGTACCTGATTAAATAGGTTTAATAAAACAAAAATGTATATGTTTATTTAATTTATTTGAACGAACTGAATATTTGAATGAAAATGAATATACATACTTTATATGCACACAAGAAACATATTATGAATACAAAAGATACCAAAAAAGGTGCCACAAAAGGCCATAATTAATCAGATTCGTCCATACTACTATTTTCACTGTCGTCACTGCTATCATCACCTACTTTATAATTATATGTTCGTTTTCTATAATATTATCTATTTTCACATCTCTTTCATAATCTTCCCTTATTAATTTAACAGTTCTATTCACAACCTTTTCCCAGTCTCCTTTAGTCACATGTTCACAAGCTTCTTCTAATAATTTTAGCATTTTTTTTGTGGTAAATGGGGGTTCTGTATTGTGTCTTGCAGCATATCCCTTAATTTGAGCCCACACCAACTCAATCGCATTATACTCACAATGGTAAGGCGGTAACCGTATAACTCTGTGCCCATGTTCTAATGCTATTTCGTCAATGACGTATCGGATCTTGGTTGGTTTGTTTTCTTTTAAAAGACGTACTAATTCCGCTTTTAACATATTCATGTTTGCATCTACGCCATTTTTACGAAGCCATGCGACGATATCAGCTTTCTTTTGGGATTGGGCAGGTGGCTTGTCAATTTGCATCGAGTGGTATGGGGCGTTGTCCATAATTATAATAGATGGTTCAGGGAGGCTACACAACATTGAGGTAAACCATTCAGTAAACTTTTCTCCATTCATGTCTTCATGATAGTCTCCAGTGGTTTTTGACGCAAAAGCCATGAGAGAACCTTCGACAAACCCGTTGATGGTTCCGGCGTGACAAATTATAAGTCGCGATCCTTTTCCTACAGGAACTTTGGAAGTAGATGCTGCTGTGTCATCGTTCCAAGAACGGCCTACAGTATGGTTAGCATTAAGCCATGTTTCATCCAAGAACACAACATTTTGCCAATTTTTGATTTCTTTCACTTGCCGTAAAAAAGTATACCTTGCCATCGCTATATCAAATCTTTCCATCAATATTTTGCGTTTGTTACATTTTTTGTATCGAAATCCAATGGTCTTCAAAATCTTCGTTAAAGAACTTTCCCCACCGAAGAATAATCCAGCTTCCTTCAGTGAATGCACCAACTTTTTTCTTGTTGGATACTCCTTCTGTAAATAGTAGCCGTAAACATGTCTTCGGATAGCATCGGCATCAAAGCTATCGATGCCTACGACTGGTTTTGCTCGTTTTCTCTTTTTTGGTGTGTGAAGTTTATTTTCTTCTGAGCCAGTCTCGCCATATTTTTTTTTAGTTATCCGTCTAACAGTTCGTTGTCCAATATTAAGCGCATCAGCTACGCGTTCAACCACTGACGTTATAGGTAAAATTGACCCTCCATTTTGAGCTTCACGATCGAAATAGTTACGAAGGCGTATTACGAACTCACGTGTCTGACTATTTAGAACAGTTCTCTGCGTACGTTCGGTCATATCGACGAAATCCACAACAAAGGGCTTGAACAGAGTCCAAATTAACGAGCAAGGGTCAACAGTAATGCAGTATCAATATTTGAAATCCAAAGCCAGGTCAAAACTATATCACAATCGCATTGCACTGACAGTTTATACTTTTCGAAGCAACGTCAATTCGAAACTGCTTTGTTTTGCATTGAGCATTGACGCGAGTTTGCCGGAGGTAGTAGTTGTGCTAGCCAGCGATCCTATGTGACGATCGTATTAGATTCCATTTTTAAAAATTTTCAATTTAGAAAACCAAATGCCGAGTTGTGGTATATATCATATAAAAATAAAAATTTTACCTTTTGTATGAAACAGCTGATATTTTTTTGCGATTTCAGAGGTTTGTCCACATAGTGAAAATTGTTCATATTCACAAGTACATTCACCCCTTAAATGGTGCAAACTGATTTTTCTACACTTGTATACATTTTAGAAATCAATTTAATAAATAAATTTTGAGTCCTAAACCTAAAACTACATTCGATAAAATTTATGAATCTCTGCACATCACTATCGTCAATAAAGTAATACAATTATTTCCTTCAAAGTCGTTATCAATTAATACGGAACTTCATGAGCGGACAAACGTCAAACCGGCCATCATAGCGTGCCGCTAGTTTAATGAATGTAAAAATCTGAGATACTTTTTAACCGACTTCAAAAAATACAAAAAGAGGAGGTTCTCAATTCGGCGCGTTTTTTTGTCGATGTTACTCCATATCTCCGTCAAATCAATCAATTTCAATAACTTTTTTGAAAGGGCGTATCTGTAGCTGTGGTTCCCATTTAAATTTGGTGAAGATCTGATAAATATCTTCGGAGATGGAGGACGGAACTTCTCGATGTATGAGAGGAAATCGAAAATCGATCAGAGTATACACATACTCTGACCATGACTTTTGACCATGCTTAGTGCTTACCATACATACATACATAAGCCGAATTTCTATTTATCATCTTATTTGACAAGCTTTTATTTATGTTACAATGTATATTTAGGTAAAGTCTTGCAAGAAGTATTAGAACCATTCCCAGTTTCCGATTGAGCTGAAAATGTGCATGTATATGTAAATCGGATTACAATGCAATATTATTGTAACATGGAGCTGATCTGATGATGGAGGCGGAAGAAGGCTATGGAAATTCTGTAGTAAAACGATGTAACACCATGGAGTTCAGGCTCGTTTGATTAGTCTTGAGGAGTACTCTGGTCCTAGATAATATCCAGGGTCTGATGATGGAGCTGTACGGTGGCTATGAGCACTCTGTAATGAAACTACGTAACCATATTGAGTTTGGGCTCGTTTCATTCGTATTGATAAGTACTCTTAAATGATATCCATGGAATGGCTCTGATGATGGAGCAGAAACAGCAGCCTGGATATCCAGCACACTAGTACTCTTTAAAAATAATAGCAGATATGCCGTGTTTGAATTCGTTTTGATCAGTATTTGATTCTACATAGAATGCAATGGTGGCAACACGGTGAACTGATGCTGCAGCCACCTATCCTGTAAAATTTTGTATGGAAAATTTTTTTTTCACCGTTGGTTTCGTATAGAGGACAAAAATTCATTCGGAGGAAAAATATGGAGAGAGCTGATGATTGAGGATTTCGGAGACGGGTGAGGAGCACGGCCAGGATATTGAAGGTGGGGTGTGCTGGAACAAATGTCATTCGAAACCTCATCCAATTGGCAGTGAGCTGAAAAAAAATCAAAATGGCGGAAAAAAGATGGCGGTCATACAAACTTCGTCGGTGTCTATCTCGAAGAGGATAAAAGAAAAAAAAAATAGAAAAGTTGTTTCTGGGCAAAATATGATCAGGACCTAAAAGTCTACTCGATGAATAGAAAACAATTCAAGATGGCGGAATTTATTTTTCCCCATACAAAATATATGGCGAATATTGCATAGACTAGAAGCTGAGAACTATGCAAGACTTTGATACGGTTCCTTTTCAAAATTTGTTTTTATAAAAAAATTCTCATTCTGACAAATGATGTGATAGTATGATGATCGAGGGTTTGGAAGGTGGGTGAGGAGCACGGTCAGGGTATTGAAGATAGGTGGGAGGTGCTTAAACAAAAAATACTCGAAACCTCATCCAATTGGCATAGTCATCTATCTCGGCGAGTAGCGGCGGCGATTCTTCTATAAAAACAAATTTTGAAAAGGAACCGTATCAAAGTCTTGCATAGTTCTCAGCTTCTAGTCTCTAATATTCGCCATATATTTTGTATGGAACAAAAATTCCGACATTTTGATTTTTTTTTCTGTTCATCAAGTAGATCTTTGGGTCCTGATTATCTTTTGCCACGAAACCACTCTTCCATCTTTTATCCTCTCCGAGATAGACACCGGCGAAGTTTGTATGGTCGCCATCTTTTTTCCGCCATTTTGGATTTTTTTTCAGCTCACTGCCAATTGGATGAGATTTCGAATGACATTTGTTCGAGCACCCCCCACCTATCTACAATACCCTGGCCGTGCTCCTCACCCGTCTCCGAAATCCTCAATCATCGGCTCTCTCCATAATTTTCCTTCGAATGAATTTTTACGAAACCATCAGTGAAAAAAAATTTTTCATACAAAATTTTACAGGAGAGGTGATCCATCAGTGAGTGAGTGAGTGAGTGAGTGAGTGAATCAGTGAATCAGCACGAACAGCTATATATATATTATTTACGTGTCAAGTTGTTTGTCCGCGATGGACTCCTAAACTACTAAACCGATTTTGATCAAACTTCATAACTATCTGTAATTTGGTCCAACTTGAAAGACAGATTAGTTTTTTTCGATTCTTCTTCTTCTTCTTTATCAACCTATAGACGTCCACTGCTGGACAAAGGTCTCCTGCATGGACTTCCACAGGCTTCGGTCTTGCGCCGCTTGAATCCAGCGGCTCCCTGCGACTCGTTTGATGTCGTCGGTCCACCTGGTGGGGGGTCTGCCAACACTGCGTTTCCCGGTGCGGGGTCGCCACTCCAACACCTTGGGACCCCAACGACCATCAGTTCTTCGAACTATGTGCCCCGCCCATTTCCACTTCAGTTTCGCGACACGCTGAGCTATGTCGGTGACTTTGGTTCTCCTACGAATCTCCTCATTTCTGATTTGATCTCGCAGAGATATACCGAGCATTGCTCTCTCCATCGCTCGCTGGGTGACCCTGAGCCTTCTTATGAGGCCCATAGTTAGCGACCATGTCTCGGATCCGTAAGTCATCACTGGCAACACGCACTGTTCAAAGACTTGAGTCTTCAGGCACTGAGGGATTTTGGACGAGAAGACATCTCGGAGCTTCCCGAACGCTGCCCAGCCGAGTTGGATTCGGCGGTTAATCTCTTTCTCGAAATTGGACCTACCTAGCTGCACTGTATGTCCCAGGTATATATACTCGTCTACAATTTCGAGCGCAGAGTTCTCAACGATTACTGGGTGGAGCGGAGCATGAGCATTGGACATGATTTTCGTCTTGTTGTCTCATGTTCATTTTCAGGCCCACCTGTTGAGAAACCCTGCTGAGATCATTGAGCATTGTATTGAGATCTCTCAGAGTCTCTGCCATGACTACTATGTCATCGGCAAATCGCAGGTGAGTGATGTACTCGCCGTTTATGTTGATGCCAAGTCCGTTCCAATCCAGAAGCTTAAAGACGTCCTCCAACGCAGCGGTAAATAGCTTTGGGGAGATTACATCTCCCTGCCGCACTCCACGCTGCAAGTGGATCGGTCTCGTAGTCTGGTCCTGTATACGTACTGACATAGTGGCGTTTTCGTACAAGCACTTCAACACTTGGGTATACCGGTAGTCAATCCGACATCTCTGCAGCGACCTCAATACAGCCCAAGTTTCCACCGAATCAAAGGCTTTCTCATAGTCCACAAACGCTAAGCAAAGTGGCCGTTTATACTCTTCCGTCTTCTGTATAACCTGCCGCAGCGTATGAATGTGATCTATGGTACCAAAGCCTTTTCGGAATCCGGCTTGTTCGGGGGGCTGGAAGTCGTCAAACCTACGAGCGAGACCATTCGTAATGACTCTCGAGAACAACTTGTAAACATGACTCAGCAGCGATGGGTCTATAATTCTTCAGCAAGGTATTATCACCCTTTTTAAAGAACAGGACCACCACGCTCCTGTGCCATGCTTCCGGCGTTATACCCTCGTGAATGACGCAATTGAACAATCGCTGAAAGATCTTAAGTACCGGTTTTACACCCGCTTTCAGGAGTTCCGCAGTGATTCCGTCATCACCTGGCGCCTTGTTGTTCTTAAGCTGTTTAAGAGCCATTCTAATCTCGTATAGGCTGACGTCCGGGATATCTTCGGTATAGTGTCGGGTCAGTTTGGCTCTGGGATCTTTGGCCAAATCATCAACAGGTTTCTGTGTCGTGGTATATAACTGCCCATAGAACTTCTCGACCTCTCCCAAAATCTCAGGTCGAGAAGAGACGAGACGACCGTCATCAGTTTTAAGCCGCGTCAGCTGGCTCTGTCCGATAGACAGATCTCTCGCGAACACTTTTGAGCCTTTGTTCCGCTCGATGGTATCTTTAATACACTTGGTATTAAAGACCCGAAGGTCGCGAGTTTGTGCCTTAGAGATCTGCCTATTAATCCGCCGGTACGCAGCCGCGTCTACCGATGACTGTAGCCTCATCTCTTGTCTCTCCTCCATGAGCTTGAGAGTATGGTCAGAGAACTTTTCGGTTCTTTTCCTGCGATGGGTTTTAAAGAACTTAGACCCCACAGTATGGACAGTTTCCACGAACCTGTTGTTTAGATCGTCCACAGAAACACAGTCTGATAGGCAATCGAATCGGTTCTGCAGTTCGAGTTGGAAGTTTTCTGGGTTTTGGATATGAGCACGAGAGGGTCGGAGAGTTGACTTCACCAGTCTAGCCCTTTCCAGCTTCACATTAATATTCAATGTGCCTCTTACCATACGATGATCGCTCCCGGTTTTCACCCTGTTGATCACAGAGACATCATTGAATATATGGCGCTTGGTCGACATAATGAAGTCAATCTCACTTCTCGTAGAACCATCGGGGCTCATCCAAGTCCATTTTCTTTGTGGCCGCTTCCTGAAGAAGGAGTTCATCATAAAGAGGCCCTCCTTCTCCATGAAGTCGGCCAGCATTTGCCCCTCTGGTTCCTTCGCCCATAACCAAATCGCCCAACCCTCGTCTCTGCACCGCTTCGTTCACCCAGCCTCGCGTTGAAATCCCTCATCACAACATTGTAGTGAGTGGTAGAGGCGTGTATGGCTTTTGATATATCCTCATACAGCGCCTCCACCTCCTCGTCATGATGTACCGAAGTCGGTGCGTAAACCTGTATAACCTTCAACGAATACCGATTGGTGATTCTGAGTATAAGGTACGCTACCCTACTCGACACACTTTTGACTTCGACGATGTTGTTGACGAGGGACTTGTGGACGATGAACCCGACACCACCCTGGGACTGTTGATCGCCCTCCCGGTAGTAGAACAAGTTGCCGGAATTGAGGATTATCGAGTCCTCCCCCTCTCTTCGGACTACAGACAATCCTATAACATTCCAGCGCAACTTGCTCACTGCTTCTTCCAGCTCGATGATCTTCGATCTTCGATTGATCCGCCGGGAACTAGGGGCCATGGTTTTCTGTGATTATCCATTAAGGTTTTGCCCATAATGACCACGCTGGGCAGGCGTGTTGGTCATCGCAGGGCTAGACTGATCGCGCCGATGTCGCTGCTGCCCGACACCGGCCTGTGCCATTTGTTCAGTCTAGCTAGTATGAGATGGTTATACCGCCATCTGTCGGTCGCCATAGCCTCGTCAGTAAACCAGCAGGGGGCACCGCGGGTAGGTGAGGTTGACTGTTGGAGCGCTAGATGAAGGTGCGCTCCCTTACCCCCCAATAAGTTGATTAGTTGATTAATAAGTAATTTTTTCGATTAGGATAGTTTATATGTTTTATTTAAGTATAAAGATAAGTTGGCGGTACGAAGTTCATTGGGTCAGCTAGTATTATATAAATTGGACCGCAAAGAAAAAGGGTCGGTTAGAAAATCTTCAAAATGAAAAATTTTGAAAAATTAAATGTCAATGAATATTTTAATGCGCTTAAATGAGAATAAAGAAAACATGAATTTTAGCTTTTTATTTTTAATAAATATAAATAAATGAAAATGCGTAGTTTTTCATTTTGAAGATTTTCTAACCGAACCTTTTTCTTTGCGGTCCAGTTTATTTCGAAATAAAAAGGTCTGATCACACTCGCTATTGCCACCGTAGACATTATTGCATATACATCAAGTTTTCTTAATGTATACTTATATATGATATATTATGTATATGTTACGGTAAATGTGATTAATTGAAAATTATTAATAATTACCGATCATTATTAATAATTACCAAGATTGATGGCAAAAGTAATAAATTATTCACTTTTTTCGGTGATTATTAATAATTACTCCTTACTCTTGGTAAATTTAATAATTTTTTTAAAATAACATTCGTTTAAAGGTAAACCGCCTTAAAATTGGCCATCGCGATGGTGTAATAGGGCTTGGGGCGGGGTGATGTGTTCGGGTACACACAATGCGACGGAATTTCCGACATAAGATCGAATACATACATGATATTTTTTTAAACAAATGCATTATTTTATTCTATTAGAACTAAATATATGTGTTAACCGAGTATTATATTGTAATGCAGTGATCTAACGAACAAACTAAAATAAATTCAAACAAGGGTCTTTATTATTAACCGACTTCCAAAAAGGAGGAGGTTCTCAATTCGGCCGGTATCTTTTTTTTTTTTTTTTCTATGTATGTCCACCGATTTCTCCGGGATTACTGGACCGATTTGCGTGATTTTATTTTTAATCGACAGAGGATGTTTGCGAAATGGTCCCATAAAAATTTTAACCTTCAACTCCTCAAGCCTGTTGCTGCAGGGATATTGCTCACCTAAAACTATGGCGATTTAGGAAATTTCGATTACGAATTGATATTGTAGGTAACAAGTATGGACTACATCATGGAGCTCCAGGTCCTAGCTCCTCAATCATAGGATACTACACTTAAAAGATTAAAATAAAAATTCTTTTCAAAAAACCGACTTCTAACGCCACTACAAAGTATAAAAATAATTTTAGTTTGTCCACGTTTGTTGAAGTCGGGCGTTATATTATTTGCGTACATAATTGAAAGCAAGCAATAGAAAAACACAAATTTACATTAATCTGAACTTTCTGTATTATCAGAACATTCTTTATTCGAACATTCCTATGATGGATCATGTGATTGTTCAATTTTAAAAGGGAGTTTTTTAATTGCACCTCTATTTACAATTTAAGCAAACGAAGTGTCTCCACTAATCAACCTACTGCATAACAAATATACTGACTTGCACACTAATTTACCTGTAGTAGATAAAAGAACCAACTATGGAAAATCTAAAGTTAGGTTAGGTTGGGTTAGAACATAAACATAATTGGTGCCCGGCCGCAGGCATGAAAAATTAAATTGGATTAGTAATAGATAGTATCTATCAGTAAAAGAGTTTTGCTTTATCCATTACACAGTATGTTAAATTTGATTTAGTTGGTGTGCACATTTAGTATGCAATCCAGTATTTTTGGTGCCACTTTCGAATATTTTCTTACAAGAAAGGGGATTTACTGGTATAGGATTTACAGCCACCAGTACGGCTTTCGGAAAAACCGGTCCACAGGAGATCTTCTAGTGTACGCCACACATACTTGGGGCGAAGCCATTGAGAAACAGGGTGAGACACTCGCCGTGTCTCTTGATATATCAAAGGCTTTTGACCGGGTTTGGCATGACAGTCTTCTCAGTAAACTTCCGTCATACGGGTTACCTACTGGCTTATGTAGCTGGATATCTGATTTCCTGAGTGAGAGGTCATTTAGAGTTGTCGTTAACGGGTGCTCATCTGACCTAATGGCTGTCAACGCCGGTGTTCCTCAGGGATCTGTTCTGTCCGCAACACTTTTCCTGCTGCACATCAACGATCTTCTAAAGCCCGGTATCTTTGGGTACGCTGATGACAGCACTGTTACGGACAGATACATGTCCAGCTCTCGAGCCAGTGCTACTGAGATCCATGAGCATAGAGAGGTCATGGTGAATCGCATTAACTTAACTCTGAAGGAGGTGTCCGATTGGGGCGACGCCAATTTAGTCGACCGAGCGAAGCGAAGGTCTTTGAGTTAACTAGGGCGATTTGCACTTGTCCGTCCGTCCGTCCGTCCGTCCGTCCGTCTGTCAGAGCCTTATAACTTTTGAATTACTGAACGTAATTACTTCAAATTTAGATATAATATGTAAACCGATGGCCTCCAGCCGAAAATGGCTTAAAAAGTTATAAAAATCTTTATTTCAGGGGGGCTCTCATAGAAGCGAATGCGAAGTAAAAAAAAAAAAATCGCGTTACATAAAATTGTTACGTATCATTTTAAAGATAATTTTGAACTGAGTACAAAAATATTTTTTTTTTAATTTTTCCCTTAAAATTGACGAAATGGGGGGCTTTCAAAGTGGCGATTTTATACGCTCGCTTGAAGACGCTCTCTAGAAAAATCCGCTATGGATTTTCAAACTGATTTTATGTTTTTAGGTCACTTATATCCTGTACTTGAACAACAAATACTAAAATTATATGAATATTATAAAGAAACGAGATTATTTAATTTTTAATGGGCGTCAGTAATTCATATAGCATCAACATAGCTTCACAATAATGCTAATAGATGGCGCAGTCAGTAACTATTCCCATGGAACTACGAGTTAAATTCAATGTTTGATAAATAATTCAATGTTTTCACTAACGTTCCCTAACCTTTACGGGCTACCTATAAGTTAGGTGATTGATGTTTTCTGTCAACTTATTTATCACGATCCTGTACGGGACACCTAAAAGGATATTGGGACGGATGTTAGGACTTAGGATTGTATTTAGGAGCTACCTACGTTAAGAGACTCCTACTTAGGGGATGATTTAGGTATGTTTGGTGAAAACGGGCATAATAATAATGTCAGTTTTGGTTATCATGTATCGATTGAATGAATAATCATGGGATACCGTTACCGCGAGGTCTCAGTTCGGGGCGAACCACTAGTTAAGTTTAATGCCACCAAAACTCAAGCGTGTTTATTCACTGCCAAAAGGAGTCCCTTTACCTAGACTCCAACTTTCCAAAGTGTATCCATACCGATTAGTGACCATATTGAGCTCCTGAGCATAGACATCTCGCCCAACCTCAATTTCGGGAAAATCATCGAGTCAAAGGCAAAAACAGCAGCCAAAAAACTTGGTATCCTGAACAAGGTGAAGCGGTGCTTCACGCCTGAGCATTGCCTGACTCTCTATCAGGCTCAGGTGCGCTCGGCCATGGAGTACTGCTGCCACCTCTGGGACGGCTCTGCCAAGTACCAACTTGATGCATTAGACTCGTTAGATCGCCGTGCCCGCCGAATTATAGGTGATCAGTCACTAACGCAGGCAAAAATGCTCAGTCTGCAGCACCGTCGCAATGTTGCCTGTCTATCGGTCTTCTATCGGATATACTTTGGAGAGTGCGCTCAAGAACTTCACAACCTCGTGCCTCCTTCACCGTTTTACCACAGAACTTCGAGAAATCGTGAGCGTTGGCATCCTTACGTGGTTGAAATCCAACCTGCCCGCACAAAACTCTTTTCAACGTTTCTGAGTCGAACCGCTAAGGTGTGGAACGCACTTCCAACATCTGTGTGTCCGGCCACGTATAACCTCAGTACCTTCAAGGCAAGAGTGAATTGGCATTTTCTAGGCAAGCGCGCTCCAACCTAGACCTCATCAGTGCTGTCCAGCATTGATTGTCGTCAAGCGCAAGCCTATCCCGCAATAAAAAAAAATGGATTAAATACTACCCATATTAAAATACTATGTCCAGCTGTCGCTAGGACAATATCACAAGTCAGTCAGTGCCAGCGGACAGCGGCAGAATACCTGATTGTTTGAGCGCGCTTTCGCCTCGCGTCCCGCAGATCATCAGGAAAGCCAAGCTTACAGTGGTTTATAGTGGTTTATAGAGGCGAGAAGGGGTTGTGACAACTTACGGGAGCAAGGCAACAACGCGTCATTTATTACCATTCATTTGTTTTGAAAGCACCTGTGCAAAGTGGTGTTGCTTTCGTGAATAAAACTTGTGGATTTGTGATAACCTAGAGCTACATGATGTAGTCTATGCTTGGTGGTTACAATATCAATTCGTAATCGACAATTCCTAAATCCCCGCAGTTTGGGTGGGTAGTACCCTGCAGCATCAGGATTCAGGAGCTATATAATCTAGAGCTGCATGATGTGGTCTATGCTTAGTGGCTCAGTCCCTATCCGAAATATCGCTGGTACTTTCTAATTGGTCTAGGTACGAAGAATCAAAATATTGCCTTTGGGCGGCACCATTAGGACCACCCGTATATACTTGCACCCGAAAATCCTTACTGTTGGTGAGGTTAAAGGTGGCTGGAGAAAGTAGTCGGGTGGGGTTAAGAGGGGTTGTCAGACAGGACTGTTTCTCGTCTGTTTTATCACTTTTACCAAAGACAACAGTGAATTATTAATAATAACCGATAAAAGTGATGAAATTCATAGTAGGTATTTATCAAATTTACCAAATGGTGAAGTAATTATTAATAATTACCGAAAATTATTAATAATTATCACATTTATCACATTTACCGTAACATATAAATATATGCTTAATAATAATTATTATCGATACTGAGCCTGTTGTGTTTATTTCCTTGAGTATATTATAATTTATGTAAGTTTTATTAAGAAACTCTGTATAAATTTATTATTAGGTTTTTATTAGGCACACACTTGATAATAATTACAGATCACTATTCAACTAAGTTACACAGAGTAAAAAACCAAAGACACTTAGACAATCGTAGACAAGTATCAAAGACCATTGCAGAGCCCAAAACAGATTTTTATTTAATTTTTATGTTTGTCTCTCTGTGCGCGTATCACAAAAACTACAGAACGCGGAGCTGATACTCCGGGTCAACATAATATGGGATAGTTTTTATCCTGATAAGCAAGAAGTTCCTCCGGAATGCAAGATTTATCCATTTTATTTTATAGCTCCATGAAATTTGAACCGTTTTTAACAATTTTTTTTTAATGAAAGTCTTGCATGACTATGAGACATGTTTTGTCCAATTTTGATGAAGGTCGGAGATAGAAGACATAAAACTTCACGGATAGCAGCAAGTCAATTTCAGAAGGGACAACGATCGAATACATGCAATGCATATCATATTATAAAATTACTAGCTGCTGCCCGCGACTTTGGCCGCGTGGATTTTTTTTAAAGTCCCTCGGGAACTTCTTGATTTTCCGGGATAAAAAGTAGCCTAAATGTTGACCCGAGTAATAAGCTACCACGGTATAAAATTTTGTAGAAATCTGTGCGGTAGTTTTTACGTGAAAGAAGGACAAACAAACAGACAAACAGATAAAAAAAATTTAGCTTCTGTTTTGATATCTGTATCTTGAACACAATTAGAAGCAAAAACCCTTTTTTGAATCTATTTCGTGTACAGAATTGGTTTCGTTTCTGTTTTATTATATGTATATATATATATATATATATATATATATATATATATATATAGATAATGACGGTCTTAGCCATAGGCATTAATAACAAAATAGAATGATTTTTTAATTTTTAGGATTCCGTACCAAAATGGTAAAAATGGAATCCTTACGGTGAGACTTTCTCCGTCCGTTCGTACTTCGTCCGTCCGTTCGTCCGTCCGTCCGTCCGTCACAGTCGATTATTTTAGTAACTATTAAAGCTATCAACATGAAATTTGGAAAAGTTATTTATTTATTTATTTATTTATTTATTTATTTGCATTCATGTATCCACTTACACTTAATTATATAGTTAGAATACATGAGGCCCCGTCAGGGCATTGCAAAGTTACATTTACAAAGTAATTAGGTTAGGTTTAATATTTATAGAGTCGTATGTAATTAATAAAATTAATTAATAATAATATTATGTCATTATAAAAATATTTTCGATTTCGTATTAAATAAAGTCGGATTAATATTATTCATTAACAGATCGGAATACAGTATTATAGGTTAACGATTTTAATTTCTAGGAAAATGATAATCAATCAATATGTCATTCAATAATATGTCAAAATGGTTCGTCAGATTGATTAAGTCCATATGTCATAATTGGTCATAAGCTCTATGTATAATAGTGGCCCAAAAACATCGGAAAAAAAAGAAAAATTATTTTTAGTTAAATTAAAAAAAGGGTATTCATTCATATAAAAGACCTGTTCATTCTAAAACAGATTTTTATTTATTTTTATATGTAATTGTTTTTGATAACTCGGGCAAAATGTGAAAAAAAATACAGTCCCCCCCCCCCCTATTTCCGAAGTTTACCAATCGAAAAATCAGAAATAATTATGGTCAATAGAGATTTATGTATATATTATAGAAAAAATAAAACCAACACTCTAACTAGCATAGTTTTTTTTTATATTAAACCTCTACAAAAAGTTAACGATTAATAAGCAAATTAACATAATATTATCGTTTTACTTTTACTTCTAGAGTACGGAGCCCTCGGTGCGCGAGTTCGACTCGCACTAAGATGGTTTTTTTTATTTTTTATTAAAGTGTTAACATGCACTTAAGGAAATATCAGAATAAATTTATAAACACATATCAAAAATTTTGAGGCCGGCGGGATTCGAACCCACATCTCTTGGGAATCGCGCCCGAGTATGTTACCGTTACACCATAGCCGCACACACGTCAGAATCGAAACTGAAAAAAGTAGATACATATCACAAATTCGATTTTCGACCGAGCGAAGCGAAGGTCTTTGAGTTAACTAGGGCGATTTGCACTTGTCCGTCCGTCCGTCCGTCCGTCCGTCCGTCTGTCAGAGCCTTATAACTTTTGAATTACTGAACGTAATTACTTCAAATTTAGATATAATATGTAAACCGATGGCCTCCAGCCGAAAATGGCTTAAAAAGTTATAAAAATCTTTATTTCAGGGGGGCTCTCATAGAAGCGAATGCGAAGTAAAAAAAAAAATATCGCGTTACATAAAATTGTTACGTATCATTTTAAAGATAATTTTGAACTGAGTACAAAAATATTTTTTTTTTAATTTTTCCCTTAAAATTGACGAAATGGGGGGCTTTCAAAGTGGCGATTTTATACGCTCGCTTGAAGACGCTCTCTAGAAAAATCCGCTATGGATTTTCAAACTGATTTTATGTTTTTAGGTCACTTATATCCTGTACTTGAACAACAAATACTAAAATTATATGAATATTATAAAGAAACGAGATTATTTAATTTTTAATGGGCGTCAGTAATTCATATAGCATCAACATAGCTTCACAATAATGCTAATAGATGGCGCAGTCAGTAACTATTCCCATGGAACTACGAGTTAAATTCAATGTTTGATAAATAATTCAATGTTTTCACTAACGTTCCCTAACCTTTACGGGCTACCTATAAGTTAGGTGATTGATGTTTTCTGTCAACTTATTTATCACGATCCTGTACGGGACACCTAAAAGGATATTGGGACGGATGTTAGGACTTAGGATTGTATTTAGGAGCTACCTACGTTAAGAGACTCCTACTTAGGGGATGATTTAGGTATGTTTGGTGAAAACGGGCATAATAATAATGTCAGTTTTGGTTATCATGTATCGATTGAATGAATAATCATGGGATACCGTTACCGCGAGGTCTCAGTTCGGGGCGAACCACTAGTTAATAAGATTTTAGACAGTTAAACTTAAGTTCCTCTTCCGTAACGTCTATTGTCGTTACTTATTAGACTAAATATAGGCAATTCTTTACTTTTCAGCACGTAACGTCTGAAATTATCGAAGAACAGATTCATAATATTTTCAATGATAGAAATAAATATGAAACAAAAACATTAAGAACAAGTGATGAATTCGATTTTGACCAAAATAGTGGGAAAGTTTTCGAAAAACGAACTGTTTACAGAGAAATTGTTGCAAATAATGATGATTGTGACGATGTAAATGACGACGATGTAAAAATTATGACATTTTTTATGAAAAAAGATCCAAAAGGTCGAGAAAGAATATACGAAGAGGACACAATTATAAAAACAAATTCCAAGCCCAATGCTGATGACAGTACTGGAAAAGGCCAAAACTCTGACAATGCAGATAAACATATAAGCACATCCACGAATAAAAAATTTGACATAGATTCAACAGCTGAAACCCAAGCTAAGTCCGCTCAAAGCATAACTGCTGCAAAACTGAGTCAGAGTTCCATGATAAACTTGATTGCTTCGAAACCTTCTATTGTTATCATAAATGATAAAGAAGCAGATAACACACCATCTTACACAGAAGATATAATATGTTGTGATAACACAGAAGCTTACTGTTCTGGTCAAGAAAATATTGTTGAAAATGAAGCAGCTTCAAATACAGCTTCAGATATAAGGAAAGGATACGAGAATGGTTGGAAACATGCTGATAATATTTTCAAACCACAGATGATAGAGATCTTGAATGAAAACAATGGTTCTTCGGGATCGAACTCCTCGGAACAAGGTGGTATTTACCAACCTTACGGCGGTCAAGAACCGAAGATTATTATAGAAAATATAAACCAAGTAGAATCAGCGTCACCTGAAACTAGTGGTTCCACTGGTGCCGGTAACTCTGGCACTGGATCTGGAACAAAAGGATCAGAAGCCGATGCATCACCCTCAGGAGATCGTGACGAAGGAGAAATCAGTGGACCTAATTTTTACGGACAGGACAACGACGGAATCCCCTTCTTTGGGCGAGATTATTCAAATCCTCATTTCTCTCCCAGCAGCCTTGCATCTAAAGATTCAGCAGAAAAGAAAACAACTGAAGCCGCTTCAAAACTTGCAGCAGCCGATAACAAGTACGGCTCTGAAAATAGATTGGGACAAGGTGGTATTTACCAACCTTACGGCGGTCAAGAACCGAAGATTATTATAGAAAATATAAACCAAGTAGAATCAGCGTCACCTGAAAATAGTGGTTCCACTGGTGCCGGTAACTCTGGCACTGGATCTGGAACAAAAGGATCAGAAGTCGATGCATCACCCTCAGAAGATCGTGACGAAGGAGAAATCAGTGGACCTAATTTTTACGGACAGGACTACCACGAAATCCCCTTCTTTTGGCGAGATTATTCATATCCACATTTCTCTCCCAGCAGCCTTGCATCTAAAGATTCAGCAGAAAAGAAAACAACTGAAGCCGCTTCAAAACTTGCAGCAGCCGATAACAAGTACGGCTCTGAAAATAGATTGGGACAAGGTGGTATTTACCAACCTTACGGCGGTCAAGAGCCGAAGATTATTATAGAAAATATAAACCAAGTAGAATCAGCATCACCTGAAACTAGTGGTACCACTGGTGCCGGTAACTCTGGCACTGGATCTGGAACAAAAGGATCAGAAGCCGATGCATCACCGTCAGAAGATCGTGACGAAGGAGAAATCAGTGGACCTAATTTTTACGGACAGGACAACGACGGAATCCCCTTCTTTGGGCGAGATTATTCATATCCACATTTCTCTCCCAGCAGCCTTGCATCTAAAGATTCAGCAGAAAAGAAAACAACTGAAGCCGCTTCAAAACTTGCAGCAGCCGATAACAAGTACGGCTCTGAAAATAGATTGGGACATGGTGGTATTTACCAACCTTACGGCAGTCAAGAACCAACAATTATTATAGAAAATATAAACCAAGTAGAATCATCATCACCTGAAACTAGTGGTACCACTGATGCCGCTAACTCTGGCAGTGGATCTGGCACAAAAGCATCTGAAGCCGATGCATCACCCTCAGAAGAACGTGACGAAGGAGAAATCAGTGGACTTAATGTTTACGGAGAGGACTACTTCAGAATCCCCTTCTTTGGGCGAGATAATTCATATCCACATTTCTCTCCCAGCAGCCTTGCATCTAAAGATTCAGCAGAAAAGAAAACAACTGAAGCCGCTTTAAAACTTGCAGCAGCCGATAACAAGTACGGCTCTGAAAATAGATTGGGACAAGGTGGTATTTACCAACCTTACGGCGGTCAAGAACCGAAGATTATTATAGAAAATATAAACCAAGTAGAATCAGCATCACCTGAAACTAGTGGTACCACTGGTGCCGGTAACTCTGGCACTGGATCTGGAACAAAAGGATCAGAAGCCGATGCATCACCCTCAGAAGATCGTGACGAAGGAGAAATCAGTGGACCTAATTTTTACGGAGAGGACAACGACGGAATCCCCTTCTTTGGGCGAGATTATTCATATCCACATTTCTCTCCC
The DNA here is from genome assembly GCA_029955525.1 of Oeneis ivallda. Lineage (NCBI taxonomy): Eukaryota > Metazoa > Arthropoda > Insecta > Lepidoptera > Nymphalidae > Oeneis > Oeneis ivallda. The sequence goes on along the minus strand of JARPMR010000024.1, from coordinate 13,837,199 downwards.
AGCAGCCTTGCATCTAAAGATTCAGCAGAAAAGAAAACAAATGAAGCCGCTTCAAAACTTACAGCAGCCGATAACAAGTACGGCTCTGAAAATAGATTGGGACAAGGTGGTATTTACCAACCTTACGGCGGTCAAGAACCGAAGATTATTATTGAAAATATAAACCAAGTAGAATCAGCGTCACCTGAAACTAGTGGTACCACTGGTGCCGGTAACTCTGGCACTGGATCTGGAACAAAAGGATCAGAAGTCGATGCATCACCCTCAGAAGATCGTGACGAAGGAGAAATCAGTGGACCTAATTTTTACGGACAGGACTACCACGGAATCCCCTTCTTTTGGCGAGATTATTCATATCCACATTTCTCTCCCAGCAGCCTTGCATCTAAAGATTCAGCAGAAAAGAAAACAAATGAAGCCGCTTCAAAACTTGCAGCAGCCGATAACAAGTACGGCTCTGAAAATAGATTGGGACAAGGTGGTATTTACCAACCTTACGGCGGTCAAGAACCGAAGATTATTATTGAAAATATAAACCAAGTAGAATCAGCGTCACCTGAAACTAGTGGTACCACTGGTGCCGGTAACTCTGGCACTGGATCTGGAACAAAAGGATCAGCAGCTGATGCATCACCCTCAGATGATCGTGACGAAGGAGCAATCAGTGGACCTAATTTTTACGGACAGGACAACGACCGAATCCCCGTCTTTTGGCGAGATTATTCATATCCACATTTCTCTCCCAGCAGCCTTGCATCTAAAGATTCAGCAGAAAAGAAAACAAATGAAGCCGCTTCAAAACTTGCAGCAGCCGATAACAAGTACGGCTCTGAAAATAGATTGGGACAAGGTGGTATTTACCAACCTTACGGCGGTCAAGAACCGAAGATTATTATAGAAAATATAAACCAAGTAGAATCAGCATCACCTGAAACTAGTGGTACCACTGGTGCCGGTAACTCTGGCACTGGATCTGGAACAAAAGGATCAGCAGCTGATGCATCACCCTCAGAAGATCGTGACGAAGGAGAAATCAGTGGACCTCATTTTTACGGACAGGACAACGACGGAAGACACTTCTTTGGGCGAGATTATTCATATCCACATTTCTCTCCCAGTAACCTTGCATCTAAAGGATCAGCAGAAAAGAAAACTACTGAAGCCGCTTCAAAACTTTCAGCAGCCGATAACAAGCATGGCTCTGAAAATAGATTTGGACAAGGTGGTATTTACCAACCTTACGGCGGTCAAGAACCGAAGATTATTATTGAAAATATAAACCAAGTAGAATCAGCGTCACCTGAAACTAGTGGTACCACTGGTGCCGGTAACTCTGGCACTGGATCTGGAACAAAAGGATCAGCAGCTGATGCATCACCCTCAGATGATCGTGACGAAGGAGCAATCAGTGGACCTAATTTTTACGGACAGGACAACGACCGAATCCCCTTCTTTTGGCGAGATTATTCATATCCACATTTCTCTCCCAGCAGCCTTGCATCTAAAGATTCAGCAGAAAAGAAAACAACTGAAGCCGCTTCAAAACTTGCAGCAGCCGATAACAAGTACGGCTCTGAAAATAGATTGGGACAAGGTGGTATTTACCAACCTTACGGCGGTCAAGAACCGAAGATTATTATAGAAAATATAAACCAATTAGAATCAGCATCACCTGAAACTAGTGGTACCACTGGTGCCGGTAACTCTGGCACTGGATCTGGAACAAAAGGATCAGCAGCTGATACATCACCCTCAGAAGATCGTGACGAAGGAGAAATCAGTGGACCTCGTTTTTACGGACAGTACAACGATGGAAGACCCTTCTTTGGGCGAGATTATCCATATCCACAGAAGATGTTGAAGGAAAAGTATGGTTCTTCGGGATCGAATTTCTCTCCCAGCAGCCTTGCATCTAAAGATTCAGTAATAAAGAAACCAACTGAAGCCGCTTCAAAACTTTCAGCAGCCGATAACAAGTATGGCTCTAAAAATAGATTGGGACAAGGTGGTATTTACCAACCTTACGGTGGTCAAGAACCGAAGATTATTATAGAAAATATAAACCAAGTAGAATCAGCGTCACCTGAAACTAGTGGTTCCACTGGTTCCGGTAACTCTGGCACTGGATCTGGAACAAAAGGATCAGCAGCTGAGCCATCACCCTCAGAAGATCGTGACGAAGGAGAAATCAGTGGACCTCATTTTTACGGACAGTACAACGACGGAAGACCCTTCTTTGGGCGAGATTATCCATATCCACAGAAGATGTTGAAGGAAAAGTATGGTTCTTCGGGATCGAATTTCTCTCCCAGCAGCCTGGCATCTAAAGATTCAGCAGTAAAGAAACCAACTGAAGCCGCTTCAAAACTTTCAGCAGCCGATAACAAGTATGGCTCTGAAAATAGATATGGACAAGGTGGTATTTACCAACCTTACGGCGGTCAAGAACCGAAGATTATTATAGAAAATATAAACCAAGTAGAATCAGCGTCACCTGAAACTAGTGGGTCCACTGGTTCCGGTAACTCTGGCACTGGATCTGGAACAAAAGGATCAGCAGCTGATGCATCACCCTCAGAAGATCGTGACGAAGGAGAAATCAGTGGACCTCATTTTTACGGACAGTACAACGACGGAAGACCCTTCTTTGGGCGAGATTATCCATATCCACAGAAGATGTTGAAGGAAAAGTATGGTTCTTCGGGATCGAATTTCTCTCCCAGCAGCCTTGCATCTAAAGATTCAGCAGTAAAGAATCCAACTGAAGCCGCTTCAAAACTTGCAGCAGCCGATAATAAGTATGGCTCTGAAAATAGATTGGGACAAGGTGGTATTTACCAACCTTACGACAGTCAAGAACCGATGATTAGTATAGAAAATATAAACCAAGTAGAATCAGCGTCACCTGTAACTAGTGTTTCCACCGATGCCGGTAACTCTGGCACTGGATCTGGAACAAAAGGATCAGGAGCTGATGCATCACCCTCAGAAGATCGTGACGAAGGAGAAATCAGTGGACCTCATTTTTACGGACAGGACAACGACGGAAGACCCTTCTTTGGGCGAGATTATCCATATCCACATAAGATGTTGAAGGAAAAGTATGGTTCTTCGGGATCGAATTTCTCTCCCAGCAGCCTTGCATCTAAAGATTCAGTAGTAAAGAGACCAACTGAAGCCGCTTCAAAACTTTCAGCAGCCGATAACAAGCATGGCTCTGAAAATAGATTGGGACAAGGTGGTATTTACCAACCTTACGGTGGTCAAGAACCGAAGATTATTATAGAAAATATAAACCAAGTAGAATCAACGTCACCTGAAACTAGTGGTTCCACTGGTGCCGGTAACTCTGGCACTGGATCTGGAACAAAAGGATCAGCAGCTGATGCATCACCCTCAGAAGATCATGACGAAGGAGAAATCAGTGGATCTCATATTTACGGACAGTACAACGACGGAAGACCCTTCTTTGGGCGAGATTATCCATATCCACATAAGATGTTGAAGGAAAAGTATGGTTCTTCGGGATCGAATTTCTCTCCCAGCAGCCTTGCATCTAAAGATTCAGCAGTAAAGAAACCAACTGAAGCCGCTTCAAAACTTGCAGCAGCCGATAATAAGTATGGCTCTGAAAATAGATTGGGACAAGGTGGTATTTACCAACCTTACGGCGGTCAAGAACCGAAGATAATTATAGAAAATATAAACCAAGTAGAATCAGCGTCACCTGAAACTAGTGGTTCCACTGGTGCCGGTAACTCTGGCACTGGATCTGGAACAAAAGGATCAGCAGCTGATGCATCACCCACACAAGATCGTGACGAAGGAGAAATCAGTGGACCTCATTTTTACGGACAGGACAACGACGGAAGACCCTTCTTTGGGCGAGATTATCCATATACACAGAAGATGTTGAAGGAAAAGTATGGTTCTTCGGGATCGAATTTCTCTCCCAGCAGCCTTGCATCTAAAGATTCAGTAGTAAAGAGACCAACTGAAGCCGCTTCAAAACTTTCAGCAGCCGATAACAAGAATGGCTCTGAAAATAGATTGGGACTAGGTAGTATTTACCAACCTTACGGCGGTCAAGAACCGAAGATTATTATAGAAAATATAAACCAAGTAGAATCAGCGTCACCTGAAACTAGTGGTTCCACTGGTGCCGGTAACTCTGGCACTGGATCTGGAACAAAAGGATCAGCAGCTGATGCATCACCCTCAGAAGATCGTGACGAAGGAGAAATCAGTGGATCTCATATTTACGGACAGTACAACGACGGAAAACCCTTCTTTGGGCGAGATTATCCATATCCACATAAGATGTTGAAGGAAAAGTATGGTTCTTCGGGATCGAATTTCTCTCCCAGCAGCCTTGCATCTAAAGATTCAGCAGAAAAGAAAACAACTGAAGCCGCTTCAAAACTTGCAGCAGCCGATAACAAGTACGGCTCTGAAAATAGATTGGGACAAGGTGGTATTTACCAACCTTACGGCGGTCAAGAACCGAAGATTATTATAGAAAATATAAACCAAGTAGAATCAGCGTCACCTGAAACTAGTGGTTCCACTGGTGCCGGTAACTCTGGCACTAAATCTGGATCAAAAGGATCAGAAGCCGATGCATCACCCTCAGAAGATCGTGACGAAGGAGCAATCAGTGGACCTAATTTTTACGGACAGGACAACGACGGAATCCCCTTCTTTTGGCGAGATTATTCATATCCACATTTCTCTCCCAGCAGCCTTGCATCTAAAGATTCAGCGGAAAAGAAAACAACTGAAGCCGCTTCAAAACTTGCAGCAGCCGATAACAAGTACGGCTCTGAAAATAGATTGGGACAAGGTGGTATTTACCAACCTTACGGCGGTCAAGAACCGAAGATTATTATAGAAAATATAAACCAAGTAGAATCAGCGTCACCTGAAACAAGTGGTTCCACTGGTGCCGGTAACTCTGGCACTGGATCTGGAACAAAAGGATCAGCAGCTGATGCATCATCCTCAGAAGATCGTGACGAAGGAGAAATCAGTGGATCTCATATTTACGGACAGTACAACGACGGAAGACCCTTCTTTGGGCGAGATTATCCATATCCACATAAGATGTTGAAGGAAAAGTATGGTTCTCCGGGATCGAATTTCTCTCCCAGCAGCCTTGCATCTAAAGATTCAGCAGAAAAGAAAACAACTGAAGCCGCTTCAAAACTTGCAGCAGCCGATAACAAGTACGGCTCTGAAAATAGATTGGGACAAGGTGGTATTTACCAACCTTACGGCGGTCAAGAACCGAAGATTATTATAGAAAATATAAACCAAGTAGAATCAGCGTCACCTGAAACTAGTGGTTCCACTGGTGCTGGTAACTCTGGCACTAAATCTGGAACAAAAGGATCAGAAGCCAATGCATCACTCTCAGACGACGACGAAGATCGTGACGAAGGAGAAATCAGTGGACCTCATTTTTACGGACAGGACAACGACGGAAGACCCTTCTTTGGGCGAGATTATCCATATCCACAGAAGATGTTGAAGGAAAAGTATGGTTCTTCGGGATCGAATTTCTCTCCCAGCAGCCTTGCATCTAAAGATTCAGTAGTAAAGAAACCAACTGAAGCCGCTTCAAAACTTTCAGCAGCCGATAACAAGCATGGCTCTGAAAATAGATTGGGACTAGGTAGTATTTACCAACCTTACGGCGGTCAAGAACCGAAGATTATTATAGAAAATATAAACCAAGTAGAATCAGCGTCACCTGAAACTAGTGGTTCCACTGGTGCCGGTAACTCTGGCACTGGATCTGGAACAAAAGGATCAGCAGCTGATGCATCACCCTCAGAAGATCGTGACGAAGGAGAAATCAGTGGATCTCATATTTACGGACAGTACAACGACGGAAAACCCTTCTTTGGGCGAGATTATCCATATCCACATAAGATGTTGAAGGAAAAGTATGGTTCTTCGGGATCGAATTTCTCTCCCAGCAGCCTTGCATCTAAAGATTCAGCAGAAAAGAAAACAACTGAAGCCGCTTCAAAACTTGCAGCAGCCGATAACAAGTACGGCTCTGAAAATAGATTGGGACAAGGTGGTATTTACCAACCTTACGGCGGTCAAGAACCGAAGATTATTATAGAAAATATAAACCAAGTAGAATCAGCGTCACCTGAAACTAGTGGTTCCACTGGTGCCGGTAACTCTGGCACTAAATCTGGAACAAAAGGATCAGAAGCCGATGCATCACCCTCAGAAGATCGTGACGAAGGAGCAATCAGTGGACCTAATTTTTACGGACAGGACAACGACGGAATCCCCTTCTTTTGGCGAGATTATTCATATCCACATTTCTCTCCCAGCAGCCTTGCATCTAAAGATTCAGCGGAAAAGAAAACAACTGAAGCCGCTTCAAAACTTGCAGCAGCCGATAACAAGTACGGCTCTGAAAATAGATTGGGACAAGGTGGTATTTACCAACCTTACGGCGGTCAAGAACCGAAGATTATAATAGAAAATATAAACCAAGTAGAATCAGCGTCACCTGAAACTAGTGGTTCCACTGGTTCCGGTAACTCTGGCACTGGATCTGGAACAAAAGGATCAGAAGCCAATGCATCACTCTCAGAAGATCGTGACGAAGGAGAAATCAGTGGACCTCATTTTTACGTACAGTACAACGACGGAAGACCCTTCTTTGGGCGAGATTATCCATATCCATATAAGATGTTGAAGGAAAAGTATGGTTCTTCGGGATCGAATTTCTCTCCCAGCAGCCTTGCATCTAAAGATTCAGTAGTAAAGAAACCAACTGAAGCCGCTTCAAAACTTTCAGCAGCCGATAACAAGCATGGCTCTGAAAATAGATTGGGACAAGGTGGTATTTACCAACCTTACGGCGGTCAAGAACCGAAGATTATTATAGAAAATATAAACCAAGTAGAATCAGCGTCACCTGAAACAAGTGGTTCCACTGGTGCCGGTAACTCTGGCACTGGATCTGGAACAAAAGGATCAGCAGCTGATGCATCACCCTCAGAAGATCGTGACGAAGGAGAAATCAGTGGATCTCATATTTACGGACAGTACAACGACGGAAGACCCTTCTTTGGGCGAGATTATCCATATCCACATAAGATGTTGAAGGAAAAGTATGGTTCTCCGGGACCGAATTTCTCTCCCAGCAGCCTTGCATCTAAAGATTCAGCAGAAAAGAAAACAACTGAAGCCGCTTCAAAACATGCAGCAGCCGATAACAAGTACGGCTCTGAAAATAGATTGGGACACGGTGGTATTTACCAACCTTACGGCGGTCAAGAACCGAAGATTGTTATAGAAAATATAAACCAAGTAGAATCAGCGTCACCTGAAACTAGTGGTTCCACTGGTGCCGGTAACTCTGGCACTAAATCTGGAACAAAAGGATCAGAAGCCGATGCATCACCCTCAAAAGATCGTGACGAAGGAGCAATCAGTGGACCTAATTTTTACGGACAGGACAACGACGGAATCCCCTTCTTTTGGCGAGATTATTCATATCCACATTTCTCTCCCAGCAGCCTTGCATCTAAAGATTCAGCGGAAAAGAAAACAACTGAAGCCGCTTCAAAACTTGCAGCAGCCGATAACAAGTACGGCTCTGAAAATAGATTGGGACAAGGTGGTATTTACCAACCTTACGGCGGTCAAGAACCGAAGATTATTATAGAAAATATAAACCAAGTAGAATCAGCGTCACCTGAAACTAGTGGTTCCACTGGTGCCGGTAACTCTGGCACTGGATCTGGAACAAAAGGATCAGCAGCTGATGCATCACCCTCAGAAGATCGTGACGAAGGAGAAATCAGTGGACCTCATTTTTACGGACAGTACAACGACGGAAGACCCTTCTTTGGGCGAGATTATCCATATCCATATAAGATGTTGAAGGAAAAGTATGGTTCTTCGGGATCGAATTTCTCTCCCAGCAGCCTTGCATCTAAAGATTCAGCAGTAAAGAAACCAACTGAAGCCGCTTCAAAACTTGCAGCAGCCGATAATAAGTATGGCTCTGAAAATAGATTGGGACAAGGTGGTATTTACCAACCTTACGGCGGTCAAGAACCGAAGATAATTATAGAAAATATAAACCAAGTTGAATCAGCGTCACCTGAAACTAGTGGTTCCACTGGTGCCGGTAACTCTGGCACTGGATCTGGAACAAAAGGATCAGCAGCTGATGCATCACCCTCAGAAGATCGTGACGAAGGAGAAATCAGTGGATCTCATATTTACGGAGAGTACAACGACGGAAGACCCTTCTTTGGGCGAGATTATCCATATCCATATAAGATGTTGAAGGAAAAGTATGGTTCTTCGGGATCGAATTTCTCTCCCAGCAGCCTTACATCTAAAGATTCAGCAGTAAAGAAACCAACTGAAGCCGCTTCAAAACCTTCAGCAGCCGATAACAAGCATGGCTCTGAAAATAGATTGAGACAAGGTGGTATTTACCAACCTTACGGCAGTCAAGAACCAACGATTATTATAGAAAATATAAACCAAGTAGAATCACCATTACCTGAAACTAGTGGTACCACTGGTGCCGGTAACTCTGGCAGTGGATCTGGAACAAAAGGATCAGAAGCCGATACATCACCCACTGAAGATCTAGACGCAGGAGAAATTATCATTGGCCAAAGAATGAAAAAAATCCACCAAGCTTGCCGTCTTAGGCACAGACAGTATTTTATTAGACTTGGTAGAAAAGGTCACTCATGTGAAGGCTGTTAAAAGTTATCTATTAATTACTATTATTATTTAATTTTTTTCAATATTCCTTTTTTTTATTTACGGATACATCTTTATTGTTTATTTCAAATAAAAATTGTAGCATTCCAAATTATCTTTTATTTGTACATTTCTTTCAACACCAGACTTGGTCAGATAAATAATTAGTAGTTTTCAGTCTTCTGGGTCATTTGTCCAAGCCTTATTCAGACCAACATTTGTCATGATTTTAATTTATTAATAAGATATTGTTTTGATTTTTTTGATCGTCTGTAAGGTTTTTAAATTAAATAAGATAATATTTGACCTAAATTATATAGCATGAAACAGGAAATAAGGAAGTAGTTAGGAATAGAATTTAACTGACTTGAAAATGTATTAAAACGGAAATGTAAGCTGATTGGTTGAATGGAAGGGGAAATTGTTGACCGAGCGAAGCGAGGTTTCTGAGTTTACTAGAGCGAATTTGTACTTGTCCGTCCGTCCGTCTGTCCGTCCGTCCGTCCGTCCGTCTGTCAGAGCCTTATAACTTTTGAATTACTGAACGTAATTACTTCAAATTTAGATATGATATGTAAACTGATGGCCTTCAGCCGAATAATACATAAAACATTATAAAAATCTTTATTTCAGGGGGGCTCTCATAGAAGTGAATGCGAAGTAAAAAAAAATTTATCATTTTAAAGATAATTTCGAACCGAGGACAAAAATATATATTTTTTTAATTTTTCCCCGAAATGGGGGGTTTTCAAAGTGGAGATTTAATACGCTCGCTTGAAGACGCTCTCTAGCAAAATCGGGTATGTATTTTCAAGCTGAACTTATTTTTAGGGTTCCATACCAAAATGGTAAAAATGGAACCCTTATGGTGAGACTTTCTCGGTCCGTCTGTCCGTCCGTCTGTCACAGTCGATTATTTCAGTAACTATTGAAGCTATCGACATGAAATTTGGCATAGTTATGTATAGTATTGGCCCAAAATCACTGGAATAAAGAAAAATCGAAAATAATTTTTAGTTTTGTTAAAAAAGGGGGAAAATCGGGGGTTTGAAATTTCAAAGTAAAATAACTATACCGAGTGGGGTATCATATAAAAGGCCTTAACTTGTACATTCTAAAACAGTTTTTTATTTATTTCTATATATAACAGTTTTTGAGTAATCGGCCAAAATGTCGAAAAAAATACCGTTCCCCCCCCCCCCCTTATCTCCGAAATTTACCAATCGAAAAATCTGAAATAATTATGTCAATAGAGGTTTATGTATATTTTACAGGAAAAATAAAACCAACGCTCTAACTAGCATAGTTTTTTTTATATTAACAATAAACCTCTACAGACAAAGTTAACGATAAATAAGCAAATTAATATAATATTATCGTTTCATTTTTACTTTTGGAGTATGGAACCCTCGGTGCGCGAGTCCGACTCGCACTTGGCCGGCTTTTTTTTATTTCACTTGTATCCTGTACTTGAACAACAAATACATAATTATATGAATATTATAAAGAAACAATTATATTATAATTATAATTATTATTATTAAAAAAAAAAAAAATGATTGCTAATAAATTACTTAAGGATTATAAAGAAACGAGATTTAATTTTGAATGGGCATCAGTAATTTTCACATAGCTTCTGAAACAAGTGGCATAAATAAAAACAGCAGACCTTTAGGCATTCACGTAAATTGTATTTAATTACACACGCTATGTACAGACTTAATAATTGTTTATTAAGCACAATAACCGTAAAACTCACAACGGGGCAGAGTTTCGGCTTATAAGTTAACCGCACGGAAAAACTGACTAGAATGGGCTCGCAGGGCGCTTTATACTTTATTCCCCACCGAAGGCATCCGGTAGATTAACTCGGGCAAGCTCGCTTGGCTGTCATTGGCTGACTGATACGGCACGCTGTGATTGGCTGAGGCGGTATGACGTAATAGTCGGCTGTCCGAAGGCATCCGGTAGATTGGCTAAGGCAGGCTGGCTTGGCTGTGTTTGGCTGGCTTGGCTGTGTTTGGCTGGCTTGGCTGTGTTTGGTTGGCTTGGCTGTCATTGGCTGGCTGATATGGCACGCTGTGGTTGGCTGAGGCGGTATGGCGTAACATTCGGCCGTCCTGAAACAAGGATTGCTCCCGCAATGGGAGAGAGCTTGGTTAACTTTCTAAAAGGTCAATAAGGTCTCAAGCTGATTGTCGGAACTGCTAGCACTGTCAGATAGAGGAACCGTACCATGATAAGGTCTTAAAGAGTCTGCTGCAACCAGCCCTGTAAAGGCTATGTAACCTCGATGCCCCTTAAGACTGCGCCGAGCATAAGACGCGGGCGCTGTTTAGGTATTTCGCTAGACGTGTGCGTCAAGTCGTGAACGCACGCACACAACAGCGAGATTGCCTAGCTTAACCGGCCGACTGTACGCAAAAGAACGTAACTCATATTTTTTAAAATTGGTGGTTATCATGTAAACACAAATTGTTAAGGCTAGGCATTTGTGCGCGAGGCGAGATTTTAGGAGGTGAGGTGTGGGCTGCCACCCGCTGAATTGAACTGATTGGCTAAATTTTAAAAAGTGACTGCCATATTGAAATTCTTTGTTATTGGACAGATTTCGTTCAAAATCGATATTTAGGCTTCCCTGGGGTCAAGAAAAGGAAATGGTTGCCAAAATTTTAAAAAGTGACCGCCATATTGAAATTCTTTGTTATTGGACCGATTTCGTTCAAATTCGATATTTAGGCTTCCCTTGGGTCAAGAAAGAGGAAATAGATGCCAAAATTTTAAAAAGTCAGCGCCATACTGAAATTCTTTGTTATTGGACCGATTTCGTTCAAATTCGATATTTAGGCTTCCCTGGGGTCAAGAAAAGGAAATGGTTGCCAAAATTTTAAAAGGTCACCGCCATATTGAAATTCTTCGATATTGGACTGCTTTCTTTCAAATTCGATATTTAGGCTTCCCTTGGGTCAAGAAAGAGGAAATAGATGCTAAAATTTTAAAAGTGACCACCATATTTAAATTCTTTGTTATTGGACTGATTTCGTTCAAATTTGATATTTAGGCTTCCCTGGGGTCAAGAAAAGGAAATGGTTGCCAAAATTTTAAAAAGTGATCGCCATATTGAAATTCTTTGTTATTGGACCGATTTCGTTCAAATTCGATATTTAGGCTTCCCTTGGATCAAGAAAGAGGAAATGGATGCCAAAATTTTAAAAAGTCACCGCCATACTGAAATTCTTTGTTATTGGACCGATTTCGTTCAAAATCGATATTTAGGCTTCCCTGGGGTCAAGAAAAGGAAATGGTTGCCAAAATTTTAAAAGGTCACCGCCATATTGAAATTCTTCGTTATTGGACCGCTTTCTTTCAAATTCGATATTTAGGCTTCCCTTGGGTCAAGAAAGAGGAAATAGATGCTAAAATTTTAAAAGTGACCACCATATTGAAATTCTTTGTTATTGGACTGATTTCGTTCAAATTCGATATTTAGGCTTCCCTTGGGTCAAGAAAGAGGAAATAAATGGCAATATTTTAAAAAGTGACTGCCATATTGAAATTCTTTGTTATTGGACAGATTTCGTTCAAAATCGATATTCAGGCTTCCCTGGGGTCAAGAAAAGGAAATGGTTGCCAAAATTTTAAAAAGTGACCGCCATATTGAAATTCTTTGTTATTGGACCGATTTCGTTCAAATTCGATATTTAGGCTTCCCTTCGGTCAAGAAAGAGGAAATAGATGCCAAAATTTTAAAAAGTCACCGCCATACTGAAATTCTTTGTTATTGGACCGATTTCGTTCAAATTCGATATTTAGGCTACCCTTGGGTCAAGAAAGAGGAAATAAATGACAAAATTTTAAAAAGTGACTGCCATATTGAAATTCTTTGTTATTGGACCGATTTCATTCAAAATCAATATATAGGCTTCCCTTGGGTAAAAAAAAGAGGAAATGGTTGCCAAAATTTTAAAAAGTCAGCGCCATATTGAAATTCTTTGTTATTGGACCGATTTCGTTCAAATTCGATATTTAGGCTTCCCTTGGGTCAAGAAAGAGGAAATAGATGCTAAAATTTTAAAAGTGACCGCCATATTGAAATTCTTTGTTATTGGACCGATTTCGTTCAAATTCGATATTTAGGCTTCCCTTGGGTCAAGAAAGAGGAAATAAATGGCAACATTTTAAAAAGTCACCGCCATACTGAAATTCTTTGTTATTGGACCGATTTCGTTCAAATTCGATATTTAGGCTTCCCTTGGGTCAAGAAAGAGGAAATAAATGACAAAATTTTAAAAAGTGACTGCCATATTGAAATTCTTTGTTATTGGACCGATTTCATTCAAAATCAATATTTAGGCTTCCCTTGGGTAAAAAAAAGAGGAAATAGATGCCACAAAATTAAAAAGTAACCTCCATATTGAAATTCTTTGTTATTAGACCGATTTCGTTCAAAATCGATATTTAGACTTCCCTTAGGTCAAGAAAGAGGAAATAGATGCCAAAATTTAAAAGTGACCGCCATATTGAAATTCTTTGTTATTGGACCGATTTCGTTCAAAATCGATATTTAGGCTTCCCTGGGGTCAAGAAAAGGAAATGGTTGCCAAAATTTTAAAAGGTCACCGCCATATTGAAATTCTTCGTTATTGGACCGCTTTCTTTCAAATTCGATATTAAGGCTTCCCTTGGGTCAAGAAAGAGGAAATAGATGCTAAAATTTTAAAAGTGACCACCATATTGAAATTCTTTGTTATTGGACAGATTTCGTTCAAAATCGATATTCAGGCTTCCCTGGGGTCAAGAAAAGGAAATGGTTGCCAAAATTTTAAAAAGTGACCGCCATATTGAAATTCTTTGTTATTGGACCGATTTCGTTCAAATTCGATATTTAGGCTTCCCTTCGGTCAAGAAAGAGGAAATAGATGCCAAAATTTTAAAAAGTCACCGCCATACTGAAATTCTTTTGTTATTGGACCGATTTCGTTCAAATTCGATATTTAGGCTTCCCTTGGGTCAAGAAAGAGGAAATAAATGACAAAATTTTAAAAAGTGACTGCCATATTGAAATTCTTTGTTATTGGACCGATTTCATTCAAAATCAATATTTAGGCTTCCCTTGGGTAAAAAAAAGAGGAAATAGATGCCACAAAATTAAAAAAGTAACCTCCATATTGAAATTCTTTGTTATTAGACCGATTTCGTTCAAAATCGATATTTAGACTTCCCTTGGGTCAAGAAAGAGGAAATAGATGCCAAAATTTAAAAGTGACCGCCATATTGAAATTCTTTGTTATTGGGCCGATTTCGTTCAAATTCAATATTTGGGCTTCCCTTGGGTAAAAAAAGAGGAAATGGTTGCCAAAATTTTAAAAAGTCAGCGCCATATTGAAATTCTTTGTTATTGGACCGATTTCGTTCAAATTCGATATTTAGGCTTCCCTTGGGTCAAGAAAGAGGAAATAGATGCTAAAATTTTAAAAGTGACCGCCATATTGAAATTCTTTGTTATTGGACCGATTTCGTTCAAATTCGATATTTAGGCTTCCCTTGGGTCAAGAAAGAGGAAATAAATGGCAACATTTTAAAAAGTGACTGCCATATTGAAATTCTTTGTCATTGGACCGATTTCGTTCAAAATCAATATTAAGCTTCCCTTGAGTAAATAATTATTCTTTTCAAAAAACCGACTTCTAACGCCACTACAAAGTATAAAAATAATTTTAGTTTGTCCACGTTTGTTGAAGTCGGGCGGGCCTAAATTCAAACTATGAAACCGATGCGCGACGCTACACAATATGGGAGACTCGTTTGTAGAAGTTGAGCGAGCATCGCGAGTCGGTTTCATAGTTTGTATTTTAGGCCCGCCCGACTTCAACAAACGTGGACAAACTAAAATTATTTTTTATACTTTGTAGTGGCGTTAGAAGTCATTTTTTTGAAAAGAATTTTTATTTTAAGCTTTTAAGTGTAGTATCCTATGATTGAGGAGCTAGGACCTGGAGCTCCATGACGTAGTCCATACTTATTACCTACAATAATAATTCGTAATCGACATTTCCTAAATCTCTTTATTTTAGGTGAGTAATATCCCTGCAGCATCAGGCTTAAGGAGTTGAAGGTCAACATTTTTATGGGACCATTTCGCAAACATCCTCTGTCGATTAAAAAAAAATCACGCGAATCGGTCCAGTAATCCCGGAGAAATCGGTGGACATACATAGAAAAAAAAAAGATACCGGCCGAATTGAGAACCTCCTCATTTTTTAGACTTCAACAAACGTGGACAAACTAAAATTATTTTTATACTTTGTAGTGGCGTTAGAAGTCGGTTTTTTGAAAAGAATTATTATTTACTCAAGGGAAGCCTAAATATTGATTTTGAACGAAAGCGGTCCAATGACAAAGAATTTCAATATGGCAGTCACTTTTTAAAATGTTGCCATTTATTTCCTCTTTCTTGACCCAAGGGAAGCCTAAATATCGAATTTGAACGAAATCGGTCCAATAACAAAGAATTTCAATATGGCGGTCACTTTTAAAATTTTAGCATCTATTTCCTCTTTCTTGACCCAAGGGAAGCCTAAATATCGAATTTGAACGAAATCGGTCCAATAACAAAGAATTTCAATATGGCGCTGACTTTTTAAAATTTTGGCAACCATTTCCTCTTTTTTTACCCAAGGGAAGCCCAAATATTGATTTTGAACGAAATCGGCCCAATAACAAAGAATTTCAATATGGCGGTCACTTTTAAATTTTGGCATCTATTTCCTCTTTCTTGACCCAAGGGAAGTCTAAATATCGATTTTGAACGAAATCGGTCTAATAACAAAGAATTTCAATATGGAGGTTACTTTTTTAATTTTGTGGCATCTATTTCCTCTTTTTTTTACCCAAGGGAAGCCTAAATATTGATTTTGAATGAAATCGGTCCAATAACAAAGAATTTCAATATGGCAGTCACTTTTTAAAATTTTGTCATTTATTTCCTCTTTCTTGACCCAAGGGAAGCCTAAATATCGAATTTGAACGAAATCGGTCCAATAACAAAGAATTTCAGTATGGCGGTGACTTTTTAAAATTTTGGCATCTATTTCCTCTTTCTTGACCGAAGGGAAGCCTAAATATCGAATTTGAACGAAATCGGTCCAATAACAAAGAATTTCAATATGGCGGTCACTTTTTAAAATTTTGGCAACCATTTCCTTTTCTTGACCCCAGGGAAGCCTGAATATCGATTTTGAACGAAATCTGTCCAATAACAAAGAATTTCAATATGGTGGTCACTTTTAAAATTTTAGCATCTATTTCCTCTTTCTTGACCCAAGGGAAGCCTTAATATCGAATTTGAAAGAAAGCGGTCCAATAACGAAGAATTTCAATATGGCGGTGACCTTTTAAAATTTTGGCAACCATTTCCTTTTCTTGACCCCAGGGAAGCCTAAATATCGATTTTGAACGAAATCGGTCCAATAACAAAGAATTTCAATATGGCGGTCACTTTTAAATTTTGGCATCTATTTCCTCTTTCTTGACCTAAGGGAAGTCTAAATATCGATTTTGAACGAAATCGGTCTAATAACAAAGAATTTCAATATGGAGGTTACTTTTTTAATTTTGTGGCATCTATTTCCTCTTTTTTTTACCCAAGGGAAGCCTAAATATTGATTTTGAATGAAATCGGTCCAATAACAAAGAATTTCAATATGGCAGTCACTTTTTAAAATTTTGTCATTTATTTCCTCTTTCTTGACCCAAGGGAAGCCTAAATATCGAATTTGAACGAAATCGGTCCAATAACAAAGAATTTCAGTATGGCGGTGACTTTTTAAAATGTTGCCATTTATTTCCTCTTTCTTGACCCAAGGGAAGCCTAAATATCGAATTTGAACGAAATCGGTCCAATAACAAAGAATTTCAATATGGCGGTCACTTTTAAAATTTTAGCATCTATTTCCTCTTTCTTGACCCAAGGGAAGCCTAAATATCGAATTTGAACGAAATCGGTCCAATAACAAAGAATTTCAATATGGCGCTGACTTTTTAAAATTTTGGCAACCATTTCCTCTTTTTTTTACCCAAGGGAAGCCTAAATATTGATTTTGAATGAAATCGGTCCAATAACAAAGAATTTCAATATGGCAGTCACTTTTTAAAATTTTGTCATTTATTTCCTCTTTCTTGACCCAAGGGAAGCCTAAATATCGAATTTGAACGAAATCGGTCCAATAACAAAGAATTTCAGTATGGCGGTGACTTTTTAAAATTTTGGCATCTATTTCCTCTTTCTTGACCGAAGGGAAGCCTAAATATCGAATTTGAACGAAATCGGTCCAATAACAAAGAATTTCAATATGGCGGACACTTTTTAAAATTTTGGCAACCATTTCCTTTTCTTGACCCCAGGGAAGCCTGAATATCGATTTTGAACGAAATCTGTCCAATAACAAAGAATTTCAATATGGCAGTCACTTTTTAAAATATTGCCATTTATTTCCTCTTTCTTGACCCAAGGGAAGCCTAAATATCGAATTTGAACGAAATCAGTCCAATAACAAAGAATTTCAATATGGTGGTCACTTTTAAAATTTTAGCATCTATTTCCTCTTTCTTGACCCAAGGGAAGCCTAAATATGTGTTGCCGGCGGACCTGGAAGTTATCCGTGCTGCCAGGGTGGATGCGGCGCGTAGAACCGCGGCCAAGACGGAGTTGAGCAGGCGTAAACGCGAGATCGGGTCAGCCATTGTTGCGGAATGGCAGGAGCGATGGGAGAACGAGACGAAAGGGCGTGAGCTTCGTCGGTTCTTTCCGGACGTGGCCGGTCGGCTCGGGGCAACCTGGGTCGCACCGGACTATGAGACCTCGCAGGTTCTGACTGGTCACGGGTGCTTTAACAAGCGCCTGCATGAAATGTGTCTCGTGGAGAGCAGCGCGTGTCCGTGTGGGCAGGCGGAGGAAGACCTCCACCATGTCCTTTGGGAGTGTGAGCTCTATGGGGATCTCCGGCTCAACCTGCTGGATGGGGTCGCTCGCCGGGAGGAGGGTCCAGTCTTTTACCAGGATCTCGTCTCTTCGGAGGAAAGCTTCGGCAAGCTGCGGGAGTTCGCGCACCGATGGCACAAGAGGCGGAACAGCTTGGCAGCGTGATTGCGGACCGCAAAGTGGTGTTCGGACTCGGACCGCTAGGCACGCGGGAGTCCTTGTATGTTTTCGTATTCGTCTGCCCCAGAAAGGGGAGAAAGACACATAGGGACAAGGAACAGAGAAAAAAAGAACTTGTAGGGAGTCAAGAAGGCGCACCGGGAACACGCCAAGAGCAAGTACCGGGCGCCCTCCCAGTGTTTCGGCCCATATAACCGCGAGGTTGGAGGGGCCATGGGAGGTGGCGGGTAGCCTAGCTAATAAGCACTGTTGGGGGAGTTAACATATGATGAGGTTAAATTAGGTCCATTAAATAAAAGCGATCACGATAGTTTAATTGATTTGTTGCGGAATTAAAGCTACTGTTTTGCGAATAAAACACAAGACTTAGGAAGTACGAATTTATTACAAATGAAAATAAAATTAACAACTGAACAGCCTTTATACCGACAACCATACCGCTTATTGCACAGTGAGCAGGAAACCGTCAGGTCCAAGGTTGCTGAACTATTAGATGTAGGTATTATCCGAGAGTCCGAATCATGTTTTGCTTCTCCAGTCATTCTAGTAAAGAAAAAGAACGGTGACAGTAGGCTCTGTGTCGACTATCGGGCGCTTAACGCCATTACAGTCAAAGAAAGGTATCCACTGCCCAACATCGACGATCAGGTCTCAAGGTTGAGATTTTATAGCACTACAGGGACACTTTGAATATACGCGTGTCCCATTCGGTCTGGCTAATGCACCGTCTGTTTTTATGCGACTTATAAATAAGATCATGGATTCTTTAAAAAATTGTAAGACAGTTCTAAATATGACGTGTTAGCATCCTTAGACGATTTGTTATTACCTTCATTTGATATCCAGTCGGGCTTAGAAATTTTAGAGAAAGTACTTCATAAATTGAGATCAGAAAATTTAAAACTAAATACGAATAAGTGTTGATTTTATCTCCTACTTAGGACATGAGATTTCATCGAATGCCATTCAACCCGGTGAATCTAAGTTGGCAGCAGTTTCAGAATTTCCCATTCCTACTAACGTGCATGAGATACGTCAATTTATAGGGTTATGTAGGTATTTCCGTAAATTGCTCGCCCATTAACAGAATTGACAAAGAAAAACGCAGTGTGGAATTGGGGCTCTGAACAATCGAAAAGTTTTGAACAATTAAAGCAGTGTTTATGTACAAAACCTTTATTGGGTGAGATTCACACGGATGCATGCAAATCCGGCGTCGCAGGTATTTTGTTGCAGAAACAAACTGATAATTCGTTGCGCCCAGTTTTGTATTTCAGTAGAGTAACTAGTAAGGAAGAAAGTATCTATCATAGCTACGAACTTGAAACACTCGCTGTGTTCGAATCGTTGCGTAGATTTAGGGTGTGAATTGTAGGCAAAAAGGTTAAGGTTGTGACTGACTTGAGGCTGTTCAAGCCACTTTAACTAAACGTGACATTATCCCGCGAATTGCCAGATGGTGGCTATCAATCCATGATTTTGACATGAGTGTAGAGTACAGACCAGGAGATAGAATGAAACATGTAGACGCGTTAAATAGAAACCCAGTCGATACCGTCAATGTCAACCGTCTTAAAGTGTCAGACTGGTTTTATACCATTCAGTACCAGGATGAAAAGTTGAAATGAATCATTGACCAGCTTAAGGATGGCTCAGCTGCAACTGAAATAGCCAACAATTATGTATTTGTAGATGATAGATTGTATAGAAAGACATTGCATGGCAATCGTCTCGTAGTACCAGCATTCGTTCGATGGAAACTGGTCCAGATGCACCATGATGATATAGGGCATATGGGTTTTCAAAAAATGTTTAGATTTGATAAAAAAAGACTATTGGTTTCCAAAAAATGACCCGTTTTATTCGAAAATATGTTACTGCGTGTCTTTGTTGTGCTTATGGTAAAGGTGACTATGGGAAAAAAGAGGAAAAATTGTTTCCTATTCCATAACCCACAGAACCTATGCTCATGGTTCATGTTGACCACTTAGGACCCTTTTGCAAGACTGCAAAAAGCTATCAGTATATGCTGGTTGTTACTGATGCTTTTTCGAAATTTGTTATTGATGAGCCCACCCGAACTGTCAATTCCGTAGAAACTATTAGAACACTTATTCAGTTTATTTGGATATCCTGATAAACTTGTATCTGATCATGAGAAAGCTTTCACCAGTCGACATTTCAAAAGCTTTTCAACTGACAAGCAGTTTAGATATATTTTAACTTCTATTGCATGTCCACGAGCCAATGGTCAAGTGGAACGCACTAACCGGACCATATTGAATGCGTTGCGTGCCACGGACCCTAGCGAGGCTGCGAATAATTGGGCCAATAGCTTACCCGACATTATCTGGGGTATTAACAATACTGCGGATGAAAGTACAACCTACAAGCCCTATGATTTGATGTTCCCCAAAAGCTCTAGGCCAGGATGCGATGTTGTTACTGATGAAAGCATTAGTGAACCAGTTTAGGCGTAACAAAGCTAGCGCGAAGTTAAGGTTAGCAAGCGATAAGATAAAACGTAACTTTGACAAAAAGCAAAACGAGCCATATTTATAGAAAGGGGGATTTAGTTCTCTGGCGGCAAGCGCCCACGAGCAGTGCATCAAAAGCGATCACCTAACTTGATGACATTTACTCAGGTCCATACATCATAACCAAAGTAGTGGGCAATAGGATCCGAAGTGTTAAGACTGTGCCGAGCGAAATGTGCCAAACAGGCAGTCACAGTTAAGTTGATAAAATCAACAGCATTTGTTCAATACATCTATAATATATACATTAACCATAACGAAGAATGCGTTAACAATTACACCGTGGAAAAAACTTAAAATGATTAATATTTTAGCCTACAAAATTACATAAAGTTGGATGAAAACTGCAAAAACGTATGCTGGCGTTAAGCGATTATTTATATTATAACAATAGAAATCTAACGTAATTTTCAGTTCAAACAAAGCATGAATATTTATATTATAATAAATCCGTCTCAAATATTTAAATTACTGTATGACCATTAAGATACATATTTATCAAAAAGCACTTCAAATCTGCCATACATTTTTGTATGGCGGCCACGCGCCGGTTTAAATACGCGTCGTTCGTGCTCTGTGATTCAGTCGTCCACGAGTGTTCAGAGTGAGTCCACGTCACTTTGCAGAACAACCCACCGATCGCGTCTCGATCGTAATCTCGTGTACGTCTATCGACAAAACGATGTAAGTATTTTTTGTGAAAAAAACACAAAAATTCTTATATCGCGTATGTTGTGGAATCTATTGACAATAGAGCAAAGTAATGTACTACAAGTTTTATAGAGGACATCAATATCTACAAAAAAAGTCGGCAATACCATAAATCTAACTATTACAGATATGTCACACTACATATTCGCTTTACGCATTTCTATTTACCTGGTTAGTAAGCTACTAAATTGTAACTTGCCACTTGCTTTACACGCATTAAATCACAAAATATTCACTAAAGTCGTGTCTTAAAATGAGTATTTATCGACCGAGCGAAGCGAAGGTCTCTGAGTTTACTAGAGCGATTTGCACTTGTCCGTCCGTCCGTCCGTCTGTCAGAGCCTTATAACTTCTGAATTACTGAACGTAATTACTTCAATTTTAGATATGATATGTAAACCGATGGCCTCCAGCCGAAAATGGCTTAAAAAGTTATAAAAATCTTTATTTCAGGGGGGCTCCCATACGAAATGGGGAGATTGTATTCGATGCTAGATCTCTAAAACCACTTTGTTTTAAAACTTGAAACTTACACATAATTTCAGTTATATTCTGTACTTGAACAACAAATACTAAGATTAGATTATAAAGAAACGAAATTATTTGAGTTTTAATGGGCATCAATGTTTTTAACAAAACTTCACTATACTGTTACTATATGGCGCTGTCTTTAATATTGTAAATACGCATCCCATCCACGAAAGCAGATGACGATTGACGTCATCAGATTCGGCGCGTTTTAATTACAATATAATATAGTTAAAACTACCTTATGGGAATTATGGGATACCGCGAGGTCTCAGTTCGGACTTCGGGGCGAACCACTAGTAATAAATGAGAATATTAGTTTCAATTCGATGCCTTAACATGGGTAGCCTAAGTATGTCACGCTCTCTTTAAACATTTCTGTGGTGGTGTCGTGTGATGCGGGTTGTTACGATTGAGCGAAGCAATGGCTGGGTCATGCTCATGCTCATCGTCATGCTCGTGAACGGGTTCCACCGGCGTGAATGGGGCTACTTTCTGTCTGTCCGTCTTAACATGTGTTGAATTATAATTAGGTATGCTTTTGTGGAACTTCCCCTCATTGTGGAAACACTGCATAGGTACATAGCATAGTGTTTATTATTGACCGAGCGAAGCGAGGTCTTTGAGACTACTTGAGTGAATTTGCACTTGTCCGTCCGTCCGTCTGACCGTCCGTCCGTCTGTCCGTCCGTCCGTCCGTCTGTCAGAGCCTTATAACTTTTGAATTACTGTACGTAATTACATACTTCAAACTTAGATATAATATTTAAACTGATGGCCTTCAGCCGAATATTGCATAACAAATTATAAAATCTTTATTTCAGGGGGGCTCTCATAGAACAGCATGCGAAGGAAAATATTTTTTGTTGCCTTTCATAGGTGTGCGATATATCTTTTTAAAGACGATTTTGAACAGAGAACTTTAATATATATATTTTTTTATTTTTCCCTTCTTCTTCTTCTTCTTTATCAACCGATAGACGTCCACTGCTGGACAGAGGTCTCTTGCATGGACTTCCACAGGCCTCGGTCTTGCGCCGCCTGAATCCAGCGGCTCCCTGCGACTCGTTTGATGTCGTCGGTCCACCTGGTGGGGGGTCTGCCAACACTGCGCTTCCCGGTGCGGGGTCGCCACTCCAGCACCTTGGGACCCCAACGACCATCAGCTCTTCGAACTATGTGCCCCGCCCATTTCCACTTCAGTATCGCGACTCGCTTAGCTACGTCGGTGACTCTGGTTCTCCTACGGATCTCCTCATTTCTGATTCGATCCCGCAGGGACACTCCGAGCATAGCTCTCTCCATCGCCCGCTGAGCGGTCCTGAGCCTACTTATGAGGCCCTTAGTTAGCGACCATGTCTCGGATCCGTAAGTCATCACTGGCAACACGCACTATTCGAAGACTTTAGTCTTCAGGCACTGAGGAATTTTGGACGAGAAGACATCTCGGAGCTTCCCGAACGCTGCCCAGCCGAGTTGGATTCGGCGGTTGATCTCTTTCTCGAAATTGGACCTACCTAGCTGGACTGTGTGTCCCAGGTAAATATACTCGTCGACAATTTCGAGTGCAGAGTTCTCAACAATTACTGGGTGGAGCGGTGCATGAGCATTGGACATGATTTTCGTCTTGCTCATGTTCATTTTCATGCCCACCTGTTGAGAAACCCTGCTGAGATCGTTGAGCATTGTATTGAGGTCTCTCAGAGTCTCTGCCATGACTACTATGTCATCGGCAAATCGCAGGTGAGTGGTGTACTCGCCGTTTATGTTGAAGCCAAGCCCGTTCCAATCCAGAAGCTTAAAGACGTCCTCCAACGCAGCGGTAAAGAGCTTCGGGGAGATAACGTCTCCCTGTCGCACTCCACGCTGCAAGTGGATTGGCCTCGTAGTCTGGTCCAGTATACGTACTGACATTGTGGCGTTTTCATACAAGCACTTCAACACTTGGATATACCGGTAGTCAATCCGGCATCTCTGCAGCGACCTCAACACAGCCCAAGTTTCCACCGAATCGAAGGCTTTCTCATAGTCCACAAACGCTAAGCAAAGTGGCCGGTTATACTCTTCCGTCTTTTGTATAACCTGCCGCAGCGTATGAATGTGATCTATGGTACCAAAGCCTTTTCGGAATCCGGCTTGTTCGGGAGGCTGGAAGTCGTCGAACCTACGAGCGAGACGATTCGTAATGACTCTCGAGAACAACTTATAAACATGACTCAACAACGAGATGGGTCTATAATTCTTCAACAAGGTATTATTACCCTTTTTGAAGAACAGAACCACCACGCTCCTGTGCCATGCTTCCGGCGTTGTGCCCTCGTGGATGACGGAATTGAACAATCGCTGAAAGATCTTAAGTACCGGTTTTTCACCCGCTTTCAGGAGTTCCGCAGTGATTCCGTCATCACCTGGCGCCTTGTTGTCCTTGAGCTGTTTGAGAGCCGTTCTAATCTCGTATAGGCTGACGTCCGGGATATCTTCGATTTTTCCCTTAAAATTGACGAAATGGGGGGCTTTCAAAGCGCAGATTGAATACGCTCGCTTGATGACGCTCTCTAGCAAAATCGGCTATGTATTTTCAAGCTGAACTTATTTTTTTATATCCTGTACTTGAACAACAAATACTAAAATTATATGAATATTACAAAGAAACGAGATTATTTAATTTTTAATGGGCATCAGTAATTTTCAACATAGCTTCATAATAATGCTAATAGATGGCGCAACATTATCTATTCCATGGAACTAAGAGTTACGACTACGATCTATCCCAAAAACAGTTTTGCGACGACCATTATTATTTAGGTACATATAATATAATAACATATTATTCAATTAAAATTTCAATTAAACATTTCCAAAGAGGTAATGCTGCCAGCATCTTGGGTACTATGCCACACTGCGGTGGCTTGGATGGGGTTTTAGATTTTAATTAGTTTTTATTTTAGTTTTAATTTTAGAATAAAATTTAGGTACAATATAGTATTGTATATATGAAATTTTATTAAAATTAAAATTATTCTTTAGTTAAATATCAAACTTCAATAAAGTATTAATTACCTACTACATTTTGTATAATTATTTTCTATTCGCGTCGATAGGTGACGATTTGTACAGATGCCGTTTTCACTCGTTAGTACATAATAATTCAATGTTTTCACTGACGTTCCCTAACCTTTACGGGCTACCTATGATAAGTTAGGTGATGATTTCTGTCAACTTCTTTATCACGATCCTGTACGGGACACCTAAAAGGACATTGGGACGGATGTTAGGACTTAGGATTGTATTTAGGAGCTGCCTACGTAATGAGACTCCTACTAAGGGGATGATTTAGGTATGTTTCGTGAAAACGGGCATTATTCTACGTGTAATTCCTTTTTCATGAAACCCACGGACCATTAGTACGAAGTAGAAGTACTTATTTCACAACTCCAGAATGGTAAGTCCGCAGGTATTGATGAAATAAGTAA
The DNA here is from genome assembly GCA_029955525.1 of Oeneis ivallda. NCBI lineage: Eukaryota > Metazoa > Arthropoda > Insecta > Lepidoptera > Nymphalidae > Oeneis > Oeneis ivallda. Next base: position 13,812,030 of record JARPMR010000024.1, on the reverse strand, counting down.
CGAACTTATCAAACTAATAGGAAAAGAAATAATTCAACCACTAACTGCCATCTTTAATTTAAGTCTAAGTACAGGAGTATTCCCCGACCAGTGGAAAATAGCACTGATAAGTCCAATATATAAAGCGGGTCCTAAATACAAACCTGAAAACTACCGCCCCATATCATTACTTGGAACATTCTCTAAGTTGCTGGAAAAAATAGTTAATAGGAGACTTGTATCTTATCTGGAGTCCCATAACATTTTATCAGAGAGGCAATTTGGGTTCAGGCAAAGTAAATCAGTGGAAGACGCAGTCCGACTCTTGACATCTATAGTGTCAACCCACCTGAGCCAGAAAAAAGGTTCAGGAAATCAGCATTACTGAGACACAGACAGCTACTCCAATCTCCAAATGTGGACGAAACTTTTAGGCAAAGAGTAGTAAAAGTCAATTTTCCAGTCGCGAGAACAGCCTTTGCTAGACGTTTCACACCACATGTTGACGCTAAAATTTACAACTTTGTTGCAAAGTCTTGTAACCTTAAACACCTCACAATAAAACTGGCAACTCATACCATTACAAACTGGCTGAAAACATTATCATATCAGGACACAGAGGAAATACTCACGGCAAAAATGTGTTATAAACTAAAATAAATAATTATTAAATAATATGCATCGTATATAGCATATATATCTATATATAAATATTAAATATATATTTATATAATATATTTGTTTAATACACCTTACCTCAACATATATATTTTTATATTCTCGTAGCTATTAATAAATAAAATCTTCTGTTCGCAAATGGAACACTCCTAGTCCTCTGTAAAACTTACTAGGAAACCTAACATGGTCGCCACGATACAGGTTACCTAGTGTGGAGACCACTAGCAAAATACGACACTGTAATAACCTTTTCTGAAAAAAAAGATATTTTATTTTATTTTAATAATAATGTCAGTTTTGGTCGTCATGTATCGATTGAATGAAGTTACCGCGGGGTCTCAGTTCGGGGCGAACCACTAGTGTAAACTATTTGAAAGTTGTTTAAAAAGAACAACTGCCGAGTTTCTTGCTGATTCTTCTCGGCAGGAAGGGCATCGGAACCAGTGGTAGACTCATCGACGATTCAAAAGTGCTTGTAAAAAAGTTTGTTTGAATAAAAATCATTTCTATTCTATTCTAAAAGAATAAAATTCTAAAGATTTACTAAACTACTTAACACGTGTACATCGGCCATAACAGCTTCTGCGTAGATTGGAGGTGATTGCGAGCATCACAGTGCAACAATCAATTTTAGACAGTATAATTTCACACTAATCGTATTATTTTTAGTTACCTATTTTTAGGATTCCGTACCCAAAGGGTGCCAACGGCACCCTTATTTCTAAGCCTCCGCTGTCAGTCCGTCCGTCCGTCCGTCCGTCCGTCTGTCAGCGGGCTGTATGTCGTAAACCGTAATAGATAGACAGTTGAAATTTTCACAAATTTGTATTTCTATGGCCGCTATAACAACAAACAATAAAAATAAAATTAAATTAAAAAATAAAGGGGGCTCCCATACATGGAAAAGGAGTCGAAATAATTTTTTTTTTTACCCTGGCATGTGGGATGTCATCGTCTAGAGCTCATTAAGTGGAGTTCAAATATGTATTTTTTTATTTTTTAGCTACAAAAATGATGAAATGGGGGGCCATCAAATTTGTCGGTTTTAGATCAATTTTGTTAGGGGGTCTATCTCAAAAACTAAACTAGTTAGGAATTTAAAATTTTGGTATATTATGTATTAGGTAGTGTGTTTAAACAACAAATACTGAAAACACCGATTTATAATACGGTTTGTAAGTTGTGACCAAATCAACGAGCATTTTTTCCCCATATGCTAATTTAGTACTTTCTCATAAGACATCTAAATATGTATCTTGTTTTAAGAAAATGATTTGGTCACATGTACGGAACCCTAAAAGAGCGAGACCCGACTCGCATTTGGCCGATTTTTTTATTCCTAAAAGTTAAAACTACCAGGAATGTACCAGAATATTTACATTATGTAATTGACTTTACAAAAAAACCCTTCCTCAATTCTATTGACCAAGCGTGAGTCCGCGACATTATAGACTCAGATGGTTAAGAATATTCAAATTAATACAAATTTATGTGAGAATAAAAGGTGACCGTTGCCCCCAAGATTTTTGATCACGCATTTTGGTACAGTCTCTTGATTTAAGCGCATCAAATAAGTACAAGTATACTTTAGACTTGCGTTTATAGTTATTTTTACTAGTATCATGTGAACAAAATAGGAAGTTTATGTTTTGTGAGCAAGATTTTTTGGAAGTGATCAAGAGTGAAGTGAAATAATATGAAAGTGTTGTTTTTGAAATACGAATGGGAAGGTGAGTCATCGACATAATTATTAAGAAAAAATTATTATATTAGAAATTTATGAACATAGTTAGTATGATCTGAAACGAAAAGTGATTATTCTCTCCAGTCTCGATCATTCAAAATCTTCATATCAGTTAATAATACGTTGTCTGGTGAACAAAATGACAAATTAATGAATCATTTCCTGAGATTTTTTAATTTGAAGTGCTGCCATTAAAATGAGAAAATACCAAAGCTCAGAACGTAGGCGATTCTTTTTTTAGTGTAAGTGATAACAGAACACTTGATAGATTGTAGAAAAATTAATCTTTCATCATACCCATCATTAATTTTAACCCCATGGGACTTTTTATTTCTCTCTTCTGATTTGTCCGTGTTCGTGCCTTAGTATGGGTTTTTGTTACTACCTACTGCGTTCGTTTAACTAACCTGTCGATCGCTCATTCCGTTCGAAATTCAAAAATGTGTGAGAAGCTGTTGTCTTCGATAAGTCACGCGATCAATTTGTCGATCGGCTAAACGACTCCTACTGTATCCAACATAAATAATTATTAATGTTTAATTATTTCATAATAATTTATTTGTGTTTTATTTAAACTTTCAATATACGTATAGGTAATGTCTATACATAGTAGGTAGGTACAGTAGGTTGATACTCCTAGCGTTTTCTCATAATATGATAAAAAATATTGTGTGTCATTCGGGGCCAAAATATTTTGCTCTATTTGCTAATTTTACGTAGATATTATTTATACATAGCACCTTATTAATACCTGTACCTACTAATAGATAGGCTGGGTCGCAAAAATATCATGATGAAATAAAAACTAAAATGGCCGCGCAGTGATCGTCATGGGGTGGGCATTTTAAATGTTCATTCTCTAACACAGGCGCAATAGTCAACGATGACGCGTCGGGGGTGGCCCCCTACACTATCGCTTAACTACACTCACACTAGAGCGCGCTAGCGCCACTATATCATGAGCCCTACGCGTCTATCTCCGCTATCGAAGCTGCGTATCGAAGCCGTACAGTGGTGGCTCAGTGACGTCGCATTTTATGTTGGCCGTGTTCAACTACGCCACACGTACGCACGGAGGGCGCGTACCGCGTGAATACGTGGTAGGCATAAAATTCGGAAATATAGGTACATAGGCGCGCAGTACCTACTCCTCCTCTGAGAACCGCAAATGCGATCGTAGGCGATGTGGAACGAATGCACAAATTCGCTGTACTATTTATTTTAACCGTTTCCGCGCCAATCGATACCTATACATTATTAGATATGTAGGTATATTGATTACATCACGAATGTTAGATACTTGGCTTCAGCTTTAGGCTATCGTAAAACCCAGATATCAAGATACACTAAGTAATTATGGCTTTCACTAATCAAAGCTGCAAATAGAAGGTTGTCTTTGAGATTTATGCAGGCCATCAGTTCTGGGGAATCGTCACGACTCTGAGCTCAATATATATTATATATATAATGTCAAGCATAGGATCGTATTATTATAGATAAGTTTGAACTTTTTAGTTCGCAATGCGACTGAAACAAAATTGATGGCAAGTAAATGAAGTAAACGCATTATACTTAGTCGCCTTTTCAACCGATATAACGAAACTACATCTGGACAAAGTTTCTTGGAAGAATTTCTGCAAAACATGACTTGTGCCTTTTTTCCAAACATAACAACAAACTTTAATGTCTTTTTTTCTCTTTTTCTTTTTAGGGGCTTTTATACATTGGTTTATATGTCAGCCTCATTATAACCTGAATATGGTTATGTAGCTATATAAAACAGAAACTTGAATGGCGCCGGACAATCAGGATTGCGGCACCCACTTCTTCTTAAGACAAAAAAAGTGTGTGTGTCAGCTCCGACGCACGACTGGAGTTTACTCCTTAAAACGTCGTAATGCATTCGCGGCGCTCGCTGCGTCTCGGCGCCGCTCGGAACCGATCGGTACGCGCTCGGCTTCCCGAAGCGAAAGCTCTTTCGCATTCGACAACTCAAGCGAAAACCAACCTTATTTACTCAATGTTAGGGTAGAAATTTGCATCGTTGTGAAAAACGTAACGAGGGCATTCGACAACTCAAGCGAAAACCAACCTTATTTACTCAACGTTAGGGTAGAAATTTGCATCGTTGTGAAAAACGTAACGAGGTCATACATAAGTAGATTTTACTCCTCGAATTTTTCTCATACCGGGCGCCTAAAATCGATTCTTAAGGTGTAAACTCCAAAAATGGTATGCCATAAGCCTACGTAGAAGAAAATTTATTATTATTATGTTTAAGCCGATTCACCGTCTGTACAGTGGGTTTGCTGTAATCGTCGCATTGAGTGCCTATTCACCGAAGCAAACCGGAGTGGAAATACCTATCCTTATTCCTTAGCAGACAAATCGGATCATTGATAGATGACGTGTTAATTTTATCTCAATAATGAAATTGTCCTGCCGAATAGTTCACTCCGGTTTAGTAGACACCACCTTTCTCTTCTTCCCTTCATCCTGTAAAAAAGCTAAAAAAATATCCCAGTTAAACCCACTTTTGAATTAAAAAATCGCGTTCATAGCGCTTTAATGATACAAACACAGGCAGACAAAGCTGTCAAACTTCGGAAAAAAAAAGCTGTTGGGTCTGACCAAATATTGGATAAATACAATGTTATTCATTTATGTCAAGCTGTAACCAGTACTGTTACACCGCTAGAAGAGGATCCTGACACGCCACAGGCAGCTTTATCTAGTAAAAATTGTGCTGAATGGTAAAAGGCAATGGAATCTGAGTATAATTCACTAATAGAAAATAATACATGGACACTCACCGACTTTGCCAGCCGGACGTAGGGCCATACCTTGCACATGGGCTTATAAAACAAACCTTGATGCAGATGGCAACATAAGTAAATATAAAGCTAGATTCGTTATTAAAGGATATGTACAGACTATGAGGATGTATACGCGCCTGTACAAATAAAACTCGAAGTTCAACGTATTTTTTGCCTGCTATTATTTATAAATCCCATTACCAAATATCGGTAAAAAATTTAAAGAAAAATAAGAAGTTTTGTGACGATCTTTAACTCTACCTACACTAGCGGCACGCTATGATGGCCGGTTTGACGTTTGTCCGCTCATGAAGTTCCGTATTAATTGATAACGACTTTGAAGGAAATAATTGTATTACTTTATTGACGATAGTGATGTGCAGAGATTCATAAATTTTATCGAATGTAGTTTTAGGTTTAGGACTCAAAATTTATTTATTAAATTGATTTCTAAAATGTATACAAGTGTAGAAAAATCAGTTTGCACCATTTAAGGGGTGAATGTACTTGTGAATATGAACAATTTTCACTATGTGGACAAACCTCTGAAATCGCAAAAAAATATCAGCTGTTTCATACAAAAGGTAAAATTTTTATTTTTATATGATATATACCACAACTCGGCATTTGGTTTTCTAAATTGAAAATTTTTAAAAATGGAATCTAATACGATCGTCACATAGGATCGCTGGCTAGCACAACTACTACCTCCGGCAAACTCGCGTCAATGCTCAATGCAAAACAAAGCAGTTTCGAATTGACGTTGCTTCGAAAAGTATAAACTGTCAGTGCAATGCGATTGTGATATAGTTTTGACCTGGCTTTGGATTTCAAATATTGATACTGCATTACTGTTGACCCTTGCTCGTTAATTTGGACTCTGTTCAAGCCCTTTGTTGTGGATTTCGTCGATATGACCGAACGTACGCAGAGAACTGTTCTAAATAGTCAGACACGTGAGTTCGTAATACGCCTTCGTAACTATTTCGATCGTGAAGCTCAAAATGGAGGGCCAATTTTACCTATAACGTCAGTGGTTGAACGCGTAGCTGATGCGCTTAATATTGGACAACGAACTGTTAGACGGATAACTAAAAAAAAATATGGCGAGACTGGCACAGAAGAAAATAAACTTCACACACCAAAAAAGAGAAAACGAGCAAAACCAGTCGTAGGCATCGATAGCTTTGATGCCGATGCTATCCGAAGACATGTTTACGGCTACTATTTACAGAAGGAGTATCCAACAAGAAAAAAGTTGGTGCATTCACTGAAGGAAGCTGGATTATTCTTCGGTGGGGAAAGTTCTTTAACGAAGATTTTGAAGACCATTGGATTTCGATACAAAAAATGTAACAAACGCAAAATATTGATGGAAAGATTTGATATAGCGATGGCAAGGTATACTTTTTTACGGCAAGTGGAAGAAATCAAAAATTGGCAAAATGTTGTGTTCTTGGATGAAACATGGCTTAATGCTAACCATACTGTAGGCCGTTCTTGGAACGATGACACAGCAGCATCTACTTCCAAAGTTCCTGTAGGAAAAGGATCGCGACTTATAATTTGTCACGCCGGAACCATCAACGGGTTTGTCGAAGGTTCTCTCATGGCTTTTGCGTCAAAAACCACTGGAGACTATCATGAAGACATGAATGGAGAAAAGTTTACTGAATGGTTTACCTCAATGTTGTGTAGCCTCCCTGAACCATCTATTATAATTATGGACAACGCCCCATACCACTCGATCCAAATTGACAAGCCACCTGCCCAATCCCAAAAGAAAGCTGATATCGTCGCATGGCTTCGTAAAAATGGCGTAGATGCAAACATGAATATGTTAAAAGCGGAATTAGTACGTCTTTTAAAAGAAAACAAACCAACCAAGATCCGATACGTCATTGACGAAATAGCATTAGAACATGGGCACAGAGTTATACGGTTACCGCCTTACCATTGTGAGTATAATGCGATTGAGTTGGTGTGGGCTCAAATTAAGGGATATGCTGCAAGACACAATACAGAACCCCCATTTACCACAAAAAAAATGCTAAAATTATTAGAAGAAGCTTGTGAACATGTGACTAAAGGAGACTGGGAAAAGGTTGTGAATAGAACTGTTAAATTAATAAGGGAAGATTATGAAAGAGATGTGAAAATAGATAATATTATAGAAAACGAACATATAATTATTAATGTAGGTGATGATAGCAGTGACGACAGTGAAAATAGTAGTATGGACGAATCTGATTAATTATGGCCTTTTGTGGCACCTTTTTTGGTATCTTTTGTATTCATATGTTTCTTGTGTGCATATAAAGTATGTATATTCATTTTCATTCAAATATTCAGTTCGTTCAAATAAATTAAATAAACATATACATTTTTGTTTTATTAAACCTATTTAATCAGGTACAAAAACAAAACTTAATTGTTTTTTGTTCGAGAATAAATTGACATTCCACATCACTATTGTAATGTGTCAAACCGGCCATCATAGCGTGCCGCTAGTGTAATCGTTCCTACTTGCCTAATGAGCAACTGGCTCCTAGTTTAGAAGGATAAGTTTGACTATTAAAAATAATAATAATAGTTTATTTATTTCCAAAGAGTTAAGTGAGTATACAAATTATGGTCGGTCTCTGCTGCCTAATTTAGGTTGCCCTGTGCTATATTATTTAAGTCTTACTTATTAAAAATGTTAATTTGTGGTTTGCATGTACTTAACTTATTAACTGCACACAGCCTCCTAATAACCCACGGAAGCGAAAACCGCAGCAATAATGGAAAACAAAACGTGAAATGTTACGTTACATAAACTAGTAGCGATTTTTGGTGCAGTTCTCAATATATCACGTCGCTTGCAGAACGTCACGCGTACCACACACCGCTGTTTGCACGCACACATGCTAGCGGCATCATCGTCATGCCGTATGACGTATGGTTGGAAAAAAAACAAAACAAGTGTAAATTAATAATTTTATTTTTAAATACATGCTTTTAGTAGCAACATCATTAGACTCTAGATATTTTCTAGGATCAGAGTTCTTGTCATGAAGAATCAAACGAGCCCAAACTCGATGGTGTTACATCGTTTTATTACAGAGTTCCGATAGCCATCTTCCGTCTCCATCATCAGATCAGCTCCATGTCACAATGATATTGCAATGTCATCCGATTTACACATACATGCTTCATGCAAAATTTCAGCTCAATCGGAAACCGGGAAGTGGTTCTAATTCATCTTGCAAGATTTGACTCAAACATACAAATAAATAAACTGATCAAGCTAAATAAAAGCTTGTAAAAAGAATCTATATTTTTTACTGTACAAATTTTTGTGAAATTCTTAAGCCTTCACAAAGTTATAAATGCAGATACGACTGTATTAATAAAATAAGAAGAAAGTAGAATACAAATGACCCTAATTACTTAGTAGCGGTCTTTGCCAGGCAATTTATTTACTTATTTATTCAAGTATCACTAAGATAGCATCTAGGAAATATTAATACCCAAACTAGGAACATGAGACCTTAGATTACCTGCCTACCAACCTATTGTGAAAACTCATTATTCTATCTAGGTATTATATATTATAACATTTTTGAACTAAACGGCGAAACTAGGTTGACATATGAATGTAGACCATACACTCTTCCGCAGATTTGACAAAACTTAAGATATTGATGCATCCAAGAATTTCTCAATAGATTCATCTTCAGCGGATTCTCTAAAGAACCTGTTACATCTCTAAAAGTTTAAAAAAAGCATAATCATAGTCGACATATCTTTTTTTACCTTTTCCAAACTGCATTTTAGCCAATGACATGAGAATGTCAGCCAATTGTAGGTGATTGCGGCCGTCACATTGTAGCTGTCAAATTCGCTGCTACGACCATTCTAGGCTAAAGAAGAAGAATTCTAATGAACACACGCGATGTCAATTGAACCCATCACTCTGCTTTCAAAAAGAGCAAATATTGAAACAGTTGGCCACCGGAAGTTTTTCGGCGACAGTACCCCCCGGCGGGTATTTTCCGAAGTGTGAGCGCGTTATTAGTTCGCCAGCGAGCGTCGGGATAGGTTTTCACAATTTTGAGTCGACTCGCACAATGCTACGTCATTTTCTATGATTAATAGTGGCGCGTCATTGGTAGGCTGTATGGATATAGTCCAATGCAGATTAAGTCCCAGTTCAATTCTATCTGTGCTCATTTGGGATTACATTATGCAGGAAAAACGGTTTTAATATTATATTTTAGCCGAATCCCCCCCCGGCTTAGCACGGGTGACCATGTAGTAACGAAGCTGAAAAGTTTTCCTATCTAATGGAAAAAACACTCGATTAAATTTGGCGCCTTCTTAAGCTATTGCATAGCTTTTATCGCGGGCTTTGAACTAGAACAAACTGTTTGAGTGCGGCGACCGAATCAAGAAATTCCCTAACGAAAAAACCTAACACCGTCGTTCAGTAAGCGTTCGACATTTTAGAGGTTCACATTTAGCTCTGACCCGCTTTCTTTAGATGTCGCAGGTTCGAATCTCACTCGCGAAGTAGTGATAGTACGCTTTTCTTGTTTGTTTGTTTTTTAATTACCTATTTTTTTGCATAATTTTTATTATGCAAAAAAAATATTGCATAAATATTATAATTGCATAAGTTGATAAAAAATGCTATGCAATAGTTTTACCGCAGCAGTCCCCGAGTGCCACTTAATTTTTAGGGTTCCGTACAAAAATGGTAAAAATGGAACCCTTATGGTGAGACTTTCTCCGTCCGTCTGTCCGTCCGTCTGTCACAGTCGATTATTTCAGTATCTATTAAAGCTATCGACATGAAATTTGGTATAGTTGTGTATAATAGTGGCCCAACATCATTGGAATAAAGAAAAATTGAAAATTATTTTTAGTTTTATTAAAAAAGGGGGAAAATCGGGGGTTTGAAATTTCAAAGTAAAATAACTATAACGAGTGTGGTATCATATAAAAGGCCTTTACTTGTGCATTTTAAAACAGTTTTTTATTTATTTCTATATATATAATAGTTTTGGAGTAATCGGCCAAAATGTCGAAAAAAATACCGTTCCCCCCCGTTATCTCCGAAGTGTACCAATCGAAAAATCTGAAATAATTATGGTCAATAGAGGTTTATGTATATTTTACAGGAAAAATAAAAGCAACGCGAAAATTATTTTAGTTTGATGAAAAAAGGGAGAAAATCAGGGGTTTGAAATTTCAAAGTAAGATAACTATACCAAGTGGGGTATTATATAAAAGGCCTTTACTTGTGCATTCTAAAACAGTTTTTTATTTGTTTCTATATATAATAGTTTTTGATTTATCGGCCAAAATGTCGAAAAAAATATCCAGTTTCCATTTAGACTCAAAAGAAAAGTTACAGATTTTCAAAGTGTTGTATGTATTTCAAAATAACACCACAGATAAAATAACATACATTTCCAGTGAAGTTTTTGACATTATTTAAAATCTAGACCTCTTTTCTTCAATCATAATACCTTATTTCGTAATGTTTTTTTCAAATTAAAAAAAAATCACATTTTGTGATGAAAATTACATAATAGGTACTCCCTTTTAAGTATGCATATAGATAACGATTCTTTGATATGTGTATTGTGTACTTAGGTATCAGTTTGAGCGCTAATTTGATTTTATTTAAGAAAAAATAATTATAGTTGGTAAACTAGGTACGTATAATAAAATTCTTTTTACAAGCTTTCATTCTGTCCCGATGTTTGTCAACAAATCTTGCAAATTAAATTTGATCCACTTCCCGGTTACCGATTGAGATGTAATTTTGCATAAGTACATGTGTAAATCGCGTGACAATGCAATATTATGATGACATGGTGCTCGGTGCATGGTGAAACGATACAACCTCATCGAGTTTGGGCTCGTTTGAATCATCTTGACGAGTAGTTTGTCTTTCAATGGTAACCAGGGTCTGATGATGGAGCTGGAAGGTGATCATAGGAACTCTGTAATGAAACGACGCAACCCCATCGAGTTTCGGCTCCCTTTATTCGTCTTGACGAGTACTTTGTTTTTAGATGGTTACCAGGGTCTGCTCTGATCAGAGTCTGATGATGAAACCGGAAGGTGGTTTTGGTAACTCTGTAAGTAATAAAATGACGTAATACCATCGAGTTTAGACTCGTTTGATTAGTGTTGACAAGTAGTCTGGTCCTAGATGATATTAAGGGTCTCATGATGAAGCGGGAACGTGGTTTTGGCAACTCTGTAATAAAACGACGTAACCTCATCGAGTTTGGGCTCGTTTGATTCGTCTTGACAAGTAGTCTGGTTCTAGATGATAGCCAGGGTCTGACAATGTAGCCAGCTACAAAAGCTTGTTTTTTAAAAATAAAATTTTTAATTTACACTACAAACTCCCGCCACATTATACAAAGTATACTATTTATTGTTGATATTTTAAAAACCACTCGACCGATTTCGATTTTATATGGGACCACCTGAGAAGTATATACCCTTTGAAACAGAAAAAGAATTTATCAAATCGGTTCAGGCGTCTTCGAATAATCGGTGAACATACATAAAAATAAGATTCCGACAAATTGAGAACCTCCTCTTTTTTGAAGTCGGTTAAAAACAACCTCAATTGTATGACGAACCGGATTCTTATTCGAATTTTGTAGGTTTCTACGAAATTCGAATAGGAATCCGAATTGAAGTACGAGTAGTTTTCAAAAATTTGTAGATTTCTAAATAAAAATTTAATTTCTCTGAAGCCTGATAAAACGCATCTTATTGGTGCTAACTAATTCACGCAAAGTTAATATAATATACGCATTAAAATTTTCACAGGGCGCACGTGGAGCGTGGACGCCATGCTAAAAAGCTTGATAGGCCTAAAAACGTGGATTTTCAGCCATCATTCAAAACCCCCCTTTTTGTCGGAAGCGGGAGGGCACCTGCACTATCCCCCCTGTGGCACTTGACGACCGCGGTACCTACTAGAATATTAATATTTGTACTTATTGAGCATTCTGAAGTTGAAGCAGAAGTTTTATTATAGTGTGTAGCGAATAGCGATGAGAATGTTAATGTTATCGGTTCCACGGATGCGTCATGCGAATGAGCGTTCCTACGGATGTAAGAAAATCTCGCGTGTGGATTAGGATATGGAGACTTTATAGTTTATAGTCCGCTTTGAGAATAGGGCACATAGTAATATTTATAACCTAATAACCATAAAAAATAAATATAAAAACCTTGCTATTTAGAGAGGTAATAGCGACAGTGTTTTGGGCACCATGCCCATTAATAACGAACACTTGGACGGCGTGTATTTTTTGTAAATATAATTATGTAGTAAGTACCTAGTAGTTTTTTTAATTTATTTTTCCTATAATTTTTATCTGTTTTCATTATTAGATTTTAAATTACCTTGTACTTTACAGTTTAGTTTTAAAAATCCTGTACGATAGAGCTATCATATTTTTATTACTTTACAATGTAAGTAAAAAGCTCCTTAAATATTTAAAAAAAAATCCGCGGAAAGTCTGTCCATAAACTGGGTAAGCTTATAACTTTTACAAATCAAGATTTGCGCGTCGAATGCGAGTACAATTCCAAATTCCTAAGCACATCAGCCCTGTTAATTTACGCCCTTGGTAGATTCCGAAGCAATCCATCCAATATCCGAAGCCTAATTACTATCCTTTAAATTAATTCCCCAATCGTAAATAACCGAGCACCTAACAATGTTATCTCAACAAATTGCAACCCCGGCCGGAGCGGGACAAAAGCGGCCATGTCGAAATTTAACAATTTTGCGCGCCAGTTTTTAGTACTGTTTATAGAGGGGGGGAGGGGGCATAGTGGCGAAAAGGGAGAACGGATAAGGAGGCCGAGTCCCCTGCTCTAGGATATATTGTGCGATGCCGACCCTCAAGATACGGATCGGTAGCTGTGTGCGGTCCCCGGGCGCTGACGATGTTTAGAAAGCTTTTGTGAAATAATGGCGCGGACGCCTAGCTACAATAGCTCCTTTGCATATTTTGTTGGGAAAATTTAAATTAATACACTTTTAGAGCGGCTATGACAAGCAATAAGTTATGGCATATAGCAATAGGGTATTTGACTATATTAAAAATATCATTTCATTTGGTGTCATCCTAAAAGATTATTATCTAAAAACATTATTCCATACGACAAAACTAAAAAATAAAGTTTTATTTAATTAGAAAACATTAAATAAAATTGCTATAATTCCGGCCATGGTCACGTGATCGAAAACGTTCCGTGATCTCGAATGACGTCACAGTCCACACCACCTATGGGATGTGGAATTGTCATTGTTTGAAATGTGAACTGTGACGTCATGAGAGCAAATGGAACGTTTCGGCGGCAATTTATTTTTTTGAATTTATTTCTCGATTTTTATGAAAAATACTGAAAATTATGCCGAAATATACGTCGTTTTGTTAGCTTCAGCATAGCATTATTAACAATTTAAGATGATTTTCTAAAAGTAGTCAAATACCCTATTATTATAAATAGCACTAGTTTTTGTTCGCGACGCAATTACATTTTTAAAAATACCGCTGGAAACTTCTGTTTTTACGGGATAAATGGTAGCATATCAGTCTCTAAGTCCTCAACGACACCCCAAAAGTCACGTCAATCCGTTGTTTCGTTGCTGCGTTATTTATAATAATAATAATAATTCATTTATTTGCTTCAAACATGGGTTACAGATAGATAGCTATTGAAGAGAAAAACAAGAAAACAACAAGAAGGAACAAAGAAGGAACAACAATTTTTTATAACTTATAAGTTAAAAAAAATTAGGGAAAAATTCCACATGTAGAAATTATTTAAAATAAAATTGAAAATAGAAAATTCAGTCTGTCGAGCTAGGGTTCGAACCATCGACCCTTATCGACCTTTATGCGACTGTAGTAACCACAAGGCTACGGAGATCTAATATTGTACTGTGAAAAAATTGAACACAATGCCAAATTCACATTCAAAAAAGTGTCGGTTTCATAAAAGTATCGGTTCAATTTTGTCTAATTTTTTTCCGTCTAGCCCCCTTCTGCACCGCGCGATAAGGAACTACGTTCCAATAAAATATTATACTGCAGTTCATCATTGTATCTGCTTAGTATTTTAATGGCTGGTGCCACTCAACTTAGCAAAACGCAATTTTAGAAGACTGGTCTTCAACCACTGATTTTTGGATTGGCGACCCCGCGCCGGCAGTGTTGATAGAGCCCTCTGTGGACGGAAATTCTCAGGCAAGCCGCTCGCAGCCGTTGGATGCATGCGGCAAGGGATCTTGTTCTGTGGCGATCATTCAAGACACCTATGTCCAACATTGGACGTATATCGATTGAGATAGACGTGTCTCGAAGACTACCCACTAAAACTATAACCCTTCCGTTTGCCTTCAACGTGGTAAAATTAAATGACGCTCCCTTAATTTCGCTCTGGCGAAAAATCTGATGAAATTACTTCAGTCGCTTCGGAACGTTAAAGACATTCTTTGTGCTGTCAAATCGAATGTGTTTATCCCGGGCTCCCGCGTTTAGTACGGTCCGACCATTCGTCGGCGACAGCCCGATTTAATATTCTATTTCACTCCAATGATAAGATTAAAGTATGTAATTTCTTGTCGGGATGGGGGAGGCATTTTGTTTACCAACTACATGCGGGTTAGGGCTGCTATTGTTTTGTTCAGAAAATAAAATCCTTATTAATATTAGGTAAGTAGGTATTCTATATGCGATAGTGTGCTTGTTTGTTGGTTTGTCCTTTGATTACGGAGCCAGATCAACTTGATTTTTGGCATGAACCTATATTATTTTAAGGACCTGGAGAGTTAAATACCTACCTGTGGCTACCTTGCATCCATGGGCGCCGGCAGAAATAATTTCCAGGTGGTGCAGATTTTAGTTTTCTTACAATCTTTCTCTTTGCCGTATATGATTGTTAATAAAAAGATGAAATTTTAGTCGGAATGTTCGAGACATTTACAAATTTCTGACTATTCATTATGAATTTATTTTATAGGTACCAACAGACGGCTTTTTATTTCAATAATTCCTGTTGATCCCGAGATTCCCAAGGGGTGCAAGTGCACCCCCTGGCACCCCCCTGCCGGCGCCCATGCTTACATCCCGGAAAAATGTATGGTTTCCGCGGACTTTTTAAAACCCTAACTTGGATTTCCGGCATAAAAAGTAGCCTATGTCACTGCTGCATTTACTTATAATACTGATACATACATAATTATATTATTACGTTTAGGTACCCATGCAAAAAATCAGGACAATCCATTTCTCCGTTGCTCCGTGATTGAAGGACAAACCAACAAACAAACATACTTTCGCATTTATAATATTACTAGCTGATGCCCGCGACTTCTTCTGCGTGGATTTAGTTCATAACATCCCGCGGGAAATCTTTGTCACCCTCCAGGTTCTCAACTATACCTATCCAATAAATCACGTCAATCCGTAGCTTTGTAGCAGGAAACATTTGATCGTCTTGCTCGCGGCATTGTTAATGATGATTCAAAGAGAAAACATATTACTGATGATAATTATCAATTACGTTAAACTATAATTTTTGTAATTGTTTTTACCATAATTAACCAAATACAAAATTACGTTTAGCTGTCATTTACGTTTTGTTCTTCCACTGTCATTTTCGTTTTTTTATTCCATGTCAGATGCATTTTTGTTATACCAGGTTTTATATTGACTTGACGGAAACGCGGTCGAACGGGATAAAAAGTATCCTATGTCCGTTTCCTGGTTCTAAGCTACCTTTCCACCAATTTTGAGCCAAATCGGTTCATCCGTTCTTGAGTTATAAATAGTGTAACTAACACCACTTTCTTTTATATATATAGATTAGTAAGGATAAGCTATCGGTTAGAAGTTAGAATCTCAAAATGGCAGCCCTCGCGTCAATCGTAATAAGAAGTGCGCCCCCAACTCGCCGCTGGCCGCAACCGCCGGACCTATAATATAACCCTCCCAGACCCTCCCAACTAAGATGACGCCCCAGTATATTGGACAATTTTCGTACGGAATTCGTGACTCGTTTAGCAATTCATTGTCGACTATTCTGTTCTACGTTTCGTTATACGTGTTTACTTTGTATTTATTTCTTTGCATTTAACGTCTTTTATTTGAGAATTCAATTTGAACTAGTAATTGCGCCCGCGACTTCGCTTGGAGATAGATTTTGTGAAATCACGTGGACATACCCATTGTTTTTCCGAGATAATTAAGCCTATGGTCCTTCCTTCCTAGGTCCATAAAAAGACCGATGCAACATAAGCGTCGACCCATTTTTAAATAAATTAGTTGAAAAATGGATCAAGCTTACAGTCTTAAAGAATATTAATTCATCTCAAAAAGTATATTATTATCAAAAGGTACCTAAATAGTATCAGCAAAACTAAGTACTAACGTATGTCTATATCTAACTTTATATTTTAGGATATCTTTGATTTAATATGAATTTTAACCACAAATTGTAAAATAATCTCATAAGGATTCTTAAACGATAGGTTACGTTTAAATATATAATTATGTAAAATTTAACAATGTAGGCTGATTTTCAACAGAGATGATTCAAACAAACGAAATGTGCTTCTTTTTCCATGTACCTACCTATTTGATAGAGGAAACTCCCGAAATAATCAAGGAGGTAGGTATCATAAAAAAAGAATTCTATCCATACCTAAACTTAAGATTTACTCAAAATTTTTTATTTCTATCTATTACGTACCTACTTTTCTTATCATGTTTCATATAATAATACTTAATTATGTTTCCCTTTTAACCCGAGAATTCACGGACGAATCCCCATACCCTTGCAAATTATTTCGGCATGACAAACGAAAACTAACCCCACATAATCTTGCTAAGCAGCGAACCCACGCTCCCCTCGTGATTTTCTTTTCCACCCCAAGGGGGTTAAGTCACCCTTAAGATCAATGGTGGGGAGATCAGACTTTGCGATAACGTTGGGACCGAATTAAGGGCACCCTTTGTCTCAGATGGGTCGAACTTCGGGGCTTGTTTTGACGTGTTTTATAATTAATTTGCTAGTTTCGGACCTTAGTTTAACGAGGGAGCGAAATTTGTTTTAATGAATTTCTCGATGGTGAATTTTTGATGTGTAGGTATGTAGGTAGTACGCTATGTAGGTAGTTGATTAATATTTACTAGGGCCACATTTATTACAGCTGCTACTAACTGCTTTTCCACTAAAGGGAACACTGCACAGGTCTCCACTCGAATGGGAAGAGTTTAGGCCATAGTCCGCAATGCTGGCCAAGTGCATATTGCCAGACTTTACAACTATCAGGTATATGGGTGACCGACTCGTGGTACCTACCAATCTGACCAAAAACGCTTCTTACTGTGAATAGTTTGTGAAAACACGATACTATAATCGTAAACGTCATAGTAAATCTTGTAGTAAGCATACAGTGCGGTTAGTCCAAGTTTTAATTCGTTTGATCGTAATAGTAAACGATGGCATTAGCATCAAAGTAAAATGACCCATAATAGTATCGATTTAAAGTCACAAATTTTAATTTGGAGCGTTTTCGTTACGAAAACGTGTAAGAATACCTACACGAAATAGAGCTCTAACTCATTACTGCTATGGTTTATTTTACTTTGATGGTAATGTCATCATTTACTATTTATAGTTAACTATCAAATCTTGTACTAAGCGTCCAGGTGTGCTCACGATGTGTCACAATTAAAGCTAGCTATACAATTTATATAATTTATGTAATATACTGTACCTTGCGCTTACTTTATTTATTTAATTAATTAATGTATATTATATATTTTTACATAGCCGCTCAGAATGGCATAGTGTACTCTAAACGCCCTCTGGAGGTACATACTAACTATGTAAAACTCTAAAGCAAAACAGAATATCTCTTACAAGCGTGTTTCGTTTGGACGTGTAATTTTGCAAAGGTACATAAAATAGGTCTTTACCTATGAAATTGCCGTTTTGTATGCAATAAGTGAAAGTATTAGTAAGTATAAGTATTTTTTCAAACTTTTTTATTTCTGTTATTCGAAGTAATCACCCATGCAATCGACGCATCTTTGCCAACGCATTGGCAGTTTATTGATGCCCTTCTTGTAAAAATCAGCTGGACGGGAGGCAACAAACTCTTCAAAGGCATTTTGTACTGCCTCTCGGGAATTGAATTTTTTACCCACTAAAAAGTTGTCTAAATTTTGGAAAAGTAATAGTTGGTAGGTGCAAGGTCTGGTGAGTATGGCGGATGAGGGAGAGCTTCCAACCCCAGCTCTTGCAGCTTGGAGACTGTCTGTTGCGCAGTATGGGGTCGCGCGTTGTCGTGAAGGAGCAGTGGGGACGACCGATTGACCAAAACTGGTTGCAGATGTGCAAGCTTCTCCATCATTCTCTCCAGTTCTTCACAGTACACATCTGCATTAATGCTCATGCCGTTTTGTAAAAAGCTGTGGTGAATCACACCCGCACTAGACCACCAAACAGTGACCATCACCTTTTTAGGGGTCATTTTTGGTTTAGGGCATTGCTTTGGTGCTGAACCAGGGTCTAACCAACTTGCTGAGCGCTTTCGATTGTCGAACAGAATCCATTTTTCGTCGCACGTAACAATTCGTTTCAAAATTCCTTCATTTCTTTGCCTGTTGAGCAGCGCAAGGCAGGTCTCGACGCGTACGTTGCGCTGGCGATCGTTAAGGTCGTGGGGCACTCATCTATCAAGCTTTTTTACCTTGCCAATTTGTCGCAAATGGATCAATATTGTTTTGATGCTTACATCAAAAGCTGCTGCTAGCTCAGCTGTAGATTGAGTTTCGTCAGCTTCCACAATCGCCTTTAATTCATTATTGTTAACCAAAGTCTCCGGACGACCACGAGCTTCATTTTTCAAGTCAAAATTTCCAGAACGGAACCGGGAAAACCAATAACGGGTTGCGCGATCGTTTGTACAGTTCTCTCCGTAAACGTTTTGATGTTACGGGCCGTTTGTGTCGCGTTGGTGCCACGACGGAACTCATATTCCATAATTACACGAATTTTTAAAGTATCCATTATGACGAAAAATGTTCAAATGTAATGAAAATACAACGCTAATCAAAAAACAAAAGACTGAGTTTGTAAATAGAATGTCATGGTTTTAAAACAAAATTAATTTGAATTTAGAATACAGAGCCATTACAATTTTTTTTTATTTGAAATGACCAGTACTGAAGAAAGGCAATTTCATAGGTAAAGACCAATAATATATCTAATTCGCAGTCATTTCCACCGTGAAACAGTTTCTAATATTTCTATGGGTAAACACACTGAAATTAAACACCGTCCAATCTAAACAATCACTGCTAAGTTTGTTTTACCTGTTTTCATAGCTAAATATTAAAACAATTCTTCTCGTAATAGAAGGACTGTCTCATTCATATTATTACTAGTGGTTCGCCCCGAACTGAGACCTCCCGGTTACGGTTTCCCATAATTACTTATTCATTCAATAGACACATGACGAGCAAAATTGACATTATTATTATGCCCGTTTTCACCAACCATACTTAAATTATCCCCTAAAGTCTAAAAAAAAAAATCTAAATACTCTTTACGTAGGTAGCCCCTAAATACAATCCTAACATCCCAATGTCATTTTCACCTTTAGTTGTCCCGTAGAGGTTCATAATAACAAAGTTGACAGAAAGCGTCACCTAACAACATAGGTAGCCCATAAAGGTTAGGGAACTGTAGTGAAATCAGGCATCAATATAGGTATAATTTACCTATACTACTATACCTAGGTATAGTTTTTTGGAACATTCAAATTTAATTATTTGTCCACAGCGTCGTCTATCGACACTCATACCGTCACACACTCATATCGACACACATTCATATTATTATAATCAGCGTCGCGCGGAAACGCAGCCAATAGGTATTCTTGGCACCATCCCCATCGGGAATGATTTATACAGGAACTAGCTGATGCCCGCGACTTCATCCGCGTGGATTTAGTTTTTAAAATCCCACGGGAACTCTTTGATTTTCTGGGTTTCCTATTTGCAGCGTGATTGACGGACAAACCAACAAACAAACGCATTTATAATATTATGTATTAGTAAGGATGACTACTACGAGAGATGAGTACTACGATAATTAAGACGATCTAATACAATTTTAGAAAACAAAAGCTACTATTGTGACTTAAATATGATAGTTAGATACATTCTCTCGGGGACTTTTTTATAGAGAATAATGAGTACTTTCATCATGTAGTACATAATTTGTATGTATCATCAATAGTTTTCTCAGCACACGCCAATGCATTTTATAGGCAAAATTACTCAAATAGATACGGATTTTTTTTGATAGGTATAAATCAGAACCTGGAGGGTGTCTATCCCGGAAAATCAAAGAGGGATTTTAAAAACTAAATCCACGCGGACGAAGTCGCGGGCATCAGCTAGTAATTTTATATTTTTAATATACTTACTATATAATTTCATTAAGTATATGTTTTCATACTAGTAATGTTTTTATATTTTAGGTTAGATTGTGTTAGAACATAAATAGTCAGGTCTATTCTAATTTGAACAGGTTCTAAATCTCTCGCGACAACATGCTGAAATGAAACACTAGATTGTTTAGATTAGGTACCAAATAATCGCTGGTAAGTTTGCTTTCCTTGTTTGACATCTCGCTATGTAAATACTTGGTGCTGTGTAATCCCTTTCACGATGTACACAATCCGCGGAATTAGCATAATGGGTCATGCGTCATGCTCGTGAACAGGTGACACCGGCGGGAATGGGGCTACTTTATGTCTGCCCATCTTAGGATAGAAGTTAGTCGGTATACATTTTTTGGAACTTCCCTCATTGTGGAAACACTGCATATATAGCATAGTATTTACTGTATTGTAAATTTGTTTTGAAAAGAGCAAACGCCGAGTTTCTTGCTGGTTCTTCTCGGCAGGAAGGGCATTCCGAACCAGTGGTAGACCCAGACGATTCAAAAGCACTTGTAAAATTTTATTTGAATAAAAAATATTTCTATTCTATCTACCTACCGAATACCAATCAGCAAGAAAGATATGGATTAGCCATATACATCACATTTTTGCGAAATACATAACATTCTTGCTACATGCGAAATACATAGGTACATAATATTCTTGCTAATATTATACATGACAAAGTGTGTTTGTTTGTTGGTCAATCGCGCAGCAACGGAGCAACAGATCGACGTGTTTTTTGCATAGGTTCCAGCGAGATATTTTAAAAACCTAATTCCACGTGGACATAATTATTCGTCGGCGAAGCAGGTTTTGTATCTAAATGGCGTGCGTCTCACGAAATAGTTCTCTTATCTACTATTAATACCTACCTAATATTATAAAACACCTCAAAGAACAAAGCATATATGCATTGAGGACTGAGATACCTTCTTATATTATGATAGAAATGGCTGACTCAAAAGACTTTGTGGAACAAAACGAGCTATTCTCTAGTATTCTCTAGGTACCTATATAATTACGTCTTTTCAGTGGCACGTCTTTGTCTCTATTTCTATCGAGGGTGGTCATTGTCTTACCATGGTATACCTATGCCACTCCCACTATCGTGATAGGTTCATTTCAATACATACAATAACCCATTGTTTTCTTATGATTCGATAAAATGTATTCAAGCGGTGTTAGTTAAGCTACAAATGAATGGATTTTATTGTTCTATCAGAATAAGTATAGCTTTATTTAAGATAGCTAAGGTGGTAGGTACTGGTCTCATCTCAGAGTGAGACGGGTTTCACTGACGTAGTCCTTGGCCAAGTGCGGGTAGAGCATAAATGCGTGTGGTTATTGGACTCAAATTTCAATTTACCTATTATTTAAATGTTTATCACATAAGTAATTCAATAAAAGACTATGCAAAAAATTGTATGGCACTGTCCCCACACCCTAATTTTTTATAATAAAAAGGAATGTACGTGTTGCAGTAAGATAGTTGAAGTCGTGAATCAGACTACCATGATGTATAGTATGTATAGTATAGTATGTATGTATGTATGCCATGAGATACGTTTAAAATCTGTTGGTGGGTGGGAACGATTTTTTGCATCGTCATTTAAACCCAAAATATGAGCGGATTATGTTATAATTCTTTATTGTTGGCTTTTGAAAAGCATTTTTACACCCCGGAATAAAGAGTTCCCATAAGGTCCAAGTCGGGTCCAATCATTTACCTAGGTACATACCTAATTCATGTATATTGTATATAGAAGGTACATACTAAAATAATATTATTATCCCTTTAGAATATTATTCTAATACTAAATCCACTGTTCTATATAACAAGGTAGGTAGGTATATAGTTTAACACAAGTAACCTTTATCGCTGCTTGCTAGTCGGAGGAACTTTTCCAATTACGGACTCCGTCAAGTGACCGCTCCCGCCCCCCCGCCCCCCCTCCACCCCGCAGGACCGCCGCACAAAGAAGTTTTAATTGCTAGCCTTCGTTTTAGCAATCCACCGATGGACACTATTTAGAACCTTATTCATTACAGTGTGCTTAAATAATGCTAGATAATAATCATATAAACTAGTGGTTCGCCCCGAAGTAAGCCCTCGCGTCCTATACCGAAGTTCTTAGATATGGGCAATTCTCCTAAATGTTGGCTAAGGCATGTCCCAGGCTGGAGAACGTAGGTTAAAACTAACTCAGGCTTATGCAACTTTTTTTGTAGATACTAGATAGTGTCCTCTATATCGTCCATCAAGAAAAAGAAGATAAAAGAGGTGAGATCCAGCTTAAAAAAAATTTAAACCTCCATTTTCTAACCTTCATGACTGTCCCACTGCTTATGTTGTATGTAACAAACTTATTTATTTAAAAACGTAGTCAATTAAAAATTCTCAAAAAAATATATTTCAATAATGAATAATTAATCTTTCAAATAACAACAGTAGCGTGAAGTTACGTCTTAGAATTAGTTTTTTATTAGTATTTAAAGTCTGTCCCACGACTTTTTAATCATTACCGTGCTCTTGTGCAAACACCATCGTAACTACCCACATATCCATACAATCCGCATCGTCGTCGCGTCTAACGTACAAAGTCAGTTGCCTTGAGCAATTCATGTCGAATGGAGGTGTGTACGTCGTCGGGTTACTGAAATATATGGCATTCTCCAACGGAAATTTCATTTTGGCAACTTTAATCGCTCATTCATAGGACTCTCACCATACCGTAAGTAGTTATCACATTTATATGTTTGTATTTTTTATATATTTCAAATATGTTTTACTTTCTAACAAAGCACATTAAAAAAATTACTATGTTTACTTATCAAGTAAAAATTTAATTACTAACCAATTCTAATTACCATGATCCTAATTACCATTATTACCAGGGCCATTTTACGTACTATGGTAATTGGGCATTAGCTAGGTAATTAGAGTAATGCTTGAATGTATGGGATCTTCTAGATTTTAACGACCTCCCTGGCCCTGTGGTGAGTACTTTGGTCTTAAAAACTAGATCTTCATGGGTTTGACTCCCGGCTGGTGCAATTTTGGATGTTGTAAAATTGTCTCCAGTCTGGTCTGGCCGAGGCTAGTTACCATCCAATACTCTACCAGCAAAGACGTGCCGCGCCATGTGATTTAGCGTTCTGGTATGTATCAGCGTAGAAACCGGTAAGTTGTTTAAGTTTAATACCAGGTAAGCTCGAAACCATCTTAGACTGCATTCACCACTTACCCCAGATTATCGCAGTCAAGGACCAACTTGTAGTAACATATAAAAAGTTATAAGTAATCTGTGTTGAATGATTATGGCTATATTTTGATACTGTTTGGGTGTTGGTAATGACAACATCGTTATATTGACCAACAATAAAATTAACTAAACCGAAAAAGATGGGCAAAAAAGGCTCGAATGGTATGCGAAGATAAAAAAAGATCCTATATTATACCGAAAAAGATGGAGAATAAATCTTAATTCTTTTTATAGCTCAATCGCAATCAAACTCGCAGCATTGCAACGTTGTATGGCGATTGACGACCTTTGGACCAGGTAAACCCCAGAACGTGGATCGCAACCCCTTCACCTTAATCAACGGCTGATATCGTGCAACAATCGCTTAGCTTCCACACTACAGCATTCCGTGGTCTCCACTGCCAGAGGGACAAAAAGGTAGCTGTCCAGAATAAGGGCATCTTTACTCTTTTTTTTAATGCAACGGACATTGCAGCGTCTACCTGTGTTTTCCGGCTGAGATGACATGGTGCGAATGTACTCATGCACGTCGCGTCCCTCAGCATGCATTTGCTATTTTGCCATGGGACGAGTGTCAAGCCATCAGGATGCTTGCCATCCATGTGACCCAAACCGGGTGGCTCGAGTACACACTACGCAGGGTACGTTGACCGAGACGAGGGCTGTGCGGAAGATATCGTTCAGAGAGTGGTGACGAGAGAATCTGGCCACACAACGACTGCAACTCAATGCGTGGTGGCCGTTGGCTTCCACCATGTAACCGCAGATGCATCGATGGAATTCGCAAACAGGCATGCAACCATGTTGGGAAGTCCTCAGTAGATATGTCATCTTCGGCACAGCAAAATAGTTTTGCAAGAGCGTAAGCGTAACATGGGCCGAACGATCTTTCCAATGCTCTTGAATAGCGGAGTGGCCTCCTTGCCTCAATGGCTTCCGGGATAGCAGAAGAAAAGATAGGAGACCCCAAGAGGAAAAAATTGTCAGCGTTAAACTCCTTGAGCCGAGGTCTTCAAAGTGAGGGAACAGAAGACGGGACTCTGGATTACAGGGGAAGAACTCTCACTTAGGTATGTTCACCTTCAACCCTAGCTCCTTCAAGCAATGTATTATAAGCAGTAGGTCACGTTCCACAACTTCAGGTTTGCCTTCTATAGTACCTACATCGAGTTACCAGATATTAAGGGGGGATTTGAGGTCGTGAAGAACTTTCTGAATGCTGAGGCTGAAGATGAGAGGTCTAAGCGGATTTCCCTGTTGGACATCAATCTGCGAAAGGATAGAGGTTTGGTTATAGAAGACATTGGAGGGGGAATGTTAAAATTGCTGAAGAAAAGGATACAGAGTAGGAATCATAACTTTGCTTCGCTCAGTAGAATTTCCTTTTCCAGTGTATTGAAAGCGTTATGTATGACAAGCTCCATGATAACACAGTCCTTGTTGCTTGGGTCTATAGGGAACAAATGCGTTGCGTGGATAGCCTAGCTTAGTGTCAAGACCTAACAGGTGCGGTCGCAGTTAAGTCACTATTTCCTCCAAAGGCCCTAGACCCTTATTTGATTAGAAGATTACCGAATATATAGATCTCATCAACGACACTTTTCACACAATTCTGTATCAAATTTTATATTATAATAATAATAATTAATTATGTTTGGCATGTTATTTGAAGAATATTTTGTGTACATAGAGCTATCTTATGTTAAACTCATAATAATATAATTAGACGCTTTTTGTAGGTAAGCCTAGGTAGGTCTGATAGGAAAATAACTGAATTTATTGATCTCGTCAGCAAGGCAGACTTTTGTTATGAATCTTACGATTATGATTGGCATGCCGTTTTTACGAGATTTACTTAGACGCTTTTTCTAGGTAACTAATTAACTATAATAATTAATCAATAAATAATCGGAATTGAATCAAGAAAATTTATGAGTGACATTTTTATCTATTTTGTAAATCGTGATTGATACATTTGATTTATCAATTTTGAGGACTATTAATAAGTACCTACTTACCTAAGCAGATTTTTTTTATATTTAAAGAAATACTACGATATTTCTTTCAGTTTTACTACAATATTTTTCCACATTTACAGATTAAATAGATTTTATTAACAAAAACACTTATGTTTTATTTTTGTTTCTCATTCACAAAATTTTAACAAATTACCATATAGAATATTCTAATCACCATATTCCGGACCTCGTTACCATGTCACAATTTATCCTTACCATGGACACCATAATTACCAAATACGCTATTTCTCCAAGAAAACTAGGTTCTGGTGGAGGCCTTCCTCATCACTGTGATAAATGAAGGCACCTCTCTGTCAAGGCATACTTAAAAAACCAATAACTCGAAAAAAAAAAATTTTTTTTTCGTCGGACGTTTTAGCCAACAATTAGGAGAACTGCCCATATGTACCTACCTTCAGTTAGTTTGTTTTTTAATCTATACAACTGGCTATCTGGTAAGATAGCAAGATTCTCTTCACTTACCTTTAAACGAAGCACTTTGTATCGGGCAAAAAAATTTACCTATAGTCATGGCACAGTTAAAAAATACGGTTTCATGACAATTTAAACCAGTAATGTACAAAAAGAAAAAGTAGGCCGTGTTATAAGCTAAATAAAGTTTCTGATAACCGTGTAGTAGGACTACCAACAAAACACATAAAATAATCAAGTAAGTAGCGACTATTCAATAGCGAAGCATAGCATTTATATAACACCAGTATGTACCCCCCATACCCTACAAAGCGGGGGATGTCTAATTTCATTCTGAGGAGGGTCGACGAAAACTCGAAAACTAATTTTAGTTACAAAAGCAAATATCCTGATAGTAAGGGGGTGCCTTTGTTTCCCTCGCAAATAACAACTGGCAATGAAAAGGTATTTGGAGTTTGAAATTTAATTATTATCATGTACGTCTGCTTGTGTTCTTGTTTAATTAAGGTGTTCCTAGGTTAGAAGATTTCGGTACCTATTTAGTATTTATAGTTATTAAAGCATCACTAGGGCAATGGTCATAGCGCGGACTGACTGCTGGTCTTTGATAGCTCGATGACTGAAATATCGTCAAAAATTCAGTTATTAGTCAAACAGTCCAGGGGTGGAATGTTTAACTGCCTGAATTTTTATTTTTTATTTTGTACTAGCTGATACCCGCGACTTCGTCCGCATGGTTATTTTTTAAATCCCTCGGGAACTCTTTGTTTTTCCGGATTAAAAATTAGCCTATGTCACTCTCCAGGTCCTCAACTATACCCATGCAAAAAATCACATCGATCCGTAGCCCTACTGCGGCGTGATTGAAGGACAAACCAACAAAGCAACAAACAAACACACTTTCGCATTTATAATATTAGATACTTAGTAAGGATTTGGCACCGGGCCGAAGGTGCCTATAAGGAAGACATTGCCGCACTGTATGTCGATGGGCCAGATAGGCCCTAGAGTGAGCATCGTAGCCTTAAACGACAACCGATTCCGCGCAAAAAAAATCATTTTCTACGTCTTTAATTTACATATCACACAGTCGCTAACCTGAATTTCACATGTATCTCGAAGCAAGTATCCGAATGAAGATGAACGACCAATTCTGCCACAATTCTTCGAACACACGCGAATCAAAATTTATACCTACCTACCTACGCATATTATAGCCGTTGAGAAAATTACCATTACCATTCGAGCCATTCTTCTGAAGGGGGTAAAGGGGGAATTCATAGATGGCGAAGGGTCTTAATTTCACTGTATTAGCAAGTCTTGCTCCCTAGGCCATTAATCGCGAAGGGTCCACTGGGTCGTTGACCCCGAATTAAGATGAGAAGATAGGGTGAAGGCGATCGTTACGTTGCACATCTCGAAAGGGGTTCGGTTTAACTTGGGTCTGATGTCCGCTTTAAATTTTCTAATTTTGTAGATATATCTGTGCCATACCTATTTAGGTAACTTCCTACTAGGGGTGATATCGCACCGCACGACGATTGTAATTATTGTATTAATTATAGATATAATATTCACATTATAAAACTGACAGAAAGCAATATAAAGTGTATTCCTAACCACCCACACAGTCGTCGGCACACATGAAGGTAGGTAAAATGCGGGCAAGATAAATAACACTGGTTATCGTCGAGCTATCCAACTTTATAAATTACTTTCTCAGACAAATCCTACCTACCGCTGCTGTGGCAGCACCTCTACCTAGTTGAAGTTGGGATATTCCTATCATTATAATGAATTATGCTGTTTATTTTGTGTCTTTCTTATTATATTTTACTAAATGTTTTTTTAAATGTTACAAAAAAACTTATAGCTAAACTAATCTAATTAAATGTTTATTTGTCGTCTATATTATTGACCGAGCGAAGCGAGGTCTCTGAGTTTACTAGAGCTATTTGCACTTGTCCGTCTGTCAGTCCGTCCGTCCGTCTGTCAGAGCCTTATAACTTTTGAATTACTGAACGTAATTACTTTAAATTTAGATATAATATGTAAACCGATGGCCTCCAGCCGAAAATGGCTTAAAAAGTTATAAAAATCTTTATTTCAGGGGGGCTCTCATAGAAGCGAATGCGAAGTAAAATTTCTTTTTTTGCTATTCATAGATTTTCTGTGTATCATTTTAAAGACAATTTGGAACAGAGTACAAACGTATTTTTCTTTTATTTTTTTCCTAAAATTGACGAAATGGGGGGTTTTCAAAGTGGCGATTTAATACGGTCGCTTGAAGACGCTCTCTGGGAAAATTGGCTATATATTTTCAAGTTCTACTTATTTTCTTACTTCACTTGTATCCTGTACTTGAACAACAAAAACTAAAATTATATGAATATTATAAAGAAACGAGATTATTTAATTTTTAATGAGCATCAGTAAATTTCACATAGCTTCACAATAATGCTAATAGATGGCGCAGTCATTAACTATTCCATGGAACTACTCGTAGGAGTTACGACTACGATCTATCCCAAAAACAGTATTGCGTCGAGCATTATTATTTAGGTACATAATATAATAACATATTATTCAATTAAAATTATTCTTTAGTTAAATATCAAACTTCAATAAACTATTAACTGCTGCATTTTGTATATTTTCTATTCGCGTCGATAGATGACGATTTGTACAGATGCCCTAACCCGTTTTCAATCGTTAGTACCTACATAATAATTCAATGTTTTCACTGACGTTCCCTAACCTTTACGGGCTACCTATGATAAGTTAGGTGATGATTACTGTCAACTTCTTTATCACGATCCTGTACGGGACACCTAAAAGGACATTGGGACGGATGTTAGGACTTAGGATTGTGTTTTGGAGCTACCTACGTAAAGAGACTCCTACATAGGGGATGATTTAGGTATGTTTGGTGAAAACGGGCATAATAATAATGTCAGTTTTGGTCGTCATGTATCGATTGAATGAATAATCATGGGATACCGTTACCGCGAGGTCTCAGTTCGGGGCGAACCACTAGTTATTTAGATAGGTAAATAAAGATTTTTTACAGAGAAAAAAAAGCGAGAAATTAATATTACCTACCAGGAGTGTTAATAAATAATAATTCATTGTAAACATTTTAATATAAACTTCACTTGTCTCGAAGGTATAGTATAAAGCACTATGTACCTATCACTCGAGAAAAAGTTCAGTTCCTAAATTGTGTGGATTGAGGCCCTTTGGCTGCGCATCGGGCCTCAAACTACAAAGCCTCCTTAATAATCAGTCACTTTCACCCCTCAGGGAACAATGTATAAATTCTAACAATGTTGTGAAATACCTACTTCCCACCTTTCCTAATCATTAATTTAACCTAAGCATTACCTCTTCTAAACATAAATTACCAATTTATTTTATTCTCGTAGGTACGCTCGATTAGGTTAGCTGAAGTTTTTAATTTTTTCAATTCACATAATGACCTAGTGCTAGATATAAGTGGCTCGAGTTAGTATTCTGTGGCAATCTTTGCAAAGTACCTACTATGTCCAGAAACGTTTGTTTGCAACGTCGGATCGGTGGAGAAGACTACGACGACGACGTCATTGAAATCCGTTTGTACTAGGTAGTTAGAAATGAAAAACCTTTTATAATACCTAGAGGCTAGAACAAGTCCATTATGATTTACAATAATGTATTGCAAGATAAGTTTCAAACATTTACACATTGTTCGTAACATTTATATTACAAAACCTCTCGCACAGACGAAACTGCGAGAAACTACTACTAGAAAATAAAGCGTGAAAACGTACATAGCGCCACTAGGTGTAGATACCCACCATGCACCATAGAGCTATCCACTATGTAATGTAGAGCAACAGACCTCCAACAGGATTTTTTTCAGAATATCGCTTCAATTAAGCGAAAATCTTGAGTTAGGAGTAGTTACGACAATAGTGCAACACGGGTGGGAACTGGGATTATTCTTATTGGCTACTACTATACTGTATTATAGGGCCTTCTCTGCTTTTTGATGTTACTCTACACAAGCAAAAATAAATTTCTGTTGTTATAATTCACCTAACCAGTAAAAATCTGTGTGGTACGACGTGACGAACGCCCTGTAGGTTCACTGTTGCTTTTCCTCTGAGGTACGTTATACCATACAGCTGTGCGTTTCTCTAAAAAGGATTGCTACATTGTGACGATTCCAATCGCACCTGATTAACCGATACTCGTTCGCTATTGGCTAAAATGCATTGTTACAGAAAGAACGCGTTAAATTCAGCCAATCGCTGCAATTGGGAGAGTAGCAATGGTTGATACAGCTTTTATAATATACTTAATCGGCCTGAAGATTTTTACTAATTTGGCAAATTATAGCAAAAGTAGCAGTTGCCCGCGGCTTTAGTTAAATTCGATTTTTCAAACCCTTATTTTACTCCCTTAGGGGTTGAACTTTCAAAAGTCCTTTGTTAGCGGATACCTACGTTATAATAGCTACGTATCTTTATGCCAAGTAGCCTGATCCGTCCATTGGTTTGAGCTGTGATTGATTAGACAGTCAGTCAGTCACCTTTTGCTTTTTATTTAGAAGACAAGTTTGATGTTACTTGTATATCACTGAACTCCGCGCCTGCTTCTATTCAGTGTTACTCTAACCACATTCTAATGCTACATCTCTCCGCCCCGCACTATCGCACGTAGCCGGCACTAGTTTCTTACTGCGTCGGAGTTTTCCAACTCATTTGCATTCAAAAGCAGATAGCGTTGATGCGCTGATACCCAGCGAGCATACCTTTGTGGTTTCTATATAGTCTACAAAGTTCTAGAGCTGCAGCCCAGTTCCGCTAGAGTGGCAGCAGTTGGCAACTTTTACTACAAGTTGGCGTAATGCTGCGGCAAAAAGCGCTCACGCTAGGTTTAACAATTACCTAAGCAGCGCAAAGTTTTGAGTTTGTTTATTCCGTTTTTGTGCGCGCATGTACCTACGACGTACATTGTTGTTTGAAACTGTTATGTAAAGCCCCGTTTGTTACATAATGGAAACTAGCCAAAGAGTATATAGAATTAGAAATGTTCTAAATTAAAATTGCACTCACCGCCCGCGTCGCAACGTCTCTTCTCTCATCTCTTATTCTCTGCTACTAGACATTGACCTCTTGCAAGGATACGATACGATCTTATGTCGCTTTTGTCTAGTTACTCCTAGTGACTCGCTTGAAATCGCCCGATCACCTAGTGAAGTTGCCATTCGAGCAGTTTGGTACCCCAGTCCCCAACGTGTATCGGATCTTAGTTTTTGCTATCTAAATTGCACTCATTACTCCATAATTTTCCAAACCTAAAAATATGAAAAAATAGACCTACCTAATTCCTAAATGGACAGAAATATGAGTCACAACCTAGAAACTCATGATAAGCATGAGCAAATACAAATCGACTCTAAATCCTGAAATCCCGAAACTAGCTAGCTCAAAGAAACGTAAGAGTTTGGGGTCCCAAAGTCCAATTCGAAAAACCAAGCATTGGGAGAGCCCACTGACTTGACGCACACTCCCTATATATCCAGCATTGGACATCAAACGAATGCGAAACGACGAGCGCAAAATTTCGGCTGTTGAAATTTGATACACCTGTAACTATCAATACCTAATATCAGAATCACGATAACATATCTTGATAGTTAACACACCCTGGTGATCACAAGCCTTAATGAAACCTAGCTGGAAACCCGCTATGCAATGGATAATTCTAAATTCTGCATTTAAACTAGCTCTATTCCGCCAATGCCTAAACGTGGCCTGCAAATAAATCGGTTGTCGGCGTTGCATTAGGCAGGGACGATTAAAACTGCCGGAACACACTATGTTTTCAATTACGGAAGGCTCGCGAGATATTCGCTTCCTCTAGGGCTGACACCTTACTGACACTGACCCTGTAGTAGTTACTTCTCTTAACTGCCTCGTTGGTTTAGTGGTTAACAAGCTCGACTACGGATGACGAGGTCCCGGGTTTGATGACCGGGTCGGGCCAATTAGTATTAGGTTTTTCTGACAAGAAATTCTCTCGGCGGTGTGTCACTTCCGTAGTAAAACCGTAGGTTCTACGCCTGGTCTGTCTCCGTCGTGTCGTGTCATGATAGTGAGAGAATAGAGAGTGCACCTGTGTTTGTGCATACACCTATGCATATTAATTAACTTTTTTTCTCCTTACAGGATGCCAGATTGTGTCACCACAAGACTATTACGATGTCACTTCACTGCATAATGAACAAATGAATGGAACGTGTGGCTCCTAATGTGTCTGTGGCTCTTATGACACGTCAAGACTCTACCACAGGTTGAGAATGCAGATACTGCTGAGAAGAACCGGCAAGTAGGTAGTTGTTTCATTAGCTGCTGGTTTCATTAAAAATCTTTTGGGAATATTTTTTCTGGGGATTAAAAGTATCAGTTGAGTAGCTGAAGCATCTTCATGCATGTCTCTTCAGACAAACAACAAAAATTTCCGTTAAGAATTTATTTTTGAACGTCATTTTTCCAATTCTGTGGTTTAGCCATGAATAAGTTACAAATAAACTGACACACTCTCGCAGTTATATATACGGGAGATTCATATTTAAGTAATTAATGATTTTTAAATCTTTAGGTAGGTACGAAAATACCATACCTAAATAAAATAATAATATAAAATTTTACAATCATTTCTCGACAAAAAAAATCCGAAGTTTTCATATTATTATTATTATTTTAAATTGGTTCTTAATATATTTTGCTTGCATATATTATTATATTGTGTACATTAAGGTAAAATTTCAATTAAATTTTTTTTGTTAATTGTAATATCATAGTTTATTTCTAAAACGACAAAATTTACCTATGAGTAATTTCTTGCTAATTTCGTGGTCACCTGTCCTTAATTTTTCTGAAAATCAGGATCGTTGTAGGTTGCCAGCCCTGCGTGTAGGGTGGCACGTTTCTCGCGTGCCTTTGTCACCATTCCATCAGAGCCTCGCGCCGTCCAACATCATGGCGCGCTTTGGTTGCCAATCCTTCCCACCATGTGTTTATACCTATACTTATTTTATGGCTGTGATTTCAGTTGATAGTTTTGTTAAGAGTTTACCGTAACTTCTAGTAAATTCGAGCTTCCCTACAAACGCCGCTTTATTTTAATTCAGAAGATATCGAGGTTTGATTGGACTTAGATGTGAAAAAGTACGGAAGAAGTAGAGCGAGCGAGTATTTCTTAGTTAGGTAAATGCTCTAAGATTTTTTTTTACCTATTCTTTACCCACTATTTCATGACTCGCGAGCATGACTCATTAACTAATTATCAGAGCTATCATTTACATGTAACGAAGCGTTTTTGACTTTAGAAGTAGTAGACTCTAGTACTTAGTATCTATGGATTAGCGACTCAGAGTCTGAAGTCTGAATAAGGCGGTTTTTACCACTACACTAGTTAAAATTCGTGGGGTCCATATAGATGAATCTATCCAAACTACAACTAAGGGACGCAGGGGTGATTCCACAAAAGGCGAATTACGTAAATTAGTCAAACACACACATTTGCACCAACACATGTGTCTTTACCACACCATTCACTTCGCTGGCGTTACATCGAAACAGATTTTCTAGATGAAATGTTAGTTGGTTCTTTCGATAGGTGTCCATAGATGGTACTTATACCCACATAGATATTTTGCAGGGTTCGTCATACAATGCATTCTTGTGCCTCTTGAATCCAGCGGCAGCCAGCGCCGCTTTTGAGATTGTCCGTCCAAAGGTCCACCTGGCGTCAATCGATTCGTTATTATGATCCGATGAGACAGGCTACATTATATACCATGGAAGTTATAGA
Source organism: Oeneis ivallda (assembly GCA_029955525.1). Lineage (NCBI taxonomy): Eukaryota > Metazoa > Arthropoda > Insecta > Lepidoptera > Nymphalidae > Oeneis > Oeneis ivallda. The sequence continues at coordinate 13,777,678 of JARPMR010000024.1, read as the reverse complement.
ACAAAATTAATATGACGGATGTTACCTACAATTTGCTATAGTTGGGTTCTTCTTCTTCTTCTTCTTTATCAACCGATAGACGTCCACTGCTGGACAAAGGTCTCTTGCATGGACTTCCACAGGCCTTGGTCTTGCGCCGCCTGAATCAAGCGGCTCCCTGCGACTCGTTTGATGTCGTCGGTTCAACTGGTCTGCCAACACTGCGCTTCCCGGTGCGGGGTCGCTACTCCAGCACCTTAAGACCCCAACGACCATCAGCTCTTCGAGCTATGTGCACCGCCCATTTCCACTTCAGTTTCGCGACTCCGTCGGGTTACAGTTTTCAAACTTTTTGTCTAATTATGATTAAATAATTTGACTTGGACTTCGACTTGAACATAAAGTATTAAAACGTGCCTACTTAGGTCACTTCTAGAGTTGAAGTAATAATAATAATTTCTCTTTATCCACGTAAAGCCCTACACACACAAAGCAAGCCCAAAGATAAGAGCAAAGGGTCGAGCAAGGATACGGCAATAATGAATCCGGGAGTCACAATTAAATAGGGGAAGTGCGTACGGACGATCTTAGAGGAGTAATCTAAGGGATGAACAGAAAGGGTTGTGGGGGCGGGCCGTGTACTCATTAAAATACCTATCTTAAAGGGTGTTGAAACTAGAACATCGGGCTTTTGAATGTTTATTTGTCGGCAGTTTTTAACCCCCGACGCAAAAAGAGGGGTGCTATAAGCTTGACGTTGATGTCTGTCTGCCTGTGTGTGTGTGTGTGTGTGTCTCTCAAACGGATGGACCGATTTCGATGCGTTTTTTTTTTCATTTGAAAGCCAGTTTCCTTGCGGTGGTTCTTAGCTAGTTTTTTTAATATCGCTCCAGCAGTGTAAGAGTATCAGCTCTTTTCCAAAATGATGTAAGGCATTTTTGGCGTATGATTACTCCATTAAGTGCTTCACACTTGCTCAGTTTCAATGAGTAGGTACCTTGCAGGTTATGATCGTGCAATACGGTCACGTTGACCTGGTGCCGGTAAGTATCTAGTTTGCGGGATACCCAATTCTTCATCAACTTACAGCAGATATAGTGTGTTTGGGTTCATTAGAATGGTCTCAATGAGTAGGTGCTAGATAGATGATAGAGGATCGAGGATCGAGGAGAAGTATCTGATGATGGAGCAGAAAAGTGGGTAACAGTTTAGTACAGTAGTCCGGCCGTAGATTCATTATGTCGGGGGTGATTTAAGTCTTTAGGTTATTTTGTCCGACTATTTTTATAACTGAGTAGGTACAAATAATTTAAACAAGGAAGTGAAGAGAAGAACGCTGGTGGGCTGATCAGGTTTTGGATAAGTAAATTAAGACTTCTCATCGTCAAAACGTCAAAAATGTCTCCAATCAGGGTTTCTTTTCCATCTTCACATATTATTTGCTCTGAAAGCATAGAAGATAATATTCTCTGTCTCTGGAACATACCTACATAATAATACACTGAAAAACGGGCTGATCCATTATAGAGCTATGGAGAGGACTTTTTGGGGCTTTGGGAGTTTACCTGAAGGATTCAGAAACCAAGGTCACTGACATAGCCCATACCATTAGGTACCAATTTCAAGTGCCAGGCCATGCTTGTCCTAGAAGCGATGGCCATTGGAAATACTGCTTAGTTGGCATCAAGGTTAAATACTACCTTTAAATGGACAGGATTTTTTTTTCTTTAGTACTCAAGGGTTTCGACGAGATTTTTGATAAACCTACGTAAGTGCATTATTTTTGGAACCATTCATTGTAGAGCCAATCAAATGTTAGTTCAAAATAGTAGTATATTTAATTTTACTTTATTATTGTTCTGTATAATACATACTTAGCTATTAGACTTCTCGACATATTATTGTCTCTAAGCTACATCATAATATTTAACGTTCCGCTTATAAAGGCTAAGCTATCTCGCGCACTGCTTTGAATTCTGGCCAAATCACTGTATCTTGAACTTTAGTCGTCTAATATAATATCTATGATTGTGATTTATTATTTAACTAGGTATTAGTGTGCAACTACGCTAGCTAAATACACAATAATAATATGAAACGTAAGGGATTATTACTCATAAATCCTCGAATATTAACATAAAAAAATTGCGTTTTTAAGAAAATAAATCTTGCAATGGTAAATAATTCTATAATATTGTTTATTGAAAATGCCAATAATTTTATAAAATAACACGCTGTAGTTGTAAACAGGCGATAGGTACATCGAATTTCTTGTTCATGTAATGTTTTATATTGATATATTAAGATCAAAATCGACATCGGTTAGGCGTTAGGAATGCTTCCAGTGATTGCATTTTGAGCCAGCAAAGTGCGAACCGAGTGCTCTGAGATCGGTGCGTTTCAGATATTATAATATTTTTGCTCAAAAATTTAGTGTTATCTATGAACATGACGTAGAATAAATCTACCTGACCAAAGCAACCATAAAGAAACCTGAACTAGCTCGCGACACATCCGATAACCACAGCGCGCACGCGATGACTGGCTGGCGGCGGCGGGCGCTCTCTAGTCACAAGCCAACGCTTGGGCCGATCGTGCCTCACTATCGCTTGTCCCGCGCTCTCGCTTGCAAACTCAGGCTCAGGCGGAACGTGACACTTTTTCGTGCGTGCAGCCCATAGAAATAGGATTAGACGTAGTCGTAATTCCTAGTTCCATGGTGCAGCCGGTGTTCATCGATTTATAAGACGTTATCACGTCAAAAAATCGTCACTAATACCTAATTACCTACTAATATTATAATTAATGTGAAAGTGTGTTTGTTGTTGGTTTATCCTTTAATCACGCAGCAACAAAGGAGCAACGGCAACAGATCGACGTGATTCTTTGCTTAATTATTGCATAGTTGATGTGACATAAACTACCTTTTATCCCGGAAAAACAGAAGGTTCCCGCGGGTTCCTAAAAACCTAACTTCACGCGGACGCGGACGTAGTCCGAACGTAGATCCGTTGCCCCGTCGCTGTGTGATTGAAGGCAAAACCAACAATCAAACAATCTCGCATAATTATAAACAAAATGTTATATTATGTTAGGTCATATGTTTCGCATAGATAATTTTGCACTTATTATATTAGGTAGTAAAGGATATTCTGATCCCACATACTTAATCGACACATAAACTACGGTAAAATACAAGGGATTTGTTAGGTGTTAGAAGCTCTCGCTTCATTTGTCGCGCACTGATGGACCAGTGAACCGAGCGCTCTGAGATCAAAAGATGCGAACGCGCCCTCCAGTGTCACATGTTATGATGACGTATTGCTATATTTTTCATTTTATCTGTAAATCCCGCCACTTTTATAAAGCTTTTATTTAAAAAATCTTCTACTAATTCTACTTTATGGTACCTACACTGTCAAGGCCTTCGCAACGAACTACTGGATAACTACACTCTTCTCTCCTACACTCTTTCTGGGGAATAATTTGAAAAAAAAGTACCTATACCTAAAGTGTATATAAAGTAAAAACATATAACTATGTAGATACCCAAAACGATCTACACACAGCTGTGATGATTTTTCGTGAGATAGGTTACGTAGCGCCGAATAGAGTCAAGAAAATTTTGTTTCGGTATACGATAATTAGTGTGAAAAATACCAAGGTACCTACGTAATTAATAAATAATTATATAAAATTGAATTTAGGTATACATAGAGATGTTACTCGCAAAATTAAATTGATCCACAACCAAACAACAACATTACTTAAATAAAAGATTAATGTTATAATAATATAAGCTAATCGAAAAAAAAATAGGGAATAAATCCAGCTAAAACAGGGACAATTCCTTGTTTTTTTACATAGGTAGGTAGGTAATAATTATGTTGTGGATAGATATTATATTAGGCAAAATAAAAAAATTCGTTCGCAATAATAAATAATGAATAGAATAAATTATGAAAATTTTACGGGAAAGATAAATGTCCTAGTAAAAAGAAATAGGCAATTTGACCCTACGAAGCACTTAGAAGAATTAATTAAAAGTGGCAACATCGAGATGGGAATCGCTTCCACTTGACGCCGTCCTTTTGCATCATTTCCTCTCCACTGAGATCCAATCAGTTTTATCAAGGTTTTATCCGACAAGACGTCATGTTCTGTTTATGTTTTCGAGCCCGTAAGTTACCCCTTTTGACTTGCGTTTAAGCTAAAGTTTTAATTGCTTTATTATGGAGATTGGTCCGTGCTAAACAAAAGGTAGATTAATACATAATATAAATATATTTTTTATGGAAAAAAACTGTTCCCGTTCGATTTTGAAAAACCTATAGGTCTATACGCATTAATTGACCCAACAGTTTTTGGCTTTTGTTTTTTTCTATGTCTTTTAATCTCAAGGTGAGATAGTATGTTAAGAACCTTATTTTGTTAATTATTATGAATAAATAAATTTTTAAAAAAGTTGTAAAAAGTAACAAAACACCCAAAAAAAGTGGTAGGTCTGGGTAGATACCTGGTTGAAAATGCCCCGGAGGATCAACAGGCTTACCCATCACACAAATATAATGAATATTTATTTATTCACCTACAAAAAAAAATACAACTATATTAAAATAAAAAACAAAAAACAAGATGGCGGCTAGCTTGACGGATAACGTTAAGCCGTGCATCATTACACTAGCGAAAACCGTCCGGATCAATACACGGCGCAAAACTTAAATTCGTCCCCCCAAGAAGAAGGCTGGCCAAATTCGTATGTTAATACACCCCCACCCCCTCTCTTTACTTGCACCCTCCACCCTCCGCCCGAGGGAACGGACCGAACTATTATAAAGGGTAGCACGAAAGTTAGATTAATGATGTTAGAAGCTGACCAGAGTACACCCGCAGGGGCTGACGGAACTTTACATTCTAATCAGCACAAAAATTATTATTATAACCAAAGGTTTACTTTATCTAGCCCTTATTTTTTTTCAATCCCACGGAAACTTGTTTTTCCGGGATATAAAAAGTATCTAGTCTATGTCACTCTCGAGGTCCTTGACTCCGTTGTTGCGTTATTGGATTCGTCATAATATTGGATAATTGTTGAAAATGTCGGAAAAAGTCAAGCCACCTACCTCGGAGCTTTCATCGAAAAAGCTGCCTAATTAATCCCTTTGAGATATAACAAATCAATGTCTGGAATTGGTGGTATGGTGGGATAGGTTTATACAGAAATGTCCGCGATAAAAAGTAAATTTAAAGTTCCTCAGTTACTATAATATTCAAAAGAAAGAAAATGAAAAAATGAATTTTCTCATGCTAGAGATTTCGCGATTTTCTGTCTCAAAGGTAGGCAAAAAATGTTTGTTAAAAAGATAGACTTGAGATTTTTCTTTTAATTCACCACTGCAATTTTTTGCCGTAAATTAAATAATCATCATCATCATCATTAGCAACCCATCAACGGCTCACTACTGAGCGCAGGTCTCCTCTCAGAGAAGGGTTATAGGCCATAGTCCACCACGCTGGCCCAATTCGAATTGGCGGAGTTCACACACCTTCAAGAACATTATGAAGAACTCTCAGGTGTGCAGGTTTCCTCACGATGAGGTGCGTACCCGGGATCGAACCTGCGACCACCCGAATAGGACACCACAGTCCTAACTCCTAACCACTAGGCTATCACTGCTTGCACATTAAATAATAATCTTGAATATCTCCTGGCTCTGTACAGTTTCTATCGAGGCTCGGCGGTAAAGTGTGGACGATCTAACTTCGCCTTACCCACATACACACTCACACACACACACACACACGGGCGCTCGTATACCACGTCAGAGTGACGCCGCGAGCTGCTGTAATGTTGAGTTCACATGGGATTATCGTTAAGTCTCCGCACACACAAGGCGACTGTGTCGTGAATTTGTAGATGTAGCAACGAAAAAGTCGACGCTTCAGAATTCGAAAATTATTTTTATCCGACTACTGCCGAGATATGAACTGATTTTAGCAGTCTATGTATAGGTTTAAAAATTCAAAATTATTTATTTCACGTAGGCCAACCTGTGGCTCTTATGACAAGTCATGACTCTACCACCGGTTCGGAAAGCGGATTCTGCTGAGAAGAGCCGGCATGAAACTCAGCAGTTGCTCTTTTCAAAATAATCATTTTACAATATTATTATGAAGCTATTACATTGTAATAAGTTTTATCTACTCCAGCATCGAAAAGTTCCAATTTCGAGTTTGACAGCTGAATCGAAATGAACCCTCTTTCGGTTTTGCTTCTCATTTCGATGCAGCTCGTTGTATGGGAGCTGAATCGAAATGGTTATCTTCTTAAAATAGGATACCTAAAGCTAAGGCTCTGAGTTCTGGCACTTTTGTACCGTTCATATGACAGAGGCGCCACAGGCGGCTGGTGGCGGCTTACGGAGTTACTTTTTGTTGACAGAGGCGCCACAGGCGGCTGGTGGCGGCTTACGGAGTTACTTTTTGTTACTTTATTGAGCCTACGGCGTATTTTGTTAATGATTTTACTTCCTTGTCGTAGATAAAATCTTGTATGCAACTGAACGTAATTAGTCATTTTAATTCTCGTACTATCCTATTTTGATACTCGGCAAGCCTCGTATCAAAAAACAGCACTCGAATTAAAATGACCCTCATTACGATGCAGTTGCATAAATAGCTATTATCTACGCCAGCATCGAAAAGTTCCAATTTCGAATTTGACAGCTGAATCGAAATAAACTCTCTTTCGGTTTTGCTTCTCATTTCGATGCAGCTCTTTGTATGGGAGCTGAATCGAAATGGTTATCTTCTTAAAATAGGATACCTAAAGCTAAGGCTCTGAGTTCTGGCACTTTTGTACCGTTCATACGACAGAGGCGCCACAGGCGGCTGGTGGCGGCTTACGGAGTTACTTTTTGTTACTTTATTGTTTTGTTAATGATTTTATTTTCCTTGTCGTAGATAAAATCTTGTATGCAACTGATCGTAATTAGTCATTTTAATTCTCGTACTATCCTATTTTGATACTCGGCAAGCCTCGTATCAAAAAACAGCACTCGAATTAAAATGACCCTCATTACGATGCAGTTGCATAAATAGCTATTTTATACTATCTTGTGGGCAGCTGGATACCAAGCCGATTTAACCTATGCAACTTTGTTAGAATAAAATATAAAATTTCCACAATGTGGGGAAGTTCCAAAAAAAAAAAAAACTACAATTAGAAAAAAACTAAAAAACTATATATACTACTTTATTTATGTATGTCTCACCGTAGCGCCTAAATTACTGAGCCGATTATGATGAATGAGGTAGATTACCACCTCATTCATAGTTACTATTTTCCGGATGACATAGGCTGCAGCCTGCATTCTATCTACGAAGAAAATCAATATGACGGATGATCCAAACTTCGTAGTCGGGTTTTTGTTTTAACTTTTTTTATTTTTTTTACGCTTTGGGTCCGCGTCACATAATCACATAGTTATATTAATTCATAGGTGAAAAACTATATTTGTGAAAACTGAAAATAATAAAACACGCGACAAAAAGTCGTTTAACTTCTTCTCTAAAGCATAATTTATTAGAGTACCTAATTAATAAAAATTGTTTTTTTTCTTTTAAAACAATATTACCTATTTGTTTATGAGAAAACTGATTTTTATTCAGCACTACCTACGGAATCTAATCGATTCGATTGCTATAATTTTCGACCCATGTTACATTTGATCCCAAAAATGCAATAAAATACGCCATCTTTTTATTTAATTTATTTAAAATTCTTTTTAAAACCGACTTCAACCACGCACGCGTCACTACCAAGTAGTACCTACTTTATTGTTGATATTTTAAAAACTCCTCGACCCATTTCGATAAAATGTCAATGGGACCACCTGGGAAGTACTTATACCCTTTGAAACAAAAAAAAAAATTCCAATCGGTTCAGGCGTCTTCGAGTTATCGGTGAACAAATGTAAAAAAAAGATTCCGATGAATTGAGAAACTCCTCCTTTTTTGAAGTCGGTTAAAAAGGCTGGCGCGCGGTGCTTATTAATATTATTATTATTAGCGCACATGCAGGTCCACGTTCGGTGAGTAATGAGTAATGACGAGCGGGCAACGTGCTATCTATCAAAACTAGTTATAACCACAGTAGAATTATAACCAGTACTGAAACTACCTACAAACGCTCGAAACGGCCTCACTCACACAAACATGCGCATCGACGAGACAATTAGCGGACCTCGCAGTGCTGTCAGTACTGAGGACCGGTATTTGGTCTCGTCGATGCGCATGTTTGTGTGAGTGAGCCGTTTCGAACGTATACAGGTAGTTTCCATACTCCCATACTCTATCTATCTTTACTCTGTTATAACCTTATCAGTTTCATATTTTAGAAAAAAATTACACATCTGGGCAGAATGAAATATTTTACATTCGTGTTTCACCTTTATTAGTAACAAAAGTAATGACGATGAAAGACCCAATTCTGAATAAATAATATCCTAAGTTGGAGGACATCCAACTATATTATACCTACTCGTAAATAAGCTAAGTAACTAAATAAAATAAAAATAAATAAATATAAAACAAACTTTTAATAATTTTGCTAAATCACAAATGTCATACAATTTCATAAAATATTAAATCAATTCAAATTTTTCACAAACATGAACCTGAAGCTATTCGAAACTTTTATTCAAAAGAGTAATTAATTAAATCGTTTGTGTAATCAACTGCATATTTTTAAAACTGCATAATTTACGCAAAAATAACAATATGTTAATCATAGTCATAATTCATGCAATATACACAATACACATGCTTATGTAATTAAAAAGTCAATAGATACAATATAAAACATTAAACAAATGTACAAAACGCCAATGTGTGCATCATCCACACATGCAAAGCTTCTCAAGTGAGCCACCTTCACTACTAACAAAATGTGAATTCAAGCACTCCATTATAGAATATGCTAAATTTTTACATAAAACACGAACATTTGAAATTACGTTAACATGCACAATGATGTTTATAAATTATAAAATTACTTGTTAATAAAAAAAGTAGAAAATGGGTATTATAAATATACATGTACATTATGGATATTATAAACAATACTTGCCTCATCTAGTAACGAAAAAGCTGGATTTTTTTTAAACGTGTACTGAACGGCTGAATTTATAGTATTCTTGCTCCTACAAATCACAATGCATAAGAAGGTTAAAATCATGAGATGAACTATCTGATCTATTGAATACGAACAAAAATCTAATACTTTATTTGAGATTCGACAAACCAGTATCAAGGATCAACGGTCAAGTCATAGGGTAGCACTGTCACAAGGTCGGCGCATGCGTAATTGTGAGAACGACACTCGCATTATCATTTGAATTGAACTTTGACCAGATCTCACGATGACCGGTTAGGTGCTCAAAGGATTCTGTATCTCCCCAAAATTAATTCACCTCTTCTTACAATATTTGTTAATTTATGAAACTTTAACGGCGTAGATGTCTATAAATTTAAATATTTCGGATAATCTTTTGTAATTTATTCTCACGGTGCACTGTTTAAATTTTATATAAATAATAATTATTTTTTGCTATCTTTATTTTACTTCTAAGCTACTTTACTACAGTCATTTTGCAGTTTGTTTCTGACGATGTATTTGAGAACTTACGAGTAGCTAGGATGCGATACGGGCCATGGGTATCCTACCTAAGTTTTCAAATCAATCGTTCATCTTCGTATCAGAAGATTTACTAGGCATCCCTGAGAACTACTTAGTGCTTAGTCAATCGCACTGCGAAAACGTTTCGGCTTTTGTCTGCAACATAATATTATAATAAGACATATGATTCATTACTAAATTCATTGTAATATCAACGAGCGATCTGTAATTTTCGCACGGACTGCCGAGTCCACGTCCGCCCACATTTCGCGAATTTCTAAACTATACTCACACTGATATATTTATTTACACCAAATCCTAAACTTGTTCTCTTCTATATCGTCAGACCCACCCTCGAGTTTACCGACAGTACCTACCTTCTATACAAGTATTTTAATAATAAAGTTGTTTTTGTAAATTTTAGATAGTAAGAGGTGCATTGAAAGACTGAATAGACTAATTTAATTTTTTTAATAGGCAACCATCATCATCTCAATAAATCGTCGGCCCTATACTGGGCACGGGTCTTCTCTCAGAATGAGAAGAGATAATAGAATAGAATAGAAATATATTTTTAGAATAGAAATAATTTTTATTCAAATAAACTTTTACAAGTGCTTCTGAATAGTCGATGAATCTACCACTAATTCGGATCTCGGACTGCCGAGAAGAACCAGCAAGAAACTCGGCGGTTGCTCTTTTCAAAATAGTTTACAATAGGTACATAGGTAGGTAATATGTGTGTATCCACAGTGAGGAGAATTTCCAAAACACCTACTTAAAATTATACGAAAATATTAATTATTAAGACGGGCAGACAGAAAGTAGCCCCATTCCCGCCGGTGGCACCCGTTCACGAATCACGAGCATGACGCATGTCTCAGCCGTTGCTTCGCTAAACCATATTTGATATCACACGACACCGCCACAGAAATCTATATCTTATATATATATATATATATATATATATATATATATATATATATATATATATATATATATATATATATATAAAAGAAAGTGGTGTTAGTTACACTATTTATAACTCAAGAACGGATGAACCGATTTGGCTGAAAATTGGTGGAGAGGTAGCTTAGAACCAGGAGACGGACATAGGATACTTTTTATCCCGTTCGACCGCGTTTCCGTCAAGTCACTATAAAACCTGGTATAACAAAAACGCATCTGACATGGAATAACAAAACACAAATGACAGTGGAATAACAAAACGTAAATGACAGCTAAACGTAATTTTGTCTTTGGTTAAGTATGGTAAAAAATTTGACAATTATAAAAAGTGTTATAATAAAGCATTACTGATATTATAAATGCGAAAGTGTGTTTGTTTGTTGGTTTGTCCTTCAATCACGTCGCAACAGAACAGCGTATTGATGCGATTTTTTTCATGGGTATAGTAATATAATAATATAATAATATATATAATAATATCTATAATACACGTACCTATTACTTATTTGTACACCACTACGCGCCCCACTACGGCTCATGTGCTGAACTGTAACAATTACATTTAAGTACCATCTTGTGTATACAAGCTATGCAAACAAAAAATTATATTGTATTGTAGTGACTAATATTTTTTTTAATATGGATAACGAATGATATTCTTCCTTGCAAATCCATACTACAATTGTAGAGTTGCATTTTCACGGCTCAAACGCTGAACCGATCTTGACAGATCATAGTACCTAACTACCTAGCACATGTTTCTGTCAGTGTGAATATTAATTATGTGGGGGGTTCCGTAAAAATTTTTCGAGTATCCTAATGGATAGATCGTCATGGTGGATCGCCGAATGACGCCTCCATGTCTTGATTGTTTTGGTGGTTACTTAATTATAACCGCGTCTCAGGCAACCCACTCTATGATGTGTCATTCGATTAGTTATTGGAACGTAGTTCCTTATCGCGCGGTGCGGAAGGGGCTAGACGGAAAAAATTAAGACAAAATTGAACCGACACTCGACACTGATCGACACTTTTTTGAAACCGACACTTTATTGAATGTGAATTTGGCATTGTGTTCGGTATTTTCGCGGTACAATATTGGGTCTCCGTAGCCTTGTGGTTTCTGCAGTCGCCTAACAGTTAAAAGTGGATGGTTCGAATCCCAGCTCGACAGACTGAATTTTCTATTTTCAATATTATTTTAAATAATTTCTACATGTGGAATTTTCTACATGTGGATAAGGTAACAATTTTTTATAACTTATAAGTTATAAAAAATTAGGGAAAGGTTCCACATGTAGAAATTGTTTAAAATAAAATTGAAAATGGAAAATTCGGTCTGTCGAGCTGGGATTCGAACCATCCACCTTTGGCTGTTAGGCGACTGTCGAAACCACAAGGCTACGGAGATCTAATATTGTAGTGTGAAAATGTTGAACAAAATGCCAAATTAATTAATCGAAAGGAACTGCGTTCCATCCGGGTGTCCTTTGACACCGCTCAAGTTTTTTTATGGTCCGCGGGGTGATAGGTTAAATTTTATACGACCAAAATTATGTTACATCCAATTTTACGTAAGTAGTCGGGTTGGGTACTTTTTCATATATAACTTTTTCATATATTTTATAGATATCTATTAGGTGGATTTTTTAGAATGTCTGTATCAAAAATGTATTCCTGCTTTTCTAAAACTAGAGTCATTATAAATCCTCGAGGGAGACATAAATAGTTTAATACTCGAAGTTGCCATTAAAACTTACACTTTTACGATGCAAACTAATTTGATTTCGCTCAAGAGCAGCAGCTATTTTCTGTTCTACAATTAGTTTAGATACTTATTAATAACCTCTCATTATTCCTGAATTTATATTATGCAGTCTAGACTTAATGTTTCATTTTAATAATAGTTTTGAAAAATAAGTAGATTTTGCTGTAGTCTGTAATCGAGCCCAGCGCTTTTATGTACCTAACTTTTAATTATAACTTTAAAGGTTCACTGAGGTGACGTCATTGACATTCTATGGATATTCTTTGTTGGCCGTGTTTGTTCTAAGTAAATAAATACTTGGTACCATCTACTGCGATCACCAACCCGTCTGCCCCGCGTGGTGATTATGGGCAAACCCTCCCCTTGAGAGAGGCCTTTAGTCCAGCAGTGAACTGTTATAGGGCTATTGATGAAATAAATACTTAAATAACCATATTTTGGTGTCATTTAACTTTGAAACTGGTCGCTATAGAGATGATAAACTGTTAATGACTAGCTCTTGCGGGTTCTAAGACATTCCATGGAACTAAGAATTACGACTACGTACTTTAATATGACTCTTTGTGTTTATAGCCAGTGAAAAAAAAACTCTATACTCCATGAATCCAAAAAAAAACATTGTGAAATTGTTAAATCTACATGTAAGGACAGAGACTTTATATTATAATTACTAGCTGATGCCCGCGACTTCGTCCGCGTGGATTTAGTTTTTAAAATCCGTCGTGAACACTTTCCGGGATAAAAAGTAGCCTATGCCCTCAACTATAGTACCCATGCAAAAAAAATCACGTCGATCCGTTGCTCTGTTGTGGCGTGATTGAAGGACAAACCAACAAACAAACACACTTTCGCATTTATAATATTAGTATGATTAGAATATTAAATTGCATAGAAAAACACTGTAGCATTAAGTCCATACGATGTATTACATCCATGCCTACTTTGTAGTATGTAGGTATAATTATCGTTTGGCAAAATCTGACGCCTTTGGAGTAGTTTGACTTTGACAAAATAGGGCTATCCACGATGGCTATATACGATAAAGTACGCTTGCCAGCTTAAGATGAGCCGTTCATTCAAAGTATCTTGTAGATTCCGGGGTTCAAGTTATTTGGACTTTATACTGAAGATCGTGATGTCTATAATTTCTGAACTACGAAATTGACGACCTTGAAATAATTACAGGACAATCTCTAAAGAACCTGCTTTCTAACAAAAAAGGAATGGATTAAATCGGAATACGCCTTAATGAATTACAGCGAAATACCCATTTGGACTTTCAGCCCCTCTCCCAAGGGAACCGTGCTGAATTTCGGGATAAAAAGTATCCTATATTATACCTCGTAGTATTATCTTAAATCGTGCCAAGTTTCATTTAAATCCGTCCAGTAGTTTCGGCGTGATGCGCGGCCCAGATACAGACAGACAGACAGACAGACAGACAGACAGACAGACAGACAGACAGACAGACAGACAAAAAATTAAAAAAAAATTGTTTTGGCTTCAGTATCGATTATAGAGTGCCCTCAAACAAAAATTTTCAAAATATCTTCAATGTACAGAATTGGACCTGTTACAGTTTTATTATATTATAGATTATTAAAAGTAATCTAATCTATTCGCAGTATCCTAAAAAATAAACACAAAAGTTAACACAAACTATGAGGTATTACCACTAACTCCCTCGCTAATTTACTTTCCACTTAGAATTTTATACCTATCTATAATTATAATATTATATAAAAATCAATTGCTGTTCGTTTTCTGATTTGAATATTTTTTATTTTGTTCGCTCTAAAACAGGGGTGCTACATGGGTGGTTAAAAAATAAAAAAAATATGGAAACGGCGATGAAAGCTGAAAAATTGATAAAATCAAAATGGGTAAAACTACCCCTACAGAATCACGACTTAATGACATAGATTGCACATTAGTACATTCTGCATATAATGACACTCTTCTGTACGCCGATGATGCGGCATTTGTTGCTGGTTCGGTTTCAGTGATTCAACTCGTGATAGACAAATTTTCTAGAGCATGCCGGCTCTTTTCGATGTCAATTAATGCTAAAAAGACAGTAGTTCTGGTGCAGGGCTGTGCAGAAATACCGAATATAACGGTACTCCTCTCGCGGTGGTTGAAAGATTCAGTTACCTTGGATCGTTCTCCACAGTCACCGGAGAAAATGCTTCCGAGACAATGTGTTAACCGTCTAGAACAGACGTACCTAAAGGCCTGAATGATGACATGTTAGACAAAAAAAACCGTTTTCAAATAAACGTCGTCTAACCCCGATATTTAATAATCGTTAACTGACGAAATCTGCGATAAACCGATTTAGCTCCCTCCTCGATTCGCTTAACTTTTGGCTAAAATAAAACTGTCACTTACTTAAATAAAAAACGAGCAATAATCAACCTTCTCGCCAATGTGTTAGAAGACAAAATAGATTAGAATAGGAACCATTTAGTATAATTAAATAATCTCCATAACCGCCAAGCCAAGACGTAAATGTGATTATGAAGAAGGGCTTAATTTTGGGGCTGCTGTAGCTAGGTATGGATAAGGATTTTTTTATGTGATCGAAGGGATAAGGTAACAATATTAAATTGCAGATGGGTCTTTATCATATTCTATGGGAAGTATTTACCGTAGGTATTTACCTAAGTAAGTATACCCAACTAATTTTTTACTCATCTGCATTCCGGACCGATGTTACTTGACATTAGTCTTGACTTGACATTATTATCTATGCAGTAAGCCCTGAATTTTTTCATTTCTTAAGTTTCATATTTAATAATTTTGATTGATAAAGTGTCCGACGTAAGCGTGGCTTGCGCAAGCCAGTTCACCCGTTTTCGGCCGTATTTTCATCCCTCTGGGAAAATTATAAATATTGGTCCTACAGTTACGGGAGTCAGGAGTTTTTTTTAGAAAATTTCCTCTTCTTTTTGAATCTTTTTTTAGATTTGAGAAATCTCAATTAGTTTTAATATATTTGCAAAAAAACTAAACCCCCTTTTTTTTAGTTAACTGTCTATAACTTTTGCAATTGTTGCAAGTGGAACTTGATTTTTTCAAAAATCATGTACATGTCATTCCGAATCGAATGACACCTCGTTCATATTTTTCCAAGAAGGCTGAAAAATGTTGTCCAAAAAGGCCCTTGTTGACTAGACTGCATGGATTTATATTTTTAAAATCTTATAGGTTATAAGTATACTATGTCCGTTTTGCATTCAATTCAATGCAATTTTATCGGAATCGGTCCAGAGGTTTAGGCGTAAAAAGTAGACTGAAAGAGTTCATTTCATAGTTTAAAATTTATAATACCTATTTGTATGTAGTGTTTGCCTGTTTGGCAACAGGCGGGGCGGTAGGTACATATAGTTCGAAGAACTGATGATCACCGAAGGAGTCCCAAGGTATTAGAGTGGTGATCTCGCAATGGAAATCGCGGTATTGACAGACCCCACTTGGACCTACCCTACGAGTATGTACTCGTAATCAAGGGAATTGTCTTCAAGGAACCTATACAAGAGACCTAGTAGGTACCTAGATATGTCCATCAGTGGGCGTCTAAGGTTGAAAAAGAAGAAGGATTTAAGTATGGATTTATCATCCACGCAGTCAGCGTGGCTAACAGTATAGGTACCTTACTGCAGTAGGTATCTACCTAGAAACAAACTCAAAATTTTTTGATTTCAGATGTAAACCACTTCAAGCTTCCGTTTCCTTTGGACTTTGTCTCAATATCCAGCTTACTTCACGAAAAACCGAATAAATGAGAAGTGTTCGCTATGTATGGAAGATTTATTGGGTAAGTTTTCAGTATTCTAGGCTCGTAGTACATTTCCGCAACATATTATAATAAAACAATAGAAAAACGTAGCAACGTAACGAAAGGGATAAATAGCCAAAATGATTCTGAGAAAAGAACTAAGAACTGACATTCACTATCATTACCTACATTATAGTTTCGCTATTGCTGTAGTTGGCTACTGACAGCAATGTTTACTATTAACCAATCTAATAAAAATAGTGTGAAAAATAATAATGGAAAAAATCTGCAATTACAGCAAAACAATGTTATCATTAACTTAAACAGTTTTAGTTTGATCCCAAACATTCATAATGGTTATCTTTTTTCCATGGAAGCAATAAAAGTTTGAAATTCGAACAATTTACGTTTACTTTTATTTATTTAATCATTTATGCATTTTATGTATTTGTTCACGGTCCATAGTCAGTAGTTTCATAGATAGTGCACGGACGTAGAAAAATAGCGAGAGAAAATATTTTTTCATGCAGTAGCTGCTACGAAATTACTACAAAATTCTTCACTGTCGCAATTATTATTGCTTCACTTTATTTTATCAAAGTTTTAAAAAAACTTGAGAGGTGTCAAGGGACACCCGGATGGAACGTAGTTCCTTTCGATTAATTAATTTCGCATTGTGTTCTGTATTTTCGCGGTACAATAATGGGTCTCCGTAGCCTTGTGGCTTCTGCAGTTGCCTAACAGCCAAAGGTCGATGGATCGAATCCCAGCTCGACAGACCGAATTTTCCATTTTCAATTTTATTTTAAACAATTTCTACATGTGGAACCATTCCCTAATTTTTTATAACTTATAAGTTATAAAAAATTAGGGAAAAATTCCACTTGTACAAATTATTTCAAATAAAATTGAAAATAGAAAATTCAGTAAGCGACTGCCGAAGCCACAAGCCTATGGAGACCCAATATTGTACCGCGAAAATACCGAACACAATGCAAAATTCACATTCAACAAAAAAGTGTCGGTTTCAAAAAAGTGTCGAGTGTCGGTTCCTTAATTTTTTCCGTCTAGCCCCCTTCCGCACCGCGCGATAAGGAACTACGTTCCAAAAATAATTGCTTACCGTAATATATAAACAATATTTAATTAAATATAATATTTGTAAAACAGCATTCAAAACTAAAAATTCGACAGTCGTAAAAATCTAAGTAAGTAAAATTTTAGAAAACCAAACGTACCTATATTTATTCCGGAAACTCTTTGTTGAGTTCCTGGAATAAAAAAAGTCTTCACTATGCGATCTATCGCTGTGCCGAGATCAATAATTAGACTCTTAATTGATCTTGGAAAAAATACATCATAAACTCTAACAGTTAGAGGTTAGGACGTATTGTTTTTTCCTAATATAATTAAACAGTTTAATTTTATTTTGCAAATGGACCCTGACTATATTCGGAATGAAATGTAGCCTTTCCTTTTAAAATTCTCTACCTGCCCTTGAAAATTCCGTTAAAACTGAATCAACGGTTCCGAAGATTAGCCCGTACCTATTGATACAAACGTCTATTTTAATGTTCTGTCTTCAGTCATGTTAGACAGACAAAAATTATTTCCTTAGTATCGTTTACAATAATAATCTATGAGCGCAATAAGGGGCAGTTATTTCGAAATTAAAGACCTCAATTTTAAAGTGAAACTTTTATAATAATAATAATAAATAATTTTTATTGCTTTCTACATTATTGTTAGGCTTACATAGAATGAAAAAAGGTTAGCAAAAGAAACTTATGTCTAAATAACTTAAGCCTAACAACTGAGCAAAAGGCCGCAAACTCAGCCTTATGCTGGGCATTGTACCCAGCATTATGTGTTGCATGTCGCGTGACGGTTGTAACGACCCTAGTCCTTCGTACAAAGGAATTTTCATGTTTGATAGTACTAAAAATTGTTGATTAAATTTTATCAAAATCGGTACAGTAGTTAAGTTACGAGATGTGCTTTCACATGAGATCATAAAAATAATAATTTTAGGAACTTCAATTTTCATGTCATATAATATCAATTTGACGTTGACGCTATTCTGTAGAACGGTATACTGTAAGGGAAGGCAGCGACGACCGCAGCGTCGTGACGCGCGGATCGTCTATAAGAAAGAACATTGTCCGTGTTTGGGGCATATGTTCAGTGACTTAAACATGCACATACTGTATTATAAGAAATGTGAAGTGGTATGTAGTGACATACTTTATATCAATTATTATTGATAAAATACAAGGGGCGATACACGAAATCTAATATGAGTGATACCTAATCTGACGTTGGAAGCTGCTTAAGAGATGGGGAGCTCTAGCGCCTTGGTGCTTTATGAACCTGTCTTTGGGCTAGCGACCGACGATTTCAGATGAAGATTGATCTATATCGCGATGCTCTATGCTGAGTGTTGTGTCAACCTGTAGGTTGGATGCCGAGATAGGATAAGCTTAGGATGGGCTAATAAACTTGCCAGTCCGAGCTGTCTGGTCCAGGTGTCTGATCCTACTTTCGAACTTGCTCTGACGTTAAGTTGGAGCCTATCACCACTTCGTGGTGACAACCAACTGTTGGGTGCTGAGATAGGATGAAGCTAATGATGGCAATTGCTATTATGGTTTTGTCTGGTCCAGGCGTCCGACACCAACCTCGAACTAGACTCTAACGTTGTTAGAGTCCTTCACCACTCCGTGGTGACTTCACGCAGTATAACTATTAACGTACAACCAACTATACATGAGAGGAGCTCACCTCTATAAAAAGTCTCAGTGGATCACACCACTATAAAAAAGTCTTGTGGAAACACACCACGGTTAAAAAAGTGTCTTCAGTGGATCACACCACTTTAAAAAAGTCTTGTGGAGCACACCACGGTTAAAAAAGCCTCGCACATTCGTGTGTGAGTGAATGATGACAGTGTGGGGGGGGGGGCTCATGGTTTGATGGTATTTCAGGGACTTGTAAACATTCCTGATTATTGACAAATAATTACCCAAAGTAATATATGTATGTTTAAGAAATTTAAGCTGCGATCTCATTGCGTCAATTATTATAATAATACACTATTGTTTTAATGGACGCAACTGAGTGGTCCTTGATGTACCACAAAAGGTAGGAGCTCACCATCGTTTGGCGTGCAGGGAGCCAACGATCATCATTTCATTTTTTTTACAATGAAATGATGCCATCTTAATTTCGAACGTTGCCTATGGACTCAGAGGAACTTGAAGCAATGATGTGTAGTGTAGACGTTCAATGTGATGTTGAATGTCGAGGTGCATAAGTTGCGATGTAGGTTCTTTTGATGTTTACCCATAGAAATAATTGTGTCTCTCGACATCAGTGTTGAGTCTCGTGATAATGGAGCAAACCGGTATCATTCATACTGGATTTTGAACATTCTTAATATAAACCAATACGGGAACCCACTAAAATCTAATACACGAACTCTTGCATATATCGCCTAGGTCTTATGAACTCATTACTTCTGAC
Organism: Oeneis ivallda; assembly: GCA_029955525.1. NCBI lineage: Eukaryota > Metazoa > Arthropoda > Insecta > Lepidoptera > Nymphalidae > Oeneis > Oeneis ivallda. Next base: position 13,757,980 of record JARPMR010000024.1, on the reverse strand, counting down.
GCTCTAAAAGTTCTTGGGTTGATACGATCACAACATTATAAAGGGATCTACCACTAGCGATTCACGTGCCACGCTAAGAAATAATTTTAAAAATAGAAAGATTTATAGGAATAATAGGGTAGAGATTTTCGTACGGTACTTAGTTCAGTTACACGGTGACGTCAGAGCAGCCAAGGCTAATATGGCGGCGCCTATAGTTCGCAGCAGCTGACCGTGTAGTGTATAGATGGTCCAAGATCCCAGTGCCGCCAGACCTAAGTTATTTTCTCAGCAATTATTTGTGTACGATAGAGTACTGTTCGAATGTCCTTTCAGTATATGCGTACCAGCTAGATTGTGCCGACGGCCAATTTCCAGATACCAGGTGCTAAAGGTAAGTAAAAACTAGAATAACTTATCTTAAATTCTCAGGGCTGATTTTCATATATGTTTTAAAGAATATTGTAAAAATTAATAAATTAATACTGCCAGACGCTTACCGCCGGCGGTTACTTTAGCCAGACGCTTTGAAGCTCCCAAAAAAATATATAATTTAAGTTAACTTATATTCTCAGTTCTGATTTTTATACATGATACTCAGGGAACTATTGCGATATTATCTGTAAGCTGCCAGACCTATTGGAAGGGTCAAACATCCCCCCAGACACACATTATGCGTCCCCATATGTATGAGCGCTAGAACATGATTCACTTGTTTAAGTGTGTGAGAGATAATATCATCATACTATAATATTATAAATGCGAAAGTGTGTTTGTTGGTTTGTCCTTCAATCACTCTGCAACAGAGCTATGGATCGACGTGATTTTTTGCCTGGGTATAGCTTAGGATCTAGAGAGAGAGAACTATTGCAATATCTTCTGCAAGCTATACCCAGGCAAAAAATCACGTCGATCCGTAGCTCTGTTGCAGAGTGATTGAAGGACAAACCAACAAACACACTTTCGCATTTATAATATTATAGTATGATGATATTATCTCTCACACACTTAAACAAGTGAATCATGTTCTAGCGCTCATACATATGGGGACGCATAATGTGTGTCTGGGGGGATGTTTGACCCTTCCAATAGGTCTGGCAGCTTACAGATAATATCGCAATAGTTCCCTGAGTATCATGTATAAAAATCAGAACTGAGAATATAAGTTAACTTAAATTATATATTTTTTTGGGAGCTTCAAAGCGTCTGGCTAAAGTAACCGCCGGCGGTAAGCGTCTGGCAGTATTAATTTATTAATTTTTACAATATTCTTTAAAACATATATGAAAATCAGCCCTGAGAATTTAAGATAAGTTATTCTAGTTTTTACTTACCTTTAGCACCTGGTATCTGGAAATTGGCCGTCGGCACAATCTAGCTGGTACGCATATACTGAAAGGACATTCGAACAGTACTCTATCGTACACAAATAATTGCTGAGAAAATAACTTAGGTCTGGCGGCACTGGGATCTTGCTCTAAGACTATTAATCATTTATGTGTATAAATGTCTATAATGTGAAAAAAAGTTTCACTTTTACCGTGGTTTCATAAAACCACACAAGCCTTTTTTGTTTATTTGTATAGATATGTGTAGTTTGAAACGAAATTGTTTTTCATTTTCAGATCTGTGAAGCAGCTCCGTCGTTAAATATATCTATACCACGTCAAATTATGTGATGGTCCTATAATATTTTTCGAAGTAAGTACTTCATACTCTTCTAATTGTATCTACTTTTTGTTTCGAAATAATAATTTTAAATGAACCTGCAGTAAAAGTTTTGAAATATACCAATCATAGATTAAGGATTGGTAGCTTAAAGGTGCGAAGCGATTACCAATCCTAAATATATGATACCAATATTGAAGGGCGAGAATTAATCTTGATTTGATACAACTCTACAATACTCTACAGTTATAGAGGATAGTGGGTACCTACATGCCTACCAATTTTTCAGATTCTAAATATGCATAGGCGTTGAGTTTAGCTGTCCGATGGATGCGCTAGAAATACCTAATTTCTTACACCTTCACCGTCTACACTTGCAATTAATATTTTATAGGTACGCTTACAGAAAAATTAACTGTCACGACGATGAAAAAATTTTACGCACACACTTTTGTGATGTGCGAAAGGCTATCTGAGAGGTGTCTCCAATAAAAAAATCCCACTTTTACATAATAAATTTATATATTACCTATAATAATAATATATTTATAATATTACCTATAAGAATTTTTGTCAGACAAGAAAAAATCAGTGCGGATTAAAACCTTTTTTAATCATTTTATTTCTGTTTTTCAGGGAGAAAATCTGCGTGGCATCCACAGGTCCTCAAGAAATTTAGCAGAGTGTAAGCATCTTCGGTTCATCTTTGCTTCCAGTGCTGCGCTTACGCTTCTTGCATTCGCGCTTATATCTCTCTTCGCGTCTGAGGGTTGTGACTTTTCATTACACTTAATGGTAGGGAATTTTATTGCTAAAATAATACCGCTGGGGACTTACCGGGTTGTTATACCGATATATTTATAACTTAGAAAGAAAGAATATAATAGAAGAGAATATATTACAGCAATTCCTTCTAATATTACACATGCGAAAGTGTGTTTGTTTCTTGGTTTGTCCTAAAATCACTAATTTTTTTAGATTTTTGCTAATATTATTGTGAAGAGGATAGAAACTAATCGGACATACACCGACAACAGACAGGACGTTAGTAGGTATCAGTAGAGTTTTATTCGCAATAATAAATAATTATGGGTAGGTACAATTGTACTTTATTAAAAAATTTAAATTAAGTAGGAAAGTTATTGGATTATTCACTTTTTAAAATCCCGTAAGAAGTGTATGATTTTCCAGATTAAGATGATGGATAAGAGTTACTTTCGCATTTAAAATATTAACGGATATCCTTACTAATATTATAAATGCGAAAGTGTGTTTGTTTGTTCGTTTGTTGGTTTGTCCTTCAATCACGCCGCAACAGGGCTACGGATCGATGTGATTTTTTGCATGGGTAAGTATAGTTGAGGACCTGGAGAGTGACATAGGCTTTTTATCCCGAAAAATCAAAGAGTTCCCGAGGGATTTTAAAAACTAAATCCACGCGGACGAAGTCGCGGGCATCAGCTAGTGTATAATAAATGCGAAAGTGTTTGTTTGTTGGTTTGTTAGTTTGTCCTTCAATCACGACACACTACAGAGTAGAGCTAAAGGATCGACGTGATTTTTTGCATGGTTTTATACCTAGTTGAGGACCTGGAGAGTGACATAGGCTTTTTATCCCGAAAAATCAAAGAGTTCCCGAGGGATTTTAAAAACTAAATCCACGCGGATGAAGTCGCGAGCATCAGCTAGTTGAGAAATAATTTCTTTTCAATAAAGATTAATTCTTTTGTTTGTTATTACTAGCTGATGCCTGGCCGCGACTTTGTCCACGTGGATTTAGTTTTTATAATCCCGCGGGAACTCTTTGGTTTTCCGGAAATAAATGTAGCCTATGTCACTCTCCAGGTCCTCAACTATATCCATGCCGAAAATAAATTTGATCCGTTGCTTTGTTGCTGCGTGATTGAAGGGCAAACCAACAAACAAACACACTTTCGCATTTATAATATTAGTAAGGATTCAACGCCAAGGTACATTATGAACATAACGTATTTATTATTTTTTATTTTGTTAATAGGTACTTGATATAATAGGTACTTGATGTAATAGCTACTTGAGTTAGTTAAAATTTAGTATTTATTAAAAAAGTAAAAAGTTATTAGGGCGGAGAATAAGTTAAATTCTATTTTAAATCTAAATAAGATAAACTGGGCCTTTATCTACAGGAAAATCAAAAATTCTGATTAAAGACTTACAAAACAAAAAAAATGTGGTTTCATTTGCTAACTCCCGCTATGAACGTGCTTTTATAAAGCTTAGCCTAAGCTTGTTTTCTTTATAAAACTTTCAGCGGTCTTTCCTTAATCCTTCTTTGTTATTTCACGCATAAGGTTTACCTTAAACTTCCTAAAAAAAGCATTAAAAAGATTGTAACATAAAATAAAATTACGAACATTAGGAACGAACGAAGTAGTACAGCAATTTTTTTATTTATTACTAGCTGACCCCGCGAACTTCGTACCGCCAGCAAAAATATTTAGTGGTTGGTGACCCTTATCATTTAGGGCTATGAAAAATAGATGTTGGCCGATTCTCAGACCTACTCGATATGCTCACAAAATTTCATGAGAATCGGTCAAGCCGTTTCGGAGGAGTACGGGAACGAACATTGTGACACGAGAATTTTTATATATTAGATGACAAGGTCCTTAACTGCGAACTCACCTGATGGTAAGTGACGATGCAGTCTAAGGGTAAGATCTATAGATGGCACTCTCACTCAGCTCAGACTCAAGACTAAGTTAAAACGAGACAGATTTATGTCAGGACATATTTGTGTCTCATTTTAACTCTATCTTGAGTCTGGAGCAGAGCCAGAGTATCTCAATTCTCAGCCTAAGACGCGGGCTAACTTAGAAGACTTGTAGCAATTTTGATTTAACCTCTAATCGGTCTCTGAACGAAATCGTGCCGGAGCGCTAAATCGCTTGGCGGTACAACTTTGACTTACGGTGGCAACTGGCTACAGTCAAGTCTACAAACTTATACTGCCGCCATAAGGAAAAAACCGGCCAAGTGCGAGTCGGACTCACGCACCGAGGGTTCCGTACTCCAAAAGTTTTAATAGTTACTGAAATAATCGACTGTGACAGACGGACGGACGGACAGACGGACGGACGGAGAAAGTCTCACCTTATGGGTTCCATTTTTACCGTTTTGGTGCGGAACCCTAAAAAGACGTTTCTACACAATTTGCAATTTTGTAATACTTGGGTTATTTCGAAGATGCGTCCTATTTAAAATTAAGATTTATAGGGTTGTATTAATTTTATTTTGCGATTTTGTATTTTTTTTTTATTTTTATATTGCGAAATATAAAAATACTGGTAGATAACTGTCTACCGCGTGTCTATTTTTTACTGATGCCGATTATATGTCTAACTCAATTTCGAAAAAAATGTCAAACGTCTTTTTTCCATAAGACGCCAGTATAACTGAAATACGGTACTTACCATTAAGAAGAAATCATGAAGTTGGCATGCTTGTAACTTTACTTCAGTGTAGAAAAAGAAAAAGCGAAATACGTCGAGAAATTATTTTATTCGCCTTTCCCTTGTTTTGGTCCCCCATCGTTATTTTTCGATTTTGTAATGAAAACTGTTTACCATTAAATACTGCATAACATTTTACAATCATCATCATCATCATCATCATCATCATCATCAGCAATTGGCAGACTTCACACGCCTTTGAAAACTTTATGGAGAACACTAAGGCGTGCAGGTTTCCTCACGATGTTTTCATTTACCTATCGTTGAAGTATGTGATAAGTTGCTTAAACGCACATAACGCCGAAAAGTCAGAGCCTAAGTTCAAACCCGCGACCCCCCGAATGGGAGACCGCAGTCATAACCACTAGGCTATTACTGCTCCATCATTCTACAATAAGTACAAAACCAAAAATCATTTGTCGACGTGTTTCTGATTCTATATTGAACGATGATATTGAAGCACTTAGTTATCTACTTACCTATACCTACATAGATTGGTACCATAATTTGACTATAATTTTATAGGACTTATATTTTTAATTTTCAACATTCAATGTGCAAGATGATAAATTGTACAACTTATTCCAAAAGTCCAATATTTTGTTTTTGACCGAGCGAAGCGAGGTCTCTGAGTTAACTAGAGCGATTTGCACTTGTCCGTCCGTCCGTCCGTCCGTCTGTCAGAGCCTTATAACTTTTGAATTACTGAACGTAATTACTTCAAATTTAGATATAATATGTAAACCGATGGCCTCCAGCCGAAAATGGCTTAAAAAGTTATAAAAATCTTTATTTCAGGGGGGCTCTCATAGAAGCGAATGCGAAGTAAAAAAAAAAATATCGCGTTACATAAAATTGTTACATATCATTTTAAAGATAATTTTGAACTGAGTACAAAAATTTTTTTTTTTTAATTTTTCCCTTAAAATTGACGAAATGGGGGGCTTTCAAAGTGGCGATTTTATACGCTCGCTTGAAGACGCTCTCTAGGAAAATCCGCTATGGATTTTCAAACTGATTTTATGTTTTTAGGTCACTTATATCCTGTACTTGAACAACAAATACTAAAATTATATGAATATTATAAAGAAACGAGATTATTTAATTTTTAATGTACATCAGTAATTCATATCGCATCAACATAGCTTCACAATAATGCTAATAGATGGCGCAGTCAGTAACTATTCCCATGGAACTACGAGTTACGACTAACGACCTATCCCAAAAACAGTTTTGCGTCGACCATTATTATTTAGTTACTTATTATAATACAATAATTTTATTGTAATTTTTTTTGTACCATATTATTCAATTTAAATTATTTTTTAGTTAAATTTTAGTTAAATATTGTATATTTTCTATTCGCGTCGATAGATGACGATTTGTACAGATGCCCGTAACTTGGTTTCACTCGTTAGTACCTACATAATAATTCAATGTTTTCACTAACGTTCCCTAACCTTTACGGGCTACCTATAAGTTAGGTGATTGATGTTTTCTGTCAACTTATTTATCACGATCCTGTACGGGACACCTAAAAGGATATTGGGACGGATGTTAGGACTTAGGATTGTATTTAGGAGCTACCTACGTTAAGAGACTCCTACATAGGGGATGATTTAGGTATGTTTGGTGAAAACGGGCATAATAATAATGTCAGTTTTGATTATCATGTATCGATTGAATGAATAATCATGGGATACCGTTACCGCGAGGTCTCAGTTCGGGGCGAACCACTAGTAATAAATTTTATCATAACTACTGCATGTTAATATGCAAAAACCATTAGTTTCGGCTTGTACTTCAATTATTCCATCCTGTTTTTCATTATTTGTTTGACGGCATAATTAATCTAAATTATATTCAGTAATCATGTTCAATGTGTGCTCATTAGCGACTACATTCAACGCGACTAAGCCTTCCGTCGAAGCCACGCGACTGGAGCGCCACCGAGCTAATTTTTTCATAACTAAATTGAGCTCGGGGAAAAAATAGCGCCAGCAACGGCATCTCTTAGCGAAGCAGAGAATTTTTCCCGCGTCGGTCATAACACCCGGCCACGTGCATTTGTTTTGGTTGGCTTTTTTTCTCAAAAAAGATAGCATACATAAACCTCACCTAGCCGCGTCGTAGGTGCGCCAAGCAAAATGGTTGTCGTTTTTTTCTTCTCTTTTCAGCCATCTGTCCGTCCTTTTCGGTCAAAAATGCGATCGTTATTTTCTGTTCCGCTGCGAATGTGTGCGTTTCGCGACCGATGCCGAAGATATACGCCACATAAGCGCGCTCTAAAATACCCCCTAAGCACGTTGAATAAAGTGGACATTAGCGTGTGCGAAAAATTGTCTTACGTCTAATGGTCGGCGGAGAAAAAATAGAAATATAGGAGGCACGGCGTGCACGATAAAGAGAGCGGGAGTCGTTAACGATTCTGCGCCGGAAAGTTGCGCAGATTGCGTTTTTGGTGCTTTTTTTGGGGGCAGCACCTCACACCAACGGGTGTTTTTTGTGCCTGTCTTTTTCTCGCACGCAGTCTCACTCCTTGGCGGGCCGTGTGTGGGTGCGCGCGGGAGGCGTCGCGGCTGTGTGCGGCGCCGGGGGCAAGCACCTAGTACTAGATTTTTGCGTGCAAACGTCCTAGATAGCTGATCGCGAGCGTATACATAGACGCGGTACATAATGAGATGTCACCGCTATACAGCGCGTACATAGAGCTATGCAATAACGCGGGCAGGTTGCTATTCACGTTGATTAATCACAGGCTTACATAATTGTTCTATATAAAAATATATTCGTTGGCAAATAGCAACTGCATTTTGGTAAAATAAAATGAAGCTGGATCTATTTACAACGTTTAGATGATTTTTGTTTGACTAGTTGATTAAATTCCGCTTCCAGTATTGAAATTATGTATTATGAAAAGGCTTTAAAATAATTGATAAAGATTAATTTATCGAAAGAATGGTTTAGTATACCTCCGTATATACTTTGTTAGAAATTTACATCGCTTTGTTAAGAATACGTATTTACAGGATTAGTTTTTATATTGATACCAACAATCTTTAAGCAACTTCTAAACGTCTACAACGGTTTTCTATGACTTTTAAAAATTCTGATTTTTGTAAGCATTTTTATTAAAAGTTGAATATACTTAATATAAAATTATGAAGAGTTTATTGCCCCTTGAAGGTTGATGGCACTTTAAAATTAACGTTACGAAATACCCAACAGCTCTCAATATTATTTGTTTTAATTGAGACAAAATGCAATAAATTCCATTATGCTTGGGTAGCACTGAAATACGTAATAACAAGAACAATCGTAAACTTATCGAAAACAACGGAAACCGAGCACCAAATATTATTGCTGGGGACAAGTCCTCTCAACTCTCCACAGCTGATAAACCTCTTGCATCGATCACCACTCAACATGATGTTGTAACTGTTGTATCCAGTGGCACTTGCAAGCTTGAAACCCACCGTTTCTTCTATAGGGGGTCTCCACCCCACTATAAGGGACGGTCGATGCTGCGTTTTCTCGTGCGAGGTCGCCGTTGGAGCATCGTGGAACTTCAATGTCCATCAGCTTAACGAGTTATAATCCAGAAAAGCAGCAGAGTTTGTAAAATCTAGGTGACTATCATCACGTTGGCGCTGAGGGTGTTGGTAACCCCTAAACCAACAGTAGATGATAAACTCAACGTCTTAAACCAGTGTAAACTTCTTCCCATCCTCACTGATGACGCTCAAACGTGGACACTAAAAAGCCGACTGGTCACAAATTCACAGTCACTCAACGAGCAGCTCATTAATTCAAAGGACTAAAAATTTTAACTCAGCAGAATCTGCTTTCCAAACCACTGGTAGAGTCTTGACTTGTCCTAAGAGCCACAGCTTGACCCACATGAAAGAATTATACCTACACATACCTATATTATACATTTTGAAAACTGCTGTACTCTTTATTGGGTACCTAGGTGAAAATGCAGGGTGACAAAGACTGCGTTTTTCCCCGGAAATAATAAGTGTATATTAAAAATTTAAAACACCCCGGACATGTGAATCTATAGCCGGACTATTTACGATATACCTGACATCCTGTTACCCAGTTTTCTGGTCCATCATAAGATCCTCCTACTTGATTTCCGATCATCATCTATTTGTAACACCTTGACACCTTGACTTGTAACACATTGAGACCATTCTAATGAGCCCAAACACACTAGGTATATCTGCCGTAAGATGCTGAGGAGTTGGGTAACCTCAGACTACTTGACGCTGCAGCATCAGCTCAAGGTTACCATGCTTTGGAAATAATCCAAAGTAACAGTAGGTACACCTTTCGAATCAATCGCACCAGTGAAAACTTGTAAGACCCTTTAATAAAGTAAGAAATGAGCAGATGATGTTCAAACGCCTGAGCTGAGCTCATGTCTACTTCGATTACGTTAGCTTTCAAACAGAAAAAACTGCATCAAAATTGATCCATTGGGGAGGCTGCTACGAGAGAACAGACAGACACACAGACTCATACACGGATACACAGATACACATAGACCTCGCCTCTTTCCCTAAAAGCTCTCTTTCTTTTTATTTCAAATAAATTAATTCTCTCATCGTCAAAATAAGCACTTCAAGTGTATGCTTAAAATTATAAATATTTGTATCTAATAAGTACTTATCCAAAACTAATCACTAGGGAGCTCAATTCAGTCAAACTTGGTTTAACAAATCTTTTACAAAATCAATATCTAGTGTTAAAAAAATTCACACAAAATAAAATATTTACGCAATTTTATGGTTAAAACTGACTGAAAAAACCAAATATTAAGTATGAAATTCCATAGTAAATTAAGTTATAAGTTCTTTTTGTAATTCTATGTGACGTATGGAAATGGAACCCTACTAAGGAACCCGAATAAATCGCAAAATGGCAACAACAATAATTGCAACCTTAACAACCTTATGGATGTGAAAAAGGAAGGAAATGGCTTCTGAAAAAACTTAAGCTTAAATTTTTTCTAAATAGATGCTAGCGGAAAAAATTATACTTTGTGGCAAATCCTGCAAGAAGCCCAAATTTAGCTGTCGATGTCTATCGGTTTAGAAGAAGAAGGAAAAGAAAACTTACGATTGTCGCTGACGATAATATTATTAGTTCAAAAAAAGTTTTTAATGCGATTTTTTCGAACCTTACCCATTAACGATGAGTCAAGATTATGCTAAAAGTACATAAGGAATAGTTAGTTGGGAGATTAGAGTTTAGAAAATATTATACAAGAACTAATTAAGATAAAAATAAGTCATATAAAAATCCTACGTCTGTGACCACTGTGTGGGTAAATTTGCACTTCTTGTCGGAGCCTTAAGTCTCTTGAATCAATGAAAATTTTAATAAATCCTAATTCACAAATAAATAGCAATATGTGAAATCTATAGCCAAAAGCTGAACATAACGTACCACTAGTTGGTAAACCTACGATACGATTACGAGGAAAAGATACGGGACCTGTCAATAATTCACCTACCGTAGCCGAAGCACCGATAAATACGGTACTTAATTTTTGGAACAGCGCCATCTATGTTTAGTTTGAAAAACTAAATAATAGAGAAAAAGAATGAATAAAAATTTTATTTTGCAATCCAGTTAACGTTTTAAGTTTATTTTAAATAATTTCAAACTTTTGTTAACAATATTGTGATTTTATATTCACGTACTTTAAAGAAACTTGGTTTCGGTAGCGCCATCTATTAGCGAGTAGCACCGTAGTGAAAAATTGACGAACCTTTTATCCCAAGCAGGTATATTTTTTTATATAGAATTCGATTAAGGAAAAAATAATTAATATTTTCAAAGGAAAAATATAAGCACACCTATGAAGACACAGGTACATAATTTTGGATGCATTTCATGTGCCTCCTTGGCGCCTTAATAATTTTATTGTTCAATTTTATAACTTCACTGACCTGTTCGTTTTAATTACTAGAATTTATAATCATGATTTTTCGAATGAGCATTGTTATTTCTTTTCTGTTTTTTTCAGCGTTTTTTCTTTTCAAACACTAAAATACCGCAAATTATTTTAATATTTTTAATGACGAGCAACGCTCTTGGTGGGCATGTGAGGAACTACAAAAAAATCTACTATTCAAAATTCTTCCAAATCTTCACTTCTACCAAAGATCAACGAAGTCAAACAACATTTTTCTGATCGTTCTCGCTTGATGTATGCAGCGCCCTCTGACCGAGTTCATGAAAAATAAGTAGATTGTGACGGAAAACTACATGGGTCTTACACCAACTTTGACGCCAGGGCATCGCCCACAGCGTGGGGGTAATGGAAGTGACACCAGACCAGGACCACGAGATCCTTAGCCAACGTGTGGATTGAAGTACCTTCATCACCAGGGAAGTATTCTTGCCCATGCCTCAGCCAGGCAAGGAGGCTCGAGGCGGTAACCCCGATTTAGCTAATTCCAGAGATAAAATAATAGAAGAAGGGCCAAACACTATAATATCCTCTGTAATATTATTAGATATCTTAACTTTTTATCGACTGCTTTACTTACAGGGGACTGTGATCTCTCCCGGTGGTATGATGGACAGAGGCAGCCTTAGCCGGTGGTGAGCAGGGCAACCGCACGTGGCCTCACTCTTGCAGGGGCCTCGCGCCCAACCAGCACAACCCTACATTTTGTTTAGATTCTTCAACGGAACACAAAGGTATCAGCATTGAGGAGATGATACCTGATTGATGAGATTCAAAGCTGCAGCGCACTGCCCACCTAAGGTAGTATGGGGATTTCGAAATTATCGATTGTGAATTGATACTGTAGGTAGGTAACGGTGAAGGAAAACATCGTGAGGAAACCTGCACATCTGAGAGTTCTTAATGTTCTCGAAGGTGTGTGAAGTCGGCCAATACGCATTGGACCAGCGTGGTGGACTATGGCCTATAACCCTTCTCTGAAAGGAGACCTGCGCAAAGTAGTGAGCCGTTGATGGGTTGCTCATGAACTGTAGGTAGGTACTAAGTTTTAGACTACATAATTGAAATTCAGGTCCCAACTCTTCAATCATGATGTTGCAGGGAAATTCGCTGTGAAAAAAAAACTGTGGGGATTTAACTCTGGCCTAAATAGAGTGATAAAATGGACGTGCGACATCTTCTGGATTTTTTTTTTGTTATGGCGTTTGAAGTGTTTTAGAGATATAAAACCCAAATTAACGCGGAAGAAGTCGCGGGCATCAACTATTCATGAATAAAAAAACTTTCAATTCACATAATTTCCACAAAAAATAATTATGGACCTCGCTAAGACCTACTACCCAGAGCCTCGCAAAGGCTAAGGCCGACTCTGACAATGGACGACGTAAGTAGTCTTAGATGGAAGCGAGCGTAGTACCTACCTACCGAAACACTAAAAAGCTTGGGCACATCAGGTTGATAACTAGCCACTTAACAAGCCTTCCACCAGACTTGTTCCACAGGCCACTTATGAATTTTAAATTCCTTCGCGTACAACGTAGTGTGAAGTACGAGCACAGCTTTAGATACTCGGAGTGCTTTCTCCGCAAAGCATTATCATAAACCACATGCGAGGTTGCCAGAAAGCCTTCCCTTAAAGTTTGGGTCAAGCGCAGGACTGACAGCTTCACGCGCTCTCCCAAGTACGGGGGTACAACTGACAACTTTCCCACTCCAGGATGATAATCAAAATTTCTTGATAAATAAATAACTTTTATGGCTCGACCGAGGATCTCATGACACAAATTAAGCAACACAATCAGAATAAGAATCCGCATCAATCAGTGTTGATCCTTTGAACCAACGTAGGCCAACATAGCTCAATGAGTTGTGACGCTGAAACAACAACCGTGGAAGCTCACAGAATTCTAAACAAAGTCATAGAAATGATGCCTATAACTGCTTTTACTAATTCTGTAAATAATTCCGAGATATACAGAAATAATTCAAAAGAATTATTACTACAATATCTCTAATATCTCTAAATTAATACAATATCTCTAACGTCCGATGAGACGTGATAATATACTCGTAGGTACTACTAGAAAATTTAATAAATTTTTATTCAATCGATAAGTACCAAAAAAAAATGCATTTAAATATTGCATTCCGCGCGTAAACGACGAAACATCACTAGACGCCATGTGATGACGTCGTCTGTATAGTAAATTCGTTCGCTCAAATGGTTGGTGCCCTTTGTAAAGCCGACACATAGCGACCGCCGCCGATCCATGCCGAAGGCGGCGCGACTGATGTGACCCGCTGTGTACTTAAATGCATCGCGCTAAATTTTAGTGTGTTATATTGTGATGATAGTATATGCACATAAAGTGATGATTCAGATCTAATACTTACTACCAGTATTTTGATTTTGTGTTATTTCATTAATCTAAAAAAAATTAAATAATTGATGTACTAAATGATTAAATAATGTATTTATTTATTTTCACATAGTTTCCAAAATACCTTGTACCTACCTATTTATACTGCAAACTATTTGAGCGGATTAACTATGTAGAATACTGACTTAATGACGTATTGTAATGGTGGGTACCGTTTGAGCGTTTGGTATACCTATTTGTAGCATAGGTAGATAAAAAAGTGAAAACTTTGAAATAAAATATATAATTTTTATAATTTTGTGAACTGAAACATACACTTCCCGATTTCTTATTGCCTAAACCATCTCATGTACCTAGATATTTTTAGATTATTTCGCAATCTAAAAGTAGGAGTAAAATTCCCTATTTAAACTGTAACGAGATGCAAATACGTCTGTTTAAATACAAAGACGTACCACATTACTTGCGGGGTACTATGATAATTGCAAGGCATATTTTTATGTTAAAAGAAAAGATATTTTCTAATAAAAGTTATAAGTACTAAGAAAGTAATTTATTTTATTTTATTTACTTACCTAATAATATCATCTACACATTATGTTTTTGTCTGAGGTTCATATTCGCTAAATATTCGCATTAGGCACTTTGTTGAAAGTGCGGATGGAATTGTCAAAAATTAATATAATGCGAATATTCGCGGATGTGCATAAGAAAACGAATATTCATCACTATTGATAGTAATAGGTGGCAATTACACTTGTAAGTTTTCTCACGAAAGTCGCTTCGTGAGTAACAGTAGGTATAGTCCAGGCCGCCTAGCATGCACGTCGAAGTGATATCTCGCGCGAAGACAGAAATATTGTCGATGTAGACTAATTTCTCGTTCGACGAATCCATGTGTGCAACCATGTTAGTGTAGATAGAGATATAGAGATAATACGAGAAAAGGCGTCGACAAAATTTTCTCGCGCGTGCAGCATGCACGTAGGCGTGCTGGTCACGTAAACTTCCAATTCAAATTCAAAATCATTTATTTCATGTAGACCAAATTTTGGCACTTATGACAAGTCGTGAATCTACCACCGATTCGGAAAGCTGGTTACGTATCGCATCGTAGACAATATAATATGTTAGTTATGAAGTTACTTCCGTAAACTACTTACGTAAAAACTTACTAGTGTAATAATTATCCTAGCCCAACGTCTTGGAGGCAGGAACTGCGTTGAACGCATGTTGAACTTCAGACTTAGATACCTAAACTATAATTATTTACCTAAAATATTTCTGACAAGCTGTTGCTCGCGACTTCTTGCGGGAACCCTCTGCTTTTCCGGGATAAAAGGTAGCCTTTATCACTCTCAGTCCTCAACTCTACCTATGCAAAAAAACATGTAAAAACGTTGCTCCGTTCCCTTATCTGTGGTTACTACGTTGCTGCGTGATTGAAGGACAAACCAATCAACAAACACACCTTCACATTTATAATATTAATAAGGATTTTTATAAACTGGCTGAAGGTAGGCAGATGAAACTAGCACTATAATTATTACTTTATTATCGTCCAGTAAGTAGGTAGGTATATCCAATGAATTAATGACAGTAATCAATAGGTATAGTTATCGAGTAGGTTTTCTCGTTCTCGTCATCAAGCAATTGACGTCCATAACGTCAATTGCTTCAGATTATGTCTTCTGTAAGCACTGACCTCTTGAACCGCTTGTAGGTATCCAGCGGCTACCTGCAACCCATCTAATGTCGTCCATCCATCTGCTGAGGGTTTTGGCAAAACTAAGTTTTCCCGTACAAGGTCGTCATCATAGCACCGTAGGACCCCAATTCACGACTTGGGGTCCTACAGTGCTATTGCTAGACTATTGAAGATAATAATAATTAATAATTCGACGAAAATTGATGAAAAAAATGAAAATCAGCGTTCTAGAGCTTTGAAAATCTCGTTATATTTGTCTCGTTATTTTGTTAGCTTTACAATGTATTATGAACCAAACAGAATAATTTCTACTTCCTATTACAATGGTAAATATAGGTATTACAGTTTAATCTAGGTACCTAAGTACCTTCTATTGTAGGTACATTATATATAGGTTTTTAATAAATTCACCCCCGTATTTAATTTACCAATAAGACAACCGATAAGAATACATGATGTGGATAAATACATAACAATACAATAGAATAACGGCCCTTTGAAAATAGTGCACCCCTATTGCAAACTAGGCGCCTAGACAAGGGCGGAGTGAAACGCTGCTGAATGTGTTATTTTGTTTTATTTTAGATCTTAGATCGTAACAGAATAGAGTCGAATTTTTGTTACCATAGTTAGTATATATAAACTACATAAAAACGAACCTATGTTTACATAAAATCTACTATCTAGGCTTTTTTCTGACTTTACGCTGGAATATATAGTCTCAATAGGCCAACGTTCACGGTGCAGACTGAAAACTGAAAGGTGTGCGGTTCAATCTCCACACATTCTTTTACGTTTATTTGGAGTATTTGGGAATATTAGTCAAGTACAGCATTGCTTATATTCTTTTCTAACAAAAAATATACAGATATAATTTCGTAGGAGGAAAACTGGTAGTAGGTATTTATCGGTGGATAAAACCTCTACCGTTAGGTATGGTGATTCAACTCAATCAAGACGAAGACTACCTACTCAAGAATAGAAAAGAAGATCAAATACTACGAGACAACCCATTAGAATTTCAAGTCACTTAAGCAGCATAAGGCATACCTACGCAATGCATTTCTCTACACTGAAAATGTGAATTCTACTTACTTACGCATTTTCACAGTAGGTATACCAAAGGCTTATGACGTCATTTGTATTTAAATTTCAGGGTATCAAATACATAGACTTTAATTACTATGACTGCGTTTAAACTTTATATCGATGCATAAAATAAGTTTTGGAGTTTACTCCTTAAGAATCGATTTTAGGCGCCCGGTATGAGAAAAATCCGAGCCGTAAAATCTGTTTATCAATGACCTCGTTAGGTTTTTCACAACGTTGAAATTTCTACCCTAACGTTCAGTAAATAAGGTTGGTTTTCGCTTGAGATGTCGAATGCCCGCGTTACGTTTTTCACAACGATGCAAATTTCTACCCTAACGTTGAGTAAATAAGGTTGGTTATCTACTCACATGTAGATCAGCGCCATCTGTCGGCTTATGTGTAAACTATTTTGAATAGCAACGCAACACTAAAACCCTGCGATAACAGCACTGCTAACATAATAGTTCGAGCTATTTACAATAGATGGCCGTATTTGATATTAAATACCTATTGAAGTAAACTCCAGTCGTGCGTCGGAGCTGACACACACACTTTTTTCTTTTCATGTTGATGATTTAATAGGTAGGTTGTTTTAGAAATAAATGAAACAATAGTGAATTCTGAATTTATTTATTGAAACAAAGAATTATAATAATGCAGTTATAATTCAATATCATAATTAAATTATTATTACATTTCATACATTTTGAATACCTACTTAATCTATTTCGATGAGATTAATACACAATACAAATTGTCCATTTTCATGCTATTATCCATTTCTTAAAACCAAAATAATGAAAAAAGTATATTGTACTGTTAATAATGTTATAATGTAATAGTGTAGGTATTAAAAGAAAAGTACCTACCTACCTACTGAAAAAAATTAATATTTGATTGAAAAAAATATCCAAAATTGTGACATTATTTTTGTGATACTCCGATGATTTAATCATATCGATAACCAAAATAATATGTGTTTTGTTAAATACTTTTTATGTCAATAAATATGGCTATAGTCGGGTTATTATACGAAGAGCTCTCATTAATAGTCATTTTTAAGAACAAATAGGGTGGGGAAGTTATTTACTTATCAATTTTATAAAGTTTAACATAGGTATTTTTTTGGATTCTAGGATTGTAAATTGTACTTTATATCTGAATTGTAATAGGTATAATAAAAATATCTTGACATGACTTTTGGGAACTATTACGTACGTAAGTACGTTAAATAAATGTAAAATTAGGCTTGGCCGTATCTATTTATTACAAAAACTTTTGGAACGAAGTACTTTATCGCGCTGTACGGACTTGGCGGATGAGGGCTTGGCGAAAAAAAATTTGTAAGACTTTTCCGTCACAACCCCCTTTCTAACATGTGGCGAGAGATGGCGTTGATTCTAAAGGATACTATTTTTATAATATTGTTTAAATTGGTACCATCATAACTAGAATTTATTGAAAGGTGAGTGTTCCACGACACGCATTTTTATTATATTATTGTCAAATATAGCTAAGTGAATTATTACGGAATAGGCAGAGAAACTCAACATTAAAATGAATAAGTACATTTGGGAATCCTGTGCTTCTTTATGCAGTTTAAAAATTAAAGCCTTTGAATTCCGCGGGCATAATGCAAGCGACACAACAGCCAACCTTTATCTTTCGCGCGCAAAACTAAGCCCGAGTGTGAATAGGATCGTAATTTTACTAAAAATATAGAGTACATAGCAGAAACATGAGGCTAAACGCAAGTTGGGAATAATATATAATAATTTTATTTTTGAAATGATACTCGATTCTTTTACCCGACTTCAGCAAAGTCAAAAGAAGGGCTTTTACAGCTTATGTATTTGTGTATGTATGAATGAGGAGTTTTGTGGTTAATATACGAGTTCCTGCGTATAGTAGTTATATAGTTCAGAAGTTAACCAACAAAATGAATAGTAGCACAGATTTGAAGTCTATTTAATTAGATATTAGGCACAGCACACAAGAGGTAGGCAAGATAATTATTATGGACAATAGTTTTCACAGCTGATATCGGAAGGTATAGT
This sequence comes from Oeneis ivallda, assembly GCA_029955525.1. Lineage (NCBI taxonomy): Eukaryota > Metazoa > Arthropoda > Insecta > Lepidoptera > Nymphalidae > Oeneis > Oeneis ivallda. The sequence continues at coordinate 13,739,618 of JARPMR010000024.1, read as the reverse complement.
AAACATTCATGAAACTACAATCTACTATACGCAGGAACTCGTATATTAACCACAAAACCCCTCACTGGTGACCCCGACGGGATATAAATAGATAAATGTGTAATTTATAAGTATGTCTGTATGTACACTATATATTTAATATTATATTACATATATATCTGTTTACTTAATATCTTTATTTTGTGCTATGTGATAAATAAATATATAAAAACTTGTGTGTTGCCCACATCGACGTATCATGTGTCTACGTATGCTCCGTTTAGGTATATGATGTTGATACGTTGTCAGTCGATTCTTTCTATATTTTCTATATTCTAGGTGACTACATTTTATATGAACAAAATCAATAATAATCGGGTGTTATATCCAATTTTCCGTAGTTGGGTTACAATTTCAAAATTTTTAGGGTTCCGTACCCAAAGGGTACCAACGGGACCCTATTACTAAGCCTACGCTGTCCGTCCGTCCGTCCGTCCGTCTGTCAGAGGGCTATATCTCGTAAACCGTAATAGATAGACAGATGAAATTTTCACATATTATGTATTTCTATTGCCGCTATAACAACAAATAATAAAAATTAAATTTAATTAAAAAAATTAAATTAAAATGGGTAGGTGGGTAGATGGAAATTTTTTAATTTATTTTTTTTAACGGAACCCTAAAAGAGCGAGGCCCGACTCGCACTTGGCCGATTTTTTCTTTTTAGAGTAATGTAGTAAAACCAGCAAGAAAAAGATAATCATTACAATCCACTTGTCTATCTGCCTTTGTGAAACATCAATTTTATTCAGAATTATTAAAGCTGTACTACAATTGAAATCTGTTGCAGACACAGAAAGTTGAATTGTACTATATAATTAGCAGAATACTTTTGTTTTCTTAATTTTTAATCATACTACCCACAATAGTGACGGTACTGAACGTTAACAAAGTATAAAAGCGAGCGCTCAGCCGCATACAGAAAGATTCCCTGCCGAACCGCCGAACGAGTGAATTGTCGGTACTGCCACTATTGAGTAAGATCTTTCCATATTAATATTTGTAGTTCTTTTGTTGTAAAAATGCTATAAAATTGTTAACGGCTGTGCGTGATGATTTCTTTTACTTGCATTATTGTCTAAAATTAAGTTAATTTGAAAGTAAATTAGCTCAATGCATTGTCATCCTGTTTTTTATTCTTATTTTCCACTTCTGGGTGCTAAATATATATTTTTTTATATAAGCTAAATAAATCTCATTTTGCAAAATCCAAGGAGACTATAAAGCGCAGGCGCAGGCTTTTTAATAACTAGTACACATAGATACTACATACATAACTAGATCGATCTCAGTTCAGCAATAAGTTAAGTTATTTCATCATAAAAACTTTTCACCCCTTGAGAAATTGAGTTTCTAAAATCCCTCTTTACAGCACTTCCAGAAAGAAACAGACTCAAGAATAATATTATTAGGTGTAACTATGTCCTAATAAACTTCTAGGGTTAAGCTCGCGGTTTATAGTCAGTCAGTCTGTCATTTTATAGATTGAGATTCATTTTAGAAAAAAAACTGTTTTCTGCAGATACGCTAAAATTAGTGCATAAAAACCATTTTAGTCTATGGCAGCATCATAAGGCGAAATAAAACAAATAATCTAAACATTTTGCAACATCGGGCTCGGCGATAAAACACCGCGTTTCCATTTCCATTACACAGTTCCACTCTGCTACCCCAGAGAAATTAATAATATATCACCATATAAGAAATCTCATCCCTATGAGGGTGGGTCCGCTAAATGTGCCTCGCCGATCCCTATGCGCTAAAATGTAAAAAACAAAAAATGTTCATGCAAAAGAAAATACACCTTAACAGTTAAGTATAGAACATACATTTGTTTGGACCACTTTCTCTACTTAATCACCGCTGTCGCCCACATAATACGTATGTATTAAACTCGGACTTAGGCCTTTTTTTTAGCAAAAAGGTCGCTTGTGACGCCTCGCGGATTCAAGATGGCGTCGTTTCGCTGCGCGCTTTTTTCGTATAATTACTAACCTCTCGCAGAAAATGTCGTTTGAATTTTAAAAATTCTCTTTCGTGAAAAATGAATGTTATTTTGTTTGTAATTTTTTAAGAGTAATGCTATGCGCAATTAGGCTATGCAAAGCAAATAATAAATGTTTTACAATTTATACTTACTTCCTATAGATAATATATTTAATTTTTTTTTTTGGTTATGGCTTGAAGTCCATAGGATTACTTAGAAGACAGTATTTCAAAGGACAAGAACATGAAAATATTTAAATACTTTTTTTCATATAAAAACTTCTACTTTTCTTCACTATTACTTATCTTGAAAAAAATCTAGCTGTTGTTGGCTTGGGATTTAAAATTTACGTTTTTCGTTTAAAAACTTAATCAAGGCAAAGCAAAGCTCAATTTATTTAATAAAGTATACCTATAGGGCTGCCAATATCGGAAAAATTATATTCATCAAGATATAAATTCACGGTTTATGTCTTTTATGTTCATAATAAAATATGTCATTTCATTCGACGAACTTTAAATCGTTACAATTTTCCTGACGAATTGGCAACCCTAGTTACAAGTGGGTATGTAATAAAATGCAAGACATACCTACCTACGGTTTATATACATAATTAGTAATAGGTAGGGCGAAAATCTTTAAAATATTTTAATTTAGTATCATAAAGCAATGATGTAGATTACCTACTTGAATACTTGTTAGTTTAATTTGGTGATTAATAGTCAGTTACCTTTTGAATTTTGTAACAGCCTGGGTAAAACTAATCTACTTCTACCTTGTGCATAATCAATACAATTTCTATAGACCAGGATGTCAACAAAGAATAAAGAGCTTTCGGAATGGTTCACATGGATCAATATTGATGTTTAAAAATAAACAAATAAAGATTGATTTATCGATTTCTGATACTTCCGGATGTTGATATTTTTAAGTAAGCCGTACGCCGATATTTAGTAGGCACCTACCGTTTATACAGCTGTTATTGTAATATCAAAACAAAAGCTTATAAAATATTGAGTTTGTTAATTAATATGACATAATATTATCTTTTAGGTTTTTTGTTATTGGCGGTATAGAAATATGTCGAGTGTTATTTTGTTTTGGAGTGAGTTAATCTACTAACTAGTTTTTAGCTAGACAGTTGTTGGTGTAACACAGATTTAATGAATGCTTATCAAAAAATCAATTCTAATTGTGATTTACCCATAAGGAAATAGAGCGTTACAGAAATTTCGTAGAAAAAATCTAAAAAAGATTTCATCAACGTTTCCGAACGGGAGAACGTAATATTATAATTTCTACCGAAGTCAAAACATCACTATTAGTGTTTCACAATAGGTACACAACTTTCACTTTCACTTCAGTGACGAAGATTTAATTACTTACTTAATACATACCACAAAATTATAAAACTGTCTGCGCGTGCTGTTAAATAGGTTAGTCAATATTAATTTTAATAGACAATAATTTCTTTTACAAAAAAGGATTTTACAAAAAAGCATGATTAGCATTTAACACTGCAAAGCTTTTTAACCCAAATAGAGTTTCATGAGTGCGACTAGATTTGATTTTTATTTCACTATAATGTAATTGAATTTGCATGGCAATCATTTGCTCGTGAATCGAAATAGCTATTTATGCAACTGCATCGTAATGAGGGTCATTTTAATTCGAGTGCTGTTTTTTGATACGAGGCTTGCCGAGTATCAAAATAGGATAGTACGAGAATTAAAATGACTAATTACGTTCAGTTGCATACAAGATTTTATCTACGACAAGGAAAACAAAATCATTAAAAGTAACAAAAAGTAACTCCGTAAGCCGCCACCAGCCGCCTGTGGCGCCTCTGTCGTATGAACGGTACAAAAGTGCCAGAACTCAGAGCCTTAGCTTTCCTATTTTAAGAAGATAACCATTTCGATTCAGCTCCCATACAACGAGCTGCATCGAAATGAGAAGCAAAACCGAAAGAGGGTTCATTTCGATTCAGCTGTCAAATTCGAAATTGGAACTTTTCGATGCTGGAGTAGATAAAGAAATGATCGTGTCTATGGTCTATAATAAATTATCATAACATGGCTGTTTTTTAATATAATTTTTTTTATATTAAAAATGTAATATTTTACACCGGCATTCTTTATTTATTGTGGTTCGATAAATTCATAGTATTTTAAAGTTTTAACTCCGTAATCACAAATTACTAAAAGTTAATTCAAAACATTATTATTATTTGAACCTGTAGTTGGACCTTAAAAATAATATAAAACTTATAATCACGATGGATAGAAATGTAGAAGAAACAAATAACTTCCCGATATATCCGTCCCATTTTCGCAAATTGCTTCAGAGTGCATGATTTTCGTAGACCACGTTATAAACTGATGTCGGCTTGCATCGATGAAAGAATATTCGATGTTCAAACGCTGGAGTCAAATATTTTGTCTTTTTACGGTACGCCCGTGGCCGAGTTAGAGGTTACTGTTCCATTTTCAAACTCATTTTTTTCTTTAAATTGCCGCCGTCAATGAAATGTTTTCGCGCCTTTTCTGGAACAAAACAGTCTGTTTTTCTAATAGCATTCAAACTGAAGCTATACATTTAACATTAAGCTAATTATTTTATTAACTAGGTAGGTAGGTACTTAGTTTTTTTATGTATTAATTGACAGGTTTGATCTTTGCTTGCACTCTACACTAGGAGTTGAGTACCTACCTAATTGAAAAGAGAAACGTTACAAGTTAAATAGAGTTATTAAAAACCCATTAGTACAAATTTCGGTAATAGTACCTTTTCTTATAATCAACTTACAAAAAATACATCAAAAAATTTAAGCAAAAGAGAAATCCCTAAGTTTCAAATTGCGCGCTATTATGTATGTTGATTCAGTGTTATTATAGCACAAACAATTATTTAAAAGAACATTACAATTTATAATCCTTCAAAATCTAAAGTTAATTATTTCATATAGGCCAACCTGTGGTTCTTATCAAAAGTTAAGACTCTACCACCGGTTTGGAAAACAGATTCTACTAAGAAGAGCCGTCAAAAAACTCAACATTTGATATTTTATTACAATGAAATATGATTTTAGTTAATGTTTAAAATTATCTTTAAGTCTTACATATGGACAAGAGTTATAAAACAAAATTCGTCAAATCCAAACCCAGCAGAGATTCACCTATAAATAAATTAAACCATCCAGCGCAACGAGGGCCAGTCTAAATGGTGTAGTCAAGTCTAAAAAAAATATAAAGTCAATGGGAGTTTCGGAAAGTACACAACAACAATTGTCTCAGTGCGATTGTCGTCATTTTGCGTAAAATCCGTCGCCCATATGGCGTGCGTCTCTGGGGAAAATAAATAAACAATTTTTTGTCTGTGGTCTGCTTCGCTATCGACCACGAGGAGTTTTTCGCTGAATTTTTACTGAACTCTAAAGTTATTTTGTACTGGTATATTTAGTTACTAGAATGATGCCCGCGACTACGACCGCGCGGATTAAGGGTTTTTGATTCACGCGGGAACTCTTTAATTTTCCGGGATAAAATACAGCCTCTGTGCTATTCTCTTGTATATCTCTGTGCTCTTGTATAATTTTTATAACATTGTGAAGTTTCATCAAAATCCGTCCGGTAGTTTTTGCGTGAAAAGTAACAAACATCCATCGATCCTCACAAACTTTCTCATTTATAATATTAGTGGGATAGTAGGTAAGTAGTAGGATAGGAAGGAAGTAGAATTAGTAGGATTCACAGTAGCATCTGGGGTTATCTAAGGAGACCTGTACAATGTACATATTATCAAAGTTAGTTCTGTAACTATGTAAAGCCCATCTAGCCTATGGCTACATGCTCATTTTGCTACGACTGCTACGAGTAGTACCTACAAATTCGCTTCCTTTTAAGAATTGAGTGGTTGAGTTTTAGTTGCTCCCATCTCGAATCGAAATGCTTCGTTATTTGAGCTCCCTTTTTATTCGATAACAAGATAGCCCTTGTTTACGAGCTCACCTGATGGTAAGTGAAAACTGTAGCGGGCTAACTTTTGGTAGGGATATGGCAGTGAAAATTATACCTATGCCTCTAGTAGTTATTCATAGCTATAGTAAAGAAGTTAAGCTTCTCATTTCAATTAAACGCTACAGTAATAAGTATATCACAACAAAGCTACACCACCCTCTTGAAATATTTAACAGTTTCGTCCAAAATCTTATTATAAAAAAAAATATGAAAAGCCTACGTACCATTTTAAGCACTTTTTCACATAATAAACAGATTTTTCACGGATAATTTCAATCGTATTTAAGAACTGCCAATATTGGCCTCACATCGCAAATATTTGATCGCACTACATGTTCGCCAACAAAATATCGACCGAATGAAATCAGCAATACTATTGACGCGTTATTTTAAATCAACTCCCCACCAAAATATTTTCGCTACAATAACATTAATCAAATAATGCCTTGATCCTTATTCATATGAAGATAAGGATTATTGTTGTACGCAAATTGCAGTTGTAAATAAGTTTCCTAAACAGGTTTGCCTCGCTTGCTGAAGCTTAGCCTTTATACTGCCAATTACAATTGGCAGGTAAATAAGCTTGCAGCGGCGTTGGTGCAGAATCAAGCTCGATGAGAAGGGTCTTAACCCTTTTTTCGTACATACTCGATCGATGTAAGGGTTAATAATATGTAGATATACCTTCCTATGCATTGTGGTGAAATTATACTCACGATAGAAATCATTCTTAGGTATGCGAAACTTTTGTTGTTGATGATTGTCGATAATCTTTTAAGAACTTTTTCAATTTTTTATCTTTCTTAATTTTGTTGTTTTTTAAAATAATTTGGGAAGGCGGTTATTCACTAATTTGTTTAGTATCACCAACATCGAGAGACGTTTGTCCCAAAAAACAGATAATGTTTAATCCGACGAATAAATTCTTGACAATTTTTTATTGAAAATCTGTTATAATATCAAATTTACGCTCGGATAAGACTTATTTTAGGTACGTTGGTGAAATCAGCCTTTAGTACCTAATAAAAAACACATTATTTAGGTGTATTAAATAAATAAATAAACGTTTATTTCAGACGACGTTCCATTCATAGATTGTTAGTTAGTTATAAATAATTTTTCCTTAAATACTAAGTTAGTATCCATTGTTAGTTTAAGCACAAATTATTTTACTCGCCCAATATCTACCATTACACAGTGGTGTAATATGGGGCAGTCGGGCCTGGCAGCAATTATACCCTTAGACTGAGTTTTCACGGCGCGGTTCTCACCCGCGCCCGCAGCGGTTGCGGGCCCGCGGCCTCCGTAGACTGTAGATTTGTATGGAAAATGAAGTAGCAATTTTCACGGCGCGGCTTACGCCCGCGGAGGGCGCATGTGCTCATGGCGCCATAGTAGAAACGCGCGGAGAAAGCTTGGCGGCCGTCGCGTCGCCCGCGACCTCTGCGATCGGTCGCGCGAACAAAGGGCGACGCGACGTAGGCGGGAGGTGTTCTCTCCTTCCGAAGTCTGCAACCGCGGCGGCTCCGGGACCGCATTACCTGCGGTGTCGTGAGTACTGAAATAAAACAGCGGTACCGCAACCACTGTGAAAACTCAGTCGTAGACTGAGTTTCCACGGCGCGGTTCGCACTCGCGCCCGCAGCGGTTGCGGTACCAAATTGTACCCGCCCGCCGCGGGAGCAATCCGCGCCGTGGAAATTGAAACTTCATTTTCCATACAAATCTGCATTCTACGGAGGCCGCGGGCCCCCAACCGCTGCGAGCGCGGGCGCCGAACCGCGCCGTGGAAACTCAGTCTTAGGGTGCCGTTGTCGCTGGTACGTAAGCGCTGCAGGAAAGACGCTGCTTTTTTCGCATTATGGCAAAAAAGTCGTTTGTGTGTGAGTCTGCGAACGTTTTAGAGGCGCTACAGCGTCATGGCAGCCTCAACAGCATCCTAACGTATAAAAAGTATTTTACGTATCTTTCGGAATCGGATATTTATATAAAACTAGCTGATGCCCGCAACTTCGTCCGCATGGATTTAGTTTTTAAAAATCCCGCGGGAACTCTTTCATTATCCGAGATAAAAAGTAGCTCTCCCGGTCTGAGGAACCACTACTACATCCATTACTATACCCATGCAAAAAATCGCATCAATCCGCTGTTCTGTTGCGACGTGATTGAAGGACAAACCAACAAACAAACACACTTTCGTATTTTTAATATCAATAATGCTTTATTATAACACTTTTTATAATTGTCAAATTTTTTACCATACTTAACCAAAGACAAAATTACGTTTAGCTGTCATTTACGTTTTGTTATTCCACTGTCATTTGCGTTTTGTTATTCCATGTCAGATGCGTTTTTCTTATACCACGTTTTATAGTGACTTGACGGAAACGCGGTCGAACGGGATAAAAAGTATCCTATGTCCGTCTCCTGGTTCTAAGCTACCTCTCCACCAATTTTCAGCCAAATCGGTTCATCCGTTCTTGAGTTATAAATAGTGTAACTAACACCACTTTCTTTTATATATATAGATTATGTACCTACCTACCAGTGACAGCTACTTTATACCACTGCACAAGCACTGCACAGAAGGTACCTATGAAGCCAGGTTTATTCAAGATTATATAGAGAATAAAGAAAATAGGTTTATTCAAGTTTTCACCAATAAAGTACTTTTGCCCGCGACTTCGTCCGTCTGCAGTTAGGTTTTAAAACTACGGCGAGAACCTCTTCTTTTTCCGGTATACCGATGTCACTCTCCGAGGGGTATCAAAAATCTGTAACTCTGTAGCTGCGTGATTGATGGACAAACAAACACGTATTCTTATTTTATGTAGGTATACTAATTTATACTGATGTTATAGAAAAGGTTGCTATTAACTTTAAATTGGCGAGGGAACCTGTCATGTAGAAGTCAGCGGCATCGCTAGTTTACATTTTAAGCAGCCGTATAAAGGCTTTTTACGGCTCGATAAAACTGTGTAAAGCTCTCATTATTAGCACTCTCAGCAATTTATGATCATTGGCTTAGTTAAGCATATTATAATCGTGCATTTTATTATCTATTAAAATAAATGTGAAAAGGTCGACGCGAAAGTAAAACACACAACTAATCTAAATGCAAATGAAGCAACCGCATTACTGGTAGCATATTGGACCTTATTGATTATCTTCTATGCTGTGCCGGCCCAATTTCAAAACAAATTCATAAAGTTAGGTACGAGTTTAACTATGTGGATATTGTTAGGTATTACCTATTCTTCAGTAACTGTTTCCTTTCACCTCCTGATGTTTCGAAGACGTAATATGCTTTTTGTGAGAGGACAGACTAGCTACTTGTAGCGGGAGCGATCGCGCGTTTTTATGGCCTTTTGCATGCATCGCGTTTCGCGCGCGCGAATATCGTTCAAACGCATTCGCGTTTTTATAGCTTTCGATCGCAGAATCGCGAAATCGCGCGAAACGCGATGCACGCTGTGGGCCATAAAAATCGCAAAAGGTCATAAAAACACCGCGATCACTGACGCTTAAAAGTAGCCAGTCTGCTCTCTCCCTTTAAGCACGAGCAATAAAATATCATTATTCAGGTGAAGGAAAACATCGTAAGGCAAACTGCATGTCTGGGAGTTCTCCATAATATTTTCAAAGGTGTGTGAAGTATGGCAATCCTCACGAACGAACGCAGCCGGTCACTTACAACATTCATTAGCTTGTTTTTCACTTATAGCACAATAAAAACAAAAAGGCGTAAGCGATGCTGACACAGCTTATAAAAACCACTTGTTTACCTTTTAAGACAGCAAAAATAGATAGTAAGGCTTTCACATTCGAGAGGAAACATATTATGTCAAGTTGTGGGTGGGTTTTAGCACGGTAGTAAATATCATTCGTCTATGGTTTTAGCAGTTCGTTTCAGCAACGTTGAACTTAGCGATTCTTGCGAATAGGTTGGATTTCATCCACATATAGAATGCCATGCCATGCTCATGACCGGATTTTCCGGTAAAACGGCGAAGGAAGAACTAGGTTGAGAAGTTTTTGAGTGCAATAGCCGAAATATCCTATAGAAAACCGAAAGACAGGTGACATTACGTAGATACTGTAGACATGAGCATTATTGATAAACTAGATGATGCCCGCGATTTCGTCCGCGTGGATTAAGGTTTCTTAATTCCCGTGGGAACTCTTTAATTTTCCGAGATAACAGCCAACGTGTTAATCCTGGGTATGAGCTATCTACATTCCAAATTTCAGCCAAATCGGTTCTTTCGTTTTGGCATATAGGAGTTACAAGCATTCATCCATTCTATCAATCCACCCATCCTCAGTTTTCACGTTAATAAAATTATAGACGTAGGATAGGTACCTATATATTTAAACCTTTATCGTTACCACTGGTGGTAGAGTTTTGACTTATCATAAGACCCCAAGTTGAACCTACATGAAATAAGTAATTGTGAGTTTTGTATTTGAATTTGGTATTTGTAACGATATTTTTATTAAACGAGCTGACCTGTGTGGAGTGTAAACAGTAACTCATTTTTGCAAAGCTACATTGCTGCAATGCTCTGCAGCTTATTGTGTTTCACGAGCTCATCGAACCTGTTCTTAACGAGTTAAATTATATCAATATGTATCAAAACAAGTTTAACGAGCAACTTTCGGAAGGGTAAAGGGTTGATTTTGCAACGCTACAGGTACGCGGAATGCAAACTTGGAGCTGCAGAAACTCGTTCGGATCCCGACTCGATAAATAACCTCTTTGTTGTTTTTTTTAACTTGCCAGATTGTAATCGATTACAATGCTAAGGGGATGTGGTACGATGCAACGGAACGCGGGTAACAGCTGCACTTGGTGAAACTTTTTTAATCCGACGTTCAAAAGTTTGGTTGGTCGAAACTTCTAGGTATAAAATGAGAACCTCCGAGAAACGAACTGTACTTTTTAGATATATTTGAATAAAATAAGAATCACATATATTTATGACGTTACATTTCTTATTTTTACCCACGATGTCACGGAGACGGTATATAATGAGTTAAGAGTTAGAGTTCTTTTCCTGAAAAATTAACAGTTACAATTCTGGTCTTTCATATTATACTGTTAAGTATATATGGCACGTTTTTCTAATTTTTTAGTATTACCATTTTCCTAAAAACAAATCTGTCAATTTTAATGTGTTCCTTTGTTAAATACTTATTACTTCTGGGCAGCTTCTTAGATATTTTTATGGCAAAAACCACAACGGGGCACTTGCAATAACGTTTTCCTGAAAAAGTATTCGATCAATTATAATACAATTTTTTGCACCACCACAAAGCAGGTTTTTAGTCGCCTCTTGGTAGCCATATAACATTAACCATAGCCAAAGCATTTTTTTTCAAACCAACCAATATAGTTTAGAAAACTATACGATACATTATAATATTATAATTTTACTGCAGGTGTAAATTATAACTGTGATATCCAGTAGGTACAGTAAAATAAATGAATAGACAAAAGATAAAAAGTAAAGGCGAACAGCGTGAAAATATAAGTCTGTTTTGTCGCGTTTTCTACTAAGATAACGCTCCGCCAAGCGAAATATGAAAGAATTATCAAAACGATCTCCGTCGCACTAAATCACTGTATATAAGGGGAAGAGGGCTCATATTTACTCGCGAACGGACAAAATAAATGTTTTTATTACATAACGCGCGTTTTCTCAAAGGCTTATTTAGAACCACCAATGAAAAGTCTGCTTTCCCTCCTTAAAATACGATTTAGAATGCATAAAACGTAATTTTACACAATCTTTTTAATGTACCGTTTTTTGAAAATGGTTTCTATTTTTATGAAGTTAGTGTTGATTTTTACATGCCGCTTAGATCAGCAAGGTTTGTGTACAGATATCATAAAGGCTGGTGCAAAATTTTAAGTAGAGGATTTGGTGTTCGAATAAAGCAGTAGGTAGATTTGACGCGTATCATAAAAGTATAATATGTGACTCTAACCAATAATAATCTAGATTTAACAACTTTATAAACTAGATATTCTCTATTATATAAAATTCTCGTGTCACAATGTTAGTTACCTTACTCCTCCGAAACGGGTGGACCGATTTTTATGAAATTTTGTGTGCATATCGGGTAGGTCTGAGAATCGGCCAACATCTATTTTTCATACCCTTAAATGATAAGGGTGACCAACCACTAAATATTTTTGTTGGCGGTACGTAGTTCGCTGGGTCAGCTAGTAATATATAAAATTCTCATGGACCGACTTTTATGTTTTGTGTGCATATCCGGTAGGTCGGGGAATCGGCCAAAATCTATTTTTTATACCCCTAAATATTTTGGTTGGCGGTACGAAGTTCGCTGGGTTGGCTAGTTATTGGAACGTAGTTCCTTATCGCGCGGTACGGAAGGGGGCTAGACGGAAAAAATTAAGGAACCGACACTCGACACATTTTTGAAACCGACACTTTTTGAATGTGAATTTTGCATTGTGTTCGGTATTTTTGCCATATAACACGGAGTCTGCATGGCCTAGTGGTTCCGGCAGTCGCCTAAAAGTTCAAAGTCGATGGTTCGAATCCCAGCTCGACAGACTGAATTTTCTATTTTCTATTTTATTTTAAATAATTTCTACATGTGGAATTTTGCCCTAATTTTTTATTGTATAAATTGGATAAAATGTTATTGGAACGTAGTTTTGGAACGTAGTTCCTTATCGCGTGGTACGGAAGGGGGCTAGACGGAAAAAATTAAGGAACCGACACTCGACACATTTTTGAAACCGACACTTTTTGTTGAATGTGAATTTTGCATTGTGTTCGGTATTTTCGCCTTAGAACACGGCGTCTGCATGGCCTAGTGGTAAGGGCAGTCGCCTAAAAGTTCAACGTCGATGGTTCGAATCCCAGCTCGACAGACTGAATTTTCTATTTTCAATTTTATTTTAAATAATTTCTAAATGTGGAATTTTTCCCCTTATTTTTTTTTGTATAAATTGGATAAAATGTTATTGTACTACTAACGCCATCTGTGAAAAAACAGTAACTCCACCAGAGTAACTCTTTGGTTTTGTAACAGTGCAATAGAAATAAACTAAATAATATAATTCATCGTAGTTAATCAATTTAATACTAGATGACACCACTAGTTTATTACAATTCCTTCACTAAAATTAATCGAAAGGAGCAACGTTCCACCCGGGTGTCCCTTGACAACTCTCAAGTTTTTTTTTATATATTTGTCTATTTTACGTTTTTTTACTTTCTCTCTTTTACGAAAAACCAAAAGCTGAGACTCTGCCTGAAGAGAAAACAATACGGTAACCTTTCTGGAGAAGCTGTAGCTTGGCGTTGATGTAAATCCATTTCAATAAAAGATACTAATCTAGCTGTAATAATTAATCTAGCTGATCCGCCTTGCTCGCAAGTGGGTATCTATTTATTTATCCTTTTACCCGACGGTATATTGTTTCCATTATAATCTTATAGCATCTAATCGGTTTATGCAGTTCTCTAGTTAACCTCTTGGGAACGTGACTTTTATAGAGATTTTCATTCGGTTTTCACCAAAAGATAAACTTTAGTTTTGGTGTGGTTTTGGAAGGTTTGAGTGGTGGTTGGAAATTGTGGTATATAATTTATAAAGATTAAGTTTAAATTAGGAGTAATATGTAACACCAGAGAAGCTCTCGAGGAGCCATATTTTTTCCGATTAACAAATTTGCTGAACATTATTTTTTCATTACCTACTCAATATTTTATTAAGATATACTTATCTTAATAAAATGCTGAGTAGGTAACGAAATAATAAGTATACATCAACAATTCACTTAACCTAATATTTTTTTCTTCAACAAATCATCATACTGATACTGATGATAAACTGATCATTTATTTCTCTTTCCACATTATTTCATGTGACTGTATGTATTGTACTCGTATGTAAGGAATTCTAAAAGTTCTGTTACATTGTGGTTGCAATAACGGGCAAGATCCCCACATTTATTTAAAAGAGAATACTCGTAGCTTTAAACGAACGAAAAGAAGGACAGTAAAATAATTGTGGTGTGACCATAGACTATGGTATATGGGCTGGTTCTTGTTTTACTTAAATTGCAAGCTTGGGAATTGTATAGTGGCGAGTTAGGTTTTCTTTTTAAATGAGGAAGGAAATGTACGGATTTTTTAAACTCAAAGGATTTACTCTCTTTTCATATTCCTTTTTAACACTTGACGGAAAAATGGGATGTTATAAGTGAAACCTTTTTTTTGTCTTTGTTAGACGTCATTTTGATATTCGAGAGTGAGTTTACCTGTGATAGTTTTTTTTTATTAATGTTTGATGAGAATCTGTCGAGCAGCTTGAGAATTATTAGTTTATTGTTCGGCTCAAGTGGAGATCTGAGTCATTCAATTTAGATCACCATATTATCATATACGACCCTCAGAATGAACTATTTAAATCTACACTAACGGTAACGATATCTATAACGATTAGCAACTCTGAGTGCAGCAACTATATCATACTTTTGCATGGCACTGGAGATTATTTTTATACAATACTATATTAAACCTAAATTTACTCTAAAATTAAAACTAAAATAAAAACTAATTAAAATCTAAAACCCCATCCAAGCCACCGCAGTGTGGCATAGTACCCAAGATGCTGGCAGCATTACCCCTTTGGATGGCCAAGCTAATCCTTTGGCCAAGGTAGCTGCCAGATATGTATATAGTGCAGCAACTGCAATTATATTATGATTCAAAATTTATTTACCTAACGATGAACTTTAATTAGAACATGAGTTAGTAAAGAATACTTAGGGAAGAGTTTTCCATGTGCAAATACATAATGCCATAAAAATTTACATAGGACCAACATTCCACAGCTAAATTGTTTTTTTTTTTAATTAGCGATGTAGGTATATAGATAATTGCGTCCATTACCATTCTCTCTAATGCTACCTTAAGCTCGGCCGTTGAATTGTAATTGGAGGACTCATAAAGGGGTCGGAGGGACCGGAAAAGGGGACGAAATGGAACGAAAAGGGGGCTAGGGGAGGGGTAAAATGTATGGAAATGACGCACCGCCATTTCCCTGTTTTTGTATTTGATTATCCTTTCAAGACAATATTTCGCGGGTCCGGAAATTAATGAAGGCAATTTATGCGCACAGAGCGCGGGTGCCCGGTTTTATTCAAATAACTTTTGTTTTTTTTTATGTTTTTTTAGCGCTGAGGGTTTTTGGGGAGGTCCTTTTTTGATAGGAGTGGGCAGCGCCTATCGGATTATGCTGAGGTTAGAATTAATGGAGGAAATTATTTTAGACAACATTTTCGACTACCTACAGTAACCCGTAACAATTAAATACCTACAATTAAAGCCTTAGATCAGTGTGTTCTAACGTCTACCAGTGATGATTTAAGGTGTTGAAACGTGAGCACTGAGTAAGGCTAATCCACAAATTTCAAGTCTCTCAGCGTGCTAGGGAGAGAGCTACGATCCATTTATTCAATATTTGCCAAAGAATAACCGACGTAGCTCTCAAGGGCTACGTTGAGCGTAGAGCGTAGAGCATAACGCGTAGAGCGTAGCTAGCACGCCTTGAAGTGGTGATGGGCTGGTCGTAGTCAGGTGTAAAGACCCGGGATCGAATCCCGGGTATTCGATTAGATAAAATCACATGATATCATTTACCTACTATAATTAGCTACTGTTTTACACCAAAGTTAATTAAAAAAAAACTTGAGAGGTGTCAAGGGACACCCGGATGGAACGAAGTTCCTTTCGATTAATTAATTTGGCATTGTGTTCAATATTTTCACACTACAATATTATAAAATAGATAATAGAAAATTCAGTCTGTCGAGCTGGGATTCGAACCATCGACCTTTAACTGTTTAGCGACTGTAGAAACCACAAGGCTACGGAGATCTAATATTGTACTGTGAAAATATTGAACACAATGCCAAATTCACATTCAAAAAAGTGTCGGTTCAATTTTGTCTTAATTTTTTCCGTCTAGCCCCCTTCCGCACCGCGCGATAAGGAACTACGTTCCAAAAAATATCTGACAATTATTTATGAAGACATAATAATAATAATAACCAGCCCCCCGATTGTCTAAAAGTTGCCGATGAAATCGTCAAAGTTAGCGTCAAAGTAAAATAAACCGTTTAGGTACGTACGATACCCTAAACGGTTGAGAATGGATGCACGAAATTGAGCTCTAATTCAATGCTGTTATGGTTTATTTTACTTTGACGCCGAACTTTGACGATTTGATCGGCAATTCTTACACAATCGCACTTCAGATCATCCATCAGAATCATCACTACTATTTTTATTTCATAAATATACTTACAATTATTATTATATAATGTCTTTGAAAAATCAATAGAGCAACGGTGCTCGCGGACTGGTGCCGAAAGGTTGACGGTTCAAACCCCATCTGTGCACTATTGTCGTACCCACTCATAGCAACTTCAAGCTTATTTGGAGGGGAAAGGGAAATATTGATCATGTTCAAAATGGCTATTCTTAAAAAAAAACATGAAAATAGGGTATTAAGCCCGAACTCTGCAGTAGCACCGCACGAACTACCTGCGTTGTTCCGCTAAGATGGATTAATATTTATGTAGGTATGCAAATTTGTAGGTACTAGCGCATGTTGCGTCCCACAGCAGGCATCCGTAATTGGATTTCTATAAATATGTTTAAATTCCTTACACAGCGATGAGTAAACGAGGGGAAATCGGGGAATCTTGCAAACCCACCTGTAACACGAAATCACATCGGGTCCTAAACAAACAACAACGCTTATTGGGTGTGTTTGTCCCTCCACTTAATTAATTTTCTCATTTTCTAGTCGCATCTGTTTAGATTTGTGTTAAAATTATTCTTTAGTCTTAGTTTTATTGGAACATCCAAAAACTATTGATGTTCCCCTTGATTTCCAAATCAATGAAGCAGAAGGTTTTTAATTTATAGTGTTAACTAAAGCTGTCATACGGCACGTTAAGAATCTAAAAATGGCACAATAAATATTAAATAGGTAAATCCGCACAATGAATAAATAATATATAAATAAACCTTTCAATTTATGAGTATATCAGACTGGATAGGTACACATTTTTTTTTCGTTTTCTTGTCTAATTAGTTATATTCAATTCGTCATAAAGTCTAATATAGCCTACTGTTATCAAAATTATATGTAGTATATTAACTTTACGTAATCTTAGTACCTAATCATAGCTACGGATAACAAAACGAAGGACGCCACGACATTTTTCAAAATCTTGCTAGAGTTTTCCTATTGTATGGGGATTTTGAATGAATGAACTGATAAACATAATTAATATTATATAAACTGCTTAACTCATAGCCCGTAAAGTCTTACAACCCTTCCGTAGGCGTGTGAGAATAATATAGTCAATGGCATTTAAACCACAATCCTCCGACCATTAATGGGCCATGACTATGCTTGCAATCACGGCAATGATATTCAGTTATTGCCGTGATTGCAAACAAAATTATTTGTTAGTTACAAAATCATAATTTTGTACTTAACAATTTTCAGAGTTATTTGCAATTAAAAAAATAAAAATAAAATATAATCTGTTTATTTCAGACCATTCTGGCCCCGGGTAGTTCTCACCAAATCACGAAATTCGGCCATTGCAAACTGGCAAATAATAATTGAATTATTTTATTATTATTATTTTTTTATTTCGTAGTACTGGTGTACCGAGATTGTAATTATATAGTAGTCCCCAGGATAAATGTTTTTTATTAGAATTATGAGGATATTAAAAAAATAAAAAGTGAGGGAATGACGACTAAATGAGGGAATGACCATTACAAGCAATTAATGTATTTATTTAATTAAAATTATGCCTTTTTTATAATATTATCTTTTATTTAGAAATCAAATATTATTTTCTTACATTAGTAGGAAGTATTGTTCAGAAAATCACAAATTATTGCAGTACAATAAAGCATAACTTCTAATTAGAGTGTACTCTTAATACTTATAGAAAAAAATAACTTTGCTTACTTAAAAAGTAATTTGCATTCTACTAACTTAATATATGTCTTCTAAAAAAACAAACTAACAAAACTTTTTGACAGAAAACAAAACAATAACCCTTTGAACAAAATAAACGTAACATAACATAACTGAAAATGTACTGACATAAAGTTCTGTTTTTACCTATTCAGTCTCAAAGTTACCAATACAGTCTCATCTCAACTAGTCTATTTCCTTTACGGAATAACATCCCCTTTTGATTAATGTTGGGGCCTTAATCTTCTGCACAATATATTTCCAGGCATACAACTGTTCGTCCTTGATTATAGGCCATCTCCAAGATTTGGTTCCTTTTTTCAAACACTTAACAAAAGCACCTTCTTCAAAAACTGATAATATTTCCCCTGGATAAAGTTTCTCGTCCCATTTGATAAGAACATGATCACCTATTTCATAAGTGGAAGTTTGTTCAGTACAAATATCATCATTTAATTTTGATGAATGCCCACCTTCAGACTTAGTCAGTGTTTGTACTTCATTGCGCTTTGTTTTTTTAATGCAAGAATTTGATGAGTAATACCCCATGTGAAAATGGCTACATTTTCCTACACATTCAGAGCACGAAAGGCTTCTAAATTCTAGGACATTACTTGTGAAGACAAATTGGCGAATTTTTTGAGTTCCACGGAATGCAGTGATGGTGTGTGACTGCTTGACTAAGTTTTCTATTTCTGCGATTTTAGCAGTGGTAACTTCAAAAAGCATTATTGAAGAACATCTAGCCAACAAAATAGATTTGAGTGAACTCAAATCTACGATGTCCTGGCCTTCAGCCACCGCTTTATCGGCAGTTCTTTTTAAAGTACCACCTACACCATCAGGTGCACCTTTGCCATGGCCTGGTTCCGAATAATGCCATGAAAAAAATGTCGTACCCGGAAACAAAGAATCCACTGATGATAGGTCACTATTTGGTTTGATTGTGGAAGATAATATTCCAGCATTTTGTTTGAACAACGCTCACAGTTCCGTAGCAAACATTTAGTTGAATGGACATCGCATGTTATCATGGCTAGAAATCGTGTTAGGTTATTGGAAGGCAATGCTTTACTTTCATGCAATTTCATGATCATCAATTGAAAATTGGCATGTATCACACATTTGCATGTCTCTCGGTCTTTTATGTTCGCCCAAGTCACCCAAAAAGGTCGAAACCTGCAGAATGTTGCCAAACTTATTTGATATGCCACTGTCGTCAGAAATTTTTTGTGCAAGTTTTTCATAGTGTCGCACAATATACGTTTTTGTTTTATTTGACCCTTTGACCTTACAAAATCTTTCTTACCTCGACACATTCGGGAATTCTCATCTTTTTCTAAAAAGTCTTCTACATCTTTTTTAACTTTAATCCGTTGAACATTTATTTTCCTGGAGCCAATCTTTTTGTACAAGTCGTGTCTGAAAAACGGCTTTGAAAGATGAAGTAGTTTATGCTTCTTCAAAAGATCTGGTTTCATAATCTCAAAGTATTTCTTCTTCTCAAAATGTTTGTTTAAGTTAATATACCTGTTTGTTAGTTGTTTAGTAATAACTTCCGAAAAAAGAAGTTTCTTTTTAACAACTTCAGGAACTTCGATGTTCTTCAAGAGTGCTGACACTTCAGCTTCAGGCTTTGAGTAATAAAGTGTTGGTTTATTACTCAAAGGCTTCAGGGGATGACTGAACATTCTTGATTTGCCTTTGACATCTCTTACGATATTTCGCTGTTTTTCTTATTTGATATTTTAATCTTTCCTGTAATCTGGATATTTTTGCATAAAGTATTCCTCTACGTCTTCTTAGTTGCTGCCTTCTTCGAAGAGCTACTAAGTCTCTTAACTCATTTTTTTGATTACTCGATACTGGGCTAGGAGGAGGTGTATCATCTAAAATTCTTGCCAGATTCTTACGTAATTTCGCAGTTTTTCCTCTGTATGTTTGGCTATTTTTCTTCCAGTTTTTTCTTTTTTGCCGTCTTTCTCTAGAAGTCATTGCATAAATAGGTTTTACTTGCCCTTTTTCTTTTTTTTTCAGATATTTCAGCCTTTCCTTTTCGCGAAGTATTTGAAAATTTACAGGATCGGATTTCATTTTCTCTCTTCGTTTCCTATCATATTCTTTCTTTTTTAATTTCGCTTCTTCTTCGCTTATCTTCTTTCTTCTTGGCATTATGTGACTCTACAATAAGACGGAAGTGGTAAATTCAAGAGTTAAGAAAACAGTAATTAAAAAAGTAAGCTGACCTTAATCAAAAATCATTCCCTCATTAATCATCATTCCCTCACTACAAATTAATATGAGGGAATGACGGTGAGGGAATGACGAAACAAAGCATAACTAAAAAAAAATTCATGACATAACCTTACTTTTAAAAAGATTTTTTGCATAAGTTAATTACTCCCAAAGGCCTAACTTTAGTGTGTATTTAATAACTGTTAAAGTATTTACCTCTTGTTTTTGTAGGATGTGATGGAATGACGGTCAAAAATGTAATCTTATAAAAATACTAATTAAACCTTTTTTCTTTGCAAACTCCAAGACGCTCCCGTAAAATTCGCCATATTTATGAATTGTCAGTACTGCCAACTACCAAAAACTAATGGCAGCGTTCATGTTTGATTAAAAATGCGTTTATGGTTTGATTGTCAGTAAAATGTGAGGGAATGATTTAATTTTATGAGACACGTGATAATATATATATATTTGAAATGGGTTCTATACTTTATAATCCAAATTAGATTTTTTCATTAATGTATTTTATTTTGAATTAATCGGTAAAACTTGCAAGGCTTTTATTAAATTTTTTGTATGTTAAATAATGTAAAGTTATTTCAATTTGGAGCTTGGGACATAGTGAGGGAATGATTTTAGGGGCATTATATACTATGTATTTTTTTTATTTACACGTGTAGTTCCATATTGATACGTGTAACTTTTAGCCACATTAGTATAGATTGCAAGGGAATTTTGAGTACCGGTAAATTTTTGTTATATTTATGTTAAAACTTAAAGGACAAGAATTTCGGATTTTCGTGAGAATTACCCCCGGGCCGGGGGGGCCATAGTACGTTAGTAGTTTAAGTAATTAAATATCACATGCTTCAACTGTGAAGGAAAACATCATTAAGGAAATCTGTATGCCTGAGAGTTCTCCATAATGATCTCAAAGGTGTGTGAAGTTTGCCAATTCGCGGTAGACCAGCGCAGCGTGGTGGGCTATGGCCTATACCTCTTTTCTGAGAGCAGGCCTGCATTTTGTAGTGAACCGTTCATAGATTGCTAATGAGATGATGGCTTAGGTACCAAATTGTCTCTTGTTTCTTACCAAGGCAATGTACCAAAACAGCAAAAAAATTTATATATATCCCTGGTTACGCAAAAAGGTACAATATAACAGATTTTTATTTACAAAATTGGGACGTGTACCTAATTCAACTCTTCGCTTAGTCGCACGCAGTTTCAGGCAATTTGTCACAAAAAGTTGGCAACTTCGCCCCAGCGCGGCCGGCGTCATTTATTATCCAACCCCAGCCTCCCCTCAAGGGCCAGTAATTTTACCTTCAAAGCCTTCGCGTGCGTAATGAGTAACGACGTGGCGTAAATCGTAGGGATTTACCCTTTTATCTAGAATTACCATATTTTTCATAAAATGAGTCAGGACAACTTGAAACAGTAGCAATTAGTTGCCACTGTTTTTACTAACTTCGTCCAACAACTTCGTCCGCGTGGAGTTAGGTTTTCGAAAATCCCGTAGAAACCCTCTGTTTTTTCGGGTTATAAGGTAGCTTAGATAGTTTCTAAGTTCTCAACTATACCCGTACAAATTACATCAAGATCTGTTGCTACGTTCCTGAAGGAAAAACCTTAAACCAATAAACATTTACCGCATTTATAGTATTAGTAAGAATATAAAAATAAATAATATTAAAGAGCTGTTTATGATTTCGAAATAATTGTCTAAGATGGGTACCTAGATGAAGTATGCGTTTAGTCCCAATCTATCCGAGCCTTTGAGTATTAAACCATCCGAGCTAATGGATACCCCACACTTATACCTCTCGGTGTAACATTAGGGTAGGCTGGTCTAAGAGCACGCATCCGATAAGAGTACGCAATGCCAACACTCGTGACGCTGTTAACGTTACGCGGCTAACTTCAGAGTTATTTTCAAGTGCAAGCTATTGGCAAGTGCTGTGCGAAAAAATAACAAAAAACATGCAAAAACACAAAAATTACTTAAGTTTAAACATTTTTACCTATTTTCTTAAATAATTTTAGCGTTTTGGGATTATGTTTGTGAAAAAACTACAAAATTTTAAACAAAAACGATAATACGGCTTGATCGGCAAGGAATTCCCCTAGAGGTCACAGCGACAATGATTCCGGTCGATGCTAATAGATGACGTTACACTTCGCTCGATCATAAAATCGTTAATGTGTGAAAGAATACGCACTTGTGTATGTTACAAGAGTACGCGCGTACTCTTACACACATTATTTTATTTTTATTTTTTTCACATGTATTTTAATATTTATTTGTATGTTTAAATCCGCTTTCCGGTATAGCTCAACTACCACGAGCTGAAGTAATCTCAAGATCGAACCGCAAAAGAGCAAAGTTAGACATTTTGAGTTGACCTCCGTTCTAGTTGGCTCTCGAAGAGGATTCGGCCTCAAAATAAGCACCAGTGAAAAAAAGACTGCGAAATCTATTACTAAAGGAGATATAAAACTAAAACTTCCAAAGAATAAACCCAAAAAGAAAATGTGGGGATGTCCCTCATGACGTGGTACCTCCAAATGAAGACTGAATAGGATGTTCCAAATGATGAGGTGGCATGAAGCCTGTATGATCTATGAAGCTGAAAATATGTATAATTGTGAAATCTGCAAGTAGCATGGACACGAATGAGAATGAGTTAAGAAATATGAGATATTTTTTCCTGCGTACTCTTATCAACTTACATGCGCACTCCTATCCAATAGCTCGTGTAAGAGTAAGTATTTACCACTTTTGTTATTTTTTTTATTTTTCTAATATATGGCACGTTACTGTTACATTTCATGTTACTTTATGAAAGCTGTATAAATTGAGTACCAAATAAAAATTAAGCTGATGATCTACAGTTAGTGAATTTTATTTCAAAACAGTTTGAACCTTAAGTGCGTGCTCCTAGACCAGCCTACCCTATACTTGTAATAATACGTAGGTACATATTTATTATTTTATTTTCTTTGAATTCTACTCTTTTTTATATTCTGTTATTTGTTTTCACGGGTGTTAAACCATTTTCAGATTTTATGTATTAACTAGCTGACCCAGCGAACTTCGTACCGCCAACAAAAATATTTAGGGGTGGGTCACCCTTATCATTTAGGGGTATGGAAAATAAATGTTGGCCGATTCTCAGACCAACCTGACATGCACCCAAAATTTCATAAAAATCGGTCCAGCCATTTCGGAGGAGTTTGGTAACAAACACCGCGGCATGAGAATTTTAAATGTAGTAATTAAGTAAGAAGAGACTGCAATCGTGTTTTAATGTTTTCTATGTAATTAGAGGTGATTGCGATGGTCATTTATCAGTATAAATGACCATCGCAATCACCTTATTTATCCTCGTCAATCACCTCATTATCTAAGAATGATTGCAGTAGTATAAATCAGTATTTATACTACTGCAATCATTCTTAGATAATCCCCCAGTTAAAATAATCATGATTAGTACATACTTTAGTATTAAGTAGTCATTACTGCATTTAATCGTTGGAAAATTTCAATACGCCCTGGATTAAACGGCAGGCGGTAGGGTGGATGGAAAGACAAAGGGCTCAATTTATCAGCGGTTTTCTTTCACAAGCGCTTTTAATAGGTATCGACTTGCACGGAGCTGCGTCAGCTTATTATGCCTTGTTCGAGATTTTAATGCAAACCGACGTCCATTAGTCGTAAAATGTAATGCAAGAACTTGTCTCTTCTCTACTCTTCTCTTTTTGCTACGTAAGTATATTACAAATGGTTTTTTATTTGAAGTGATTATTAATATATCTGACGGCACCTCTATAAACAGAGTGTCACTGGCAGGCCCTCTAAGGAGCGTCGCGTAGATGGTAGCGAGATAAACAATCTCTTGGTAACCAGCGCACCACGACTGCGACGAATTGCTGTTTTAATATCCTGATCTAAAGAACTCTGCTCAAATTGGATTATACAACTATTGGAAGAATTATCATGATAATATTGACTATGATCTGTTTGATATCAAGATTATAATTTTGTTTTCAAAGAAGAATTCAGTTGTCAAGTTTCATTCATCGCCCACATATCCTCGCTCAGCCGAAAAAAACCCTGATGTAGGCCATCCTGCGCCTATATATCTGTAATACGTAATAAATAGTATTTAATTTCTGTGGCGTCATCTGTATTAGGCTCAAAGGTACCTGGTACCTATGTGCCTGGTGCTGGCGCTGTATAGGTAGGTATCTAATTAACCCGGCCATACCGTAGTGTGTTCGCTACCATCAGACTGCATCGGTACTTACCATCTGGTGATCTCGCAATAAAAGGCTAACATCTTGTCATCGATAAAAAAATTAACGCTGGTAACGTAGACTGTAAGGTAGGCAAACGCGACCACTTTTTTGAATACGCACAACCTACCAACAACCCAGCAGCTTCAAACAACTAATTAGAAAGTCCCCCTTCCCTCCACGTAGTGATGAAGCTTATGGGTGAGGATACCACCACAGAACGGGCGAGGCTTGAGCCTGCCAGCGTATAAAAATACTCTGTATACGTTAAAATAGCAACATTAAAATTCGCGCGGCGAGTGGAGTAGGTATAATATGAAGTCATTATGCAAATTCCGCGGGCTTTTGCGCGAAGTTTAGGTGATTTGCGGCCCGCTTTAAATATTGAGCTTTTTACAACATAATATATTGCTGAAACTGAAATAATGAGAGGTAGAAATATATTAAGCATTTCATGTACTGCTCTAATAGCTATGTAAAAACCTAATGCACTTAGTACCTACCTAATTTAAAGTTGTACATTTAAATTAAAAAAATAACAAATGAAAATTTATTCTATGTTAGCTTACTAATGACAGATAGTTATTGATTTATCACTCAACTCCTAATTTTTGTAATAACAGGGTTTAAACAAAAAGAAATGTATTTTTCTGTATGAAAATTCTCAACAGTAACTAGTTGGAAGTTACAAGTCGTTGTGTTAGAAGTTTCAACCTTGAGCCTGGGAGAGTCACGTCGGAGTCACCATTTTATGTGTGTCTTCCTGCCACATAATATGCTTATCGGATGATAAAACTCCAAATCAGAAATAATACCTACTTAGATTGAATAATGTATTGAATATTAAATTGAAATATAGGTCTCCAAAATACAATTATACAAGAATTTTAGTTAGCTGAATGATAGATGAAATAGGAATGAACCACAGAATACAATATACTCACAGGGAGTGAACTGAGCATTCTTACTGCGCAGCTAATTATTACTTCTTAATTTGAATTTCCTTTCGAATGTTCCAAAATCAAACAGTTCTCGCTGACAGCTGGCTAGTTCACAAACCTTCTAAAGAAGGTTGTATACGCCACAAGTTCGTAAAGTCGCTGGTCCTACGCCTGATCTGTGCACTACTCGTATATTAAATTATGTTTCCTGTATTCCTGTACAGTCCTTGGCTGTTTGTTCAGGAGAACTATGTACCTATAATATACTAACTTTTGCCAAGCTTTTGCCGCAAATTCGTTAGGGTGGTAGATCCAGGAGGTTCTTAAAAATCCCGCGGGAAACCTATGTTTTCGGAGATAAAAGTAGATTAGGTAGATATATCACTCTCCTGGTGTGTCACTCTCCACTCTCACCCTCAGCTTACTATTCCCATGAAAAATTCAAAATTCTTTTTGATTTACTCTATGGTTAATTTATATAATTTACATAGTTACTTGTTATATTAAGTATATAAATACGTATATTTATTCATTTTTATTCGTTTATAATTATATCTGCCAATGCCAACACAATTTAACCAGTGTAAAACACGAGTAGGTAGGTATATAAGGGCAAATATAATAGTCGTTTCACCAAATAATATATAATCATGTATTATGTATCTCTCCAACACCCTGGAGGTTGCATGAATGTAATATTCATAAAAAACACCCTATTAAAGGCCCCGTAAAGGGCCACATAAAAATTTAGAGGCAAAAGCGTACCCTTTAGGCGTGCTCTTGGGATGGGCCTGAAGTTTGTAATTGAATTTTTGCCTGGAGCCGCAAAGGGCGTCCCTGCTTAATTTGCCGTACCCTGAAAAGGGTTACTTGGTGTGGTTTATGTAACGAGAATCCGCGAATGAAAGCCTATCTAATAGGCACACAATTACATCATCCTCATCTTAAGCTAATATGCATTAGATGACTGTTATCCACTGATGTAAGACCCCGAATAATTATAGCTTTTGACGACCTCACAAGCGCAATGACGGAACGCAGTGTTCGTACGAGTTATGAATGATAGTTCTTGGGTTCGATTCCCAGCGGGGCTAGTTTTATGATATCAATTTTTTCTGGTCTATTCTGTTAATTTAGTCACGTAAGCTAAGTAAGTCGCGAAACTGAAGTGGAAATGGGCGGGGCACATCGTTCGAAGAGCTGATGGTCGTTGGGGTTCCAAGGTGTTGGAGTGGCGACACCGCACCGGAAAACGCAGTGTTGGCAGACCCCCTACCAGGTGGACCGACGACATCAAACGAGTCGCAGGGAGCCGCTGGATTCAAGCGGCGCAAGACCGAGGCCTGTGGAAGTCAATGCAGGAGATTTTTGTCCAGCAATGGACGGCTATAGGTTGATAAAGAAGAAGAAGAAGTCAGGTAAGCCAGGTAACTAGTAGGAACAGCTGAAGCTTGGATGGCTTCGGTTAATTACTTAATCGGTTTATTTATTACTTAATAGTTTACACCACCGGGACTTTTAATCACATGGTAGTACGTCTTCTGTGGGTCTTATCTTTCACGATAATTACTAACCACTGAGAAAATTTAAAAATAAATTAATAAAAATATTTTATATCGACTGGGATCATAGTGTGTTAGTAAAAATAAAAACAAAAACTTAAACCTATTTACAACGTATAGTAAGAATAGAATCTGAATCGTATGATTCTGCTGGGAATCGACACCAGGACTACTTAATAGAACACAGCTCTCACAAAGAACTGCGCCATTCGTCGGTCGTCGAAAAATAAAAATCGCCTTTCTTTTATAACATGGACCAAGCGGAAAGGCACAGTTTATATTGTTGTAATCAAAAAGAAATATTCCCTTTTTCCCCGGCCGGCACGGCATAAGGGTTGTGGGAGGCCTAACTTTTTTTTCGCTACGTGATAAAATTTTATTCGTACTTTCCGGATTATATAAAAGGTCCACACAATGAGGATTAATACATACGGATCTCATTCGATTTTATTTTTTTGCCTTTTTTCTTGTTTGCGGCTGAAACCTGGTTCACATTGAAGACTAGAGATTTAAATTAATTTTTACTATAACATTTTTTTCATTTATTAAAATTCACAGGTGATAGAGTTTTCGCATACGGTTACCTAGCGAAATCACTAATCCATAGACAGTAAAAATAGTGTCTATTGGATACAATTGTTTCCATGTCTTATCGATTGCCGCGGCACGGCGTTTGCTAGCCTGTTTAATAAAGTCATGAGTTTTGAGAATCAAGAGTATTTCTATTTATTCCACTTTTCGACATAAATGTTTGCATAGTTTATTTTTAATTAAAATCAGATTTAATTTTATGTAAATTATCAAACTGCTTGATTCTTCAACGACTCTTTCACAATGTTGCTACAACCTATTTTTCTATTACCCATGTCCACTGACTTATTGAACTGAATCTACCAATGCAATCACAGAAGATGATCGTCTTTATTCCTCGGTAAAACTTTACTCGGAATAGCTGATTAGGTAAAAAATTCATAAAGATCACGTAATCGCATTCATTCTATACTTACCAATGGAATTCTGTGCATTATTTTAATACGATAATCGGTTCATAGAACGGATACGCATGACCTAATAGGCTATTACTTTACTTTATTGACTTAAGGCGGGTACAGACTAACAATGGCAGAGTCCATTAGCTCGTCGAGTTGTGTCGGTTTACTTAAGGATGCTTTCACCGTAGCTAATTAAATAGAAAGTTCTCGAGCATCAGGGTAGTGGGGTTTTATAGGATCGCCCGGATGAAGCGTTGAATACTCTTTTAAATAAGACTGCAGGAAATCAGCTCATTGAGATGCGTAAAGACAATTTATCCTCTATCTGACTAATTAATTTTAATTACATATAGGTATATGAATACTAACTTTTGCCCGCGACTTCGTCCGTGTGGCGTGAGGTTCTTTAAAATTCCCACCTGATGTTTTTTTTTATTTTTCTGACATAATTACACTCCAGTTTATCACAGGATATTTATGTAATACTCCAAGGAACAGTAAAAGCCAACACCTGATAAGTAGGAATATAAGATCCACGGGTGGTTTTAAGAAAAGTTTTAAAGTGATAAACAACATATTTATAATATTAGACTATTTTTAGACTATTTTATAAGACATTCTAAAGTTAAAGTTTATTAAAAAGTATGTAAACAGTAGGTAATTTTAACTTATACAATGGGGCAGTGACTTCCACACTAGGATTCCCTGTATCGTGGAAATCACTTCCTTCCGTAGGTAACTAAACACATAGAATGAGCTTAAATAATGAAACATATACCTAATATGTAATATTCTTGGTAGTTTGGTAGGATTGTACATGTCAGTTTTGTTTGTACGACCGTGTGTGTGCGTGTGTGTGTGTGTGTGTGTGCGTACGTATGTGTATGTGTGTGGGTGTGTGTGTGTGTGTGTGTGTGTGTGTGTGTGTGTGTGTGTGTGTGTGTGTGTGTGTTTGCGTGTGTGTGTGCGTGCTCTGTGTGTTGTTGTTAGTAAAATTTTAGAATTTTTTCCGTGCCTTCGTAATTGGTATCTCTTAACCATTTATTTAGTGTTTTTTTACATTTATACCGGGACATGTTCAAGATTTTAAGAGCTCTGTTGGCTTTGGTATACAAAAACGAACCAGCAAAAAGGAAGGCTCTTCGTGCGAACTGCGTGCGCAAGAATGGGCACCTCCACCTTTGGAGACGAGAGCGTGTAATTACTGTCGAGGCTGCCGACTTGTGAAATCTAAGTATTACGGATTTAACATATTATATAGCTGTCTGACACTCAAAAATCCACACTCTCCGTAAAGGCTATCAGTGGGATAACGAAATGGTTTTTTATAAGCAGTCTTTAAAACTGCACGTTGAGCACGTTCTATTTTTACTAAAAACGTTTTACCAGCTCCACCCCAAGAGGGTAGGCAGTAATTTATTATAGATTGACAAAAGGATAAATAAACAAGCCTAAGTACCTACCTCTGCATTAGCCACATTCCTAAGCCTTTTAAATATGAACATAAACTTGCGTAACCTACCACTCAGAGCGTTTATTTGTTTATCCCACCATAGTCCTTCATCCAACACTACTCCTAAATACTTTAGGTTACTAACCTGTTCAATTATAGGACACTTGCAACTTTTACTATGATAGTCAGGACAGACGTGTAATTTAATTTTTAATTGTTTAATTGGATCAGTTCTGCTAGATATTTTGAAAGTAATAAATTTTGTTTTGCTTGTGTTGACCGTAAGTAGGTTAGTTCTGAGCCACGAAAACACCTCTTGAAGTCCCTGTTGACATAGACGTTCTACCGAATCCCAGCTATCACCATAAAACACTATCGCAGTGTCATCCACAAAAGTAAATAATTGAGCCTGTTTGAGGTTGAATGAGCACAGGTTATTTATATAGACTAGGAATAAAGTAGGGCCCAATACACTGCCTTGAGGAGCTCCAAAATTAACTTCTGCTAGATCACTGGATAGGTCACCTACAGTAACTTTTTGCTTACGGCCTGTCAAATGTGATTGAAACCATTGTAATGCAATACCACGTATTCCCAGAGCTTCTAGCTTGGTTATCAGAATTTTCCTGGATAAAGTATAATTAGGCTTTCGCTAAATCAAGAAAGACACCAATACATTTACTCCCTTGATCCAACTTTGCAGTTACAAGATCAGTCTTCCGTAGAACGATTAGCTCTAAACCCGTATTGGTTTCCAGAGAGAAGATTATTTAATTCTAAATAATCTAGCAATCTTTTGTTGACTACCTTTTCAACTATTTTGGACAGGCACGAGAGCAATGAGATCGGCCTATAATTTGACACTTCTGCAGGGTCACCGTCTTTTAGGATAGGACATATATTTGCTATTTTAAAATTATTTGGAACTGTGCCAGTAGATAAACTAAGATTACTTAAAAAGGCAATAGGGCTAGCTAAAACGAGTTTGCACTTCTTTAAAAGTTCATTTGTGATATTGTCCAAGCCAGCTGCAGATCTGTTTTTGAGGTTGCTTATTATTTTTAGGCTTTCAATTTCATCTGTGGGTGTAAAAAAAAAAGAATGTTGGCTATTGTTCCTAATATGTTGTTTTATGCTATCCTTTGCTAGTTCAGATTCAGTTTTCCTGGAATTATTTAATATATTCTTAGCAAGCTTTTCACCAATTGTGGAAAAATAGGTATTGGCTTCATTAAGTATGCGTCTTGGTTGCGAAGTATTGGTAATAAGCCGTTGGTTACTCTTTTTATTATTCAGGTAACAAATGTCTTTAAGAATATCCCAAGTCTTTTTGCAATCTCCTTTACTATCCAATAGTTTATTACTGTCATATTCGTCCTTTAAATTTTGTATAATGTTATTACAAGTATTCCTGTATTTTTTGTATTCATTCAGGATAGTTTGGTCATCCGGATGTTTTCGTACAGCGATATGGAGACGGTCACGCTTCTCCATAGATTTAATGAGGCTTACAGTCATCCAGGGTTTGAGTATGCAATGCGAACGATGAATAAGTCTCAACTCTGTATTTTTAGTTACAGTAGTGTATATTATATTAATAAATTCATCAGTGGCTGTATTAACATCGGTGTGTTCATATAGTTTAGACCAGTCAGTAAGTTGGAGATCTTTGTTTATCTGGGCGTAATTAATCTTTTTAAAATAAGTGTGTTTAGGTGGGCTAATAGTCTTCTCGTTTCGGATTGTAAATAACACAGATTCATGATCAGTTATGTCGGATCGGCAGACTACTACGTAATTAGGGATTCGCGACTTTATTAGAACGTGGTCTAAGCAATTAGGGCCTCGTGTTGGAAGCGAATGACCAGGGACAAAGCCATATTGAGCTGTAAGATTTAAGTATTCGTCTGACTTTACATCATTTGTATCGTTTTTAATATCAATGTTAACATCGCCCACAATGAAGCAATTTTCACTTTTACAATTTCTAAGTAGGTCTTCCAGTGAATTTAGAAAATTATCAATATTTATAAATGACGGTGACCTGTAGATGCACACAATTGATGTAGCCTTCCCTAACTCTAATAACAGACAGTTTGCATCCGAGAATGAGGGCTCAGATATATTAATTTTGAGGCCGTTTCTATAGTAGACTACAATACCATCGTTTTTATTGAAATATTGTTTAGAATTATATTGCTCGTAATTATTTAGGTTGAATACAGTATTACTATCCAATAACCAACACTCGGTCAATATTATAAGGTCCGGCAAGAAGTCCAGTTTTTTAATGAAAATAGTCAAGTAATTAGATTTTTACGTATACTTCTTATATTTTGTGATAGAACTGTAATTTGCTGTCCAGTATCCCCTAGGTATTTAATACATAACTCAGGCTCGTTTACAAAAGTACTTAGCGCTGCGGAGATATTGTTATCCAAATCATTTATTAGCGCTGTATTATCCACTTTAACATAAAATAGTATATAAAGCAACCAGTTAGTGAGGAACAAAATTTGTAGTGTGTATTTATAATACTGTTAAATACATGATATTGTGTGTATACGCAACAAAAAATATGCCACCTTTGGTTTAAGTTTACGAAGACAGGTAAAAAATAATAATATGTATAAAGTATTTGTGTGGTCTTTGGTGTATAGTTCAGAAGTGTGTATGTGTATATGTATGGGGTTTGAATGTACATTATATAAGCGACAGACATACTAACTACTACCATTTTATACATTTTTAAACAGTTGAATTTATAGATCATACTATATAAATATTGAATTGGATCGTGAATTACATTACAATCAAATGGAACTGTTATAAGGATTATATTACATTTCACCATACGAATCACAGAAATCGCAAGTAGCAATGCAAAAACGTACAAGTATGTTATATAAATAATCATAAATCGGAAACCGTTCGCAACACAACAATGTATTATATTTTTTGAGATGAGGTAGGTATGAGCACTTCCACTAGTCACGCATTCGTCGGTGGTTTGAACGGCGGTGTTGGCGGGCAATTCAGTTGCGATAGTTGTTCGTCGGACCTGATAAGAATATAAGGTTCACCTTCCTTCTTCCTTATGTAAACCTTATCATTAGCAGTCCAGCAAAAATCATATCCCTTCGCCTTGGCAACCTCCCGAGATAGGTGAAATAACTAAATATTACCTACCTACTAGCTGACCCAGCAGACTTCGTACCGCCAACAAAAATATTTAAAAATATTTATTTACCCTTATCATTTAGGGGTATGAAAAATAGATGTTGGCCGATTCTCAGATCATATATCGAATAGCGATATTATGCACACAAAATTTCATAAAAATCGGTCCAGCCGTTTCGGAGGAGTTTGGTAACAAACACCGCGACATGAGAATTTTATATAATATTACCACATTTAAATATTCTACTAATTACTATTTTTTTACCTTACTTTTTTTACTTTTTACCTTAGCCCTATTAGCTGATATCTAAAAACGAATTGGTAATCACTGACACAATTTCTCTCAGAAAACCCTTCATGAGCAAAGTGTGACGTGAGTACTCATCCAATAACAGCTGCCAACGGGGTACCGCTTTATCTCACCCTGCCTAAAAACGTCACTCAAAGAATCTTGCGTTACGCACAAACAGACCCAACTCAAAATATGCCGTTGTCCTTTGCGTCCACAACAACCATTATATTTAGACCCTACCCGCACTGACCTGGTATATAAAATACGTTAAAAACCAGCCTTTGAATGAGAGCGAGGAGGTCGGGCTAAAGTGGTGGCTTTTCCCGCCCAGCGTCATATGACAGATGATTATCTACGGCCGACGTCAAAGTGAATAATTGGGCTTTAGAGCGGCAGAGCGCATTTTAGTATGGACTTTTTATCGATAATTTTGTCGCTTTCCCTATTCAATGCCTCACTTTTTGTAGGAAGGTAGGCAGGTATTTGATCAAATATCGATACGATGTTTGATTCATTTGGCATCACGCAATTTTTACACGCAACTTTTTATAGGGCAACTTTTTGCTATTGGACAGGGAGGATCCGCCGCGCCGTAACCATCCAATCTAACCACCCTAATGTGAAGTGGAGGTTACAAGTGCTAATTAAAAATTTAAAACATCCCCGCCATGTGGATCTATGTATGATAATATACCCAACATCCTTCTCTATCCTCGATCATCACCTATATAACACTCATTGAGACCATTCTAATGAGCCCAAACACACTATATTATCTGCCATAAATCTGCAGACTACTTGATGCTGCAGCATCAGCTCAAGGTTACCAGGTCTTGAAAATAATCCGATGTAACAGTACATCAAATTTCAAATCAATCGCACCAGTAAAAGTTTGTAAGATCCTTTAATCAAGTATGAAATGAGCTGATGATCTTCAAACTTCTGAATAGATCTTCATAAATTATAGCTAAGATCCATCTCGATTACCTCAGTTTTCAAACAGAAAAAAACTGCATCAAAATCTGTAGGTACATTCGTTGGGTTGCTACGAAGAAACAGACAGACACACAGATACACAGATAAATAGATAAACAGATACACAGATATACACGTCAAAATTATAACACTCCTCTTTTTTGTCGGGGGTTAAGAATAATATACGGTCTACGGTAGGTACTGAAAATCTCACGAAACTTTTTCCATGCCTAAAGTACGAGACACGACAGTGTAAATAGTACTTCGCACAAACTCCTGCCTCGCGTACCAAGCGCAGCCACTTGAATGAGCTAGAAAAACATTTTCAACCACTTCGTACTATAAATAAAGCTAAGCATTTTCACACTGTTTAAAGAACTACATTTTAAACAAGGGTATAACTACTTTTACGCTGGAAATTTTCCACGAATACCAAAACATTTGCATTCGCGCGTGTTACAGAAAAGCGAAGGATAATGAGATATTCAAATCAAGCCGTCTTTGATGAAGGAAAATATTCGCCACGTTTTCCATTCCGCACGCGCCGCGAGATTCATTAAGAATTCGTTTGTTTTCAAAGCTGACCCTAAACAAAAAACGAAGTCCTATGTTTTTATAACGAACGCCTAATACGGCACAACATAAGCGGAGCAAAAATTAAAGCACCCTCTAATTAATTCTGCAAACACAAAAGCCCACCCCCGTAGGTAGGTAGGTGGATATAGAGCCTTAGGGTAGAATCGTAAACCACATCAAATTATTCGTATATCAAAGGGAAATGCTCAAGAAAGATGGACGGAACCGTGCCTATGAAAATAAAACCCCACCTCCCTTTATTGCCCCAAGTGCGGGTTTGCCCCGGACTCCCCGCGGCTCGTCGCGTAGGGCGGCTGGAACGCACATGCGTATTTGAATCGCGCCCCAGTAATACCTAAGCTAGCCTTCCATTTTGTTTTTGCGCAGTCATTGCATTTTTTTTCATCTATTTTTTAGTTCTCTCCAGACAACTGTTTTAATATGCCCGGAATTACTTAATTAGGTTGCCTTTTGTTACAAACTTTTTCACAGCAAACCTTGCATAAACTGCTTTCAACTAAAGAAAATTAACCTAATTTCTCTTTGTTTTATAAATGAAAGTCCTTATTTTTGCCAACGCTTGACTTTCCGTCTAAGCTAACACTTCCAGTTGCATAAATATTCAAAACAGCAAACAGTAAACGGAAAGCTGTATGCTTTTAGACAGGATTTCAGCCTTGTAAAATTGGTTAAAACGTTATACTTACCTTGAATTAAACCGATGATAGGTACCTGTGGATTACAGAGTTTAGGTACCTGCGTACATCATAAGTGAAAGTTGATAATTTGCTAACAATACCTACCTACTAGTACTAGTAATAGACCAGCGTGAAAGTCTTACTCTTAGATTTAGAAAAGACTGACTTCCGTCCGCAGGAACTCTTTTTAAGAGCGCGTATAACCCCAAAAAAAAAATCAGATTTCGCGATGAGATAAAACATAGCCGCAACCTCATGTGAGGCACGACAAAAGAAAGCGTTTTGCGCGGAATAGGAGTGTATTAAGCGCCAAATACTTTGTAACTCGTAAAATATTCATTTTCTTTTCAATTCGCTAGGCTACTCTCTTGATAATATCAATCGGAATTTAATGTAAAAATTTTGGCTCTGTAATATGCAACACATTGAAAATAAATGAATATTGGTTAAAAATTAGACCTAACTTCGCGATTTTTTATTATCGAACAAATTTCATCATTTTATGTTTTTGCCCAAACACGTCCCTTGGCAGTATGATGTAATTTTTGCGTGTTTTGTAATTTTTTTCGGATAATTGAAACTTGATCTACTACTGTAAAAATCAAATCTGTTTATTGTTAACGAGCGCACACCCACTCTTAACCCCCGACGCAAAAAGAGGGGTGTTATAAGTTTAACGTGTGTATCATGTGTTTATCTGTGTGTCTGTCTGTTAACTCGTTGCAGCCTCCCCAATAGACCGATTTTGATGCGGTTTTTTCTGTTTGAAAGCAATGTAATCGAGGTGGATCTAAGTTATAATTTATAAAGATCTGCTCAGGCGTTTGAAGATCACCACATTCAGCTTATTTCCTACTTGATTAAAATAGAATAGAATAGAAATGTTTTTTATTCAAATAAACTTTTTTACAAGTGCTTTTGAATCGTCGATGAGTCTACCACTGGTTCGGAATGCCCTTCCTGACCAGCAAGAACCAGCAAGAAACTCGGCAGTTGCTCTTTTCAAAACAAGTTTACAATATAATAGTTACTATGTTATGTAAGTACCTATGCAGTGTTTACACAATGAGGGGAAGTTCCACAAAAGCATACCGAATTATAATTCAACACAATGTTAAGACAGGCAGACAGAAAGTAGCCCCATTCCCGCCAGTGGTACCCGTTTACGAGCATGACGCATGACCCAGCCATAAAGGGTCTTACAAGCTTTCACTGTTGCGATTAATTTGTTTGGTGTACTGTTTCTTCGGATTGTTTCTAAGACATGGTAACCTTGAACTGATGCTGCAGCATCAAGAAACCTGCAGGATATCCAACTCCTCAGCCACTTACAACAGATATAGTGTGTTGGGCTCATTAGAATTATCTCAATGAGTAGGTGTTAGATGATGATCGAGGATCAAGGAGGAGGATCTGATGACAAAGTAGAAAATTGGTAAACAGGATGCCAGGTAGGTATATCGTACATAATTCGGCAATAGATTCACATGTCGGGGATGTCTTAAATTTTTAATATACACTTATTATTTCCGGGAAAAAACGTAGTCTTTGTCACCCTCCATGTTTACCTGGAGACCTTACCCAGGTACCTAACAACAACCTACATAATGTGCAAAAATCACTACGATCAGTAGCTTTGTAGAGGCGGAATGATGGAATATATTAGGTATATTAATAAAGATTCGTTCGAGTAGGTGTACATACATACATATTATGATATTATACGTGATACGTACGTGAGAATTAAAAACTAGAGACCAAGTAGGTACATAATATTCATAATATAGTTTTAAGTGTTTAGATTTAGATTGTATTTTTTATGTACTGGGTTTTTTGCCTTTAATAAAAATTATTATTATTATTTTTATATATCTTGACTCTCACACCCGCGTACAATATAAATACATATAAAACCAAAGGGAAATATAATATACATAAATATATACACATATAATAAACTTACACATACATTACATAAATAAATACTTGTAGCGGGCGGAGGATTACGCCCCGGCAGGGGAGACCAGACGGCCGGGGGTCAGGGCGACAGGCTGAGAAACCGACGGACTATCCTAGCCGAGTCTAGCAACACCGCTTTCTGCATCTTGGCCGCGAGCGAACTGCCACGGAACCCCAGTCGCTTCAGATGGTGAGCGAGGCTGACTGGGATCAACCCATTCACAGAAATGACGATTGGGATGATTTCAGTGGACTCCACATGCCACATGCTGGCAACCTCGTGAGCCAGATCTAGATACTTTCGTTTTTTCTCCGTCTCCGCTCTATAGAGGTTTTCATCATGTGGGATGGTGATGTCCACTAAAAACACCCTCGACTGTGCCCGGTCCATCAGCACGATGTCAGGCTTATTCGCAAGAATAGTCCTGTCCGTGATGACGGATCGGTCCCAATAGAGCCGGACTCCGTCACTCTCGAGTACTGGCACCGGTGTGTACCTATAGTACGGCACTCTCTCATCCAGGAGACCGTACTTCAGAGCAAGCTCTTGGTGAAGGATTTTGGCCGCTTGGTTATGTCTCTGCAGATACTCAGTGTTAGCAAGAGCCGAACATCTTGAAAGCACATGCCTGAGTGACTCACCGGGATGGCGACACGCTCGACAGATGTCGTGAGTGCCATCCTTCAAGATGTACTTTCGGTAGTTCCGCGTCTTAACCACCTGATCTTGTATTGCACACACAAAACCTTCGGTTTCTCCAAAGAGGTCACCGAAGCGCAGCCATTGCACGGACGCTTCCTTATCTACGTGAGGCTCATTAAGAGCTTTAAAAAAGCGTCCATGCAACTCCCTCTCCTTCCATACGGTCTCCCGGTCAGAGGTGCTTAGTACCACCGGTTTCTGCCACTCGAGTTTGGCCAAAGATAGGGGAGTGAGTCCTTTATCACATTCTATGACGTATCTATGCATTGGAACACTCCCTCTTCGTCTCAAAGTAGGTTTTGAGGCTGGATATCTCCCGATTATGCATGGTCTTGACGCTTAATACGCCTCGACCACCACACTTTCGGGGTATATACAACCTCATAACAGACGATTTGGGGTGGTGCATGCGGTAGAGAGTCATAGTCGTGCGGACTTTTCTATCCAGTGCGTCTAGTTCGGTCTGAGTCCATCTGAGTACGCCAAAGGTGTACATGAGAACGGGCATGACCCAGCCGTTATATGCTCGGACCTTATTGGCGCCCGACAAATAGCTTTTACAAACTTTTGTCAGGCGTCCAAAAAAGAC
The DNA here is from genome assembly GCA_029955525.1 of Oeneis ivallda. NCBI lineage: Eukaryota > Metazoa > Arthropoda > Insecta > Lepidoptera > Nymphalidae > Oeneis > Oeneis ivallda. The sequence continues at coordinate 13,701,062 of JARPMR010000024.1, read as the reverse complement.
CTCGCAAACTGACTGTTTCACGTCCGCCTCCTTTATCCCCACGGATTGTGACATACCCAGATACCGGTATGACTCAGCTTCAGAGAGGGTCCTGATGTTGGATGGCTCAAGATTGATCTCGGCCGAATGAGTAACCTGTCCCCTCTCCACATGTAAGACCGCACACTTGTCTAGTCCAAGCTCCATCCTGATGGAGTTACTGAACTCAGTGGTGATATTCAGCAACTCCCTCAGGCGGGTGGCATTGGGTGCTAGCAGCTTGAGGTCATCCATGTAGAGAAGGTGAGGCACTTTTGTCCCTCCTCTCCGAAACTGAAAGCCTGTCCCTGATCTCTCCAGCAAAGAGCTGAGAGGGTTCAGCGACAGACAAAACCATAATGGACTCAGACAATCGCCCTGGAAGATACCCCGCCGTATCTTGATCCGGTCACCCGCAGCCGCCAATCGCTCGCCATGGAGACAAAGAATCGTACTCCATTGCCCCATACACTCTCCGAGGAAGTCTCGAACTGTACTATCGACTTTGTACAGCTCAAGGACCCTCAAGAGCCATGAATGGGGCACCGAGTCGAATGCCTTCTTATAGTCAATCCAGGCGGCAGAGAAATTCCGGCGATTGAGTTTGACCAGTTGGCCCGCGACGGAGTCGATGAGAAGGAGCTCCTTAGTACCACGACCACCGCCCCGACATCCGTTCTGAGCCTCAGACATGATGTTGTTCTCGTCTACGTGACGGGAGATCTTAAGGCTCAGAACGGATGTCAATGTCTTATAGATGGTAGTAAGACATGTGATGGGGCGGTACTTAGCTGGGTCAGCGGTATCGGTTGACTTAGGAGCTAAATGAGTGATCCCGGTGGTGAAAAGGCTCGGGAGTGCCCTTTGCTCGAGAGCATCTTGGAATTGTCGAGCCAAAGTAGCATGGCAGAGCGAAAAACCCTTCAACCAGTAGTGATGCAGCCCATCGGGTCCCGGACTTTTCCAGTTCGGGGCCCGGCGCACCGCACCAGCTACATCCTCCGAAGAGATGGTGACGGGGTTCATCGGCTCTATTGAGGCACATGCTTCCCCTACCGCCGCAATCCAAGGGCCCTCCTCATGCTCCACCTCTCTTGACCATACACTTCGCCAAAAGGCGACGAGGTCAGCCGGGCTCGGCCGCTGAGAGGTAGAACAGACTGCTGGGCACTCCAGTTTTTTATAGAACCTTTTCTGATCACTCGAGAACAGGCGATTTTGCTGAAAGCGCTCGACTCTTTCCGAGTATCGTCGGATGCGGTTCCCCCATGCAGCGATTTTCTGCTTCAGGTCGTCGATGCGCTCCGTTAGTTTTTGGGCTATATCGGGCTGATCTAGCCGCACCCCGAGCCCATTAAAGGCTATTCTAACGGAGAGCACAATCCTTGGCCTAGTGTTGCCCGACCTGAAACTCTGCAGTCTGCCAATGAGAGCTCTGGCCAGGGTGATACGGTGTTCTATTCTCCTTTTCCAGGCTGGTTCCGTGCTGCGCCTTAGAGTAGCGCGTCCACGTTCCTGGGTCTTGACACCCATGAAACGGCGAACAGCTAAGGCCGCACCAAAGAGAATAGAAGCCGTATCATCCAGGCCAGTGCTGCGCTCAAGGTATTGAGGCAGCATTTGGTTTATGGCCTCAATGACATCCCGCGTCGCTACATTTAATGTGAGCCGGGAGAGCCGCGGACGGATCTCTAGTGGAGCACTCTGGATCTCCGAAATCGCCTCTTCTAAAATCCTTCCCATCCGCTCTATGTCAAGGAGACTGTTTCCTCCGTGTCCTCCTCCACAGGCAAATCTTGCGCGATAGCGTCGGTCTCTCCGCGGACAGGTTCCGCCAGAGAGACAACTTGCTCTGTGGTTGGGGTTGTCACCTCGGGTACAGCCTCACGTCGTAACCGTTCTCGAGCTCGGTAGCGCTAAAGATGTTCGAGCGCTGAATATACCGAGCCCGGTCTGCCAGGTTTTGTTCCGTGACAGTCAGATTCGGCTCAAGCAGCAAGAACTCGCGGTACATTGCCGCTCGGTAGCCAGTCCGTCCGGTTTCCCCTCCTGTCGCCCTGTAGTACGCACGCATGACATTCTTGTTCATTTGAGATGTCCATCTCATGCGGCGCACTCCACCAGCGGCGGGCTCCGAAGATTGGGTCCTTGAAGACCCTGTCGGTGCCAAGCTCTCTGGTGGGGATGATGGATTGGCCGGCCGCCGAGATGGTTGTGGCGGCCGGCTGGTGTGACTGGCGGTCCGCATGCGTTCACGTCCAGCGCCAGTCCCAGACGCGCCCTGGCGCCCCCCATGCAGCGGCCCTGTTCGCGCATTCTCATTTCTGTCCATCATCATAAAAGGGGGGTGGGGGGTGAGTGGCAGTTACGTCACTCGGGGTCCACTCAGGTCCCCAAGGAGGCTGTTTTAGAGCCAGCTCGCTCGGTTTGGGGGAACCTAGATGTTATTTGGTTCCCCAGTTCCCTTAGTCGCCTCTTACGACACCCATGGGATAGGAAGGGGTTCATTCTATTCTGCCGGTGCCACGCGGCGGTTATTATTATTATTATTATTATATTCAAGATAGTGTGTACTGTGTACTCACGACAATCGAATATCATACATTAATAATATAATTAATGGTTACCTACTGTTCAAATAATAATCAACTACATATTATATTATGTTTCTATGGGGCTTGCTCTAGTAAGCTCTAAACGTTTAAGCCGCATGTTAAGTACATTTACAAAATAAAGGTCTCTCAACAAATACAAACTAATGTAAAACTGCCATTGTTTGTTTCATTTCAGATATTTACCCACAATAGATGCCGGAAGAAAATTCCAGATGTAACTCCAGATCAATCGAGGTACATATGCCTACTATTAAAATACGGAGTGACTAGTTGTACGGGTACTGGACGAATAAATTATATTTATTCGTACAGTTATTCAATGTTTTTTTTGAAGGCATTGTGTTCGTTTTTTTCGCGGTACAATATCAGGTCTCCGTAGCCTAGTGGCTTCCGCAGTCGCCTAATAGTTAACAGTCGATGGTTCGAATCCCAGCTCGACAGACTTAATTTTCTATTTTCATTTTTATTTTTTTTATTTTTCAATTTTTTTTGAAGGCATTGTGTTCGTTATTTTCGCGGTACAATATCAGGTCTCCGTAGCCTAGTGGCTTCTGCAGTCGCCTAATAGTTAACAGTCGATGGTTCGAATCCCAGCTCGACAGACTGAATTTTCTATTTTCATTTTAATTTTTTTTATTTTATTTTTTCTATTTTCATTTTTAATTTTTAAATTCCACATGTAGAATTTTTTTAAAATTAAGAATGAATTGGATGATTAGCTTGTTTTTTATTTGTCAATTTTTTTTTTAATTAGTTACACTGTAACACGTTGGGAAAACCACCAGACTGTGGAAAATCTAAAGTTAGGTTAGGTTAGAACATAAAAGATTCCGGTGCTCGGCCGCAGGCCGGGCACTTAGGTTCTATTGGTTTGAAATGAAAAATTAATTTGGAGGGGCTTCTAAGCTTCCTCTACTCCTTTTCCCCTCTCCCACTATTTTTTTACCTTCACTCTTCACTAAGCGAATTTTGGCAAGACTAAAGGGGGAGTCTTAGGTCTCCCCTAAGAAGGGAAACCTCAAAACCGCTTCTAAGCTAATGGCTACGTCCTAGAAAGAACCTATCTTCAAGTTAAAAACACAGTACCTAATTAAAAATTTCGAGTTTCATTTTTAGGGTTCCGTACAAAAATGGTAAAAATGGAACCCTTATGGTGAGACTTTCTCCGTCCGTCCGTCTGTCTTTTAGGGTTCCGTACAAAAATGGTAAAAATGGAACCCTTATAGTGAGACTTTCTCCGTCCGTCCGTCCGTCTGTCACAGTCGATTATTTTAGTAACATAATATAAAGCTATCGACATGAAATTTGGAATAGTTGTATATAATAGTGGCCCAACATCATTGGAATTAAAAAAAATCAAAAATTATTTTAGTTACCCCCCCCCCCCCTTATCTCCGAAGTTTACCAATCTAAAAACCAGAAATAATTATGGTGAATAGAAGTTCACGTAAATTTTACAGGATAAATAAAACCAACGCGAAAATTATTTTAGTTTAATTAAAAAATCGGCCCAGTGCGAGTCGGGCCTCGCTCTTTTAGGGTTCCGTTAAAAAAAATATTTCCATGTACCCATGGAAATATTTTAATTTAATTTTTTTAATTTAATTTAATTTTTATTATTTGTTGTTATAGCGGCAATAGAAATACATAACATGTGAAAATTTCATCTGTCTATCTATTACGGTTTACGTGATACAGCCCGCTGACAGACGGACGGACGGACGGACAGCGTAGGCTTAGTAATAGGGTCCCGTTGGTACCCTTTGGGTACGGAACCCTAAAAAGGAGGAAAAATAAACCTGTACATTCTAAAACAGTTTTTTATTATGTATATTGTTTTGTATTTTATATGTCATAGTTTTTGATTAATTGGGCAAAATGTTGAAGCAAATACCGTTCCCCCCCCCCTCCCCCTTATCTCCGAAGTTTACCAATCTAAAAATCAGAAATAATTATGGTTAATAGACTGAAGTTTATGTATATTTTACAGGAAAAATAAAACCAACGCTCTAACTGGCATAGTTTTTTTTATATTAACAATAAACCTCTACAAACAAAGCTAACGATAAATAAGCAAATTAGTATAATATTATCGTTTTACTTCTCTAGAAGTAAAAGTAAAGTACTCTAGTACGGAACCCTCGGTGCGCGAATCTGACTTACACTTGGCCGCGTTTTTTAAACTTCTTAGATAAAAATTATACTGGAAATAGATATAAAAGTAAGGTTTTTTATTATGCTATTTTTTTATGCTATTTATTATGTCATTTATATTATTTATTTTTATTATAGGTACATATAACTTTTACAGGTAGCTACATACTGCATATATAGGTAACTATTTAAAATTGAAGTGTTTGTTTGTGATTTTGTAATTATGTACCATATCTATACAGACTGCTTCAAATTTCCGACCTTATAATTATTGTTATTAAAAACACATCTTGTTATTTTTCAAAAAGGACAAGTGAGTTTCACCGAAAGCTTATTCTGATATCGCACATTGTCTGTATACTCAATTACCCTGCGCAAATAGATCCACCCTTTTCCCTAAAAAACGATAAACCCCTACAGTATGTACACTCCTATTTACTTGCAGCAGATAGCACAGCCTTGCAGGAGCCGAGCCATTTTATTGTAAATTTTAAACTTTAACACAAACGATTTTAAACTCTAACGTTATAAAAATAAGATCGTTCGAAGCTATGTTTAAACGGCTAAATTATGGCAGCCGCTGTTCGCCTGAAGCTGTAATCCATCATAGTGACATTTCTATTTATCTTGATGAGGCTCACACTTCCGATACTGATGACCCTTTGTTTTTTGCTGAGGACAGGTACTCTGTGATACCTACGAGTAGGTATAGGTTTTTGTTTTACCACCGAGTAAACGGTCGATGACGGAATTTTATCGTCACTGTTCGGATGCGAGAAGGTTAGAACTATGTTCTCGTGGAGAGATACTTAGACCGGTTGTGCATTACATAATATATAGAATTGGATATCATAATGCAGTTCATAGAACATAATATTATTAAGCCAGATAGGAAAGTTCGTTATTATTGCGAGTGTACCGAAGCGAAAGATTCGCGATTCGCGGGATTCAAAGGAACAAAACACAAATAGATATATGATATACCTGACATCCTGTTACCCGATTTTCTGCTCCATCATCTGATCCTCCTCCTCGATCATCATCTATTTAAACCCAACACACTGAGATAATTCTAAATAATGAGTCCAAACACACTATATCTGCTGTAAGTTGCTGAGGAGTTGGGTATCCCGCAGATTACATTCTTGATGCTGCAGCATCAGTTCAAGGTTACCATGCCTTGAAAATAATCAGAAGTAACAGTACCTACACCAAATTTTAAATCAATCGCACCTGTTAAAGTTTGTAAGACAATTTTGTAATTGTGTTTGTAATCAAGTAGGAAATGAGCTAAATGTGGTGATCTTCAAACACCTGAGAAGATCTTCATAAGTTATAGCTAAGATCCATCTCAATCACGTTAGCTTTCAAACAGAAAATTTCGCATCAAAATTGGTCTATTCGTTAGGGAGCTACGAAGGAACAGACAGATAAACAGATACACACGTCAAACTTTTAATACCTCTCTTTTTCGTCGGGGGTTAGAAAATCTATCTATAGGTAACCCATCAAAAAAGTTCAAACCAAGTCACAAATTGACATCAGTAAGTAAATACGAGGGTCACCCCACATTCCTGATACAAAGCGACTAAAACGTACCGGATGGTACACAGCGAAGCCTAAAACATCGTATTACCAAACAAATAGAGAGCTGTGTCAATCTATGGTGAAAGTTTGCTCAACGTGTGTCGGCTTTTACCGACTACTTCGCGTAAGTGCTTTGGTGATAACAAATTTACGAATTCTCCATGCGAGATTCAGATGAACATAATTTTGCTGATTTCTGGTCATTTGCTGAGATGAGCGAATGACTAGAAATCAGCAAATTCACACCAGTACTGTTTGAGGAGTCCAGTATATTATCTCCTCTTAAACTCTTTGACTCCAAGGCAACCTGCTAACTTCTCAACCCATCACCGGCTCACTACTAGCCAAGTGACCTCTGGGCACAAGTCTCCTCTCGAATGAAAAGGGTTTATGCCGTAGTCTACCACGCTGACCCAGTGCGGATTGGTAGACTTCATACAACTTTGAGAACACTAGAGAACTCTGAGACGTGCTGGTTTCCTCATGATGTTTTCCATCGCCGTTATATAGCAAGTGATATTTAAATGCTTAGATAAAACACAGAGAACTACAGAAAGTCAGAGATGTTTGTCTGGGATTGAACCTTTAAGGGTTAACTAATTTAAATGTATGCTTGGTAATAAATGTCAAGCAAGATACTGCACTAAACAGTGATAGCCTGTGTATGATAGAGGTTAGGACTGTGGTCTCCTCTTCGGGGGGTCGCAGGTTAGAGCCCGAGCACGTACCTCTGACTTTTCGGAGTTATGTGGGTTTTCGCAATTAAATATCACAAGCTTCAACGGTGAAGGAAAACATCGTGAAGAAACCTGCACAACTGAGAGTTCTACATAATGTTTTCAAAGGTGTGTGAAGTCTACCAGCGTGGTGGACTACGGCCTATAACCCTTCTCTGAGAGGAGACCTGCGCTCAGTAGTGAGACGTTAATGGGTTGCTGATGATGACGAAGAGACTGCCGAAGGAATTACGAATAAATTCGCAGTTCTGGTGTTCTGGAATTCGCTGGTCCACTTCTGGGCACAGAATTTCTGTCGAATGAGAAGTGGTCAAGTAGTACTGGCCCAAGTGTGGATTGGCAGACTTCACATCCCTTTAAAAACACGAATTACGAGTATCACAGCTGAAATACTACGCTTTGTTTGGAAGAGCTCCAAAATTGTACCGTAAAGATTAAATCGCCCTTATGTGAACATCAGAGAGAGGAAGGAAAAGAAGCAATGCTTTTTAATCCTAACTACGTCTACGCAATAATAAATCCGCAGTCTTAATCAAAGTTCCTTTGTGACTCTCTTTGTTTGCTCGTTACCTTTCAAATGCACCATAGGTTGGCAGAACAATAGATTTTATTACCGCACTATCACCAAGACAAATGAGAAATAGACATTATCTACCCTATTTACCTCTGTCTGTCTGCCCGCCCGCAAAGCTGGCGCCTTCTTTTATGCAATCAACGGGATACAGGCGAAAACGAGTTTTATAATAAAAGGTTGAAAGGCAGTTATTGCTAAGCTTTACAGTTGGGTTCAAAACTCAAAACCGTTTCTTTTACATAGCGAAACTTGACACAAATTATTGTGAATTCTGCTCAGTTGTGTTAGAGTGACTTTTTGTGCAGCAGTATGTGTAGGAGTGACGCCATTTTGAATTGATGTTGGCGGTCAAAATTTATTGCGCATAAATGTACCTCTGGCTAACCCGGGAGTTAGAGGGGGTGGGAGTAGGCTTAAAAATCGGAGAAAGGGAACAGGGGAATGTTTTTAGCGTTCGCAGCGTCGGCCTATTTGGGTGTTGATGGGTGTCAGGGTCGGAATAGGAAAAACCTTTTTTATTTTATTTAGTTTCACTTAACTTTTACTTATCCAGATTTTTGCAGAGAAACTTCTTTAAGCCCGGTGGGGAAGCATTAATTAAATGGAAATTATTTGAGTACAGAGTTTTTTCGAAAACAAAACATGTGATAGACGTGTCACAAAGCAGGTATTTTTAATCAATTTATTTTAGGAGTTTGGTCCAAAGGGACTACGCCACTCAGTATGACTTCAGATTAGTCTTCTAACTAAACAATATCTCGCTTCAGCAGGCACTTTCAAAACAGCTGTTCCAGCGCCCTAGCCTCATCCGACAGAGGTTAAGGAAGTGCGCTGAATTACAGCCGCCGATCTGCCGGAGCATGGGAAAGCGGGCAAGAGTATCCCATCTCTCGGCCTCGTTACGGACACATTCCAGTCACATGAAAAACGTCCTTGGACTTGTCATAGTTAGGGCAATTAGGTGACAATTTTTTCATTAGAAATCCGAATTTGGCTATCGGAATGTGTCCAGAACGAAACGGCATTAGATGTACAGTATCTCGTCGGCTTATTGATCAGTTGCTAACCCAAGACGTAAAGGGCTCATATTGGACAGTTCTGTACCAGATTCCTTCATCTTTCGACCGTCGGTCAAAGTATTCTTTCCAAAGCGACGCGATTTTATCTCTTAACTTTACAGTCGGTATAAAAAGTAACACTTGAATTAAAATTCCTCTTTGAATTGAAGAAAAGCTTATTGCAACTATAGAGGTCGAATATTGAAACGTACCTACTTATTTCTTAAATTAAGCAAGTTCCTATTAATGAGTTTTTTTGACATTTTTGTCAGTAAAACACTAATTATCTGATCTCAAACGTTTAGAGACTTTTCTTTATTCAGTCGTGATATCGAAAATGGATAAATAAATAAATAAATTTTTATTCATTTCAATGTAGCCAAAAGGATTTGATGTTGCCATCTTTGCCATCTATAGGTTGATATCTAAAAGAAGAATAAAAAAGTTTCAACTACGTTAGGTAATCATCTTCTTGCCTATTCAGTTCTTTGGTAATCGAAAAATGCAGAGTATTTTTTTCATCATCATCATCATCATCATCATCATCAGCAATCCATCAACGGCTCACTACTGAGCGCAGGTCTCCTCTAAGAGAAGGGTTATAGGTCATAGTCCACCATGCTGGCCCAATGCAAATTGGCAGACTTCACACACCTTTGAGAACATTATGCAGAACTTTCAGGTGTGCAGGTTTCATCGCGATGTTTTCCTTCACCGTTGAAGCATGTGATATTTAATTCCTTAAACGCACTTAACTTAGACAATCCAAAGGTGCGTGTCCCGAGATTGACCCTGCGACCCCCCGAATAGGAGACCACTAGGCTATCACTGCTTACTATTTTTTACATATCCACCATTAAACATATTTAATTATGTTTCAGGTTGTCCGTGCAAGTTCTCAGCACAGCTCAACATGAAAAAATAGGTGCTACAACAGCCATCAAACAAGTAAGCATAAAAAAAAACACACACACACACACACAGAGCGATCAATAGGGTTGAATTAATTGAAATACTCTCTTTTGTACACAAAATTAAAAAAAAACAACAAGGTTAATAACACAGAGTATCTACAATAGGTGGCCTCAATGCTACAAAGCGGTATCTTATACAGGCAACCAACGAAAAAAGGAAATAGAAGGAAGGGGTTATACCGAGTTACTTCAGTTTTCTAGCAATATTATATTACGACAGGTTAAAGAAAAACAAAAAAAACACGAAAATTGTTTTTTTGCACGCACAGTACGTCCCTGTGGTGCATTTAACCCGCACCCTCGACCTCTACGCACGTCTCACTCGCACAAACTCCAAAAAGAACTCTCCATCGCTTTCCACCCCTTGCTTAAATTATTGCACCTCCATTTCTACACTAGAGAATTGGACTTATCCGTATCAAATTCCATTCTCTAAAAATCGAATCTGACGCCAAAGCAATACGGCTTAATTTGGAACTCATGGTGACAAATTTCTCCAAAGAGCACATAGTTCAGCTGAGCTGTTATCCCATTAGACAAGGATCTAACTTTTGTACCGCCTAAAAAAATAATTCAGTCTTTATTGTCACGATATAAGACTTATTATAGCGTAAATACTAAAATGGAGAATTCGTCTTTTACAAGTCGCATAGCAATAGCGGATGAGAACTGAGTGTAAAGGAGGTGAACATTAAAAACGCCACCCGAAGTTTGAAGCTGGGGTGTGGGGTGGGTGAATTTGTGGGGATGAGGGTAGTCCGCGTACGCAAGGGAACAAGACGCACTATTTTGAGAACTCTCGTCGTGTGAAGACGTTCGTTGAGCATTCATGCTATCCACTCTAAGCTAACTGATAAATTGAAATTTTACGTACTCGAAGTCTACAATGTTTTGTTAAAAAAATAGGTTGTACTACTTATATGACTGTATCATATTCTAAATGATTAATAATACTTATTTAGGTACTTATATTGCTGCTGAATCAGCACCTAGTAAAATATACTTGTATGAAATCTAAACTAAATTGTTATGTTTAAAAGGTTTAATTTTAAAATACTTCCACCTTTTAGATAGCCACGTTACTTATAAGCGGGTTCATAAATTTTTGCTATATCTTTAGCGTGCTATCTTTAGCTTCTGCTAGCGTGGCGCATTCGTTTCATCGTTTCATGGTTTATATTTAGGCTCGCCCTACTTACGCGTGCCAAAGGCTCCTTTTAAATGCAGAAAAACAACATTTCCCACGACCCCAAAATAACATTATTTTATTATTTACATTAGTACCTACCTCGAATATAATTAATTATTATCTGATTTGTTTTATATCATAATAATTTTTTTTCACCTGATACTAGATAATGCCTGATTGAATAAATTATGTAATATAATAAAATTATTTATTCCTTTTTAGTTTTAGATAATATTGAAGTCGGTTTATATTTTTATTTTTTTTTAATTTTTTAGTGGGAAGACAAATGTTGTTTGTCCATAATTAAATACAGCGTCTTCGGCTTGGGATCTCCAAGCTTTATTATAATTGGAAAATTTTTCGAGAAGCAACTCATGCCCATACCGTAATTTTCTGCATGGCAGCTCAACAATACAGACAATCGATTACGGTTTAAATATGGCTTGTTTTATGTGAATTTTGCGCAATTATAAAACTCGCTATAAATTAGAGGCAGCTGTTTACCCTAACTAAATTGTGCGGTCGGCGCGAGCAAAAACCCGCTCACAATGAACGTAATTATGTTGAGTACCCTGCTATTTATTGTGAAAAACACTCAAAATAAATCTATCGTTAAGCTATAAATGAAAACTGTGCAATCAATATAAGTAACGCATAATTTATGGTTTATTAGTATTCTTAAATAGGCTTAGGATCCGAGTACTTTAAACCTATTATAATTAAGTCCCTAACATTTTTTACCCTCCACATCGATTTATAATAATAAGCAATAAGCATTAATTGATCAGCGAATTTGAGAGTATAATATTATTTAACAATTGCCAAAATAGTTTTTAACGTCGTCGGTAAAAATAAAGTTGAAGTTTTAAGTTTATTTGGCTATTTTGAAATAGAGGCTAACCACTAGCCCCCGGTTCAATCTGTTTATAAAATTTGTCGATAAGTTGCTAAAGGAATAAATAGTTAATGACGTAGATACGTCATTAACTATTTATTCCTTAGCAACTTATGAACAAATTTTATAGATATTAACACTTGCAGAATAAAATGTGCAGCATTCACAGATAAAGAAAATTAATCGTCTTTTATGTAAAAGGAGATGACCGAGACTCAATAATAGTATTATTCGTAATATAGTGTGAATATTCCATAAAACTATATCCAAAGTAAAAATTGTAAAATCAATCACTTTAGCCATCCTATTACTTAAAACCCTAAAATAAAAGCGGCTTGTGAATCAGACTGTTCAATTGCTAAATGAATGTGTCCCAATGCCTGTATGCCGGTATGCGAGCGGCTACCAATGACATTGCCCAATATAATGGCCTGCACAGACGACAAAACTATCCGTGACACGTAATTTCGTCGAAATAGAACATTACTGTCGCATACGATGAAGATACGATGTCACTATCAATCCATTAAAAGATTAAATTATACTTCGCTGGACTTCGTTTGCGTTGATTAAGGTTTTGGGATTGCCGCGGGAACACTTTAATTTTCCGGGATAAAATGTAGCCTATGTGTTAATCCAGGGTATAATCTACCTCCATTCCAAATATTAGTTCTTGCGTGAACACACGCACACACACACACACACACACACACACACACACCCACACACACACACACACACACACACACACACACACACACATTTACTTTTTTTACATCTAATACTAACTGCCCTTATAGTATCCTTCCTTAGTATCCTAATAGATCTCCTTCGTGGGGTGTTTAAAAATTCAAATTATATCTAGGTATTTAGTTTTTGTGCGCTATAAGATTCAAGTCCGTCGTTTTTGCAATCCAACTGTTTAGAAGTAGTGCATAATTAGAACACGCCGTAAAAGAATATAATATACAAAAGTATACAAAAAGGTACCTAAAGGGATGAAAATCAACTTTATTTTAATAAAGCTATCTTGAACAGTCTTTCAACCTACGCTTCCCGGTGTAAAAAAAATACACCATTCACCGAACATAATTTCCACAGAGACGGAGACTATCTCCTATAATTTCCCTTTATATCCATTTTATCTCCTTTCAAGTCGATTTTAAAATAAGAAGGCATTAAGCGTCCGCCGCAGCGTGGCAATTAAGTTAGCGCATCAGATTACATAATACCGGTTATTTATATGGAAGGTGGAACAAAAAGGAACCAGGCGGTATCAGATGGGCGTAATTTTTCATTACATTAGTATAGGATAGTCATGCGCGCGTGAAGATAAGCCCGGAGTTGGGACCGACGCGACCTGCCTTCTACCAAGTTGCTCCGATGCGAAAATGCTGTCGTTAGACACTCGTTTTGGCACACGACATCAACTGTCAATATTTTTGTCATTTTTTTTATAAAATCGTAAAAGTCCTATTAAATACCTACTAATATTACACCTAAATGCGAAAATGTGTTTGTTTGTTTGTTTGTTGGTTTACTGTTTTGTTGGTTTGTCCTTTAATTACACAGAAACGGAATAAGGGATGGCCGTGATTTTTCAATGCAATGTTAATTGCATATAATATTATATTATATTGGAGGGCCTGGAGAGATACTTAGAATACATTTTATCACAAAAAAATAAAGGTTTTTTGAAAGAATTTTTATAAAAGCTAACTCCACGCGGTCTAATAAAATCTAGAAAACTAATTTTAATGTATTGGAAATTTTTATAACTGGGGTTGGATAAATAGAAGATAAATACTTGAACTTACTTGGAAAAATTAAAAATGATAGCCTTAACTAATTTTAAGAAGCTTAGGTTAAGTACCTAATCCCACTAAAATCCTACTAATATTATAAATGCGAAAGTTTGTGAGGATGGATGTATAGGTATATAGATGGATGTTTGTTACTCTTTCACGCCACAAAGAATGAAAATGAAAAAGAAAATGAAAATATTGGACCGATTTGGCTGAAAGTAATAGTGATAGCTCATACCAAAGAATACACACATAAGCTACATTTTATCCCGGAAAATTATGGAGTTCGAACGACGCGGAAGGAGTTTCGTGCGGACGAAGTCGCGGGCATCATCTAGTAACAAAAAAAATAAACCTAAAAACCTAACTTGCTTGTAAAATCGTTTAGTAAAATATTGAATTACTTTATACATAAAATATGCAATTTGAAGTTTATAAATGAGATGCAAACTAAAATTAATTTAATAATATTACGTGATCCAAGTAGGTGTAAGTACCTAAATATCAATAATGTATTGTTTAGTCAAAAACCATATTTTTTATATAACTTATTAATAAGCAATGAAAAAAAGAAACCTGAAAATATTCAATATTTTCTACCCGCTGCATGAACTTAGTACAGGGGTGGCGGGTGTAGAGTTCCCTTAGGAAATTAATAGTCGAGTTTCTGGGACCCTTCTGCAGACAGCCGAGTTCAGTCCTCGTTCGCTAGATGGCGCTAGTGATATTCCATTCATGTTCCATTCGGTTTATTTTTGAAAGATAAGTTTTTGGAAATTCAGGAGACGGGAATAGGTTTTATTTAAAGTAATATATATTTTTTTACCATAATATATTAATTAGTCACGTTTTTCTTAGATATTATTTTCCCTTTTCTCCCCAAATAAGGATAATCTTGTAATAGGAGTGGGTACAAGTAAATGCAATGTGAGTTTGAACCGTCAACCTTTCGGTTTTTAGGGTTCCGTACCTCAAAATATAAAAAAAGGAACCCTTATAAGATCACTCTCTTGTCCGTCTGTCCGTGTGTCACCACCGATTTTCTCAGGAACGGGTGGACCTAGCAAGTTGAAATTTATACCAGATACTGAGGTCTATAGTTCCTATTATCCCTACACTGGAATAATTTCAGAGGTTCATCAGGTAACAAACAGACAGACTGACAGATGAATGCGGTTTTAATAATAATTGAGAGTAGAATATTTTCCAGTTTTCTATCGAGACTTATTGTCTTGGATAGCATTCAATTTAAATGTAATCTCCATACATTAGGGCGGCGTGATTGGCGATCACAATCGACTAATTAGATTCCCGCCCCTTCTGATTTAACGTTGTTAAGACGACATTTATCGCTCCCGACAGAGTTTGGATTAATGCGGAAGTGATGTAGGTATAGGCTTTCCAATTGGTTCCTATCTACATAATTATAGATTTGTTTACGATTTACTTCAAAGAACATTGTCGTTACTCGACGGGTTCAAGTAGTCAATGATAAGCTACAACTATTTTATCAAGCTAAAAGAAAGGGTAATGACATGATTTTTAACCGACTTCAAAAAAGGAGGAGGTTCTCAATTCGTCGGAATCTTTTCTTTTTTGATTTTTTTTTATATATGTTCACCGATTACTCGAAAACGCCTAAACCGATTTGGAAAATTCTTTTTTTGTTTTAAAGGGTATACTTTCCATTTAAATTTTATCGAAATCAATATAAACAATAAATTATATACTTACCTACTTTGTAGTGGCGCGGGCGTTTGAAGTCGGTTTTTAAAAATATTTTTATATATTAAATTATAGCAGTCTGTATGTGACTATTTACAAATATTCCACGGTAGCAAACAATTAGTAATCGTTATGGTGGTCCAGCAGGCTATATTTTTACGAACAAATCCAATATAACGGATGTTACATCCAATTTCCAAGGATAAAAATTTTTAAACTTTTATCCTTGTTTTACTTATACTTTAAAATCCCTATTTAGATACTTACCTACCTACCTAACATTTTAAATGTTTGTTTTTTGATTTTTTCTTCAATCACGTAGTAACGAAGCAACGGATCGTCGTTGGGTAGTGGGTATAGTTGAGGACTACCTTTTACCCCGGAATAACAGATGGTTTTTGAAAACCTAACTCTAAATACGGACAAAAGCTCATACGTAAGGATAATTATAATGTAGGTATGTGTGGCTTTTCTAAGCACGCAAAGCGTACGTGTGGCGTGTAGGACGTAGGTGTGATTGGGAGCACGAGGCGTGGAAGTAGCGCGGTGGAAGTTGGGCAGCGGCCGGGCGGGTCTTGCGGCTCCGCTTCCTAATGAGTTGGAGGCCGCGCGGAGCAGTCAGCAGACTGCCCGGCAGACGTGGCAGCAGGCATTAATTATTTATCCTTACTAATATTATAAATTCGAAAGTGTGTTTGTTTGTTGGTTTGTCCTTGAATCACGCCGCAACAGGGCTATGGATCGACGTGATTTTTGCATGGGTATAGTTGAGGACCTGGAGAGTGACTAAGGCGACTTTTTATCCCGGAAAATCAAAGAGTTCCCGAGGGATTTTAAAAAATAAATCCACGCGGACGAAATCGCGGGCATCAGCTAGTTATCTATATTTCGTTAAGACTAAACTCCTCTTAAAACACTTAGATTTACTTTTATGCACTTAGATTTGAATATACTTGTAGTAGGTATAGTGATCTACCATTCCCTTAGAGATGTTGCCAAGTAATCAAACCAGCAACTCTTTATCAAACGTCAAAACGCGAGCATAATATGGAAGCTTGAATAAAAGTAGTGAACAGCATAATCATTTAATGTATTAAAGGCCGATTTCACCAACGTAAAATAAGTCTTATCCGAGTGTTTTGATATTTTGACAGTATTTTCATCACAAAAACTCTCAGAACGCCCAATTTATTCCTCGGTTAAACGTCACTAGACGTTGGTGAAATTGGCAATTAATCGATAATTAAAAAGGGTTATCAAAAACAATAACAGCGGACGTGTATTTTTCTAATTTTGAAGACCCTCTGTTTAATATTCAGTGAGAAATTATTTATTTTTTGCATAAACATGTTGCTTATTATTTCATCCATGCATTATTCTCGCACGCGAATAGAAATCATGTTTCGGATGCATTTGGCATTCTGCGAATTCCTTAATCTATGCTCCAAGTTAAATTTTGGGTCCGCTCTCGAGACTACTGATATTTATCTGGCCGCGGTCCGACTTTTTTAATATAAATGTTCTTTGTTCCTGACGGGAGAAAGTTTTAATGAAAATTCAAATAAGGACAACTTTTTAACCTTTTGCTTTTTTGTGTTTTTGGAGAGGAATTGTTTTTTTTTTTTGTTATTTCAAGGACTAAGGGTTAAGTCCTTCGGGGCCGCTGTTGTTTCCTCTGTTTTACATAAAATTTATTTATTTAGCCTCAATTAGGTACTTATGTAAAAATGAAAATTGAATATAATACATATAATATAATTACAGTCTATATCACCTCCTCACACCACACTCCCTTTCATGAAATTTTGTAGGTGTAAATAAAGGTATTTTTTTAAGTGCGTCTATGATCTCAATACAGAATTAAAAAGTTTCATATTAAAGTGAAATAACTAAATTCATTTTTCAGCTCATTTTCTTTTTAAGCGAAAAACTCGTTATCTCTTTTTTAATATTTCAATGTAATTAAACGCAATATTTGCTGTTTTATGCATAGATATAGTATGTATACTATACTAATTACCTACGTGTTATAAAATATTATCGTACTATCATGATTTCAGCAGCGTTGTACCAGTACCTACATAATATTATTATTATTTTCTTAAATGTAGGTACATAATATAATAATGTTTTAAGCTTGAACGAAAGTTTTATAAAATTACCGCTTGCCGCAGCTTCAGAGCTTTGTTTTAGTACCGTCAGCATATACCTAAATACATTTCAAAATTTAGAAACGATGGATTATCATAGTACTTTAATATTATAAATGCGAAAGTGTGTTTGTTGGTTTGTTGGTTTGTCCTTCAATCACGCCGCAACAGAGCTACGGATCAACGTGATTTTTTTCATGGGTATAGTTGAGGACCTGAAGAGTGACATAGGCTACTTTTAATCCCGGAAAATCGAAGAGTTCCCGAGGGATTTTAAAAACTGGATTCACGCGGACGAAGTCGCGGGCATCAGCTAGTGCTTTTATAAATATACACTTATTCATGTATTTTCTTGTCTTTCTGTCTGTCTGTTTGTTTGTAAGCTTCAGCTCAACTGATTCACCGGGTATTAACAGACATGTAGAAGATTATAAGATTAGTAACATAGGCTACTGTTTATCCGAGAAATAAGGATTTTTTCGTATACTTAAAACAAAAACTTTAATATTAAGGGCATTTTGGTCAAACCTGTACCTACCGATCGACTGAAACTTCAACGGCTCACTACTGAGGTAGGTCTCCTCTCAGAGAAGGATTATAGACCATAGTCCACCACGCTGGCCCAATGCGACTTTAACTTAACACGCCTTCGAAAACGTTAAATGAGGAACACTCAGGTGTGCAGGTTGCCTCACAATGTTTTATTTCACCGTTGAAGCATGTGAAAGGAGGTTGGTGAATTTTGACCCAGCATTTTTAAAAACCGTTTAGATTCAGAAATCATTTAATTTATATTTTTCAGAGTATTTTTCTGTGTAAACCCGATATTTTTAGAAGATGGGGATTCACAAGTACACATTATAAATAACCGTTACATGACAATACAAGTAAATATCTTTTTTCTCCCAACTTTATTTGATAGACTTTGATGAACTTTTTTGTTAGACTGGTTTACTAGAACAAGCATGAGAAATTTGATTCGTGAACGTGAGCTTGAGGCCCACGGTTCAGTTTGTCTGGGGCAGAAACTCTATGGAATTCGCCAATCTCCTTTATTAGCTTATACACACGTAGCTCCAAATAGTCAGAAGCCACGCAATTGGCCGTTTCATTTCATTTTTAGGGTTCCGTACCCAAAGGGTACCAACGGGACCCTATTACTAAGCCTACGCTGTCCGTCCGTCCGTCTGTCAGAGGGCTATATCTCGTAAACCGTAATAGATAGACAGATGAAATTTTCACATATTATGTATTTCTATTGCCGCTATAACAACAAATAATAAAAATTAAATTTAATTAAAAAAATTAAATTAAAATGGGTAGATGGAAATTTTTTAATTTAATTTTTTTAACGGAACCCTAAAAGAGCGAGGCCCGACTCGCACTTGGCCGATTTTTAATTAAAAGCCCAAATAAGCTTCATGGATGTAACTTGAAAGATGATTTTCACACAAACTTTCATCCACTATTTAACCCCTTTGGGGGTAGAATTTCAAAAAACCCTTTCTTAGTGCCTACGTCATATAAGGAAACTACTGTCAAAATTTCAAGTGTCTTAATCCCATGGTTTAGGCTGTGCGTTGATAGATGAGTCTGACTGACTGTTATGACAAGTCTTTTTTTAAGTATAGATAGATTTTTGCTAACCGTACATAGTATAAGTTGCCTACACATAAATTACGACCGCCAAAGGACAGCGCCGTCTAACTTCGCACTTTGCTCATATTTCGCCTAATGGATATACGAGCAGTTTTAACTTCCGACGCAACTTACTAATTGAGCGCGTCTAGATTCTACACTCTATATATGTGGTACCTAAATCATACCAATATTAAAAATGCTATAAAATATTATAAAAAAGTGTGCTTGTTAGTCCTCCAATCACGCAGCAACGCAGCAACTATGTAGCAAGCAAGCAAGAGTGAAATAGGATACTTTTTATCCCGGGAAAATCAAGGATTCCCATGTGATTTTTATTCAATACTCACGACACCGCAGGTTTATGCGGTATCGCAACCGCCGCGGTTGCGGGAAAAGACCGCTAAGACTGGGTTTCCACGGCGCGGTTCGCACCCGCGCCCGCAGCGGTTGCGGTGCTAGCCTACCTCCACCCGGATAAAATCGCGGGCAAAAGCTAGGCTTTCTTAGGTGGTCTATATAATACATACCAATATACATACATATTAGCAGATATGTATGTCACGCTCACCTCAGGACGCCTGAGTAAATAAGACCCTCTTTATTTTAGTCTACGCCAGTAACATTTTAATGATACCTGCCCACTTCAGATTAAATTAACATAAAATGGTACCTTTGTTAGTTGTCTTTATGTAAAGTCGTTTGTAAGAATATTTAAAACTTAGACCTTGTGAAATACCTAGTGGGTATTTGTGGAAAGGTTTTTAAAAATCCCATTGGAAATTGGCTTCTTCCGAGATAAAAAGCAGCCTAAGGTCCTTAAGTGGTGATGCAGTCTAAGATGGAAGTTGTTTAAACTGGAAAGGTTGTGATACATGGTACGTCCAACAGGGTGGTAACTAGCCACGGTCAAATAAACTGCCCGTAACGTAATGCAAATCATTACTTTTAGAAAATGCTTCAGAAAATCGGTTATGTAATTTTCAGAGCTTTTGGGAGATATGCGGCTTCGTCACGCGTTTAGATTAGCCCCGCATCCCGCGTGTATACTACACGCATCCCGCGTTCGGGATTTAAGCTCAGATATTAAGTTTTGCACGTGGCATGGATTGAAACATCATTTACTACGTTTCTTTTATCTCTTGCTTTAACGCTAAAGGGAGAGGAAACCTGCATGCCTGTAACACAGAGTAAAGAAGGTACCTGTAAGTTCTCCGTAATATTCTCAAAGGTGTGTGAAGTGTGCAAATCTTCACGTGGTCTATGACCTAAAATGTTCTAATTCTTAGAAGAGGCCTATACCCACTGCCCAGTAGAGGTCTGGAGAAGGGGTGAGGTGATTATGGTATGTAATTCTTCACGCAATGAGTATTCCAAAACGATGTTCAGACCACAGTTAGGTAAATAAGACAGCTACAAACCCCCATTGAATAAAATTAAGTACATATATTAAGGTAAGTGAGTGTCCCTCAATTCCAAAGCCTGGGTTGGTTTCCGAAGAAATAAAAAACTGGTTTAGGGGAAAAAGGACTCGGTCGTTAAGGGGGAATTCCTTGGGGCAATTAATTACCGACTGTGGTGTTGACGAAATATGAGAGGTCTGAGTAAAGTAAACCGTTTCGTTCAAATATTTGTTAGAGGCCGCATTGTATACCGTTTATTTGTTTCTAAAGTGTACGTCTATTTTGTTACGATGCATGTCTCTTTAGAGAGTCCTTTCAGGCACCTCAAGCTTGCCAACGTACTTAATGGTTTTCAAGTAGGTAGGTAATACAAGTATGTATCAGTATAATAGTATGCCCCGTACCCACGGAGCGGTTTTCACCCGCGCCCGCAGCGGTTGCGGGCCCGCGGCCTCCGTAGAATGCAGATTTGTATGGAAAATGAAGCAGCAATTTTCACGACGCGGTTTGTGCCCGCAGCGGGCGCGGTTGCTCGCGGCGCCCGCAGTAGAACCGCGCGGGTCGCGGTCCGCGATCGGTCGCGTGGACGCAGGGCAACGCGACTTAGACGGGAGGTGTCTCTCCTTCCGGTGCCATTTTAGCAGTCTTTTCCCGCAACCGCAGCGGCTGCGATACCGCATAAACCTGCGGTGTCGTGAGTATTGAAATAAAACAGCGGTACCGCAACCGCTGCGGGCGCGGGTGAGAACCGCGCCGTGAAAATGGGCTGTAAAACTACAGTTAGTAATGCAACCTCTGACAATTAATTATTATGCATTTTTTTTTGAAAAGTTAATTAATAGGATCCTTTTCTGAGATTAAAGGCCAACGGAGGACGAAAACCAAAATTATTAATAGGTATTTTTAATGTACTTATTATTATATACCTACTTATATTTAATGTACTTACAACTTTTAGAGAAAAAAGAACGAAAAATAGTAGACAAACGTAAACCCTTTTAAAGCCCTTTTGTTCAAAACAACGAATGTGATATCGGTCGGCATTTGTAAAAATACGTAAAATTAAGTACCCCTTGAACCTTTTCACTCGCAAAATTAAAATTCTCAAACCATCCACACTTGGAAAAAGATATATTGGGGTGTTCTTTCATCTTCCCTCCGGGTTAGCCTTAGCCGTTTGCGGTGGTTCGGAGGGAGAAGGGGTGTACAGTGTATCTTAAATTACATAGCCTAAATGTTCCCGACCATAAAGCTCATTTTCGATTAAATCATTTTTTCACTTCGCCCACCGTACCGAGTACCACGGACCCGGTTATTTATGGCCCTCTCGGGCACGCTGAAGTACCCGGATTGTAAATCCTGGGCGAACTTTTATAAAATAAGAACGTTAAAACGCTTGAATTTAAACTTTATTCAACTAGTTACTAGAATGTGATTTGAAATTAATTTAATTTGCGCTTGGGTTTTCCGAAACTATTTTTCGAAGTTTTATAAGCCTCAAAAAGAGCCTCAATAGCTCAAAAGTTACAGGTGTAGACTGAAAACCGAACTAGATGGGTACTTTTTATTCTGAGTATTTAAAAAGTTATAAAGGTATAGCCACACGAACAAAGGCGCCCCGCCATCATGAGCTTGTCGAAAAATAATATTATTTACTTACGCATTTACATGATGCCGGACACTCATGAAATGTGCATATTATGCGGAAAAGTTGGTGAAAAATTCATCTGTGATCTCAACGGTTTGATGGGCTTGACTTCACTGGCTGTTGCTAGTTTGGTCCAAGTTATAAGTTTCCAGAATACGTCTTAAAAGTTTTAACCAGAGTTTATGAAAGAACATTATTTTAGAAGGTAACAAGTGTAAATTAAAAATTTTATTTTTAAATGCAAGCTTTTAGTAGCTACATCATTAGACTCTGGATATCATCTAGGATCAGAGTACTTGTTATGACGAATCAACCGAGCCCAAACTCGATGGGGTTACGTCGTTTTATTACAGAGTTCCGATAGCCATCTTCCGTCTCCATCATCAGATCAGCCCCATGTCACAATAATATTGTATTGTCATCCGATTTACACATACATGCAAAATTTCAGCTCGATCAGAAACTGGGAAGTGGGTCTAATTCGTCTTGCAAGATTTGACCCAAACAAACATATAAAAGCTTGTAAAAATAAATTTGCACGAACAGTAATCTGATGGAGCTGCTTTTAATGTTACTAAACATTTTTGTGTAAAATCTCCACACATCAATTATTATTAATACTAGCAGCTGCACGGTACACATGATGAAACGTGTAAGTACTTCTGTTACATGTACCAATTAGAAAGATCTTCCGAGGCCTGAGCTGATGTTATGCCCAGGGATCAAGCTGGTCTAATATATCTTGGAACTTGTCCTTACATGGTAGGTGCCTACTCATAGAAAAATCTAATTTGTTCGTTAGGAGTTGCCTTGTATAAGGTGCTAAGCCCCAAGCAAGTTGCCTTAAGCCATGTTGGTAGATCTTAGCTGAAACATTTCAGGTAAAAGAACGGTACCGATGAGGCGTGTTTCCCCGCGTCCATACTCGGGTAAGAAGGTCCTCGAGGCCCGTATGCCGTATATACCCCCGATTGGCCGCCTATGGACAACTAGCGAAGACACCGTATTACACCGTATTACGTCTCGTAGTTCGTATTGAGGCATCTAGTCTTATTTGTAGAGACATATTGTTGATGTTGTTATAAATATACAGGTATATATCAATCCGTTGGTTTAATACTCAAAGATCCATTCTGAATCGCCGCAAGAAACTTTTTCTGGGAAAATAGTGATTGCAGATAAAGAAATCATTGTACATCCTCATCATTGTCGCTACTCTCCAAGGTAAAGATTTCTGAGGAAGGTGATTTTTGTATTAGTTTTAAGTAATTTTGAAACGTGACATTAGAAATTTTTTACTACTTACCCTACTGCCTCCATTTGGATGAAAAAGTACCGGCCTCCTGCTATGTTGTTTTGTCGGTTTAAGATCATAGTCGCTATGCACTTTTTAAAGTTTTAGAACGAAGTTCCTTATCGCACGGTACGGATTTGGCGGATAAAAGTGTAACAATTTTCCGCTACGAGTACTGGAGACGGTTATCCATAGCGATGTTATATTACGAGATGATTCTAACATGTGGCGAGAGATGACGTTGATTCTAATAAGAATTTTCCGTCACGAGTACTGTAGACGGTCCATAGCGCGTATGGTATTGGCTGTGCCCAGTAATAGGTGCGCGCTTATTTATAACGAGATGACTAACATATGGCGAGAGATGGCGTTGATTCTAATAATTTATTAAAAGGAACTTCGTTCCAACCGGATGTTCCACGACACTCACGCAATTTTTTTAAATAGATTCTCCCACTTTTAAATAAACATACACTAGATTTTACTCGCTATTTTCTAACACTTGAGCAAGAGGCCTAGCCATGACGTGGCACACAATCCCTCAATAAACGGCATTCACGCCGGGAACGGTTACGAAAATTTATGCGAAGGTACCTTTATGTGGGACGCGGACCTTTAATAAAATTATACTTTGCATTAGCACAAAAACTGAATTGAGAGCAAAACAGTCTGGTGTAGTAAGATTACGGTTTATATGAGTTGTATGGATAGAGCTGTATATGTTTATGAGCTGAGCTGATGTATGGGTATTATTATATCCTTGGTTATTCGCGTAATTTCGAAGCATTTTAATGTAAAGTAGATAATATATAACTAATATGTTACGTGTTATGATGTTACGTAATATTTTTAATTCCAATTACTAATTAATCACATAATATTATACCAAGTGAATTAACAACAACCTATGCTACGCGACAGTCGCCGTTACCATACGTAGCAAAGAAAAATACCTTATTATTATAAGTTACTATGCTACCTATGGCTACGACCAGGCTACGACTACGACTTCCCGTATGGAAACAACTTTGGAATAAAATATCACTAATCATGACTTCAATTGTAATTCAATCAATTAAATGACGTCGTTATATATCGTAATTAACCATACTTATTTATTTATCTAATTCAATATTAATTTTGTTATGCAAAAATCACAATTTACATTTAACAGATCTAAATATAATTCGTTGTGGTCTTGTTCATACAACAAAGGGGGATAATTGATATTTTCCGTTAGGAAAGGCTTCATGGCAAAACAAAAGGAATGCTAAACAAACAAGGGGCTCGGTTCGATGACAGCCGGCGTACCACCGCGTCTCGCTTGCTTAACTTCTCATTAACATTATACGACATATTATTCTTCTTTCTTCTTTATCAACCGATAGACGTCCACTGCTGGACAAAGGTCTCTTGCATGGACTTCCACAGGCCTCGGTCTTGCGCAGCCTGAATCCAGCGGCTCCCTGCGACTCGTTTGATGTCGTCGGTCCACCTGGTGGGGGGTCTGCCAACACTGCGCTTCCCGGTGCGGGGTCGCCACTCCAGCACCTTCGGACCCCACGACCATCAGCTCTTCGAACTATGTGCCCCGCCCATTTCCACTTCAGTATCGCGACTCGCTTAGCTATGTCGGTGACTCTGGTTCTCCTACGGATCTCCTCATTTCTGATTCGATCCCACAGGGACACTCCGAGCATAGCTCTCTCCATCGCCCGCTGAGTGGTCCTGAGCCTACTTATGAGGCCCTTATTAGGTACGTCATACACACATCAAAAGTGTCTAGGGATCAAGCATTTTTATGCGGATTTCTTGAGATTGAGATGTGGCTTTGTAATAAATTTATGATTTTATAAATTTATATGGATCCTTTTTGGTGCATTTCATAATTTGAATCAGGAACTGTCAATCAAATTCGAGTAAAAGATGAAAATCAGCTGTCAATATTTTCCCTATAAAAACATACAACGCATTGAAGACTTAGTGCTACTGTTTCCCTACTACTGATTAAAACCAACGTTATTATGGAGCGGCGACGTCATTTTAAGCAGGGAAGAAATGCTCAGAGCCGTGGGAATGATAGAAGCTGGTTCCCGGCAACGTACTGTGGCTTTAGCTCTGAATACAAGTCAGAGTGTTATCAGTCGACTTTGGACACGTTACCGAAGCACTGGTACCGTGGCTGAGCGCCATGGAGGACGGTATCGCTGCACCACACGGAGACAAGACCGATACATTCAAATCTTAACTCGAAGAGCTCCAACAATAACCGCCATGATGTTAGCCGTGAGGCTTCATCACTCTTCAGGGAAATTAATTAGCGACCAAACAGTCAGAAACCGCTTGCATGAAGTGAACCTTCATTCCCGAAGACCGCTACGGGTACCACCTATAGCAATGCACAATCGTAGGATTCGATATCAATGGGCTCTTGAACACAGAAATTGGGCAGAAGAACAATGGCGTTTCGTGTGCTTTTCTGATGAGTCTCGTTTTGGTATGAGACCGGATACAAGACGTATACGACACTGGAGAACCCCTGGACGCCAACAGCGATTAAAATCCTGCCAGGAAGTCCATCCTTATAGTGGTGGAACCATCATGGTATGGGCTGGTATTTGGATCGGCGGAAGAACTGAGTTGATTTGGATCAGAGGCAACCTCAACGCTCAAATTTATGCTGAGACGATTGTATCAGACGTCATCGTTCCTCTACAAGTGCAAATCGGTCCCTTATTTCAGTTAATGCATGATAATGCACGACCGCACACCGCAAGAGTTGTAAGACAGACTCTCGCCGCAGCTAACATCAATGTCCTGCCCTGGCCTGCTCAGTCGCCAGACTTGAACCCGATTGAGCATGCATGGGATATGCTACAGAGAAGAGCTCTGCCGAATATGGAGGGTATCCAGTGGCAAGAAGACCTTTTTTTGTTGTTGCAACGAACATGGGCGGCCATTCCACAGCGTGATTTGGATGAACTCATTTTGAGTATGCCAAACCGATGTTCTTGTGTTGTTAGTGTTCGCGGTAGAAACACGGATTATTAATTGTTTAAGTTACCCAATAAAATTTTAAAGAAAACTGTTATTTCAGTCTTTTTTTCGAACTTTAATGTTAGTGGTTCAAATGTCAAAAATCCCTTTATTAGGAAAATGGCAAATTTCTTTATTAATGCAAAGGTGACTTGGTTTATCGTTACTGTGACAAACGAAAACACTTTATTTGATGAATCTTTAAAGAAAATTTTAATTAATATCAATCAGGAGAAAAGTTATTGCAAAAATATATGTTGATCCCTAGACACTTTTGATGTGTGTATTATTAGGTATTTCTTTTTTGGAAAGAAGTTCCTTATCGGACGGTACGGATCTGGCAGATGGGGGCTAAGCGAAAAAAGTGTAAGAATTAAGTGTTGCCTTTATTTATTACACACGTTCCGTCATAGCTTTGGTGACGTAGCGGTTAAACGAAGGAGTGAAACTATCGGTTCGGGGGTTCGAATCCTGACTTCAGATTATTATTTTTTATTTTATTTATTTTTATTATTAAAAGGAAATTCGTTCCAACCGAGTATTCTAGGATACTCGTGCATTTTTTCAAAAACATTTTTGCTCTCCCGGGATAAAAGGTAGCCTAGGTAGTCACTCCAAGTCCTAAACAAAAATCACATCAATCCGTTGCGCGTTATTGAAGGATAAACCACCAAACAAACTCACTTTCGCATTATAATTACCTTGTAAGGGATTATACTGGGTAAAATTATATATGAAAGTGTGCTTGTAAGCTTGATTTTTTCTTCACTCACGCCTGAGTGTATCATAGAGCTACGGATCAAAGTGATTTTTGCACGGTATAGTTTAGTACCAGGAGAATAACATAGGTTACTTTTATTCCCGATAAACAAACAATTCCCGCGAAATTTTCAAACCTTTAGGTCCCGAGGCAGAAAAGTCATGGGCACTGTATGCTAGTGTGGTAAAAACTAAATTAACTTTCATACACTAAAATGTAAATAAGAGCCAGCATCCCATACACAAACCATGGTACAAAACTCCATAACAAAAAGGAGCAGAGACAATTTATTTTTTATCTGTCTTGCGGCCGGGAGGCTCCTAATGAGTCCGGCGGACAGTTTCAATTACGCAGCTGCATCCTTTTTGTACAGATGGACTTGTCACGGACCGGAATTGTTTAGTTCATTTGCTCTCTCCGTTGTTTCCTTCTAAACACATGTATTGTTTTATTATATGTACCTACTACATATATACTTATATGTATAAATTAATATTATAAATGCGAAAGTTTTGTTGTTTGTTGATACGTTGGTAATTGGTTTATCCTTTATATATGCGATCGATAGCCACTGAGATACTCGTAGAAAAATTACTTAGTGTGCGTTCAAGACACTGAACAGGCAAATTATTATCTATGGTTCGAGAGTTAACAACCACGCGCACGTAGCGGTGCATCCGTAATATACGTACATTACAAACCAGCATAGTATATAGAATAATCGCCCCCCCAGTCGGGTATAAATAAATACTTAACCTTATTAAACACTAGCTGACTCGGCGAATTTCGTACCGCCAACTTATCTATATAAACAAAACAAATAAACTATCCTAATCCAAAAAAAACTAGCCTATATTTCAAGTTGGACCAAATTACAGATAGTTACGAAGTTTGATAAAAATCGATTCAGTAGTTTCAGAGTTTATCCCGAACATACAGCGTGACACGAGATTTTTATTTAAATATTAAATAAGATTTAGACCTAAGCTTTGTTTGTAAAAACCATTTTCCAATAATTCAAGCAAGGATAAGTCTCCGATAAGACGGGGATAAATATGTACTATTTGTCCGGCGAACCATCCAATTAAATACATTCTCGTGTAATCGGGAAACATCTGAGCCCAGTGTGGCTATACACGCTGCGTATAATCATTACAATACATACATTCATTTGTTGATTTCACTTCTTTGTATAGGAAACTTAATAGAAAATTTGAATCCTCAATCCTACTTCCTAATATTATAGGTAAATGTGAAAGTTTGTGAGGATGTATGGATTGATGTTTGGATGGATGTTTGTTAATCTTTCACACCACAACAAATGAACCGATTTGGCTGAAATTTGGAATGGAGATAGCTCATACCCAGGAACAACACGTAGGCATTACCGGGTTTTTTATTCCGGAAAAAGACCAGAGGATCCCCGCGGGATTAAAACCTAACTAACCTAACCAAAACAGTGGTGATAACCGAACTGTCCCATCTCGATATATTTTTGTGCACACATCAAATAGACATACTTGTCCATGTAAAGTATTAAAAATTATTGTTGTTTCAAAACAATATTATGTAGCCACTGTGGGGAGTCCAAACCACAATGGCAATCATTCGCGTCAGCCGACAGTAGGTACGTAAATATTTAACTTGTCCACTGCCGAGATTCATAAGTATACGTCGTATATTTAGTTTATTGATCGTAGACGTTTAATAAATCACACTCTTGCATGACGGATCGTATGATCGTCGTTTTAAGTAACGGACTCGAAATTTACTCAATTTCCAGCCTATACTCAAAATGTGAAACAGGCAAGAATGTTTTCAATACTCACCGAATAAGAGTTTTTATTCCTTAAATTTTTCGTTATTTAATATGAATAATGGTAATCTACTGCTGATTTCTTTGAAATGTTGATCCATGTTGATCCACGCATTTCTCCGACACTTTTAATAGGATTGTGGTCATTATTTTTTATTTTGTTACATTTACTTCAAACAGTAAAGGTTTTATCAAAATCGGTTCAGCAGTTTTCAATGTATGGACCCTTTTATCTTTTCAGTTGTTCTTTATTTCGGTATATTGAACGTCGGTTTAATTTTTCCCAAATTATAAGCTTCTTATACTACTGGTCCTAAATAAATAAGTAAAAATAAAATAAAATCTTTGACTTTGAATCATCTTTTTTAAGATGATTCAAAGTCAAGTCCTATTTATATAGGATTATTAATATTGGAATATTGGAACGTAGTTCCTTATCGCGCGGTACGGAAGGGGGCTAGACGGAAAAAATTAAGGAAACCGACACGACACATTTTTGAAACGTCATTTTTTGTTGAATGTGAATTTTGCATTGTATTCGGTATTTTCGCCTTAGAACTTGGCGTCTGCATGGTTAGGAGAGTCGCCTATAAATTCAACGTCGATGGTTCGAATCCCAGCTCGACAGACTGAATTTTCTATTTTATTTAAAATAATATTTTCTAAATGTGGAATTTTTCCCTAATTTTTTATTGTATAAATTGGATAACGCCATCTGTGAAAAAACAGTAACTCCACCAGAGTAACTCTTTGGTGTTGTATCAGTGCAATAGAAATAAACTAAAAATAATTCATCGTAGTTAATCAATTTAATACTAGATGACACCACTAGTTTATTACAATTCCTTCACTAAAATACTACTACTAAGGTACTACGTTCCATCCGGGTGTCCCTTGACACGTCTCTTTTTTCTATTGGTTTTTCTTTCAATCATGCTTTACAGAACGCTTTAATATGAGTTTGTTGAATTCTATGATTATTTCTTGTAGGTAGGCCAGCTCTTATTTTTTAATAACAATATTTAATAAATTTACTAACTTAAATTATCATATTCTTTAACAATAGATATTCCTATTAAGCCAATATACCACAACTGAAGCATAATTTCACTCAAATCGTCGGTGTTAAAGAAAGAAATTTATGCAAGAAAGAGCTTAAACATTTAAGCCATTCTTGCAAAACACGATTCGTTTTCGGTGGATTATATTTTTTGGTTTGATTCTTGTCTGTTTGTTCTTACAGTACTATTTTATTTCCATAATTATAAAGATATTATATTTATCTTTATACTTATCAAAAACAATTGGTATCTTTCTATGTTGTTAAAATTAAACGAGTGTAAATGAAAATATGTATAAACATTAAACATATGAATACGACACGTAGCCCGTAGCTATACTCCAGTTTCAATGTTGGCTTATTTACAATTTGACAGATCGCGGCTTCTACTCTGCTAATGTTGGACTGACTTTATGTAATGTAGAGTTCGTTATCTATTAAATAGATACCTTTATTAATTTTTAAATATTATAATATAACTAGCTCATGCCCGCGATTTCGTCCGCGTGTATATAGTTTTTAAAATCCCGCGGAATCTCTTTGATTTTCCGGGATTTAAAGTAGCCTATGTTACTCTCCAAATCCTCAACTATATACCCATGCAAAACTCACGTCGATTCGTAGCTCTGTTGCAGCGTAGTTGAACGATAAACCAACAATCAAACCCACGCTTTTAGGTATAAGATTAGTAAGATATTTAATTAATTACTAATTAGAGATGTATTTATATCAAAAATTAAACCTTTTTAAATGATTATCACAATTAAACAAAATTAAAACATCACTACCTAAATCTTACTAAAATAAAAAAAAGCCGGCCAAGTGCGCACCGAGGGTTCCGTACTCCAAAAGTAGAAGTAAAACGATGATATTATATTAAGTTGCTCATTTATCGTTAACTTTGTTTGTAGAGGTTTATTGTTAATATAAAAAAAACTATGCTAGTTAGAGCGTTGGTTTTATTTTTCCTGTAAAATATACATAAACCTCTATTGACCATAATTATTTCAGATTTTTCGATTGGTAAACTTCGGAGATAAGGGGGGGGGGGGGGCGGTATAATTTTCAATTTTTCTTTATTCCAATGATGTTGGGCCACTATTATACACAACCATGCCAAATTTCATGTCGATAGCTTCAACAGTTACTGAAATAATCGACTGTGACAGACGGACGGACGGACGGACGGAGAAAGTCTCACCATAAGGGTTCCATTTTTACCATTTTGGTACGGAACCCTAAAAATGGCATGACGTGATCTTATATAGATTCCCTACACATCAGCATCATGCTGTAGCAAGCTGCAGCTCTGTTTAAAGATATTTAAATTATACATATATATTATTTTAGTATGGATGCCGTGTCTAATAGATTCATCGTACGGCCCGCCTAAGCTTTTAGACTTGCACAGGCTGCTTCTAAACTTTAAGCCCGGCTCATATATAATTCTAAAGCAAGCTTTTGTTCCAGTGGGAAATAGCCGAGTTTCATGTTAAATAATTTATCCGGAGCTTGGCGGTGGTATGGCGCGCTTTAAATCTGTTTAGATAGTGAATATTATTCCGTGATTCAATTAGTTTTGATTTAGATAACTGTACTGGAAGTTACCTACAGCTGTAATGTGACTGTGTACTTTCTGAATCTATTTGGTTATCGTTTTTAAGGAATGCTAAAATACTAATTAATGCTGCTTAACCTAAATTGTTTATTTTTGTGTGGTATGATACAGATTATTTTTTTTAAAGAATACAGTTTTTTTTTTTTTATAAATTAGCGACGACAAATTACTTCTTACTCCTACTCATAAAATAATATATAAAACTTATTTTAAACTAGATGATGCCCGCTACTCTCCGCGTGAACTTTGTAATTTTCCGGGATAAAAAGCACCTTATGTGTCAATCCTCGGTATGAGCTATCTCCATTCCAAATTTCAGCCAAATCGGTTTATTTGTTGTGGCGTGAAAAACAACAAACGAACTGAACCAAAACGAACATCCATCCATCCATCCATCCATCCTCAAAGCTTTCGCATATTTATAATATTAGCAAGATAGTAGGATATCATAATTAATGCGAAAGTGTGTTTGTTGGTTTGTCCTTCAATTAAGCCTCAATAGCCCAACGGTTAAAAGGTGCGGACTGAAAACTGAAAGGTCGCAGGTTCGAATCCCACCCGTTGCACTATTGTCGTATCCACTCCTAAAACAAGCTTTCCGCTTATTTGGATGGGAGAGGGGGATATGAGTCAACTTCAACTTGGCTGATATTCTTTTAAAAAAAAATTACGCAGCAACGGGGCAAAGGATTGATTTGTTTTTGCATAAACCTAGAAGGTGGTCAGATTTTGTATTAGAAAGGTCCGTTGGATATAGGCAAAGACGCAGGTATACATATACATCGGTGGATATAGTATGACTAGAAGTTGTGGCCCACGGCTTCATCCGCATGGAGTCTCAGTTGTTTGATAAATCCCATTTTTTTTCCGGGATAAAAAGTGGCCTACAGCCCTACATCCGTCTATTTGACGTTTGTATGTATATATTGTCAAAATCTGCTCAACGGCTCGGCATACTTTCTCATTTATAATATTGGTATAAATTCAAGCGCAGCTGCGCTTCGTCTGAGTAATGAGATTTTCTGCGGGGACTACAGTAAACTAATTAACTTCATTTTACTGACAGAGACTTTGTTATTATTTAAAAAGGTTTTATCTACTTAAAGAAGTAGACAAATCTTGACAGAATTGTAAAATAAGAGGCAGCTCGAAACGAAAAAGAAGTTTGGCATTAGGTTAAGCAGACGCACGGCTGGGCAGAGAGTACTCGTTTTCAGCATGTCTATTTAATAATATGAGTGCAAAGGCAAACAAAAAAAGAGGCACAATTAAAACATGGTCCGCCCTCACCTTACAACCGCCAAAACCCACACAATTTATTCTTTTTCACCCAACGTATCTATTCGCCCCAATTATTCCTGATTCCCGTTAAACTTAGCTAAAAACGTAAACTGGATCTCCCGAGCAAATCGGCCTCGATTGAATCAATTTAAACTCCCAAAATCTCGTGTCCGAGGGTCCCTCCCTAATTATACCTACGCGCAAGGACCGACCGTAAAGAGACCAACATAAATGTGCCATCCAAAAAATAAGCTTGCAAACAAATAAAACCTCTATGATCATTGCAATATAATAATAAAATGTGAAACGAATATTTTTGGAACAGTATTTTTAAATTTGTCGAGGCGCAATCATCTGTTCGAAGGGAGAGGGATAAGGGTTTCCAAAATGGCGTCGGTAAGATTTGGTTCGGTTATATTAATTAAATCTTCGTAATTTATGAGCGGATGCGTGCCATGTGCCGGATGTGATTTATGGTATTCACAGTATTTTAAGCCATAGCTGGCTTAACAGATAGCTGGCTATACCTCTTCTATACCTACTCATGCCTCCCTACGTTACCTACGTTACGTTACGGCAGGCAATATTGGACTCGCTTGACTAAATATACTTTTATGTATAACTACCAATATGAACCGTCGCGTCTTACTAAATCACTGTTTAGTATATGGTAGATAACATGTACCATAAGTCATAACCACGATAAATTTTTGACGTGATAACGTCTTATAAATCGTTGAACACCGGCTGCACGCACGAAAAAGTGTCACGTTCCGCCTGAGCCTGCGCGTGCAAGCGCGAGCGCGGAACAAGCGATAGAGAGGCACGATCGACCCAAGCGTTGACTTGTGGCTAGAGAGCGCCCGTACGACATCACGTAAAACTATCGTCCGTAAACCAACTTTACAGACAACCATTTTTTTTATTAGGCACTACGGAGCAGTGTTGTGAGAGATCAGGTTTAAAGCTGTTACTGGCACCCACGATCTTGCAAAATACACTGACAACGTTAGTGTTCGATCTGTTTTCTTCTGTTCCATCTGTTTTGCTTTCTTTGCTTTGCATGCTTAAATTGCTTTCGTTTTATGTGGTTCAGTGAAAATGAGGAGATCCGGGGATATGTCTTCCGTTCCAGAGAGACTAATGGTCCTTGGGGTCCCAAGTTGCTGGTGTGACCGTGGCGACCCCGAATCGGAAAGCGCATTGTTGGCACTTGGCAGACCAATACTAGATAGACCGACAACATCAGATGAACCACAGGGAGACGCTGGATACCGAGACCCAAACTGAGGCTTGAGGAAGTCCATGCAAGAGACTTTTGGGGTGATGTCCACCAGATTGACTAAGTGCAGATTGCCTTACACCCTTGAAAATATTATGGAGAACTCCCAGGCATGCAGGTTGCCTCACAATGTTATCCTACACCGTTAAAACAGGTGCTATTTATTTGCTTAAGAACGCACATATTAAAAAGTGCATGCCTGGGTTTTGAATCCAAACTACCTAAAAAAGAGACCACAGTCTTAAGCACTCTGTTATCACCGTAAAAATTATTCACGTAAAAAGAAATAAAATATGATAAGCGCGGAATAAAATTTCAACGAAAAAGAGGTCTAATACCTTTTTGTACGTAGGTAGACCCTTATAATGTGCTTACCTAACCCAACCTCTTCCACGGACCTCGCCCGTATGCCGTAAAAAATTAGGCCATCCCCCACACACCCTCTTTACCATCATTTCACCCCGCGATAATTCACCCCACACGTGCGGCCCTTGAGAAAAATAGCTCGAAAAACAGACAAGATTTAACTCGCCCCAATTTTGGTGGAATGTTTAGAAACGATGTAGGTATAATTATAGGTCTACTGGGTTAGTACGAGATACAAATCGAAAACGTTGGCAGAGTTCGACTTTCAAAGTACTTAAACGTGAAAGTGAAATGGCTTTTGTCTGTCTTGGCTGTAATTTAGCGAAACAAAGTCACAGCCAGAGTCCCAAGTGGAGTAAAAATATACGACTGTATTAATGTATTGACTTAACATGGACTGTAAACTCTGACTTCATTGTTTTGATTCTCGTTTATATGTATAGTCTGTTTCTAGAGCAGGCGGAAAAACGGACATTGACCTTTGACGATAAAATCGGGGTAGCCAACCTTTTTTTTGATTTTATTTTTTTATCTTTGTATCAATAAACATCATCAGTGAAAGATAGAGTGCCGAGTGTGAAGTCCTTCGCAGGCCCTGTGTCTAATATATTATTATGAAGAAAGAAGATTGTCCAGTACTTTTATGAATTAAAAAGCAAATTAACATTAATTTAATTTTTTTATTTAAAAATCACAATTTTCGTTATTCCGCTAACAGTATATGTATAAATAGTCTAATAAGTAGGTAACGTAATAGAAGTGGTATCAATAAATATGTTTTTAATATTCATTAAATTTATTTAAAATCTACCTATATCTACACTAGCCCGGTCAGATTAGACCAAAATATAGGGGTGAGGTTACAATAATTCTCACTTGGCTGAAAATTGGTAGGATTGTTCAAAACATTATTATAAATGAAATGTGAAAGTCCTCATTGATCTGTCACCTGGAAAAAAAATTATTCGGGGTCAAAGGTCACAAAAACGGGTTATTCGTGATTTTCAGCAAAACGGTAAGTTTTATCATAAAATTAGCCTTGACAAAAATTGTAGATCAGATGATTATCTATAAAAAATGTCGAAACAGGTTTTTTACCTCTGAATAACCGCAAGTTTCACCCTACCCCGTACTATGAGACGCGCTTAGCGCGTAACGATACGTAATCGACAGTGAAATGTATGGAAGCAATACCTATCGTTTACGTGCGATGTTAACATAATACTTCGGGTCAATGTCCGTTTTTCCGCCTGCTCTAGAAACAGACTATATTTAGCAAATAACAAGTAGAATATCTCTATATCCATAAATAAAATGAATCATGTCTTTAATCAGTCCGTTGCGTAAGTCTAACCCGCACTTGGTTGCTGTTGTTTTTTTTTTAACAAAAAGCGTTTTTATCCAGTAGGTACATTAGAATCGGGATCAAAAGTAAACGCCCTTATGCGTGGTTGTTAATCTAGGCAAATGTAGCGATCCGGGAACTGTTTGATGTTTTATCTCGCAGGGTTTTACAAAAACTTTGTTTATTTAAACCCGGAATACGTGGATAGACACAAGGGCTTTCCACGTTCAACTTTGTATGACGGTCCTCTATTAGAGCTTTATTAAATTTCAAACAACTGCCTATTAATAAATGTTCCAATTCGTGAAAAGTGCTATTGACATTAGGGACTAGTATTCTACTGTCGTTTGATTAATGTGTTGTAATGTACGTACGATTAATGTATTGTAATGTACGTATATAATATTCTAAAATTCTAAACTATGCCATGTTTTCACGCTTTTACATTTTGATGTGAAACATATCTATTGGCGCGCCTTGGGGTTAAGACCGCTCATGTGCCGTGACGGCAAGTGGCATGACGCTCTGTTATGCCGTCATATTCTCTTGCCACCGTTGCGATTTCTCACATCTGACCACACTCTTTTTACCCGACAAAAGACAAAAGGATTTTTTTTATTTTAGCCAGTCTATGTGTGTAAGTAGATATGTGACTATTTACTAATGTTCCACTGTAGAAATACTGAATTTTTCAATTGAAAATTAAGAAGCAGTGATAGCCTAGTGGTTAGGACTGTGGTCTCCTATTCGGGGGGTCGCAGGTTCGATCCCGGGTACGCACCTCTGAC
Source organism: Oeneis ivallda (assembly GCA_029955525.1). Classification (NCBI taxonomy): domain Eukaryota; kingdom Metazoa; phylum Arthropoda; class Insecta; order Lepidoptera; family Nymphalidae; genus Oeneis; species Oeneis ivallda. The sequence goes on along the minus strand of JARPMR010000024.1, from coordinate 13,664,246 downwards.
TTTTCGGAGTCAATGCGTTTAAGCAATTAAATATCACTTGCTTCAACGGTGAAGGAAAACATCGTGAGGAAACCTGCACACCTGAGAGTTCTTCATAATGTTCTTGAAGGTGTGTGAAGTCCGCCAATTCGCATTGGGCCAGCGTGGTGGACTATGGCCTATAACCCTTCTCTGAGAGGAGACCTGCGCTCAGTAGTGAGCCGTTGATGGGTTGCTAATGATGAGAAATACTGAGCCGATTTTGATGAGGTGTCAATCGATTCGTTATGATGGTCCGGGTGACATACTTTAGGCTACATTCTATAGGTACGAACGAAACCAATATGAAGGATGTTAAATCCAATTTTTCGTAATCAGGTTACAGTTTTTAAACTTTTACCCTTGTTATTTATATTATATATATAAAGTATATTTTTTGTAAGTGAATCCATAATATTGTCGGATGAAGTCATAGGCTCCATATAGTATTCAAATAAGAATCAAACTTCGTTTGTATGGACTGCGCTGGGGAAAGACTTTTCTTAAACACTAACAACATTTTCCCATCAATAGATTAGAAATATATTTGTGTAATAAATTCATAGACATTTGTGCTGCACGGTAATAATATTATGTCCATAATAATTATTCGCATCAAGCTATTTCAAGGGTCGATTAGGGTTGTCTCTGTGCGAGACACCTGACATCTTCGACAGCTCTCACCTAGATGGGTGGACAACCCTACTTGAGATGGAGTCTACCTAACATCAATCGATAGAAATTAGAATAGACTCTACTGTCGAGGAACAAAGTTTTTTTTACTACTTCCTTTAAATCCCTAATTTAGAATCTTAGACTTGATAATGTACGCGACTTCGTTCATCTAGATAGATAGATTTTTTAAATCCTTATTCTCAAGAAATATTAAAAACCTAAAACTTTGATTTATATTAAAATTTCCATTAAAATTGGTTTAGTTGTTTTATTAATTTGTACTATGGAACTTTAACTCTTTTTTAAAGCAGTGATAGCCTAGTGGTTACGAATGTGGTCTCCTATTCGTGGGGTCGCAGGTTCGATCCCGGGTACGCACCTCTGACTTTTCGGAGTCAAGTGCGTTTAAGCAATTAAATATCACTTGCTTCAACGTTGAAGGAAAACATCGTGAGGAAACCTGCACACCTGAGAGTTCTTCATAGTTCTTGAAGGTGTGTGAAGTCCGCCAATTCGCATTGGGCCAGCGTGGTGGACTATGGCCTATAACCCTTCTCTGAGAGAAGACCTCGCTCAGTAATGAGCCGTTGATGGGTTGCTAATGATGATTATGATGGAACTTTTTCCAATTTATTTACAAAAACATATTGGATCAAGATACAATATACCTTATGTAACCTTTCCAGCTCGAAGCTAAATAAGAAAAACAGACTGCAAATGCAGTTTAAGTGCAGAGTCCACGGAAGGCGGTCCTCTGCGTCCATTGTGCCCCATAACACTCAGGCGTTTTGTCAATCGGACGCCGATTTGGTTTTTATTGAAGTTTCCAGATGTATCGCCATATTAGAGTGGTTGAATTTTAGTTTCTTTTTCAAATACAATATATGATTTTACCAAAACTTATTTTTAATATTTTTTGGAAATGCAGTAACTAATGATATTAACATTAGTAGGTAAATCCATAATTTTATACTTCATCATCATATTTTCAACCCTTCGCCAACCCTCTCATGGATAAGTGTCTCTTATAAGAAAGAGGAGGGGTTTAGGCCATAGTTCACCACGCGGGCCAAATGCGGATTAGCAGAATTCACACATCTTTAAGAACATTGTGGTGAACTCTCAGGCATGCAAGTTTACCCACGATGTATTCCTTCACCATTAAATCAAATACATGTTAAACACATTGGTATACCATTATCTTACGCTAAGCTAAAATCGTAAGATTTTGTTATTGTTGTTATATTTTGTTATGTATTAATCAGCTGCCGAATCTCGTCGTGATCGAACGTTCAGTTGATATTTAATTGATTCTGAAAAGTCAGAGATGTCAAACTTGGGATCCAACGCCAAAGTCCCCGAAAATAAGGCCGAAGTCTTAAGTTTCTTAACTTTGGCCTTGGTCAAGACTTTAACACCTAGGCTATCATCCGTGGTTAAGACTCTTAACCACTAAGCCTTTTTCCCGTTACATATAACAATATAAAATTGTAGGTAGGTATAACAGAAAACAAAGCCTCATTTATCTCTTGATCTCGTAGCAAACGTAATCCCGCTGCGCAGTATTTATTAGACCTCTGTATATCGCAAATTACCATACCTTTTTCCTTTTATATCTCAAAAACCTTGATTATCATGGCGCAATTCCCAAAACGGAAGCCCTTTTGTTGTTGTCAAATTAGCCAATCCTCAAGATAACAAAAACATCCCTTTATTCCAAGGGAAAAGGGACAAAACCCTTTATTGACGAGCGAAATTTATTCAGGACCGGGTTTAACTATCTTCCCCCTTATATAATCCAAGGGGGTTGGGAGGGTTTGGGAAGAGGTAATTGTGGTCTTCACCCTTTGCAGAATTTAAAGGCCTATACAGTTACGAAAGATAACTTTTCAGCCGAATTAAACCTTTTTGTTCGGAAAATTTTCAACCCGTTTTCATATTTTACTTATATGTATAAAAGGGATATTAGATAAGTAAAAATGCATTGATTCAGTCTAGATTCTCATCATAATCATTTTGGCGGGACATATCTCTTGCAAGGATTATCACAGAACATCTTTTATCCTTATACTTCCTTATTTCTATCCTTACTAATATATTATAAATGCGAAAGTGTTTGTGTTTGTTGGATAGTCTTTTGATCATACAGCAACAAAGCAACGGATTGACGTGATTTTTGGAATGAGTATACTTGAGGACCTGGAGAGAGACGTAGACTATTTTTATGCCGGAAAATCAAAGAGTTCCCGCGGGATTTTTAAAACTAAATCCACGCGGTCGAAGTTACGGACATCAGTTAGTCACTTATAATCCAGCAGTCCGTCCATCTAGTGTAGGTAGGTAGGTCAATTACCGTCGACTAAGTGCCAACTTCACCAGTACCGTTTAACCGAGGAATAAAGATGTTCTAACAGTTTTATACTGTCAGTTTTATACGCACCTCTGACTTTCGAAGTTAAGTGCGTTTAAGAAATTAAATATCACATGCTTCAGCGGTGAAGGAAAACATCGTGAGAAAACCTGCACACCTGAGAGCTCTCCATAATGTTCTCGAAAGTGTGTGAAGTCCGCCAATACGCATTGGGCCAGCGTGGTGGACTATGGCCAATAACCCTTCTCTGAGAGGAGACCTCGCTCAGTAGTAAGCCGATGATGGGTTGATAATGATGATGATGATGAATGACCACACATTTGAAAATTATATTAATTCAATGACTATTTATGAACACAAATTGGTAGCTGTGTATTTAATTTCAAACCAGACATATTCAAATCAACCGCTCATAAAAATGTCTTCGTACCTACTAATTAATTTCACCGTCTTTCAAACATGGGATAAGGATAAGGAGATATATATTTAAGAAGTACAATTCTTAAATCCATACCTGATAATATAATACTGATAATGAGTGCATTCTGCTACGGATCTCTGAATTCAATTTCAGTTTTCTCATAAATATGAGATTCAGATATGCCTAGAATACAAAATACGAAATTGCTTAAATGCAAACAGCTCAGAAATTTTATTGAAGACTTAAAACCTTCTGTTGGGGAGGCTGGGGGCAGTTTGACTATCCTTGTATGTAATGAGGGGAGAGCGGGGATTAGAAGGGTGCGTCTTGCAAACGGCTTTGCGTGCCTGGCCGCGGGCGGTGGCGATTTGTCCCTCACTTCCCCTGCAAAACTCAAGCCTGCGATACCCAAAGTTTATACAGGTACCTACTTATTAAACCAAAGAAGAACACAACAGCAGAAGATTGTTAATTGATATGGTACTAAAAATATTTAAAACTAACTGAAACCTACGGCTTCGTCCACGTGGATTTAGGATTTCTTACAACCCCAAAGTAACACTTTGATTTTGCGGGATAGAAAATATCCCTGCAGGATGCAAATTGCAAGTTGTCTCTGTGTCAAATTTCGTCGCGGGAAAAAGCATAACTAAAAACATAAATAAAACTCAAAGTGCAAAGAATTACTAATTTATGTTACACTACTTTTTACCCGTGACTTCATCCGCGTACTGCAAAGTTTTTAAAAATCACGTTCATCTGTTGCTCTCTTACTACGTGGTTAAAGGACAAACCAACGAACATACGTACTTTCGCATTGATAATCTTAGTAAGGATAGTAGGGATTTCATAGATAATAATGGCTTCAGAACATTTTTCTCAACATAAAACTTAATATGTATTTACATAAATGACAAAGTTTGGGGATCGGTGTAAAAACGCGTGTTTACGTCGTAAAAGGTGGTTGGGGGAGACGTGGCCCTTGCGACGGGCGCGTCATACATAACCCAGCCCGGCCAAGTAGGGTAACTAAGTACTAAATGAATGCTTTACGGGAAATACCATGAATTTTGTAAGTATACCTATTTGATAAGCCGCTTCTGGACAAGAGCGATGTCACACGACGCGCTGCGGAGTCGCTTCGTTGCTTCTGCACCATTGGGTCGCGTCGTTACGGCGTCCAAGTTATGTCGAGTGTCCAAGGAACTAAAATTAGTGAGGGCACTAGTTGACAACTGATAGTTTATACCTTTTGTTACTACCTGCATCCCTACATTAATTAGTTCCAGAGACACTCGTATGTCAAATATGGCGCTTCAAATTGATCCTTAATTTAAGCTGTCATTTTTATAGCCAGTCCAGTGATTAGCTGTAGAGGTAACCTACAGGTTGTAGGTTAGTTGTAGAGGTAGACCTATGTATTTTTATCATGTATTTTACCAGTGTATGTGTGTAGACAGTGTGTGTAGTGTGTGTGTGTGTGTGTGTGTGTAGACAGTGTGTGTAGACTCTACAATACATAACATACAGAATGTTCAATTCGCAAATGAAAATGTTCAATTTGCGCTACTTTGCGACAGCTGAATGATATCTGCAACATGTAAACAACATTAAATAATTACTAATCTACTTTCTAATAACATTGGAATATTTTTTATGAGCTGAAGCTCATGTTACAAGTAGCGATACATAGGTATGTAGGTACCGAGTGTTAAAAGTAATTACATTACCTACCTAAAGTCTCAAGGAACAGAATACAGATTTTAAGTTAAAAAATTCAGTCTCTTTTAAAAAGAAAAAAAGCCGGCCAAGTGCGAGTCGGACTCGCGCACCGAGGGTTCCGTACTCCAAAAGTAAAAGTAAAACGATAATATTATATTAATTTGCTAATTTATCGTTAACTTTGTTTGTAGAGGTTTATTGTTAATATAAAAAAAACTATGCTAGTCAGAGCGTTGGATTAATTTTTCCTGTTTTTGAAATTTCAAACCCCCGATTTTCCCCCTTTTTTAATCAAACTAAAATAATTTTCGCGTAGCTTTTATTTTTCCTGTAAAATATACATAAACTTCTATTGGCCATAATTATTTCAGATTTTTCGATTGGTAAACTTCGGAGAAAAGGGGGGGGGGGGGGGACCGGTATTTTTTTCGACATTTTGGCCGATTAATCAAAAACTATTATATATAGAAATAAATAAAAAACTGTTTTAGAATGCACAAGTAAAGGCCTCTTATATGATACCCCACTCGGTATAGTTATCTTACTTTGAAATTTCAAACCCCCGATTTTCCCCCTTTTTTAATAAAACTAAAAATAATTTTCGATTTTTCTTTATTCCAATGATGTTGGGCCACTATTATACATAACTATGCCAAATTTCATGTCGATAGCTTTAATAGTTACTGAAATAATCGACTGTGACAGACGGACGGACGGACGGACGGACGGACGGAGAAAGTCTCACCATAAGGGTTCCATTTTACCATTTTGGTACGGAACCCTAAAAATAGAAACAATAAAAAATGTACACTCGTCAGTTCAAAAAACCGCAAGCAAAAATAAATGAAACTCAAGCGGGCAATGTTCTTGTATAAAATAAGCAAAAGGCACTAAATTAACTGCTTCTGTCCAGCAATTCTCCGGAGCGCTGTGCTTTACGATCTCCAAGTGCAAAGCTCTGGAAAAGATCAAATGTGGGGAATGATTTATGCCGCGGGGTTCTGTAGCGGTTTTGTTAGTGCAGGTCCTGCAGACACTGCTCAGCTATCTAAAAGCGGGACCGAAAACTAAGCGAACTTAGTTTCGCTTAGCTGGCATAGCTTACGCAGTTTTTCATACTTTTGTGTAGACTGCAAACTATGCAAACTAAGCTAAGTGACCTAAATAAAATATGCCAAGCTAAATTACTTCACGTATGGTTCGTCGTTTTAGTTGGTGTAGTGTACGCTGCCGCCGCTTAGTTCTTGGTGTGCACGGGACATATTTCTAGTTTAGATTAGCTTAGCTAGCTTAGTTTAGCTTTGGCTTAGTGTAGCTTAGTTTTATTATTATTATTTAATCCAGCAAAATAATTAGTAAACTCCACTGTCTTTCGTTTTCTACTTCGTGAACGCTAAGCTTATCTAATAAAATTATTACAATGTACTTACCCTTTATTTACACAAAAAAAAAATCTATATGTAGTTATGGGCAATTCTCCTAAATGTTGGCTAAGGCATGTCCCAGGCTGGAGAACGTAGGCTAAAACTAACTCAGGCTTATGTAACTTTTTTTGTAGATACTAGATAGTGTCCTCTATATCGTCCATCAAGAAAAAGAAGATAAAAGAGCAGAGATCCAGCTTAAAAAAAATTTAAACCTCCATTTTCTAACCTCCATGACTGTCCCACTGCTTATGTTGTATGTAACAAACTTATTTATTTAAAAACATAGTCGATTAAAAATTCTCAAAAAAATATATTTCAATAATGAATAATTAATCTTTAAAATAACAACAGTAGCGTGAGGTTACGTCTTAGAATTAGTTTTTTATTAGTATTTAAAGTCTGTCCCACGACATTTTAATCATTACCGTGCTCTTGTGCAAACATTATCGTAACTACCCACATATCCATACAATTCGCATCGTCTTCGCGTCTAACGTACAAAGTCAGTTGCTTTGAGCAATTCATGACGAATGGAGGTGTGTACGTCGTCGGGTTACTGAAATATTTGGCATTCTCCAGCGGAAATTTCATTTTGGCAACTTTAATCGCTCATTCATAGGACTCTCACCATACCGTAAGTAGTTATCACATTTATGTTTGTATTTTTTATATATTTCAAATATGTTTTACTTTCTAACAAAGCACATTAAAAAAAAATTACTTTGTTTACTTATCAAGTAAAAATTTAATTACTAACCAATTCTAATTACGATGATCCTAATTACCATTATTACCAGGGCCATTTTACGTACTATGGTAATTGGGCATTAGCTAGGTAATTAGAGTAATGCTTGAATGTATGAGATCTTCTAGATTTTAACGACCTCCCTGGCCCTGTGGTGAGTACTTTTGTCTTAAAAACTGGACTTCATGGGTTTTACTCCCGGCTGGTGCAATTTTGGATGTTGTAAAATTGTCTCCAGTCTGGTCTGGCTGAGGCTAGTTACCATCCAATACTCTACCAGCAAAGATGTGCCGCGCCATGTGATTTAGCGTTCTGGTACGTATCAGCGTAGAAACCGGTAAGTTAACCATCTTAGACTGCATTCACCACTTACCCCAGATTATCACAGTCAAAGACCAACTTGTAGTAACATATAAAAAGTTATAAGTAATCTGTGTTGAATGATTATGGCTGTATTTTGATACTGTTTGGGAGTTGGTAATGACAACATCGTTATATTTACCAACAATCAAATTAACTAAACCGAAAAATATGAGCAAAAAAGGCTCGAATGGTATGCGAAGATAAAAAAAGATCCTAGGTAGGTATAGTAGTATAAAAGTATATTATACCGAAAAAGATGGAGAATAAATCTTAATTCTTTTTATAGCTCAATCGCAATCAAACTCGCAGCATTGCAGCGTTGTATGGCGATTGACAACCTTTGGACCAGGTAAACCCCAGAACGTGGATCGCAACCTCTTCACCTTAACCAATGGCCGATATCGTGCAACAATCGCTTAGCTTGCACACTCCAGCATTCCGTGGTCTCCACTGCCAGAGGGACAAAAAGGTAGCTGTCCAGAATAGGGGCATCTTTACTCCTTTTTTTAATGCAACGGACTCTGCAGCGTCTACCTGTGTTTTCCGGCTGAGATGACATGGTGCGAATGTACTCATGCACGTCGCGTCCCTCAGGATGCTTGCCTTCCATGTGACCCAAGCCGGGTGGCTCGAGTACACACTACGCAGGGTACGTTGACAAGACGAGCACTGTGCGGACGATATCGTTCAGAGAGTGGTGACGAGAGAATCTGGCCACACAACGACTGCAACTCAATGCGTGGTGGCCGTTGGCTTCCACCATGTAACCGCAGATGCATCGATGGAATTCGCAAACAGGCATGCAACCATGTTGGGAAGCCCTCAGTAGATATGTAATCTTCGGTACAGCAAAATAGTTTTGCAAGAGCGTAAGCGTAACATGGGCCGAAAGATCTTTCTAATGCTCTTGAATGGCGGAGTGGCCTCCTTGCCTCAATGGCTTCCGGGATAGCAGAAGAAAAGATAGGAGACCCCAAGAGGAAAAAATTGTCAGCGTTAAACTCCTTGAGCCCAGGAATTAGGTCTTCAAAGTTAGGGAACAGAAGACGGGACTCTGGATTACAGGGGATGAACTCTCACTTAGGCATGTTCACCTTCAACCCCAGCTCCTTCAAGCAATGTATTAAAAGCAGTAGGTCACGTTCCACAACTTGAGGTACTATAGTACCTACATCGGGTTACCAGATATTAAGGGGGGATTTGAGGTTGTGAAGAACTTTCTGAATGGTGAGGCTGAAGATGAGAGGTCTAAGCGGATCTCCCTGTTGGACATCAATCTGCGAAAGGATAGAGGTTTGGTTATAGAAGACATTGGAGGGGGAATGTTAAAATTGCTGAGGAAAAGGATACAGAGTAGGAATCATAACTTTGCTTCGCTCAGTAGAATGTCCTTTTCCAGTGTATTGAAAGCGTTATGTATGTCAAGCTCCATGATTACACATATCCTTGTTGCTTGGGTCTGACTGACTGGGTGACCAAATGCGTTGCGTGGATAGCCTAGCTTAGTGTCAAGACCTAACAGGTGCGGTCGCAGGTAAGTCACTATTTCCTCCAAAGGCCCTAGACCCTTATTTGATTAGAAGATTACCGAATATATAGATCTCATCAACGACACTGACAATTCTGTATCAAATTTTATATAATAATAATAATTATTAATTATGTTTGGCATGTTATTTGAAGAATATTTTGTGCACATGTGCACAAAATATTCTTCAAATAAATGTTATGTTATGTTATGTTATGTTAAACTCATAATATAATTAGACGCTTTTTGTAGGTAAGCCTAGGTAGGTCTGATAGGAAAATAACTGAATTTATTGATCTCGTGAGCAAGGCAGACTTTTGTTATGAATCTTTGTACGATTATGATTGGCATGCCGTTTTTACGAGATTTACTTAGACGCTTCTTCTAGGTAATTAATTAACTATAATAATTAATCAATAAATAATCGGAATTGAATCAAGAAAATTTATGAGTGACATTTTTATATATTTTGTAAATCGTGACTGATACATTTGATTTATCAATTTTGAGGACTATTAATAAGTACCTACTTACCTAAGCAGATTTTTTTTTATATTTAAAGAAATACTACGATATTTCTTTCAGTTTTATTACTGTATTTTTCCACATTTACAGATTAAATAGATTTTATTAACAAAAACACTTATGTTTTAGTTTTGTTTCTCATTCACAAAATTTTAACAAATTACCATATAGCATATTCTAATCACCATATTCCGGACCTCATTACCATGTCACAATGTATCCTTACCATGGACACCATAATTACCAAATACGCTATTTCTCCAAGAAAACTAGGTTCTGGTGGAGGCCATCCTCATCACTGTGATAAATGAAGGCACCTCTCTGTCAAGGCATTACTTAAAAAACCAATAACTCAAAAAAAAAATTTTTTTTTTCGTCGGACGTTTTAGCCAACAATTAGGAGAACTGCCCTTATGCCAAAATATTAATAATACCATTCTACCTAAGACCTTCTAAATCTTATTTCGGGATGAACATCTCAGTCAACCAACTCCTAAGTACGATTCTTGGAATGAGGTCCATACGGAACGCTTAATTGTTATACAAATATCGGTGGAATCGGCCAACCGAGAGAGTTCCTTTATTGGTGCGAAAACTTTATTCATTAGAATAAAGTTTTTCGCACCAATAAAGGAACTCTAAAAAAAGCTACTTAGAAATGCAAGCGTTTCTCTCGCCCCACCTCTGTCCTAACTTCACCCGGGAGTGTCGTTGTCGGCCAAAATGCAAAGCGAACTTTTAAGGATTCCACCGCAATGCTAACGAACTGAATAAGTTTCCCTTAAAAACATTACTTTTTGAATAATAATTTAAAGTAGTATTTAAATATTCATAGATAGCAAACCGAATTTATTCTCGTGACGAATTGTAGGGTTAGTTGTTTGTTTAGTACAAGGCTAGCGTATGACTGCGATCACACTTGATGGTAAGTATTGATAAAATAAGATGGAACGTATCAACGCTCACTACTGGGCATGTTTCTCCTCTCAAAATTAGAAAGGTGGAGCTTACACTGTAGAGTGTAGACCATAGTCCACCACGCTGGCCAAGTGCAGATTGACAGACATCACACGCCTGTGAAAGCATTGCAATGACTATTACTTTACTTTTTATAAAAGCGAGTGATATTTACTTACTAAATGTTTGTTAAGGAAGCGGACTCCTCCTTAACGGGAAGTTATTAACAGCAAGGCTATAAACGCTAAAACGATTCTTTTTAAACAAGCTGCAATCAAAAATTGCTAATAAAATTAAAAGCTAGAAAGGATGTACAAATTTTTTACAACCGGAAAATTATTTTATCAATACGTAGGTAAATTAAAAAATAAATAAATAAAATTAAAAAAGGTCTAAATTGACCTTTTTACAGGTAAAAGTTCATGGACAAAATGCCTAATTCAATACTATTTTATCCAAAACTAGATACGCGCGTGCCGCACGTACCGTGTCGGGTCAAAGGTTATCTAATTTCAATGAAGCAGGGGTCAAACTAGGGTCAAGTAACCGTATACTAAGCTTGCTCAGTACAAAATACAAAGCAGCAACTTCTTTCAATAACTGTCGTGCAAAACCAGTTCTAGAGAACAGGGTACTAAATCTTATGAATGCAGATTTTGCTAACTTGAGAAAAGGTTTTAAGAGAATTTATTTGGATAATATGAGTTCTCTATAGATAAACTTACCTAACAATTTTCTATTAGATATAGATACCTATAAAGACGCATTAAAGTGAATAGATCTGAGTTAACTAATATAAGAACTAAACAGCAGAACTGCTTTATATACTTTATATGGGTATTTTTTTTAATTACGTTGCTTCTTTATTCGTCCTTATATATATCCGCATCTTCAGAACAGTATTCCATTGATTAATGTTCAGGTAGCCGATGAATGGAAAAGCATTATATCGAACACGATTTAAACGTACCTACACGGATTTAAACCAACAAAAATATATTCCAATAAAGATAAGCAGGTGCGAAAAAATACGTTCAACAATTTTATATTGGAACATATTTAAAATCATGAGCACTCATTGTGAAAGTGATAATGACATTGAGAATTAAAGTCCGATGCATTCGTCCCATTGACGGCGGGAGCTCGTAACACAAAAAAAATCAACAACACGCTGTCCAATAAAAACGTAAAATTGCCGACACTGACATTATCCTATTACGTCATCATTCCATTCATGAAAACGATTCGCGAAAAAACAATCGCATCGGAACACGTGTTAAACGAGCCCATTAAGTTGCGGCCGGCGAAAAATATTAATTATTAATTAACAGGCCGGCGGAATTAATATATTTTTATTGGCGACAAAAGGCGAAAAGTTGGGAGTTAATTCGCTGGCCGCGATGGCATTGTTTGCGGGCCGCGTGCATAAAAAACAGAAACGAGCCGGCGGGAAAAAAAATACGGACAAAACCGGTGGGGAATAAAAACACCGGACCGCGTGAAGCACGCCGCGATTTAAAAATAAAAAACGTAGGATGTCCGTAATGAAATCGAAAGGCGGTTCGTCGATAGCCATTGGAAAAAGGTAAAAGAAGAGCGACACTTTCACGCGTGAGAATTTTGGCTTTTTTGGCATCGTATGCGGCGGTCGTGGCCGCGGAGGGGTTTGTGTTTTAATGGGTTAATAAGAAACACAAACCGAGCCGTGAGGGAAAGATCGACCGTGGACCGTTGGACATGTTTCAAAGGATGCATAGATATGCCTCCTAACTGAACCTCCGCTCCAATACTAAACACACTATCATAACAGCCATTTCAACACATTCAAACTTCGCGCTAATTTTCATTTTAATTTCTTTAATTCATCTCAACTCATCGCCGGCCTCCTTGGCATAGGTCTCCTTCCGAATGAGACGGATTTAGGCTATAGTTCACCACACCGGCCAATTGTGGATTAACAGACTTCACACACCTTTGGAAATATTATGGGGAACTGTCATGCCTGTAGGTTGTCACGATGTTTTTTCTTTATCATTAAGGCAAGTGGAATTTTACTTAGGTAGGGACTTAAAATGTTGTAGGTAATAAAACTACATAAGTTCGAAAAGCCAGTGATGTGCGTGCTTGGGATTGAACCCTGGATCCCTCGAAAAGGAGGTCGAAGCCTAGGCCACGGAGTCAAAACCTCATCCATGCTTAAAAATCCTATAAATGTTACTTCACTTCTAAAAATCAACATAAAACGCCATTTAGAATCTCCTTTACAATTTCCCAAGTAATCGCCTATTAATTTTGATTAAAATACTAATTAACGCCCGACGACGGGATGCTCTAAATTACGTACTTTGCTCAGTTTAAAAGCTTAGGCCGTTCTCCCAAAAAATATTCTTCCCAAACACTCCATTTATAATCATTTCTCCCACTCACCACGCTTAATTCTTTGTTAAGCGAAAATTTCGGTTGATTATGTAAACGACTAATCCGTAGGCTTTATACCGAGCGTTTGTGTCAGAGTATATTGGTTTGCCACCAATATTAAAAAATGTCAAGTGGTTTATACCTATGGTAAATGGTATGCCTATTGGATACATCTAAAATTATTATTAAAAATAAATTCGAAAATCTCAGTTGAGCAGCTCAATTACACACTTCTCTTGGTGCACACACTTCCCACACAATATGCAGGAACAAAGTAACACCTTACAAACTCAAACAAACAACGAAAACTTAAACTATTCGAAAGGCGTAGAGCTGCTATTGCTATTGCTTCCATCAAGTAATTATTTGTAATTTAACTGTTTATTTTTATTTTGTAGGTAGGTATATGTTTTACTTCGAACTCTTAGTTCGATGATGTTTATAATTTTTATTACTCATGAATGAAAATTGATTATCCTAAATAGTGAATTTTGCGGCCGGATAGAGGCTTTCGAACACTTGCTATTGGTATGTTTCAGAAATCTGATTTTGAGAGGAACACTAATGCGGGATCTAAATTTAGATTTCATGAATATTGGCTCTCTCGATTCCAGTATAACAGCGTTTGAGTGATTTAACTATTAAAGTTTATCCCCAACCAGTTTTAGACTGTCTAGAAAGTTTGGGGCTTGATTCATAATCCCTACTCGAGTACCTGGGTACTAATATTATAAAATACGAAAGTTGGTTTATTTGTTGGTAGAAATGTCGTTCCATCACGCAGAAATAGAACAACGGTTCGAGTTGATGGGTATAGTTAAGGACCTGGCCAGATCAGCTACAGGATTGTCTAAAAGAAATTGTTACATTGTGACAATCGCAATCACCTCTGATTGGCTAAAATGCAATGTTGCAACAAGAATCTGATTCTTGTCACCTCTTCTTAGCAGAATCTGCTTTCCGTTGTGGTAGAGTCTCGACCTGTCATAAAAACCACAAGTTGGCCAACATGAAATTAATATTTTGAATTTGAATGCCATTTTAGCCAATCATCATCAATTCAATCAATTGAGACAGTAGCAAAGATTGATGTTACTTTTATGCAATCCACTTTTGTTTTCATAAAGGAAACATAAGGCATGAAAACCGACTAACATTATATAGAGAACCTGAATTAGCAACACACAATGTCTGTGAAGCCACACGCGAGTAGGTATACGTATTACACGCTCTAAAGGTCGCCCAAAATTTCTGTTATTATCGCTTAATGAAAATACGAATTTTGAAGGAAAATTAGAAAAGGGACTCATTATACTTCAGCGCCCTCTACGCAATATAATAACCCTCCTCCGCCCCCTGGGTCGTAACGGACGTCCCTTCGAAATATTCTTTCAACAAATTCACCTCCGTCCCTTTAGAACAAAAAAGAAAATGCTGCATCACGGTCATTTTTAATTTTAGCCCCAACGACGCCATTGGAGGCATTTAACGGGCGCCATTAGGCTTTCGCTATCTGGAGCGTACATCTTGTGCTAAATGGCCAGGAAAGAACCTTAAATACGGCCTGTTTTAGTATTAAAATTTTATTGAAGCTTGGAGTTTTGATATTTACATGGGTAACCCTTGCAGCTAATATCGTCTATCCTTGTAACAACTGCAGCTTTCATCGAACATTCGAAATACATGTTTATATTATGTAGGTATCCTAAAATCACCCTAAAAGTAAGGAGAATCGTTACATGCGTTGTTCAACAAACCGTAAAATAACCAATTATTTTGACGAAAGCATACCCATAAACTACTTTACGGTTTTTATTTACAGTTATATACGTAAAACTATTGTTATTACTCTTTATACTTACCTGCGTTTGTGAATATGGATTGATGGATATTTGTTTCTCCTTCATGCCGCAACAAATGAACCGATTTGGCTAAAAGGAATGAAGATAGTTCATACCCAGGATTAACACATATGCTAAGTACATTTTATCCAGGAAAATTAAAGAGTTCCCGCGAAAATTCAAAAACCTTAATCCACGCGAAGTGGCGTGCATCATATCTTTGATTGAACCGTTAGGATTGTAAAATTTAAATTCCAACCGCTTCACATAACCGCGAAGAACATTAGACAGGATAGCATTTCGACGTGCACATATTAATATTAATTCCTTAATTTACATGTCCCTTCATTTACACCCCTTTGCGTGCAGTCTCGCACGAGAAGCCTTCCGCAATGATGGACGTGCGGGTAAATGGCGCGAGAAAAATTACGCGGGCGAAATTACAGCGAGGAAATTAAGCGGCGTGACTTGCTCCGGAAAATGGCCGACTTGCGAGATTCTTGCTTCGTTATTGCGAAGTTGAACATTTTGTTGGAGAATAATTTGTTAAATGCGAAAACTGTTTCCGAGAAAACTGAAATTTCGAATGAAATAGGGCGGCTAAGAGGCTATGAGTTATTTCTTGATGAATATTCTAGTTTTTTTTGTATTATTATTAGGTAAAAAAAATTTGAATTAGGTATTTCTAAAATTAAAACTAACCTCTCCACCCCAAAAGGTGCCAATATGAAACCATCATCAAGGTTTTCATACTGGCGCCTCTTGGCCTGTTCGGCGCTAGTAGTCGCTGAGTAAAAGTTGTCTGTAAGTGGGATGCGGCTAGGGTGTCCGCATAGATAGCCTCCCAAACGAGTGACCTTTTTTCTCCAAGGCACTAGCATCATAGTATCAGGTCTCTTGCCGTGTTAGGTTCTAACTTCTGATACAGCTCTATTAGGTTATTTTAGATTTATTAATATATTTTTGTTTATTATTTACTGAATGACTACATGTTTTCATGGACCTCGACTTCTTTGAAAGAAATGCCTACTTATTTTAATTAAGTAAAGAGTAGACGAAACCTATTGTCGTCACCCATATCACTAAAGCTATAAAAATAAACGCGTATAGCATCCTAACCCACCCTTAAGCATACAGATACAAAACAAACATCTATAATAGAGAATCTTCAGGCTTAATGAGTAGTAAACACGGGGAGAGTGGGCTCGGGTGGCAAATGAGCCGCCGATTATTTGACCTAACCCGCCGATGTGTGCCCGCGCTTCCTCACTAATTGATGCCCGCTTTTTTTCAGCAGTTTTTGCTAAGAATATAACGAAATGAAGTGTTTGTAGGCTTTAAAGCGGAAAACGAGGCAGTCGTCGTATTTAGTGTTCTGTTTCGCTACACAGTAGGGTTAGTACAAGTTTGTATGTCGAGACTAAGAAGATAGATTTCGAGTATCGAAACATTAAAACGGCAGAATAAAAATGAATCTAACCAGCCTTGTTAAAAGACTCAACTTCGTGGATACATAAACAGCCAGTGCCCCCAGCGGAAACTTTGGGAACAAAATAAAATTCAGTAGTAGTACTGAAAGCTATTCATGACTGTATTGTGTTTCAATACGGTCTTAAAATCTAATCTACCATAATCGAGATTTGCTAACTTGCTTATTCCATATTTTTCCTTGCTTTATTGTATTTTATTCTGACGTTATGAAGGTATTGTTTAATTCGGTCGTAAAATCTTTGAACATAATCGAGATTTGCAAACTTGCTTATTCTACATTATTTTTCCTTGTTTTATTATTATCTGATAATAAGTTATCACAGAAGCTTCATCGACGAATTTCACAGTACGTAAGTACTGAAATAGTTTAAAAAATCTTCCCCTCAATATTAATGTCGTTGTCTTCAATCTCTAGAAGTCTGCTGCTGGACTCAGGTCTCATGACAATCGCCATAGAGCATGATCTTGTGCTACTTGAATCCAATGGCTCCAAGCGACTAAATGCTATTCAAACTAAAGCTCCCATTCTGAGTGCGCATGTCTATAAACTTTCCATACCCAAAACAATTTTTTTTATTTCAAATACGATTTTCGAGAATATCAAAAGGAAGGGCTATGATTTTAGCCGTCTTTGTGTGTATGAATTTAAGTATTTTCCGCCAATCTGATTTTAATGAATGGGGTTTCAATCGAATAGTCCGTGTTTAAGCTGCATTATATGCAAACAAAATTAATTAAATGAATAAAATTAGATATATACCTACCTATAGCATCGGTCATAATGACTGATTAATTATATCCAATTTTCCGTACTCTTGTTAAAGTTTTTAAATTTTTTCTTAGTATATTATACGTCGAGGTATATTTTATCTACCCATTATTGTAAGCTTTTTTAATTTAATTTATCTGATGGGCCTCTACAAACATCGTTGCGTAACGTTAAATGTATAATTTTGCCTAAAATTTACACGTGTCGACTTAACTCGCCCCTCCGGGTGATTGATGACGCATCGGGAAATTATATTAGCGCGGAAAACGCCCATTTTTCTAACGACTCGCCCGCCTATATTGAGTAAACTTATTAGGTGTGTAGCTATGTGCGGAATGTTCCTGCGAGACCTAATCAGAAATGAGTAAATCCGTAAGAGAACCAGTTACTGTACTGGCATAGCTTATCGAATCGAAGCTGAAGTGGCAATAGGCGGAGCATATAACTCGACAGCTATATTATGCGAGAGATGTTATAAGTTTAACGTGTATGTAAACAACATTTATTCAGCTTTTAACAATAGAATAACTTAAATAACAAACAAAATATAAAAAGACAAAAACTTAAACACTAAATAATATTATTGTTCATTAATGTTAAAGCTGAAAAGCCTCAGCATAATGCTGCAAAATTAGAATGTTGAGCGCTGATTTTCAGGCATAGCCTTTAATGAAGTCGCGAGTCAACCACGAGACAGTTATACAAGATAAGTAATAGGTAAAAAGAAATAAATGAATAAATACAGATATCAACATGTGTTTCGGTTTGATACATAGATAAATTGGGGGTAATATAAAATTAAATAGTTCTATATAGGTAATTTAAAGGTAACTGAGGTTAAAAGGTAAACGTTCAAAATAAAATGAATACTATAACATGTTATTGTTATATCTGTGTATCAGCTGTGTATGAGTCTATCTGTGTGTCTGTCTGTTTCCTCGTAGCAGCATCCCCTTCTCAATTCTTTTCTTCAATTTTTTTCTATTTGAAAGCTACAGTAATCGAGGTGGATCTTAGCGTTTGAAGATCATCAGCTCATTAGTCATTTCCTACTTAATGAAATTTGGTGTTCTGTTACTTTAAATTATTTCCAAGGCATGGTAAGTGGTAACCTTGAGCTGATGCTGCAGCATCAAGTAGTCTGCGGGATACCCAACTACTCAGCAACTTACAGCAGATATAGTGTATTTGTGCTCATTAGAATGGTCTCAATGATTGGGTGTTAGATAGATGATGATCGAGAATCGAGGATCGAGGAGGAGGATCTGATGATGGAGCAGAAAACTGGGCAACAGGATGTCAGGTATATTATTGTATATATTCAGCCATAGATAGAAGATAGATGTGTTTTATATTTTCAATTGACACTAATTGTTTTCTGATTTATAATCACGTTGGATTGAGGTAATATACTTTATCGACTATGTCTGCCGGGACGTAAGTAATAACTGTGTCAAGTAGGTATAGGTATAAAGATAAAATAGGATACAGATTTTTAAACTCTAGTGTCACATTAATATTATTGCAAATTATAAAATATTAATTTACTTTTACATCTACTTATAACTTCAGAATTAACCTCCTAACTCAGTTCATCTGTTTGTGTGGTAATTAATAACTTTCCGAACCGTAATATGACAGCAATTAGCTTTAGGAAATTGCTTAATGAAGCCTACTGTTTTACTACGATTTTGTCACCTAACTTTGTATCGAGAAATACCAGATGAGTTATGTTCATCGCGTGCTTTGCTTAAGCCTCTGCTCAAACAGCTTAATTAAAAGCGCAATGTGTGTTAAACAAAACAACAGTGGTTATAATCATCCATAATATGCTTTGTGATTTAGGCGATTATTATCAGTAGGTATTGGTCTGCACTGAAATGCATCTAAACTGTAATGTTAGCAGATAAAGTTAAACGAAAACATTTAAAATTAAAAATAAACTAAAACTACTTATATAAAATTGCAGCCATGTTAAGTACCTCTCTCGTTCAAGATCACTCTGTTCATTTATATTTCCATCCTTGTTATGTGGCCATGATATTCTTCTTAATATTGTTATTAGAACTGTGAGTAGGTAAATGCGGATGCCAGTATATATTCCAAAACTAAATGCCTATTTGGATGGTTAATTATTATTGTTTTCTCGTGAGTGAGAAATACAGAGCGATAGACTTGCAACGTATTTTTGACGACGTAAGCGCCAAAACAGCTTATTACCTAATTACAAGTTAATTAAACAATCAGTCGAAAAATTAAAACATATAATTGAAAAATACTTCTAGATTTCTTGACAAAACAAAAACCCAACCAAAATAGTTTGCTCCTCCTGAGATAAATAGCAAAATGTGTGCAAAGCATGTATTTTTCAAAAAAATATACAATCGAGTAAATTTTCACCAATTGTGTTTTAAAATACGTAATCCAAGATAAAAGTTCGAAGTATCATTTCCCCAAATATTAAGGTGTTAACTTTAACAAATTCTCAGATAAATAACAATGACAAAATACCAAATTGCATATTGTGGACTCTTAAACATAAATTGTTCGGCGATGGTGAAATTGGCATTAAGTAATATAATTATTAAATCTATTTAACACAATCATAAAGAAATGTAGGAATACATACGATTTCTGAACTGAATTTTTTATTGCTGTTTTTTCTACAACCATAAAGTCGGCATTGTTAAGAACTAGTAACTTTCACTCCTATTACATTGCATGCAAAATGGCAGGCAAAGGCATAATATCATAATTATGTGCCTTAGGACGTATGTAAAGCCCTTGTTCGCTTTTTCAGTCCCCGTTTATATATTACCACTAAGATTTTACACTCTCTCTCTTTTTCTGGCTCTGCTGTACCTCATGTTCTTTTTAATTGCTCCTTTAAAGAATAATTATGTCTGAGTTCGGTTTGTCTTCTGGCATAAACTTTTTCTAACCTCTACTCCTTACTAGGTGAGATCGCAGTAACGGGAAAACATTTCATCGACTAACAAACTTGAAACTTGCTAAGATTATAGAGAAAGGATTTAGCAATGAACTATGTTCACTATTCAACCTCATAACTCTAATTTGCAGTCCTTTATTAGGGGATACGACGAGGCATATCGTTACATAACCAGTTAGCCACTCACTCTCTACTGCATCGTGTTTAACACCGATAATGTAAACGGCTAAGCTCATACATAGTAACACACCTTAATTCGATAATTCGTGGTCGAAGGCACTCGGAAGGCTTGGCTGGTCACAATACATCGGAGCTGGTTGAGTAACTACTAACTGCACTACACAAGTTAAGGGCCCCGTACATTAGCAAACTCGTTTGTTGGCCCGTGCCACACTGGGAATTGAGATAAACGATGACGATGTTCACACTGTGAAATAGGCAATAATAATACAATTCACTTACATACGTACCTTGAATAGAGTTACGATAGTGATAGTCTAGCGTTGAAAACTTAGGCCTCTTTTCTAACGGACATATAAATTTCGGAGTCATATTATGCAACTTTTGCTATGACGGCGAAGGAAGGCATTGTGAGAAAATTCTACATGCCTGAGAGATCTCCATAATGGTCTCAAAGGTTTGTGTAGTCTGCCAATCTGCATTTGGACCATGCTCCTCTTAGGCTTAGAAGGGCTTTTAATCTTCTTCATCTAAATCTAAGAGGAGACCCGGGCCTAGAAGTAGGCCGACAATGATGATATTTTGTATTTAAAAAAAAACTATGAGAACGTCGTGCCGATGTTTGACGGAGATTTGAAAATTTAACGATATAGGAACACATTATTCATCCTGACTGAGCATCTTGTTTGCTATTAGGTACACGAAAATGAGCAGTGTCTGTGTATAGTATATTGATGAGCATCAAAATTATTATTACCTTTTCTGGGTTGAAGTTTTACCCAACCAAGGAGCTTTGATGAGGTGAACCCATCCAGCCGCTTTGTAATTTGTGGGTGCAGCAAAAAGCCTCCTAAATAACAGGATGCCAAGCCACGATGGACAATGTAAGTGGCCCTTTACTATAGCCACAAGCAACAGGTGGCTTCCCTAAGACTGTTGCAAGTAACTACATACTGACCTGTTTCCGATATAATACTTGCCGTGTCTACACAGTATTTATACAACTACCCCGGCGCTTTGGTGAGCAGGCTTGGGCAATTTGGGAATTTATAATTTGTATGTTTTTTTACTACTGCATGGCTAGCAAGGGCAGGGGACATAATAATATATCCACGGGGAGAGGATAAAATGCTTCTCTCCCCGCTCAGTTTTATCCACCCGTCGAATATGGGCACAGCGGTGGATATAATATCCACAGTAGATAAAGTGGGAGAAAAACTTATCCCCGCAATTATTGCCATTATAAGAAATCATGCCGAAGATAATTTTATCTCATGTCAGTGGATAAAATCGGGGGATATAATTTTTGTCTCCTGCCCATGCCCTGCTGCTCTAGAAAGGCTTTCACCGTAGTATACTATAAACCGTAGTATATTATTAGAAATCATTCTACAGGCATAGACATGCTATCGAACAATTTTAGTATTCCCGTATGACGTCAGATGTATGGCCTATGGGCTTAATTAAGCTGCCATACTACTTCCAAGTTAGCTCACTACCTAAGTCTTCAAAATCACTTTTTTATTGCGAGATAGGCTTGCAATCGACGAAAATCATTAATTAATTATGGAAAGCTCTAATGAAACGTTGAACTAAAGCATTTCGTGCGAGTAGGTTGAATTTCAAGCACCACGTAAGGATGCCAACGTTCACGAGAACTCCCAGTTATCAACAGTAAGCATTGGAAGTCGCCTCAGTAGATATACAGACGATCTCAAGAGAAACGCTGGCACCCGCTATTTAAAAGCGGCACAAGATCGTGCTCTGTAGCGATCCTAACAAAACCTAGCGATCCTTAGCTCTAAAAGCAACGGCGTCGTTGATTCTAGTATGATTTGGTTGGTCTGGTTTTAATCATATAGTAGGAGTGTGCAACAGGTGTTCCAAGATCATTGCGTGTAACGTTTACTAGCTGAATATCTAATAACATTTGGGTAATGGAACACGGAAACCAGTTAGCTCTGGTGTTTGACTAGAAAGCGAAAAGGCATCTTTTTTATACATTATAGACAAACATTAGACCACAATCACACCTGATAGCAAGTTTATCACTTCCTAACCTCATCAAATGGAGATCCAAACTCGATAAATTGCCTAGACAACGCCTAGTGTTTTCGTATTTTAAAAAAGTACTTACTGAGTTTTCTACCTAGCTCTTTTCAACTGGAGTCTTAATTTTTCAAAACAGCCAAAGTTTTTCCTGCATAAATAAATCTTTTCTTTTTAGTGCCGATTTCACCAACGTCGAGTGAGTCGAGTTTATCGAGGAATAAATTGGGTGTTCTGACAGTTTTTTTTATTGAAAATTCTGTCAAAATATCCTTACGCTCGGATAAGACTTATTTTACGTTGGTGAAATCGGTCCTTTATGTTTTAACTAGCATTATTCCGCAACTTATAGTCTGCGTTTACTTGGAGGTCATACTGATACTCATGAAAAATCACGTCGCTCGTTACTCCGTTGCTGCGTGATTTAAGAACAAACCCAATTTCACATTTATAACGTTAATGATTTATATGTATGAAAGTAACCTCTTTATACACACTATTATTTCCCGTGAACGATCTCTGAAACAAATTAAGCTAGTAGGCTACGAGTAGGTGCGCCTTAGTAACTGTTTGTATTAGCTATACCGTTGTGGTGGTATCATCTAAGCCCGGTGGCACATAAGCATATTATATGGCAGCGTCCATCCAGCCAAATAGCACTCTCGCTATCGGTGGCATCCTAGGCATTTGTGTATTATGCTGGGTCAAGGACGCTTTCCCTGTCTTTGATTAGTGCGTACAAACAGGCTCTGAGTGAATGGAACTGATAACTCCGCTCGAGCTTAACGTGTGAGAATTTCGACATTACAAGTTACGGAGTGTGAGGCTGACACGCTTTGCCGATTTTTATTCGCTAAACTAATCTATAGTCTCTTCCATAAACTTACTATATTTACTACCGTAAGTAGATCCACTGACAGCCGCAAAACGCGTACTTAACCGATTTTCATTTCTACGATGAATTGTCTTTTGACATGTGGTCATAGCAACATCAGATTTGCTTTTCTCAAGGTAATACAATAAAGATAGAAATCATTAGGAATTGCCGTAAGAGATTTTTTCACTCCTCACTCGTCTTTGTACCTATGTCTTCTTACTGTAGTAAATATATTATGGTCCAAGATCCCAGTGCCGCCAGACCTAAGTTATTTTCTCAGCAATTATTTGTGTACGATAGAGTACTGTTCGAATGTCCTTTCAGTATATGCGTACTAGCTAGATTGTGCCGACGGCCAATTTCCAGATACCAGGTGCTAAAGGTAGGTAAAAACTAGAATAACTTATCTTAAATTCTCAGGGCTGATTTTCATATATGTTTTAAAGAATATTGTAAAAATTAATAAATTAATACTGCCAGACGCTTACCGCCGGCGGTTACTTTAGCCAGACGCTTTGAAGCTCCCAAAAATATATATAATTTAAGTTAACTTATATTCTCAGTTCTGATTTTTATACATGATACTCAGGGAACTATTGCGATATTATCTGTAAGCTGCCAGACCTATTGGAAGGGTCAAACATCCCCCCAGACACACATTATGCGTCCCCATATGTATGAGCGCTAGAACATGATTCACTTGTTTAAGTGTGTGAGAGATAATATCATCATACTATAATATTATAAATGCGAAAGTGTGTTTGTTGGTTTGTCCTTCAATCACTCTGCAACAGAGCTATGGATCGACGTGATGTTTTGCCTGGGTATAGCTTGCAGAAGATATTGCAATAGTTCTCTCTCTCTAGATCCTAAGCTTATAGCTTAGGATCTAGAGAGAGAGAACTAATATAATTCAAGATAAGTTATTCTAGTTTTTACCTACCTTTAGCACCTGGTATCTGGAAATTGGCCGTCGGCACAATCTAGCTAGTACGCATGTACTGAAAGGACATTCGAACAGTACTCTATCGTACACAAATAATTGCTGAGAAAATAACTTAGGTCTGGCGGCACTGGGATCTTGCTCTATTAAGTCTATGGTCTCTTCTATTCTTCTTCTCGTTCGACGTCGATACTTGAACGATCGACGTTCAAGTATCGACGATTCAAAAGCACTTGTAAAAAAGTTTATTTGAATAAATAACATTTCTATTATATTCTATTCTATTCTATTCAACTGCGGATGACGAGGTCCCGGATTTGATTCCCGGATCGGGCAAAAAATGTATTGGGTTTTTCTTTCAAGAAAATCTCTTTGCTAGTTCGGAGTTAGGAAATTGGAGGTGTGTCACCCCCTGCCTCGGAGAGCACGTAAAGCCGTCGGTCCTGCGTCCGATCTCTCTGCGGTCGAGTCGGAATTCCGTTCCATCGAAATATGAGAGTGAGGGAATAAAGAATGCACCTGTGTTTGCGCACACACTTATGCACTATTATATCTCCACCGCAGATAGAGATAAGGTCAGGAGCACTATTATTACAAGTTACGGAACCCTCAGTGCGTGAGTCTAACGCGCTTTGCGGATTTTTATTAAGTATCTATTTTGTTTTAAACTTTTTAGTGTTGCACAAAAAAGTACCTACCTATATATTTCAATTACATTTCACTGAATATCAGGATTCTGTTATCATATGCATAGAATTTATAAAATATTCAATAGATTAGCTTCAATATTTTACTGACTAGTTTCTGTACGGATGATGGGATAAAATATTGCTCGGACAAAAATATCTGGAGTCGTAATTAAAATTGAAATTATTGATTTCGAATATTATTCGTATCTAAATTGGATTTTGTTAGCCCTGATAAACAACTGATGAAAAATAATTGCTTGCTTTTATATTTTTATTTTCTAAAGATATTTTTCTTTTTATTCCATTACAAGATAGAACTTGACTGCGATCTCGCCTTGTGGTTAGTACGAAGCAGTTTAAAATAGAAGGGTTAACTGTAATATTTACCTCATTATCTAGCAGTACCTACTAACTCCATACATTAAACTACTAACTTTATTTAAATGGGAATTTAATTTAAATTCCCATTTAATGGGAAAATATGACTCTCTGTCTGCCTTTTTTTGTCCGATGAATTGATCTTGATGAAACGGGCTTCGTAGTGGTTTTATCCGGTGAATTAATTTCATAGACTTATATTTACTACAATACAAACAAGTAAGTGATTATTCAAAGATTAATCTTGATGTAAGTTCTCTCAGTAGATAACGTGTTTGGATAGGTACATTCTCTTGAAGAAACCATGGCGATAGGTAAAATACTAGCTTTGACTCACGACTTCCTCCACGCAGATTACCGATGGTCTTTAAGGATTCCGTAGGTACCCATTTTTACAATATTTCATATTTTGTCACTCTAAACTTTCTCCATAATATGACACCTAATATTATATGCCAAACTCTAGTTACAAATAAACCAAATACTCGTTTTGTTACTAATCTTTTAATTTCTTCCATGAATTCAGTGCTTCTGAATCGGTTAATTATTTTCCAATTCTGAAATTTTCTTTTAAAGTTCTCCCCTTTCCTCTTGTTGTTTTATTTTCCTTACTTCGCTATTCATTACAGCAGGTGCTGACTCGATGAACTAAATGAACAGTCAAGCAAAAAACCACGCCGACCTGTCGACAAAGAAACAAGACATTAAATAAATTGGCTTACTTATATTAGATATTTAGATACTTATTTAATTAGCAGTGATTAAATTTAATCAAAAGGTGTTCACGGAGAAGAAAAACATCTCAAGGAAAAACAATCAAAAGGATTATATATAGCCTAAAACGATAGATTTATGATTGGTAGCTTAGTCGCTACCAAAGCGACTACCACTTCTAAATATATGCCGAAACCCCTCTGATTGGAGAGGAAAACTGTGCCCAGAGGTAGACCGCTGATGGGTTGAATGAATGAATGAACCATTCAATGTGAAGTGAATTTTACAAAACAAATCTCTAGATTACATAAACGTGGAGAAAATGTGTTCTTAATTTACGGTTACCGTTTAACCGTTGGTATCGGAAATCATTCCGCCCGCCCAACTCCCGAGCCCGTCCTAAAAAAGATATCCGATGCCAACGACGGCCATTAGGGTCTCACCTAAGCCTATTAAAGAAAATTATATCGCGCGGCATTATCGACCCAAACGAAGGCGCGGTAGCCTAGCAACCGGCGAAGCTAACCCTTCAGATGCCGCGAGCTTTACTTTGTGCGGGACGCCAGGGGATAGGACCCCCGTTTTTCGGCATTGATCCGGACCCTACCGCGCCTGCGTGCTCAACGAAAAACGAACCGAGGAAAAGCAAGGTCACGTCACTACAAGTTCTTTTTTCAAATCGCAATATTGAATGGAGAATCATCGCGTTCGGAAAGTGTTGGTCTTCGTTTTGCGTGCATCGGGTTCAGTGGGTTACGATCTTGTTTACAGATCGAGGTCGGTGTCAATACCGACTCGATCACTTGCAAGTCGCGGCGAGCGAAGCGCTCACATGCACATCTCTACTTCCTGTCATATTGAGCTGGTTTTTTCTATACCTATAGGCCTATACCCACAGACCAAAACGTTTAAAAGTTGATATGTATTACGGACTTTTCTGTTTTTGTCAACATTTATTTCTAAGTATTTTTTTTTTGGAAAGACTAGCTATTACGCACGCTGAAGTTGACAAAATATACTCTCTTCTCCCCTCCAAATAAGTAGAAAGCTTATATTAGAAGTGGGTACGTCAACAGTGCAATGGGTGGGATCGAACCGTGGACTTTTCAATTTTCAGTCCGCACCTATAACCGTTGGGTCTTCGAAGCATTCCCCTGTAAAATGCATCTTTAACAGAGTCGTACCACAGATGTGACGATATTATAGTCTTAGATAGGTAGTCTTAGATAGGGATACCTATAACCCAAAAAGTCATAAAGGGAGAGGGCAGACCTTTGAGTATATAACCGTGTTGGTTATGTACTCAAAGGGGCAGACTGAATACTTTTAGCGGCAGCGATCGCGCGATTTTATGGCCTTCGCGTTACGCACGCGCGAAAATCGCGACTCAAACGCGTTCGCGTTTTTATGGCTTTTGATTGGAGAACGTAAAAGCTACGCTGCGAAATCGTAGCAGCGAAACGTAAAGGATAAATGCATACTCAAATGTCTACGTTGGAACAGGCTTTCGCTATTATTTCCTGAATAAGCTCGTTCTAACGCAACAACCCATGGTGCGTGTAACTGGATCGAAATATCGACAGTTATATCTAAAACATTTATCGTGTTTCGTACTCGGTTATTAGATCATAATTATTATGCCATTAAATCATGAAATAAGTTTAATAAATACAGTACAGTTCTTTTTTTTTAAAGTTTAATAAATACAGTTTAAGACTTTTTTGTACTCTTAAGTGATGGCAATTTATAAAAATTACGAGAAAATATACCTGTGTGTAATGAATCTCTAACAGTAATGGTTAATAGGTTTATTTTATCCCGCAACGAACCAATCGGAATCCAAATTATCTAATAAATTAACAAACGTCACGGCATTGAGCGGTGGAAAGGAATCGAGCATGAATCGTTTTGTCGTTTTAATTTAGTATTTTATACTAACCGGTCTATTAAATGTTTTTATTTATTTAAGGTTTTTAATTATGGGAAATAATGAAATTCAGCCATGCGATAATTATTATTATCAGCATCTAATAAGTCTAAATTTTAAACTGTCCCAAGTTCGTTCATCGATAGTACAAACGTTCCATAATCTACTATCTACTAATATTATAAAGGAGAAGTTTGTGTGTGTGTGTATGTTTGTTACTCTTTCAAGTAAAAACTACTGAACGGATTTGGCTAAAATTTGGAATGGAGATAGCTCATACCCAGGATTTACACATAGGCTACCATTTATCCCGGAAAAGTAAAGAGTTCCTGCGGGAATCAAAACCTTAATCCACGCGTATGTCTCGTAAATCATCTCGTATATCTCGTATGTGTAGTATTGTACAGTAGGTACTTCGGCTATGGTATTGTCTAAATATGATTTTATTAGTTTGACCATCACAATGCCTTCTGATTGACTGGCATTCTCGCGCTATTGGTTAAAATGTAATGCAGCGAGAACACCATAAATTCAGCTAATCGCAGGTGATTGCGTTGCAGTCATTTTTAGACAATCCCACAGATCTGTATACTATAATTCAGTTGGATTTTTAAATTTCTCAATTCAATTTCTCTCAATTTAAGCACATGAAACGCAGCGGAAGATGTCTATAATATCATCATGAAATAGCCCAACGTTCTACTATTCTAATAATATTTCCTACCGTGCAACCACCCCAAAAATTCGTTAAAACGTTTCGCGCACCCAAAAGCCAAAACAAATAGATTTCTGGGGCGAAGACGCTTTTTCTAATGCAAATAGCTCACGAGATGTGAGAAAAAATCTGGACATTCTTTAATATGCTAATCTTTGTAATTAAACATGCAAAGAACAGGTGAGGTCAGATCCCAAAGGGGTCAACGAGAAAGTTCGCTTGTTTTGCTAATTAGAATTGCAGATGCTTTTTTAATTCCCACGAAATTTTCGCTCTAAGTCGCATCCAAGGTGAATTTTGGACCATTGTGCGAGACATAAAATCTTGCATAACTTAAAAAGGGGATTAAGACATGAGAAGACATTTAAATAGCAAAGATACGAATAGTTTAAGCTGTTTTCGTAGAATAAGTCTAACTTTCCAGTCTACAATATAATTGAATAAAAAAGTTTTTATTCAATTATTAACTGTTAAAAAGTGCTTTTGAACCATTAATTCTATGATCTACTTTATTCTTGACCTTTTTGTAATTGCTTAAGTTAGGTATCTAACCAAAAGGTAAAATCATTGCATGATCAGTCTGTTTTCGCTTCATCAAGAGTAGAGTAACGAATATAACTTACTATAAAATTACTGAAATTCCTGACAGGTATTTACAATTATATACAATTTTACACCAATATGAAGCTATATCATTTTCTTCGCTCAAATTGTTTTATAAACGTAGTATTACTAAAATTAGATCACCTCTTTTTTAACGTGTCAAGCGGCTTCACAACAAATCTCGTACTTGTACTCGCAGCTTATTTCATGCTAATTAGTTTAGGGTCAGAAGTCTTGCCCTTATCTTGTTAGGGTCACTGGAAATGAATATTCGTTGAACAGGTCTCCTGACCCTTGACCCCACATTCTCACGGTTGACCCTTTCGCTTTAAAGAATTATGCGCATCTTGCACGATTAACCTTCTAATTGGGTTTAGGGTGCTTCTTATTAAGTCTTGTACTGAAATGAGTGTTAGACATATTTTGTAAATGAAGAGCCAATTTAGAGTTTTGAGCACTTTTGCATCTTTAAGGCTAAAATGTTTTTATTACGAGGATCTGTGGGTATTTTTTAATTACACATTACTGTAATTTAATATAATTTATTGTAATTATGTAATAATGTAATTTACTGTAATTAAAAAAAAATATTTACACGACTTACTTATAACAAGTTAGTTTTGATAGCTCGTTGTGTGCGAAAAATGATTTAGGTACATGACTAACTTATAACAAGTTAGTTTTGATAGTTCGTTGTCTGCGAAAAATTATTTACACGACTAACTCATAACAAGTTAGTTATGATAGCTCGTTGTCTGCGAAAAATCATAATCACCGAGCGTGGCACTGCGCGCGCGCTGAAAAAGAACAGTATCCCAGTTCATAAACATTTTTTACACACATTTTTCTGATAAAATGCAACATGATTTAGAAATAATTTAGGTTAAGGCGTCTACAAACTATTTTCAGCTTTCTCAGTGGCAGCAAGGATAAAAGTTGAAATACTGTAACTACGAAAAAATGCATTTAACATTACGGATGTTACATTGGTTTTATTCGTTAATAATGTAGGTATGTCACACAAACTATCATAACGAATCGATTAACACCTACTACATCAAAATCGGTTTTCGCTACGGTGCAGTGGAACATTAGCAAATAGTCACATAGGTACATGTATACATACATGCATATATTACATACATACATAAGTACATATACTTACTGCTAAAATCATAACCATTCCGTTTGGCTATGCCGTAGTCGGTAAGTAGGTATACCTACCCCCTAGCCATATTACATATCGTCGTATCTATTCTCTTTCTATGATCTTTAACGCTTTAGAGCAGGGGTTTCCACAGTTTTTTAGCACGCCTCCCTTCTGAAAGGATAGGAGACGTGATAAAAATCTTTGAGAGCCCCTACTTTAGAGGAAGCTAGCTATCTTAGAGATTAATCGGCAGCAAAGTCGACACAACGTTCTTGATCGCTCCTTCGCTCCACGGAATAGAATTCACGCTACACGCTTATATATTATATCACATACACGCTTACTCACACGTATGCACGATTCCTCTAAAGCAGGAGTTCCCAAATTTTTTTATCGCACCTCCTATCCATTCAGAAGGGAGGCGTGATAAAAAAAACTTTGGAAATCCCTGCTCTAAAGCGTTAACGATCATAGACAGAGAATAGATACAACGAAGTGTAATTTGGCTAGGGGAGCTGGGGCGAGTTTGCGCTACCGACGCTACGCCTGTGGCTACGCCGTCTTTACCTACCTACTATCACCGTAGCTCATAGACTTATTATAATATTTACTACCGCCGTAGCTAGGTATAAAAGGGTTTAGGGTGTCGTTACAAACTCTAACGGCCAGTTTCAACTAACTGACTGATCCAAATTCTAAATATTGAAAGTCGAATATGAAAAAGTAGTATTATTTCAAAATTGTTTTGACATGTTTTGACACAAAGACAACTTATGTACTTAATTAACATATGGAAGACATCGTATGACATATCAAAAGATTCGGTCGCCGCGCTCAAAGCCCGCGATAAAAGCTATGCAATAGCTTAAAAATATTGAAATAGAGTCCGCGCCGCGAAAGAAGCGCCGTAGAGGCGGCGCTACTGGTCCTATGTTGTAATTATTTTAGGTAAAATCTATTAGTTCCACTTAGCCGCGGGACTTCATTCGTGGCGCGGACTAATAGGTAGGTACTACTTTGAAGTTGATGATACTTGGCAGCATGCACTGTTCTAAAGTGTTTAGGTCCCAATTAAATTAACAGAATACACTTTACAATACCTACATGGATTGATTAAATATTCAAATTTATGAACATTTTTTACAATAGGTATAGAAATTTTATGTAACCTAAGATAGGTCTGAATTGAGATAAAGAGAATAAATATTTAAAAAAAAATTGTGGTGGAAATAGTACAAATCTTTAAATTAATATTGAATATATTTTGTGTTTAAGTTTCTACAATTTTATGTAAAAAAATATTTACGTAAGCTATATTTAAATAATTTAATGAAAGCGTTGATAAAATATTAAAATAACTTAATTCAAAAGCGAAGGTAGCCCAACCTTATAGCTTATACCTGCGAAGTTAATATATTTTGTATAATATACATTATAGGTAGGTAAACGTAGCCATATTATCAATTTTGTAGGCACTTCACTCGCTAACAACCAGCGACCGCAAAGCCTAACGAATAGCCGCACCAAGTAGTCCAAAAAAATTGTTAACTAACACATTAATATACTTTTCGCCATTAGGCAAACCACATTATAATTTAAAATGCGGCCAAAATTTTCAATTAATGCCAATCTCATTAAAATCATTAGCACAGCTATCAGGTTTTCATTAAAAATTTCAATTCATAATGCCCAACGACAAAATTGGAAATTATTTTTGCCCATAATTATCTCATATTTCCGCGCTGGGGCTAAGTACTCCAAAAACCGTGATTAAACATTCTACACCACTATTCATTATCTATACAACGTGTGTATGTATAATTTCACCCCCTAACATTACACGCAACTACGCGGTCGTTACCCTCCCTCCACTCAAACCCCGGGCATCCCAAACGCACCATTTTTCTCCCCACAAGATAAAGACCAAATAAAAAAAGAAAACGCGAAAAATATCTCCATCTCTTTCGCGCTTTTACATAACCGATACGTGCGAGCAGTGGAATGCCTAAGCTACGAACGACTCACGAAAACTTGGTCGCCGCCCGAGACGGTGCGCTCTATCCGTCTCTTTCAGTTTTTCACACTTTTCATCTAAGCTCTATAGTTGCCTAATGCCATATCTAGGTCTAACGCTGCAGCCGAATTTAGACTTTCAGTCCTATTTGCAGAAGATTCAATTTAGTTTATGTTGAAGAATTGGCAGAAAATATTTTAGAACGAAAGCATTCCAGAGCAGAAGTCTCTCTCGCTCGCAAAAAAGCAAGCTCTGTTGGGGCGATAGGGTGAGTTAGGGGTGAGTGGGGTGAACAGATAGTGGCAGCCATGTTGCTTCCGACGGCGGACGAAGACTGGTATTAATTTCGGCTTAATTCACTCGTTGATTTCAAGATTTTCCCTGAATTCGACTTCGGCTATGAGTGTTTGGGGTATCATGCGATTATGCGCGTATTTATCGCGCCTTTAACCATTTTAATCACACATTAATAGTGTTCATTAAAGTGGGCGATACATTAAAAGAAGATTCAACTCGGTTCTGATTTGATATAATCATTAAATGCCGCGTCTCTGAGCAACAGTTACTTCAGCAATAATAGATATTAATAAGATAATATTTTCAAGTTTTTTCAAGACGATTTTTTCAAGTTTAAAAGCAAGTTAAAAGAGTATCTTATATAAAAATATTACTACGGAATTAACGAATACCTTAATTAAATATTTCGATGTAAAACATTACAACGTTTGTTGTTGTGTCAAGTAGGTACCTACAAATTGGATTGGAATATTTGCTTCTTAGATACTTCTCATTGACATATTTTATTTTGTTTTGTATATAATAATTGTGGATTGTTGACATTATAAATAATGAATAGTAAAGTCAAAGTTTAAAGTATGTTGCGCGCCAGGCATTGGCAAACTGTTTAAGCCTACTATCTTATAAGACCTTTAATATTGTAACAGTTTATGCAACGAATAAATGAAATGAAATAAATAAATGAAATGAAATATTTTTATACCCTAACCTAACAACCCTTAACCTAATAACCCTTCTCTGAGAGGAGACCTGCGCTCAGTAGTGAGGCGTTAGCGGGTTGCTCATGATGATGATTTTGTATTAGTTACACCCACAATTACATCGTACGCATGACATTATTAATGAAGAAACAAAAAAAAACACTTTTAACGTTTTAAAAAAACCTTTACAATATCAGGATAATAGTTAGTAGGTATTCGCTTAAACATAGTTAAACCCACAATTAAAATAAAATTAATCTTGCCATTATTTTAGCCTATGGGTACACAATCTATGCTAAACATTTAACCTTTTAGTCTAGTCAACAAGTGCCTTTTTGTTCTTCCTTTTTCAGATCTCTCGGAAAAATATGAACGAGGTGACATTCTATTCGAAATGGCATGTAAATAATTTTTGAAAAAACCAAGTTCCGCTTGCAACAATTGCAAGTTATAAAATAAACAATTAACTAAAAAAGGGGGTTTAGTTTTAAGAAATCAAGCGAGTCGCTGGATTCAGGCGGCGCAAGACCGAGGCCTGTGGAAGTCCATGCAAGAGACCTTTGTCCAGCAGTGGACGTCTATCGGTTGATAAAGAAGAAGAAGAAGAAGAAGTTTTAAGAAATATCTCAAAACTAACTGTGATTTTTCAAATCTAAAAAAAGATTCATAAAGAAGACAAAATTTTCTAAAAAAATGTCTCGGCTCTCGGAACTGTAGGACCAATATTTATAATTTTCCTAGAGGGATGAAAATACGGCCGAAAACGGGTGCTCTGGCTTGTCAAGCCACGCTTACTTCAGATATTTATCAATAAAAATTATTTTAACATATTAAATACGAAATCTAAGAAATGAAAAAAATCAGGGGCTTACTGGATAGATTAGTGAAATCCGCCGGATTTTTTTTATCACAATCTTTCATTGTGATTCATTATTCATAAAAATCTATCACTTATTAATATTTGAAATCGCCATTCGATTTTGGTGATAACGCCGCGCCGCCATTTCGCGTTTCAAAATCAAAACATGTCCACATTGTACCTACGTCATAATATTATGTATTACTTATACTACCTATCGTAATGATATGAATGATATGAATGGTTCAGATATGACTTCAAGTCGGTAAAGGTTACCTACATAAAAATATTGTACCTTAATCATAATCCAATGTCGATTTTTTTTACTTTTGCTTAATTTAGTTTAGAAAGTTTTTGAGTTTTAGTCATAAACATAGTATTTTTTTTGGTTATTCGATTACAAGCTAGTCTTTGACTGCGATCTCATCTGATGGTAAGTGACGATGAAGTCTAAAATGGTAGCGGACTAAATTGGAAGGGGTATGGCAGTGAACATTCAACCCATACCCCTAATTGGTTTCTACACGCCATCGTGCCGGAACGCTAAATCGCTTGGCGGCACGTCTTTGACGGTAGGGAGGTAACTAGCCACGGCCAAAGCCTCCCACCAGACCAGACCAGAGACAATTCAGAAATTATAAATTCCCAAATTGACCCCGCCGGGAATCGAACCCGAGACCTCCCAGTTATAAGGCAACAGCGCTCACCACTGAGCCAGGGAGGTCGTCGATATTACATACTACATATTTAGCTTAAACAATTGGGTATTTGACTGATATTTTTTATTTGTTTAAAATAATGTTTATAAATATTATAAAACTATGCCATTTTTCTTTTGTAAATATCTTAATAGTCTTAGAAATATAGAGCTTTAAAGTTTCCTTTTAGACAGAGAGGGAACTACTGTCACAAGTCAGCAGCTCTATACACTCTCCATAGAAAATTTAGTTTTAGAAAGATGCTGCATAATGTAGTCTATGCTGATACCAACAATATCAATTCGTTATCGACAGTTCGTAAATCCCTAAAGTTTAGGTAGGCAGTATCCTACATAATCAGGATTGAGAAGCTAGGACCTAGAGCTCCATGATGTAGTTTATTAGCTATGTTTGGTACTAACAATATTAATTCGTAATCAACAGTTCCTAAATCCCCACAGTTTAGGTGGGCAGTACATAATCAGGATTGAGGAGCTAGGACCTAGAGCTCCATGATGTAGTCTATGTTTGGTACTAACAATATTAATTCGTAATCAACAGTTCCTAAATCCCCACAGTTTAGGTGGGCAGTACATAATCAGGATTGAGGAGCTAGGACCTAGAGCTCCATGATGTAGTCTATGTTTGGTACTAACAATATTATTACGTAATCGACAGTTCCTGAATCCCCACAGTTTAGGTGGGCAGTACCCTACATAATCAGGATTGAGGAGCTAGGACCTAGAGCTCCATGTAGTCTATGCTTGGTACCACCAATATTAATTCGTCAGTTATCAACTATAGAATGTTGAACTCATAAGCATGCCGGTTTCCTCACAAATATTTTTCTTTGCCATTAAAATGATAATATGTAAGTTGTGTGTGTGTGCGTGCAAGTGATACGTAGTTAAAAGTAAAGGTCATCGTTCATAAATACGAAGGCCGGAAGCTTTTAACCACTTGGTTATCACCGATACGATGGACATTTATAAATATCTAATGTCTTTAGAACTTAACGTAGGTAATTTTTTTTCGTATAGGGTAAACGTATAGTTTCAATGCTAAATTAATTTTTAAATGTAACCTGTAGTATAAAATATATCAAGGGAGTATTTAGATGGTATCGCTATCAGCCGGGGTGACGTAATCGGGATAAATAAATTAGAACCAACGGAACACGTAACCTATAACATTTGAATTGAATAATAAATAAATAAAAGTTATGTAACATTTTATTATTGCTTCGGTAGATGTACCTATTTTTTTAGCAGCAGTTCATTATTAACCTGCACTTCATTATTCAAGGAGAAGAACATCTTGGCTAAGAAACCCGCGAATTGGTACATATAGGAAAAGCATCCGATTCTTGTAGCGTGCAGCAGCGTCCAAGGTGCAGATATAGCCCTAATGGTTGCTAACATCCGATAGGATACGGGACTACAATAAGAAGATTTTTATCTATGTGGTTGAAAAGTTAAATCAAGTCTTCATTATTATCATCATCATCATCAGCAACCCAATCAAAGGCTCACTACTGAGCGCATGTCTTCCTCTCGGAGAAGAGTTATAGGCGATAGTCCAAGTATGCTGGCTGAATGGAAATTGGCAGACTTTACACATGTTTGAGAACATTATGGAGAAGAACTCTCAGGTGTGCAAGTTTCCTCACGATGTTTTCCTTCACCGTTAAAGCGGGTCATCTGGGGACACGGGAGTGTCCCCGCTACAACGAGCCAAGTAAAGCGCAGGAGCACTACTTACCTTTTCTCGAAGCGCTTTGTCGTTTTTTTGAACCCTCATAACTTGGGTTTGGTTTATACCAGATAAACAAAATTCTCGGGATATGATTTCAATAGTAGATTAATTAAACATAAAAAGTTTCAATTGCATAGCTCACTGATCTCGCTGATCAAAAATTCTTAGGGTACTTCCTGAAGTCCTAGAAAGCTGAAATTTGGTATTTAAGCTAGTATAAAATTCAAGTAAAAAATTCTAAAACTTGGAACTTTTATCCCCCAAGTCAACCCCTTAAACTAGGGGATGGAAGTCTCATACAAATGATATCGCAAATTTTGAAAATTGATATAGATCCTTGTTGTTGTAATTTTCCAACAGTTTCATAGCAATTACCCGTCATTGATTGCTAAGCAATGCTTTCTTTGTAAACATTTCATAAAATAACTATCGCCCAATAAGTTTAATGTATACTACAAAATATTCTCAAAGATAATCTTGGGCAGAATTTTAAAAACTCTACAAGAGAAACAACTACCGGAAAAAGCAGGTTTTCGCCAAAAAATCTCAATAATAGACCATTTCGAATTTGAGACAAAAAGTAAACGCGCAGGGTGACACTAAATGCCACAAAAACAAAGATTCTCTAAAAAATAGAAAAGTCCTAGATATCGTAGTGGAAAGCGGCAAAGTTGAATTCGTCAATGAATACATACTTGTAGTATTTCTCGGGCAAGTCTCCTTTTAAAACCAATCAGAAAATGAAATTCAAAGAAGAATTGCTCTAGCATGGAACAGATACTAGAGTCTGAAAGAAATCATGAAGAGCCAGGTTAGTCTTAGTATTAAGAAAAAAGTTTATGAAACAAACAATAATTGTGCCATTCCTTACATAATTATGGATGCCAGACATGGTTAGTGAACAAAGAGGACGAAGTGCCAATGCCAAAGGAAAGTGGGAAGAAGCATATTAGGAATAAAAATGAAAGCTAGAGTCAGAAACTGTGATATATGGGAAAGGACAAAATTATATTACATAACAAAAAGAATAAGACTATTAAAATGGAAATGGTAATGAAATGGTAGGATGGACAAAACAAGATGTTAGGCAAAACTGGATGACAAAAGCAAAAGATAGGGACGCATGTAGAAAATTGAGGGAGGCTTACTTCACTTCTATGTATGTATTAGACTTCTATCACACAAAAATAATAAAATATTTTTAACATGTACTGTACGTCTAATAAAATAGATAAGTACTTACTTGACTACTCCAAAATTGTAAGTTGTAGAAATAAGGTGGTAGTAGAATTAATAAAGGATTTTTTATTTTATTTTATTTATTTTAACTTACAAAAAGGAGTGAAACCCCACATAAAACATTTTCATGTAAAATGTTGCCACAACGCACGAGACCAATGGCTCGCACTGTCAAAAAGTTATCAGATCTCATGTAGAGCCAAGCTACTAACTCTAAACGCCCTAAATCTACAAGCCCTAACTTCACAAACTCTACACTTGGCTTGGCCGTTTCCTTACTACAAGAACTATTGTATAACAACAAAGTAATGAACAGTGAATAAATTTTTCATCTTTCGCCCAGGTGAATGTAGCGAAATTTTAATTTTTTTTTTTTTTCTCCAAAAAAGAGTTCAATGAAGTTGTTATTTTTAGCCCCTGAAGGAACAAGAAGCTATAAGCAGCAAGAAGACATAAGTTTGACCGCTTTGTGTGTTTGTGTGAGACTGAGACATCGCAGCGCTGGCCACGTTTGATGAAAATCTGTTCAGCGGTTTAAGGACTATTAGCCCTAAACCGATTCTAAAAATTTGTGGAAATGAAATAATTATCAATATCACCTACATTGTATTTTATTTTTTATTCTTATATAACATTCTGTCATGGAGATTTTAATTGGCCCAATAAAAGTTTGAATTTCCAATATTTTTTTCTTACGTTTAATTTTTGCTTTTATAATTATGTATGTAAGACTAGTGTATTTTTTTTTATTAATTTGAAAGCTGTATTTATTAATGATAGGATTAAAATTTTATTTATTTTTAAGCTAAAACCTCTCGTAAATTCTGTGTACCGCCATCTAGTGAAGAGTAGAAAAAACAAAAGTTATGACAAAGTTTTGAAATTTGTACAAGAAAGTTTTAAGAATAAAAATTGGAAATAAAATCATTCTTAAAATTGTAATCATTATTTGAAGAAGGAAATTGTAGTAGGTATAGTAGGTAAGGAAGGTACCTATAAGTATTGTAGTGGGTTTTTTGCACTGAGAAAAAATTTAAAAAAGTCAACATTGCTGTATAAATGTAACATTAATTCATAAATAATCATAATATTAGGTATTCAAAGTTAAAAAAAAAATAAAATTTCTCTAAAGAAACTTTTATTTTTAATTAATAGTTTTGCTACTCATCGCTAGATGACGCTAAGTGTTCTCAAATTCATAAAAATTCTGCTCAGAAATTAATAATCTATACTAGAATCCTATTTGATTTAAGTTTAAAATAAAGCCTCATAACTAATTTATCATTTAAAATATTTTTAACAAGTTTCATGCATTAGTCAGGTGTTCACAGTTTGCAGAGCCTACTGAGTTACCGAGTACCTATCTATCTGCCTATAGGTCCAGTAGATAGATGAATAATTTTGAAAAATATAAATAATGCGCACTTATGGAATGTAAATATTTATACGCAGCTTTATTTTTATCTTTTATTAAAAAACCGAAGCTTTACTCAATTACTGCCAACACTATTCATTTAAACCTTTATCCCGCTAAAATATAGAAAAACGACTTCTATCACGTAATGCAGACAACCCAAAATCCCTTCCGGGGTGTATTAGATTTGCATATTGTACGAAATTCACATTAAAGTGAACAAAACGAGTAATTCGGACCCAATCGAATTATCGTCAACGAATGTCACCGAAGTGGTATGAAGACGCGCTCTCTTAGAGCAATTATCGAGGGGTTTATGAGGGGGTGAAAGGGGGTACACGTCCTCTCCCCTTTAACCCCCGGCCGCACAATTCGCCAGATCATCTTTACCCTACCTTTTCTGATGAAGATATGTAAATTCGGCGCCCGAATAGTTTGCCGAATTGGCGCTTGCGAATGTTTTAGTTTTGGTTACTAGAATGGGTTGCTTGCTTTAATGTAGACCTTTATATGTAATAGTTATTGGTGATATGAAAGATAATATACCTACTTTAGATACGTGAGCAACCCATTAACATCTCACTACTGAGCGCAGGTCTCCTCTCAGAGAAGGGTTATAAGCTGTTATCCACTACGCTGGCCCAATGCGAATTGGCAGACTTCACAGACCTTTGAAAGCATTATGGAGAATTCTAAGGCGTGCAGGTTTCTTCACTATGTTTTCCTTCACGGACGTGGCGTGGAACAGCGCAAGTCGGCATTGTGTAGGTTTCTATGGCTATCTTATTTTGTTGTGTATTTATTCTTTTTTTAGCCAATATGGCCGCCATCAGTACCTATAGCTAATTTGAGGCCGCTTTGTTTAGCTAGCGTAAGCATGTAAATAATTAATTAAATAGGTAAAATTGGATTGAACTTGAATATTTTTCAAGTCCATAAAAGACTAAATAGTAAACTAATATTATAATAAACACGGTACAGGATGTACCTACAGGTGAACATACATATTTTATTCTTTTCACCATTTTTAAATGTCAAATCGACGCCATAGCATTATTTTGAGATGTTGTTTCTAAACCGTCTAGCGTTTTTCAGCCGCGTTTCGCTCGCTCGTCTACCGAACTCGCAAGCACCCAACGCAACGTAGCGAAGATCATTATCTAGTAGGAAAGTTAGGAGGATCCAGTTAGGAGGCGCCCCCCTCCTCCCGCGGGCCGTAACTTGCTATAACCAGTTTAGGAGTTTGGCTTAGTGCACCTGCGATACAACACTAACTACTACTGGACTTAGGTACCAGTGCCGTACCATTGCTACGCTCTATAGCTTGTTTCAAATCAAGTTTAAAACGAGTGCTAGCTTCTGAAGTGTTTATAGCCTCAATAGACCAAAGGTTAAAGGTGCGGATTGAAAACTGGGAGGTTCACGGTTCGAACGCCACCCGTTCTAGTATTGTCTCACATTTTGGAGGGAAGAGGAACGTATTAGTCAAGTTTAGCTTAGCTTCTTTTTATTTTATTTTTTCATGAATAACAAATTCAAATCCATTTTATATTATGTAGTCCAACCTGATGATCTATGACAAGTAAAAACTTTTACACCCGGTTCGAAAAACAGCTTCTGTTGAAAAACTATTAAAATGTACCTTTGTTTAGGCTCTACACTTTCAGGTTAACTCATTAAAATAATACCTAATACATAATAAAAAAAGCCTTTGATTTTTGTTTCCGGTATTTTTAAACTAAAATTATAACATAATATATATATTTTCTTAACCTATTATTACGTAACTTATTAGGAAGATAAAAAATATTTACCGTATATTATGAAGAAATTCTTCAAGGTTGTTTTTAAAGGTCAAATCATTTCTATACAAATTATACCTATAAAATTCCTTTATTTAATCAGTAACAGTTCAATAGTACACCTAACTTGACAATTATGTAGTGTAGGTAGGTAGGTGGTACCCGAAGTAATAGTAGATTATTAACCAAGGGGATAAAGCAGTGTCTTCTGTCGCGGGTGACGATTTAAATCGCGAGCGTAACGAAGGACTCCAGGTTTACTCCCGAGCGTAGCGAGGGTGTTAAAAACTTAAATCACGAGCGAAGCGAGGGATTTAAGACGAGTCCTGAGTGTAGCGAGGGATTTAAGTTCACCCAAGACTAAGACAGCTTTATCACCGAGGAAAATACTCTACTTTTCGTACCATTCGCGAAAAACTTAACACAATAATAATATGAGATAAGCATTTATTAAAAATAATGACAATTAAAAGTAAAAGTTAACATTCGAAACATTGCATTGGTCCAATTATTGATAGAGAGCGTTACCTACATTTATGTTTGGTACGTTTATTGTTGATGAGTTGATTTGAGTATAATTTCTCTGTTCTTGCGGGAGATAGTGGTGGTGATGCATCGTGAGTTACGGACGAAGATAAGATGCCGGAAGTTGATGGTTGTGGTTCTGATGGATTAAGTTTTATATTTTTGTTAATTTGACTGCTTAATATGGTTTAAAGTTTATGTATTTGAAGAAAACAAAAACGCGGCAAATTCCTAGACTAATATTTTTTTGTCGGAAAAGCAAAGGCATCAAGCTCATACGGCCTCGTCGGTTTTTGTAATTTTATTTAATAACCATAACTGCATAATAAATGCGTATTCCTTTTTCAAAAATATGTATAATGCTTTATATACAAACTCAATGGTGTAAGCACACAATATGTAGTTCAGTTCAGTCACAGTAGACGTTCAGTTCAGTAAATTTCGGTAAGTATTCCAAATTTAAATCACATTCTCCCCCTAGAGGATGAATGAAATTCAGTACAATTTTCTTTCCCTGTTTTTAACAGATTAAAAATGACTATTGTTATGTTCGCTTTTTGTGGCACAGAATGTCACTTTTTTGAGCAAGTGGTACGAAAATAATATTTCACTTTATTCAATTCAATTCAAGTTCAAAGTATTTCATTCTTCTTGTCAATCTTGAATGAATGCGATATGAATGAATGAAAACCACTAGAATGAATTCCACACTACTCACAGACAGTATCGGCGAAAGGGTTACACAAATGTCTACGTTTAAATACCGAGTAGGTGGCGATTGCGTGAGATAAAAATAATATATTAATCTTTTAGAGGCGAGTACAGAAATAGACAAGACTCCCCCTCGCTTTACGCCCAAGCTGCCAATGAGGTCACGGGGCCCACGCACTACGCACCCTATGTCATTCAACCTTTAAGTTACATTTTCTTGGTAGGCGAAGACTGAAAACAGTTGTGGTATTCTCTAAAAATGGTTCCTTCAGTTTAACATGAGTGTGACGATGGTAATGACCTCTAATGGCCTGGTAGGTACTATCCGGCTATTGGTTGAAATGCATTGTTACACATTTAAATGGTATCTAGCTAGATTTAAACATGAAATCAATATTTTAGTGCCAGATTCGACATAATAGCCACATACGGTACACTAATTTCTCCGCGTGAAGTGTAAACTTAGCCGAATCATTCCTCCAAATTCTTCTCGAAAAACCAACTTCAAACTCCAATTCAACTTCCAATTTCGATTTAAATAATATCGAAATATCGAAAAAGGAGACATCAAAATCAATTCATAATTGGCGGAATAATCGCGTAACACATTAAAAAAACATGCAATCGAATTGATAACCTTCTCCTTTTTGAAGTCGGTTCAAAATAGAACGGTCATTAAAATATTCAGAGCAAGAATATTGTATGATATTTTATAGGCTATTAATGCACACAATTTAGTAAGGTCTAACTTTGTTATTGTAGCAAGCAATCGACCCTGCGATAGTCGAGCTACGCACATAAAACGCTAGTACGCACATAAAGTGTTTATCTGTACACGCCTTAGGCACGGGACGAATTACGTGTGGTTCAAGACAATTAGATTCGAAGTAGAGATCAACTAAGAGTGCCCCTCCATACTAATATAATAATGAAGTATATACTCGAGCAAGAAACCATTGGATTTTTAAGCTATTGCATGGCTTTTATCGCGGGCTTTGAGAGCGGCGACCGAATCAAGAAATTCCGTAACGAAAATAAACCTAACACAGCATCGTCTAACGTCGTTTCAGTTCGGCAGACTTCGGCACGGTGTTTGTGTGCGTGCGACTAGACGAATGCTATGCAATAGCTTTACCGCGGCAGTCCCCGAGTGCCACACGTATTTTTTTTGACGGCCGTCTCAGCCCGCACACTTGCACAAATACCGGGAGCCAGTATCACTAAAATTCCCGTCATGCGGAATCAAAAACTCTTTATGGGAATTAGTACTTAGTTAACAATTATACGATTAAATTAAGCTTGATAATTATGTGTTAATTTAAATAGCCAAAAAATGGACGCTCATAGTGAAGTACACAAATATTAGTAGTATTGTCGACGTCAACGACGACGTGCCACCAAACGATTTAACGTTCTGGCACGATGGCGCGTAGAAACACAACGCTTAAATCATCAAATCCATGCCACCAAACGGTGACCATACTATCAAGTATCAAGGTCACTTACTTTCAGGTGAGTTCGCAGTCAAAGGCTATCTTGTCGTCATTAAAAAAAACACTTTTGTAGGTGTACCGCCCATATATACATACAGCTACAATGGAAAAGTCATTTGAAAGCCATTTCTTTTTAGAATTGGAACACGAAGAAAAATATTTCTAACTAAGCACATATAAAGTCTTATGCATTATCAGATTCAATACTAAAAATTGGTTGTCTGTAAAGTCGGTTTACGGACGATAGTTTTACGTGATAACGTCATAAAGAAACATTGATGAAAAATTGCATACTTTTATGAATTGAATTGAATTATTATCACTGAATTATCTTTATTTTGTATAATACAAAGAAGGAGTTAATTGAAAATTACAATTTTCTCTAGTCACAAGCCAACGCTT
The DNA here is from genome assembly GCA_029955525.1 of Oeneis ivallda. Taxonomy (NCBI): domain Eukaryota; kingdom Metazoa; phylum Arthropoda; class Insecta; order Lepidoptera; family Nymphalidae; genus Oeneis; species Oeneis ivallda. Next base: position 13,619,890 of record JARPMR010000024.1, on the reverse strand, counting down.
GGGCCGATCGTGCCTCTCTATCGCTTGTTCAGCGCTCTCGCTTGCACGCGCAGGCTCAGGTGGAACGTGACACTTTTTTGTGCGTGTAGCCGGTGTTCATCGATTTATAAGACATTATCACGTCAAAATCTTAGCTGCCTGTGTACACTCATCAGATAACGTCCGGATCTAAGCTTATGCGAGGACATTATATAGGTCTAACACGTAGAGCCTTCATGAGTGAGTTGATCTAAATGGGGCGAGGATTACACCAATCGAATTTTGTTATTCAATACATCAATAAGTTGCTCTTAACGATAATCCCCGATATTTATATCCAGAATATTACTAAAGTATAATAAAAATAAGCAGTGATAGCCTAGTGGTTAGGACTGTGGTCTCCTATTCGGTGGGGTCGCAGGTTCGATCCCGCGTACGCACCTCTGACTTTTCGGAGTTAAGTGCGTTTAAGCAATTAAATATCACTTTCTTTTACGGTGAAGGAAAACATCGTGAGGAAACCTGCACATCTGAGAGTTCTTCATAATGTTAGAACGAAGGTGTGTGAAGTCCTCCAATTCGCATTGGGCCAGCGTGGTGGACTATGGCCTTTAACCCTTCTCTGAGAGGAGACCTGCGCTGAGTAGTGAGCCGTTGATGAGTTGCTAATGATGAAATGATGATAATAAAAACGCTTGTAACAAAAACGCTATGCGCTTGTATCTTTTAATTCAAGAAGTAATTAGCACGGCACGATAGTAAAGTACCGTTATGGTAATAACGTCGTAGTCTGTAATTGGGTTCCATCTAAGGCAGATTTTCAGTTAGGCCCTAAGGCGATCCATAATTCAAACCCCTTTCATATAGAATAAACCTAAACTATAATATGCTGTTATACCTACTATCATCATCACTACATATTATAAAACAAAGTACCCCGCCGAGTCTGTCTGTCTGTTCGCAATAAACTCAAAAACTACTGAACGGATTTTCATGCGATTTTCACCAATATGCAGGGCGATTTATGAGAAAGGTTTTAGTGTATAATTTGTTAAGGTTTTGTGTAAATTGGTTGAAATATGACGATAATTGTTGAAAATGTCGGGAAAAAGTCAAGTTGCCTGGGAGCTTTCATCTTAAACGCTGCCTAATCCCTTTGAGATTTAACAAAACAATGTATGGTGGTGGTATGGTGGGATAGGTATATTCAGAAGAGTCCGCGATAGTACATCTATCTTTTAAGGATAGCTTTCTATAGCCATTTTAACTTTTAAAAAAAAACCGGCCAAGTGCGAGTCGGACTCGCGCACCGAGGGTTCCGTACTCCAAAAGTGAAAGTAAAACGATAATATTATATTAATTTGCTTATTTATCGTTAACTTTGTTTGTAGAGGTTTATTGTTAATTTAAAAAAAACTATGCTAGTTAGAGCGTTTGTTTTATTTTTCCTGTAAAATATACATAAATCTCTATTGACCATAATTATTTCAGATTTTTCGATTGGTAAACTTCGGAGATAAGGGGGGGGAACGGTATTTTTTCGACATTTTGGCCGATTACTCAAAAACTATTATATATAGAAATAAATAAAAAACTGTTTTAGAATGCACAAGTAAAGGCCTTTCATATGATACCCCATTTGGTATAATTATCTTACTTTGAAATTTCAAACCCCTGATTTTCCCCCTTTTTTAATTAAACTAAAATAATTTTCGCGTTGATTTTATTTTTCCTGTAAAATATATATCAACTTCTATTGACCATAATTATTTAAGATTTTTCGATTGGTAAACTTCTTAGATAAGGGGGGGGAACGGTATTTTTTTCGACATTTTGGCCGATTAATCATAAACTATTTTATATAGAAATAAATAAAAAACTGTTTTAGCATGCATATGTAAAGGTCTTTCATATGACACCCCACTCGGTATAGTTATCTTACTTTGAAATTTCAAACCCCCGATTTTCCCCCTTTTTTAATCAAACTAAAATAATTTTCGCGTTGATTTTATTTTTCCTGTAAAATATACATAAACCTCTATTGACCATAATTATTTCAGATTTTTCGATTGGTAAACTTCGGAGATAAGGGGGGGGGGGGGAACGGTATTTTTTTCGACATTTTGGCCGATTACTCAAAAACTATTATATATAGAAATAAATGAAAAACTGTTTTAGAATACACAAGTAAAGGCCTTTCATATGATACCCCATTCGGTATAGTTATTTTACTTTGAAATTTCAAACCCCCTATTTTCCCCCTTTTTTAATTAAACTAAAAATAATTTTCTATTTTTCTTTATTCCAATGATGTTGGGCCACTATTATACACAACTATGCCAAATTTCATGTCGATAGCTTTAATAATTACTGAAATAATCGACTGTGACAGACGGACGGACGGACGGAGAAAGTCTCACCATAAGGGTTCCATTTTTACCATTTTGGTACGGAACCCTAAAAATGGTTATGTACAATGCGGTAATTGGAAATCTATTTAGGCGGAATGAACTTAAATACGTTAGTTACGTTATGATAAGGATTATCATAATGTACATGTAATTTACATTATGAAAATTTGTTACACCATATAGGTAATTTAAATGAATATCTTAAGTTATCTCAAAATAAAAGCGAACGCACGCGAAATTAAATCCACATAATATTCGACGTAACAAGCTGATGCAACCCGACGACAGGAAAAAACATGTGGGCATAATAATACATAATATTATGCTCTACTACCCATGCGAAGCCGGGGCGGGTCGCTAGTGTATAAATAAACGCTAAGTACTCGGCCATGATGAAAGTGGTCCTAAACCTATATGATATAAAAATCAATAGCTGTTCGTTAGTCTGCGGCTAACTCAAAAACGACTTGAAAAAATAGGGAAATCCCAAAATAACAGTTGAAAAATCGAAAAATCAAACTTGGTAATTTTGTATAGGTATTCCCACTTTAGCTGGCAAAAATACATTATTTTTGTGTGTGACGTAATTAAAAATAGATATTAAAACTGAGTTTCAGTAATGCTAATGCATAATCACACGCATTTTTTTTAATTTATGATACCTACGTTTATAAACGACCGGTCACTTTTAGGTCTTTATTGGATCGTCAGTTTTACACTATTCGAATTTATTTTTTACGATCAATGACTAACGTATTATATTATCCATCCATTAACATAAGTTAGACAATCGCACCTCTGATTACTTTTAATACTTAGATGACGTGAGCGGGTAAAGGTAGTATGTAATACTTTTAACAGGGCACTGAAACTGAGACCTCGCGCCATCCGCAGTCAAATATGCCACCAACGAGGCAATTTTAAGTATCGTAAAAGATAGTATATATAGCTCGTATACCAGTATGTGAAACTGATTAAGTCCCCACTATATAAATATGAGCAATGTCCGTAACTGGAGGGAAGACAATTTGCGACCGGAAATGAATCCAACAGAGGGGGGAGTGGCTGGAGGTCGTTTCCTTCATCCTTTGCGATACACAACATACTACTGTCAGTAATATGTAGGTATACAGTAACAGAATTTTATTTATTTCGTTTAATTCTTAATTTTAAGAAGGCAAGCTTATCTGGGTTCCCTCAAATATGGTTGAGCTAAGCCACGGCTGGATTATGCTTCATGCTCGTGAACGGGTGCCGCCTGCGGGAATGGGGCTACTTTCTGTCTGCCCATCTTAATATGTATTGAATAATTGTAAGTATAGTATGCATTTTGAACTTCTCATTGTGGAAATAATGGATACATAGCATAGTATCTATTGTATTGTAAAGTTGTTTTAAAAAGAGCAAGGCCGAGTTCTTTGCTGGTTCTTCTCGGCAGGAAGGACATTCCGAAACAGTGGTAGACTCAACGACGATTCAAAAGCACTTGTAAAAAAGTTTATTTGAATAAACAATATTTATATTCTATTCTATTCATGCTTAAATAAAATTTAAGAATGTTAGACATACTATACCGTCTTACTTTTAAAGTAGGTAGGTATCGTAAAGATATCCAGATTCGAGACACCTGCAGTTCGAAAATATTCCCACAGAATCCCATCTCGGCATCAGTCCCACGACACTGGACTCAAACACTAAAATAGCCGCGGGTCAAAGAGACCAAGAGTTCAGATTTAGAATAATTCAACAGGGGATGCTGCAGCATCGGACACTTTATATGCATACACCTTTACTCATCACCAACTTATACACCTAACTACACTTATTTAAAACTCAAACTAATGTAAGTCTTATTCTTAAAGCATTAAGAATTATTTATAAAGTAAATGAGGGTATTTCTAAAGTTGTCGCGTACTCAGCACCCTTAATTTGTCCGACAAGAACCGGTACCAACAAAAGAGATTTTAACATAACTCCTTGACCGGAATAAAACTGGACACTTATCAATATTTATGAAACTGTTACCGGTAATTTTTCTGATTTTGAAGTAGGTAAGTACAGTTAGTCGATACAGAGATGTTGTAGTGATAAGATGGGTCTTAAATACCCAAGTTGACTGTGAAAGTCTTTGAAAATGGAGTGAAATTTTAAAGGTTAGTTGTTTATATTATTTCTATTTTGTTTATATATTTTCTATTTCACATCCATGCGACCTCCTCTGTGGCGGGTGCAGCGGCTACTAGCGCCGAACAGGCTAAGAGGCGCAAATATGAAAAACTTGACAGTGGTTTCATATTTGTGCCTTTTGGTGTAGAGACCTTGGGGCCGTGGGGCCCGGAGGCTCGAGCGCTTTTTGTAGAGCTAACTAAAAAGGTGATCGAGTCTACCGGGGATTAAAGAGCTGGCAGCTACCTTGCCCAAAGGATTAGCTTGGCCATCCAAAGGGGTAATGCTGCCAGCATCTTGGGTACCATGCCACACTGCAGTGACTTCGATGGGGTTTTAGATTTTATTTCATTTTTATTTTAGTTTTAATTTTAGAATAAATTTAATTTTAATGTAGTAGGTAGTTTTAATTTTAGAGTAAATTTAGGTTTAATGTAGTATACTGTATAAAATCGAAAATTATTTCTATTTTGTAGATTAATTATTTCTTCTGATGGATGATTTCTTTATAAAAAAGGTCATTTCTCTTGTTTCCTAATACTTTACGTTACGAATTAATTTCATAAATTTAACTGCTAAAACTTTAGTGGTAAAGTAGTACAACTAACTTCAGAAAACAAGTCAGATGTTTCGAGTAAATTATTAGTATACCTATATGTGGGTTTGTTTATGCGTGCTACTCTTGCAATCTATTGAATCCATGAGAACTTATTCCTGAGAGAATTTTATAGGAACTGAAGCTACTGTGAAAGTCAATAGCATCAATAATGAAGTAATTAATAAATTAATTTGAAACATGGTTGCTATCGGCCTCATAGTGATCAAATCAGAAATGTAGAGATCCGTAAGAGAACCATAGCTACCAAAGTAACTCATCAACTCGCGAAGCTGTAATGACGATGGGCGGCGGGCAAATAGCTCTAAGAATCGATAGACATTGAGTTCCCAGGGTGATCCAAAGGCAAATTGCACCAAAACTCGAAGAGAGCACAAGATCGTGTTCTGTGGCGATCTTTGCAAGAGACATATATCTACGCCGTCTATCGATTCACGACGCCAATCAATTAATTTTCCCCTAACCCTCAGAACCTTCGTATGTAATCTAGCTGTTTTTGTTTGCTGACAAGATAGCCTTTGAATGCGATCTCACATAATACTATGACCAGACCAGAGACCATTCCCAATTCACAAATTGCCCGCTCCAGGAATCGAACTCGAGACCTCAAAATCATCAGTCAACAGCGCTCACCATTGCGCCAGTGAGGTCGTCAAAATAAGCTTCATAAATATAAACATGGCTCAATAGATGGATAGTCAATAAATAACAACAAAACTTCGAATTGGTCTAAAACTCATCAAACACTATGAAGGGTCCAAGTAAAACTATCAATAAATCGATAAGCGTCGCGCAGCCAGCCGGCTCATCACTAATTTACAATTTTATGGCTTGTGGGAACACCCGGGGCCTCGCCACTCCATTAGACCCGCCCGGTTAACCCGGGGGAGTGTGGGGAAAACCGCTCAAGAAGTTCGCGTTGAGTTGGAAAAACTACGCACTTAAATCTATGAGGAAAACGATTCACTAACTCTAGATACGAGTATACCTTGAACAATTCTTTTACTCACTCATGAAGACAGTAGGATGAGTTTAATATAAGAGATTGTGTGTTTGTGCGTCTTCTTTGTGTTACCATTTTCCTGAAAAACTATATTGCCACTCTAATGAGGTTTTGTATTGAGTTTAACTGGGAGAAGTGTGGGGGAAATCGCTCAAGAAGTTCCCATTCAGTTGGAAAACTACGCACTTAAAAACTCGGGAAAGGGATTTACAGATTACTAACACATTCTTAAACATTGCTTTTACTATTGAAGACGGTATAGATGAGCTTTATGTAAGAGTGTTGTGTTTATGCGTTTTATTTGTGATATATTTTTCAAAAGAATTCCTGAAAAACTATTCTTTATCAACCGATACCTATGGCAACTGATGGATTTAGGTCTCTTGCATATTCCTCAAAATGCTATTGAGCCACTCTGAATGAGGTTTACTGTAGTAAATACGTGGGACTTCGAAAAGTGGAACTAAGCCATCACATCTCGAATTTCAAACGCATTTTTCAGTGGGATCTGAAAAGCGAGTTGTCGAGTTTCCATACCCGGTCCACTATTAAACGCAGGTCTCCTCTTAGAGAAATGTTATATATTATTTTTAGTGGCCATAGTATACCGCGCTGGCCCAATGCGAATTGTTAGACTTCAAACACCTTTAAAAAAATTGGAGAACTCTCGGGCGTGCAGGTTTCCTCATGATATTTTCTTTCACCGTTGATGTCATATTGCTTAAACGCACATAACTTCGAAAATTCAAAAGTGCGGGTGCCTAGGTACGAACTCGGGACTTCCGAGGAGACCTAATCACTAGACTATCACTGCAATACGTCTAAGTACATTAAAAGTTAAAACAATATATGAATATCTATTTCATAATATGTTATGTGAGTATATTATGTAGCTAACAATAGACTTACGCCTCCCGGCAAGAATGTGTCCAAAGGAGAAAGGCGAAAACTGAGACGGGGTAGGGGGAGATCTTTAAGATACGTCGCCATAGCAACCCTTACTTTTGCCCCCATACTTATATATTTTAAAGCTGTGGCTACATGGAGACGAATTTTCTTATTATTAATTTTAAAATACAATAAAAGCTGTGCATGGACCAGTGGGTTTAGTGTAAGTTTTCAAATTTACGTCATCTGTGCGTAAATCTATCATTTAGAATGGACGGGAAATGGATGAAAAAATTTTCCATCCATTTTCCATTCATCGATTACGGACGTTTTTGACGTAGGTGTGCTTAAAAGTTATACTTAGGCTACAGTATATTAACTCCACTATCTTATATTCTTTTATAGATGGACTAGCTAATGCCCGCGACTTTGTCCGCGTGGATTTAGCTTTAAATCCCGCGGGTACTCTTTGGTTTTCCGGGATGAAAAGTAATGTACGAGATGTAAGTACTCTCTAGATCCTCAACTATACCCATGCCTAAGAATCACGTTGATTCCTATAAAACATAACTTGAAAAAACGGAAACTTTAATACACACTTTCACTCTCATTTACTTATCCCTCTTGGGGGTGGAGTTTTCAAAAATCCTTTCTTAGCGGATGACTACGTCATAATAGCTATCGGTATGCCAAACTCGATTTGTCCAGTAGTTGGAGCTGTGCGTTGATAGATCAGTCAGTCAGTCAGTCAGTCACCTTTTCCTTTTATATATTTAGAAGATAAATACGAGTCTAAAAACCTATATGGAATTCTATTATTAAAATTACTGTCAATAATTTCAGTACAAAAAAGTAAGGCTGATTAAACATTACTTTTTCATAAATCAAGTCAACTTTTCATTTAATTTACTAAATCCTTGTCAAAGAATATGCTATTCGTAGATCGTATGCAATTCGTAGCTGCTAAAAATTTCGATAGAATGCAATTTTAATAGCCGCGGGATAACCCATCTAAGAACTATTACTTTTATTGGGATTATCAAAGTATGACGATCGTAATCTCGATCTTACTATTTGCTAAAATACATTGATACAGCATACCCAATAATAACATAATTTATTTCGTTTAGTTATATAATGATGGATAACATGTAACCGCTTCTCAAAGTCGGTACAACGCACACAGACGCAGCGTGTATCTACGCTTGGTATTAGAGAATCCTACCCAACCCAAAGTTTCTGTTATTAAGCAAATGCTTCGTAAACATTTCGGGCACACCTTTAGTTTGAATAGCCGGGTGATAAGTTTTAAGCTTAGATTTGGCCATTACGGTGTACATTCTGTGAAGGGAAACGTATCTACCTATTACCTACTCGGGAAAATAAATAGTTATGGAAAATTACAAACGTGACTAAATTATTGCCTCTAAAATAATTAAAGATCGAGTTAAGGCTCAATAGCGCAACAGTTCTAAGCGCGCACTGAAACTGAAAGGGAAAGGTCGACGTTCAAACCCCACCCGTTGTTCTATTGTCGTGCAAGCGTTTTTAAAGGTTTTTAACCGACTTCAAAAAAAGAGGAGGTTCTCAATTCGTCGGAATCTTTTTTTTTTATGTATGTCCACCGATTACTCGAAGACGCCTGAACCGATTTGGAAAATTCTTTTTTTGTTTGAAAGGGTTTACTTCTCAGACCGTGGTTCCATTTAAATTTTATCTAAATCGGACGAGCATTTTTTTAAAAAATCAACAATAAATTATAATACTTTATAGTGGAGCGTGCGTTTGAAGTCGGTTTTTAAAAAAGAATTTTATATTAAATAATTCCACTTTAATATTTATCTTCAGAGTCCATAAGTAAATAAATAGCTCTATCTTATCTTGAACTAACTCAAATTAAGCCGTCATATTTGGCATACAAACGCTAAAATTCTTGTAAAATTGCCAAATAACCCCAAATTACTAGGCGCCCGTAAACCAAAACGGTAGTTACAGTCTCACGTAACTTGTATATTATTTACATATGAAATATTACCAAAGTTGGCCGGGCGGTAGTTAAGGAGGAGTTGTCGATGAAATATGTCTTCGGGGGCCGTGCGGGGCGCGAGGGCGGCGGGGGAGGGGGGCGAGGGAAATTAAGGAGCCTTAAGCTCGGGGTCGATGAGAAACTTATTAAAGGGGGTGGATAGTGGAATTAATGTACGACTAATTCCAGTTCAGCTCACTTCATGATATATACCTATAGTGTACTTGAATTATTAGTTTTCACTATACCTATTTATATTTCGATTTACTTACTCGTAAAAAGTCAAAGTTTTCAATTTCCTAAAAGCGCAGTGTTGGCAGACGAGTCTCAGGAAGCCACTGAAAACAGGTGGTGCAAGACCGAGGCCTGAAAATCCATGCAAGAGACCTTTGTCCATCAGTGGGCGTCTATTGCATGATAAGAAGGGATTATAAAATGTAGTGGTGAAATGGGGTCAAAATAATTCCAAACGTAGATATTTGGTACCACTTGGTTCCTTAAGCCTTTCAGTAGACTTCAGGTTTTTAGTACTTATCCAGTAGATGTGTCGTCATTACGCGCTAAATGTTGCCGCCCAAATTGTACTGTCAGAGTATTAAGCAAATTTCAATAGATTCATGATCATTGATCATGAATATACACCAGCAGGCCGAGCATGCACGCGCGAGAAAATTTTGTCTACACCTTTTCTCGTAAAATCTCTATATGAATGCATGATTGTAAAAACCCACCTCAGACCAAATGCAAAAGTTTTAGAAAATCAATAAAAACTGCCTGGTGTAAAAAAAATGAATTGCAAGTTTTTTTTATTTTTACTATTAATTTTGAAAAATATTTAAAATATGGTATGTTAAAAACTGATTCTATAAATAATTGATAGTTTTTTTTAAATATATTTTTAAAGTTTTGGGATCAGGTGGGTTTTTACAGTCATCTTGTACAAGGTGTGCTTTTACAATCAAAGTCTAAATTGTGCGAATGTTTTACAATATTTGTTTGCTTAAAAAGTTAGCTGAATTAATCTTGATCCTCATCTTCGACATTTTCAGTTGTAGGCCTTTGCAATATTTCATCCCAGAACTTTACTTTTTCCTCTTCCGGCACAAACTGAGCATTTTTTGGTACACTTGCATGGGAGTCCTATTGTCTTAGCCGGTACAGGCTTATTTTTTGTCGTTACATAAGCCTGCCCGTGAATTCGTGCTTGTTTGATCTTATTACGAGAATAATCAGCAGAATTATCTCGTCGTTTTTTTGTGCCAGTTTCACCAGAGGAAGACTCGCCTGGGTAAATCACATTATCCTCTGTTCCAGCACTCATTTTCACTCATGAACAATAAAAATTTAATTTATTCCTCTAATAAAAGTAATTCGTGTCCGTTACAGTCAAGTAAGTTAATCAAACTAACATTAAAATCGTCAATATTGACATCTGACAGTTTCAATTGTTGCCATATGTTTGGATGTAAAAAAAACACCTCATCCAGGATAAGGTGGGTTTTTACACCCATTGAAATATTCGTGCCTTTTAAACTATGGGATGCTTGTATGACGGAGGTGTGTTTATACACTCAGACAGTGTGTATTGCCATAGAGAAAATAAATCTGTAATAAACAGGATTTCAGAAAAAGTGGTCTGAGGTGGGTTTTTACAATCATGCATTCATATCTCTATCGAAACATAATTCATCTCGTTACGTCAAAAGTAGAGATAAAATTATTTTCTCTATTTTTCTCTACGAACTCTAACATGGCGAGTGGCGACGTCAATTTCTCGAATTTTGAAGTTTAAAAGGAGTAAACGAGAAATCAGTCTACATCGACAATATCTCTCTCTCTTCCCGAGATATCACTTCGACGTGCATGCTAGGCCTGCAGAAATTTCAGTTTAATAACCTAGTTCATTTGAAAATTTAAAAAATGTTTTCTACCTCCGTTAAGACTTAAGAGATTACTACTATTCAAGAGTAGCATAGCAAAATACATAATTTTATTTCTCTGAAATGGTCTAATTCCGTCGTCACGAGACAAAAAACGGGTAGCATCCCTATTTAGGCCACAGTTAAACTTACAAAAAAATGAAAAATAGTACCTAATATCTAATCATACCTTCATACTAATATTAGAAAAAAACTTGAGAGGTGTCAAGGGACACCCGGATGGAACGAAGTTCCTTTCGATTAATTAATTTGGCATTGTGTTCAACATTTTCACACTACAATATTAGATCTCCGTAGCCTTGTAGTTTCCACAGTCGCCAAACAGCCAAAGGTCGATGGTTCGGATCCCAGCTCGACAGACCGAATTTTCCATTTTCAATTTTATTTTAAATAATTTCTACATGTGGAATTTTTCCCTAATTTTTTATAACTTATTTTTAAGTTATAAAAAATTAGGGAAAGGTTCCACATGTAGAAATTGTTTAAAATAAAATTGAAAATGGAAAATTCAATTCAATTCCATTTTCAATTTTATTTTAAATAATTTCTACATGTGGAATTTTTCCCTAATTTTTTATAACTTATTTTTAAGTTATAAAAAATTAGGGAAAGGTTCCACATGTAGAAATTGTTTAAAATAAAATTGAAAATGGAAAATTCAGTCTGTCGAGCTGGGATTGGAACCATCGTTTTTTAACTGTTTAGCGACTATAGAAACCACAAGGCTACCGAGATGAGAAGGCTACGAAAGTGTGTTTGTTGGTTTGTTGGGTTTTGGTTTGTTGGTTTGTCCTTCAATCACGCCGCAACAGAGCTACGGATAGACATGATTTTTTGCATGGGTATAGTTGAGGACCTAGAGAGTGACATAGGCTACTTTTTATCCCGGAAAATCAAAGAGTTCCCGAGGGATTTTAAAAGTAAATCCACGCGGATGAAGTCGCGTGCATCAGCTAGTAATAATAATAATTTAGCACCAAGAGAGTCATTTGCTATACTTCCATAGTCATTTGAATAACAACAATCTCAGATAGTATTGTTATCTAGAAATTCTCTGCGATCGAATACAACGATATCACTGCTTCCGCATGTTACTCGTAGGTGAGTAGTGAAATCAAAATCGAAATTTAATTCTGTGCAATATGAAGTTCTGAACAAAGTAGATAGATCGTCCGCAGCCACTAATTTGCTAACATTTGAAGCTGTCCAGTCAAAGCTTAGGAAATGAAAGCCAAGTTTATAAATAGCCGGCTACATTATCAGGAGGTAGTTAGCCGAAGTCGTTAGCGGCTAAGCAATTTGTCGCGAACTTCTATCCGCAACGCTCCCTGAAGCTGGTTCACTTCATTTACTTGGGAAACAGTTTTAATCGATTTTGATTACGGCTGAGCTGTGCAATTTTGAAAACTTAATGAAACATCTATTTGTAGTTAGACTACTTTACTTGAAATACCTAGCTATGTATTAGCAGGAGCACTAAATACATTTGAATCGCAATTTGCCTTTGAGTATTAAACCAACATTTAATACTCAAAGCAGTTAGCTACTGCTATTAGAAACTAGAATACAACACAAATATTTTTGTTACAACTCATCTAATAATTGTATACTTATGTTTTGACAAATTGTAATTGTAATTGTATTTCTTATGTTTATAAGCAGTGATAGCCTAGTGGTTACGACTGTGGTCTCCTATTCGGGGGGTCGCAGGTTCAATTCCGGGCACGCACATCTGGCTTTTCTAAGTGCGTTTAAGAAATTAAATATCACAATATGCTTTAACGGTGAAGGAAAACATCGTGAGGAAACCTGCACACCTGAGAGTTCTCCATAATGTTCTCGAAGATGTGTGAAGTCCACCAATTCGCACTGGGCCAGCGTGGTGGACTATGGCCTATAACCCTACTCTGAGAGGACACCTCTCAGACCGCTCAGTAGTGAGCCGATGATGGGTTGATAATGATGATGATGATGATGATGTTTTGACAAATAATTGATATAAATTTGTTTTTATTAAATAAAAAAAATTAAGTGGCACTCGGGGACTGCCGCGGTAAAGCTATTGCATAGCATTTTTTATCAACTTATGCAATTATAATATTTATGCAATATTTTTTTTGCATAATAAAAATTATGCAAAAAAAAATTAAAAAACAAAAAAAAAAAGCACACAGTCACTACTTCGCGAGTGAGATTCGAACCTGCGACATCTAAAGAAAGCGGCCGCTCGCCCACTGCGCCAAATAGAGCTACTTGAGAACCTCTAAAATGTTGAACGTTTACTGAACGACGGTGTTAGGTTTTTTCGTTACGGAATTTCTTGATTCGGTCGCCGTGCTCAAACTCTTTGTCCTAGTTCAAAGCCCGCGATAAAATCTATGCAATAGCTTAAAAATTAAGTACATAAATAAAATCATGTACGAAAACTATCCTCCAAGCCACTGGCACACTCACTGACATCACATATACGTATCGACGTGACGCTTTACACGGATATAGTTGAGGACTTGGAGAGTGACATAGGCTACCTTGTATCTGAATAATTTAATATAAAAAAATATTTTTAAACAACCGACTTCAAAAGCGGGAGGCTTTACTTACTACATTACACACACACTTTACAAAGTATACAATTTATTGTTGATATTTTAAAAACCGCTCGACCGATTTCGATAAAATTTATATGAAACCACCTGGGGAGTATACCCTTTCAAACAAAAAAGAATTTCCCAAATCGGTTCAGGCGTCTTTGAGTAATCGGTGGACATACATAAAAAAATCGGCCAAGTGCGAGTCGGGCCTCGCTCTTTTAGGGTTCCGTTAAAAAAATTAAATTAAAAAATTTCCATCTACCCACCTACCCATTTTAATTTAATTTTTTTAATTAAATTTAATTTTTATTATTTGTTGTTATAGCGGCAATAGAAATACATAATATGTGAAAATTTCATCTGTCTATCTATTACGGTTTACGAGATATAGCCCTCTGACAGACGGACGGACGGACGGACGGACGGACGGACGGACGGACGGACGGACGGACGGACGGACAGCGTAGGCTTAGTAATAGGGTCCCGTTGGTACCCTTTGGGTACGGAACCCTAAAAAGAAAAAAGATTCCGACGAATTGATAACCTCCTCCTTTTTTGAAATCGATTGAAAATACACGCGACGGCTTGAGAACCTCCTCCTTTTTTTCGACAGTCAGAAAACAGTGAAATCCCGCGGGATTTTTAGTTATTCAATATTTTATAAGTACTTGACTACTAAAAAACTTTTGTCGTTACAAAACTGAAGATAGATTCGAGGCAAATGGAGGCAGGTTAGATTGACGTGGACCTAATAAGCGGCGGGGGCGGGTTGAAGGCGGTCGAAAAGGCCCCAGTTTTGAGAAGCGGGCGCGGATGGGGTGCCAACTGATAACAGAGGGGGTTAAGACCTATACCTATTGTTTAACAAGTAATATTATTCAGAATATTTGAATTTGCTTGCCGCTTATTGCGTCTGGTTTTACTTGCGGTTTCGTACCTACATATCATCAGAAGTATCATACATATTATAAAATTGTACAAGTGCTCTTATATAAAAAACTTAACTAAATTTTTCACAATCTAAGGCCCGCTTGCAGAGACGCCTGGTTAGTTAACCCAGGAATAAATTTGTAATTTTGACAGAAGCTTTATGCGAAATCTGTCAAATCTGTCCTTTTAACCCAGACTTAGCTGCTAACTCTGGGTTAAAACGATAACCCGGCGTTTCTGCAAGCGTGTCTAAGTATTCTACATAAGTAACCTAGTCGCAGCAGTTGACAATGTGTGATTCAAACGGGCATTTAAAGTGCTAAGTTCCATTTTTTTTTATGAATTACCACCTCAACGCTGGTAATGCACTGGTTCAATCCAAATCCGAGAAAAAAAGTAATGATCAGAGTAGGAACTAAACAACCCTAGTTTGTTGGACTCAGACCAGACCGCTGCGCTATTGCAAATTAAATTACAGTAAATCATGAGCAACCCATTATCGTCCCGCTACTGAGCGCAGGTCTCCTCTCAGATAAGGTTTATAGGTCATAGTCCACCACGCCATATGCGAATTAGTAGACTTCACACATCTTTGAGAACATCATGGAAAACTCTCAAGCGTGCAGGTTTCCTCACGATGTTTTCCTTCATCGTTGAAGCATGTGATATATCTACCTATAAAATTGCTGAAATGCACATAGCTCCGAAAAGTCAGAAGTGCGTGCCCGGGATCGAACCTACGACCCCCCGAAGTCTGAACAGCCCTAACCACTGCTCATATGATATCAAATTACAGTACAAATATACCAAACTAAACAACAAAGAAGCCAGCTAATGGATAAGCCCTGAACACATCTTGTTTCGCTACAGAGAACCCAAAGAACAAATGACCTAATTTTCTCGAACGTCCCTTGGTAAACTTCGCGCGTGAGGACCCACCGCTTCCCTACCGAATAACTAGGGCGTGTTGTTTTTTGGATACTTTCTACACCAGAGACAAAGGTGCATTGAACAAAGAGTCCATAGTTAATGAAGTGTTTACAACGGTGAAACACTGATTGGTTCGATTTGCGTACCTACTAAGTTTTGTGTAGGTAACATTACCAAGTGTAGATTTAAAAAAATTGTTTTTAAAAAACAAGCTTTGATGATATCCAGTACTTGACAAGACGAATCAAACGATCCCTAACTCTATGTAACATTTTTATTACAGTGTTCCATAGCCACTTTCCGGCTACACCAGACCCTGGATATCATATAGGACTAGAGTACTTGTCAAGACGAATCAAACGAGTCCAAACTCGATGGGGTAACGTCGTTTTATTACAGAGTTTCCATAGCCACCTTCCGCCTCCAATCTCCATCATCAAATCAGCTCCAAGTCACAATATTGCATTGTCATCGGATTTATTCATCTTGCAAGATTTGACCTAAGAATACATAATATGTACATTGTACATACATAGGTACACACATACATTTCAAGTTAAAGTTTGTAACAAATAGTTTTAACTCATGCAGAGAAACCTGATGGATTAACGCTGGTTCCCTTATTCTTTCTACTTCTCTTTTCGCTAGATCTAGAAACCTTCTTATTTAGCATGTAGGTTTTCTTTATACCCGCACAGAAAAGGCTTTCAGATTTACTCGAGCGAAGCCGGGACGGGTCAGATAGGTATTTGTTATAATGATACTTGTACGGTCTAATTTAAAACCGTACAATTTGCCCAGTCATCATTCATGCGTTTGTTATAAATAGGCTTTATATAATTCATTCATCAGTGCAAAATTCCATCGTATCGCGCTCACTACTGCTAGGTATTAGGGGGCAAATAAACTTGTACCTATATCAAGCAGTTTTATTACTGTGCGGTCCTGAACCATACATGTGGTCCTTTGAACCGGATTTTTAATTTTAAAAAGGAAATAATTCACATCAAAAATAAATACAAGCATACCTATTTACTGTGTGCTATTTAAGTTATATTGTAATATTCCGTTCGAACTGTCCTGTATTACATAATCAGTTGTGCAAAGGTACCTAACATGCAGAGTAGTCGACGCGTTTTCATTAAAACTTGCATGGCAATGCCCCATGTAACGCGGTCGCTGTAAATGTCCTATAGTATAGGACCTATACGAATGTATAGTTTCAGTTTATTTATTAACTAGTAAAACCTGATTTCATAGGTTGTACCAGCTACTTGTAACGTAACGTTTATTAATAAGGCTGCCTTTGCTCTCTAGCAAAATAAAAACAAGCAAGAAAAGAAGAATAATTATTTATTTATTCTTCTTTATTTACTTTGTGGTTCTTATGGGTCCAACCATTGCTGATAATTACTACTCTAGGTTTCTATCTAAATTCGTATTTTATTTTGATTTTCTTACAATTAATAATTTTAATACTATAATATTTACAAGAAAGAAATAAAAAAACCTAAATTTACTCTAAAATTAAAACTAAAATAAAAACTAATTAAAATCTAAAACCCCATCCAAACCACCGCAGTGTGGCATAGTACCCAAGATGCTGGCAGCATTACCTCTTTGGATGGCCAAGCTCTTGGATCCCCGGTAGACTCGATCACTCTTTTCGATATCTCTAAAAAAAGTGCTCGAGCCTCCAGGCCCCACGGCCCCAGGGTCTCTACACCAAAAGGCGCAAATATGAAACCACTGTCAAGTTTTTCATATTTGCGCCTCTTTGCCTGTTCGGCGCTAGTAGCCGCTGCACCCGCCACAGAGGAAGTCGCATGGATGTGGGAAGCAGCTAGAGTATCTACACAGGTGGCATCCCACACAAGCGACCTCCCTGTCCTCCAAGGAACAAGCGTCATACCATCAGGTCTCTTGCCATCACTACGTGCCAAACCAATAGGTTCTAATACAGCTGGCACGTGAGCAGTAGCAAGAGACCTGCGGATGATGTCGTTGAGGGCATTGTGGCGGGAGAAACGACCAGCGCTCTTCGAACAGGAGAGCCCGTGATGACCGTAAGCGTTGACGTGGTTTCTATCTTCCTCAACAATAAAACTCAATCGTAAATGCACGTGTTATAATGATAAATTGCTTTTGATTATAAACCACATATTGAGTAACATTTACACAATTACCTATTTAGAACAATCTTTTAAAACAGGTCAAAGGTCAAGGAAAAACTGCGAGGTAATGAACGGCACTTTGATTGGCGCTTAACCGTTTTATATAAAACTCTTAAGTGATTGAAATTGCGCGGCAGCTTACTTTAGACTGATTGTAAATAAATAGGTAACGATGCGCGGAGCTCTAACTCGGATGGATCGCGAAGTTGTAGTGTGTCAGATGGGTTGAAAATGCCAACCCATCATAACAAATGGTACCGAACAGTTTTGCATTTATGAAATATCTAGTTCTAAATTCTTAATACAAAATAAATAAATAAATAAAAAACATTTATTCAGCCGGCAAAGTTACACAATACAAATACAAAAATAATAATCATGTAATTAAACAAAAATAGGCCCCCTAAAAGATTTCCAAAGAACCTAGGAAAAGTCCAAAAAACATTAATTTAAGAAAACTATTCCGACGAAAGGAGTTCCATTGTAGAAACCCAGCTAGCAACAACCACCAGGCTGTCTCGCGAACACACCAGATCACCACAACTGTCTCTCCTATGTGGCAACATAGTACGCACGTATTAGCACTATTAGGTACTAATTCAAAGATCAAGTTAATCGTAACGTATTTGATACTATTACACAAACTCTAGATACACTAGTAAGTAGTTGTAAGTATTCGTAACTAGTTACATCATTATTATGTACGATACGGATTTTAATTTGCGTCTACTATTGGGCCTTTAAATATACCGGATGTGGCAAATCAGGCAGCAAGTGCGAATTTTTTGAAAGTCACTTTAAAATCATTAAAAATTACAGAAACATTTTTTAAATTATAAAGAAAACTGTTCAAATTTTCTTTATCGCCATTTAAAACTTAAACGCTTTTCTGCGAAACATCTTTTAAATGTTAATTACTAAAACGAAACACGCTGCGCTCAGTAATGAGAGAAAATTTCAAGGTATTTCTTTGTCGGTGTCTCTTTCAGAATGAACCGACCTTAAATTCAAAACAATTTACGGAGCACTTCAATTTAAACTTGTAAAGAGGTACCTCATCAAGCAACTGAGAAGGACATTAGGGACAAAGAGCGGTGCGAAATTTAAATCCGACCCGCAGTAGAGCCTTAGCGAACAAATAACCCTCCCACACTCCCCGGGTCTAAACACACCCGCCTTGCGACCGCATCTTACAGGCCCCGATCCTACTTCCTTTCCATTACACTGGCAACGCTGACTAAACATAATCGTCGAACTTCCTTACGACTCAACCCTTCCGGCGAACTGCTAGACGAACTTATCCACGAAAATAAACTTTAACCGTTTGGATATACAGTTCGCTTCACTTTGAGCTTTTATAGAGCAATCGGAGTTCGCTGTTTTAGTAAATTAAACTTACAGTTAATGAGTATACGGTTCAAATTTTGCTAGCGTAGTAGAATTTTCCAATTTTCCTAGAGCTACCGCCGGAGCGAGCGAGTTAAGAACGCTGCCGTACAAGTTGCGATGTTAGCCACCAATGTTTGAATAGTTTTCGTTGTCAGAACTTGTTTGGGTAATGCGGCCGGTTCTTACACAAAGACGGGGGTATGATAAATGTTGGTGTATTAATACTCGGGTCGGTGATATAGTATAGTTTTATTATCTTAGTTGGGTCGTTATATAAATCTGCTTTTCCGGCCGAGAACCTTTGAATGCTGAAGCGTTTTTGGTTACGCTTCAATATTAATAAATGAGTAGGCTTTAATTTTGTGTGCCGAATTTATTTGAAGGTCAGATTGTGTACACTACATAATAGACGCCCCAACATAACTGTTTCAAACTATTTTTGTCCAGCTACGGTTGCGAGGTAGTTGGCTGATACTGAGTGTATGTAATTCCTGGTTCCTAATTTTTTTTTTGTCGTCAAATAGTTACCATATTCCAAAATATATGAAAAATTGCCATACGTCGTTTTATCTGGGTTAAAATATTGGAAATCACGAAACATATTGGTATACATTATAGGCACACGCTTAGCCACTATCACACTTGAAGCATAGTGATGATGTGGCCTAAGGTGGAATGCTTTTGCCTAGAAGATGCCTGTTCAAAACAGATCTCGGAAGAACATTCCAGAAATCCAGACCCCAGCCAAGCGAATTAGGAATGAAGACAGCAGCTTCGTGCGCGTAGATGAGATATCAACGACGTATAGGGTTGGAAGCCCACCCAATGCCTTGCGGTTTGGTGGTAAAAAAGTGAAAGGGAGGACAAGGTCGAAGAATTAAGTTCTGACTCTTTTTTTTCTTTTCGGCAAATGTAGACACTCCAATTGGAGTCGTTGCATTTTATTGCGGAAAACTCAGCCTTTATCAAATAATATTATACCTTAAATCTTCCTGAAACATAGTATTACTTCCTGCCGTAAGGTGATACTAGCTGATAACGCGTGGATTTGTTAAAAAATCCGTCGAATTAATTTCTGGTCATCAGACGTAGCTTATATATCGGTCTTCATGATGCATGCAATCTTTGTGCCTTTCTTCAAGATTAGTTCATTGATTCAGCCCTTGAAAATATACCTAACCTGTTGTTAGGAAAATATAAACTGCTCATATTAAGAGCATAAATTTTGACAGTTCTGTTGCGGCGTGATTGAAAGATAAACTAACAATCAAATCTATCGCATTTTTATATGAACAACTACGAACAGGCAAAACTATTCGTTCGGCCACCGCCTCGTGCTCAGGCTAGTACTTCAATAGCGATAGTATTCCTCTAAGCAATAAACCGTTCGTGCAAAGTAATATTTCTCGGGGTGGCTTGGCACGCCTTATCTTTTATAGCGCCAAAACAATATTCATAAAGCGTCCTCGATGGCAAGATTTTATTACAGCCTGCGAGATATTGTATTAGTAGAGCCAACAATGCGCGACAGAGAATGTCCAATTAAAAGTATGATGTTTTTCATTTTTAATGAAGAATGATTTTTATTTACGTGTTTACCAATGGAGTCATCAAATAATTTTGATATTAATATCCACTTTGATGAACATCTGTAACTTATTAGCATATCGTATAATTAATGTTAAGTGATCTACAACTTCGGTGTTTTTTTTTACGTGGAAGATCGGTAGGATTTTTAAACCCGTTACTTATTGGTTTAGTTTCTTTAAATTTTATTCAGTCAGAGTGAATCTATACATATAATAAAACAGAAACGAAACCAATTCTGTACATGAAATAGATTCAAAAAAGGGTTTTTGCTTCTAATTGTGTTCTAGATACAGATATCAAAACAGAAGCTAATTTTTTTTTGTCTGTTTGTCTGTTTGTTTGTCCTTCTTTCACGTAAAAACTACCGCACAGATTTCTACAAAATTTTATACCGTGGTAGCTTATTACTCGGGTCAACATCTAGGCTACTTTTTATCCCGGAAAATCAAGGAGTTCCCGAGGGACTTTAAAAACTAAATCCACGCGGACAAAGTCGCGGGCATCAGCTAGTATTGAAATAAAAATTGAACTTCTGTTACATTGCTCTCGTTTTCGCGACATATTTTATCGTACGTTACGTTTAGCGATACAGAGTTAGATCTTGATCTTCCTATATTCTTGTTCTATAATTCTTGTAAACAAACGCTTTTCGCTCGGCTCAGGTTCGCTCCTCCAAATATATCATCTCACTGATTACAACGCCTCTATCCAAGAGAATTGTTTTGCCCTATCATATAAACTACTACAGGGGTGTCGAACCCTTTCATGCATTTATAGCCTATAGGTATATACTTACCAAAATCGAAAGATCTGATCATATTATGAATATAATTATAACGAGCCTTCATTGACATGATCAAGGATTAAAAGTCACTGAAAGTACAAAAGAATAGTATCTATATCAATCTCAAGACTAAGATACATATTTTCTGATATTTTAGTACCCTAAAAAATAAAATCTTTAATACGATTCAACGTAATATTATAAATCATAATACCGCAGTAATACTATATTGTCAGTTATTTATAACTAGTGGTTCGCCCCGAACTGAGACCTCGCGGTATCCCATAATTCCCATAAGGTAGTTTTAACTATAATATTATATTGTAATTAAAACGCGCCGAATCTGATGACGTCAATCGTCATCTGCTTTCGTGGATGGGATGCGTATTTACAATATTAAGAGGATTGTCTAGTTGAAAATTTTCATACAAAAAGTGACAAAAAGCGATAACGTTTTGCTACCCGTAAATGTTGTCCAATGTTCATAATTTTTTGAAATGTTGCAGATACAATGAAAAACTATGCCCGTACGTTTTAATTTTAAAGAAATATTGCTTATGTTAAAAGTTATTAGTGACTAAATATCCATATTTTTGACTAAAAAACTTCCTCGACTAATTTTATTTTTTTAAATTTAAGTAAACTGAAATACTAAAAAAATGAAACGTACGAGCCTAGATTAAGGTGTACTGAATCTAATGAGACCAAAATTGTCTAATTTTGTAAACGTTTAGGGGGTAAAAACGTTATGACCCGAAACAATATTTCAAGAATAAAATTTAGGCAAATAACTCCTGGACTTGCAACTCTCTCTATCGCACGATGCGGGTCGGGCAGCGAAGCGTTGTGAAACAGATAGCATTTTGGAAAATACCTACTCGCGTCGCGTTTCGTCACTAGACACTACTCTTAAAGACAGCGCCATCTAGTAACAGTATAGTGAAGTTTTGTTAAAAACATTGATGCCCATTAAAACTCAAATAATTTCGTTTCTTTATAATATTTATCTAATCTTAGTATTTGTTGTTCAAGTACAGAATATAACTCAAATTATGTGTAAGTTTCAAGTTTTAAAACAAAGTGGTTTTAGAGATCTAGCTTCGAATACAATCTCCACTTTGAAAGCCCCCCATTTCGTATGGGAGCCCCCCTGAAATAAAGATTTTTATAACTTTTTAAGCCATTTTCGGCTGGAGGCCATCGGTTTACATATCATATCTAAAATTGAAGTAATTACGTTCAGTAATTCAGAAGTTATAAGGCTCTGACAGACGGACGGACGGACAAGTGCAAATCGCTCTAGTAAACGCAGAGACCTTCGCTTCGCTCGGTCGATAATTATCAAATAATAAAAATATTCGCAGTTGAACACGATGCGTAGGTCATCCCATTCAATGAAAGTTTATACACCTGACGAAATTGTTTTCTGTATTTTGAGTCATTGCTAATAATTCCATTTGACACAATTCGTAAACTAAAACATTTCTATTTCCTCCAAAAAAAACATTACAATATATCTAATATCTACCTAAGTAATCTACCTGCCAAGTTTGAGTAGGTAATACATGATTAGTTACATGATTGGAAACAGATGAACGACTATTTAACCATCGCCAAGTAAACTTTAACCACGGAATAAATTAGACACTTTTTGTGTACAAACTTCTTTATTCGGCGGTCAAAATTTACTAAGAGATGGTGAAGTTGTAGGATAAGTAAAATGTTGTCAACAACTGATATTGATCGCGGACGGGAGAAAGATTCAAGCGCCGCGTAGTGAACAATTAATCTAAATTGCTGTAAGATTTATCGTCGGCTATGTTCGCGTTAAATCTCTTATTTACTGAGGCGGCCTTCTTCACTAACGAACGGACTTAACCTCTATTATAGTAAACAAACTACTAATCTCTACAGTTTATTCTTAAGTGGACCCTATGGCCTACACTATAATGCGGCATGACATGCCTTACGTCTTTGTCAAGCATGATCGTGTATACTGTGTAGTTGTATAGATTGATGCGAATGACATGCTAACTACATGCTGGCAGTTTTTTTTTACAATAAAATATAATAGAAACCCTACATAGTACGGTATTACGGATTGACCATTGCTATCCTGCAAGCTATGACATGCACGCATGATCGTCTACAGATCATCATGTCATCCATCCATACATGCATCCTCACAAACTTTCGCCTTTATAATATTAGTAGGATCGTCGTTCGTACGTTTTTTTCATCGATTAAGAGAAATCATTACAACCAACCCTTTCCCAACCATCGACCGGTACAAGTGACCCCGCGGTCACGATACCGACCTCTTGACCTGCATAGTCACATCCAGTTTATGGTAAGGTATAGGTCATCTATTCCATTTTAGTGTAAATTCTCACGATCCTGACATCCACCGATACTATAAAAGTAATATAGCAAGAACATTTTTAGGGTTCCGTACCAAAATGGTAAAAATGGTACCCTTATGGTGAGACTTTCTCCGTCCGTCCGTCCGTCTGTCACAGTCGATTATTTCAGTAACTATTAAAGCTATCGACATGAAATTTGGCATAGTTGTGTATAATAGTGGCCCAACATCATTGGAATAAAGAAAAATCGAAAATTATTTTTACATTTATTAAAAAAGGGGGAAAATCGGGGGTTTGAAATTTCAAAGTAAAATAACTATACCGAGTGGGGTATGGTCAATAGAGGTTTATGTACTGTCGTTTTACTTTTACTTTTGGAGTACGGAACCCTCGGTGCGCGAGTCAGACTCGCACTTGGCTGGCTTTTTTTAAATGAGCCTAACTATTCCCCAGTTACATATTAATTACCGTAACTTGGGGTGACTTTGCAACAATTTTTTTATGTTCCTAGTAAATATCAAATAAAAAGTCTTATACTTTAATTTAAACTAAAGGAGTTTTATTGAGTGAAAGACCGGATATCTAACATGGTTTTTATTGACTAATTAACAGTGGCACATAATCTGAAACATTATTTTTATTTAAATTAAATTTGGGGATATTTTGCGCCACACGCACACCCCCATACTTTATGGAGAAAATCTTTACTGAATGCCATAATTTTTTATTTTCCGATGACAAGATAGTCCTTGACTGCGATCTCACCTGATGGTAAGTGATGACGCAGTTTAAGATGGTAGTGGTCTAACTTGGAAGAGGTATATGGCAGCGTAAATTCAACCCATCACCTTAATCTCTTTCTAACGCCATCGTGCCGGAAAGCTAAATTGCCTGGCGGCACGTCTTTAACCTGGTAACTAGCCTTCCACCAGAGCAGACCAAAGACTTATAATAGACTTAGACCTTTGTAAAGTGATCTTTATAAAGTTTTATTTTGAGCACTAGTTTATTTCTTTAGTTTAGTCACTAGTTTATTTTACATCATGTATTTTGATAAATTTCGCATCTAAAAATAATAAAGAGAAAGCGTATCAAACGTATTTTGAATAAAATAAATAAATAATATCCCATTCATTTAGATGTAGGGAAAATTTATTGGCATTGCATTGATTCAGGTTCATATTATCTATTGTAGGAATATTTTTATCATTAAAATTAATGATATTATAACGTATAGATAGCAAACCCAAAGTACAGATGACACAATAATTTGAAAACAAATTACGAAAATAACCCTAACTTATAACAAATAATGTTAACTTCAGATGTATTGAATACGTAATTATATCTAGGTATACACTTTATTCTTTGTACAGAAATAAAATGGTAGGTACCTCCGCTAGGAGTATAAATGTTCTGTGGTAGGTACGTACAGAATCTAAAGATTTACACCTAGTACAAATTTTTACATCTCATCTTATTTCGAGCATCGAGCTTCTTGTTTACAAGATCTTTAAAGTGACTAAAGTGTTTCATACTCGAAATCTACCAACGCTAACGAAAAGTAAGCGAAGCGATTTATATAATATTGATCGCACTTCACTTGAGAAATTCGTTTGATCACGTACTAAAGTATCTGGAATAGAAAACAGACACCTTAGCAAGTACACTAACATTTTACGTGAGATAAAGCGCGTCTTCTGAATGATATATTTTACACCGTTGAAATATTTCTCACCGTGCGATGACCTCAGGTCAGAGGAACCCTCACGTTCTCACGTGAAATCCCAGCATCCTTTTAGGGTTAACATAAAATATCAAGTTTAAGATTGATTTAACTTAACAAGGGATGGTTCTGGAAGGATATTATTATTAAACTATAAACGGTCATGTTACCACCTAGTCCAAGGTGGTAATCACCTAGTGGTTAAAACTTCAGTCTCCTTTTCGGAGATCCGGGTTCGAATCCCAGGCACTGGCCTCTTAATTTTCGGAGATGTTTGCATTTTAATCAATTAAATATCACTTGCTTTAAAGGAAAACATCACGAGGAAAGCTGTATACATTAGAGTTTTTATCTTCATCATCATCATCATTAGCAACCCATCAACGGCTCACTACTGAGCGCAGGTCTCCTCTTAGAGAAGGGTTATAGGCCATAGTCCACCACGCTGGCCCAATGCGAATTGGTGGACTTCACACACCTTCGAGAACATTATGAAGAACTCTCAGATGTGCAGGTTTCCTCACGATGTTTTCCTTCACCTTTGAAGCAAGTGATAGTTAATTGCTTAAACCCACTTGAAACCGAAAAGTCAGAGGTGCGTACCCGGGATCGAACCTGCGACCCCCCGAATAGGAGACCACAGTCCTAACCACTAGGCTATCACTGCTTACAATATTGCTTGCTTTATCTTCATAGTACGTAATAAACCTATCTCAAAAATGCTTGAAGGCTGCCAATTCGCACATGGCCAGAAAGGTGGACTGTGGCCTAAACCCTTCTGATTCTGAGAGGATACCCATGCCCAATAGTGGGCTGACTATGTGTTGATAATGATGATGACGACGATTATTTAATTTTGATACATTTAATTATTATTTATTATTGGTATATACAACTATAACATTATGTAACTAAAATTCCCCGTATACGTTAAAATAACGTAATATTCGCATACATATTCGCCACTTATATAGGTATTAATGAAATTATACAGTACATAGGGCCTGATAAGACACGACCCGGGGGGGCAGGGGCCGAAACAAATGTTCGCGTAGCGTGGGTTGAGGCGTACGTGAAGACAGCGCAGCGGAGCGAAGACGTGGCCAGATCTACACAGAGCCGATATTACGCTTTTTTTACCTACGACGAAACGAAGAGGGACATGCGTTTAATTACATCTTTTCGTCGTTGATATCGCATCTACGTGCACTATATAGTATTCATTTCTCATTTCACGGCTAGGATCTTGAATGCTCTTCAGGAATTTATATTTCCTGATACCTTATTAGTGTAAATAGGCATCTAGGAAAAAGTAAAAGTTCTTTCAATTATATTATTTTACGTTTTGTTGCCTAATATCCTGAACTCGTCAATCTTCAAATGTTCACTGATTATTCTATGTATCGGAAGATTACTCTTTGGCAATCATAATTTTTTGTGAATCATTTTTTTTCATTTCAGATTATTCAGCGGTAGCATAGTGACAAGGAACTGTACAACAAGAGATTACAATAGTTACACACACCATGCAGCCAAGCCATTCATGTGGAACTGTGAAAATAATACAATTTAAACTGGCTATGCAAGTATACCTACTAACTTAGCTTACTCAGTGAACCATAAAGATTCTTGATCCCCGACACCAGAAGATGATTATGTTTGCTTGTTTCGTCCACCCAGCAATACCTAGGTCGTCAAACAGAGCGTTTTTCTAATAGACAGCCCAAGTATGCTAATTGTAATTATTGTAAACTTATCACTTCGAACTTTGAACATAGAGCGCCGTCAGTTGTCACACGAAGCGCTGATATGACACTTTGGTATAAGTGCCAAAGCCAAAGCTGGCACGTCCCTTTCTGGGGTTCAATGTAATATTTACCTTCAGGTAGTTTACAATGAAAAATAGATATCTAATTTAAAAGCATAAGCTACTGATAACAGTAGTCTGTTCGATAATTCAGTTGACATGGGTAAATTGAAAATAGGTTGTAGCAACATTGTGAAAGAGTCATCGATGAATCATTTTGATAATTTACATTAAAATAAATGTGATTTAAATTAAAAATGAATTATGCAGTACATTAATGTGTAAAGGTTGAATAAATTGAAAACTCTTGAGTATCAAAACTCATGACTTATTGAACAGACTAGCAAAGACTCGATTGAACTTAGCTTTGCCAATCCAAGGAAAGACTTTAAACGTCATCATGTTAATGAGTCGACATCCGCAAGGAAATATCGTAACCACTTTTTAGCGATTTTGAGTTAAAATCGCACTCTTAGTAAATAAAAGATGCTTTTTGCGCTCAACGAAATATGAGATACGATGTTTTTCTTTGCAGGTGTCAAAGTGATGACGATTAAATTCTTCTTAAAAATATGATAATTACTGAGTGGTAATATCAACTTTGTATAAATCTATCTGAGTCCATTCGGGTAGAGTCCGGGCGACTTTCGTGAGGGTGAAAGCAGTTTGAAAGTCGGGTCGGTATTGATCGAGTGTCTTGCCCCGCGTCCCTGCCACCCCTACCCCCTTCATACAAGGAGCGCCCAATTCTAAGGATGCTTATCTTTCATATGGATTTAGTGAAATACTTGAATATGTACATAATATTATAAACGTAGCATTTTGGCTAACCGTACATTAGCTAATGTTACTGGATGGATGAAGCTTGAGCTAATTATCAATAGCTAAAATAATCGCTCAGGCAACATATAGCGTGTGGTCAGCCTCACGCTTTAATCAATAATATTGTACTAGAAATGCCATCGGTCGTCAAAAATATGTCTTTGAAAAGTTATTAGAATACCAACCCAAATATGGGTATGGAAGACGGAAGTAAAATGAATGATGTGACTGGAGTAAATGAAGTAAAATGAGTGATAGTTCTCGTCGGTGTAAACTTATTTTTCACTTTTTCTTTTATATTACTGATCGAATGCCTCGATTTTGTGTTCAAAAGTATACAAACAAATATGAATATTTTATTCATCCTCTGTTCATAACACTGGGGCTCATAACACTGTTACTAAGGAGCAAGTTTTTTATCGACTCGTAATTTTTGCCATGTTCAGATTTATCTAACAATTGAAAAAAACTTTTTAGAAAGGCAATAAAAGCATTGATTGTTAGTTTTATTTTATTAATGAAAAAGTCCAGGCTTAGGCACCTCTCACACCTCCGCTGCGAAACTTCAGTTGCGAAACCGCTGTAGGAATTCCGCTGCGATAAAGTGTAGTTGTGTAGTTGCGGAACGGGCGTCGGAACCTGCTAGTCATCAGTCAGCCATCGGAGCGAAATGTCGTCGTTATCAGAGTCAGAGGAGGAGGAAATATTATTGTGGACTTTAACTTTGAAAAGGCGTAAATCTCGTAGAATTTGGGTGCACGAGATTAATGAAAAAAGGAAGAAATTAGGAGAAAACCTATTATGTAAAGAACTAGAGTCACATGAAGATCGTTTTTATACATATTTTAGAATGAGCCCAGGGAGTTTTGAAGATCTACATAATCTTTTGAAGCCACATATTACTAAACAAAATACAAGGTTTAGGGAAGCTATTTCTAGCAGAGAAAGATTAGCCTTAACTTTGAGGTAAGTAAATTATTTATTTATTTATTAATCATTAATACAAAAAAAATATTCGGCATGTTACTAACTCTACGATAAGTGAAACATGTTGATTTGTTCATGATCATTTTGATTTGAGGTTGTTAAATCAGTAGGTATAGCCGTATTGCCCTCTTGTGGAAGAATATAATAATTAGCATTGTCAGTAACTGTTGCGTCACTGATCATGGAGTAATTTCCTGGAGTAGCCGGAGAATGCGTGGTATCACTTAGAACAGAGTAGTTGAAACTACCCGTTGCAGTAGAGTTGCTGTTAGAAGTTACAGCCTCCATATCACTTAATTCAGCCTCCATCAAAATTCGGGCGATATCAAATTTTGCTTTTATTTGTGTTCGCTTTGATAGTTTTTTGAAAGTATCAGCGTATCCCAAAAATAATAAATCTACTCCATCACATTTTACATCAACTTTATCTTCACTTCTGTTGCGATCTCTTCTATTTTGTAAGTACTGGATCATTCTATCTGTTGGATCCGGATCCGGATTACTTCTCCTATGCCTTCTATAAATTTGTTGGGCGTTTTGAGTTTCTTGCGGGCGGGTATCTTGTGCAACGTCTTGTGTAGTTACGTCTCCCGTAGATTGAGAGTCAGTAGAATTAACTTTTTCAACATTCAGAGATGCCATACTACCTTGAGTCTCATTCAATGTAATTGCTGGATCAATGAAATTCATTTGATCTGCCCAAGTCCAATTTTGAAGCTTTTTTGCAGCTTGGCCACTTGTACTCTTTTTAGATAATTTGTACTTTTTGTAGGAGTCTTTTAAATTCTTCCACTTCGCTTTCAAAGTTACGACTGAAAAATAACAAAATAAGACAAAATTAATATTATTTCAAAATTAATATTATTTTCATTGCAGATTCCTAACTACTGGAGATTGCTATAAGACATTATCGTTTTCATATCGTATAGGAAATTCAACAGTTTCAAAAATAGTGACCGAAGTATGTCAGGAAATATGGAATGTTTTACAACCATTAGCCATTCCACAACCTACACAAGAAATGTGGCTCAATATCGCAGAAGACTTTTTTGGGAAATGGGGATTTCCTCATTGCCTGGGTAGCGTGGATGGAAAGCATATTACCATTAAATGCCCTCCAGATAGCGGCTCAATGTTTTACTGTTACAAAAGTAAATTTTCTATTGTGTTATTGGCTGTTGTAGACGCTAATTACAAATTCATATATGTTGACATTGGATCGTTTGGAAAAGATTCTGATAGTACTATATTTGAAAAAACACCTTTTTTACAACTATTGCGAACTGGTCAACTTAATGTACCAAATGCCCAACCATTACAACAAGGCACAGATCCTTTGCCTTATGTTTTAATAGGGGATGGTGCCTTTAAGCTGGAAACGTTTTTGATGAGACCTTTTGTAAGAGAAGCGGCTATGCAAGATAGAGATAAAAAGAGATTTAATCAGGCGCTCAGTCGAGCACGTGTAGTTGTGGAATGTGCTTTTGGAATAATGGCACAGAAGTTTAGGATTTTCCTAAGACCTTTCGAAACAGATTTGACAAACACAATAAAAATTGTAAAAGCAGCTTGTTGTTTGCACAACTTTATACAGACGAAAGAGTCAGCCGTACATACCAGTTCCAGCTTTGAAATAGAACAGCTAGGTGCCTTTCTACCACAAAATAGACCTGGCAACCGACAGAGAGCATCGTCGGCAGCGTTTGAGGTCAGAGATAAATTCGTTCAATATTTTACACAAACGCAGAGAACTTAACGTTATCATAATATTATCTATAATAAGTACAAATAAATAATTATACATATAATACATAATATTATCTTATAAGCAAAATAAACAAATACATTACAAATACAGTCTATTATTATTATAAAAAGACTACATACCTTCCTCATTTAATTCCCTCTGGATTTCTCTCCATGCCTGCAGTTTTTTCATATTATTTTTATAATCCGGATGATTTAATAAATAAAGAATAGGTCTATTTCTGACCTCTTGAATTAATTTTTCTGTGAAATCGACGTCCATTTTATGAAATAAATGTAGTTTCGCTTTTAATTTTTGTCGATTTCCACAAACACGTGCGAAAACAACGCGGCACCGCAACAAAATGGCGGCCGGAGCGCGGTAGTGTGGCTGGCGTCGGAGTATTATCGACGAAACCGCGCGGTGAAAGAGATAGAATATAGTTAAATCTATGCGTTAGAACAGGCAGTTCCGTGGCAGTTCCGCTTCTCCTACATACGGACAAAACACAGCGAAATTAATGCGGTTCCGCTGTTATGGTTTCGCAGCGGAGGTGTGAGAGGAGCTTTATAAATCATACGTCAATATAATATGATAATAATATGCTTACATAGGTATATCACATACAGCAAAGTCAATGTGGGTACATTACGTCGATAAATAGTAATGAAACTTAGCTGAGAGCAACCCTATTATCAGAGTGCTGTATAGAACACCTGTGGCCAGCCCTAAAATTAAGTAGTTCATATTGGGGCGCCTTATTCTGGATATTTTTACTAAAAAAATTCTTCATTTTATGCTTATATATTACTTCAAAAATAATTGTTGTGTTGCTTGATGTTGCCAATTGTTTAACTCTATAGTTTTATAAAATGAATAGAATTTTACACTTAATTCTATAGTTTTATAAAATGAATAGAATTTTACACTTAATAGACAGATCTAAAAGTAGTGTTATCCTTTTCACAGCGCTCCCCGAAGACAAGGATAGCAATAGATTTTCAAACCTTTCCACGTGTTTAGGGTTCTGTAGTTGCCCGTCACTATATATGCAAACTTAAAACGCAGTACATACATGTGTAATTTTAATCATAAAATGTTTTTTTTACATTTTAAAATAGTATTACAAACAAATTTTAAAACGTCTAGATTTAATGGCAAAAACGTCACTAGAGATTTTTGGAACGAAGTTCCTTATCGGACGGTACGGACTTGGCGGATGGGGACTAGTCGAAAAAAAGTGTAAGAATTTTTCCGTTACGACCTTTGCCTGTTGGCTTCGTTTATTACATACTTTCCGCCATAGCTTTGGTTGCGTAGCGGCTAAACTGAAACTATCGGTTCTGGGTTCGAATCCTGACTAGATTATTATTTTTATTTTATTTATTTTCAATTTATTATTAAAAGGAACTTTGTTCTAACCGTGTTGCACGACACGCATTTTTTATGGAAAAACCGATTTGAAAAGCTTTAAATTTTCATAGAATTAAATTAGAAACTTTGAATTTTCACAGCATTAAGATACCATTGACCTTTGTGTTCAGTATAAACAAGTTAACACCTAACTAAAGCAGTTTTTGAAAAGAAAAGAGTCTTGACACACAGACAGACAAACAACAAAGTGATCCTATAAGGGTTCCGTTTTTTTTTTTCGAAACTCTAAAAATGAATGAAAATAATAACGCGGTATAAAAATTGTGAGCGTCCAGAATAATCTCGCGTCAGGAAACCTGACGCCTTCGTCCGCTCTCGTCTTACCCACTCTCTTGATTAATGTGTATGCCGACGCTAATCGTCCACTCGAAAAGACAACGATAGCTAGTAGCTTACCCGTATAATATACTATGTACATAACATATACAAACGATTTGTATTCCAAAGATGCGGGGTGTACAGGCTTTTCAAACTGAACATAATTTTCTCTAACTCCTATTTATGTATTAAGGTTGTAAGATTTAAATTGGAGAGCGTAAATTCTAGAACTGTTGGTAGGTAACCTTAGTATTAGTTTGCGCGTCTCGAGTACTTGAATAGTTTACGTGAGCTTCGATATTGTAACGACTGAGTAATATGATTCTATGAGGAGTTATTAGTAACTCCTTTTTTCAAATTCGAAAATTTTATACTAGCAATTTTATACAACAAAGTTAAAAAATTACAGTTTTTGTTGGAACTTGTAATTTAATTCTGTATTTGAAATTAAAAAAATATAAATACTGCATCAAATTGAAAGATTAATAAGTATGATTTAGGAGATAATTTAATTAATAAGATAATAGACATTTGCGAAAAGACATTTCTCAGTTCGACGTAGTTTACTTGAAACCAAGACTATTTTTTTAGTCCGTTGAGTAACGTTTAACCGTGGAATTTTTATATTTTGACAAATTTTCAATACAAAAACTGTCATAACACCAAATTTATTCCTCGGTCAAATATCACTCGAAGTTGTTGAAATCGGCACATAAAGTACTAGTGAAAGACATTTCACTTAAGACTGTGACAAAATTAACATCTATTTTATTATTATGGTTTATTTAAAGTATCGAGAGTAATCCTGTAATTAATATTCCAATATTCTTGTAATAGACCACTTCTGTCCGCTCTGATGTTAAACGTTACACTAGTGTTAAATTTTCAAGTTAAAATTAACTGTAACTCAATCTGAGTAGGTATAAACAGGCAAGTTATGAAGAATTTTCCATTTCTTTTCCATCTATACCTACTAATTGACAGATTTACGCACAGTTAACGTAAACTTGGAAAGCTACACTAGGGGTAATGGAGTCTCGTCTTACTGGCTTGATTGATGAGTTTACATACGCCAATCGACCACCACTCGAGTATGTAAGCTATACGCTTATCAAATACTAAATAGGTAGATGAATTTTAAAATTAATTATGTTTATATGTCAGTAGCTTTGAGGTCAGTAGGTATGTAGTTATTTAAATGTATGTTTATAAAAATAATTAATTACACCACCCGCTGTTCAATTTCCCAAAATTTCCTAATCCTAATTAAAGTAACCTAATTAAAAAATTAAAGTAGCTGTAGATGTAGTCTATTTTTTCATATTCCGTAATAGGGATAAAAAGAAATCAAAATTATTCTCAATTTCCGCGCGTGCTACGCTTGTAGCTACGTGAGCTACGTTCGTAGCCAAGGCCATTCCATGTCTACGAACGTAGTGTAGTTATAGCTAAACATTATAATTATGTATCTACAGTTACAAAACCTTAGAAACCCAGAAACTAAAATGTTCCACTTAATTAACCAAAAAGTATTTTGTGTCCATTTGAAATCCATCCTCCATTGCTTAATTGAACAGCGTACAACAAACTAATTTCCTTAAAACCGTTTTCGAATTTCCCGGCGTTCCAATCGTCGAAAGGTTTCATTTCACGCCGTCCGGCATAATTAATGGACATCCTACAAAGTGGGCATTAAGAAGCGGAGGGGCGTAGATCGATACGGTCTCCACACTTTCAGGTTCCTTGCGGGGGCGGACTGTCCGGTTTTCGTTGCGGTTCCCGCTGGGGTGTTTCTTCTTTCGTTCCTTAGAGCGCCCCCTCACCCAAACCGCTTTCTAAATACGTCCAGTTATTAAAGAACTTCGAGAGCACATTTCGCGTTGTTGCCGCGCCTCATTTATTATTGCGGGAGCGCGCCGAGGGGGGTCATTTAACGCTGGCACAGTTTATATCTTCTTCCATTCCTTAGTGGGTGGGGCCGGGGTGGCCTGTGTATGTGTGAGTGGGTTCCTCAACTTTAAGATTGTTAGTGGGGTCGCAATCAGAACTAGCTAGTGCTTTTCATTAGAGGAGATGGTTATCGCTGTTGTACGTGTTTTGTTTGACGAAAACGCTCGTTTGTTTGTTCTGTTCTCTTTGTTTGAGAGTTTCCTCGAGCGTGACTTCGGTAATAAGGTGAACTGGCAGTCGACTTAACGACTAACGAACTTCAAACTCGTACTCATTTACCGTTGTAATGGAAAATAAATGGCGTTCATTAATATTTATAATGGTACATAATATAAAACTAAATAAATAAATAAAGATCATATTTACAACAATTTCATCCTTGACTGGTATTTATAGCAAATATATTTGTCGCGTCGTTTTAAGAGATCAACTCGGCACATATTTATCATATTATTTTTAATAAACAATTTTTGACAATTCGTACAGTATAAATAAGTATACTATCTACTCTCATACAATGTACCCGAGTAACTATTGTATGGTTAGATAAAGGTAAGTAGGCACAGAGAAATACATATTATCATAATGAAAATGTTGCAATAAAAATTCAAATAAGGCTTATCTTTTGTAGTTATGATCATTGCAAAGTTAATTTGTTGAATTAAAATTAAATGGACCGAGAGTTAATCTCACTTAAAGTCGAGTCTTGTATTAAAAAGAACATAAAATTCTTCTATCCGTCTTTTACGATAACATTACTGTCTTCAATCCAATCATAAACAATCATAATATTATAATACTTTAACAATAACTTAAAATGTATATAAAATGATAAACTGTTATTAACAGGATAGGTTCATATCTTCATTATTAAATTTTGTAATTCAAATTATTAAAATCCTGCAGTAAGCCAGGATTAGCTCGGGTCCTCCATTAGTATGCAGTCGGTGAGATGTCACTTCTTTAATTCTCGAACCGACGCCCGACGCGAAACGTAAATGAGACGAGAGTGTCTGGACCGAGGGACAATAGTAAAAATTGCAGACTAGATATACAGGTAGTTTCATTAACGAATATAAAATAGTAAAATGCTTTTGGCTGCGACTTTGTCCGCGTGGAGCTAGTTCGTAAAAATTCCACTGGAACCCTGTTTTCCGGGATAAAAGGTATCCTATGTCACTTTCCAGCTCCACTATACCCGTACAAATATTCAGGTTTATCCGTTGCTACTTACAGTAAGGAGCGTACGTAGCACACTTATAGTAAGGATCAGCTAGGTATGTCTTCTCAGATGACCTCACCAAAATAAAATCATTTTTCGGCTCCGACACAACCGATCAAAATAAACTCAGAACAATTTCACGTTGACCAACCTGTGATTTTCATCATCATCATCATCATCATCGTGTGCCTCCCTCGAATCAAAGTTTGATAATCTTTGCCTCTCTATTTAAAGCCGCATCTTTTAATTTTGAGTAAGTAAGCCCTGTCCAAGTATTGCATTGGGTTCTTGGCGACCTGGGCCTCTATTACCTGCAATTCTTCCTTCCAACACTAGATTTTAATAACCTTGACTTTATTAAAAAGAGTCCTACTTCATGTCCTTCCTACAAATTTATAAATGCGAAAAATGAACTAGAAGGCAGGCGATGGGTTGATACGAAAATGACGAACCAAAATGGTTTCAAAAAGCAATCCAAGACTCTTCAGAGCGCAAACGTTCGCTAGGTCTGATAAACGTTCACGATATTCACTAAAAAAACTTGAGAGGTGTCAAGGGACACCCGGATGGAACGTAGTTCCTTTCGATTACATTGTGTTCGGTATTCGCGCGATACAACACTAGGTTTCCGTAGCCTAGTGGCTCCGGCAGTGGCCTAAAAGTGTTGAACTTTGGAACCTTTCCCTAGTTTTTTATAACTTACTAGCTGATGCCCGCGACTTCGTCTGCGTGGATTTAGTTCATAACATCTCGCGGGAAATCTTTGTCACCCTCCAGGTTCTCAACTATACCTATCCAATAAATCACGTCAATCCGTAGCTTTGTAGCAGGAAACATTTGATCGTCTTGCTCGCGGCATTGTTAATGATGATTCAAAGAGAAAACATATTACTGATGATATTATCAATTACGTTAAACTATAATTTTTATAATTGTTTTTACCATAATTTTCTACCATAATTAACCAAATACAAAATTACGTTTAGCTGTCATTTATCTACGTTTTGTTCTTCCACTGTCATTTTCGTTTTTTTATTCCATGTCAGATACATTTTTGTTATACCAGGTTTTATATTGACTTGACGGAAACGCGGTCGAACGGGATAAAAAGTATCCTATGTCCGTCTCCTGGTTCTAAGCTACCTCTCCACCAATTTTCAGCCAAATCGGTTCATCCGTTCTTGAGTTATGAATAGTGTAACTAACACCACTTTCTTTTATATATATAGATAAGTTATAAAAAATTAGGGAAAATTTCTACATGTAGAAATTATTTAAAATAAAATATTTTAAAAATTTCTAGTGTCTCACTGTCAGCATTTCTTTCCTCTGATTATAGTACACGCTTATAGTAAAGAGAGCATCTCTTTGAAAAAATTATATCCCAGTCTTTGGGATCAATTGAGGTGTCGTACTTGGCAGAGGCAAGAAATGGATGGTCAGCGATTAGCCCAAATCAATTGCCGGTTTCTCTTCCTTACCAGAGACAGTGGGATGACATTATTTGTAAAAAAACATTTGACGCAATGTTAATGCAAGCAAATTCTAAAGACCGTGCTCGTCTTCTCGCTGTCTCTACGAAAGAATCCGGACACTGGCTCCATGCTCTCCCTTCTGCTAATCTGGGCACTCTTTTAAACCACGCCACTCTTGCAGTGGCAGTTGGTCTTAGGCTCGGCGCCAAAATAACCCAGCCTTACCGTTGCCACTGTGGTGACCACATCGACGCTTACGGTCATCACGGGCTCTCCTGTTCGAAGAGCGCTGGTCGTTTCTCCCGCCACAATGCCCTCAACGACATCATCCGCAGGTCTCTTGCTACTGCTCACGTGCCAGCTGTATTAGAACCTATTGGTTTGGCACGTAGTGATGGCAGGAGACCTGATGGTATGACGCTTGTTCCTTGGAGGACAGGGAGGTCGCTTGTGTGGGATGCCACCTGTGTAGATACTCTAGCTGCTTCCCACATCCATGCGACCTCCTCTGTGGCGGGTGCAGCGGCTACTAGCGCCGAACGTGGCCTAGCGGCGCAAATATGAAAACCTTGACAGTGGTTTCATATTTGTGCCTTTTGGTGTAGAGACCCTGGGGCCGTGGGGCCCGGAGGCTCGAGCACTTTTTGTAGAGCTATCTAAAAAGGTGATCGAGTCTACCGGGGATCCAAGAGCTGGCAGCTACCTTGGCCAAAGGATTAGCTTGGCCATCCAAAGAGGTAATGCTGCCAGCATCTTGGGTACTATGCCACACTGCAGTGACTTCGATGGGGTTTTAGATTTTATTTAATTTTTATATTAGTTTTAATTTTGTTAGTTGTATATAATTTAGGCATATTTTAATTTTAAATAAAATTGAAAATAGAAAATTCAGTCTGTCGAGCTGGGATTCGAACCATCGACGTTGAACTTTCAGGCGACTGCCGGAGCCACTAGGCTACGGAGACCTAATGTTGTATCGCGAAAATACCGAACACAATGCAAAATTCACATTCAACAAAAAAGTGTCGGTTTCAAAAATATGTCGAGTGTCGGTTCCTTAATTTTTTCCGTATAGCCCCCTTCCGTACCGCGCGATAAGGAACTTACGTTCCAAAAAAGCATTTCACTTTCTAAACAAAATATTCAAATCGCTATATCTCTTTATTGATGAAATTATCCATTTCCTCCCAACAGTTTTCATTCTCAGTAAAAAATAGAAAAAGGTTCGCTCGGTCGTAAGTAAAACTGCAGGGGAAAATAATTTTAACACATCCGACTCGTGTAGGGTTGCTGACGCTTGCTTTTATTTTATATTGCAATAGGCACGATGACAGTAACCAACAATCAATCAAATTATGAATTTATCGAATGAAATAGGATTCATGGATTATAAAAAACCTAATCATTTTTCTATATTGAGCGAGATTGATATTTATTTTGATAAAATAAAATTATAAAAAACAGCAATTCACCATATTGGATTGAACACCAATCAGAGCGATACGTCACGTCTATCTTCAAGCTTTGACAAACTGCTATGATAAAACATAGAGTTTTGACGTTATGAATGATACCAATACACCGGCGAGCGTTTCAGCTGAATTTTAAAACTTATAATTGAAATGGCAGTTTGATCTACCCAGCTTTTTTTGCTGAAATAGGATATTTTTTCGAAATAGTATTAGTAGATACTTTCGAACATCACCCAACAGTTTTTCAAAATCGATGAAAGTTAATAAAATAATTCTTAAAAACTATTATGTATTTTGGTACATTGCAATACCCAAGCTAAATTATCTTTTTGGGTATCAAGAAGATTGTAACTTTATTTGCGCATATTCTTATATATTTATATGTTCTTATTTATATGTTCTATAGTTGCTCATACGCACGAGTACCTGCACGACTACATACACACCTTGTAACTGTCCACCTATGGTTAGTGAGCGCATGTATCAGCCTAAATCGACTATCGCTTTAACTAGGAACCTCATTTAAACCATAATATTAGCGATTTTGAGCAATTCTAAGGAAAATTAATATATACTTACTTAAATATAAACTTACTTAAGGGATGCAAAAATTGCTATACTTGGCTCTGACAAATTCGATATTTGACTATGAGTCCCGTCGTGACCATGGTCTATGTAACTGGATTGAAATATCGACGGTTCGAACTACCAACTAAAATATATACCTAGTATAGCATAGTATAGTATGCCTAGTATAGTATAGTGCCTATTGCAATATAAACCTAATCACGAAGAGTGTGTAAAATCTTCATTTTTGACAACCCTGCATACATTTTGTTGGTCTCTGCTAAAGCGGCGGAAAGAGATTTGCATGAAAATTGTCTTCTTGTAAGGACTCCGCCGCGCGACTAAGGTTTTTATGTCTTCCACTTTTCATGCGTTCAGAAAATTATGTAAATGGTTATTCAATTATGCTTTTCTGATTTTGGATTTCTCTCATATTTTGTTTTTTCCGTTTCTTTACGTATAGGTAACATTTTAAATGAAGCAAAGAAACAACTCTGAGCTACATGAAAGTAAAACGTGAAATAAATGGAAAATATTTTATTATTCTGAGAACTGTAACTGAAAAGAGTCAAGTAGTAAGCTGCATGTCCCAGACCTAAAAATATATATCTACCTATAAAACTATACCGTGACTAACTGAAACACAGACAAACAGTATACATCCTAAACCAGTAGAGATATTTAAAATTCAGAGATATAAATAAATATATAGATATACACTTAGTTATTATGAAGATACATTTTCTTGAAAACCTATAAATCTACGCGGGGGAGATACCTAAAAATCCTCTATAAATGTGAAAAATTGGAAAATGGGTGTGCCCGATTAATTCAGGTATCTCCTTGACATACTTGACTTGACTTTTTGAAACACATTTTGACTATGGTACCAAAAAAACTTAAGAGTCTT
The DNA here is from genome assembly GCA_029955525.1 of Oeneis ivallda. NCBI lineage: Eukaryota > Metazoa > Arthropoda > Insecta > Lepidoptera > Nymphalidae > Oeneis > Oeneis ivallda. The sequence continues at coordinate 13,579,673 of JARPMR010000024.1, read as the reverse complement.
ATTTTTAATTGACTTCCAAAAAGGAGGAGGTTCACAATTCGGCCGATATCTTTTTTTTAATTATAAAAAAAATTAATATATAAATAGCTCAGTAGGTATATAAATCCATTCTAAAATACATAGAGACGAAGATCTCTCAACTAAATATTCTCACGCAGAATCGAATAGCCCGGAATGCCCGCAGGCCGGCGAGGATAAAGCGGTCCTCTAATAAAGAAATTCCGTATCGTCACAAACATTGCGACGTTACGCCATGGAAATCTCCAAGTGTCCCGCGCGAAATCGTAAACGACCGAGCGGACTGAATACAAAACAGCGTCCCCACCCTCTACCGGCCACCCCCTCCCCCTCGTCTTCATGCCCTTCTTCCTTAATGTGTAACAAAGACACCCCTCTTACGCTCCAATGTGTTTGTATTTTAACCCTGTGTGAGTTTAGTTTCGTTTCGTTGTGTATTTATTCGCGGGTGTGTGAGTGTTGGAAATATTTGATATTAAATTTTGGGCCTATATCAATATTCAGCGGCTGTTTATAACTTTTATCGAATAGTTGAAATTTTGTAAATGATCAGCTTTTAAAAATCGATTCCAGATAATTAATATTATTTATGTTCGGCCATTAGACAAACTATCTAGACCTTTTATAAAATTCATTTGAGTATAATAAATTGGTAAGTATTTTAATTTTAACCGACATTAAAAAGGAGGAGGTTCTCAACTCGTAGGAATCTTTTTTTTATGTTTGTTCACCGATTACTTGAAGACGCCTGAACCGATTTGGAAAATTATTCTTTTTTTTATCAAAGAGTATTTTATACATAGGTACTTTCCCGGTGGTCCCAATTAAATTTTATTGAAAACGATCGAGTGGTTTTTAAAAATCAACAATAGATTTTATACTTTGTAGTGGCGCGGGCTTTTGAAGTCGAGTTTTTAAAAAGAATTTTTTATTATAAATTATTTTTTGGTAATGGTGTATTTTTCATAGGGAAAAGTAGCTTATTAAGTACATTTTACTGAAGAGAATGTAAAAATTCGCTTTCATTATAATTATAGATTCCGTATCGTAAGGCGTTACCGTAAACTAGGTACATCTAGATTTATACTTGTTCTATACAAGGAGTTTAAACCACTATACTTTAGCGGAGGAGCTGGTGACACTGAAAGCCATTGCATTTTTTAATGTGAATTGAGAGTTAGGTAGGTTAGGAGTTGTATACGAACAAAATAAGCCTGGCTAATGCGTTAATTTAAAAAGCCGAAAAAATGTACAAAAAAATATAATAAAAATACCAAAAATATATTTTAAAATACGTCATACTAATACATAACAGTTAAAATTAGCTTTTTGGTTACGCGAACCCATTAGATTTTCCCAAAACCTAAAATCACTAAACGCACATAAAGAAGTTTTCAGTAAATCTACGAAGAGAACCATGGAACTAGGAATTACGACTACGAAGAGAACATTGAGGCATAAATTCTAAGTGGTTGGAAATGTTGAAAGTATCCAATAAGAATTTCCGAACGCAAATAGCGCGCGTAATGGCGGTAAGAAAAACCTTGAATGGCGTCGCGGCACCGCTTTGTGGCGGGCGCGGCCAGTGTGAACACTTGGCTCCACTCAAGCATGCCACTTTTAATTTTATTTTGCTTTCTGTTTCCAGAATACTTTGCAGTTTCTAGGATGTTTAAGTTTAAACATCTTAACTTTTCTTATTTCATTTTTTTTGAATGTACCTAATGTATACGTAGGTTGTGTAGGTGAACCTGTGTATTTTGTGACAAACATTTTAGGCATTGTTTTTTTAGTTCACATAAAAAAAGTATACTACAAAATGCATATTGGATTTTTTGTTATTTAAATCCATAGAAATATTTTTGTTTAAACTAACACCATCCTTATTCTACTCAGGTATGAATCCTTTGTTTTTGCTTTACTTGTACCTACACATTAATTTAATTAATTTCATCCTTAAAATACTTCTTATTTGTACTACCTATTAGATTCTTACAAGAATTTAATTCCCCAAAGAATTGTAAATTGAAAAAATTCTATTTTATTTTATTCTTAAAATTAGGTATTCTTTAAGTTATTTAGCAGTTATACTTGCTCAGCTCTATCTTGACCAAATCTTGACCTACATTTTAACGTAACTTTTAGTAGGTAAATTATTTAAAAAAAATCGTATCCATAAGAAAATTTCTTATCTTTGCCTATCTTTTTCCACAGGAAACATTATGAAAGAGATAGCAGAGATTTCGACCCATTAATTTAGTTCAGCAAAGAGATCGTGTACAACTGAATTAGCCACATTTATATATTATATACTCGTAATGTGGCTTTCAGTTAAGGCACCAATACTCATAATATAATGTATGTAATTTAAAGTTTATTAAACTATAAAATTATTTGAGCATTGATGCAAAAGTGGTATAGGTGAACAATCACTCAAAGGCACTTAATTTTCATTCATTTAATATATCAAATTTAATAAAATTTAAATTATATCAGAATTGATTTTACAAACTTTAAAATTTTACAAAAATTTTAAAACTTTTGGTGATATAAAAATACCATCTCCAAAAACGTGAAAAGCTAAGTCGGATGCACGCACCGATACGGGGATATGAATGAAAAATTAACTGTGCCCTTTACCAACATTAGCATAATGATGCCGGCCGGCGGAAGACTAAGAGGCATTAATCAGGTGCCCTGCGAATTTACACAGCTTTTTATATTGCAATGTTTACTTCGGGTTACGTCCTCTTATTCAAGTTATTTTTACCTATAATAACAGAACATTGGACGGTGCCAATTTTAGCTGGTATCGTCGTTGTGTTTGAAAAAATCGGCCAAGTGCGAGTCGGGCCTCGCTCTTTTAGGGTTCCGTACATATGACCAAATCACTTTTTTTAAAACTATTATTATATATATTATGTATATATATTAGAACTATTATTATATATATTAGTCATATTTAGATATTATCTTAGTTCTTAGATAGTACCAAATTAGCATATGGGGAAAAAATGCTCGTATGTTTTGGTCACAACTTTGAAGGCCCCCCATTTCTTCATTTTTGAAGGTAAATAATAATAATAATAAATATATATTTGAACTCAACTTAATGAGCTCTAGACAATGACACCCCACATGCCAGTGTAAAAAAATAAAATTTCATTTCGAATCCTTTTTCATGTATGGGAAGCCCCCTTTATTTTTTAATTTAATTTAATTTTTATTATTTTTTGTTTTTGCGGCAATAGAAATAAACACTTTGTGAAAATTTCAACTGTCTACCTGTTACGGTTTACGAGATACAGCCCGCTGACAGACGGACGGACGGACGAACAGCGGAGGCTTAGTATAATAGCGCCCCGTTGGCACCCTTTGGGTACGGAACCCTTAAAATAACAAAAAACCCATGATCTAGAGAAAACATGCTCAATTCAGGATTGGTAATTTTGAGAGCAGCGGTCGCCATAATTCTTTGTGGAACATTTATATACGCAATAATTAATTTTAAACAAAACAATAAAATTAACCCTACCACGAAAGAAAAATTTTAGGCAATAATGTAACTCCAAAGTTATTCTAACTCTTGCACTTAGCATATTTGTCTTCTAGGTCATTGATATTACAAAAAAAAACCCCAAACCCCAAAAAGCTCAAGTAGTAAGTATTTGACAAAATCGATTAGTGTTAAAGCGAACCAACCTAGTCTTTCCTAACCCAAGCCATTGGGTTCTAAAATCAACTTCTAATTAATATTGAATACATAAAAGAAATCTCGCAGATTCATTCTACTAGAAGCTTACAAAGCGAATTAGGGTAAGCCGTAGTAATCTTGGCCACCCCTCAATCATTGGCATTTTGACTTTAAAATTGGTTTATTATCAGTTTTATTTGCGCAAAAGGTATAAAAAAATATTGGTATTTTTCTACGTTGACATCACTCCTAAATAAAACTGGCAGTTTTTAAAGTAATGAATTAGTAACCCTTGAAAAAAAAATAGTTTTGTGACGGTAGATTATTACGAAAATCATAAGAATCAGGCATTTTAAAATTGTTTTTTACCTACTTTTTTTGCATTCAAATTGGAAGATAAGCCTCCCTATATGTTATTTATGATTCAATTTAGGTTTACATGCCTTAATTGATGGTAAAAGACTCAAACCAACGTAAAAAAGTGTAGGTCAAAGTTAGTACCATCCGCTTGTATAGAAGATGACTTGATTAGCATGAGTGCCAATTACAGTAGTAACTGCTTAACTGCAGTAACTAGATATTAGCAGGGCCAATCATTATATTTTTACGTTTTTGGCCGTGCTAATCGTTGTACTTTTAAGTATGCCAATTCTTGTACAAAACAATCAAAAATTCGTAGTGATGGACCAAAGTCGATACTGAACAATTAGTATACCTACCTAAATGCAAGTCTGTTTATTATTTTTAAGGCTAAAATACCTAATGACCAAACAAGTCATGTCAAGTTTTGACTTGTCAAACATGTTGACAAGTAATGTTCTCCTACCATATCAATATTAAAAATACGAAAGGTATTGATGTATGTTCGTTTGTCTGTCAAACACAGATGAAAATATAATAGCTAGGTACTTCGTAACTTCAAGTCACGCTGAAATTTTTATATTCAGATAGACCATTTCCAAGATTTATAATAATATCTACCTATATCGGATTATCTCGGTAACAGTTTTGAAGTGGAATTTGGGAATTTATGATACAAAAGTAATCCTTTTTGCTATATAATAAATACCTTCTTTATTTCCGCGACTACATTCGCGTGGATTTTGTTTTGAAAATCCCGCGGGCGCTTTTTGATTTTCCAAGATATCTGCATAGTAGACTATGTAATTTTCGAGGACCTCAACTATACCATATAAAAAAATCACGATGTTCCGTAGCTTTGTTGCAGCGTGATTTAAGGACAAACCAACAAACAAACACACCTTCGTATTTATAATATTATTACGGATATGTTACTTGCGATTTTACTGCAACTTCATTGACGCAAGACGTCAGACATGATCCGATAAGCTATAATATAATAATAACTTTTGAAAAAAAAAATATGTTTAATTTTGCATGGCAATTTATTTTTAAGAAAAGATTTTTTTTTTGTTTTTTTTTGAAATTTAATTTTATGAAAGAATTTTATTTGTTTATTTTTAAGACAAGTGATACCTTCAGCTGCTATATTATATTACGTATTGTGAACCTACTTACCGATTGTAATAAGTTAAGATTGCCTTATTAAAACCAGAATGTTTATAATGCGGATAAGTACCTCTTAGGAGCAGTGATAGGTTAGGACTGTGGTCTCCTATTTGGATGGTCGCAGGTTCGAGCCCGGGTACGCACCTGTGACTTTTCGGAGTCAAGTGCGTTTAAGCAATTAAATATCGTGAAAACATCGTGAGGAAACCTGCACATCTGAGAGTTCTTCACAATGTTCTCGAAGGTGTGTGAAGTCTGCCAATTCGCATTGGGCCAGCGTGGTGGACTATGGCCTATAAACCTTCTCTGAGAGGAGACCTGCGCTCAGTAGTGAGCCGTCGATGGGTTGCTAATGATGATGATGACCTCTTAGTAACATCATACCTACTTAGTTACGAAATATTTTTTATATCATTACCTTTACGTTATTTTTTAATTGTACCTACCTACTAATTTATCGACTTAGGGCTTAATAGATACAAAATATCCTATACCTGCACATCACTATCGCATATTTTAGTGTGATTCTAATAAATTTCACTAGTGATTGGCATAACGCATTATATAGATCAGCAGTGCTAATCTATATAAACGTATAATGATTAACATGGTAATCATTATACTTTTGGTATGGCATTCGCTATGCTCAAAGGCCAATGATCGTACTTTTGGCTTCATTTTTAAGTTTATTGCGTTAAAGTTAATAAAGAGATGCAATAAGATCACACTTGTGCTTTATTTGAATTCTCAGATTCATACTCAACAGTTTGAGAACAAATGTTATTCGGTTTTGAGCCTTAATTCGATGGAATAAATGTTTAAAGTCAATGTTCACCTTAAACGGCCAATCACTGTATCGCTTACCCTAGCTTTAATAGTTCTCGGTTACCGCATTAGTGTTTAGCAGGTCAGAACTACCCAAATTGGCAAATAATGCCTAATACCAACCTAAAACAAAAACAATGAAAATGAAATTACCCTGATTCGAAAACAAACCATAACGCTTGGCAATAGTTTAAGCTATTGTCAGAAAATTGGAATAAAATGACTTTAGCAAAGTCTGTTGGACATAAAAGGCCGTTCAATAATAATCATTTTCATTGGGATAATCTTCGATCATACCGTGGTTTAAGTATTTAAGCTTCTTGATCATACCTATAAAATCTCAGTAAATCTCGTAGCGCGAAAAATTGTTTTTTTTTTAATAGAAGTTATGTGAGTAATCTGTAAAAGATTGACAATTGAAAAGATTGTAAAAGATTGAAAAGTCCTTACGATGGCTTCATAAAATATATGAGAATAAACAGGGATTTTGAAATAATGATAAAAGTTATGAGATGTATTTCTCTTAATTACTTATATACTTTGGTAATTGTTATGTCTGTGATTTCTAAGGTTTATTTCTTCAAACAATTATTAAGAGGCTGAAATAGTACCTTCGCCTGTCCCTAATACACAATATTATTATAAAAAAAACTTATTTATAAAAATATTATTATTATTTTGTTTCAAAATTATCCTCATTACATTTTAGGAAGGCTGGTTGATTTTTGGTTCAAAAAGATTTAATTATTATAAGGAAGATCTACTACTAGCTATGCTGAAGAAAAAAGATTTTCAAAAATTATAGTATTTAGTGGTTATTAAAAATGTATTTGGCGACATCTAGCGAGGAGTAGACATAGACCACAACATATTACTATTGAACAATAGATGTCACTGTTGAAGCAGCAAATAGTTTTTAATATAGCCGTAGATGTCACTAGAATGCTGAAAGTAAGTGCCATCTATGGCTGAGTAGATGAACTGTCATTTTTAAAATTTTTAATAATTTGTAAACCATTGACAAAAAAATTTAAAGAGTAGTAAAAGTGTCTCTTTCAATTTTTTTCAGTCTCAATTTCCTATTTCCAATTTTTTTTACAATCTTGACCTTACCACCCGGTTTACAAACCGACGACCTCATCATTTAGGTACCTATTGTAATTGCCACGTAGTTTGCTCCAGACATCTAGATACGGTTGTATTATATTATAACAAGAGGGAAGTGTAAAAACTGTAACTGACTACGGAAAATAAAAAATATAGCCTATCTCACCCGGACCATATCTATCTAATAACGAATCGATTGTGCCACTCATCGCATTCATCAAAATCGGCTTAGTAATTCGCGCTACAGTTGAACATACATAAATATTCACATAGCTGCATACATGTATACATAGTCTGTTAAAATCATAACTATTCTTTTGGCTGTGCCGTAGGACCCAAAAAGAAATTCTCAATCAATAATAAAAAAATCGTGTAAAAATATTCACAGCGGATACCTATTAATATCAGAGCAGATGAACGCCACATAATGAGCTATCAGCTATCGTATTAGAATGACAAACAAACGGGCAGCTGCTGTGCGCTGGACCGGTCTCACCCTTACCAATATCGAAATCTGGTCAACGAAGTCACTTAACAACATGATTTTTACGTTGGTTTTTAGAAAAAAGTTAGGATTGTTCACCTTCATTTTGTTTGTAAAACAAGTGAAGCTAATAAAAAGCGTATAAAAATCTTTTTAAACAACCGACTTCCAACTCCCGCTTTACTACATTACACACACACACCATACAAAGTATATAATTCATTGTTGATATTTTCAAAATCGCTCGACCGATTTCGAAAAAAATTATGTGGGACCACTTAGGGAGTATACCCTTTCAAACAAAAAAGAATTTCCCAAATCGGTTTAGGCGTCTTCGATTAATCGGTGGACATACATAAAAAAAAGATTCTTCCATTTTTGAAGTCGGTTGAAAACCATTTCAACTTACGTACCTAAATTAAAAAACTGCGCCTTGGCGCTCATTTTTGCTGACTAAATCTTGAACCGATAGGTATTGTTAAAAGTTACTACAAGTAGGTAGCTTTTGCCCGCGACTTCATTCTATAGTGAAGTTAAGTTTTTAGAAATCTCGGGGAAACCCTTTGTTTCTCGGGATAAAAAGTAACCTATGTTAATATCCAGATCCTCAACTTTACCTACTCATACAAAAAATCACGTCATTCCTTAGCTCTGTTGCGGCGTGATTGGAGGACAAACCAATAAAATATTTCGCGTTAAAAGTTTTTTGTTTCTTGAACTAACAATAGGTACTATTTTCGTAATGGTATAGTTAATGCTCCAGCACAGTTTACAATTGCATAGTCACTGAATAATTTTCCTTTTAAAAAAACATCCTAATGCAATAGGTAAGTAATAATAATGTAAGTTTTTCGTTGACGTCGTCATTCGTTATTAAAACTATAATATGGAAAATTTCAGTGGCAGACCAAACCTATAAAGCCCCAATAGCAAACGGTTAAAGGTGCGGACTGAAAACTATAGAAGGTCGCAGGCTCGATCCCCCTTTGCACTACTGTCGTACCCACTCCTAAGTGAAGAAGTGTTCCGCTTATTTGGAGGGGAGAGGAGAATATAAGTCAAGTTCAACTTGACTAATATTCTGTAAAAAACCTATAGAAATAAATTAATGCCTACCTAACCCAACTTTGCGTCGCGCAATCGGCTTAATATATTTTCGGGTCGTAAGTCCCGTAAATCAAGCATGGCAAAAAATACGAGTCGAATTTAACCCTCGACATTTCTAGGAGTCGGTTAGAAACAATGTTTCATTATCAAGAGTTCGGAGCTATTGGTTTTGTATTGTATTTTTGGCTAAGCGTTTTAGCGGCGTTATACAGAAACAAGCGTGCCGAGTGATACCCGTGGAAAGAAAAAAGTATCGCTTCACGTACATTCGCAGTCAAAGTGTTTTAAAGACTGGCTCTATTATTATTCGTTTTGATTTGTTTCATTCTTCGAGTTTACATCATCATCATCATCATCATCATCACTATCACATTGTATGATAATACATAATGTGGTGGGTTACAAGATCTTGAAGCATTCGACTCAACTAAGAGATTTCGTTATTGTCTGATGATTGTGATAACTAGTAACTGAAATCGATGGTTTTTATAATACCTTCAGAGGCACGAAAGAAATAGCTTAATTGAAACTTCTTGGTTATTGGTCAACGTTACTTATCTAGCGCAATCGACTAATAGGTATACCTATACTGTCACAATGCACTGGTGCGGCTGTGATAATCAGAGAATAGTGAGCTCAAAGTTTGAACCTTACCAATTCTACAACCTTTTAAATGAATTTGAAGATACACATAATTAGAAGTTAAGTGTAATTGATATTACCCTTTTAAATTGAAGGAGGTGTAGATCAAGACGGTGTAGGATGGTTCAGCCATTGTTAAATTATTTTTATTAATGAAGTGATAGTGAAAAATTATTATCTCACAATCAGCAAGAATGGTTTAAAATATTAAAACGATTAATTTGCTTTCCTAACAATGCAGAATCTAAAATGAAAACAATAATGTACCATCTTACGTCTTAATTTATTAAATTAGGTATAGTCTCTTGTCTTTATTTATTAAATTAGGTATAGTCGCCCCTCTGTTACGAAGCTCTGATGCAATCAATGAGATAATCAAAATCGTTCCTATAGGCTCTTATTTGTCACCTGTCTTTTTCCAAAAGGAGGATACCCAAAAAGCCTAACGCAGATTAAAATAATTTTAATTACAGAAGGTTACTAACTGATTTTTCATAAATTTCAGAGTTGTTATTGCGAGAAAAATGCCAAAACGACTTCAAACGATGTACTTCTCTGTCAGTGACGTATAAAACTGGCCAACAATGACACCTGAATTGGTTTTACTTCCATATTTTGTGACCTTCTTTGGTTGCCATGTCATAATTTTTATTTTACTAATTTATTTTTATTAGTGTTGGGCTATTTTCCTAGAAATGGGTATTGTCCTTTGCAATTTTAGAGCGAATTGATTGTGAATATACACAAAGTATATATAGGAAGGTTCGTAATTTAGGGGCTCATTTAGGTACATTTGCATGTCTGTTTACTCTGTAAATCTTAATAAATAATAAATAAAACACGTTGCATGGAATAATAATGTTAACTGGTTCACATAGTAATGTATTGCTAGTTGTAGAGATCAATAATTGTAATAATATTAGTAATTAATCATAAGATTTTGAGTTTTGGTCTTAGTAATTTTCAAATAAATGTCTTTTCAATTCATATTTTGCTTTTTATTTTTAGCATCCCTTAAAAATATCTTGACATAAAAATTAAGTGAACAAAATGCCTAATCGCATTGGGAAAAAGTCGGTTGTTATTTTAAGTTTAAGTACAAAAGATCCGAGCGGTAAAACAGTAAAATATAATAAATTGTCCAAAATATTAACCAGTTAACTTTATTAAGCATTCGAACTATAAAATCACATTGAAAAGATACATTTACTTAACAGTGAAATTAAATTTAATCGCACAAAATATGTAGGTGTAAATATTTCACGAGAAACGAGAAAATATTACAAAAGCTTTCGATCGCGACGGTACCTGTTGAGCGCGCTTCGTCTTTTTGTAAGCGCGTTGCTGGCACTAAAAATCAAATAAATCAAAACATAACCGATTACAAAGCTTTATACGGCTTTATTCACGTGATTTAAACCTGCTTTTTTTATTCGGACGCAGCATCCGCGGCATCTGGAGGACACTTTTGTGAGCTATGAAAAGACAAAGTCTAGTTTTGATAACCGGTTCCCTTTGATTCTGTGCCGCTATTTGGGTCATCAACGGTCATATTCCACGGTTTTGATGTTAGTTTTGGATCGATTTTATCGGGAGATGTTCGTGTGATGATATCGTTGGGATTATTATTATTTTAATCCGTTACTATGTTTTGCGAACCGTTTGTCTTTGTGCCAGTCGTGAGTCGTTATAGTTGAATTTTCAAAATGCGCCAGACAGGTATGGGTCCATTTATTTAATTAAAATTTCATTATTTAATTAAAATAGGTTTTCATCTTTTTTGCATATAAGTTTCTTGCATGAATTTCCAATGGTCTCGGTCTTGTATCGCCTGTAGGTATCCAGCGGCTCTATCAAGTAGGTTTCACTGGAAGTTATATTAATTTGTTTACTGTAAGGTATAACTCCATCCAATACCAATCCAGACGCACTATTTTCATCAAAACCTGTCTAGCAATGGCAAACATTAACAGTATTAAGTAGGTACCTTTTTTTATTCCTGATTGCGATTTCATCCGCGTGAAGTTAAGGTTTCTAAACATCCTGCGGGAACCCTTAGTTTTTCCGGGATAAAAAGTCAAACAAATACACTTCAGATTCTCAGGTAGAGGCATAAAATCAGTTTCTACGTTACCGATAAACCAACAAATAAGCGCACTTTCGCATTTATAATATTATTAGGGATTATGTTATGAACAAAATATTCTATAGAAAATATTATATATTTTTTCTAACTGAACGGTTGAAATAATCAATTGTATCTATCAGTGGGAATAAACCAGTTTGTCAGGACTCAGGATAATAATATGTTCACCTATTAATATTATGATAGTAGTTTAATCAAACAGCTGCCATTGTTTTTGTAAAACTATACATTTTGTATGTACCTACCAAATGCTACAAACTAAATAATGATGAAGGTATGTTTTTTTTTTAAGTAGGTACCTAATGTTATCATATTTATAAAAAACTAGCTATACCGGCATGCGTTGCAATGCCACGTCAAGTATAAAGAAATTATAATATACATTTTTTAGACCAAGAACCCTCGCGGGCGTCCCCAGCACACGATACCAAAGTTTCATCACAATCTGATCAATGGTTTCGGAACGCGTAGAGAACAAACATAAAAACATCTATTTTTATTTATATAAAACGTATGTAGACACTGTTTGTACAAATTTTGTGGAGACCTAGCTAGCTGCAAGAAGTGTGTGTTACAAAGCAGCACCCAAAAAAATTTGAAGAAATCTTTACCAATCGTAGGTAGATACTGCAATTCGAGTATCGATTTTGGGATCCCCTTTCTCCTATTATTATTTTTTTACATAACAAAGAAAATATAAAGGAGGAGTTTGCAAGGGCAGGCGCCCCTCGCGAAGCCTGCGCGTGTGTGCGGCGGTGTGTTGCGAATAGTGCAGTGCGTGTGTGTGCGAGCAACTTTGAGACGATCGACGGAGCCACGCGAAATAAGGGGTGATTTGTGAGCGGATTGATATGTATTGATACTTACCTGCGCTATAGTCTACATTACTTGTGTTTTAGTATGAAACATATGCGATGATATCCTATAGTAAGTTAGACTCCGGTCTCCTATTTATTGGTCCGTGGTCCAAGGTGGTCCATTTGACTTTTCGGAGTATATTATATTGTGTCATGTGTGTGAAGTAAAACATCGTGAAGAGACCTGACGCCTGAGAGTTTTCCATAATGTTCTTAAAGGTGTTTGAAGTCTGCTCATCCGCACATGGCCAGCGTGGTGGACTTCATAGTCCACCACGCTGGCAAAGAAGGGCGTAATAAGAAGGGTTTAGGTCATCCTAATCCCTTCTTATTACGAGAGGAGGGATCTATGTCCAATAGTTGGCCGGCGATGGATTGAGATGAATTAATGTATAATATGGAGTTTATACTAATGAAACAGTGCATTAAATGACTGCCTGTCAATGCATGCGATGCATATTCTCATAACCTTGAAACCCGCAGAAATATCAAGCGCTCTCAATCCCTCTATAAGAAAAGAGGGGCCGAAGAAAGCGTCTCTTAGCTTCTCCCCTTCTTGCACGCACACGACTGTTTATGTTTTAAAAAATACTATACACACATAGGCTCAGCTATCAATAGATTCATTAGACGCATTTCTTTGATACAGCCGTGCTTTTAGCGAACTCTCGACAACTTTCCACTTGCGAAATTCGAAAACGAGAACGCGCAATTTTGAATCTTAAAATCACTTAGATAGGAGGTTCTTAAATCAGGATAAATGCACGAGAAGATTTGCCGAGGAGTAATTGCGTCTTTACTTGGCGATTTTTTTTTCTTTACCCTTTTTGCAAGGGCTTAAATGGAAGTAACCCTGCGACGTGATCCGTTTGATGTGCGTCTTGCAAGAATAAATGATGGGGTTTGGATACTTCAAGTCTTACGTCTATTTGTTTTTTTCCACGAGTAGCTACCTAGCTCGGGTATTTTCGCTGTAGGTAGGTATAATTACAAGTTTCCAATTAAAACTTCGGCCTCCGTTTCGTGGGGTCCGAGTTCATCCCAGGCCAGGCACACCTACATTCTAAATTATGTGCATTTTAAGCAATTAAAAATTACTCGTTTAAATAGTTATGAAGGAAAACATCGTTAGCAAATAGTGATGAAGGAAAACATCGTTAGCAAACCTGCATGCCTAAGAGTTATCCATAACATTCTCAAAGGTGTGTGATGTCTGCCAATGCGCACTTACCAGACTCAGTAGACTGATAGAATGGATTGGGTTGGTTGGATTTCATGTTTTCAGGTGGCATATTAGTAATTAGTTTGCTAGTTTATTTGTAGCTAATATTCCTTGAGTAGGTACAGAGTTAAATTCTTTGCACTCCCGAGGTCCAGTAGACTGCCTTCCTCTTCTTCTTTGTCAACCGATAAAGGTCTCTTGCATGGACTTCCACTGGCCTCGGTCTTGTGCCGTCTCAATCCAGCGGCTCTCTGCACATCTTTGATGTCGTCGGTCCACCTAGTGGGAGGTCTGTCAAGACTGCGCTTCCCGGTGCGCGGTCGCCACTCCAGCACCTTGGGACACCAGCGTCCATCAGCTCTTCGAACTATGTGCCCCGCCCAAATCCACTTCAGTTTCGCGACTCGCTGAGCTATGTCGACTATGACTATGACTATGAGCTATGTGTAGGCTATCACCGTTTTGTAATTAAAGTTGTACTTAGTAAAGCACAGGAAAATAAACAAATTTTCCGAAAATTACTTAAACGTCCCATTAAATTTTTTCGCTTCGTAGGACTGAGTGTAAGTACCATAATTGATCGATTTCAATATTAGAAATCTGATAACCGCTGCTTACAAGGAATTCGGAGGGGACTACACCGCAAATATGACGCACATAAACATAAATCCTCGTTATTTATGCAAGAAGGAGGAATATTATTTATTGTTTACGTTTGAACTATTAAACAAGTGTTTCACATGTATATTTGTACAAGTAGTACAAATAACTGTCTATAGTTACATATTTACTAGACCGTATCAGATTAAATCTTGGGGACTATTATATCCAAAAGACATGCATAGTTATGTTAGACATGATGTGATGTTGACAGGTCAGATGTTTTTGAACTTTGATTTGATCTCTCCGAGACATTTTTTTATCTTAAGTTTCAATAGTGAACCAATCGCTTTAGGATCACAACCCCTAAGACCAATTATTATTAATTAGCCTTAATAGCGCAACGATTAAAGGTGCGGACTGAGAACCGAAAGGTCGATGGTTCAATCCCCATATTTTTACTCTTACGAATCTAAATAAGGTATAAGTTTTATTGTAATACATATTATTTTCAATAAAAATGAATGCTGAATTCTGCCTTTATGCGTGTAATTTGTAAATCTTTAATTAAGAAGATTTAATAGAGATAATTCGGACACGAATTTCGCATTTCGAAGTGGTTTATTTAATTAAACTAAGTACCTCTATTTCTCCAATATCGCTTCTGACGCCTAATATTTACATTAGAAGCGATAACAATAATTAATACAAATTAAGTCACAACCATATTAAGACACAGATAATGTCTGAAACATACACATTAGACAAAGGTTAAAGTGAATCATCTGTCCCCTTTACTTATGCAGTAATGAATACATCTAAACCAGGTTCCAATTCAACCGTGAAAACGCCCTCGACAACCTGCTGAGACGATTTGCTTGGACATGACGTGTGGCCCAAGTCATAAGCGAGAAATTCATATAAATAATCCCGATGTGATGTGATGTTATCCTCCATAACGCGTCCGTCAACGGCGGTCTTGGTTAGAGCCGGTTATGGGAGCGAATATGGCTCGCGAAACCAAATTTTGTTTGGAAAATCCTATTATAGTACGGTGCACAGTGTAACTGGCCCGACGCATTATATGTGTAGACGTAGAAGGTCCTTGGCTGGGTCTTTTTATTAAGGCGTTTGGCTTCAAGGTCCATTAGTCGGTGCTCCCCAAAGGACGCCACAGCCTTATCTACAGATTTGCGCCACACTTGCCTCTGGCGCACAAGGTTCTCCCACCTCCCACTAGGTACAAAATCCTGTCAAGTAGGAACCTGGAAGTTCTAAGTGGATTCTCGCAGAAGCGAAATCGACGCACTAAGCACTGTGCTTACTTATTGACAATAACATCGTGCTACAAGTAAAAACCAAACTGAAGAACATCGTAAACGCCTGGTTGCGATTGTCGGTTACGAGTTTAATATAATAAAAACACTATCCTAAACTGAATGTATTATTAAATGTATTTTTACAGTTTGTTTAAGTTTGTGTAGCGGCAAATTACTTTTCATTGCGATGTTATATAGCTCGATAGCCTAAGCAATTAGCGATTTATAATTAAACGCGTCCGCTTAGAACCTTGCACATCAATTTAATACATTTAAGATACCCTTATACCTTTTACCTACTTTTACTTACCTACCTACCTACGTTATATTATTATGGAATTTATATACGAAGTACTATTGACAGATTATGTGGGTAGCGTTTCGAATAAGCACATCTGCGACAACGTGCATACTTGCAAACATTTAAATTATTATTAATCTGCAATTAAATATTTAAAAATAAAAGATTTTTTTAAGAATACTAGCTATGGATTAACTTTGACGAAAATTAATATAGTAAAATAATTTTGAGGTAAACATACCTAATAATGTTTACGTATAATTATCATGGACGATAATTTTTGCTCAAAATTAATCGTAAAGATTGCCTGGTACCTAGTTGTGTATTGCTAGTCCGGCTGGTCGTAACCAGTAACCACCTACGAGTAAGTAATACCTAATTATAACTATAATGCAACTATATCTTAATATATATAAATTACGTGTCACGTTGTTTGTCCGCGATGGACTCCTAAACTACTTAACCGATTTTGATCAAACTTCGTAACTATCTGTAATTTGGTCCAACTTGAAAGATGGGATAGTTTTTTTTTATTAGGATAGTTTATTTGTTTTATTTATATAGATAAGTTGGCGGTACGAAGTTCGCCGGATCAGCTAGTATATTATGTATTTTAGGCTTTTTAATTTACACTTTACTTACTACGAAGAGTAAAATGTTCGTAATATGCGCAAGTCTTTGTTTAATTTTATAAAGAATAAATATATAACGACCTCCTTTTTTAAAATTTTGAATTTTTTGGAATGGTTAAAGGCCTATAGTAAGACAGTATTTTTTTATTTTTTAGTTGCCTGTAACTTAAAATATAATCATTTACCAACAATACGCGGGCATAGCACGAGTAGCTTACCTATCAGAAACTATAAAAACTTTTAAATTAAATCCTCAATTAGGGAACTTGTAAACTACATTTCCTAATCAAGATGATTTCAGGATTGAGGACTGCAATCACAGACGGCGAGTATTTCCGGCGGAAGCACCGCCCCCGCCCCTTCACCGCGAGCTGGGCCCTGCACCCTGCAAATAAATACTTCGATTTTTAAATACATGGCACCAAATAATTCGGCTTCATTTTACTCAAGGTTATAAAGTTACTACAAAATTCTAATCGGAATACACTGCTAGCAAGCAGGGACGTACGTGATGTATAATGTGACTTCAATAAATTCATGATTTGGAATACCGCCAGAATTATTTTTTTAAAAAGAATATCAGCTATTAATATCCTCCTCTCCCCTCCAAATAAGCGGAAAGCTTGTGTTAGGAGTGTGTTACGACAAAAGTGCAACGGGTAGTATTCGAACCTGCGACCATTCAGTTTTCAGTCCGCACCTTTAACCGTTGGGCTATTGAAGCTTTCAATTGCAGGAGAAAGACTCATTTTTTTTAAAGGGTACCTATATATTCCAGGTGGTCCCATTTAAATTTTATCGAAATTGGTCGAGCGGTTTTTAAAAAAGTAAACAATAAATAGGTACTACTTACTGTAGTGGCCCGGGTGTTTGAAGTCAGTTTTTTAAAAAAATTTTTATCGACCGAGCGAAGCGAAGGTCTCTGAGTTTACTAGAGCGATTTGCACTTGTCCGTCCGTCCGTCCGTCTGTCAGAGCCTTATAACTTCTGAATTACTGAACGTAATTACTTCAATTTTAGATATGATATGTAAACCGATGGCCTCCAGCCGAAAATGGCTTAAAAAGTTATAAAAATCTTTATTTCAGGGGGGCTCCCATACGAAATGGGGGCTTTCAAAGTGGAGATTGTATTCGAGGCTAGATCTCTAAAACCACTTTGTTTTAAAACTTGAAACTTACACATAATTTGAGTTATATCCTGTACTTGAACAACAAATACTAAGATTAGATAAATATTATAAAGAAACGAAATTATTTGAGTTTTAATGGGCATCAATGTTTTTAACAAAACTTCACTATACTGTTACTAGATGGCGCTGTCTTTAATATTGTAAATACGCATCCCACCCACGAAAGCAGATGACGATTGACGTCATCAGATTCGGCGCGTTTTAATTACAATATATTATAGTTAAAACTACCTTATGGGAATTATGAGATACCGCGAGGTCTCAGTTCGGGGCGAACCACTAGTATTATATATTATTATCGATAGGCTAACTTGTGGGTCTGACAAGTCGAAATCCATTAAAATCTATTAGGTGTACGTATTTGTCTATCTGTCTACATCCTACTATTCAAATATGATAATTTAACAGGGGTCTTAGAAATCCGTCCGCAATATTACGACGGTCCGGAACGGCTTTCATCACAGAGACCTTGTAAGCCGAATTAGTTCGTGTTCAGATTCGGTAGACATCTTATTTTCGGGTAGATTTCCCTAATAATATCCCATCAATCCCTACTATTTAATATTATAAATGCGGTAGTGTGTTTGTTTGTTGATGTGTTAATTTGTTGGTTTGTCATTCAATCACGCAATCGTTTTCCCGAGACTTCGTTCGCGTGGTTATGTTTTTTTTAATTCGTGGATACCCTCTGTTTTAGATTTGACCTAATCCTACATACATACATTGCAAGTTAAATACAAGCTTGTAATAAAACTAAGTATAAGTATTTCAGCCAAATCAGTTCCGTCGTTGTTGCGTGAAGGAGTAACAATTATCCAAACATCCAAACTTACACATTTACAAATTATATAGTAAGATAAGATTACCAAGCTCAAAGCTTCAACTATGACAATAATTATTTGCAAAGCATTAGTTTGGTACAATTCATTGAGAGCGAGGAAGTTCTTAATACTCTCAGCACTCAAGTGTGCACCGGAAACGGATCCTGGAGCCATTGTGACGCCGGAACTAGCAAAGACTTCCTTTTCGCTATATATCTCGCGGGAATACTGGCGGGCACTCCTTTCGATCCAATTACGAATTAACTATCTTTCCTGTGTGTTACTAATATTTACCAGCTGATCGTAACTTCGACCTTGTGGATTAGTTCTTAGAATTCCGCAGAAGCTGTTTAATTCGGGATAAAAAGTAGCCTTTTTAGGTATTATCACTATCCAGGTCCTCACCTATACCCGTGCAAAAAATCACGTCGATCCGTATACATAATAATATACACTGTAAATTGTAATATGTCACATTTCTTAAAATTATAATTTATATGTATTTTTTAGCTTTTATACGGATACCGGTTAAAAATTGTATAATGGATGCCAATTAAATAATGTGATTTACAAACGAATGAGAATGATGAATTAATGATGAACAGCAGCAGTGATAGCCTAGTGTTAAGACTTCTGCCCCCTTTTCGGTGGTCCAGGGTTCGATCCCAGGCACGCATCCTGAGTCCTGATGTTCCGGGGTCATGTGCCTTTTAAGTAATGAAATATCACTTGCTAAAAATGTGAAGGAAAACACTGTGAGGAACCTGATATATCACCACGGCGCACTATTGTCGTACCCACACTTAACTGCACAAGCTTTCCGCTTGTTTGGAGGGTAAATATTAGGTCTTTACCTATGAAATTGCCTTTCATCAGTACTGGTCATTTCAAATAAAAAAAGTTTGTAATGGCTCTGTATTCTAAATTCAAATTAATTTTGTTTTAAAACCATGACATTCTATTTACAAACTCAGTCTTTTGTTTTTTTTTAGCGTTGTATTTTCATTACATTTGAACATTTTTCGTCATAAGGATACTTTAAAAATTCGTGTAATTATGGAATATGAGTTCCGTCGTGGCACCAACGCGACACAAACGGCCCGTAACATCAAAAACGTTTACGGAGAGAACTGTACAAACGATTGCACAACCCGTTATTGGTTTTCCCGGTTCCGTTCTGGAAATTTTGACTTGAAAAATGAAGCTCGTGGTCGTCCGGAGACTTTGGTTAACAATAATGAATTAAAGGCGATTGTGGAAGCTGACGAAACTCAATCTACAGCTGAGCTAGCAGCAGCTTTTGATGTAAGTATCAAAACAATATTGATCCATTTGCGACAAATTGGCAAGGTAAAAAAGCTTGATAGATGGGTGCCCCACGACCTTAACGATCGCCAGCGCAACGTACGCGTCGAGACCTGCCTTGCGCTGCTCAACAGGCAAAGAAATGAAGGAATTTTGAAACGAATTGTTACGTGCGACGAAAAATGGATTCTGTTCGACAATCGAAAGCGCTCAGCAAGTTGGTTAGACCCTGGTTCAGCACCAAAGCAATGCCTTAAACCAAAAATGACCCCTAAAAAGGTGATGGTCACTGTTTGGTGGTCTAGTGCGGGTGTGATTCACCACAGCTTTTTACAAAACGGCAATGAGCATTAATGCAGATGTGTACTGTGAAGAACTGGAGAGAATGATGGAGAAGCTTGCACATCTGCAACCAGCTTTGGTCAATTGGTCGTCCCCACTGCTCCTTCACGACAACGCGCGACCCCATACTGCGCTACAGACAGTCTCCAAGCTGCAAGAGCTGGGGTTTGAAGCTCTCCCTCATCCGCCATACTCACCGGACCTTGCACCTACCGACTATTACTTTTTCCAAAATTTAGACAACTTTTTAGTGGGTAATAAATTCAATTCCCGAGAGGCAGTACAAAATGCCTTTGAAGAGTTTGTTGCTTCCCGTCCAGCTGATTTTTACAAGAAGGGCATCAATAAACTGCCAATGCGTTGGCAAAGATGCGTCGATTGCATGGGTGATTACTTCGAATAACAGAAATAAAAAAGTTTGAAAAAATAAGTACTTTCACTTATTGCATACAAAACGGCAATTTCATAGGTAAAGACCTATTACAGACCAGGGTAGAAGCCTTAAAAAATAATTGAAAAAAAATAATAGTAGGATGAAACCCATTGGAAAAGGAAGAGAATGCAACAAAAATGAAAGGAAAAATAAATTACGGGCGATCTGAGGTCGGGAAGTGGGGGGGAGGGGGGGTTTAAGGGTAAAAAACGGTTTATCTCAATTTCTGGAAAAACTACAAGTCCTATGGAAAAAAGTTAAGTGGCAAAGTTGTAGGTAATAAAAAGATCTACAACTTTTGTATTTGGACTTTTTTCACATAACCTCAAAATGTATGTGAAAAATTCAAATAATCAAGTTTTTGGTTTTTTATTTTTATCTTTTACAAAAAAAAAATTTTTTTACGAAATTTGGTGAAAACTTACCTTTTTATGTCTCAAACACACTGTAATTTTTCTGACTTAAAATATTTATTTTTTCACCTTTTTTTTTGACTTAATATTGAAAAAGAACCTAATTTTCAATCGAAAATTCTCCCGTCAAAATATCTGCTTTTTTAAAAAAGTCGGTGAGCTTTTTGTTCGTTGAAATCTCTACTTTCTGATGGTGTAAAAAAAATATACATTACTATGGTAAATGCTCTCAGAAAATACAGAAACGAAATACGAAATAGCCTAGCCCCTTCCCCACTTCTCTATGAAATACCTTTTCATGGGCTAAAATTTTCCGTAGATCACTCAGGTATATAAGTTATCTTAAAATAGCAATAAATAGCCATCTACGCATGTAATTTAAAAGGTATTTCATAGGGGCTAGGAGGGTCTGGGCCTTACTACCTGTTATTTCGTATTTCGTTTCTGCATTTTCTGAGAGCATTTACCATAGTAATGTATATTTTTTTTTACACCATCAGAAAGTAGAGATTTCAACGAACAAAAAGCTCACCGACTTTTTTAAAAAAGCAGATATTTTGACGGGAGAATTTTCGATTGAAAATTAGGTTCTTTTTCAATATTAAGTCAAAAAAAAGGTGAAAAAATAAATATTTTAAATCAGAAAAATTACAGTGTGTTTGGGACATAAAAACGTAAGTTTTCACCAAATTTCGTGAAAAAATATTTTTTTTTGTAAAAGATAAAAATAAAAAACCAAAAACTTGGTTATTTGAATTTTTCACATACATTTTGAGGTTATGTGAAAAAAGTCCAAATACAAAAGTTGTAGATCTTTTTATTACCTACAACTTTGCCACTTAACTTTTTTCCATAGGACTTGTAGTTTTTCCAGAAATTGAGATAAACCGTTTCTTACCATTAAACCCCCCCCCCCCCCCCTCCCCCCACTTCCCGACCTCAGATCGCCCGTAATTTATTTTTCCTTTCATTTTTGTTGCATTCTCTTCCTTTTCCAATGGGTTTCATCCTACTATAATTTTTTTTGTTTTCAAAAATTATCTACCCTGGACTATTAGAATATTAATCAAGTTCAACATGGCTAATATTCTATATATATAAAAATGAATGTTGGTAAGCGCATAACTCAAGAATGGATGGACCAATTTGGTTAATTTATTTTTTTGTATGTTCCTTAAGGTCCACGGAAGGTTTTTATACATAATAAAAAAAAAAACAAAAAAAAATTGGCGGTACGAAGTTCGCCGTGTCAGCTAGTTCTTTAAATAAAATCTGCACTCTACGTAGGTAAGAAGTACTCTCGTAAGAAGGTAGACAGTTTTTCCACCAAAAGTTTTCCTAATGCTGATAGATCCAAGACCGAGGTCTAATCCTTACTAATATTATAAATGCGAAAGTGTGTCTGTTTGTTGGTTTGTCCTTCAATAACGCCGCAACAGGGCTACGGATCGACGTGATTTTTTGCATGGGTATAGTTGAGGAACTGGAGAGTGACATAGGCTAAATTTATCCCGGAAAATCAAAGAGTTCCCGAGGGATTTTAAAAACTAAATCTACGCGGACGAAGTCGCGGGCATCAGCTAGTTTAAAATATATCACAGAATTGTAATATAAAAACCTGTGCACAAATAAAACAATAGCTCGCCAAGAGGACGCCCGCGGGAACGGCGCCGCCGTCGTCGGGAAAGTTCTTAACCTCATTAAATTCCCAATATTTCACCGCTATTTACATAAGGAAAAGATAAAGACAAGACGCCGCGGCCATTTTCTATTTTTGCGTTCGAATTTCGAAGGGGAGACGAGGGTTAGATTGTTATAGGCGGACCGTGGCGTACGCGAATTTATTATTATTATATTCGGCATACTAAGCTTTCGATTCATTGAGTAATGTTAGAGGTTGTTTTTTGTACCCTTACTTGAAAAGCAATGAATTTTTTTTTACATTTTTACATAAATCTTGTAAGTACCTACCTCAGTTAATACACTAGACGTAGGTATAGTCTATTTTCCTTTACCTGAGAACCTGAGATCAACATTGAGCGCTCGTAGCGTATCGCTCGAGACGGCCGGCCGGCACAAGATCTTGTCAAGCGGCCATCTTTGCAAGACACCTTTGTCCAGCTGTGGGCGTCTCTCGGATAAGATGACGACGACGAATAAATGGATCCCTGCGATTCGTATTATGTCGTTGTCTACCTGGGGGTCTGCCAACACATACGCTTTCCGGTGCGAGGTCATTACAGCTGCTTCCCCCACGTCCCAGTACAGACACGACTTCTGTCGGCACATCAGAGGCGTGTATACGGAGACCACGCGAAACCGCGAGACTTTTAACCGCAAACTTACAAAGTGAAAAACGCTTTTCTACGAATAGTTTAACCTGTAGTCATATAGACTGTAGTTACTCATAGGTGCCTATCTACTTAATAAAGCTGCAAAGCTTCCCAGTTTCCAACAATAATATCGGTATTTCAAGTTTAGGATAAGTTCGTCTTCAATTAATACGCTTACAGCGCATACAATTGAAGACAAACTATAAATCTCCGCAAACTGTACAACTATTTGTCCAATAAATCGGCAACTTGCCAGCAGAGCCAAGACCGGACTTACGTTTCAAGAAAGTATTCAACTTGGCGGAACTACTCTGGGAACAAAATAGTGATGTCGTAGGCAAAGTACCTAATAAAAAAAAATTTTTAGTTATTAATTTCTCAAAATATAATATATAATTCTGCTTATTTTTGTATAACAAGACATATAAATAAAGAAACATTGTAAAATTAATTTTAAAAAGTAACTCTGGTTTCAGAATTAATAGTTAAATCACAGGTAGTTTAATGTAAAGCACACACATGTTTAAAGTAGGTACGTAATAAATAACTTATTGTACCTAATAATATAATGGTATTATAATATAATTTACTGTATTTTGTTTAAGTTTAAAATTAGGTGTTAGTTAGGTATTAGATTTAGATTAATAGATAATATACACTATCGCAATGGGTTACCCTGTAATGATAGTGTATAAAGGTGAATAAATAAATAAATGTTAATATGATTAAAAAAAATTATGTTTAAGTTTCTGCTTTTGTCTACTTACCATATAGCATATACATTATGTATACCGCCCCAAAAACTAAATTTTTTTAAAGAAGTTTTCTACGCAATAGAGGCGTTTAAATTGTCAATCATATTCATGCATTTAAGCCAGTGATTTAAGTAGAAATAGAGGTTCACATCACTAGACAAATCTTCCTACGAAATGGTCCGAACTCCGAATGCATAGTCTTTTTATTATAAAAAGTTATTATTAATTATTATACTTATAAGTTATTAATCCATGTTTACCTTCACCTGTTGTTTAGGTAGTTGCTTAAAAGTAAAACTCACATAACTTCGAAATGTTAGAAATACGTGCATGGAATTTAGCCCCGGACCCTCCGGGTAGGAGGCCGCAATCTTGATGCGGGATCGCATTTCCAGCACCTTGAAACCCTCTGACAGTCTATCGATCATCGCCACGTCATCTCTTCTACGGTCTATTTTTATTATGTCGTAACAAGTGTAGTGTAGGCCTATAAATAACATTTCATCATTTTAACAGTTATCGATGTCGATAACACCAAACAGGCATGCGTCGCATCCCTACGTTGTAATAGAGGCGTTGTTGTTGATCAAGTTTAAGCGTTTAAGCTGAAATAGAAGCTCACTTACTGCCTTGAGAGGCTGATACAGCAAAACTTCCTCCCGTGAACCCAGTAAGTAAGGAGTAGAAATAAGTATTTTAGGATGTTATACCACCAAATATTACTGGTATACTATTATATATACGTATAATCTAAGTAGTATACATTTTTAATTAGTAATAAAAATTTAGTAAAAAATTAGAGTCAAATTTTTGACGTGATAACGTCTAAATAAATCGATGAATACCGGCTGCACGCACGAAAAAGTGTCACGTTCCGCCTGAGCCTACGCGTGCAAGTGAGAGCGCTGAACAAGCGATAGAGAGGCACGATCGGCCCAAGCGTTGGCTTGTGACTAGAGAAAATTGTAATTTTCAATTAACTCCTTTGTAGTATACAAAATAATGATAATTCAGTAATAATAATTCAATTAAATCCATAAAAGTATGCAATTTTTCATCAATGTTTCTTTATGACTTTATCACGTAAAATTATCGTCCGTAAACCGACTTTACAGACAACCAATTTTTTTTAGAATCATCATGTTACTGGTATATAATCTTCTTTTTTCTTGACTTAGGGTTTTCACTTGTTTACGTAGTACGTTACTTAGTTCGGTAGTACGGTTTCATTGGGCGTTTTTCCACTAGCCATCACGGCAACGGCACGGCGCGGCGGCGGTGACGGGGCCGGCAACGGCGCGGCAGCCGGGAACCTAAATGTAATTAATGTATGAACCATAAAGTCGGTACCGTCACCGTCGCCGGTAAGTGGAAAAACATGCCATACAATTTCATATATTTATGCTTCCCCGGCTGCCGCGTCATTGCCGTGCCGGATAGTGGAAAAACGCCCATCGTCAGTGCGGTAAGATCGTGCTATGCGCTGTACTCACTATCTATGATTATGTCGCCGACTATAAGAAAACAGCGTCGCCTACTAGCCTAAATTATAACAGCTAAGGAAAAATAGATTAAACCATACCCCTAACTTGATTATTCTAAAAAAGTTTAACTCTAATCTTGTTTTAATTTTGGTAATTAAAAACTTGAAAATAGTTTTTTAGCAACTAATCGATTTCAATAATTGAAGAAGAACCTGCCTCTGATCATACATGCCTTCCGAACATATTCTGCATTTCAGCAGATATTTATGTTTAAAATAAGCAATTTTAAATATTATATTTAGTGAAAAATTGTAAAATACCTAATTCTCTATTGTAAAATATGTTTTTGAAAATAAAGAAATATAATTATATCTTCTTCTTCTTCTTCTTTATCAACCTATAGACGTCCACTGCTGAACAAAGGTCTCCTGCATGGACTTCCACAGGCTTCGGTCTTGCGCCGCTTGAATCCAGCGGCTCCCTGCGACTCGTTTGATGTCGTCGGTCCACCTGGTGGGGGGTCTGCCAACACTGCGCTTCCCGGTGCGGGGTCGCCACTCCAACACCTTGGGACCCCAACGACCATCAGTTCTTCGAACTATGTGCCCCGCCCATTTCCACTTCAGTTTCGCGACACGCTGAGCAATGTCGGTGACTTTGGTTCTCCTACGAATCTCCTCATTTCTGATTTGATCTCGCAGAGATATACCGAGCATTGCTCTCTCCATCGCTCGCTGGGTGACCCTGAGCCTTCTTATGAGGCCCATAGTTAGCGACCATGTCTCGGATCCGTAAGTCATCACTGGCAACACGCACTGTTCGAAGACTTGAGTCTTCAGGCACTGAGGGATTTTGGACGAGAAGACATCTCGGAGCTTCCCGAACGCTGCCCAGCCGAGTTGGATTCGGCGGTTAATCTCTTTCTCGAAATTGGACCTACCTAGCTGGACTGTATGTCCCAGGTATATATACTCGTCTACAATTTCGAGCGCAGAGTTCTCAACAATTACTGGGTGGAGCGGAGCATGAGCATTGGACATAATTTTCGTCTTGCTCATGTTCATTTTCAGGCCCACCTGTTGAGAAACCCTGCTGAGATCATTGAGCATTGTATTGAGATCTCTCAGAGTCTCTGCCATGACTACTATGTCATCGGCAAATCGCAGGTGAGTGATGTACTCGCCGTTTATGTTGATGCCAAGTCCGTTCCAATCCAGAAGCTTAAAGACGTCCTCCAACGCAGCGGTAAATAGCTTCGGGGATATTACATCTCCCTGTCGCACTCCACGCTGCAAGTGGATTGGTCTCGTAGTCTGGTCCTGTATACGTACTGACATAGTGGCGTTTTCATACAAGCACTTCAACACTTGGATATACCGGTAGTCAATCCGGCATCTCTGCAGCGACCTCAATACAGCCCAAGTTTCCACCGAATCAAAGGCTTTCTCATAGTCCACAAACGCTAAGCAAAGTGGCCGGTTATACTCTACCGTCTTCTGTATAACCTGCCGCAGCGTATGAATGTGATCTATGGTACCAAAGCCTTTTCGGAATCCGGCTTGTTCGGGAGGCTGGAAGTCGTCAAACCTACGAGCGAGACGATTCGTAATGACTCTCGAGAACAACTTGTAAACATGACTCAGCAGCGAGATGGGTCTATAATTCTTCAGCAAGGTATTATCACCCTTTTTGAAGAACAGGACCACCACGCTCCTGTGCCATGCTTCCGGCGTTATACCCTCGTGAATGACGGAATTGAACAATCGCTGAAAGATCTTAAGTACCGGTTTTCCACCCGCTTTCAGGAGTTCCGCAGTGATTCCGTCATCACCTGGCGCCTTGTTGTTCTTGAGCTGTTTAAGAGCCATTCTAATCTCGTATAGGCTGACGTCCGGGATATCTTCGGTATAGTGTCGGGTCAGTTTGGCTCTGGGATCTTTGGCCAAATCCTCAACAGGTTTTTGTGTCGTGGTATATAACTGCCCATAGAACTTCTCGACCTCTCCCAAAATCTCAGGTCGAGAAGAGACGAGACGACCGTCATCAGTTTTAAGCCGCGTCAGCTGGCTCTGTCCGATAGACAGATCTCTCGCGAACACTTTTGAGCCTTTGTTCCGCTCGATGGTATCTTTAATACACTTGGTATTAAAGACCCGAAGGTCGCGAGTTTGTGCCTTAGAGATCTGCCTATTAATCCGCCGGTAGGCAGCCGCGTCTACCGATGACTGCAGCCTCATCTCTTGTCTTTCCTCCATGAGCTTGAGAGTATGGTCAGAGAACTTTTCGGTTCTTTTCCTGCGATGGGTCTTAAAGAACTTAGACCCCACCGTATGGACAGTTTCCACGAACCTGTTGTTTAGATCGTCCACAGAAACACAGTCTGCTAGGCAATCGAATCGGTTCTGCAGTTCGAGTTGGAAGTTTTCGGGGTTTTGGATATGAGCACGAGAAGGTCGGAGAGTTGACTTCACCAGTCTAGCCCTTTCCAGCTTCACATTAATATTCAATGTGCCTCTTACCATACGGTGATCGCTCCCGGTTTTCACTCTGTTGATCACAGAGACATCATTGAATATATGGCGCTTGGTCGACATAATGAAGTCAATCTCACTTCTCGTAGAACCATCGGGGCTCATCCAAGTCCATTTTCTGTGTGGCCGCTTCCTGAAGAAGGAGTTCATCATAAAGAGGCCCTCCTTCTCCATGAATAATTATATGGTTTTATTTTAAAATACAGATTTAAAATAAAGATGTGTTTATACCTATATCTCTATTGTTTTATTTCAAAAGCGTCCGTGTGGGTTTTTATTGTATTATTATTATTTTAGAAATCTTTTATTTCAATATAACATACAGAATCCTTTTTTTAATAAGTTTCTTAACTTATTCCGACCGACCGATAATATAATCTGGAAACAATCTATCCCTAATCGAAATAAACTTTCGCATTTATTAATTACCTACTCCTACTCGTTATATAGGTAAGTTTGAGCTACAAGGAAAACCTTTTCTTCTCAGTATAATATAACTTGCATTTTCCTTACCTACGTAATTTAATACTGCTGCCTCATGAAAGTTCTCATAACTACAGAAGCAATAAATTGTAGGAACTTACTCCACGGCGAACGCTGGCCGGTAGTCGGCACTAGTTAAGCTTAACGTAGTCGCTCTAAACAACAGGCCAAAGTATTAATAACTTAAGACTTTGCAACTTGCTTACTAGCTCTGGAACTTGCACTATACCTACAACGTTATTTTTAACCCAAAACAAAAACAGAGGGTAAGTTTGACGTATGTATGTATCTGTGTATGTTTGTAACTGTGCATCTGTGTGTCTATCTGTTCCCTCATAGCGGCCTACCCAATAGACCAATTTTGATGCAGTTTTTTATGTTTGAAAACTAATGAAATCGTTAAACTAAATCGTTAATGCGTTTGAAGATCATATCAGCTCATTACCTACTTGATTATAGGAATCTTACAAGACAAGAAATCTTACAAGCTTTGACTGATGCGATTGATTTAAAAGGTTTACTGTTACTTCGGATTATTTCCAAGGCATGGTAACCTTGAGCTGATGCTGCAGCATCAAGTAGTCTGCGGGATACCTACCCAACTCCTCAGCAACTTACGGCAGATATAGTGTGTTTGGGCTCATTAGAATGGTTTCAATGAGTAGGTGTTAAATAGATGATGGTCGAGGATC
Source organism: Oeneis ivallda (assembly GCA_029955525.1). Classification (NCBI taxonomy): domain Eukaryota; kingdom Metazoa; phylum Arthropoda; class Insecta; order Lepidoptera; family Nymphalidae; genus Oeneis; species Oeneis ivallda. Next base: position 13,550,405 of record JARPMR010000024.1, on the reverse strand, counting down.
GAGGAGGGGGATCTGATGATGGAGCAGAAAACTGGCTAGCAGGATTTCAGGATTCAAATGTGGTTTTTAATTTTTAATTTCTTCTTCTTCTTCTTTATCAACCTATAGACTTCCACTGCTGGACAAAGGTCTCCTGCATGGACTTCCACAGGCTTCGGTCTTGCGCCGCTTGAATCCAGCGACTCGCCGCGACTCGTTTGATGTCGTCGGTCCACCTGGTGGGGGGTCTGCCAACACTGCGTTTCCCGGTGCGGGGTCGCCACTCCATCACCTTGGGACCCCAACGACCATCAGCTCTTCGAACTATGTGCCCCGCCCATTTCCACTTCAGTTTTTCAAGTTTTCAGTTTTCAAATTCAGTTTCAAATTAAAATTCGAAACTGAATTTTTAATTTACACTTGTTAAACTTTTTCTTGTTTGTTAATGAAAAAGCCGCTGTGAAATTGTATAAAAATTGCATGAGTGACAATCACTATCAACTCTGATTGACTTACTCTCTCGCTGTTGGTTAAAATGCATTGAATGCGCCAATGATGAAGATCGCCATAAACTCTGCCAATTAGAGGTGACTGCGATCGTAACACCGAAGCAATTATTATTTTTATACATTTCCCCAGCTTAACATATTTATTATTTTAGACCTTAGACCTTATATTAGACCCAGAAAAGTACCTAATCTTTTGCATTATTTTTTTTACCATGCCACATTTTATTACCAAAATACCCCTCTTTTTTGTCGGGAGTTAAAAATACATGAAGTGATTGAGATTACATTTTATTCACAATTAAATCCACGTTCAGATTTACAGACCTCTTTACTTAATTCGTACTTTTGTAAGTGTTTAATTGTACGAAGCTTAACAATTAAATAAGTACAAAAGTAATCCCAGTACGGAAGGGGTACCTATTTAAAACATAATCATTATTTCATCGGAAATTGCTGAAGCAGCTAAATGCACAGGAGATACGGTCCCGTCTGGGACGCTATAGATTTCTAATCAAAGATGCGGGCCGCTCGAATCTTAGCAAATTAGTAGGGGAGCCGCCCTTAAATGCATTAGGGTTGAGACGCCAACTCAATATATTGAAATATTTAGTATATTTTTTTAAGTTTTACTACTTTTCAAAACTTGAATATCTGCCTAGCTTAACGTTGCATAAACAAATGATTTTGATTTATTTTTACCTACATAAGAATATGGTATACCTACCTATAAAGATAATAGGCATCTATCCTACTTCCTACTAATATTATAAATCGTACTAATAATTATAAATGTGAAAATTTGAGATGATGGATGTATGGATGAATGGATGTTCGTTACGCTTTCACGCCACAACGAATGAACCGATTTGGCTGAAATTTGGATATGCTCATACCCAGGATTAACACATAGGCTATTTTTATCACGAAAATTTACCGAGTTCCCGCGGGAATTATAAAACCTTAATCAACGCGGACGAAGTCGCGGGCATCATCTAGTTTTAAATAACTTTACAATAATTAATTCTCTTTCTATTTATTAGTTATATCAAAGTGAACTAATATGGCATTTAAAATAGATAATAGTGACTTCTTCTTAATGTTATTAAGGAAAAGTTTAAAGTTATCAAAATACTTAGTATGAATAAATCAGCACTATTTGGTTTTTGCTTTTCCTGTAATAAATTATTAAATTTGTGGCAGCCCTTAGACATAGAAGAGGCCAAGAAGGTAGTATCGGGGCTTCTTGAGTGGACCACTAATGTCCCTCAAAGAACCTTATGTAAGTACCTAGTACCGACCTACCTAAATCGATAATTATGCAAATTATACCTATAATATGTATGAAGATTGTCATAATAATATTATCTAAACATTCTCTTTTGAACAGGAAAAAGACACTAGTGACTAGACCAATAACCTTATACTAGTATATGCACTCAATTATTTTGCACAAAGTAGTAGTACCTAGTACCTAAATTACAGTCTAATCATACTAATCCTACTAATTATAAGGTATAAATGTGAAAGTTTTTGAGGATGGATGGATGGATGGATGGATGGATTTGTTACTCTTTTATACCCAACATCTACTGGAATTATTTAAGGATTTTGATGAAACTTCACAACTAACTTATACATCAAAATAGCACATATAGGCTACATTTTATCCCGGAAAATTATAGAATTTCCGCGGGAATAAAAAGTAAAAACCTTCATCCACGTGGACGAAGTCACAGGCATCATCTAGTCATCTAGTATTATAAAAGCGAAAGTTTTTGAGGATGGATGGATCATGGATGGATGGATGGATGTTACTCTTTCACGCAACAACGAATGAACCGATTTGGCTGAAAACAATTTGGCTGAAAACAGTGAAGATACCCAGGATTAACACAGGCTATATTTTATCCTGGAAAATTTAAGAGTTCCCGCGAGAAAACCCTTAATCCACGCGGATGAAGTCGCGGGCATCATCTAGCATTACTTATAAACATCATCTAGTCATCTAGTATCTATATTATTATATTAGTACCACCTAGTTCTACATTAGAGGATTTAAAGCTGAACTTTGAGTAGGTATTAGTTGGTTGAACGACTTAGGTATGACGTAAAGAATGACGTGTGTTCTCCCAAATCACTTCACCTTGCAGATAAATAGCATCACTTTCATCAAATTTTCATTACTTGTAATTTTTATATTAATGTACCAAAACTTTTTTTTGCGAGATAGCAACGACCATTTTTTATTGAGTAATCATAATAAAAATATAAATTATGGAAATATAAATTAAAAATTACTACTAATAATTATATTTACAAAAAATACACGCCCTCCAATTGATAGTTAATGGGCATGGTGCCAAAAACACTAGCGCTATTACCTGTGCATATTACGTCTTTGAATAGCAAGGGCCTTAGGGCTAAATAAGCGCCAGCTCTTTGGTCACCAGAGGCGTGGATCAGTTTTTGGGACACGACATTTATAAATAAAATTCTTCGTGTCCGATGACTATGGCCCCAAAGTACCCAAACAATTCATTGCCACAAAAAAATTGCCTTGAGTAGGTATATTGCGTATTGAGTCAGATATTGAAATCTTAATTTTTGATTTTACAATGTAAATATTTTTTTAAAACTTCGATTGATGTTGGAATAAAAGTGCTATCTAGCGCTTAGTAGCTAAACTAACAAATAAATACCTCTATCTAAACTAGCGGCACGCTATGATGGCCGGTTTGACACATTACAATAGTGATGTGGAATGTCAATTTATTCTCGAACAAAAAACAATTAAGTTTTGTTTTTGTACCTGATTAAATAGGTTTAATAAAACAAAAATGTATATGTTTATTTAATTTATTTGAACGAACTGAATATTTGAATGATAAATAGTTACGAAGGCGTATTACGAACTCACGTGTCTGACTATTTAGAACAGTTCTCTGCGTACGTTCGGTCATATCGACGAAATCCACAACAAAGGGCTTGAACAGAGTCCAAATTAACGAGCAAGGGTCAACAGTAATGCAGTATCAATATTTGAAATCCAAAGCCAGGTCAAAACTATATCACAATCGCATTGCACTGACAGTTTATACTTTTCGAAGCAACGTCAATTCGAAACTGCTTTGTTTTGCATTGAGCATTGACGCGAGTTTGCCGGAGGTAGTAGTTGTGCTAGCCAGCGATCCTATGTGACGATCGTATTAGATTCCATTTTTTAAAATTTTCAATTTAGAAAACCAAATGCCGAGTTGTGGTATATATCATATAAAAATAAAAATTTTACCTTTTGTATGAAACAGCTGATATTTTTTTGCGATTTCAGAGGTTTGTCCACATAGTGAAAATTGTTCATATTCACAAGTACATTCACCCCTTAAATGGTGCAAACTGATTTTTCTACACTTGTATACATTTTAGAAATCAATTTAATAAATAAATTTTGAGTCCTAAACCTAAAACTACATTCGATAAAATTTATGAATCTCTGCACATCACTATCGTCAATAAAGTAATACAATTATTTCCTTCAAAGTCGTTATCAATTAATACGGAACTTCATGAGCGGACAAACGTCAAACCGGCCATCATAGCGTGCCGCTAGTGTAGTGGCAGAATTCTAAACCTTTTAATGCCATCTAGTGACAAATAAATAAAGTTGAATAAAATACAGCGCCATCTAGTAACGAATAGCATATAGATAAATAATTTGTCACTAGATGGCGCGTAGAATAGAAAATTAAATTTAAAAAAAGTCGAAAAAAAATTTAATAATATTAATATATTTTTTAAATCTAATGGCCTTTTCCTTAGAATATTTAAAAGCCACGTGTTTATGGTCTAAAGGCCTTTCCATAATATGAGAAGGCCATTAGAAATATTTAAAATGGGGCAGTGACAGTAATAAATCGGGGTTAGAAATTATCAGTGATCTAGTTTAATAAAGTTGTATTGCTATTACTAGATGTGTGCAGAATGTTTGCCCTAATAATATGCGAGCACGGGTCGCGACTCGCGGCCAGCGACTTTGAGATGTGCAGGGATGGTTAATTAACATTTTCTCAAGTACTCAAATTTTTTTTAAAAAAATGCTAATAAATGCGACAAAAAAAGGCAGAATTACACCTTATTTCTTCTGTTATTCCCAAATTATGATGAAATGTTGTAATTATGGTACCTGGTTACAATCACCAACTTTGGACACCCCCTTCCCCCGCTCACCCCACTCAACGCCAATTCAAAAAAGGTTTTTAGCGAATTTTAAAAATTACCATTTTTTCGAAGCGCCATTTCTCGGTAACGTACCTATTTGTGTTAACAAAAGAAATTTATTGCTCTACTAAAAAGTGCTAAAACTAATGCTTTTGCCACGGTTCCAAAAAATCGGTTCATCTCATGAAATCATAATAATTATTGGTTTAATACTCAAAGATAATTATCTAGGTAGGTACATGATAGCTAACCTTCTTTTGAAGAATTTAATTGAATTTATTTAGAAGAATGGAAAAAAGAAGTTGCCTGACATTTCTTGACGGACTGTTAGGTTTTACTATGATGTTTTGCTATCAAAATAAATTAAAAAATTCGACCCTACAATATGTTAAGACGTACAATAATGAGAATAGTAAGTATTTCCTAGGTCGTTTTTACTTAAGTAAAACAATGTGAAAGATTTTTTACATCAAGTTTACCCAGTTAAAGTAACCTGTAGTTCCTACCTACCTACGTAATAGAAAGTAAAACAATATTTTTTTTAGATATTTCAAGAAAAATCATCCTTGGATTTAAAAAGAGGCATTTGTAGGACTCTAGACCGGAAATTATGCTCTCGTCATACCAATGTCAAGTGAGTGTCGACCTAAATACGCAGGCAAAACGCGAGGCAACCAAAAGGCAGCTTATACTACCTAATTGTTAGAGATTCTATCGGAGAAAAAATTATTCGGCGTTCTTCTCCGGGCGCGTATAGTAGGGGAAAGTGGTCTTAAGGTGTCTTAAGTCTCTAGGTGAATGACTGTGGGTAAGATTCTTACCTACAGTCATTCACCTAGAATTCGCCTCTCTTTCTGTCGCGTAACTCATAATATCCTTTCGCACTACGTAAGCCCATTGAGTTGGCCCTTCCAAACGGTACCATGCCGGGTACTTGTAGCTTTATACCGAAAAGGTGAGGTGCGTTTGGCCTGCCAAAACTTTACTGAATTCCGGGGCGAACTAAGTACAACTCGGAGACGATCTCGTCTCATTCGACCTCGACCGTCCGGTGGGCGGTGACCTCTCAAAAGTACTTAATTTGTAATTTTAATAACCCGTTTCAGGCATTTAAACTTAGCGAAACCAGCAGCCGAACTCTATTTTGTGAAACGTCAGAACATTCAAACACATGCAGCTCTGCGAGGTATAGAGGAAGTCAAAGCGCCGACTTTTCCTGATTCAGTTACAAGCGGAGACGTCAAGTAAGCTTAACCCACCTACCCTCAGTTTATCGCGGTTTTTTTTTCAGAACAAAAAATAATTTAAGGGAGCAGAGTTGGGTGGCACAGTCCTTAGTGTAAAGCTTCTTTAGGGTTAATACGTCATAGATTCCTCCTCCTATAGGGTTTTAAGTAGGTTTCACTCCCAGATTTGTGGACCAATTTTTTTACCAAATATGGATCCGGCACGAATTTAAGCTCAATAATTATTTACTTATTTATGTATTGAGAAGTGTGCGTTAATTTATAATGCACTAGCTGGTGCCCGCGACTTTGTCCACGTGGTTTAATTTATTAAATTCCCGTGGGGAATTTGATTCTTGGAGATAAAAAACTGCATATTTCCTTCTTCAGGTCCTCAACTATATCCATGTACAAAATCAACAAACAAACACATTTCGCATTTTTAATTTTAATTACGATTCGACAATAATGAGTTAATGACACAATATTTTTCCAGAAAATTTTCGCTCATGTCCGATCGCCGTATAGCGTCGTATAGTGCGTTATATACCTACTCGTATCTACTTGTATTGTATTTTATTTGTGGAGGGGACGCCTGCTAACGCCAGGCGAGTGATCAGTCCTGTGTCAGCTGCTATTCCTATTACCAATGCAATATTATTCCTACTTTGTGACATAATTTGTCTTGTCTTCTTTTTATCGAATGATTTCAGGAACAGTTTCGATTTTTTGAATTGAATCGAGTTGTTCCATCTCAAGTTCGATTCTCTTTCTATGATTCCCTCTATCACTCTTTTGGTAATCGTGTACGGAATGGGTAGGCAATAATCGTGTACGGAATGGGTAGGCAAGGCTCTGGTCCATGAAATTGGATAGGTAGGTACTTGCTCCTATTCGAGCTAGTTCATCTGCTTTCTCATTACCGATGTTTCCTTGGTGTCCAGGAACCCAAGCAGTCATCACTTTTGTCTTTTCAGCCAGTGAGTTTAATGCATATTTGCATTTCCTCGTATCTACTTACTTTAAACTTATCAAGTTTTTTTATTCGGCTTTTTACGAGTATGTTTGAAATGTAGATTAATAAAGAAAGAAGGTGACGCTGTCGCTATGGACGAGGTGGTTTTGGAAATAGAGACAGACAAGACAGCGCTGCCGGTGATGTCGCCGGGCCACGGGAAGATCGCCAAGATGCTCGTCAAGGATGGCCAGGCCGTCAAGTCACAGCAACCGCTGTTCACGGTACATACCTATAACTACAATAGAAAAGATGATTAGCCATGACGAAAAGGAGACCTATGTACACTGTACAGTATAGCTATAGGAATTTTAATCGCGTTTGGCGGTAGAGGTAGTGAGTTTCTTTGTACGTTTTGTTTCCATTTTCCTGAAAAACTACTGGACTTATTTAAGCAACTACTGACCACCATGAATGGGTGGTATAGGCTTCGAGGCTGGGCCTCCTTTTTCGGGCCGTGAGGAACGTGAGGAAACCTGTGCAGGCCTGAGAGTTCTCCGTAATGTTCTCAAAGGTGTGTGAAGTCTGCCCATCCGCACTTGGCCAGCGTGGTAGACTAGATGACCTAAACCCTTCTCATTCGAGAGGAGGCATTGTGCTTCGAAGTAGGCCGGCAATCGGTTGAGAGGATGATGATGATTATGTTGATGATGATGATTATGGTGATGATGATGATGATGAATGGTTTACAATATTGTGGCGAAGCAATTCAGTTTAGAGATTGTCAACAACAGAATGAGTACTTAGCTACTTTGTAAAGTTGTAAGGATTCCTTCCTCAACAACTGTTTTTGTTTTTATTTTATTATTTTGAATAATTTTGATATTGATTGTATGCATAAACGTTCAGGGGAGTAAGCACTGAAGCTGAAGCACAGGGCCTCCTAGTTCAGCTTCAGAGGCAATTTGTGTGTAATTAAACATTATATTCAAGGGGTACCCCGCCCTTATAAAAATTGTAATTGTAATTAAGTAGTGTTTAATCTTATGTTTTGATGAATAAATTATTCTTATTCTTAACATTTATTGTACCTATTAATAAAGGTTGACGTGACCGGAGTAGCCCCAGCAGCGGCCCCAGCAGCCGCCAAGCCCGCTCCCGCCGCTGCCCCGCCACCGCCGGCCGCGCCCGCTGCCGCACCCGCACCCGCACCTGCGGCGGCGCCCGCGCCGGCTGCTGCGGCGAAACCAGCCGCTGCTACTGTCGTGAAGAAAGCCGCCGCGCCATCTGGCCCTACTGTATGTCACCAGTTCTGACTGTCACTGTCTTCGACATCGTGTTTTATTTATACATAATATAAACTTTACATATTTATTTTGTAAGTAGGACTAATAATAATCTATATAATATGTAAAAGAAAGTCGTGTTAGTTACACTATTTATAACTCAAGAACGGCTGAACCGATTTGGCTGAAAATTGGTGGGGAGGTAGCTTAGAACCAGGAGACGGACATAGGATACTTTTTAATATTATAAATGCGAAAGTGTGTTTGTATGTTGGTTTGTTTTTCAATCAAGTAGCAAAAAAGCTACGGATCGACGTGATTTTTTGCATGGGTATAGTTGAGAACCTGGAGGGTGACAAAGGCTAAATTTTATCCGGGAAAATTAAAGAGTTCCCGCGGGATTTTAAAAATGAAATCCACACGGATGAAGTCGCGGGCATCAGCTAGTAGTAGCTGACTAAAACTGAAACAAACATAGATAAAGGACGTGCATAGAGACAGCTTATCTACATAATTATGGAAGAGATTTATTCCAGAAAGCCTCGATTGTGAGCATAGTGAGATCCAGATAGTGTGATTTAGTAATAGGTACTTACTTTGTATTTTGTCGACTTCAGACATAAGTACCTATTCATTCCATTGCTTTATAAATTACTACATTTTTTAAGCGACAATGTCTGCAAGGAAAGTTTTAAAAATTCCGCGTCCATTGTTTATTTTTCCAGGATAAAAGTATAGCCTATTAGCACATCTATTATAACTACACTATACTCGCGCAAAAATCGTTTGTGACGATTATAGATGTTTATGATTGAAGAACAAACCATACAAACACACACTGTCTCATTTATAATATTAGTACGGATGCTTTTCAGATTTGTTTTATACCTTTAAAGATATAGATTAAGTAGTACGAATAACAACTTTGAAGATACATGAATGTTATGCTTAATTTCAGTTAGCGGCAATGAAAATTGGTGATCCAACCAAAACAATTTCGGGCACACGCACCGAACACCCTGTAGCTATGAATCGAATGCGCAAACGCATCGCTGAAAGGCTGAAAGAGGCGCAAAACACAACGGCTATGCTGACGACGTTCAACGAGTGTGATATGAGGTAATTCACATTTAAACAGCAACTCGACTCAAATGAGTAATACGTAATACAAACTTATTTCTGAGGGACCTGTGTCCTGACCTCTTCCATTGACTGATTTTAACATAAATCTGATTAGCAAGTACTTAAAAAGCCGTACAATTTTCTTCTTCATCTGTGAAACTTATGCGGTAACAACTCTAACAAGGTAGCCCTTGACTGCGATCTCATCTGATGATAAGTGATTATGCAGTCTAAGATGGTACAGGGCTAACTTGAGAAACGCTGTTTACATGCCATCGTACCAGAACGCGAAATGACATTGGGTAGTAACTAGCCACTTGTAAACATCTTCAACATGTTGGTTCAAGATTACGAAATTCGAACGACCACTAAGTATATTAACAAATCGAAGCTATCGATATCATACTTAATAATATTATAAATACGAAAGTGTGTTTGTTTCTTGGTTTGTTGGTTTGTCCTTCAATCACGCCGCAACAGCGCTACGGATCGACGTGATTTTTTGCACGGGTTTAGTTGGGGACCTGGATAGTGACATAGGCTACTTTTTATTCCGGAAAATCAAAGAATTCCCGAGGGATTTTAAAAACTAAATCCACGCGGGCGAAGTCGCGAGCATCAGCTAGTAATAAATAGTCGTCACCTTTCTAACCGTTACAGTTAACTTGTGATAATTTGTATTTCCAGCAAACTTATGGCGTTCAGGAAAGCCAATCTCGAAACGTTCACGAAGAAATACGGCGTCAAGTTATCTTTCATGTCGCCATTTTTAAAAGCTTCGGCCAATGCACTGTTGGATCAGCCGGTCATCAACGGCGTCATACTGGGCGATAACATTGTTTACAGGTAATGGGCGCGTAATTTTATTACTTCTAGGAAGTTGGACAGAGCTTTTACACCACCTCTCCCCATAGCCCCATACCTCTCGAACACGACTCGCCTATATGAGCCTCCCACCCCGTTCTTCGCTTAGGTGTCTAATAATTTAGATTGAAACGTAGATCAGTCATCAAGGCTATGAAAAACATACCAGATTTTTTTTTATAAACTCCGTCTTGAAAATCTGTTTATGTCAGATTTCAATAGGAAATCAGATTTGGCAGATTTTAACATCTTTTAAACTTAGTGCCGGGAACCGGGAACCGGGAACCGGGAAACCGGGAAACCGGGAACCGGGAAACCGGGAAGCGCAGTGTTGGCAGACCCCACTAGGTGGACCGACGACATCAAACGAGTCGCAGGGAGCCGCTGGATTCAGGCGGCGCAAGACCGAGACCTGTGGAAGTTCAGGCAGGAGATCTTTTTCCAACAGTGGACGTCTATCGGTTGGCAAGAAGAAGAAGGGTTTACAGAATACCCTCGTCATCATGGCTCATGTAGATATGATAGCTGATAGATGTCCACCGCTGGACAACGGTCTGATAAAAGGATCTCCATAGATCACGATCTTATGCCGCTTTGTATTAGCAGGTACCAGAGGTTCGCTTTTAAAGCTTAAACCATGTTTAATAGTATCATTCATGCTATAGTCCGGGAGGAATCGGCGCATGAGTACCGAAAACTATTCCACCTCAATTTTTTTATGCGATCCTCTTCAAATTGCCCTCCTAATGATATAAAATATGCATGTTGCCATGGCGCAACCCGGTGCCATATTGTTTAAACCGAAATTGTTTAAACAATTGCAAGGAATTGTTATTTTTCAACCGGACAAATTTTTTTATATTCTTTATTGAAATACCAATAAAAAAGCTCCTATGACTTTTCACGATAAAGTTAATATTTTCAAAGATATGAATTTTTAAAGGTTCGAAAAATCTCAAATTTGGGTAATTTCGACCCATGAAAAATATATTTAAAAAAAACATAATGTTTAAGTAATATTTTTTTTTAATTCTCTATACAATAGTTAATAATATTGTTAATAGAGATTTAAAAAAATTTCATTGTTTATATCTTTTTTTTAATTGTTAATTTCGCGCGCTCACAAGTATTAGCGTCGCTTACCTTTAAGTATCGCTGTCTCGCTCGCATCGGCCTCTCTGTGTCTTGAATCATTATTTATCATTTATCTTAAAAACTATCAACTTTATCAAGATTGTTAAAGAGAGCAATGAACAGAGAACAATTTAATTATTAATAACATTGCTCTCTTTAACAATCTTGATAAAGTTGATAAATGATAAATAATGATTCAAGACACAGAGGCCGATGCCGATAATCATGTCGATCCGTAGCTCTATTGCAGCGTGATTGAAGGACAAATCAACAAACCAACAAACTAACAAACAAACACACTTTCGCATTTATAATATTAGTAGGTATGATAAACGACAACGATTGTACCTATAGCCTCGAGTCTACATTTAAAAGTTCAAGCTTCTTCTATCATTTTAGAGATTACGTGGACATTTCTGTAGCAGTTGCTACTCCGAAAGGCCTGGTGACTCCTGTAGTTCGAAATGTGGACTCCATGGACTTCCCAAGAATCGAGCTTGCCATCGCTGCACTTGCAGAAAAAGCGAGAAACGGTACAAAAATCTCTTACAATTTTGGTGATTTTTAAAAATATTATCACAAAATCCGCTAAGAAAAACATTAATTGCGATTGAATAGATTTATTCAAGTAGAGTAAATTATTATTACCTACTCTAATATTTATTAGATCTGAAAATCTTCCCGAAAAATAGTTTTTTTAGGAATTTAATTAAGCTAGATTCAAGGATGTTTTATTCAAAAATTATTATTACTCTAATATTAATTAGATCTGAAAATCTTCCCGAAAAATAGTTTTTTTAGGAATTTAATTAAGCTAGATTCAAGGATGTTTTATTCAAAAATATTAGGATTAATTGGAGAAAATTTTATATGCTCCTAGAAGGGAAGTTTTATTTGAAATTCAACCCTCGAACTATTGTAAATTTTTTGTGCTCTATCTAGGATGGATTTTATAAGTACCTAATCGAAAATCGAATATGTTACCCATAGATAGTAGATGAACATTGTGGTTCTTTCCATCGCATGACTTGGCAGTAAAGGCCCTAGAGGCGACAAAAATATCGACCTGTTCATAAAAAGATGATGTTCACGAGATTGAAGGTCACTTTGAGCTAAAAATACGCAAACTTTTAGGACGACTGACCCCAGCTGACATGCAAGGCGGCACGTTCACCATCAGCAACGGCGGAGTATTCGGTTCGCTGCTCTCTATGCCGATTATTAACATGCCGCAGTCTGCGATACTGGGCATGCACGCCATTGTGCAGCGGCCCGTCGCCGTGGCAGGAAAGGTATGCCAGAAAAAATGTACCACTTTATTTTTTATCCTTTAAACATTTTTTTTATAGAGAGCCAGATAGGAATTCCGCGTATCGCTTTTGGTCCGGGAGCCAGTATAACATTGAAAGTTCCGTGATAGCGGATTCGAAAATTTTGTATTCGAATTGATAGTTAAACATTTTACGTTTATAATAAGTTAATTTGAAAATCCGAAACAATGTTAAAAAATAATTCAAAAATTCAAAAATGTTTTACCGTCACCGCGGATGTTGATTTTTTGCAGTTTATTTGATAGAAAACCTGTCAACTGAAAGCTGTCTCACATACCTACTTGAAGGAGCTCTTTCGGCCAAAAAAAGTTGTTTACGTAATTTTTTCCTGAAAGAGTAAGTATCGAATAGGTAAGTACATACCAAAGATCCGCGATGACAGTAAAACATTTTTGAATTTTTGAATTATTTTTTAACATTGTTTCGGCTTTTCAAAATAATGCATACCGAGCTTACCTATTATAAACGTATACCTAATGTTTAACTATCAATAATGTTTAACTATCTGGTTTGTTACGGACATTCCAGTTAAGTTCCTTGGCAAAAATGGAGAATTGCAGCAAGAATACAACAATATAAATTCAAACAGAGAAAATAATTATATTTTTCTTGATGTTACATTCACAGGTGGAAATCAGGCCAATGATGTTCTTGGCTCTATCGTACGACCACAGATTGATAGATGGGCGCGAAGCGGTGATGTTCCTACGAAAAGTGAAATCAGGAGTAGAAGATCCTACGTCGATTCTAGCTGGAATTTAATTAAAGCTCTAAGCGTGATTGTAATAGAAAAATAGATGAGGAAGATGCAGTTATCATACCTGTATAATAGGCAATGTACTATGAGTAGGTAGTAAATATTCAAGAGCTTAATATTGTAGATGTAGAGTATAGGACCACTAACGCACTACGTGGCCACGACCGGAACTAGCCGTCGCAACCTCGGTCGCAGAAGCTCATACGTCCAAGCGGACACTCATAGTAAAGTACCTACACGAAATTTGGCCGCAACGAATATAAAGTATCATGTAGGTATGTATAGCCAGAATAAACGTGGACAAAATTACCAGCATTGCGGTCCAATGGTAAAAGCAAAGTAGATAGGTAGAGGACAGCCTCTGTATCTCTGTATCTACCTCTGTAGGTACACACATTTTGGCCGCATCGTATACCACAGTAGGAGACTAATCACCGTATGCCGTGCAGACAGTTGGTCATTGCAGAATGCAGTCAAGTGCGCGAGACGTGTTGTGTTACGATAATAATAATTTGTCTGGACGCTGCGGCCACTGACTGTGTTCGTGGCCGCAGCAAGGTCAGTCTCTAAGACAATAGTCTTCGCTGGTAATTTAATCTATCGTTGGCGTTAATAAAATATAATTAGGTACAACCGGTTAAACTATCGACCCGTTTCAATATCTACTTATCTAGAAAAGGCCTATCTAAGCGAAAATTTGAACCAAATAAGTAGGTCAATTTGCAAGGTAGGTTGCAATGTCAATTATGTGCATTTATTGACACAAATTACCTACATACTTAGTGCATATTTGGATTCGACTTTTAATTTGAAGATTTATGTTTAAATAACCTACCCTACCCTATTGAAAATAGTGTAAACTACAGTGAGATTATCTCAAATTGATTGCATCAGTGTTACTTTCACAATCACATGTGATTGGCCGACACTCTACCGCTATTGGTCAAAATGCATTCGTGCAAGAAGAACGCCGCAAATTTAGCCAATCAAAGGTGATTGCGATCGTCCCACTGATGACAGTCAGACAGACAGACAAACTAACTGACAAGTTTATGATTTGAATCCAATGTAGGTATCATTATGATGAAGTTTTATTTATACTTACAAAAGTTATTTATTTCGAACTTTGTAAAATAAATTTTTTTAATACAATAACATGATTTTTAATTTTCACCGAGTAAAATAATAAAATTATTAACTTTACAATAACTTTTTAAAATACAAACTTGATGGTAGGTTCTAAGGCAAAGGCATCAGTAGCCTAAGCACGAATATTTTCACTATCGAATAGTTAACGTAAAGTTAACGCCGACAAGATATTTTGTATGAAAACGACTGCACCGCCCGCGCAGTGCAACGCCAGTTTTCATACAAAACTAGCTGATGCCCGCGACTTCGTCCACGTGGATTTAGTTTGTTCCTAGTTTTCCTGAATTTTCTTTGCTATAAACCTCACGGAGCCCGAGACCTTTCCAACGAATGCAAAACCGTGGAAATCGGTTCGTGCGTTCTGGAGTTATAGCGTCAGGAAGGAATACCCGACTTATTTTTATATATACAAAATATCTTGTCGGCGTTAACTTTACGTTAACTATTCGATAGTGAAAATATTCGTGCTTAGGCTACTGATATGTCAGCGCGGATGAATTATCTACGACGAAGACAGATAGGTACACAGAACACAGATTCGTCAAACTTATTACACCCCTCTTTTTTGTTGGGGGTTAAAAACCAAGAATTGTGTGTATTTTTATAAGCTTCTTGTGTTGTAGATAATGTAACTAACAAGATCCTCCTACTGCAGTATTATCAAAATAGCATCATCATCTTTTAACATCCCCACTGTGACTCTTCAGTCTTGCATTCAACGTGACATTGGCGAAGTGCATTGTGCTGAACTGGCACTAAATAAAGCCAGAAAGCTAAAACATTTTACGTCTGTCGTTAATTTTGTATCTGCTCTCTTGATGAGATATGAAATTTATAAAATAAATAAACATTTTTTTTTATTCGATGACAAGCTAGAGTCCTTGACTGCGATCTCCCCCGATGGTAAGTTACGATACAGTCTAAGATGGTTGGCGGGCTAACTTGGAAGGTGTATGGCAGTGAACATTCAACCCATACCCCTAATTGGTTTCTACACGCCATCGTGCCGGAACGCTAAATCTAGCAGTAGGGTGGTAGCCACGGCCAAAGCCTCCCACCCTTCTCCCACCAAACCAGACCAGAGACAATTCAGAAATTATAAATTCCCAAATTGACCCCGCCGGGAATCGAATCCGAGACCTCCCAGTTATAAGATAACAGCGCTCACCACTGAGCCAGGGAGGTCGTCAAACAGCTTAAATTCAGCTTTTAACAACAGAACAAACAAAATACAAAGGAAGACAAAAACTTAAGGCGCTAAGAGGTGTGAAATGCCTTTTAATTCAAAATATCAACATACCTAACTGTAAAGTTAAGCCGTAAAGAAAAAATATAGAATGAAAGATAAAGATTCAATAAATGTTCCCTCTTATTTTTGACATAATTTGCAAAATTTCTCCAAAAGCGCATAAGCTTTTTAATTCGTTCTTGTATACAACAAAAGGTCTTAAAAATATTAATCTTTTCGCTTGAAAACTTTATTTTTCGTCTTGCACCCGAGTAAAGTAATTTTCTCTTTTTCCTCATTGTGGAAACACTGTATACATAGGATAATATTTACTATATTGTAAACTTGTTTTGAAAAGAGCAACTGCCGAGTTTCTTGCTGGTTCTTCTCGGCAGGAACAGCATTCCGAACCAGTGTTACTCATCGACGATTCAAAAGCAGTTGTAAAAAAGTTTATTTGAATAAAAAACATTTCTATTCTATTCTATTCTATTCTAATTTTTTTCCGAAATTTCAACTAAATCTGCGCGAGCGTACCTGCTCCGTCGCCCTGTAAATTTGCCGTCACGCTTCTTGGGGCCTTAAACACTAAATAATATTATTCATGAATGTTATTGCTGAAAAGGCTACCACAGATTAATGATTATGTATACCAGAAGGCTACTACCTCAGAATAATGCTGACAGTTCGGTGCAGCATTAGAATGCTGAGCGCTGATTTTCAGGCATAGGTAAGCTTTAATGACGTCGTGAGTCAACCACGAGACAGTTTAGTAATAGGTAACAGGAAATAAATGAATAAATACAGATATTAACATGTGTTAATATATATGTCAGAAAACCGCCTCAGATGGTACGGACATATAAAACGACGTAGCAGCGATCACGTAATACAGATAGCGCTGAATCTGCCTGAAGAAAAAGGAAGGAAGGGGCCGCCCGCCATCGACCTGGTGGTCTAACATTAAGAGAGAACTAATGCAAGCCAAATTGCCGGAGCGACAACCCGGGATCGAGTGGCCTGGCGCGGGAGAGTGAGGAGACCCGACCCCGGATGACGGGAGGAGGGAAAGACACGAAGAAGATTAACATGTGTTTCGGTGAACAGTTGATACCAGATACATATAGCTAAATTAAAGGGTAATATAAAATTAAATCGCTATAAATAGGTAATTTAAAGGTAACTAAGGTTAAAAGGTATATATACGTACAAAATAAATGAATACTATAACATCACAGAGTAGGTAGTAGAGTAGTAGAGTAGGAAGGTAAGGATAACATAATAATGTGTCTGAATAGATACAGGTACAGCAGCCCATGTGAATCGTGCCTGTAAGATTCGGAAAGATCTCTTAATGTAATGTTTTTTGGTTGACTAAATAATATTGCTTTATAGCCATTTTAAAAGATATTATTGATTTAAGCTTTAGGGCTGGTGGTGGGAGGTCATTCCAGATCTTACAGGTACTGGCAAATGTATCACAAGTAGGTAGTTCATAATTCTATGGTTGTAGCATAGGGTTGTAGTTTACTGTATTAAATATTATGAAAAATATTCGTCTATGGAAAATATTAATAAAATTGAATAGGTAGACGAATAAATTTATTTCCATTGTTGTTTGAACAAAAACCTGTTCTTTTGTTTCAAATCTGAACTAAAACCTTATTGGTAAATTATTTTGACTCGAAAGCTCGAAAGAGAAGTTGGTACCACAAACATATAAAGGGAAGCTTGGTACCTATTTTAAACACAACAATACCAAGTTCTCTCGACAAAATGCTCTTTAATACCTAATTTAATTTGGATTTAGAAAATTATTTACGCATTTGAATCTCCCGCCTTCAAAGAGATGTCGTGAGCTCAATGTAGATGGCGCTTGTGAGAACTATCTTAGTTTTGTTGTCTGTTGTCATTCTTCTCAGGTTCACACATGGAACTAGGATTTGCGTTCTATGGGTTCACATTATAAGGTTGGAAATATTTGTGGGTTGGAATAGAGGATACTATGGTTGGAATTCTGGTATACATCATCATTAATCTGTGGTTGGAACTTAGATCATTATATACCAAGTCTATGGGATGGAATCACATCTATGCGCATCAAGAAGCTTAAATACCTAAAAAAAGCTTCTTGGTGCGCATCGATTCGCATTTTGTCTATTCAAAACTGTCATTTTTCATAGAGTCGTTTATTTGGCAAAAAAGAGTAGAAATTAATAAGGGCGCCACTGTCGCAAAATTTTCTTGAATCTATACTCTATCCACGGAGACAAGTTAATATAGCGCTCTCTCTGTCACGTAATCCCATACAAATGACAAAGACAAAAAAGTCAGTGGGCGTAAACCATTCTGAATGTACGTTCACACTGCGCTACTATTAAATTAAACTAGCTTTCTTCCCACGACTACACTTGCCTTTGTAATACAATAAGTAGGTGAAAAATTGGGCTAGTAGAAGTTTCTTATATAAATTTAAAAAAGCTTTTATTAAATTAATGTATTTATGTGAAGGAAGTAAGTATGTGAAGGAAAATCATCATTGAATGAGAAAGCAATCGATCACAGAGTAGAATACACAAGCGAAGTCACAATTAATGCACATACAGTCCAAAGTACACGCCAGGTCACGGAACAATAATGATAGATAAGGATAAAATATGAGCGCGTCTGCACAGTACGGGTACCATGATCAGACTAAAATATACACGCAGTCTGTACACTGCATTAAAGGTTATCGCTGACCAATCACAAACGAGTCTATGTTTTCCCTATCAACTTATCTCCGTGGATACAGTATAGCAACCTGAACTAGCCCGAATAGTACGACAGATTAGTTTTGATACTTAACTTACTTACTTTTACTGAAATTAAAGTAAGACATTTATTGATTGATTCCAAAATTCTAAAAAAATTACTAAAAATAATCTAATAACCTAATTTAAACTTAAATAGTAACTAAATAATTTATAAAAGAAGGTAAAATTTAAACTATGTTACTACTAAATTAATTAAAACTAAATTAAATCTTTATGTGGTTAGCACCGTAATGTAGTTTAGTTAGTAAGTTTCATTATATTTTATTTTGTTTAGGTACATAATACAATGAATATCATTCGTCCAAAATATCGTCTTCAAATATGAATGGCGCCATACTGTGTGTTTCCAGGAAAGAAAAAATTAGTTCCGTTTCTACTCTTTTTTGCCAAGGCATCAGGCAGGCTTTGCGATGCATAAACAACTCTATGAAAAATTACAGTTTTGCATGGACGAAATGGGAATCGATGCGCACAGATGTGATTCCAGCCTAATAGTGTTCTGTATCTGTGGTCTACTCTATGCACTACGACCAAATGACAAACGTCAATCAAACGACGTAAAAAAATAAATTGATCGTGTTGGTTTGTTTTGTTGTAAAGTGGATTTGGTATAATTAAAAAATATAGCAAATTACATTTAGATTACGAAGACTTTTAATGCTAAATTGATTTATTTGTGTAAAACATGAAGTAGGTTGTCCAATCGTGTCACAATGCGGCGAGGTCATCCAGGAATTGGCGGATGGCGCAGTGAGAATCCACGGCATTTCAGACCTAGGATTGGCGGTAATCCTCATTTCAGGCCCCCAAGGAGCTATGGACTATTGGACGCACCCAGGTAGATACCCAAATTGAAATAAAAAGGTGTATGTAAACAAAAAATGTCTCACGCAATACCTAGCTGTAATCCGCGGTCCGCCTCAAATGTCAAAACAGACATTAAAAAAACAATAATTTGTTATTTGTTGACTGATTACAGCTCATATTAATAAAAAACAATATTTTGCAACATTAGAATAAAGTCTTTCGTGTAATTTTAATGCTATTTAAGTGAATATTAGTTACATGAAATGTTTTCAGATTCCCGCCACCATTCGATGGTTCAAGGCCAGTACGATTTAATCAACGCTCTGAAAAGTCAGATCGAGCCCCGCCAAATTATTCAGATAGGTATAGATATAGGGGCCATGCTTATCAGAGACCACATCAACAAGGGGAGAGACCACAGATACCATCTTTGCTGAACTGGAATAGGCAAAAAAGCGATAGCACCAGAAACCAGTCGAAAGAATCCTTAAATTTTTACGATGATCTACCAGATGATCACTTTCATGTTAATAGTATGGGGGATGTAGATCATAGACATATTCCCCAAAAAAGAGATGACTATAATAGACCACCAGTTTTAATATCTCCATGGCAATCAGATCATCCATTACATCAGCCTGCTGGTAAAGGACACAGCGTATATAGACAGGATAGAGGTCATACAAACAAACCATCTGTGACTTCCGGAGAGTATACCGGCCACAGACCACCTTCATCTGATCATTATGGCTGCAATCCTACATCTGTTATTGACAGTTCTAATACATTTAGTCGATCAGTAGATGATACAGTTGATATAGTAAGGAAAAGATTACAAAATCGTAGTGACCCACAGAATTCAACTGATAACTTTGAGGATTTCCAGGACAATACACTTGCAGATGATCAAAATTTAGCAACAAACAATAACTTTCAAAATAATCAAAATGAGCCACCAATAAGAAAAAGATATCAAAGGCAGCGTGTTACCGATGAATCAAGTTGTGCAAAAATAAAGAACAAAATTGTGCATCAGTTGTTTAAAATGGACAAAGAAAAAATTCACAAACTTATGGACAACCCAAACTCATCAACTAAATTTGAATATGCTATAAGTAGCTTAATAATGGAATCGCAAAACAGCTTCAATAGACATCTAAGGTCTGCCGCCGAAAAGTCCCTTTGTGAATCAAGCACTGAATTCATTGAAAATGATAATAACACTATATATGAAGACACATTTATGAAACAGATGCAATGTATGCTAGACCCACAAGATACAGTTTTCTTGGAAGATATTAAACCTTTTGTAATGGCTGAAATCACTAAGGTTTTACAGCTAAATGATTATGAGCAAAACTATCATAATATGGGAGAAGATGGTACTGCTGTTGATAATCAAGATGAACAACAAAATTACTATCAGTATCCAAGTCATGATAGCTTTGGTCGAGAAGAATTTTCAACTGAAGATAATTATTCAGAAGCAAATTACCAGAGACCTAAAAGTGTTGAAACAACTGCTGATAATTATGCTGGTGGGGATCAGATATTGCATCATTCAGACTCTAAGCCTCTTTTTGAACGCAGACAGAGAACAAAGAGTTTTAATTATAGGAGTGACAGTTCTGAGACTCCATTTTATGGAAGAGAAATAGAAGACAACCCTAATGAAACCTTAAATAGATCTCAGGTTCCACATGACTTATTTGATGCCAATGCAGAGCGCTTTTCAGATGATGAAGATCCTTTTGCAGAATTAGATAAGCAGTATCATGTTGCAGTAGATCATGATTTTATTGAACGTGATGACATATGTAGTCCTAAACAAGAGAAAGATGTGTACAACAGTACCTATGCAGATACTTTTAAAACAGAGCCTTTATCACCTGAGAAAAACCTTAAGAATATTGATAAAGATGTTGAGACCCATTTAAATTATATGGCTCAGTCACCTTTAAAATTATCTTTTGACAACAATATGTCCATTAAAGAAGAAGCAAACAATACACTAACTGTACAATGTAAACAAGAACCTTGCGCTAGTATCATCTTGCCTTTACAAGAAAAGAATGAAAATAATATCAGCTATGACAATGAAAACACAAGCAAAAATTTTGAATCAGAATCTAAAGAGATTACCAAAGAAACTGATGAAACAGATCTTGCAAGTAATCTTAAGTCCTCATCATCTAATTCCAGAAAACGCTCAGCTGACCAAAGGCCCTCACATCGTAAAGAAAAACGAAAAAAATCAGAATCTAGTACATCTGAATCAAGTAAACAAATTCTTAATAAAAATATAATAATAAATGTGAATGATTGTGCTTCTAAGACTTCAGATAAATGTGAGGCATCAAAATCAATATTCAATTTATTTTTCTCAAAAGATGAAAGCAAGCCTGTGTCAAAAGACAATAAGACAGTAAGTACAAATGACAAGAACTGCACAGAAAAACATGTCAAAAGAAAAGAAACACCAAAGAAGACAACTGAAAAAGATAGTAAATCTAAAAGAAAGGATTCAACTTCTTCAAGTCATATTACAAGTCCTACAGATAACCACAACATTAATATTATTGGTGATACATCTACCAAGTCTGAGACAAAAACCATTCTAAAGCCAATAGATATGTTTAATGAACATCCAAAAAAATCCAATGTTCACCAAGCACATAGAAATACTGCACCAACTCCAAGTTCAACTCCCAAAATTGAGATGATAAAAAAAAGTAAACTGCGAGGACCATTATGTAAGCAGTTAATGAGAAAACATGTTGCTGTTCAAGTCATAAGAAAAGTGCATGCAAAACAAACTCAAACACCACCATTAAAGTGTAGCACACAAGCATGTCAAGCCAAAAAGAAGCTTGCTAATAAATCTATGCAGACAGATGTAAACATTCCAGAGAAAACTGGCATCAAATCAAGTGATGCATTTGAAAGAATGAAAGAGATTGATTTAGAAATACAAGTTTTATTACAAGAAAAATTCAAACTATACAGCTCCATTGAAAACAAAGACTCTGGAAACAGTTCAATGCAAACATTAGGCATGACAGTTTTAAATGTGACTCCATACAATGGAGATGAAGAAACAGAAGCAACAGAAGATATACTATCTGAAGATGCAATTGTTAATGACTTTGCAAATATACCTGTTGAAGAACTGGAACAAATAGCAATGGAAAGTGTAGAAGATGAAACGTCACACCTATCAAAACGAGCCCGTCGACGCAAGGTTTCCAGTGAGGGGTCTCATTCTCAGAGCCCCATATCAGTTCAGAAAAGAAAGAAAATGAAATCAAAATCACCAAACATATCTTTAATAGAACAAATTATTTCAGATGACAGACCACTGGAAGATATAATTTCGTTAGAAGAGTTAGAAATTCCACAGATCAAAACAAAAAGAAAAAATAAAAAGACTAAGTCATCAAAGAAAAAAGTTAGAGCTAAGGGCAGAGTAGTTAAACCCACCTTAACTTTTGATTACAAAAACAAACAATGTTCTGTGATTGTAGAAAGGATAGATATAACTCCATATCTAAAACCAATACAATCTGAGACACCAGAACCTGAAGTAGGAAATGTTACAAGGGTTGGTGACACAAATATTGATATAAATGAAAAAGGTATAGCTCTAGATATCAATACAAATCTGAGTAATACATTATATGAACAGGAAGTGAATATTTCAGAGGAAACTGTTGTTAACGACATCCAGATAGATATGTTAGATGTTTCTGAAGATATTATTGTTGGGGATAACTGTGAAGTGAAATCTTTAGAAGACAAAGAAGAGTTGATTGAGGAATCTGTGCCCGTCTGTGAAGAAATCATATTGGATAATAGTCAGTCATCCATCGAAGATGCGGTTACGCCAGCAATGGGACAGGGCGACGAGTGCAAGATGTATGATTATTCAGCAGATGAAAATTTACGGCGCGACTCGATTGTCGTCGTTGGAAATGCAGATGCAGTGCTTGCATTAGAGGTGAGTTATAATTTAAATGAAGATAAAATTAAATAATTATACATTTTCGAATTTGTAAAGTATCAGTCTAAAACCCTCTGTTAGGAAACCACCTCCTTTTTTAAAAAAGATGTTAGAAAAGTAACTTTGATCACTCGTAATAGCGCCAAATTTTAACACAGATTTTGAGTAGACTTGCCTGTAATCCCATCAATGTCAGTTCAGTTGTACCATTTTAAAAGTTTGAGAGACTTATGACACATCAAGACTACAACCTGTGCAAAATGCGATATTATTTTTTTTTAAATTCAATTGCTGCATAATACATCAATTGAATTGAATATTTTAAAATCATAATTTTAATAAAGTAAATAGACATTCAAAAATGTTGCATTATTTATTTCCAGTGTGTGGAAAACAACTTCCTTGCAGCATGCCTTGATGGGAATGTCTACTACTTCAATAATGACGGCCAACTATTGACCACTCTGCGGGGATCAAACCTAGCTGTGACATGCTTGACCATTGTCAAAGAGAAATATGGGACCACAGTGTATACTGGCTCCTTGGACTCCAGAATACGCTATTATGATTTGGAGGTTTGGACCCTCATTTTTTATATATTTTCATTATCTAGGCAATTACAGCCAGAAATGCCTATCTGATGGGTATTTGAGGCAGTAAATAAAAGATGGACTTATTTTAGATGGATATAATCACATATTTACTATGTACAGAAAACTATATTTAAAATAGCAAGGCAAGACAGTGTTACTTGTATGGTGGTGCTGATGAGAGCGAGTCTATCCAAAGACAATTGACAACTACACTACAATGCATATTGTCTTTGATTTATAATAACCTTTATAGACGAGACGATATAGTTGTTATTCCAATAACAAGCTGTCCATTTTCTACACTATCAGTGCTCAATCTACTTTGGTCACAGCTAGTAAAAACTAACAGTCATAGACTTACCACCTAGTGATTAAGCACACACGATGGTGGGTGCTTAATGTGTGCTTAGTGTGTGTTTTCTCTTTTTTAAAAAAAATATCAGCCAAGTTGAAGTTAAATCATATCCTCCTCTCCCCTCCAAATAAGCGGAAAGCTTGTAATAGGAGTGGGTACGACAATAGTGCAACAGGTGGGATTCGAACCTGCGACCTTTCAGTTTTCAGTCTGCACCTTTAACCGTTGGGCTATTGAGGCTTCAAACTTAAGAAACTTTGAGAAACTGGTGAAACTGAGAGTTTCATAATTTAGATTGCCATTTTGTTATTATTTATTTCAATATTTTTTATTATTTCGTTATATTTCGTGAAGTTAGCAATTTAGACGGCATAGTCACTTGCCATCATGTGAGATTATAGTCGAGGGCTAGCTTGTGGTTGCATAAAAAAATTATGATCAAAACTTAGAATAAATACTCCTAGAATCGCATTAGTCGACGCGGTGATCATTCATTTATATGAAGCTGAAAGCATATTCCTATGCAGTATCGTTGCATTAGTAAGACAAGCTTGCAGAAAATTATTAAAAAATAACATACTGTCCTATGAAAGGGTGTCATAATTTATCACAAAAAAACGTAATTAACAGTATCAGTACAGAAAATAATTACATGGCACTAACACATTCATCGCTTGTTTTGAGCCTATGTTTAAAGCGGAACTTTGTTAGAAACTTCTGATGTATGAGTAATTAATCTAAGGAGTAAATTGAAATGTTTGCCTTTATAAACATTGCCTTGGCTCAGATATATGCAGGCTCTGCCAGGAATCGGGGGAAATGCCGTTGCATATTATCTGTTACTGCCCCGCTTTAATGCATAAACGAAGTATCTATCTAGGGAAACACATCGTGCACCCTGAGGAGGCTACACTCATCCCAGCCAAGAAAGTGCTGCTGTTCCTGGCGGCAACGAGTATCAGAGAGGAGCTTTAAAAAGTGGCGAGCACAATGGACCGGCGACGGTCGACGTGCTACAGGGCTTCAGGACCTGCATAGCCGCAAAAAGAAGAAGAAACATTGTATTTTTGTCTGTAGGGACTAGGGAGGGAGGTTTGGTTTATATCTGATATTATTTCTAACATTGTCCACTTTCAATACTGTTTCAGAATGGTTTGGAGAAGGGACCAGAGTGCAATGTTTTAAGTCCAATACAAACGATGGATCGTGCATGGGATACTGTGTTTGTCGGTACAAGAACTGGATTTGTCTTGCAGTTTGAGTGTAAGGTATGTAACACTGACTTTGACAATAATCTACTTCAAATATGTTGATTGATACTGGTGTTTAAGCTTTGATCTGTATTTTACTTTTATATAGCTGTATATTATAATAATATTATATACACTAATTTTAAAAGACTAACTTTTATTGCTATTAGGATTGTAGTTACAGCCTTTAAAGGACAAGGGGCATTTTGGACCTGGCTCCAATAGAAATCATTGTTGTGTCAATGAATAGGTCTTAACACAAGGAAAAATATTTATTAAGGTTAAGGTTCAACATGAAAATAATATAAAACTACATTATTTTAAGTTTTTAACCTTCGATTATTACGCAGAGCTCCCTCAGACTCATTTTAATAAAGTAGCTTGTGAGCTTGTGGGAATAGGCGTGACTGGTGAGACGCGCGCCGTTCATGAACGCGTGTTCATTTAAAACTATTTGTATTTCAGAATAACATGTTGATACCTGTTAGTTCTGTGAAGTTCTCTGACCAGTCAATCCTAGCACTCCGGGCAATGAAGGAGGGCCCTCGCAAGGTGCTGCTTGTGGCGGCTCGGTCGGAGAATGTGACCATAAAGGACGCACAAACTGGACTCTTGCTACGGACGCTGGTCGGACCTAAGATGACGGTGTACTCTCTGCTTTACGAAGACGGCAAAGTGTATTGTGGGACCAGCAGCCATCAGATACATGTTTTTGACTATACAGTAAGTGAGACTAAACTACGGCCGTCAGAGAATGCGTTCCTGACACATCGCGATTGAACTGACGACGTAACTTTGTAATGGCGTTGCAGTTACGATAAAAATATTATTGCTGGTTGTTTACCGTTTTAACAATTGATGAGCATTAAAACAACATTATTATATCAATAATCAATTAATGTTATAATTTTGTGACAGTTGTCGTGACTAACTGACAGGTGTCAGGAACGCATTCTCTGAACGGCCGAATTATAGTATATTAGTATTCAGTAAAAGAGATTATATAACCCTCCATGTATAACATTTTCATTTTTCATAAAGAAATAGATGTATAATAAAAATTATGTAGTACCTGCCCGACATAATATTGTGTGCACTTGTGAATGAAGAAATGGAAATTCTTTAAATAAAAAAATAACATAAAAAGATCTTGTTCAGTTAAAATAAAAAGTCATTTTCTGAAGCAGAATCTCAATAAACCTTGTATATGATCACCCATATGAAATGTGATGTGATGAAAATAGAAGTTATTCCAGTAATCATTACCCAGAGAAAGTTCGAATATGACATTGATATCAATTTTTTTTGGATAAAAAGTACCCTGTATCAGTCAAGAATACAATCTATCTTTATGCCAAATTTGTTAAGTTGCAAGCAAAAGCTAGTTTATGTATTGTATCTTTTAAGTTGGACCACATTACAGATAGTTATGGGTGATTCGCATTTTTCAGGCAAATCACACGTCCAGTACAAAAAAATATTTATTCACTAGGTATCTTCTTCAGTACTCCTTACTCTTACTTCTTTCTCTTCTTCTTATATTCTTCATACAGAAAACCAAGCGCGATAAAGTTATGCTTCTATGCATTAAACATTGATAGTCAAAAATAATATAATGAATAATAAATTATACGCAATAAAATTATTGTAAAATTTGCAATGCCCTGACTGGGTCTCATGTTTGATGTTTGTAACCCAATATGAGAGCAAATAAATAAATAAATATGGATTGTCTGTGTGTGCAGAGTGGCAACCACTTTGGCACGCACTCGGGCGGCAAGGGCGCGGTGTGCCTGCGCGCGACCGGCGGGCTGCTCTTCGCCGGCTGCTACGACGGCTGCGTCTACGTGTACCGCGAGGGCGAGAGCCAGCCCTTCGCGCAGATCCGCGGGCCCAGCCTCATGCTGCTCTCGCTGGCTGTGGTCGGCAGCAAGGTAACACGTCACGCTTGGATCGAATTGAATAGAAAAAATTTAAGCTATTGCATAGCTTTTATCGCGGGTTTTGAACTAGTACAAACAGTTTGAGCGCGGCGACCGAATCAAGAAATTCCGTAACGAAAAAAACCTAACACTGTCGTTCAGTAAGCGTTCAACATTTTAGAGGTTCACATTTAGCTCTGTTTGGCGCAGTGGGCAGGCGCCCGCTTTCTTTAGATGTCGCAGGTTCGAATTTCACTCGCGAAGTAGTGACAGTGCGCTTTTCTTGTTTGTTTGTTTTGATGTGAAACATCTATAGCCGCACGTAAAACAGATGTCTGGCGTGGCGACGCATGCCGTGGCGACGCGACAGTCGCGATGTTATATGTATACTTAGTGACATATTTAGTTCCTATCACAATCTGTTCTTTTCTGCATATTACTTTTACAAAATAATGTCGATGTTTCACATCTGCCAGGCGTCCCACGACGGCTCACAATTTTCTTAATTATTTTTTTGCATAATTTTTATTATGCAAAAAAAATATTGCATAAATATAATTGCATAAGTTGATAAAAAATGCTATGCAATAGCTTTACCGCGGCAGTCCCCGAGTGCCACTTAATTTTTTATTCAAATAAACTTTTTACAAGTTTTCTTTTGAATGGTCTGACTCTACCACTGGTTCGGAATGCCCTTCCTACTGAGAAGAATCAGCAAGAAACTTGGTGGTTGCTCTTTTCAAAACAAGTTTTCATTACAATAGATACTATGCTATGTATGCAGTGTTTCCGCAATGAGGGGAAGTTCCAAAAATGCAAACCTACTAACAATGCAATATATTATCTTAAAATGGGCAGACATAAAGTAGCCCCATTCCCGCGGGTGGCACGCGTTCACGAGCATGACGCATGACCCAGCCGTTGCTTCTTGTAGAAGGCAATACTAGTGGTGTGCTTCTTCAGACATCATTACGCTAATAAGTTTATATTCGATTGTTCTGGATTTAAAACTATACAAAATATTGATTTATCTCTTCATTTTCATACCGCAAAAGGTCGTTAAAGGCATATCTGTCAAAGAAGCAAACGACTTATCATGATATATACATATTAGCTGATGCCCTAACTAATAATGTAAACTAGATGATGCCCGCGACTTCGTCTGCGCGGATTAGAGGTTTTTGATCCCCACGAGAATTCTTTAATTTTCCTGGATGGAATATATCCTATGTGCTATATTATATTCTGATGTATAAGCTATCACATTGTGAAATTTCATCAAAATCCGTCCAGTAGTTTTTGCATGAAAGGGTAACAAACATTCATCCATCCTCACAAACTTTCGCATCCTACTAATTCCTACTAATATTATAAATAGGAAATTTTGTGAAGATGGATGTATGGATGTTTGTTACTCTTTGACGCCACAACGAATGAACCGATTTGGCTGGAATTTGGAATGGAGATAGCTCATACCCAGGATTAAAACATACGCGTTCTTTTTATCCCGGAAAGTTACGAGTTCTCGCGGGAATCAAATACCTTAATCCACAGTCGCAGGCATCATCTAGTTTACAATATTAGTAGAATAGGATAGTAAGATTAGTGTCATTAATGCCTTTATATGTCAAGTGAACACAGTTTTGAACCCAGAACCTGATGATGAAGAGGATACTGAAGTTATTCTGTCTTCAGGGGATACCACATCTATCTATCTATCATCTAGCTATCCACGAATTAAAAAGAACTGGAAGCTCTCCAATGCGTGGACGCTACATACATAGTGCCCGCATACAGTCTAGAGTACTACCCTAATGAACCGAAAGGTATCCTTTCCTTTCCACCAACAAAAGCATTCCCAAGGAGGGTTGACGTCAGGCAGGCGGCCGGTCGTAAAATGTCAAGCCGAACCACTTACAACATGTAAGCCATACAAGCCATGGGAGGGACAGGGACATGGGAGGGTACAGGGAGATGATGATGAGGATAGTAAGATTAGTAGTAAGTAATTTTTGATTTTGTTCCAGATCATTGCTGGCTACAAAGACAGAAGTTTGTACATATGGAAGATACCACTTAGTATACTGCAAGAAATGATACTTTAACTTTCTACTGAGCTATGTAGATCATGCACCTTATTGTAGTTACATATTATTTCATCATATTTCGAAATATTCATATTTCATCATATTTGGCAGACCCCCCACTAGGTGAACCGACGACATCAAACGAGTCGCAGGGAGCCGCTGGATTCAGGCGGCGCAAGACCGAAGCCTGTGGAGGTCCATGCAGGAGACCTATGTCCAGCAGTGGACATCTAAAGTTTAATATAATAATGATGATGATGATTATTTCATCACTAACGTTTATAGTTTAAACAATGTATATATTATACATTTATTAAGTATCTAATAATAAAAGAGTTTATTTAAATGGGTTGTTATTTTTTTTAAGTACATATAATAAATTAACTGAAGTTCGCGACTTAACGGTACCCAATCCATTACTTTCTTCATACAAACGTAGAAGGGAATTACTACATTATTTGATATCTTAGGCTCAAAACTATAGTAGATTATACACCAAGGGGATAAAGCACTGTTTTATGTCACGGGCGCTATATTGAATCCTGAACGTAACGAAGGACTCCAAATTTAACTCCCGAGCGCAGCGAGGGTGTTATAAGTTAATTCCCGAGCAAAGCGAGGGAATTAAGATTGAGTCCTGAGTGCAGTGAGGGATTCAAGCGCCCAAGAAAAAAACAGTTTTATTCCGGTGGTGTATACTCTACTTTCTCACTTTATGCGAGACAATAAAAAACCAGGCTTAGTAGATAGTGTTTATTACAGCAAATTAAAAGTGCAAATTGATATTGGAGACATTAGTCCAATTATGGAAAGATAACGTTATATTTAAAAATGCCAATAACTTGTATATTGGTATGTGTATTTATTTGGATATCATGTTTGACACTTATTGTTGCTCTGAGCATCGAATAGATACACCACAGGCTGCTTGACTTCTTTGTAGCTGATAAATATTCAAAATAAACCAGAAGCACTGATTCAGACACAGACTTTGCGCCTTTTGCAGTTTTCCATGTGTCAAAATCTTTATAGGCTTTCAGGTATTTTTCCTTTGACTTTTCTGGGAGTAGATTATTGACAATGCCTATGGCATCTAATTTAATAGCTTCTGGAGTCAAAATACTTTCATCACTCGACATTTTTGATATTTTTTTTGAAATATTTATAGAATCTTCTAAAGGTACTACTACCTACGGCTATAGCAACTTCTTTCAGCTGGCGTGGCCTACTCGATTTGACAAACAAATGAAGTTCGTCTCAGTGCGAATCTAGTGGGCCACGGCTTCGGTCTTCGAAAATCGAGTTGGCCACGCCCGCTGAGGGCACATTCTGTTTAGCGAAATTAGACTTTATGCACATAGCAATAAGAGTTATGAAAGTGAAAATCACATTATTGACCAGCGGGTTATAATGAAATTCAATAGAACATTATAACCCGGCTAAAGCCAAGAGGTATAATGTCTTGCTTTCGGTAAGGTTTACATGACATATAATTCGGCATTGTCGAGCATGTAGTGTGAAAAGTATAATATCGATTTGTCTCGTCATTATCTAGGTTTATTGATATATAATTCATGGAAAAAAATATTCATTTTAAAGTTAAGAGCCTCGAAATATTCATATTTTTCACACTAAATTTATGTCAATTTTTGGCGTAGATAAATAAGATTAGGAGTATGAAAATTCTCAAACAATTTATCATTAAACATAGTTTATTTATTCATTTGAAATAAGTTTACTTTACAACCATACATTTAGTAGTTTTTTCTCAAAAACAATTTTCCCAAACGACTGTTCAACAGTTAAAATTTTTACTGTTTAAGTAACTGCTCTAAGTACTGTTAAAGTTTAAAAATTTTAACTTAAAAGTGTCCAGTTCAAGAGATTAGTCAGAATATATATAGAGTTGGACGTGAGTTACTCACAAATTAGTCGATATTCTGACTAATTTCTTAAACTGCACACTTTCAAGTAGGTAAAGATTTTTATATAAATCTGTGAAGATGATACTGGCATTGGCGCAATTAGAATGCCATAAACCGACTTTGTCGTACCTATTAGTTTACAAATTGCGAAAAACCAAATCTTTAATATATATAAATTACGTGTCACGTTGTTTGTCCGCGATTGACTCCTAAACTACATAACCGATTTTAATCAAATTTGCACACCGTATGCGGTTTGATCCAACTTGAAAGATAGGATAGTTTTTTTGGATTAGAATAGTTTATTTGTTTTTTATTTATATACTTAGATAAGTTGGCGGTACGAAGTTCGCAGAGTCAGCTAGTTAACTATAAATTTGAATTTCGCGGGCAGACCAGTGAAGTAAATGTCTATATTACCTACTTGTTTATAGTAAGTTTTGCAAGATTTCTATGACGATTTTTCCGAAAACATTAAGGTTATGACTGTCTTATGAGTTTGTATATTTTTCATAATGCGTATAGCATACCCAGACGAATTTGATACTTGAACCACGTTTGGCTAACTATGGGTGGAACCACATTTGTGAGGATCGTTTCGGATTTCGCCCATACAAAACTGTAAAATTCCATAGAAACGTGTACGGATCAAATCGGCTTTTCGATGCGTGCACGAATGTATGGAAAATGACAGTTTTGTATAGGCAAAATCCGAATCGATCCTCACAAATGTGATTCCACCCTAATAGTAATTTTTTAATTTATTTGATAAATATTAAATAGTAATATTTTATTGATAAATAGCATTATTTATCAGAAGTTTTCATTTGTTATTTACTATGTGTTTGTTTGTTTGCTACTCAGGTAAATCTTTTAGCACTATAAGGCCCGCATGCTGGGACGCCGGGTTAGTTAACCCAGGAATAAATTTGTAATTTTGACAGAAGCTTTATACGAAATCTGTCAAATCTGTCCTTTTAATCCAGAGTTAGCTGCTAACTCTGGGTTAAATAATCAATATCTAATCTAATATTTATAGTTATAATGAAATATGTGGCCCTGCATATATAGGTACTAAAACTATAATTTTATGGTTTTATGTAGAAATACGTGTGATATTGTTAAATAATCCTTTTGATATCTACCTATAGGACTTGGCAAATATAGAGGGCCGCACTTGACGTAAGTGGTTTATGTTATGAAAACTAGAAAATAAAAAATCGGCCAAGTGCGAGTCAGGCCTCGCTCTTTTAGGGTTCCGTTAAAAAAAAATTCCATCTACCCATGGAAATATTTTAATTTAATTTAATTTTTATTATTTGTTGTAATAGCGGCAATAGAAATACATAATATGTGAAAATTTCATCTGTCTATCTATTATGGGTTACGAGATACAGCCCGCTGACAGACGGACGGACGGACGGACAGCGTAGGCTTAGTAATAGGGTCCCGTTGGTACCCTTTGGGTACGGAACCCTAAAAAGGTACCTACTCTAATATAAGTAGGTACAAAACTTTGTGTTTTGATTTCAGGTTTCCAAAGGATGGAACACCTATCTAAATATGAAGTGGCACAAGTCGTCCTACAGAAATTAATTAAGTAATTTCATTTCATTTCATCCAACCACCACCAATACACAACACGAGCAACTACCGAATTTCTTGTTAGTTCTTCTCGTTATTAATGGCATTCCAAATTAGTGGTGGATTCACTTGTGACTTGACGCTTCAAAAGCACTTTTGAATAAAAAACATGTGGGTTTAACCTGTTATAAATTTTTTTATTTAACCTTCTAACCCAAGGCTAATTTATGCGCGTCAGGTACCTATGTCTGTACGTGATTTTGGAACTATGTATCATAATGCGGTTCATGGTGCCAGAGATTTAGCAGTGGTACCCTCTATCATGCGCAGATTTATATGGCGTGGATATCCATTAGTATCCCAAGCTATCTATATAATTATTACAGTACCCGGCGATATTTATTGCACATCGGCCTTTGGAATAAAACGCTATTCTATTCTATTGCAAGGAAAGCTAGCCAGAAATTCACGTAGCAATTACTGAAATCTCTTCACAATCGGCGAGCACATCACGTAACATATACCTATATAAAAAAAATGCAGTCGAACTGTGAATAGAATAGAATAGCGTTTTATTCCAAAGGCCGATGTGCAATATATATCGCCGGGTACTGTATAAGTTTGACCCATTGATCTGAACGCGTCGTAAGCAGAACTATTGAGCGGATCGCATGACCCATCCCAGACTGGGGCAACACCATCATATGGTTTAACTGCCAAGAAATTAGCAATAGCAGCTCGAAGTTTAGGAGTTAGCGATGAACAAAGCCATTGGTTGAAATTATAATTTTAATAAATAGTACATTTTATTATTGTGATATGTCACCACTTGTGATTATTGTGTGCACTTGTGTGTGGTTTGTGTGTGTGTGTGTGTGTGTGTGTGTGTGTGTGTGTGTGTGGTGTCAAAAATCATAAAAAAATCTAGTATTTTATTTTATGTTTACCCATTTTAAAATGATAAGTAGATACTAGATGAATAACTTTTAGGTCGAATGTTATCACTTATCACACTCGACTTAAAATTTACCTTTAGTTTTTGATGCAGCCACAAGATGCGGCCCTGTTTGTTTATGTGTTGTTGTGTTTGTGTGAAAATTGGCACGCTATTTTTGACATGATGTTAAGTCTGCTTCCCTTTATATGTTTGTGGTTAAATCTAAGCGTATCTATCTATCTAATACCTTTAAATTCTTGTATATAGGTATATATGTATAAATAAATATATTATATAATCTGAATCTCGGAATCGGCTCCAACGATTTTCATGAAATTTAGTATGCAGGGGCTTTCGGGGGCGATAAATCGGTCTAGCTAGGTTTTTTTTAGAAAACGTCGTTTTATCCATGTTTTCAGGCAATGAAAAACCCCTACAATATCATTAGAATATGAAGGTGAACGTCATCATGTATAAAGTTCCAATAGCTCAGTTAGGAAATCGGGCGGTCCCAAAACCAGAAAACCCCGGTTCGAGTCCAGACGACTATTTTTTCCCCTATGAATTTTATTATTATTATTTTTTTTATTTTTTTTTTTCTAAATATATAACTTCCAACAAACACGATTTACCAAAAAAACGTGCAAAGCTCGGTCACCCAGGTAAGAAATTAATCAAAATACTGAGTTGGACGTGAGTTACTCACAAATTAGTCGATATTTTGATTAATTTCTTAAACTGGACACTTTCAAGTAAAGATTTTTATATAAACCTGTGAAGATGATACTGCCATTGTCGCAATTAGAATGCCATAATCCTACTTTGTCGTATTATAGTTTACAAATTGCGAAAAACCAAATTAAATTTGAATTTCGCGGGCAGACCCTTGTCTTCAACCCTAACTACAATTTAGATGTTTGTTAGATTCTAGGATCAATAAAATGTTGACTAGAATCAAGAGTAAGGCTGTTATCACATCTGTGCTCATCGATTCGCATTTTGGTCCAGTTGTGTACGCATCGAAAAGCCGAATTTAAACGACTCAATGAAAAATGACAGTTTTTATGGAAAAATGCGAATCGATGCGCACAGATGAGATTCCAGTCTTAGTCAATAAAAAAAAATGTTTATAGTGTTTAGTGATCTGTGGGGTCTATGGCATTTTCTAGTACCTAATCTGTGGGCATTTTATAATCATTGATTGTGCATTTTGGTGCATTTTTTCAAAACAAAAATACTGACAAATACTAATCAAATCTGTGCTTCACTATTATGTGGTGGAAGCGTAGGGTCAAGGGTGGAAGGCTTTTTTTTATAAATGGAAAACGGAGTGGTTTTATTCTCTTGGTAAATGGATTGAAATTGTAATGATGACTATGTTGTAAAAATTCAGCTTTTTCAGAAGCTTCTTGAAGACAAGAGACTACGGAGTACGGACATAAAGAATTCCTAAAATAAAGGTAAATTCCTACCTAAATGTTGAGCACACTGAATTACTGAAATTTAAAGCACAAAAGAAAAATAGGTGACCATATTCTATTTTGGGCCAGAGGCCCCTTTTCCAAAATGAACTGATACCTCAGACCCCTAGCAGATTGCTTTATTCATCTCTAGTTTTTTTCCTATTTATGCAAAATACTTACTTACCAATTTAAAAACTTTGCGGTTGGTTTAGTGAGTAAACTTGACATCATTTTCTCATAAAAATTAAATAAATATAAGTACATATAATTCAGTAAATATCAAGTGTAATTAAAAATTATTAATACAAATTACGTAAAAGGTACAACAATGATACTTCCTACTAAAATATTTGTCATTCTTATAACAAGTTGGGACACGTAACACCACTTATACAGTACCTATCTTGAAAATTTCAAATGAGAAGTTGTGTTAATTAATAGGGGTCGATTTTTAGACATATTCCACCTCCAAAATCAGTTTTTGTTTATGTCGACCCCTGGGAAACTGATTTTGACCCCAAAGGTTTGATATCAATCACTTTAGCAATCCCTGATCTAGACACTAATTATTATTATTGACCCTCAGTTAGTAGTTAGTTTTTTTTTACAAACAACGAAATATCCCAACAAAAAGTCTATTGTTCTCCAAAGTTGAATAGCTAAAACTAGCTTGTTTTGAATACTACTTGTGTGGATACTTTAGCTGTATCTCACATCAAAACTCCAAAAATGCCAAGGTGCAAATAAAAACCTTGATGGAAATTTAATTTCTGTGTAATTTATATAGGGGCATCAGTGACAGCTGCCGTAGCCTATTATAAATAATGGCTCGGCTTTTGAAACGTGCCGCCCTGATAGAGCCAAGATGAGTTTATAGGGGCGTCCTAGAGGGTCTTTCGATGCCCCCGAAACAATTTTTTTTTGCCGGACGCGTGTTTTTTTTTTTTACAAAAATACGAATAAACTTATATTTTTAGGTTAGAAACGTAAAATAAATGGGTTGGATTTAGAAACGTGCGGCAGTAGGGGGTGGATGGGAGGGGGGTGGGGGAGTGGGGGGAGGTGTCCCCTACCCCCAACACCACTCCCATGAAAAGGTAATGAGAATTTTCTTTTTTTAAATTTTTTAGGTTAGTCTTGCCGAAATTCGAGCAAAACTTCGCTTAGTGAAGGAGTGAAGGTAAAAAAAGAGTGGGAGGGAGGGGAAAAGGAGTAGAGTAGATGGGAGCTCATGTTTATAAAATATAAAGAAATTATTTTTATATTATACTGTTGTTTTATTTCTGACAATAATATGTACTTATAGCAAAAAAGCTTTTCCACTCTGAAACGACATGGACTGATATAGGTCGAACAGTGTGACAGAACCGAATTGGCCAACCTCGACTCCACGTAGTCTTGTCTGTCCTACCCCTAGAGTGTTTTTATGAAGCGCGAAGCCAGAAGCTCGCGAAGGAGGTCCTGAATGAAGCGAGCCTACGAGGCCGAGTGGAGCGAAGGGGGGAGGTGGCGAGCGAAGCGAGCCGGCGACCTCCGTAGCGAAACGAAGGTCGAGTAGGTGAAGCTGAATGAAGGGGCGACGGAGCGAGTCTTCTGGCGTAGCCCATTTGATTTGTAGCTTGAACAAAACGCAACTCACGCCACAGCCTTCGTGTTTATTATTTTCTACCGCCTAGAAAAACATGAGCATTGAGTTCTATTGTTTTGAAATGAAAATTTAATTGGAGGGGCTTCTATGCTTCCTCTAACCACCAGACTATGGAAAATATGAAGTTAGGTTAGGTTGGGTTAGAACATAAATATTGTTGGTGCCCCGCCGCAGGACTGCACCCGTAAATTCTCACTGTTGGTTAGGTTAGAGGGTTGTAATCAAAAAAAAAATTAGTAAGTTTCTAGCGGAGGGAGTGAGGGGGGATGACGTACCTCCCCTTCTTCCCCCCTCTCCCTCCACTTAACCAGGCGACACGTTTCAAAGGTTTTGCCAATGTCACTTTAATCAATATTAAAAAATTCATAAAAAAAAAAGTATGCGCGTCCGGCAAATAAAGTGAGGGGGGATGACTTCCCCTCCCTCCCCTCTCCCCCCTCCCCCCCACTTACCCCCTATCGGGGCGGCACGTTTCAAAAGAAAACCCTAAATAATAATAATTAATAATGTAATTGAAGGTAACAAAGTCTTAAATTTCAGGTAAGCAGCAATGAAGAGACAAAATGTACGCACATTATCACTTGTGGTGTGTACGTTCACATACTTATTGATTGGGGCAGCTGTTTTTGATTCCTTAGAGTCTGACACTGAGAGTAAAAGATGGGAAGTATTATCAGGTAATATAAACTAAGGAGATCCTTAATGCTTATTTGGTTTTTTAAACAAATTTGTTGTTTCAGTCATCAAAACCAGAAGTGCGATTGTGTAAGAATTGCCTATCAAATCGTTAAAGTTCGGCGTCAAAGTAAAATAAACCATAAACGGATAGAATTAGAGCTCAATTTCGTGTATCCATGTTGAACCGTTTAGGGTATCCTACATACCTAAAAGTAAGAGAATGGATACACGAAATTGAGCTCTAATTTAATGTAATTATGGTTTATTTTACTTTGACGCTAACTTTGACGATTTGATCGGCAACTTTTAAACAATCGGGGGGCAGAATATCTTGCTAATAAGTCCAGAAATTACTGCACCAAAATGATTTCAGTAGTTTCACTATCAAAAATCAAGTACCTAGTGAATTAAATATTCTTTAAGTTGCACAATATTTTGGCTTCCAGACATAAAAAATGGTCTTGTCCGTAAATACAACATAACCCCAGAGGACTATCACATGATAGAGATTGTAATCATAGAGAACAAACCACACAAAGCTGGCCCCCAGTGGAAGTTTGCAGGTGCTTTCTATTTTGCTACGGTTGTTCTGGCAATGATTGGTTATGGACATTCCACACCAGTTACTGTTGGTGGGAAGGCTTTCTGTATGGCATATGCTATGGTGAGACTAAGTTTATACATTTTTTGTAAGAGTTGTTACACAATATCACAACTCAGCACAACCAGGTGACAATAATGCTTCGATCATTTCCTCAAATAATTAACACAGCTGTGGCTGAACTAGCTAAGCAAATGTGTTAAAAGAACCATGCAAAAAATTGTATGGGCTCTGTGCCCACCCCCCAACAGACGTGGCACTATTTTTAATACTAACTGACTAATAATAATTGGGGTTTTGTTTTAAAATACAAAAGAATGTACGTACGCTGAAGTACGCGCGCGCATGCACAGGGAGACGAAAGGGCGGGAGCTGGTCAGTGGAAGCGCGGGCAGTGCGCGGCGTGGTTTTTTTTGGTGTGCGGCGTGTTGTCATAGTAAAAAATCATCAAGCTGCCATGATATATTAAATGAGATGTTTGAAACCTGTTGGTGGGTGGGGACAATTTTTTTCATATTAAATCACTAGCTGATGCCCGCGACTTCGTCCGCGTGGATTTAGTTTTTAAAATCCCTCGTGAGCACTTTGATTTTCCGGGATAAAAAGTAGCCTATGTCCTCAACTATAGTACCCATGCAAAAAATCACGTCGATCCGTGGCTCTGTTGTGGCGTGATTGAAGGACAAACCAACAAACAAACACACTTTCGCATTTATAATATTAGTATGATTAGAATATTAAATTGCATAGGAAAACACTGTAGCATTAAGTCCATACGATGTATTACATCCATACCTACTATGTAGTATGTAGGTATAATGATCGTTTGGCAAAATCTGACGCCTTTGGAGTAGTTTGACTTTGATAAAATAGGGCTATCCACGATGGCTATATACGATAAAGTACGTTAGCCAGCTTAAGATGAGCCGTTCATTCAAAGTATCTTGTAGATTCCGGGGTTCAAGTTATTAGGACCTTATACTGAAGATCGTGATGTCTATAATTTCTGAACTACGAAATTGACGACCTTGAAATAATTACAGGACAATCTCTAAAGAACCTGCTTTCTAACAAAAAAAGAATGGATTAAATCGGAATACGCCTTAATGAATTACAGCGAAATACACATTTTGACTTTCATCCCCTCTCCCAAGGTTACCGTGCTGAATTTCGGGATAAAAAGTATCCTATATTATACCTCGTAGTATTAACTTAAATCGTGCCAAGTTTCATTTAAATCCGTCCAGTAGTTTCGGCGTGATGCGCGGCCAAGATACAGACAGACAGACAGACAGACAGACAGACAGACAGACAGACAGACAAAAAATTTAAAAAAAATTGTTTTGGCTTCAGTATCGATTATAGAATGCCCTCAAACAAAAATTTTCAAAATATCTTCAATGTACAGAATTGGACCTGTTACAGTTTTATTATATTATAGATTTGTGTAAATCAGTAATAACAAATGGTTATAAATACTTACAGTATTTAACCATTTATTATTACTAGCCTAATGAAAGTGTCCACATTGAAAAAATATTGTGTAAGAACACTGCACCATTTATCGCCTTGCCGTCGCTTCGCATTCGCCTTACCCTTAGGGTACGTTTATGCAAACGCGGGGCGTTGTGCGGTGCGTGGTGCGTCGTGTCGCGCGGTTAACTCAAACATATGGCTCAAATATATTTGAGCGTTCATACAGAAGCGTTTGCGTTGAACGCGGCGGCGCATGCGACGGGCACCGCGGCGGGCGCCGCACAACGCGCCGCGTGTGCATAAACGTACCCTTACTACTGCTGCCCAGGCCTTAGTGTAGGTTAGCGACAGTTTCTAGTCTGTACAAAGAACATTTTTACAAGCTTTTATTTAACTTGCAATGTTTGTTTGGGTCAAATCTTGCAAGATGAATTAGACCCACTTCCCGGTTTCTGATCGAGCTGAAATTTTGCATGTATGTGTAAATCGGATGGCAATGCAATATTATTGTGACATGGAGCTGATCTGATGATGGAGACGGAAGATGGCTATCGTAATAAAACGACGTAACCCATCGAGTTTGGGCTCGTTTGATTCGTCATAACAAGTACTCTGATCCTAGAAGATATCCAGAGTCTAATGATGTAGCTACTAAGAGCTTGCATTTAAAAATAAAATTTTTAATTTTATATTTCAGGTAGGAATCCCCCTAGGGTTAGTGATGTTCCAGAGTATTGGCGAGCGCCTCAATAAGTTCGCGTCAGTGGTCATACGACGAGCCAAGTGCTACCTGCGATGCAACACCACAGAGGCTACGGAGATGAACCTCATGTTTGCTACTGGGATGCTGTCCTCCATTATTATAACAACAGGTATCATATTATCATACTAATATTATAAATGCGAAGGTGTGTTTGTTTGTTGGTTTGTCCTTCAATCACGCCGCTACAGAGCTACGGATCGACGTGATTTTTTGTGTGCGTATAGTTGAGTGGAGACCTGGAGAGTGACATAGGCTACTTTCATCCCAGAAAATCAAAGAGTTCCTGAGGGATTTTAAAAACTAAATCCACATGGATGAAGTCATGGGCATCAGCTAGTCATACTAATATTATAAATGCAAAAGTGTGCATCCTTCAATCACGCTACAACAGTGCTACGGATCGACGTGATTTTTTGTATGGGTATAGTTGAGAACCCGGAGAGTGACATAGGCTACTTTTTATCCCGGAAAATCAAAGAGATCCCGAGGGATTTTAAAAACTAAATCCACACGGATGAAATCATGGGAATCAGCTAGTATTCTCATAAATGTAAATGACAAACCGTGTCAAATCAAATAGTACTATTATCTCTATTTTAATGCAAACATACATAAATAAATTGAACAAAAAATAGAAATTTTGCAAAAATAATGATGAGCACTGAGCAGGCAAAAGACATGTCCCAGTTTAGTATGGAGGGTGGTTTTTTATTCTGAGTGTCCACTAACCAGAACCAAACTGCCATCACGTGAAAGAGAAAAAAAAAAAAAATTAAACGCCACAAAAATAATAATTTTAGAGTCCTCGGTTTTTTTTAAATTAATTATGAAAAATGTCGTTTGTGGAAAATATTTTTCAATGGATGGTAACACTAAAAAACTTTTATAATCTATAGAACTATCAAATCTGGCACCGGTTACTGTCACGTAATGTCATTTTGAACCATGGAACTAGGAATCACAGACCAGGAACTAGGAATTACGACTTTTAAACTGCATGAGTTCAAAAAAATTCCTTGTTCCTGACAATCACCTGACATTGACAACTTACATAGAATAATATTTTTAGTTTTTTACCGGTGTATAAATCACATGGAACTAGGAATCACGACAAATCACAAGCAAAAAAATGAGTCAAAACAAAAAAAAAAATTTTATTATCGGAGGCTGTAAAAAATCTGTAAATTATTTTGATAGAAGTCTTTTGGGATCTCTATCTAACTACATTAAAATCATCCTTGTTAATTAAATTCAAATTTAAAAAACCAATTTTGGACAACTCCTTTAACTTAATAATAATGTTAAGTCTTCAATAATGCTATCGTACAACAATCAAATGAATGTAAGAGGAATTTGAAATCATAGACTAATACTTCAATTTTATTATATTTGTATAGACCTTATAGATTGATTCTTTCTCTTAGAAGTAAATAAATCATGCAGGAGCGGCGGTATTCTCTCGCTACGAAGGATGGAGCTACTTTGATAGTTTCTACTATTGCTTCGTGACTCTCACGACTATCGGATTTGGAGATTATGTCGCTTTGCAGGTCGGTTTACATAGAAATTAAAACTCCATCATACTAATAAGGCACTTGACTCTAATAAAATTTAGCACTTTAAAATATTATATTTCACAAACGGATCCCTGAATCGAAAAATGGTGCTCCCACACCCACAATATTTTTCAAAGGCCTATTCAACGACACCCCACACTATGGGATAGACGAAAAAAAAAATCATCTCACTTTACATGTAAGGGGAGGTACCTACCTACCCTAAAAAAAAATATTTTTCACAATTTTATTTCACCACTGTTGGCGTGATTAATATTTATACCCTTGTCAAATTACAGTTTTCTAGTACCAATAGTCTCTGAGCTTAACCGCGGACAGACGGACGGACGGACATGGCGATACTATAAGGGTTCCTTGTTACTACGGAACCCTTATTATGACACAGACTATAGTAACCCCAAAAGGGTTTTTATACCATTTTGGTCCAGAATCCAAAAAATCGTTTTAATCTTACTTCCTACTATCCTACTACACTAGCGGCACGCTATGATGGCCGGTTTGACGTTTGTCCGCTCATGAAGTTCCGTATTAATTGATAACGACTTTGAAGGAAATAATTGTATTACTTTATTGACGATAGTGATGTGCAGAGATTCATAAATTTTATCGAATGTAGTTTTAGGTTTAGGACTCAAAATTTATTTATTAAATTGATTTCTAAAATGTATACAAGTGTAGAAAAATCAGTTTGCACCATTTAAGGGGTGAATGTACTTGTGAATATGAACAATTTTCACTATGTGGACAAACCTCTGAAATCGCAAAAAAATATCAGCTGTTTCATACAAAAGGTAAAATTTTTATTTTTATATGATATATACCACAACTCGGCATTTGGTTTTCTAAATTGAAAATTTTTAAAAATGGAATCTAATACGATCGTCACATAGGATCGCTGGCTAGCACAACTACTACCTCCGGCAAACTCGCGTCAATGCTCAATGCAAAACAAAGCAGTTTCGAATTGACGTTGCTTCGAAAAGTATAAACTGTCAGTGCAATGCGATTGTGATATAGTTTTGACCTGGCTTTGGATTTCAAATATTGATACTGCATTACTGTTGACCCTTGCTCGTTAATTTGGACTCTGTTCAAGCCCTTTGTTGTGGATTTCGTCGATATGACCGAACGTACGCAGAGAACTGTTCTAAATAGTCAGACACGTGAGTTCGTAATACGCCTTCGTAACTATTTCGATCGTGAAGCTCAAAATGGAGGGCCAATTTTACCTATAACGTCAGTGGTTGAACGCGTAGCTGATGCGCTTAATATTGGACAACGAACTGTTAGACGGATAACTAAAAAAATGCTAAAATTATTAGAAGAAGCTTGTGAACATGTGACTAAAGGAGACTGGGAAAAGGTTGTGAATAGAACTGTTAAATTAATAAGGGAAGATTATGAAAGAGATGTGAAAATAGATAATATTATAGAAAACGAACATATAATTATTAATGTAGGTGATGATAGCAGTGACGACAGTGAAAATAGTAGTATGGACGAATCTGATTAATTATGGCCTTTTGTGGCACCTTTTTTGGTATCTTTTGTATTCATATGTTTCTTGTGTGCATATAAAGTATGTATATTCATTTTCATTCAAATATTCAGTTCGTTCAAATAAATTAAATAAACATATACATTTTTGTTTTATTAAACCTATTTAATCAGGTACAAAAACAAAACTTAATTGTTTTTTGTTCGAGAATAAATTGACATTCCACATCACTATTGTAATGTGTCAAACCGGCCATCATAGCGTGCCGCTAGTGTAATATGATAAAATATGCGAAAGTTTGTGAGGATGGATGTTTGTTACTCTTTAAGGGGGCTCAAGCCAGTACCTTCTTCATACAAACGTAGATGAGTGATTACTACATTATTCGATATTGTACGCTCAAAACTAAGTATTATGCCGGTTTGCCTCATCATTATCTAGGTTTATTGATAAATAAAATATTGAAAAAAATATTCGTTATAAAGTTACGAGCCTCGAAAGATCGTCATTTTCACACTAAATTTATGTCAACTTTGGGCGCAAATAAATAACATTAGGAGTAAGTAGTTTATTTATTCATCAGTTCAAATAACTTTACTTTGTAAACATACATTTAGTAGTTTTTTCTCAAAAACACTTTTCCCAAACGACTGTTCAACCCTTTTCGCGCGCTTGATTTCGGTGTAAATTATCGCGCCTCTCACTCGAAACGGAGCGGGAGCGGGACGGTAGCATGGAAGTATGCGCGCATGCACTCGCTACACTGAGTCTATCTCTTTTTCACACAATGTTAGGTGAAATAGCAAGCCGGTTACCCACGTGCGCCGGCAACTTCGGTCGAGTGTACAGCGTCCCCTTAACGCCACGACAAATGAACCGATTTGGCTGAAATTTGGAAAGGAGATAGTTATTACCCAGGATAAGGTCCACACAGACTACATTTTATTCCGAAAAATTAAAGAGTTCCCGTGGGAATTAAAAAACCTTAATCCACGCGGACGAAGTCGCGTGCATCATCTAGTACTCTAGTAGAGTGTATAATTTTGAAAACAGAAGCTTACAATCACTTTACCAATTTAGATTTCTCAAGGATCATAAAACGTCAAAAGTGAAGTATGCTATAATAATTATTTTCCAGAATGACCAAGCTTTAACAAGCA
This sequence comes from Oeneis ivallda, assembly GCA_029955525.1. NCBI lineage: Eukaryota > Metazoa > Arthropoda > Insecta > Lepidoptera > Nymphalidae > Oeneis > Oeneis ivallda. The sequence goes on along the minus strand of JARPMR010000024.1, from coordinate 13,505,510 downwards.
AGCCCGGCTACGTGGCTCTGAGCCTGGTGTTCATATTGTTCGGGCTGGCGGTGGTCGCGGCTAGCATTAACTTGCTAGTGCTGAGGTTTATGACCATGTGAGTATTATTCATTAGCTAAGTATTAAGGTGGAAGACATGGTTCTGCCCGCAAAATTCAAATTTAATTTGGTTTTTCGCAATTTATAAACTTTAATACGACAAAGTAGGCTTATGGCATTCTAATTGCGACAATGGCAGTATCATCTTCACAGGTTTATATAAAAATCTTTACTTGAAAGTGTCCAGTTTAAGAAATTAATCAAAATATCGACTAATTTGTGAGTAACTCACGTCCAACTCAGTATTTTGATTAATTTCTTAAACTGGTCACTTTCAAGTAAAGATTTTTATGTAAACCTGTGAAGATGATAATTACACTGGCGCAATTAGAAGGCAATTAGTAATTGTTTTTCGCAATTAGTTTACAAATTGCGAAAAACCAAATTAAATTTGAATTTCGCGGGCAGACCCTTGTCTTCCAACTTAAGTAGTGATGTGCTGGATATTCGTAACCGTCCGCGGATATCCGAGTGAGAAGAAAGATCCAAACTATCGTTTCAAGGTCACGCGCACCGACACCGATTGAGTAAGAAAGTTAAGATCCGTATCCGTATCCGCGGATCTTGACACCAAATATCCGTATTCGGATCCATAACCGCGGGTATACATTTTTAACGATCCGGCACTTCACTAGTATTAAGCTTCATATTTCACTTTGGATCTTACTACTTCACTATCCAAACTAATAGATAGATGCACCTACAGTGCGGACCATTGAAAAATACAATCATTATAAATAAAATAAAAAATTAATTCCAATCAGCTGTTCTATATGGCGGCCATCTTGATTAAACTTATAGATAGTAGAAAATATGTACTTGAATGCTATCTATACATATAATAAAACTGTAACTGGAAGATTTCTGTACATTTAATATATTTTGAAAATTTTAATTGGGGGATGCTTTACTATCGATACTGAGCCCAAAACAGATTTTTATTTAATTTTTGTCTGTTAGTCTGTTTGTTTGTCCTTCTTTCACGTAAAAACTACCGCACAGATTTCTACAAAATTTTATACCGTGGTAGCTTATTACTCGGGTCAACATCTAGGCTACTTTTTATCCCGGAAAATCAAGGAGTTCCCGAGGGACTTTAAAAACTAAATCCACGCGGACAAAGTCGCGGGCATCAGCTAGTATAGATATATGTCAGATGTCGTCCTATCGTTGGTTTATTTAAGATAATGATTGCTTTTTATTAACAATTCTCAGGCAAGCGGAGGAGAACGCTCGCGATGAAGACAAGGACAGTTCGAGAACAATATTGCCAATCGACGGACACATCTTCGCCGGACGACAGCGCTCGCACGAAGACCAGGCCTCGGTAACATACACTTCCATCATCAACATGAGCAACCCATAAACGTCCCGCTATTGATTGCAGGTCTCCTCTCAGAGAAGAGAAAAGTTTGTCTACTCATTTACTCGTGAACCTCTTAAGAGGGGGTGTGCGCTCGTTAACAGTAAACAGATTTGATTTTTACAGTAGTAGATCAAGTTTCAATTATCCGAAAAAAAACACGCAAGAATTACATCATACTGCCAAGGGACGTGTCTGGGCAAAAACATAAAATGATGAAATTTGTTCGATAATAAAAAATCGCGAAGTTAGGTCTAATTTTTAACCAATATTCATTTATTTTCAATGTGTTGCATATTACAGAACCAAAATTTTTACATTAAATTCCGATTGATATTATCAAGGGAGTAGCCTAGCGAATTGAAAAGAAAATGAATATTTTACGAGTTACAAAGTATTTGGCGCTTAGTACACTCCTATTCCGCGCAAAACGCTATCTTTTGTCGCGCCTCACATGAGGTTGTGGCTATGTTTTATCTCATCGCGAAATCTGGTTTTTTTTTTGGGGTTACACGCGCTCTTAAGATGACGCCTTGGACCAAAAAACACGAAAACGAGTACTTTTGGATGCGTAGTGTGAGTGCAACGAATGATATAATTAGAATTTTAAAAATATCGTAAAAAAGGGGAAAACCTGTATAATTTCTTAAATCGGACACAATTTTTGAAAATAGTCTGACTTATTTAAAAAAAAAAGTACATACTTCACACCAAAAAAGTTCAAATGCGACAACATCCTATTATTTTTTACGAATAAAATAGCCAGACCGCTATTCTATTTCATAGATCGAGAAGTTATTTTATTTTATGCTTATGTTATGAGTAATTACATAAAAATCCAGTCAAAGTCACCCGCTGGCACGGTCCGGTCGAGTGCGACGCGTACAACAAGTCAGGATGAGCGTGGAGTGCGAGAGAGAGAGCGGTACTCGATTTTTTGAAACAATAGTTTATCAATGCGTCGCCTTAAGGGATAACACGAGAAAACGGGCAGACAAAATTTTCTCGTGGTGCGTATGTTAGCTTTACTGCACTCAGTAGCGAGATAACCAACAATATAACAATTCTCTAAGAGGAGACCTGCAGGCCCAGCATGCACATCCAAGTGATATCTCGCGAAGAGAGAGAGAGAGAGAGAGAGATATTGTCGATGGAAACTTATTTCTCGTTTACTTTTTAAACTTCAAAGCTCGAGGAAATGACGTCGCCACTTGCCATGTTAGAGTTCGTAGAGAAAAATAGAGAAAATAATTTTATCTCTACTTTTGACGTAACGAGTCGAATCATGGTGTGCAACTATGTTAGTTTCGATAGAGATAATACGAGAAAAGGGTAGACAAAATTTTCTTGCGCGTGCATGCTAGGCCTGCTCCGCTCAGTACTGAGCCGTTGATGGGTTGCTGATGATGATAATGATGCATTGTACAGGTGTGTTCGTGCAACTGCCTCGGCAACAAGCAATGCGAGGGCGGCGCGCTGCTGCCGGCCGCGCCCGCCCGGCCGCTGCGAGCGCTCAAGAGGCGCGCCTCGCTCGCGCCGGAGCTGCTCGAGAGAGCCTCCGTGTAAAACTACACCTGTAGCCCTGCTTAACCCTGCTACATTAGTAATTAACTGAGCTATTTAGGGTAAAAGCCGGATAGTTGCCACACTTTAGGAAATTACTTTATAGTAAGTATATCTCTCAGTACAAAAAGCAAGAAGTTTATTTGTAAAACAGGTAGGTAGCTTTGGTTCATTGTCTTCTATTAAAGTAAAAAACATCTCTGATATTTTCAGAGTATTGGCGATTTTTGCGAACCTCTTTTAGATTAGGCAACTATTCACCATGTATCTTACATGCCGAGAAAGAGGACATTTAATTCCGCAAAAATTTTCTTGCCTCCATGCAATCGCACAGAGACATGTGATTAATCCGCGAAACTAGACTAATTACAGTCTACGCAACTATACCCCTGCGACAACTGTCCTGGTTTTACCCTATGTTTGCAGCAGTAAGAAAGTTGGTCGAAAGGAAACTAAACAGGAAAAATGCTAAGACGCATAGCGCATTAAGTGGCCAGGCCACGTGACTACGACTGCAGGCAGCAGTGACCTATGCGCGGACCACGCGGCGACTCGTTAGTTAGGCGTATGTATAATGCGCGTACTTGTTCAATCATGGAAGAACTACCTGGCCGGTGCGATCTGCCCCTCTAGCCAAGTTACACTTCGTTGTATCTAATTTACTATAGTGTGCATTTTAATGACACAGTGAATAATTTATGCCTTTTAAATGCTAAAAAAAAACATTTATAATACAAAATGCCGCGAAATATTATCAAGACAGTTCTGTGTTTGATCAGCTGTAGCGCCATCTAGTCAAGCCTTAGCTAAAACTTCAAGCGTCAACGAGCGTAGAAAGAGAATAGATACAACGAAGTGTAACTTGGCTAGAAGGGCTGGGCTTCTATTCTCTTTCTCAGTGGCTAACTAGAACTGTCAAATTACCCGCATTTTGTATGGTATGGGATGGGCAAGTTTGACAGTTCTTAGTTGGCAACTTTCCAATGTTTTCAAATGGCCACTGGAAATGTCAAAAATAGAGAATAGCCCGGAAACTCTCCTGTATTTTCAAATGGCCGCTGGAAATGTCAAAAATAGAGAATAGCCGGGAAACTCTCCTGTATTTTCAAATGGCCGCTGGAAATGTCAAAAATAGAGAATAGCCCGGAAACTCTCCTGTATTTTCAAATGGCCGCTGGAAATGTCAAAAATAGAGAATAGCCCGGAAACTCTCCTGTATTTTCAAATGGCCGCTGGAAATGTCAAAAATAGAGAATAGCCCGGAAACTCTACTCTATTTTCATTTCAAATGACCGCTGGAAATGTCAAAAATAGAGAATAGCGCAGCTGGCCAACCTATTTTTATTACACTGAAATGAATTACTTTAAATATACTAGTGGTTCGCCCCGAACTGAGACCTCGCGGTAACGGTATCCCATGATTATTCATTCAATCGATACATGATAACCAAAACTGACATTATTATTATGCCCGTTTTCACCAAACATACCTAAATCATCCCCTAAGTAGGAGTCTTTTAACGTAGGTAGCTCCTAAATACAATCCTAAGTCCTAACATCCGTCCCAATATCCTTTTAGGTGTCCCGTACAGGATCGTGATAAATAAGTTGACAGAAAACATCAATCACCTAACTTATAGGTAGCCCGTAAAGGTTAGGGAACGTTAGTGAAAACATTGAATTATTATGTAGGTACTAACGAGTGAAACCGGGTTACGGGCATCTGTACAAATCGTCATCTATCGACGCGAATAGAAAATATACAATATTTAACTAAAATTTTACTAAAAAATAATTTTAATTGAATAATATGGTACAAAAAAAATTACAATACAATTATTGTATTATAATAAGTAACTAAATAATAATGGTCGACGCAAAACTGTTTTTGGGATAGGTCGTTAGTCGTAACTCGTAGTTCCATGGGAATAGTTACTGACTGCGCCATCTATTAGCATTATTGTGAAGCTATGTTGATGCTATATGAATTACTGATGTATATTAAAAATTAAATAATCTCGTTTCTTTATAATATTCATATAATTTTAGTATTTGTTGTTCAAGTACAGGATATAAGTGACCTAAAAACATAAAATCAGTTTGAAAATCCATAGCGGATTTTCCTAGAGAGCGTCTTCAAGCGAGCGTATAAAATCGCCACTTTGAAAGCCCCCCATTTCGTCAATTTTAAGGGAAAAATTAAAAAAAAAATATTTTTGTACTCAGTTCAAAATTATCTTTAAAATGATACGTAACAATTTTATGTAACGCGATATTTTTTTTTTTACTTCGCATTCGCTTCTATGAGAGCCCCCCTGAAATAAAGATTTTTATAACTTTTTAAGCCATTTTCGGCTGGAGGCCATCGGTTTACATATTATATCTAAATTTGAAGTAATTACGTTCAGTAATTCAAAAGTTATAAGGCTCTGACAGACGGACGGACAAGTGCAAATCGCTCTAGTTAACTCAAAGACCTTCGCTTCGCTCGGTCGACTAACACGTGTAGGGTAAGTACGAGATTATACAACTCGCGAAAGCAACAGTCCTGTGTCTTAGGAGCTGCACAGTATATTATAGGCAAAAAAGGGCTAGGCAATGATCCATAATAATATGTACTTTCAAATAATTCTTTCTTTCTTCCTATTCATGCCAAATATTTTACATACAGTATTAAATAAGTATGCTTTAGTATGTACCTTAGGGTCTGTTTCACCACTATCCGTTAGTGTCTGATATATATTTAACAGATAAAATAGCTGTTAGATAAATTTGTCAGATATTTTTTAGATTATCAGAGAGTTTATCTGCGGGAGTGTCTTAATGGACACTTGTGAAACAGAAATTTGAACCCTATCTGTCAGACAAGTTATGGATAGGCTATCAGGTACTTTATCAGCAAGTGGTGAACCAGGCCCTTAGTATCTTAGTAGTGCCAAAATTGTACCTTTGAACTATTAAATACACGTAAGTTAGATAGTAAAATGAGTTTGGGTGTGTGCAAAAATAATATTTCGTCTTCCATCAAGAAGCCAAAATTATACCTATTTCTGGTGTTTGACTTGTGTGTGTGTTTGTATGTGTAGCTTTTCAAGTTAATAAAGGCGTGAGACACTAACGGAGTAGAATTATGCTGCGCCGAGGCGCAGTTTCTTTTTTGATAACAATTTCCTTTTTAACTATGTGAGATACGGTTGAAAAGGAAACACGGATAGCGCTCGGTTGCGCATTTCTTTGTCGACTACACCAACTGTATGTCGAAGTAAATAAAGCTGTTTAATTTTGTTATCAGTAAAAGACGTTGCACCTAGGCGTCACTGGCATGTATCATGTGTATGTGTATCATGCAAGTGAAACTATTATTTGCCATTTCCATGCAATTTTGGCAGATTCATTGTAACTTTAGTGTTCTTATATGTTTTTTTTGGAACGAAGTTGCTTATCAGACGTTACGACTTGGCGGATGGGAGCTAGGCGAAAAAAAGTAAGAAATTTTCCATCACGACCCTTGTGTGTTGCCTTCGTTTATTACACACGTTCCGTCATAGCTTTGGTGGCGTAGCGTCTAAACGAAGGAGTGAAATTATCGGCTCGGGGGTTCGAATCCTGACTTCAGATAATTATTTTTAATTTTATTTATTTTTATTATTAATTTATTATTTCCAACCCAGTGTTCCACGGCACTCACGCATTTTATTACTTGAAATTTACACTCAGTGTTCTGGTAGACCTACTTAATTATTGTATTGTAGTAAAAGTACTACTAGTATTGTAGTGTTGATGTTGTTGTTGTTATGAAAAACTGCACTTTATTCTAGTCAAACAGACGCACCTAAACTTTACAAGCTGTGATATTATTTGATCTCATTTTTAAATATTTTATTGTTATTATTTTGAAATGTACCCACAGTATAACATTTTATAGCATCTTCATGTAAGTATTGTTTGTTTCAAATCAACGTTTATACCAAATAGGTATAAACTTTTGTTAATAAATGTTCTATTCATAAAGTTCAGTGTCCGGTTTTATTTGTGACTCAAGGGATACTTATATCATACGTAAAATATTCGAATATTATCTCAGTGACAATGACCTAAAACGAATTACCGATTACTATGGAGATACCTGTACACTTACCTTTGCTAGTTAAACCCGTCCTAAGAAACGTCATAGGTATATAAGAATCGTCTGGGAACAATAGTTTCATTATCTTCACACTCCCTGACCTTACCTACAATGTATTTGAACAGAACATTGTTTAGTTTATTTCTAATATTTTTTTTGTGTTCAGATAGTTTGGGATTCTTCTTTCGTTATTCAGAAACAGGTTTGAGTGCTGTTAGAAAAGCACCGAGATGTAAGTATTACTAACATGTTATTTAAAAAAATTGCTCCGTATAAATGACCGAATTTTTAGTCTATTTCACAAATCCATGACCACTGAAGCTGGGCGGAGCGGAGTTTAGAGTTTATGCCATTCTATTGGTCGAAAGCACAACTCCGTTCCTCTTTTCTCTGCATCAGTGAACAGGCAGCCTTAAGTCTCCATTCAGATAAATGAATATAATTTTACTATAGTCTACTAATTATTAGTAGACTATAGTAAAATTATATTAAGTAATATTTTACTAAATTATTAGTAATAGTCATGTTTTAAATTGAGTATTTGAATTCAATTTGATGCCTTAACATGGGTAGCCTAAGTATGTCACGCTCTCTTTAAACATTTCGGATGTGGTGTCGTGTGATGCGGGTTGTTACGTTCCCTCAAATATGGTTGAGCGAAGCAACGGCTGGGTCATGCGTCATGCTCGTGAAAGGGTGCCACCGGCGGGAATGGGGCTACTTTCTGTCTGCCCATCTTAACTTGTATTGAGTTGTAAGTAGTATGCATTTTTGGAACTTCCCCCATTGTGAAACTGAAAACACAATACATAGCATAGTATCTATTGTATTGTAAACTCGTTTTAAAAAGGGCAACCGTCAAGTTTCTTGCTGGTTCTTCTCGGCAGGGGGCATTCCGAACCAGTGGTAGACTCATCGACGATTCAAAAGCACTTTTAAAAAAGTTTATTTGAATAAAATATATTATTAATTCTATCCCATATTGTTTATGTACAATATTGTACAAGCCTATAAATAATTAAAACAATCATAAAATCTTCAAACATCAAAAATGGTTTTTTAACAGTAGGTAGGTAACTACTTGAAATTTCAAATTAAGACCAAAATATTTAAAAAAAAAAAAACTAAAAAAAATATATTTTGTCTTGTTGCTGTATGAACTGGACCATCGATAAAGCCAATACGTGTTTGTGTCTACAAAGGGAACATGCCGTGGCTGTGCGTCGGGTTCCGGTGTAACGGGTGTCCGCCACACGGCTGCGAGGATGACGAGGCAATCATACACGGCTTCTGCTGCGGCTGCGCTTATGGACTTGGTGAGTTCCTCCTGCCTCTTTCACCATTGTATCACAGAACTTTGAGAAGTCTTGAATAGAATAGAAATATTTTTTATTCAATAGAACTTTTTATAGGCCATAGTCCACCACGCTGGCCCAATGCGAATTGGCGGACTTCACACACCTTCAAGAACATTATGAATTTATGAGGAACTCTCAGGTGTGCAGGTTTCCTCACGATGTTTCCCTTCACCGCTGAAGCAAGTGATATTTAATTGCTTAAACGCACTTGACTCCGAGAAGTCAGAGGTGCGTACTTGGGATCGAACCTGCGACCCCCCCGAATAGGAGACCACAGTCCTAACCACTAGGCTATCACTGCTTCCAAAAATTCATACTACTTACAATTATTATTCAATACATATTAAGATGGGCAGACAGAAAATAGCCCCATTCTCGCTGGCGGAACCTGTTCACGAGCATTACGCATGACCCAGCCGCTGCACTGCTTCGATCAGCCATCTTTGCGAGAACGTAACAACCCGCATCACACGCCACCACCACAGAAATATTTAAAGAGATGTCACTTGCAACTGCGGAACCCTGCACTGCGCGTGGCCCGACACACATTTGGCCGGTTTTTGTCATCTAAATAGTCTTCAATTGTGTACTTGAGCAACGGCATCCTTACGTGGTTGAAATGCAGCCTACTCGCATGAAACGCTTCTGAAACGAACTGAAAAGTGTGGAACGCCCCTTCCGACGTCCATTTTCCTATACATGATAAGCTGAAGTGAATAGGCATTTTCTGGGCAAGCGTGCTCCAATCTAGACCTCATCAGTGATTTCCATCGTTGATTGTCGTCAAGGGCAAGCGTATCCTTCGTCGTCTTGCTTCTTTTAATCTGAATATGTTGTCAATGAAAATCATTTTTACAAGCTTTTTATTACACGCTTTTATTTAGCTTGACCAGTTTATTTATTTGTTTGTTTGGGTCAAATCTTGCAAGATGAATTAGAACCACTTCCCGGTTTCCGATTGAGCTAAAATTTTGCATGTATGTGTAAATCGAATGACAATGCAATATTGTGACATGGAGCTGATCTGATGGTGGAGGCGGAAGATATTGGCTATCGGAACTCTGTAGGTAATAAAACGATGTAACCCCATCGAGTTTGGGCTCGTTTGATTCGTCATGACAAGAACTCTGATCCTAGATGATATCTAGAGTCTAATGATGTAGCTACTAAAAGCTTGTATTTAAAAATATTTTTTCTAATTTACACTTGGTCCTTTAGTTTTCGCTTCATAATGGGAATTTTCTCATTTACAGATAAGGTGCCAGTCCTATGTCCGGACTTTCTGCAGTGTCCCCTCAACTTACACGGGCTGTGTCACGACTACGAATACATGATGAATTGTTGCTGTTAATTAATAAAGTTTGAAGTTTTTAATGGAATTTTATTTCAGTCTTATTAGAAGGATGTTTATAATGCTGAACAACGTGAAGAGGATTTTTTGATTAGAATTTATTATCCAGCGAGAGAATTCTTATGGACACGTGTCTGATGCGGCGTAAGGCCCAAATTAGACGGAGCCTCGTTCATCGTTGCGAAAATTACGAAAATGAACCGTCTTAATTCGCTCTAAGGGTGAATTTTCTACGGTAATTTTTGCTTTTATTTTCGAAGGTCATCGGTGAACCATCCGTCTCAATTCGCCCTTAGGGCAAAGGGCCTTAGGGTTCATTTTCGCAAAAATGAACGATGAACGAGGGATCGTCTAATTTCAGCCTAATGAAGGCTAGTACACGAAGGAGCCGCGTTTTTTCCGATATAGATATTGTTCAATTTCCTTTATTGCTTTATCAAAGCGCCCAACGCGCTCAATTAGATGTGTATCGGACTTTATTGTAGCAGAGTTGTAAACTTATAACTTACATCTGCTATTTCTCCTATCTGAGTTAATTACTCATTAGGTAATGACAGGTAACTACGTACCTACTTACTACTTTAATGGGTAAAACTAACTAACTAAAATAAAACATCTTTAAATAGCATACTGTTTTAATTTCTAAGAAACCCTCAATACAGAATTACAGTGGGTTAGCGGATCGATTAAGTAAACTTAACATTCTTCACATAATAGTACAAAAATAACATTACTTGAGTAAGTTACAATAATAATTAATATTATCGGAACAATAAAATAATTTATCACTTGTTGCTCGATGTTGCAAATAACAATAATAGTATTTCTTCTTTTAATTTCATAATTGATTTATGCAATGAGAAACAAAGACAGTGGTTATAAATTGTTTGCTGAATCACAATAGAACAGAAAACATACGGAAGTTACAACTGCCCTATTTGCTAAGACGTAACTATACTTACCTTATGTTAAACATGGATAAATATTCCCCTTTCCCTTCCAAACAATCATGAAACTTGTTAAAGCCCTAGTGCATCGGGTGGTTTGAACAGTCGACGTCGGTTTTGAAGTCCACGCCCTGTCTTGCACTATTGAGGCAAACGCTTGGTAATACGCAGTAATTATTGTTTTTGCAGTCACGTGTAATGTAAAATGTAGGCACGATATTTTTTTGGACAGCGGAGTTGTAATCGTATTAACGTTAAAATTTTAAATATGGTTTACATAATATTTATTTCGTTTGATTTCTGCTTAGATGCTATAGCGGCTCAACAGGCAGTGTAAGACAGCTGTGTAATTAAAATTGCCAACAATATACATTCGATTGTATAATACTAGAAATTTTCTGTCAGATAATTTAATTTATCGTATTATCACTGATGTTTTGCGAGGTCTAGCACGAAATGTATTTCGTGCTAGACCTCATCAGTTTTTCGTCGAATCTTACGTCTTACGCGCTCGCCGAATGAACGAAACAAAAGGTTTTGTGAGGCAAATATGGCGCGATTAAATAAATCAATGTTCTTTACCATCGAACAATCAGCTTGATTCAGCTTCAGTGGTAAGTCATCATTATCAACCCATCGTTGTCCGGCACAGATCTCTCAAGATAAGTCGATGGCCAAGTGCAGATTGGCAGACAATGTGATTTAATTTTCGATAAAGATCCTTAAGCCCAATAGGTTGGCAGACTGTCATTATACATTGGTCTATTTTTATTAGTTTGACAAAATACTTCTTGTTGTTCATAACATCGAGCGATACATTCTTTTTAACACACCATCAAAGTGATAATATCAAAAGTATATATTATTGAATATGTCTTTTAATTAATACTATGTTCCCACTTGATTGTAATCGATGGCTATAAGTAAGTTTACTATACATCTGTCTAATTTCACTAAGGCCAACTTGCTATATCTACAATTTTGTGTTAAAATATACAGCGTAAACCCTCTACTTATTAAGAACTTCAAGGGACGAGATCTACAAGACGTACCTAATGCTATACGAAAACACTATTTTTATTTTTATTGCGATCAATGAAGCACCGATTTAGCTTGAGTTCAAAGTAAAGTTACCAACTAAACTCTGCCTTAATGTTTAAGTTTTAGGGAGTTGTTCGTTATAGAGAGTTCACACTGTATAATATACAGTGTTCGAAATAAGAAATTCTAACACAAAATTTTGAACACAGCACAACCCCAGTACGCATTTATGATAAATAGATAGATATATAACATTATAATACATACGGAGTATAACACTCAGTGCAGATTTAAGTTATAAAAAAATTAGTACCTCAGTGACGTTTAGAACGAAAAACGCAACAGAAGCTTGGATATTAAAAATTAGCCTACGCACGAAATGGACAACGTTCAGACACGATAAGTTCCAATTATTTTACAAACACCATTGATGGACTCTCCCTTGTGTATTCACGCCTTTAGGACATCGACATACCCGCATGCGGTACTGGAACGACTAACGCCTTCGCCTTTAGGCGGTGAGTACACAGACGCATTTCGCATGCGGTAGTGAAACTTCAACGCTCTTAGTACAGCCAACGTATTCACAGGCGGTAACGAAATGAGTAACTTATTCCTTTGTTGGGTTATACCATGCCTTACTTTATTTTTTTATTGCATTACATATTTTTCAAACAATAAAGATATATAATTGTATAAAGTTGATTGTGCACCGCATGCGAAATGAGACAGTGTGCTAATGGCGTTACATCAATAATTAAGGCATTAAATAGTTTTGCTGCAGCCTGCGAATATCCGTTTACTTGCTTTTAACGAATAAGCGTAGATGTTTCGCTACCGTGCGCGAAATATGTCGATATAGTTAATTACGGTGATCGCACATTACAGTCGAGCCGAGCCGCACACATCGACCTTTTCATGCTAAATTCATATTCGCTCAAGGAATGCAGATAATGCTAGCACGAATCTCGAGTACTGAAAATTACTATGATTGCTTTCTTTCGCAATGTGCGATCAGTATAAGAACCGATGACTCTAAGGCCTGTTACGCTAGATACAAAAACACATAACATTTCCTATATTGCGACGCTCTCAGTTCTAGCCTGCATCTTATATATTCTAGGAGCTCAAGAAGTAAATAGGTTGAAGTTTTAATAATTAGTCAAAATACGTAGCTATGAACGTAATATTCTATATACTATCCAAACGAACCCTATCCCATCTAAAGTGGTCCTAACCCCATTAGAATTCATGTTTATTTATATATTTTAGGGCCGATTTCACCAACTTAAAAGAAGTCTTATCCGAGTGTTAATTTAATATTTTGACAGTATTTTCAATACAAATCCTGTCAGAACGCCCAATTTATTCCTCGGTAAAACGTCACTCGACTTTGGTGAAATCGGCACTTAGTAATATACCTTATAACTAAAATTCATTCTTAACATTCACCACAAAGGTGTCATGACACTGCACTACAGATTCATGTTATAACATTTATCGAAAGGTTACCACATAGGCATGTTACAATCGTGTATTTTCATTTTGTAGAAAAAAACCTACATTTACATGGGCTTTAGCACCAAAGTTTAAGATCGCAATCACTTGCAATTGGCTGCCTCTTTATCTGCTATTCACTAAAATGCAGTTGTAGCAGTTTAGCACAAATTGAGCCAATAAATAATTTCGATAATATCAATGGAATTATCACAACTTTGGTGCTAGACCTATGTGAGCAGATGGTCACAAATGTTTCTGTTCAGTGTAACACCAACTCTAGATAATCAACTTTATTCCAACAATCCCAATTTGTTTGTTTCTAAGCCATACTTAAAAGAATAGCTGTGCGATTGTGTAAGAAAATCATATTCACAACAGCTTAAAACGTATTGTTTAATTTATAAATTCATAAAATATCAAACCCATCAAACCTTCCTTTTCCGATTTTTGATTTTCTTACACAATCGCATGGCAGATTCCTAAATGTAAATATTCCTATGTGCCTTTGTAGAAATATATTCTTTTGGGAATCTGACCCTGTAGAAATATGTTCTTTTAGTAATCTGCCCTTGTAGAAATCTGTACTTTTAAAAATCTGCCCTTGTAAAATCTATTCCTCGTTCTTCTAGGAATCATCTTCAAGGAATAGAAACAAACATCCCAATTTACTTCTCGGTCTCTTAGACCATTATTTTGGAATTACAGCACGAAATTAACCTACGATACTCATTATATATAAACATGTATAAACATACAACCATCCATTTCACCTCGTTCTCCATTTAACTAACAATATATCGGACAGTAGCAACTTAAACGGAGTTAGCTTATGACGTAACGTTACGAGCTCGGGCTCGGCACTATAATATATATAATTTAACTTTATATTTATAATAGGGATGCGATCATGAATTTTTTTGTGGTAATTGCATTTGAATTGCCGGTTGGCGGCCGGCGTCCCGACCCCCGCGCTGCGACCTGCCGCCAGCCTGTGAGGACATGAGGAAAAGCAAGATAAATATATATTACATTAAACATATTACGCCCCTTTTATAAAATTTAATATATCTGTAATCTGTCGAAAAGCTGGTGAGCAGCAGTGATATTATGTGTCTATACATATAGATTGGCTCTCCAGTAACACTTCCTGAACTCCTCGCCGACCTGGGCCTTGATTTTGTAACTACTCAGTTGCTATCAAAAAATGATAGCCACTGACATATATTTTTTATCCATTGAAGGTTTGCTATGAAAAAGATACTTTTATTTTCATAAAAATACAGAAATATAATACAGAATCAGGGCCCTGGGTGGCCTGCTTTGATTCTGGTCTGAAGTTAACGTGGCCGGCTGGAGTAATCCGACAGCGACCCGTACTAGCGGAATCACGCAAAACGGGCTGTTATCGCCTAATTGCGGAGACAATTGGGTAGTTGAGTGTTATTTTTTTATTTATTTAAAATAACGCTTTTAAATATTATAACACAATGCCATTTTTCCTTTTTAAATATCTTAACTGGTTTCGGAAATATAAAGCTTTAAAGTTTCCTGTTAGACAGAGGAGCGCTACTGAAGTGTGATGTCACAAGCTTCATACACGATCCATAGAAAATTTCGAAAGAGACATATACAGTCACAACAAAACAGATTATAACTTATTTGTTTTTTGACCGATTAGATTATCTGTTTTTACAAATGTTCTGTTCTTACATGTAATATTTTCGATTAAAATTGCTGAATATCAAAATTTTGACAACAGTTGAATACCCAATTTGTCTGGTGGGAGGCTTTGGCCGTGGCTAGTTACCACCCTACCGTCAAAAACGTGCCACCAAGCGATTTAACGTTCCGACACGATGGCGTGTAGAAACCGATTAGGGTTATGGGTTTGAATGTTCACTGCCATACCCCTTACAAGTTAGTCCGCTATACCATATTAGACTGCATCGTCACTTACCATCAGGTGAGATCGCAGTCAAGGACTATCTTGTCATCGAATAAAAAAAAACCCAGAATGAAAGAAGAGAGGAGCGTGTGCGTACCGTGTGCGTCGTGTTCAGCAGCAGGACGACTTGCCGGTGTCGATGGGGCGGCCCTGGTCGATCTTGACGGCGGGCCCGCCGGGCGAGGTGCCGGCGGACGGCGGCCCCACGCGCGCCTTGATCTCCGCCGCCATCGTCATGAACGCCTGCTCCACGTTCGTGGAGTTCTTCGCTGACGTCTCGAGGAACGGTATCCCCAGTTGCTCTGCATATTGCTGCACAACAAGTTATACTTGACATACCCATTGACATTGTAATATCTAAGTACTTATCTTAATTTTAAGCATGCATTGTTTTCAGTTTATTTTTAATTAATAGGATCCTTTTTAATTTAACAATAATATTATTTCGATATGTAAACTATTAATTGTACTTAAATTAATACTCGAGAATAAGCAGCAATGTATTTATCAAATTTGCACACTAATGAATTAGTTGAATGTGTAAGCGCAAATTAATTCTAAGACCTGATTGTACCACATTCTTGCAAATAAAATATTCTATTCTATTCTATTCTATTATTATTATTATTTATAATAGGCTACGCAGCTAAAATGCAGCGACAACTGTCGCTGATGCACCTATATCACTTGCTGTGTATAACTTATTCCATATAATGCACCACTCTGTTTGTTAGATAGTGTTTATAGGGATTGGACGATGCTAGTTGACGCCGTAATTTAATATGACCTCTTAGCCCAGGGTTGCTCTTTCTAAAAAACAAATTCTCGAAATAATCGAGGTCAATCTTAGTTAACATCCACCTCGATTATGTTCGCTTTCAAACAAAAAAAAAACCGCATCAAAATCGGTCTCTTCGTTAGGGAGCTACGAAAACAGAAAGACACACAGATATATACGTCTTTATAATACCCCTCTTTTTTGTTGGGGGTTAAAAAGTGACAATTTCTTCAGCCTTTTTCTAATTACACAATATTATAAAAGTTTAAAGTACAATAAAATTGAAAAAAAAATCTGCTTGTTTACAAAGCTTACCAAGTTCAAATACCCTGTTGGATCATTCAAGCTTTGGCACATATCCAAAATGCACCAAACAAGGAGTGTTTGGTACATTTTAGATGAGATTATAAACTTCTTATACAATCTACAGATGTGTGGAATGTTTACTTTACTAAGTTAATTAAAGAGGGCATTGAACTTCATTATCTTTCATTTACCTGGCACAGTATAGTTTGTTGATGACAGTCCACCTTTGCACCTTATTTTTGGTGAAATTCAGTTGAAGCTAATCTCAAAAGTGCTAAACACATTTTAATAAGATTTTCATTCAAAGATAAAAGATCTTTCATAGGTTCTTATAAAAATTTTAATACTAAAGGCCATTTGTAGAAAAACTGGTCAGCTAGTAATCAGAGTTGTTGTCAACCCCCAGATGCTTCTAGTAAAACAAGAAAGAGTAAAAATTGAAAAGGGGGAAGAGTGAGAACATGACAGGTTCAAAGAAGGTTCTGTGCTAATCTGGAAGTTCTAGGGAGATTGTTTTAGTCTGTTTCAGTCAGACTCCTTGCCAGCAGGCTTAGGCTGAGATCTATCATACTCTAGCTCTGCTCGAGACTCAAGATAGAGTTAAAATGAGACACAAATATATCCTGACATAAATCTGTCTTGTTTCAACTCAGTCTCTAAGTTTGAGCTGAGTGAGAGTGCCATCTATAGTTCTCACCCTTAGTGTATGTCCTCATTGGACGAACAGTGAACAGCTGACTGTCCGGTTGCCCACTTTGAGCGGCGTATCTGTCGCTTACTCATTGTCTGCGCTACCGACCGCAGGAATCGTTTGCTGCGTATCAACCGCTCACTGAATGAGTTGGCAAGCGAAACGCCTCAAACTGCGTATATTACGCGCTTGCCGCTTGATGCGGGTTGTTACATTCCCTCAAATATGGTTAAATGAAGCAACGGCTGGGTCATGCGTCACGCTCGTGAGCGGGTTCCACCAGTGGGAATGGGGCTGCTTTCTGTCTGCCTGTCGTAACATGTATAGAATTGTATGTAGGAATGCTTTTGTGGAACTTCTTGTTGTGGAAACACTGCATACATAGCATAGTATCTTTTGTATTGTAAGCTTTTTTGAAAAGAGCAACTGCCGAGTTTCTTGCTGATTCTTCTCGGCAGGAAGGGCATTCCCAACCAGTGGTAGACTCATTGACGATTCAAAAGCAAAAAAGTTTATTTGAATAAAAAATATTTCTATTCTATTCTATTCTTTATGGACACTCCATTTAAAAATTATAGGGAAGCAAACTGGAAGCTAACAGTTAGCCACTCACTGTTCGCTTAATGGGGACACGGCCTTAAGTCCACAGGGATTATTTTTAATGTATGAATTAAAACAAACCTTAGCTGTGGTATAGTCAACAACCTTCTTTGTTGTGAGGTCACACTTGTTGCCAACTAGCAGCTTGTTCACGTTGTCACACGCATAACGATCAATCTCCTCCAGCCACTGCTTTACATTACTGAATGAGTCCTGAAGAGTAATGAAATTATTTCAATCATTAATTTATTAATATTTTTAAACACCAAGTAATATTTCATCTCATTCCTACTATACAAAATTTGAGTTTAACATAACCAACTTAACCTCACCTGACGTTTGTCACAATCTCATATGCAAATACATTTTACAAACCAAAAAATCTGGCCACGGTGATAAGGACAAAAAAAATCTAACATCACATTTTATTACGGGCTTAATTGCATATAGATATTTCACTTTAACAGTGTGAGTACCATTAATTCACCATCTAGCTAGAGGTACTTAATCTGAGACCAAGGAGCTACAAAAAAAGTAGTGTCTATCACACTACACTTTCCACAAGTATAAATGTATACAATATGTAACTTTTAACTTTACAGTTAATTTTGCATTGCCTCACATTTTCTGGTAATTTAAATGTCTACGAATATCTTTACCCACTAATGCAAGCTATACATGGCAATACACTGTTTCTATAATATTGTAACACCATATTATTTACATATTATGTATCTTTGCAATAAACAATAACAGTATAATTTCTAAAACAGCCTACCTTATTATCAAATAGGAAAATCAAGTCAATATGATAATATATTTAATCATATTATATGATTACCATGATAGCCTAATTAACATTTGGATTTAACATATTTTAGTGGGCTTCATGTGATCCATCAACTTTTGCTAGTTGCTACTAAACTTAGTTTAACAACTTATTTGGAAAGAAACCAAGAAATAAAGCAGCAAATATTTAGTGATTAACTTTAGATGAAATTAATAACTCTGTGTACTACTTTATTATTTATCATTACAGTAAAAACAACACCTGTTTCGACAACATTGTCAAGGTCATACAGAGCAATATAATATTTATTTTTTAAAACCAAATGTGATCTATTTTAAATTTACTTCAAAAGAATGATGTTCACAGTCAGACATTTTTTTAGGGTCTGTAAAAACAAGGAACCTTTTGTCTCTAGTCTGTCTCTCTGTTTATCTGTGTGTCACAGCTATTTTATTCAGAATCAATTAAAGTTGCAATTTGAAATGGTAAATGATCACCAATATATTTAATAAATGAGTACCAAAATTTCAACCACATTTTAATATAATTCTAATTTTAATCACACAAAAAACATTTATTGAAACTTAAGTTAGGTATATTAACCCAATAGTAGGGTTGGACCCAATAGAAGCTAACCTAACCCAAGATTTTGGCAAATCTAGTACTTGTTAAAAAGAATGGACCCAATAGAAGCTAACCTAACCCAAGATTTTGGGAAATCTAGTACTTGTTAAAAAGAATTGGCAATCATTTACTACATCTGGTCTTGGAATATATTTTTTTAGTAAGAAAGCTTAGGGTCTTATTGTATTTTTTTGATGGTTGTTACATTTAATCCCATTTGAAATTTGGCACAGTGAGAGTTTAGGTTCCTTTGTTTCACATTTTCATTAACATCATTCAAAGTTCACATAGTTAAGAACTGATGGTTGTTGGGTTCCCAAGGTGCTGGAATGGCATACCCGCACATACGCCTGTGGAAGTCAATGCAAGATACTTTTGTCCAGCAGTGGACATCTATTGGTTGATAAAGAAAAAGTAAATTCAAAAGTAATGCTCAGGTTGATCATTTTTATGTGTTAAACTTGTTTTACCTGTATTTTATTGGTAGGTATGGACTATCACACTATTAGTTATTCCATGTGTTATTGTGGCATCTACTGTTATTGACTTTTTTAGGTATGAATTTACCTAAACTTCATTCTAGACTATTAGAGCTAAGCAGCTTTAAATTTGTCAATAAAAATGATTGTTATATACCTGATCTGTGCAATCATAAACAATAATGATTCCATGGGCTCCTCTATAATAAGACGAAGTTATTGTTCTGAACCTCTCCTGCCCTGCTGTATCCCATATTTGTAACTTTATTGTCTTCCCATCTAAATCTAAAGTCCTTATTTTAAAGTCCACTCCAATTGTACTGATATAGCTTTCTGTGTAAGTGTCATCGGCGAACCTGAGTAGCAGACAGGACTTTCCAACTCCAGAGTCACCAATCAAGAGGAGTTTAAACAGGTAGTCGCTGTAACAAAGACAAATGTTTTCATTCAACTATTATGTGTATATGCAGAGCTTTTCTCAAGCAAGCAAACAAAGGTCAAGTCTTATTTAAATACTAGATGATGCCCAACTTCCTTCACATGAATCAAGATTTTTTGACTCCAATTGGAACTGGTTTACTTTTCTAGGATAAAATGAGCCTATTGTTTCCCATGGGAAATCTTTATGGGATAGACATAGCTTATACATAGAATTATCACATAAGTTGTTAAATATAAGTTGTTAAAGTGTAGTCCATGTGATAATTCTGTGTATAAGCTAGTCCAAATTTATGTTTCTGTGGAATGAAGGAGTAACAAACATCCAAACTTTCACATCTATATATATAAAAGAAAGTGGTGTTAGTTACACTATTTATAACTCAAGAACGGATGAACCGATTTGGCTGAAAATTGGTGGAGAGGTAGCTTAGAACCAGGAGACGGACATAGGATACTTTTTATAACGTTCGACCGCGTTTCCGTCATGTCAAATCTGACAGTGGAATAACAAAACGTAAATGACAGCTAAACGTAATTCTGTCTTTGGTTAAGTATGGTAAATAATTTGACAATTATAAAAAGTGTTCTATAAAGCATTATTGATATTATAAATGCGAAAGTGTGTTTGTTTGTTGGTTTGTCCTTCAATCATGTCGCAACAGAAGAGCGGATTGATGCGATTTTTTACATGGGTATAGTAATGGATGTAGTAGTGGTTCCTCAGACCGGGAGAGCTACTTTTTTCTCGGATAATGAAAGAGTTCCCGCTGGATTTTTAAAAACTAAATCCATGGGGACGAAGTCGCGGGCATCAGCTAGTTTATAATATTAGTAAGATTAACCAATAATTTTCAATGTAATTTCATAGCCACATTATAAAAACTAACAACAGTGGTAAATGTAGAGTATGCAGTGATTTAACAAGATTTATAGGTAACTCTCTAAACAAGTGCAATTTGTACAGAAATCTGATGTCACACACAGATATAACTTCTAAAACATCTCACTGATTTTGATTAGTTATTATTCAATAAGAAAAAATCGTTTGTGTGGGACACGCTCAAGGGACACTTCTCTTAAATGCACCTGATATTTTATTTATTTACGCGTGAATTAAGCACAACATTAATTTACGCGGAATGTTATCACGCAAACCTGTGACCTCATGAAGGAGGCGTATCTTTGTCTTTCTAAACAAAGAAGACAAAGTAAAACCATCAGCTTTTTAAAGGACCTTAACATTAGTATTTATTTACCATACGGGCGGAAGTGTAAAGCAACTAGCAAGTAGCAAGAGATCAGTCGAACACCCTTCACAGAAATATCGTGATTACGTTTCGATTTCGTTTGGTAGGTACTATGAACGTAATGAGTCACCAGTTTTTTTTTTCTACAAACTATTAATATTAGTCAGAAACTGATTACTCTTAAGCTCTCTGAGGCAACAGCACTTTAGAGAGACAGATATTGTGAATTCACAAATGAACATGCTAAAATAGAAATTGAATTCAGCCCATCCTTGTTTAGTATAGTGCAAAAATACTTACTATTCTGGATTCATTTTGTACTATAAATGTGTCCCGATAAAAATGACTGCGTAGTGGATTGTAACGAAAAGGAACACGTTCTTTGTTTCAATTTTTATTGCAGCGCAAAACACAAAAAATTATAATATGATACGTTGATTAATGGCCGCCCGACACTGAAACACCCACACTGACGTAAGTCAGAAATTCACATAATGGCAGGAGTGCCACTTGGCAAAAATAAATAACGTTCGAAAATAAATCATTACCATAAATCGTACAATAATTAATTAAAAAATAATTTTCTAGTGTGAAAAAACAGACTGCAGTCAAATTTTATAGCGTTACTGAATACTACTAACTTTCAGCATAGACTATTGACTAATAATGAGGGTATTAACTATTAAGACTTAAGTAAAAAATGTTGATAACACAGAGTGGTTGTTAAAGCCCCAAACATATTTAACTTTATATGTTTGTGGTTATAGCTTGGCAAAAAAGTCTAGAAACGGAACTATTTTTTTTCTTTCCTGGCAACACACAATATGTGCCATTCAGTGCATTCATTGTTTTGGAAAAGTTTGGTATTGATAATTAAATTATTAGTTCAGTGTTAAATTGTATGAAATACCTATTTGAAAATAAATCGATTTTAATCTAAATAAAACGATCCGTAGTTTAATTCAAGAGGTGATCTTTAGTTTGTAGTTTAAGTTTATAGTTGGTTTTCTTGAATCTAGCAACCCGAACTAGCCCTGTCTAGCCCTAAAAATCATAGACAAACAGAGAATGGAAGCCAACACCATGGAGCATTTAAAACGTTTTTAAACGTTTGTTTGGTTGTCAAAACGTGATGGTAAATGGTAATGGTAATGTCAATTTGACAGTTCTTTACATCGTGTGCGATTTCCGGCTATTTCGAAAATTGTTCAAATAAACACGAAAATAAATTAAAAGGCTGCCCAAAACCAACACGACATGAAAATCTTTTGTAACAAATCGAACCCGCCACTTGGTATATTTTTTTTATTCATAGATAGTCATAAAATGGCAAATTAAAATCCTAGTCCTAAAATAACGTTTTCCATCTTATTTTAGGTGGTCTGCTGGCTGCAGAGCTTTATAGGTCATTGGCAAAAGATTTGGAGGTCGTTTGGGGTGGAGAATCCTCGATTGTACTTCCAAACTCTGCGAAACCAGTGCCATATGGAACTAGCAATGATTTAATAAGAATTCTTGAAAATGCCTTCAATAATTTTGCTGGACCACTTCAGAGGCTCACCATGAATCATTGGCTGTCTTTTAGTCTTATTCTGGAAGAGGATCTTCTTAAATCTTTGGAATATTTAGACAAGATTCTTGGCCCATCGACTTATTTAGTGGGGGAATCATTGTCAGTTTCTGATTTAGCTGTGTTTAGTGTTTTATATGGTAAATACTTACCTAAGCTATCTAGATATTTATATGATCTTTGTAAAACTAATTGTTTAAGAGAACCTATATAACTTTTACACAATCATTGATCAAAATTAAAGTCAGTATTGAATGATGCAATATTAAGTGTCATGCGTATGTCATATTTAAGTTAAGTTAAGTTAAGTCATGGACTTAAATATAATGTTTCCAAAACCGAATGATGGTTTTTAAGTGTGGAAAGGGTCCGGGCAGTGTACCTCCGGTGTTTATGAATGGTGTGGAGATCCAAAGGGTGGCGGCATTCAAGTATCTCGGGTATATGTTGACGGAGGACCTCAGTGACGACAACAATATTGAGCACGAAAGGTGGGCACTTGCCGTAAGATGCAACATGATCGCGTTTAGATTCTTCCGCTGCAATGAACAGGTAAAGAATACTCTTTTTAGAGCGTTCTGTCAAAACCTGTATACTTGCCAGTTGTGGTTTAACTACAAAAGGCGCTCGTACAGTGCCATCAGGGTGCAGTACAATGATGCCTGCCACATCCTGATGAAATTACTGCGATTTTGTAGTGCGTCGAACATGTTCGCGACTGCAAAAATGCCCGACTTTTACGCTATAATACGTTCAAGAATCGCTTCTTTTTGGGAGTGATTACGTCATTCTAAAAATGAGATTCTTCAGACGATGTGTGAACACTTGGATGTCGCCATCTTTCGGCATTGGTTGACTCAGCATCATAGTGCGAACCGAAAATAAGAGACATAGAACAATAATACTGTTTTGTATTATTGTTCTATGTCTTTGTTTTTCTTTTTATTTTTGTACTTATTTATAATTAGAATTTAAATACTATTTCAGTATTACATTTAAGATTACAAAATATGGGTACTGCCTGAAATAAACATTTATTATTATTATTAATAGTACCTACTGTATGCAAAATTAATGTTCCTTTGATAATAATATGATCATTTTATTTTCACTCAGCATCAGCCAAGTTCAAGGAAAGGCTTGAATCACAACCTCTAAGCAATGTTGGGAGATGGATGAAACTTGTTGAAGCACAAGATGCTGTATCTAAAGCATTAAAGGAACTGCCTAGTGACATTCTTGACAACATCTCTAAGGTTTCACCAAGGTATTATAATATAATAATACTAGCTGACCCAGCGGACTTCGTACCGCCAGCAAAAATATTTAGTGGTTGGTCACCCTTATCATTTAAGGCTATGAAAAATAAATGTTGGCCGATTCTCAGACCTACCCGATATGCACACAAAATTTCATAAAAATCGGTCCAGCCGTTTAGGAGGAGTAAGGTAACTAACATTGTGACATGAGAATTTTATATATAAGTTACAGGGAATTGGCCTTTAAAATTGGAATAAATAATGGCATTATATTTTTTATGAAATACTTAGGTATTATTAATTTTATAGACATACTGATACTATTAATTACTGATTGCTGGTTCAGAAAGTTAATCCTCCTCCCTACCTACATGTGGTTACATGTACTCTATACATAAAATAAAATTGATATCAGCTTGTGATTTCAACTAGGTAAACTTCAAAAAGGTAAATGTTTATTAAGCTCACATTTGTTTTTTGCATGCTTTAGGGTATGTTTATGCATATGCGGGGTGTTGCGCGGCTCGTGGTGCGTCACGTCGCACGGTTTTCTCAAACATATATGGCCAAGTATGAGAGTGTTGATGCAGTAGCGTTTGCGTTGAACGCTGCGGGCACCGCACGACGCGGCCGCGTGTGCATAAACGTGCCCTTAGGGTTTAGATTTAAAAAGTATATTGTGTTTTAAAACTCTTGAATCAATTTCACTTACTATCAGGTGAGATTGCAGTCAAGGACTAGCTTGTCATCGAATTAAAAAAAAATTTGATTAAAATCTCACAAGTGGAGGACTTTTTAAGGAGTGATTTAGGCTTCATTTTTATTCTGAAATCTTAATTATATATTATTTTGTGCATACAACAAAATCAAAATTAATGTTGTATAGACAACTAGCAACGCAAGCAATTAAGCAAATAAAGTAAAGGAAAGGCAAGTAGGCTAGTAGAAAAGTAAAATATATATGTGTATTGTACTTCTTTGGCATATCTCTTTCCCTTTTTTCTATCCTGTAATGTAACTTTTTCTTTTAGTCATATCTATCTGCCATCTCCAGTAATTATCAGATATGGCCCATATCATATGGGATGTTGGTGATGTCATATTTGTAGAGTAAAACGAGCAATGTTTTGTTTTACAGGAGGTCTCCTCCAGTTGCCAGAGATGCAGTATCTGGTAGGCTACAAGAAGGCAAGTTCGTTGAACTACCACATGCAGAAATGGGGAAAGTAGTTGTGCGTTTTCCACCTGAAGCATCAGGGTAAGATTTGGTTTTGTTTCAGGGAGAGGGCAGACTGGCTACTTTTAGCGGCAGCAAAAGTGGCTTTTAGTGGCTTTCAGTTGCTGTTCGGAAGCTCGATTCCACTTCCGAACACTAACATGGGCACACAACAAACGCCAGTCGCAGCGATTAAGTTGCATTTTTTTTAACATCGGCGTTTCGTGATTTTTAAACGCTGACGTTCACTACTTTTAACATAGTATCGAACGTGTTTGAGTCGCGAAAACGCGATGCAGTTGCAGAAACGCCGACCGTTGCCGCTAAAAGGGGCCAGTTTGCCTGCTTCCTTATTCTAGATACTATTTAAAATTATTTTTTTATGAAGTCCATACACATTATTAAGTCAAGGTATGTATGTATATCAAAAGCAAATACAGAACTGTGGTGGTGTAGAAGTAAAAATAAATCAACAACTCAATGCCTCAGTAGCCCAACTGTTAATGGTGCAGACTGAAAACTGAACAGTTGATGTTTCAATCCCCACATATGCACTATTGTCATAAACACTTCTAACATAAGCTTTCCACTTATTTGGAGGTGAGAGGAGGATATTAGTCAAGTTCAGCTGGATATTATTTTTTATGTAATTTAAGTAAATGTTCATGTTAGTAGTTACACATATCGTAAAATACTAATATGAGATCATAATCGGTAGAGACAGCTTAACCTATTGTATGAGGCACAGAGGAATAAAACCAACTTTCAAAGCAGTTCTCCAATCCAGTTTAACCAGCGCGATTGACTTGTATGCCAACTGGACCACCAATAATTATGGAAAATAACATAACTCAAGTAATATTTCATAACTTAAGTTAATTATTATTTAATGGACATTTTATGATTAGTTATGTCTTTTCAGATACCTACATATTGGGCACGCTAAAGCGGCTTTACTCAATCAGTACTATCAACAAGCATTTGAAGGAAAGCTTATCATGAGATTTGATGACACAAACCCTGCTAAAGAAAATGCTGATTTTGAGAAAGTAAGACAATAGATTATTTAACACACTATAGCATTTATACTTAGTTATGGTATGGTGGTATCCTAGGGATGGATGGGATAAGGTGTAAAGGAAGGCAAAGAAAAAGATGGGACTTAAGAGGAGCAGCTGGAAGTCTCTGAAGGAGGCCTATGTCGCAGGACAAGCTGATGTTTAATTCAAACTTTTGTAAAAAAAAACACTATTTATGTAATATAATTTGTAATCAGCAATAAAGGCTATGATTATGATTAGCATTTATACTTACGCTGATATCTGTAGATCATACTCTGGCTCTGCTCAAGACTCAAGATAGTGTTAAAAAGAGACACAAATATGTTCTGACATAAATCTGTCTCGTTTTAACTCAGTCTTGAGTCTGAGCTGAGTGAGAGTCCCATCTACAGATCTTACCCTTAGACAGGGCTTATCCACAGTCTAAAGATACCAACATAGTAGATCAATGGAGGTGTAAAGGAATCATCCTAGCATGAGGTTGGAACATGGAAGGAACCAGCAAGTAAAGGATTGGTAATTGACCATTGTACTGTTTTTCTTCGACAGTGACTTTACTATGTGTTGATGTTTTTTATTCAGGTAATCTTAGAAGATGTAGAGATGCTGGAGATCAAGCCAGACATGTTCACACACACATCACAGTACTTTGACCTGATGCTAGATTATTGCGAGAAGCTTATCAAGGAGGGGAAGGCATTTGTGGACGACACACCTCCCGAACAGATGAAAAATGAGCGAGAACAGAAGATTGAGAGCAAGAATAGGGGCAATTGTAAGTTGTCCTCACAATATTTTGCCAACGGTTTAGGATTGCCAACTTTATTTGCTGCCACTCCATATTCACGGTGTAGGCATGATGTATTTTTTGACAGCACACAGTAATCGCCCGAAACTACTTTTAATGTTTGAAATACTGCGAAAAATTTCCTAGAACCACCAAAACCAAGAACATACCAATAAAATAATTAACATTTTATCACGCCTAATAATATACCTACTATTATAAATGCGAAAGTGTGTGTGTTTGTTTTTGTTTTTTCCTTCAATCACGCAGTAATGGAGCAACTGATTGACACATTTTTTGTATTGATATCATTGAGAACCTGGACAGTGACAGAATAGTTTTTATTCCTCAAAATTATAGGGTTCATTTAAAAAATTGTACTCTACAAGGCATCTCTCTCTCTCTAAGGCATGACTTGTGGTAAAAGCAAATAAGCAAGTGTTTCTACAATATAAAAACCAGCCAAGTGCGTGTCGGGCCACGTGCAGTGTAGGGTTCCGTAGTTGCAAGTCACAAATATTATTGCTGACCTAGGATAGTGACCTACCTATTAGACCGTCTACAAAATATGCAACTTACACTAAGTGTAATACCTAACCTAGCAAAAACGGATATAACTCCTTATGAACTTATGAACCCTACTTAGCCGTGATAGTTTTCCTATAGAATTCTTTATATATACTACTGTTGTGAATTTTTTCATGTATCCTATAAACAACCATTTAGCTGGCAGAGGGGGGGGACACTTGACTAATAAAATTTAGCACTTTAAAATATCATATTTCACAAACGGATCCCTGAATTGAAAAATGGTGTTCCCACACCCACAATATTTTTTGAAAGACCTATTCAACGTCACCTCACACTATGGGATAGATGAGAAAATAAACATTCATCCCCTCCACAATTTTATTTCACTACTTTGTTGGCGTGATTAATATTTATAACGTTGTGAAATAACAGTTTTCTAGTACCAATAGTCTCTGAGCTAAACCGCGGACAGACGGACGGACGGACGGACGGACATGGCGAAACTATAAGGGTTCCTTCCTTACTACGGAACCCTAAAAATGTGTATAGTTTAATTTGATATTTATTAGCTGTCGAGAAGAACCTCGAGCTATGGGAAGAGATGAAGAAAGGTAGTGAAGTAGGAGTACGCAACTGTGTGCGAGCGAAGATCGACATGCAGTCGACGAACGGATGCTTACGGGACCCTACTATATACCGCTGCAAGCCAGAATCACACCCGCGCACTGGGACCAGTTACAAGTAAGTTTCAGGGTACCTAACCATCCCGAATTTTCGGGGCGTCTCTCAAAAATTTTCGTAGGATATCCCAAACAGTATATTTCGAATTTTTTTGAATTTAATCATGAAGTCTACCTACATTCAATGTCCGCTTAGTGAGTTATGCAAAGCCTGACAAATCAAAAGCAATATAATAGTACCTGGATGACCGTGCTTTGCTCAGTTTTTTTTTTTGGTAAATCGTGAATTTTGGAAATTATATTTAGATACGAATTACTTACTGATGAAATATGACTAATATTTTTCGATCTTACCGACACATAATAATAAGAAAATATGAACTGGTTATTTAAATAAAAAATCACGAGTGCAATTAGCTTAACGTTTTAGGCCCCCAATAATAGTTTTTCTCACAAAAGAAGGAACTTGAAAAAAAAGGGGGAAAATAATCATCTGGACTCGAACCGGGGTCTTCTGGTTTCGAGACCGCCCGATTTCCCACCTCAGCTATTATAACCTTATAGATGGTGGCAAAATTTACCTTCGTATTGTTTTCTAAAAATGAAACCTAGCTAGACTGATTTATCGCCCCCGAAACCCCCTGCTTACTAAATTTCGTTATAACTGCAACTGCATAAAAAAAAATCGTTGGAGCCGTTTCCGTGATTCAGATTATATAATATATACAAGAATTGCTCGTTTAAAGGTTTAGAATTGATTTCAAAATTATTATAAACTGTTTAGGGTATCTAAGAGGCCATCCTGTATATTCGGGATAAATATTTTTAATTTCGATTTAATCATTATTATTTCACTGTAAATATATTTGTACAGAGTATATCCAACGTACGACTTCGCGTGCCCGATCGTGGATTCTATAGAGGGCGTGACACACGTGCTGCGAACCATGGAGTACCACGACCGCGACCCGCAATTCTACTGGTTCATCGACGCGCTCGGTCTTAGGAAACCTTATATTTGGGAATACAGCAGGTAAGTTTTTAAGCTATTGCATAGCTTTTATCGCGGGCTTTGAACTAGGACAAACAGTTTGAGCGCGGCGACCGAATCAAGAAATTCCGTAACGAAAAAAAACTTAACACCGTCGTTCAGTAAGCGTTTAACATTTTAGAGGTTCACATTTAGCTCTGTTTGGCGCAGTGGGCGAGCGACCGCTTTCTTTAGATGTCGCAGGTTCGAATCTCACTCGCGAAGTAGTGACAGTGCGCTTTTCTTGTTTGTTTTTTTAATTATTTTTTTGCATAATTTTTATTATGCAAAAAAAAATATTGTATAAATATAATACAATGTAAATGTAATTGCATAAGTTGATAAAAAATGCTATGCAATAGCTTTACCGCGGCAGTCCCCGAGTGCCACTTAATTTTTTTTTTTGTAACAGGCTCCATGACTTTTGTGAAATTGTCTAATAATTAATTATTATTATAGCGACTAGCAACAATCAAACTAGATGGTGCCACTTAATCCTCAATCACTCTACGGATAAAGCAATGTTCTCTTCAACATTAAATGCTGTTGGGCCATCTGAGTCCTCGGACATAACAATAGCCCAGAGGAAAATATTCTCGTTATAGTTGAGTCTATGTCACCTGTTTATAATATTCATCAATTACAAAGATTCACTTCGTCAGAAAATTAACGCAATTCTAGTGACTAGTTTATTAGTTTATTTCCTCAAAAACTTAATTGAAATTCTATTTTTCATTATAAAATTGTTGCATGTTAAGAATGTAAATACTTTATATTTTTTTAGATTGAGCATGACGAACACTGTGTTGTCGAAGAGAAAGTTGACGTGGTTTGTTGAACAAGGACTTGTTGATGGATGGTAGGTAACATACGCACACTCACACACATACGCACACACAAACACACACACACACACACACACACACACACACACACACACACACCCCCACACCCACACCAACAATCACTTTAAACTTACATTATTATTAATTAGATTTGTTAAATTTTTTAAGTTTTGTAGTTGTAATATTAACTTAAGAAACACATTTTGTACACATTAGTACTCCTATTTGATTGTTAATAATGTAGGAGTGGCACCGTAACACAGTTTATAATTCTACGGGATCGTTTTAATCTGTTTTAACATCATGTGAAACTTTGTCGGAACTCGAAAGTAAACTAATAATGTCCTCCTGACCGAATACGGTCACGGCGGCCAACCTACTCAGAGATTCTGCGCGGGAGATATTATGTGCGTGCGCAAACACAGGTGCACTCTCTATTCCCTCACTCTCATATTTCCTATGGGACGGAAAATCCGACACGATCGGAGAGAGATAAGGCGCAGAACCGATAGCTTTACGTACTCTCCGTTCACGTGGTTGACTCACCGCAAACTTCCTAACTCCGGGCTTAGTAGGTACTGAAAATTTATTGACAGAAAAACCCAATGCATTTTTTTTTGTAGTATTTATTTTAAATAGTAGACGAAAAAATGGGTAATAATTTTTCGTCAAGACCCTTGTTGCTAGGCGTAAGAATTTTCCGCCACGGACCTTGTTGCCTTCGTTTATTCCGTCCATCAATGCTTTGATGTTGCAGTGGTAAAACGAAGGAGTGAAATCATTGGTTTGGGGGTTCGAATCTTGACCAGATTATGCCTTTATTCTTTTTTTTAATATTTAGAACGAAGTTTTATAGAAGAGAAATTCCGAACAAAATATTTGTGGCAAAATTTACTAACGCCATCTATTGTGGGCAGCGTGAACTTGCTTTAATGTCTGTTTTTTTACAAGATGGTTCTAACATGTGGCGAGAGATGGCGTTGATTCTGAACTTCGTTCCAGCTGAGAGTATAGTTCCGCGACACTCATGCATTTTTTTAGTACGATTTATTTGTTGTAGGGATGACCCCCGAATGCCGACAGTTCGCGGCGTGCTTCGGCGCGGCATGACAGTGGAAGGTCTGCGGCAGTTCATTCAGGCGCAGGGCTCGAGCCGCTCCGTGGTGTTCATGGAGTGGGACAAAATATGGGCCATCAATAAGAAGGTATCAAAAATTCAAAATTATTTATTTCATGTAGGCCAACCTACCACCGGTTCGGAAAGCGGATTCTGCTGAGAAGAGCCGGCACGAAACTATCAGCAGTTGCTCTTTTCAAAATAATCATTTTACATTATTATTATACAGCTATTACATTGTAATAAGTGTTTTTATACTAAACTCGCCGGCATATTTAGCGGAACATAAAAAAAGGTCCATAATTAAAAAAATATGGTTTTATTTTAAAATCTGCTTACTACACTTCTTTTGTTATTTAAAGTTTCATTTGTTTTACTTAAAATGAGATCACATCAAGAACAGATTTTGCGAGTAAAGGCTATTTGTGAAAATTGTACATTTTGAACTTTTCATGTAACCGGGAAAAGTGAAATTTAATATTAAAATAACAATTAATTAAATTAGAAAAATGGTGATTAATATCGCGTATTTCCTCCACGTGCTCTTATTAAAGTTTCTACCCGTCTAGGCATACTGAGAATGATGTTATCGATGGTCTCCTGGGATAGTCTCCTCCATTCCTCAACTACGGCGATTCGCAGTTCTCCCACGTTGGCAGGAGCTGGAATTCTGGACTTAACTTTTCTTTTCAGCAAGTCCCAAACGTGCTCTATTGGGTTCATATCCGGTGATCTCGCCGGCCACTCCATAACAGTGATATTCATATCATTAAGATAAGCTTGAGTTACCCGAGCGGTATGCGGCCGAGCATTATCCTGCATAAAAACAAAATCGTCACCGATATATGGGGCAAACGGTACGACATTTTCTTCTAAAACTTCTCTGATATAGCGGTCTGCAGTCAGACTCCCTCTGTCAATCACTACCAAGTCTGTGCGAGCTCCTAAACAAATGCCCGCCCAAACCATTATTGATCCACCACCGTATGCAACTGTAGTTTCAAAATTTGTCTGAATGTATCGTTCTCCTTTGCGTCTGTATATTCTTTGCCTGCCGTCAATTTGATTTAAGAGAATTCTGCACTCATCACTAAACAATACCTTACTCCATTGGTCCGCGTTCCAAAGTCGATCTTCCTGAGCAAAAGTTAACCTGTTTCTACGATGATTTACCTCGAGCCTTGGAGCCTTGGCGGGCACAAATGAACCCAAACCAGCTTCTTCGAGCCTTCTTCGTACCGTACGCTCACTTACGGTTACACCCCGCACTGCTTCTAACTCATGTCGGGCTTGGACGGCCGTCAAACGGGGGTTCCTACGTACACGAAGCCGAATGAAACGATCATCCCTACTCGAAGTGCGTCTTTTTCTGCCTTGTCCTGCTCTTCTCACATAAGTACCGGTCTCCCTGAACCGTTGGATACTGCGATGGATCGTTGAAACTGGTCGACGAAGATCTCTGGATATCACTCTGTAGGTTTGACCATTTCTTCGCATTTCGAGTGCCCTGGCAATCTCCGTTGGGGCACTTGGGGCTAAGTCAGGCATAATTCAGTCATCAACTCCAGAAAGATACGCGATTAAAAAAAACTAACAAAAAACAGTATTTCAATGAAATTTTAAATCAAACTCAGAAGGAAGAAATACTCGAAGTTCGCTCCAGATAAGGTGTATTTGAATAAAATTAAAACAATTGCATAAAATGTGATGTTCAGTTGTTTTCTTAGTTTGAAAATATTTATTTTTAAATTAAATGACGTATAAAGCAGCCAGCAACCTTATATGATACAGATATCAAACCTTTTTTTTATGTTCCGCTAAATATGCCGGCGAGTTTATCTTGTGGGCAGCCGGATCCCATGCCGATTTAACCCATGCAACTTTGTTAGAATAGAATAGAATATAATATTTCCACAATGAGGTTAGGTTCCAAAAAAAGCGTAGGTACTACAATTCAATTCATGTTAAGACGGGCAGACAGAAAGCAGCCCCATTCCCGCCGGTGGCACCCGTTCCATCCCTTAGTTATTTTATCTAGAATATGTAACGGTATCCGGTAGGTACTATAATAAAATACCGACCGATTTAGTTGAATGGTCTTAAGATGTACAGGCAATACATAAACTTATGCACCTATAATATATAAACATAACAATTAAGTTTTTCATGATTATTTATTTATTAATTAGAAGTCAATCTTACTAATATTGTAAATGCGAAAGTGTGTTTGTTTGTTGGTTTGTCCTTCAATCACGCTGTAAAAGAGATACGGATCAATGTGGTTTTTTGCATGGGTATAGTCATAAAATCAACAAGTCGCGGGCATAAGCTAGTATTTTAATAAACAAAACACCACAAAATTGACGAAATGATGTACAGGCATGGAAATCATAAACTTAAGTATAAAATTATACCTAATTTTTTATACAAACTTTTTTCATGATTATTATTTACTAACTTGGTTATATTGCTATAACATTATGACTTTTGCCATTTAAAGCTATTCAACATTAAAATTAAAATTGAATTTTTTTATAAGTTTGGCTATAAATTGCATAAAATTAAATGTTTTATCTATTAAAATAGTTACTTAATCGGAAGTGACGTTCATAAGAGCTTACACACACCTAAAACGAAAAATAAGAGATAATGAATTCAATTGATGTTATGATGTATTTAGTTAAGTTATTTCTGTACGGATTAATTCGTGCTTTACGCCCAGGTTAGTTTATATTAGATGTCAAGTTACCATTATAGTCCAGGGTAGATAATTTTTGAAAACAAAAAAATTATAGTAGGATGAAACCCATTGGAAAAGGAAGAGAATGCAACAAAAATGAAAGGAAAAATAAATTACGGGCGATCTGAGGTCGGGAAGTGGGGGGGAGGGGGGTTTAAAGGTAAAAAACAGTTTATCTCGATTTCTGGAAAAACTACAAGTCCTATGGAAAAAAGTTAAATGGCAAAGTTGTAGGTAATAAAAAGATCTACAACTTTTGTATTTAGACTTTTTTCACATAACCTCAAAATGTATGTGAAAAATTCAAATAACCAAGTTTTTGGTTTTTTATTTTTATCTTTTACAAAAAAAATATATTTTTTCACGAAATTTGGTGAAAACTTACCTTTTTGTGTCCCAAACACACTGTAATTTTTCTGATTTAAAATATTTATTTTTTCACCTTTTTTTTTTGACTTAATATTGAAAAAGCACCTAATTTTCAATCGAAAATTCTCCCGTCAAAATATCTGCTTTTTTAAAAAAGTCGGTGAGCTTTTTGCTCGTTGAAATCTCTACTTTCTGATGGTGTAAAAAAAAATATACATTACTATGGTAAATGCTCTCACAAAATGAGGACACGAAATACAAAATAACAGGTAGTAAGGCCCAGACCCTCCTAGCCCTATGAAATACCTTTTAAATTACATGCGTATAGTAATTAAAAGTTGTAGATCTTTTTATTACCTACAACTTTGCCATTTAACTTTTTTCCATAGGACTTGTAGTTTTTGCAGAAATCGAGATAAACCGTTTTTTACCCTTAACCCCCCACCTTTTCCCGACCTCAGATCGCCCGTAATTTATTTTTCCTTTCATTTTTGTTGCATTCTCTTCCTTTTCCAATGGGTTTCATCCTGCTATTATTTTTTTTCACTTTTTATTATTTTTTAAGGCTTCTACCCTGGTCTATTACCTACAGAACTTGATACATGTATGTTTGTCCAGGTTATAGACCCAATAGCACCTCGCTACACTGCCCTAGAAACTAGTCCAGTGCCAGTAAACCTAAAGGGAGTGCGATCAGACGCCAGTCTGAATGTCCCATTACATCCCAAAAACCCGGACGTTGGCACCAAAACTATATGGATATCGAAAAGGCTACTTATAGATCAGTCAGACGCAAATACACTCAAAGAAGGGGAGAATGCGACATTTATTAACTACGGGAATGTTATGATTGACAAGATTCAGAGGTAAGTTAACCAGTATAATATGATGAACACTTTTTTTAACAGGCTGCAGAAAAGAAAGGATGATTTTTATTTTTTTTTGACGCGTCGATTTACGTCTAGGCATAGGCATCTTCTAGGCAAGCACGCACCATCTTAGTCTGCATAACTTACCATCAGGTGAGATTGCAGTCAAAGGCTAGTTTATATATTAAAAAAAAGTCATTGGTGCTTATTTGACTATACAAAATTTCTTTACTAAACAGACAGGTACAAAAGTTATGCCATCCTTTTCAACAGGGAACATTATAAAATGGATTGCACTATTTTACCCCTGACTCAAAAAAAGGTGTGTTATAAGTATGACCACTTTGTCTGTTTGTGTCTTCATAGGATGAACCTATTTAACTACACCGAGTTTATACTCGATTGGTTGTTTTTGGGCAGTAGTTGGAAGACAAAGATGATGATGATGATGGCCTGATAATGTAGCAGGAAAGTGTGGGTAACAGGATATCAAGTGTATCCTTACATAATATTATAAATGCGAAAGTGCGTTTGATAGTCCTTCAATCACGCCGCAACAGAGTTGCGGATCGACGTGATTTTTTGCATCCAGGGTATAATTGAGGACCTGGACAGTGACAAAGGCTAGTTTTTATCCCTGAAAATTAAAGAGTTCCCGAGGGATTTTAAAAACTAAATCGACGCGGGCGAAGGGGCATCGAGGGCATCAGATAGTCACACATAAACCGGCCATTGATTGAACACATGGGCGATTTAAATTTTTAATGCAAACTTTGTATCTTTCAGAGCGCCAGATGGAACGGTCACATGTATAGAAGCGACGCCAAACCTCGAAAACAAGGACTTCAAGAAAACAATTAAATTGACGTGGCTTGCTGATACACCACAATCACCCATAGTGGAAACCTACTGTGTATACTTCGATCACATCATATCCAAACCGCTTCTGGGCAAAGATGAGGACTTCAAGCAGTATATTGGTCATCAGACGAGAGTGAGTATAAATTCTACTTTTTCTTAGCAGTCTAAAAAGATAAACATGTGGTTTGTCGAAGTGGACGCGCTTAGACATTCACAGCGTATTTGTACACTTGGTTACCACAAGTAAAGCGTGAAATAAAAGTACTATACCGGATCTTAAACCATAAGAAAATATGGTTGAGCGAAGCAATGGCTAGACCACGCGTCATGCTCGTGAACGGGTTCCACCAGCGGGAATTTATAAAAATACTTTCTGTCTGCCCGTCTTAACATGTGTTGAATTATAATAAGGTATGCTTTTGTGGAACTCATTGTGGAAACACTGCATACATACCATTACCATTATCAACCTTTAGATGTCCACTGCTGGACATAGGTCTCCTGCATGGACCTCCACAGGCCTCGGTCTTGCGCCGCCTGAATCCAGCGGCTCCCTGCGACTCGTTTGATGTCGTCGGTCCACCTAGTGGGGGGTCTGCCAACACTGCGTTTACCGGTGCGGGGTCGCCACTCCAACACCTTGGGACCCCAACGACCATCAGCTCTTCGAACTATGTGCCCCGCCCATTTCCACTTCAGTTTCGCGACTCGCTGAGCTATGTCGGTGACTTTAGTTCTCCTGCGGATCTCTTCATTTCTGATTTGATCTCGCAGGGATACCCCAAGCATAGCTCTCTCCATCGCTCGCTGAGTGACTCTGAGCCTTCTTATGAGGCCCACAGTTAGCGACCATGTCTCGGATCCATAAGTCATCACTGGCAACACGCACTGTTCGAAGACTTTAGTCTTCAGGCACTGAGGTATTTTGGACGAGAAGACATCTCGGAGCTTCCCGAACGCTGCCCAGCCGAGTTGGATTCGGCGGTTGATCTCTTTCTCGAAATTGGACCTACCTAGCTGGACTGTGTGTCCCAGGTATATATACTCGTCCACAATTTCGAGCGCAGAGTTCTCAACGATTACTGGGTGGAGCGGAGCATGAGCATTGGACATGATTTTCGTCTTGCTCATGTTCATTTTCAGGCCCACCTGTTGAGAAACCCTGCTGAGATCATTGAGCATTGTATTGAGGTCTCTCAGAGTCTCTGCCATGACTACTATGTCATCGGCAAACCGCAGGTGAGTGATGTACTCGCCGTTTATGTTGATGCCAAGTCCGTTCCAATCCAGAAGCTTAAAGACGTCCTCCAACGCAGCGGTAAATAGCTTCGGGGAGATTACATCTCCCTGTCGCACTCCACGCTGCAAGTGGATTGGTCTCGTAGTCTGGTCCTGTATACGTACTGACATAGTGGCGTTTTCGTACAAGCACTTCAACACTTGGATATACCGGTAGTCAATCCGGCATCTCTGCAGCGACCTCAATACAGCCCAAGTTTCCACTGAATCAAAGGCTTTCTCATAGTCCACAAACGCTAAGCAAAGTGGCTGGTTATACTCTTCTGTCTTTTGTATAACCTGCCGCAGCGTATGAATGTGATCTATGGTACCAAAGCCTTTTCGGAATCCGGCTTGTTCGGGAGGCTGGAAGTCGTCAAACCTACGAGCGAGACGATTCGTAATGACTCTCGAGAACAACTTGTAAACATGACTCAGCAGCGAGATGGGTCTATAATTCTTCAGCAAGGTATTATCACCCTTTTTGAAGAACAGGACCACCACGCTCCTGTGCCATGCTTCCGGCGTTATACCCTCGTGAATGACGGAATTGAACAATCGCTGAAAGATCTTAAGTACCGGTTTTCCACCCGCTTTCAGGAGTTCCGCAGTGATTCCGTCATCACCTGGCGCCTTGTTGTTCTTGAGCTGTTTGAGAGCCATTCTAATCTCGTATAGGCTGACGTCCGGGATATCTTCGGTATAGTGTCGGGTCAGTTTGGCTCTGGGATCTTTGGCCAAATCTTCAACAGGTTTTTGTGTCGTGGTATATAACTGTCCATAGAACTTCTCGACCTCTCTCAAGATCTCAGGTCGAGAAGAGACGAGACGACCGTCACCAGTTTTCAGCCGCGTCAGCTGGCTCTGTCCGATAGACAGATCTCTCGCGAACACTTTTGAGCCTTTGTTCCGCTCGATAGTATCCTTAATACACTTGGTATTAAAGATCCGAAGGTCGCGAGTTTGCGCCTTAGAGATCTGCCTATTAATCTGCCGGTAGGCAGCCGCGTCTGCCGATGACTGCAGCCTCATCTCTCGTCTCTCCTCCATGAGCTTGAGAGTATGGGCAGAGAACTTGTCGGTTCTTTTCCTGCGATGGGTCTTAAAGAATTTAGACCCCACAGTATGGACAGTTTCCACGAACCTGTTGTTAAGATCGTCCACAGAAACGCAGTCTGCGAGGCAATCGAATCGGTTCTGCAGTTCGAGTTGGAAGTTTTCGGGGTTTTGGATATGAGCACGAGAAGGTCGGAGAGTTGACTTCACGAGTCTGGCCCTTTCCAGCTTTACATTAATATTCAATGTGCCTCTTACCATACGGTGATCGCTCCCGGTTTTCACCCTGTTGATCACAGAGACATCATTGAATATATGCCGCCTGGTCGACAAAATGAAGTCAATCTCACTTCTCGTGGAACCATCGGGGCTCATCCATGTCCATTTTCTGTGTGGCCGCTTCCTGAAGAAAGAGTTCATCATAAAAAGGCCCTCCTTCTCCATGAAGTCGGCCAGCATTTGACCCCTCTGGTTCCTTC
The DNA here is from genome assembly GCA_029955525.1 of Oeneis ivallda. Lineage (NCBI taxonomy): Eukaryota > Metazoa > Arthropoda > Insecta > Lepidoptera > Nymphalidae > Oeneis > Oeneis ivallda. Next base: position 13,466,513 of record JARPMR010000024.1, on the reverse strand, counting down.
GCCCATACCCAAACTGCCCCACTTTCGTCTCTGCCCCGCTTCGTTCGCCCAGTCTCGCGTTGAAATCCCCCATCACAACACTGTAGTGAGTGGTAGAGGTGTGTATGGCTTTTGATATATCCTCATACAGCACCTCCACCTCCTCGTCAGAATGTGTCGATGTCGGTGCGTAAACCTGTATAACCTTCAGCGAATACCGTTTGGTGATTCTGAGTATAAGGTACGCTACCCTACTCGACACACTTTTGACTTCGACGATGTTGTTGACGAGGGACTTGTGAACGATGAACCCGACACCACCCTGGGACTGTTGGTCGCCCTCCCGGTAGTAGAACAAGTTGCCGGAATTGAGGATTATCGAGTCCTCCCCCTCTCTTCGAACTTCAGATAATCCTATAATATTCCAGCGCAACTTGCTTACTGCTTCTTCCAGCTCGATGATCTTCTCGTCGGTCCTCAAGGTGCGTGCGTTGTATGTCGCCAGGTCCAGTCGTCGGGGTTGGCAGCGGAATCTCTTCCGGAGATTCTTAGCACCCCCTGCCCCGCCATTACCACGACCGCTGCCAGGGTCAGGAATAGCGGGGCCGCCGGGAACTAGGGGCCTTGGCCTTGTTTCGGTTTCCATTCGTGTTTTGCCCATAATGACCACGCTGGGCAGGCGTGTTGGTCATCGCAGGGCTAAACTGATCGCACCGATGTCGCTGCTGCCCGACACCGGCCTGTGTCATTTGTTCAGTTTAGCTAGAATGAGATGGTTATACCGCCATCTTTCGGTCGTCATAGCCTCGTCAGTAGAAGCAGGGGGCACCGCGGGCAGGTGAGGTTGACTGTTGGAGCGCTAGATGTAGGTGCGCTCCCTTACCCCCCTGCATACATAGCATAGTATCTATTGAATTGTAAACTTGTTTTGAAAAGAGCAACCGCAGAGTTTCTTGCTGGTTCTTCTCGGCAGGAAGGGCATTCCGAACCAGTGGTAGACTCATCGACGATTCAAAAGCACTTGTAAAAAAGTTTATTTGAATAAAAAACATTTCTTTTCTATTCTATTTATGCTAATACCATGTAGTGGGAGGTGGCAATGCTGGGCGAACCCTCACTGCGCTCGGTGAAGGTGGGTGACATCCTGGAGCTGCAGCGGCGGGGCTTCTTCCGCGTGGACGTGGCGCCCGCGCCGCCCTCGCCGCACACGAGCCGCGCGACGCCGCTCGTCCTGTTCCACGTGCCCGACGGACGCACCAAGGAGAAGGTAAGTCGATTTTTGCCGACTCCGAGCTTCGGGAGGGCGATGTAGTGTTTGAAAGTTATTTGTGGTTATTCTGTGGTTATAGAGGTATAAGTCATGTCGATTATACAGGTCTGCCCGCGAAATTCAAATTCAATTTGGTTTTTCGCAATTTGTAAATTAATACAACAAAGTAGGCTTATGGCATTCTAATTGCGACGATGGCTGTATCATCTTCACAGGTTCATATAAAAATCTTTACTTGAAAGTGAAAGTTTAAGAAATTATTTAGAATATCGACTAATTTGTGAGTAACTCACGTCCAACTTATATTCTGACTAATTCAATACATATCAAGACCGGCAGACAGAAAGTAGCACCATTTCCGCCTGCGGCACCCGTTCACGAGCATGACGCATGAGTCATGACCCAGCCGCTGCTTCGCTCAACCATATATTTTGAGGGAACGTATAACAACCCGCATCACACGACACCACCACAGAAATATTTAAAGAGTGTGTGACATACTTAGGCTACCCATGTTAAGGCATCGAATTGAATACTAATATTCAAATACTCATTTTTTTTTTTTTTTTTTAAATCTTATTTATTTTTAAGGGGCTTTTATAGGTGACCTATATGTCAGCCCCATCGGTACACACAATTTACAAATGATTATAATTAAATCAACTATAATTAAATCTAAAACTATACCAATTTGAGAGAATCACTAACCAATCATATACAAATCAATACTTTAATAGCCGAAATGCTCAACGGTTTACTAAAAATAGAGTTAAAAATACCAGTATTCATAAAATTTAAATTAAGTTCATACATTAGTGTTTCTCTCAAATTTTGGTTCCGAACACATGCCAATGGCAAGTGTGAAACATAACTTGCGCTTCTTGTTCTTACTATACATTACAAAATATATTAAAGATGTTATTCAAAATGTCACTACCCTTTATTAAATCAAACACTAGCATTTTAATTTCGTCCATAATGACTTTAAAAATCAATTTAATTTTATCCTCAAAGCTTGTTTGTGAGAAGCATACCTCTTTAATTTTCAATAACAATCTTGCAAAATCAAGTCTTTTACGTTTTTTCTCGTGATCGTTATGCTCTCCCTGTTGTCTCTCTCTTTCAATATTTTCAGTCATAAATTCATCATCAAAAAATGTTGTGCCTTCTATTTTAGGACTTTTTTTCTTCCTTCTTTTAACTTTATGTGACTCGGTTAATGCCTTTTCAATGTTCTCCTCTTCCTTTTGACTATTTGTTGACACCTCTTTATTTTCATTATGAATTTCAGCTTCAGTAACTAAAACACCTCTGTACGTCTATATTAGAATTTCTTTCATTATAATTAGCGTTATTATTTTTAGGGTTCCGTAGTAAACAAGGAACCCTTATAGTTTCGCCATGTCCGTCCGTCTGTCTGTCTGTCTGTCTGTCTGTCTGTCTGTCTGTCCGCGGTTTAGCTCAGAGACTATTGGTACTAGAAATCTGTAATTTGACAATGGTATAAATATCAATTACGCCGACAAAGTCGTGAAATAAAATTGTGAAAAATAATTTTTTTTAGGGTACCTCCCCTACATGTAAAGTGGGGATGAATTTTTTTTTTCTCGTCTATCCCATAGTGTGGGGTGTCGTTGAATAGGTCTTTCAAAAATATTGTGGGTATGGGAACATCATTTTTCAATTCAGGGATCCGTTTGTGAAATATGATATTTTAAAGTGCTAAATTTTATTAGAGTCAAGTGTCCCCCCCCTCTGCCAGCTAAATGGTTGTAAATAGGATACAAGAAAAAATTCACAGCAGTAGTATATATAATGAATTTTAAAGGAAAACTATCACGGCTAAGTAGGGTTCATTAGTTAAGGAGTTATATCTGTTTATTCTAAGTTAGGTATTACACGTAGTGTAAGTTGCATATTTTGTAGAATATTATAGTATTTAAACCATGGAACTCAAAATTTATTCAATATTCATAAATAAAACAAAAGCACTATCCTAGGTCAGCAATAATATTTGAGACTTACAACTACGGAACCCTACACTGCGCGTGGCCCGACACGCACTTGGCCGGTTTTATTAATTGCATCATTTACCTCATTACTCTTGTCACGCTGTAGTCTATCATTTGGATTCCTTTTTTTGTAGTAAATAAGTAGAGCCTTTCTATATGTACAGTTTTCCTGACACATAATCTTTCTGATTTCCTTCTCTTTATGAAATACAGGACAGGCCATCCTGTCAAGGGCCATATGATTCCCATTACAGTTAATGCAAGTATATACTTTGGTCTCACAATTAGAGTGTTGTTTTCCACATTTTGGGCATAATACCTTCTTTCCTGGACAAAACTTCTTAGAATGACCATAGCACCAACAAGAGGAGCACTGTGAGACAGGAAATGTGAATGGTTCTACCTTAAATCTGCACCCGTATATAAGTATATACGAGGGTAAGATAGAACTCTTAAAACACACCCTAACTGACTCACTCTCAACCCAATCACCACTTTCCTTAAATCTCTTTAACCTTTTAATAGATAATATTTCATATTCGCTTTCAAAACTTTCCACCATTTCTTCCTCTTTAACATCCAAATCTATATTTCTTACTATACCAAATATCATTTGCAACTCCTGTGTTAATTGACATCTATAATCGGAATCAGCAAACCTTTTATTTGTAAGAAGCTTATTAGCATTTTCCTTGTCACCAAACTCTATCAAAACTTTATACGGACTTTTATATTTAACATTCAAAATGCTTTGTATATTTTTTGCTCGTAATAGTTTTGCTAATGCCATTTGTTTGGGCAAAATTTCCTTAGACGTAACACTCACTTCTATTTTCTCGTTTTCTTGTGTTTGTTTCAACATTTCGATATCATCGTTGAGATCGCTACTACTAGCCCTGCGTAAAGCCAAGCGTTTGGGTCGCCGCCGCGTCACCGTCATAAACCCATCTTCTTCGATACTTCCGCTACTGCTAACGTGTAGTCTTTTCTCTGGCTGTCTGTTCTCGTATTGTACACTTTCGTCAAATACATTTACACACGAAATATTACGATCACATTCGCTTTCCTTACTTATTTCACTCATATTTACATAATATTTAATTAATATGAAATACTCATTTTAAGGTTGATTTGATGATGTGGGTCTGCTCGCGTAATTCAAATTCAATTTGGTTTTTCGCAATTTGTAAATTAATACGACAAAGTAGGCTTATGGCATTCTAATTGCGACGATGGCTGTATCATCTTCACAGGTTCATATAAAAATCTTTACTTGAAAGTGAAAGTTTAAGAAATTATTTAGAATATCGACTAATTTGTGAGTAACTCACGTCCAACTTATATTCTGACTAATTCAATACATATCAAGACCGGCAGACAGAAAGTAGCACCATTTCCGCCTGCGGCACCCGTTCACGAGCATGACGCATGAGTCATGACCCAGCCGCTGCTTCGCTCAACCATATATTTTGAGGGAACGTATAACAACCCGCATCACACGACACCACCACAGAAATATTTAAAGAGTGCGTGACATACTTAGGCTACCCATGTTAAAGCATCGAATTGAATACTAATATTCAAATACTCATTTTAAGGTTGATTTGATGATGTGGGTCTGCCCGCGTAATTCAAATTCAATTTGGTTTTTCGCAATTTGTAAATTAATACGACAAAGTAGGCTTATGGCATTCTAATTGCGACGATGGCTGTATCATCTTCACAGGTTCATATAAAAATCTTTACTTGAAAGTGTCCAATTTAAGAAATTAGTAGTCAGAATATAAGTTGGACGTGAGTTACTCACAAATTAGTCGATATTAGCGGCTGGGTCATGACTCATGCGTCATGCTCGTGAACGGGTTCCGCCGGCGGAAATGGTGCTAATTTCTGTCTGCCGGTCTTGATATGTATTGAATAATTGTAAGTAATATGCATTTTTGGAACTTCCCCTCATTGTGGAAACACTGGATACATAGCATAATATCAATTGCATTGTAAACTTGTTTTAAAAAGACCAACCGCCGAGTTTCTTGCTGGTTCTTCTCTGCAGGAAATGCATTCCGTACCAGTGGTAGACTCATGACTCATCGATGATTCAAAAACACTTGTAAAAAAGTTTATTTGAATAAAAATATTTCTATTCTATTTGGATAAAAAAAAATTCTATTCTATTCTATTCAAAAATTCAAAATCATTTATTTCATGTAGGCCAATTTTGGCACTTATGACAAGTCGTGAATCTACCACCGGTTTGGAAAGCTGATTTACCCTCACTCCGGATCGACGATATCAGAGGAGACACAGGGAGCTGCTGCATACAAGGCTCAAGACCATAATCATACTAATATTGCGAAATGCGAAAGTGTGTTTGTTGGTTTGTCCTTCAATCACGCCGCAACTGAGCTACGGATCGACGTGATTTTTTGCATGGGTATAGTAGAGGACCTGGAGAGTGACATAGGCTACTTTTTATCCTGGAAAATCAGTTTCCGAGGGACTTTAAAAACTAAATCCACGCGGACGAAGTCGCGGGCATCAGCTAGTATGTAATAAAATATGACGTCTACAAATCTGCAGAACTAGCTGTGGGATTTTTAGGCAAACCCGTCCATGACGTCATTTTTCAACAATGTCGAAGTTCTGACAAACATCTCTACTCCAATCAATTGAACCAGAAATAAAATTGGGCATCCAAGTGTGTTTAAATTTTTACGGTAGTGGTTGATTTACTCGACAGTAAATAAGAATAATAAAATATTTAATATATACAGTTTTTTTGATTTTTTTCCTTTTAATAATATGTAAAGTAAAATACATAATTATTATTTTATAATATACATATTATATTCGATGAAAAATTATTAGGGTTCCGTACCAAGATGGTAAAAATGGAACACTTATGGTGAGACTTTCTCCTATTCTCTCTAACTATTAAAGCTATCGACATGAAATTTGGAATAGTTGTGTATAATAGTGGCCCAACAACATTGGAATAAAAAAAAATCGGCCAAGTGCGAGTCGGGCCTCGCTCTTTTAGGGTTCCGTTAAAAAAAATTAAATTAAAAGATTTCCATCTACCCACTTACCCATTTTAATTTATTTTTTTTTATTTAATTTAATTTTTATTATTTGTCGTTATAGCGGCAATAGAAATACATAATATGTGAAAATTTCATCTGTCTATCTATTACGGTTTACGAGATACAGCCCGCTGACAGACGGACGGACGGACGGACGGACAGCGTAGGCTTAGTAATAGGGTCCCGTTGGCACCCTTTGGGTACGGAACCCTAAAAAGAAAAATATTTTTAGTTTAATTAAAAAAGGGCGAACATCGGGAGTTTGAAATTTCAAAGTAAGATAACTATACCGAGTAGGGTATCCTATGAAAGGGCTTTACCTGTTCATTCAAAAACACGTTTTTAATTATTTTTATATTGTTTACCATTCGAAAAATCAGAAATAATTATGGTCAATAGAGGTTAATATATATTTTACAGGAAAAATAAAACAACACTCTAACTAGCATAGTTTTTTTTAATATTAACAATAAACCTCTACAAACAAAGTTAACGATTAAGATGACGCCTTGGACCAAAAAACACGAAAACGAGTACTTTTGAATGCGTAGTGTGAGTGCAACGAATGATATAATTAGAATTTTAAAAATATCGTAAAAAAGGGGAAAACCTGTATAATTTCTTAAACCGGACACAATTTTTAAAAATAGTCTGACGTATTTTAAAAAAAAAGTACAAACTTCACACCAAAAAAGTTCAAATGCTTGGAATTATCAGCGACAACATCCTATTATTTTTTACGAATAAAATAGCCAGACCGCTATTCTATTTCATAGATCGAGAAGTTATTTTATTTTATGCTTATGTTATGAGTAATTAAATAAAAACCCAGTCAAATTCACCCAATGGCACGGTCCGGTCGAGTGCGACGCGTAAAACAAGGCAGGGTGAGCGGGGAGTGCGAGAGAGAGAGCGGTACTCGATTTTTTGAAACAATAGTTTATCAATGCGTCGCCTTAATAAGCAAATTAATATAATATTATCGTTTTACTTTTACTTCTAGAGTACGGAAACCTCTGTGCGCGAGTCCGACTCGCACTTGGCCGGTTTTTTTTACTAATAAAAAAGCGGTAACTCAATTCTTAATTCTATAAACACGAACACAAAACGATTTGGCAGTCTCATGAAAAAGGTATACATATATACACATGAATTTTGATATTTTGACCACACGGAAAAATAATATACGCAACTTAATCAAAAAACATTATATTTCATAAACAAAAAATCAATTTACGTAATGTAAAAAGAAAACTATATTTATATAACCTCAACTTTTCTCGAAACGCTTTCTCTGAGATACCGCCTTCGCGCTTAGCATGGCAGTACTGTTAAGGCGGATTATACGGGTCTGCCCCGCGAAATTCAAATTTAATTTGGTTTTTCTCAATTTGTAAACTAATGCGACAAAGTAGGCTTATAGAATTCTAATTGCGGCAATGGCCATATCATCTTTACAGGTTTATATAGAAATCTTTACTTGAAAGTGTCCAGTTTGTCGTATTAGTTTACAAATTGCGAAAAACCAAATTAAATTTGAATTTCGCGGGCAGACCCGTAACTTTAAGGCAAGTTATATTCAATTGCTTATAACCTTTGAGTAATAAACCAACACAGGAGAGGACTGACCCCTAATTTATTCGAAAAAAAGTCTGTCAATTACGGTGGGGGGCGAGGTAGCACACATGAAAACTTGCTTACTACAGTTGCATTTTTCCATCACGTCGCTATGCACGCACACAATATAATTAGCAAACACTACCTTAAAGTATATGCACACTATCACATTCACACACAGGGACGCTCTATCATTACATGAAACAATCGCATCATTTGTGTAAGCATTTTAGGGATTTGACACTATCGATTATCGACTTTCGATAAGTTTTTCTAATAATTATTTACAACAGAGTTACTTTATTCGAGAGTAAATTTTTTTGTTCGAGATCTTTAACATGGTAGGTATATAGAAGCGCTAGGAAACGAGGTTCTTGCCGTTTATTTTAGCCTACAAAGAGTCAATCTAATAGCAAAGGCATATTTTAGTCATAATATGCCTTTGCTATTAGATTGACTCTTTGTAGGCTTTTAGTACTTGCGTAAAGATACAGCTAGAAACTTTGGACTATACTGACGCTGGAAAGCGATCTAGCTTATTTCGAAAAATAACAAAATGACTTTTTTATATATTTGGAAGAAAAAGGTACTGCGTCGGATTGTCGGATTTTCGTTTTCCTATGACATTATTTTTCTAAGATACTATGTTGACCTTCTCTACATGTTTATATTATATTTTTTGTTATTCATATTTTTCAACGTACTCAAAAATGCTGTAAATACTAAGACACCATCTATTTTTCAATATTATACAGATACTTCAAAAAAGTTCTCAATACTTTTTAGCAGTGCAGTGCACTTAGGTGTACCTACTGTAAGGACTTAGGATTATCTGATTATTAACAGATTTTGTAGATACCAAGGTATTTACTCCGTCACTATACTCTCAATCTCATGCTGAAAGCATGCTGTAGGTACCACAGTATATCACCTTAGAGCAGCTGTTTAGTTATGATTTAAGGTTATAAGCCACCAGGGAGTGCTGTACTTTGTCATAGATTTTTAATAATATTGTTTATTAAGTTGAGAGACATTTAATTTTTATTTGAATACGTAGTGGGTATTAATATTGAACACATTGATTTTTTAAGTAATCTTGTTTAAATAAACATACAGCATTTTTAATGAAACATCATATTGTTTTATTTATGTTTAAAGAAAATTTACGATGTATCTATTTCTAAAAAGTATATTAAGTACAAACTGTTAGGACAACATCAAGTTTCCTTAAAAATAAATACAGCATAATTAGCATTTCAGAGTTTAGAGTTATTTCGTGGTTTCATATGTATCAAATACCAAGTTACAGCAACATTGCTTCTTGAAATTGAAAAACTATTAGTCGAAATTGATATAAAACTAAAGTAATTCTACTTTAGAATTATATAATTAGTATCATCTGATGTGTTACATTAAAAAATATGCTTTTTGAAAAAAATCTGCTCCTGATAGCTTATTATGAGCTGTTATGATTTTTTAAAACGTTATTGGCTCTGGTTTAAAGTTCACTTTTTCGATTTACAAGATCGTTTTCCAGCGTTGAATAATATTCTCTCAGTCCAGTATGGAGGAAACATAAAAAGGAAAAACTGAACCCTAAAAAAAAAATTTATTTAAAGTTATGATTGGTAAGTTAAAACTTGTACCTACATACTTTACTTGGAAGGCTTATTTTTTTCATCTACTTCATCTGAACGAAGTGTATATTTGTTTGTAATGCTAGGCTGCACCCCATCTGTAATAAAACACCGCCAAGCTATTTAGCTTTCCGGTAAGCCTAGCGGGATGAATAAGAAGTATGGGTACTTTAATTCAATTGCCAAGTTTTAATGAACCAAATATGTATAGAATTTAAATATTTTTTTTCGTCAATGAACCATTAGTAAGACGATAAAAATATCTCGGTATAAATAATTTATACAATCCCCCCACCAATATCGACATATGAAATCTTGCTGTCCAGCCCTAATTTTATTGCGGTGTGGCCGACTTCATAAAATTAGTCCTAATTTTCGAGTAAGAAAGACTTACGTAGAACTTATCATTATTATTAAACAATTTTTTAGTCTCGTTTTCATTATTTTTTGTATTATATTTGTAAAAATCCTTTCTTAGCGGATGCCTACGTCATAGTAGATATGCGTTGATAAATCAGTGAGTCAGTCACCTTTTCATTTTATATATTTAGAAAATCATATCACACTGGCTATATGGAAATATATACCTATAAATTTTGAAATAATTGAGTAAAAAAACTAATTTTATGAATTCGCTGAGTTTATGGAGCTCTAGCTGCATCAATGCATTTTAAACAATAGTGGGAGAGTACCAGCCAATCAGACACCATTGCGATCGTTATAATAATGCAATCATTTTAACCGACTTCAAAAAAGGAGGAGGTTCTCAATTTGAATTTTTTGTATATTTGTTACCCAATTATTCCGCCAAATAATGAATGGAATTTGATAATTTTTTTTTGTTTAGTAGGGCATAGTTCAGAGGTGGTTCCCATATAAATTTTTGTTGATATAATGTTAGATGTTACTCCATAACTACGTCAAATCTGAACCGATTTCAATTTTTTTTGAAAGAAAGCATAATAAGGTTGGGCCTATTTAAAAGGTGAAGAGAAGATGATTCATATCTTCGGTGATGGAGGAAGGAACTCAATGATTAAGAGCAAATTGCTCGCGATCAGAGATATACACAAAAAAGCTTAAAATAATAATGTAAAAAAAATATCTTTAAAAAACCGACTTCATACGCCGATCGGGCAAAGTTGGGCTAGCGTCGCGCATTAGTTTCATCATTTATATTTAGGCCCGCCCGACTTCAACATACATGTACAAATTAAAATTGTTTTATACTTTGTAGTGGCGTTTAAAGTCGGTTTTATAGAAAGAATTTTTTATCATTATTTGATAATCCCACAGACGATCAAAGTTCGTATTTATATATCTAGTCATATTTTACTTAAAGCTTATAAATTAGTCGTTCACCCCTTCCTATTCTATCGTGATTTTAATTCTATGGGATCAATTTATAATGCAGTTCAAGATAAAGGTCTCTAAACGAATAGTAAGTAGGAAGATTAGTTTTCAATATTTTCCCCAAATTATTTCATGTACGATTAAGTAGCAACATTTTCAGATCGACAGTTTTCTTAAGTTTTCTGCATAAGTATTGCATTATTTCGATAAAATAATACATCAGAAGTAAATAAATGTTATCCTTTAGTAAACTGGATGTTTTAAATATTTTTATAGAAGAAAATACTCTCATATTCGGCATTTATAGCGGAGCTCATTCCCCGCTAACCATACGTAGTTGACAGGCGCGTGACTCGAGTCAAACAGTTTTATATAACGAGTAGGACCAGTGGTCATACCCAACTTACAGAGGGGTACGCGCGTCAATTCTTCTCCTGTGTTGGTTTATTACTCAAAGCTTATAACGCACAATGATTCGCTATTTTGTATTACTAAAGAGCCAACGCTCTAACTAATAGTTCTTTTTTTGATATACAATAAACCTCTACAAACAAAAACTATGAGAATAAGCAAATTAATATAATATTTTCGTTTTACTTGAATATTTTTACTACTGGAGTAACAGAACCCTCGGTGCGCGAGTCCGACTCGCAATTGACCGGTTTTTGTTTACAGTACCCGGCGATATATATTGCACATCGGCCTTTGGAATAAAACGCTATTTCTATTCTATTGCAAGGAAAGCTAGCCAGAAATTCACGTATAGTAATTACTGAAATCTTCCTTTCCCCCTTTCCTTCCTTTTTAATCATTATAATACATCATCAATCAATTACTATCAAGAAAAATAATCAGTCAAACATCTCGAAGATAAAGGGCTCAGAATAAACAATGTCAATAGAGAATCTGTCTTCTGGAATAATCACAATCATCTGCTTGATCAATTCTATAAATGAATCTACTTTCTTTAAAAAAATTTTTTTTTCTTTGGCCAGGGCACTTTTTTTTTTATTCGTGTGTTTATATTCTCCATGTGTTTCTTTATTCAACCAGTGATAAGTCTGGGCTTCCAACACCATTTTCGCCAACTTATCAGTTTCATAAAATTTGTACATATCTTTTGTCTGAAAAATAAAATATTTGAAAAAGCGTCAATACTGCTGTTCCCTGACTAAAAACCAAAGTTTGATGGTTCAAATCCTAGTTGTATCACTTTTGCCGCCTAGCACTTTACACTTTGTGGGAAAGTGAATATATTTTGTATTAGTCATTCTCAGCATGATAAAAATTCTACAGGGTGGAAAAAAATTATGGGCCCTGGAGGGGAACTACCTTAAATCCTTAAGTTAGATCATTTTACTGAAAGGAAACTTTCCCTTATTTTTAAAAAGAAATAAAACTGCATTTAAAGTTTTTCAAAAATTCGCTTGTCTCACCCGGGAATCGAACCAGCTAAAATCCAAAAAATAAACACCCGCTATTTTATTGCGCTAGTCGATGTTAAAGATAAAATTTCTCCCAGAAACATTATGTCTTACACTCGTCTGTCATGCAAGATATCCATTAAATCGAATATTTAGTATACAAGTTCTTTAGTCAACATTACCTAGTACTGTTCACCTTCAACAAGAGTAAAAGACAAGTTATAATTATTGTCTTATAAGTCTAACATCCAAAGACACTGTATGAAGTATAAGTTTGCTAATTATCTCTAAGTACCTTGTTGAAGATTTAGATAAAATCGATTTTTTGAGAATTGAAAAAAAAATGAATTGCAATTTGGCTTCTACACTGTCGAGCTAAATTGCAATTCTTGTTGTTTGAAAAGTACCTAAGCTTCTAATAAATCGATACGCCATTATTACACAATTACTAAATGGAAGCGAAACAAAACAAAATCAATAAAAATTCTCAAAATGTTCATTGAATTTCAAAATTCTGTCCCGCACCGCAATGTTAAACGTTTAAATTTTTAAACCATTAAACGATTTTCTTATTAAGTCTTCAAAAAGGTACTTAGAGATAATAATTAGCAAGATTTGTACTTCATACAATCTCTTTGGATGTTAGAGTTAATAGAAAATTATACTTAACGTGTCTTTTACTTGTTGAAAGTGAACAGTTCTAGGTAATGTTGACTAAAGAACTTGTATACTAAATATTCGATTTAATGCACGACAGACGAGTGTAAGACATAATGTTTCTTGGAGAAATTTTATCTTTAACATCGACTGTATCGACTAGTGCAACAAAATAGCGGGTGTTTATTTTTTGGATTTTTAGCTGGTTCGATTCCCGGGTGAGACAAGCGAATTTTTGAAAAACTTTGAATGCAGTTTTATTTCTTTTTAAAAATAAGGGAATGTTTCCTTTCAGTAAAATGATCTAACTTAAGGATTTAAGGTAGATCCCCTCCAGGGCCCATAATTTTTTTCCACCCTGTATACCTATAAACAAAGTAAAGTTCATAATAAAGTACCTTATTTAAATAATGTTATTTTTTGTTAACGAAAAAGCTGAAAATCTGACTAGGCTGAGAATCAATGACCTAATTTCTAAACAATGTTACATTTCCTCTTTAAAACACAAGAAGTGGGATAATGTAAGTGTGCACAACTAGTTTATAAAGTCATTTGTCACATTGAATGCGTGAGTTAATGGAATACATACCACATTCCCAACTTTTCTTTTGAATGTGTTTCCAGCAAAGTATTTTGATTTGAATTTTGACTTAGCCAGCATTACATTAGGAATGCTCCCTAACATGCACATTTGTCTAAATAAAATGTCATTGTTTGTGTATCCTGGAAATACGACTGAACCTGTGGCCATCTCTACCAGTACTAAGGCAGTGGCCCACACATCCATGGCGAATCCTGACGGATATCCTAATATAACTTCTGGTGGCCGATAATTCATTGTTCCAGTGTTGGAAGAAATTGCTCCTGCTCCATAGTAGTAGGCAGCATCGAAACCACAAAGTCTTAATTTCTCGTCTGTGCTATTCAAAAGGATATGACTGGGTTTGACATCTGAAATAAGAAATAAGGTCCATAATTTTCAGAGTTCTAAAGGGTGAAAAATGAGACCCTTTGAGAAACAAGACCCTGTTACTCAGTCCGGGCTGTCACTCCATCTGGCTATTATTATAATATGTGGTAATAATAATAATAACCATAAATTTTTTTTGAGAAAGAGCAACTGTGGGCTAAAAGGGCATGATTTAAAATTACGGCATCAACTAGCATCGTCCAACCCCTTTAAACACTTTCTAACAGAGTGGTGCACATATGGAATAAGTTCCCCAAAGAAATAGTGAGGTCAAACTCAGTTAATGAATTTAAAAGAGATTAGACTGCCATAACATTGGAAACTCTAAGCACAGTAGGTAATTGATATAGGCGCATCAGCGATAGCTGCAAAGCCTATTAACTTCTTCTTTATCAACCTATAGACGTCCACTGCTGGACAAAGGTCTCCTGCATGGACTTCCACAGGCTTCGGTCTTGCGCCGCTTGAATCCAGCGGCTCCCTGCGACTCGTTTGATGTCGTCGGTCCACCTGGTGGGGGGTCTGCCAACACTGCGTTTCCCGGTGCGGGGTCGCCACTCCAACACCTTGGGACCCCAACGACCATCAGCTCTTCGAACTATGTGCCCCGCCCATTTCCACTTCAATTTCGCGGCACGCTGAGCTATGTCGGTGACTTTGGTTCTCCTACGAATCTCCTCATTTCTGATTTGATCTCGCAGGGATATACCGAGTATAGCTCTCTCCATCGCTCGCTGAGTGACCCTGAGCCTTCTTATGAGGCCCATAAGCCTATTATAAATAATAATAATAATCACAGGTCTACTGCTATAGATAGCTATTAACTTTTCACAGAATTACTATGGCCACCATCACAGCATAAACTAAATATTTTTGAAAATTAAGTTTAAATTAAGTGTTTGACACTCATGTGTTGAATTGTTGGTTGTTTATAAACTGTTTAATAAGTCGTGAGTCTTGAGAGTCAACAGTTTTTCCATTTATTTACATGAGGTCTTCAAAAAATTTTTCTTCAATTGTAAATTAATAGTACATAGTGCTCTATGCGACACCTACGAGGAAAATAACAGACCATTTTTAATTAAAGTTTTTATTGAAATTCGTACAATCTGCGTACAATTATTAAAACTCAGGGTGATGTTTTTTTTTAAGTTCAATATTAAGATAAAACAAAAGACGGAATTTTTTAATTTGTTTAAATGCAAAGAAAATGCAAGCGGCCAGCAACAAATTGGTTTTAAACAATAATTTTTTGGTACACAAAGAAAATAGCGCGAACAATTTTGTAGGTTGTTGTTGTTTTTCATTCGCCCTCATGAGGACAGGCAAAGATCCATGACCCATTCAGCCGTAAGTTTTTTTTCATAGAATAAGTATGTAATAGAATCTGTAACCGCGTACACCTACTTATAAAACAAAATCGTCTTTATTATATTCTTCTTTATTTAATTATATTTATTAAAAATTGAAATGAAAATGAAATAAATAATAATAATAATAAAAACATTTATTCAAATACACTAATATACAAAATAAATAACATTAGGGTACAACTGGCGGCTATAAAACTATTAGAAGCGATACCAGGCAACCATGTTGTAGAGGATAATATTATGATGATCTGATATGAACATTATTATATTTAATTAAATAGATTATTATTATTTATCATTTACTTCCTATTTTTTATATTTTTAGTTCATTATTTAATTTATTAGGTACTTACAATGAAAATAATGAGTCTTATTTGTTGAAACAGATTTCTATTTTTTTTATCATTTTTTAAGTAAGTAAGTATTGGTATTACTGAACTGATTTTATCAAAAATTAAAAAAAAAACTACGTAAGTAATGGATTTTCATACAACTTTTCAGCCCGCTAAAGCACGTAAGTAATGAAATTTCATACATTTTTTCAGCCCGCAGATTTGCCTCTACGTAAAGACGTATTTTCTTTCTCGCTCTTTTCCGATATGACGCAAATCAGAAGGTACTTTCCGAGCAGGTGTAGTATAAAGTACTACGCGTTCGTTTGAAGTTGAGCCCTGCACCATAGAGTAAAGTAATCGACGTAGTCGTAATTCCTAGTTCCATGCCGACAGTACGGACACAGTATAGGATATGCAGTAGTTTGACACCTTTGATCTAGTGGTACTACGCGTTACAAATTTCCCCTAGCTCTCTCGCGCTTCCCCGCACCGCACCTCAAGTCAGACCCACTTAGTAAACCGCTCGCGAAGCACCGCTTATTAAAAATAAATTTCAAATTCAAATTATTTATTTGCACAGATTGAGTAGTACAATGGTGTTACATTATAATAAAAGTCCTTACAATCTGCCGGATAGGCATGCAAAAATAATAATTAATAATAATTCTTATTCTAAGTTTACGTATTAAAAGTTCAATTTATTAAATTGAACTTTGGATATTAGGAGTTTTGGTAGGTTTGGTTAAAAAAAAAAACTAAGAATGTTGTATATCGTAAAGCATTAGAACAATAAACACTTTCTTTTTATATATTTTTTTATTATATACCAATTCGAAGTCAATATTCATAGTTAAGACAGGTCAGCTAGTACTTAATAAATAAAACAATAGATAACTATTATACTGCATCTTCTTATACTGTGTCTTTACTATGGGTCTGACTTGAGGTGCGGTGCGGGGAAGCGCGAGGGGTGAAGATTTCTTTACTCTATGGTGCAGGGCTCAACTTGAAACGAACGCGTAGTAGTATTGTATTAATATAAGGATCTTTCTTACCTGAATGAACTATGTCATTATGTTTTAGAACTCTGACAGCTGCCACAAGTTGTCTGGCAAGCTCTTGTACTTTTTTTATATGAAAGGGTTTATTATAATACTTTCGCATAGCCTGACTCAAAGTTTTAGGATAATACTCCATCATGAAGCACCAGCGATTAAGAAATGAAAACCCTGGGCTAAAATATATGCAGAATAAATTTTCAGTGGGAATATTCTTTTGCATATGCAAAAGCATTTTTTCCTTGGCCTTGCCATAATATTTTTGTCCCTCAGAACTGAAAATAAGAAATATTTATTGCTTACTTGAATATTGAAATAGGTATAGTTTAAAAATAAAATATTACATACTTTAAAATTTTTACTGCAAATTTTTTGCACGCTGAATCTTTGCACTGGATTATTGTCGAGTATTTTCCATAGTGTATTATTGAAGAAACATAATTCTCTTGAAATAAATGAAACATCTTTTTTTCTAACTTTTCTATAAATCTTTCAGCATCTTTCTGAGGACTAATATATGTAGAACTTTCGAATCCATCATCTTCACTGAGTGAAAAATCCGAGCATGGTGTACTGTCACCAGGTTGTTTTATGGTGGGTGTACTAGACTTGCTCCAATCTGAGCATGGTGTACTGTCACCAGGTTGTTTTATGCCACTAGACTTGCTCCTAATGCTGTTCTCTGGGTCGGTGGTCTTATCACATTTGATCAAGCAATCTACTATTTCGTCTACATCAATATCATCAAGAAAGCTTAAATTGTCACTGTCAATTTGCTAGAAAAGTGAATAACATAAAATAAAATTTACAAATAACATAATTATGTAATTATGCTTTCTTATATTATAAATGCAAGTGTTTGTTGGTTAGTCCTTTAATCATGCAGGAATTATATAATAATATAATTATATATAGATTGATTTGCAAAGTGATTTTTTGAATGAGTTTAGTTTAGGACTTGGAGAGTGACAAATTGACAAAACCTATCTTCACACAGACAAAGCCATGCCCAAAAGTTAGTTTACAATATTACACATTTAAAGTAAACATAAATTTTGCCAATTAAGAAAAGGTGATCTCATCTGTCAGCATACATTTCATCTACTGAAAATAGTTGTCTCTGGACCATCATACATTCAATAATACAGTATTCCCACGAGGCGAATTTTGTTGAATGTCACCATAGACGGCTACGGATAATTTCCTGTAATACCGGAGAGAATATAGGGAAATCTGTTTTTTTATGATTGCAGTAATACTTTAATATGATTACTCTTAATATCTTTGTAAATTATTATGTAATTAGTTCTAAGGATTTTGCATGTACACATTTAGGTTTATCTGTAAGTGTTTATTGTTCAAATTGAAATAAATAAATAGAGACGGCAATGGCTATACATTCGGCTCATTGAGATTCAACAAAATTCGCCTCGTGGAAATACAGTATAAGATAAATGATGTAAAAATAATAGCCATTTTTTCATTTAATAATTCAACTTACCTGAGAATCATTTAATTTTACCCTTTTAGGGGATGGTGATTGATGTAACATAGTAGCCAGTTTACTATTACCTGCAATAAAAAACATAGATCTCAAAGTCAAATTTATCTTTTATACACAATTTTTATTGGATAACTAGCTGATGCCCGCGACTTCGTCTGCGTGGATTTAGTTCATAACATCCCGCGGGAAATCTTTGTCACCCTCCAGGTTCTCAACTATACCTATCCAATAAATCACGTCAATCCGTAGCTTTGTAGCAGGAAACATTTGATCGTCTTGCTCGCGGCATTGTTAATGATGATTCAAAGAGAAAACATATTACTGATGATATTATCAATTACCTTAAACTATAATTTTTATAATTGTTTTTACCATAATTTTTTACCATAATTAACCAAATACAAAATTACGTTTAGCTGTCATTTACGTTTTGTTCTTCCACTCTCATTTTCGTTTTTTTATTCCATGTCAGATGCATTTTTGTTATACCAGGTTTTATATTGACTTGACGGAAACGTGGTCGAACGGGATAAAAAGTATCCTATGTCCGTCTCCTGGTTCTAAGCTACCTCTCCACCAATTATGAGCCAAATCGGTTCATCCGTTCTTGAGTTATAAATAGTGTAACTAACACCACTTTCTTTTATATATTGGGGTAAAGTATAGATATACTGGTACTCGCGTACGAGGTTGGGGGTGGGGGAGGAGGGGTGGGGGGGAGGGGGAAGCCCCCCCCACCTTTCCCCTTTGGCGGAAATGTATAGTTTTTGAGTAATGATTTTTTTTATAAATCATAACCTCACTTCTTTTACACAGGAATATTGACCTATATATTAATTATCCTGTGTTAAATATACTGTTAAAACATAATATCCCTTAGCACGAGGGGGGATGGAGGTGGAGGGAGGGGAGGGGGTGATAGAACTCAATGCTCAAGTTTTTCTAGGCGGTAGAAAATAATAAACACGAAGGCTGTGGCGTGAGTTGCGTTTTGTTCAAGCTTCAAATCAAATGGGCTACGACAGAAGACTCGCTCCGTCGCCCCTTCATTCAGCTTCACCTACTCGACCTTCGTTCAGGACCTCCTTCGCGAGCTTCTGGCTTCGCGCTTCATAAAAACACTCTAGGGGTAGGACAGACAAGACTACGTGGAGTCGGGGTTGGCCAATTCGGTTCTGTCACACTGTTCGACCTATGTCCGTCATTCTTTATATTTTATAACAAACACGAAGGCTGTGGCGTGAGTTGCGTTTAGTTCAAGCTACAAATCAAATGGGAAGACGCCAGAAGACTTGCTCCGTCGCCCCTTCATTCAGCTTCACCTACTCGACCTTCGTTTCGCTACGGAGGTCGCCGGCTCACTTCGCTCGCCACCTCCCCCCTTCGCTCCACTCGGCCTCGTAGGCTCGCTTCATTCAGGACCTCCTTCGCGAGCTTCTGGCTTCGCGCTTCATAAAAACACTCTAGGGGTAGGACAGACAAGACTACGTGGAGTCGGGGTTGGCCAATTCGGTTCTGTCACACTGTTCGACCTATATCAGTCCATGTCTGTCATTCTTTATATTTTATAAACATGTGCTCCCATCTACTCTACTCCTTTTCCCCTCCTTATGTTCTAACCCAACCTAACGAAGC
Source organism: Oeneis ivallda (assembly GCA_029955525.1). Lineage (NCBI taxonomy): Eukaryota > Metazoa > Arthropoda > Insecta > Lepidoptera > Nymphalidae > Oeneis > Oeneis ivallda. Next base: position 13,446,606 of record JARPMR010000024.1, on the reverse strand, counting down.
TGAATGAAGGGGCGACGGAGCGAGTCTTCTGGCGTAGCCCATTTGATTTGTAGCTGGAACAAAACGCAACTCACGCCACAGCCTTCGTGTTTATTATTTTCTACCGCCTAGAAAAACTTGAGCATTGAGTTCTATCACCCCCTCCCCTCCCTCCACCTCCATCCCCCCTCGTGCTAAGGGATATTATGTTTTAACAGTATATTTAACACAGGATAATTAATATATAGGTCAATATTCCTGTGTAAAAGAAGTGAGGTTATGATTTATAAAAAAAAACATTACTCAAAAACTATACATTTCCGCCAAAGGGGAAAGGTGGGGGGGGGGGGCTTCCCCCCTCCCCCCCACCCCTCCTCCCCTACCCCCAACCTCGTACGCGAGTACCAGTATATCTATACCCAACCCATATATTGGATAACTAGATGATGCCCGCAACTTCATCCGCATGGATTAAGGTTTTTGATTCCCACGGGAACCCTTTAATTTTCCAGGATATGTAATTTCTATTTTATTTTATTTATTATTTCTATTTTATTTATTTAAATTAAATTCCAGGAAATCTAGTCTATGTTTTATTCCAGGGCATAACCTATCTCCATTCCAAATTTCCGTCCAGTATTTTTGGTGTGAAAGAGTAACAAACATACACACACACACAAATTTTCGCCTTTACAATATTAGTGTGATACTCAATTTTTATTGGATAAAAATTTATTATTGAAAATTAATTGAAATTCTTATATTGATAATTGCCCCCCTTCCTACTTGTATTCGTTAATTTTGTGAACAAGTCCAAAATAATGTCCATTCATAGGTACAGTGCCCATGAAGCTTTTGGCTATTTATTTATTTTCATTTATCTCCACCCATCATTGGCGCACTACTGGACACCATTCTCCTCTCAAATGAGAAGGGTATAAGTCATAAGTTGGCCAAGTGTGGATTGGCAGAATTTGCTCATATCTGCTGCAAAATCAAGGCAGTGCAGTGCCAGTGGATTGATACAAAGTTAACAAGCTGACCTTTTTTAGCACTGCTGCTGTAATGATTGTTGGGCTTAAAAAGGGATTATTTAGCTTCTTTTCTGCTCAACTTAGCTAAGCAGCTTGAGCTCTTGGGTCACACAAATAACAACACAAAGTTCAATTAAGTTAAAATTAAAAATGTAAGCATTCATTTACATCTCAAAGCATTGTTTTCACCCAAAACTTAATATTTTATGAAAATGTTTGCAGCTTTTGTTAATATTATTAATTTTTGTTTACAACTACCACTTTTTAAAACATCACCATCAGCAACCCATCAATGGCTCACTACTGAGCGCAGGTTTTCTCTCAGAGAAGGGTTATAGGCCATAGTCCACTAAGCTGGCCCAAGGTAAATTGGCAGACTTTGTACACCTTTGAGAACATTATGAAGAACTCTCAGGTGTGCAGGTTTCCTCACGATGATTTCCTTCACCGTTGAAGCTTCTAACATTTAATATCTTAAAAGCTTCTTAAAACTTAATTTAAAAAAAGCAAGAGGGTCCGGAATCGGACTTGCGACCCCCGAATAGAAGACCGCAGTACTAACCACTATACTATCACTGCTTCAAAATACTCATTCACAAATATATCACTGCTTTTTAAATAGTCAAATAATTTTTGTATTCTTCTTCATTTGTTTATTGGCTCCGCGGCCCGCGCACAGCACAGATTAATGGATACTAGCGTAGCGCACAGATTAATGATTATGTAGGTATCTCCCTTTATACACTGTAGTCTTTGATGTATATCCGCGCGTGGAGCGTTTGAGCCATAGTCAAGTTTTTTTTTTTTTTAAACGGAGAAACTTATTTTATAATAATAAAATCAAAATTAAAAAAAAACGGAATTTTGGAAAGGATCAGAAAAGGGTAGAAAATAATAACTACCAGAAATTGCAGAAAAATCGACGGTTTCGTTCTGCGGAAAGTAGGTAGGCAACTGGCAAATTGAAAAAAATGTTGGTTCATTTTGTCTTTTAACCATGTAACTAGGAATTACGACTACGTCTATTTTAATTTTCTGACTTTATTTCGTGCCAGTTTAGCGCAAAGCACCACAAAAACGTAGTGGTTACATTCTCTTTGAGCACCACAATCAAAAAGAGGCATAGCTTCTTCATTCTTGACATTCTTGACCGGCACAATGCACCACAGAACACTAATTACTTCTATCGGAGCAATGCACGCAAGTAAGCATCTATGGTAAGCACTTCGCCAATGCAGTGTTGCCAAATCTATACCAGTACAAGTCACCAAAAAGTTGACTGAAAGTAGCCTAGATTCGCCAATTTTTTTTCTGTAAAGTAGCGTATTTTTTCGTTGGCATATCAGCCTTGTTATTAATTTTAGGAGGTTAGAATTAAGTTTCAGCTTAATAAATAAGACGTATCCTTATTCTATGGTTTCAGCATATAAAAAAGACTATAATTGTTTTCTGTATTATTATTTACTCCTAATCTAAATATAAAATCGAATAAATCGTTAAACTTGTATCATACACAAAATGAAACATAGTAAAATTTTAATCATAAAATAATTAATAATGAGATCAGCAAGAGGGGTGGGGGGGGATACAGGGGATTACCAGGCCATAGATGAACTTGAAACTAACTCACGTGACCTCAACCACTAGAAAACTTCAACTAGAAACCACAAGGCTACGGAGATCTAATATTGTAGTGTGAAAATATTGAACACATGCCAAATTCACATTCAAAAAAGTGTCGGTTCAATTTAGTCTTAATTTTTTCCGTCTAGCCCCCTTTCGCATCGCGCGATTAGGAACTACGTTCCAAAAATATACATATTATGTCAGTGGCTATAATTTTTTGAAAGGCACTGAGTTACACAGTCGTGTCTCTCTCTAACGTAATATGTCTAATTTATGAAACAGATAGATAGGCTTGTTGCGCGTTCAGTCGTTAGACTTAAAATATTTACTTGAACACAAAAACATTATACGTTTCATTACATGCATTATATTGCCTACGAGACTTAAAGTGTCTATTATTTGAGCATACTGTAAAAATCACCTAAAGTAGCCTAAATGGCGACCAGTCGCCAATCGCAATTTTTGGTCGCCCCGACATCCTTCGAACCTAAAAGGCGAAAAATCTCCTAACTTGGCAATGCTGCGCCAATGTCACGTTGAAGAAAAAACAAAGACTACTAGCTAGACTTACTAACTACACTTACTAACTAGACTGTGCACCAAACATTTTTGTTAAGCTAAAATGAGATCTATGGCGTTTTACATAGGGTAGCTAGTTCCTTGTAAGCGGTAGCTAGCCAAAAGCGGTCCTGGCGAGAGGGCCTCCGGTGGTAGTGTGTCCTTGTCTGACGTCTTGCTAGCTCATATAATTATTGGGTTTGGTAGAAATGGTAGAAAATTTTATATTTTGCTCTTTTATAATTTACCAAACTAGAGAACAACAGTGCGGCAGAACTATTTCGCCTCGCGAAGAACAAAATTGAATTTACGAAGCTGACTGCCAACCTTCGCTAGTCGGAGAGGCACGCGAAGAAGAAGAAGATGATTTACCAAAAGGAACAATCCATGAACTTTGAAACTTATTTTAATATTTCTACAGTTTATATAAATAATTATTATTGCGTTGTATTTTTAGTTGCTTTGCTTAGTTGCGATCAAAAAAGGATAGCCACTGACATATATTTTTTATCCATTGAAGGTTTGCTATGAAAATAAAAGTATCATTTTCGTAGCAATTATTTTTTGATAGCAACTAAGTTACAGAATCAGGGCCCTGACCGTAAAATACACGACCTATGGTTTGGTTGTTCGTAATACGATGTAACATTATTATCCAACTAGCTGATGCCCGCGACTTCGTCCGCGTGGATTTAGTTTTTAAAACCCCTCGTGAACACTTTGATTTTCCGGGATAAAAAGTAGCATATGTCCTCAACTATAGTAACCATGCAAAAAATCACGTCGATCCGTGGCTCTGTTGTGGCGTGATTGAAGGACAAACCAATAAACAAACACACTTTCGCATTTATAATATTAGTATGATTAGATTATTAAATTGCATAGGAAAACACTGTAGCATTAAGTCCATACGATGTATTACATCCATACCTACTATGTAGTATGTAGGTATAATGATCGTTTGGCAAAATCTGACGCCTTTGGAGTAGTTTGACTTTGACAAAATAGGGCTATCCACGATGGCTATATACGATAAAGTACACCTGCCAGCTTAAGATGAGCCGTTCATTCAAAGTATCTTGTAGATTCCGTGGTTCAAGTTATTTGGACCTTATACTGAAGATCGTGATGTCTATAATTTCTGAACTACGAAATTGACGACCTTGAAATAATTACAGGACAATCTCTAAAGAACCTGCTTTCTAACAAAAAAAGAATGGATTAAATCGGAATAAGCCTTAATGAATTACAGCGAAATACACATTTTGACTTTCATCCCCTCTCCCAAGGGAACCGTGCTGAATTTCGGGATAAAAAGTATCCTATATTATACCTCGTAGTATTAACTTAAATCGTGCCAAGTTTCATTTAAATCCGTCCAGTAGTTTCGGCGTGATGCGCGGCCAAGATACAGACAGACAGACAGACAGACAGACAGACAGACAGACAGACAAAAAATTAAAAAAAAATTGTTTTGGCTTCAGTATCGATTATAGAGTGCCCGCAAACAAAAATTTTCAAAATATCTTCAATGTACAGAATTGGACCTGTTACAGTTTTATTATATTATAGATTAATCTTTTGACGTGATAACGTCTTATAAATCGTCTTCAGTTTTGAAGTTATTTTTCAAGTTATGTTTTATGTTTATGATACTTGGTATTTTGGCTCTTGATTAAAAATTAAGAAGTACGTATTTAACATTTTCTCAAAATTCTACCCTCGAAGGGGTGAAATAGGGGTTGATATTTTGTATCAAAGTCCGTCATTTTTTTAAGTTCTATCTATGAAACTTTGTATTTGGGCTATCAATTAAAAACAAAGAAGTATGTCTTGCACAGATTTTGAAAATTCTACCCCCAAAGGGGTTAAATAGGGGTTGAATGTTTGTACTATAGTCCTTCATTTTTGAAGTTATTTTTCAAGTTATGTTTATGAAACTTGGTATTTTGGCTCTTCATTAGAAATTTAAGAAGTATTTATATTACATTTTTCAAAATTCTACCCCCGAAGGGGTAAAATAGGGGTTGATATTTTGTATCAAAGTCTGTCATTTTTTAAGTTCTATCTAGTATTTGGGCTATCAATTAAAAACAAACAAGTATGTCTTTCACAGTTTTTCAAAATTCTACCGCCAAAAGGGTTAAATAGGGGTTGAATGTTTGTATGATAGTACTTTAGTTTTGAAGTTATTTTTCAAGTTATGTTTATGATACTTGGTATTTGGGCTCTTGATTAAAAATTAAGAAGTCCGTATATTACATTTTTTCAAAATTCTACCCCGAAAGGGGTATATCGAGCAACGGATCTACGTGATTCTTTCATGGGTATGGTTGTAAGTAGACCTGCAGTGTTACAGGTTACTTTTATCCTGATAAAACCAGGAAGTCCCACGGGATTTTCAAAGAACTTAATTCCACGCGGACGAAGTCGCGAGGAAAACAGCTAGTACTAAGTATTATAGTTCAAACCAAGTTCAAACAACTTTTGCTCGAAACGGAAAGTGAAAGTTCTATTACGTACGCGTATGGACCACGTAGCGAATTTTTTTAGTTTTACGATTTCACTGTTGTCTTTCAGACGCTCGTATTTTTAATGAGTGCAAAAAGAATATTTTTTTAGTTTTTGTAAGCGCTAAATTAGTCGTTATAAAAATATCCTTTTATTAGGTACTCGTGACTCGTGAGTACGTTTATCATTATTATGATCGAACTCAAGTTTGCTATAAAATTATCTTGGTGTATGCAATGCAATTTGCATTGTAGGGGTTCAAAGCGTAGGAGTTTTTTTGAAAGCAACTTACACTAGCGGCACGCTATGATGGCCGGTTTGACACATTACAATAGTGATGTGGAATGTCAATTTATTCTCGAACAAAAAACAATTAAGTTTTGTTTTTGTACCTGATTAAATAGGTTTAACTAGTGGTTCGCCCCGAACTGAGACCTCGCGGTAACGGTATCCCATGATTATTCATTCAATCGATACATGATAACCAAAACTGACATTATTATTATGCCCGTTTTCACCAAACATACCTAAATCATCCCCTAAGTAGGAGTCTCTTAACGTAGGTAGCTCCTAAATACAATCCTAAGTCCTAACATCCGTCCCAATATCCTTTTAGGTGTCCCGTACAGGATCGTGATAAATAAGTTGACAGAAAACATCAATCACCTAACTTATAGGTAGCCCGTAAAGGTTAGGGAACGTTAGTGAAAACATTGAATTATTTATCAAACATTGAATTTAACTCGTAGTTCCATGGGAATAGTTACTGACTGCGCCATCTATTAGCATTATTGTGAAGCTATGTTGATGCTATATGAATTACTGACGCCCATTAAAAATTAAATAATCTCGTTTCTTTATAATATTCATATAATTTTAGTATTTGTTGTTCAAGTACAGGATATAAGTGACCTAAAAACATAAAATCAGTTTGAAAATCCATAGCGGATTTTTCTAGAGAGCGTCTTCAAGCGAGCGTATAAAATCGCCACTTTGAAAGCCCCCCATTTCGTCAATTTTAAGGGAAAAATTAAAAAAAAAATATTTTTGTACTCAGTTCAAAATTATCTTTAAAATGATACGTAACAATTTTATGTAACGCGATTTTTTTTTTTACTTCGCATTCGCTTCTATGAGAGCCCCCCTGAAATAAAGATTTTTATAACTTTTTAAGCCATTTTCGGCTGGAGGCCATCGGTTTACATATTATATCTAAATTTGAAGTAATTACGTTCAGTAATTCAAAAGTTATAAGGCTCTGACAGACGGACGGACGGACGGACGGACGGACGGACAAGTGCAAATCGCCCTAGTTAACTCAAAGACCTTCGCTTCGCTCGGTCGATAAAACAAAAATGTATATGTTTATTTAATTTATTTGAACGAACTGAATATTTGAATGAAAATGAATATACATACTTTATATGCACACAAGAAACATATGAATACAAAAGATACCAAAAAAGGTGCCACAAAAGGCCATAATTAATCAGATTCGTCCATACTACTATTTTCACTGTCGTCACTGCTATCATCACCTACATTAATAATTATATGTTCGTTTTCTATAATATTATCTATTTTCACATCTCTTTCATAATCTTCCCTTATTAATTTAACAGTTCTATTCACAACCTTTTCCCAGTCTCCTTTAGTCACATGTTCACAAGCTTCTTCTAATAATTTTAGCATTTTTTTTGTGGTAAATGGGGGTTCTGTATTGTGTCTTGCAGCATATCCCTTAATTTGAGCCCACACCAACTCAATCGCATTATACTCACAATGGTAAGGCGGTAACCGTATAACTCTGTGCCCATGTTCTAATGCTATTTCGTCAATGACGTATCGGATCTTGGTTGGTTTGTTTTCTTTTAAAAGACGTACTAATTCCGCTTTTAACATATTCATGTTTGCATCTACGCCATTTTTACGAAGCCATGCGACGATATCAGCTTTCTTTTGGGATTGGGCAGGTGGCTTGTCAATTTGCATCGAGTGGTATGGGGCGTTGTCCATAATTATAATAGATGGTTCAGGGAGGCTACACAACATTGAGGTAAACCATTCAGTAAACTTTTCTCCATTCATGTCTTCATGATAGTCTCCAGTGGTTTTTGACGCAAAAGCCATGAGAGAACCTTCGACAAACCCGTTGATGGTTCCGGCGTGACAAATTATAAGTCGCGATCCTTTTCCTACAGGAACTTTGGAAGTAGATGCTGCTGTGTCATCGTTCCAAGAAAGGCCTACAGTATGGTTAGCATTAAGCCATGTTTCATCCAAGAACACAACATTTTGCCAATTTTTGATTTCTTTCACTTGCCGTAAAAAAGTATACCTTGCCATCGCTATATCAAATCTTTCCATCAATATTTTGCGTTTGTTACATTTTTTGTATCGAAATCCAATGGTCTTCAAAATCTTCGTTAAAGAACTTTCCCCACCGAAGAATAATCCAGCTTCCTTCAGTGAATGCACCAACTTTTTTCTTGTTGGATACTCCTTCTGTAAATAGTAGCCGTAAACATGTCTTCGGATAGCATCGGCATCAAAGCTATCGATGCCTACGACTGGTTTTGCTCGTTTTCTCTTTTTTGGTGTGTGAAGTTTATTTTCTTCTGTGCCAGTCTCGCCATATTTTTTTTTAGTTATCCGTCTAACAGTTCGTTGTCCAATATTAAGCGCATCAGCTACGCGTTCAACCACTGAGGTTATAGGTAAAATTGGCCCTCCATTTTGAGCTTCACGATCGAAATAGTTACGAAGGCGTATTACGAACTCACGTGTCTGACTATTTAGAACAGTTCTCTGCGTACGTTCGGTCATATCGACGAAATCCACAACAAAGGGCTTGAACAGAGTCCAAATTAACGAGCAAGGGTCAACAGTAATGCAGTATCAATATTTGAAATCCAAAGCCAGGTCAAAACAATATCACAATCGCATTGCACTGACAGTTTATACTTTTCGAAGCAACGTCAATTCGAAACTGCTTTGTTTTGCATTGAGCATTGACGCGAGTTTGCCGGAGGTAGTAGTTGTGCTAGCCAGCGATCCTATGTGACGATCGTATTAGATTCCATTTTTGAAAATTTTCAATTTAGAAAACCAAATGCCGAGTTGTGGTATATATCATATAAAAATAAAAATTTTACCTTTTGTATGAAACAGCTGATATTTTTTTGCGATTTCAGAGGTTTGTCCACATAGTGAAAATTGTTCATATTCACAAGTACATTCACCCCTTAAATGGTGCAAACTGATTTTTCTACACTTGTATACATTTTAGAAATCAATTTAATAAATAAATTTTGAGTCCTAAACCTAAAACTACATTCGATAAAATTTATGAATCTCTGCACATCACTATCGTCAATAAAGTAATACAATTATTTCCTTCAAAGTCGTTATCAATTAATACGGAACTTCATGAGCGGACAAACGTCAAACCGGCCATCATAGCGTGCCGCTAGTGTAATCTCAATTTTATTTATATATAACAAATATTTATATCTGTCACATGCTTTGAGTATACATGCCAATCTGTATTTTTTAATTCGATGACAATATAACCGTTGACTGCTATCTCGTTAAATCGCTTGGTGACACATTTTTGATGTACCTACCTTCTTTGTAATCTAATCCTTACTAATATTATAATTGCTAAATCATAATTAATAAATAAGTGTGTTTGTTTGTTGGTTTGTCCTTCAATCACGCCGCTACAGGGCTACGGATCGACGTGATTTTTTGCATGGGTATAGTAGAGGACCTGGAGAGTGACATAGGCTACTTTTTCTCCCGGAAAATCAAAGAGTTCCAGAGGGATTTTAAAAACTAAAGCCACGTGGACGAAGTCGCGGGCATCAGCTAGTAATATAGAGTTCAAATCACTTCTGTACGGATCAGGTTCTACAGGGTTCTACCTACAGATAGCTATTTTGACACCCGCTAAGAAAGGTTGTTTGAAAAATCGAACTTAACTATTTAGTTTTGTACAAAAGCCAGTTTTGGACTATATAGTATATTTGACCGAGCGAAGCGAGGTCTCTGAGTCTACTAGAGTGAATTTGCACTTGTCCGTCTGTCCGTCCGTCCGTCCGTCCATCCGTCCGTCCGTCCGTCCGTCTGTCAGAGCCTTTTAACTTTTGAATTACTGAACGTAATTACTTCAAATTTAGATATAATATGTAAACTGATGGCCTTCTGCCGAATATTGCATAAAAAATTATAAAAATCTTTATTTCAGGGGGGCTCTCATAGAAGTAAATGCGAAGGAAAATATTTTTTGTTGCCTTTCATATCCTTGCAATATATCTTTTTAAAGACAATTTTGAACGGAGTACAAAAATTTTTTTATTTAAATTTTTCCCTTAAATTTGACGAAATGGAGGGCTTTCAAAGTGGAGATTTAATACGCTCGCTTGAAGACGCTCTCTAGCAAAATTGGCTATGTATTTTCAAGCTGAACTTATTTTTTATTTCACTTATATCCTGTACTTGAACAACAAATACTAAAATTATATGAATATTATAAAGAAACGAGATTATTTAATTTTTAATGGGCATCAGTAATTTTCTAATAGCTTAGAATCCGCCATCTATTAGCAATAATGCTAATAGATGGCGCAGTCATTAACTATTCCATGGAACTAATAGTTACGACTACGATCTATCCCAAAAACAGTTTTGCGTCGACCATTATTATTTCATCATCATCATGAGCAACCCATCAAGGGCTCACTACTGAGCGCAGGTCTCCTCTCAGAGAAGGGTTATAGGCCATACATAGTCCACCACGCTGGCCCAATGCGAATTGGTGGACTTCACACACCTTCGAGAACATTATGAAGAACTCTCAGATGTGCAGGTTTCCTCACGATATTTTCCTTCACCGTTGAAGCAAGTGATAGTTAATTGCTTAAACGCACTTGACTCCGAAAAGTCAGAGGTGCGTACCCGGGATCGAACCTGCGACCCCCGAATAGGAGACCACAGTCCTAACCACTAGGCTATCACTGCTTCTATTTAGGTACATAATATAATAACATATTATTCAATTAAAATTATTCTTTAGTTAAATATCAAACTTCAATAAACTATTAATTAAGTACTACATTTTGTATATTTTCTATTCGCATCGATAGATGACGATTTGTACAGATGCCCGTAACCCGTTTTTACTCGTTAGTACCTACATAATAATTCAATGTTTTCACTAACGTTCCCTTACCTTTACGGGCTACCTATGATAAGTTAGGTGATGATTTCTGTCAACTTCTTTATCACGATCCTGTACGGGACACCTAAAAGGACATTGGGACGGATGTTAGGACTTAGGATTGTATTTAGGAGCTACCTACGTAAGGAGACTCCTACTTAGGGGATGATTTAGGTATTTTAATAATAATGTCAGTTTTGGTCGTCATGTATCGATTGAATGAATAATCATGGGACACCGTTACCGCGAGGTCTCAGTTCGGGGCGAACCACTAGTTTATATTCAATATAAAAATTATTTTTATTTTACAGCCGAAACCAGTTCCATCAGCGCAAGCCAAGGAGACAGCGGCTGCGACTGCGCCACTCGCAAGCGACTCGGTCAAGCTAAATGACGAAATCGTCAAACAGGGTGACTTGGTTCGATCACTCAAGGCCGCCAAGGCCGAAAAGGCCAAGGTTGATATAGCGGTCAAACAGCTGTTGGAACTCAAAGCCAAGTACAAAGCAGAAACGGGACAGGTTAGCATATTATTATTATAGTAATTGTTTAAAAAAATCTCAATGTCCCGTGAGCTATTTTAAGAAAACTTCCTGCTGTTACCACTTACTTGCTTCATCAACAGATCTTATTCGCTGTCTATAAGTATAGAATAGTTATTCATCAGGTCGAAAACAACGAGCCCATAAACGATACATCTGTTGTTGCTGTTGTTGTTACATCGGTTGAGGAGTTGAGCATTTCGCATACTGTCCTATTGCAGCACCAGGTCAAGTTACCATAAATTATTATTGCAGTGTCGTCGGGTACACTTAGTTTACCGAATTTCTCTTAAATATTAATTTGTATTACGTACCTATTCAGATCTAGAGATCTGAATAGGATTCTTCGTCAACATATCCTACGTCACAGCCTACAGGTCTATCGTGGGGACTTCCACTCACATCTATAGCGACTGTCAAGCTGCAGACTAGCAAGACTGTCAATTTATAATTAAATCAAAAACTGATTGTATTTTATTAGGACTGGAAACCAGGCGCAGTTCCGGATTCAGCGTCAGCCCCTGCATCAGGGAATGACGCTTCGTCGCTAAACACTGAGATCACCAAGCAAGGCGATTTGGTCCGATCCCTGAAGGCAGCGAAAGCTGAGAAAGCCAAAGTTGATGAGGCAGTCAAGACCTTGTTAGAATTGAAGAATAAGTACAAAGCAGCCACTGGACAGGTAACTTTTGATTTTAATTTACCTAAAATTAATCATTAGCTAGCAACAAGCCCCGGCTTTCCACGAGTTACACAACGTAATTAAATTAATTAAAACAAGGACGTAGACTTTTTGACCATATTTTTTAGCGTATTACCTGTGGTGTCAGTAGGTCGACCTTATATTCGAATAAATATCCGATGTTTACTAATAGATGGCCTGAGTTTGCAAGAAGATTTCAATGATTTAATATAAATTGGATGCAATATACGACAACAATAACGAGCCGTATTTCCGCATATAAATATATTAAAAGTTATCATTATAGTTCAGCTAAATAATATTAAACCTTTGTAAATCATGCACCGTAATTTTTCCCGGTCTCAGGCCATCAGTTAGTAAAAAGTGGATGAAAAATTTTCACAGCACTTTTTGAGATTTAAGCTCACAAACACACGGCTTTGGACCCTTTTTGTATTTTGTTATTTGATGTCAAAAATTTACAATTTAGGAGATCAAAAGGTAGCTAACTTCATATTGAATTGTAAATTTTTTTTTGGAACTTCCCCTCATTGTGGAAATACATATTTTATTCTAACAAAGTTGCCGGCTCTTCTCAGCAGAATCCGCTTTCCGAACCGGTGGTAGAGTCATGACTTGTCATAAGAGCCACAGGTTGGCCTACGTGAAATAAATAATTTTGAATTTGAATTTATAAATTGTAAACTTCTTAAGAAAATCTTTCCTCAATAGGATTGGAAACCAGGCGCAGATCCGGCTCCAGTGTCAGCCTCTGCCCCAGCATCAGGGAATGATGCTTCGTCGCTGAACACGGAGATCACCAAACAAGGCGACTTGGTCCGATCCCTGAAGGCAGCGAAGGCTGATAAGGCTAAAGTTGACGAGGCGGTCAAAACCTTGTTAGAATTGAAGAATAAGTACAAAGCAGCCACTGGACAGGTAATTTTTCTGAATTTTAGAAATTTACTTGAATTTATCTAAGCTGATGAATCCTTTTCCAGGATGAAAACTTACCTTTTTTTGTCTGTTAAAAAGTAGCTTGTGTAAGATCCTATTATATTATAATCCTCTACCTTCATGTGAAATCCCGTCAAAATCGTTTCACCCGTTCCGAAGGTTAGCGTGTACAAACAGAAAGACAGCAAAAAAAACATGTTAAAGGCGTTTATTTTGCTATCACAGACAGACAAGTTTATTCATGGATATAGATTTGGACTCTGGAATGTTAAGAATTAAAACACATTTGTAAATATCTCTGCATTAAAAAAATTAATCTCAATAGGATTGGAAACCAGGCGCAAATCCGTCTCCAGCGTCAGTCCCTACATCAAGGAATGACGCTTCGTCGCTAAATACTGAGATCACCAAGCAAGGCGACTTGGTTCGATCCCTGAAGGCAGCGAAAGCTGAGAAGGCTAAAGTTGATGAGGCGGTCAAAACATTGCTAGAATTGAAAAATAAATACAAAGCAGCCACTGGTCAGGTACATAATTCCTCTATAAAGTTAAGTTACCTACTAATATACCTATAATAATTGGTTTATAGGTATAAGTGCGGAAAGTTGAAAGCTACAGACACAAACGTAGCCGTCCGTAGGCGAGGGCGTCCGTAGGAGGTAGTGCCAAAAGTTAATTTTCCAATGATTATTTGTATCATACGTTTTCAATTCATTTGTGAGTAAAAATAGTAAAATCTTGAAATAACTAGTACAATATTATTAACTTAGCCCCATGGAATTAGGGCTCTTGTGCACTTCTACGTGTTCGATTCGTTTTCGTGATTCGTGAAAATACGATTCGAGGTGGCCGTCATACAAAATGTACGTGCGCTTGTGTACTAATTCGATTCGTATTCGTATTTTTACTATGTAGTTTTGTATGACGGCCATTGGACGGCCACCTCGAATTGCAATTTCATGAACATGATTACGAATCGAACACGAGGAAGTGCACAAGAGTCCTTAGGAAGTGCATACCTACTTGTTAGGCACAGGTACAGTTTCAGAACTAGATTTTTAATTTAACTGAACTTCACCAACGTTTCTAGGATTGGAAACCGTCAGTTATACCGGCTCCCGTTACCACATCAAAATCAGACGATCCAGCGATGCTAGACCAAGAGATCACTAAACAAGGCGACTTAGTGCGTTCCCTTAAATCTGCCAAAGCTGAAAAGGCAAAAATTGACGACGCAGTTAAGGTCCTTCTTGACCTTAAGACCAAATATAAGGCAGCGAAGGGTCAAGTAAGTTTTAAACATAATTATAATATTATACAGGTTTTTACTATATTATTAAAGTATTATTATTAGTAGTCTTTATTCTGTTTGTTATATTCAGTAGTATAAAAATTATAGACTAGATGATGCCAGCGATTTCGTCCGCGTGAATCGGCATAGGTTTTTAAAAATACCGTCAAAACCAGTTCGCTGAAGCTAGCCCGCAAAGACAGTCAAAATTTTAAAAACTTGTGATATATAATATTTTGTATGTAATGCTAAACCTTTTTTACGTAAATAATAAACGACATTTTTACGTAAATTCTTATTATTATCTACCCATAAGCAGAAATTATTTCTAAATCTTAGGCAACAATTTTATGTGTTTTAAACAGGATTGGAAGCCAAGTGCAGCGCAGACAGCGAACACTCAAATGACTGACGAGGCGAAAGTGGGTGACATTCTGTCGCAAATAGCAGCGCAGGGCGATAAAGTGCGCAAACTAAAGGCAGAGAAGGCTGAAAAGGGAGTCTTGGATGTTGAGGTTAGTGCACACATAAGACATTTTCTGGTGTTTTAAACACTAGTCACACAAGAAATCTGTGCCAGGGCCGCCTTACAATTTTGTGTGAAATTTATGTTGGTATAGTTTTATAATAAGTATATTGGTTACTTTGAACCAATGTTAATACCAACCATAAGACGTATAACGCGTAAAATAAATAATTTATCACGCTTAATAGCCCAAGAAGTTCGATTCCTAAATTCCCTAGTGCTTTTCAGGAAAGGACCATGCAAAAGTTTGTAGGCATTGTCCCCAACCAGCAACAGACGTAGTGGCACTATTTTTCAATTAAAAAAAAATTATTGGGGTTTAAATAAAAATACAAATGAATGTACGCACGCTGAAGTACGCGCGCGTATGAAGAAAGGGCGGCAGGTGGTCAGAGGGAGCGCGGGCAGCGCGTGTGGTACGGTTTTTCTCTGCGTCTTACAATAGCTTTTTTTAGTTGATTAATTAAAGATCCTGTATGTTCGTTTTATATTTGTTAACTAAGTACTAAACTGTTATCAAAACAATTCATTAAAAAATAAAAACACGATTTGTATTAAAACCCCAATCCTACAGCGAACGTTGTCATAGTAAAAAATCATCAGACTGCCATGATGTATTAACTGAGATAGCTTTGAAATCTGTCGGTGGGTGGGGACGCAAAGTATGGTCATTTGATTCGAAGAGAAGACTTCTTTAGGTGCATTGAGCGATTTTTTGTATGTGAAAATCTTATTGGTCACGTCACTGACATGCTTATGTTAAAAGTATACCTATCTGCTGCAGCTGTGAATGACGTGTTTCACTTCTGGGGGTAGTCATCATGACCGCCCATGTTCTTTTGTTTGGTGCCCAAGACTTCCATTCAGCGAGGACAAAATACAGTGTTCAATAAGAGCCATCATCGTCATCAGTAGGTACATCACTGGCTCACTACTGAGCTCAAGTCTCCTTTCAGAGAGGTTTTATAGGCCATAGTCCACCACGCTGGCCCAATGCGAATTGGCGAACTTCACACACCTTCGAGAACATTATGAAGCTCAGGTGTGCAGGTTTCCTCACGATGTTTTCCTTTACCGTGTGATATTTAATTGCTTAAACGCACATAACTCCGAAAATTCAGGTGCGTGTCTGGGATCGAACCTGTGACCTCCCCAATAGGAGACCACAGTTCTAACCACTAGGCTATCACACACAAAAAGAGCTGCTTAATAAGAGCAAATGAGCTATATGAGATTAGATAGAACAAATATTGTTTGCAGGTAAAAAATCTACTAAATCTTAAGGCCCAATACAAGGCTTTGACTGGCACTGAATGGACACCGAAGGCAGTACCACCCCAAGATCCTACAAAGAAAAACGATAAGGTAAGAGGGCGTAAATAGAAGGCATAAATCATTATTTGAGTTTTGTAACCCTGCATCATAAGGGCATTTTTGCACTTCCTCGTATTCGATTCGTTTTCGTGATCCGTGAAAATACGATTCGAAGTGGTCTACATACAAAATGTACGTGCGCTTGTGCACTTATTCGATTCGTATTTTGACGGATACGTATTAGTTTTGTATGACGGCCACCGAATGAATCGAATTTTCAATCAATCCAAAAATCGAATCGAATCGAATTTTCACGAATCACGAAAACGAATCGAATACGAGGAAGTGCACAAGATGCCCTAAGAGCAAATGTGCAAATAATACAGGGCGCTGATATTCAACTGTGACGCGGGTGACGTCATACCCAAATAGTAGGTACTTATAACCAACTAAGAAAAAACCACCAATTTCTCCAGAGTATTCTGGGGAAGGGAAATTGGTGGTTCTCCGCCCCCTTTCCTTGGCGAACACGTAAAGCTGTCGTTTCTGTGCTCGATCGCTCTCCAGTGCAGTGGGATTGTCGTTCCATCGTGCTATGAGAGTGAGGGAATACAGAGTGCGTAGCTAACTATCCATTGTGATTGCACGCCATGGCCTATACTCGATCAAAAGCGACATCATTATACTAATTTTTTATTTATTTATTTATTTATAAGCCTATATCGGACAATATAAAATATTTTTAATAGTTTATTGCTGTTTATATTTGCTAGTCCGTGTGCCCTTTGGCAAAGGCCTCCTCCAATCCTTTCCAATCCTTCCTATCTGCTGCTCGTCTCATCCATGTTTTTCCTGCTATAGCCTCAATTTCGTCTCGCCATCTCTTGTTTTGTCGCCCCTTCCTTCTCTTTCCCTCTCTGGGGTACCAAACACTGACCGCTTTGCTCCATTTATCCTCACCCCGTATGGTGTGGCCAGCCCATCTCCATTTAAGCAGCTTTATCTTTAGCGTTGCATCTTGGGTTCTCGTAACTTTTCTTATATTTGTATGGGGTGTTTTATCCAGTTTACGCTTGCCCAACATGCTTCTCTCCATGCTCCGCTGGCAGGTTCGGAGTTTAGCTACATGGGCCTTGGTGAGCGCCCATGTTTGGCACCCGTATGTTAGTATGGGAAGGATACAGGTGTTAAACAGTTTTCCTTTCACTATTGCACTCATTTTGGGATCTTTCATTATTTCCTTGAATGACCAATATTGTTTCCAGGCATTCCCTATCCTTGTTTCTATTTCTTTTGTTGATATTTTCATTGTAGTGATCAGTTGGCCAAGGTACATGTATTCATTAACATACTCAATTTTATTATTATTAACTGTTATTGTTTCTTCCTTTCTATTTGTCATGGCTTTAGTTTTGAGTATGTTCATTTTTAAACCAACTTTCCTACTTTGGGCGTCTAGATCTGCTAGCATTTCGTTCAATTCTTGTGAAGACTTAGCAAAGAGAATAATGTCATCAGCGAACCTTAAATTTGTTAAATATTCTCCATTGATTTTAAGACCGTAATACTTCCACTCAATTTGTCTGAATACTTCTTCTAACACTGCAGTAAATAGCTTAGGCGACAGCGGGTCTCCTTGACGTACGCCTCGTTCTATGTTAATCCTTTCCCCTTCCCTTTCCAATTTTACTGTTGCTGTGCTTCCAGTGTAAATATTCTTTATTATTCTGATATATTTACCTTCTACACCTTGCTTTTTTAATGCGTTCCATATTTTGTCGTGTTCCAAAGAGTCGAAGGCCTTGTAGTAGTCTACAAAGCAACAGTAAAATGGCAGACCATATTCCTCATATTTTTCCAGCACCTGTTTGACAACGTGAACGTGATCAACAACCGAATATTTGCTTCTAAATCCTGCTTGTTCTCTAGGCTGATTTTCGTCCAACACTTTTTCTATGCGGCTTAGAAGAACTTTAGCAAATATTTTATACAAATTAGACATCAGGCTGATCGGTCGGTAGTTTCCCACATCGGTTCTGTCACCTTTTTTATGTATTAATACTATAGTGGATGTCGTCCATTGAGTGGGGACTTCTTCAGATGTCAGCACATCGTTAAATATTGAGGTGAGGGTTGGAATCAATACACTTCGTGCTCCAATAAGAAATTCATTGGTAATATTATCAGACCCTGGGGCTTTGTCTATTTTCTGTGATGTTATTGCTTTCTCTACCTCCATTTCGAGTATTGGGGCAACTTCAGTTTTGTCCTCGATTATTACACTATTTGCTTCTGTTTGTTTCGAGTATAGTTCCTTGTAAAAATCGGTAGCTATGTTGATGATATCCGGTCTTTTGGTGTTAAGTATTCCTGTTTTGCTTTTAATTTTTGGGATCCAGTCTTTTTTGTTTGTTAAACTTTTTATCGCTTTTTTAATACCTCCAGTTCTGATAATATTTTCTTCAAATAATTTTTGTCGCTGATTTATGCGTTCTTTCCTCATCTGGGTTCTTAATTGCTTCGACAGACTTGTGATTTCCTGTCTAATAGCTTTGGTTTTATTATGTACGTTTATGAGTTGTGCTCTTCCTTCCTGTAGGTTAAAAATATGATCTGATATTTTGTTTTTCTTGTCCGCTTTATCTCTTATTCCAGTCAATACCTTATTCAGTGTGTTTTGTAGGTAGTCGTACTTCTCTTGGAGACTGAATTGTTCAGTTTCAGTTTTAAAATTTCTAATTTGATGTTTTAAGTTCGTGTTTATTTGTGGTATAATTTCTTTTGTTGGGCGCTGAACAATTTTTATATGTTTTCTGGAGTTTTTTTGTGGATTTATTCTAAGTTTAGCTCTTACCATTCGGTGGTTTGTATTGAAATTTAAATTGCATACCACGCCACAGTCGTCAAATAACTTGAACTTATTTGATAGAATGAAGTCTATCTGGTTCTTGTGTTTACCGTCAGGAGAACACCAGGTCCATATTTTGTTTTTCCTCTTTTTAAATACACTGTTTAGAATTGTAAGGTTGTTTTCGAGACAAAGATTTACCATTTTTTCACCATTTCTGTTTCTTTTGCCAGTTGTGTATGGTCCTATTATATTCCTTTCACTCTGGAGACAACCTCCTATTTGGGCATTGAAATCACCCATTAATATTAAATTTTTGGATCCATATTCATTTATTGTTGTAGTTATTTGATGATAGAAGTTTTTATTTCCTCCTTTTTTGCTTGTTCTGTTGGTGAATAAATCTGAATGATGGTCCATTTGTCTTTGAAGGGAGGTAATTTTATGTTCAGAACTGCAATTCTTTCAGAAATTCCAAGAATTTCTTCTATATAATGCTTTAAGTGTTTCCTTATTATAAAACCCACACCGTGTCTTCCCTTTGTTTCCCCTTTGTAGTAGAGAAGAAATTCATCATACTCTTCTATCTGATCTCCCATTCTTCTCACCTCACTGAGTCCGATTATATCCCACTTTACGTTCTTTAAAGCTAATAGTAACTCTTGCAAGCTCTCCTCGGTTCTCAATGTGAGCGTGTTTAGTGCATTTATGTAGAGATATTCTGATTTGGTTCTAATTTTCTGTTTCGAATTCTTTAATGTGGATGGAGGGTGATGGTCTAATATTTCCTCCTCGGTGACCGGCCGGTATGGAGGAATTAGGTTTGGTTTTTTAATTTTTGTAGTTATTTTTAAATTGGTTTTCCGGTTACCGAGGTTGTTTATTAGTTTTTTGGAGTTATGGTTGTTGAGTGTGATCCGTATCGGGACAGGTAGTCTGCCATACTTGTTTTGTTTGTTCTCTTTGCTTCTTCTGTTCTAAAATCTTCTTTTGTAATCCTCATCTTTGGCGTTTTAGGAGAGTCCGAGGTTTCTCGCTTTCTTTTTTCGCGCATATTGTCGTTAGCATTTTTAACTATCAGCTGATCATATTATTTTATATACGCAATATTTCCTTTTTTCCTTTCTTCCTCTAGTTTTGGCTGCAGCTTTTTTCTAATCGCCTGCACTTCCTTAGGTAAGTCTTCTTTAATATTAACGCCTTCGGGGAGATGTCGTTTGTTTTTCATAATGAGTTGTTTCTTCCATCTAGTTGTAAGGCAAACAACTACAGGTCGCACTCTGTCGGATTTAATGCCGATCCTGTAAGCTTTGTTGATTTCCTGGCTTACTATGTTTACGCCTGTGTCTTCAATTATCTCCTTTGCTCGATCTACTAGTTCCCATTCATTTTTTTCTATTTCATCCAATCCAAAAATAACAATATTGTTTTTCCTCTTCTCTTTTTCCATTAAACTTATTTTTCCTTCAAGCTTTTCGACTTTATCTTTTAGGTGTTTGTTCTCCTCCATAAGATATTTCATCTTTTCATCAAGTGCTTCCATGACATTTTTGGTCACCGCATTAGTTATTGTAGTTGTTTGTTTATTCATTTTTTCGTCAATTTTTTCCAGCAAAATTTTCATGTCCATTTTTAGGGAAAAGATTTTTATATGGCAACACTTTTGATCCAATATGCTAGTATCCAAGTTGGATTGTCTTTGGTTTTACAGTTTGAAGTTAGCTTTGACAATTTCGTTTTGTTGGCACTATGTTGGCACTATTGTCGTGTTTGACATTTAACTTCAGTTACGTTTTATTTTGTATTTTAAAATTCGATTTTCAACTATTATTTCGCTTCAAGTACTATGTTTTTTTCACTAAACGGACACTTCGCACGTAATCACTTCTTTCCACCTACGCTTCTGTGCGAGAGACAAAATCGTACGTATTCACTGTTCACTTGCCGGAACCGGAACCCATTATATTATCATTATACTAATATTATACTAATACTAATATTTAATTTTTTGCTAAAGGCTATGGCTAAAGCTGCAACGAATCAGAACGGAGAACTTTCTGCAGAAGTAAAACAGCAGGTCAAGCCCAAAAAAACTGAAAAGGTAATGTTATCATAATTATTATTTCCATTACTAAAATAAACATTTTCACACTAATGATAATATGTATTGATAAAATATTATCTCTATAAAATAAACTTTGCAAGCCCCATTCAACATTAAACCATGAATTAAAAAAAATAATGAGATACAAAAATTAATACTACAATATGTGTGTTATCGCACGTCCAAAGGTAGACTGGCAAAAAATGCTTTAGCATTACGTCTGCTTTTTGTACTACTATTATTGTGCAATAAAGTGAATTAAAAAAATTACTCTTTCAAAAAAATCATATCATCTTAAATCTTAAAAAAATTGTTCCTTCATACGAATTTTCACTCTTTTAGTGATTGTATTCAAAAAATCCATGCTAAGTACACTTCCCTTGGAGTACTCAAGGATTATGTGCTCTTAAATCTCTAGTTCTTTGAATGTTTATATTAGGCTCCAAAACCTCAGAAGCCGGTTAAAGAAGAATCGTCGACGGGTGTAAAGAAGGTCACTCGACTGGGATTGGAAGCTAGCAAGGAGACAGATTTGCCGGAATGGTACTCGCAGGTTATCACCAAATGTAAGTAATTTCTTGAAGCTTAGGCTTTTGTACGAAATACGACATGTTTTGTATGGAGACCTAAATGGGGAAAACAGAAGATTCTCTCCGCAAAATCATTTAAATAAATAGCAACTCTTGCTACGATACAATAAAGTGCAATTCAGCTCGCACAGTGTAATTACCTACTGTTATATAAATATGACAGTAGGTAATTAGCGCTTCCAGGCAAACCTGGAAGTCTCTCTTTCTATCGCGTAACTCTTATCTTTTCTGACTACGTAAGGGTTGTTTTCTTTTAAAGAAAAAAATTAATCTGTACCAGCTATGTGCCTTTTTTAACAAATGACTCAATGAAATGACGTTTCAAACAAACCTAGGTTAGGTTTATTTGAACGTACGACGCGACGCGACGCGTGTTAGTACGTAACGAACCGAATTAGCCCGTTTAAATGAGCGTGCCGTGTACATGTAGTTTTATACCTAACCCGCAGAGTGCACTTGGCCTGATATAACCAATGGAAAATAACCAGGCACGAATGCTTATTACAAATTGTAGGTCCTGCGAAAAGATGTTCACAAAAATTAACGCGACACCGACGATCGCTGCTTTAAAATACGGTTTAGGGTAAAAGTAAATTAAAGATAATTTTGGACAGCACTTTCACCTCACTTAAAATCTACTTTTTAGTAGATAAATTCCAAAAAAAATTGTCAAAGGACTATCTGAAAATGTTGTGCTTCATGATCATGACCAATCATATTCTGAGTTCTAGTGCAAATTTTCTTGAATAAACGACTGGACTAAAAGTCTGATTTAATTTGCCAGCGGAAATGATCGACTACTACGACATATCTGGCTGCTACATCCTGCGGCCCTGGTCCTACAGCATCTGGGACGTGATCCGCAACTTCCTCAGCACGCACTTCAGGAAACTTGGCGTTAAGGACGGATACTTCCCTATATTTGTCTCTAAGGTAAGGTGGATGTTTGTATCGGATGAAATGCTGAATGCAGCTGAATCGAAATGAACCCTCTTTCGGTTTTGCTTTTCATTTCGATGCAGCTCGTTGTATGGGAGCTGCATCAAAATGGTTATATTCATAAAATAGGATACCTAAAGCCTAAGCTTTAGGTATCCTATTTACAAGCCTAAGCTCTGAGTTTTGGCACTTTGTATCGTTCATATAAATCTATTAAAGTTGATACCCAATCCACTCTATGGTTGGTATTGCCACTCAATATTAATATCAAACCTAAAAAAATTATATTATAATATAAAAAAAAACTTTACGCGGCAAACGGATTACTTTTGCAACTTTTCCAATTCGTATTGATTTGACATTTTTAGTAAAAAATTATAAAAATGACAGAAATTATAGAAAGTTAATGGTTTTATTTTCCATGTCGTAGATAAAATCTTGTATCCTATTGTGTTCCTTATATTGTATCTGGTATCCTATTTTGATACAAAAACAGCATTCGAACTAAAATGACCCTCATTACGATGCAGTTGCATAAATAGCTATAACAGTGCCAAAACGGCGTCAATCAAGTCCAAATTGACGTCAATCAAGTAGTGTTAAATAGAGTTCAGTGATTGAAATGAATAATTTAAATTATTTGTAAGGCGGCTTTGGAACGCGAGAAGGACCACATAGCGGACTTCGCGCCCGAAGTGGCCTGGGTGACGCACTCGGGCTCGTCCGAGCTGGCCGAGCACATCGCGATCCGGCCGACGTCAGAGACCGTCATGTACCCGGCCTACGCGAAGTGGATCCAGAGCCACCGCGACCTGCCCTACAAGCTCAACCAGTGGAACAACGTCGTGGTGAGTATTGCGAGAGCCTGGAGCATAGGCGCAACGGGCCACCTGTCTGTCGGCATTAAGTGAAAACACACCTTATTGTACACCAATCAACACAAAACAAAAGAACATAACACATAGATACATATAAGGGAAGAAGCTGTACAATAGGCGGTCTAACAACGAAACACTGGTAGAAGATATACTGGATGAGGGTGTACACTAAAAAGGAATAAATGATGAAAATAATAATTAGGTAAAAAAAAATATATAAGTATAAAAAAAATATAATAAAAATACCTACATATACATATAAATGTTGCATACATACATAAAATATATACTTAAACTAGTTGACCCAGCGAACTATCTACCGCCAACAAAAATATTTAGTGGTTGGTCACCCTTATCATTTAAGGGTATGAAAAATAGATGTTGGCCGATTCTCAGACCTACCGGATATGCTCACAAAATTTCATAAAAATCGGTCCACCCGTCTCGGAGGAGTAAGGTAACTAACATTGTGACACGAGAATTTTATATATGTTTAAATGTAATATTATATGATCATAAGCCTTATAATAAATAAGGAATTAAGTAGGTAAGTACCTACCTATACAAAATTAAAGGGGCATAAAATGTTTTTAAGGTTGTTTAAAAATAGGCAAAGATTGTGTCCGCCGTAAATTGAGCGTAAATAGGGAGGGGCATCCTACGAGATATATTAATTCGAAGAGTGTGCTGAAGAACTATTCAATTCAGTTCCATGATCACCCTTCTACCATCGAACCGCAAGGTATCGCATGGATCTGCATTGCTACTTAGTTGAAATTCCACTATCTCTTTTTTTTAAATTTATTAATCATACAGATAATAAAAGGAGTTTTTAACATAGTATCTCGCTAAACTAGTGGGCCAGTTTGTTGGCGAGGTGGCGCTCCTACTAATTAGGTATATTTACATAATATATACTTAACGCTAACGCAATTATCTATAAATATATATACACACAATATATATTTATAACTATTATACATTATATATAACTAAACTCTGACTATGACCATTTACGAGTACTTAAATCTACCTAACCAAAACACAAAATACAAATTAACGAACATGCTTATTTATTTATTTTTTTCTCGCTATTTGGAATGCCATTTTTCCAATTTATCTATAACTTGAGTACCAAACCTTCGGTTAACCTTGGGTAAGTTTTAAGTGGTAAAAAAAAAGTTTCCGGATGTTTCCTGCCACTTAACAATTTCAGTAACTTTAAGGCAAGAGTGAATAGGCATCTTCCAGGCAAGCGCGCTCCAACCTGTCAGTGCTTTCCATTATTGACTATCGTCAAGCGCAAGCTATGCCATTATGTAATCTCTTTTATCACACTAAACTTAAAAAATATATATATACATATTATGTCTTGTATTACCAGCGATGGGAGTTCAAACAGCCGCAGCCGTTCCTTAGAACTCGCGAGTTCTTATGGCAAGAGGGACATACTGCTTTCCGAACACAAGAGGAGGCTGCCGAGGAAGTACTACAAATTTTGGGTAAGCATTTAGCATTTTATTATGTTGTGTGTGTGTGTGTCCACCGTAGCGCCTAAACTATTTGACCCATTTTGAAGAATGAGGTGTCAATCGATTCGTGAATATGGTCCAGGCCCGCGATTGTCTAAAAGTTATTCCACTGATCGTATTCGTATTCGATGACATTAGCGTCAAAGTAAAATAATCCTTGATTTTATTGATTTCAAATCACAAATTCAGTACCTACAACCGATTTTAATATGGAGGTTATGGAGCTTATCGTACATACGTAAACGTATAAGAATGCATACACGAAATTGAGCTCTAATTCAATGCTGTTATGGATTATTTTATTTTGACGCTAATGTCATCGAATACGAATACGATCAATGGAATAACTTTAGACAGTCGCAGGGCTGGTAACATCTTCATTTTCTACGAACAAAATCAACATGACGGACTTTATATCCAACTAGCTGATGCCCGCGACTTCGTCCGCGTGGATTTAGTTTTTAAAATCCCTCGGGAACTCTTTGATTTTCCGGGGTAAAAATTAGCCTATGTCACTCTCCAGGTCCTCAACTATACTCATGCAAAAAATCACGTCGATCCGTAGCCCTGTTGCGGCGTGATTGAAGGACAAACCAACAAACAAACACACTAGCAATTATAATATTAGTAAGGATTGTCCGTAGTCTGCTTCTTTTTCTTCTTTATCAACCGGTGGACGTCCACTGATGAAGGCCTCTTTTAGTTGGCTTACAGTATTTTGTCTTGTTTTGAAAAGATCTGTACGCGCGCGTCTATGAGGAACTGTTGGCGATACCCGTCATCAAGGGGCGTAAGACGGAGAAGGAGAAGTTCGCAGGCGGGGACTATACCACCACCGTGGAAGCGTATATACCGGCCAGTGGACGTGGAATACAGGTAACTCATCCACGGCTCACTACAGAGCGCATCAGGCCTAACATGCACGCGCGAGAAAATTATGTCTACCCCTTTTCTCGTATTATATCTATCGAAACTAACATGAACAACAAAAGTGTAGATAAATTTTTTTTTCCCTATTTCTCTTTACGAACTCTAACACAGGCGACGTCATTTTCTCGAATTTTGAAGTTTAAAAGAGTAAACGAGAAATCAGTCTACATTTAGTGGTCTACATCGACAATATCTCTCTCTCTCTTCGCGAGATATCACTTCGACGTGCATGCTAGGCCTGCAGATCTCAGATCACCACACTGACCAGACCAGTTTACACACCTTTGAGAATATTATTATGGAGAATACTCAGGCGTCTCCTGCTGGACATAGGTCCTGCATAGACTTCCACATGCCTAGGTCTTCCGCCGTCGGTCCACCTAGGCGGGTCTGCACATACTGCCCTTTCTGGAGCCGGAACGCATCGTGTGGTAAACCATGGCTTTTATGTAAGACACCGCAGTGGTACCTACAGCCGCAACGCATAGTTTGGGACCGGCTTTATCTGTGCGGACCGCCGACCGAGCATTGCCGTTCTTACTGTTGCAGGGCGCAACAAGTCACCATCTGGGACAGAATTTCTCAAAAATGTTCGAAATAGTCTACGACGATGCCGAGACTCAAGAGAAAAACTACGTGTATCAAAACTCATGGGGCTTAACTACGAGGACCATAGGTTAGTAGTAATTGGTAAATGGACAATGGTAATGACAGAAAATTTATTTCTGCCTTTCAATAACAGTTAATTATCATCACATCACAGTTAATTTACATTTTTGGTTAAAATTTTGTTTCAATTTTTGATACTTTTGATATATATAAGTATTTTGACAAATATTCGAAACAATAAATAATATATTTATAAAAATCCAAAAAAAATAAAAGCAAAATGCAATTTTCTAAAAACTATCCAAAAATATTTTTTTTTAGATATATAATCAGATATCTAGTACATCCGTTTTCTACATGCAATCTGTCATTTGTCGATAACTTAGCGACGCTGTTATATACGTTAGGTAACTCCTACAAACTTATCTGACCCAGCGTTCAAAAGTGGAACTAATGAATTATTGAATGAGAGTTGCTGCATAATTTGCATTAACAAGTGCAAATTTCACCATGGCCGAATAGCGGTGAAAATCATAGCGACCTGCGACGCTGACAGATAAGTTCGTGGATCATCATCATTAGCAACCCGTCAACGGCTCACTACTGAGCGCAGGTATCCTCTCAGAGAAGAGTTATAGGCCATAGTCCACCACGCTGGCCCAATGCGAATTGGCGGACTTCACACACCTTCGAGAACATTATGAAGAACTCTCAGATGTGCAGTTTTTCTCACGATATTTCCCTTCACCGTTAAGCAAGTGGTATTTGCTTAAACGCACTTGACTCTGAAATGTCGGAGGTGCGTACCCCGGATCGAACCTGCGACTCCCCGAATAGGAGACCACAGTCCTAACCACTAGGCTATCACTGCTTTTCAACGTGGGATTTTATCTATGGGTAAAAAGTAAGCATAAAGGAGAGGAAAAATTACAGGCGTCATGGTGTTGGTACATGGGGACGACCGCGGGTTGGTGTTGCCTCCGAGGGTCGCAGAAATCCAGGCCATAGTCGTCCCGTGTGGCATCACCGCCTCCAGTACTGCGGACGAGCGCAAGAGCCTCATCGACTCGTGCAAGCAGCTCGTCGACGAGTTGTCGAGTGCGGGCATCAGGGCTGAGGGCGACTACCGGGACAACTACTCGCCAGGCTGGAAGTTCAACCATTGGGAGCTCAAGGTGGGACTGAGGTTTAACTTAGTATAGTACGCTACAGGGCAGGAGTCCCAGTCTCTGGGACTAATCGACGCATGTGTGATGCGGGTTGTTACCTTCCCTCAAATATAGTTGAGCGAAGCAACGGCTGGGTCATGCTCGTGAACGGGTGCCACCGGTGGGAATGGGGCTACTTTCTGTCTGCCCGTCTTAACATGTATTGAATTACAATTAGGTATGCTTTTGTGGAACTTCCCCTCATTGTGGAAACACTGTATACATAGCGTAGTATCTTTTGTATTGTAAACTTAATTTGAAAAGAGCAACCGCCGAGTTTCTTGCTGGTTCTTCTCGGCAGGAAAGTGATAGGTACAGTGGTACGAAACAGTGGTAGACGCATCGACGATTCAAAAGCACTTGTAAAAATCCGGCCCAGTGCGAGTCGGACTCGCGCACCGAGGCTTCCGTACTCCAAAAGTAAAACGATAATATTATTTTAATTTGCTTATTTATCGTTAACTTTGTTTGTAGAGGTTTATTGTTAATATAAAAAAAACTATGCTAGTTAGAGCGTTGATTTTATTTTTCCTGTAAAATATACATAAACCTCTATTGAAAATTGTTTTAGAATGCACAAGTAAAGGCCTTTCATATGATACCCCACTCGGTATAATTATCTTACTTTGAAATTTCAAACCCCTGATTTTCCCCCTTTTTTAATTAAACTAAATTAATTCTATTGACCATAATTATTTCAGATTTTTCGATTGGTAAACTTCGGAGATAAGGGGGGGGGGGCGGTATTTTTTTCGACATTTTGGCCGATTAATCAAAAACTATTATATATAGAAATAAATAAAAAACTGTTTTAGAATGCACAAGTAAAGGCCTTTCATATGATACCCCATTCGGTATAGTTATCTTACTTTTAAATTTCAAACCCCCGATTTTCCCCCGTTTTTAATCAAACTAAAATAATTTTCGCGTTGCTTTTATTTTTCCTGTAAAATATACATAAACCTCTATTGACCATAATTATTTCAGATTTTTCGATTGGTATATGGGGGGGGGGGGACGGTATTTTTTTCGACATTTTGGCCGATTACTCAAAAACTATTTTATATAGAAAGAAATAAAAAACTGTTTTAGAATGCACAAGTAAAGGCCTTTCATATTATACCCCACTCGGTATAGTTAGTTTACTTTGAGATTTCAAACCCCCGATTTTCCCCCTATTTTAATAAAACTAAAAATAATTTTCGATTTTTCTTTATTCCAATGATGTTGAGCCACTATTATACACAACTATGCCAAATTTCATGTCGATAGCTTTAATAGTTACTGAAATAATCGACTGTGACAGACGGACGGTCAGACGGAGAAAGTCTCACCATAAGGGTTCCATTTTTACCATTTTGGTACGGAACCCTAAAAAGATTATTTGAATAAAAAATATTTCTTTTCTATTCTATTCATGTTGGGAACGCGAGGTTAGTTCGCACTCCTCCCGTAGTGCCTCATACATCAGCGGCGCTCTTGCTTCAATATTTGTTATACGTCATCATCATCATCAACCCATCAAAGACTCACTACTGAGCGCAAGTCTCCTCTCAGAGAGGGGCTATTGTCCACCACGCTGCCCAACAATGCGAATTGGCGGACTTCACACACGTTCGAGAAAATTATGAAGAACTCTCAGGTGTGCAGGTTTCCTCACGGTGTTTTCCTTCACCGTTAAAGCATGTGATATTTAATTCCTTAAACGCACTTAACTTCGAAAAGTCAGAAGTGCGTGCCTGGTATAGAACCTGCGACCCACGTTCAGCTGTAGCTATACGTCGTGATTGAAATTGAAATTAAGACGATGAAGAAGACAACACTTAAAGATCCTAATTCCTAACATTTTAGTGAAAATACTATGGAACCCTCTTAGCTTTAGTTTTCGGCTGAAACCATTAGGTACCTCACTATAGTTTCAAAAACCTGCTTTGAGTGAAGAATTTTAATTTTGAACTGCATAACTGCATTGTCATATTCCACCTTTCGTTATACCAGAACATTTCTGCCATGTTCATGTTGGAACCAGCTTGTAACTGCAGAGTTCCTATAGGAGACTATTCAAGAGGTGAATACAAATTCCTTCGAATTAGGCATGGGCAGTTTTAATACTGCTTATGTTCAGTGCAGTGATAGTACCTTTACATCATGTTAGTAACTTTACATCATGTATCTATGTTTGTCCCCTGTTGTACATTTTATTTACTTAACTTAACAGGGTGTTCCGATCCGCGTTGAACTTGGCCCCAAGGACATGGCTCGAGGCGAAGTTGTAGCCGTACAGCGATTCAACGGGGATAAGATGACCCTTCAGCGAACGGAAGCGCCTGCAAAGCTGCTGGCACTTATGGACCAGATCCACGCCGCCATGCTAGCTAAGTATGCTCAGTTATACTTCAAAGACATGGACGCTCGAGGAAGCAACACCACACAAACTGGAGTACCCTCGGAATATGCTGATAGTTTTGTTGTACTTTACGATTGTGCATTGAAGAATCTCTAGAAAATAAACTCAATTTCGTCAGCTTAGATTTAGGTTTTTTTAAACATTTTGGAACCCTCTTAAATCCTTAGTCATTTTTCATGTAGTTAATTTTTTTTAAATTAATAGGAATAAGATGAGGGCCCATGCCCTCAACTTATTCCACGTGGAATCCCTTTTCCCAGAATAAAAACTACTCTAATGGCTTCTTGGAAAACTACTCTATGGAAGATGCATCTTGGAGATGGACTCCAGGATGCCATAGGCACACTTGAATTTTCTATTAGATTCGCCTTTGGAAATTATAATAATATATAATTGATTCTTAGTGTTTGGTAGTGTATTGGTGCAGTACCTTTTGATAATATCAGTTCCTAAAGTTAACAAATTGTTCCTTGCTCAGGGCAACAAAGGAGCGCGACGCGAGGGTGTCGCTGGTAACGAAGTGGGATGACTTTGTTAATGCTCTGGAGCAGAAGCACATGCTGCTGGCGCCGTTCTGCGGCCTCACGCCTTGCGAAGACAGTATCAAGAATGATAGCGCCAGGTGAGTTAGCGATTGTTGTTTTATAAAGAAAATAAAAGATCAACCACTGAATCCAACTAGGCTGGGCAACTTTGTGGAAGCTTCGAAATGTCTAGAATGCTTCTGAGCATTGCCAAAAGAAAACTCTTTGATGTGTGATGAGTAGGCTCATAAGTATCCAGAGTTTCTCAGTGGGTGATGGGAGAGAGCTCAGAGCATGACCTGACTCGAGTATCCCTGAGGAATCTTTAATCTATGTATGTGTAAAATGCGGAGATTGTTATAATGTAAAAACATGAGATAAGTGGGACAATATATAGTTTGGAATTTTGATATTTAAAGTACCTACATCCTAGTGACCCTACACCTGGTGGTACTAGCGACGTGTCTATTAGGATGGTTTGTTGTAAATAATGTCTCTATGATTTATTTTGCAGGACAGATGATGACCCTACATCAGAAGTTAAAGGTCCAGCAATGGGTGCAAAGTCCCTCTGTATCCCCTTTTCGCCACCGCGTCAGCTCACTGACAAAGATCGCTGTATTCACCCGGCCTGTAACAACCAACCTCAGTTCATAACCCTCTTTGGACGAAGCTATTAAAAAAGGATTCAAACAAACACTTGTGAATATTCATAGTAATAAATTATTGATTCATATTGTGGTTTTTTTCTATTCAGACATCAGCTCCTAGATGGCAATCACTGCATTCGCCCAGCTTGCGACAGCCAAGCTGAGTTCATAATTATCCTCTAAAAGTGAAACTATTAGAAGTGGAAATAAAACGCTGATATAATATTGTTATGGTTTTATGAACGGTATTACATGATCTTATTTCAATTGACATGCCAAGGTTATAATAATAGAAATATGGAGAAATTGTATTACATTAGGTTACATTTTGTCTTCACTAAATGAATTATTGTGTTTTATACAATTCCATAAAGTACTTTTCTGAATGATTATAATAATGTATAATTTATCATAATAATATTGGTTTTCATAATTCGTTCAAATGTTCTTCAAGCTCTTGAATCCGACTTTTCTTAGAGTTCAAAAGTTGTACAAATTTTCCATATAGAGTTGTTTCCAAAGAATTTTTCATGTCTATAAATTTTTCAAATTCGCTTTTCCAATGTTTCAGATCATCATTTAAAATATCAGTCTTATTCTTATTATCTTCTAGGGCAAGAGAGAGAGATTTATTTTCTTCTAATAGAAAGTCTATTATATCATTTTTAGTTCCAGCAATTTCATCTTTTGTTAGAGCTACGCATCCATGAACTAAAGTCGCTGTTGAATCTACAAATCTTCTTTTCCAGTAAAATTTTGCAACATTGGTATCAGCCTCAGGTGTGAAGTCAAAGGTATACATATTGCTATTCAGTTTTAAAGCATCCTTTACATTACTTGAATATTGTTCTTCATTTTCATCAAAATTGTCTCTAAATGTTGTACACATTTCGTACGGAAAATCACCAGACCAACTTTGCTCTTCACTAAACACTTGTATATGAAACAGACTGTTTTTGGTATTCTGCCACAGTATTATCGCATAAAAAAGTTTCCCTTTGATAGAAAACTTTGACAAAAAATTATTGGATACCGATTTATAATCCATTTCGTTCTGATTTAGGCCAAGAGAATATAACCACTCCGTAGTCCGTGTTTTGGGAACCTATTTGATACAAATCTAGTAATGGTAATTACTAGCCATATTGTACAATATAATATCACTAATGGAGAAAACTCCATAAAATTTAAAATAATCTACAAGTTTTACTTTGAAATTGCACAAAATTGAAGTTTAAAGTTTTTGACCATAGACCACGAAACTAGGATAGTTTTTGACGCTAACCAGAAAAGTAATATCATAGATAATACACTATATTTACCAGAGAGTAATATATTATATAAGGCGAAAGCACAGAACACTATAGGTAACGATGAAAGCCGCTACTCACGACAGGCGGCGCGGCAGGGCCTCCGCTAGGAGTATAAAGTATTCTGTGGGCAGGGCCGATTAGGGAGAAAAAGTGGGGAGCATCCTAGATTGCCTCCTAATCGTGTCGTGTGTAGGGTCCTTCAGTAAATATGTTCCTTGGGGACTTTAGTCATTCTTGGTCGCCCTGCCGCCCTGCACGTGTGTAGGGCCGCCGCGCGCCGGCCCGATTTCATTCAAAAAATTTGTTATATCCCTCGTTTCTAAGCCCTCCAAGACGTTTATGTGACTCAATCTTTTTCTTTTTTGAAGATATTTTTTCACCCAGCACATCTTCTTTCTCTTTTTTTTCGACCGCAAGGGCCAATGCCAAACCTACACGTTGGTATTTAGACAATGTTGGAGGCATGCTCTCCAGCTCCTCCACGAAATTTTAAAGTCAAACCTCTGTTTCGTTCGTATGTTTCGTCCGACACAAGTTTTCCTTCACACTCACTGAGCGGCATGCAGGCTCGTGTGTAGGGAGTAGGGATAGGGACCATCCTAGATTGCCCCTATCTAGCTGCCTCCTTAGGGTGGAACCACATTTGTGAGGATCGATTCGGATTTTGCCTATACAAAACTGTCATTTTCCATACATTCGTGTACGCATCGAAAAGCTTGAGTAATAAACCAGCAATGGAGAGGACTTGACCCCTAATTTATTCGCAAAAAAGTCTGTCAATTACGGTGGGGGGCGAGGTAGCACACATGAAAACTTGCTTACTACAGTTGCATTTTTCCATCACGTCGCTATGCACGCACACAATATAATTAGCAAACACTACCTTAAAGTATATGCACACTATCACATTCACACACAGGGACGCTCTATCATTACATGAAACAATCGCATCATTTGTGTATACATTTTAGGGATTTGACACTATCGATTATCGACTTTCGATAAGTTTTTCTAATAATTATTTACAACAGAGTTACTTTATTCGAGAGTAAATTTTTTTGTTCGAGATCTTTAACATGGTAGGTATATAGAAGCGCTAGGAAACGAGACTCTTGCCGTTATTTTAGTCATAATATGCCTTTGCTATTAGATTGACTCTTTGTAGGCTTTTAGTACTTGCGTAAAGATACAGCTAGAAACTTTGGACTATATTGACGCTGGAAAGCGATCTAGCTTATTTCGAAAAATAACAAAATGACTTTTTTATATATTTGGAAGAAAAAGATACTGCGTCGGATTGTCGGATTTTCGTTTTCCTATGACATTATTTTTCTAAGATACTATGTTGACCTTCTCTGCATGTTTATATTATATATTTTTTGTTATTCCACACCACACCACACCATCTATTTTTCAATATTATACAGATACTTCAAAAAAGTTATCAATACTTTTTAGCAGTGCAGTGCACTTAGGCGAACCTACTGTAAGGACTTAGGATTATCTGATTATTAACAGATTTTGTAGATACCAAGGTATTTACTCCGTCACTATACCTACTCTCAATCTCATGCTGAAAGCATGCTGTAGGTACCACAGTATATCACCTTAGAGCAGCTGTTTAGTTATGATTTAAGGTTATAAGCCACCAGGGAGTGCTGTACTTTGTCATAGGTTTTTAATAATATTGTTTATTAAGTTGAGAGACATTTAATTTTTATTTGAATACGTAGTGGGTATTAATATTGAACACATTGATTTTTTAAGTAATCTTGTTTAAATAAACATACAGCATTTTTAATGAAACATCATTTGTTTTATTTATGTTTAAAGCGAAATTTACGATGTATCTATTTCTAAAAAGTATATTAAGTACAAACTGTTAGGACTACATCATGTTTCGTTAAAAATAAATACAGCATAATTAGCATTTCAGAGTTTAGAGTTATTTCGTGGTTTCATATGTTTCAAATACCAAGTTACAGCAACATTGCTTCTTAAAATTGAAAAACTATTAGTCGAAATTGATATAAAACTAATGTATAAAACTAAAGTAATTCTACTTTAGAATTATATAATTAGTATCGTCTGATGTGTTATTTTAAAAAATATGCTTTTTGAAAAAAATCTGCTCCTGATAGCTTATTATGAGCTGTTATGATTTTTTAAAACGTTATTGGCTCTGGTTTAAAGTTCACTTTTTCGATTTACAAGATCGTTTTCCAGCGTTGAATAATATTCTCTCAGTCCAGTATGGAGGAAACATAAAAAGTAAAATTAAACCCTAAAAAAAAATGTATTTAAAGTTATGATTGGTAAGTTAAAACTTGTACCTACATACTTTACTTGGAAGGCTTATTTTTTTCATCTACTTCATCTGAACGAAGTGTATATTTGTTTGTAATACTAGGCTGCCGCCATGGCTAAAGTGGCCACCCCATCTGTAATAAAACACCGCCAAGCTATTTAGCTTTCCGGTAAACCTAGCGGGATGAATAAGAAGTATGGGTACATACTTTAATTCAATTGCCAAGTTTTAATGAACCAAATATGTATAGAATTTAAATATTTTTTTTCGTCAATGAACCATTAGTAAGACGATAAAAATATCTCGGTATAAATAATTTATACAATCCCCCCACCAATATCGACATATGAAATCTTGCTGTCCAGCCCTAATTTTATTGCGGTGTGGCCGACTTCATAAAATTAAAGTCCTAATTTTCGAGTAAGAAAGACTTACGTAGAACTTATCATTATTATTAAACAATTTTTTAGTCTCGTTTTCATTATTTTTTGTATTATATTTGTAAAAATCCTTTCTTAGCGGATGCCTACGTCATAGTAGATGTGCGTTGATAGATCAGTGAGTCAGTCACCTTTTCATTTTATATATTTAGAAAATCATATCACACTGGTTATATGGAAATATATACCTATAACTTTTGAAATAATTGAGTAAAAAAACTAATTTTATGAATTCGCTGAGTTTATGGAGCTCTAGATTACGGTAGTAAATATCATTCGTCTATGAGCTCTAGCTGCATCAATGCATTTTAAACAATAGTGGGAGAGTACCAGCGAATCAGACACCATTGCGATCGTTATAATAATGCAATCATTTTAACCGACTTCAAAAAAGGAGGAGGTTCTCAATTTGAATTTTTTGTATATTTGTTACCCAATTATTCCGCCAAATAATGAATGGAATTTGATAATTTTTTTTTGTTTAGTAGGGCATACTTCAGAGGTGGTTCCCATATAAATTTTTGTTGATATAATGTTAGATGTTACTCCATAACTACGTCAAATCTGAACCGATTTCAATTTTTTTTGAAAGAACGCATAATAAGGTTGGGCCTATTTAAAAGGTGAAGAGAAGATGATTCATATCTTCGGTGATGGAGGAAGGAACTCAATGATTAAGAGCAAATTGCTCGCAATCAGAGATATACACAAAAAAGCTTAAAATAATAATGTAAAAAAAATATCTTTAAAAAACCGACTTCATACGCCGATCGGGCAAAGTTGGGCTAGCGTCGCGCATTAGTTTCATCATTTATATTTAGGCCCGCCCGACTTCAACATACATGTACAAATTAAAATTGTTTTATACTTTGTAGTGGCGTTTAAAGTCGGTTTTATAGAAAGAATTTTTTATCATTATTTGATAATCCCACAGACGATCAAAGTTCGTATTTATATATCTAGTCATATTTTACTTAAAGCTTATAAATTAGTCGTTCACCCCTTCCTATTCTATCGTGATTTTAATTCTATGGGATCAATTTATAATGCAGTTCATGAAAAAGGTCTCTAAACGAATAGTAAGTAGGAAGATTAATTTTCAATATCCGTACACGTTTCTATGGAATTTGACAGTTTTGTATGGGCGAAATCCGAAACGATCCTCACAAATGTGGTTCCACCCTAAATCGGCCCTGCCGCAGGGTCGTGAGTAGCCAGCCGGCTTAAGGTGGAAGACAAGACAAGGGTCTGCCCGCGAAATTCAAATTTAATTTGGTTTTTCGCAATTTGTAAACTAATACGACAAAGTAGGCTTATGAAGTTATGGCCTTCTAATAATTGCGCCAGTGGATCATCTTCACAGGTTTACATAAAAATCTTTACTTGAAAGTGACCAGTTTAAGGAGCTACTCACAAATTAGTCGATATTTTGATTAATTTCTTAAACTGGACACTTTTAAGTAAAGATTTTTATATAAACCTGTGAAGATGATACTGCCATCGTCGCAATAATTAGAATGCCATATTAAGCCTACTTTGTCCTATTAGTTTACAAATTGCGAAAAATCAAATTAAATTTGAATTTCGCGACGCTATAGTAAGTAATAATCTATATATATAAAAGAAAGTGGTGTTAGTTACACTATTTATAACTCAAGAACGGATGAACCGATTTGGCTCAAAATTGGTGGAGAGGTAGCTTAGAACCAGGAGACGGACATAGGATACTTTTTATCCCGTTCGACCCCGTTTCCGTCAAGTCAATATAAAACCTGGTATAACAAAAATGCATCTGACATGGAATAAAAAAACGAAAATGACAGTGGAAGAACAAAACGTAAATGACAGCTAAACGTAATTTTGTATTTGGTTAATTATGGTAAAAACAATTATAAAAATTATAGTTTAACGTACCTAATTGATAATATCATCAGTAATATGTTTTCTCTTTGAATCATCATTAACAATGCCGCGAGCAAGACGATCAAATGTTTCCTGCTACAAAGCTACGGATTGACGTGATTTATTGGATAGGTAAAGTTGAGAACCGATAAAGATTTCCCGCGGGATGTTATGAACTAAATCCACGCAGACGAAGTCGCGGGCATCAGCTAGTAATAAATAACTATTGTTCACAAATTACATTTTACAGACCGAAGACCAACCAAAGACTATTGTTTGATAGAATTTTTCTTTAGAATTGTACTCTGCCTAGCTGGTTTATTACTCAAAGTCTGCCTATCATGGTCTTCCTATCGTTGACATTCATTGGTCTATCCACAATTTCGAGTGCAGAGTTCTCTCTGGTATACATAGGTCAAAGATTTACAAGATGGAGTCTAAAGGCTGTGAACGCGTCGAAAAGGGGAATGCCCACTGTCCATACAACTTTGGGCCCATCGCGGACATGCAAAGATTTATTAATGCATTATTTATTTAGGCTTTTTAGTGTATCTTTAATAATAAAATCTGGTTCAGGTGGCCGCCAGACTAATAATATGAGAAATATAGCGTATTTTTGTAACCATTTTGGGGTTATGTTTTTGACAGAGAGCTTAATTGTCTATGTTTAAACTATCCCTGACTTCTTCCTGTTTCAAAATATCACTGTTTATTACTTTAAATTAAAACAATAAAACCTACGATTAAAACAACAAATACGCATTTCGCAAGATGACAGACAATATACATATCAGACCATTCCTAGTTCCATGTATCAACCAGAGACACCATCTTCAAAAACATGAGTGAAAGGAAATGTCACCTGATGTCAAAAAATGAATGTTGCCATTTACCATTTCACTCGTGAGTGAAAATATTTATAATCGATTCTTGAATAATACTCGAACACAATCGGTACTGCAGAGTCACTTAAACATATGAGAGCCGTCGGTATTGTTAAGACGTAATCCTGCTGTGTATCGCCTATTCATATCATATTTTGATGTTTTATGTCTCCAATCTTGATGACGTAACCTCGCCTCTCTGGACACATTATACATAACTAGTGACCCGCCCCAGCTTCACACGGATAGTACAGCATATTACGCCTATACTTTGCAATCTCCTTGAAATGTTCCCTAAGTTATATTGAACAGCATATTGAACAGTATGTAGGCTTATAAAAGAAGTATTGCTCGGCTTATAATGTAGCAATGTCAACGCGGCGCTGGGGTGGTCACTGGTCGCACCTCGTGAGCGAGTCCCGTCATTGCCATTGGGTTGAAATCCTCGTATTTATTTTTGCGCGCGTTCGTTTTAATTTTGGGATAGCTCCTAAGATATTCATTTAAATTGTATAGTGTAACGCATTATCATAATGTGCATGAAATGCTTATGGTAACTAACGTATTTAAGTTAATAAGGATTAATACTGTTCCGTCTGAATAGATTTCCAATAACCGCATGGTATGTGACCATTTTTTTTAACTTAAAATGGGTATAGTAAGCTATCCTTAAAAGATAGATATATGCCATCGCGGACTTTTCTGTAAAGACTTATCCCACCATAAATTGTTTTGATCAATCTAAAAGAGATTAGGCAGCGTTTTCGATGAAAGCTCCCACGCGGCTTGAATTTTTCCGACATTGTCAACAATTATCGTCATATTTCAACTAATTTACACAAAACCTTGATACACTAAAACCTTCCTCATGAATCACCCTATCTATTGATAAAAACCACATAAAAATCCGTTCGGTAGTTTTTGAGTTTATCGCGAACAGACAGTCAGACGCGGCGGGGGACTTTGTTTTATAATATGTAGTGATAAGAATGATGAATACACTTCAAGAAATGAACTAAAGGGTTTTATACAATATAGTATACTTTTCAAATATAAATATACACACACCCATTAAACGCTACACAAATCTGATAAAAATCGAAAAAATCGACAGTATCGATTAGTATCATGGTTGATGCTGGCAACATTTTAAAGAAAATGGCTACAACTTGGATCACAGACCATAGATTCAGCTTACTCGAGTCATTATAAATACTTTTAATTTATGAAAATTACTGATAATAGTGGCGGGCTTCATAATATTATGATAATTCATATTTATTTATTTTAAAATGGTTCTGTAATTTGGATAAATTCTATCGTGCTGTCCGCGGAGGGCCCAAAAGTTGGCACTCCCCTTTGTGCTGCCACGTATGGCACACGCCCTTTTCCCGCGCTCAGTTTGAATTAGGTCATCACCAGATATGGAGCTCGCGAGCCAATATGTTGTTTTTTTAAATGGCAGTTTTGGTAAATAAAATGTGAAAAAACTAAACAGGACGATCTAAAATAACCAATAACATCACCTACCACAAGTAAATAACATTAATTCACATCAGTTCCTGCAAAATAAGAAATTGAAATTTTTCGAAAATAATTAAATTATGCTTTGTCAAATTTAGGATGATAATTTTGGCAGATCACGCACATGAAGTTTCGTATTTTTTTGTTCGGTAGATGTACTACAGTTAATTTCGTACTTCATTGATGGGTACCGCCCACTTAGTAAAGTGCCTCTCGAACAACCACAGACACTATAAAATCGATTTTGAAATGAAATAAATCGATAAACATTGTTTAGGTTGTGCACCGTTGTACTAGTATTAAATAGCCTTAAATATTTATTCCTTACTTCATTTCACCCTTTATTAAGGCCCTCTCACAGCAACAATTTCGACTTACGCGTATTCCGCGCTACAAGGTTGACTGATGAAACAAAAATACGCACGAATCGAAATCGTCGTTGTGGGAGGACTTTTATAGTCATATTATAGTACATTGTTCTACGAGGGGTGAAAGTTACCCATTATTTACGAGGGCATCATTTGAGACACGAGGCGAAGCCGAGTGTATCAATATGCCCGAGTTAGGAATCGCACTTTCTCCCGAGTGATACATAGTGCTTTATACTACACCTGCGAGGAAAATAACAGACATATTTTTTAATTATTGAAGTTTACTTTAGAGGTACGCCGGCGCCGTCTACTTTAGAGGTACGCAGGCTACTTTTAAGGTACGACAGCTACTTTAGAGGTACGCCGGCTACTCTACTTTAGAGGTACGCCGACTACTTTAGAGGTACGCAGGCTACTTTGGAGGTACGCAGGCTACTTTTAAGGTACGACAGCTACTTTAGAGGTACACCGGCTACTTTAGAGGTACGCCGACTACTTTAGAGGTACGCAGGCTACTTTCGAGGTACGCCGGCTACTTTAGAGGTACGCCGACTAAAATGTAAATGTAAATAAACTTTGAAAAAAAAAATGTCTTGAGTTTTCATATAAAAAAGAAGAAACTTTTTGCCCAACCTATTATTTTGATAAAAACAGCCAAATCGATTCATTCGTTGTGGTGTGAAATAGTAACAAACATCCATCCATCCATCCACCAAGAGAATATAACCAATACGTTTCCATCCATACATCCATCCTCACAAACTTGAGGAGCAAAGAGTATTTTAATAATTTATAGTTGAAGAGTTTCTAGAGGGTAAGGACTGGTTTACACATAGACTTGGTATGGTATATATATAGGCACTGATTTAAAGAGGCAGTTGTAAATAGCAGTTTTGGTAAGTTTTAAAATTATAAATGGCACGTTTAATAACTAATTCAGCAGTTAAAACTAAGCAGTAAAGTAAACAAAAATAAGTAATAAAAAATAATGAAATGGATCAGTGAATATATACTTGAGCAGGAAAATAATTAAATGGGCGGTAAAAATTATTGAACGAGCGGTTACGTGTGGGCAGTAATAAATCGGAATTTGTCGGAAAGAACAGTGTAAGATCGGTACTTTTGTTTCGCTCACCCGCTCCTCCCGCGCCCCTCAGGTTTTTTAAACTTAAGTTAGGTACATTGACCCAATACAACATAAGTGCCCGGCCTGCGGCCGGGCACCTGGGTATTCATGTATAAACCCAACCTAACCTAACTTTAGATTTTACCAAAATCGAACCGCTCATTCCATCATTTTTACCGCTCATTCAGTTATTGGACTGCTCAATTATTTTTAGTATTGACATTGTATAATATGATAAAATAACCGACTAATTGATTTTTTATTACTGTCCATGTTTTACTGTCGCAATAATTAATCAACCGCCATTAAATTAAATAACTGCTCAATATGTTTTTGAACTGATCATAATAGCATCTCGAATATTTTAATAGCAGCTCAACAAATTAGTTCCCGTAGAGCTCCCGTAGAGTATACGTTCGTTGACAGAGACTGTAAACCACAGAACATTATTACCCAAGGTGTAAACCATAGACCACGATGGTGTGACCACAGACCAGGAACAAGGTGTGACGATGCAATGGTGTAAAACAAACGCTCGACGCGCGGAGCCACTAAACAAGTAAACAAGTGCTAAACAAACAAAGAAGAAGAATGGGTGTAAACACTAAACAAATCTAACTGAATCTAACTCTTGGTAAAAAAAATCGCAAGTATGATTTCTCAAACTAAAACACATCAAACATTACATTACATAATTAATTAATTGAATTATTATTCTAATCGAAATACGAACCGTCAATCGTGAACTAGAATGGATTTAGATGAAGCTATAACTGTTACTAGAATAAGTACATTAAATGGACCAATGTACTTATTGATTGGATGGCAAACAAAATCCTTTGAAACTTATATTTACCACGAAGAAAATGTTTGGAAAGGAAGGTTTTCATCCAATCGTCTTTCGGGCTTTAGTAAAAATTTACAAATGACTGAATCTGAATATTTTTCTAAAATCAAGCGATGTCTATCACGGCAGAGAGAAGATTACATATACGAGTTGAAAAGTGGCTTCTTTTACTGGAAAAGAATTTTAAAAAGCTCAGTTATCATTGAAGGCTTCTTGCCTGTTGAATTGGAGGAATCGCCGTGTATTTCTCGGCCTGACCTAATAGAAGTTTTACTTGCATTAAATAGGCATTTAAGTGAAAAATTAAGTACTTTTAAATTAAAACTCAAAAATATTAAAAATGAATACTCGAAGTGCCTGAAAGATACACAAGAGTTTTTAAATTTAAAAAACGGAATGGAAAAGGCGCTATGTAATAAATTTTTAAACTTACTAAATATGAAGAAAAATGAAATTCTGATGTTGACTGCAGATAACGGTTCGAGTGGAAGAAAAGAAAGCTCTACGTTGTGCAGTACGAATTCAAAATAACTCGAATAATATTTCACAGATTTCATAGTACAAACATGATTAATAATATTAACATTAATTTTGAATAAAGTGTTGGTGTGTAAGTTGAATTTATAATCTCAGCTGTTGAAATTAATTTGGTACTTAAATCGGTTAATTTCGATAACTTAATATTATAACGAAATTAAAAGGTTTGTATTAACATTTTACTTCGTAATAACCGGTTAAACGATTGAAACCGAAACTTTATCCGAAATGACTCCGATCCTGGGGGAAAAAACCGAAA
This sequence comes from Oeneis ivallda, assembly GCA_029955525.1. Lineage (NCBI taxonomy): Eukaryota > Metazoa > Arthropoda > Insecta > Lepidoptera > Nymphalidae > Oeneis > Oeneis ivallda. The sequence goes on along the minus strand of JARPMR010000024.1, from coordinate 13,403,636 downwards.
ACTGTTTCAATTTTCACCGGTTTCCAAGCCCTATTAACGTAAGACGCAGTGAAAAACGATCGATGACCACGATTTGTCTCTATCAGTTGCACGGCGCACAGTTAACTATATTATTTCCATTGCGCTCACACCTTTAGATGACCATAGATCGTGAAGGAACAGTGTGAATCTTTTAGCCAAGGTAGCGTTTATTATTATTCGAGCACAAATCGTTTTCATTTTATATTTTGATGTCCTTTGATCTTCTGACCCGGTTACATCTTCGACTACGTTTTTTTTTTGGAAAGTGCGAAAGGTTTTATTGACACTTCACTTCATAACCGGTTAAAAGATTGAAACCAGAACCAAACCGGAATGACTCCGATCCCGGGGGAAAAAAACGGAAACTATTTCAATTTTTTCCGGTTTCTAAGCCCTAATATCGATGACCATGATTGTCTTTGTCTTAGTATGTATGTATGTATGTATTGTGAAGGAAGAGTGTGAATGGTGTGAATCTTGTAGCCAAAGTAGAGTTTGTAATATTAATTTGTGCATCGTTTTCGTGTTATATTTTTGTTTTTTGACATCGTAATACATGACATCGACATTTGAGGGTAAAATGCAAGTTACAGTTAAAAAAAAGTTTAATTCCTACAAATAATATGATTTATATTATGTATGTTATGAAGAAATAATTATGCATAGGTACTTAGATTGTAATGCCAAAAAGTTAGGCGAGGTTAAGTACATAAAAAAAAATATACGTCGCGTATATTTTTTGAAATCGTACCTACCTACTTGAGAAGTGAGAACCTCCTCCTTTTTTCGTCGGTTGAAAAGTAGCTTTCGTCGATTTTATTAGTTCGTTGTCGTAATATCGTTTTTTAAAGATTTTTTAAAGTTATAATATTAAATTGTATATTATTAGGTATACATATTATTATGTATGGTATGGGTGTAGGTATATATGTATGTAGGAGTATTACCTTGTAAACAACGTGAAAAATGGCAAAAAAAGCAGAGTTGAGCCCTGCTTTTGGCAATAGGCACACAAGTCTTTCATTGTATCAATTTCACTGCGCCAAGCGTCCGTTACTAGTGATGTGCCGGATATCCGTATACGTATCCGCGGATCTTGACACCAAATATCCGTATTCGAATCCGTATCCGCGGATATACTTTTGTAACGATACGGCACATCACTGGCAGTTACCAAGTACAGTTAAAAATTATTATTGCTTAATCAAAGGTAAACTCAACTCAATGCATTTGATAATGTTTGAACTCAATTGCTCACTCAAATACATTCAAGCGTCAATTTGTTAACGATATATAACAATTAGTACTAATTTTATTAAAACATCGTTCTGTACGTAAAAGGTGACCTAATTATTTTTCCTCCAAAGAAACGAAAAACAGAGAATGTGATTTGAATAAGACACATTCGTTAGTGGAAAGCCCAAAGAAGTCATGTTTTTAAATAGGCTACACCAGAAGACCGGCTATGGGCTTCATTGGCCCCTCATTCGTACTTTCGTAATACGTCATCGTAAAAACAGACAAGACTGTCGTTCAGCTTCATCATCAGACCCTGGATATTATCTAGGACCAGAGTACTTCTTAAGACGAATGAAACGAGCCCGAACTCCATGGTGTTACATCGTTTTACTACAGAATTCCCTTAGTCATCTTCCGCCTCCATCATCAGATCAGCTCCATGTTACAATAATATTGCATTGTAATCCGATTTACATGTACTTGCACATTTTCAGCTCAATCGGAAACCGGGAATGGTTCTAATACATCCTACAAGACTTGACCTAAACATACATTGCAAGATAAATAAAAGCTTGTAAAAATAAGATGATGAATAGAAATTTAGCTTATGTATTTATGTTATGTAGGCATGGTTAAAAGTCTACGCATACTCTGATCGCGAACGATTTCCTTTCATTCATTGAGGAGTTTCGTCCTTTACCTCCGAAGATATTCATCAAAACCTCACCTTTAAATGGGACCTACCTGCACATAGGTACGTCCTTTCAAATAAAAAAAAATTATTGAAATCGGTTAAGATTTGAGGGAGATATGGAGTAACAACGTCAAAAAAAAAATACGCGTTGTTTTGAGAACCTCCTCTTTTTGTATTTTTTAAAGTCTGTTAAAAACGCATGCACACATACATACACACACTCAGCAGTCAGCACACAGTGTGAGGCTCGGCTCGTGTGGACTGTGGAGGTCTGAAGCAAGTCTGAACGTGATATTTGCGAGCATGCTACCTACTTGATTTGTTGTTGAAGTGCGGAGTTTCGAGGGAAAATGTGTAGCAAAGACTATTAGAATTTTTCATGTAGTCTTTTTATCAATTGCAAGGACTAAAGATGACTAATATATTATTTCAGGCTAAAGAATTTATTTTCTAGAAGTATTGTTACAAAATTCACTTAGTTACAGAGAAAACAATATATAATAATATTGTACAATTTAGATTTAGCAGTCAGATGTGAACTTAAAATTTTACGTTTCATTCTAAAACTACCTTCAACAAAAATTTATCTTAACCGATTGAGGAAAGCGAGATCGTTGCCGCAGTGTATAATTTATGGTATGGTATATATATTATGGGTAGCAGTGATAGCCTAGTTGTTAGGACTGTGGTCTCCTATTCGGGGGGTCGCAGGTTCGATCCCGGGTACGCACCTCTGACTTTTCGGAGTCAAGTGCGTTTAAGCAATTAAATATCACTTGCTTCAACGGTGAAGGAAAACATCGTGAGGAAAACTGCACACCTGAGAGTTCTTCATAATGTTCTTGAAGGTGTGTGAAGTCCGCCAATTCGCATTGGGCCAGCGTGGTGGACTATGGCCTATAACCCTTCTCTGAGAGGAGACCTGCGCTCAGTAGTGAGCCGTTGATGGGTTGCTGATGATATATATTATAGTAACTCAAAAGCTGTCACACCTACAGAAAATGAGCACACAAGCAAATAATTACACGTCGTACGTCGTATTGTATTTCGGCAGAGGGGAATGCGTGCGCTTGGCAAGCCCTTCTCCCTCGTCCAAGTTATTTACCATGGAAGTAGGAATTAGGTAGACAATCTCTAAACCCGCATTCCCCCCTGCCCTAAAAGTTTATGCCTCTGCCGAAGTCGAATTCCTAATTCCTAGGGGGGCTTCCGCTGTCGCTATACGGACACTGAAAATGGTTGGTTATTCAGTGTTTAACTGTAAATGGCGATCAGAAACATAAAATTTAAATCAGTATTTTATACCTATCCCAGGTAATTTTGATACTCGAATTCAAGCATTATTTCACTTACAGCCCGGCCACACTGCGATTTTCAGCTGCGCGTTTTTGCGTCCGCTGCGCAGCTGCTGCGTATTCGTAGGTTTTAATGTTTAAAGTATTTCATGCGCATGGTGATATTTTGAAACAGGAAAAATCAGGGAAAGTGTAAAAATACAGACAATTAAGCTCTCTGTCTATAACGTAACCCCAAAATGGTTACAAAAATACGCTATATTTCTCATATTAATAGTCTGGCGGCCACCTGAACCAGATTTTATTATTAAAAATACACTAAAAAGCCTAAATAAATAATGCATTATTATTATTATATCTTTGCATGTCCGCAATGGGCCCAAAGCTGTATGAACAGTGGGCATTCCCCTTTGGAATGGAGATAGCTCATACCGAGGCTTAAAACAAAGGCTACTTTTTATCCCGGAAAATTTCAGAGAATCAAAAAATTTTAATCCACGCGGACGAAGTCGCGGGCATCACTTGTACTCCTATTAATGAGAATCTCTCACTCTTATTTATATCTCGGGTATTTTAAATAATATTAAGGTTGTCATTTTTTTGTTAAACCCTGAGTTACAGAATCGGAGCCGGTAAAAAAACTGTGAATGAATAATCTAGCCTTGATCAGTCTGTGTCTTAAGTCTGTGTTTATTGTCAAGACGGGTGTAGTCACAGAACACTATTGGTGTAGGCCATTGAACCACAACCACAACAAGAGGTCATCGGTACATTATGGACTGTAGTATAGTCTGTTCACAATAGTGTTTTGTATGTGCCTGGAATTGTAGGGCGCTGTTGTGCTTATTTACCTTTTTTGTTAGGCGGGCAATACAAAAGCCAGCTCGATTCCGTAACTTCGGCATCAAATCAATGCATAAATGTCAAAGTCATAGATTTAAGATGTTCGTTACTAGATACCGCCCTTCCTACAAACAATAGCTCCATAAATGCGGCATGCATCGTAATATCATAGTAGTTTGTGTGAAAACAACAAACATTAGTTTGCTAAGAGACGATGTGGGTTCGCCAGTTCCAGCGTACTATGAATTGCCGCCATTTCCTAGTACGTTGACAGTATCTAGTTATCAGTTGACAGTATCAATCCTAAATCTATCGTAAAAGCATGGTTTTCGCAGCAGTTTTATTAGAGATCGATGTGGACAAAAATATTTTTTGGCAGCTCAATGTTACTAACGAAAAACAAATGTATTTATTACATATGCGATGTGAATGCGATTTTGCAAGAGTTTTAAAGTGGCTTTTCCTTTCTGGATCTCGACAAAAGTTAAGTTAAACTAGGTTTTCATTGAGACAACGCGAGAGGTGTTAAAGCTAAAGCAGTGACATTAGCGATCTGCCAAACTTTATAAATATATACAACCTTATACCTTATTAATAAAGTAAGTAGTCTGTTTAAAAAGAGAATCTTCGTGGCCAAACAGTAAAGTAACGCTACGTGTTTTACAAAGCAACCTACACGCACAACTTGACATATAACAAACACAGCTGTCATATCAATTTACGTGTTAGTTAAAGTTTTTATTGTTTGAACAAAATGCCGAAAGCTAGAAAAACTTTAACTAGGGAAATAATATTTAATATTATTCAGTTTTGCCAAAGGGAAAAAGCAGCGCAAGCCCTTATTTTGGACATGAAAAAGGTTACGAACCGTGTAGCTGCTATGTCAGGTATAGGGTTTTTGTTGTATTTTTATGATTGATGATACTCATATCTAACATCGCAAAATAAATTCAAAATTAAATCTTGTAAACTAGTGGTTCGCCCCGAACTGAGACCTCGCGGTAACGGTATCCCATGATTATTCATTCAATCGATACATGATAACCAAAACTGACATTATTATTATGCCCGTTTTCACCAAACATACCTAAATCATCCCCTAAGTAGGAGTCTCTTAACGTAGGTAGCTCCTAAATACAATCCTAAGTCCTAACATCCGTCCCAATATCCTTTTAGGTGTCCCGTACAGGATCGTGATAAATAAGTTGACAGAAAACATCAATCACCTAACTTATAGGTAGCCCGTAAAGGTTAGGGAACGTTAGTGAAAACATTGAATTATTTATCAAACATTGAATTTAACTCGTAGTTCCATGGGAATAGTTACTGACTGCGCCATCTATTAGCATTATTGTGAAGCTATGTTGATGCTATATGAATTACTGACGCCCATTAAAAATTAAATAATCTCGTTTCTTTATAATATTCATATAATTTTAGTATTTGTTGTTCAAGTACAGGATATAAGTGACCTAAAAACATAAAATCAGTTTGAAAATCCATAGCGGATTTTTCTAGAGAGCGTCTTCAAGCGAGCGTATAAAATCGCCACTTTGAAAGCCCCCCATTTCGTCAATTTTAAGGGAAAAATTAAAAAAAAATTATTTTTGTACTCAGTTCAAAATTATCTTTAAAATGATACGTAACAATTTTATGTAACGCGATATTTTTTTTTTTACTTCGCATTCGCTTCTATGAGAGCCCCCCTGAAATAAAGATTTTTATAACTTTTTAAGCCATTTTCGGCTGGAGGCCATCGGTTTACATATTATATCTAAATTTGAAGTAATTACGTTCAGTAATTCAAAAGTTATAAGGCTCTGACAGACGGACGGACGGACGGACGGACGGACGGACAAGTGCAAATCGCCCTAGTTAACTCAAAGACCTTCGCTTCGCTCGGTCGATAAGTGATAATATTCTGAATCCGTCTAGTAGTTTTTGAGTTTATCGCGAACAGACAGACAAACGCGGCGGGGAATTCTGATTATAATATTGTTAGCAATTTAAAATATGATTGGTGTTTTTCAGTATACCTCATGAAACAATAAGTGTAACCATGTCAACATACCTTTGTCAATATACGTTTCATGACGTATATTGACGACATTTGACTTTGACAGCGCAGGCGCGCCATCTTGAAATATTAGTATAAAACGTCTGTTTTGACGATACGACTTCAGTCTCTGCCCAGAGACTCATCCGACTAGTAGATGCTTTCGTGTCTAGGTCGTTTTGTATTTGATGGAGGGATTGCGATAGCAATCGCACCCTAATCGAATAAATATTGCCTGTACGCTTAGATTAGTGTAATTGATTAATTAATACTTTGATAGTTTTGATAACTACCCTCATGTTTAGATATTGGTTTGATTAATTAATATTTTGATGTTGTTTTGATTAATCAATACTTGATATTTTTGTTATTTACCCTCACGTTCAGATGGTGGTTTGTCTGTCGTGCTGTGGTTATTAGCTGAGTGGAAAGGGGCCGTTATTGGGGATGGTGGAGACGGCTATAGGTAGGGTTTTAGGGTTTTAAGAGATGTATTCTCTTAAGGCGTGATTAGTTTTGAGTGATAAGTTCCACTTCTGAGTCTATGTCCAACAGATGAAGTGGGATTGCCGGGAAGATGGTTTTATCGTCATCCTGGTTAAGAACTACGCCCAAATAACAATTAAATATTGAAAACAAGAACTAATAATGAATTACTGATAGTATCATATCGACGAGGTGGGTTTCCATTGGAATTTAAAGGTTACACGTAAATTGGAATAGTACAATTTGAGCTAATAACCTAATTTATTAGTTAAAGTGAACATGACGGGGACGCTTTAACAATAACTCAAGTTTCATCTTACTTGTTGTGAACATGAAGGGGTCACTCAAGTAACGTTTTAGTTGAAGTGAACGTGAAGGGGTCACTTTAACAATAACTCAAGTTTCATCTTAATTGTTGTGAACATGAAGGGGTCACTCAAGTAATGTTTTAGTTGAAGTGAACATGAAGGGGTCACTTTAACAATAACTCAAGTTTCATCTTAATTGTTGTGAACATGAAGGGGTCACTCAAGTAATGTTTTAGTTGATGTGAACAAGAAGGGGTCACCCAACTCACTTATTGTAAGTATGAGGAGAGCAGTTAAATAATTCATCATCATCATTGGGTGCCATCCCCAATTTGAACTTCTGAGATGATCTAAATCTGCTGTGAAGAACCAGCCTAAAAATTTAAATTTACAAATTGCTACGACTTCAGCACCACGAAGCTTTACTTTAGGAGGTGAAATCTTTATTTTGGCAAAAATCATTGCATTGGTTTTATTAACATTGATGTTCAGCCCCATCTGCGCAATTTTTCGTCTAGGTTAAGTAGGAGCTTCCCGTTCGAGTCCATTAAATCTTTTCAAGGTCTTGTGCAGTTCACTATAATCAGTTTACACTGGGATATCAAGCCACTCACTTTTGCTTCACGGATCTTAGTTTGAAGCTTATCGTTTATCTGCTTATATAAGTCTGGCCGCAGCTTGCTTCCCCTTCGTTCCTCGAACAGTTTGATTATTTTGTTTGTTAACCATGATTTACTTCTCCTATATTTCATATCTCCAGGTGATTGCTCAGTCGAATCTAACAATGTCACCTTATTATTATTCCACAACGATTCTTCACTTTCTGTTTCATTCATCGTGTTAATTTCGTCAGTTCGTTCCGAGAATTCAGATTTAATTCTGTCCTCATTTAGCTGTGGTATATTAAAGGTTCTTCTTGCTTTTCCTTTCTCTATTTTCTTAAGTTTTAGTTGGACCTTACATGTGAGAGGATTGTGAGCCGAGTGGATGTCCGCTCCGGGATACGTCTTGGCGCCTGTAGTTGCATTACGATAGCGGTGATTAACGCATATTAAATCTATTTGATTTATCGTAATCTTATCATTAGTTTGAGCTGAGGATTCCCATGTAAATAAACGCCTTTTGGGTAATTTAAACCAAGTATTCATTACGGTTAGTGTGTTTTGTACAGAACTTAATCAAGTGGTCTCACCTATCGTTCCTCTCTCCGAGGCCGAATTGACCGACAATGTTGTGCACAGAAGTCTCCAACTTTGGCGTTAAAATCCCCATCACCATGATAACCTCATGTTAATTTTCAACTTTTAATGTCTCATGGATATCTTCATAAAATTTTTCACATTCCTCTTGTGTGCTATCAGCAGCTCATCGGCTGTGTCATTACCAATGTTGTCACTGTGACCGTTTACCCAGCGCAGTGTGACTGTTTGATTTTGTTATCGTTTGTAGTGCATTGTGACAGTCAAGTAAAAGTTTTGAGGAGGTCGTATTTTGGCAAGGGCTCTCAATACTGCCTGGCTGTCTGTGTTAATGTTAAAATTTGTTACCTGTCTGCTGGCCATGGCGATGGCCGCTGCTGTGATGCCGATGCACTCTGCTTGAAAGACTGAGTTGTTCTTACCAAGGGCGTAGGCAATGTGTATGTTTAGTTCGGGGCAGTAGACACCAGCTCCTGTGCCCGTGTTTGTTTTGGATCCATCTGTATATACCTCGATGGTATCTATAGTAGATGTGCGGGTTGAAATGTCTTCCATGTTGGTCTTGTAATCTTTTTTCTATTACATGTACTTTTTGTGTTTTGTCACAAATCCATCTCAGTTGTGGACACTTCATTTGTTCGCGTGATAGTATCCGGGTTTGTGATGTGATTGTTTCTTTCCACTGCCCGTAGGTTTTTATCCTGAGGGCTGCAAGGGTAGCCTCTTCCCTTACGTATAGGTGAAGAGGCGGTATTCCCAGTATTATTTCTAGCGCGTTTGTTGGTGTGGTGCTCATACAGCTTGTGATCGCCAGGCACGCTTGTCTTTGAAATTTTTGTAGTTCCTGTTGGGTTGTCGTAAGGAGCGTTCGTGGCCACCATAATAGTGACGCGTATATCATTGAACTTCTTACGACTGATTCATAGAGCCACTTCATTATCTGTGGCTTAAGACCCCAGGTTTTCCCAATCAATGCGTTTGCATTGATTTAGGATGATTGTTGCTTTTTGTATCTTTGTATCTATGTGAGTTTTCCAGTTTACTTTACTGTCTAGAATTATTCCCAGGTATTTTACTTCTCTTGATAATGTCAGACTTGTACTAAACAGTACTTACTGGCATCTTGGGGATGTCAGGTTTTCTTTTGTTTGTAAACAGAATTAACTCCGTCTTTTAGGGTTAACCGTAAGTTCGTTTTCTTTGCACCATTTCTCTACGAGTCTTAGTGAATTCTGCATTATCGCACTTAGCGTGTTTTTATGTTTTCTGCCTATGAGGATCGTTAGATCATCCGTGTATCCTATCGTGATGAAGCCACTATTGTTTAGTTTTGTTATCAGGTCGTCGATTACAAGGTTCCACCGGATTGGGGACAATACTCCTCCTTGAGGACAGCCCCTGGCAACTATGCCTCTAGTCGTGCAGTTTATGTCCAAATGGATGGCCTTCTTTTCGAGTAGGGCTCTTATCCATTTGCGTAATGTTATTGGTACTTCGTATCTTCCTAGAGCATCATCGATGCTATTGAACGTTGTTTTATCAAAGGCCCTCAATATCTATGAAGGCTCCTAGGTTTGACAATTTGTTGTTCAGATCATGTTCAATCTTGCATACTACAAAGTGAAGCGCTGTCTGCGTGGATTTACCAGTGCTGTATGCGTGTTGATTCCGGTGTATTGGTATGTCTCAGGGCTCCGTCTCTGAGGAAGCGGTCGCCGAGTCGTTCAAGAGTTTTAATCTTGTAAACGGCTACTCGGTTGTTTCACGAGACGTGAATACGGTCAGGAAAGGCCGACTGTTAGCAATTTAAAATATGATTGGTGTTTTTCAGTATACCTCATGAAACAATAAGTGTAACCATGTCAACATACCTTTGTCAATATACGTTTCATGACGTATATTGACGACATTTGACTTTGACAGCGCAGGCGCGCCATCTTGGAATATTAGTATAAAACGTCTGTTTTGACGATACGACTTCAGTCTCTGCCCAGAGACTCATCCGACTAGTAGATGCTTTCGTGTCTAGGTCGTTTTGTATTTGATTGAGGGATTGCGATAGCAATCGCACCCTAATCGAATAAATATTGCCTGTACGCTTAGATTAGTGTAATTGATTAATTAATACTTTGATAGTTTTGATAACTACCCTCATGTTTAGATATTGGTTTGATTAATTAATATTTTGATGTTTTGATAACTACCCTCACGTTCAGATGTTGTTTTGATTAATCAATACTTGATATTTTTGTTAGTTACCCTCACGTTCAGATGGTGGTTTGTCTGTCGTGCTGTGGTTATTAGCTGAGTGGAAAGGGGCCGTTATTGGGGATGGTGGAGACTGCTATAGGTAGGGTTTTAGCGTTTTAAGAGATGTATTCTCTTAAGGCGTGATTAGTTTTGAGTGATAAGTTCCACTTCTGAGTCTATGTCCAACAGAATGTATTGATCATAATACCTGATACAATAATACATATTACCTTATTGTTACTACAATTAGGAGCTGGTAGTTTTTGATTGAATGTAGACAGAAAGAATTCTGTCTACATTCGATCAAAAACTACCAGCTCCTAATTGTAAAAGAAATGGATAATAGGATCAAAATGTAACAGGTGCGCTATTGTAGGTATTACTAAACAGGAATTGTTAATATTTTGTTTACATATTATTGTGTATTGGACCGGGAGCCAGCACGTTTCAGACCTTCGTTATTTTATAAAAGCTAAAAATTCCTCTGCGTATGGCCCCAATAGAGATAAGAACGATCCCCGACTGTGATGTTCGGATCTTGGTGGCTTTGGGAGATATCAGGTAGTAAAGGTGCATAAATTCTGAGGATACTTTCGTCATAGTATAAAAGCTGAGTTTTACATAATATGTTACTTGGGGACCTATCAGAAGATGTTTCCTCAGCAGTCAGACACTTCCGATAGTTCCTCCCCGTGTCAGACACCCTCAAACTATAGTAAATTATGAGTATACTTTCGTCATAGTATAAAAGCTGAGTTTTATATATGTTACTTGGAGACCTATCAGAAGATGTTTCCTCAGCAGTCAGACACTTCTGATAGTTCCTACGCTCTGTCAGACGCTTTAAAAATCTGCCGTAGGTAGGTAGATAGAGGAACTTTGATGAAACCATCGACTTTTACGGGATATAAAGTAGCCTGGTGTTAATCCAGGCTATAATTTAACTTTATTCCAAATTTCAGCCAAATCGGTTCATTAGTTGTGGCGTGAAGACGCATTACGTGAATTTCGGGCTTTCAAAATATTTCGGGAACCATGAATTTTTTCGAGATAAAAAGGAGCCTATAAGTTAATGCAGAGTATAGTCTATCTTAGTTTCCAGCGAAATCAGTTCATTAGTTGTGGCGTGAAGAAGCAATAGGTGAATTTTAGTTTTTCAAAATCCAGCGGGAACCATGGACTTTTATGAAATCAATAGTAGTATATGTATTAATCCAGGGTATAGCCGATCTGCATTCCAAATTTCAGCCAAATAGGTTCATTAGTTGTGGCATGAAGAAGTAATGCGTGAATTGCAGGTTTTCAAAATATTTCTGGAACCATGAATGTTTTACGGTATAAAAATTAACCTATAAGTTGAAACAAAGTATAGTTTATCTTCGCTCCAAATTTCAGCTAAATCAGACCATAAGTTATGGTGTGAAGAAGCACTACGTGAATTCCAGTTTTACAAAATCCTGTGAGAAACATGTATTTTTATGAGATAAATAGTAGTTTATGTATTAATCCAGGGTATAGTCGATCTTCGTTCCAAATTTCAGCTAAATCAGACCATATGTTGTGGCGTGAAGAAGCACTACGTGAAATTCAATTTTACAAAATCCTGCGAGAACCATGGATTCTTATGAGATAAATAGTAGTATATGTGTTAATCCAAGTTATAACCTTATATATAGGCTTCTTTCGAACCTTTCTACCTGATATCTCCCAAAGCCACCAAGATCCGAACTTCATAGTCGGGGATCGTTCTTATCTCTATTGGGGCCATACGCAGAGGAATTTTCAGCTTTTATAAAATAACGAAGGTCTGAAACGTGCTGGCTCCCTCTCTTATAGAGTACTATGCCCATATAAAATCATGCCGTATGCGACATGTCATTTTTAGAGGTTGCAATGTAAAAACCGTAGCGTTAATTCACTCTTTGGCCACACACTTTCTTATTGTGAACCTCGGACGAAGAATCAATGGACTTGGCATCAAAATAATAATACCTTGTTAGAGCAAGAATGGTGTATGGAAAGCTGTGAAGAGTGATAGAGATAAAAGCATATTTTTTTGTCTTTGTCATAGTTTAGCTTTTTTTTGCTGGGCACAGTTGTCAATCTGTGCCCAACAAAACTGATGTGTGCCTCTTGTGATACTAATTTAATGAGATTATTACAAGTTTTTATTTAGTTTTCCGTTTTGAATTGATTGTTAAAGGTGTGTAAAAAGCTATAATTATGGTGCACTGCTGTGTGATCGGCTGTAACAGTCGTAGCGAGCGCAAAATAAGAAACATAACCTTTCATTCGTAAGTATGATTTGTTTTGTTGTTTCCTACTTGCATTGTACAAACAATTAAAGATTACGTTAGATTACAGAATATCAGGTTTCTAATATGCAGAAATAATTATGAAATGTCTCAAATTCTAATTTTAAAATTTAGTATTAACTGTGTAAGTTTAGTAATACACAACCAATCGTCAAACACTAGCAATATCAATGTCATGCGGCCATTTTGTACGTAATTTTAAATTTTATCGGGTTATTCCTATTTTAGGGATACCAGTAGTTAAGAAATTAAAGTTACCTATAATTGTGGGTAATTTTACACTTATAAACAATAATGAAGTGTATATTCCATTTTTATAAAAATTCAGTCATCATTCATATATTGTGATTTTTATGTTTCAGGTTTACAAAAAATACTGCACTTCGTGACTTGTGGATAACATCAACAGGTCGAAGACATTGGACTCCTGGAAAAAACATGCTTTAGAAAAACTGAACACATGACATTTTTAAATGCCTCATCAATTCCAACGCTGTTCATACACGTAAATAAATTAACCAAGTTATGCTTTATATATGATTACTCGTAAATAGTTAACAAAAGAGTATACATGTTCAAATATAAAAGAGTATACATCTTTCCTGTTCGTGGCTCTAGATCCAATTAGTTGATCCGCACTGCTTGCTGGATCTTTTACCACCTATTTCTCTAGTCCCTTTTCTTTTTCGTTCTTCTCCAACTAACTAGTTTCTTTTTCTATTTCTCAAGCTGTTTCAGTCTCTAAGTGGGTCTACAGTACTGTAAAATATGTTTTTTCTTTATGTTTATTATGTTTTTATTGTAACCCGTTCACCGTCCTATTAAACAAAGAAATAAAATTTTGTTCTAGAGAATTCCAATATGTAGTGACGGCAATCAAAGGGTGGAATTGAAAGAAAAAATGCTGAGCTGTCTGCCATCATAGAAAAGTTGCAGTCAAAATATCTAATAAATCAAGAGACAGCAGATATTTTGACTTCAATTATTGATCCACGAAAAAAAGATTTTTTTAAATCAAAATTTTCACCTGATGTTCAGAAATTCGCGTTAAATTTACATTTCATAAGTCCACGTGCTTACAATTTTGTAAGAAAATCGTTTAACACATGTCTTCCACATGCTCGTACATTGGCACGTTGGTACTAGGGCTTGCAAATATTCGAAAATTTTGGTATTCGAATATTCGACTTTTTTTCGGGTATTATTCGAATTATTCGAATAATATTCGAATAATTAAAAAAAAACAAAAGATGTTATAATAATCATGTTTTTAACTGCCAATCTCTTACTTTGATTCTAATATCTTTGAACCAAAACAAAATTTTACTTAAAAATTAAAGAACTGTTTGGAATTTGACTGTTATGGCACTAATTCAGTCCTCCAAAAAACATAAAAAGTTGTTGTTTAACAAGACAACCACAATATAACACAGTCTTATAAACCGAGATATGAGTGTGAATATTGTAATAATATTTGCATATCAATAAAATCAAATAATCAATTACAAAAAAAACAACTTGCTTAAAATCTTTTATCATGTAACTAGAAATAAAGTACTAAATTCTAAACATTATTTTTGGTTCTTCGTACTACTTACTTCGTATTACTTACTTACAAATCTTAAAAGATTTAAAAGAAAGATTTTCAACGTCGATAGAATACAATTAAGTAATAATTCAGTATTAGAAATTATGAATTTGGACCTACCTAGCTAGACTGTGTGTCCCAAGTATATTATTTACTCGTGCACAATGTCAAGTGCAATATTCTTAACGAGGGTGGAGTGGACCATGAGCATTGGACATGATTTTCATCTTGCTCATGTTCATCTTTAGGCCCAACGCTGAGAAACCGTGCTGAGATCGTTGAGCACTGTATTGAGGTCGCTCAGAGTCTCTGCCATAACGACTATGTCATTAACAAATCGCAAGTGAGTGATGTACTCACTGTTTATGTTGTTGCCAAGTCCGTTCCAATCCAGAAGCTTAAAGACGTCCTCCAATGCAGCACTAAATAGCTTTGGGGAGATTGCGTCTCCCTGTCACACTCCACGCTGCAAGTGGATTGACCTCGTAGTCTGGTCCTGTATACGTACTGACATAGTGGCGTTTTCATACAAGCACTTCAACACTTGGATATACCGGTAGTTAATCCGGCATCTCTGCAGCGACCTCAATAAGGCCCAAGTTTCCATCAAATCGCAGGCTTTCTCATAGTCCTCAGACGCTAAGCAAAGTGGCCGTTAATGCTCTTCCATCTTTTGTATAACCTGCCGCAGCGTATGAATGTGATCTATGGTGCCCCAGCCTTTTCGGAATCCGGCTTGTTCGGGAGGCTGGAAGTAGTCGATCCTACGAACGAGACGATTCGTAATGACTCTCGAGAACAACTTGTAAACATGACTCAGCAGCTAGATGGGTCTATAATAATTCTTCAACAAGGTATTATCACTCTTTTTGAAGAACAGAACCACCACGCTCCTGTGCCATGCTTTCGGCGGATGCAGCGGCGTGATGACGGAATTGAACAATCGCTGAAAGATCTAAAGTACCGGTTTTCCACCCGCTTTCAAGAGTTCTGCAGTGACTCCATCATCACCAGTCGCCTTGGTGTTCTTGAGCTGCTTGAGCCATACTAATCTCGTATAGGCTGACGTCCGGGATATCTTCGGTATAGTGTCGGGTCAGTTTGGCTCTGGGATCAAATCCTCAACAGGAGAAAGAGATCAACAGCCGAATCCAACTCAGCTGGGCAGCATTTGGGAATCTCAGAGATGTCTTCTCGTCCAAAATCCCACAGCGCCTGAAGACGAAAGTCTTCTAAGTCAGTAAAAGAACAGTGTGCCAGTGTTGACTTACGGATCCGAGAATTGGTCGCTAACTGTGAGCCTCATAAGAAGGCTCAGGGTCACTCAGTGGGCTATGGAGAGAGCTAAGCTCGGAGTATCCCTGCGAGATCAAATCAGAAATGAGGAGATCCGTAGGAGAACCATGATTATGAGATCAGAATCAGATCAATGTTACATTGCACAAAAATAAAATGCATTTTTGTCTTATCATCTTACTTTGGTTTATTCTTACACTTACACGTACAACTTAAGAACCTTCAAGGCAAGAGTGAATAGGTATCTTCTAGGCAAGCGCGTTCCAACCTAGCTCATCACTGCTTTCTTCTAAGCATAATTATTGTCTTCTACTTCTAAGCATAATGTTGCGCGCGGAGTTTAAAATTCATATTTTGTGCATGTCGCAGGCATTTTGTGTGATTCCGCCGTTTACATACGGCGTCGTCAGTTTAGAAACGCTCGCTGTTATGTAATATGCCAAAGGCAAAATGACAACTCGTTCAATTGTTTTAATTTCACTGTAGTTTTAGATATAGTTATTGCGAATCTACGCAATTCCCAAGCACCAGGGCTACGAATCTGCCTCTAAAGTTAGCTTAGGTTGGGGTTCGACATGAACAGTCAGGTGCCCGCTTAGGTTCCATTTGGCCAATATACCTTTTTTTTTTACGTGGGGAAATCCATCATGGAAACCACCGCCCCCGGGGTTACGCGACAGTAATGTCGGACTCTAACCGACTAAAACCCCACGGTGTTCCTTCTCATCGCCCAGTGACTGGGCAACGGGACCGTAATCACGTTCACGCAACCCAGCTAGCGGCGCCTGCAGAGACAGAACCTCTTCTCAAACACAGAGTTCTTCACTCATCACTCTATCTGAGGCACACAAGGAACAAAGTGTGTCTCCCGGCCCGAGGACCTTACTCCCTCAGGCGACGGACTTCCCATATCCATCGCCTGGAGGCGATGAATTTCACTGTAGTTTTAGATGTAGTTATTGCGAATCTACGCAATTCCCAAGCACCAGGGCCACGAATCTGCCTCTTAAGTTAGGTTAGGTTGGGGTTCGACATGAACAGTCAGGTGCCCTTAGGTTCCATTTGGCCAATATACCTAAGTGTTCACCAGACTCTTCACACACACCTGACTGTTCAGACTACCACCCGACTGTTCATGTATAACCCTAACCTAACTTTAGATTTTGGCGAACATAGTACTTGTTAGGCATAAGAAACAGAACTAAATACTTCAATTTGCCGCGGCATTACATAACAGCGAGCGTTTCTAAACTGACGACGCCGTATGTAAACGGCGGAATCACACAAAATGCCTGCGACATGCACATCAATATCCAGAGTTTGGCTTTCGGAAAATTGGTCGAATATTCGAATATAGCAGATTTAATATTCGAATATTCGGACAAGAAATATTATTCGAATAATTCGAATATTCGAATATTCGAATGCAAGCCCTAGTTGGTACCAAACTATTGCAGGAGAACCCGGCTTTTGCACCGAATCACTGGAAGCCCTTAAGCTTCTAGTGAAAAATTCTAAATCAGACCGAAAATTGATTTGCGGCTTATGTTTCGATGAAATGGCTATTCGAAAATCTGTTCAATGGAATGGAAAAAATTACATTGGTTATGTCAAAGAAGCTTTAGTCTTCATGCTGACTTGTATTAATGGAAGCTGGAAACTTCCAGTGGGTTACTTTTTTATCAATGGAATTACTGCTGAACAGAAAGCATCGCTCGTAAAAACATGTATAGATTTAGTAAGCGAATGCGGCCTTGATATTACATCACTCACTTTTGACGGTTGCCCATCAAATTTTTCAATGGCTAAATTGTTGGGGTGTGATATTGAAAGCGACACAATAAGCCCAGTATTTACACACAACGAACAAAAAGTCGCCATATTCCCCGATCCATCACATATGCTAAAATTAGTAAGAAACACTTTAGGTGATAAAACATGTCTTAGCAGCGAAATAGGTCTTATATCGTGGAATTATTTTCAGTCACTAGTCGACCTTCATGAAAATTAAGTTAACCTCTAACAAAGTTAGAGGTGCCCACATAACTTACAGAAAGCAAGCGATGAAAGTGAGGCTGGCATCGCTGTTATTTAGCGAATCACTCGCTGATGCAATGGAATCATGTTGTGAGGATCTTCGTCTTGAACAGTTCAGTAAATGTGAGGCGACGGTAGATTTTATCCGCAAATTTAATGCATTATTTGACATAATGAACTCACGCAATTTAAAGAGTTATGGGTACAAAAAACCAATATCATCAAAAAACTTTGAGGGTGTGAAAGAATATTTGGAATAGTTTCAGAGATACCTACTGAAAACAGAAAGACAGGATTTCTAGGGTTTTTAATCTGTATCAAGACCATTTTATTTTTGTATGTGGAACTTGTGGAAACAGGAAAAATTTATTTTTTATCAACTTACAAGCTTAGCCAAGACCACATAGAATTTTTTTTCAGTGCGGTAAGAGCAAAGGGTGGTTTCAATAACAATCCCACAGCAACTCAGTTTAAATCAGCTTTTAAGAGAGTATTAGTTCACGGTGAACTTAAACACCTGACTACAGGAAACTGCGTGCCCTTAAGCAATATCAATATTTTAATTCACAACCGACCTGAAGTTGCAATAAATGATACAAAACCGAATAATAAATAAACAAATAAATGATAAAAAATTGATATGACCGTAATCGCTTAATTGAAAATAATGAAGAAATTTTACAATCTTTAGACAACGAAATCGTTATTTCTAAGGATCGTGACTATTTAGCTGATCCTACAAGGCTGACTGAATATTCAAAACAATTAGTTATTATTTACATAGCTGGTTTCGTTGTAACAAAATTAGAGACTCAATTAAAATGCGAACACTGTTTGTCTACGTTAAGGTCTCCGGAAAAGTTAAAAAATACTTTTTTAAACTAGCGGCACGCTATGATGGCCGGTTTGACGTTTGTCCGCTCATGAAGTTCCGTATTAATTGATAACGACTTTGAAGGAAATAATTGTATTGACGATAGTGATGTGCAGAGATTCATAAATTTTATCGAATGTAGTTTTAGGTTTAGGACTCAAAATTTATTTATTAAATTGATTTCTAAAATGTATACAAGTGTAGAAAAATCAGTTTGCACCATTTAAGGGGTGAATGTACTTGTGAATATGAACAATTTTCACTATGTGGACAAACCTCTGAAATCGCAAAAAAATATCAGCTGTTTCATACAAAAGGTAAAATTTTTATTTTTATATGATATATACCACAACTCGGCATTTGGTTTTCTAAATTGAAAATTTTTAAAAATGGAATCTAATACGATCGTCACATAGGATCGCTGGCTAGCACAACTACTACCTCCGGCAAACTCGCGTCAATGCTCAATGCAAAACAAAGCAGTTTCGAATTGACGTTGCTTCGAAAAGTATAAACTGTCAGTGCAATGCGATTGTGATATAGTTTTGACCTGGCTTTGGATTTCAAATATTGATACTGCATTACTGTTGACCCTTGCTCGTTAATTTGGACTCTGTTCAAGCCCTTTGTTGTGGATTTCGTCGATATGACCGAACGTACGCAGAGAACTGTTCTAAATAGTCAGACACGTGAGTTCGTAATACGCCTTCGTAACTATTTCGATCGTGAAGCTCAAAATGGAGGGCCAATTTTACCTATAACGTCAGTGGTTGAACGCGTAGCTGATGCGCTTAATATTGGACAACGAACTGTTAGACGGATAACTAAAAAAAAATATGGCGAGACTGGCACAGAAGAAAATAAACTTCACACCCCAAAAAAGAGAAAACGAGCAAAACCAGTCGTAGGCATCGATAGCTTTGATGCCGATGCTATCCGAAGACATGTTTACGGCTACTATTTACAGAAGGAGTATCCAACAAGAAAAAAGTTGGTGCATTCACTGAAGGAAGCTAAGATTTTGAAGACCATTGGATTTCGATACAAAAAATGTAACAAACGCAAAATATTGATGGAAAGATTTGATATAGCGATGGCAAGGTATACTTTTTTACGGCAAGTGAAAGAAATCAAAAATTGGCAAAATGTTGTGTTCTTGGATGAAACATGGCTTAATGCTAACCATACTGTAGGCCGTTCTTGGAACGATGACACAGCAGCATCTACTTCCAAAGTTCCTGTAGGAAAAGGATCGCGACTTATAATTTGTCACGCCGGAACCATCAACGGGTTTGTCGAAGGTTCTCTCATGGCTTTTGCGTCAAAAACCACTGGAGACTATCATGAAGACATGAATGGAGAAAAGTTTACTGAATGGTTTACCTCAATGTTGTGTAGCCTCCCTGAACCATCTATTATAATTATGGACAACGCCCCATACCACTCGATGCAAATTGACAAGCCACCTGCCCAATCCCAAAAGAAAGCTGATATCGTCGCATGGCTTCGTAAAAATGGCGTAGATGCAAACATGAATATGTTAAAAGCGGAATTAGTACGTCTTTTAAAAGAAAACAAACCAACCAAGATCCGATACGTCATTGACGAAATAGCATTAGAACATGGGCACAGAGTTATACGGTTACCGCCTTACCATTGTGAGTATAATGCGATTGAGTTGGTGTGGGCTCAAATTAAGGGATATGCTGCAAGACACAATACAGAACCCCCATTTACCACAAAAAAATGCTAAAATTATTAGAAGAAGCTTGTGAACATGTGACTAAAGGAGACTGGGAAAAGGTTGTGAATAGAACTGTTAAATTAATAAGGGAAGATTATGAAAGAGATGTGAAAATAGATAATATTATAGAAAACGAACATATAATTATTAATGTAGGTGATGATAGCAGTGACGACAGTGAAAATAGTAGTATGGACGAATCTGATTAATTATGGCCTTTTGTGGCACCTTTTTTGGTATCTTTTGTATTCATATGTTTCTTGTGTGCATATAAAGTATGTATATTCATTTTCATTCAAATATTCAGTTCGTTCAAATAAATTAAATAAACATATACATTTTTGTTTTATTAAACCTATTTAATCAGGTACAAAAACAAAACTTAATTGTTTTTTGTTCGAGAATAAATTGACATTCCACATCACTATTGTAATGTGTCAAACCGGCCATCATAGCGTGCCGCTAGTTTAATTAGGAATGATAAAGGTGGACTGTGTCACCCTTCTAAACATGTTGTTACCATATGTGAAATAGCGGAAAAGGTGTACAGAAAAAAATAAAATGCTAAAAAAAAAGGTTTGCTACACCATCTCTTGCAGGAGTGTTTGAAAAAATGTATAATGCTCAGACTATTTTCAGATGGTTATCATCTTACAGATTTGACCCATTATTCGCTATTATTAAAAGCAATTTGTAAAACTATTTAAATGTACGAATTCATTATGCAACGAAAACAATGGTTCATAACAATGATAACATCAGGAATATGTACACAAAACTTATTTTATTTAAGGGACAATAAATAAACTGATTTCTTCACAGTTTTTTTATTTGCTTCATCGCCAATCAAACCCTCCTATATCATTATTCCCATCTTTGAGAACAAATTATTATGTCGGGCAGTTAGGATTTGCAGCTGTATAATAATATGAATAATACATTATAATATACATTTATATGTGATCTATATAGATGACCATAGACACTCGCCCGAAGACAAACAATATATTCATACTCTGCCCTCGTTATTGAAAACACAGTAACTTATGTGTTTTCAATTACGAGGGCAGTACTATGATTCTGAGCAACTATGGAAAGTATTATTCCCTTCGAAATCATAAACTGTAAATAAAATTAAAAAAATCGACCTTTTATACAAAATCCATAAATAATAGAACTGCGAATTTTGTATAAAAAGTCGAATATTATTTTTGTTTTCGATGTATGTTTTTTTAGGGAAACTTCCATTCCTAGTTTCATGGGAAAGTTGCTCTACGAAATTGGAGGAAATTTTTTAATGACATGGTAGCCCTACGTTTTGAAGTACAGTCCGTTCACAGTTATTTTACCTCTGACAACCTCCGTCAAGCCATAGTATTTTGTCAAAATCATGGAATTATTATGTACTTACGTACAACGTAAGTAATAATAATTCCATGGTCAAAATATTATGGCTTGACGGAGGTTGTCAGAGGTAAAATAACTGTGAACGGACTGTACTTTATATTTGTCCCTTTCGGGTATACGCGTCTGTCAAGTCCATTGATTCTTCGTCCGAGTTGTGAACAAACTATAGAATTGAGAAAACATGTAAAAAGTTGACGTCAGTCAGTCGACGTCTGGTCCATAGACCACGAACAAGAACTATAGTCTGAATTTTAATTCGATTCCAGATTTGACAATTTCAGTGTTGCAACGTTATGACAAGTACTAAATAGTGACGTTACGAAATTATTCGATACGGAAATGGAATATTTCCGAATCGATTCCTCTCGTTTATAGTAGTATATCTAAACAACTACTACTTTAATAGAAACTAAGTATATCAGGAAATTAAATATTTCTGAACGGATAATTTAGTTATGACGATTAATTTTATTAAGGATCTGAGAGTTTTCTTTAATAATTGTGTGTGAAATAAATAAAAAAATGTGATCATGAAGGAACATGAGAAATAAAACAAATAGATGTATTATGGTAATATTTTATTTTATAAATCGTCGCCGTCTTCGCTATCGCTATCGCTGTCACTTTATGTAACATGTATTATAAACTAATAAATTATGTACTGTCTGACTGATTGACTAACCTTTGCAATCGTTGGAGGTTCATTTCGGTAAAAGAACTGATGAACAAGTCTTCGTATTGCGGAGAATGTAAATTCATCAATTTTGTCTTTGAAACTTCGCTTTGGTCCAGTTTTTTTAGGAGGAGTTGGCGCCGCACCTTTATTTACTTCCTTCAAAACGTTACAAACAGAGCGTGAGGTTATTCCCAATATGTCAGCAACTTTGCTCATACATTCATTTTCTTCCACTACTTCAAAGGCCTCCAATTGCGCAGAATTTTCATTTTTCACGTACTTGTAGGCATTGCGGATCATTACCTTTTCAGTAACAGTGAAAGCTTTTCGTGGACGTTTTTTTCTTGGGGACAAGAAAACATCCACGTCTTTTTGTGATGTACTTGGCTGAGGATCCATTTTGATGGAAAACCAAAACAAATAGATTCACTCAAAGTTCACAAAAAAACTATAAACGTAACAACAAACACACAATGTAACAAAACTTTAACAAAAACCCAACAAAATAACAAAATATCGATTCGCAATGAAACAAGATATTCGTGCAGTCAGACTGGG
Organism: Oeneis ivallda; assembly: GCA_029955525.1. Taxonomy (NCBI): domain Eukaryota; kingdom Metazoa; phylum Arthropoda; class Insecta; order Lepidoptera; family Nymphalidae; genus Oeneis; species Oeneis ivallda. Next base: position 13,380,750 of record JARPMR010000024.1, on the reverse strand, counting down.
AGAATGAAGCCGAATGACAAGATAAACAAAATGGCGATAGCTGCACGAGCGCGCACGGGTTGCCAATACAGAAAACTATCTAGGTTCTTTTATTATAAGTTTTGTTTTTAATATAAAAAACAAAAATATTAACTTTTTATAAAATAAAGCAGCGGTTACTAATTAATAAATAATTATTATGAGTAATTATGTATTTATTTAAATAAAAATCAATAATTTAGTCTTTAATTGGCACACCAATATTATGATTACATAAACATAAATCGCGATTGTTTATCGATTTTTGTGTTCATCACTACACTATTATATGTGGTATCATTATTTTACAAAATGACAGTAGCTAATGTCAAACGTGGAATCGAATTAAAATTCAGACTATAGTCTTCGTGATCTATGGTTTCTAACCTAAGAATTCATCTTTGTTTTGACTTTGAGTGTTACATAGTAACTAATGTGACTAATACCTAATCTTGTCTGTGTTTGAGTGGTTTTGAGTTGAGCCGAGGAGTTGAGTCTTGTTGTTCCCGGATCTGTGGTTTTGAGTTTTCTCCACAGAACACTATTACTCCTAGCGGAGAAGAATGATAACTTCATATTAAAAAAGGGGGGACCGTTCTTACTAGCGCCATCTATATTCAACCCAGTGACAACTCTTTGAAGGCGGGAGATTCAAATGTGGAAATAAGCTACTTACCCAAATTAAATTTCTAGATAAGGTATTTTGACTCTAAAGAGAACTTGGTATTTTTAAAATACAAGTTCTCTTTAGAGTCAAAATACCATATCAATAAGGTTTCAGTTCAGGTTTAAAAGAAAAAAAAAACGGGTTTTTTGTTCTAGCGAATATAAATGAACATTTATTTTTATGTAAATATATTATTAGTTTTCTTTGTCGAACGTTACAAAATTCTATCTTCACTGTACAATTTCACCTGCAGGGATGATGAAGAGTAGTCTGTTTCAGGAAAAAAATGTACTGAGCATAGTTCACATCTGAAAAGAAACAATTTTATTCTTTTTAGTAACCTATTACAATTATTATATAGCATAATACTAGCAAAAAGCTGAGCTTTGTGAGGGCTCGCATAGTTTTTCTAACTGTTAATGATTTTTAAGTTAATGATTTTTAAATTATGTTGTTTTTGACAGATAACACATCTGGATATAAAGTTAAATTACTGTGTTAAATCACAAATCTATAGGCATGATAGTTTTTCAGTAAAGTGTACCACAAAATGCTCAGGTTGTGGGATAGTATTAGGTCTCGCTCCGCTCGCCCTAATAAAAGATAGTTAGTATTTCTAATAGCATTTTGGTAATTTGTATACACTTACTATAGGGTGTACTAATAGTAAATAGTTTTTCTTAATGGAATCTGCAAGTGTGGGACATGGTTGACATAAATACAAACACAATACTATTATATTATGTATTATACCAATAATTTTTGAAAAAAGAATTTTGAATTTTGAATAATCCTATAGACACAAGTACTCTAAATATCAAAAGGTAGGCTTGTGCCTGTAAAAGGATAATTAATATTAATATTAATATCACAATAATATTATAAATGTGTGTGTTGTCTAACAAAGTTTGTCCTTTAATCAAGCTCCAACAGAGCTACGGATCGACGTTATTTTTAGCATTGGTATAGTTGAGGACCTGAGAGTGACATAGGCTACATTTTATCCCGGAAAATCTAAGTTCCCGAGGGATTTTAAAAACTACATCCACGCGGACGAAGACGCGGGCATTAGCTATTATAGTTTTAACATATGTAGGTAAAGTAGTACTTTTAGAACATAGCTAATACGTACCATTTAGTTCAAGATTCCTAAAAGCAGGTTTAGGAAATCGAAACAATGTTGTTTTTAGCCGGCGAACATGTAAAACATTTCCTCTTGTTCTTGAACTCTAAGCCATTTTAAAAACAAAATACACAAGTCCTGTCTCCGGAAACAAGAGTTGCACTGCACTTTAAAATACATAAACTTGATTATTACTCAGTGAAGTTAACTACTCGACTCGATAAAGTTCATAGAATTGCAAGAAATCAATTTGTTATTTGTTACGAAACAATAACAAAGACGCCATTGTTGAAACTTTGAAAATTGAATCCACAGACCAGGGACAACAAGATTGAATCACAGAGTTGAATGACGATGACGCGCCATAGACGATGAACACTAGGTTAAAAAAAGTGATTTTGTACTCTGAGATTTTGCCCTAGTAGGTATTTACATCTGCCCCATACAAAGTTGACCCCCGTCCCCCCCTGGTTTTCTCTGTCTACGTTTAGAACAAAGTACTTCCGATAGATTATAAAAATATTAATGTACATAATAGAGAGTTTTACCTACCAATAAAACTTACCTATTATTTTTCCTGAGATATCCGGAATCCATGTTGAGTTTAGCGTGTCTTTTTCGTATGTTCTGACTTAGCGATACCCTCGCTTCGGGTCCCCACCCTGTATCCGTTTCCGCTTTGTGTTCAATATGGCAACGCCGCGGTATCGCGGGTGGGGCCATCTTATTTTCTCATTATAAGCGTAAGTACCAGGTAGGAATTATGTGGATTCCGGATATCTCAGGAAAAATAATAGGTAAGTTTTATTGGTAGGTAAAACTCTCTATTATTTGTTCCGTCTTCGATATCCGGAATCCATGTTGAGTGATGTGTTTGATTTCTCCTGGTACTATTTTGTTGATGCTATAATGTGTTCAAAAATGCTATGGCATGCAAAAAGAAATAATTACGTATTAGATGACTATATTTCTATAGCCAGAATTGAATCATCTTCTTACCAATGTAATGATGAAACCACCAAAAACAACGCTATAGTGAGAGACCTCGCCACTGACCGTGAAGCCCACGGGGGCACAGGCTTCCCAACCGGTTAAGACACAAGGAAGATCACTTTCCTGGTAATGTTTGGTAATGTATATCCGATGCATCCGTGATAACATAATTCATGGGATTTCCCTTCGACTGAATCAGAGTCGTCTGCATCAGATTTTCTAGCCACCATTCTAGTTCGACACACACCTCTTTCGGTAAACGCATGGGTTTGAGAGGATGTTGACGATGAATGGTTCGGCACTGCTACCTTCCCCGGTGGGTGATGAAGGTAGCAAAGTTGAGAAAACCCTAAGAGGACAGGGCCTGCTTAAGGGTCCAACTGCCAGTTGCTAGAAAGGCTATTATACCCAATTTCTTATATCCATCAAGGGACGGGGACAACATGGCTATTGGCTAGGCTTTTCGTCAGTGGACTCCTCGCTGCGAGCGAGGGACTCGTCGCTGCGCTCGCAATCATTTACATATCTTAAGTATTTCCTATAAATTGAACAAAATCAAAGGATTCAGTATACTAAACTCATTTTAATACTTGTTAGGGTTATGTGTCTTTCCAACTAGATTGTCCAAATTGAGCAGTGTCTGTTTTGCAAACAAAGGTCAAACAAGACAAAACAAAACAAAACATCGTGAATTACAAAAAAAAGGGTGATTTACACGATAGGCAAGTTAGAAATCCGAACAGGCTCGTGATTCCTCGATGTCGCCTCAAGAGGGTCCGAAAGACATTTGTGGGAATGGGCGTGACGTTTTATAATAAAATTCCACAGTCTATCTTAGACTTGCCTTTACACAAGTTTAAGAAATCAGTTAAAACTAATCTCATGAAAAAAGCATATTATGCAATTGAAGACTATTTAGACGATAAAAAAGCGTGGACATAATTCTTTCCAGCGATTCATGAGACAGCAGGTGGTAATTGAACTGTTTAACTATTCTATTGAATGTAAACTTATTTTGAAAAGAGCAACTGCCGAGTTTCTTGCTGGTTCTTCTCGGCAGGAACGGCATTCCGAACCAGTGGTAGACTCATCGACGATTCGAAAGCACTTGTAAAAAAGTTTACTTGAATAAAAAACATTTCTATTCTATTCTATTCTATAAACGTAATAATGTGGCATTACCAAACATTATTATATTATAATTTATGATCACCATAAACCATCATGTGCTCCGTGTCAATCTTTGGTAAAGCAAGATCAAGCCTCTCTATCCGACGCAAGCAGAAGTAAATGGCAGTACGTTTTGAAACAAGTTTTCCTCATCAGGTTCTGAAAACTCAAAGAATAATTAGAATGACTATACAGATATGATTTCATAGAATGGAATAGAAAAGAATAGTCTATTCAAGCAAACGCTCATAAAGTTCTTTTGATTCAAGTGCATTCAACATTCCTTCGAAATGCTGTTCCAACTTTTGAAATCTGTGTAAACTTAGTTATACTTTTCAAAAAACTGATGTACAGTTCTTTTTCAAGAGGATAGTTATAAGGATTTATAAATTGTATAAGCCAAGTCTATCCGGCACAAATCAATTATGCCTCCTAAAATATGCTTCTGGACCTCCGCTCCGATGAGTGCTAACCTTAAGTCTAAGTCTTCATCAGTATTATTGGAAGAGCTGGTATCTGATATAGTTTCTGCATTTCAAAATATTTGAACATATCGACCCTTCCATAGGTTGAGTGGTGCTTACAGCCAGCCCGGGTTTTAGTTCCAGTGACAGAAAGGCATTGTAAGCAAAGGCTTTCTCGTTCTATGAATCCTTTGACACGTATTTCGAAGCAAATATGAGCCGTGTGTAAGCAAACAGATCTACACTGGTATTCCCCACGTTCAAAACCTGACCTAAGTCGTTGGTGGTTTCGGAATATGTATTGCAGGGGGACTGGGGGATGGTTTCTTGCCGGCTCTTCTCAGCAGAATCCGCTTTCCGAACCGGTGGTAGAATCTTGACGTGTCATAAGAGCCACAGGTTGGCCTACATGAAATAAATAATTTTGAATTTTGAATTTTGAATTTTGATATCAACAGATGTCGACTGTATTGCTGCACTGTTCGACACTGAAACCATCCTTGGCAAATAATAGACGAGGCAAAGTTGTGTCACCCATTAGGAACTAGGCCTGTCTGGGAGACTAACTGCCTTTCTACTAATTCTGTAATGCCATGCGTAGTGTGGAGCATTTTACTGTATCATAATATGATGATGTCCTCCATGACGTATCCGTTTACGGCGGTCTTGGCAAGAACCGGTTATGGGAGCAAATATGGCTCGCGAAACCAAATTTTGTTTTCAAATACTGTTGCACGGCGCACAGTGTAACTGGCCCGACCTATTATACGTGTAGAGGTAGGAGGTCCTTGGCTGGGTCTTTTTATTATGGCGTTTGGCGTCGAGTTCCTTTAGACGCTCCTTTAAGGATGCCATCGCCTCATCTCCTTTATATAATATATTTCAGTATTAATCTGACATGCATTACTTAACATGATTTGCCGGGACATGCAAGCAGATATTTTGTTGCTAGACTCGACATTACCAGCTGATGACTGGCATAAATATTTTGACCATTCGCAGCTCGATCGTTATATAGCAATGGACGCCAGAATTCTAACTCCTTAGCGGCTATGTAGTACACCATACAGCGTATACTTAGGCAAAGTTGTCTCCTCATTAAGAACTAGGCCTGTCTGAGGGACCAACTGCCTTTCGACTGTTCCTGTAATGCCACAGTCTCTCATTAGAAATTAGTACTGAATGAGAGACCCACTTTCGTTTTGAAAGTGATGCTGAAGTACAACTGTGTAGTGTAAAGTACTTTTGCACCCCGATTCTACACCCTTCGACAACCTACCGTTTCAATACGATCAGGTACCTATCGATCTCGTATCGAAAATGTGCAATTCAGAACGTTCGGTTAGAGGACTCGACATCGACTACGTTATCGATCGACAAGATACACGTGCATTTAAGAAGATTGTTTACTTTACCAAAATTTTACTTATTGTTTTTTAATGTCAATATACCTATAATATAGTAAACATTTACATACCAAAAAAAAATTTTTGTCTTCGTGACTTTTTTATACAAAAACAGTAAACAGCTTGATAGAATCAAGAAGTCGAACGAAATGTTCGTTGGTTCATTTTGGTTGGTATTTCGACAATTTCACTGAAAATAGATCTTATCAAACGATAACAAACCGAATCGATCGATAAATATGTCATCGCAAGGTTCCGAATCGGGGCGCTGCTCCGACAAGGACTCCGCGTTGCGTTTTGTGTCCCATATGCCGAGAAACTCAAGGCATTGCGTCGGAGCCAGCATGGCAAAGTTGTGTCAACCCCATTAGGAACTTGGCCTGTCTGAGGGACTAACTTTTGGTTCCGACAGCTCCTAGAAATCCATAATATAGAAACATAATCCATATAATCTATAATATAGAATAGAAATCTATACAATAGAAATAGGTGTCGAGTCGGAACCAACACAGGTGTCTGAGCCTTCTCCACCTTATTGTCAGGCGGTGATTGCAAAGTGAATTCTTATTAGAAAATATATTCACGACGTTGTTTATCAAGAAGGCTTCTTGTTGACCAGAAAAAATAAAAATTGAACTTACCGATTTGCTTAAAATACAAACCACTTCTGGATATATCATCAGACTCCTGCTGTTCGCTGCTCCTGCTCGCTGATGAGCTGCCCGAAAAACCATTTTCCTGCCTCTTCTTTCCTCTGCAAACTTGAGCTTCTTCTGTGCACGTGGGGTTCATTTACGCGTAACCGAAATTTCCCCGTGATAGAAAATATGCACTATTAACACTAATACTATATATTTTTAACACTTTGCTTGCAATAATTTTTGCCAAGAGAGACGGATTAACGAAATAATCTTAGATTTGACGCGCACGCGGCGAAAATACACAACGCTATGAGCTCAAAATGGCAGCCGTCTCCTACTGCTGTCGTTATTCTCCATCGCAGAAGCGAGGGATTCTTATTCTTGATATAAATCTTAACACTTGATATACTTTTATATAATATATCACTATTAGGATATATGTATCACTATATTTAGGATTATTAAGAAATTTTTAGAAACACGTCCGAACAATACGAAAAACGACGCTATAATGAGAAAATAAGATGGCCCCACCCGCGATACCGCGGCGTTGCCATATTGAACACAAAGCGGAAACGGATACAGGGTGGGGACCCGAAGCGAGGGTATCGCTAAGTCAGAACCATAGACTTAGAATTTTTTCGCTACGCTCAAATGTATTTGTATTTTTAAAATTTTAAACTAGCGGCACGTTATGATGGCCGGTTTGACGTTTGTCCGCTCATGAAGTTCCGTATTAATTGATAACGACTTTGAAGGAAATAATTGTATTACTTTATTGACGATAGTGATGTGCAGAGATTCATAAATTTTATCGAATGTAGTTTTAGGTTTAGGACTCAAAATTTATTTATTAAATTGATTTCTAAAATGTATACAAGTGTAGAAAAATCAGTTTGCACCATTTAAGGGGTGAATGTACTTGTGAATATGAACAATTTTCACTATGTGTTACAATAAAACGAGCAAAACCAGTCGTAGGCATCGATAGCTTTGATGCCGATGCTATCCGAAGACATGTTTACGGCTACTATTTACAGAAGGAGTATCCAACAAGAAAAAAGTTGGTGCATTCACTGAAGGAAGCTGGATTATTCTTCGGTGGGGAAAGTTCTTTAACGAAGATTTTGAAGACCATTGGATTTCGATACAAAAAATGTAACAAACGCAAAATATTGATGGAAAGATTTGATATAGCGATGGCAAGGTATACTTTTTTACGGCAAGTGAAAGAAATCAAAAATTGGCCGTTCTTGGAACGATGACACAGCAGCATCTACTTCCAAAGTTCCTGTAGGAAAAGGATCGCGACTTATAATTTGTCACGCCGGAACCATCAACGGGTTTGTCGAAGGTTCTCTCATGGCTTTTGCGTCAAAAACCACTGGAGACTATCATGAAGACATGAATGGAGAAAAGTTTACTGAATGGTTTACCTCAATGTTGTGTAGCCTCCCTGAACCATCTATTATAATTATGGACAACGCCCCATACCACTCGATGCAAATTGACAAGCCACCTGCCCAATCCCAAAAGAAAGCTGATATCGTCGCATGGCTTCGTAAAAATGGCGTAGATGCAAACATGAATATGTTAAAAGCGGAATTAGTACGTCTTTTAAAAGAAAACAAACCAACCAAGATCCGATACGTCATTGACGAAATAGCATTAGAACATGGGCACAGAGTTATACGGTTACCACCTTACCATTGTGAGTATAATGCGATTGAGTTGGTGTGGGCTCAAATTAAGGGATATGCTGCAAGACACAATACAGAACCCCCATTTACCACAAAAAAAATGCTAAAATTATTAGAAGAAGCTTGTGAACATGTGACTAAAGGAGACTGGGAAAAGGTTGTGAATAGAACTGTTAAATTAATAAGGGAAGATTATGAAAGAGATGTGAAAATAGATAATATTATAGAAAACGAACATATAATTATTAATGTAGGTGATGATAGCAGTGACGACAGTGAAAATAGTAGTATGGACGAATCTGATTAATTATGGCCTTTTGTGGCACCTTTTTTGGTATCTTTTGTATTCATATGTTTCTTGTGTGCATATAAAGTATGTATATTCATTTTCATTCAAATATTCAGTTCGTTCAAATAAATTAAATAAACATATACATTTTTGTTTTATTAAACCTATTTAATCAGGTACAAAAACAAAACTTAATTGTTTTTTGTTCGAGAATAAATTGACATTCCACATCACTATTGTAATGTGTCAAACCGGCCATCATAGCGTGCCGCTAGTTTAGTGTCCTATGATTTCGCCAGTACTATCGATAATACTATGCTAGAGTCAAGACAACACTATTTCACGCACACATTTACATTTCATTTTTTTGTAACACCATTAATCTGTCACTGTTGGTCTTGTACATTCTAAGCCTATGGTCAGAACATACGAAAAAGACACGCTAAACTCAACATGGATTCCGGATATCGAAGACGGAACAAATAATATTGTTTGAATTCATAGGAATTACTTAAAATGTACATAAGAACTTCCTACCTCATGAGTGAATTACATACTTTGAAATAAATACATTAATTAATAATGTCAATATTGCAAGAAGATACAAAAATTTCAGATTTAGAACAAGATAATGAAAGAGTAAGTCCCTCTAACAAGTGTAAATTAAAAAAATCCTAGCCCACTTCAGCAGTCAGCACTGATTCTATGTATAATGCTGTATTAACATTTTTTCTCTCTTTAAGGTAGCTATAAGGAATGAGTTATCAACTTTATCTTTTGAAGATCTACAAAAGCTCAAAGAAAAAATTGGTGCCAAAGTTTATAAAGAAGTAGTTTTTGGTAAAAAACAAACTGTTAGCCATGAGCCTACCACATTCAAGAGAGAAAACAAAAACAGACCTAGGGAAATGAGTTCTAAGAAACCCGTGCCTATTTTGCAAAATGTTACAGTGCCTGTAAAGAAACAGGAGATAAGGGATCCAAGGTTCACATCTTATTATTTTTTTGTTTAGTTGTTGTTTTATGAATGTTTATTAGTCTGCTAATGTTCAGTTGTGTTGTTAAATAAATCCTTAGTAATCCTATTGTACTTCCTACTATCCTACTAATATTTTAAATGTGAAAGTTTGTGAGGATGGATGGATGGATGAGAAAAAGTGCTATTAGGGTGGGGAGGGGTTTTCCATGTCCTTTGTCTTCAGAGCGGTAACTAGCCACAGTCTCCCACTGACTTACCTCTATAACTAATCTATGATTAACACTGGACTGGCACTGGGACACCTATATACAAATGACAGCTTAAATTATGTATCAATGTTATGGTAAATGTAATAAATTGAAAATTATTAATAATTACACAACATTACTGATAGTGATTTTACCATCAATCTTGGTAATTGGTATCAATTTTATTTTTTTAAACCAAATCTGCGCGGACGAAGTCACGGGCATCATCTAGTATAATATATTTATTACATTTACCAAAAGTAAGATGTTATTATTAATAATAATCGATAAAAGTGATGAAATTCATAGCTTTTATCACATTTACCAAATAATGAGGTAATTATTAATAATTACCACATTTATCACATTTACCGTAATATCAATTTGATGAAGTGCCAAATTTGACATATGGGTGTCTCTGGAATCTATCTATCTATCTTCTATCTTCTATATAAATAAAAATGAATGTTGGTAAGCACATAACTCAAGAATGGATGGACCAATTCGGTTAATTTATTTTTTTGTATGTTCCTTAAGGTCCACGGAAGGTTTTAATACTTAATAAAAAAAAAATATAATAGATAAGTTGGCAGTACGAAGTTCGCTGTGTCAGCTAGTTACTAATAAAGGGATGCAGGAATTTTTGGCACTTTTGGCACACAAGCAGGAAATTTTAGTTCCTTGGACCTTTTAGTGTGTTCTAAATGGTGTCAACGAAGTTGGCCCAATAGACAAAGAATAAATTAATGGAATGCCCCTGCTGGGAGTCAAATACTAGGCCTCTACACCAGGTTTTTCTATTAATTTGTCTCAGTATACCTATATAGATTTATATCCCTTTCAAATAGTGTGCTATAATCTTAATGCAAAATCACTTATCCTCAAATTATACCAGTCAGTCAATAACATAACATTTGATAACAAAACTTCTTATATCTGTTAACAGATTTGATCCACTTTGTGGTACTTTTGATAAAAAAGAATTCGCGGAGAACTACAGTTTTCTATCCAATGTCCGTATTAATGACATTAAAGCCATAAAGCGTGAGTTGAAGCAAACCACAGATCCTGAGAAGGAGCAGAGTCTCCATCGCTTGCTGCAGCGGCTGAACGAACAGCAAAAGGCTATCAAAAGGGAGAAGTTGAAAAGGGAGGAAAGACACAAGCAAAAGAGTGATGTTGAAGCCGAATTCCAACAAGGAAAACAGCCGTATTTCAAAAATAAATGTAAGTTTCTTCTTTTTTTGCCTTTTTCCTCACAAGTAGTAGGTCCTTGTTTGAGCCAAAAAATATTTATTATATAGTTTTTATTCACTCGATGGCGATGGTCTCAATTAGACCCTAATATGCTGCTGCAGATGTACACTAAACTAACTGTAAACTAACTACTATAAACAGTGTGGCAGATTCTATTGTATGTGTCTAAACTAAACTAAAATGAAAGATCTAAATGTATTGCTATCCCTTTCATAATGCTCCCCACAGAAAAGGATAGCACTAGATTTAGACCTGTCAAATAAGAGTACCAAAGTCACCAACTAGTTCAGCGTGTTGCATAGTAGTTTTGAAACTGAAGTGGAAATGGGTGGAAAATGGATATAGTTGGAAGAGCTGATGGTCGTTGGGGTCCCAAGGTGCTGGAGTGGCGAACCCGCACCGGAAAGCGCCGCGTTGGCAGGCCGCCCACTAGGTGGACCGGCGACATCAAAGGAGTCGCAGGGAGCCGCTGGATGCAGGCGGAGCAAGACCGAAGCCTGTGGAAGTTCATGCAAGAGACCTTTGTTCAAAAGTGGACGTCTATCGGTTGATAAAGAAGAATATTTACTATTTATAGCTGTCAATGATAGTTTAGACTGGTAGGTCACAATCCTCTAAACTTTTATATGTGTACCTGCTATAGAATTAGCTACATGTCTTATTTTGTTTTACAGCGGAAGCACGTGTCGAGTCTCTCGTGAGACAATATGAAGAGTTGAAGAAAGAAGGGACGGGCCGTATACAGAGACATCTGAAGCGGCGCCAGCAAAAGATCAAGAAGCGTTCCTTCAAAACACCCGTATTGGTTAATGAATAAAACCATATTTTGTTAAGTATCAATGTTTTTAAGCAGTTTTATTTGTAAGCGACAATGTTTTTATACCTGTAGAGTCAAGGATTGTATGTGAATACAGCCATGCTTATTCGCACTAGCTTTAGCTCGCGAGTCCTGGAGTTTGGTTTTTAAAAATCCAGTGGGAACCTCTTTTTATCTATACTAATATTACAAAGAGGAAAGATTTTTTGTTTGTTTGTTTGTGCCGAATAGGCTCTGTAACTACTGGACCGATTTTAAACCATTTTTTCACCAATAGAAAGCTAAGTTATCAGGCAGTAACATAGGCTATAATTTATTTTCAAAAAAATTAGAGCTCCTTATGAAAACTGCAATAATGTAACCCAAAGTAGCAAAATTTTGCCGATAAAATGCATTATTTGGCGTGTGCTGAAAAAACTATTGATGATACATAAAAACTATGTACTACATGATTAAAGTACTCATTATTTTCTACAAAAAGGTCCCCGAGGGAATTATTATGTCTTACTATCATATTTAAGTCACAATAGTTAAAAAAAATTAATTAGATCACCTTTATTATCGAATAGTAGATATTGATTCTTAATTTGTTTGTTGGTTTGTCCGTCAATCACGCTGCAACAAAGCTACAGATGTATCTACGTGATTTTTTGGATAGGTATAGTTCAGAACCTGGACGGTGACATTAGACATAGGCATCCCGGAAGATCAAAGAGTTCCTATAGGATTTTAAAAACTAAATCCACGCGGACGAAGTCGCGGGCGTCAGCTATTCGCGAATAACAGGCAGGTAGGTAGCCTATGTAATTCTCTTAAGTCTTCAACTATATACCCATTTAAGAAATCACGTCGATTCTTTGCTCCGTTGCTGCGTGATTGAAGGACAAACGAACACATGCACTTTATAGTATTAATATGGATTGGTCTGTACGCCTTAGCACAACGACGTAATCGCATGCGGAATAAACAATTAACGTCTTTAGCGAAAAGCCTCTCTAGAGCTAGGCGGAAAAACTATCTCAAGCGAGTCGCGGGCAGCCGTTGGACACAAGTAGCACAAGATCGTGTTCTGTAGCAATCTTTATAAAATATCTCTGACCATCAGTGGACAACCCGAAGTTAAGACAACAACGAATTGATCGCACTTGAACACTTATAGAGGTTTGTTATAGGCTTTATAGGAGTATAAATAAAATAAATCATTTTATAACAACTTCTTTATTGACATTTATTAACAATGAAAAAAAAAAACAGGTGTTCACAAACGTTAAAGGCAGTTATCATTTACATCCTACTCGAGAAACATATTTCCACAGGGTAAGACAACAATATTATAATATGAAATTAATTTGCTTGATTGCTCTTTAAGAATATACAATAAATTTTTCACAATTAGGTACAGTTTTTAGTCATAAGTTGCCCATTTGGCATATACAATGTAACTAGACGGTCAAAGTATTATTATATTCTTGAATGCAATTTTTTATCAAAATTTCTTATGTTTTTTATTTGATAGAAATCGGTATTTTGAAAAGCGTTTTTTATGTTCAAAGAATATCCATGAGTTTTTTTAACTATTATTATTTTTCATCAGCTATAATAGTCTTATTTGATATTATCGATTGAAGTGTTAATCGATAGAATCACCCACTTACCCTAACATATCTAATATATTACATCCGATTTGCCAAGGGTTTTCCACAAAGTAGGTATGCATTGTTATCAAGCCCGGACTTTTCGCCAGGTCGTAAAGACATTGCGGCCCATGGGGTACGATCATCTGAAACATTTTATTATATACATACATTTTGGACTTGTCGAGTGTTAGGTACACATGCCTGTAAATTGTCATATTTAGCTTTTTCCCGCGACTTATTCCGCGTGGAGCTAGATTTTTAAAATCCCTTTGTTTTCTGTGATAAAAAGTACCTACTTTATGTCACTCTCCAGGTCCTGAAGTATACCTACCCATGCAAAAACTCACGTGGATCCGTTGATGCGTCATTAAAGGATAAACCAAGAACAGATTATTATTTGTTGGTCTGTCTTTCAATCAGGATTTAACATGGACAGTTGTGGACTTGGAGAGTGACATAGGCTACCTTTTATCCCGGAAAAACAGAGTGCTCCCGCTGGATTGTTAAAATGGGTTTTTAACAATCCAGTGGGATCCTCTGTTCCTCTCCACTGGGTCGAAGTCGCGGGCAAAAGTAAGTGTACGGTTCAGGACCGCACTGTAATGAAACTGCTTGTTAGAGGTACAAGTTTATTGCCCCCTACTTAGGCTATAATAACCTAATGGCAGTAATGTGAGCGCGATACGATGGAATTTTGCACTGATGAATGAAGTGTAAATAAGCGTATTTATAATAAATGCGTGAATGATGACTGGGCGAAATGTACGGTTTCAACATAGACCGTACATGCTCCCAGAGAGAAATGAGATGCAAGGATGAGTGAGATGAGTGAGCTATTGACAAATTAAGCGAGATGAGTACTTAATAATTACAAATCGCTTACAAATTGAATGCTAAATGAATGCTTATTACTATCTTAACTAAGATATTTAAAAATGTATGTATAAGTGAGTTAAACGGAATGGAATGTAAAATCCTTGAGTTCCACTTCGCTGCTGGCCTGCTGGGGCTGGGGCGGCTGGGGCGGACGCTGCCGAGGGCGCGGGGCACGACGGGGCGCGGCGGTGGCTGGTGGCTGCGAGTCCTCTCGACGGCGCTCGCTGCTCGCACGGCCGCGCCGGTGCCGCCGTACAGACCGATACCCGTACACGGCGGCCACTGTCAGGCAGCTGGCCACCACCACGTATATGGCGGTGTATTGATGAACATCATGATATGATATGTTCCCGCTGTCTCCGACTTCATTCGTTCGATCCGTTGCTTGAGATCCCTTAATTGTGTGGCCGTCTGATTGCCGTCGAACGGAGAGATGATTGTATCTGGGACCGGGACAGAGATGTTTATGATGTGATTTATTGGTGGGACGTCTGGAACGTGCAAGTCTCCAATAACGTTCACGGTGCTTTGCTGGTTTCTGTGCGCGAAGATAGTAAAGTCTTGCCCTTTGACGACACAATTCTGTCCGAGTGCTATGACCCCCGCTTCTTCGACTTGTACAGCAGAAATTCGATCGCCGCATATGATTCGCCAGGTACAATGTCCGCAACAATAAAATAGGTATGTATTTACCATACTTAATTCGTGCCATTTGTTGTGGCACGGTGTTAATGATTGAATGGCATTTGTTGGAAATGTGATCTTTGTAACATAAGCTCTCGTCGGAAAGGAATTGATAGACTGGTCTAGGTGAATGACACAGTCTACACTAGCGGCACGCTATGATGGCCGGTTTGACGTTTGTCCGCTCATGAAGTTCCGTATTAATTGATAACGACTTTGAAGGAAATAATTGTATTACTTTATTGACGATAGTGATGTGCAGAGATTCATAAATTTTATCGAATGTAGTTTTAGGTTTAGGACTCAAAATTTATTTATTAAATTGATTTCTAAAATGTATACAAGTGTAGAAAAATCAGTTTGCACCATTTAAGGGGTGAATGTACTTGTGAATATGAACAATTTTCACTATGTGGACAAACCTCTGAAATCGCAAAAAAATATCAGCTGTTTCATACAAAAGGTAAAATTTTTATTTTTATATGATATATACCACAACTCGGCATTTGGTTTTCTAAATTGAAAATTTTTAAAAATGGAATCTAATACGATCGTCACATAGGATCGCTGGCTAGCACAACTACTACCTCCGGCAAACTCGCGTCAATGCTCAATGCAAAACAAAGCAGTTTCGAATTGACGTTGCTTCGAAAAGTATAAACTGTCAGTGCAATGCGATTGTGATATAGTTTTGACCTGGCTTTGGATTTCAAATATTGATACTGCATTACTGTTGACCCTTGCTCGTTAATTTGGACTCTGTTCAAGCCCTTTGTTGTGGATTTCGTCGATATGACCGAACGTACGCAGAGAACTGTTCTAAATAGTCAGACACGTGAGTTCGTAATACGCCTTCGTAACTATTTCGATCGTGAAGCTCAAAATGGAGGGCCAATTTTACCTATAACGTCAGTGGTTGAACGCGTAGCTGATGCGCTTAATATTGGACAACGAACTGTTAGACGGATAACTAAAAAAAAATATGGCGAGACTGGCACAGAAGAAAATAAACTTCACACACCAAAAAAGAGAAAACGAGCAAAACCAGTCGTAGGCATCGATAGCTTTGATGCCGATGCTATCCGAAGACATGTTTACGGCTACTATTTACAGAAGGAGTATCCAACAAGAAAAAAGTTGGTGCATTCACTGAAGGAAGCTGGATTATTCTTCGGTGGGGAAAGTTCTTTAACGAAGATTTTGAAGACCATTGGATTTCGATACAAAAAATGTAACAAACGCAAAATATTGATGGAAAGATTTGATATAGCGATGGCAAGGTATACTTTTTTACGGCAAGTGAAAGAAATCAAAAATTGGCAAAATGTTGTGTTCTTGGATGAAACATGGCTTAATGCTAACCATACTGTAGGCCGTTCTTGGAACGATGACACAGCAGCATCTACTTCCAAAGTTCCTGTAGGAAAAGGATCGCGACTTATAATTTGTCACGCCGGAACCATCAACGGGTTTGTCGAAGGTTCTCTCATGGCTTTTGCGTCAAAAACCACTGGAGACTATCATGAAGACATGAATGGAGAAAAGTTTACTGAATGGTTTACCTCAATGTTGTGTAGCCTCCCTGAACCATCTATTATAATTATGGACAACGCCCCATACCACTCGATGCAAATTGACAAGCCACCTGCCCAATCCCAAAAGAAAGCTGATATCGTCGCATGGCTTCGTAAAAATGGCGTAGATGCAAACATGAATATGTTAAAAGCGGAATTAGTACGTCTTTTAAAAGAAAACAAACCAACCAAGATCCGATACGTCATTGACGAAATAGCATTAGAACATGGGCACAGAGTTATACGGTTACCGCCTTACCATTGTGAGTATAATGCGATTGAGTTGGTGTGGGCTCAAATTAAGGGATATGCTGCAAGACACAATACAGAACCCCCATTTACCACAAAAAAAATGCTAAAATTATTAGAAGAAGCTTGTGAACATGTGACTAAAGGAGACTGGGAAAAGGTTGTGAATAGAACTGTTAAATTAATAAGGGAAGATTATGAAAGAGATGTGAAAATAGATAATATTATAGAAAACGAACATATAATTATTAATGTAGGTGATGATAGCAGTGACGACAGTGAAAATAGTAGTATGGACGAATCTGATTAATTATGGCCTTTTGTGGCACCTTTTTTGGTATCTTTTGTATTCATATGTTTCTTGTGTGCATATAAAGTATGTATATTCATTTTCATTCAAATATTCAGTTCGTTCAAATAAATTAAATAAACATATACATTTTTGTTTTATTAAACCTATTTAATCAGGTACAAAAACAAAACTTAATTGTTTTTTGTTCGAGAATAAATTGACATTCCACATCACTATTGTAATGTGTCAAACCGGCCATCATAGCGTGCCGCTAGTTTAATGTATGTGTCATATGGTATACATTGCTGTATGTTTATTTCCGACAAAGGTATATAGGTATCTCTGCGTAAGTTGATAGCCACATACTCCGATACAGGTGTAACACTTACGGAGGAGTTAGCAACTTTTTGCGGAATAGATATCATTTTGTATAGCTCGTAGTTTTCTCGGTTTACGAGTGGAATCTTGATCTCAAAAATTAGGAATTGCTTTGTTATGCCTGCTCTCACTCTCAACAAGTGATAAATTTTAGCCAAGTCTGTTTGGATGTTGTTTATTGGCAATGCTAAGTCCTTTTGTAATTGTCCTGAAATTATGTTGAGCTCAATTTGCAGTTGTTTAGGCGTCAATAGGTGGATATTGAATATTCCGTGATGTAGATCGGTTAACGTATCCAATAACGTGTCTTGAATGTATCTTAATTTTGCGATCATGTTGTTAGCTATAGAAAATGATATCGCTAGTTCGCTGATA
Source organism: Oeneis ivallda (assembly GCA_029955525.1). Classification (NCBI taxonomy): domain Eukaryota; kingdom Metazoa; phylum Arthropoda; class Insecta; order Lepidoptera; family Nymphalidae; genus Oeneis; species Oeneis ivallda. The sequence continues at coordinate 13,362,913 of JARPMR010000024.1, read as the reverse complement.
ACTCTTATGTCTTGCACTTCTTTGTTGAGTTGGTTTGCAGCTCTTGCCAAGTTGTTTAAATGCTGATTGATAATCTTATGCTGCCTATTGATTGTGTCTTCAGCTCGTTGTAACAGATTATGCTCTGCTTCTATGACTGACGTTTGGTTTTTCCACAAAAGTGCTAGGTGGTTTTGATTTTCTCGAATGAGCGTGATGTCCTTTTGGTATTGAATTGCGAAATTTTCATCCAAAACTCCAACAAGTGTGTTTGCGATGGATCCAATGCCATTGACGAGTCCTCGTTTCTTTCGTATGGAAGCGCTTGAGTTAAGAAGCATGGTATTGTAATGATTCAACTCGTCATAACTATGACGTAATTGTAGGAGCATGATGTCACAAAGTTTTTCTTGTTCCAACTTGTCACAAGTAGCGCCTATTTGTTTCAAATGTTTGGTGAATGTTGCGGTGCCTTCCCAGTATGGATTAATATCATAGTAGGCGATTAGTTTCCATTCGTCTTGTATGTATTGCATTGTTGAAATTTTGTCAAAGTAGAGAGCTTTACTTACTCAGTTTCGTGATATTGTAGGCTGAGTGAACAACTGTCGCTAGGTCCTAGGATCATGAAAGAGAAAAATGATAAAATCATGGACGCGAATCTAGACGTGTTCTGTCTGCCTTTTCGTTGCGTAGGATGGGGCCCTTGCCACCACAGTGACTGATCCTTTAATTGCTCTGCTGAGATGCCTCGACTGGCACTGTCTGCGGGGTTTTCGGCCGACTTTACATAACGCCAATTGTCTGAGGGAATGACGTCATTTATTTGTTTCACTCGATTCGCTACGAATGGTTTCCAGCGACTGGCGTCCCCTTTAATCCATCCGAGCACAGCTGTTGAGTCGGTCCACCCAAACGTCTCGATCTGGTGGCCAGTTAGTGCTTGCTGAATTTTACTCATAAGTTCCGTTAGGAGATGCGCTCCGCTCAGTTCGAACCTGGGTAGAGTTAGGTTCTTGTTTGCGGGAACGAGCCTTGTCTTAGCGGCTATAAGTGTTATTTTTGAATGAACTTTGCCATAGACTACACAGGCGTAAGCTTTCATTGACGCGTCGCAAAACCCATGTAACTCGATGCTGTCGCCTTCACCGCTTTGATACCATCGTTGCACTTGGAAATGGGTCAAATGTTGGTGTAGGTCAGCTCGTATTTTTTCCCATTCGTTGCTAAGGTGGATGGGTAGCTCATCGTCCCACTGAATGTTAGAAAGCCACACTTCTTTAAAAAGAAGTTTTAATTTGGTAGTTATCGGAGATAGCCATCCGATGGGATCAAATATCTTTGAGATATCCGATAACAGAGTTCGTTTTGTATGTTTGGTTGTTTTTATGTCGATCTTTAACTGAAATGTAAAGATATCTTTTTCTGGATGCCATTGCAGACCGAGGGTTTTGGTCGATTCAGACTGCTTGAAACTGAATGCTTCGTGACTACTCTGAGCTTTACTAAAGCCTTCTAAGAGTTCCGTTTTATTTGATGTCCATTTGCGTAGGTTGAAGCCTCCTGACTGAAGTAGCTTTATCAAGTCCTCTTGTAGTTGCTTGGCGGCAGATAAAGTGAAGCTTCCACTCACAAGGTCATCCATATAAAATTCTTCTTGTAATGCTAGGGCTGCTCTGCTGTTTTGATACTTATGTCCGTCGTCCGTTGCCAATTGTTTCAATGTCATCATGGCGAGAAAAGGAGCGGCTTTCATGCCATATGTAACAGTTGTTAACTGGTATTCGCGTAACAACTGATTAGGTGAACTTCGCCATAAAATTTTTTGGAAGCGCTGATGATCGTCGCTGATGAGTATTTGTCTAAACATTTTTTCAATGTCAGCGATATATGCATATTGATATTGTCTCCATCTTAGGATTAGGGACATAAGATCTTGTTGTAAATTAGGGCCACGCTTCATTAAATCATTTAATGTGTAGCCCGTCGATGTTTTTGCCGATGCGTTGAATACGACACGCAAAGCCGTAGTCGTGGAGTCAGCGCGTTCTACGCCGTGGTGAGGTAAATAACAGCTGGGTGTCGCGTTGCTAGTACACTCAGCCATATGGTTTAATGAATGATATTCCTCAATAAATGTTTGGTATGCGTGAGCCAAGTTTGGTTGTCTGCTCAACTTGCGCTCCAAGTTTCGAAACTGTGCGACTGCCTTGGGCTTGGATACCCCCAATTTCTCCTCCATATCATGAGTGAAGGGATATTTAATATCGACCGTCTTCTTTTCTTGTAGTCGTGTCTTTATAATGTTGTAGACATTCCAAATCTTCCTGGGACATGTTTGTTGTTTCCGATATGTCCTCCACGGACCAGAATCTTTGAATATCATCCACATTGTTTAGTACCATGTTGCATTGAAATGTCTGAACATGGCCACATAAAATCCAGCCTAAGCGTGTCTGTTGCGCAACTAGCGGGGATTTTTCGTGTCTGATGATATCAGCTTGGATAATGGTGGAGTAAATATCGGCCCCCAATAGAAGATCCACGGAGCGACTAATATGAAAGTCTGGGTCGGCCAACTGAATGTTTTCCAAAAATGACCATTGTGGTTTTTGGAATGTATTATTTGGCAGTTTATTGATGAGGTTTCGCATGACCTAAACATTGGTATTAAATGTATAGTTATTGTGTCTTGCTAAACACGTAATATTCATTACGCCTTTGCACGTGCTCTCTTTGGCGCCAATGCCGAATACGACCCCTTTGCATTTTTCGCGGGGCAATTTCAACATTTGTGCTGCTTGCTCAGTAATGAGTGATATTTGTGACCCTTGGTCAATGAGCGCTCGTAGTGTCATCAAAGTATTGTCAGCTGCTCGAACTCTGATTAACGCCGTTGATAAAAGTGTCTCGGATAAATCGTCTTGAGACACGTGACTGTTGCCAGTTGATTTCTTGTTTTCGTTATTGCTATTTTGCTGTTTATTTGTTGCGAAATTAGAGTAGGCATCGTGTAACAGTGTATTGTGATACTCTTTGCCTTTGCAAACTCGGCATGTTTGTTTCGAATAGCACTTTCCATTGTTACCATTTTCATTATGATCAATTAAGCAGTTTTTACACAAATTGTGTTTTTTGACCTCTCTCAGCCGGTCATCGGGCTGTAATTCGAGAAAGGCCTTGCATGCAAATAACCGATGACTTCCGTCGCAAATTGGACATGTGTTTGTTTCTTGATTATTTGATTTCATAAATGACTGGTTATTATAACCATGTTTCTTTGTACTGTATGCTTTGTAGGTATGAACTTTCTTGCTAGTACATGACGACTCTTGTTGTGAAGATACAGATTTGGTTCCATCTTGCTTACGACGCGATGCCTCAAGTGATGTGAATTTGATCTCCAAAAATTCGAGGAATTCCTTCAAATTTGGTAGTTCACGTGGGGCAGCTAAGTGCTCTAGGTAGTCATTATGCGTGTCTGCATCTAATTTTTGTGAGATTAGATGCACAATTATTGGATCCCACGACGAGGTGTCCACGCCGAGATTGGTGATGGCGTAGAGACATTCCTTGGTAGCGTCGTGTATCTTTTTAATTGCGGCGGCGGATGGTAGGGAGGTAGGGTTGCTGTATGGTAGGGAGGCTGAGTAAGGTTTTTAGATGAGATGAGAAAATCAGCTTCTTATTATTGTACCGAGTGTTTAGTATCTCCCAACAAGTGTGATAATTGCTGGGACTTATCATAAGATGCTGAATTAATTTTTCGGCTTCTCCTTTTACTTTTCCCTTGAGATGTTGCATTTTTTGCACGTCGGATATTGATGCGTTGTTATGGATGATTTCCGTGAACAAGTCTTTGAATGAAGTCCAGTTCTGATAGCCTCCACTGAAGGTAGGTAAATCCATCGTCGGTGTTGACTTCTCTCTGTAGGTTAGTGACCCTAATTTGTTGCTGATAGTCATGTTTTTGTACTGCTGTTCACACGAACTGTACTGTGTTTCATCGGAAAAATCTCTGGTACCTGGCATACCATCGATTTCCCAGTATAATTTATCAATTGCTGTCCAACGTTCTTGTATGGACTTGAGAGCCTCGTCCAGCTCCCATTTTTGTTGAATTTGATCGATATTGATGTTGTTGACTGTTCTTGTAAATGCTCTGTAATTACTGGATTGCTTACATAGCATCTCTATCTTGCTAGAGGTAGTATAATTTGTACCCACACGTGGCTGAAAAGTGGGCTGTTGCGTGTTTAGATTAGTCGGTGTGTGTAGTCCCTGAGATGACGGACCGCCTTGTTCGACGTTTGATTTTGCTGGTCATACGATAGGCGTTGGCACCGATTGTTCTTGAGGTAAATGGAATAAAAGGAAAGCTTTTGTTTTATGATAGAATTCCATTGTGTCCTCATACTTTTTATGGGTGAAATAAGTATGAGACTGATCTTCCCATTTTTCCAAAATTGCGTGATTTGATTCAAACTCGATCCAATAGTCATCGAGTTTCTTAATTTTTCTCCATACCATCTCTGGAGTTTTACGGTCTGGTCCATCCTTCTTGAAGTTCACCAGAAGTGTATTCATCGCTTCCATGATTTCGAGCTGGTTCTCTGGTCCAGCCATTGTCACGGCGGTGAAAGGCGGTGGATCGCAGAGAAAAACTGAATGTCTGTATGCTTGACTGCTCCCAGCCCGAAGGTGATGCTGACGCGTGAATTGTATGCTGTATTGAGTGTTGTGATGACTGCTGTGCTTCCACTTGATGATTCGGTGTCTCTAGCACGATATGTGCGCCTTCTCAATCTTGCCGGTGAGACCCGCTTGTGGGAGGCCGATAGACCGATTCGCTATCGTACAGATCTACGAAAATTGCTGCACGGAAGCACGTTGAACTTGTCACAGGTTCAATTTATGCTCGAAGGACCACATGTACGGTTCAGGACCGCACAGTAATGAAACTGCTTGTTAGAGGCACAAGTTTATTGCCCCCTACTTAGGCTATAATAACCTAATGGCAGTAATGTGAGCGCGATAGGTACGATGGAATTTTGCACTGATGAATGAAGTGTAAATAAGCGTATCTATAATATAATAAAACTGTAACAGGTCCAATTCTGTACATTGAAGATATTTTGAAAATTTTTGTTTGAGGGCACTCTATAATCGATACTGAAGCCAAAACAATTTTTTTTTAATTTTTTGTCTGTCTGTCTGTCTGTCTGTCTGTCTGTCTGTCTGTCTGTATCTTGGCCGCGCATCACGCCGAAACTACTGGACGGATTTAAATGAAACTTGGCACGATTTAAGGTAATACTACGAGGTATAATATAGGATACTTTTTATCTCGAAATTCAGCACGGTTCCCTTGGGAGAGGGGATGAAAGTCAAAATGTGTATTTCGCTGTAATTCATTAAGGCGTATTCCGATTTAATCCATTCTTTTTTTGTTAGAAAGCAGGTTCTTTAGAGATTGTCCTGTAATTATTTCAAGGTCGTCAATTTCGTAGTTCAGAAATTATAGACATCACAATCTTCAGTATAGGTCCAAATAACTTGAACCCCGGAATCTACAGGATACTTTGAATGAACGGCTCATCTTAAGCTGGCAACCGTAATTTATGGTATATAACCATCGTGGATACTATTTTGTCAAAGTCAAACTACTCCAAAGGCGTCAGATTTTGCCAAACGATCATTATACCGACATACTACATAGTAGGTATGGATGTAATACATCGTATGGACGTAATATTACAGTGTTTTCCTATGTAATTTAATATTCTAATCATACTTACTAATATTATAAATGCGAAAGTGTGTTTGTTTGTTGGTTTATCCTTCAATCACGCCGCAACAGAGCCACGGATCTACATGATTTTTTGCATGGGTATAATTGAGGACCTGGAGAGTGACATAGGCTACTTTTATCCCGGATAATCAAAGTGTTCCCGAGGGATTTTAAAAACTAAATCCACGCGGACGAAGTCGCGGGCATCAGCTAGTTTATAATAAATGCGTGAATGATGACTGGGCGAAATGTACGGTTTCAACATAGACCGTACAGTTAGTATATAAATAACTTATAAATAATAATTTGTGGGGCCGGCGGGTTCGAACTCACATCTCCCGGGAATAGTACCCTGAGCGTATTGTGTTTTGTTTTAGGTGGAAGTGTCGATATTTTATCGTGGTATGTATGTACTCGTGTAATACGTAATAATTTATGTTATTACACCGCGAAATAAGTAAAAATCTTTTGACCTACAGTTCGTTCGCGTTAAGAATGCAGTGAGTCATCAATCATCATTGTTCGCCGGCCTAGCCCCGCCCCCTAACCAATCAAAACTTTTCAAATTACAAGGTCAAGTAAAGTCAGTACAGTGACCAGTTGAAGGCATAGCTTCGAACGCGACGGTTGTGTCCTGCAATTGTGTTAACTGATTTATATTAAAAAAAAAAGAATACCTCACCAATTCGTACGTAAAAATAAAAGTGGTTCGGTAATTCATAGTGGAGAGAGAAAAGTAATTTACAATGTTTTTAAGTATTTTACACAGACTGATTTAAATGTGACTGTGGACAGCATAGTACAAAAAACGGCAAATGCATGCGGTGTGTCCGAGAGAACAGTTTATAGTATTCTTAGGGAAAAAAAGGAAAATACTACATTGACATACGTTCAAAAAGTGTAATTTGTTAAGTACCTATTTTGAATAAAAAATTTTGACTTTAATTTTTTGACTTTGAAATCGCCAGTGAAAAAAAGGGCCAGGAAGTCTATTTAGATGACGTCATGGAACTCGCTGCAGAAAATTCTTCTATCTATCTATAATATAATAAAACTGTAACAGGTCCAATTCTGTACATTGAAGATATTTTGAAAATTTTTGTTTGAGGGCACTCTATAATCGATACTGAAGCCAAAACAATTTTTTTTAAATTTTTTGTCTGTCTGTCTGTCTGTCTGTCTGTCTGTCTGTCTGTATCTTGGCCGCGCATCACGCCGAAACTACTGGACGGATTTAAATGAAACTTGGCACGATTTAAGTTAATACTACGAGGTATAATATAGGATACTTTTTATTCCGAAATTCAGCACAGTTCCCTTGGGAGAGGGGATGAAAGTCAAAATGTGTATTTCGCTGTAATTCATTAAGGCGTAGGTATTCCGATTTAATCTATTCTTTTTTTTTGTTAGAAAGCAGGTTCTTTAGAGATTGTCCTGTAATTATTTCAAGGTCGTCAATTTCGTAGTTCAGAAATTATAGACATCACGATATTCAGTATAAGGTCCAAATAACTTGAACCCCGGAATCTACAAGATACTTTGAATGAACGGCTCATCTTAAGCTGGCAAGCGTACTTTATCGTATACAGCCATCGTGGATAGCCCTATTTTGTCAAACTACTCCAAAGGCGTCAGATTTTGCCAAACGATCATTATACCTACATACTACAAAGTAGGTATGGATGTAATACATCGTATGGACTTAATGCTACAGTGTTTTCCTATGCAATTTAATATTCTAATCATACTAATATTATAAATGCGAAAGTGTGTTTGTTTGTTGGTTTGTCCTTCAATCACGCCACAACAGAGCAACGGATCGACGTGATTTTTTTGCATGGGTACTATAGTTGAGGACATAGGCTATATTTTTATCCCGGAAAGTGTTCACGAGGGATTTTAAAAACTAAATCCACGCGGACGAAGTCGCGGGCATCAGCTAGTAATATAATAAAACTGTAACAGGTCCAATTCTGTACATTGAAGATATTTTGAAAATATTTGTTTGAGGGCACTCTATAATCGATACTGAAGCCAAAACAATTTTTTTTTAATTTTTTGTCTGTCTGTCTGTCTGTCTGTCTGTCTGTATCTTGGCCGCGCATCACGCCGAAACTACTGGACGGATTTAAATGAAACTTGGCACGATTTAAGGTAATACTACGAGGTATAATATAGGATACTTTTTATCCCGAAATTCAGCACGGTTCCCTTGGGAGAGGGGATGAAAGTCAAAATGTGTATTTCGCTGTAATTCATTAAGGCGTATTCCGATTTAATCCATTCTTTTTTTGTTAGAAAGCAGGTTCTTTAGAGATTGTCCTGTAATTATTTCAAGGTCGTCAATTTCGTAGTTCAGAAATTATAGACATCACAATCTTCAGTATAGGTCCAAATAACTTGAACCCCGGAATCTACAGGATACTTTGAATGAACGGCTCATCTTAAGCTGGCAACCGTAATTTATCGTATATAACCATCGTGGATACTATTTTGTCAGTCAAACTACTCCAAAGGCATCAGATTTTGCCAAACGATCATTATACCGACATACTACATAGTAGGTATGGATGTAATACATCGTATGGACGTAATATTACAGTGTTTTCCTATGTAATTTAATATTCTAATCATACTTACTAATATTATAAATGCGAAAGTGTGTTTGTTTGTTGGTTTATCCTTCAATCACGCCGCAACAGAGCCACGGATCTACGTGATTTTTTGCATGGGTATAATTGAGGACCTGGAGAGTGACATAGGTTACTTTTATCCCGGATAATCAAAGTGTTCCCGAGGGATTTTAAAAACTAAATCCACGCGGACGAAGTCGCGGGCATCAGCTAGTAATATAATAAAACTGTAACAGGTCCAATTCTGTACATTGAAGATATTTTGAAAATTTTTGTTTGAGGGCACTCTATAATCGATACTGAAGCCAAAACAATTTTTTTTTAATTTTGTGTCTGTCTGTCTGTCTGTCTGTCTGTCTGTCTGTATCTTGGCCGCGCATCACGCCGAAACTACTGGACGGATTTAAATGAAACTTGGCACGATTTAAGTTAATACTAAACGAGGTATAATATAGGATACTTTTTATCCCGAAATTCAGCACCGTTCCCTTGGGAGAGGGGATGAAAGTCAAAATGTGTATTTCGCTGTAATTCATTAAGGCGTATTCCGATTTAATCCATTCTTTTTTGTTAGAAAGCAGGTTCTTTAGAGATTGTCCTGTAATTATTTCAAGGTCGTCAATTTCGTAGTTCAGAAATTATAGACATCACAATCTTCAGTATAGGTCCAAATAACTTGAACCCCGGAATCTACAGGATACTTTGAATGAACGGCTCATCTTAAGCTGGCATGCGTAATTTATCGTATATAGCCTTTGAGTAATAAACCAACACAGGAGAAGAATTGACGCGCGTACCCCTCTGTAAGTTGGGTATGAGCAGTGCTCATACTCGTTATATAAAACTGTTTGACTCCAGTCACGCGCCTGTCAACTACGTATGGTTAGCGGGGAATGAGCTCCGCTATAAATGCCGAATATGAGAGTATTTTCTTCTAAAAAAAATATTTAAAACATCCAGTTTACTAAAGGATAACATTTATTTACTTCTGATGTATTATTTTATCCAAATAATGCAATACTTATGCAGAAAACTTAAGAAAACTGTCGATCTGAAAATGTTGCTACTTAAACGTACATGAAATAATTTGGGGAAAATATTGAAAATTAATCTTCCTACTTACTATTCGTTTAGAGACCTTTTTCATGAACTGCATTATAAATTGATCCCATAGAATTAAAATCACGATAGAATAGGAAGGGGTGAACGACTAATTTATAAGCTTTAAGTAAAATATGACTAGATATATAAATACGAACTTTGATCGTCTGTGGGATTATCAAATAATGATAAAAAATTCTTTCTATAAAACCGACTTTAAACGCCACTACAAAGTATAAAACAATTTTAATTTGTACATGTATGTTGAAGTCGGGCGGGCCTAAATATAAATGATGAAACTAATGCGCGACGCTAGCCCAACTTTGCCCGATCGGCGTATGAAGTCGGTTTTTTAAAGATATTTTTTTTACATTATTATTTTAAGCTTTTTTGTGTATATCTCTGATTGCGAGCAATTTGCTCTTAATCATTGAGTTCCTTCCTCCATCACCGAAGATATGAATCATCTTCTCTTCACCTTTTAAATAGGCCCAACCTTATTATGCGTTCTTTCAAAAAAAATTGAAATCGGTTCAGATTTGACGTAGTTATGGAGTAACATCTAACATTATATCAACAAAAATTTATATGGGAACCACCTCTGAAGTATGCCCTACTAAACAAAAAAAAAATTATCAAATTCCATTCATTATTTGGCGGAATAATTGGATAACAAATATACAAAAAATTCAAATTGAGAACCTCCTCCTTTTTTGAAGTCAGTTAAACTGATTGCATTATTATAACGATCGCAATGGTGTCTGATTGGCTGGTACTCTCCCACTATTGTTTAAAATGCATTGATGCAGCTAGAGCTCCATAAACTCAGCGAATTCATAAAATTAGTTTTTTTACTCAATTATTTCAAAAGTTTTAGGTATATATTTCCATATAACCAGTGTGATATGATTTTCTAAATATATAAAATGAAAAGGTGACTGACTCACTGATCTATCAACGCACATCTACTATGACGTAGGCATCCGCTAAGAAAGGATTTTTACAAATATAATACAAAAAATAATGAAAACGAGACTAAAAAATTGTTTAATAATAATGATAAGTTCTACTTAAGTCTTTCTTACTCGAAAATTAGGACTTTAATTTTATGAAGTCGGCCACACCGCAATAAAATTAGGGCTGGACAGCAAGATTTCATATGTCGATATTGGTGGGGGGATTGTATAAATTATTTATACCGAGATATTTTTATCGTCTTACTAATGGTTCATTGACGAAAAAAAATATTTAAATTCTATACATATTTGGTTCATTAAAACTTGGCAATTGAATTAAAGTACCCATACTTCTTATTCATCCCGCTAGGTTTACCGGAAAGCTAAATAGCTTGGCGGTGTTTTATTACAGATGGGGTGGCCACTATAGCCATGGCGGCAGCCTAGCATTACAAACAAATATACACTTCGTTCAGATGAAGTAGATGAAAAAAATAAGCCTTCCAAGTAAAGTATGTAGGTACAAGTTTTAACTTACCAATCATAACTTTAAATACATTTTTTTTAGGGTTTAGTTTTTACTTTTTATGTTTCCTCCATACTGGACTGAGAGAATATTATTCAACGCTGGAAAACGATCTTGTAAATCGAAAAAGTGAACTTTAAACCAGAGCCAATAACGTTTTAAAAAATCATAACAGCTCATAATAAGCTATCAGGAGCAGATTTTTTTCAAAAAGCATATTTTTTAAAGTAACACATCAGATGATACTAATTATATAATTCTAAAGTAGAATTACTTTAGTTTTATACATTAGTTTTATATCAATTTCGACTAATAGTTTTTCAATTTTAAGAAGCAATGTTGCTGTAACTTGGTATTTGAAACATAAGAAACCACGAAATAACTCTAAACTTTGAAATGCTAATTATGCTGTATTTATTTTTAAGGAAACATGATGTAGTCCTAACAGTTTGTACTTAATATACTTTTTAGAAATGGATACATCGTAAATTTCACTTTAAACATAAATAAAACAAATGATGTTTCATTAAAAATGCTGTATGTTTATTTAAACAAGATTACTTAAAAAATCAATGTGTTCAATATTAATACCCACTACGTATTCAAATAAAAATTAAATGTCTCTCAACTTAATAAACAATATTATTAAAAACCTATGACAAAGTACAGCACTCCCTGGTGGCTTATAACCTTAAATCATAACTAAACAGCTGCTCTAAGGTGATATACTGTGGTACCTACAGCATGCTTTCAGCATGAGATTGAGAGTATAGTGACGGAGTAAATACCTTGGTATCTACAAAATCTGTTAATAATCAGATAATCCTAAGTCCTTACAGTAGGTTCGCCTAAGTGCACTGCACTGCTAAAAAGTATTGATAACTTTTTTGAAGTATCTGTATAATATTGAAAAATAGATGGTGTGGTGTGGTGTGGAATAACAAAAAATATATAATATAAACATGCAGAGAAGGTCAACATAGTATCTTAGAAAAATACTGTCATAGGAAAACGAAAATCCGACAATCCGACGCAGTATCTTTTTCTTCCAAATATATAAAAAAGTCATTTTGTTATTTTTCGAAATAAGCTAGATCGCTTTCCAGCGTCAATATAGTCCAAAGTTTCTAGCTGTATCTTTACGCAAGTACTAAAAGCCTACAAAGAGTCAATCTAATAGCAAAGGCATATTATGACTAAAATAACGGCAAGAGTCTCGTTTCCTAGCGCTTCTATATACCTACCATGTTAAAGATCTCGAACAAAAAAATTTACTCTCGAATAAAGTAACTTTGTTGTAAATAATTATTAGAAAAACTTATCGAAACTAACTATCGAAAGTCGATAATCGATAGTGTCAAATCCCTAAAATGTTTACACAAATGATGCGATTGTTTCATGTAATGATAGAGCGTCCCTGTGTGTGAATGTGATAGTGTGCATATACTTTAAGGTAGTGTTTGCTAATTATATTGTGTGCGTGCATAGCGACGTGATGGAAAATGCAACTGTAGTAAGCAAGTTTTCATGTGTGCTACCTCGCCCCCCACCGTAATTGACAGACTTTTTTGCGAATAAATTAGGGGTTAAGTCCTCTCCATTGCTGGTTTATTACTCAAAGTATATAGCCATCGTGGATACTATTTTGTCAAACTACTCCAAAGGCGTCAGATTTTGCCAGACGATCATTATACCTACATACTACATGGTAGGTATGGATGTAATACATCGTATGGACGTAATATTACAGTGTTTTCCTATGTAATTTAATATCCTAATCATAATTACTAATATTATAAATGCGAAAGTGTGTTTGTTTGTTGGTTTGTCCTTCAATCACGCCGCAACAGAGCCACGGATCTACGTGATTTTTTTACATGGGTATAATTGAGGAGAGTGGAGAGTGACATAGGCTACTTTTATCCCGGAAAATCAAAGTGTTCCCGAGGGATTTTAAAAACTAAATCCACGCGGACGAAGTCGCAGGTATCAGCTAGTTTATTATAAATACTAACACGGATACTAGTGATAGTGATTAATATATTAATGACTTAATTTTGATTTTTAACTTTTAAGTGTATTTTTTAAATTCATTAAACTTAATATTTAAAAATATAATTTGTTTGAATTTTAAGACCACTGTGAATACACTTTTACCCTGCAGTTGCACTGATGACTCACTGCATTCTTAACGCGAACGAACTATAGTACTCTGCTCGCTATAAAACACATTGAAGTTTGTGCTTACCTTAACAGCTGATGCTGAAGGTGATTCAAACCAATTTGTCTCGTTTTCGTCTTTTTCAATGGGTTGCTTCTTTTTCCCAAAACCAATGAAGCCGGTTCCCATTACTTGGCCGCCATTAAATGCTTTGTCCACCAGCAGGAACCACGTGCAGAGATTGCCGTCTTCGCAGCAGGTCTCTGCGGTCATGTTGTAGTAGTAGTGTGTTCCTGCGCAAAACAAGTACTCCCTTCAGCCGTGGGATTGTCTAAAACTGAGCCTCATGTAACGATAGCAATCACCTCTGAATTGGGTATTTGACTGATATTTTATTTATTTATTTAAAATAACGTTTTTAGGGTCAGTAGTAAACAAGGAACCCTTATAGTTTCGCCATGTCCGTCCGTCCATCCGTCCGTCCGTCCGCGGTTTAGCTCAGAGACTATTGGTACTAGAAATCTGTACTTTGACAAGAGTATAAATAAGCCTGCCAGCTCAATTGTTGTCTGTAGGATACATAAAAAAAATTCACAGCAGTAGTATATAATTATAAAGAATTTTATAGGAAAACTATCACAAGAAGGGCTCATATTTTGAATTTGAATTTCATAAGTTAAGGAGTTATATCTGTTTATTTTAGGTTAGGTACTACACGTAGTAAGTTGCATATTTTGTAGTATATTATAGTATTTAAACCAAAATATATTCAATATAATCATAAATAAAATAAAAGCACTATCCTAGGTCAGCAAAAATATTTGTGACTTGCAACTACGGAACCCTACACTGCGCGTGGCCCGACACGCGCAGTGTAGGGTTCCGTAGATTATATTCGATTTTACCGCCCAGCTTTACAGATAAATGAGACTATTAGAATAGCCTGCATTTCTATCCAGTTGCAAAGTAAACAAGAAGAATGTGAGGAATGAGTTTATTAACCATACAAATGGCAGGTAGGTGATACCGAGGTCACCATATTTGCTTTTCAACAAGTGCTGATAATTGAGTCTGCTGAGAAGGTCAGCAAAGCTTGCAAAGCGAGCGAGGCTACTAGCCTCTAGAAAACTCAAAGAGATTCGCGCGATCCAGAGATCCAGTGATGCAGACATCACACTCGTGAAATTTTAGCAGTTATAAAGACAACGATTTCTACTGGTAGAAACTTTTAATTGGTCAAAGTATCGCATTGAACACCAACAGTAAATTACAGTCCTTGTAAGACTTCTCGAAGTTGACGAAAATCGCACAACTCGGATCTCTTGCTCTTCGAGCATTTGTGCAACTGCTAACCAATTGGTAAAAATTGCAAAGGATTTTGGCGTTGAGCCCAGTCGGAAGGGCAAACAGACAAGCAAAAAATGACTTTTTACGAGTTTCTTGTAGAAGATTCGCGTAATTTTCTGTCGCCACGAGCAACAAGAAGATGAAAATGAGCCTGAGACAGGGCCATTTTGACATAAATTCTGTGTATTCTTTATGAGCTTCTAGTCTTGCACAGAAATTGATTGAGCTCCAAAAGATCCGCCATAGGAAACTTGAAAAAATGGCTTTGCATTCTCGGCTAAACCTTGATATCATTCGTCTATGGCCGGGGTACGGCCATTATGACGTAGGTAAGTATGATAATCATTCGGTCCGACCGAATGGAAACTTTGCCCCTGGCAACTACAACCACCCTGCGAGGGTATGTTATGAACGCATGAGTCTTTACATGCATTGGAGCACGATCAGTGCTGAACACACTGCGCGATAGTATTTCGTGCTTACTTCAATATGGTCTTAACGATTGAACGTAGAAAGACGTAGGTAAAAATTATTCGGTGCGACTGAACGCTATGTTTGTCCTTGGCCAATAGAACTACTTACCCCACGAGGGTATGTTCATAACCTACGCATGAATCGTAGCATGCATTGGAGTACGAGCTTTGCTGATCACTCTGCGCGAGTGTTTTTGAGGCCACTGCACCTACCCCACGAGGGTAGGTTTTGAACGCATGATTACGTAACATGCATTGGATCACGAGCATTTGTGAACACTGCGCGAGTGTTTATCATGGCCACTGCAACTACCCCACGAGGGTAGGTTGAACGCATGACATGCATTGGAGCACGAGCATTGCTGATCACTACGATCCCGACACACGCACTTTGGCCGGTTTTTATTAAATATTATAACACAATTCCATTTCTCTTTTTTAAATATCTTTACTAGTTTGTTTTACTGTGACTGTGTTTGTCTCTTTCTAAAACGAAATTGTCTATGGAACGTGTATTGAGCTGCTGAATTGTGACATCACACTTCAGTAGCGCTCTCTATATCTAACAGGAAACTTTAAAGTTCTATAAGTAACTTATTTATTTTTGGACCGATTTATTTTCTGTTTTTACAAATGTTATTCATACATGTTACATTTTCGATTATTATATTATAATGAATATCAACATTTTGAATACAGTCAAATATCCAATTCTGATTGGCTGATTTATGGCGTTCTTGCTGCATCAATGCAATTTAACCAATAGCAAGAGAGTGCCTGCCAATCAGAGGGCATTGCGATCGTCAAACTGATGCAATCATTTTTAAAGAATCCCATAGTAGTAGGTATACCGTTTTCTTGGTATGATCCAATAGTACCTATGAGTAAAAAATTATTCTAAAGTGCTTTCGAATCTTCAAGTGAATCTACCACTGTTTCGGCATGCTATTCCAAACGAGAAGAACCAGCAAGAAACTCGGCGGTTGCTTTTTAGGGTTCTGTACCAAAATGGTAAAAATGGAACCCTTATGGTGAGACTTTCTCCGTCCGTCCGTCCGTCTGTCACAGTCGATTTTTTTAGTAACTAAAGCTATCGACATGAAAGGAATAGTTGTGTATAATAGTGGTCCAACATAATTGGAATAAAAAAAAGCGAATTTTTGGAGTTTACTCGTTAAGAATCGATGTAAGGCGCCCGGTATGAGAAAAATTCGAGGAGTAAAATCTACTAATGAATGACCTCGTTACGTTTTTCACAACGATGCAAATTTCTACCCTAACGTTGAGTAAATAAGGTTGGTTTTCGCTTGAGTTGTCGAATGACCTCGTTACGTTTTTCACAACGATGCAAATTTCTACCCTAACTTTGAGTAAATAAGGTTGGTTTTCGCTTGAGTTGCCGAATGCGAAAGAGCGTTCGCTTCGGGAAGCCGAGCGCGTACCGATCGGGTCCGAGCGGCAGAGCGGCGGAGAGACGCAGCGAGCGCCGCGAATGCATTACGACGTTTTAAGGAGTAAACTCCAGTCGTGCGTCGGAGCTGACACACACACTTTTTTTTAGTTTTATTAAAAATCCGGCCAAGTACGAGTCAGACTCGCACACCGAGGGTTCCGTACTCCAAAAGTAAAAGTAAAACGATAATATTATATTAATTTGCTTATTTATCGTTAACTTTGTTTGTAGAGGTTTATTGTTAATATAAAAAAAACTATGCTAGTTAGAGCGTTGATTTTATTTTTTCTGTAAAATATACATAAACCTCTGTTGACCATAATTATTTCAGATTTTTCGATTGGTAAACTTCGGAGATAAGTGGGGGGGGGGGGGGGGGGGGAACGGTATTTTTTTCGACATTTTGGCCGATTAATCAAAAACTATTATATATAGACATTAATAAAAAACTGTTTTAGAATGCACAAGTAAAGGCCTTTCATATGATATCCCACTTGGTATAGTTATCTTACTTTGAAATTTCAACAAAACCCCGATTTTCCCCCTTTTTTAATCAAACTAAAATAATTTTTCGCTTTGCTTTTATTTTTCCTGTAAAATATACATAAACTATTCTACAGCTATTGATCATAATTATTTCTGATGTTTCGATTGGAAAACTTCGGAGATAGGGGGGGGGGGGGGAACGGTATTATTTTCGACATTTTGCCCAATTAATCAAAAAGTATTATAGATAAAAATAAATAAAAATCTGTTTTAGAATGTACAGGTAAAGGCCTTTCATATGATAGCCCACTCGGTATAGTTATTATACTTTGAAATTTCAAACCCCCGATTTTCCTCTTTTTTTAATAAAACTAAAAATAATTTTCGATTTTTCTTTATTCCAATGATTTTGGGCCACTATTATACACAATTATTTCAAATTTCATGTCGATAGCTTTAATAGTTACTGAAATAATCGACTGTGACAGACGGACGGACGGACGGAGAAAGTCTCACCATAAGGGTTCCATTTTTACCACTTTGGTACGGAACCCTAAAAAAAGGGGGAAAATCGGGGGTCTGAAATTTTAAAGTTTTATTTTTTTTAACCGGCTACCCGTTGGTTTATTACTCAAAGGGCTACCCCCTTATCTCCGAAGTTTACCAATCCAAAAATTAGAAATAATTATGGTCAATAGAGGTTTATGTATATTTTACAGGAAAAATAAAACCAACGCTCTAACTAGCATAGTTTTTGTGATATTTACAATAAACCTCTACAAACAAAGTTAACGATGAATAAGCAAATTAATATAATATAATATTATTAATTTTGGAGTACAGAACCCTCGGTGCGCGAGTTTTTTTAAATTATTCAGGATATTCTAACTAAAACTGAAACCAGCCAGCGTCATGATTCCGAGACGCGTTGGAAATTTGCATCAAGCTTTTCATGATTTATACAAAGGTTTTTTTTTCAATTTTGAAAACAAGAGTGTCTTGTCACTTACCTTAGACAAAACTAAGATAAATTGAAAAAAAAGTATAATACCCATCAGGGGAACACAGGCTTGCTCGGTCCATAATGATTTTTTGAGTTCACTGATCTTGGCGGGCCATGCATCCAACCTTCCATTGAAGCTTTGGAACCAAATTTTCTCTTCTCTTAAAATCTGGTTTGTAGTTGGTCTTTGTGTATGCTCATCTGCAAAATAATACATAATATTATTAGTATCGAATTATCGTACTACAGAATTGTAACGAAGTTCCTTTTCGGACGGTTTGGCGGATGGGGATAGACGAAAAAAATGTGTAAGAATTTTCCGTCACGACACCTGTTGCCTTCGTTTATTACACACGCTCAATCATAGCTTTGGTGGCGTAGCGGCTAAATGAAGGAGTGAAACGGGGTTTCGAATACTGACTTAAGATCATGTCTTTGTTCTTATTTAGGGTTCCGTACCAAAATGGTAAAAATGGAACCCTTATGATGAGACTTTCTCCGTCCGTCCGTCCGTCCGTCCGTCCGTCTGTCACAGTCGATTATTTCAGTAACTATTAAAGCTATTGACATGAAATTTGGCATAGTTGTGTATAATAGTGGCCTTATTGGAATAAAGAAAAATCGAAAATTATTTTTAGTTTTATTAAAAAAGGGGGAAAATCGGGGGTTTCAAATTTCAAAGTAAAATAACAATACCGAGTGGGGTATCATATGAAAGGCCTTTACTTGTGCATTCTTAAACAGTTTCTATTTATTATAATATATATAGCTCGATTACCACTCACTCACTCACTGACTGACTGATTGACACGATTGTTCTCCTAGAAGGAGACGGAAAACGATACAATGATGTAGGGGAGATATGTCCGGGTGGGGGATTCGAGTGGGGAAAAATTATGACATTTCGGAAAAACAAGATGGCGGCCGACGTGAATCATGCAACTCTTTTGTTTTCCAACCAATTTCTTTGAAATTTTGGATTATTGTAGAAATTAGTAAACGATTAACAGAAAAAGTGAAAAAAATTAAAAAAAACAAGATGGCGGCCGAGCTGTGACGTCTCAAATTTCCGACCCCTCCTGTAAAATTTTGTATGAAAAAAATTTTTTTCACCCATGGTGTCGTATAGAGCTCAAAGAATGTGACTCGGAGAAAGGTGGAGAGAGCTGATGAGTGAGGAGTTCGGAGACGGGCGAGGGGCACGGCCAGGGTATAGAAGATAGGTGGAGGGTGCTCGACCAAATGTCAGTCGAAACCTCGAGCAGTTGCCAGTGAGTTGAAAAAAAATTCCAAAATGGCGGAAAAAAAATGGCGGCAAATTTTGTCCGTCTCTCTCTCGGAGACTATAAAAGATGGAGGAGCGGTTTCTCGACAAAAGATGATCAAAACCCGTAGGTCTACCTGGTGAGTAGGAAAAAAATTCAAGATGGCGGATTTATTTTTTCCATACAAAATGTATGGGGAATATTGAAGGGACTAGAAGTTGGGAACTATGCAAGACATTGATTTTGATAAGTTCATAGGGCTTTTTTTCTTTTTCTTTTTTTTCATTTAACATTTGCTTTATTTCTTTTTTTTTCTTTTTCTTTTGTGAATGAGGAGCACGGCCAGGTTATTGCAGATAGGTGGGGTGTGCTCGAACAAATTTTTTGGCAAAAGATGACCAGAATCCGAAGGGGTCTACTTGATGAGCAAAAAAATCGCGGTCCGCTTTAGCGGGCCGCGCACCCACGCGCCCTACTTGTAGTAATAACACTTCCCGCGAGCTGCTTTAGCAGCTCGCGCACCGAGCGAAATAAATAAAGCCGAACAATCGCGGTCCGCTTTAGCGGGCCGCGCACCCACGCGCCTTACTTTTAGTAATAACACTTCCCGCGAGCTGCTTTAGCAGCTCGCGCACCGAGCGAAATAAATAAAGCCGAACAATCGCGGTCCGCTTTAGCGGGCCGCGCACCCACGCGCCCTCCTTGTAGCATTACCACTCACTCACTGACTGATTCACTCATTGACAGGGTTGTTCTCCTAGAAGGAGACGGAAATCGATATAATGATGTTCGGGAGATGTGTTTGGGGGGGGGGGGATTCGAGTTGGGGAAAATTATGACATTTCGGAAAAACAAGATGGCGGCCGACGTGAATCTTGCAACTCTTTTGTTTTCCAACCGATTTCTTTGAAATTTTGGATTATTGTAGAAATTAGTAAACGATTAACAGAAAAAGTGAAAAAAATTAAAAAAAACAAGATGGCGGCCGAGCTGTGACGTCTCAAATTTCCGACCCCTCTCCTGTAAAATTTTGTATGAAAAAAATTTTTTTCACCCATGGTGTCGTATAGAGCTCAAAGAATGTGACTCGGAGAAAGGTGGAGAGAGCTGATGAGTGAGGAGTTCGGAGACGGGAGAGGGGCACGGCCAGGGTATAGAAGATAGGTGGAGGGTGCTCGACCAAATGTCATTTGAAACCTCGAGCAGTTGCCAGAACGTTGAAAAAAAATTCCAAAATGGCGGAAAAAAAATGGCGGCAAATTTTGTCCGTCTCTCTCTCGGAGACTATAAGAGATGGAGGAGCGGTTTCTCGACAAAAGATGATCAAAACCCGGAGGTCTACCTGGTGAGTAGGAAAAAGATTCAAGATGGCGGATTTTTTTTTTCCATACAAAATGTATATGGGGAATATTGAAGGGACTAGAAGTTGGGAACTATGCAAGACATTGATTTTGATAGGTTCATAGGGCTTTTTTTCTTTTTCTTTTTTTTCATTTTACATTTGCTTTTTTTCTTTTTTTTCTTTTTTTTTTCTTTTTTTTTCTTTTTCTTTTGTGAATGAGGAGCACGGCCAGGTTATTGCAGATAGGTGGGGTGTGCTCGAACAAATTTTTTGGCAAAAGATGACCAGAATCCGAAGGTCTACTTGATGAGTAAAAAAATCGCGGTCCGCTTTAGCGGGCCGCGCACCCACGCGCCCTACTTGTAGTAATAACACTTCCCGCGAGCTGCTTTAGCAGCTCGCGCACCGAGCGAAATAAATAAAGCCGAACAATCGCGGTCCCGCTTTAGCGGGCCGCGCACCCACGCGCCCTACTTGTAGCAATAACACTTCCCGCGAGCTGCTTTAGCAGCTCGCGCACCGAGCAAATGCTAGTTATTATAATATATATAGCTCGATTACCACTCACTGACTGACTGACTGACTGACTGATTCATTGACACGATTGTTCTCCTAGAAAGAGACGGAAAACGATACAATGATGTAGGGGAGAGTATGTCCGGGTGGGGGGATTCGAGTGGGGAAAAATTATGAAATTTCGGAAAAACAAGATGGCGGGCCGACGTGATTTTAGCAACT
This sequence comes from Oeneis ivallda, assembly GCA_029955525.1. Taxonomy (NCBI): domain Eukaryota; kingdom Metazoa; phylum Arthropoda; class Insecta; order Lepidoptera; family Nymphalidae; genus Oeneis; species Oeneis ivallda. Next base: position 13,341,659 of record JARPMR010000024.1, on the reverse strand, counting down.
CTTTTGTTTTCCAACCGATTTCTTTGAAATTTTAGGATTATTGTAGGAAATTAGTAAACGATTAACAGAAAGTGAAAAAAATTAAAAAAACAAGGATGGCGGCCGAGCTGTGACGTCTCAAATTCCGACCCCTCTCCTGTAAAATTTTGTATGAAAAAAATTTTTTTCACCCATGGTGTCGTATAGAGCTCAAAGAATGTGACTCGGAGAAAGGGTGGCGAGAGCTGATGAGTGAGGAGTTCGGAGACGGGCGAGGGGCACGGCCAGGGTATAGTAGATAGGTGGAGGGTTCTCGACCAAATGTCATTCGAAATCTCGAGCAGTTGCCAGTGAGTTGAAAAAAAATTCCAAAATGGCGGAAAAAAAAATGGCGGCAAATTTTGTCCGTCTCTCTCTCGGAGACTATAAAAGATGGAGGAGCGGTTTCTCGACAAAAGATGATCGAAACCCGGAGGGTCTACCTGGTGAGTAGGAAAAAAATTCAAGATGGCGGACTTTTTTTTTTCCATACTAAATGTATGGGGAAATATTCGAAGGGCACTAGAAGTTGGGGAACTATGCAAGACATTGGTTTTGATAGTTCATAGGGCTTTTCTTTTTCTCTTTTTCTTTTTTTCATTTTACATTTGTTTTTTTTTTCTTTTTTTTCATTTTTTTTTTCTTTTTTTTTCTTTTTCTTTTGTGAATGAGGAGCACGGCCAGGTTATTACAGATAGGTGGGGTGTGCTCGAAACAAATTTTTTGGCAAAAGATGACCAGAATCCGAAGGGCTACGTGATGAGTAAAAAAATCGCGGTCCGCTTTAGCGGGCCGCGCACCCACGCGCCCTACTTGTAGTAAATAACACTTCCGCGAGCTGCTTTAGCAGCTCGCGCACCGAGCGAAATAAATAAAGCCGAACAATCGCGGTCCGCTTTAGCGGGCCGCGCACCCACGCGCCTTACTTTTAGTAAAACACTTCCCGCGAGCTGCTTTAGCAGCTCGCGCACCCGAGCGAAACAAATAAAGCCGAACAATCGCGGTCCGCTTTAGCGGGCCGCGCACCCACGCGCCCTACTTGTAGCAATAACACTTCCCGCGAGCTGCTTTAGCAGTGTATATATAGCTATATAGTATATATATATATATATATAGTATATATAGCTAATCGAGCTATTATTATAATATATATAGCTCGATTACCACTCACTCACTGACTCACTGACTGATTGACACGATTGTTCTCCTAGAAGGAGACGGAAAACGATACAATGATGTAGGGGAGATATGTCCGGGTGGGGGATTCGAGTGGGGAAAAATTATGACATTTCGGAAAAACAAGATGGCGGCCGACGTGATTCTTGCAACTCTTTTGTTTTCCAACCGATTTCTTTGAAATTTTGGATTATTGTATAAATTAGTGAACGATTAACAGAAAAAGTGAAAAAAATTAAAAAAACAAGATGGAGGCCGAGCTGTGACGTCTCAAATTTCCGACCCCTCTCCTGTAAAATTTTGTATGAAAAAAATTTTTTTCACCCATGGTGTCGTATAGAGCTCAAAGAATGTGACTCGGAGGAAGGTGGAGAGAGCTGATGAGTGAGGAGTTCGGAGACGGACGAGGGTCACGGCCAGGGTATAGAAGATAGGTGGAGGGTGCTCGACCAAATGTCATTCGAAACCTCGAGCAGTTGCCAGTGAGTTGAAAAAAAATTCCAAAATGGCGGAAAAAAAATGGCGGCAAATTTTGTCCGTCTCTCTCTCGGAGACTATAAAAGATGGAGGAGCGGTTTCGCGACAAAAGATGATCACAACCCGGAGGTCTACCTGGTGAGTAGGAAAAAAATTCAAGATGGCGGATTTTATTTTTTTTCATACAAAATGTATGGGGAATATTGAAGCGACTAGAAGTTGGGAACTATGCAAGACATTGATTTTGATAGGTTCATAGGGCTTTTTTTCTTTTTCTTTTTTTCATTTTACATTTGCTTTTTTTCTTTTTTTTTCTTTTTTTTTTTCTTTTTTTTTTCTTTTTCTTTTGTGAATGAGGAGCACGGCCAGGTTATTGCAGATAGGTGGGGTGTGCTCGAACAAATTTTTTGGCAAAAGATGACCAGAATCCGAAGGTCTACTTGATGAGTAAAAAAATCGCGGTCCGCTTTAGCGGGCCGCGCACCCACGCGCCCTACTTGTAGTAAGAACACTTCCCGCGAGCTGCTTTAGCAGCTCGCGCACCGAGCGAAATAAATAAAGCCGAACAATCGCGGTCCGCTTTAGCGGGCCGCGCACCCACGCGCCCTACTTGTAGCAATAACACTTCCCGCGAGCTGCTTTAGCAGCTCGCGCACCGAGCGAAATAAATAAAGCCAAACAATCGCGGTCCGCTTTAGCGGGCCGCGCACCCACGCGCCTTACTTTTAGTAAAACACTTCCCGCGAGCTGCTTTAGCAGCTCGCGCACCGAGCAAACGCTAGTTAATATATATATAGCTGCTCGTGCTGATTCACTGATTCACTGACTGATTGATCACCTCTCCTGTAAAATTTTGTATGAAAAATTTTTTTTCCACCGATGGTTTCGTATAGAGGACAAAAATTCATTCGGAGGAAAATTATGGAGAGAGCTGATGATTGAGGATTTCGGAGACGGATGAGGAGCACGGCCAGGGTATTGAAGATAGGTGGGGGGTGCTCGAACAAATGTCATTTGAAACCTCATCCAATTGGCAGTGAGCTGAAAAAAAATCCAAAATGGCGGAAAAAAGATGGCGGCCATACAAATTTCGTTGGTTTCTATCTCGAAGAGTATAAAAGATGCAAGAGTGCTTTTTTGGCAAAAGATGATCAGGACCCAAAGGTCTACTTGATGAACAGAAAATTAATTCAAGATGGCGGATTTTTTTTTTCATACAAAGTATATGGCGAATATTGAAGAGACTAGAAGCTGAGAACTATGCAAGACTTGGATACGGTTCCTTTTCAAAATTTGTTTCTTTAGAAGAATTCTCATTCTGAAAAATAATGAGATATGATGATCGAGGGTTTGGAAGGTGGGTGAGGAGCACGGCCAGGGTATTGAAGATAGGTGAGAGGTGCTCAAACAAAAAATACTCGAAACCTCATCCAATTGGCAGTGAGCTGAAAAAAAAATTCAAAATGGCGGATTCAAGATGGTGGCTATACAAATTTCATAGGTGTCCTATCTCGGAGAGTATAAAAGATGGTAGAGTGGTTATTTGATAGAAAATGATCAGGACCTGAAAGTCCACTTGACGATAGAAAAACCGCGGTCCGCTTGCGGGCCGCGCACCCACGCGCCCTACTAGTTAATATATATATAGCTGCTGGGGCTGATTCACTGACTGACTCACTCATTGATCACCTCTCCTGTAAAATTTTGTATGAAAAATTTTTTTTTCACCGATGGTTTCGTATAGAGGACAAAAATTCATTCGGAGGAAAAATATGGAGAGAGCTGATGATTGAGGATTTCGGAGACGGGTGAGGAGCACGGCCAGGGTATTGCAGATAGGTGGGGGGTGCTCGAACAAATGTCACTCGAAACCTCATCCAATTCGCAGTGAGCTGAAAAAAAATTCAAAATGGCGGAAAAAAGATGGCCGCCATACAAATTTCTTCGGTGTCTATCTCGGGGAGTATAAAAGATGGAAGAGTGGTTTCTTGGCAAAAGATGATCAGGACCCAAAGGTCTATTTGATGAATAGAAAAAAATCCAAGATGGCGGAATGTTTTTTCTCCATACAAAATATATGGCGAATATTGAATAGACTAGAAGCTGAGAACTATGCACGACTTTGATACGGTTCCTTTTCAAAATTTGTTTTTATAAAAGAATTCTCATTCTGACAAATGATGAGATATGATGATCGAGGGTTTGGAAGGTGGGTGAGGAGCACGGACAGGGTATTGAAGACAGGTAGGAGGTGCTTAAACAAAAAATACTCGAAACCTCATCCAATTGGCAATGAGCTGAAAAAAAATTCAAAATGGCGGATTCAAGATGGCGGCCCTACCAATTTCATAGGCATCTATCTCGGAGAGTATAAAAGATGGAAGAGTGGTTATTTGATAGAAAATGATCAGGACCTGAAAGTCCATTTGACGATAGAAAAACCGCGGTCCGCTTGCGGGCCGCGCACCCACGCGCCCTACTAGTTTCTATATATAATAGTTTTTGAGTAATCGGCCAAAATGTCGAAAAAAATACCTTCCCACACCCCCTCCCCCCCCCCCCCCCCTATCTCCGAAGTTTACCAATCGAAAAATCTGAAATAATTATGGTCAATAGAGGATTATGTATATTTTACAGGAAAAATAAAATCAACGCGAAAATTATTTTAGTTTAATTAAAAAAGTTGGAAAATCAGGGGTTTGAAATTTCAAAGTAAGACAATTATACCGAGTTGGGTATCATATGAAAGGCCTTTATTTGTGCATTCTAAAACAGTTTTTTATTTATTTCTATATATAATAGTTTTTGAGTAATCGGCCAAAATGTCGAAAAAAATACCGTTCCCCCCCTACTTTTGGAGTACGGAACCCTCGGTGCGCGAGTCCGACTCGCACTTGGCCGGCTTTTTTTAATTTTTGGAACGAAATTTTATTGAAGAGAAATTCCGAACAAAATATTTGTGGCAAAATTTACTAACGCCGTCTATTGTGGGCAGCGTGAACTTGCTTTAATGTCTGCTTATTTTGAGAGAGATAAACTAAAAATACACAAAAATATATCTATCTATCTATAATATAATAAAACTGTAACAGGTCCAATTCTGTACATTGAAGATATTTTGAAAATTTTTGTTTGAGGGCACTCTATAATCGATACTGAAGCTAAAACAATTTTTTTTTAATTTTTTATCTGTCTGTCTGTCTGTCTGTCTGTCTGTCTGTCTGTCTGTCTGTCTGTCTGTCTGTCTGTCTGTCTGTCTGTCTGTCTGTTTGTCTGTATCTTGGCCGCGCATCAAGCCGAAACTACTGGACGTATTTAAATGAAACTTGGCAAGATTTAAGTTAATACTACGAGGTATAATATTGGATACTTTTTATCCCGAAATTCAGCACGTTTCCCTTGGGAAAGGGGATGAAATTCAAAATGTGTATTTCGCTGTAATTCATTAAGGCGTATTCCGATTTAATCCATTCTTTTTTTGTTAGAAAGCAGGTTCTTTAGAGATTGTCCTGTAATTATTTCAAGGTCGTCAATTTCGTAGTTCAGAAATTATAGACATCACGATCTTCAGTATAGGTCCAAATAACTTGAACCCCGGAATCTACAAGATACTTTGAATGAACGGCTCATCTTAAGCTGGCAAGTGTACTTTATCGTATATAGCCATCGTGGATAGCCCTATTTTGTCAAAGTCAAACTACTCCAAAGGCGTCAGATTTTGCCAAACGATCATTATACCTACATACTACATAGTAGGTATGGATGTAATGCATCGTATGGACTTAATGCTATAGTGTTTTCCTATGCAATTTAATATTCTAATCATACTAATATTATAAATGCGAAAGTGTGTTTGTTTGTTAGTTTGTCCTTCAATCACGCCACAACAGAGCCACGGATCGACGTGATTTTTTGCATGGGTACTATAGTTGAGGACATAGGCTACTTTTTATCCCGGAAAATCAAAGTGTTCACGAGGGATTTTAAAAACTAAATCCACGCGTACGAAGTCGCGGGCATCAGCTAGTAAATAATAAAATACATAAATGAATATTATATACATTATACATATATTACAGAAAGATAGAAGATATGTATTGAGTGACTGTCTCTAATATGCTGAAGAAGTGAGTTCCATAGGTGCATCGCTTCTGAATAAAAAGAGTAGGTATATTAAAGTATTTATATATATATATATGTATATATATATATCTATATATATATATATATATATATATAGAAAATGTTGTTAGAAGGGGCAAGATCAAGATTTTTTTTGAAGACACACGCCCGCAAAGGTTTTGCAGGCGGAAGTGAAACCTTAAAACACTCTCGTAAGTAATCAAGAGAAGAACTATTGTTGAGGATATTATAAAGAAGAGTTACAATATGCAATTCCGGCGAAAACGAATTGGGAGCCACTTTAATTGACGACGAAAATTAGAGAAGTGATCGAATTTGCGCAGTCCGTATAGGTATAAAGGGTATGCACAAATTCTGAAGTCGTTCGAGTTTGTGAATTAGCTCTTCGGTGGCATCTAAGTAGCAGACATCGGCATAATCAAGGATAGGTAGGTAGTAATAGGGATTGTGCTAACATGGTTTTAGTACGTAGCGGAAGAAAATTCTGCAGCCTCCTTAACGAATGAATTGAGTAATGACCTGACCTGATTTATATGGACAGGCCAGGTTACCATCCATAATAAGTCCTAAGTTCTTAGCGGTACACGAATATACTATTGGTATACATACCAGCATATATACAACTTGGGGAGAATTATTAAAATTTATTCAATTTTTGTAATTTCTATATAGAAGATAGAGAAGAGAACAGGGGAAAGTACGCCGCCTTGGGGAACACCAGCAGAGAGGTAAGCCCAGTCTGACTGAGCCTCATCAGTGCGAATTCTCTGCTGGCGGCCATGAAGATAAGAATGGAACCAATCAATCACAGAAGACGACATGTTAAGGGAGCTTAGGATACCTAGGAGTATGTCAAAGTCAACTGAATTAAAAGCGTTACTAAAATCAAGTAAGATGAGAATAGTAAGCTGTTTATTGTCCATGGCATATCGGATGTCATCAGTGACTTTGACTGCTGTAACGGTACTATGGGCGGGACGGAAGCCGGATTGGAAAGGACTCAAAAGGTTGTTATTATAAAGAAAAGAAGATAACTGTTTGATAACTGCATTTTCTAACATTTTTGAAAGGATAGGTAAGATCGAAATAGGACGAAACTTTAGGGTTCGGGGATTTTGGTAAAGGAATGACATGAGCCATTTTTCAATCATTCGGGAATTATACCTTATTTGCCAATGAAAAATTTAAAATGTGGGTGATAATCGGCACGATAAGATCAATCACAAGTGCTACTGCTAACATGTCACGGCTCAAGCCATCGCTGCCGGTAGCTTTAGTAGTGATGGAAAGGATACACTTCTTAACGTCCTCTTCTGTGACTTCTTAAAAACTGAAAGATTCACCCATAGGTTGGATAGCTTTTGCAATTTTTGAAGAGTTAATGACTTTATAGAGTAAGAGACTAAAACAGGAGTAGAAAAGTGATTATTTAAAGCATTTAAATCAGTTGTAATGGTAGATGTATTAAGAAGTTTACCCACACCTAGGGACTTAAGAAATCTCCATTTTTCGGGAACAGAGAATTTATCCATTGATGAGGGAATATAGCGACGCTTATCATTTCTACACATCCTATTGCAGAGATTACGCAATTCCTTAAAGGCTGCAACATTTTCGTCAGTCGGGTATTTTTTACACTTACTCTTGGCTTTATTACGTTTAGTCATAATTTTTATTTATATCTATCTGTCACTATCAATTTATATAAAAATATTTTGAAAATCCGTATAAGTGCAATCCCACCAAAAACATTTTCATGTAAAATGTTGCCAAGAAGAGACCATATTATGGCTCACACTGTCAAAAAGATATCAGTTCTCATGTAGAGTATAATGCTACACGCCCTAACATAATAAAATATTCTATTCTATTCTAACTCTACGAGCCCTAACTTCACAAACTCTACACCTTAGTCAAATGTGGCCATTTCGCTACATTCACATGGGCAATTGATTCACTGTCTCTACCTATTGTGTCAAGGGTTAAAAGTGGGTAACGGGTAGGTAGTTATGTACCTGTATGTACCTGGGACTTAGCTGGGATCGTAGGTAAACGCAGTAATCACTAACCTCCAGAAACGAAGAATTGTGCAGTACATTGATACACAACTGACTTTCCTCCTTTTGTGGGAACGATCCATTTCGTAAATCCTTGTATGCTCCAGTCAAAAACTTGATCAGTGAACTCCTCTTCAGAAATCTGCAAGGAAAGATGAGCTAAGACACTGAAATATAACTGCTTTCAATGGATAGTATTTTCCCAGTTAGCTCTCCGACAAACCTGCCAGAATAATGCCAGCCCATAGTGATGTTTAGGGTTGTTTGGTCTTCCGTCTGTGCGTCATAGCTCAAACTATTTATGCTGCCAAGTTGCTTGAGTAAAAAATTTCTGAAACTGTGTTTCAGACAGATTTTTCAAACCCCTTTTTTTACCCCCTTAGGTGTTGAGTTTTCAAAAATCCTTTCTTAGCGGATGACCACGTCATAATCTATCCGTCAGCCCGATCCTTCCAGTGGTTTAGTCCAAGCTGTGCTTTGATAGATCAGTCAGTCACCTTTTCCTTTTATATATATACCTACTATTAAAAATCCCGCACTTAGGTAAAAGAATACGTGACAAACGTCTCTTTCAAGTTTCGATTTCGCGAACGTTGTCTTGCAGGAACTCACCCATTCCCCGCTTACTTAAGTACTATAATGACATTTGTGTGCTGGGCCGTGGCTGCTTGTGATGTGGACATTTTCCACAATAACTTAATTAAATTCAAAAAAAATATTGCTTGTACTAGGAGTATTAACCACTGAACCTTTATTTTTCATATTTTCTTATTATCTTTCTTTTCGTTCTTGTAATTTACTATCTATAAGTGCATTTACCTAGTTATAATTAACTTTTTACACCTTTAATTGACTAAAATACTGTTATTAGATTATAGATTTAAGATGGAAATTTTTGTATGGAAGTTGTTGTTGAATGTTATAATGCATAACGTGACCGTTATGCATTATAACATTACGCACCAAAAGTCCTGCAAAGTACCATTCTAAAACTAAACAAGTGAGTCCGAAAACCAGAGGCAACAAAAGAAAACCATATTCTCCCCCAGAAACTCTACCACCAACTCAGTATAACTCTACCATTCACAAAAAGAATAAAACTACAATTGAATCCTATCTGAAAACCAAAACTCAATCAAGCCCTACAACATCATCACCACGAACTTAGCAACCAGAGGCCTCTCTCCTACCAAAACACGAAAACTTTATAATATCAAATAGAATCTCTCCCAAGACGGCTGGTCCCCGAGGGAGCAGTAGAGTAACACCCTCCTTCCAACACTTATATATTAATACGCTCAATGTAAGATCTCTTGTAGGAATAGGACGTCAGGAAGAACTAGAGCACGCTCTTCGAAACATTAAGTGGGACATATTAGGTATTTCAGAAGTTAAAAAAGAAGGAACACACATCATAGAGCACGGCGAATACATTCTTCTCTACACAGGAAAGAAAAGTGGAAGAAATGGATTCATGGTTAAACAGAAGTTAAAAAATAATATAACCGATTTTAATACCATTTCAGATAGAGTTGCCAGATTAGACATATGTATAGAATCTATTTCAATCATACAAGTATACTCACCCACGGAAAAGTCATCTGAAGAGTAACTTGAGTATTTTTACAATGATATAGCATTAGCTCTAGAAAACACTCTTTCAAAAACATTTATGACTTCAACGCGAAGATTGGCCATGCTAACCGTGAAGACAGTACAATAATGGGCCCCTGGGGATATGGGATACGAAATAATAGAGGATCACGGCTTATTAACTTCTGTATTGAAAATCAACTCTACATCATGAATACTCACTTTAATAAAAAATCTAAACAAAAGTGGACGTGGCGATCACCAAATGGACAAACATTGAATGAAATAGATTTCTGTATCGCTAAAAAGAGTAATGTTTCCTCAATACAGAACATTGAAGTCATTGGCACCTCACACCCGACTGAACAGAATGGTGAGGGCAACATTTTCTATTTATGCGAAAATGCAGAAATCAAGAAAAACATTTAGGAAAAAGCAGTCTGGATACCTACCTATTGAATGTGAACACCTAAAAATCACTTTTATAGAACTATCAACCATAGTTGAAAACACAAATGATATTCAAAAAAGTTATACGAATTTGATCTCCACAATCCAAGAAAGTGTAAGTGCACTACCGAAAGTAACGAATGAAGACAGAGCTCAATGTAATTTAACAGAGAACACAAGAAAATTAATATCAGAAAGAACAGAGCTTAGAGAAAAACCAAGAAAAATAGTTTTAGAAAAGAAACGTTTAAAATACCTATAAGAAAATAAGGAAATGTTTTAAACTAAATAAACTAACTATAAAATAAAAATATTTGAAGAAGAGCTAGACAAACGGAGATCTGTAAACGTGTAAATAGCATCAAAGAGTGGATACAAACACTAAAAACCAAAACAGACACACTTTCTACAAATAGAAATTCGATTTTAAAGATAGCTACTGAATTCTATCAAAACCTATACAGCACGCCAGAGTCATATAAAATGGACTCTACATTTAAAAAGATTTTGGTAGAGGTTCCTAATTTCTTAGAAAGTGAAGTCAAGCTCGCTATCAGCTCTCTAAAATCAATAAAGAGCCCAGGCGAAGACGGTATAACAAACGAAACGATTAAAACAATGATAGAGCCCTTAACTCCCATCTTAATTCGGTTGTTTAACAATATCATGCTTCAAGAAAGAATACCAGAACAGTGGGAAACTTCTGTAATAACATTAATATATAAAAAGGGTAACCCCCAAGATATTAACAACTATCGGCCTATTAGTATTCTACAGGTAACCCACAAGCTGTTTACTAAAGTTATACTTTATAGACTGAAAAGAGAGTTTGATTTCCAACAACCGAGAGAACAGGCAGGCTTTCGAAGTAACTACTCTACCTTAGATCATATTTTCACTCTAAATCAAGTCATTGAAAAGTATAGAGAATATGAAAAAACTTTGTATATAGCGTTTATAGATTACACCAAGGCGTTCGATTTAATTTTTAACGAAGCTCTATGGGTTGCCCTTAGAGACCAGAACACACCCGAAAAATATATAAACGTCCTCAAAGAAATTTACTCAGAAAGTAAAGCTCTTATAAAACTTGAAAAGAGAGGTAGAGTATTTGACGTAAAGCGCGGAGTAAAACAAGGAGACCCAATCTCTCCAAATCTTTTCACTGTTCTTTTAGAACATATCTTTAGAAAGTTAGACTGTTAAATATAAATGGAGAATATTTAAACCACCTTCGCTTCGCTAATGACATAGTCATATTAGCAGAAAATCACGAACAACTCTTATATATATGCTTAAAACTCTTAACTTCTATAGTAGAGAATGTGGCCTAAAAATGAATCATGAAAAAACATGTATCATGTCAAATGGAGAACAATGTTCAGTCCAAATTCAAGAAAAAACAATAAACTACGTGGAAGAATGTGTATATTTGGGCCAAACCATATCATTTAAAGGGCACTACGCTGAAGAGGTTGAAAGGAGGATTAAAAAAGCATGGACCTCATATTGGTTCTTAAAACATATCTTTAAGTCCCACATAGACATTAGATTGAAAAAGAGGGCCCTAGACTCCTTTGTAACGCCAACACTACTGTACGGTTGCCAAACATGGCCAGTAACTAAGGGCATCATACAGAAAATACAGGTTGCTCAGAGGGCCATGGAAAGGAGCATGCTAGGCCTAAAACTAAAAGACAAGATTAAAATTAAATTAATAAGAAAAAAGACAAAAATTATTGACGCGGCAAAGCTAGCATGTCTCCTTAAATGGCGTTGGGTTGGGCCGGACATATAGCCCGAGCAAATGACGAGCGTTGGACGGAGAAGCTGCTGCACTGGTGGCCGCGCGGCGAACGCAGACCGAGAGGTAGCCACGACGCCGCTGGCGCGACGACATCGCCGAGGTGGCAGGGACCACGTATGGACGAGACTGGCGAGAGAGAACAGTGTGGAAAAGGATGGAGGAGACCTATGCCCAAAAATGGGCGTTCCAATGACTATCTACAATACCATATATGCCATATTGACGAAGAAATGATGACTAAAATGACGTAAATATATTTAGCCGATTGATGTGAATTAATTAATTGATCTAATAATAATATTATAATATCGATTATTGTACTCTTCAAAATTCAAATAACATAAAATGTGAAATCTTTGTATGAAATATTGTACTTATGACATCTATATATATATATATATATATATATATATATATATATATATTATATATATAACTAGTGGTTCGCCCCGAACTGAGACCTCGCGGTATCCCATAATTCCCATAAGGTAGTTTTAACTATATTATATTGTAATTAAAACGCGCCGAATCTGATGACGTCAATCGTCATCTGCTTTCGTGGATGGGATGCGTATTTACAATATTAAAGACAGCGCCATCTAGTAACAGTATAGTGAAGTTTTGTTAAAAACATTGATGCCCATTAAAACTCAAATAATTTCGTTTCTTTATAATATTTATCTAATCTTAGTATTTGTTGTTCAAGTACAGAATATAACTCAAATTATGTGTAAGTTTCAAGTTTTAAAACAAAGTGGTTTTAGAGATCTAGCCTCGAATACAATCTCCACTTTGAAAGCCCCCCATTTCGTATGGGAGCCCCCCTGAAATAAAGATTTTTATAACTTTTTAAGCCATTTTCGGCTGGAGGCCATCGGTTTACATATCATATCTAAAATTGAAGTAATTACGTTCAGTAATTCAGAAGTTATAAGGCTCTGACAGACGGACGGACGGACAAGTGCAAATCGCTCTAGTAAACTCAGAGACCTTCGCTTCGCTCGGTCGATAAAAATGAATGTTGGTAAGCGCATAACTCAAGAATGGATGGAACAATTCGGTTAATTTATTTTTTTGTATGTTCCTTAAGGTCCACGGAAGGTTTTAAAAAAAAAAACAAACAAAAAAAAATTATAATAGATAAGTTGGCGGAACGAAGTTCGCCGTGTCAGCTAGTTGGAAATAAAGGCTTATTACTAGTGGTTCGCCCCGAACTGAGACTTCGCGGTAACGGTATCCCATGATCAATGATCATCGGTATTCATTCAATCGATACATGACGACCAACTCTGACATTATTATTATGCCCGTTTTCACCAAACATACCTATATCATCCCCTAAGTAGGAGTCTCTTTACGTAGGTAGCTCCTAAATACAATCCTAAGTCCTAACATCCGTCCCAATGTCCTTTTAGGTGTCCCGTACAGGATCGTGATAAAGAAGTTGACAGAAATCATCACCTAACTTATCATAGCCCGTAAGGTTAGGCAACGTTAATGAAAACATTGAATTAATAAGTACTAACCTAGTACTAACGAGTGAAAACGGGTTACGGGCATCTGTACAAATCGTTATCTATCGACGCGAATAGAAAATATACAAAATGCAGTAATTAATAGTTTATTGAAGTTTGATCTTTAACTAAACAATAATTTTAATTTAATAATAAGTTATTATTTTATGTAACTAAATAATAATGTTCGACGCAAAACTGTTTTGGGATAGTCGTAACTCCCTAGTTCCATGGAATATAGTTAATGACTGCGCCATCTATTAGCATTATTGTGAAGCTATGTTGATGCTATATGAATTACTGATGCCCATTAAAAATTAAATAATCTCATTTCTTTATAATATTCATATAATTTTAGTATTTGTTGTTCAAGTACAGGATACAAGTGAAACAAAAAACTAAAATCAGCTTGAAAATAGTAAATACATATAGTCAATTCTCTTGGAGAGCGTCTTCAAGAGAGCGTATTAAATCTCCACTTTGAAAGCCCCCCATTTCGTCAATTTTAAGGGAAAAATTAAAAAAAAAATATTTTTGTACTCGGTTTGAAATTATCTTTAACATAATATGTTACAATTTTATATAACGCGATAAAATTTTTTTTACTTCGCATTCACTTCTATGAGAGCCCCCCTGAAATAAAGGTTTTTATAATTTTTTATGCAATATTCGGCTGAAGGCCATCAGTTTACATATTATATCTAAATTTGAAGTAATTACGTTCAGTAATTCAAAAGTTATAAGGCTCTGACAGACGGACGGACGGACGGACGGACGGACAAGAGCAAATTCACCTAGTAGACTCAGAGACCTCGCTTCGCACGGTCAATTATTATTATATGACTATGGAATACCGAGTATGGACACATTTTGCGTAAGAATTTGTTGGTGATGCTGAATCTTTAGATTCGTAAATCGATGGTCCATGAAGTCCTTGTTGCTGACTGGTTAAAATACAACTTTTTATATCTAATTAGTATACAATTTTTTTGAACGTGTGTAAGTATGTGGCTGAACTAAACCTATGCTATGGGTTGAGGCGATGATGAACATTATACAAATTATTTGGATACTGAAAACAACTGAACCCGAATACGAAGCGAATATCTGTATAACTCTGATATACTCGTATCACTGTTTACAGTTTTGAAAACGGCGAATAAGAGTCATATTGTTATGTAAGCTGTAAAATTAACAAGAATCCGATTTAGTAGGTTGTACTTACACAGATTTGCGTGCCACTTAGGAAATCGTACTTATCGTAGAAGAGGCACAAGAGACGGTCTTCCTTGCAATAGAGGTCTAGGGAGGGGCGGTGACCTTGAGGACGTTCTGTCAGCGTCCAATTGGCCTTAATTGCGGCGCTTTTGTTGAGGGGCATTTCGTAAAAGTAGGTCTTCCCGGATGATGGGTTGAATCCCACGTCGAATTTCACTGTCACAGAAATGAATTTGAAGCCTCAAAAAAGCCTAAAATTAATCAGACAACCGATTGAGCGTTTCTTCAAATCCCACACGATATACCAACTCCTAGTAGATACAAGTGAAGGATTATCCTTCAGCTTTTATATGGAGGGGAAAGGTAAAAATAAAATATTAATTTTATTCTCCTTCTTTATCAGATAGACGTCCACTGTTGGACAAAGGTCTCTTGCATGTCAGAAATGGCGGATTACATTGAAACTCTTTAATTAATAAATACCAGTTATCACCCATTATTAAAGCAAACAAAGCAATTTGAATAAACTTCCACAGGTCTTGGTCTTGCGCCGCCTGAATCCAGCGGCTCCCTGTGACTCGTCTGATGTCGTCGGTCTACCTGGTCTAGACCAACCACCAGACCAACACTGTGGTTTTTTTTATAACCACACAGTAAAATGTAATGTGTTTACATTTACGATTAGTAAGGTGTAGTTATAATATAATAATCGATAAAAGTGAATAATTAATCACTTTTACCATCGACCTTGGTAACCTATTCATCATCATCATCATTAGCAACCCATCAACGGCTCACTACTGAGCGCAGGTCTCCTCTCAGAGAAGGGTTATAGGCCATAGTCCACCACGCTGTCCCAATGCGAATTGGCAGACTTCACACACCTTCAAGAACATTATGAGAAAACTCAGGTGTGCAGGTTTCCTCACGATGTTTTCCTTCACTGTTGAAGCAAGTGATATTTAATTGCTTAAACGCACTTGACTCCGAAAAGTCAGAGGTGCATACCCGGGATCGAACCTGCAACCCCCCGAATAGGAGACCACAGTCCTACCCACTAGGCTATCACTGCTTCGCACTGGTAATTATTGATAAATAATAATGTTTGGTAATTATTAATAATTTTCAATTTAAGTATTAGGTACATACCTCTTAAACCGTGTTCGAAATCGGCGGAGACTGAAATAACAAACAATATTATTAAAGCAATAATCAGTGTAGTTGATTACCCCATAGTAGCATAATAAGTGGTATACAAGCTGCATAATCTATCTATCTAATATCTTTAAACGAGCAATTCTTGTATATATATATACAGGGTGGGCCAGACCAGGTGGATATAAAATTTTTTTTAGATTGTTCACTTAGGGGCCTACCAGGACCCGGAAGGAAAAAAATCGGTTCCCACCCGATTACGAGAAAAAAAAATTTATTTAAAATTTTGGAAAATCATTGCTTTGACGGACTTTTAATTTTTTTTTAATTTTTCCAGTGACAATTTCCGCAATTTTTTTATGGAATATCTTTACCTAATAACTGTACTCTCTTAGAAAAAAATTCCAGTCTGGTTAGCTGGTTTTAAGAGCATTAAATTTTAAATTATTTCAAGAAAATTAAGTTCATCGAAAATCTACAGAAAACTTTAAAATTCCATTAAAAATAAAAATCACCAGTGCTATGCACAGGTGATTTTTTAAAAACTGTAACAACTTATGTTCTTTTGATTGCCAAAAGAAAAATTGTATGTCAATGTGCCGGATAAAAGTTATGATTTTTTAAAAGTATTCGTTCCTCATTCGTGTAAATAACGACCTTATTGAAAAACATGTTAATTGTTTGTGGAGACTGCAGTATGTCCTTTAATTTTAACTGCCTCGTTGGTCTCGTGTTTGACTGCGGCCGACGAGGTCCCGGGTTCGAGTCCCGGGTCGGACCATATCAAGTATTGGGGTTTTCCGTAAGAAATTCTCAGTACTAGCCCGGAGTTAGGAAGTTGGCGTTGTTTCACCCCCGAAATTCGGAAAAATAAAACATTGTTTTATTTTTCTTTCTCTTAAAGATGTAGATACCGTCAGTCATCATTAAAGGATTAATGTCCTCCCGACCAAATTTCGACCACGGTGACCTATCTCCAGAGAGATTAACCATCTGTGCGGGAGATATTAAAGTGCACAAGTGTGTGCGCGAACACAGGTGCACTCTCTGTTTCTTTACTCTCATAGCCCGATAGGACGGAAAATTTGACACGACCGGAGAGAGATTAGGCGCAGCCGGAGAGAGATTAGGTGCAGGACTAACGGCTTTACGTGCTCTCCAAGGTACGGGGGTGAAACAACGCTAACTTCCTAACTCCGGGCTAGTACTGAGAATTTCTTACGGAAAACCCCAATACTTGATATGGTCCGACCCGGGACTCGAACCCGGGACCTCGTCGGCCGCAGTCAAACACGAGACCAACGAGGCATTTAAAATTAAAGGACATACTGCAGTCTCCACAAACAATTAACATGTTTTTCAATAAGGTCGTTATTTACACGAATGAGGAACGAATACTTTTGAAAAATCATAACTTTTTATCCGGCACATTGACATACAATTTTTCTTTGGGCAATCAAAAGAACATAAGTTGTTACAGTTTTTAAAAAATCACCTGTGCATAGCACTGGTGATTTTTATTTTTAATGGAATTTTAAAGTTTTCTGTAGATTTTCGATGAACTTAATTTTCTTGAAATAATTTAAAATTTAATGCTCTTAAAACCAGCTAACCAGACTGGAATTTTTTTCTAAGAGAGTACAGTTATTAGGTAAAGATATTCCATAAAAAAATTGCGGAAATTGTCACTGGAAAAATTAAAAAAAATTAAAAGTCCGTCAAAGCAATGATTTTCCAAAATTTTAAATAAAAATTTTTTTCTCGTAATCGGGTGGGAACCGATTTTTTTCCTTCCGGGTCCTGGTAGGCCCCTAAGTGAACAATCTAAAAAAAATTTTATATCCACCTGGTCTGGCCCACCCTGTATATATATATATATATATAATTATAATCTGAATCTCGGAAACGGCTCCAACGATTTTCATGAAATTTGGTATGTAGGGGGTTTTGGGGACGATAAATCGATCTAGCTAGGTTTCATTTTTAGAAAAGGTCGTTTTATCCGTGTTTTCAGGCAATGAAAAACCCCTTACAATATCATTAGAATATCATCTATAAATTACCGATAGCTCGACGGTAAGTCGGGCGGTCTCGAAACCAGAAGACCCCGGTTCGAGTCCAAGACGATTATATTTTCTCCTATGAATTTTTTGTTTTTTTTTTTAATATATAATTTCCAAAAAACACGATTTACCAAAAAAAAAACGAGCAAAGCTCGTTCACCCAGATATTTAAGATTAACTGTATATTTTTGCTGCTTTAGGGTTCCGTAGTAAAACAAGCGAGTCAGACTCGTGCACCGAGGGGTCCGAACCTTGTGCGGATTACATAGTTAAATTAATTACTTATTTATTTTTAAAATAAGGCTGTAAGCTATAAG
The DNA here is from genome assembly GCA_029955525.1 of Oeneis ivallda. Lineage (NCBI taxonomy): Eukaryota > Metazoa > Arthropoda > Insecta > Lepidoptera > Nymphalidae > Oeneis > Oeneis ivallda. The sequence continues at coordinate 13,323,671 of JARPMR010000024.1, read as the reverse complement.
GGTTACGGAACCCTAAAAATTGTAATTTAGCATGTACCTACTTAAAAAATCTTCAAAAAAATTTTTTTTGAGTAAGGAGGTACCATCCTTACATGTAAAGCAGGGAATATTTTTTCTTCGATGATTTTTCTATCATACTTTTTCGATTCAGGGATCTATTTTCTAAATATTTAGCAACAATGTCAAGCGGTTATTTTTAGGGTTCCGTACCAAGATGGTAAAAATGGAACCCTTATGGTGAGACTTTTTCCGTCCGTCCGTCCGTCCGTCTGTCACAGTAGATTATTTAAGTAACTATTAAAGCTATCGACATGTTTGGAATAGTTGTGTATAATAGTGACCCAACAACATTGGAATAAAAAATATTCAAAAATTATTTTTAGTTTAATTAAAAATCGGCCAAGTGCGAGTCGGGCCTCGCTCTTTTAGGGTTCCGTTAAAAAAATTAAATAAAAATATTTCCATGTACCCATGGAAATATTTTAATTTAATTTTTTTAATTTAATTTAATTTTTATTATTTGTTGTTATAGCGGCAATAGAAATACATAATATGTGAAAATTTCATCTGTCTATCTATTACGGTTTACGAGATACAGCCCGCTGACAGACGGACGGACGGACGGACGGACGGACGGACAGCGTAGGCTTAGTAATAGGGTCCCGTTGGTACCCTTTGGGTACGGAACCCTAAAAAAGGGGAAAAACCGGGGGTTTGAAATTTCAAAGTAAGATAACTATACTGAGTGGGGTATTATGTGAAAGGCCTTTACCTGTACATTCTAAAACAGATTTTTATTTCTTTTTATATGTAATAGTTTTTGATTAATCGGGCAAAATGTCGAAAAGAATACCGTTCCCCTCCCCTTATCTCCGAAGTTTACCAATCGAAAAATCAGAAATAATTTATGGTCAATAGAGGTTTATGTATATTTTACAGGAAAAATAAAACCAACGCGCTAACTAGCATAGTTTTTTTTTTGATGTCAAAAATCTATAGCGGCACGTAAAACAGATTTCTCGCGTGGCGACTCCGTAGTAAACACGGAACCCTTATAGTTTCGCCATGTCCGTCCGTCTGTGTGTCTGTCTGTCTCTCCGTCCGCGGCTTAGCTCAGAGACTATTGGTACTAGAAATCTGTAATTTGACAAGGGTATAAATATCAATCACGCCGACAAAGTGGTGAAATATAATTGTGAAAAATATTTTTTTTAGGATACCTCCCCTATATGTAAAGTAGGGATGAATTTGTTTTTCGTCTATCCCATAGTGCGGGGTGTCGTTTAGTAGGTCTTTCAAAAGTATTGTGGGTGTGGGATGGGAACACCATTTTACAATTCAGGGATCCGTTTGTGAAATATGATATTTTAAAGTGATAAATTTTATTAGTCTAGTGCCCCCCCCCCCTCTGCCAGCTAAATGGTTGTATAAAGGATACAAGAAAAAAATTCACAGCAGTAGTATATATAATGAAATTTAAAGGAAAACTATCACGGCTAAGTAGGGTTCATTTTTTCTTAAGTTAGGTACTACACGTGTAAGTTGCATATTTTGTGGTATATTATAGTATTTAAACCATGGAACTCAAAATGTATTCAATATTCATAAATAAAATAAAAGCACTATCCTAGGTCAGCAATAATATTTGAGAATTTCAACTATGGAACCCTACACTGCGCGTGGCCCGACACGAACTTGGCCGGTTTTTCCTTTTCAATTTACCGTCCATAGGTAGGTACTAATTGACGATTTACGCACAGACCACACTTAACTAAGCTTAAAAATTTACAGTAGGGCCTCAGATTATAATTTACCTACTTCAAAATTGTACTAGGCTTTGAGGAATTATTATACTATCAATGGTACTAGGTAAGTTTTTACTTCTTTTTAGTGTGTGTAGATGAAGATTCTAGATCATAAGTCGTAAACCTTTGGCAGGTAGAAACACTTACCGCAAACTCCGGTGAGTGCAAGGACAAGGAACACCTCAAAGCGTTTCATTGCGGATGCTTGTCTCTGGATGACTGAATTAACTGAATGATATTTTGGCAAGCAGGTACGTATATATACCTGCAGCTGTTTTTACTTCCTATTACACCACCCACCACATTATATTATAATTAACATTATAATTAGAGGTAGGTAAATGTTTATACAGTTGCTTACTAAAGTTTCAAAATAGGTAGGTACTACCGGTTATCCGCGACATCTTCAGTGCGAAATAGGTTTTTGAAAAGAAGCGTAGAGAACTCCGTCATCGCATTCTTGTTATAAATTTATTCAGATACTAGAGGTCGCCTGCGACTTCGTCCGCGTAGAATTTCTGATTTTCTATGAGATTATAAAAAGATACATTTTCCCGCTGCAAGAAGCCTGGTGAAAAAAGTCCTACCGCTAGTCAACCGCTAGTAAAAACTGCGACCTTCGTACCCATGGAGATCGCAATTTCTATGTATTTTTTATTTTTGAAAATTTCGTCCGTTTTACCACACTCAAGAGGTGATTTTTTAAAATAACATACAGAGTATTTTATTATTTAAAGTGAGCCAACCTTAAAAGATAGACATATGCTGTCGCGGACTTTTTTTAGGACTTTTAAAGGGGAACAATTCTGTCCTAAATGATTTTTGCGAAACTTTAACTGTTTACGCAGCGGAAGCTCTCAAAAGGAAAAAAACCCCAATTTTGAAACATTCTTCATTGGTGCTCCGCTCCTATTGGTCTTAGCGTGATGATTTTAAAGCCTTCCTCGATAAATGGGCTATCTAACACTGAAAGAATTTTTCTAATCAGACCAGTAGTTCCTGAGATTAGCGCGTTCAAGCAAACAAACAAACAGACAAACAAACAAACTCTTCAGCTTTATATATTAAAAAAAGTATATAGAAGTATAGAAGTATAGATAATGTTATAGCCGTTATAAATTAGTCTTTTCGAAGATTAGATAGAAGAAATACACGTAAATACAAAAATAATTAAAACGAATTTTTCCTTTAAGGGGGCTCAAGCCAGTACCTTCATACAAACGTAGATGAGTGATTACTACATTATTTGATATTGTATAGTAGGTACGCTCAAAACTAAGTATTATGTCGATTTGCCTCGTCATTATCTAGGTTTATTGATACATAAAATATTGAAAAAAATATTCGTTATAAAGTTACGAGCCTCGAAAGATCGTCATTTTCACACTAAATTTATGTCAACTTTGGGCGCAAATAAATAACATTAGGAGTATGAAAATGCCAAAAAAAATTATAATAAGACATATTTTATTTATTCATCAGTTCAAATAACTTTACTTTGTAAACATACATTTAGTAGTTTTTTCTCAAAAACACTTTTCCCAAACGACTGTTCAACCCTTTTCGCGCGCTTGATTTCGGTGTAAATTATCGCGCCTCTCACCCGAAACGGAGCGGGAGCGGGACGGTAGCATGGAAGCATGCGCGCATGCATTCGCTACACTGAGTCTATCTCTTTCTCACACAATGTTAGGTGAAATAGCAAGCCGGTTACCCACGTGCGCCGGCAACTTCGGTCGAGTGTACAGCGTCCCCCTAAGCTCTTAAACAAAAAGATAATTCTAACAAATATATGTTTGTAGTTGGTCTTGTATTTTGCATTTAGGTAGGTACTTAGTGTACTTAGGAATACCTATTTCACAGACTACCTATAATACTAGGTAATATTATAAAGAGGAAAGATTTTTTGTTTGTTTGTTTGTACCGAATAGGCTCTGTAACTACTGGACCGATTTTAACCATTTTTTCACCAATAGAAAGCTTATTTATCAGGAAGTTACATAGGCTATAATTTATTTTCAAAAACATTAGAGATCCTTAAGAAAATTGCAATAATGCAACCCAAGGTAGCAAAATTTTGCGTATAAAATGCATTATTCGGCGTTTGCTAAGAAAACTATTGATGATACATAAAAATCATGTGCTACATGATTAAAGTACTCATTTTCTACAAAAAAGTGCCCCCAGGGAATATATCCAACTATCATATTTAAGTCACAATAGTAGCTTTTGTGTTCTAAAATTTAATTAGATTGCCTTTACTATCGTAGTATTAATTCTTCCTTACTACTTAATACATATTATAAATAGTGTGTTTGTTTGTCCGTCAATCACGCTGCAACAAAGCTACGGATTGACGTGATTTTTGGATAGGTATAGTTCAGAACCTGGAGGGTGACATAGGCATCCCGGAAAATCAATGAGTTCCCGCGGGATTTTAAAAACCATATCCACGCGGACGAAGTCGCGGGCATCAGCTAGTAATTATTATATAGATAAACCAACGTTAAAGGGGTAGTAGACTAGTAACAGCTACATAATGGGCACCTATGACGTGAAATTCCTTTGAAATTTCCATACAAATCGTTAACATGGAAACTATAATGTAATATGTATTTATATCATTATTATTTGGGTAATATTTAATCTTATACCTGTAAATCCCCAAATTCTTGTAACAAAATATTCGAAAGTAGCACCAAAAATACTGGATTGCACACTAACTAAATCAAATTTAACATAGGTACTGTTTAATGGATTTTAAGCAAAACTCTTTAGATTAACTCCTAACTTTAGTTTTTCCATAGTCTGGTTCGTTTATCTACTACAGGTAAATTAGTGTGCAAGTCAGTATATTTGTTATGCAGTAGGTTAATTAGTGGAGACTAGTTAAATTGTAAATAGAGGTGCAATTAAAAAACTCCCTTATTATTTCATCGTTTGTATGAAAAGTCTGTGAAATAGGTACCTACTTATAAATACTTAAACAGAATATATTGGCAATTGGCAAACAATACTAGTGGTTCGCCCCGAACTGAGACCTCGCGGTATCCCAGAATTCCCATAAGGTCGTCGTCAATCGTCATCAGCTTTCGTGGATGGGATGCGTATGCCTACAGTATTTTACTAAAATTCAGCTGGTTCGCTGGTTACGTAGTATACGATTTCATAATAAAAAAATTATAAAATGCCATGACTGCGCGCTTGCGGCTTCTGCGGCGAGCATGTCTAGATGCGCGCTCATCTTTACATTCATAGACACAGTACCATCATACGGTAGTAAAGAGGCGGCTAACGTCTAATTATTGTAAATAGAAACGGATTTACTTTTGCAAAAACAACGTGATACTTTTATTGATAATAATTTGCTAATTGAATAACATAATTAGTAATAGACAAAATAAGAATAGCTGACGCAAAACTGTATTTACAATAATAAAGACAGCGCCATCTATTAAAAGTATAGTGAAGTTTTGTTAAAAACATTGATGCCCATTAAAAATTAAATAATTTCGTTTCTTTATAATATTTATCTAATCTTAGTATTTGTTGTTCAAGTACAGAATATAACTCAAATTATGTGTAAGTTTCAAGTTTTAAAATAAAGTGGTTTTAGAGATCTAGCCTCGAATTCAATCTCCACTTTGAAAGCCCCCCATTTCGTCAATTTTAGGAAAAAAAATAAAAAAAAATACTTTTGTACTCTGTTCCAAATTATCTTTAAAATGAGGTACTGCAATGCAACCCTATGAAACGCAAAAAAATATATTTTACTTCGCATTCGCTTCTATGAGAGCCCTCCTGAAATAAAAATTTTTATAACTTTTTAAGCCATTTTCGGCTGGAGGCCATCGGTTTACATATCATATCTAAAATTCTCAGTACTAGCCCGGAGTTAGGAAGTTGGCGTTGTTTCACCCCCGAAATTCGGAAAAATAAAACATTGTTTTATTTTTCTTTCTCTTAAAGATGTAGATACCGTCAGTCATCATTAAAGGATTAATGTCCTCCCGACCAAATTTCGACCACGGTGACCTATCTCCAGAGAGATTAACCATCTGTGCGGGAGATATTAAAGTGCACAAGTGTGTGCGCGAACACAGGTGCACTCTCTGTTTCTTTACTCTCATAGCCCGATAGGACGGAAAATTTGACACGACCGGAGAGAGATTAGGCGCAGCCGGAGAGAGATTAGGTGCAGGACTAACGGCTTTACGTGCTCTCCAAGGTACGGGGGTGAAACAACGCTAACTTCCTAACTCCGGGCTAGTACTGAGAATTTCTTACGGAAAACCCCAATACTTGATATGGTCCGACCCGGGACTCGAACCCGGGACCTCGTCGGCCGCAGTCAAACACGAGACCAACGAGGCATTTAAAATTAAAGGACATACTGCAGTCTCCACAAACAATTAACATGTTTTTCAATAAGGTCGTTATTTACACGAATGAGGAACGAATACTTTTGAAAAATCATAACTTTTTATCCGGCACATTGACATACAATTTTTCTTTGGGCAATCAAAAGAACATAAGTTGTTACAGTTTTTAAAAAATCACCTGTGCATAGCACTGGTGATTTTTATTTTTAATGGAATTTTAAAGTTTTCTGTAGATTTTCGATGAACTTAATTTTCTTGAAATAATTTAAAATTTAATGCTCTTAAAACCAGCTAACCAGACTGGAATTTTTTTCTAAGAGAGTACAGTTATTAGGTAAAGATATTCCATAAAAAAATTGCGGAAATTGTCACTGGAAAAATTAAAAAAAATTAAAAGTCCGTCAAAGCAATGATTTTCCAAAATTTTAAATAAAAATTTTTTTCTCGTAATCGGGTGGGAACCGATTTTTTTCCTTCCGGGTCCTGGTAGGCCCCTAAGTGAACAATCTAAAAAAAATTTTATATCCACCTGGTCTGGCCCACCCTGTATATATATATATATATAATTATAATCTGAATCTCGGAAACGGCTCCAACGATTTTCATGAAATTTGGTATGTAGGGGGTTTTGGGGACGATAAATCGATCTAGCTAGGTTTCATTTTTAGAAAAGGTCGTTTTATCCGTGTTTTCAGGCAATGAAAAACCCCTTACAATATCATTAGAATATCATCTATAAATTACCGATAGCTCGACGGTAAGTCGGGCGGTCTCGAAACCAGAAGACCCCGGTTCGAGTCCAAGACGATTATATTTTCTCCTATGAATTTTTTGTTTTTTTTTTTAATATATAATTTCCAAAAAACACGATTTACCAAAAAAAAAACGAGCAAAGCTCGTTCACCCAGATATTTAAGATTAACTGTATATTTTTGCTGCTTTAGGGTTCCGTAGTAAAACAAGCGAGTCAGACTCGTGCACCGAGGGGTCCGAACCTTGTGCGGATTACATAGTTAAATTAATTACTTATTTATTTTTAAAATAAGGCTGTAAGCTATAAGGGTTACGGAACCCTAAAAATTGTAATTTAGCATGTACCTACTTAAAAAATCTTCAAAAAAATTTTTTTTGAGTAAGGAGGTACCATCCTTACATGTAAAGCAGGGAATATTTTTTCTTCGATGATTTTTCTATCATACTTTTTCGATTCAGGGATCTATTTTCTAAATATTTAGCAACAATGTCAAGCGGTTATTTTTAGGGTTCCGTACCAAGATGGTAAAAATGGAACCCTTATGGTGAGACTTTTTCCGTCCGTCCGTCCGTCCGTCTGTCACAGTAGATTATTTAAGTAACTATTAAAGCTATCGACATGTTTGGAATAGTTGTGTATAATAGTGACCCAACAACATTGGAATAAAAAATATTCAAAAATTATTTTTAGTTTAATTAAAAATCGGCCAAGTGCGAGTCGGGCCTCGCTCTTTTAGGGTTCCGTTAAAAAAATTAAATAAAAATATTTCCATGTACCCATGGAAATATTTTAATTTAATTTTTTTAATTTAATTTAATTTTTATTATTTGTTGTTATAGCGGCAATAGAAATACATAATATATGAAAATTTCATCTGTCTATCTATTACGGTTTACGAGATACAGCCCGCTGACAGACGGACGGACGGACGGACGGACGGACGGACAGCGTAGGCTTAGTAATAGGGTCCCGTTGGTACCCTTTGGGTACGGAACCCTAAAAAAGGGGAAAAACCGGGGGTTTGAAATTTCAAAGTAAGATAACTATACTGAGTGGGGTATTATGTGAAAGGCCTTTACCTGTACATTCTAAAACAGATTTTTATTTCTTTTTATATGTAATAGTTTTTGATTAATCGGGCAAAATGTCGAAAAGAATACCGTTCCCCTCCCCTTATCTCCGAAGTTTACCAATCGAAAAATCAGAAATAATTTATGGTCAATAGAGGTTTATGTATATTTTACAGGAAAAATAAAACCAACGCGCTAACTAGCATAGTTTTTTTTTTGATGTCAAAAATCTATAGCGGCACGTAAAACAGATTTCTCGCGTGGCGACTCCGTAGTAAACACGGAACCCTTATAGTTTCGCCATGTCCGTCCGTCTGTGTGTCTGTCTGTCTCTCCGTCCGCGGCTTAGCTCAGAGACTATTGGTACTAGAAATCTGTAATTTGACAAGGGTATAAATATCAATCACGCCGACAAAGTGGTGAAATATAATTGTGAAAAATATTTTTTTTAGGATACCTCCCCTATATGTAAAGTAGGGATGAATTTGTTTTTCGTCTATCCCATAGTGCGGGGTGTCGTTTAGTAGGTCTTTCAAAAGTATTGTGGGTGTGGGATGGGAACACCATTTTACAATTCAGGGATCCGTTTGTGAAATATGATATTTTAAAGTGATAAATTTTATTAGTCTAGTGCCCCCCCCCCCCCCTCTGCCAGCTAAATGGTTGTATAAAGGATACAAGAAAAAAATTCACAGCAGTAGTATATATAATGAATTTTAAAGGAAAACTATCACGGCTAAGTAGGGTTCATTTTTTCTTAAGTTAGGTACTACACGTGTAAGTTGCATATTTTGTGGTATATTATAGTATTTAAACCATGGAACTCAAAATGTATTCAATATTCATAAATAAAATAAAAGCACTATCCTAGGTCAGCAATAATATTTGAGAATTTCAACTATGGAACCCTACACTGCGCGTGGCCCGACACGAACTTGGCCGGTTTTTCCTTTTCAATTTACCGTCCATAGGTAGGTACTAATTGACGATTTACGCACAGACCACACTTAACTAAGCTTAAAAATTTACAGTAGGGCCTCAGATTATAATTTACCTACTTCAAAATTGTACTAGGCTTTGAGGAATTATTATACTATCAATGGTACTAGGTAAGTTTTTACTTCTTTTTAGTGTGTGTAGATGAAGATTCTAGATCATAAGTCGTAAACCTTTGGCAGGTAGAAACACTTACCGCAAACTCCGGTGAGTGCAAGGACAAGGAACACCTCAAAGCGTTTCATTGCGGATGCTTGTCTCTGGATGACTGAATTAACTGAATGATATTTTGGCAAGCAGGTACGTATATATACCTGCAGCTGTTTTTACTTCCTATTACACCACCCACCACATTATATTATAATTAACATTATAATTAGAGGTAGGTAAATGTTTATACAGTTGCTTACTAAAGTTTCAAAATAGGTAGGTACTACCGGTTATCCGCGACATCTTCAGTGCGAAATAGGTTTTTGAAAAGAAGCGTAGAGAACTCCGTCATCGCATTCTTGTTATAAATTTATTCAGATACTAGAGGTCGCCTGCGACTTCGTCCGCGTAGAATTTCTGATTTTCTATGAGATTATAAAAAGATACATTTTCCCGCTGCAAGAAGCCTGGTGAAAAAAGTCCTACCGCTAGTCAACCGCTAGTAAAAACTGCGACCTTCGTACCCATGGAGATCGCAATTTCTATGTATTTTTTATTTTTGAAAATTTCGTCCGTTTTACCACACTCAAGAGGTGATTTTTTAAAATAACATACAGAGTATTTTATTATTTAAAGTGAGCCAACCTTAAAAGATAGACATATGCTGTCGCGGACTTTTTTTAGGACTTTTAAAGGGGAACAATTCTGTCCTAAATGATTTTTGCGAAACTTTAACTGTTTACGCAGCGGAAGCTCTCAAAAGGAAAAAAACCCCAATTTTGAAACATTCTTCATTGGTGCTCCGCTCCTATTGGTCTTAGCGTGATGATTTTAAAGCCTTCCTCGATAAATGGGCTATCTAACACTGAAAGAATTTTTCTAATCAGACCAGTAGTTCCTGAGATTAGCGCGTTCAAGCAAACAAACAAACAGACAAACAAACAAACTCTTCAGCTTTATATATTAAAAAAAGTATATAGAAGTATAGAAGTATAGATAATGTTATAGCCGTTATAAATTAGTCTTTTCGAAGATTAGATAGAAGAAATACACGTAAATACAAAAATAATTAAAACGAATTTTTCCTTTAAGGGGGCTCAAGCCAGTACCTTCTTCATACAAACGTAGATGAGTGATTACTACATTATTTGATATTGTATAGTAGGTACGCTCAAAACTAAGTATTATGTCGATTTGCCTCGTCATTATCTAGGTTTATTGATACATAAAATATTGAAAAAAATATTCGTTATAAAGTTACGAGCCTCGAAAGATCGTCATTTTCACACTAAATTTATGTCAACTTTGGGCGCAAATAAATAACATTAGGAGTATGAAAATGCCAAAAAAAATTATAATAAGACATATTTTATTTATTCATCAGTTCAAATAACTTTACTTTGTAAACATACATTTAGTAGTTTTTTCTCAAAAACACTTTTCCCAAACGACTGTTCAACCCTTTTCGCGCGCTTGATTTCGGTGTAAATTATCGCGCCTCTCACCCGAAACGGAGCGGGAGCGGGACGGTAGCATGGAAGCATGCGCGCATGCATTCGCTACACTGAGTCTATCTCTTTCTCACACAATGTTAGGTGAAATAGCAAGCCGGTTACCCACGTGCGCCGGCAACTTCGGTCGAGTGTACAGCGTCCCCCTAAGCTCTTAAACAAAAAGATAATTCTAACAAATATATGTTTGTAGTTGGTCTTGTATTTTGCATTTAGGTAGGTACTTAGTGTACTTAGGAATACCTATTTCACAGACTACCTATAATACTAGGTAATATTATAAAGAGGAAAGATTTTTTGTTTGTTTGTTTGTACCGAATAGGCTCTGTAACTACTGGACCGATTTTAACCATTTTTTCACCAATAGAAAGCTTATTTATCAGGAAGTTACATAGGCTATAATTTATTTTCAAAAACATTAGAGATCCTTAAGAAAATTGCAATAATGCAACCCAAGGTAGCAAAATTTTGCGTATAAAATGCATTATTCGGCGTTTGCTAAGAAAACTATTGATGATACATAAAAATCATGTGCTACATGATTAAAGTACTCATTTTCTACAAAAAAGTGCCCCCAGGGAATATATCCAACTATCATATTTAAGTCACAATAGTAGCTTTTGTGTTCTAAAATTTAATTAGATTGCCTTTACTATCGTAGTATTAATTCTTCCTTACTACTTAATACATATTATAAATAGTGTGTTTGTTTGTCCGTCAATCACGCTGCAACAAAGCTACGGATTGACGTGATTTTTGGATAGGTATAGTTCAGAACCTGGAGGGTGACATAGGCATCCCGGAAAATCAATGAGTTCCCGCGGGATTTTAAAAACCATATCCACGCGGACGAAGTCGCGGGCATCAGCTAGTAATTATTATATAGATAAACCAACGTTAAAGGGGTAGTAGACTAGTAACAGCTACATAATGGGCACCTATGACGTGAAATTCCTTTGAAATTTCCATACAAATCGTTAACATGGAAACTATAATGTAATATGTATTTATATCATTATTATTTGGGTAATATTTAATCTTATACCTGTAAATCCCCAAATTCTTGTAACAAAATATTCGAAAGTAGCACCAAAAATACTGGATTGCACACTAACTAAATCAAATTTAACATAGGTACTGTTTAATGGATTTTAAGCAAAACTCTTTAGATTAACTCCTAACTTTAGTTTTTCCATAGTCTGGTTCGTTTATCTACTACAGGTAAATTAGTGTGCAAGTCAGTATATTTGTTATGCAGTAGGTTAATTAGTGGAGACTAGTTAAATTGTAAATAGAGGTGCAATTAAAAAACTCCCTTATTATTTCATCGTTTGTATGAAAAGTCTGTGAAATAGGTACCTACTTATAAATACTTAAACAGAATATATTGGCAATTGGCAAACAATACTAGTGGTTCGCCCCGAACTGAGACCTCGCGGTATCCCAGAATTCCCATAAGGTCGTCGTCAATCGTCATCAGCTTTCGTGGATGGGATGCGTATGCCTACAGTATTTTACTAAAATTCAGCTGGTTCGCTGGTTACGTAGTATACGATTTCATAATAAAAAAATTATAAAATGCCATGACTGCGCGCTTGCGGCTTCTGCGGCGAGCATGTCTAGATGCGCGCTCATCTTTACATTCATAGACACAGTACCATCATACGGTAGTAAAGAGGCGGCTAACGTCTAATTATTGTAAATAGAAACGGATTTACTTTTGCAAAAACAACGTGATACTTTTATTGATAATAATTTGCTAATTGAATAACATAATTAGTAATAGACAAAATAAGAATAGCTGACGCAAAACTGTATTTACAATAATAAAGACAGCGCCATCTATTAAAAGTATAGTGAAGTTTTGTTAAAAACATTGATGCCCATTAAAAATTAAATAATTTCGTTTCTTTATAATATTTATCTAATCTTAGTATTTGTTGTTCAAGTACAGAATATAACTCAAATTATGTGTAAGTTTCAAGTTTTAAAATAAAGTGGTTTTAGAGATCTAGCCTCGAATTCAATCTCCACTTTGAAAGCCCCCCATTTCGTCAATTTTAGGAAAAAAAATAAAAAAAAATACTTTTGTACTCTGTTCCAAATTATCTTTAAAATGAGGTACTGCAATGCAACCCTATGAAACGCAAAAAAATATATTTTACTTCGCATTCGCTTCTATGAGAGCCCTCCTGAAATAAAAATTTTTATAACTTTTTAAGCCATTTTCGGCTGGAGGCCATCGGTTTACATATCATATCTAAAATTGAAGTAATTACGTTCAGTAATTCAGAAGTTATAAGGCTCTGACAGACGGACGGACAGACGGACAAGTGCAAATTCACTCAAGTAAACTCAGAGACCTTCGCTTCGCTCGGTCGATAAACTCAGAGACCTTCGCTTCGCTCGGTCGATTATTGACATATTATTGTTACAAATTTTCCATTTATATCATAAATAAAGTAGGTATTACGTCAATTATACGGTTGTTGCTGGGTACCAAGGTATTATAATTTAGTATCACCTGAAAAAATATCATAAATGACTTAGCAAGAAAATGCCCAAGGTAAGATAAAGATATTGCAAATATCGAACATTTATTTCTTGCATGAAATTCAAGTTCAATATTTGCATGAAAATAAGCGGCGATATAGGTACTCGTCTATTTCCGGGGGGGGGGGGGGGGGGGGTCCGACGTTCGACCCCAGGCACGGATCTCTGACTTCGGAGCCTACTTTCAATTAATTAGTTCTACCATTTAAAGAATTCTTTCTCCATTAGACCAAAAAAACCTTGCGAATACTTAGAAATTAATTCATAATTTTTATAAGCCTTTTGACAGGTAACAAACAGTGCCCTCTGACTAAAAGTTTTCCAGTACTTAATCGTCAAAGAACCTTCCTCATTATAACAACACTGGCGTTAAAGTTGAATAGAGAGGGAGCCGAGACCGTTCAGACCTTCGTCATTTTATAAAAGCTGAAAGTTTCATGATGTTCATAAATTGTTCAAATGTGGCTGAGTCATTGGTCTCTTCATTAAAATCACAGGAATCTTCCTCTGTTGTACTCAACTGGACATATGAGCAAGCCTGACCTTGGCAATTGGTACACGCTGGAGAACACAGCAACCCGACTTTTTTTACAGCCACATTTAGCACTACAATTGCCAAAAATATTGTTGTGATTGACTGATTTGTTTAATTGAAGATTATAATTTTGTGTTCAAAGAAGAATTCAGTTGTCAAGTTTCATTACACGCCCACATATCCTAGCTCAGCCATAATACCCCATGATATAGGCCATCCTGGCGCCTACAAGTACGTATATTCACTTGAACTGAAAATTTAGCACTAAAAGAAACAGGTATATGAACGAGACCTAAGGACAAATAGAATAGCCAGATGTTTTTCAAGGCCACATGCAGAGGGGATTCAGTTAGGGACTGACTATCTTTTGAATAAATGTTTTCAGAATAGTATAATATATATAAAAGAGACACAAATAGGTATTTATACTTGTCTTAAGTGCCTGATTATGTATATACGTGGCATATCATGTACCTATAATGTGCATCTCTTAGAATCGCGATATCTCAGGAATAGTAACTCTTAGGAAAAAAATCATGCAGACCATTTTTGTAGAGAATTTTAAGATCTACAACTTTGGTTTGAGGTTTCTTTTTGATAAAACTTACCGTTTTAGAGAAAAATCCAATAAACCTCAAATTTTGACCTTTGACCCCGAATAACTTTTGTAGCACACGATCGGGATAGATCGATGGGGATTTTTAAAACTTTATTTGTAATCAGCTCTCCACCAATATTTGGCTCTCCGGGAATTTTTGTTATTTTAAATGTCTATATTGACCGTACTATACTATATACCGTATGTATGTCTATATTGACCGTACTATACTACTAATATATATAGACATTATTTATACTATAAAGTTTATAGTATTAGTTCAAAAATAGCGAAAAACTAAATTAAATTTGAATTTCGCGGGCAGACCCGTATAATCAACCTTAAGAAAACTTCTATAAATTTCAAACTGTTATTTGATTCATTTTACTTTAGGCGGTATTTGGGCGGGCCCCAAAAAGCGCGAAAATTAGCTACATAAATTGCAAATAGATACCTAGGCTACGGTTTATGTTAAGGACATAGATATACGTTAGGTTAGGGCAGTAATTCCCAAAGTGGTCCAGGTGGACCCCCAGGGGTCCACGGGAGACTCGACGGGGGTCTACGTTGGCGTGACAGAAAAATGGGGGTTCACAATTCGTAAGCGGGGGTCGATAGTGAAGCCGCCGCCGACGCGCCGTCTGCAACGCTTGTTCAGACGTGCAAAGGGACCAAATACGACTTGTGGGTGGTGTGTGTGCTTGCAATCTTGCATGAACTTGTTTGATTCTTCACCAATATAAATACGAATGCCAAGAATAAACGTTACTCATTTGTTCCCGGAATTTCGGAGAGAAAAGTACCTAAAGTGAATCGATCTTAGTGATTGCCAGCGACGGAAAAAGTAAGTAGGCTGCCTTTTGCTATACATACTTTTATTTTATTTATTACTTATTTATTTATTTAGAACAGAAATCCGAGAAAGGTAGAACTTTTTGTCCCTAATTTATTAGTAATTGTTTATTTCCCGACTGTGTGGTGTTTCACTAATATAAGTCATCTTTATTATCAACCCAGCGAGGTCTCCTCTAAGAGAAGGGTTACAGGCCATAGTCCACCATGCTGGCCCAATGCGAATTGGTGGACTTCACACACCTTCGAGAACATTATGGAGAACTCTCAGGTGTTACGTGTACGTTATTAATGTTTAATTTTGATTGCAGGTACAATTATATTTTGATTTACTATACTTACTTAATATAATATTGTAAAATATGATAACAATAATAATAATTAATAGTTACTTACATAGTATTTGAATAAATACAACACAAGAAAATATACTATTTTTTTATTTTTACCACTCCGAGTTTTCTAAATAAAATAAGTGAGAATTGATTGGTTTTTGTGCTGTGAGTAGATGTCAAAAATGTAAGCTTGAGATGGAATCACTTCTTTTTGAATGGTCAACTTTACTTTTGACATCCACTCACAGCACAATCAATTAATTAATTTACCAATCAATTCTCTTTTTTTTTCAAAGAATGTTGTTTTCGTGGTTGGAACTCACTCGCAACGCCAATTTTCATAATTTATCTTCACATTTTTTGTCGACTGGAAATATGATAGAAATTTAGCTGCAGGGGGTCCACCGGAACCAGCAAACTTTTGAAAGGGGTCTATGAGCAAAAAAAGTTTGGGAACCTCTGGGTTAGGGTAACAAAACTTAGGTTAGGTTAAGGTTACAAAATTTATTTCTACGTCTTAGAAACAGTAAAAATCTTCTTTAGATTGTCAACTAAGGATGTAGAGTATCTGTCTACGTTGATCATGAGTCGGCTGATTACATCCGCTGGTTTGACAGAGTCTCCGAGTCTGAAAGAAAGCAAAGAAAATTAAGTAGATATATAAAAATATAAATATTGTTTAACAGCTATACGATAATTATATTATGAACCCGAGATTACCGGCACTTTATATTCCAAGGATCGTCGATGTAGTAAATGTGTAGACTGAACACTGGATAGGTGTCTGCATTTTGATAGAGGCATTCTGGTCCGACCGGAACAGTCGACTGAAACAATTAGCGGAGAATATTGTGCTGGTGTTATTACTTACATACAAATGAAATAAACTTGTCATCGTAGTCGTAATGCCTAGTTCCATGTGCGATCAAAATACTGTCCGATTTCACCAACGTAAAATTAGTCATAAACTCATAACCGAGCGTTGATAGTTTGGCAGTTTTTCAATACAAAAACTGTCAGAACGCTCGATTTATTCCTCGGTTAAACGTCACTCGACGTTGGTGAAATTGGCACTTCGATCAAATTTAATAAATCGGTGCTTTTTTTGCTAGCTGTTTGGTATTAGGTACAGTTTTTGCAATTCACGAGGGCGAGTGAGCTTTACTTGTGGTTACTTCGTGTAAATGCACATTGCATAAGTGTGCGTGCCTGTCAAAGTCTAGGTGGGAGCGGGCAGGCGCGAGCATTGCGCTCGCTCACACTTATACAGATACGACACACACACAACCATAAGTCAGTCGCCCTCGTGAATTGCAAGAACTATACAGGCCGTGTAAGATTATGTTCTGTGGCACCCTTTTCAGGAGACGTATGTCCAGCAGTGGACGATGATTTTATTTGTCTTGTATTTTTCATCATTATCAACATTCAACTAAGCGCTGGCCCAACGGTCATTGTTCCTTCACCGTTAAACCAAGTGATATTTAATCCTATCCTAATATTATTATAAATGCGAAAGTTTGTGAGGATGGATGTATGGATGGATGGATGTTTGTTACTCTTCACGCCACAACGAATGAACTGATTTGGCTGAAATTTGGAATAGTGATAGCTCATAGTACCCAGGACAACACATAGGCTACATTTTATCCCAGAAAATTAAAGAGTTCCCGCGGGAATTAAAAAAAATCGGCCAACTGCGAGTCGGGCCTCGCTCTTTTAGGGTTCCGTTAAAAAAAATTAAATAAAAATATTTCCATGTACCTACCCATGGAAATATTTTAATTTAATTTTTTTAATTTAATTTAATTTTTATTATTTGTTGTTATAGCGGCAATAGAAATACATAATATGTGAAAATTTCAACTGTCTATCTATTACGGTTTACGAGATACAGCCCGCTGACAGACGGACGGACGGACGGACGGACGGACGGACAGCGTAGGCTTAGTAATAGGGTCCCGTTGGTACCCTTTGGGTACGGAACCCTAAAAACCTTAATCCACTCGGACGAAGTCGTGGGCATCATCTAGTTATTAAATTATTATTAAACTTGTTACATTACTCGACTTTTAATAGATGCATGGAGGAAAACGCGAGGAAACCGTTTAGGATATCATAATATCTCTGCTCGGTATCACGGTACCTACTCGTAACAAAAGCTTTTTAGGCAACTAAGAGAAATTTGTACCTCCGCAATCATTCTACCCTTATAGGTCTCGAACCAGTTCCTGTCTTTTGGTGGCTTGGTAAGTTTGCCGAAGATCTGGAAGCCGACTCCGACTAAATAACCCTTGGTTGTGACTGCGAACCAGGGCAGTAAATTTTCACAGAGCGTCTCCCGTGTCATGTTGTAATGATAGTGCGTTCCTGGAAAACAAATGAGCACGATAAGTTATCTTCATGTTGTTCAGAGCCTTTCAGCGAGCGACAGGAATATGATCGAATCAGAAAACTACTCGTAGAGAACCAGAGTAACCGACATAGCTCAACAGATTGCGAATCTGAAGTGGCGATGGGTGGAGCACATAGAAGTATTGATGGACGTCGGTTATTACCAAGCCACTCGAATGGCGACTTCGCACCAGAAAAAGCAGCCTTGGAAGACCCCTCAGTGGATGGATTTGTGACCTCTGAATGTCGCAGGGTACAGATCGTGCGTGGAGATGTCCCAACGAGACCTATGTATGTGAATGTCTTTCGGTTTACGACTTCTTTTCAGGCCTGCTTCAGAAAGTTCCAGTAAAGCTCTAAACTTGGCTCCAATGAAAGAAATTGGGACAAAAATAATCGACCGAGCGAAGCGAAGGTCTTTGAGTCTACTTGAGTGAATTTGCACTTGTCCGTCCGTCCGTCCGTCCGTCCGTCCGTCCGTCTGTCAGAGCCTTATAACTTCTGAATTACTGAACGAAATTACTTCAATTTTAGATATAATATGTAAACCGATGGCCTCCAGCCGAAAATGGCTTAAAAAGTTATAAAAATCTTTATTTCAGGGGGGCTCTCATAGAAGCGAATGCGAAGAAAAAAAAATTTTGCGTTTCATAGGTTTACAGTACCTCATTTTAAAGATAATTTGGAACAGAGTACAAAAGTATTTTTTTTTAAATTTTTTTCCTAAAATTGACGAAATGGGGGGCTTTCAAAGTGGAGATTATATTTGACCTCAGAACGGAATAACCATTGAAAGCTGGGGCTTGAAAGTTTTACAATTTTAGCGTAATATCATGTACTTGAACAACAAATACTAAAATTAGATAAATGTAATAAGGAAACTAAATTATTTAACTTTTAATGAGCAGCAACAACAGAACTTCACAATGATGTCAATAGATGGCGCTCTCATCTCATATAGCAAATGCAGCTTTATGTAACATACCTATTATTCAATTAAGATTATTATTTAGTCATTTAGCAAACATCAATAAAACTTCACGTTGCAGTTTGTTTTTACATATTTCTGATCGTGTCAATAGTTGACGCTGTGTACAAGTAATTTAATTTGAATGTTTCAAAAAACTATACCTAAGTTTGATTGAGGCCTTGAGGATTTCACTATAACAGTTCCCTAACCTTTACGGGCTACCTATGTTAAGTTAGTTGACACTTTCTGTCAACTTTGTTATTACGAACCTCTACGGGACAACTAAAGGTGAAAATGACATTGGGATGTTAGAATTGTATTTAGGGGCTACCTATGTAAAGAGACTTCTACAAATGGGATGATTTAGGTATGGTTGGTGAAAACGGGCATAATAATAATGTCAATTTTGATCGTCAATTATGGGAAACCGTTACCGCGAGGTCTCAGTTCGGGGCGAACCACTAGTAATCTAAGGATCCATTGACGAAGTAGGTACGCTGATTGTTCGAAGACAAGTGCTCTAGTTGCCATTACCTATTCGCATTTCAGTTCCAAGTTTTAAAGCTTAAAGTCCCATAAAGTATTACCCATATTAGGTACACAGTTCTGTTTCTTGAATAACGTGGTGTTAAGTTCGGCTTCGGTGCTTGGGATGCGCATGAGCTGTCGGTCAGGGTCGTTGACCCACACGCCGCCATCCTGAAGAGTGGCACCGTTCTCCACTTGTGGACCAGCGCCCGCTGCTAAGGACTCTGAAATTCAAAATAAGTACCTAGACTAATCTGGCAAATCACCGTAACAATATTTTACTTCGTAAATAACTATCGATTTCATGTCATTTTGTGTGTGTGTGTGGTTGCCCAGTTCCAAACAAATGCGTTACAAAATTATGTTGCTTATCAATATAATAGATCGATTATCTCGTAGGCAGCTGAAGCAAAACCGATTGCTTCAATGCAACTTCATTAACGTAGGTAATGACAATATTCTCGAAACGGGCATTTCAAATCTTGCCTATTGATTATATTGGTGCAGTGAGCTAGTGGATGCAGTATGATTACGAACTAAAATGAAATGAATACCTACCCTCAGAAACCAAGTATTGGGTAATAGCCAAGTACTCTTTCGCGGGCTCGCCGTCGGAGGCTGGCACACTCCATTTCGTGAACCACTTTTCAGGCTTAAACGTTGGAGTGATCAGCTCATCCGCCGGGAACTGTAAACACACGTTTTAGAAATTAAAGTGATAGTCCACACTTCCGCAGTGCCACTTTATACCTATAGGTGCGTTTTACACCCAGTCGCGCGCACTTCATAAAGGTGAAAGAAGGAAAGTGAAAATGGCAGTTTATAATAATTTCTAGGGCTCCGTGGTAAAATGAACAGGAACCTTAATAGTTTCGCCAAGTCCATCCGTTTGTCTGCTTTCAGTGACTATTGATACGTAGGTTTAAAGACTATTGATAGGTCGGTAGATAGGTAGGTAATAATTATTTAGTTATTTTACTTTGGATCGTAAGAGTGTGATCATTTCAATTCTTCTATGTCATTGTTAGGTGTAAATAATTGTGCAATCTATGACATAAACTAAATCAACTCAAGATAACCAAAACTGCCATACCGTTTTCAGTTCCGTTTAGGCTGCTTGGGCTGCATCTTCCATTAAGACTAATTATAAGAAAGACTACAGAACCTATCTATCCTTACTCAGTGCTACAAGGCATGTTACTAACTACTAACAACTTACTAGGTACACAAGTCATACAAGCCTGGGGACCTTTTCAGAATACACAATCGCATGAGCGGAGTTCAATTTCCGCGCGACTATGTCATTCAGATAAATTAGATAAATGATTGCATTGTGATATTTTCTGACCGGTGAAGAAAGCATCAATTTGTTCTTTCGTGACGAATTAAATACGACAATCTGGAGAGTGGACAGAGTTAGGTACTTACACTGAAATTACTTTTAAAAGTACCTTGTTTACTAATTCGCTTCAATGAGTTTGTTTTTATAACTATGAAGAAATCTAAATCTATGCAAGCGGACCCGATGGACGTAGTCCTGCCCGAAGCTATTCGCAGCGCCACCTGCTGGGTCGGATTGTGAATCTAAACCATCCCAGGGACCCACTCAAATGTGACGAAGAGGACATGCGAGCATTACCGCACTTGACAGCACCCCGCTGTGAGCGAGACTTGACACCTGATGACCTGACCAGGACCACGAGGGCCGTAGCCAAGAAGGCGGTAGGCCTTAGTCAAAATGTGGCTTAAAGTAGGTACATATGAGCGGCGGCCGGGCAAGGTAGCCATGCGTCGAGGCCCTTATCCCCGACTTGGCTAGGCCAAACGGAGAGGACCCTGCTGTCACTCAAACTCACACAAAAAAATTCATGAAAATCGGTCTACCGAATTAGGAGCAGTTCAGTGACATACACACAAAAAGAAGATAGATACCTACATAATAATATATTTTATTATTCTTTACCGCAAGTTGTATCCCAGCCACAAATCCGGCAGGATCATACAGCGGACAGACATATTTGCTCTGCGCACAGTATAGCCGCAGCTCTTCTAGAGGCCCTGGAGGTCGCTCAGTTCTTCGCCAACCCTCGTTCTCCGCTTGCACCAGCGTACGGGGCAGCTTGTAGAAATACTCCTTATCTGCTAGCGCGTCTGACCACCCGAACTTAACTGAAAATATACACATTTAACATATTATAAGAATATCCTGTAAACTACCATCTTTCTACTCGATCATCAATCACTATCCGGTCTACAAACTACTTTTACAAACCAACTCAACGAATACAACGTGAGCTACCTGTTAAAACATCAGTTCTTGGTCCGTCTATTAGAGCAAGATCCCAGTGCCGCCAGACCTAAGTTATTTTCTCAGCAATTATTTGTGTACGATAGAGTACTGTTCGAATGTCCTTTCAGTACCTATATAACCAGCTAGATTGTGCCGACGGCCAATTTCCAGATACCAGGTGCTAAAGGTAGATAAAAACTAGAATAACTTATCTTAAATTCTCAGGGCTGATTTTCATATATGTTTTAAAGAATTATTGTAAAAATTAATAAATTAATACTGCCAGACGCTTACCAACGGCGGTTACTTTAGCCAGACGCTTTGAAGCTCCCAAAAATATATATAATTTAAGTTAACTTATATTCTCAGTTCTGATTTTTATACATGATACTCAGGGAACTATTGCGATATTATCTGTAAGCTGCCAGACCTATTGGAAGGGTCAAACATCCCCCCAGACACACATTATGCGTCCCCATATGTATGAGCGCTAGAACATGATTCACTTGTTTAAGTGTGTGAGAGATAATATCATCATACTATAATATTATAAATGCGAAAGTGTGTTTGTTGGTTTGGCCTTCAATCACTCTGCAACAGAGCTACGGATCGACGTGATTTTTTGCCTGGGTATAGCTTGCAGAAGATATTGCAATAGTTCTCTCTCTCTAGATCCTAAGCTATACCCAGGCAAAAAATCACGTCGATCCATAGCTCTGTTGCAGAGTGATTGAAGGACAAACCAACAAACACACTTTCGCATTTATAATATTATAGTATGATGATATTATCTCTCACACACTTAAACGTGTGTTAAGCACTTACACTATAGCCACGGTCGAACTACACGTCAGCATCGAAATTAGTGATATGTATCTACTTCTCAGTTTAAGCAACTGTTAGCGACATCTAGTAGCAACACGTTACAGTTGTTGATATAGTTTCCAAGGTACTTCCCCATATTCGGGATTCGAACCCACATCTCTTGGGAATCGCGCCCGAGTGTGTCCCGCTGGCCTTGGAATTTTTGATAGTGTAGGTTAACACTTTAATAAAAATAAAAATTTGTAAAAAGCAATGTGGCATCTCTAGTTCCTAATGAGTTCCATTGCAATATGGGGTCTTGGAACTCTAACTTCAAAAACGGAGGAGGTTCTCAATTCATCGCAATCTTTTTAGGGTTCCGTAGTAAACAAGGAACCCTTATAGTTTCGCCATGTCCGTCCGTCTGTCTGTCTGTCTGTCCGCGGTTTAGCTCAGAGACTATTGGTACTAGAAATCTGTAATTTGACAAGGGTATAAATATCAATCACGCCGACAAAGTGGTGAAATAAAATTGTGAAAAATAATTTTTTTTAGGGTACCTCCCCTACATGTAAAGTGGGGATGATTTTTTTTTCTCGTCTATCCCATAGTGTGGGGTGTCGTTAAATAGGTATTTCAAAAATATTGTGGGTGTGGGAACACCATTTTTCCATTTAGGGATCCGTTTGTGAAATATGATATTTTAAAGTGCTAAATTTTATTAGAGTCAAGTGCCCCCCCCCCCCTCTGCCAGCTAAATGGTTATATAAAGGATACAAGAAAAAATTCACAGCAGTAGTATATATAATGAATTTTAAAGGAAAACTATCACGGCTTAGTATATGATTAGTTAAGGAGTTATATCTGTTTTTTCTAAGTTAGGTCCTAGGTCAGCAATAATATTTGAGACTTTCAACTACGGAACCCTACACTGCGCGTGGCCCGACACGCACTTGGCCGGTTTTTTTTTTTTTATGTTCACCGATTACCTAGGTACTCGAAGACGCCGAACCGATAATTCTTTTTTGTTTCAAAGGGTATACTTTCCCAGGTGGTCCCATTTAAATTTTATCGAAATCGGTCGAGCGGTTTTTAAAAAATCAACATTCAATTATATACTTTGTAGTGGCGCGGGCGTTTGAAGTCGGTTTTTAAAAAGAGTTTTTTATTATAGATTAAATTATACAGAGATACTATAATATGACGCTAGAATCTGTTGTACTGTAGTGTAGGACGTAGGTAATTTCGTAATATTTTACACAACATAATATAAAATTGATTAACTCACCTCTGAGACCATTATACTGAAATCCTGAAACAAAAAAAAAAGTTAACATACCACAATGTAGCGATAAGACAACGTCTTGCTCTTTTTGTTTCATCCAACTTCAACTAGGTATGTTTTGCATTTTTTTATTAAATTCTACCACATTGATTTGGGTCGATTGGTACGCTATAGTTACAAAAATTTTTGATACGCACCATAATACCTATAGGTACCTAAATAAATATGTTGGTAGGTACATACACGCGCAAGCGCAAGAGTCGCGTAAAAAATTACTTCTGTATTCGGGTATAAAGGAAAATTAAGATACGAGTAGCATCAGAGTATAGAATAGAATAGGATAGAATAGAAATATTTTTAATTCAAATAAACTTTTTACAAGTTTTAGGCCTTGCCATGCCTTGCTAACTTACGGTAGTAAAATATCTGGGTGACCGTTTTTTTTTCTTTTTTGGTAAATCGTGTTTTTTGGAAATTATATATTAAAAAAAAATAATAAATAAAAAATAATAATAAAATTCATAGGGGAAAATATAATGGTCTTTGACTCGGCTTACCGTCGAGCTATCGGAAATTTATAAATGATTGCGAAATTTACCTTCGTATTCTAATGATATTGTAAGGGGTTTTTCATTGCCTGAAAACATGGACAAAACGACCTTTTCTAAAAATGAAACCTAGGTAGATCGATTTATCGCCCCCGAAACCCCCTACATGCCAAACTTCATGAAAATCTTTGGAGCCGTTTCCGAGATTCAGATTATATATATATATATATATATATATATATATATATATATATATATATATACAAGAATTGCTCGTTTAAAGATATAAGATAGATAGACAGATATAATTCGTCTATGCTTGCTAATGTTACTTGTTTGTCAATAGGGTATTTTACTCCTAAATAATCTAACAATATAAAAATAAGATAGTTTAGGAAAAAAGGAATCGGGAAGTGGAAGTTTCAGTTCACATTTTTATATTTAATTTCAAAGTTTTCACTTTTTTTATCTATGCTACAAATATGCGAAACGCATCGAAACGTCAAACAGTATCCGCCATTACACTACGTCAAAAATACTGACATTTGACGTAGGTAATGGCGGGTCTATATAGTTCATCCGCTCAAATAGTTTGTAGTACAAATACACGGTATTTTAGAAACCATGTGAAAATAAATAATTACATTATTTAATCATTCAGTACCATCATTTATTTACTTTTATTTAGATCAATGAAAAATACAAAATCAAAATACTGATAGTATTAGATCTGAATCATCACTTTATACAGGGTGGGCCAGACCAGGTGGATATAAAATTTTTTTTAGATTGTTCACTTAGGGGCCTACCAGGATCCGGAAGGAAAAAAATCGGTTCCCACCCGATTACGAGAAAAAAATTTTTATTTAAAATTTTGGAATATCATTGCTTTGACGAACTTTTAATTTTTTTTTAATTTTTCCAGTGACAATTTCCGCAATTTTTTTATGGAATATCTTTACCTAATAACTGTACTCTCTTAGAAAAAAATTCTAGTCTGGTTAGCTGGTTTTAAGAGCATTAAATTTTAAATTATTTCAAGAAAATTAAATTCATCGTAAATCTACAGAAAACTTTAAAATTCCATTAAAAATAAAAAAAAAGGTTCATAGCCCTGGCGATTTTTTAAAAACTGTAACAACTTATGTTCTTTCGATTGCCAAAAGAAAAATTGTATGTCAATGTGCCGGATAAAAAGTTATGATTTTTCAAAAGTCTTCGTTCCTCATTCGTGTAAATAACGACCTTATTGAAAAAAATGTTAATTGTTTGTGGAGACTGCAGTATGTCCTTTAATTTTAACTGCCTCGTTGGTCTCGTGTTTGACTGCGGCCGACGAGGTCCCGGGTTCGAGTCCCGGGTCGGACCATATCAAGTATTGGGGTTTTCCGTAAGAAATACTCAGTACTAGCCCGGAGTTAGGAAGTTGGCGTTGTTTCAACCCCGTACCTTGGAGAGCACGTAAAGCCGTTGGTCCTGCGCCTAATCTCCCTCCGCCTGTGCCTAATCTCTCTCCGGTCGTGTTGAATTTTCCATCCTATCGGGCTATGAGAGTAAAGAAACAGAGAGTGCACCTGTGTTCGCGCACACGCTTGTGCACTTTAATATCTCCTGCACAGATGGTTAATCTCTCTGAAGATAGGCCGCCGCCATGGCCAAAATTCGGAAATTTGGAAAAATAAAACATTGTTTTATTTTTCTTTCTCTTAAAAATGTAGATACCGTCAGTCATCATTAAAGGATTTATGTCCTCCCGACCAAATTTCGACCACGAGATCCAGAGAGATTAACCATCTGTGCGGGAGATATTAAAGTGCACAAGTGTGTGTGCGAACACAGGTGCACTCTCTGTTTCTTTACTCTCATAGCCCGATAGGATGGAAAATTCAACACGACCGGAGAGAGATTAGGCGCAGGCGGAGAGAGATTAGGCGCAAAACCAACGGCTTTACGTGCTCTCCAAGGTACGGGGGCGAAACAACGCAAACTTCCTAACTCCGGGCTAGTACTGAGAATTTCTTACGGAAAACCCCAATACTTGATATGGTCCGACCCGGGACTCGAACCCGGGACCTCGTCGGCCGCAGTCAAACACGAGACCAACGAGGCAGTTAAAATTAAAGGACATACTGCAGTCTCCACAAACAATTAACATTTTTTTCAATAAGGTCGTTATTTACACGAATGAGGAACGAAGACTTTTGAAAAATCATAACTTTTTATCCGGCACATTGACATACAATTTTTCTATTGGCAATCGAAAGAACATAAGTTGCTACAGTTTTTAAAAAATCACTAGGGCTATGAACCTCTTCTTTTTATTTTTAATGGAATTTTAAAGTTTTCTGTAGATTTACGATGAACTTAATTTTCTTGAAATAATTTAAAATTTAATGCTCTTAAAACCAGCTAACCAGACTGGAATTTTTTTCTAAGAGAGTACAGTTATTAGGTAAAGATATTCCATAAAAAAATTGCGGAAATTGTCACTGGAAAAATTAAAAAAAAAATTAAAAGTTCGTCAAAGCAATGATATTCCAAAATTTTAAATAAATTTTTTTTCTCGTAATCGGGTGGGAACCGATTTTTTTCCTTCCAGATCCTGGTAGGCCCCTAAGTGAACAATCTAAAAAAAATTTTATATCCACCTGGTCTGGCCCACCCTGTATACATATACTATCATCATAATACAAGACACAAACATTTAGCGTGACGCACTAAAGTACACAGTGGGTCACATAAGTCGCGCCGCCTTCGGCATGTACCGGCGGTCGCTATGTGTCGGCTTTACAAAGGGCGCCAACCATTTGAGCGAACGAATTTACTGCCGAATACTGCCCTTACGACGTCACCACATCGTCTGACGTGACTTGACGTGAGGCGTCTAGCGTTTACGCGCGGAAAGAAAGGCAAACTTTAAATGCATTTTTTTGGTACTTATCGATTGAATAAAATTTTAGTAAATTTTCTAGTAGTTTATTATCACCTTAGAATCAAATTTAGACACTTTTCAAAAAAGAGTAAAATACCCTATTGCGATGTGTTCGAGACTCGAGTCGAGCAAATCATTATCAATTGCATTACTGGAGCGCGAACTCTGAGAGCTCTTTTATTGAATAGGCGACATAAATCATAATAAATATATAGGTAATATGTTCGCCGTAATAATAAGCTTTTTGCTGATAAAATATTATTATGGGTGACAAGTGAAGAATGAGTTTGAGTAGTGATCTATTGGGTAGGTGAAGGGTAGGCCGGTGCTCCCGCCCCGCGCTAGTCGGGAAATATTTTCTACCTGATGTTCCACCCCTGAAATCTGCTCACTAGATCGCGAAATTTGTAAAAATGGCACTTATGATATGACTAGCTGATGCCCGCGACTTAGTTCGCGTCGTTCGTGAGTTATTGTGTCTGAAAAAAGGTCTGAAAGTACGTTTTCAGAATAGAATAGAATAATTTTTTATCCAAATAAACTTTTACAAGTGCTTTTGGATCGTCGATGAGTCTACCACTGGTTTAGAATGCCCTTCCTGCCGAGAAGAACCAGCAAGAAACATCGGCGGTTGCTCTTTTCAAAACAAGTTTACAATAGGTAACCAATGCTATGTATGCAGTGTTTCCACAATGAGGGGAAGTTCCAAAAAAAGCAAATTTACAATTCAATACATGTTAAGAAGGGCAGACAGAAAGTAGCCCCATTCCCGCCGGTGGAACCCGTTCACGAGCATAACGCATGATCCAGCCGTTGCTTCGCTCAATCACTCAATCACTCACATCAATTTGAGGGAACGTAACAACCCGCACCACACGACATCACCACGACACGAATTACCAGCACATCACGAAGCAACGGATGCATGGGTATAGTTGTCGACTTGGAGAGTGACATAGCTTAAGCTACCTTTTATCCCGGAAAAACAGAAGGTTTCCGTAAGATTTATAAAAACCTAACTTTACGCCGATGAAGTCCCCCACGCGGACGAAGTCGGAGGCAAAAGCTAGTTAAGTATTTTAGCATTACGGTTGAAGAGTTGGGAGCGGTATCTGGTTTTGAATGATGAAGTCTACCCGACTTTAATGGTAGCTTTGAGTATTAAACCAACACTTTAATACTCAAAGGTAGGTAGGTAGTAGGTACCTATATAATACCGACAGTGTGAAGTGCAGTTCCTTGCAGCATCGGGGTTGAAGAGTTGGGTTCTGGAGTTCAACGATGAAGTCTTTTGGTACTTGGTACCTACAATATCTTTTCATAATCGGCAGTCTCTAAATCTTCTCATAACCAACTTCTTCATAACAAATCGAAATTGAGAGTAAATAAGACTAGTTTATTAAACTAGTAGTAAGTGTCAAGACTTTACGTACTTAATTAACTATGTTGTGTAGCTTCGGTCTGTTATCTTATCAATGACATTAAAAATATGTTGGATTTAATGGCCAAGCTGAATTCAATTGCCTGCTAAAATTTGTTTTAATTTTAACTTTAAGAATAAAACAAAAAGTGTTAAAATCGTGAACATTGTAGAAATCGCAAATTCCGCTCTACCATTCAATCTGTCTTTATGGATCGTCATCATAATCATCAACCGATAGATATCCACTGCTTGATATAGGTCTCTACTCTCTTGAAAGGATCACCGTAGACCACGATCTCGTATATATATCCATCATGGATCGTCGATCCAGCGACGGCTACCGGCGATTCGCCTGATATCGCTTATCCATCTTGTGAAAAAACGTCGCCGACATCGTGGAATTAATTTTTTTTCTTTCCGAGACCTCCCTGGTGCAGTGCATGAGCAGAGCGCTGTGTTCTTCGGTTTCGATTTCCGACGAAGTCAACTTGGGGATTTATAATTCCTTAAGGGTCTTTGGTGTGGTCTGGTGGGAGGCTTTGGCAGAGACTAGTTACCAACATTCCGTCTAAGTTGTGCTGCCAAACGAATTAACCTTTCGGTACGATGGTGTGTAGTAACCATTTAGATATATGGGGTCTTATTTACACTACCTACCTCTTCTAAGTTAGTACGCTACCATTTTAGATTCCATCGTTACTACATCAGGTGAGATCGCAGTTAAGGGATATCTGTTAATCTAATAAAATAAACAAAAATAAACATACCAGAAGCCAAAGAAGCGATGGCCAACAAGGCTATAAGTTTTTTCATTTCTACTTTTTATACTTTGAGTAGGTATCTATTTATACCACTTATCGAGGATTCAGCAGGCCCGTCTTTGTTCGGGAACGCGGTGCGACTGCCCCGTCCATCTTAATGGAAGCAATTTAAAGGCAAATCTGTGAATAATGAGACGTAGTAAACTGGCCCATGCGACCGGACGTCATTAATTGTTTATACTAATACAAGAAAAGTATGGAAGAGATAGCTACTCTGCTTTAGAAGTTCGGAAATAAAAGTATAAAAGACATACAGTATTATTATGTTCTCTTCTTCGTTATCAAAAGATAGACGTCCGGGTCGATAGTAATGTAAACATTGTAAACTATAATTGACCGAGCGAATCGAGGTCTCTGAGTTTACTAGAGCGATTTGCACTTGTCTGTCCGTTCGTCCGTCCGTCCGTACGTCCGTCCGTCCGTCCGTCCGTCTGTCAGAGCCTTATAACTTCTGAATTACTGAACGTAATTTTACTTTAAATTTAGATATAATATGTAAACCGATGGCCTCCAGCCGAAAATGGCTTAAAAAGTTATAAAAATCTTTATTTCAGGGGGGCTCTCATAGAAGCGAATGCGAAGTAAAATTTTTTTTTTGCGATTCATAGGTTTTCTGTGTATCATTTTAAAGACAATTTGGAACAGAGTACAAACGTATTTTTTTTAAAATTTTTTTCCTAAAATTGACGAAATGGGGGGCTTTCAAAGTGGCGATTTAATACGCTCGCTTGAAGACGCTCTCTGGGAAAATTGGCTATATATTTTAAAGTTGTACTTATTTTCTTACTTCACTTGTATCCTGTACTTGAACAACAAATACTAAAATTATATGAATATTATAAAGAAACGAGATTATTTAATTTTTAATGAGCATCAGTAAATTTCACATAGCTTCACAATAATGCTAATAGATGGCGCAGTCATTAACTATTCCATGGAACTACTCGTAGGAGTTACGACTACGATCTATCCCAAAAACAGTTTTACGTCGAGCATTATTATTTAGGTACATAATATAATAACATATTATTCAATTAAAATTATTCTTTAGTTAAATATCAAACTTCAATAAACTATTAATTGCTGCATTTTGTATATTTTCTATTCGCGTCGATAGATGACGATTTGTACAGATGCCCCTAACCCGTTTTCACTCGTTAGTACCTACATAACAATTCAATGTTTTCACTGACGTTCCCTAAACCTTTACGGGCTAATTATGATAAGTTAGGTGATGATTACTGTCAACTTCTTTATCACGATCCTGTACGGGACACCTAAAAGGACATTGGGACGGATGTTAGGACTTAGGATTGTGTTTTGGAGCTACCTACGTAAAGAGACTCCTACATAGGGGATGATTTAGGTATGTTTGGTGAAAACGGGCATAATAATAATGTCAGTTTTGGTCGTCATGTATCGATTGAATGAATAATCATGGGATACCGTTACCGCGAGGTCTCAGTTCGGGGCGAACCACTAGTATTTCTCAGCTACGATTGTAACAATACGTAGGTAACGACTCTCTCGTGGGGGTGATGGAGTCTTCCACTATCCGTCTTATGCAGGCATACAACAGGTTGTATAGTGACCGCATTCGACCCGTTTCATGTCATCGCTTTCCAAGGCCATGATAACAACTTTTTGTATGAGTAGGTAATAGGTATATCATAGGTATATCATCTTGATGATTCCAAATATAGCTATAATACCTAGGCAAGTAACAAAAATTGCGAAACCGGCGGCGAACAAACTCGCAATTCTCGAGAACCGCGCCCCGGTGTGTTGACCTTACACCACAGTATACACTATACAGGTACCATTTAACTGCCGTCTGTCCCGAAATAAACGATAGTAAATTAATAATTTTAAATAATAATAACATTTTAGAACAAGAAGAACACTTTAGAAGAAGAACTTTTGGCTTTTGGCTCGATAATGAAAGTTTTCGTGTGGCTCTAGGTCTCAGATTGGGAACACCCTGTGCCACGAGCACAGCTGATGTCCGTATGGAAAGGAGGTTGATACATTTGGAATTCACGGACTCTCTTGCCAAAGGAGCGCTGGTAGGCTATCTCGGCATGGTTCTCTTAACGATACGTTAAAAAGGGCTATTGCCACCATTTACATTCCTGCGCTCATCGAGCCAACAAGGATTAGTCAAGATGAGTGCAAGAGACCTGATGGATTGACGCTGGTTCCCTGGGAACGGGGACGCGGGCTCTAATGTGGGACGCAACGTGTTACGCGCGTCGAAACATTGGCCCCGTGTCATATCAGGGAGACAGCATCAAGACCGGGAGCCGCAGCTGAAATGGCTGAATCCTGTAAGCGGCGCAAGTATGCCTCTCTGATCGAGAGTTACATATTTGTTCCGTTTGCTGTCGAGACCCTAGGGCCATGGAGTCAAAGTGCAAAAAAAATTTTATGAGACATTTCACCGCGGTTAATTGCCTCATCTGGTGACAGAAGGGCTGGCTCATTTTGTGCGCAAAGGATCAGCCTGGCTGTCCAACGCGGAAATGGAGGCCAGTATTCTTGGCACCATTTCACGCGGGCATGATTTGTATAGTAAGTAGATTAATTTAGCTATAAGTTTTTTTGTAACATTTTAATAAAAAAAAGTTGCAGAAACTGTTATACTCATATATCGATGATTGATAGGTAAACCTAATATTTTCTTTTTGTCTGTTTGTCCAATTCAATCAAATCAGAAATCAGGAGATCGCCATAGCTCAGCGAGTCGCGAAACTGAAGAACTGAAGTGGAACTGAGCGGGACAGATTGTTCGGTGAGCTGGTGGCGATTGCAGTGTTGGCACCCCCCCCCCCCCCCCCGTGGGACGGACGGCGTCAAACGTGTCGCTGGATCCAGGCAACGCAAGACCGAGGCCTGTGGAAGTACATGCAAGAGACATTGTAGGGGAGACCGAGGGGAGTTGAAACAATTTTGACATTTTGTTTCATACACCAAATACTATAGACAGAAATCGTATGATATTAATACCAATCGATAGGTCATTCTTTACACTTACGAATGACTAACATAAAGAAATTGTAAGCGTTAAATATTATTGTGAAAAATCGACTTAACCGTAACAAGTCAACTTGTTTCAACTCCCCTCATGCCGAGGTAAGATGAAACAGGGGCCGAGGAGAGTTGAAACATATGATTTTTGAGAAGTATTAAGGGCTGTAAAATAAAAATGATGTTATAATTTAAAGTTGTTTATTAAAACTAGTGGTTCGCCCCGAACTGAGACCTCGCGGTAACGGTTTCCCATAATTACTTATTCATTCAATAGATACATGATGATCAAAATTGACATTATTATTATGCCCGTTTTCACCAACCATACCTAAATCATCCCCTTTGTAGAAGTCTCTTTACGTAGGTAGCCCCTAAATACAATCCTAACATCCCAATGTCATTTTCACCTTTAGTTGTCCCGTAGAGGTTCGTAATAACAAAGTTGACAGAAAGTGTCAACTAACTTAACATAGGTAGCCCGTAAAGATTAGGGAACTGTAGTGAAATCCTCAAGGCCTCAATCAAACTTAGGTAGGTATAGTTTTTTGGAACATTCAAATTAAATTACTTGTACACAGCGTCAACTATCGACACGATCAGAAAACATGTAAAAACAAACTGCAACGTGAAGTTTTATTGATGTTTGCTAAATGACTAAATAATAATTTTAATTGAATAATATGTTACCTATAGCTGCATTATTTGCTATATGAGATGAGAGCGCCATCTATTGACATCATTGTGAAGTTCTGTTGTTGCTGCTCATTAAAAGTTAAATAATTTAGTTTCCTTATTACATTTATCTAATTTTAGTATTTGTTGTTCAAGTACATGATATTACGCTAAAATTATAAAACTTTCAAGCCCCAGCTTTCAATGGTTATTCCGTTGTGAGGTCAAATATAATCTCCACTTTGAAAGCCCCCCATTTCGTCAATTTTAGGAAAAAAATTAAAAAAAAAATACTTTTGTACTCTGTTCCAAATTATCTTTAAAATGAGCCTACTATAACTCTATGAAGCGCAAAAATTTTTTTTTTCTTCGCATTCGCTTCTATGAGAGCCCCCCTGAAATAAAGATTTTTATAACTTTTTAAGCCATTTTCGGCTGGAGGCCATCGGTTTACATATTATATCTAAAATTGAAGTAATTACGTTCAGTAATTCAGAAGTTATAAGGCTCTGACAGACGGACGGACGGACGGACGGACGGACGGACGGACAAGTGCAAATTCACTCAAGTAGACTCAAAGAGCTTCGCTTCGCTCGGTCGATAAAGCTTTTCAAGTACGAAACAATTTTTTTATCAATATTTTGTACTGATATATCAGTTAAGTAGGTAACCACAGGTCTAATACAAATAATCAACTCCTAAAGTAGTTAAAACTATTCGTAACATTAATTAAAATAACAGTCAGATCAACAAAATGTTTCTTATATTATAAAAAACGTCAATCTGACAAGCAGTTGTGGCAAACATAAGAAAGTTCCCCACCAGTGCTAACTTCATGAGCCCAGTTTTTGCATTCCAGAGATTGCGCCTATTTTTCTTTGGCTCTGCTATTTGAATATGGCTCAAAACAATAAAGGAAAAAGGAATTATGTATTATATTATATGAGTATATATTTTTTTATATATCTGTAGAGAGAAGTATGATTCAGATTGAAACTTGAAGCCGCATCACGTAGACTCTGTTTCTCAATGTTCTTCTGCAGCGATCTGGTATATTCAGCACTCGCCAAACCTCTATCCGTCTTTCTTTTATAATCAGTAGGCATCCTGAAACAAAATAATCAAAAAAATATATAAACCTTACCTCGTAATATAAAAATAATAGAAACCATA
Source organism: Oeneis ivallda (assembly GCA_029955525.1). NCBI lineage: Eukaryota > Metazoa > Arthropoda > Insecta > Lepidoptera > Nymphalidae > Oeneis > Oeneis ivallda. The sequence continues at coordinate 13,289,260 of JARPMR010000024.1, read as the reverse complement.
CAAAACAAAACCGAGGAGAGTTGAAACAGTCCGTTTCAAATCCCCTCAGTTGAAGAAATCCTCCCAATTTTTGTAACATTATACACCAAGTAGGAAACACTAAGAAATAAGATGTATCAGTGGTGCCATTTAAATGATTAATTGATAAGCTTTCAAAATGTATATAACCTGATTCAAAATCCAAACGCATTACCATAGTATAGAAGGCTTAAGAAATCGTTTAAAACTTACTTTTCATTATTTTTGCGATGTGTGAACCAGAACTACGTAACTGGGCGCCAACGGTCACAGACGCCAACTGATGCGCGTGCGGGTGGCGGGACGCGGTTTATTTGCGACTTCGCCAGTTCGCTAACGGCTCTAGGTTCCGAGAAATTACTGCTGTTTCAACTCACCTTTGTTTCAAAACCCCTCGGTCTCCCCTACAGCAGTGGAGGTCTATCGGTATTATCGGTATATCGGCAGTAGACAATGTTATCTTGACATACCTAGATAGTACCTATCTAATTAGAAATCAAAGTCACTCGAGTGTCTACCTAATTAATTATTTTTTATCCACGAGATTATCTAGTAAATATCTATTGTTATTCTGCGACGCCGCGTCTTCAGACACTATTACTGAAATAATAAGTAATGATATTTTCCTTTAAGAAAATTGACAGATATAAGGATATCTTGCCTATGCATTCACGTCTATTCTAGACGATTACAGCATTGTCTCGGAATAACTGTGGATAACTGGAGACCGATTTGTAAACGACTATTACCACCGATGTATATGTAGCAACTACTAGATTTGCGGTTACGAACACTTACCATGTTCCACTGAGTTTCACTGAATTCCGAACGCTAGTTAGTGTGGCATGGCATTCGCGACGTACCGTACGGACGCTATTTATGAGATAAAACTTTATAAGTACCCAATTGTGAATTGAAAAGCCAACAATACCTATATTCAAGTACCTAAGTTAAAAAAAAGTATAGTTAGTTATTAAAGTGAATAATTAGATAACGACATCGTTATTCGTAACACTAGATACGAAATAACTAGTGGTTCGCCCCGAACTGAGACCTCGCGGTAACGGTATCCCATGATTATTCATTCAATCGATACATGACGACCAAAACTGACATTATTATTATGCCCGTTTTCACCAAACATACCTAAATCATCCCCTATGTAGGAGTCTCTTTACGTAGGTAGCTCCAAAACACAATCCTAAGTCCTAACATCCGTCCCAATGTCCTTTTAGGTGTCCCGTACAGGATCGTGATAAAGAAGTTGACAGTAATCATCACCTAACTTATCATAGGTAGCCCGTAAAGGTTAGGGAACGTCAGTGAAAACATTGAATTGTTATGTAGGTACTAACGAGTGAAAACGGGTTAGGGGCATCTGTACAAATCGTCATCTATCGACGCGAATAGAAAATATACAAAATGCAGCAATTAATAGTTTATTGAAGTTTGATATTTAACTAAAGAATAATTTTAATTGAATAATATGTTATTATATTATGTACCTAAATAATAATGCTCGACGCAAAACTGTTTTTGGGATAGATCGTAGTCGTAACTCCTACGAGTAGTTCCATGGAATAGTTAATGACTGCGCCATCTATTAGCATTATTGTGAAGCTATGTGAAATTTACTGATGCTCATTAAAAATTAAATAATCTCGTTTCTTTATAATATTCATATAATTTTAGTATTTGTTGTTCAAGTACAGGATACAAGTGAAGTAAGAAAATAAGTACAACTTTAAAATATATAGCCAATTTTCCCAGAGAGCGTCTTCAAGCGAGCGTATTAAATCGCCACTTTGAAAGCCCCCCATTTCGTCAATTTTAGGAAAAAAATTAAAAAAAAATACGTTTGTACTCTGTTCCAAATTGTCTTTAAAATGATACACAGAAAACCTATGAATCGCAAAAAAAAATTTTACTTCGCATTCGCTTCTATGAGAGCCCCCCTGAAATAAAGATTTTTATAACTTTTTAAGCCATTTTCAGCTGGAGGCCATCGGTTTACATATTATATCTAAATTTAAAGTAAAATTACGTTCAGTAATTCAGAAGTTATAAGGCTCTGACAGACGGACGGACGGACGGACGGACGTACGGACGGACGGACGGACGGACAGACAAGTGCAAATCGCTCTAGTAAACTCAGAGACCTCGCTTCGCTCGGTCAAAAATTATTTCTTGATTTATTCAAATGAACATTTTTTCGAACGACCGAGTGATATTTTCAAGGATATAATATGCCCCGCACATCGTTCAGGCCTCTGCGACCCGCGGCCGCGTACGATTTGCAACCTTATTCACCATGCCGGCTCCCCTCTCTACCTCAGCCCGCGCAATCCAAAACTGCGACACAGTTCTTATTCCGAATTATATTACGTACGCACTTACTCAACCGAATCCCATTAACCACAGATGCAGTCGCGATACTGCGCCTGTTCACTCTCATTGCTACAATATTAATTGTTCTCTTGGCTGAATTTCTTGTTTTGTTACTGCAACAATGCCAATAACGAGAGTATAGTCTGCGGCATACCCAACTCCTCAGCTTACCTACAGCTGATATAAGTAGTGTGTTATGGGTTCATTAGAATTGTCTTAATTTACACATTGATGCTCATGATGATGATGATGATGATGGTTATAATATCAACCTATTAGAAGGAGAAAGGATAAGCCGATTAGGGGTGTAGGTTTATTTACACTACCATACCCCCTTCCAAGTTAGCCGGCTACCATCTTAGAGTGCATAATCATTTACCACCAGCGAGATCGCAGTCGAGCGTTACGTTGTCATCACCTTTTTATCACCTACAGGTGATAGATAGATGATCGAGGCGGAGGATCTGATGATGGAGCAGAAAACTGAGTAACAGGATGTCAGGTATATCCGGTCCGGCCATAGATTCACATGTCGGAGGTGTTTTAAATTTTCGATTTACACTTGTTAAAATAAGGTAAGTAGGTAAGTGACGATGGAAGTGAGCTAACTTGGTGGGTGGTGACAGTCTAAAATAAACCCTCAATAAAATTGGTTTTTACGCGGTATCGTACCGGAAGGCTAAATCGCTTGGCGTTGCGTCTTTTACCGGACAATATATCCGTTTATCCGTTATCTTTTCCGATATTATAATATTGGAAAACAAATTAGTTTTTTTACCGCAACGAAGCGCCTGTCAAAAAAGCAATGGCAAAAAAAAGAAACCGAAGTTCTCTAGCAGATATAAATGGCGCCGTGCAGGCGTTATCATGATAACGACTTGGCACCTCGCCCGTGTAAGTGATGGAAATAACTTGTATTTTCTGACAGTTTAAACCTTAAAGTTCATTTAGATTTTAACACTCACCAAGTCACCACACTAAATGCACGCTTCTGATTGCTTCCGATAAGCGCAGACTCTGGTTTGGGAAGCAGATTCTGCTTCCGGCATTAAGCTCAGTAGTTGTATTTCTACCGAATTACGGCAAAGCCAAAAGGAAGGATTATGGTTTTAGCAATCTAGGACATGTATGTATGTATGTATGTTTGCATGTATGTATGTTTATATGTATGTATGTGTGTATGTGTGTATGTGTGTATGTATGTATGTATGTATGTATGTATGTATGTATGTATGTATGTATGTATGTATGTATGTATGTATGTATGTATGTATGTATGTATGTATGTATGTATGTATGTATGTATTTATGTGTGTATGTATGTATGTGACTATTTAGTAAATATATTACATTATTTGTAAATACTTAGTATTTACGAATGTTCCACCGCGGTAGCGACTAGCGAACAAACTATGTACTTAGCCGATTTTGATGAAAAAAGTTTCAATCGATTCATTATGATGGTTCGGGCTACATTTTAGGAACGAAATCAATATGAAGGTTGTAAGTTGTAACATCTAATCCTCCCAAGTCGGGTTAGGCACGCTTGAAGAGACGCCGAGTTAGTTAACCCAGGAATAAATTTGTAATTTTGACAGAAGCTGTATACGAAATCCGTCCTTTTAACCCTGAGCTAGCTGCTAACTCTGGGTTAAAACGTTTCTGTAAGCGCGCCTTACAGTTTTAAACTTTTATCCTTGATAATACAAAAGTGTTATTAATAACTGGACGATGCCCGCGATCTCCTCCGCGTGGATTAAGGGTTTCCCGCGGGAACTCTACTTTTCCGGGATAAATTGTAGCTTATGTATTAATCCTGGGTATGAGCTATCTCCATTCCAAATTTCAGCCAAATCCGTCCAGTAGTTTTTGCGTAGTAACAGACATACACGCACACACACAAACTTTCGCCTTTATAATACCTATTCGTGTGATAGGTGTGAAGTGTGATCTAGTGTGATGTGATTACCTATTTATGTAGCTTATCTATCAAGTGGAAGCTTGTGAAGAAAAGCCGATTGCTTCCATGCAATTACTTGTCATGAAATTCACAAACTGTATACGTACCTACCTATACCTAATAACCTCTTCTTATATCTGGAAACTAATAGTAGATATACTAAGTATTACTAAGTGTCATTGTAACTAATAGATATATAATCGTTATAATTTCTTGTTGTATAACTGATTTTAAAGAAAATTATGTAAACTACGATGAAATAGCTAAGTAGGTATTTATCGAGGAGGTAGGCAAATGTGTATGCAACCTTGTCTAACTTGTAGGTGACAGGTTTCACGGAAAATTATGCTCTACCTAGTTGAAATAAGGAAAAATGGGGTATACTGTAATTCCGTACATTTTGTTAGTGGGTACTTACCCACTACTACTTGTACACTTGGAAAATTATCCAAAGCATTGCACGATTAAATTACACTAGCGGCACGCTATGATGGCCGGTTTGACACATTACAATAGTGATGTGGAATGTCAATTTATTCTCGAACAAAAAACAATTAAGTTTTGTTTTTGTACCTGATTAAATAGGTTTAATAAAACAAAAATGTATATGTTTATTTAATTTATTTGAACGAACTGAATATTTGAATGAAAATGAATATACATACTTTATATGCACACAAGAAACATATGAATACAAAAGATACCAAAAAAGGTGCCACAAAAGGCCATAATTAATCAGATTCGTCCATACTACTATTTTCACTGTCGTCACTGCTATCATCACCTACATTAATAATTATATGTTCGTTTTCTATAATATTATCTATTTTCACATCTCTTTCATAATCTTCCCTTATTAATTTAACAGTTCTATTCACAACCTTTTCCCAGTCTCCTTTAGTCACATGTTCACAAGCTTCTTCTAATAATTTTAGCATTTTTTTTGTGGTAAATGGGGGTTCTGTATTGTGTCTTGCAGCATATCCCTTAATTTGAGCCCACACCAACTCAATCGCATTATACTCACAATGGTAAGGCGGTAACCGTATAACTCTGTGCCCATGTTCTAATGCTATTTCGTCAATGACGTATCGGATCTTGGTTGGTTTGTTTTCTTTTAAAAGACGTACTAATTCCGCTTTTAACATATTCATGTTTGCATCTACGCCATTTTTAACGTATTTCACGCCATAACCAAATGCCGAGTTGTGGTATATATCATATAAAAATAAAAATTTTACCTTTTGTATGAAACAGCTGATATTTTTTTGCGATTTCAGAGGTTTGTCCACATAGTGAAAATTGTTCATATTCACAAGTACATTCACCCCTTAAATGGTGCAAACTGATTTTTCTACACTTGTATACATTTTAGAAATCAATTTAATAAATAAATTTTGAGTCCTAAACCTAAAACTACATTCGATAAATTTTATGAATCTCTGCACATCACTATCGTCAATAAAGTAATACAATTATTTCCTTCAAAGTCGTTATCAATTAATACGGAACTTCATGAGCGGACAAACGTCAAACCGGCCTTCATAGCGTGCCGCTAGTTTACGCATCAGCAAGTCGGGATCGACAAGCGGTTATTATGGTAGGTTTACGGAAGTATTCCGGAGACTATTTCTATGATATCATCAAATTAGGTAATCCAAAGCTGCCGCATTCGTAGAGTTATCAACTTTTACCCGGAAAATACCCGCGAATTTCTCCACGTAGATTTATACATTTTTTTTTAAATTCAAACATCAACCATCTTAGATTGTATCGCCGCTTACCAGCAGGTGAGATCGCATTCCCAGTCAAGGGCAATCTTGTGGTCGAAATAAAACAGAAAAAAAAATTAAGTGGCACTCGGGGACTGCCGCGGTAAAGCTATTGCATTAAAATTAAAATTAAAATTAAAAAATTAAAAATAGCTTTATTTTCCTCTTACAATAATTATTGTTCTTAATACTAGTTTTACTACTTACTGAGTTTTAAGGTTGTAGTATAAATACCTACAATTTTTTTTTTTGTAGTGTAGTAGTGATGTGAGGTAGGTATGTATTTTATATTGTGTATTGGGGGTATGTGTAAATATATGTGGTATGTATAAATGTAATGTGTAGATAATGTTATTGCACATGTAAGAGGACCGCCTTCCGCGCGGTGAAAGCCTCCTCCATCTCGTTTGCCAAAGATATCACGTTGAAAGTTGCGATGTGTATTTCGTTCGAACGTTTTGGAGGGTTATAGTCTACTGTCCCCGTGGTGACCAGCCATATTGGGGGAGGTTGTTTTGTACTGTATTGGTAATTTGTCTTTCGGTAGAGTGTGTGATAGTCGTGGTGTTGCACGGTTTCGCTGGTTGCTATTGGACGAGGTCGTCATCTGAGGCAACCGAAGGCGGCTTGGAACTGGCGTCTCTTCTTTGTACAAAATTTACTATAGTGCCTTGTTCACCCCGTATTATTTTGTTCTTTTTCGCTGTTCGGTGCTTCGCTGTTCGCTCGGAGCTCGAAGATGATGGGTTTCCCACTGGATGAGGCGGTGTCTTTTCTAGCCCTCTTTTGTTGGAGTGCTGATTTTGTGTAGGCTTCTGCGTAGAACTTTCGCCGGTTTTAGGGTGTTCTGTTATTACTAGCCTGTCATATTTTAGGTGTGCAATTTTTCCCTGACTTCTTTCTTTTTGAAGTTGCTCTTGCAATGATTTTCTGACTTCCAGCACATGTGGAGGGAAATCCTCTTTTATATATATTTTTGTATTAATAAGTTTATTTTTATTTTTGAGGATGGATATCTTTTTCCCGTACGTGCTTAATGTAATGCATATAGGTCTAATTTTCCCTTCTGTAAGTCTACCCATTCTTCTAACAATTTCCAGATCGTTTTTGGTAAAATTTACTCCCATAGTGCTAATAATACTCAGAACTTTCTCTTCTAGGCCTTCGTAAGATTTTTTTCCCTCTTCTATGCCGAAAAAAATTAAATTTCTTACCCTTAATTGTTTTTCTATAAGCGAAATTCTTTTTTCTTGATTTTCATTAGTTTGGTTAATTTTTTCTATTTCATTTTTGATGTGGGTAAATTTTTGATCGATATTTTCGTTTATTTTCGAGGTGATTCGTTCTTCTTGCTGGGTCAGAGTGATATTCATATCACTTCTTATTTGAAGTCTTGAATCATGCAGAATTTTCTGTAGATCTGAAGCCATGCTTATCTTAGTATCAGTTATAATTGCGTACTGTAGATTGAATCCAATAATTGTGCTTCACTTGCTTGCCACAGTAAAATGAGTGCAGTAATTTTTAAATTCAGTTCGTATTAATTGATGTACTGAAATTAATGACATCTAGCGCCATCTCGTGCAAACCTTGAGCGTTATCACGGAACATCAATTTTTGTGGGTGTTTTGTGTTGCCGATTGTTAGGGTATAGCAATATTGATGTCGCTCTTCGCTTAAACAAAACCGTTAGATCGGTACCCTCTATTCAAAAAGAAGAATTTTTTGTACTGATTTTGCTTTTTTCTCAATATTGTGACGATTGCACTGAGTTTGCACTGATTACGATTTATTTAGGTTCTTACATCAATTCGAACACTTTATAATCTTCTAAAACTTTGAATTTAGAAAGTTTTGTGCTTAATTGCTTTCGATATGCCTTCGTACGGTTTATTTTGGTTTATTCCTTGATTTGCACTTTTTGAGTTGAGATAACACTTCCACTTAAAATTTGCACTGTTTCCTTGAAAAGTATAACTCTTTATTGGAGGAAAAGCACTGATACTATTTTTATTTCGTAATTTTACGTGGAGCTAATGTTTTTATGACGACGAAGCTATTGCATAGCATTTTTTTATCAACTTATGCAATTATAATATTTATGCAATTTTTTTTTGCATAATAAAAATTATGCAAAAAATAAATTAAAAAACAAACAAACAAGAAAAGCGCACTGTCACTACTTCGCGAGTGAGATTCGAACCTGCGACATCATACACCATACGGTAAAGAAAGCGGCCGCTCGCCCACTGCGCCAAACAGAGCTACTTGTGAACCTCTAAAATGTTGAACGCTTACTGAACGACGGTGTTAGGTTTATTTTCGTCACGGAATTTCTTGATTCGGTCGCCGCGCTCAAACTGTTTGTCCTAGTTCAAAGCCCGCGATAAAAGCTATGCAATAGCTTAAAAACCACGCTATTTACAATCTAATGCAGATTTGATAGTACCCAATCCAAACAATCTAGCTGCACAGGCCTATGTCACCCGACCATCTTATCGAGTAGACTGACATCTCATTCAACAAAATCGGCACAGTAGTTTATTCGTTACGGTGGAACATCTTAAATAGTCACACACATACACGCACACGTACACACACACGCACACGCACACACACACACACACACACACACACACACACCACACACACGCACACACACACACACACACACACACACACACACACACACACACCCACACACATATACACTCGCATACATAGACTGCTAAAATCATAAATCATAAATCCTTCCTTCTGGCTTCGCCGCCGTAGGCGGGTAAAAACACAGCCTCCTTTACTCTAAGCTAGTAAAGGAGGCTGTGGGTAAAAATATTTTTTTCATCATACCTAATTGAAAAACGAATATTGTTTTCAGAGGATAGCGGGAGCAAAATTTAATTTTAACCCCATGGGAGCAAAATTCAATTTGAACCCATGAGAGCAATATTTAATTTAACCCCATGGGACTTTTCATTTCTCTCTTCTGATTGGTCCACGTTCATGCTTTAGTATAGTGTATTGGTACTGCGTTCGTTGCAGAAACCTGTCGATCGCTCATTCCGTTCGAAATTCAAAAAATGTTTGAGAAGCTGTTGTCTTCGATGTCACGTGATCAATTTGTCGATCGGATATATACGCCCATAAATATTAATTAATGTTTAATTATTTCATAATAATTTATTTGTGTTTTATTTAAACTTTCAATTTACGCATAGGTAATGTCTACACCTATACAACCTACTATGGTTGATAGCTCCTAGCTTTTTCTCATAGGTAATGATGAAAAATAGTGTGTGTCATTCGGGGCCAAAATATTTTTCATCATACCTATTCGAAAAACGAATATTGGCTTCAGAAGATAGCGGGAGCAAAATTTAATTTTAACCCCATGGGACTTTTCATTTCTCTCTTCTGATTGGTCCGCGTTAGTGCTTTAGCATACTAAAGAACTAACGCGGACCAATCAGGAGATAGAATTCAAAAATGTTTGAGAAGCTGTTGTCTTCGATAAGTCACGTGATCAAATTTGTCGATTAGATATATACGCCCATACTTCCAACATAAATATTAATGTTTATCATTTCATAAAAATTTATTTTTTGTTTTATTTAAACTTTCATTATACATATTGGTAATGTCTATACTCTATACATAGTAGGTTGATACTCCTAGCTTTTTCTCATAGGTAATGATGAAAAATAGTGTGTGTCATTCGGGGCCAAAATTTTTTGCTCTCGGCCGCCGTATATTGAATTCCTCGCTACGCTCAGGATTCTACTTTAGAATCCCTCGCTGCGCTCGGGAGTCTACTATAGGATCCTTCACTTCGCTCTGAATTCAAAATAACGCCCTCGGGGAACAAAAAATTCCTTTGGCCCCATATAACACAAATAACTATTGTTCTCGGGCGGCGTATATTGAATTCCTCGCTACGCTCAGGATTCTACTTTAGAACCCCTCGCTGCGCTCGGGATTCTACTATAAAATCCTTCACTTCGCTCTGAATTCAAAATAACGCCCTCGGGGAACAATAAATTTCTTTGGCCCCATATAACACAAATAACTATTTTCTCATGAGCAAGCCCTGCAAGTTACCTTCTCCGAAGATCCTATTGAAGCGTTATTACAAAACAATCGGTTCAACACTGGGAATGCCCAATGCCACTCATTCATGCGCCGGTATACTTTACAAGGCCTGCATCGTAATGCGATAGTCATGACACAAATTTCGAATCCGGTGTATTTGCCCGCTTCGCTGCTAGAAACGTTATAGCCGTAGACACCAAGTTTTCTCTAACCGTACGTACTTTGTACCTACACAATAAATGGCTGGTGGCCATGAGCTAATATTATTATTGTATGTATAAACTAATAAATAGTAAATAAATCTATACATATAATAAAACTGTAACTGGAAGATTTCTGTACATTTAATATATTTTGAAAATTTTAATTGGGGGATGCTTTACTATCGATACTGAGCCCAAAACAGATTTTTATTTAATTTTTGTCTGTTTGTTTGTCCTTCTTTCACGTAAAAACTACCGCACAGATTTCTACAAAATTTTATACCGTGGTAGCTTATTACTCGGGTCAACATCTAGGCTACTTTTTATCCCGGAAAATCAAGGAGTTCCCGAGGGACTTTAAAAACTAAATCCACGGGGACAAAGTCGCGGGCATCAGCTAGTAGTAAATAGGGAAGGAATTACAGCTACCGCGCATACAGGGACTTATTAGAACCCTCCTCTGGACAAAATCCGTAGCTGGGCTACAGTATTTTAACTTTATTATAAAAAAAAACACATTTCACATGGACAGACGTCTCACTTGGAGGGACCACATCAAGCGCAAACGTGACGAACTCAACAACCGCTTAGAAACTTACTCTGGCTCTAAGGTAGACAGTCTCCGTTGTCTGATGACAACAAAATATTGGTATAGTGTTCAGTCCTAAAACCGATCTGGCACTATATACAGGTATGGGGTATTACCATCAAATCCAACATACAGGCCATACAACGAGCCCTAGTATACTTAGAACCATTGCTAATGCTCCCTTGTTTGCACACAACACGGAAATACACCAATATCTAGAAATGCCAACAGTAATTGAAGAAATAAATAAATACAAAGACAATCACCGGGAAAGTTTGCAGATACACCCCAATCCACTGGCAAACAGGCTAACAGTAGAAACAGGAAAAAGATTAAAGCGAGCTAACGTGCTCGATAATGTACAGATTAAAGGACCTCTCTGCCGGAATCACCTACTGTATCAACAAATCTGCTTATTGTCAGTCGACGGATTGCAGACTCAAACAGAAAAAAAAAACCAGCGACGACTCGTAGATATTTAAAACTTTTACATGTAGGTATCTATACATATAATAAAACTGTAACTGGAAGATTTCTGTACATTTAATATATTTTTAACCGACTTCCAAAAAGGAGGAGGTTCTCAATTCGGCCGGTATCTTTTTTATTTTAACCTTCAACTCCTCAAGCCTGATGCTGCAGGCTAAAACTATGGCGATTTAGGAAATTTCGATTACGAATTGATATTGTAGGTAACAAGTATGGACTACATCATGGAGCTCCAGGTCCTAGCTCCTCAATCATAGGATACTACACTTAAAAGCTTAAAATAAAAATTCTTTTCAAAAAACCGACTTCTAACGCCACTACAAAGTATAAAAATAATTTTAGTTTGTCCACGTTTGTTGAAGTCGGGCGGGCCTAAAATACAAACTATGAAACTGACTCGCGATGCCCGCTCGACTTCTACAAACGAGTCTATCATATTCTGTAGCGTCGCGCATCGGTTTCATAGTTTGTATATAGGCCCGCCCGACTTCAACAAACGTGGACAAACTAAAATTATTTTTATACTTTGTAGTGGCGTTAGAAGTCGGTTTTTTGAAAAGAATTTTTGAAAATTTTAATTGGGGGATGCTTTACTATCGATACTGAGCCCAAAACAGATTTTTATTTAATTTTTGTCTGTTTGTTTGTCCCTCTTTCACGTAAAAACTACCGCACAGATTTCTACAAAATTTTATACCGTGGTAGCTTATTACTCGGGTCAACATCTAGGCTACTTTTTATCCCGGAAAATCAAGGAGTTCCCGAGGGACTTTAAAAACTAAATCCACGCGGACAAAGTCGCGGGCATCAGCTAGTTCACTGATATATTTTCACTGCATGTATAATTTATCCAGTCTACACAAAAATAGCTTACATGCGGTTAACCCCTAGCTGCCAAGTCATCACCTATTTTGGTCACAAAGGTGGAAAAAATGGGCTGAAAATAAGCAATATTAGATAGGTTATCCTTACTAATGCGAAAGTACGTTGGTTTGTTGGTTTATCCTTAAATCACGCTGCAACAGAGCTACTGATCGATATGATTTTTTTGCATGGAAATTTATCGAGGATCTGGAAAATGACATAGGCTACTTTTTATCCGGGATAAAAAGTAGCCAGAGTTTCCGCGGTATTTTAAAGAATAAATCTACGTGGAAGAAGGTGCGGACGCTAGTCCAATATGCTTAAGTTATTATTATCTTTTCACCCCCTCGCTTTTCCTATGCATGATTACGAACGAAATCGACGGTCCATTATGATACAACATGCTCCGGCTAAAAAGTAGGAAGTCAGGCATCAGCGTATGTAAATTAGAGAATAATTACTACTGCGGTGAGCTCAGTAACGTAACATCAATATACTTAATTACAGGTAGTGTGGGTTTACCTATTAACTGTTACTTATTAGTACAGACATTGAATTATTATGTACTAAAGTATAGGTAATTAATAAGGAAATAGGGGAGGTGCATATCCTGCCAATTAAGTAAAAATTTTACACCGCCATATTTTACCCATCTTCGAACATTTATTGTAAACGAGTTTTTTCCCGCGACATTGTATTTTTAAAATTTCCACAGAAACCCGCTGTTTTTTCTGGATAAAAGGCAACCAGTGTCACTGTACAAGTCCTCAACTGTACCTATTTACGCAAAGAGTCACGTCGCGCGTCGATCCAATTGCTCCGTTGTTGCGTGATTGCCAAACCAATAAACTCCCAAACATACACATTTTCGCATTTAAAATCAATGACTTCTATGTATACTTCATAGAAGCCTTTGTTTATAATTTATTATAAAAAAATATATATTTCAAAACCGACTTCAAACGCCCTCGCCAATACAAAGTATGTAACTTATTGTTGATATTTTAAAAACCGCTCGACCGATTTCGATAAAATTTTCAAACAAAAAAAGAATTTTCCAAATCGGTTAGGCGTCTTCGAGTAATCGGTGAACAAACATAAAAAAGCTTCCGACGAATTGAGAACCTCCTCCTTTTTTGAAGTCGGTTAAAAATAGTGTATTTATTGTTGATCGAGAGCGTGAGATCGAACGCTATCTATGGCGCGTTCTCGTAGCGATCACTCGCCGCATATTACGTATACACTTCTATACTCAGAAGTGTCGCCTCCCAAAAGCCTCCCAATAATAGTGTCGCATGTTGCGTTCGCGTCAATAGATGCCAGCGGTGACTGGCGGAGACAAATTGGACGACGGCGAGGTTCTTCGGGGTCCCATCAATAATTGGGTGTCGAGTTCCGACGCCCAATTCTACTTTGATCGATAAAGATACGTTTTAGCTCCATATCTATCCACTACTAACAAGAGCTTGGTAATCTTCTCAATACATAAAAAGAAAATCCATAGCCCAATGCAAATTGGCAGCATGCGAATAGCGGTGAAAATCATAGCGTCCTGCGACGCTGACAGATAAGTTCGTGGATCATCATCATTAGCAACCCGTCAACGGCTCACTACTGAGCGCAGGTCTCCTCTCAGAGAAGGGTTAAGGCCTCAGTCCACCACGCTGGCCCAATGCGAATTGGCGGACTTCACACACCTTTGAGAACATTATGAAGAACTCCCAGGTGTGCAGGTTTCCTCACGATGTTTTCCTTCACCGTTGAAGGTTGTGATATTTAACTTAATTCAGACTAGTGGTTCGCCCCGAACTGAGACCTCGCGGTAACGGTATCCCATGATTATTCATTCAATCGATACATGATAACCAAAACTGACATTATTATTATGCCCGTTTTCACCAAACATACCTAAATCATCCTCTAAGTAGGAGTCTCTTAACGTAGGTAGCTCCTAAATACAATCCTCAGTCCTAACATCCGTCCCAATGTCCTTTTAGGTGTCCCGTACAGGATCGTGATAACTAAATAATAATGGTCGACGCAAAACTGTTTTTGGGATAACTCGTAGTTCCATGGAATAGTTACTGACTGCGCCATCTATTAGCATTATTGTGAAGCTATGTTGATGCTATATGAATTACTGATGCCCATTAAAAATTAAATAATCTCGTTTCTTTATAATATTCATATAATTTTAGTATTTGTTGTTCAAGTAGGTACAGGATATAAGTGACCTAAAAAAATAAAATCAGCTTGAAAATACATAGCGGATTTTCTTAGAGAGCTTTATACGCTCGCTTGAAGACAAGCGAGCGTATAAAATCGCCACTTTGAAAGCCCCCCATTTCGTCAATTTTAAGGGAAAAATTAAAAAAAATATATTTTTGTACTCGGTTCAAAATTATCTTTAAAATGATATCTAACAATTTTATGTAACGCGATAATTTTTTTTTTACTTCGCATTCACTTCTATGAGAGCCCCCCTGAAATAAAGGTTTTTATAATTTTTTATCCAATATTCGGCTGAAGGCCATCAGTTTACATATTATATCTAATATCTAAATTTGAAGTAATTACGTTCAGTAATTCAAAAGTTATAAGGCTCTGACAGACGGACGGACGGACGGACGGACGGACGGACGGACGGACAAGTGCAAATTCACTCTAGTAGACTCAGAGACCTCGCTTCGCTCGGTCAAAAAACCAGAGTTGCGCGTGCCCTGGATCGAACCTGCGACCCCCCGAATACGAGACTGCAGTACTAACCACTAGGCTGTCACTGCTTTTAATAAATAATTTTGAGACATTATTTTAAAAAACTAGGTACCTTACGACTTTAAAAAAAAATGCAAATTACATTAATTTATAATCGACTTCCAAAAAAGGATTACATACTTTCAATTCGGAATTTTAAAGGCTCTAGAGTTCTAGAGTCTAGTAGATAACAACAAGACAGATTTCAGTATAGGTAATTCAAGTTATTATCCCAATACTGTTTTAAGGCTAGCATAATATTTTTGTGTAACTGCTGTGATAAAACTGAAACAAAGTATGGCAAAGGCTGCAAAATATGATATCCCTTTCAGCCGAAGCGACTTTGATAAAATGATCCTCGTAAGCAACTTTGTTGAGGGACAATAATTCTTAGTGCATTATTTTCTACTTTAATGCGAAGCGCGGTGATAATATTATTCTAGGAAAACTTCTTCTTCTTCTTCTTCTTTATCAACCGATAGACGTCCACTGCTGGACAAAGGTCTCTTGCATGGACTTCCACAGGCCTCGGTCTTGCGCCGCCTGAATCCAGCGGCTCCCTGCGACTCGTTTGATGTCGTCGGTCCACCTGGTGGGGGGTCTGCCAACACTGCGCTTCCCGGTGCGGGGTCGCCACTCCAGCACCTTGGGACCCCAACGACCATCAGCTCTTCGAACTATGTGCCCCGCCCATTTCCACTTCAGTATCGCGACTCGCTTAGCTATGTCGGTGATTCTGGTTCTCCTACGGATCTCCTCATTTCTGATTCGATCCCGCAGGGACACTCCGAGCATAGCTCTCTCCATCGCCCGCTGAGCGGTCCTGAGCCTACTTATGAGGCCCTTAGTTAGCGACCATGTCTCGGATCCGTAAGTCATCACTGGCAACACGCACTGTTCGAAGACTTTAGTCTTCAGGCACTGAGGAATTTTGGACGAGAAGACATCTCGGAGCTTCCCGAACGCTGCCCAGCCGAGTTGGATTCGGCGGTTGATCTCTTTCTCGAAATTGGACCTACCTAGCTCGACTGTGTGTCCCAGGTAAATATACTCGTCGACAATTTCGAGTGCAGAGTTCTCAACAATTACTGGGTGGAGCGGTGCATGAGCATTGGACATGATTTTCGTCTTGCTCATGTTCATTTTCAGGCCCACCTTTTGAGAAACCCTGCTGAGATCGTTGAGCATTGTATTGAGGTCTCTCAGAGTCTCTGCCATGACTACTATGTCATCGGCAAATCGCAGGTGAGTGATGTACTCGCCGTTTATGTTGATGCCAAGCCCGTTCCAATCCAGAAGCTTAAAGACGTCCTCCAACTTACAGCTTAGGAAAACTTACAGCTACATAAGAAAGAAATCGGCCAAGTGCGAGTTGGGCCTCGCTCTCTTAGGGTACAAACTAGACACTAGTTAGACTAAACTAGATATTTAGATTACTTACTTTATCTTTATACTTTATTAACTTACTTAATAAATAGTACTAGATTACTAAATTAATAGCATAAGGGGAAAAAATGCTCGTTTGTTTTGGTCACAACTTACAAACCGCATTAGGGCAATTCTCCTAAATGTTGGCTAAGGCATGTCCCAGGCTGGAGAACGTAGGTTAAAACTAACTCAGGCTTATGTAACTTTTTTTGTAGATACTAAATAGTGTCCTCTATATCGTCCATCAAGAAAAAGAAGATAAAAGAGGTGAGATCCAGCTTAAAAAAAAATTTAAACCTCCATTTTCTAACCTCCATGACTGTCCCACTGCTTATGTTGTATGTAACAAACTTATTTATTTAAAAACATAGTCGATTAAAAATTCTCAAAAAAATATATTTCAATAATTAATAATTAATCTTTAAAATAACAACAGTAGCGTGAGGTTACGTCTTAGAATCAGTTTTTTATTAGTATTTAAAGTCTGTCCCACGACTTTTTAATCATTACCGTGCTCTTGTGCGAACACTATCGTAACTACCCACATATCCATATAATCCGCATCGTCGTTGCGTCTAACGTACAAATTCAGTTGCCTTGAGCAATTCATGTCGAATGGAGGTGTGTACGTCGTCGGGTTACTGAAATATTTGGCATTCTCCAACGGAAATTTCATTTTGGCAACTTTAATCGCTCATTCATAGGACTCTCACCATACCGTAAGTAGTTATCACATTTATATGTTTGTATTTTTTATATATTTCAAATATGTTTTACTTTCTAACAAAGCACATTAAAAAAATTACTATGTTTACTTATCAAGTAAAAATTTAATTACTAACCAATTCTAATTACCATGATCCTAATTACCATTATTACCAGGGCCATTTTACGTACTATGGTAATTGGGCATTAGCTAGGTAATTAGAGTAATGCTTGAATGTATGGGATCTTCTAGATTTTAACGACCTCCCTGGCCCTGTGGTGAGTACTTTGGTCTTAAAAACTGGATCTTCATGGGTTTGACTCCCGGCTAGTGCAATTTTGGATGTTGTAAAATTGTCTCCAGTCTGGTCTGGCCGAGGCTAGTTACCATTCAATACTCTACCAGCAAAGACGTGCCGCGCCATGTGATTTAGCGTTCTGGTACGTATCAGCGTAGAAACCGGTAAGTTGTTTAAGTTTAATACCAGGTAATCTCGAAACCATCTTAGACTGCATTCACCACTTACCCCAGATTATCGCAGTCAAGGACCAACTTGTATTAACATATAAAAAGTTATAAGTAATCTGTGTTGAATGATTATGGCTGTATTTTGATACTGTTTGGGTGTTGGTAATGACAACATCGTTATATTTACCAACAATAAAATTAACTAAACCGAAAAAGATGGGCAAAAAAGGCTGGAATGGTATGCGAAGATCCTATATTATACCGAAAAAGATGGAGAATAAATCTTAATTCTTTTTATAGCTCAATCGCAATCAAACTCGCAGCATTGCAGCGTTGTATGGCGATTGACGACCTTTGGACCAGGTAAACCCCAGAACGTGGATCGCAACCCCTTCACCTTAACCAACGGCCGATATCGTGCAACAATCGCTTAGCTTCCACACTCCAGCATTCCGTGGTCTCCACTGTCAGAGGGACAAAAAGGTAGCTGTCCAGAATAGGGGCATCTTTACTCCTTTTTTTAATGCAACGGACGCTGAAGCGTCTACCTGTGTTTTCCGGCTGCGATGACATGGTGCGAATGTACTCATGCACGTCGCGTCCCTCAGCATGCATTTGCTATTTTGCCATGGGACGAGTGTCAAGCCATCAGGATGCTTGCCATCCATGTGACCCAAACCGGGTGGCTCGAGTACACGCTACGCAGGGTACGTTGACCTAGACGAGGGCTGTGCGGACGATATCGTTCAGAGAGTGGTGACGAGAGAATCTGGCCACACAATGACTGCAACTCAATGCGTGGTGGCCGTTGGCTTCCACCATGTAACCGCAGATGCATCGATGGAATTCACAAACAGGCATGCAACCATGTTGGGAAGTCCTCAGTAGATATGTAATCTTCGGCACAGCAAAATTATTTTGCAAGAGCGTAAGCGTAACATGGGCCGAAAGATCTTTCCAATGCTCTTGAATGGCGGAGTGGCCTCCTTGCCTCAATGGCTTCCGGGATAGCAGAAAAAAAGATAGGAGACCCAAGAGGAAAAAATTGCCAGCGTTAAACTCCTTGAGCCCACGAACTAGGTCTTCAAAGTGAGGGAACAGAAGACGGGACTCTGGATTACAGGGGAAGAACTCTCACTTAGGCATGTTCACCTTCAACCCCAGCTCCTTCAAGCAATGTATTAAAAGTAGTAGGTCACGTTCCACAACTTCATTGTTTGCCCCCTATAGTACCATCATCGAGTTGCCAGATATTAAGGGGGGATTTGAGGTCATGAAGAACTTTCTGAATGCTGAGGCTGAAGATGAGAGATCTAAGCGGATCTGTTGGACATCAATCTGCGAAAGGATAGAGGTTTGGTTATAGAAGACATTGGAGGGGGGATGTTAAAATTGCTGAAGAAAAGGATACAGAGTAGGGATCATAACTTTGCTTCGCTCAGTAGAATGTCCTTTTCCAGTGTATTGAAAGCGTTATGTATGTCAAGCTCCATGATAACACAGTCCTTGTTGCTTGGGTCTATAGCGAACAAATGCGTTGCGTGGATAGCCTAGCTTAGTGTCAAGACCTAACAGGTGCGGTCGCAGGTAAGTCACTATTTCCTCCAAAGGCCTAGGACCCTTATTTGATTAGAACATTACCGAATATATAGATCTCATCAACGACACTGACAATTCTGTATCATAATAATTATTAATTATGTTTGGCATGTTATTTGAAGAATATTTTGTGTACATAGAGCTATCTTATGTTAAACTCATAATATAATTAGACGCTTTTTGTAGGTAAGCCTAGGTAGGTCTGATAGGAAAATAACTGAATTTATTGATCTCGTCAGCAAGGCAGACTTTTGTTATGAATCTTTGTACGATTATGATTGGCATGCCGTTTTTACGAGATTTACTTAGACGTTTCTTCTAGGTAACTAATTAACTATAATAATTAATCAATAAATAATCGGAATTGAATCAAGAAAATTTATGAGTGACATTTTTTATCTATTTTGTAAATCGTGATTCATACATTTGATTTATCAATTTTGAGGACTATTAATAAGTAGGTACCTACTTACCTAAACAGATTTTTTTTGACGTGACAACGTCTTATAAATTGGTTTGCCGGGTGACACTTCAAGAAACTGCGTTACGCTCCGCTCACGTTATGCGCTCACAATGAGAGCGAGTGAGAGGCATGGTTAGCCCGCCTAAGAGCGAGAGAGACAGACATAAAAAGTGAAAGGCACGCGTCCCTTCCACTCGAGCACAGTTAGCCCGCCTAAGAGCGAGAGAGACAGAGCGAGAGAGAGAGAGTGAGAGAGATAGGCATACACACCGGTTCATGTCTTGCGCTTCTATTTCGGTTGTCACGTAAAACTTTCGCCCGTATACCGACTTTACAGGCAACCAATTTTTTTTTTTATATTTAAAGAAATACTACGATATTTCTTTCAGTTTTATTACTGTATTTTTCCACATTTACAGATTAAATAGATTTTATTAACAAAAACACTTAGGTATGTTTTATTTTTGTTTCTCATTCACAAAATTTTAACAAATTACCATATAGCATATTCTAATCACCATATTCCGGACCTCATTACCATGTCACAATTTATCCTTACCATGGACACCATAATTACCAAATACGCTATTTCTCCAAGAAAACTAGGTTCTGGTGGAGGCCTTCCTCATCACTGTGATAAATGAAGGCACCTCTCTGTCAAGGCATACTTAAAAAACCAATAACTCAAAAAAAAAATTTTTTTTTGTCGTCGGACGTTTTAGCCAACAATTAGGAGAACTGCCCATTATAAATCGGTGTTTTCAGTATTTATTGTTTAAATACACTATAAAATATAGCACATAATATACAGAAATTTCAAATTCCTAACTAGTTTAGTTTTCGAGATAGACCCTATAACAAAAATGGTCGTGGTGGAAAATAAGAACTTCGATGTTCCACGTTTTATAATATCTTCACATACAAGAATGAATTTGTACCAATTGAATATAGGTCTATGCAAATAAGCTAGGATTAACAAATACTGGTAAATTACTTAAATACTACATAATAATAATATGTTTGCTGGCTCTGGTCGACGGTTAGAATGAAAATTGTTATTCTATGAAATGCGGAAGCTGAAAGACTTTACGTAAATCTAAATAAAGAAGTTTACGTAAATCTGTCATTTAGTATAGACGGGAAAGGGGCTGAGTATTTTTCCATCCCTTTTCCGTCCATACTAATTGACGTATTTACGCACAGTTAACGTAAGTTTGAAAAGTCGCACTTTATTTAATCGACCGAGCGAAGCGAAGGTCTTTGAGTTAACTAGGGCGATTTGCACTTGTCCGTCCGTCCGTCCGTCCGTCCGTCCGTCTGTCAGAGCCTTATAACTTTTGAATTACTGAACGTAATTACTTCAAATTTAGATATAATATGTAAACCGATGGCCTCCAGCCGAAAATGGCTTAAAAAGTTATAAAAATCTTTATTTCAGGGGGGCTCTCATAGAAGCGAATGCGAAGTAAAAAAAAAAATATCGCGTTACATAAAATTGTTACGTATCATTTTAAAGATAATTTTGAACTGAGTACAAAAATAATTTTTTTTTAATTTTTCCCTTAAAATTGACGAAATGGGGGGCTTTCAAAGTGGCGATTTTATACGCTCGCTTGAAGACGCTCTCTAGAAAAATCCGCTATGGATTTTCAAACTGATTTTATGTTTTTAGGTCACTTATATCCTGTACTTGAACAACAAATACTAAAATTATATGAATATTATAAAGAAACGAGATTATTTAATTTTTAATGGGCGTCAGTAATTCATATAGCATCAACATAGCTTCACAATAATGCTAATAGATGGCGCAGTCAGTAACTATTCCCATGGAACTACGAGTTAAATTCAATGTTTGATAAATAATTCAATGTTTTCACTAACGTTCCCTAACCTTTACGGGCTACCTATAAGTTAGGTGATTGATGTTTTCTGTCAACTTATTTATCACGATCCTGTACGGGACACCTAAAAGGATATTGGGACGGATGTTAGGACTTAGGATTGTATTTAGGAGCTACCTACGTTAAGAGACTCCTACTTAGGGGATGATTTAGGTATGTTTGGTGAAAACGGGCATAATAATAATGTCAGTTTTGGTTATCATGTATCGATTGAATGAATAATCATGGGATACCGTTACCGCGAGGTCTCAGTTCGGGGCGAACCACTAGTATTTAGGTTTATAGCTATAACACGGCTTCAACTATCTTATTGCGAGATTACGCCAAACTAGTCACTGATACGAGTCGCTAACGCTAGCTGCTAAAGGTGCGTCTACGCTAGGAGAGCCGAGCACGAGCGGAGCATGAGCGGAGCACGAGCCGAACAGAATTCGTCTAGTGTGGACCGACTTACAAGCCTCGAACGAGCGCGCTGCGAGCATTTCGTTCGTGCTCGGCTGCGTTCCGCCTGTTGTCGGTTTTTTCACGAACACAAAGGGATTTGGTTCGCGCTCGCAGTGCGCTCGTGGACGTGTTTAGTGACAGACGTCGGTGGCTCGAGCCAAGCATCATGGAAACGTGGACCGAAGATGCTTCCGTGCAATTAATTGAATTATATCAAAATAATCCATTGATATGGGACCCAAAACATGAGGATTACTATAAAAAAAATAAGAAGATTAATGCATGGTCTCGTATATCCCAAGAATTGGGTAAGGATGTAGAATTGTGCAAAAATAAAATTAGCTGCTAACGCCAGTCGGTGACGTTGCAAGGAACTGCAACTCCACAACCGTGGTTATTTAGGAACTGTCGATAGTCATAACACTCATAACATATAAAAAGTTATTACATATACTCATAACTCATAACATACCTATTAAAGTTTGGCCAATCATTTCGTTATTTACGAAATTGCCTATTGAATAAATCATTAGCGATGCACTGTTCCGACCATGATCCGGTTTAGTTGAGGCCAGTACTTTGACCACAAGCGGATTTCTAATAATGTTTGGCCGACATTTACAGTTTTCCCATGCTTGAATTACATACCGGGTCGTTGTACTGTTTATAATGCATAAAATTATAACCAAGTAATTATAACTATTGACCTACCTAATTAAGTAGGTAGGTAGGTGAATAGTTAAAAATATAATTATATTTTTACTAAGAGATGCCCGCGACTACGTCCGCGTGGATTTATTTTTTAAAATCCCGCGGGGACTTTGTGATTAGTGGATTAAAAATAGCTTATGTCACTCTACAGGTCATCATTACTCATGCAAAAATCACGTCAATCCGTAGCTCTATTGCAACAAAAAAACACACTTTCGCATTTGTAATATTAGTAAGGATTGCTTAGCTTCTCGATAGACTCTACGTCTACGACTGGATAGGAAGGTATAGGTCTCTTGTATAGACTTCTACGCATAATTCATTAGTAAGGGTGAGGCCACACTGGCTACTTTTAGCGGCAGCGATCACGGCGTTTTTATGGCCTTTAGGGTTTTTATGGCCTTTTGCGACTGCATCGCGTTTTCACAACTCAAACTCGTTCGCGTTTTTATGGTTTTTAGCGATTTTATGACCTCTTGCGTCTGCTGCGCGATACGGGCGTTTTTATGGCCTTTTGCGACTGCATCGCGTTTTCGTGACAGAAACTCGTTCGTGTTTTCATGGCTTTTAGCGCTTTTATGGCCTTTTTCGTTCGATCGCGGTATCGAGCAGCAGACGCAAAAGGCTATAAAATCGCTAAAAGCCAAAAAAGACGCTTAAATCGCGCAGCAGACGCTAGAATCCATACAGACGCCAATAAAAGCGCGCCATCGCTGCCGCTAAAAGAAGCCAGTGTGGCCTCTCCCAAAACAGTGTTGGTAACCGTTCTACCTTGATATATTTTTGTGGGATCAATCATAAGGCGGCTCCTCAGATGCTGCAAAGGCTGGACTGCGTTTCAAGTCTTCCAACGTCATACGCAACCAACGCACAACGCGGGTAGTGGGCACAGCGTAGTAGCTACACTAGTGAATAAACTAAACTAGTAACTACTAACCCACTTGGTCGCAGCCTGCAACGACCAACTGGTCGCTACCACGACCAAGACAAATAGTGGTCTGGTCGTGACTTCTGCGGTGGTATTCTCGAAAATAGATTGAATCAGTGTAACGGTCGCATATTGACCTCTGATTGGCTGCATTTATTGCGTCCTTGCTGCATCAATGCATTTTAACCAATAGCGGGAGAGTACCAGCCAATCAGAGGTAATTACGATCGTTAAACTGATGCAATCAATTTGAGAGAATATCACCGCTGATCGTGGAAGTTTACTGTGCTATATATAAAATCCCTTTTAGACAGAAAGTGTCGCGGTATCAATTCTAGAGACAAGGGACAAACACCTCCGCAGTCCGCACCTACATAAAAATATGGCATTGATCCCAAGCTTAATATAGAGGAAATTGGTTTTCCCGACCTTTCAAAAGCCCTGTATAAAAGCTTTGTGGGTAACCTGCAGAACGAAATTGATCCGACATTTTGCGCGTAGTACGTGGGAAGCACGATCGGACAAAGCAGTGGAAGTAACGGATGTTTTGTTTTGATAAATTGGAGAGATGCAAGGGATATCATCATGTTTGTATTCGTATCTCAGAAAACCATTTAGATCTGTGCTTAATTTTTAAAATATACCGTTTACGAAATTCTGCCAAAGTCGATAAAATGTTATTGGAACGTAGTTCCTTATCGCGCGGTGCGGAAGGGGGCTAGACACTAGACACTTTTTTGAAACCGACACTTGTTTGAATGTGTTGTGTTCGGTATTTTCGCGGTACAATATTGGGTCTCCGTAGCCTTGTGGTTTCGGCAGTCGCTTAACAGTTAAAAGTCGATGGTTCGAATCCCAGCTCGACAAACTGAATTTTCTATTTTCAATTTTATTTTAAATAATTTCTACATGTGGAATTTTTCCCTAATTTTTTATAACTTAAGTTATAAAAAATTAGGGAAAGGTTCCACATGTAGAAATTGTTTAAAATAAAATTGAAAGTGGAAAATTAGGTCTGTCGAGCTGGGATTCGAACCACCGACCTTTGGCTGTTAGGCGACTGTCGAAACCACAAGGCTACGGAGATCTAATATTGTAGTGTGAAAATGTTGAACACAATGCCAAATTAATTAATCGAAAGGAACTGCGTTCGCTCCGGGTGTCCCTTGCCACCTCTCAACCATATTTTATTTGCTTAAAATACAAAGTTCGTTTCGATAAGCTTTCCAAAAAAAGTTTGAGTGTCGTGGAACACGGCTGGAACGAAGTTCAGAATCAATGCCATCTCTCGCCACATGTCGTAAAAAAATCGGCCAAGTGCGAGTCGGGCCTCGCTCTTTTAGGGTTCCGTTAAAAAAAATTAAATTAAAAGATTTCCATCTACCCACCTACCCATTTTAATTTAATTTTTTTAATTTAATTTAATTTTTATTATTTGTTGTTATAGCGGCAATAGAAATACATAATATGTGAAAATTTCATCTGTCTATCTATTATGGTTTACGAGATACAGCCCGCTGACAGACGGACGGACGGACGGACGGACGGACGGACGGACGGACGGACAGCGTAGGCTTAGTAATAGGGTCCCGTTGGTACCCTTTGGGTACGGAACCCTAAAAAACAGTAATTAAAGCAAGTTCATGCAAGTTCACGTTGCCCACAAAAATCGCGTTCGTAACTAATTTTGCCGCAGATATTTTGTTCGGAATCTCTCTTCTATAAAACTTCGTTACAAAAATTAAAGAGGAGAAAGACATGATCTGAAGTCAAACTTCGAACCCACGAACTGATAATTTCACTCCTTCGTTTAACCACTGCCCCACCAAAGCTTTGATAGAACGTGTATAATAATAATGAAGGCAACAAGGGTCGTGACGGTACACATTTTTTCGTTTGGCTCTCATTCGCCAAACCGTCCGAATAGGAAAATTTTCATAGTGAGTTTTTAGGGTTCCGTACCCAAAGGGTACCAACGGGACCCTATTACTAAGCCTACGCTGTCCGTCCGTCCGTCCGTCCGTCCGTCCGTCTGTCAGCGGGCTGTATCTCGTAAACCGTAATAGATAGACAGATGAAATTTTCACATATTATGTATTTCTATTGCCGCTATAACAACAAATAATAAAAATTAAATTAAATTAAAAAAATTAAATTAAAATATTTGGTGGGTACATGGAAATATTTTTATTTAATTTTTTTTTAACGGAACCCTAAAAGAGCGAGGCCCGACTCGCACTTGGCCGATTTTTTACACATTGATATCTCTAGCCAAAGCTACATAAAAATCCATTTCGTAGTTTAGAAGAACTAAGGGCACAAACAGACATGCGGATATTCACTTTTGATAGTCAAAATTTGTGTGAATTTTTTTGACAAATAGCAACAATGCTATTTCAGTTTACAGATAGATTGTTTAAATTATTATTATAGGAACTGGGCAGAGAAGGAAAGTGATATAGATAAAAAGGTTCATCAACTAATAATGGCACGAAATCCTTTTGTACGCTTTGAAAAGACGCGATCTCTCTAAATCCTGCAGAAAATGCGAGGTAAACATGAGACGCTCCCGGCAAAGGGAATTAATGGGGATTTTAGCGTATTTTCGTTGTGACGGGATTTTAATATTATAGAAATAGAAGGATTTTGAATATAAACGAAAAGATCGAGCTATTTCTACTGTAGATGATGTGGAATTATGTGCACATAAATACGTAGCAAAAAAAGCGTTTGAAAAGAGTCCAGGTTGTGAAGTTCAAATTCTGAAATTTTGTGAGGATCGGTCCTATCCGAAATTAAAGCAATTGGCCTGAAATGGGAGGGCGCAAAAAGAAAATCCACAGCAAGAAGTAGCTATATGTTTTCATGTAATCATCACCATCTTGTATCTTGATAAAGACTCTACCTACCTAGAGTTTTTCTGTCAACAGTAAGATATTTTTTTGTTATTCAGTTAATTTATTGAAGTGACTATGTATAATAACATTGTGTTTAACCAAATAGACATCATAGTTTAAGAGCTTTGTAAATATCTCTTATAATGTATTTTTTGATCCATAGACACGTCCTCGACCACAAGTACACTGTTGCGATGTCTTCTTTGAGCTCAAGATGGGAAATCTGTAGTCATTATCAAATAGGAATATGTACTTAAGTATACGTAATACATTTTTGTTCTACAAAAAAAACTTTATTGAAACATGATTGTAATTTGTTACTTCTTAAGTTATTTTCGGCATTGAGCCATAGATTTACTTAATAGATTTTTGTCATTTTGAAAGGACTAAGAAGTACCTACCTATTATTTAGTTAAGTTGAATAAACTTATTAATAAGGCATGATAGACACTCAGACTACAGACGGACGGAAAGAGCAAATTCACCCACGTAGACGCTTGCTTCACTTGGTCAATAGAATAGAATAGAATAAAAATGTTTTTTATTCAAATAAAATTTTACAAGTACTTTTGAATCGTCAATGAGTCTACCACCGGTTCGGAATGCCGTTCCTGCCGAGAAGAACCAGCAAGAAACTCGGCAGCTGCTCTTTTCAAAATACTTTTACAATATACTTAATAGATATTACTCTATGTATGCAGAGTTTCCACAATGAGGGGAAGTTCCACAAAGCATACGTAATTATTTCTAATTATAATTCAATACATGTCAAGACGGGCAGACAGAAAGTAGCCCCATTGCCGCTGGTGGCACCCGTTCACGAGCACGACGCATGACCCAGCCATTGCTTCGCAACAACTCAACTGTTCAAAATCAAAACAACTGTTGTCTGTCTGTCAGTCTGTAACATTTTCAATCCTACATATAGACAGCGCTTGCATAGATTATTAGATTTCGACAAAATTTGTTAGGGAAATGCGAGTAGCTTGCGTCGTCGATCCACGGTTATTAGAAAACCTAAATGCATGCTAATGAAGTCGCAGAAAACAGCTAGTTCTACATATTATGTAGCTTATTAACTTTTTAACTCTCAAAGAGCTTTGATTGTTTCTAAGTAACCTTTCAATTTCAACGACATCCGGCGCCCAAAACGGGTCCGGTCACTTTCCATGACCAAAGTCAAGCACAGAATCATCCGAATGAGTCAGATATCAGTTTTTTGGTGCTTTCTCCCACACCTGTACTATCACGGATACGACTTTCCACTGGGTGGGAAATGGGAGCAACGTTTTGCATGGCCTTGTTCTGAACCGAACGCCAACTTGGCTTCACCAGCCAATAACCAGTCTTCGCCGGACTGCCGAACGTGAACTACGTGTTGAACGAAGTTTTGATACGCGCGAAAATTCGCGAGTGGCAAAAGTGGCAGTGTTGTGCTATACAGGATTTGTACGAGTAAATCTGGAGCCAAACGTATTTTTCCGGAGGTGTGTTTTTTTTGAATATTATTTATATTTCCCAAAGGAAGTTTATTGGGATATTTCGTTTTTTCAACGATTTCGCCCCGTGCCGTGGAGCGAAAATGTGAAAGTCCAGCGCGTAGTTTTATCGCTTGGTCACGGCTTCAGGCTTAACAATGTGCGGTATGATTTATTGCGTTACTTTGATAATAATATAATTATTGTCATTAATTATTGTGAGTTGTTAAAGATTTTAAAGGTTCAAGTTGTTAAAGGTTCAACAATTTTATTTTTCGAAGGACTACATAATATATTGAGAAGAAATGATGCAGCTGTTCAGATAATAATATGAATATGATATAATATTATCTACATAAAAAAAGTTTGGGTAGGTAATCCTATCATTCAAATAAACATAACATGAACTTACATTTCAATTTTATTTATTTGTATATAGGTATAGATTCCTATAGGGGAAAATAATAAAATATAATATCTAAATTCTAAGATAGGTAGTTAGGAGTTATTTTAATTAAATAATAGTAAGTAGTAACAATCAATCAGATTCAAAGTTAATACCTACTTAATTGTGCAAAACAAATCACTGCGGTTTGATCGATTGAAGAGATATATACCTACCTAGATATATAACACAGATCAGATTCGATCGCGGGTAAGTATAATTTCTAATCAAAATACCTAGGTACAAGTATAAATGTATCAGATTTTCCCAACAATGGCTTTATACTATTTAAATGAAAAGTACATTTTAACGTCTAACTCAAATCTGAATGAAATAGCTAAACAGATAGATTGCATCTAGATATCAGAAACCTGCTATTTTTTATCCCGATGACTTAGATACTCCTAGAAACGTAATAGTAGCTACGTTTGGAGCGGAACCAATTATATCAGTGAGCGGAACTTTGTTACTGTTAGAAACTATGAGTAGGTTTAGGTAATATCTACTAGTATTCAATCTAAACCCGGGAAGTAAAAGAGATCGGACGGGATTCTTCATCCACCCGCATGATGTCGCGGGCATTGGCTGGCTGTAAAATATTACCTAACCTTGTGTTTCTTACTAATTTGTGTTTGGCGTGTCGACTGTGAAGGTCAAGAAATAACAGATATTTTAAACAAGGCAAAATGAACAGTTTACATGACGTGAAGTATCTTCAAAAAAAGCTTCAAACTTAGATACTTGGATGTTTGTTAGCAAAGTTGTCGTCGTCAATGGGACACTAGATTTAACGGAAGATCCACCCATGAGAAAGAAAACCGGTGTAGGTTGGTTAATCTTATAGAAATAGAAATAGAAATATTTTATTTGCTTAATAATATGTGTTTACAAAGGATGTTAATTGCTAAAAAAAGTTCAACACATTAGCCGTAGCGGCATACAAATATTTTGATATGTCGGTATACAATAGAAATGGATCATTTGAACTAATAAAATTAATACTAAAATGTCAGAAACCAAAAATCAAAATATTTTTTATCATGCTGGAAATATTCTTCTATAGAGTAAAAATTCTTGCAATAGGCTGAGAGCTATACCTAAGGTCTCGCAATTCACATGGTTTTACGTGGTTTTACGTGTTTTCAGGAATATGCCTTTACATACTATGTGTTATTTTGATGGGAATCAATGGACGATGCGACCCGCGAAAACTAATGAGTTTGGTCTAGGAAAGTTGGAAATTGTTACACTGACTGTTTCTGTTTATTTTTGAGAATATTATGTTTCTTTACACTACATTTATTTCTATTTTCTTACAACATACTCTTACTCTGGCGATATTGAATACACTGACGTTTTTTTTGTGAAAGAGTGCTGACAGCGGGTTATTTTGAATTTGGTGAGCGTTTTTTGGGAATCTTTGAAAATATTTGAATGTCGCTTTTGTTATAATTTAAATCGACATTGAGGTTTCTAAGTACAAACTTAGTAACCCATAGTTTGATTCTAGGACTGGTCAAAACCAACATCCAACATAAGATAGGTTGGTAACCTCAGGATCAGTCAGCAGGCGATGCGATGGGGAGATCTACGAGTATATCTCTGAGATCAAATCAGGAATGAGAAGATCCGTAGGAGAACCAGAGTCAGTCTCGAAATTGAAGTGACGATGGGCGCCGGGCGGGTCACATATTATCTAGTAAGAAGATTCTTGACCTGTCGTATGAGCCACAAGTTGGCCTACATGAAATAAATAAATTTGAAGAACCGACAATCGTTGGGGTTCCAAGGTGTTGCAATGTCGAACTCGCACTGGCAGAACACCACCTCTCCAGGTGGGCTGGTGACATCAGATGAGTGGCAGTTCGCAGCATGATTCAGAACTAGATCGAGGCCTGTGGAAGTCACTACAAGACCTATGCCCAGCTGTGAACCTTTGTCGGTAGAAAAAGAAAGTAACGGGTTAGGTACCCTTAAAATTGCGCGTCCCACTCCTTTCTTTACCATGTGACGGGATCAAATAATAATGTTTTGATCATAGAAACCGATTGGGTTGCTTCTTTCCATTCACCTTTTCCAGAACGACCTTAACGACTCACTTTAGGCCCAACAAAATTGAATCTCGTTTTCACAGATGTTTAAATCTTAAATATTTCAGTTACTTCGCAGTATAGGGAGGTAAGGTAGAGGGTAAAATTACCTAATAGCTATGAAAGCTGGTATCCTATTTTTTACAGTAAAAATAAATGGAGTAAAAAATCTATTTCGGATTGTTACATTATTTTGATGAAATTTTAAAGTATTTGTTGAGGTCATGTGGTCGGATTTCACGGCGTTGTTATTTTATTTTCTGGATAAATGGAAATGGTCGAGCGTTGATTTTTTAGGGTTCCGTACCAAAATGGTAAAAATATAAAACCAACGCGAAAATTATTTGTTTAATTAAAAAAGGGGGAAAATCGGGACTTTGAAATTTCAGAGTAAGATAACTATACCGAGTGGGGTGTATGGCTACTGTATGGGGCATATGTGTATGGAGTGTATGGGTTGGTGGGTATGTAAGGCCTGTACATTCCTAAACAGTTTTTCATTTATTTTTAAATATAATAGTTTTTAAATAATCGGGCAAAATGTCGAAAAAATACCGTTCCGCCCCTTATCTCCGAAGTTTAGCATTCTAAAAATCAGAAATAATTATAGTCAATAGAAGTTTACGTACCTATATTTAACAGGAAAAATAAAACCAACGCGAAAATTATTTTAGTTTCATTAAAAAAGGTTTCCCCCTTTTTTAATGAAACTAAAATCGGGGGTTTGAAATTTCAAAGTAAGATACCGAGTGGGATATCATATGAATGGCCTGTACATTCTTAAACAGTTTTTCATTTATTTTTATATTTAATAGTTTTTGATTTATCGGGCAAAATGTAGAAA
The DNA here is from genome assembly GCA_029955525.1 of Oeneis ivallda. Taxonomy (NCBI): domain Eukaryota; kingdom Metazoa; phylum Arthropoda; class Insecta; order Lepidoptera; family Nymphalidae; genus Oeneis; species Oeneis ivallda. The sequence goes on along the minus strand of JARPMR010000024.1, from coordinate 13,257,729 downwards.
AAAATTAGAAATTACAACTTAAAGCATTAATTCATTACATGTTTCAATGTAATGATAATGAATCATTTTGACCGAATTTTGGCAACTTTTCGGCAACTTCGACAAATTTCGGAAAATCGATGTGAAACCGCTCAGATTTTTGTAGTGGTGGTACATTAGTACTAACCTTGAGTATTAATTAATACTCAAAGGTAGGTAGTAAGACGCAATGAAGGGCCCATTAATTAAACTTCAGTTTGTTTAGAAAGGTATGACAAGCCTCGAACATCTTCAGTGGAAATTATTATTAAGGAACTTTGTATTTAACAGGGGATAAGCTAACACTCGCTCGCGACATCCTTTGAGCAAGAGAATGTCGGAATACCTAATTTTCCGGCATACCTATACCTATCTCTATCATCATCTAATTCTGTAACGAATATATCCAACGATTTTCATGAAATTTAGTATGCAAGGGGTTTCGGGGGCGATAAATCGATCTAGCTAGGTTTCATTTTTAGAAAACGTCGTTTTATCCATGTTTTCAGGCAATGAAAAACCCCTACAATATCATTAGAATACGCCATCATCTATAAAGTTCCAATAGCTCAGTTAGGAAATCGGGCTGTCCCGAAACCAGAAGATCCCGGTTCGAGTCCAGACGATTATTTTTTCCCCTATGAATTTTATTGTTTTATTATTATTTTTTCTAAATATATAATTTCCAAAAAACACGATTTACCAAAAAAAAAAATGAGCAAAGCTCGGTCACCCAGGTACTAAATAATAATTAGTCTAAAGTATTATCATTGAGTAAGGACATACCTATGTATCTCCATATACTGTGGTATTATTGTGTGGAATCTTCTCAGACCAAGGCGCATTCGGAACTCTCATAGTTTTAGTTTTAAGTTGTCGTAAATAATTATCACCACTTATAATTTGTTTTTAAAATTAATTGAAATTTGAAATTCAAAAATTTATCAACGGACCAATTTTGAAAAATTTTATTTGAAAACGTGGGAACTTAATAGTATCAATGGACTGTTTCAAAAGAGTTCCCAGTTATCTATACTTATAAAAAGACTTGTCCTGACTGACTGACTGACTGACTGATCTATCAACGCACAGCCTAAACCACTGAAGCTAGAAACTTGAAATTTTGACAGTGGGTTCCTTTTATGACGTAGGCGGGCACTAAGAAAGGATTTTTTGAAATTCCACCCCCAAGGGGGTTAAATGGGGGGTTAAAGTTTGTATGAAAGTCCGTCATTTTTCAAGTTGTACCCATGAAACTAGGTATTTGGGCTTTAAATAAAAAATAAAAAATTACGTGTTTCACAGTTTTTGAAAATTCTACCCCCAAAGGGGTTAAATAGGGGTTGAATGTTTATGTGATGGTTTTTCATTTATCAAGTTATTTTTCAAGTTGTGTCCACGAAACTTGGTATTTTGGCTCTTTATTAAAAATAAAGAAGTACGTATTTTACATTTTTTGAAAATTATACCCCCGAAGGGGTAAAATAGGGGTTGTTAGTTTGTATGAAAGTCCGTCATTTTTCAAGTTATACCCATGAAACTAGGTATTTGGGCCTTATATTAAAAATAAAGAATTATGTATTTCACAGTTTTTGAAAATTCTACCCCTAAACAGGCTAAATAGGGGTTGAATATTTGTATGATAGTCCTTCATTTTTCAAGTTATGTTTATGAAACTTGGTATTTTTGCTCTTGATTAAATATAAAGAAGTACGTATTTTATATTTTTTGAAAATTCCACCCTCTAAGGGGTAAAATAGGGGTTGATAGTTTGTATGAACGTCCGTCATTTTTCAAGTTATGTTTATGAAACTTGGTACTTTGGCTCTTGATTAAAAAATAAAAAAGTACTTATTTTACCTTTTTCGAAAAATCTACCCCCGAAGGGGTAAAATAACTGTTGATAGTTTGTATGAAGGTCCGCCATTTCTCAAGTTATGTATACGAAACTAGGTATTTTGGCTCTTGATTAAAAATAAAGAAGCACGTATTTCAGAATTTCTGAAAATTCTATCCTCAAATGCATAAAATAGGGGATGAAAATTTTTATAACAGTCCTTTATTCTTATAGTTATTTTTCAAATTATGTATGAGAAACTTGGTATTTCGGCTCTTGAGCAAATGTAAAGAATTACCTACGTGTTTAAATTCTACCCCCAAAGGGGTTGGAATAGGGGATGGAAATTTGTGTAAAAGTCCGTAATTTTTAAGTTATATCCACGAAACTTGATATTTTGGCTCCAGAGTGCAGTGTTACAGCTTACTTTTATCTCGATAAAACCAGGAGTTCCCACGGGATTTTCAAAAAACCTAATTCCACGCGGACGAAGTCGCGAGGGCAACAGCTAGTAAAATATATTTGCGTGACCAACCTCTTAGCAATCATCGGATATTTTTAGTGATAGGAATTAGCACATACGTAAGGTCGGTAACGAGATACAGGCTGCTACAATATCGTCAATATAAAAAAATTAACGTACACAATAGTTAGGTGTAGCCCTCATTAATATAAACGTACAGAAGTGTGTATTTTATGTTCAAATTCAAAATCATTTATTTCATGTTATTTAGGCGAACTCGAGCCTCTTATGACAAGTCAGGCATCTATACCACCGGTTCGGAAAGCTGATTCTGCTGAGAAGAGCCGGCAAGCAACTCGGGAGTTGCTCTTTTCAAAACTTAAATGCTAAAAAATGTAGCTTATCTATCTTGTGGACAGCTGAAGCAAAGTCGATCAGAATAGAACAGAAATATTTTTTACTAGCTGATGCCCGCAACTTCGTCCGCGTGGATTTAATTTTTAAAATCCCTCAGGAACACTTTGATTTTCCGGGATAAAAGTAGCCTATGCCACTCTCCAGGTCCTCAACTATAGCCATCCAAAAAATCACGACGATCCGTGGTTCTGTTGCGGCGTGATTGAAGGACAAACCAACAAACAAACACATTTTCGCATTTATAATATTAGTATGATTAGTATTAAATTGCACAGGAAAATACTGTGGTATTACGTCCATATGATGTATTACAATTTACATCTATACCTACTATGTATAATCATCGTTTGGCTACCGACGCCTTTGGAGTAGTTTAACTTTGACAAAATAGACCTATCCATGATGCGCTATACGATAAAGTGTATATGCCAGCTTAAAATGACCCGTACATTCAAAGTTTCCTATGCATTCCGGGGTTCAAGTTATTTGGACCTAATACTGAGGATTGTGATGACTATAATTTCTGAACTACTAAACCGACGACCTTGAAATAATTACAGGACAATCTTTAATGTACCTGCTTTCTAACAAAAAAAGAATGAATGACATCGGAATACGCGTTAATGAATTACAACTAAATACACATTTTGGCTTTAATCCCCCCTCCCAAGGGAACCGTGCTGAATTTAGGGATAAAAAGTATTCTATGTTTTACCTTGTAGTATGAACTTAAATCATGCCAAGTTTCATTTAAATCCGTCCAGTAGTTTTTGCGTGATGCGCGGCCAAGATACAGACAGACAGACACACAGACAAAAAATTAAAAAAAAATTGTTTTGGGCTCAGTATCGATAATAAAGCGTCCTCCAATTAAAATTTTCAAAATATATTTAATGTACAGAATTCGTCCCGTTACAGTTTTATTATAAATTATAAAAATAAAATTATAAAATAAATATAAATTATTATAAATTATAGATAGATAGATTTAATTAAACTTTTACAAACGCTTTCGTGTCTATGAATGAATGAAAATTAATCTACCACGCACCGGTTCGGAATGTTTTGGCTATTTTATCACAAATTAAATGTTGCATCCTAATATGTGATGAAGGTTCTAGGCCATAGTCCATCACGGTGGCCAAGGGCTGATTGTTAGACTTCACAAACCTTGGAAATTGGAAATTTTATCACACAAAACTGGTGTACATCGTTTATACTTGCGGAAACAATTCCCATGATGAAGACATCTTGGAGAACTCTTAAGCGTGCAGGTTTCCTCACGGTGTTTTCATTCACCGCTACAGCGAGTGATATTCGAAACCGATATCGAAAGGGTGTTTGTTTGATGTTTTTTTTTATCTTTCAATCACGCTGCAAAAGAGCTACGGATCGACGTGATTTTTGCATGCTGTTGAAGACTTGGAGAGTGATATAAGCTTTGACTAAGAGGATATAAGCTATTTTTTATCCCGGAAAATCAGAGTTTCCACGAAATTTTAAAAACTAAACGGACGAAGTCGCGGGCATCAGCTATAGTGTCCTTATAAATTAATGATTATTTTATTCACATGAGTACCTCAACCTATCGCTTTTGCTTTAGAAGGGCAAGTCATACCCAGCTAATAAATCTAATATCGAAGTTTGCGAACGACCGTTTAGCGGTTATAGCCTACATTACTATTTAGGTCAATTGCAATTCTGGTGAAAAATATTCGCTTAGGGAAATCATTGAACGGAAAACTTTTATGAATAAGTTGGCATCGTTTAGCTCTTTGTTTTTCATAAACTCGTTTTTAATTGAATTTCGATTGAATTCCTATTTCTCAATTGTGTTATAAAATACGGATCTAAATTAATTTTTTCAATGCTTCTTTAAATTGGAAAGTATACATAATACCTATTACGTAAATTAATTATGTAGTCACCTGAAGCCATTTTTAGATTTTAAAAAGATTAAAAAAACTTGAGAGGTGTCAAGGGACACCCGGATTGAACGTAGTTCCTTTCGATTAATTTTAGTGAAGGAATTGTAATAAACTAGTCGTGTCATCTAGTATTAAATTGATTAACTACGATGAATTATTTTTAGTTTATTTCTATTGCACTGTTACAAAACCAAAGAGTTACTCTGGTGGAGTTACTGTTTTTTCACAGATGGCATTAGTAGTACAATAGCATTTTATCCAATTTATACAATAAAAACTTAGGGAAAAATTCCACATTTAGAAATTATTTAAAATAAAATTGAAAATAGAAAATTCAGTCTGTCGAGCTGGGATTCGAACCATCGACGTTGAACTTATAGGCGACTGCCCTAACCACTAGGCCATGCAGACGCCTTGTTCTAAGGCGAATATACCGAACACAATGCAAAATTCACATTCAACAAAAAAGTGTCGGTTTCAAAAATGTGTCGAGGGTCGGTTCCTTAATTTTTTCCGTCTAGCCCCCTTCCGTACCGCGCGATAAGGAACTACGTTCCAAAAAAAGTGGTCGGAACTCCTGAATGGATAACAGCAACTCATTATGTAACAATAGGTATGGTGGGCTCGATAGATGCGGCACAAGACCGATGCATCCATACTAAAGAGACCCAATATGTTTTATGTGGACGTCTATTGGTTGATAAACAAGAATAAAAAGAGAAATCACTCGTGAATCTGATCAGTGTGTAATCTCTATATATATATATCAATTGCTGTACTTTTTATCCCAGAAAACCGAAGAGTTCCCAAGGGAGTTCAAAAACTAAATCCACGCGGACGAAGTCGCGGGCATCAGCTAGTTGTATTATATAAAACGCAATAGTTTCGCAAATTGGAAACATTTAGCGATTTTAGTGGTGAAAAAAAGATTTTTACATTTTATCGTTATTAGTTTTTGCGTGTTTCTTTACAATTTTAATACAAAGAATTGTGATCGGGGAAAATCTAATCAAGAGTTGAAAATAAATGCCACTGGTGTCACGTTTTCATGAAAATCTGTTTTTGTTTACTTTGCATTACTGGGTTCGTGTACCAGCACTATAGCGTCTGAACTGAAACACTGAAAGCAGCTTAAAAATGACAGGGAGGGGAGCTGAATATCTTACTGTGATCTTACTATGTGTCCCTTGTACCCTATGTACCCTACCCACTCTCTACCTTAAATTTATGTGGAACCATTGAATGAAGTGTGCAACATTAAAGGAACTTTAATTTGGAGAAAGAGAAATGATACTATCATACTTCATACTAATGATAATAATAATATTATAAATGAGAAAGTGTGTTCGTTTGTTGCTTTGTAGGCTTGTTGGTTTGTTCTTCAAGAGCTAAGGATCGACGTAATTTTTTGCATGGGTATAGTTGAGGACCGGAGAGTGACATAGACTACTTTTATCTCGGAAAATCAAAAAGTTCCCGAGGGATTTTAAAAACTAAATCTACGCTGACGAAGTCACGGGCATCAGCTAGTATAGTAACATATAATTCTTTAAAAAAATATAATCCATGATGATCATCGATTGATAGATGATTGATTTAATTCATGATAACAACGATTGTCCATCCATACATCCTCACAAACTTTCGCATTTATAATATTCGTCAGGATTATTTTTCTCTGAAGCCTTTTATGAAATGAAAGAAATACTTACTCAAAAGCAATGTTAGAACGTGTTTCAGACTGATCGATGAATCTATTGAATACAGGCTTTAGAGAATAATAAGCTTTCACATAAATCACAGTTTATTCGTGCATGTTTATTACTTTTCCTTTTGAACGGGTATCTTAGCGATACCTATAGATGTTAGCTGTGTTTAATGGATACGATTTTTTGAGTTCTTTTGATGAATTATTTATTTATCTACTTTGTGTTAGAATTTTAGATATTCTATAAATTTTGTATTAGATTATTAGAAGCTTCAGTAAAAATTAGGCCTTGAAAAATAGGTTTGAGACAAATTAACAAACCGTTAGAAGAGTATTGACTTGGTGGTGGTGATCGATGGTTGGCTTACATAGCACAATTTTCTTCTTTTTTTTTATTTTAAAAAATAAACAGTACCTACCTGCAATCCTAGCTGCAAAGTTTGACTGGTATCATCAGATTTGTAGTTTCAAAAAAATATCTGGGTGCAATTTCATAAACATTTTCATACAATTTATTGGTAATATGTTTCAAGAAAACAGAATCCCTGAACAACTTGCAAAAGCAGATCGGACGCGACCAAAGCGCGTCGTGTTTTCGGCAGTAAATTTTTGTTATTAAACTCGGTTAACTATGTAAAGTGACAGTTTCAGTCGGTATTTCATTTTATATTGCTTTATTCTATAGCTATACAGTATACTAGTATTTCGTTCATTTTACCTAACTATTTTATAGCTGATTATCACGTGAGTTTCGATTATTCAAACATCCCTCTCACTGATTTTCGGCGTACGAAGTAGCCAAGTTACAACCACTACATGTATACTCTTGTACCTGTCTGAAGAAGTGCCGTCAAAAATAAGTCCAGATAAACAGACAGTCAGACAATAACTTTTGTTAGGACTATGGTATCGTTCAAATATTGAAATTGAGCTAAATAAGAGGCAGTAATTTCGAAATCATATTACAGACAGCCATTTGAATTGGTACAGCGCGGTTTCTCATCAGTCACCGTCATCTTTTAAGCTAAACTCACTAGCATTAGGTACACGATTGGAAATAAACGCAAAAGCACGTAGCCAATGCTAATTACAGATAGGCGTCTGCGTTTGCAACTCTGTCCCATCAGTTGCGTTGTAGAGCTGCCGATGATGACAGCAGACATATGCGGCTACTCGTACTGCTGACACTTTTTCTATTGTGTGATAGCCTTGCGCTTGCGCAATCAATGATGGAAAACACTGATGAGGTCTAGGTTGCAACTTGCAGCGCGCTTGCCTAGAAGATGCCTTTTCACTCTTGCCTTGAAGTTAGGTACTCAAATTATGCGTGGCAGGAAATACGGACGCCGGAACATCGGACATCATTGTTATTCCCTTTAACAAATAAAGGAAATAACTATGATGAATGTATCCTTGTTAATAATAATCTGAAAGATAAAAACTCCAGGCAACACTAGAGTCTGATAAATTGAAATTATATTTTCTAATTTCTTAAAAAGGAGCATTTGCTACTAAAGTACCTACTCATGAAAAATGTTTGAAGGTATTCTACTTTAGCAGTAAAATAATGTCGTGTAAACTTAATTGGAGAACTGATTTCAATGTAAAAGAGCACCGAGCAAGAATTTTTTACATTTCCGAATAGCTACTGACTGCATAAAGAATGGAAGCAAAAACAAAAACAAACTGCAAAGGCACGGAATTATTTCTACCCAGTTAAAGTTGTTTTTCAATAAAATTCTGAACTTTCCCTATCATGCTTACGATGCTTTAAAAACTGAATATTTTTTTGTTGAACTTTTTTACAACTACTTTGGCATGTACTTTAGAAAGCAATGGTAATAAAAACTTATTTTGAGTAAAGGGGATGGAAAAGGCATCTTACTAGGTTAGCGTTCCACCTTAGGCTGCATCCGTATCATCACAGTTGGGTATTTGACTGTTGTCAAAATCTTGATGTTCATTATTTATAATCGAAAATGTAACATAGAAGAATAACTTCTGTAAAAACAGAGTAAAACAAATCTGTCAAAAAACAGAAAAAGTCATCCTGTGACTGTATATTCTGTTTCTTTTTAAAACGAAAGTTTCTATGGAGCGGTTCCATCATTCCTTGCTGTCTTACTTGTCTTAGCTGTGATTAACGGCATTCTTGCTGCAGCAATGCATTTTATCCATATTTTATCCAATAGCAAGATAGTGTCGGCCAACCAGAGGTGACTGCATTGTCACATTGTAGTAGCAACCATTTTTAGGGTTCCGTACCCAAAGGGTGCCAACGGGACCCTATTACTAAGCCTCCGCTGTCCGTCCGTCTGTCAGCGGCTGTATCTTGTAAACCGCAATAGATAGACAGTTGAAATTTTCACATATTGTTTACTTATATTGCCGCTATAACAGCAAATAATAAAAATAAAATTAAACTAAAAACAAACGGGGCTCCCATACATGGAAAAGAAGTTGAAATAAAATTTTATTTTTTTACCCTGGCATGTGGGGTGTCATTGTCTAGAGCTCATTAAGGGGAGTTCAAATATATGTTTATTTAAACTACAAAAATGAAGAAATGGGGGGCCGTCAAAGTTATCGGTTTTAGACCACTTTTGTTCGGGAGTCTATCTTAAAAGCTAAACTAGTTTGGAATTTGAAATTTTGGTATATTATGTACTATATAGTTTATTTAAACAACAAATACTGAAAACACTAATTTATAATGCGGTTTGTAAGGTGTGACCAAAACAAACGAGCATTTTTCCCCCTATTGCTAATTTAGTACTTTCTAAGAACTAAGATAATATCTAAATATGTATCTAGTTTTAAAAAAATGATTTGGTCATATGTACGGAACCCTAAAAGAGCGAGGCCCGAATCGCACTTGTCCGATTTTTTAGACAATCTGCAGCTAGTCGAACTAACGCTTTTCTTATTCTCTAGTTGGATAAAATAATCGCAATGACATTCTTGCACTCCGCGTCTCGCATTGCAATTCCTTTAGCGACATTCCCACTAACACTTATATGACTCACGTACCTACGTTTGCGCCACGATTGCGATAGCAACGTGCTTCGAAATCATGTCTTGACTCTTGTGACACCACTAGCATAAACTGAGTCTACCAGGGTATGAAAATCTAACAAACACATGTAATATACAGTGCTTCATTTATGTTTGAAATTGGACCTAGAGGGCTTATTGGACTTTCGTGGATTGGACCTTCTGGGCCGTAAGGGTTTTGATTCGGCCATAAGATCAAACCTTCTTTGATCTGACTACGACCTTGTCTGATAATAATCATGGTGAAGATTAAAGGTATGCTGTATAGGGTCGATACTGTTCTTGAGTTGGTCACTGGTTTTCGCACTTAGTCTTAAAGGGGGTAATAAAAATCACATCGACTTGCCTAAGCTTACGACGCCCTGTATGAACCACAGGCACAGGTGTTGGCTTAGATATTCTACGGGTGTTTGATAGTTTACAATAATAGTAGGTAAAGGAAGCAAAATGTGGCCTTAGGTATCCAATGCATGCAGCTTAAAGGGCCCACGTGGATGTTTCTGTAGAACGAACGTGGGCTTCAACAATCTACATAACAATGCGTCTGTATACTTGAGTGCTATTGTTATTTTTGTTTTGTCGGATGTACCTAGTGTGCGCAAGCATGCGTCGCCGTTAAAATGCGTCGTCGAGTTTCTTTTGACATTCAAAAAGATACCTACTTTGTTCATTATGATTGCTCATAAAATCTTTTAATGAGCAGTCATTTATAATTATGTCCTAACGAAGCGTTTAGATGACTCTGAGAGTGAACTTTTAAATATAGGTACATTCTACACCTAGGAGCACCTCAATCACTGGCTCTGAATGCGGTGCGGAGTAAGTGCGGCAGATTTTGTCAAATAAGTATACTGTACAATAACTATGGCTTGCAGCACTTATTTATTGGAACGAAGTTTCTTTTCGGACGATTTGGCGGATGGGGGCTTGACAAAAATGTAATAATTTCCCTCACGACCCTTGTTGTCTTCGTTTATTGTACACGTTCCATCAATTCTTTGATGGCGCAGCGGTATAACGTAGGAGTGAAACTATCGGTTCGGGGGTGCGAATCCTGACTTCAGATCATGTCTTTGTTCTTTGTTTTATTTTTGGAACGAAGATTTATTTTTGAGGATTTTATATAAGAGAAATTCCGAAAAAACTATTCTCGACAATATATTATAGAAGAGAAATTCCGAACAAAACATTTGCGGCAAAATGTACTAACGCCATCTATTGTGGGCAGCGTGAACTTGCTTGAACTTACTTTAATGTCTGTGTTTTTTTCGATATGGTCCTAATGTGTGGCGAGAGATCGCGTTGAATCTGAACTTCGTTCCAGCCGAGTGTTCCGCGACACTAATGTATTTTTTTTTTACCAAATGAGTATATACCATCTACTACTAAGTAACTAGTTGTTCGCCCCGAACTGAGACCTCGCGGTAACGGTATCCCATGATTATTCATTCAATCGATACATGATAACCAAAACTGACATTATTATTATGCCCGTTTTCACCAAACATACCTAAATCATCCCCTAAGTAGGAGTCTCTTAACGTAGGTAGCTCCTAAATACAATCCTAAGTCCTAACATCCGTCCCAATATCCTTTTAGGTGTCCCGTACAGGATCGTGATAAATAAGTTGACAGAAAACATCAATCACCTAACTTATAGGTAGCCCGTAAAGGTTAGGGAACGTTAGTGAAAACATTGAATTATTATGTAGGTACTAACGAGTGAAACCGGGTTACGGGCATCTGTACAAATCGTCATCTATCGACGCGAATAGAAAATATACAATATTTAACTAAAATTTAACTAAAAAATAATTTTAATTGAATAATATGGTACAAAAAAAATTACAATACAATTATTGTATTATAATAAGTAACTAAATAATAATGGTCGACGCAAAACTGTTTTTGGGATAGGTCGTTAGTCGTAACTCGTAGTTCCATGGGAATAGTTACTGACTGCGCCATCTATTAGCATTATTGTGAAGCTATGTTGATGCTATATGAATTACTGATGTACATTAAAAATTAAATAATCTCGTTTCTTTATAATATTCATATAATTTTAGTATTTGTTGTTCAAGTACAGGATATAAGTGACCTAAAAACATAAAATCAGTTTGAAAATCCGTAGCGGATTTTCTTAGGGAGCGTCTTCAAGCGAGCGTATAAAATCGCCACTTTGAAAGCCCCCCATTTCGTCAATTTTAAGGGAAAAATTAAAAAAAATATATTTTTGTACTCAGTTCAAAATTATCTTTAAAATGATACGTAACAATTTTATGTAACGCGATATTTTTTTTTTTACTTCGCATTCGCTTCTATGAGAGCCCCCCTGAAATAAAGATTTTTATAACTTTTCAAGCCATTTTCGGCTGGAGGCCATCGGTTTACATATTATATCTAAATTTGAAGTAATTACGTTCAGTAATTCAAAAGTTATAAGGCTCTGACAGACGGACGGACGGACGGACGGACGGACGGACAAGTGCAAATCGCTCTAGTTAACTCAAAGACCTTCGCTTCGCTCGGTCGAATATCAGTACAGTTCAAGTGTGGTGCCTCACCGCATCACGTAGTAAGTAGCATCGGTGTCAATAATACTTTTGTCTAGGATAAATCAAGCTATCCAATATGTGACAAAAGTTACTACAATGGGTCCCAGCTAATAATATAATGGTCCTTGAGTAAAAGAGATCCATTTGAGCGTCGTCGTTAGTGCGATACCCGCAAATGACCTCCGTTTCCAAGACAAATCCACACAGGATTTGTCATGAAAAGCCGGCCTCATCACTGAATGGTTAACGAATACAACCTTCCGTGTCAGATATGCTGATGAACTTTACTTAAGGTCAAGACATAAGGCTGACAATCCTATAGCAATATTACGATATCTTGGTTCTCTGTAGTAACGTTAGCAACATAATATCGCATTGATAAATGGATTATTATGCTTGGGAGTTGGGGCGAAACGACGCGTGATTTAGTTTGGAATTCAAACGGGGCTTTGAATTAAGTAATTAAGCATTTAATATTCTAATTCCCTTCGCAAATACAACGTCGGGTCGGATAATTTATTTTGCCCCATCTGGAAATTGAATTGCCCGAGCCGTAAAATTAATTTTCTTGCTTTCGTTATTTCAAATCTAATACTTACTATATTTATAGCAATTTATGCCTCTTTTCACCAATCGTACCTAATGTCATTTTCACCTTCAGCCCCCCCCTAGCCAAATTACACTTCGTTGTATCTATTCTCTTTCTATGATCGTTAACACTTTAGAACAGGGCTTCCCAAAGTTTTTTATCACGCCTCCCTTCTGAAAGGATAGGACGTGTGATAAAAAACTTTGGGAAGTCCTACTTTAGACTTAGAGGAAGCGTATATTCGTGTTCGTAAGCGTGTATATTATATACCTACATAAGCGTGTAGCATAAATTCTATTCCGTGGAGCGAAGGAGCGATCAAGAACGTTGTGTCGACTTGGCTACCAATTAATCGTTTCTAATATAGCTTCCTCTAAAGTAGGGGTTCCCAAAGTTTTTTATCACGCCTATTCTTTCAGAAAGGAGGCGTGCTAAAAAACTTTGGGAAGCCCTGCTCTAAAGCGGTAACGATCATAGAAAGAGAATATATGGGACAATAGATATGTAATACGGCTAGGGGGCAGGTGTTCTCAGGTTCGCAAAAATGAAATTGACATGCAGGAATGGTCACCTAACCTAGCCTAGGTAGCCCGTAAAAGTCTGGACACATTGGTGAAAACGGGCATTAATTTCCTCCTATTGTATAAGACCTTGGTAGAGTAGAGACCTAGAGTAGTTCTTCTATCAGTCCTTCTAGCTAATTGTCCAACCCATCTCTAGATATTGCATAATAATGCAAAACCTTTTACGATTCGTATTCAATTCCCTTAGCCAGATTCTTACGGCTGAGGAAAGGTGTTTATAGCTAAGTATACTTACATAATTAAAAGCGTCTTTTAAACAAAATGCCCGGAACTAAGTATATCTTTAAGATTTGTTACGCGAAGAACGCATGAGTAAACACAGACAATGCACGAAAGGCGGAACAAATATCTCTTCTAATAACTAATTCTCACGCCCGGTGTTTCTTACAATACTTTTATTGCCAGTGTCACCAGATATTATCATTAATAACAGTGTTAATGTATCGTAAAACAGCCGCTTTGAAGGTAAAGGTGACAGCTGCAGCTGCTGTTTTTATGCCTTCTGAGTGCATCTAAACCGGAACCAATTGTGTTAAAGTTTAGAAAGCACAAACTTACAATGGTGTTCTCTGCAGTATCACGTAGTAAACGTACGTCACATATCACGGCCCACGGGTTAGAATCTCTTGTTTTTTTCTTCACCGTACATACGACGTACTTTTAACGTCCACAGCAGCTGGACGTAGGTCTCTTATTGCTCCTATAGGTAGGTTCATAGTGGCGTTTGATGGCTTTTGGCGCATGCGATGGCCTTGGGATGGCTCGGTGTCGGTCAAAGGGCGGTACGCATGTAAATGCACCATGTGGGTACATAGTACGCTACACATCGATGTCCATTAAGCAGTGTTTATTCATTGTTCGATTGTGACAATTTTGTGTCGTGTAAAATGTAGCTTTCTTGGCCAAATGACGAAACTACGAGGTTTATTATTCGTTTATTGAATTATTGTTGTAGTGTTGAAAGCGTAATATGGAATCCATATCCATCTTTCTTAAACTAAAATACAAATTAAAACTAAACATCGCCATTGTGTAAAATAAAAAGATGCGTTGCAACCATCGCATAGCCATCTCACCAACCATTTGACTTTTAACTGGCATCGATACTAATGGAATTTTAGAAAATAGCTATGAACAAAGCATATTCTGCTCTGATAATACTGAAATTCTTTGAGGTTGGTAGGTAGTTATATCGGTATCGTTAATTTGGCGCAACGTTTCGGCAAGAGCTTAATTATCGAAAACATTTTGGAAGGTCGCCGACGCACAGTACGAAGTTTATTTAATTAATTTTATTAAACTTCGAAAATATCGACTGCGTGCTGACAATAGGAGGGTTTCCTTTTAGGCTCTGATAAATAGAAAATCTCTTTGAAATGACACTAGTTATGTACCTACTACGTCTCCATTATTGATCTACAGTTTCGAAGTAGGTAGGTAGGTAGGCACATATAGTTCGAAGAGCTGATGATCGTTGGGGTCTCAAGCTGCTGGAGTGGCGACCACGCACCGGGAAGCGCAGTGTTGGCAGAGCCCCCACTAGGTAAACTGACAACATCAAACGAATCGCAGGGAGCCGTTGGATTCAGGCAGCGCAAGACCGGGGCCTGTGGAAGTCCATCCAAGAGCCCTTTGTCCAGCAGTGGACTTCTATCGGTTGACAAAAAAGAAGAAGGTAGGTACTTATTTGAAACCTACCTAACATTACACATTTAAGTGCGTGCCAATGATTTAGAAATATTATCCTCTGTGTGCCTCTTATTAAATTCATATCTAATTATGATTATTGGAACGATACCATAACCCAAACAAATATTTTTAAAACTTTGGCAGTCTGCCTGCCTATTTGAACGCGTTAATCTTCAGAAAGGCTGATACATCGGTGGGCTGAACCGATTTAGAGTCATGCATGTGAAAGTTCTGTTAATCAGACAGAAAGCGTTGACCGCTGTAAGTTTAACTCTATGGCTAACTAGTAGGTATATAGGTATTTTTCTTGATAACATCTATATTTTTCTTAACATTTGAAAATGAAATAAATGATACATAGCCACTTTAACCCATGTCCTTGAATTGTTCAACTAAAAGTTGTTGCCTAGAATAGTTTAACCAGTAAATTATGTTATAATCAGCTTTCTAGGGTCGCCATAAATTTTCCTTGAGCATTAATTCCTTTACTATCGCGTGACATTCCACCATGAAACCACAGCTACGGGCTTGTTCATTAATAGGGCGACTATAAATCATCGTCTTTGTGGACATCTCTATTTTTCTTACACGCCACATTGATTTATCTACTCGTATACTCTTGTGTATAGTTACATTGTTAGATCAAATGCATCTCTTCATCTAATGTCATTTACATCTTTAGGTATCTATCATGGAACTAGGAAAACGACTAATGGTATCTATGCTCTATGGAACTAGGAGTTACGCTATGCTCTAAACGTTTGTGAAAATGACATTGTCAGTAAGGGTTACCGTGTTTTATAAGCTTCTTGGGGATACCTAACTTAACTTCTGTGAATATTAGGTTACACTTAGCGCCGATTTCAACAACGTAAAATAAGTCTTATCCAAGCTTAAATTTTATATTTTGAAAGAGTTTTCAATGCAAGAATTGTCAAAAAAGCCCAATTTATTCCTCGGTTAAATGTCACTCGACGTTGGTGAAATCGACACTTAATCACTCAATTTCATTACAAATGCCACTTATCCCGGTAAAGATGGTTTACACTTAGGTACCAATATTGTAAATAATATTATCATTTGTTGTTTGTAAATTGGATGGAACGTAGTTCCTTTTGTTTAATTAATTTGGCATTGATGTGTTCGGTATTTTCGCGGTACAATAATGGGTCTCCGTAGCCTTGTGGCTTCTGCAGTCGCCTAACAGCCAAAGTTCGATGGTTCGAATCCCGGCTCGACAGACCGAATTTTCCATTTTCAATTTTATTTTAAACAATTTCTGCATGTGGAACCTTTCCCTAATTTTAATTAACTTATAAGTCATAAAAAATTAGGGAAAAATTCCACATGTAGAAATTATTTAAAATAAAATTGAAAATAGAAAATTCAGTCTGTCGAGCTGGGATTCGAACCATCGACTTTTAACTGTTAGGCGACTGCAGAAGCCCGCTACGGAGACCCAATATTGTACCGCGAAAATACCGAACACATCAATGCCAAATTAACATTCAAAAAAGTGTCGGTTTCAAAAAAGTGTCGATCAGTGTCGAGTGTCGGTTCAATTTTATCTTAATTTTTTGCGTCTATCCCCCTTCCGCACCGCGCGATAAGGAACTACGTTCCAAAATTAATAAAAATCACGAAAAGACCGATGAAAAATTCCAACGCTGAGCGACTCAGCATCTGTACTGGACCGTTGGTTTCAGATTGCGTTAGCATGACCCTTACACCCTGTATAACAACATAAAAAGTAAACAAAACAAAATACAATAGGCCTTCCCTCTTCCAAATGGAAATTAAAACAAAAATCGGGGCAGGGTGTAGCCTACACTTAAGAAACTGTTGTCTCAGGGTAGTCTCGGACCGGTGTAAACGGGCATTAATAGATACCTATTACCTATTATAACTGTCCGAGTTAACCTAATATTGTGGACTACGAGTCGTAACCAAGGCAAAATGTAGCGCGAAGTTACTTCTCAACTCCAGCGAGCGTTCCCAGCGGGGTTTTCAGTGCGTAATGTTTTAACCATGGTAGTAGGAATTAATATATATATATATATATATATATATATATATATATATATATATATATATATATATATATATTATTCTTTAACAATATAGACTCTAATTTGTATTAGAATCTTAATTTTGCGTGCCATAATTGGCTGATTGTAAAGTGTTCGCACTATGTATTTACAATTATGCAAATAAATCCTTTCTTTCTTTCTTTCTTTCTTTCTACGACTACATGGTTTTAGTTTTAACGGGGACTTATGAAGGTATGAAAACGTCATTATTCTTCACTTCACTTCAGGAGAATGAATTTATACGAGCACAAAGCAAAAGTATTTCGCCAATGAAGCTTCAACAGTCTCGGTTAAAGGTAAGGACTGAAAACTGAACCATCGCGACGGTTCAGTTTTCAGTCCTTACGACGACGCGCCACGACGGACAATTCGATCCCCATTCCCCCACCCGTTGTACTATCGTCGTACCCACTACAAACACAAACTTTGCGCTTATTTTATCATCATCATCACCAACCCATCAACGGCTCACTACTGAACGCAGGTCTCCTCTCAGAGAATCTTGCTTGCCTCTCTCATCAATCATCATGCTGACATATAGGCAGACTTCACACACCTTGTAGAACTTTATAAAGAGCTCTCATCAGGTGTGCAGGTCAAGCTGAGTTTGGCTAACATTCTTTAAAAACAAATTCATATTGAAGGAATGTTGAATGCAGTCTTGACAACGGTCATGACACAGTGGTCCGTTGTAAAACGTCATCATTCTTATACCGTAGCATAATTTATCACTCATCCGTACCGCCCCAAGTTGTCCCTAGTACCTACTTACTAGGCTGTGAATATGATAGCTTGTTTTCGCCAATCATCTCTACCCATCGATGTCAATACCTCCCTACCTACCCTCCATCAACCCTCTCTATTATTACGTGTATGGGCAAGTGTTGTACCTATGGACGCTTGTACCTGTGGACACAATCGATTCCGTCGCAACTAGCAACCCTAAAATTTTAATTTGAACGTGACCGTAAAGCTTAGTACTATTATATATTCTGTGGTAAAGCTTTGTCTATGGTTGACAGTTCGCGTTCAAATTACAATTTTAGGGTTGCTAGTTTCGACGGAATCGATTGTGTCCACAGGTACAAGCGTCCATAGGTACAACACTTGCCCCTATTATTTTAACGAATATAAAATATGCATCTACCAAAACTTGATGCACGAGCACTTGCCTCTTCAACGATAGTTATATGGGCTGCTGGTTGTTTGTTTAGAATTTAGATCATAGACATTTTCTTTAAAAGAATTGGCTTAGTTAATGACAGTCGTTTCAAAAAATCTACTCTATACGCCACTGCAAAGTACCTATCTTTATTAATATTATAAGTGCATCGTCACGTAAGAGCCACAAATTGGCCTATATGAAGTTTGAATTTAAATACTTTTGAATACAATAAATAAAAAAGTATCTTTGTGAATCCCCCTAGGTGAGAACCTTATTCCTTACAAACACCTTGTTACGATTTTTTTTGGAACGAAGTTCCTTATACGGCGCGTTGCGGAGGGCACCCTAGCCGGCAAAAAACGTCCGTAACGTTAAATAAACGTAAGATTTTATACATTTTTTTAAATATCTTATATAATAATTTCAATGAGTTGTGCATCGCCTCCGTGGCGCAATCAAAGGAAGATTCAATCAATGAAAGGTTGGTGGTTCGAGCCCACCCGGGCGGGGGCGCGCAATTTTATTTTGATTTTTTAATGTATAAAATTATTTTAATTTTTATATTTTATAAAATCGATATTTAGGCTTCCCGTATAATGTATAAACGAATAATTATTTTCTTTATACCTCGAATAGAACTTGAAATTAATATTTTTATAATAAGGAACTTCGTTTCTATCTTTTTTTTATTTTGTACGTGGCTGCATACCTTTACCTATATTACAGATCAAAGGACGTTTCAACCAAGGCTTTATTTATGCCGCACTACCTATTTAGGATTCAGCATGATTTAACAAGTGAAATGCAATTAAGTTCTTGGAAACTTTCATGTAGCAGTTTTCATTGCGGGAACGTTTTATAGCTCGTTTCTCTTTAGCGTTGCAATAGGCTATTTGACTACTTTTAGAAAATCATCTTAAATTGTTAATAATGCTATGCTGAAGCTAACAAAACATATATTTCGGCATAATTTTCATTATTTTTCATAAAAATCGAGAAATAAATTCAAAAAAATAAATTGCTGCCGAAACGTTCCATTTGCTCTCATGACGTAACAGTTTCACATTTCAAACAATGACAATTTTATAATATGTGTTTAGGCCGCGTGTCGCATACTATTTGGTATTTAATAAAATAGTAACGATGAAAAACAGACGAAATTAGCCTATTACGCCGCACAAACACGTCGAAATGTATTGACAAAATGAGAATTCCATAGGTGGTGTGGACTGTGACGTCATTCGAGATCACGGAACGTTTTCGATCACGTGACCATGGCCAGAATTATAGCAATTTTATTTAATGTTTTCTAATTAAATAAAGCTTTATTTTTTAGTTTTGTCGTATGGAATAATGTTTTTAGATAATAATCTTTTAGGATGACACCAGTTGAAACGATATTTTTATTATAGTCAAATACCCTATTATGTTGCTATTTGTAGGAGGATAATGATGCTAACACATTACTCTGTATGGTGCCCTGAAAGTGGCGTGGTCTTATTTCAACAGCGCCTTGTTGTTTGTTTTACCATTTTTTACATGGATACACTGAAAACAAAAAATGAACGCTGCCACCAAAATTTTGTTAGTCGTTGTCAAGTAAAATGTTCGTATAGGGGAACATAAAGCTACTTGGTTGCTAGTAATAACGCTAACTTTATTACTGATTTCACTATGTAACATAATGTTAAATTAACTAAGTTATTATTTGAATTGATAAGTGGTAGTTATTTATTTGATATTTCTAATCATGGGTTTTGATGATGGCGACAAGGATTGTGGTGAAATTATTCAAGCATATTCAATCATTTTGATTTTATCGCCAGTAAATATGTATGGTTTTAATCCGTTAATCGGTACTATAATTTTCTTTTTGGAATTAAACATAAAATACGTAAACAAGTGAAATTCTTACTTGTTAGACTATCTTTTTTTTCAGTGATATTTCTACCTTTTTATCCTGGAAAACCCGTGGGAGTTTTACAAACCTTACTTCGTGCGGATTGCGGACGAAGTCGCGATGCTAAAAGCTAGTGATGCAATAAAATGTTTTTCGGTTAATTTGTTAGGCACTTGTTATAAGATCTAATCGTGTAAATGAGTCATTATCAAATCTTACTGTCTATACTAGTCATAAGATGGTGTATGTTATTTATCTATTGTCTTTGTCGAATGCTCATCTGAATAAAGTGATTATAAAACAGTAGAAGACTTGAAGTAAATGCTTAAGCTTAGTTGCAGGCAAAATGAATCTTGATGAATTTACCTACGTACTTAATGAAAAATCAACACAACATTTAATTTCTTTGGTCAATGCTGATAAATTAGATAGGTTTCGGTGAAAGGCCCGATTCAGGAGAAACGCAATTTTCTAAGGCACAATAACAAGTTAGTATTCGCGGCCTGGTTTCACTCGTATCCGCCTGGCCCACTGACCTCATGCAAACAAGCTTGCATATCAGATTATAGCTATAACAGAGCCTGTACCAACGATTAAAGACATCGTCAGGTAAAATTAACTGCTATGACTATTTTAAACGATACTAAATAAAAATAAATAAATAATGGCATACAAAATATGTAGGTAGGTGATGCAAAAAAGTTTTGTCTAGAAGACGCCATAATTACCTATAGGTATGTTAACTAGATTTAGATGAGTTCTTTAAGTAGGTAATCTCTAGTAACTGTAAAAAGTAATCCATGAATCTGACGAGAGAGACAAAACAGGAGCTGTCGCTTTAGCTTCAATTGTAAAAAGATTAAAGGTTCTTTCTTTCTAAATAAAATTCAATTTAATATATATGTTATTCAAGTCTTGATGTAGAAAAATGGTTTTAAGCATAATGTATGTACACTGGCCGCCATCCAAGGTCCCATGTCCACCGCCAGAATAAAGAGCTAATGTGAAGCGCATTCACAAGAGAAACGAAATACCAATGGGTGGAAGAGTTCAAAGAGCTAATAAAGGCTCTAACAGACACAATGAGTGCTGAAGGCGACGCAGCTCCTAAAATGTTCTCCTGGCCGAATTGCGACAAGTCGACCAATTTTATTGGAGACTAACTATATGCGAGAACCTTCCGACTTCCGTGCTCTCCGACGCACGGTGGCCTTGTAACTCTGCCAAATTCACAACTCTGCTGCCGCTGAGCATTTCTTGACAGAAAAATCCAATGACTTCTTTGACCCGACCCGTAACTCGAAATCGTGACCTCATTGACCAACGAGGCAGTTTGGCACTTTGAGTGTGTTGAAAATATCTCCAGCGTAGGTATAGGCTCTCCAATAAAATTGGTCGACATGTTCGCAATTCGGTCAGGAGAACATTATTAAGAGCTGCGATATACTTTCGCGTCGCGACCGCAGTGCCATTGTGTCTGGCAGAGCCTTAATGATAGGCAGATTCACATGAAAAACAAAATGCGAGTGGGCGGGGTTTTCCGAGAGAGCCCTTTTAGCCTTTATGCTTGATATATTATTACGTCGTATCGCAAAGGATTTTTGGTGGAATAGAGAAATTTACTTTTGCATTTTTACAGTTAACGTACCTATTTATATAGCATTTGTGCGGGTGTTCACGTCAACACACGAGTGCTTTAGGCCTACCATCAGCCACCAACGCTATACAGTGGTATTTCTATATTGTCACTTTGGTATTAATACTAGGTCGTCATTGTATGACATGTCAAAAAAGTATTGAAATAATACTACTTACATACTTAATTTTAGCGTTCGTAGTTAGGGGCTAGCAGACATTAGTTGTCCAGGTAGGGTTGCTAGTTGCTACCCGTACCAGTATTATACTTCGGGTCTGCGTAACATACCTACTTAAGGGGATGAGAGCTTAAGAGCCGTTAAGATTTCGACCTTTCCGGGGGGTCAGGCGTTAAAATCCCATCCACGCCTCTTAAGTTTCCGGAGTTATGTATGTGTATTATAAGCAATAATTAAACATCAGCTGATCTTTAAGGGTGAAGGAACATCGTGAGGAATCTGCTTACTAAACAGATCTCTATATTATTCTCAAGGCGTGTAAATCTACCAATCCGCCCCTGGTCAGCATGCTGAGCGGTGACCTTCTAATTCTAAGAGGCGATCCACGCCCAGTTGTGTGCTGCCGATGGGTCGAAATGATGTCTAATATCGATATACCTATAAAAATAAGTAGGTATATTATAGTTCGTCAAAATTAGCATCTGTCACGTTAATATTAATTTAAAAATGGATCGTATTTAAACGTGCAAATTCAAAGTCAAATTAAAGGTCCCAAAAAATCGAATATACCAACTTCAAAATTAATGAATGGGCGACAGTGCGGTTAGCTAGCCGTCAATTTTTTTTCAGATTGTAAGTCGAAAAAATGTTGGCAACCCTAAACCTAAAGTGAATTAAACCAGCTGTGTTGAGCGTCAGGCTAGATTTAATATAGGTAGTGCCTGAGGCGTTAACGGTGCTCCGAAGAAAGATAAGCGTGTTGGATACGATGAATTAATGCGCTTTTTGATTAATGGCTTTTGCTATCGATAGGTTAGGAACTTAATGCATGTGGATGGACAAAAGAGTAGAGGAAGACCCAAGAAACGATTGATGGATTGTCTGAAAGAGGATATGCGTGTAAGAGGAGTAAGATGAGTTGACGAGTGACAGAAGCAAGTGGAACAAAAAGACGTGTTGTGCCGACCCCACATAGCGTGGGAAAAGGACAGGATGATGATGGAATAGAATAGAATAGAAATATTTTTTATTCAAATAAACTTTTACAAGTGCTTTTGAATAGTCGATGAATCTACCACTGGTTCGGAATGCCTTTCCTGCCGAGAAGAACCAGCAAGAAACTCGGCGGTTGCTCATTTCAAAACAATACAGTAAATACTATGCTATATATGCAGTGTTTCCACAATGAGGAAAGTTCCAAAAATGCATACCGACTAACTTCTATCTTAAGATGGGCAGACATAAAGAAGCCCCATTCCCGCCGGTGGCACCCGTTCACGAGCATGACGCATGACCCAGCCATTGCTTCGCTCAACCATATTTGAGCGATGAGGTTAAGAACTTAGGATAGGTTTTGCTTTTGCTGGGACAGACTGATATTCCGTTAAGCATTAATGAGCAGCGGACCATGTTAATTTTTACCATTAGCAGGTAGGCATGGTGCTTCATTTGATCCTGTTGTGGTATTGTCTAAAAATGATTGATACAGTGTGATGATCGCATTCACCTCAGTAGTAGTTGAAGTTATAAAGTATTGTTTAGAACAGGGATTCCCAAACTATTTTGGGTAAGAGACCCCTTTTCCAAAATGAACTGATACCTCAGACACCCTATAACAATCCTATCTCTATTTTTATTCCTATTGATACTTACCAATTTAAAAACTTTGCGGTTGGTTAAGTAACTAGTTAGTAAGTAGCTGGTTAGGTAACTTGAAATCGTTTTCTCATCTAAATTAAATAAATATACATAATATAATTCAGTAAATATCAAGTGTAATTAATTCTTCTTCGACTAAGCGCTATTCTACTAGGTGGGGTCCGCTTTCCGGCATGCTCTAGCCCACTTTGCCCGGTCTTCTGCATCCGATTTTTGTAATTTATTGGCTCTCAGATCAGCACTCGCAATATCCAGCCAGCGCTTTTTTGGACGGCCGCGAGGTTTAGCTCCAGGGACGGCGATGTTAAGACATCTATTACCGACGTAGCTTTGTGGTTTCCGTGCCACATGACCGTACCATCTTAGACGGGCTTCTTGCAACTTGTCTCCGATGTCACGGACACTGAGCCTACTGCGGATGTGATTGTTGCGTTGTCGATCGCAGCGTGTGACATTGCACATCCACCGCAGCATTTTCATCTCCGTGACTCGAAGTTCTTGCACGTGCCTCGTTAAGGCTGGCCATGTTTCACTACCGTACAGGAGCACAGGTCGGATAATAGATTTGTAAATGAGTCCCTTATTTTATCAAGTGTAATTAATTAATTAATTATTAAAACAAATTACGTAAAAAGTACAACAATGATACTTCCTACTAAAATATTAGTCATTCGTCTAACAAGTTGGTACACGTAACACCACTTATACAGTATCTTGAAAGTTTCAAAATTAATATGGGTTGATTTTTAGACCTCGTCGACCCCCAAAATCAGTTTTCGTTTATGTCGACCTTTGGGAAACCGATTTCGACCACAAGGGATCTATTTCGAACACTTTGGGAATCACTAGTTTAGAACTTAGGCGCTTTTTTTGTGGTGTGTTTTTCCATCGTTGTGACTCACGGGAATAGGGTCATTCCAGTGGTGTCCGGACTCCGGACACGATATGGCGCCCGCTTGGGCCACGGTTCACACTGTAAAACTTTATGAGACGACCTAATTTTTACTCTTTGTATGCCCAGCTGTATGTAGCTATGGCTGCTGTGACGCAGGTTAATATGGGTCGAGAAAATTTTTAGGTCGGCGAATTTTTCCCTTGTCTCTCGTTGATATGCCTGTCTACTTACATAATTTAAAGTTATGCTCTTTAGCACAGCACAACTTGTGGCTCTTATGACAAGTCAAGATCCCACCACTTTATCGGTGAGGAAAGCTGACTTCTGAGAAGAGCCGGCAAGACACTCAGCAGTTGGTGTAAAAAATATAGGTATACATACCTACTCTGTCTTGTGAGCAAAGCCGATTGCTTCCATGCAACCTCTACTATTAAATATGTTTTAAATAAGTAGATAACTTTGCCGTGTGGTGACGGTAGATAATACAGTTGTCACCACCCCTCCTCTTCCCGCGGGTGTCGTACGAGGCGACTGGGAATATAAGTTATAACGGAGAATTGGCAGCAGCGTCCTCTGTGCTACTACTAGACTACAACCATTTACTGCGATTACCAATCCGTCTGCCCAGCGTGGTGCTTTGATTATACACAGCGTGGTGATTATGGGCAAACCCTCCCGTTGGGAGAGGCCTTTAGTCCAGCAGTGGACTGTTATAGGCTATTGATATAATTGATTAAGCAGATAACTTAGTAATAAATATGACCAACCAAGGGCCTGTTTCCCCACTTTCTGATAAAGGTGTGATAACCTATCCACAACTTATCTGACGGATAGTGTTTAAACTGTTTCATGAGTATCTGTTAAGTCAATCTGGCAGACAAACTCAAAAAGATAGCACACAGATTTATCCAGCAGATATTTATCTGTTAGATATATATCAGGCACTTTATCAGCAAGTGGTGAAACAGGCCATAAGTATACACCTCCATTATAATGTACAAAACTCTTAACTGCCATGTTTTCTATAACAAACTGCAATAACATTGCTACTAGCTAGGTTTCCACAGAAGTTCTGGCAAATAGACAAACAAACTCATTTTCCTTTATGTTAAGTACCGAAACTGTCATAATAAAATTCGCTTTACAATTCATTGCTTCCCATTATTTCATCGAGCTTTCCGGAAAAAGCTAAATTAATTTATCCCTGTCTGTTTGCTTTCGTCCAATTGCATTCGAAATGGCGTCCGCAGTCCGCGTGCTGTCGCCCATTGCTTTGATAAATAAAGGAGATTGGCTAAATCCATAGAGTTTCTGACCCAGACGAATTGAACTGAACATTGAACGCCCACGTTCACGAATCAAACTTCTCATACTTGTTCTAGTAAGCCGGACTAACAAAACATTAATCAAAGTCTATCAAATAAAGTTGGGAGAAAAAAGATATTCACTTTTATTGCCATTAATGGTTATTTATAATGTGTACTTGTGAACATAGACGAATAATATTTACTCATTTGTCAATGCTTGTGAATAATTATATTTATGATCCCCATCTTCTAAAAATATGGGGTTTACACAGAAAAATATTAATTAAAATTAAATGTTTTTTGAATCTGAACGGTTTTAAAAAATCGCGCGGGAAATCTCTATGTTTTGTTTTGTTCTGTTGAAGAACAAACAAACACAACAATATTATATATAATATTAATAAGTATACAGAGCTACAAGACGGGTGCTAATATTATTCTTGAAAAAAATATATCATCAACGCTTAGTTTATGTCAGCACATAAATTTATCAAACGGTAAGTAAAGAGCTGGCACATCAAGTTTTTGGCAGCGCACTGTGTCCAATGTGGGTCAGGCTTTGTGTAATGGCGCGGAAAATCGGCCACTTTGATAAAAAAGGTTGTGAAAACTTTCCAAGTTTATCAAACACGAAGATATACTACCCAAGCCAGTAACATTTTTAGAATTTCAATTTCGGGCATTGTCTTGCTGACCCAATCGCGACTCTCCGTTACCTTCTTGAGTAGTACATATTTCTCGGGGTGTTATACAGTGGAGTTTGTAGACGCGGATCATCATCTTCTTGTCCTTTTCCCACGCTATGTGGGGTCGGCACAACACGTCTTTTTCTTCCACACACTTCTTTCACTCGTCAACTCATCATCTACTTCTCTTACACGCATATCCTCTTTCACACAATCCATCCGTCGTTTCTTGGGCTTCCTCTACTCTTTTGTCCTTTCACATGCATGCATTTTTTAGACGATATATCTTCATAAATCCTTGTACAATAAAACACTCGTGACCTACAATAATAATAATGTCCTCCCGAGTCCCGACCGAATCCGGTCACGCGGCGGTCCAACCACCTCGGAGATTAGCCATTTGTGTGGCAGATATCATAGTGCACAAGTGTGTGCGCAAACACAGGTGCGCTCTCTATTCCCTCACTCTCATAGTCCGAAGACGGAAATCCGACACGAACGGAGAGAGATCAGGCGCTGATCTTCTTCGATGCACGGTGGTGACTCACCGCCAACTTCCTCCAACTGCAGGCTGGTATCTACTGCAAATTTCTAGACAGAAAAACTCAATGCATTTTTGGTTTGACCCGGGAATCGAACCCGTGACCTCGTGATCCGTAGTAGTCGAACTTGCTAACCACTAGACCAACGGGGCAGTTAAACCTACAATGAAGCAAGGATATGTATGTACAGGATATTATGCATTTTTATTGGCAGTAGTCAATTGAATACAGCGGAGTTATCAGAGCTCCAGCTTCGTACAGTGCAATGTTATCCACATTACCCCACCCGTACGAACGCAATTAATGTTTCGTCATAAGTTTTCGAGCGATTAGACCCTTAACCATTCCCCTACTTTCCATAAATATGGAATGGACCTTAAGCTTCCGGAAGAAATTCTCTAAATGATTGTAAAAAGTAAAAACCATATCTAAATCCGCTATGTAGTTCAGAACTGAGCGCATAAATGGACAGACGCGGTTAGCAAAAAAAAAAACATAGAGCAATATTAAAAATGCATTGTAAATGCATTTTTGCAAGCTATACGTTAGTAAAGGGATCTCAGGACAGAAATACTCCGGGCCATACAATGCTCGCAATGTTAAACGTTCGTCCCAATTAGAAGTAAATTAAAGTTCTTTTGTTGCAAGATGCGGTATAAAGTGTGTATTTTCTTGCTGAACTTCCATCAGCGGGGAATGCATTGCGATTTGCGAACGTGTTATTATTTATATAGCGGCAATAAAAATAATGGAGCGGACTGCGAACACAATCAATCGCGAATAGTACGATATCGTGTTGCAGCTAACCTCGGGCTATTCCGTTAGCTACTGGTTTAACGAGAATGGATACAAAACAAAAAAAAATCGGCCAAGTGCGACTCGGGCCTCGCTCGTTCCGTACCCAAAGGGTGCCAACGGGACCCAAAAGCCTCCGCTGTCCGTCCGTCCGTCCGTCTGTCAGCGGGCTCTATCTCGTAAACCGTAATAGATAGTTGAAATTTTCACATATTGTGTATTTCAATTGCAAAAAAAAAAACAACAAATAATAAAAATAAAGAAAAAATAAAGACTAAGAAAGAAGAAGAAAATACATGGAAAAGGAGTCGAAATAAAATTTTATTTTTTTACCCTGGCATGTGGGGGTGTCATTGTCTAGAGCTCATTATGTGAAGTTCAAATATATATATTTTTTATTTTTTAGCTACAAAAATGAAGAAATGGAGGGCCGTCAAAGTTATCGGTTTTAGACCAATTTTGTTAGGGGATCTATCTCAAAAACTAAACTAGTTAGGAATTTGAAATTTTGGTATATTATGTACTATATAGTATATTTAAACAAAAAATACTGAAAACACCGATTTATTATGCGGTTTGTAGTTTGTGACCAAAACAAACGAGCATTTTTCCCCATGTGCTAATTTAGTACTTTCTAAGAACTAAGATACATCTAAATATGTATCTAGTTTTAAAAAATGTTTTGGTCATATGTACGGAACCCTAAAAGAGCGAGGCCTGACTCGCACTTGGCCGATTATTTTATATTATTATGTTAAGACGTGGTGTGCAATAAAAGTAGTAATAATTGCATGCACACCACTATGCACATCATGGAAGTACGTGTTGGCAACACCGCGCGTTTCGTGTGCGACGATCGATGTCAGCGCCACCACCTCGGCAGCCTGTCTGTGGTCGTGACGTCAGCACCGCTTCATGTCAAATGGGGGCTCTTGCCTCGGTGGGGGCATCACCGATTGGCGATCACGCCGCGCGGCACTTTTGCTGAGACTTCGAGAACGTCACTACCATTGTTTGTGTTTAAAACCTAGTGTGGACATTGGGTATTATTTATACGTATAATTTGGTATCTCTGTGTGTTTTATATCTTGTAGTTTGAAACGCTGGCTTCCATATCTTGGACCACATCTCGAGCAATACAGCAGTGGACCGGTCCGTTACCACGGTACCTCGCAACTAGGTGGGCTAGGTTACGGCTCGATGCACACACGCAAGCATTACATCTTGTCGTTATCGAATCGCCTGGTAAAATTTTGGATGGATAGCCGCGAGGGATCCTGGGGTTCGATCCCAGGCACGCATGTCTGCCTTTTCGAGCTATATGCGTTTAAAGCAGTTAAATATCATTCGCTTTAACGGTGAAGGAAAACCTGCATACCTGAGGGTTCTCCATAATGCTTTCAAAGGTGTGTGAATTGAACTGTGAAGTCTGCCAATCTGCACTTGCAATAAAAATTATAGGGCAATAGGCACTATGCATAGCTTGCTCGAATCGCCATGGCGCTCCAGTGAAGAACGCCCATAATGTATTTGCCTTCGGCATTTGCCCAATATTTGCTCATGTAACATACAAAAGTCAGAAACTTTAGCAGCTTAGAAAGTATCGCGTTTTTCATTATCGCATAGGACTTGGCAAGTTCGTAACTGGTATTTCGCAACATCTGATTTTACCCCGCCACATTAAGTAACAATGGACGAAATCAGAAAAACTGTAGGTAAAGTGTTGTTTTGCACAATTAATGTTCCATAATAAAAAATCTGGAAATACCTGAATGTAATGGTTAATAAAAACATATAACATCAAACATACGATTTCAGAGAAAAGATTTCTATTTCAAGCACGAATGAATCAGCCGGTAACTTAATAACACTTTATCGGTGTTGCCCGCTCTGACCATCCATTTTCCTAGCCGCATCCGCCTGCGGTCACTGAACGCGTTTTAAACCGGGAAACAAACATAACGCGCAGCGACAAGCGGCGCGGCATAAACGACTCCGACGCGGCACTTGGGATTTTGCCTATGTTAAAAATTAATTATTATTACCGATTAAGAACTGAGTATATTGGCAGTTTTACAAGTTGTTCTCTGTAGCACGGGGTTCGACATATTCGACGGGCTGCTACAGAGAATTTGTGTCAAAAACCCTAACTTTTGATCTGAACCGGCGCGGCGGGAATCTGGAACTCGAAACTCATGATCCGAAAAAGCTAACCACTAGACTCTGGTAGGGCTAGTAAAAGATTGAATAGTTAACTATGAATAGTAAACTATAACATTACCATCAAAGTAAAATAAACCATAACAGTAT
The DNA here is from genome assembly GCA_029955525.1 of Oeneis ivallda. Lineage (NCBI taxonomy): Eukaryota > Metazoa > Arthropoda > Insecta > Lepidoptera > Nymphalidae > Oeneis > Oeneis ivallda. The sequence goes on along the minus strand of JARPMR010000024.1, from coordinate 13,227,721 downwards.
TGAGTTAGAGCTCAATTTCGTGTATGTATTCTTATACGTTTACGTAACAAAAACGCTCCAAATTGAAATCGTCTGTATTGAATTTGTGACTTTAAATCGATATTTATTAAAAATCGTTCCTAATTCTATCGTGTGTGGTACGCTTTGCGCGCGTTGTTAGTGTGACGTCATGCCGTGTCCGTTCCATCGCGCGTTGTTTGTTGCAGGCTTTATTAAGGTAAGCCGGCTGTATACTATTGACTCGACCTTTAAGGTAATACGAGTAGGAGACACTGCGATTTACGGCGTTGCACCCATTAGCCAGATAGCTCACGCGTAGGTAATAAGGAATTACGACTGCCTCATGAAAAACTTGATTATTTTCAAACGCTTTATAGAAAGGAAGGAGGTTCTTAATTCGTCAGAATCTTCCCAATTATTTTTTTTTGATTTTACCGATTTTAATGATTGATTTTAATGATGGATTTTAATGATTATATTGAATATAAGTTATCTATATCTCATGAATGGGACCACCATTTATGTAAAGGAAATTATATTTCCACTTTATGAAAAATTTTGGGAAGGAATGATTCCGCTCCGATCGAAATTCAGGCATTTGAAGTTGGTTTTTAAATAAGTATATTTCTTTTATTGAATCCCTATTATTGAATATATCTTAATTCTAGTAGGTAATATAGTACATACTTAGGTATGTCCAATCAGTTTCAATTGTCCTTTGTTTTTCTCTATTATGATTTCGAGAGATAAGTAAGTCTATTCTTGAATGGCATCCAAACCACGCTAACTAGCCTGTGTCTACATCAGTTCGTTCTTGTAAAACCGCTATGTCAGCTAATGCGAGCTTGGTCTTGCGGATGCACGAATGAAATCGATGCGCTTGCACCTAATTTGTGAGACTAGCTTTTCCCGCTATTTGCTCTGAATGTGGTTTTTGCTAGGTTGCATCAGATTCATAAGCCTGATAAAAGTTAAATTCAGCTATGCGTAGGAATTTATGAGAGCAAAAACGTTCTTGAAAATGCCATGTTTCTTGTTTAGAGACCAACGTCGTCAAAAGTGAACTTTTTAGCTACATTAATATACCTACATCTACAATGGGGTCAGTAGCTTATGTTTTTCTCATTACAATGCGCGAAGTTTCTACAAAATGTATTAGAGCACCTCTTGAGAATAACAATCCACCTTCTTTGCGGCCACGGACTCTGTGTTTGGGGCACATCCCATTCCACGTCTAACTCATGTTAGGAGACCAATAGAGCTTATAAAGGTAAAAAATAATTTCGGACGCCCTAAAACGAAATAAAACATCTCTGCTTGTTATTTTGGCTAAGAATTCTATAATTGAAAATTTCAGAACATTTCATTTTCAAGAGTAAGGGAGAGGGCAAACTGGATACTTTTAGCGGCAGCGGTCGCGCGCAGTAAGGATAATGTCATCGAATACGAATACGATCAATGGAATAACTTTTACACAATTGGGACCCAGATGCATCAAACATTTTATCCTGAAAATAAAATTAGGGTGCCTTCGTAAAAAGTTAAATCTGTTGATACTAGTGGTTCGCCCCGAACTGAGACCTCGCGGTAACGGTTTCCCATAATTACTTATTCATTCAATAGATACATGACGATCAAAATTGACATTATTATTATGCCCGTTTTCACCAACCATACCTAAATCATTCCCTTTGTAGAAGTCTCTTTACGTAGGTAGCCCCTAAATACAATGCTAACATCCCAATGTCATTTTCACTTTCACCTTTAGTTGTCCCGTAGAGGTTCGTAATAACAAAGTTGACAGAAAGTGTCAACTAACTTAACATAGGTAGCCCGTAAAGGTTAGGGAACTGTTATAGTGAAATCCTCAAGGCCGCATAGGTATAGTTTTTTGGAACATTCAAATTAAATTATTCGTCTTCTATCGACACGATCAGAAAACATGTAAAAACAAACTGCAACGTGAAGTTTTATTGATGTTTGATATATGACTAAATAATAATTTTAATTGAATAATATGTTATTATATGTATTATTACTTGTAATACAAAATAATAATCCTTTCCTATTTAATTTAATATTATAAATGCGAAAGTTTGTGAGGATGTTTGGATGGATGGATGGATGTTTGTTACTCTTTAACGCGACAACGAATGAACCGATTTTGCTGAAATTTGGCACAGACATAGATTATAGTCTGGAATAGCACATAGGCTACTTTTTATCCCGGAAAAGCAAACAGTTCCTGCGGGATAGCATCGCTATTTTTTACGCATTTGTCCTTCAAAATACGCGCAATGGAGATTTAGATTAACGTGATTTTTTTGCACAGGTAAAGTTAAGAGCCTGAAAAATGACAAAGCTACTTTTTATCTCAGGAAAACAAACGGTTCCTGCGGGATATTAGTATACTACTTTTCACACATTTATCTTTCAATTATGCGCCAACGGAGTTACAGATTGACGTGGTTTTTTGGAGAGGCATAGTTGATGACTTGAAAAGTGACAAAGGCTACTTTTTATCCTGGGAAAGCAAACAGTTCCCGCGGGATATTAGTGTTCTACTTTTCACATATTTATCCTTAAATAAGGCGCCAACGGAGTTACAGATTGACGTGGTTTATTGGATAGGCATAGTTGAGGACTTAAAAAGCCCAGGGAAACAAACAGTTCCCGCGGGATATTCATATGCTACTTTTCACATATTAATCCTTCAATTATGCGCCAACGAAGTTACAGATTGAAGTGGATTTTTTAATAGGCATAGTTGAGGACCTGAAAAGTGAAAAGGCTACTTTTATCCCGGGAAAACAAACAGTTCCCGCGGGATATTCGTATGTTACTTTTCACATACTTATCCATCAATTATGCGCCAACGGAGTTTTAGATTGAAGTTTTAGATTATTTTTAGCACAGGTAAAGTTAAGGGCCTGAAGAGTGACAAAGGCTACTTTTTATCCCTGGAAAAAAAACGGTTCCTGCGGGATATTTGTATGCTTCTCTTCACATATTTATCCTTCAATCATGCGCCAATATGCATGCATGTATGTATGTATGTATGTATGTATGTATGTATGTATGTATGTATGTATGTATATATGTATGTATGTAAGTATGCTTGCATGCATGCATGCATGCATGTCTGTATATATATATGTATCTCCTCCTACTAACAACAAATACATTAACTATATCCTATCCTACTTATTATTACTCATATTATCCCACTAATATTATTAATGTGAAAGTTTGTGAGGATGGATGTATACGGATGTATGTTTGTATAGATGTCGTATACGGATGGATGGATGTATGTTCTCTGAGATAGGGGTTGAACTATTTTGACTGTTATCTACACTAATATTATAAAGAGGAAAGATTTGTATTTTTGTATTTTTGTATGTAACGAATAAACTCAAAAAGTACTGGACCGATTTTAATAATTTTTTTTTCATTAGAAAGCTACATTATCACTGAGTAACATAGGCTATATTTAGTACTAGATTACTATAGAAATTTTTAGAAATTCCTATTAAAACCAACCGAAGGTGTAAAAAAATTAGCCATAAAATGTCTTTCATCGCATACGCTGCGAAGAGTATTAATGATAGGACAAAAAAATGTTCGACAATATTATAGAATATATCAATATCTACAAAAAACTTCGCGAGACCATGTGTCTAACTATTGTAGTATTGATAGTGACGTAACTACGTCACTATAACTACTTTTTTACATTTAACAAATTGATAGAATTAATGCCGATCAAAATCAGACCGTGTTATCCATACCATTTATAAATTTTTATCCAAATAAATAATTTAATATTCAAGACCGTCTCAATACCTGATGATTACTTTTTGAATTATTGAAATCGGACATTCCATTCAAAAGATATCATGAAATTAAAATAAAAATACATGCCGGCGGCGGCCGCCACGCAGCGCATCGAGTAATAAATTAGGAGACGGAAAATTTACTACTCCAATTGCAAACAGCTCCCAAGTACTGTTGGATATTGAATTGGCTCAAACTGTTCACAGTCTAGAAATCCTTATAGACACAATCTATCCCGACATCAACAATCTTACAGTAAGAAATTTCCATTGGCTCTGTTCGAGAGCGATATTGTCACCCAGAAACGACTCAGTAAATGAGATAAACAAAATTATTATTGAAAAAGTACCAGGTGATTTTAAATGTTACAAATCTGTTGACACCGTGTGCAACAACGAAGATACAGTGCACTACCCACAGGAATTTTTAAATTCCCTCAATCCTGCTGGCTTGCCACCTCATGAACTAAATTTAAAAATAGGTACGCCTGTTATGCTTTATTTATTTAGAAATTTAAGCCCTCCCAATGTGTGTAATGGTACAAGACTATTGATCAAAGAATTAAGAGATAATGTGATTGTAGCAACTATCATTACGGGTCCCGCGGCCGGTCAGCTCGCACATGTTCCGCGGATCCCGATGATACCAACTGATTTGCCCATATCTTTTAAAAGGTTACAGTTCCCTTTAAAAATATCCTTTGCCCTAACAATAAATAAATCCCAGGGACAAACTTTTTCCATAGTTGGCATCGACTTAAGGAAAGAGTGCTTTTCCCACGGGCAATTGTATGTGGCACTTTCTCGAGTAGGATCTCCTGAAAATCAATACGTTTTGTTGCCACCTACAAATACCACAGCCAACGTAGTGTACAGGGAGGCTTTAAAATAAGCATACAATTTTTTTCTAATTTAGTGATTCATGGTCGTTTTAATTAGCATGCTTATAACTTAAATATCTGTACCTATTTATGTCTACCCGTGCGAAGCCGGGACGGGCCGCTAGTACTCCATAACTTCGTTAAATTTGAATTGAACTACTTTTTATTATTACTTTAACCGACTTCAAAAAAGGAGGAGGATCTCAATTCAACGAATCTTTTTTTATGTATGTTCACCGATTACTCGAAGACGCCTGAACCGATTTGGAAAATTCTTTTTTTGTTTCAAAGGGTACTACTTCCCAGGTGGCCCCATTTAAATTTTAAAGAAATCAGTCGAGCGTTTTTAAAAAAATCTACAATAAATTATATACTTTGTAGTGGTGCGGGCGTTTAAATGTATGCTCCCGGGACAAAAAGTAGCCTGTGTTATTTTCCAGGTCCTTAACTTTACCTGTGTAAAAAAATCGGCCAAGTGCGAGTCGGTCCTCACTCTTTTAGGGTTTCGTTACAAAAAAATTAAATTAATTTTTATTATTTGTTGTTATAGCAGCAATAGAAATACAAAATATGTGAAAATTTCAACTGTCAATCTATTACGGTTTACGAGATACAGGCCGCTGACAGACGGACGGACGGACAGCGGAGGCTTAGTAATAGGGTCCCGTTGGCACCCTTTGGGTACGGAACCCTAAAAACCACGTTGACTATATGCACTTACACTTTATATGGTGAAATATTATAACTGCGAAAGTGCGTTGGTTTGTCCTTCAATCACGCCCTAACAGAGCTACAGATCGACGTGATTTTTTGCAGGGGTACCTATACTTGAGGACCTGGAGATTGACAGGCTACATTTTCAGAGTTCCCAAGGCATTTTAAAGGCTAAGTTCACGCAGACGAAGTCGCGGGCATCAGCTAGTAATTTACATATAGCTGCATTTGCTATATGAGATGAGAACGCCATCTATTGACATCATTGTGAAGTTCTGTTAAAAATACTGCTGCTCATTAAAAATTAAATAATTTAGTTTCCTTATTACATTTATCTAATTTTAGTATTTGTTGTTCAAGTACATGATATTACGCTAAAATTACAAAACTTTGAAGCCCCGGCTTTCTATGGTTAATCCGTTGTGAGGTCAAATATAATCTCCACTTTGAAAGCCCCCCATTTCGTCAATTTTAGGAAAAAAAATAAAAAAAAAATACTTTTGTACTCTGTTCCAAATTATCTTTAAAATGAGGTACTGAAACTTTATGAAATGCAAAAAAATATATTTTACTTCGCATTCGCTTCTATGAGAGCCCCCCTGAAATAAAGATTTTTATAACTTTTTAAGCCATTTTCGGCTGGAGGCCATTGGTTTACATATTATATCTAAAATTGAAGTAATTACGTTCAGTAATTCAGAAGTTATAAGGCTCTGACAGACGGACGGACGGACGGACGGACGGACGGACGGACAAGTGCAAATTCACTCAAGTAGACTCAAAGACCTTCGCTTCGCTCGGTCGATTAAAACTGCGATAGTATGGAATTGATCTTCGCGTTTGGTACAGAAGATTGCATTCCGGAATTCACGCAATTTCAAAAGATTGTTAAAGGTTATTGCACAACAATGAGACTATTATTATAGAGTACAGAGCAGAGCTACTAAAAATCCTCACTAATATTATAAATACGAAAGTGTGTTTGTTTGTTGGTTTGTCCTTCAATCACGCCGCAACAGAGCAACGGATTGACGTGATTTTTTGCTCGGGTATAGTTGAGGATCTGGAGAGTGACCTTTTTATCCCGGAAAATCAAAGAGATCCCGTGGGATTTTAAAAACTAAATCCCGATAGAAGTCGCGGGCATCAGCTAGTAATATAATAAGTTCTCACTATTTTCCCTGAAGGAATTTTAAAGCCTACTCAGCAAGTAGGCTATCTCGCAAGCAGCGCAGTACTCTAGCCAAGCACCACTCAACAGTAACACCTTCTTCGCCGCAACTCTTGACCTCCTTCCACCGCTATTGGCATCTTTGAAGACGAAGCCACAAAGAATTCGTACTCTTAGAGTATAGGTATACTAGGCTTGGGCCTAAACGAACTACGGCCTTTGATTCTTTTCAAGGGCACTGTACCATTATGACCACAAGTGGGCCACTCATTTTCTAGAAAAAATTGAGAAAAACAATAGATATAGGAAAGAAAGAAACATATATTTTGTGTGGTAAAAACACAAGTTGTATTGACTAAAAAATAAATTGATATGATGAAGTAAGACGTATTTTTAACCGATTTCAAAAAAGGAGGGGGTTCTCAATTTGTCGGAATCTTTTTTTTATGTAGGTATGTTCACCGATTACTCGAAAACGCCTGAACCGATTTGGAAATTTCTTTGAAATTTTATCGAAATCGTTCGAGTGGTTTTTAAAATATAAAAACAAAAAATTAAATACTTTGTAGTGGCGAGGGCATTTGAATTTTGAAGTCGGTTTTTTAAAAAGATTTTTTTATATTAAATTATTATAGATATACCTATGTGAGAACATGGTCCGTTTTCCAATCGAACTGTGGAATTGAAACAGTAGACTATGATATTAATGTGGTTGTTGTAACTGCCTGTAGATATTATGTGGTCATGTTAGTTCTCAAATGTGCCTCCTACAGGACCTACTGCTTGATCGACGCCAGACAAGCTGCCATTGAAAAATTGTGATTACCACCACCCATGAATATTTGGAGCACCAGAGGCACCGCCATTGTTTTGCCAGCTTTTCAGGAATTTGTTGATCCGCCCATTTGGAGATTGGCGAACTCCATAGTGTCTGACCCAGACGAACTGAACTGAACACTGAACGCCCACGTTCACGAATCAAACTTCTCATACTTCTTCTAGTAAACCAGACTAACCAAAAATTCATCAAAGTCTATCAAATAAATTTATAATGTGTCCTAATTATATTCTTGATCCCCATCTTCTAAAAATATGGGGTTTACACAGAAAAATACTCTGAAAAATATTAATTAATATTAAATGTTTGCTGAATTTGAACGGTTTTTAAAAATGCTGGGTCAAAATTCGCCAACCTCCTTTCTTTATTTATTTCTTTCTTTCGCGCAGTAGGTATCGGTAGCACGTGGCGGGTACTAAATTATTGCGGGGGACAAGGATAGGAGTAAACTAATACGTAGAAGGCGTACCTTCATAAAAGCTCAGGGGCGCAATTAGGTCCCATAGTCGTAACTTTTGTTTACCGCTGCCACCGCAATGAAACCGAGGCACGTCTCGCACGAGATCGAGATATTGTTTATACAAACAACTGGGGAATTCGTAAGCGCTGAATACCCGCATAGCGCAATATCGCCGGTGTAATACCTACCTACACACGTAGCATGTACCTGCCTGTAAATTGTTACTACTATAGATAGGTCGCAGGGATGTTATATCCCTGCGAGATCAAATCAGAAATGAGGAGATCCGTAGGAGAACCAAAGTCACCGACATAGCTCAGCGAGTCGCGAAACTGAAGTGGAAATGGGCGGAGCACATAGTTCGAAGAGCTGATGGTCGTTGGGGTCCCAAGGTGCTGGAGTGGCGACCCCGCACCGGGAAATGCAGTGTTGGCAGACCCCCACTAGGTGGACCGACGACATCAAACGAGTCTCAGGGAGCCGCTGGATTCAAGCAGCGCAAGCCTGTGGAGGTCCATGCAGGAGACCTGTGTCCAGCAGTGGACGTCTATAGGTTGATAAAGAGGAAGAAGAAGAAGAAGATAGGTCTTCCAAAAATATCTTTATAGTCTGAAGTCTGTCCATCCCTATACCTACCCATGTACCTACGTATGACGACAACGACCATTATCCTTGTCAAACCTATCTCTCTATCATCTCCTTCATCTCTATGGATGAACAAGAAAAAAGTTTAAAAACTGCAACCTGATTACGGAAACTCGGATGTAAACATCCGTCATATTGATTTTTAACCCTCGACAAAAAAGAGGGGTGTTATAAGTTCGATGTGTGTATCTGTGTGTCTGTCTGTTCCCTCGTAGCAGCCTACGCAATTGACTGGAATGGTTTTTTCATTTGAAAGTTAACGTAATCGAGGTGGATCTTAGCTATAATTTATGAAGATCTGCTCAGGCGTTTGAATTGAAGATCGTCAGTTCAATGCCTACTTTATGAAAGGGTCTTACAAGCTTTCACTGGTGCGATTGATTTGAAATTTGGTGTACCTACTGTTACTTGGGATTATTTCCAAGGCATTGTAACCTTGAGCTGATACTGCAGCATCAAGTAGGCTGTGGGATACCCAACTTCTTTGCATAACTCACAACAGATACGTCTCAATGTGTTTGGACTCATTAGAATGGTCTCAATGAGTAGGTGTTCGAGGACACGTCATTGATCAAAATTCGCTAAGTGGTTTAGGCACTATAATGGAACCTACATAATACATACATACATACATACATACATACATACACAGACTGCTAAAGTCATAATTCTTCCTTTTGGTTTTGCCGTAGTCGGGTAGTTATAAAATATTCAAGACCAAGTGCAGTGAAACGCATTATCGCAATTATGTTTGTCGTAGGTTTAACAGCCTTTTATTAAGCACACGTATAAAGGTAAAGGATTAAAAGCATAATTACCCTTTTGCCGCTCATAATAAAAATGGTCACGATAATTGCAAACTCTCTAAACGTGCCGGTTTCACTCGAGCGGTATGTCGCATGACGGCATGAGCCAAGGGGAAAGTATCCGCTCCAACAAAGCGATTTAAATATTGCTTATTGCTGTTGATTTAAATGTTATTTCATCGGAGACGCATGCTTTTTATGACGTTCAGTCATACCTACATCTCATTCTCAACCTATCGCTGATACCGAACTGGACAGATCTCCTGTCGAATGAGAAGAGTGTTACCCTGCGGCTACATTAGCGGGATTTGGCGTATCCCGACAAGTGTAGCTGGATAGTTCGTTATATCGCGAATGAGTTCGGGGTGAACTAGCACGATTATGTAGCCGCGGTGAAAGAATGAGACAGCTGTTTATCGCGACAACTCGACACGAATGTGACGATAATGTAGCCGCACCATAAGCCGTAGTCCACCACGACGCGACGACGGCCAAGTGCTGATTAGCATAGACTTTTGAGAACATTAATGGAGAACTGTCCGGCATACAGGTTTCCTCACGATGCGATGTTTGTCTGTACCCAAAAAGCAAAGCAAGTAATCTCGAATTCAGTAATGCCTTAAATGCCGACTTTCTGCCAACTAACAAAATTCCTGCTAATTTCCTGAACAATATTTTTAACTGACTTCGACGGTTCATAATTCGACGCGATTTTTTTTATTTTTTTTGTCGATATTACTCCATATCTCCCTCAAATCTAAACAGATTTCAATATTTTTTTTTATTTGAAAGGGCGTATGTGCAGGTAGGTTCCATTTAAATTTGGTGAGGATTTGATGAATATCTTCGGAGATAGAGGACGAAACTCCTCAATGAATGAGAGGAAATTGCTATTGCGATCAGAGTATGTGTTGACTTTTGACCATGCCTAGTACATAACATACATACATACGCTTTTCTATTCATCTTTTACAAGCTTTTATTTATCTTGCAATGTATGTTTAGGACAAGTCTTGCAGGATGTATTACTTAGAACCATTCCCGGTTTCCGATTGAGCTGAAAATGTGCATGTACATGTAAATCAGATTACAATGCACTATTATCGACCGAGCGAAGCGAAGGTCTTTGAGTTAACTAGGGCGATTTGCACTTGTCCGTCCGTCCGTCCGTCCGTCCGTCCGTCTGTCAGAGCCTTATAACTTTTGAATTACTGAACGTAATTACTTCAAATTTAGATATAATATGTAAACCGATGGCTTCCAGCCGAAAATGGCTTAAAAAGTTATAAAAATCTTTATTTCAGGGGGGCTCTCATAGAAGCGAATGCGAAGTAAAAAAAAAAAAATCGCGTTACATAAAATTGTTACGTATCATTTTAAAGATAATTTTGAACTGAGTACAAAAATATTTTTTTTTTAATTTTTCCCTTAAAATTGACGAAATGGGGGGCTTTCAAAGTGGCGATTTTATACGCTCGCTTGAAGACGCTCTCTAGAAAAATCCGCTATGGATTTTCAAACTGATTTTATGTTTTTAGGTCACTTATATCCTGTACTTGAACAACAAATACTAAAATTATATGAATATTATAAAGAAACGAGATTATTTAATTTTTAATGGGCGTCAGTAATTCATATAGCATCAACATAGCTTCACAATAATGCTAATAGATGGCGCAGTCAGTAACTATTCCCATGGAACTACGAGTTAAATTCAATGTTTGATAAATAATTCAATGTTTTCACTAACGTTCCCTAACCTTTACGGGCTACCTATAAGTTAGGTGATTGATGTTTTCTGTCAACTTATTTATCACGATCCTGTACGGGACACCTAAAAGGATATTGGGACGGATGTTAGGACTTAGGATTGTATTTAGGAGCTACCTACGTTAAGAGACTCCTACTTAGGGGATGATTTAGGTATGTTTGGTTAAAACGGGCATAATAATAATGTCAGTTTTGGTTATCATGTATCGATTGAATGAATAATCATGGGATACCGTTACCGCGAGGTCTCAGTTCGGGGCGAACCACTAGTTGTAACATGGAGCTGTTATGATGATGGAGGCGGAAAATGGCTATGGGAATTCTGTAGTAAAACGATGTAGCACCATGGAGTTCGGTCTCGTTTCATTCGTCTTAAGAAGTACTCTGGTCCTAGATAATATCCAGGGTCTGATGATGAAGCTGAACGGTGGTTATGAGCACTCTGTAATGAAACTACGTAACCATATTTAGTTTGTGCTCGTTTCATTCGTATTGATAAGTACTTAGACTTAAATGATATCAATGGAATAGCTCTGATGATGGAGCTGAAACTGTAGTCGGTTTTTTAAAAGAATTTTCATATATTATTTATTATTCGAAATTATTGAAGTGGCAGAGTTCTCTGTAAGATGAACATAAATACCTCGAATCTTACGAGTATCTCGTAAGGATTATTTATTATTATTATTTTGCTATAAATTTTGACTCTCACACCCGCGTACAAAATAAATACATATAAAACCAAAGAGAGATATAATAAACATAAATATATATACATATAATAAACTTACATATAGATTACATAAATAAATACTTGTAGCGGGCGGAGGATTACGCCCCGGCAGGGGAGACCAGACGGCCGGGGGTCAGGGCGACAGGCTAAGAAACTGACGGACTATCCTAGCCGAGTCTAGCAACACCGCTTTCTGCATCTTGGCCGCAAACGAACTGCCACGGAACCCCAGTCGCCTCAGATGGTGAGTGAGGCTGACTGGGATCAACCCATTCGCAGAAATGACGATTGGGATGGTTTCAGTGGACTCCACATGCCACATGCCAGCAACCTCGTGAGCCAGATCTAGATACTTTAGTTTTTTCTCTGTCTCCGCTCTCACGAGGTTCTCGTCATGTGGGATGGTGATGTCCACTAAAAACACCCTCGACTGTGCCCGGTCCATCAGCACGATGTCAGGCTTATTCGCCAGAATCGTCCTGTCCGTGATGATGGACCGGTCCCAATAGAGCCGGACTCCGTCACGCTCAAGTACCGGCACCGGTGTGTACCTATAGTACGGCACTCTCTCACCCAGGAGACCGTACTTTAGAGCAAGCTCTTGGTGAAGGATTTTGGCCGCTTGGTTGTGTCTGTGCAGATACTCAGTGTTAGCAAGAGCCGAACATCCCGAGAGCACATGCCTGAGTGACTCACCGGGATGGCGACACGCTCGACAGATGTCGTGAGTGCCATCCTCCAGGATGTACTTTCGGTAGTTCCGCGTCTTAACCACCTGATCTTGTATTGCACACACAAAACCTTCGGTTTCCCCAAAGAGGTCACCAAAGCGCAGCCATTGCACGGACGCTTTTTTGTCTACGTGAGGCTCATTAAGAGCTTTAAAAAAGAGTCCATGCAACTCCTTCTCCTTCCATACGGTCTCCCGGTCAGAAGTGCTTAGTACCACCGGTTTCTGCCACTCGAGTTTGGCCAAAGATAGGGAAGTGAGTCCTTTATCACATTCTATGACGTCTCTATGCATTGGACACTCCCTTTTCGTCTCAAAGTAGGTTCTGAGGCTGGATATCTCCCGATTATGCATGGTCTTGACGCTTAATATGCCTCGACCACCACATTTTCGGGGTATATACAACCTCATAACAGACGATTTGGGGTGGTGCATGCGGTAGAGAGTCATAGTCGTGCGGACTTTTCTATCCAGTGCGTCTAGTTCGGTCTGAGTCCATCTGAGTACGCCAAAGGTGTACATGAGAACGGGCATGACCCAGCCGTTATATGCTCGGACCTTATTGGCGCCCGACAAATAGCTTTTACAAACTTTTGTCAGGCGACCAAAAAAGACCTCGCAAACTGACTGTTTCACGTCCGCCTCCTTTACCCCCACGGATTGTGACATACCCAGATACCGGTATGACTCAGCTTCAGAGAGGGTCCTGATGTTGGATGGCTCGAGATTGATCTCAGCCGAATGAGTAACCTGTCCCCTCTCCACATGTAAGACCGCACACTTGTCTAGTCCAAGCTCCATCCTGATGGAGTTACTGAACTCAGTGGTGATATTCAGCAACTCCCTCAGGCGGGTGGCATTGGGTGCTAGCAGCTTGAGGTCATCCATGTAGAGAAGGTGAGGCACTTTTGTCCCTCCTCTCCGAAACTGAAAGCCTGTCCCTGATCTCTCCAGCAAAGAGCTGAGAGGGTTCAGCGACAGACAAAACCATAATGGACTCAGACAATCGCCCTGGAAGATACCCCGCCGTATCTTGATCCGGTCACCCGCAGCCGCCAACCGCTCGCCATGGAGACAAAGGATCGTTATTATTTTTATTATTATAAGCCTAGTTATAGTGAAATATCACTATAACTCATCCCATTTCCGGGCAAAGGCCTCCCCTAGTCTCTTCCATACTTTAGTGTTAGAGGTGTTTCTATGCCAAAGAGGGCCTGCAAACTCTACAATATCGTCTCTCCATCTACATTGGTCTTCCTCTTTTTCTTATATTATAATATGGGCACCAATCTGTAATTTCTGTAGTCCATCTACTGTCCTTTCTTCTCATAACATGGCCCGCCCAATTCCACTTGTTTTTCATGGCCATGGATATTGCATCTTTAGTTTGAAGTTTTTTTTTTATTTCCTGTTTTGAATATTTATCAATCTGACGGATATTCAAAATAGATCTTTCCATTTTTCTTTGTGCAACTTTTATTCTAACTGCAGCTTTCTTAGTTAAGGCCCATGTTTGAGAACCATAGGTAAGTATCGGAACTATGCAGGAGTTAAACATTTTTCCTTTCCATTTAAGCTTAATGTTTTTATTTTTAAATATATATTTGAAGGACCAATATCTCTTCCAAGCGTTTTCTATTCTTTTATCTATTTCTTGTTGCATATTATTATCATTGCCTAGAGTCAACGTTTGTCCTAAATATATGAAGTTCTTTACACTTTCTATTTTTTTATTATTGATGTTAATATTAAGTTCTCTACTTTCACTTGACATAACTTTAGTTTTTGTCTCATTCATTTCTAGTCCCACAATTCTGCACTGCTTGTTTAGATCTGTATTAGGATCTGTTAGGATTATTATATTATGCTAAATATAGTTTGTTTCCTCGATAATGTCTATGAAAGTAAAAACTGTCTTTTCACCATTCATTTAACAAAGTTATCGTCGAAGCAAGTAACTTGCCCGAGTTTATCGTAGCTCGTGGCGTCGTGAGTCGTCGCAAGCTCGCGGTCGGGGATCGGTTGGTAGGGCAATGTTTCTCTTTCTTCTATATGAACGACTAGATAATGCCCACGACTTAGTCTGCGTGGATTAATGTTTTAATTTCCCGCGGGAACTCCGTAATTTTCCGGGATAAAAAGTAGCCTATTTCTTAATCTAGCTCTGAAGTCGGGCGGGCCTAAATAGAAATAATGAAATTAATTCGCGATGCTCTCGCAACACAAATAGTATAAGCATATCCTGGGTTGTCCTAAGTTTTTTATTCATTGTATTGTATATTAGTAGATATTAGGTATATAGATATAAATAAATTAGTAAATTAAATTTAGTATTAGTAATTTAGCACTTACCTATTCGTAATTTTAATAAGTAACATTAATATGTATCTAAGCCTTAAGTCTATTATGTTTATTTTATTTTTGTTTTTAATTCATTTTCTTTATTTTTTCATTTTCTTTTTTTCTTGTGTGACCACAGTGGTGGTCCGTGACGTTTCGGCCCTTGGGCCCTTCCTGAAAATCAGCGTTGCGGTGTGTCCGGTAGGTACATACCTGCCTTTCATGCTGCGGCACAAGCTGAGGGGGGTGGCCCATTGACCATTCCACACCAATTACTTTTAAATAGGTATATAGTAGTTTCATAGTGATAACAAATTTGTTGTGTTGGTTATGGTCAATAAAGTTTTATTTATTTATTTTATTTTATTATTTTATGCTCGCACGACTTCAACAAACGAGTTTCTTATAATATTGTGTCTTAGGCGAGCGTCGCGCATCGGTTTCATTGTTTCTATTTAGGCCCGCCTGACTTCAACAAACGCGTACAATCTAAAATTATTTTTGGAACGAAGTTCCTTATGGGGCGTTGCGGAGGGGTACCCTAGCCGGCAAAAGACGTCCGTAACGTTAAAAAATAAAAGCGTAAGATTTTTTTCGTCACAGTCCTTGTTGTCTTCGTTTATTTTACACATTCCATCAATGTTTCGATGGCGCAGCGGTAAAAAGAAGGAGTGATTCTATCGGTTCAGAGGTTCGAATCCTGACTTCAGATAATTATTATTTATTTTATTGTTATTATTAATTTATTATTATTAAAAAAATAAATTAACCGAATTGGTCCATCCATTCTTAAGTTATGCGCTTACCAACATTCATTTTTATTTAGGTATAAAATACACTACTATCGTGAATACTTTTCACATATATTTATTATTATTTATAATTTATTTATTATTATATTTTCATCTTTATTTACTTTTACTCATATTATTTACATTTTTAAATATTTCATTATAAAACAAAAATAAAAAATAATATTTAAAAATATAAAAAATAGCGGTCCACCGGTCTCGGGAACAGGGTCCAAGCAACCGGCGGTCAGGGCCCCAGAGAGAGGAACCTCCTGACGATGCGAGCCGTGTCCAGGAGTACAGCCTTCTGGATCTGGCCCTTGACCCAGCTACCCAACGAGAGCCTCGAAAGATGTTGGTCGAGGCTCTTGGCTATAAGACCATTAGCGGTTATCACTATCGGTACAATGATTGCTGAGTCTACATTCCACATGGCGACAACCTCGTGCGCTAAGTCGAGATACTTGGTGAGTTTCTCTTTCTCGGCTTTCACGAGGTTTTCGTCATGCGGGACAGCAACATCAACAATCATTGCACGGCGCTCTGATCGATCTATCACCACTATGTCAGGCTTATTGGCTACAATAGTCCTGTCTGTAATGATAGATCGATCCCAGTACAGTGTGATATGACCATTTTCAAGAACTGGGTCGGGCACATACTTGTAGTACGGTACCTCCGATTCCACAAGATTGTATTTCAAGGCAAGTTGCTGGTGGATAATCCTGGCCACTTGGTTATGTCTGTGTAAGTATTCGCCGTTAGCTAGATGAGAACAACCAGAAACAATGTGACGGATAGTTTCTCCAGGACGGCGACATGCCCGACATATGTCTACCGTTCCATCCTTCACTATGTATTTTCTGTAATTGTTCGTCATCATGACCTCGTCCATAATTGCACACACAAACCCTTCGGTTTCCCCAAAGAGGTCACCAAAGCGCAGCCAGGCCACGGACGCTTCAAAGTCAACATCAGGCCCGTGGAGGGCCCGATAAAAGCGATTATTATATTTATTATTATTTATAATTTTGTAAAGTAGTTTTTTTTTTATTTTTATCAATAAAAAATCATGATAAAAATATATACCCGAATAATTATTTTCTTTATACCTCGAATAGAACTTGAAATTAATATTTTTTTAATAAGGATCTTCGTTCCTATCTGTTGTCCCACGACGCGACACGACTTTTATACCTACATTTTTAGTGGCATTTGATTTCGGTTTTTTGAAAAGAAATGTTATGGTAATTTTGTAAAACTGTGAAACATATGAAGCAGATTATCCTTGTATATTAAATTTGGTACTTAGGTTTTACCTTTGGGTATTATCTATCCAATATGCACTGAGCGGAACTAATAGTATAGTGTGTATAACATCCATTAGCATACTTGAAAATAATAGATAATAATTATATTTTGTTTCAATATTAAACAATAAAATAATCATAACCTTCAACAAAATTTAGTTCAAATAATAATAGGCACTACGCGTAGTGCCGATTAAATTAATTATAATTGAAAATTGTATAACTCGACTCTGCAAAAGATGAAATACTCAAAGAGCTAAGTTATTTGCAATAGGTAACAAAATATTCATAGTAAGTACTTAAAGATTATAATCATTCATTCATGCATTCTTAGATAATCAAGACGATTAAGTAGTTATTTTGGGTTGGTAACAATAAAATTGGAGAAACTTTACTCGCAAGGAGTCTGGCTTCCGTTGATTAAATGATTACAAATAGAAATCTTAATACAATAAACTGTCATAAGAGTTTAAAATCTATGTTATGACTTATGAATATAAAATTATTCAAGTCACTTGAATACAATCATCGTTATTTAAATACATTTTGTCATTGGCTTTTTAAAAGAGTGAGCTCATAGGTACGTGGTATTTGTACATTATCTAATATTATTTTTATTATTTTAAGTAGCTGTTGCCAGCGACTTCGTCCGCGTGGATTTATTGTTTTAAATCCCTCGGGAACTAAATACGGGATAAAAAGTAGCCGATGGCACTCTTCAGGTCCTCAACTATAACCATGCAAAAATCACGTCGGTCTGTAGCTCTGTTACGGCGTGATTGAAGGACAAGCAAACACACACACTTTTGCATTTATAATGTTAAGTATAGGACATACTTAAATTTTTCACATTTTTAGGGTTCCGTACCAAAATGGTATAAATGGAACCCTTATGGTGAGACTTTCTCCGTCCGTCCGTCCGTCCGTCCGTCAGTCTGTCACAGTCGATTATTTAAGTAACTATTAAAGCTATCGACATGAAATTTGGAATAGTGTATAATAGTGGCCAAACATCATTGGAATAAAAAAAAGCGAAAATTATTTTTAGTTTTATTAAAAAAGGGGGAAAATCAGGGGTTTGAAATTCCAAAGTAAGATAACTATACCTACCGAGTGGGGTATCATATAAAAGGTCTTTACCTGTACATTCTAAAACAGATTTTTATTTATTTTTATACGTAATAGTCGACCGAGCGAAGCAAAGGTCTCTGAGTTTACTTGAGTGAATTTGCACTTGTCCGTCCGTCCGTCCGTCCGTCTGTCAGAGCCTTACAACTTCTGAATTACTGAACGTAATTACTTCAATTTTAGATATGATATGTAAACCGATGGCCTCCAGCCGAAAATGGCTTAAAAAGTTATAAAAATCTTTATTTCAGGGGGGCTCTCATAGAAGCGAATGCGAAGTAAAATATATTTTTCATCATACCTATTCGAAAAACGAATATTGGCTTCAGAGGATAGCGGGAGCAAAATTGAATTTTAACCCCATGGGACTTTTCATTTCTCTCTTCTGATTGGTCCGCGTTCGTGCTTTAGCATACTAAAAGTAAAGCACTAACGCGGACCAATCAGAAGAGAGAATTCAAAAATATGTCGAAATTCAAAAATGTTTGAGAAGCTGTTGTCTTCGATAAGTCACGTTATCAAATTTGTCGATTAGATATATACGTCCATACTTCCAACATAAATATTAATGTTTAATTATTTCATAAAAAAATTATTTGTGTTTTATTTAAACTTTCAATATACGTATTGGTAATGTCTATACTCTATACATAGTAGGTTGATACTCTTAGCTTTTTCTCATAGGTAATGATGAAAAATAGTGTTTGTCATTCGGGGCCAAAATTTTTTGTTCTCGGGCGGCGTATATTGAATTCCTCGCTACGTTCAGGATTCTACTTTAGAATCCCTCGCTGCGCTCGGGAGTCTACTATAGGGTCCTTCACTTCGCTCTGAATTCAAAATAACGCCCTCGGGGAACAAAAAATTCCTTTGGCCCCATATAACACAAATAACTATTTCATCATACCTATTCGAAAAACGAATATTGGCTTCAGATGATAGCGGGAGCAAAATTTAATTTTAACCCCATGGGACTTTTCATTTCTCTCTTCTGATTGGTCCGCGTTCGTGCTTTAGTATGTGTCGAAATTAAAAAATGTTTGAGAAGCTGTTGTCTTCGATAAGTCACGCCCATACTGTATCCAACATAAATATTAATGTTTAATTATTTCATAAAAAATTATTTTCGTTTTATTTAAACTTTCAATATACACGGTCTATACATAGTAGGTAGATACTCCTAGCTTTTCTCATAGGTAATGATGAAAAATAGTGTGTGTCATTCGGGGCCAAAATTTTTTGTTCTCGGGCGGCGTATATTGAATTCCTCGCTACGCTCTGAATTCAAACTAACGCCCTCGGGGAATAAAAAATTTCTTTGGCCCCATATAACACAAATAACTATTTTTGCATTTCATAGGGTTGCAGTACCTCATTTTAAAGATAATTTGGAACAGAGTACAAAAGTTTTTTTTTATTATTTTTTTTTCCTAAAATTGACGAAATGGAGGGCTTTCAAAGTGGAGATTTTATTCGAGGCTAGATCTCTAAAACCACTTTATTTTAAAAATTGAAACTTACACATAATTTGAGTTATATTCTGTACTTGAACAACAAATACTAAGATTATATAAATATTATAAAGAAACGAAATTATTTAAGTTTTAATGGGCATCAATCTTTTTAACAAAACTTCACTATACTGTTAAAAGATGGCGCTGTCTTTAATATTGTAAATACAGTTTTGCGTCAGCTATTCTTATTTTGTCTATTACTAATTATGTTATTCAATTAGCAAATTATTATCAATAAAAGTATCACGTTGTTTTTGCAAAAGTAAATCCGTTTCTATTTACAATAATTAGACGTTAGCTTAGCACCTATTTACTACTATGATGGTACTGTCTCTGAATGTAAAGATGAGCGCGCATCTAGACATGCTCGCCGCAGAAGCCGCAAGCGCGCAGTCATGGCAGTTTATAATTTTTTTTATTATGAAATCGTATACTACGTAACACCCGTTCAGCGAACCAGCTGAATTTTAGTAAAATACTGTAGGCATACGCATCCCATCCATGAAAGCAGATGACGATTGACGTCATCAGATTCGGCACGTTTTAATTACAATATAATATAGTTAAAAACTACCTTATGGGAATTATGGGATACCGCGAGGTCTCAGTTCGGGGCGAACCACTAGTTTTTGATTAATCGGCCAAAATGTCGAAAAAATACCGTTCCGTCCCCCGACCACACCCCGACATTATTATGTAACTTATTTATCCAAGCCTACCAGTTTATTAGCCAGTACAGACAATTTAGCATAGAAAAGGGTGGTCTAATAATTAAGGCCTTTCGATTACAGTACAAAAGCTTGTGGGCAGCAGCTAATTTAGGTCAGTGAACAATTTGATGCGAAAAAGTGACCAAGATAGATGATTGTTCTTACAATATAATATGAGATCTTCATCCTTATCAGAACGTATTCTGATGAGGACGGGCCTAGTACCTAAGCATACTTGTACCATTTTCCCCTCTTTGGATTTAATTTTTCATGTTGGGAAAACACAAAGAGCATTGTCTATCTACATGGCAAACCTTTGCTTTTTGAAAAGTGGCCATATTCTTTTTCTTCTTCAACCGATAAACGTCTATCTACTGCTGGCATGGGTTTCTTGTAGTGATTTTACAGGCCTCGGCTTTGTGCCGTTTATATCCTGGGATCCGTTTGATGTCGTAGTGGAAAGACAAGAACTCATATTATATTATAGAAACTGGACATGTTAGGTAAATAAAAAGACTCGTCCCCTGCATTCGTTTTAAATGTTTTTAAAAACTGAATAAGCTGGATTTAAGCCAACTTTGCTGTCTCAAAAGTCCAATGAACGTAGATAATATAGCTTTGTTTTGTTTTAAGGTCAGTAAACCTGGCTATTTTTGTTACGACATTCAGAGGCCTGCTGAACAAGTCATTTAGGACTAGTTTTGGTAGAGGTAAGTAAGGAACCTGGCTTACTTACTAATTATTTATTCAAAAAATTCAAAATTCAAAATTATTTATTTCACGTAGGCCAACCTGTGGCTCAAATGACACGTCATATGACTCTACACCACCACCGGTTCAGAAAGCGGATTCTGCTGAGAAGAGCCGGCAAGAATATCAGCAGTTGCTCTTTTCAAAATAATTATTTTACAATATTATTATGAAGCTATTAGGTACATTGTAATAAGTTTTTTATACTATCTTGTGGGCAGCTGGATGCCAAGCCGATTTAACCCATGCATAGATTTTGAGGTACACTGTTGGCCTTGCTGGCCCAATGCAATTAAGTAGACTTCACACACCTATGAAAATATTATGGAGAACTTTCAGGCCTGCATGTTTCCTCGCGATGTTTTCCTTCACCGTTGAAGCATGTGATATTTAAAAGATCCAACGCACATAACTCCGAAAATTCAGAGCCCGAGATCCGAGTTCATCCTGCGACCCCCAAACAGGAGACCGCATCCTAATTCCTAAACACTGCTGATATTCAGTCGTTATACATATTTTTGGTCCATAAACCCATCATATTCTGCAACAATTTTTTTTAATCTTGTTGCTTTTTGTTGTCTTGTAACGTAACTACAATGGGCGTGGTTATAACTTTGTTTTGCCCTAGTCAGTGATCCAGCTGCAGTGTCGCGACGTGCAGTGAAACTGTTTACTTGCCATTTAGGAGACGTATCAAATTCGTTTTGTATTCTATAAAAGTGAAGCGACTTTACTTTCTAATTCAACTGCCAATGTGTTTAGTTATTGTATTTTCGCTTTCAAAGCTTTGTGCCCGAATAAAGTAATTTAAGGAACCTCTTTTTCGACTGAGCAAATTGAGGTCTTTCAAAGAGTCAACTTGGGACTTTGCACGATTAAAACGCACAACTCCAAAAAATCGGCCAAGTGCGAGTCGGGCCTCGCTCTTTTAGGGTTCCGTACATATGACCAAATCTTTTTTTTTAAACTAGATATCTTAGCTCTTAGATAGTAGGTACTAAATAAGCATATAATATGGGGAAAAAATGCTTGTTTGTTTTGGTCACAACTTTGATGGCCCCCCATTTCTTCATTTTTGAAGCTAAAAAATAATAAAACATATTCGAACAGTTCTAGACAATGACACCCCACACGCCAGGGTAAAAAAATAAAATTTTATTTCTACTCCTTTTTCACTTATCTTTATTTTTTAATTTAATTTTATTTATATTTATTATTTGTTGTTATAGCGGTAATAGAAATAAGTGAAATACTCTGTGAAAATTTCAACTGTCTACTTATTACGATTTACGTTTTACAGCCCGCTGACAGACGGACGGACGGACAGACGGACAGCGGAGGCTTAGTAATAGGGTA
The DNA here is from genome assembly GCA_029955525.1 of Oeneis ivallda. Lineage (NCBI taxonomy): Eukaryota > Metazoa > Arthropoda > Insecta > Lepidoptera > Nymphalidae > Oeneis > Oeneis ivallda. The sequence goes on along the minus strand of JARPMR010000024.1, from coordinate 13,205,238 downwards.
CCGTTGGCATCCTTTGGATACGGAACCCTAATAGTAATAGGGTCCCGTTGGCACCCTTTGGGTACGGAACCCTAAAAAGTCGGAGATGCATGTCTGCGTATATTATATTGTAATAATAAAAGAGAAAAGTACAGGATCCATGAGAAAATTGTTAATGTGTTGTAAACAAAATATAAATTCAGTCCGGACTCTGCTAAGACGCCCGCAAACAAAAGCTCTATAAAAATATGATGTTCATCTTTACAGTTTGCCAAGAAAACTTTGCATTTTAATTAAAACATAACAAAGTATAAAAGTTAATTGAGTTCTTCCCACTGATATAAATGTTGTAGTTCTTCCCGTTTCTTATTTTTGCTTCGCGTAAATGGTTTGTGTAAAACCGTACCGTAGTAGGTAGGTACATCTAGAGTATTGGTACCTACTCTGAGTCTGAAGTTTATTGAACAGCGATTCCGAAATACGATACTTACAATTTTAAAACTTATTTTCATGGGCACTTTTTTACAACCGAGAGCATCTTCTTTCTTTCTTAGTTTGTGTGGTGTTGCGTGTTGCTTCTGCGTGTTATTGCTGCATTGTTTAGTTGCGGGAGGGCAGGCGGTTTATAAAGCGTTAGAAGATGTATTCATACTAAATATTGCCCCTCGACTTTGAGTTTTTTTTGGTTTGGTTTTTGGGAAGGTTTTTTTTAATTTCCCTGGGAACTCTTTAATTTTCCCGGATAAAAATGTAGCCTGTGTTGATCGAATGTGAAGGAGTAACAAACATCCATCTATCCTCACTTTTGCATTTATAATATTAGTACCTAGAATATTATTTGCATTTTTCTAGTTTACTAAACTATCGGAAAAGTTTGATGTGTAGGTAATAGGTATCAAGGATTTCCGGAATGTAACGCCTGCTTCTATTCACTAAGGTTTAAGTCTTAGGCTGAGATCCATAGTCCCTAGATCGTACAAAGTCTCTGCTCAAGACTCAAGAAATGAGACACAAATATACCCTGACATAAATCTGTCTCGTTTTAATTCTGTTTTGAGTCTGAGCTGAGTGAGAGTGCCATCCATAGATCTCACCCTTAGACTTATTTGCATCGTCACTAACCACCATTTCGAGATCGTAGACATTCTTAGACCATTTCAGAGGAAGGTTGGGTATCTTGTCGTCGAATAAATATAAAAATAACGAGTAAACTATTGATCAAAACCAAATACGTACATATTAAGTATGTCTACATATCCAAATCGCATGAGTATAATATTGATTCCTACCCAATATTTGGAAAGAAAGTTGCATTGCATAGCTCGCGCTGGTCGCGTCATGCCTTTCACTCGGCGGCGGTCGGCACGCTGCGTCGTCGTTACGTCATGGAGGTACTTTGTCTACGCTAGTAGAGTTCACTCACTTTGAAAACTTGCATCATAAACATTTTCGAACACTTAAAATATAACCTATAAACTGCTATATCACGTCGTATGTTGTCTATATGTTTTGAAATCCAATATCTTTTTATTGTGTTAAAAAAGAAAACTTATCTACTAAAAAAAAATTGGTTGTCTGTAAAGTCGGTTTACGGACGATAGTTTTACGTGATAACGTCACAAAGAAACATTGATGACCGCTAACCACAGCGCGCACGCAATTAGTGGTGGGCCCGACAGCCGGCGCTCTGCCAACGCTTGGGCCGATCGTGCCTCTCTATCGCTTGTTCGCAACTTGTTCGCGCTTGCACGCGCAGGCTCAAGCGGAACCTGACACTTTTTCGAGCGTGCGGCCGTTGTTATCGATTTATAAGACGTTATCACGTCAAAAAAATTTAGTGTTATAAAAGACTCTTGACCTAAGTAGTCCTAATACCTAGTCCAAATAGTTTCTTTAGTAGTTTTTGTGGAAAAAACCTAGACCACCTAGACAAATCTAGCAAGACGGATAACAAAGTGATCCTATATTATGGTTCCGTTTTTCTACTATTAAGTGGCATGATTTCTTGACGATAAAGATTACTAAAGAAACTATTTGGACTAGGTATGTGAAAATTAAAAAAACCGGTCAAGTGCGAGTCGAACTCGTGCGCCGAGGGTTCCGTACCTACCCATTATACCGCCATTATATTGTTATTATTATATATATTTTTCAATTTTTAAATTTTTTGGAATTTTTCCTTTATTTGTGCTTGCTTTTTCGTGATTCTAGGTCAACGGGAACTACTATATAGGTTTTGGACCCAAAACGTATAGGGCACTTCCGGTTGACGTAGAATTGTCAATTTAGGTTAAAAGCAAGCTTACAGCACAAGTTAAGGGAAAATTCCGAAAAATAAAAAATTTAAATTTAATTTAAATTTTGATACTTACAAGTTTTCGCGTAAAATCTAAATTTGTTCATATCTTTTTATCGTGTTGACTCAGGACCTTGATTTTTAAACACCTAATAGGGACTATAGACCTCAGTATCTGGCATAAATTTCAACTTGCTAGGTCCACCCATTCCTGAGAAAATCGGTGGTGACACAGACAGACGGACAAACGGACAGACGGACAAGAGAGTGATCTTATAATGGTTCCTTTTGAGGTACCTAAAAACTATTTAAACGACACCCTTATTCCCCCATTGAAATCGAGACACGGTAGTACGTACTCGTATGAGATAATTGTTTAGCATAAACAGGAGAAAGCGAATCGTTATTAGCATGATGACAATGCTCCACTTAACATTACGCAACATTCAAGCTCCTCGGATATGTACGAGTCTGTTAAAAGCAAACAATGGGTGGTTCCGAGAAACGTGATTATGCATTGGATTAAATATAATACTAAAATCGAATTGAATTAATGCTTTGTCCCAAGTGCGGATTGGCAGACTTCACACACCTTATAGAACATTTTATGGAAACTCTCAGGCATGCAAGTTTCCACACGATCTTTTCCTTCTCCAGTATAGCAATGTGATATTTAATTGTAGGTACCTCCGAAAACGGACTGAAATCCATCACTATAGGTTATTACCGCTACAATCACGCTTATTCCTCTTGCTGGTTCTTCTCGGCAGGAAAGGCATTCCGAACCAGTGGTAGATTCATTGACTATTCAAAAGCACTTGTAAAAGTTTATTTGAATAAAAATATTTCTATTCTATTCTATTCTATCATTTTTAACCGACTTCAAAAAAGGAGGAGGTTATCAATTCGTCGGAATCTTTTTTTTAATTTTTTTTATGTATGTTCACCGATTACTCGAAGACGCCTGAACCGATTTGGAATTTTTTTTGTTTCAAAGAGTATACTGCTCAGGGTGGTCTCATTGAAATTTTATTGAAATCGGTCGAGCTGTTTTTAACAATAAATTATATACTTACTTTGTAGTGGCGCGGGCGTTTGAAGTCGGTTTTTTTAAAATATTTTTTATATTGAATTATCTCATAATTATTTTTTCAAATGAGCTCTATAATAATTGCATCTAACCTAGTCGGGGTAATTTGAGACGAACTGCGTACCATCTTAAAATCAAAGTGGCACGAGGCCGCTGCATTACGACTTGCGATGTATAATTAATGAAATCATTGCTGAAATCCAGCAAATATATCAGTTAGATTATTGTACTTAGATTAGATAGCATGTACCATCTAAAGCCTGATTGACGTGTCAGCTTTTCTATCTAAGATCAACTAAACCATTTGTTTAGGATATTGTGTGTGATTATGTTATGTGACGAAAGATGCTTTTCTAAATCTAAGTATTTCCCTTATACAATACAGTTTAAGTTGTATTCTGTCGTTGAGAACTTTATTTACATAAAGGAAAGAGACATTTTAGAACAAAAGTGAGCCCATGAAAATATGCAAGATTTTCTTTTCAGTTGCTTTTCATTATCTCTCTATAAACTTTACTAAACACTAAACAGCTCAAAGGTTTAATAGAAAACCAGGCCTATACCGAAAGGTATAATCATTTTACTCATCATTATAAAGAACTAGACGATGCCCGCGACTTCATCCGCGTGGATTAAGGTTTTTAAATTCCGCGGATGATGTCTGGGATAAAAAGTAGGCTATGTGTTAATCCTGGGTATAAGCTATCTCCATTCCAAATCGGTTCATTCGTTGTGGATTTATAGAGTAACAAACATCTATCCAAATATCCATCCATACATCCTCACAAACTTTTGCATTTATTAGGATAGTAGGAGGAAGTAGGATTTTGATTTACATGGACTAAACCCTAAATTATGAAAAATCATGTTCCATGTCCATGATGATTTCTTTCAAGAGTTAACTGTTAGTCCCCCAGTAGGTATAAATTGAAAACAACGACCAACTTTTGGGCTAAGTACCCTGACTGACCTTGTCTATTTAAACAAGATTTAAAAACCAAAAAACAAAATATAACTAGAAACTTCTTAAACCTAACCTTTGGTAGATACGATCCGGTAACCTTTCGGTACATCGTAATTTGATTGTTGGTATAATTATTAGAAATATAGTATACCTGCGATTGCTCAATAAACGTGTGTAATTAATACACTCTACAAGGTTGTGAGACTACTGCTTTTGGAAGAAGACCCGACGATCATATTTAATGATTCACGTTCTTGTAGACTCGAGGTGAATTTTAAATGTAGAGAGCCGTGTTTGGAAAGTTGTATGCATTGTTGAAAAAATTACTTTTTCCTCGATAGGGAGAACTGAATATGACTGGATTAGGTACCTATTTGAATATAATAGAATTGAAAAGAAAATCCTTAATTGCACACCAAGAAAATCAAGATATTATAAGAATGAAATTAACAAAGAAAAAAGTATTAAGAAGCGTGCTTAGGCGGCCTTACCAATTGTCTTTCCTATTGTAGAAGCAATTTCATCCAGGCAACCCATAACTGTAACTGAAAAGAGTTTTCATTATTTGGCTGAACGCAAGTCGACTATTGGCTATATGCAAGTTGACTAATGGCTATACGTAAGTCGACTATTGGCTATATGCAAGTTGACTATGGCTATACGTAAGTTGACTATTGGCTGTAGGTACGCAAGTTGACTCTATTGGCTGTACGCAAGTTGACTATTGGCTGTGGGTACGCAAGTTGACTCTATTGGCTGTACGCAAGTAAACTATTGGCTGTACGCAAGTTGACTACTGGCTGTGGGTACGCAAGTTGACTCTATTGGCTGTACGCAAGTAAACTATTGGCTGTACGCAAGTTGACTATCGGCTGTGGGTACGCAAGTAGACTCTATTGGCTGTACGCAAGTAAACTATTGGCTATACGCAAGTTGACTAAATTGGCTGTACGCAAGTTGACTATTTGGCACGTCTAGTGCCAGCGGTCTTCGAAAGGAGGATGCTACAGACCGTGTAAGTGGAAGAGATCTAGAAAGCGGACCCTGGTGTAAGCAGGGACAAAGGCTAGGAAGAAGAAGCAGAAAACACAAGTGACTAATAAAATGTTCTCGTTGTTACAGAGGAAGATCGTGTGATGCTACGATGGCGATGCGAGCGGTGAGGGCGGCGCTGCTCTGCGCGAGCCTTTTGTTCATACAACAAGGTATATCTTTAGTGCTTTATCTGAATGTGAATACTGTACGACTCGCTCCACACAATGGCCGCAAAATTCGTCCTTAATAGCCCCAAAGCGAGTTCTGGCATCAATTTGCGCTTGTTTGCTTGTTTGTCTGACTTGTTTGATAAACTAAGTAGGTAAGTATACCCGATGACACTGCAATGAATATACCTTGACCTGATGCTGCAGGCGGCTTGATCCGGGCTTTTTTGTGAACTATCCAAATCCTTAACAACTAACAGCAGATGTATCGTATTCGGGCTCATTGATTTCGCCAAGACGAGTTATTGGCTTATAGGGACGCGTACTAGACAGACCCTGTTCATCGAGTGGGCAGGGGATCACAAGAGCTCTATTAAACGTAGGCCCGCCGAATTTATTTATACTCGTTGGATTGATCTTGACTTGTAATAGGTACACAAATTGGTAAATGACTGATGATTAGTGGGTAATACAGGAATTACATAGACCAGCCATTGCTTCCAAATACCAGTGGTGATTTAAAATTTTAAGCTATTGCATAGCTTTTATCGCGGGCTTTGAACTAGGACAAACAGTTTGAGCGCGGCGACTGAATCAAGAAATTCCGTAACGAAAATAAACCTAACACCGTCGTTCAGTAAGCGTTCAACATTTTAGAGGTTCACAAATAGCTCTGTTTGGTGCAGTGGGCGAGCGGCCGCTTTCTTTACCGTATGGTGTATGAAGGCGCAGGTTCGAATCTCACTTGCGAAGTAGTGACAGTGCGCTTTTCTTGTTTGTTTGTTTTTTAATTATTTTTTTGCATAATTTTTATTATGCAAAAAAATATTGCATAAATATTATAATCGCATAAGTTGATAAAAAATGCTATGCAATAGCTTTACCGCGGCAGACCCCGAGTGCCACTTAATTTTTTAATTTACACTTGTTAATTGTTCATTCAGCAGTGACAGCCTAGACCCTTCTCTGAGAGGAGACCTTTAGGAAAGGAGAGTGATTTAATAGTGATGGGATACCGAATACGACGATGATGATGAATTGTTCATTCTTAATTACTTACTGTAAAGTTGTTTAATTCCTGCTCAGCAAGCGCCGAGCTCAGAGGCCGATGTCCCGCCGAAGACGGAGCGTGCCCGCCGCGCGCCACGCCCTGCCACACAGACGACGAGTGCGGCGAGCAGATCTGCTGCAACACTTCTTGCGGGAGGACCTGCGTCGAACCGCTTTACACCGGTGAGAAGACACTATAGTTAGTCCAAGCTATGACTATCCGTTCCACTATTTTTCGTGAGAAGTGCGGCACACGGTGGTTGGTCCGCTCGACCCGAACATCAGTTTCAAGTCGACACATCGTCTGGTTTGAATCGAATTGCTGCGAATCTCAAATCGGCAGGACAGATGCTCTACATACAGTATTTTTATGAAATCGGTGTGAACGAAGTGAGTATGCCAGATCGGTGCATAACAATGGAACTCACACTGCTTATTTACACAGACTTGAATTGTAAGCAATTGGAACAGTGAGAGCCGCGTCTTCATGGATTGAACCAATTGTGCAATTTATTGTAGAAATGCTTAATATGACAAACATACGTGTCGAATTGATAACCTCCTTTTTTGAAGTCGATTAAAAATATTTCTACTTGAACGTTTAAAGTGTGAACTTAATATTAAATTTACTACGGTAGTAAATGATATTTAAGTCTATGGTATAAGGCACGCTAAAATATCTATCTCCCACACACTACTTAATTATACAATAATAATGTATACCAACCAACTATATATAGCAAACCAACCTACCATTCCTAAATAAATTAACAAAAATCGTTTTTTTTTCCCGCAGGGTGTGAAAACATAAAGCTATCGTCCGAGCGAATTTCACGCGCCCTCGCAGCGGAAAACACTCGGAGTGGACGCGGCGCGATCCGGTCGTTGCGATCGCCGCGGTGTAAAGTTTCTGATGGGGAGTTCGAGGAGATCCAGTGCGACAACGAGATTGTTAGCACGTGCTGGTGTGTCGACGCAGCTGGATTTGAGGTACCTTTGTAGCCCCGTAGGACTACAAGATGCTTGTTAGCGGAACTCTATACGTTTGTTGCGATTTTCTTTCCCTGACCACAAATAAAGCAACACAAGAACTTCTCTCACTGTATTATGGTTTTAATAACATGCTGCATATTGTGACGGAACGCATTGGATCTGCTAGGTAGCAGCGCAAAAGCCTCAGCGCAGGTCGCAATAATCCGCAGCGGTTTCAGATTATTGAGACTTCAGTTCTACTTATTATGATGAAATTCATTATAAATTCCTATTAAAAAAAAATCTTCTTAAATAAGTAGTGCTTAGGTAAATAGCTATTAGGTTTGTGCAGAGCTTTTGCTAGCGAGATAACTTGTTATTCTGACGTAAGTAGCATTAGGTAATCGCAATTTAGGCAATAATTTATGCAATTTACCATACCATTACGGTATGGTAAATTGAAAATTACAGTCGAAGCGCAAATAAAACTCGAGCCGCAGGCGCGCCGCGTTTTATTTTATCAGCGAAGGAAGTTAATTTTTGGAAATATATAAATACAAAATAAATAAGATTGCAATTATTGTTTCTGTTTGGCCTTATTTTATAACTATTCTTAATTGTATACTAATTAGATGTAACGCTGTTGATTACTGTATAATAAATAAACAAAAATCTGTTTTAGAATGTACAGATATTTAAGCCCTTTCATATAATGATATCCCACTCGGTATAAAATCTTTCTTTTAAATTTCAAACCCCCGATTTTCCCCCTTTTTTAATTAAACTAAAAATAATTTTCGATTTTTTTTTATTCCAATGATGATTATATACAACTATAGTTACTTAAATAATCTACTCTAACAGACGGACGGACGGAGAAAGTCACACCATAAGGGTTCCATTTTACCATTTTGGTATGGAACCCTAATAAAAATCCTCCAACAGGTGCCTGGTACCAGAGCGCCTGCAGCGGGTCTAGTCAACTGCACCAACTCGGCGCCGTGCGCAGCCCACACTTGCCGCATGCTGTGTCCCCTCGGCTTCGAGCTGGACAACCGCGGCTGTCCGCTGTGCAAGTGCCGGGACCCCTGCACCAGCGTCACCTGCCCCGGACAACTGTCTTGTCAACTGGAGGAAACTCCGTGCTTAAGGCCACCTTGTCCACCTGTGCCGACGTGTAAGCTTCATCTTTAATTATTGGAAATTTATCAATCCGTGACTATACCACAATGAAAACCAGCGCAAAGGAAATCACAAATTCATTAATGCAATTTTTTAGTGGCAGCAAACTAGCCCAAAAGAAGCGACAAATTCTCAAACGAAACCTTTTAGTTCTATTTGTCTCTCTCTATGTCATATTTTTCATTGCTGGGAGCTTTAAGGGTCTTTGCAACCACACAATGTTATGGATTTTCTAGGGATAATATTGTTGAAGGCTCCCAGATCCTTTCACATAATATGTACATACCGATGCGATAATATAATCGGGACCGATGGTTACGTGCTCTGCGTAGTACGAAGGACACGAAATGGTCTTCCATAAGTACTAGATCATCGATCAAGTTGCTGACTTGGATCACCGCTGATTAACCAGTGCAATCGAGATTTGGGATGCAACGATGCTGTATGTCCCTCAACATATCATACCTGCTTGGTTCAAAACAAATAAGTTAAAAGTGCGGGCGGTGGCAATCCGACTGATTTTTGTTAGCAACCTTACCTACACATTTTTTTTGTGTTTTCAGGCAAAAAGGGACGTAGTTTACAGAACATTTGCCCAGTTGGAGAACCACTATTGATATCGGAAACCAGCCGGCCTGTCCTGTGCGGCACGGACCCTGGGAAACCGAACTGTCCACCGCTGTACAGATGTTTGGTCGAGTCAGGTATGGTGTTGACTGTGTTTATTGTTCGATTGTCCATTGTTTTCTCGGGTACTGACTAAGGAAACGCGTAATGAAATCATTGTTGTGAATTGAATTGCAACAATAATTTATGTGCAAATAATTTAAGGATATGTATTTATGTATGTTGTGTTATTTCAATATTGGTATAGACATTAAGACGGTCCTTGAGGTAGCGGTAGGTTGAAGAACATCTTCGTAGGTAATCCTAAAAGTTTTAAATGCCTATTCACTTTCAGGAAACGACTATGGAGTGTGTTGTCCGGCATCCCTAGAGTTGCAAAAAGCTGGTACTTGTCCAAAACCTTCCACTTCAGACTTGGACTGTGGCACTCCTTGTGCCCATGACTTGGAATGTCCATCGATGCAGAAATGCTGTGATGGTGGAGAATGCGGGAGGCACTGTACCCTACCTCATAACGTCACCATGTGCACCCAGCAGAAGATGCTGGCAGAACTGTTAGTTGTTAGTGAAAGGGAGGGGAGAGGCTACGTGCCCCAATGTAGTGGTGATGGCTCCTTTGTTTCCAAACAATGTTCGAGAAATGGGCTGGTTTGTTGGTAAGTTTGACTTTTCCTTAATACGAGTTTTGATCGCGTCATCCATCCTAATGAAATGAATATAAAAAAATTCGCGATGCATAGAAGGGCTTGAAGTAGGAGTTTCGAACGTCACGCTTAGAAACCTTTTTTGACCATACCATTCATACGGCTGACGAGTTTTTTAAACATCATGTTATAAAAATTGTATGAGCACTGTCCCCACCTCCCAACAGACGTGACGTGTTTTCTAGTTGGTTAATGCTCCTGTATGTTCGTTTTATAATTGTAAACTACTAAGTAAATTGGTATCACAAACAATTCACTGAAAAATATTATTTATTTATTTTTCAGTGAATTGTTTGTGATACCAAACTCTATTCTTAACTAATATAACTTCTAACTCGATTTGCATGAAAGTCCCAAATCTACGGCGGATGTCGTCATAGTAAAAAATCATCAGGCTGCCATGATGTATTAACTGAGATTTCTGTTGGTGGGTGGGGACGATTTTTTGTATGGTCATTTAACCGAAATTAAGGTCATGTCGAAGCTATCCTTCATGGGCCCAGCGCCCAATACACTGGATATTGGATACTATGCTCATAAAAGGTCAATGTATGAATGATGAGTGTATGAATCTAAAACAATCTTGATGAACCTACTTAGGTGCGTGGATACAGACGGCAACAAACTCCGCGGTTCAATGGGTCCATCGGATAAAGTGCGCTGTTCCCCAACTCCTCGTCCAGCATCCAGATCCGGAGGACGCAGTCTCAGCTCCTGCACCAGGGCACTATGCGCAGGGGTGTGCGAATATGGCTATAAGACTGGGAGCGATGGGTGCCCGACTTGTGAATGTGATGACCCCTGCGCCGGTTTTCCCTGTGCTAATGGAGAGGAATGCGTTCGGGTGCGGGATGCTGATTGCTCGGGCGAGTTGTGCACTGGATATCCTGTATGTAAGTACAAGTTTTTCGTCAACCGATAGACATTAAATTAAACATCCACTGCTGGATATAGGTTTATTGTAGCGGCTTCCGCAAGCCTCAGTCAACCAATTGATGTCGTCTATAAACCTAGTGGATAGATGTTATATTGCCACTCCAGCAGTTGGTAGTCAGAATGGAATGAGTGGTTAAGGCTACCTGTTAAAGGAAACTTGACTTTTAATATTGTTATTATTATGCACGGTTACAGTGCATCTTTTCAATAATCTACAGCAACAATGCTTTTCATCCCAGGTCGACCAAAGGTCTCCTATGATAATCCATGTGAGGTAGGCGTACCAGCAACCGATGAGGAAGGCTCGGTCGTAGCTTGCGGGACAATCCAGGACTGCCCCAGCGGGCACGTATGTGCAACAGCACGAAGAAGCGGCACCGCTGTTTGCTGTCCAGATCCCAATTTTATGGACAACTCCACAGAGTCTGAAGTCTTAGAGGTAAGATGAACTGTTGTTTTTCTTTTCTATTTTTTTGTTCACTTGCCATGCTTGCAAGAGAAAGGATTATCCTTTCTCTTCCGACTCAAGTATAAATTGTATCTCTCTTCCTCTGTGTTGTAGTCCTCATTGAATCTTTTTTCTCCTGGAGTATGTCAGGATTGTCAACCCATTCATTCCTACATCCATGCTTCAACCCATTCTATTAATCACTAATATGTGATAGGTAGTTTTTTTTTCAAAGTATTATTTGATCGCTGATCTTTCCACAAAATATGCTAACGATCTTCATCATCATATCACCCTCGGGACTTCCTCTGTTAGACGATTCTTAATTAGACTGTGGTGACCGCTACAGGTCTTCAGCCTTCCTTATTCTGCAACTTGGGTGTCCCACGCTGCATTTACTTGTAGGTACGTGGTCTTAACTCTAGAATTTTCCGGCACCAACAGTCATCGCTCCTGCGATAACAATGGTCTTGCCCACTACCATTCAGTTTGCATATTATAATTCTTTTATCATAATACCTATTCAGATTGTTGTTCTTGTTCTCCAAGATGAACTTCGAGTCCTGCGGTCCAGAAGCAGAAGCAGTATGCAGCGTGAACTCAACGATCAATTGCCCAGAAGGTGTTTGTGACGAGGGTCTGGTGTGCTGTACCACTGACAGTTGTGGACCTGTTTGCGTGGATGCGGCAAAGATGCGTCTTCAGACTGATCGGGTTGATGATACACCTACCAGTAAGTCTTTATAAGTGCATCGGGGAATAATTAACCGGCGGCCGGCGCGGCGCGGCGGCGCGGCGGTAGATTGAAATGATGATAATGAAACGAAACTTTTATGACAATACTGTAGGGTTAATTCAAGATTTAATTGTAATTGATCGTATTCGTATTCCATGACAAAGTAAAATTAACCTTAACCCCATTGAATTTCGTGTATTATATATTCTTATATAAGTTTACGTATATATGATAAGCTCCAAATTAAAATCGGTTGTACTGAATTTGTGAATTTAAATTAATACAATAAAGTTCATTTTACTTTTACTTTAATTTCATCGAATACTAATACGATCAATCGAATTAAATCTTATACCTACTAACCCTACTGTTTCGTATTTTCACAGTGTGCGAATACCTCCGCGATTTCGACGAGAAAATGGAAGGTACAGTCGACGGCATGAAATTGGCACTCCCAGCCCCAACGTGCAAGTCCGATGGCTCTTTCACACCACAGCAATGCGCTAATGGGATGTGCTGGTGTGTTGACTCGTTCGGCACAGAGATACCCGATACTAGGACTAGTAACGGTTCAGCTGTTGATTGTGAAAAGTGAGTTATTAAAGTTGTACCTACTATAAATCATTCTTAAATCGGCCGTTTCTGAATGGACTGATAAAACTAATGCAGGCTGCAGATCCATAAGATGCCTTGCCTTGATTTTTGGTATTCTTCAAGATAACCTTGCACCGATACTTCAAATATTTAAATATCTGTCCGACACGTTTTATTAATATATCGATCTTCTTGTCAAGCCTACTCTTCCTTTATATTCTGAGGATACACACACCCAGGGGAAAAAATGTGACTGCAATAAACCTACCATTTTTCTCTCTGACGATAAATTCATTTACAGGGTACGATCTGAACTGTCATGTTTAGAGCTAACATGCCGGATGGGATGTGACTACGGGTTCGAGCTCGGAACTGGGCGGTGCCCGACCTGCAAGTGCCGTGATCCTTGCGCCGGTGTGTCTTGTCCATCTGGACGCGCCTGCGCCCTCGTGGACGTTGCTTGTGACGCGGATTACTGTCCTCCTGTCCCTGCATGTATGTATAAAAGTTGATACCCCAACAAATGTGCAGACCTGACGTACAATTTTAGACAGTAAGGTAATTCAGATCTTTACTGGAATACGCAGCATGCGGGAAGTTTCGAGATGTCTTCTCGTTCAAAATCTTTCAGTCTTGCGGCACTGAAAGTCATCTCTGTGTGTGTTGCTGTTGTGGACTTAGGGATCGAAAACGTGGTCGTTACAATGGGTTTCTTATGAATCATAAGGGCTGAGTGATAAGCAGAATGAGCACTGGACAGTCAATAATGAAGAGATCCATAGGAAAACCAGAGCTGCCGACATAGCTCATCTAATCGCGAAACTGAAGTGGCAATGGCCGGGGCGGAGTAGGTCGAGAGACTTTGGGGTCCCAGGGTGTGCTTGACCAAGCACCGAGAAGCATAGCGTTGGAAGACTCCCCAATAGGTGAACGGACGATCTCATGCGGAGTCTCATCGGCACAGCGGCGGGTGCCTATGTCGATTGAGACCTATATTTATCCCAGCTGGTTAGCTAATTTCACCGCTGCTTTCATTACTTACTCGAAATCAATTTTTCATCAGGTCTACCTCGTAAGGGAGGACAGTGCCCGTACCTTGTTCCCTGGACGGGCGCGTGCGAATGGGCGTGCCGATCGGACGCGGAGTGCGGCGCAGAACAACGCTGTTGCGCGACTGGCTGTGGCACTGCGTGTACAACCGTTGTACATCAGACCGCTTGCCAGCAACGGAGGTGAATTCCTAAACATTATCAAGACATTATCAATGACCTTTAATCTAAAAATACCTTAATCTCCATGTTTTGCAGTGCTCGCTTGATGCGAGCACTGCAAAACATGAAAGTGGCAGCCGTGCGTAAAATTGATTTGCGGTTACTTTTTATCCCGGAAAAGAATCATGGCCGTCAGCTAGTATAAAAAAAATAATATGAAGTCGCCGTGGCAATCGGTGTCAAGTCACACGAGGCCCAAGAGTTTAACTACGTCTCTCGGTAGAGTTAGAGTAGAGTATGTTCCTTGAACTACGTTTGTCGGGTAAACTCCGCAGTCGACAAATTTTAATGTTTGTCTATAACTGCCTTAATCGAGAAAAATATTAATTCGGACTTAATTCGGAGCAGTAGCAATCTCGTTTTAGGTGACTGAAGCGGTGGACAAAGGGCTTAACCAGGAGTCCGTGCAAATTGAACGAGTTTTGAATTATTATCATTTATAGAGCTCTAGCGTTGCACACTGCAGCGGAGAGCGGCAACCCCCCGGCGTGGACATGGGTTCCGGACTGTAAGGAGGATGGCACGTACGCTCAAGTGCAATGTCGTGGATCCAGCAAAAACATGTGCTGGTGTGTTGATTCTGCGGGCAATGAAGTGAGTGATTCTATCTACATCTATACTAATTTGTTTGTACCGAATAGGCTCTGTAACTACTGGACCGATTTGAACCATTTTGTCTAATTCGTCACGCGGACGAAGTCGCGGGCATCAGCTAGTATTATTATAATTGCGAAAGTGTGTTTGTTTGTTGGTTTATCCGTCACGTTGCAACAAAGCTACGGATTGACGTGAGTTTTTGGATGGGTATAGTTGAGAACCTGGAGGGTGACAGGCATCCCGGAAAATCAGAGTTCCCGCGGGATTTTAAAAACTAAATCCACGCGGACGAAGTTGCGGGCATCAGCTAGTATTGAATAATGTGAATGACTTTACAAAGGGTAAATTATGTCGTTAAAATTCGATTATCAGGAAAAATCAGTATACTTAACTAAATTTAAAGTGCAGTAAAAAAAATTTGTAATCAAAATTGCCAACAGATCCCAGGAACCCGGTCAACCAATTCTACGCCAATCTGCGATGCGCCCGCCGCTTGCCCTGATCCTGGATGTGATGTGGAGGAAATTTGCCCGCACGGCCGAATGTTGGACAACAAAGGATGCCCCACGTGTGTTTGCAGAGACCCTTGCGCTGAAGCGAAGTGTAGGGAAGACGAGACTTGCGAACTTGTGCCTTTGGATTGTGAGGTACATACCCTTATAACACTTTTACAAAATAACCTTAACTATTCGGATTTTTCAGTCAGAGATTAAAATTGTTATATCGTAAAAATACCGTACCATTTGTGGGAGTAAACAATAGAATAGAATAGAATAGAAATATTTTTTATTCAAATAAACTTTTTTAGAAGTGCTTTCGAATCGTCGTTGAGTCTATCACTGGTTCGGAATGCCCTTCCTGCCGAGAAGAACCAGTAAGAAGCTCTGCGGTTGCTCTTTTTAAAACAAGTTTATAATACAGTAGATATTATGCTATGTATCCAGTGTTTCCACAATGAGGGGAATTTCTAAAAATGCTTTGTACTACTTACATTATTAAATACATATCAAGATGGGCATACAGAAAGTAGCCCCATTCCCGCCGGCGGAACCCGTCTACGAGCATGACGCATAACCCAGCCGCTGCTTCGCTCAACCATATTTGAGGGAACGTAACGTAATCATAAACCATCCATTTATATGATTTTTAGGGAGAATCCTGCCCACCACTGGCTCGTTGCTCTCCTTCACCACAATGTCCTGAAGGAGAGCCACTCCAAGCTCCAGACGGATCGGGAGCTCTGCTCTGCGGACCGAGTGCTGCAGCTTGCCCATACACTCATGCTTGTCGGTTTGCACCTCATGATTCACGGCCTGCCGTCTGCTGTCCTAAGCCACGTAAGAATTTTCTCAATCCTCAACTCGAATTCAGCCTCATTAATTTTAATATTCTGATGTTGTTTGTTGATTTGCTAGTTTGTCCTTCAATCACGCAGCAACTCGACAACAAATTGACAGATTTTTTGCATGAGTGTAGTTGAAGACCTGTAGAGTGACGTGCGCTACTTAACAAAGGGTTTTTAAAAAACTTACACCACCGGATGAAGTTGCGGGCAAAAGTTTGGGATGCCCTAACTAATAGCTGTAGACCTGAGACCACATCTACTATCCACGAGCAGAAAGTCCTGCCTCCGCCGGCCGCGACCCGCGCTCTTCTAGTTACCGTACTATAGTCTTTTTAACAAACGAGTACCGAATATTTTGACTGCGTTGCTATTGGTCCACGTAATCAACATAGAGTCCCAGGTCCCACCCCCAAAATGACCCATCTCACTCTGTCAATATCGGAAATGTGCGAGAGACATACTCAGTACCCCACCGCTAACAATGACCCATCTCAGTCTGTCAATATCGGAAATGTGTGAGAGACATACTCAGTACACGTTTGTTAAAAAAATAGACTATAGAACCATCGACACGTGACCACCGTGACGTCATGACTCATCGGCAAACTTCCTGCGCACGGCTTAAGTATAGAATATCTTCATTCTTCAAGCGCCGAAAAGGCCCAGATACCTTAATATGAAAAATCTCGATGGCAGCATCTTATTTATGCCTTTTGGGGTTAGAGTTTTAACTACTTATTTCACTTATGAAATAATTTTTCTCATAGAGTTTAGCCAATAGTTAGTGTTGGTTATCCAAAGGGGAAATGTTGGCAAAAGTAGGTATTATGTATGGCTTGCTGCGGTTGAATCAAAAAGGCACTAGATTTATTAATTTCGTCGTCATCATTCTTAGCCTCAATACATTGACGCCCATGGCTGGTCGCAGTTCTCTTTTAAAGATCCCTGCAGAACTAGATATCATTTAGTTTAGTTTGTTTTGTAGCTTAGTGTATTGGCTCAGATTGTATTTATTAACTTAATTTTTACAGGATCAGTCTGTTTTGAAAGCAAAGATGAAGGCGATTGTGAAAGTGGTGAAGGTTTGAACACAACACGTTGGTACTTCAATCACGAACGCAACCGCTGCGAGCGCTTCCGCTACCACGGCTGTTCGGGCAACCACAATAACTTCCGCACCAAGGACGAATGCAACTCTGTGTGTCCAGGTAAAGCTTTCCTTGATAACTGGCGATAATTCAGTTACAGAAAACCTCCAAAGTAAGCTTTCTACAGTTCTAAACCCATTGCTGTCACATGGACTGGCCAAAGGCCAAACTAAATTCGTAAAAAAGTAGTGATGCGATTCATGTGCAGCTCACGTCATTGCCTTCGAGGTTTAATCCGATACAATCTTCTCGCCCATGAATTTATCGATAAGTATAACAATACAAAATTTAAGATATGGTGTGACCACAAAAATCGGGCTACTTAAGCCTAAATATTCGTGTCTAGTTTGGTTTCTGTGGAAAGAGATAGCAATGCTTTTGGACCTGTGAATATATCTTGATTTAGAGATTGAACACGGGTTCTTTATTAATTTGAACATAATTTGAATAGGTAAGAACGATATATCTGAGGTTAAAGACAAGTGAAAGAACAAGTATGAACTTAGATTTAAATCTGTTATACATATTTTTAACAGTTAAGAAAGACAAGGCGAATTTAAGAAAACAGAAGAGCGAGAGGAAAATGAAAGGCACCGAAGGCATGAATTTTGATTTGTGATTTTCGTATGTTTAAAATTTTTGGTAACATTTTATATTTTTTAGCAAGCAACTAATAAACGGGATTCTAAGAATATTGTGTGTGATGCTTTCTTTGCAGAAGATTAATCAACTTTATTATCATTTTATGCAAGATAAATGCACTTTCTGAATTATTATTTCACGAGTGTTAATTGCACGATTTTATGTTTTTATTAAGTACCTAAGTATTTCATTCATTTCTTGTTTTGCATCAGTTCTATCAAAATCTTTAATCACATTACAACACGATTGTTTTACTTACAACCACTAGATTAGAAATAAAATGTTATTTTCTGATTTCTTTCACTCATTTTCAAAGAGAGAGAGAGAGAGAGAGAAAAAGACATCAATATTAAAACATCAACGTCACAACATTTCGCTCCCTCTACAGTGCTTAGTCCCTGTGAAAGACTTCGGGAGAAGAACGAAGCGGCTGCGCAGAAGTACGGCAAAGGAACTTTCATACCTAAATGTGACGCCAGCGGAGCTTGGGAATCCGTTCAGTGCATGTCGCATATTGGTGAGAGTAATCTTAAACGCATTTTATTGATTGCCAGAACATCAATGACACTCCACTATTACATCAAAAGTAGGCCAAAATTCAAAACATATACTATACCCAATTACTCTACCCTAATAAGAAGGCCAATCCTCAATTAGCCAGCGTGATGAACTATGGCTTTTAACCCTTCTCATTCGACGATGGTCAAAATGATACTGGTATAAGTCCCAACTATAAATTATAGCAGCTGCTATAAAAGAACACACAAGTTACCTCCTGAAATATTACATTAAACTAGATAGGTAATTATAAAATGTTCTATGTTACAGATGTATGCTGGTGTGTAAGTGCCCGGGGAGAACCGCAAAAGGGGTCTCTGGTACGAGGCGCAAAACCGACGTGCAATTTCAGACAAGCTCGAAAGTGGGTGCGAAGAGACCCGCTCGATGAGAAAGCAAGAGCTGATGAAGGTAAGGATATAAAGAATAACTCTACTACAAAAATATTTATCTATGAATACAAAACTTATTATTTGAAGATGTAGATCAGTGTAACTGATTTCGGCTTTTAGTCAAATGGAGATGGCTATAAAAAGTGTGAAAGACTTCAAATTAAGAATTTTTATTGAACACTTTGATCTGACTATAAATAAATAAATTGATCTAACTTGGATATAGCACTATTAAGAAGCGTAAGTAATATGAATATTTTTTGTCCAGTACTAGAAGAATTGATCAGACAAATGACGACATTTAGAGATGAGGAATTTGATGATGAAGATGAAGATTTCGACAGTATCGAGCAAGGACCTGAACATCGGATTGGAGACGATCCGGTTTCCACAGAAGTTTCATCTAGCGAGGACACATCAGTGCTCTCGGAAGTAATCGAACCGAAGTTAGCCGAAACTACGAGGAAAAAAATAACACCAGTCGAAGTTGTAACAGAGAATATTAGCTTCAAGACCAAGTGTCAGCTGATGCAAGAGGAAATTGATAACGGTAATTTTGATTAGAAATGGTGATGATGGGAAAAATCACTATACTATAAAGAAAATATAAGAATTTTATTTCATTGATAACTCATCCATTCACAAATCTGCTACATGATTTTGAATGATAATAATAAAATTATTCCTATGGAATCCATCCATAGTATGGATAGGATTTCAATCATACAATAATTGTTATAGAAATTACTTCGAACTTTTATTACTTTCTACTAGAAAGGTGTACTATACTAGACCTGCCTTTCCAGTGTAGTATAGTAATTACTATACTACACCTACCTTTCCAGTAGAAAAGTAAACCCGATGACACTGCAATAATTTGTTAGGTAATTTTGATGCTGCAATCAGGCTTCCTATGGACAGTGGCGTAACTATAGGGTGGCTATAGGTGGGTAACTATTTAGGCAAAATGCCACGGGCCCCAGCCGAAAGGGGCCCCCAGGCCGAGGGCCGTGAGGACAGGACCCTAACATGTTTGAATGGGTGGGAGAGGGCCCCACCAAATTCATTTGCCATGGGCCTCGTACAGTATAGTTACGCCACTGCCTATGGACATCCAATTCCTGGAGTACTTTCTAGAAATGTGTAATACAATATTTATAGTCTTTGGACTTATTACCATGGTTTTGATAAGAAGTCAAATCAAACATAGTCCCCATAAAGAGTATCTGATGTTGGAATTGGAAGATGATCACTGCAACTCAGACCCGTGAAACATAGAGTACGTTTGCCGATTTTGTACTCGTTGGTACTCAACCAATAGAATTCATTATTTATTAGACGGACAAATTAAAATTTGATGATGAAGCACGTCAAGGGTGAAATTTTTAAACTGTCCCTAAGTTCTTGTTTACTTTTCGTATAGGTGCTGAAGGATGGCGGCCTAGATGCTTGCCAGATGGCTCGTTCTCACCACGACAATGCGGCCGAGCTCGTTGCTGGTGCGTCGATGCAGCAGGACAGACTCGACCTGGCACCAACACCTTCAGCACAGATCCTTGTGGTGAGCCTCTAACTGATCCATCAATCCATCAATAAATCAATAATCAAAGTTAAAGTTACTTTAAATTTATTTCAAAGTACCTACACCATTACAACCTTTTCGATCAGAGAGGCTGTTTTCTATCTCAGGGTCTCACATTACGTGACTTCTTCTCGCTTTTTTTCTTCTCGGGAATTGTCACCGCAAGTAGGCGAAGTTCGCCCGTTTTGCGTGATTTCACTGGTACAGCTCTCCGCCAGATCACTCCAGCCAGCCGAGAGCTCACTCCAGAATCCGAGCAGGCCACTCAGGTCGGCGAGGACTTCCGGAAGTGTTGCTGGAGAGCCAATGTGTTTAAGTCGTTGGTCGGATACACTTCTGCATTTGAGCAGTACGTGTTCCGGTGTCTCGTCGCCCTCCATGCACGCTCTGCAAAGAGGGCTAGAGGGGTCGGTGATACCTAGAATGAAAAGGTGTTTGTTGAGTGAACAGTGTCCTGTGATCGTACCTACTAACTATCCTCAGTCACAATTTGTGTACTAGCACTTAGCACGGGTGATCTAGGTTTATTCTCCAATGCTTAAATAGTGAATGATTTCTGAACATTGTTAAAATTTTTGTCCGCAGAGGTCACGCAAATCGAATCGGCTCTCCTTGAATTAGAACTGATAGGTGCTGAAGAGGCAGTAGGCAACAAGGCCCAAGCGTTGCTTTCGTCACGGCTTTCTGCTTTGGGTGCTCAAGTACCAGTTACTGTGAGCAAAGATCGGGAGGTGGTAAAGCTGCGGGCTTTACTTCCAGGACCAAGGGCTGCCGATTTGGTTTACCATCTTGAAACGCAGGTACCTAAAAGAACATTTTAATCATACTAATATTATAAATGCGAAATTGTGTGTGTTGGTTTGTTTATTAGTCCTTTAATCACGCCGCAACAGAGCTACGAATCGACATGATTTTTTTCAGGGGTATAGTTGAGGACCTGGAGAGTGACATAGGCTACTTTTATCCCGGAAAATCAAAGATTTCCCGAGGGTTTTAATAAACTAAAACCACGCAGACGAAGTCGCGGGTATCAGCTAGTTTGAAAATAAGAATTAGACTGGAACAACATCTATGCACATCGATTCGTATTTTGTCCATACACTGTCATTTTTCATGAGTCGTGTACGCATCAATTCGGCTTTTCGATGCGTGCACGACTCTATGAAAAATTACAGTTTTGTAAATGCGAATCGATCCGCATAGATGTGGCTTCAGCCTTAATCGGTAATGGGCTCAAATTGCTAGTGCCAGTGTGCTTGGTGGACCGTTGACATCGTTTTTCAGAAAGAGGATGCGCCACAGCTCCTCTTGCAGGCCTTGGACCTATATTACCTAAAGTCTACGATAATTAGAAGTTTTTTTCGTTACCTATGTAATTATTCAGGAATGTGTAAATTATGAATGCGCAGGTCAAAAAGGAAAAACTATCCGGTGCTAATAAGTCTGAAGAAGGCATCATCGGTGCAGACGTCATCCGCAGTGAATACCGACTGGTGGCTCCCACGCCGGCCATTCAAAGGGAAATACTAAGCGAATCGACTGTAAGTTCCACTATTTTAAAAATAGTGATTATCCACAATTTTGAAAAAAGCAGGAATTTCACGGTTATGGGATTATCACCGCCCAAAAACAGCCAGGAATAGAGGAGGCACTGCCTAAACTTTGCTAGCCCTTGAGGAATATGCTGCGGAACGTCCATACCTCATCTTGTAGTCATGCAATCTATCGCCGGCCCTACTGGACTGGTACTGGACACGGGTGAAGAGTCTCCTCTCAGGATGAAAAGCATTTTGGGAGCATAGCTCTCTCTATCTCCCGCTGAGCGAGGCTGAGCTTTCTTATGAGGCCCATATTTAGTGACCATGTTTCGGATCCATAAATCATCACTGACAACAAGCACTGTTGGAAGACCTTTGTCTACAGGTACTGAGGGATTTGGACGAGAAGACATCTCGAAGCTTGCCAGTATTCTAAGCCTAACGTCTATCAATGATTAATTTTTTCAGGTGTCTGCAGCAACATCTTATCACACAGCTCTTATCGTCCTCGCAGCAACATCAGCCTTCATCATCAGCGTTCTATGTGTCCTAGTGATGCTATACCGCGCTAGATTGCAACGGGAACCCCATAAAGCAGAGAGATTCCTTCCTGCTGCTCCACCCGTATACGTCTTATCAGCTGATGAGAAAGCGGAGTTAGCGAGAGTGTTGCACGCCCCACCTCCACCAGTGCCGCCTAGCGATGACCAGACGCGAGTGTAAAGGTAGCAAGATTGTGATTGAGCAAGAATATGTGGAATATTTTGTTGGGGAGTAAGATAATGGGTAAAGTTAACAACTAGGTACCTATAAAAGCAGCTCTGAAATTTTGCAACCTTTTTTATTTTCTGATTTGCAAGTACCATAGACTTAAAATATACTTATTGACGGACGTAGGTAAGTATATTTTGGGTATATACCATAAGTAGGTACTTTAAAACTTAAAATTTTTCACGAACATTCTCAATTCTCATGGATTAAACATCTTTATTCAGGGGTGAGGCTTGGGTGAGGGCACGTCGGCCTGTAAAAGGGTTTACACCACACTAGAAAATTGCTTTTATGTATAGATTTAGGATTGGTAGTCGCTTCGCACACTACTGGTAACTGGATACCGGCGGCGTACCTACTAATAAATTTCGGCAATTCATAGTACGCCTGGACTGGCGTACCCACATAGTCTCGTAGCAACCAATGTTTGACGTATGTCGTATGTCTTTGGTTTGACGTTTTCAAACAAACTATGACATTACGTTGCCGCATTTATTAAGAATCTATTGTTTGGAGGAAAAGGGCGGTACCTGGTAGCGACTAAGCTACCAATCCTAAATCTCTGCCCGTAAGCTATGTTTTCATTGTTAGTACCAAGTTAGTATCTACTGTAGGTATTAAGGTAACCTGCATACCTACAGTAATATAAAGACAACTGTTTTGTAAAACCTAGGCTTTTTAGGGTTCCGTACCCAAAGGGTACCAACGGGACCCTATTACTAAGCCTACGCTGTCCGTCCGTCCGTCCGTCCGTCCGTCTGTCAGCGGGCTGTATCTCGTAAACCGTAATAGATAGACAGATGAAATTTTCACATATTATGTATTTCTATTGCCGCTATAACAACAAATAATAAAAATTAAATTAAATTAAAAAATTTCCATGGGTACATGGAAATATTTTTATTTAAATTTTTTTTAACGGAACCCTAAAAGAGCGAGGCCCGACTCGCACTTGGCCGATTTTTTTCATGGATACAGCCTGGACGACATTCTGGACCTAAAAGGTTTCGTACTTTTGGTGGCTGGCTTGTGGCTGGCCCCGAGTATTCATCGGACATTTAGGGCAGTCAGAGACCACCTACATATTAATTTTCTTTTCTGGCCTAGATCTGACAGTCTGACTTCTGAGTCTGTACTCGCCATGGAAGTAGGAAGACTACGTAGTCGTTTTCCTAGTTCCATGGTACGCGCATTGCAACGTTCGGATACATCAAATGAACGTAACCTTATATCTTAGACTATAAATAGGGTCCAATTACTAATTTGTGTCTCGACGTTGTATTTGTTGAATACAAGTTGAATAATTCGTTTTCATGATGATAAATAAATAAATTAATATTATAAGTAGGTATTAATTAGGGAATCTCACAATATGGCCTTGAACGAATTTATTAACTTGATAAAATTGTTAAGTTTGATTTATTTTTACTTTTCTTTGAAATTACTAAAGATATTTTCATTCGTTCTAGCACAAACCAATCATAATTACCTATATTATGTTCATATTTACACAAAATGTAGACAAAATGTAGATTTACATAAAATGTAGATTTTTCTTCTTAATATTGGATATTAAAAAGTCTTTATAAAAAATATTTAGTTAAGAATATTGTGTATTATTGAATAGTAGTAGTTTAAGTACTGTAAAAAGAAAGCGCAGGGGCGTGCGTCGATCTAAGCGACGAACGCCTATACGCACCTTTAGTTCCTCTCGTCGAGACTCGCTCTTTAGGAATTCCTCCTACGCTGTCAGTTGCATATACAATTATTTTTACTGTCTGAAACGTATGCTATCAGAGGCTATCAGTATTTTCTAGTTATTTTATGAAGTGTTGCACGCAATAGTAAATATCGATAGACTGTCAATATTATCGTAACCATCAAAACAGTTTGCAACCAATACTACCAATAGGCCTATCTTATAGTTCTTGCAATTCCCGAGCGCGCGTGCGCTTTACCTACTTGTGATTACGTCGTGTACATGCACATTGCTTAAAGTGCGTGCCTGTCGGTAGTGGGAGTGATTAGTTGCAAGCACAGTTGCGAGCAAGCTTTCGTTCACATTTAAGTATACACTATACAGATACTACTAAAATACAATCATTAGCCACGCCGCACGCGCACTCGTGAATTGCAAGAACTATAAGATAGTCCTATTGATAGCATCAATATAAATTATAATCAATACTGTCGATAGATTTGTCATTTAAGAATAGTATCGTAAACTATTGGCTATCGATAGCCGATAGGCCTATATTCTTAGTGTTACTTACTAACTATATCAATATAGTGAAACTATCGTGCGTTATGTGTGCTAGTAAGAAAGCATGTTGAGTGTAACCTTTAGATGTTTTTTTACTCTGCTAGATAGACAAAGGCGTCAGCGAAGTGCGTAATGTCAGCATAAGGGAGAAAAATTGATTTTGTGTAAAAAAAACTGCATTACATGAGGGTGTCTCGGTGCAGACAGCAGAACTAATCTAGTCTCTCTGTAATTTCAGTAAACTCTAAATACGTCTCCAGTTTATATTTCATCAAGAAATGCTGTAACTGCAGTTATTTCTAGTAATGCTGTGTAAATAAATTTTAAGTTTACATAATATTTCGTACCTAGGTATATTATATTTAAAATAATGTTATTAGTTTATATTATCACCAACCTACGTTATTTCATTCCAGTTTATATTTTTTATTAATAGTGCAGAGTTAATAAAGTATAATTGTAACTAATTAAATATATAATAATTTAGGTAAGTAGGTACTCATAATTATATATTATTATATAATTAAAAATATAATGTATTTATAATATTTATGTAAAATAAACTAAAGAACAAAATATATTATGTTTTGTTTTTAATTTCCCTTTCAAGGTTAATAAAATCTTTGAGGCTACCTGTCGGTCTAATAACTAATTGCATTTTGTACACCAAAGGAGTTAAAAGGATTTAAATTATTATAAAAAGCAGTGATAGTAAGCAGTAATAAACAGTGATAGCCTAGTGGTTACGACTGTGGTCTCCTATTCGGGGGGTCGCAGGTTCGAACCCCGGAACGCACCTCTGACTTTTTGCGTTTAAGCAATTAAATATCCCATGCTTCAACGGTGAAGGAAACCTGCACACCTGAGAGTTCTTCATAATGTTCTTGAAGGTGTGTGAAGTCCGCCAATTCGCATTGGGCCAGCGTGGTGGACTATGGCCTATTATAACCCTTCTCTGGGAGGAGACCTGCGCTCAGTAGTGAGCCGTTGATGGGTTGCTAATGATGATGATGATATTATAAAAAAATCTTGTTCAGTTTATTGTGCAGTTCCACATCTGCTAAATTAACCAAAAAGAATTTTTATATAATTTTCTTTTATCTCATATTAATTAAAACAATATACAAAAACTAATGTGTCTGTCTGTAATTTCGAAATAACTGTCGCTTAGGTATATTAAGGTTATAATACTTATACGTCATAAACTTAAATTTTTATAAATAGGTAGGGGCAGTGCTGTACCTATGGACGCTTGTACCTGTGGACACAATCGATTCCGTCGAAACTAGCAACCCTAAAATTCTAATTTGAATGCGACCGTAAAGCTTTGTCTATGGTTGAGAGTTCGCTTTTATTATTAGAATTTTAGGGTTGCTAGTTACAACGAAATCAGTTGTGTCCACAGGTATAAGCGTCCATAGGTACACCGTACAGCACTTGCCCATACCTACTGTTTGTACTATTTATAATTTTTGTCTGTCTGTCTGAACGCGCTAATCAAAATGGTTGAATCGATTTTGATCAGACTTAAACAGGCAACTGGTAGTTTCAAATCCTCAATACTGATTTTAAAGTTAGGCCCACCTAAACTATAGCTATTTAGGAACAGGCGATCATTATTCATTACAGTCTTAATAAACAATTAATCAATATAGTCAATAATAAATGAAGACTAATTTTCATCATTGGAACTCGGAAAATTTATTCATTATTGGAATCCAAGTCTCGAAAATTCGTGCCGTTGCCCGTTATAGACTGCCACCATACTGTCGCAGTACCACACGAGTAAATAATCCGTACAGAGAGGAAACTACATACAAACGGCTCGCAGCGGGCTCACCCATACATAGCGCAGCGATGTGTGCGTGAGCTCTCACCGACACATTCACCGTCATCACCGACGCGGCGGATGCTCCGTCCGCCCGCGACGGCTCAGCCTTAAAAAAAACTAGACGAACTATTTCGTGATTGAACAAGTTTACTGATTGTACATTAAAAAATTAGACAATTTAAATTTATTTATGTAAATAGTGTTCTGTTTCAACAAAAATGCCGAACACCTGCACAGTATGCATGAAGAGATCCAAAGAAAATAAGTTTTATTGATGTTTAATAATTGAATAACATATTTAGTACTTGTTATACAAAATATAATAGTTGACGCAAAACTATTACCATTATTGTGAAGTTATAAATACTGATGCTCATTAAAAAAGAAATAATTTCTTTATAATATTTATCTAATTTTAGTATTTGTTGCTCAAGTTCAGGATATACTTAACCGAATCAAATTATAGATAATTTCTTAAGGTTATTTTTTCCTTAAATTGTTAACATGCATCAGGTGACAATCCTAGCAGAATAGGTATACATTTTCGATGTTGTTAGGAAGCTTCCCCTCTGTACGGATTTTTACTCATGTGGCAGTACCTTAGGAAAATATATGACGTCATAATTCTCCGCCATTTTTTTACTGTGAGCACCGGTGCCTTTACGTTGATCACGTGATCAAAAAATATACCTAATAATAGACCCGCCGCGCTTATTCCACGGTAAAATGCATGGAACTAGGAATTACGACTACGGTAAAATGTCACTCGACGTTGGTGAAATCGGCCTTATATAAAGTGTATCCGAACTGGTACCTTCATGCAAAAAGACAGGAATCCATGACAACAAAAAGGTGACGTTTAATTTGACAATTTGACGTTTTGCTAGCCATTTGCTAGCGCAAGGGCCGGCCCAGAAAAAAAGAAAATATTACAAATTCAGAATCAGAATGAATCAAGAAGGCGTACTCGCTTGTTGCGCCGTTTGCAACCAGCAAACCCATCGGAGATGCGGACGCTGCCTTAATATTTATTATTGTAGCACAGAACATCAACGGCAAGATTGGAAAAGGCATAAAAGTGAATGTGCACCAAAGTTACAAAAACAGGATCCGCGAAACGACAAAGTTGGCGATCATGCTTCGCAAATCGAAGATAAACTAAAGATAGAGGAAGAAAAAGAAATCATTACCAACAATTTAGTGAATAGTGATAAGGAACAGGAAACTTCACAAAAAGGCAGTGAACTGAGACGTTTAAAAAAATCTAAAAACAAATCGGCGAAGAAGGGGAGTGCTGACATTGTTAGTGATAAGAATACCTCGCAAATCGTGCTGAATACTGACCAAAGTGACAGTTCGAGTCAAAACAAATCTAATCTAAAGAACAATAGTGTTATATCTAGCGTAGTTTACACAAATAAAGAGTTGACTAAAGTGAGTGCCATAACCCATGAAGGCTCTTCGGAGCAGGAGATATTGAGTGAAACAGCGCAACAGTTGAGTGCTGATTTTGCTGAAGCTAGTGCGTCAAATGTTTTGAAAGCTGTGAACAGAACTGATGCGAAAATGCCGGAAATACCAAGTGAACAGCCAACGAAGATGAAGGAGTACCCAGAGGCATCACTCAAGGGCAGCGCCGCACCATTCAACAGCGTAATGAACAGCTACTACATGGATCCTAGTGACCCGTGCTACGTTCTCTGCGAGACGGTGATCAGAGACATGTCTCAGTATGGTGTGTGTGTTTTAAACAATTTTCTTGGTAAAGAGCGAGGACTCTTAGTGTTAAATGAAGTTTTAGAAATGCACAGATCAGGGATATTCACAGTAAGTAATTACTATATTTGTGGGGGATATTCAGAAACTAATAAACCTACCTATCCTTACCCCTTACTAATATTATTAGTTAATGTAGTTAATGTAGTATTAGTTATAGTAGTTTATTCATAAGCCTCAATAGCCCAACGGTTAAGGGTGCGAACTGAAAACTGAAAGGTTGCAGGTTCGAATCCCACCTGTTGCACTATTGGCGTACCCACTCCTGACACAACCTTTCCGCTTATTTGGAGGGGAGAGGAGAATATTAGTCAAGTTCAACTTGACTGATATTATTTAAAAAAGAAAGAAGAAAGAAAAGAAATAATAATGGGAAAGTGGGTTTGTTTGTTGGTTTGTCTTTCAATCACGAAGCTACAGAGTAACAAGTCAAGGTGATTTTTACATGGTGAGTTACTCTGGAAAATCGAAGTGTTCTTGCAGGGTTTTAAAACTAAATCCATGTACACAATGTGACATTGTTTTAAGTAAAAAATACATATTGTTTTATGTTTTAGTACTTAACTAGTTATGTGAAAAAGTACTTGATATGTTTTAAACTGTATCTATGCTTATAGGTCGACCGTTTAACTCGCGTATCGCCTGCGCGGTAAGAAGGGAGCGGAGGGAGATGTTAGAGATGTTAAAACTTAAAAATAGATACTTAATTCTTTACCAACAATGTCTATCTTGAGATAAATCTTTGGATTATTGACTCTGTGTGTAGCGTTACCCGCCCCCGCTCCCTTCTTACCGCGCAGGCGATACGCGAGTTAAACGGTCAACCTATAGAACACTCATCCAGAAGACTTGGGCCATTGAACAATCTTTTTACATTAAAGTTTAGCTTGTAGATTGATATTGCAAAAATTAATAAACTTCATTAGTAAGTGTTACTTTTACTACCTGCTCAATGGGTTTATGAAAGTGGCCATAATATAGTTCCATTTAAACAGTAGAGTTACACCATCATAAAATTAGCTGGATATTTTTGATTCAATAAAACAAAACAAATATTTGAATAATTTACACACTTCATTAAATTTTGTATAGGTTCATAAATCCAGTTGTTATTTAAATATGCTTGAGCGAAGCAACGGCTGGATCATGCGTCATGCTCGTGAACAGGTTCTACCGACGGGAATGGGGCTACTTTCTGTCTGCCCATCTTAACATGTATTGAATTGTAAGTATGCATTTTTGGAACTTCCCCTCATTGTGGAAACACTGCATACATAGCATAGTACCTAAATTGTAAACTTTATTGAAAAAGAGTGACCGCAGAGTTTCTTGCTGGTTCTTCTCGGCAGGAAGGGCATTCCGAACCAGTGCACTGGTAGACTCACTGACAATTCAAAAGCGCTTGTAAAAGTTTATTTGAATAAAAAATATTTCTATTCTATTCTATTACTGTTGAGACATGCATGTAAACAGAAACATTACACCGCCAGAGCAGACAGCTGATTTATTAAAAAGAGATTAATGAACTTTGTTGTTAGCTTCCTGTTGACACATGATAACTTTTTTGCAATGTTTAGATATTGGATAGCAAAGGACAGATGGCTATGGAAAGCCCTGGAGGAGGCCTATGCCCATGGGCAAACTGAACAAATAAAACACATTTACTAGTGTCAACTTAATTTAATTTGTAAAATAAAATTATATACAATGATTTGTAAAAATAAGATGTAAACAATTCAGTAATAAAGGCTTATATTATTATTAAAGGCTTATATTATATATTGGATAACTAGCTGATGCATGCGAATGTAAAATACTTCAGGAACTCTTTGATTTTTGGGGAAAAAAGTAGCCTATGTCACTCTCCAGGTCCTCAACTATACCCATGCAAAAAATCATGTTGATCCGGAGTTCTGTTGTACATATTGTGATTGAAGGACAAACACACTTTCGCATTTATAATATTAAGACAGTTAGGATTATTATTGGTTGTTAGCTCTAAACATAAAGACCTTATATTGACGAATATCACAATATTATTTTCATTGTAATACTCTCTACATACTATTCTGTAATCCATTGTAAATATAAAATAATTTTTCAAAATTTTTGGAAGAACACTCAAAATAATGATCCAAACTTTTTTATTGATGACAAGATATTCCCTGACTGTGACCTCACCTGATGGTAAGTGGTACTGTAATCTAAGATGGTAGCACTAGCAGTTGAATTTAGAAGGGGTATTATGGTAATATATAAATTAAGCCCATATCCCTAATCAATTAATCTATATGCCATCATTTTGGAATGCTAAATCGCTTGGTGGTAAGTCTTTAATAGATAGGTGGTAACTAGCCATGGCCAAAGCCTCCCACCAGACAATACTAAATACTATTAGAGTTAAACCTCAAAAGCCCAATGGTTAAGGTTGCAGGTTCGAACCCCATCCGTTGCACTATTGTCGTGTCCACTCCCAGCACAAGCTTTCCGCTTATTTGGAGGCGATGGGAGGATATCAGTCCTGCTTCATACTTCAGCTTGGCTGATTTTTTTTAGTAAAACTAAATTAAATAAAGTTATAATGTATTTATTAATACAGACTAGTATAGTTCCTGCAATTCACGAGGGCGACTGACTTATGGTTGTGTGTGTGTGTCGTATCTGTATAAGTGTGAGCGAGCGCAATGCTCGCGCCTGCCCTCTCCCACCTAGGCTTTGACAGGCCGCACACTTATGCAATGTGCATGTACACGAAGTAACCACGAGTAAAGCTCACTCGCCTTCGTGAATTGCAAAAACTGTATCACAATGCTTTATTGCAATATTTACTGATAGTCTCATCCATGCCATACAAGTATAACGAGTAAGGCCTCGTTTCTGGAGACGCAGAAGATTATGCAGAAGCGTTCTGGCGGCGCGGCGACAGCCCGCGCGATGACCCAGAAAGTAGAAACGAGCTCTAAGTCAAAAGATGTTAGCCAGTATGTAGCAATATGTATGCTTACGATTCAGGTCTTACATCACAACTCTTACCTAACACTACCAGGTATTTCCCAGCTGACTCTGTATTTGATTCAGCCTTGTTTATGTTTGTTTATGTAAACAGTAATTAATACAAAAGGTGTTAGGTACTATTGTAATAAAGTTATTACTGAGCATTTTAACTTAATTTTCTTAGAGCCAAAATTTTATGAAAATTAACATTTAATTTTCTAAAAATTAACATGGGCATTTAAACCATTAACAACAAATCTCAACCAAAATTAATTGATTTAAGGTGCATTTTTTTATATATCATACTAATATTATAAAAGCGAAAGTGTGTTTGTTTGTTGGTTTGTCCTTCAATCACGCCGCAACATAGCTACGGATCGATGTGATTTTTGCATGGTTATAGTTGAGGACCTGAAGAGTGACATAGGCTACTTTTTATCCTGGAATTTTCATTCTGAGGGATTTTAAAAACTAAATCCACTCGGATGAAGTCATGGGCATCAGCTAACTGCATAATGCATATGTCTATTTTTTTAAAGAAAAAAAAATTAAGCAAGCTGAACTTGACTAATGTTCTTCTCTCCCCTTCAAAGAAGCAGAAAGCTTGTATTAGGAGTGGGGTATGACAATAATGCAACAAATGGAGATCAAACAGTCAACCTTTCAGTTTTCCGTCTCCACCTTAACCATTGGGCTATTGAGGCTATGAATTGCTGATACTCACTTAATATAAAAATTTGTTTGTCATAAAAAGTTAAACAGAGATTTCTTAGGGATGCACAGATTTCTTCGCGATATTTCCTTCACCATCAAAGCAAGTGAAATGGAACTGCTTAAAACCCATAAAAGTCTGATGAATTGGAAGTGTAATTTTATGAAAACTTTTATTTTTAACCGACTTCCAAAAAAGAGGAGGTTCCTAATAATTATTTTCCTCAGGCAGGTCAGCTAGTATCGAATCCAGGCAGCACAGAAGCGCAGACTATCCGGAGTGATCGCATCACATGGATTGACGGCAAGGAGCCCCATTGTTACCACATAGGACAGCTTATAAGTCAAGTATGTACTACCTACATGTATCTATACTGAAGAAATAATTATTCATTTAAAAGCTATATTCAGTCATTCAGTCATGACTGGTGCTTGGAAATAGGATTTTTTTTTCTTTTTTTTTTTTGAAGTTGACTAATATCCTCCTCTCCCCTCCAAATAAGCGGAAAGCTTGTGTTAGGAGTGGGTACGACAATAGTGCAACGGGTGGGATTCGAACCTGCGACCTTTCAGTTTTCAGTCTGCACCTTTAACTGTTGGGCTATTGAGGCTTAAAAATTATAATGTATTGTGTTAACTATTTATACTGGCTGAATAAATGTTTTTTTTACTACGAAATAGTGGCTGGAGCTTTCTTTTAAGTGTACAAGGTACATCTGTGTTAGAAGACTGCACTTCCATAACATCATCATCATTATCAACCCATAGTCTACGGCTCACTACTGAGTGCAGGTGTCATAGTCCACTACAATGGCTGGCTATTATCCTTGCCTCAAGCTGTGGCCTCAAGAGCCACTGAAACAGTTTCAATATAATTACCTAGTAATTGCGTATTATTTCGCATTTCATACCTACTATTTTACGAAATTGATAAAATACCAGACTGATTATAAAGCATTGAAAGTGATAAGTGCTGACTGCTGATAAAATTTCAATTTAATGGCGCCATAGTAAGTAAATCCAAGACAACACTTCGTGTTTCAAGTAGGTACCTATTAAGTACTCGAAAACTATTGTAACGCATTTTCTTACTATAAATATATTGCCCTATTTTTATTAGGCGCCATTCAAAATTTTATGACACGACAAAAATTTAATCCGGCTGCGCATCGTTTCGCATTGTGTCTGCAAACAATCATAAAATGTTTTTCGTCGTCAAATCGGCCGACAGACGTCCATTGCTGGAGATTGTTCTCTTGCAAGAGTCACCACAGAACACGATCTTAAGTCGCTTGTATGTGTGTAAATTGGTCGTTTATACGTACTAAATCACAAAATATTTACTAAAGATTTACTAAACTACTAACTACTAATACTAAACCCGTGTAAATCGACCAATATCTAACAAAACAGTTGAGTCTATCTTGTTCTGAGCTGTCTTTATTAGATTATCAAGACAGTACTTGTAGCTCTTTTCTATTATGAATTATATCGTCTTGTAAAACAATTAACGATTGTTTTACAAGTGCTTATAAGGAATGGATTAGATCATTTCAATTATATGTATACTAGTAGTTAGTACTTGTGAATACTAAACTTCCTCAAATCATTGGTCTAGCTTAGTTGGGCACCTAAGTAACGAAGTTTTGTGGATTCCTTTTCTTTCCTGAATCTTCGGAATATGATACCAAATATTTTCAGCCTTTACTGCAGATCTGCCTATTCACTCATCTCTCTCGTTTTGTCATTCACTCAAATGGCAAAGTAGTTGTTACCGCCTAGACAGAAGGTTATGCAAGCTCACACATGGGCCCTTGCCCTTTGACGAGAGGCAAACGTGACTAACATCACACTTCCGATTTGGGTTGATTTTTACCGCCATATTAAAGTAGGTACGTAACAAAACCAAAGTTTAACGTAACGAATTCAGTTCCAGGATTCAATTCATTAAAATTTGGATTAAATACGTTAATATAGGTACCTAATATTATTATTCATCATAATTTTATTTTTTTACCATGGCATTGTAGTGTATGTTTGGTCACGTATACATGAATTTGTCATAGGCTTAGGTATGTGATATCAATTCGCTTAGTAGGTACTTGTGGAGTATTTATATCTTTATTTACTTACGTGTAAGTTGGTGTTTGATCAAGATCACGGTCCAATGGTATTTGATGATATATTAAGGATTATGCCTCTATTAGATATAGCAAGTGGAGATATGTCATTAGTACATTATTGCTGGAAATGTCTATTTGGTGTATGTCTTTCCCAATGTCGTCATGTGGAAAGTCAATAAGACATACTTTTTTGTACTTACCAATAAGTAAACAAAAATCTGTTATTTTACCTTGTATAGATTGTTTTCATTGGAGAGAAAGGACATGGTCAGTTCACGTATCTCTATCTACACACTATAAATATACATATGAATTTTGCAGATTTTATGATTTGATAAAATCGGTTAATTTTGGCCCATTTCATGATCTCGAAGAAATGTATCTTTTAAATCGGGCCAAGTATGCCTTGATGAAATGCGAGTATTTCTATTTTCTAGTAGAAGTTTGAATATCTACAGCACGCCGTATTTGTGTTTTTGAAAGTACTTACCTACTTATCGAAAAGATCAGACCAGATGTAATAAAAAAATTTCAACAATAGATAGAAATGTTTCACGGAGAAAGTTCCTCCTAAACACATACGTAAAAGCTAATGTCCTTAATCGTTAACTCAATCCATACTCCAATAGCGCGGTTATTGCAAACGGCGTAATGAATAATGATCAATGAAATTCAAAAACTTCGATAGAAATCACCAGAACTTTCGCCAAACCTGATTACTAATTTACAATTCGATCCAGTTAAGAATATAAGAATGTTCATCTACTATTTACTATTTTTGTCCTGCTCGTAAGGGTCTTAACTGAGCAAGAGGGAAATAGAAAATGGCGGCCTCTACTAAATATTCTTATTTTGAGCACATACTACCGGCCGACGATTTATCTCCTCATTTTACATGTTTCTTTTATTGCAGGTTGATAACATAATATTGAAAGCGAACAAAATGGCGAACAATGGGAAGATGGGCAACTATATCATCAATGGCAGAACGAAGGTATATTACTTCCTCTTTGTGAATTGCTTTGGTATATTATTATTTTAGAAGCAGTGATAGCCCAGTGGTTAGGACTGTGGTCTCCTATTCGGGGGGGTCGCAGGTTCGATCCCGGGTACGCACCTCTGACTCGGAGTCATGTGCGTTTAAGCAATTAAATATCACTTGCTTCAACGATGAAGGGAAACATCGTGAGGAAACCTGCACACCTGAGAGTTTTCTATAATGTTCTTGAAGGTGTGTGAAGTCCGCCAATTCGCATTGGGCCAGTGTGGTGGCCTACAACCCTTCTCTGAGAGGAGACCTGCGCTCAGTAAGTCAGTAGTGAGCCGTTGATGGGTTGCTAATGATGATGATGATGATTATTATTATTTTACCTACGGCTGCTCTCATTGCGTAGGAGTGTTTTAAAATTCACTTCTTGACCCAATTCTATTATTTTTTCTCATTCACGTCAGAATTATCTTTAAATAAACATACTTTATTGAAGCTCTGCTGTTTATCTCGTAGGTTACAACTCTTCTAATCTTACTTTAAATGAGCCTAATCATAAGGTGCAATTCGCACGTCTGATGATTTTAGTCTGGTGGTTCTAGGGCAAAGTACCTACTTAAATCTTATGTAATTTGTGTTTTTGATCGCTTTAATTGCATACATATTTTGTTAATTTAGGACTAAGATATTGATGCGTAAACTGTAATATTATGTGCTATCTAGTTGTTTATAAAATCTAATTTAGTTACACATTGGATACTACGAAATAACTACGATAATAACTGAGTTGCATTAATTTAATCAGATATGTAATTAATTATTGTAAATGATAAATGAATAATATATTCAATGCAGATAATTGATACTAATTTACTAATATAATTCATCCTTGACTTTGCATATCGCTCATTTCTGGACTCTAGGGCTGCCATATTAAAAAAAATCCTTTCTAGGCTTTATTAGACTCAAGTAATTTGTATTTTAGGATTCCGATAAAAACGGAACTCGGGATCATTCGGTTGTTCGTCTGTCTGTTCGGACAGTAGTCTATTACAAATTTTTACCGCATCCCTTACGTACGTTCATGGCAGTTAGGATAGGCTTGTGCACCTCTACTCTCTAGGCTCTATGGAAACAGTAAGGGTTCCAATCTCGGTGAGCCAAATATTATAAAAACTTTGTTTTCTTTTCTGTTTTTACAAGCTTTTATTTAGTTTCACATGTCCCGATGTTTGTTATCACAGATGTTTGTCATCAAATCTTGCAAATTAAATTTGATCCACTTCCCGGTTACCGATTGAGCTGAAATTTTGCATACATGTGTAAATCGCGTGACGATGCAATATTATGATGACATGGTGCTGATCTGATGATGGAGATGGAAGGTGGCCATAGGAACTTCGCAATGAAACGACACAAGTTCACAACCTCATCGAGTTTGGGCTCGTTTGAATCATCTTGACGAGTAGTTTGTCTTTCAATGGTAACCAGGGTCTGATGATGGAGCTGGAAGGTGGTCATAGGAACTCTGTAATGAAACGAGGCAACCCCATCAGGTTTCGGCTCGTTTGATTCGTCTTGACGAGTACTTTGTTTTAAGATGGTTACCAGGGTCTGATCAGATCAGGGTCTGATGATGAAACCGGAAGGTGGTTTTGGTAACTGTAATAAAATGACGTAATACCATCGAGTTTAGACTCGTTTGATTAGTGTTGACAAGTAGTCTGGTCCTAGATGATATTCAGGGTCTCATGATGAAGCCGGAAGGTGGTTTTGGCAACTCTGTAATAGAACGACGTAACCCCATCGAGTTTGGGCTCGTTTGATTCGTCTTGACAAGTAGTCTGGTTCTAGATGATAGCCAAGGTCTGACGATGTAGCCAGCTACTAAGCTATGTTTTTTAAAAATAAAATTTTTAATTTAGGTACACTTGTTTCTTTAAATTTTTAATGGGTATAGTTGAGGACCTTGAGAGTGTCATAGGCTACTTTTTATGCCGGACCTAAACAACTCTACGGCATTTTGCAATTTTAATATTTTTTTTGGTGATAATATAAATTCCATCCGATTACCACATTTAACGGGGTTTATCGCGATCGCGCAACAATCGCCCAAGGTCAGTAGGCTTTCTTAACATTTTTTCGCAATGGAATGTCTGTAGTCTTCCGTCATGTTTTGCCGTTTGTTTTTCACAAGGTTCATAAAAATACCCACAATAATTATTGTAAGATTGTTGCTTTATCCATTTGACTGGCTCAGTATCTCTATGACATTGAAATTTACTGTAGTCTCTATGACTATGACACTTATAAACTTTATTGCTGGATTTCAATTCGAATTTCACGATTAGCATTTGATAAACATTTTTCATCAAAATTTATATTTACGAGTATAATAATTATGTACTAAACTACGGCCGTTCAGAGAATGCGTTCCTGACACGTCGCGATTGAACTGACGACGTAACTTTGTAATGGCGTTGCAGTTACGATAAAAATATTATTGCTGGTTGTTTACCGTTTTAACAATTGATGAGCATTAAAACAACATTATTATATCAATAATCAATTAATGTTATAATTTTGTGCCAAACTGAGTTTCAAATAACTTGGTAAACAATATTTTTCTAAATCTAAACTGCGCTATTACAAGGTTATGTCAGCGCTTTATATTTGTAGTGCTGTGCTAACAATAACAGGCAATAATAGTATCGTAATCTGTTCTTATACAGTTATACTTTATAAAATAATACGCTTTGTTTTTCTTTTTAAGAATTTGAAAATAATGGACTATAAGATAACTTTTATTAAATATAAAAATAAAACTACGACCAAACCGAACGCGCGAAAGAAAGTAGCATTTTTATATTTAGGTTGAAAATGGTAACCCCAAATGGCGTTACTAGCATTTTTATACTCAGATTAAAAATAGTAACCCCAAATGGCGTTATGGGCCGCCATTTTGTGACGCTAAAACAGTCGTCTGTTGTCGTTTCGTGCGCATAGACCACGTTCTTCAAGTGTTTTCGATCTGTTTTTATTTGATTACCCGGCTTTCGTTTAATGGGCTGTTTCTGCTTTTCAAACTGACATCGGCGCTAAATTGGACTTCGATTGTGTTTTGTAATGCGTTCTTTTTACTTTTGTTGCGTAATAATGCCTAAACGTGGACAAACATTGAAAATTGGAGCCCGTGACTTAATCATCAAGCTGCAAGATTACTTTGAGCGGGAGCGGCAAAATGGCGGACCCCTGGTACCTGTTGAAGAAGTACAAGAACGCGTCTCTCAGGCGCTTGGAGTCAGCCAACGAACGATAACAAATATTAATAAAGAAAAGTTCGGCTCTACTGGCATGGAAGATAATATTTTACTTACTCCGAAGAAGAAACGTAGAACTAAACCCGTGACAGATATTGACACCTTTGACGCCGATGCAATCAGAAATCATATATATGGTTACTATTCCAGAAATGAATATCTCGACAGGAAGAAGCTTTTGGCATCGTTAAGAGAAGCTGGACTGTTTAGCGGGGGTAAAACTACTTTAACCAAAATCTTAAAAGATATTGGTTTTTCGTATAAAAAGACAAAAGAAAAATTTTATTAGAACGATACGACATAATTTTAAAACGGATAAGTTTTTTGAGAGAAGCAAAAAAAATTGATAACTGGGATAATGTCGTGTTCATTAACGAGACATGGCTAAACGCCAATCACACGGTTTCCCGTTCTTGGACGGATGATACACAAGCGTCGACGTCGAAAGTACCAATGGGTAAGGGGGCCCGTCTGATAATATGCCACGCAGGTTCTGCAAAATACGGCTTTGTGGAGAACGCGTTACTGGCATTTCAATCAAAAACCACAAATGACTACCACGAGGAAATGAATGCCACTACATTTAAAGAGTGGTTCCAAAACGTGCTTTTGCCCAGCCTACCAGAGCCTTCTGTAATATTCATGGATAATGCCTCCTATCACTCGATTCAAATACACAAACCACCTACCCAAGCTAATAAAAAAGAAGAAATGGTGGCTTGGTTACAAGCAAAAGGCATTGACGCAAATATGCAGATGCTAAAAGCAGAGCTAATTAAATTAGTTAAAGAAAATAAAGCGGCAAATGTGCGATACGAAATCGATGAACTGGCTCTGGAGTACGGTCATCGCGTTCTAAGAATTCCACCGTATCATTGCCAATATAACGCGATTGAGCTAATCTGGGCTCAAATAAAAGGTTACGCCGCCCGCCACAATACTTCCCCGCCATTCAGCACGAAAAAGATGATGACCCTATTAAAAGAAGCCTGCGGGGAAGTCACAAGAGATGACTGGGCAAAGGTTGTTGAGAAGACTAAAAACCTGATTGTGGAACATTTTGACCGAGATATCAGGATTGATTCTGTTATTGATAATATAATTATACATGTAGGCGAAGATGATGATGAAGACACCACCTCCTCAAGCGAATCGGAGTCTGATTAATATTCTGTACGCACATTCAATTCAATGTACTTTATTGCATAGAAATACAAATTATAACTTTGTAACAAAGAATAAATAAAACAATTTTATTTTATTAATACTACCCTTTTTTGGTTTCCACTTAAATAACTAAAATATAAATTTTAAATGATTCCGTCAATTTAAAACGAAAATAATCTTAAAATTAACGCGGCGGTTCATTTTGGAGGAACGGTAACGAACTCAGTGTTATGTTGTGCCCATCACTAGTCGTGACTAACTGATAGGTGTCAGGAACGCATTCTCTGAACGGCCGAACTTTAGTCTGCAACTACTACTGTCTTCCAACTAAGCTAAGCTAAGGTTGCTAAGCTAAAGTGACTCTATGTTGCCGGTGGTTGTAGTTCTTATAAAGATCTCTCACTTTTGATTTTATCAAGAAAAGAAACTCCTTGCATGGTTCTGTATCGTCCTCTGAAAGACATCGTCTTTTCCGAGTGAGTCGAATAAACACAAAGTTCCACATTTATCATATACCTAAGCGCTCTTTATATTTCTGCTGTAACTACTTTTAGTAGTAAACTAATCCAAACACAACTACCTACTCTTAAATATAGAACAATCGAAGGCAGACACTAACCATGCGCCACACACCCACTCATCATAGCCTGGCGCCGTCTGTCGGGGCGCAAACAAATTCGCACGACTCTTGCCAAACTATTTCTGGTTTTCCACACTAATATATTAATATTACTATAGCGCGGGCTCCGCGGTTCGTATCGTCAGACGTACAAAGAAAAACTGTGAGGTCAGAGGTGTCGTGTGATACCGTAGTCGAAATTAATAGTTCCATGCCTCTTTTTCCTTCCAATATCATTGGTTCCATGTGTGATACTCAACAGTTGCCAGGCTTACTAGTTCTGTCTCGCTTAGTCATACGGGGAAATAAGAACGAGAAAATGTTCTCTCTTGACATAACTACGCGCTGTCTACCAAATGAGATTCATATAAAGAATCGTGACGTTATCGAGATTTGAATTTACATGGCTTTTGACTACATGTACCTAAAGAAATTTCAACTTGCACAAAATCTGTAAGTATCTACCTATTATGTAGGTTTACTTCATAATAGGTAGATACTTACAGATTTTTAAAAAGAAAAAAAAAAATATGCGTTCTACCCTTTGACAAATGAACCACGTAGTAAATATTATTCGTCTATGGTGCTACCAGAAAATCATAACGTCAATGTCAAGCAACAAAAACAGATTCTAAACTAAATAACAAATGAAACCTTTAACACTCAATATTTTAGAAACAAAGTGAAAACCCTATGATCTGCGCAACTTCGGAATTACTATCCCCATCGGCTATTTAATTATAAGTACTTATGTAACCTACATACTTACAATGTTATGCTTTGTTTATCAATATCATAGATCGCGCGTCCATTCTACAATCGTTATCAATGCGAATATGTTTAGAATCGCGCTGATAGCGTGCGGGCGGAGCGCG
Organism: Oeneis ivallda; assembly: GCA_029955525.1. NCBI lineage: Eukaryota > Metazoa > Arthropoda > Insecta > Lepidoptera > Nymphalidae > Oeneis > Oeneis ivallda. The sequence continues at coordinate 13,163,947 of JARPMR010000024.1, read as the reverse complement.
ACGCATGCGCGATGGCAGCAATGCGTACGTGATCCGTGGCATGGCGGCCCTTGGGGGGAGGGGGGCGGCTGTAAACATTGGCGTCGTAGTAGGAAACGTGTGAAATAATACTTCATGAGCACACACCGCCCGCGCCGAGTAGTGTTTACAAACGTTGCGAGCGACATTTCAGTCGTAACTTGCCCGTACCTACCACCACCTACAGTCTCCACAGTATTGAACATTAATTACTACACGTACAGTGTACACCCCCGTTAATAAAAAGATCTGTGCAATGAGATGCTATGGTTTACCGGGGCTCAAAGCGAGGGCTACGTATAAAGCGTGATTCGGTCTATACTCGACGCATGCGGAGAACGCGGCCCTTCACACTTCATATTTCACCCGCACTGATATGTACCTAATATAGATACGTATATCCGATGATAACATACTATTTATGTTCATCTTCGAGTCTAGGGAGTATTAATTCTACAAAGCTCAAAATTAAAGAAAACATTTCGCGCTCGCTGCGCTCGCGTTTTTATTACATAACTCATTTAATACGTACTTCATGCAAGTGTACGAATCTAATTAAGTTTTTTTTTACACAACTAAAAGTGCAACTACAAAAGTTAAAACTGACCAAAATCAAAAAGTAATTGTTACATAAACTATAAGTAGGTATATGTAGACTATAGGTATGTATGTATATATATATATGTAGGTATATGTATGCCTGAAGACTCAAGTCTTCGAACAGTGCGTGTTGCCAGTGATGACTTACGGATCCGAGACATGGTCGCTAACTAAGGGCCTCATAAGTAGGCTCAGGACCGCTCAGCGGGCGAAGGAGAGAGCTATGCTCGGAGTGTCCCTGCTGGATCGAATCAGAAATGAGGAGATCCGTAGGAGAACCAGAGTCACCGACATAGCTAAGCGAGTCGCGATACTGAAGTGGAAATGGGCGGGGCACATAGTTCGAAGAGCTGATGGTCGTTGGGGTCCCAAGGTGCTGGTGTGGCGACCCCGCACCGGGAAGCGCAGTGTTGGCAGACCCCCCACCAGGTGGACCGACGACATCAAACGAGTCGCAGGGAGCCGCTGGATTCAGGCGGCGCAAGACCGAGGCCTGTGGAAGTCCATGCAAGAGACCTTTGTCCAGCAGTGGACGTCTATCGGTTGATAAAGAAGAAGAAGAAGAAGGTATATGTAACCGATGCTATTGTTTCATTTATATAATAAAGTTTAAATATGGACGCATGCCTCTAAAAGAGCAAATATAATTAAAATTGTTAGTAGGTATTTACTAATATCATAAAGGTGTACCTGTGTATGACCATATTGTGCAGTCATTTGTATAATAAATAATAATGAATGACTGAGTAACATGACTAATGATGAGGCACATTTAAAAATAACTTGTATCAGAGATTTCATTATAGAAATGGCACCAGAATGGCCTTTTCTCGTTCATTGCTGAGTCAATATTAAAACGGGTTTGCATAAACTAAACGAGACATGACGCTGACATATTTGAACACAAATCTCTGCTGTTTGACTGCGGAAAGCTTCGTCAATCATTAGTTCAGTAATCGGTTGTAATGATTGACTGAATTTATGGTATTCTTGCTGCAACAATGCCAATAGCGATAGAGGATCGGCCAATCAGCCACCCGTTTGTCTAAAAGTTATTCCATTGATCGTAATCTATACGATGACATTAAAATAAAATAAACCATGACACCATTGAATTAGAGCTCGTGCTTTCGTTTCGTGTATGCATTCTAATACGCTACGCTCTATAACGCTCCATATTGAAATCGGTTGTAAGTACTGAATTTGTGACTCTAAAGTCAATACAATCAAGGATTATTTTACTTTGACTTTTATATCGAATACAAATATCATCAATGGAATAACTTTTAGACAATTGGTACCCAGAGGTGATATCGATCGTCAAACAATAGCAGTTAAAGTTCTCAATTTACCTATTCTAAAGCTAATTTCGAAAATTTTCACTTAAGTATTACTTTCTATTCTGCGGACCAGCAGTGTGTTACAACCACAATGGGTCCACTAGTTACAGCTGGTTTTATCACACTTTTTTTTTCTATTCATGCTATTCTCCGCTCCCTCCTAAATCGCTCTTACATTCCAAAAAGGTGTCATGCGTACAGCGATAGAAACATCTGCTTCAATAAAAAGCCCCTTGAAAAACTTACCATAAGTTACAAAGTTACAAAATACAGTTCCATCTTTGGATAATAAATACGTCATAGACTATGTTATCATACAAAGATTTCATAACGTTTGAAAGCTCCATTATACCTGCAAACTTTAAAACGATGATGGATGGTCCAATTTCGCAAAATCTTATACTCGGACTTATAATTAGATGCAGTTAACTGACGTTTCGTAGATAGGGATGTGGTTCTAAGGGTAAAATGAATCATTTGAATAATTCAAAGTGAATCAATTTAATCGGTCTTGATACATATGAATATTTTAAATGCGAAAGTGTGTTTGTTTTTTGGTTTGTCCAGGTCACAAGCACAACGTAAACGTTTCTGACCCAAAGTTTCTCGGTCGCATTCAGAGCCTTACAACTAGGGCTTGCATTCGAATATTCGAATATTCGAATTATTCGAATAATATTTCTTGTCCGAATATTCGAATATTAAATCTGCTATATTCGAATATTCGACCAATTTTCCGAAAGCCAAACTCTGAATATTGATGTGCATGTCGCAGGCATTTTGTGTGGATTCCGCCGTTTACATACGGCGTCGTCAGTTTAGAAACGCTCGCTGTTATGTAATGGCGTGGCAAATTGAAGTATTTAGTTCTGTTTCTTATGCCTAACAAGTACTATGTTCGCCAAAATCTAAAGTTAGGTTAGGGTTATACATGAACAGTCGGGTGGTAGTGTGAACAGTCAGGTGTGTGTGAAGAGTCTGGTGAACACTTAGGTATATTGGCCAAATGGAACCTAAGGGCACCTGACTGTTCATTTCGAACCCCAACCTAACCTAACTTAAGAGGCAGATTCGTGGCCCTGGTGCTTGGGAATTGCGTAGATTCGCAATAACTACATCTAAAACTACAGTGAAATTCATCGCCTCCAGGCGATGGATATGGGAAGTCCGTCGCCTGAGGGAGTAAGGTCCTCGGGCCGGGAGACACACTTTGTTCCTTGTGTGCCTCAGATAGAGTGATGAGTGAAGAACTCTGTGTTTGAGAAGAGGTTCTGTCTCTGCAGGCGCCGCTAGCTGGGTTGCGTGAACGTGATTACGGTCCCGTTGCCCAGTCACTGGGCGATGAGAAGGAACACCGTGGGGTTTTAGTCGGTTAGAGTCCGACATAACTGTCGCGTAACCCCGGGGGCGGTGGTATCCATGATGGATTTCCCCACGTAAAAAAAAAGGTATATTGGCCAAATGGAACCTAAGCGGGCACCTGACTGTTCATGTCGAACCCCAACCTAAGCTAACTTTAGAGGCAGATTCGTGGCCCTGGTGCTTGGGAATTGCGTAGATTCGCAATAACTACATCTAAAACTACAGTGAAATTAAAACAATTGAACGAGTTGTCATTTTGCCTTTGGCATATTACATAACAGTGAGCGTTTCTAAACTGACGACGCCGTATGTAAACGGCGGAATCACACAAAATGCCTGCGACATACACAAAATATGAATTTTAAACTCCGCGCGCAACATTATGCTTAGAAGTAGAAGACAATAATTATGCTTAGAAGAAAGCAGTGATTTGAACGCGTTTGCCTAGAAGATACCTATTCACTCTTGCCTTGAAGGTTCTTAAGTTGTACATGTAAGTGTAAGAATAAACCAAAGTAAGATGATAAGACAAAAATGCATTTTATTTTTGTGCAATGTAACATTGATCTGATTCTGATCTCATAATCATGGTTCTCCTACGGATCTCCTCATTTCTGATTTGATCTCGCAGGGATACTCCGAGCTTAGCTCTCTCCATAGCCCACTGAGTGACCCTGAGCCTTCTTATGAGGCTCACAGTTAGCGACCAATTCTCGGATCCGTAAGTCAACACTGGCACACTGTTCTTTTACTGACTTAGAAGACTTTCGTCTTCAGGCGCTGAGGGATTTTGGACGAGAAGACATCTCTGAGATTCCCAAATGCTGCCCAGCTGAGTTGGATTCGGCTGTTGATCTCTTTCTCCTGTTGAGGATCCCAGAGCCAAACTGACCCGACACTATACCGAAGATATCCCGGACGTCAGCCTATACGAGATTAGTATGGCTCAAGCAGCTCAAGAACACCAAGGCGACTGGTGATGATGGAGTCACTACAGAACTCTTGAAAGCGGCTGGAAAACCGGTACTGTAGATCTTTCAGCGATTGTTTCCAATTCCGTCATCACGCCGCTGCATCCGCCGAAAGCATGGCACAGGAGCGTGGTGGTTCTGTTCTTCAAAAAGGGTGATAATATACCTTGTTGAAAAATTATTATAGACCCATCTAGCTGCTGAGTCATGTTTACAAGTTGTTCTCGAGAGTCATTACGAATCGTCTCGTTCGTAGGATCGACTACTTCCAGCCTCCCGAACAAGCCGGATTCCGAAAAGGCTGGGGCACCATAGATCACATTCATACGCTGCGGCAGGTTATACAAAAGATGGAAGAGCATTAACGGCCACTTTGCTTAGCGTCTGAGACTATGAGAAAGCCTGCGATTTGATGGAAACTTGGGCCTTATTGAGGTCGCTGCAGAGATGCCGGATTGACTACCGGTATATCCAAGTGTTGAAGTGCTTGTATGAAAACGCCACTATGTCAGTACGTATACAGGACCAGACTACGAGGTCTATCCACTTGCAGCGTGGAGTGTGACAGGGAGACGCAATCTCCCCAAAGCTATTTAGTGCTGCATTGGAGGACGTCTTTAAGCTTCTGGATTGGAACGTACTTGGCAACAACATAAACAGTGAGTACATCACTCACTTGCGATTTGCTAATGACATAGTCGTTATGGCAGAGACTCTGAGCGACCTCAATACAGTGCTCAACGATCTCAGCACGGTTTCTCAGCATTGGGCCTAAAGATGAACATGAGCAAGATGAAAATCATGTCCAATGCTCATGCTCCACTCCACCCTCGTTAAGAATATTGCACTTGACATTGTGCACGAGTAAATAATATACTTGGGACACACAGTCCAGCTAGGTAGGTCCAAATTCATAATTTCTAATACTGAATTATTACATAATTGTATTCTATCGACGTTGAAAATCTTTCTTTTAAATCTTTTAAGATTTGTAAGTAAGTAATACGAAGTAAGTAGTACGAAGAACCAAAAATAATGTTTAGAATTTAGTACTTTATTTCTAGTTACATGATAAAAGATTTTAAGCAAGTTGTTTTTTTTGTAAATGATTATTTGATTTTATTGATATATAAATATTATTACAATATTCACACTCATATCTCGGTTTATAAGACTGTGTTATATTGTGGTTGTCTTGTTAAACAACAACTTTTTATATTTTTTGGAGGACTGAGTTAGTGCCATAACAGTCAAATTCCAAACAGTTCTTTAATTTTTAAGTAAAATTTTGTTTTGGTTCAAAGATATTAGAATCAAAGTAAGAGATTGGCAGTTAAAACATGATTATGATAACATCTTTTGTTTTTTTTTAATTATTCGAATATTATTCGAATAATTCGAATAATACCCGAAAAAAAGTCGAATATTCGAATACCAAAATTTTCGAATATTTGCAAGCCCTACTTACAACACACGACAAGAGCGTCGCCAGCCGATGGCCAAAGGGGGGGGGGGGCGTGGGGGGGGGGGGGGCAAGTTGATATTATTGATTGAAGATTTGGCAGCGATATCTGGAGTTCAATGATGAAGTATCTACTACTACTATATTTTTCAAATGTCTAGGTGGGGGGGGCAGCTGCCCCTACCTACCACCCCTTGGCGACGCCCATGACACACGATGTCAAGCCAGCTACAGGACACAAGCGGCACATGATCGTATTCTGTAGACTGTAGCGATCCTTACAAGAGACCTATGCCCTATGATTGAGACGACGACGATCTACAGCGTAAATTAAAAAGAAACATTTTAATCATCGTTGATGAAATAGCCAAGTAGGTTGGTCACAAATGTATTCTTAATTTCTTAAATACATAATGTCTCCAAACATTTATCAAGATGCTCCAATTCCGAAACAGTTCTGTCACAAAGAACTACAAAACATGAATAATGGCCCTGACATATATCCAGAACGATGCAGGTGGGCATATCTACACCCACCACGCCCTCGAATATTTTGATAACCGCATTTCATTTCATTCATAGATTCGACTCGTTTCAAACACGAATGGATTAGGTTATTACCTACTCGTATTTGGCACCGTAAAACGGACTTATTTTATGACTTCATGGTGCCCCGCAATTCCGTTCGTGCATATTTAGTTTCTTTTAAAATGTAGGATGAAAAGTAACCTATGTACAGACATAGTTATTCTGAAAACAGCTTCAGAATGTAAGCTGTCCGTATGCCAAGCGCCAAAATGCGTACAACGGTTAGATGTAATTTTTTTTACATACTAAAAGGTATACTTATATCCGAGATAAAATGTAGTCTTAGGTTATTCCTAACTGCCTGTGATGTTAAAACCCCGTCAAAAACGGTTCAGCCGTTCCAAAGATTAGCCTTCGTCAAAGTCTACGTATATTTACATTTATTTTGTGAAACAAATTTGACCTCTTACCTCTTACTTCTTTACCACGTTTCCTACCTTAACCTTACCTTACCTTTACCTTGTGCTTACAAGGGTATTCTAAAGCAATAGTTTAACCATTATTTAATAGATCGCACGTTATTGTTGTTTTGGATCATTTGTCCTTGGATTTAAAAGGGAACATAATTTACTCTCTATACTCGTATAATTAAATAGGTACTAAATCAAAACTATATTCTGTACAATACTGAAATAGACGCACACGTGCCATAACAAACGAGATGTTATTGATATTTTAAGGTCCTGCACAGACGACGAATTTTTTTGTATAACATGCAAGTGACAAGCGATAATGTCATATGACATGTACCAACGTACCCTGAACGTACAGACCTATCATACTAATAACGAGCGAAGCCCAGAAGTCTTCAAAGTTTACAGAGATCCAGTCGCTGTTGCTGAAATCGGCAATGAATCGGCTCATTCATAGAGCGCTTATTCTCTTAAAGCAACTTTTAATCATGTTTCAGACTTTCAGTACCTAGTGATTGTTTCAAACAATTTCAGCATCTTCATAAATTGAAAGCTTCATCAAAGTGTGGTTTTTACTAGCATCTTATGTATAATGTAGGTATAAGTATACAGTTCCATAAATAAGATAAAATACTGTCACCACAAGGAAAATACTGTGCAAAAATGCATAAGATATTACAAATAGTAAATTTCAAATGTAAAGTGCTAACACAATATCACATTGAAACTCGTTATCTACTTGAGCAAGGGAATTCCCTAGCGTACTTCGCCTTTCATAAAATTAATTTTTTATGAGCTACTCGCTTTGAGAGGAGGAAAATGTCCAAGCTATACGTATATTGCAAGCGATTAGATTTTGTATCTTTTATTTTTTTATAAACTTTGTAAAATAATAATTATGTAGTTTGTATGAATTGTTAACAACATTGGATCCACCAAAAAGAACGGTACGCATAAGCAAGCAAGAAATAGAGACACGTCGAGCCGAAACGTACTGTATTGTAAAAATCCATTTATCGTACATTCTCTTCTTTGTCAACCGATAGATGTCCACTGCTGGACTTAGGTCTCTTTATAGACTTCCACATACCTTGGTCCTGTGCCGCTTGTATCGAGGGCTCCCTGCTACCAGATAGCACTATAGGCAGATCGATAATGCTCTATAGGCATCATTAAGTATATAAAATACGTAATCCTTGTCTTTTGTTCAATATATAAAGATTACTGAAGAAGTGGTAGCCTAGTGAAGCAGTGATAGCTTAGTGGTTAGGACTGTGGTCTCCTATTCGGGGCGTCGCAGGTTCGATCCCGGGTCTGACTTTTCGGAGTTAAACTTAACGGTGGTGGGAAGGTGTGTGACGTCCGCCAATTCGCATTGGGCCAGCGTAGTGGACTATGGCCTATAACCCTTCTCTGAGAGGAGACCTGCGCTCATGAGCCGTTGATGGGTTGCTAATGATGATGATGATGATAGAGATTACTATAAGACTTGTAATTTGATTCGGGTTAAAGTTTTGCATTTTGATTTCGGTTCTTCTACAGGAGTTTAGACTTCATTAGTAAGATAGAAATGGATGTCTACAAATAGAAGCAGTGATAGTCTAGTGGTTAGGACTGCGGGTTCCTATTAGGGGAGGTCGCCGGTTTGATACGGTCACGCACCGCTGACTTTTCGGAATTATGTGCATTTAAGCAATTAAAGTATCACGTGCTTCAACGGTGAAGGAAAACATCGTAAGGAAACCTACACGCCTGAGAGTTCTCCATAATATTCTCAAAGGTGTGTGAAGTCTACCAATTCTTATTGCGCCAGAGTGGTGGACAATGGCCTGTAACCCTTCTCTGTGAGGAGACCTGCGCTCAGTAGTGAGACATTAATGAGTTGCTCAAGATTAAGATGATGATGTTTAGTGAAATAAGAAAAAAAACGTTTGAAGCATCTTTTTCCAAGAATTAAATTATAATAATAAAATACCGCGCAAAGCTATAAAATTATATCTATACCTACTTGGGTGGTCACAGTTATTTATAATAAGTATGTTGGTTAGAGATATTTTGCGCGTCTATCGCTAATTTAAACTATTGATTATTTTGCAATAGCCGTTATAGCTATGTTGTAGCTTTACAGCCAATATCTATTTCCGTTCCCTTATCAACACGAGGTATGTAGTTTAACCTAGGGGGTAACCCTTATCTATATAGAAACCGGGATTCAAAGAATATTCGTAACAATACTTACTGTTCCCCACGAATACGTAGCTTTCAAAGAATCTAATTTATTATCATCATCAATATCTGAACTAACCATTTAAGCCACAATAGCTCAAGGAGCTCCGAGCTGGACTGAAACCCGAAAGGACGACGATTCAAACTCCATCCGTTGCACTAGTATCGTCTCCTAACACAAGCTTTACGCTTTTGGAGCATAAAGGGGAATTTTAGTCGTGAATGGCAATAATACATATTCTTTAAAAATTATCAGTCTAATTTCCATAAATTGGTAGGTACTTCGCTAACTTACAAGTTCTTAATCTGTGGCTGAAGTAACAAAACGGACAATTTCAGTCTGTTCTATTGACTTCGAAATTGATGGTTGTCACAGCACCAACTATACCCAATTCCCTGTGGGCCTAGACTGCTCTAGACGGACGTGCTTCTTCTTACGTAATTCAATGTCGAATGAGGAAATTTGTACGTGTTATGTTTATTACTTTTCTTGTATTTTATTTTAAACTAGATGATGCACGCGACGTCGTCCGCGTGAATTAAGGTTTTTGATTCCCGCGGGAACTTTAATTTTCCGGGATAAAATGTAGCCTATGTGTTAATCCTGGGTATGAGCTATTTCCATTCCAAATTTCAGCCTAATCGGTTCATTCGTAGTGGCGTGAAAGAGTAACAAACATCCATCCATCCATACATCCATCCTCACAAACTTTCGCACTTATAATATAAGTAGGAAGTAGGAAGTAGGAAGATTAAACACTGTTCTGTATTACTAATTTATTAGTTTTGTTAATATTATTAGTCGACTTACATAATTTTTCACCATTTTACACAGCACACACAGACATGATCATAGACTACCACAACCTCAACAGGTAACCAGCTTAACAAAGACAATCCATTACAGTACGAAGTAATAATATGTAGTAATTTGTTGTTTGTAGGCCATGGTGGCGTGCTACCCGGGCTCGGGCAGCCATTACGTGAAGCACGTGGACAACCCCAACAAGGACGGGCGCTGCATCACCGCGATATACTACCTCAATCTGGACTGGGACGTCAAGCGATGCGGCGGATTACTTAGGTAGATAACCAGAAACTAACAGTTTTCCATCCCCTGAAATTTATCTATTGAAAGAGATGTTCACACCGCACGCCGACGCCGGGGTTGACTGACCTTTTAATGTAATTTGCGTAACGCTGGGCCCATAACCTGAAAGGTTTTTGGCTGAAATAATTTATAATTTGCATAGCGATTATAGTAGATTTTTAATAAGAACGAGCGCTGTATCACCGCGCTGCAACGCGACGTCAAGCGGTGCGGCGGGATAAGCAGAAACTATAGTTTTTCAGTTTAAGTTTGTCTATTGAAAGAGACTGTGCAGTACTTGATACGATTCACACTCCGTACGCCAATGCCGGGATTCGCTTACTTCTAATACAGTAGTATGGACGGTGAAATCTCGAATCGAGTGGAAAATCGAATTTAACTCGCAACTTACGTAACACTGGGCCCATAACCTGCAGGGTTTTTTTGCAGATATAAAACGATTTGCTGAGCCATCAAAGTCGATTTTTAATTACAGCTTGCAAACACAAAGAAAATGTCAGCAGGAGAGAGCACATTTTAATTTCTGATGTGCTTCAAAATTCAAATCTATTCTATAAGAAGAAGCGAGCTTTTTCTTTAGTAAATCAGAATTTTAACGAAAGTTTTACCTCTGCAGTTTTAGATTCTACCCTTTAATAAGGTATTCTAAGAAATCATATCTGTTTGCTCTATGGTTTGTTTGCGTGTGGTTTCACTACAATTGACCCTAACTGAATTCCATTGATCGATTAAGTGTCAATTATATTTTTTACATCAATATTGCACAGCTGAATAAGCACCATTTTCCTTGACAGGGTGTTTCCAGAAGGCACAACCCAAGTAGCAGATATAGCGCCCATATTTGACAGAATGCTGTTTTTCTGGTCCGACAGGCGAAATCCACACGAAGTCCAACCGGCCTACGCGACGAGGTATATTATCCCTCTTGATATAAATTGTATCTTTAGTTCCTAATCGGTATTATGAATTGCGAAAGTGTTGGTTTGTCCTTCAATCGCGCAACAACGGAGCCGTTACTCCGTTCACAAATCACGTCGCCCCGTAGCGTTGGTCGATGTAATTTTGCTGGGGTATAAGGTACAAGACATTGAGAGTGACATGAGAGTGGCTGTAAACAAAGGCGTTTTCATCTATTCGATTAAATTCATTTACAATAAAGTTGAGTAAATAATATTCACGTCTTAATAAATGTGTTTTTAGTTTTTACGTTCAGTTCATATCAACACGGGCCTGCTTTTAATACTGGGCACATGTCTCCTTTCGAATGATAAGTGTTTTAACATTCTTCTTTGTCAACCGATAGACGTCCACTGCTGGACAAAGGTCTCTTTTATGGACTTCCACAGGTCTCGGTCTTGCGCCGCCTGAACCCAGCGGCTCCCTGCGACTTGTTTGATATCGTCGGTCCACCTAGTGGGGGGTCTGCCAACACTGCGCTTCCCGGTGAGGGGTCGCCACTCCAGCACCTTGGGACCCCAACGACCATCGGCTCTTCGAACATAGTGTTTTTACATTAAATGATATAAAAGTTGACTGTCTGTAAACAATTTATTTCTTGTTTAATTTCAGATACGCCATCACGCTGTGGTATTTCGACGCCCAGGAGAGGGAAGAAGCACTCAGAAAATATAGTAAGTAAATCGCATCATCAAATTAATAAGAATCAATATCAGAATTTAATTACTGTATTATTGCAATAATATGAAAATGATCAAGTGTCTGTAAAACATAGTTCTCGCCCACGATAGCAGACCTATTTTCTGTAAGAAAGTCAGTGAAAACTCGTCTCACTATGTGTTTTAACCAAATTCAAAAATTGGAGGAGGTTATCAATTCGTCAGAATTTTTTTTTATGTACACTGATTACTCGAAGACGCCTGAACCGATTTGGAAAATTCTTTTGTGTTTGAAAGGGTATACTTCCCAGGTGGTCCCATATAAATTTCATCGAAATCGGTCGAGCGGTTTTTAAAATGTCAACAATAAATTATATATTTGGTATAGTGGCGCGGAAAATTGAAGTCGGTTTTTTTAAAAAAGATTTTTTTTATAGTAAATTATTATACTGTATAGTGTATACTGTATAGTAAGTGTTACATCCCCTCGCCTCGGAGAGAATGCAAAAGACATCGGTCCTGAGCCTGATCTTGAGTAGACGTCATAAGGGACTGGCATTTTCGACCTTGAATTTTTTTTTTGCAACTTGCAGTATAAAGGAAAAGCATAGGCAATGCAGAAAGCTGTACAACAAAAATAAACAAAACATTTTTGACCTATAGACATCTATAATATTATCTGCGTAGTTGTTGCCAGGCAACCGTTATACCCAATTCTTTTTTTTTTTCCATAGAACGCGGGCAACCGTCATCGAGCAAGTGATGTTGGATAACTCGGGGCGGACCTGTCATCTGCTCTTAGCGACCGACCCAACACTTATTAGTTGGCTGTAACGGGTATAAGCCGTAAACCTTGACTTCAAATCTGTCTAATATGGGGTTAGGAAAATAAACACTCCAGTCCATGCAGAGACCACGCTGTGACGAAATAATCTACTAATCGGTCGAGCCAACTTGGCACCTGGTGTTGATGACGTCACAACGTTGACGTTGTGCGCTGGTACAGTGCTAATGTACTAGTTTACGCTTCCGGATGACCGCGGGGTATGGTGCGGGGAAGTGGGGCGGCTTTCCATCGAGGTGCCATGTTAGCCCGACTTTCACATGTATAGAGATATAGTTTAACGCTGAATTATGACTAAGTGCCAATTTCAACATCGCCGAGTAGGTGTAACTACCAAGGTGCGTTTTCGAATTGCAAGCAGTGATAGCCTAGTGGTTAGGACTGTGGTCTCCTATTTGGAGGGCCGCAGGTTCGATCCCGGGTACGCACCTCTCACTTTTGGGAGTCAAGTGCGTTTAAGCAATTAAATATCACTTGCTTCAACGGTGAAGGAAAACATCGTGAGGAAACCTGCACATCTGAGAGTTCTTCATAATGTTCTCGAAGATGTGTGAAGTCCGCCAATTCGCATTGGGCCAGCGTGGTGGACTATGGCCTATAACCCTTCTCTGAAAGGAGACCTGCGCTCAGTAGTGAGCCGTTGATGGGTTGTTAATGATGATGATGATGATGATGATGATGATGATGAATTATTTAAGCTGCCTAAGCAATGCATGCACGCATGCGCCTACCCATGCGGTGAATTGGGTATTTGACTGTAGTCAAAATGTTGATATTCATTATTTATAATCAAAAATGTAACATGTAAGAATAACAATTGTAAAAACAGAAAGTAAATCGGTCCAAAAACAAATAAGTTATAGAGCTTTAAAGTTTCCTGTTAGACAGAGAGAGCGCTAGTAAAGTGTTCACCAGCTCCATACACGCTCCATAGAAAATTTCGTTTTAGAAAGAGACAGATACAGTCACAGTAAAACAGCTTATAATTCCGAGGTTAGTAAAGATATTTAAAAAAGAGAAATGGCATTCTGTTATAATATTTAAAAACTTTATTTTAAATAAATAAAAAATATCAGTCAAATACCCAATTGTGCCAGCCAACTTGAGCTATTGCCAGCGAACATGAGGCAAGCGCATAGGTATATATATTTCTGGGTGGTTAGGGCATTGTAGTTACACCTACTACATTTAACCGTGGAATAAAATTGTTTTTCTGACAGTTTCTGTATTGAAAACCTGCCAAAACGTCATTCCTTGATTAAACGTCTCCTTGGGTAAATTGGCACTAAATAAACTGAAACTTCACTGACTTTGGATTTGGTTCCTTTTCCCTCAGAGATTTGTCGGGACAAGAAATCGCGCAACGGATCGCTCGTTTTAAAAATACCTGCTCAGACGGACGTTTTGTATGATATTTTTATATAAACAATCTATGTGTTTATCTGAACTTCATGATATTATTGTTTATTTATATTATGAAACTTATATAAACAATTTATGTGTTTATCTGAACTTCATCATATTATTGTTTATTTATATTATGAAACATAGCGGTATGTTTCATTTATGCCTCTATCAAGCTACTTAACAGTGGCGAATTGCATTGCTGGTTTGGCACCAAAAACCGGGAAAAATAAGAAACCGCCATATTGGATTTTTCATGAAATCATAGTTATAGCCTCGGGGCTTGGAACTTTTTTGTCAAAATAAGGAACTGATCAGATGAAACACGTTGTCCTCCAGTAGTCGGGTAAAAATGTAGCGATTCTGTTTGGAAGTTATCTCAATTGGAAAAGTAGTTGTATAAACACAGCTTAACAAAAAGCATGGTTTTTGATTGTAACCTTTTCATTTCAATCGATCGAATAGTTTTTGCTTGATGCTCGAAAAAATGGTGGCGGCAAATTAGTAGCAATGTAAGTCCGTTTCCTAACTGTATATGATCGCTGAGCTGTGGTTCATCATAAGATGCACAGATCCCCACTACTAAATATAAAACTAGTTCAAAAATATGAATATAACTAATGTGTAATATAAATCTTTGTCAATATGACAAGAGTCATAAGTATAAGATTGTAGGAAATAAGTGAATTATTGTATTTTATACTTAACTAGCTGCCCGGACAGACTTCGTTCTGTCAAAAGTTAAAAGTAAAAATTTTTTTTTGTTTGTTTTTTTTTATTAATAAAAACCTTCCGTGGACCTTAAGGAACATACAAAAAAAAAATTAAACAAATTGGTCCATCCATTCTTGAGTTATGCGCTTACCAACATTCATTTTTATTTATACTTAATTAATTAGTTCTGTGCGACCTCTAGTATTATATTTCTATTTTTGTTATTTCAACTGATTAAGTTTGGTAAATCCATTGATGAGATAAGCCTAGTCCCTAGGAGCAAAAACTTTATGATTGTGAAATATTAGTAAAAGTCAATAACGTTAACTCGATATAAGTTCACAAATCTCGACATCGTTGATAGATTTTGAGTATCGAGCAACTGTAATAAAAAAAAAACTGACCTAAAGATCCGTTTTAAAATGCAATAATACCGATTTTAATTAACAAAGTTTCCGCCTGGAGCGCTGACTGTATCGTCTACCGACTGTACGCGTGTTCTGTTACTCAGAGAGATCTATTACTCACCTAACTTTTTTACTACATTTTTAAATATTTGTATCATCTTATTTCATTCTTAGAGTAGTGGATGGCTAATAACTTAAGACTGAATAAAATTACACATGGAGATTCAGTGTATAGTTATATATTTTAACATCGTATATTTATTTTTTATTATAACTGTACATAATAAAATTAAAAAAGGCGTGGAAGGTCACAACGCACTACGGTTGCGAGGTGCGTTGTATGAGCGTAAAGCGTTTTTTTTGTTGCTAGTGATAAAAGTTTAACTAGTACATAACTTACGGTGACCGATTTTGCCGATTGCCGATGGTCTTATTTGAGTCGAAGAGTATGATCCCGGTCACCATTTATCACTTCACAATATGTTGATGTTGAGTTACGCCTTCAGTCATGTGAGTCAAAACTCATGACGTTAAATATCCGATTTTACAATGTGTGTGTAAAAAATTGTAGTATTGAATTTTATACAATGTACCTACCTAGTTATGTTTAAGGATCGTGCGCATTACGCAGGCCACGAACACTACCAGACTTTGTTTGATCATAGACTCACAGCCGTATATGCTACTTTTGTCGCAGAAGCCCAAACAATCAAGTGGACGCTCATAGCAAAGTTCTCTACAGTATTTTCATTAGCATGGTGCCGTGACAGGTCAATAGAACGTTAACTATTTTGTACCATAGTGATGCAAACATTAGGTTCAAATTCACACCATAAAATCTAGTAGGAAATTGAGACTATTAATTTCAGAAAATCTGTTTTCTTAATTTATACCTTATAATTCCTATTACATGGTACAAAATAAGTTTTCAAAATAAGGTTCCATTGACCTGTCACTCG
Organism: Oeneis ivallda; assembly: GCA_029955525.1. Taxonomy (NCBI): domain Eukaryota; kingdom Metazoa; phylum Arthropoda; class Insecta; order Lepidoptera; family Nymphalidae; genus Oeneis; species Oeneis ivallda. The sequence goes on along the minus strand of JARPMR010000024.1, from coordinate 13,147,912 downwards.
CACCATGCTGCAACGAAAAAACTGAAAGTTTGGCGTATTGGGTTACGATACCCGTACGCTGCGGCCCACAAAGTTTATATGTTGCGGTCATGCCTACGTAGTGCGCTAGGACCCTCAAGATTACTTATAATATTCCTGCTTTAGAATTATAAAAACTATCTATCATAAGTTCTTAACATAAGTAGATAATTTAGTTATATTATGAAAGTGTTTTTATTTTATTATAATTTTGTGATTTTATAGCTTGTTAATAGTAAACATAAAATACATTGTCGTCCCAAGAAAATGTGTTTATTTATTAGATATATTGAAATGATGTGATTTCAAGTCATTAATGAATATGAGGACACAACTGGTATTAAATATTTCTTTTTAAATTTCGTCTTTTTATTTCTGTCTACTACGTGACGAACCTGCCCCTCTAGCCAAGTTACACTTCGTTGTATCTATTCTCTTTCTACGATCGTTGTCACTTGAAGTTTTGGCTAGGGCTAGACTAGATGGCACTGCAGCTGATCATAGACAGAAGTGTATATTGATAATAATTCGCAGCATTTTGTATTGTTCTTTTTTTAGCATTTAAAACATTTATAATACAAAATGCCGCGAAATATTGTCAATAAGTGTAACTTGGCTAGAGGGGCAGCATGCTTGAGAGTTCTCCATAATGTCCTCAAAGATGCCTGGCCAGCATGGTAGAAGGTGTAGTCAACGCATTCTGAGGGAGGTCCGTGCCCCGTAAAGAGTCTGCGATGGGTTGATTGATTTATTGATGATTTGTGCCTTGAATTTATAAACATACTTTGCCATACTTGTTTGTTCATAACGGTTCATATGGAGAACATAGTATAGCCAGCGTTGCGTCTGTATTACGAGTGGTTATATTCTCTTGGTGTATCACAGAAATTATATGAAGTCATGTGTATAAAGTATGTTTATATTATACTCTTTGTAAAAGCATGGACTCCACAGCCATTTTTAACCCCCGACCCAAAAAGACTGGTGTTATTAGTTTAACCCGTGTATCTGTGTATGTCAAGCCACCACAATGGACCGATTTTGATGGGGCTTTTTCTGTTTGAAAGCTAATGTAATTGGGATCGGGAGAGATAGCTTGATTCAAGGGTCTTACAAGCTTTCACTGGTGCGATTGATATGTTTGGTGTAGATAACTACTGTTACTTTTGCATGCTCCAGCAACTTACAGCAGTTCTAGTGTGTTTGGGCTCAATAAAAGTGTCTCAATGAGTAGGTGTTAGACAGATGATGAATAAAATAGAATAGAAATGAATAAATGAATGAAGAATAGATACTATAAGCTATGTAATTATGTATGCAGTGTTTCCACAATGAGTTCCACAAAAGCATACCTAATTATAATTCAACACATGTTAAGACGGGCAGACAAAAAGTAGCCCTATTCCCGCCGGTGGCACCCGTTCACGAGCATGACGCATGATCCAGCCATTGCTTGGCTCAACGTGGTAGACTCATGGACAATTCAAAAGCACTTGTAAAAAATTTTATTTGAATAAAAAACATTTCTATTCTATTCTATTCTATTTAACCATATTTGAGGGAACGTAACAACCCGCATCACACGACACCACCACAGAAATGTTGACTGATGCAGTGATGACTGAGGAGGATCTGAGGATGGAGCAGAAAACTGGGTAACAGGATGACAGGTATATTATACATAGTCCGGCCATAGATTCACATGTGGGGGGGTGTTTCAAATTTTTAACCGACTTCAAAAAAGGAGGAAGGAGGTTTCCATTCGTCGGAATCTTTTTTTTACAATATAAGTTCACCTATTACTCGAAAACGCCTGAACCGATTTGGAATTTTTTTCTTGTTTGAAAAGGTATACTTCCAAGGTGGTCCCATTGAAATTTTATCGAAATCGGTCGAGCGGTTTTTAAAATATCAACAGTAAATTATATTATACTTTGTATTTGTAGTAGCAAGTCGGTGTTTTAAAAAAAGAATTGTTTATAATAAAATATAATAAATTATTAATTTACACTTCTCACTGGTCTTTCATGGAACTTGGAATTACGACTACGTCTTCCTAGTTCCATGATACTATATCAATATTATGGTCATTGGTCATTTTCTCTGGTCATTTTTGAAGTTTCTTTCACGATATACCTACGTCATTTATATTTTTTATAGATTTTCCGATTTTTCTTTTGAATAACATGTTGTTTTAGATTGTTTTTTTTACTTTTTATTTATATACTATATTTATTATTTGCAATGTCCACCGCATCTACAACGCAACGAAATAGGAGGATTAGCTCTATCCACACCGTTGAAACCGTCGATTGGGGATGCGCGGGCGAACTCGGCTACGGCATCAGCGAAACAGTGTTTAACAAAGGAGCACAAGTTAACGATATAGTATCCAGTGACGGAGATATCGAAGTAGGTATAGTTTGTTGTGTCCACGAGGTCAGGCCCGACTGTTTGTCCAAATCGCTCACAGGGAATGTGTCGATGTACCTATCTACCGCTGCACCTGCAGTGTGAGTTTTAACAGGCCTCGAGCGTGCAGGTTTTCTTTCACCGTGTCTTCCCATATCGGTGTGTCCTGCGATAGTTTCTATCGTTCAAGGTATACCCTTGAGTAATTATAATTTAATATAAAAAAAATCATTTTAAAAACCGCCTTCAAACGCCCGTGCTACTACAAAGTATTTAATTTATTGTTGATATTGTAAAAACCGTTCGAACGATGTCGATAAAATTTCAATGGTCCCACCTGGGAAGTACCTGTACCCTTTCAAACAAAAAAAGAATTTTCCAAATCGGTTCAGGCGTCTTCGAGTAATCGGTGAACATACATAAAAAAATTAAGTGGCACTCGGGGACTGCCGCGGTAAAGCTATTGCATAGCATTTCTTATCAACTTATGCAATTATAATATTTATGCAATATTTTTTTTTGCATACTAAAAATTATGCAAAAAAATAATTAAACAACAAACAAACAAGAAAAGCGCACTGTCACTACTTCGCGAGTGAGATTCGAACCTGCGACATCATACACCATACGGTAAAGAAAGCGGCCGCTCGCCCACTGCGCCAAACAGAGCTACTTGGGAACCTCTAAAATGTTGAACGCTTACTGAACGACGGTGTTAGGTTTTTGTGTTACGGAATTTCTTGATTCGGTCGCCGCGTTCAAACTGTTTGTCCTAGTTCAAAGCCCGCGATAAAAGCTATGCAATAGCTTAAAAATAGTAAAAAAAAGATTTCTACGAATTGATAACCCCCTCCTTTTTTGTGCATCTGTTTTTGCCGCATGCAATCTTACACATGGGTAGGTACTTACTGCATTGCGATTTCGTGCTAAGAGTACGTAGGTACTTATATTTGATAGTTATTGAGCTTTTGCCTTTCAGGAACTGAAAATAGCTGAAGAACCGGAACCTTACAAGTAATTAAAACTGATTTATTATTCAATATATTTTGTAACCAGATGGTGGTGATAAGGTTTTACAAATCCCAATACAATGCATGGTTCCTAAGAATAAAAAGTAGCAGTAGCTTCAGATTTAGACCGTTGTCCCCAAATATTAAAGTAACTTAATAAAACAGCTAGATTGCGGCAAGCTAGCTACTAGCAATATACATTACTAGCTGATGCCCGCGTCCGCGTGAATTTAGTTTTTAATATCCCTCGGGAACTCTTTAATTTTCCGGGATAAAAAGTAGCATAAGTCACTCTCCAGGTCCTCAACTATACCCATGCAAAAAATCACGCCGATCCGTAGCCCTGTTGCGGCGTGACTGAAGGATAAACCAACAAACAAACACACTTTCGCGTTTATAATATTAGTAAGGATAGCTCCTTGATGGTTGACGACTTGTTTACCACGCGCGTGGCCTCTTCACCAACCGCGCCTGTACCTATATCGAGCTTCGGAATTTTCTGCGAGCTGTCATCACTCGTCGCCGTGTGGACATCAAGTTTCCGGATAGCTATCGGCACGTGGGCAGCGAGCGGTCACTTCAATTTAAGGTGGAAGACACGGTTCTGCCCGCGAATTTCATATTTAATTTGGTTTTTCGCAATTTGTAAACTAATACGACAAAGTGGGCTTATGGCATTCTAATTGCGCTAGTAGAATTACCATCTTCACAGGTTTACATAAAAATCTTTACTTGAAAGTGACCAGTTTAAGAAATTAATCAAAATACTGACTAATTTGTGAGTAACTCACGTCCAACTCGGTATTTTGATTAATTTCTTAAACTGGTCACTTTCAAGTCTAGATTTTTATGTAAACCTGTGAAGATGATAATTATACTGGCGCAATTGGAATGCCATAAGCCTACTTTGTCGTATTAGTTTACAAAATGGCAAAAACCAAATTAAATTTGAATTTCGCGGGCAGACTCGTGTAATCCACCTTAAGGTGGAGCAGTAGCGGGCGCAGTTAGCTACTATGGCTTTAATCGAAATCGAATTAATTATGGCCTAGATCGTTGAATACCTCCTCCTCATCATCATCATCATCATCAGCCCATCAACGGCTCACTACTAAGCTCAGGTCTCCTCAGAGAAGGGTTAAAGGCCATAGTCCACATTCCACCACGTTGCACGCTGGCCCAATGCGAATTGGCGGACTTCACACATCTTCGAGAACATTATAGTGAATTCTCAGGTGTGCAGGTTTCCTCACGATGTTTTCCTCCACTGTTGAAGCGTGTGATATTTATTTGCTTAAATGCACCTAACTCCGAAAAGTCAGTGGTGCATGCCCGGGATCGAACCTGCGACCCCCCCCCCCCCCCCCATATAGGGACGTCCTCAGTCCTATCACTGTTAGCTATCACTGTTTCGATACCGTTGATACCTAACTTAATGAAAATCTACATTTATGACTTCAGGTTGCCGTTTTTCAAAGCGTGTCTGTTCTCTACGATATTAGAGGATGTTATCCCACAGTTACGCATCCTAGGTAAGAATTTGTTACTCCTCCACTCTTGATCTTATTTGATGGCAAGCTAGACTTTGAATTCTATGTAACCTTGTGGTGATGGATGATGCAACTATGATCGAAAAAGGGGGTGTGTTAGTTTATTATAGGTATCAGTTTCTACTCAGTATCGTACCGGCACGATTGGATTGGATCCCTTGACTCCACTTCTTTGGGTTGTAAGGGTAACTAGTTACGGCCAAAGACAAAATAGACAGCGCACGTGCAATCAAAAACGCTTATTATGTAGGTAGCAAGTAACGGTAGTAGGACACACAGTCCAGTTAGGTAGGTCCAATTTCGAGAAAAAGAACTCGGCTGGGCAGCGTTCGGGAAGCTCCAAAATCCCTCAGTGCCTGAAGACTAAATTCTTCGAACAGACGTGCGTATTGCCAGTGATTACTTACGGATTCGAGACATAGTCGCTAACTATGGGCCTCATAAGAAGGCTCAGGGTCACTCAGCAGGCGATCGAGAGAGCTATGCTCGGAGTATCCCTGCGAGATCAAATCAGAAATGAGATCCGTAGTCACTGACATAGCTCAGCAAGTCGCGAAACTGAAGTGGAAATGGGCGGGACACATAGTTAGAAGAGCTGATGTTCGTTGGGGTCCCAAGGTGCTGGAGTGGCGACCCCGCATCGGGAAGCGCAGTGTTGGCAGACCCCCCACTAGGTGGACCGACGGAATTACACGAGTCGCAGGGAGCCGAGCTGGATTCAAGCGACGCAAGACCGAGCCCTGTGGAAGTCCATGCAACTTGCAAGAGACCTTTGTCCAGCAGTGGACGTCTATCGATTGACAAAGAATTAACGGTAGGTACATATGTAATGTATTTTTTAATCTGATTTTAAGTATCTAATTATTTATTTCAAGAAGTAATTGTTGGTTACGTGGTAAACTTTTACAACACATTTTAGACAAGATATTTTCAGATGCATGCAACACTCAACTTCAAAAAGACAAGACGATGTCAGAAATGATGGTGCGCCTCGCAGACAAGTTTGGGGTTGAGAGGAAGTCAGCGGGCGACGAACTAGACGACATAGATAAGAACAACCTTAACTGCATGAAATACAAGTTGGACAAACTTCAGGCGGACAGGTACTGAAGAGATATTTGAGAACATTGATCTCTGTCGGAAGCATGCATTATGGGCCCCACTGTACCGAACAATAGGAAAATCTTTCTTCGATCTGTTGTTCGGAACCGACTGGTTCGCTCATTAGGGTTCCGAACCCAAGGGTAAAAAGGCTGTAAACGGGACCGTATTATTAAGCCTCCGCTTTTCATCCGTTCGTCTGTCTTTCAGCGGGCTGTATCTCATGAACCATAATCGGTGGATTTGAAATTTTCACAAAATGTATATTTTATTGCTGCTATGGAAATACGGGCGAGCCCTAGAGATCAGGGGCAACGGGGGCGTTGCGCTATGTGCGAAGAAACGATAGACGTTTCAATAGGTATTCAAGCGGCGAACTCGCACCGGGAACTGCAGTGTTGGAAGATCTTCCTCTTATGTTTGAACGAGCTCAAGCGAGCCGCTGGCAGCCACTGAATATACTGGCACAAGATTGCGAAAGTGTATCAGATGAAACGACGACAACGAAGGGCCAATAGGTAGGTAGGTATATGTGATTAGGAAACGAGTAAGAACATTGCTTATCAAAAGCGCGGCTGTAGCTGGTAGTCGGTAAAGCCCGTGAAAACTGAATCTATATTTCAGGCAATATGTATTACGAGTCATGAGCGTGACTTATCAAAATCTGTGCCTTAAAAGAAGTTTCCAAACACTGGCAGACTCAGTGAATGAAATTGTACAAAAACGCGAGCGTCTTTACCATCTCGCTGAGGAAGACCAAAAGAACAAAATGTAAGAACGAGTTATATACCTACAATCAATTTAACTATGCTATGATTATGATCATAATAATTTAAGTTTATGATTTTACCTAAGTACCTATACCCACATTATCTACTTAGGTACCTGAAAAAAATTCTTATTTTAGAGACAAAATGCGAATCGATACGCTCAGATGTGTAACTAGGTATATAAGTTAATTACATAATAGTATGCTTGAGATTTCGAAACAACTACCTCTAGTAGGTACCTACCTACTTACCTATGATTATTATTATTTGAACGAAAGCATACCTAAGTAAAAGTACCTATGCTATTCTTTATAAAAGATCAATAATTAAAGTATACCTACCTTAATTGCAAATAAATGAATTTGAATTTAAGTTGGTACCTAAGTAGGTAGATATACCTACCTATCTTTATGTAATCAAAACGGACTGATTTTATCGAGACAAAGAAAATATACAATTTCAATACGGAAATTTGATTTAATAAACCACGGGTCGGGTTGCTAACCCAATAGGCATAAATTACGGGCAGTTAAAAATTAAAAAATAAATAATAGTTTAAAAAAACTAAAAACAAGCTTTTTATAGAAAACCAAACTAAAAAATAGAAAATAAATTTTAATAAATTTAAATTAAGAATAGGGTCCAAAATTTTCAATAAATATAAATTAATAATAGTGTAAATTAAAAAAATGTATTTTATTTTAAAAAAGCGTGGGGTGCATGGTGTCAATAGTTATAAATATTTTATTGACAGATATGAGTAGAGTGATTATCATTTTGATAATATCTTAAAAAGCACCTCACGCTTTTTTTTAAAATAAAATACATTTTTTTAATTTACACTATTATTAATTTATATTTATTGAAATTTTTGGACCCTATTCTTAATTTAAATTTATTTTCTATTTTTTAGTTTGGTTTTCTATAAAAAGCGTGTTTTTAGTTTTTTAAACTATTATTTATTTTCTACTTTTTAGTTTGGTTTATTTTTAATAGCTTGTTTTTTTAATTTTAATATATCTATATATATCCATGTAAAATTAACATGGATGGTGATATATCTATATCTATAAATATTATGTACATTTATTTTACCAGGGGCGCTAGTGCAGTACCTTCCTAGTATATAATAGCTGTTTTTTCGGCAACAAATTTTGTTTTTTTATCAAATTAGTGTATTGTCATCGGTCCTCAATAAATCTACAAAGTTTGAACGAAATCTGGCCGTTTAAAGTGGGTCAAAATCGCGCCCAAAGAAGTCGGTTACAAGTTACAAACATACAAGTGAAATCGCGCCCAAAGAAGTCGGTTACAAACATACAAGTTTTTTTTTGTTTTTTTATCAAATTAGTGTATTGTCATCGGTCCTCGATAAATCTACAAAGTTTGAACGAAATCTGGCCGTTTAAAGTGGGTCAAAATCGCGCCCAAAGAAGTCGGTTACAAACATTGTTACAAACATACAAGTGAAGCTAATAAAAAGCGTATAAAAAAGAAGCCATGCAGCTTTAGGTACTAAACTAATTTTAGACCGCCCCTATAAATAAGCGTAAAGCTTGTGTTAGGAGTGGGTACGACAATAGTGCAACGGGTGGGGATGAACCCTCGACCTTTCAGTTTCAGTCCGCGCCTGTACCATTGGGGTTTTTAGGCACTAAAAAGATTAAACGAATATTTTTTAAGGCTGCGACGGGAAGCGAATAAACAACTTCGCCAGCTCAGAAACCACATCAAATCTGTCACTTACGATACCAATAGTGAGATCGAGTTCTTAAGATCACAGGTAGAAGTAAGTATACAATATAAGTAGGTACCTACCTACAAGCAAAGAATAAGGCAGGAGTGCTTCCCTATTTATTCTGTGACAGGAGTATGGATAGATAGTAGGTGCCTAGTCTTTTCTTTATACAAGTGCTTCAGGTAAGGCGATTGCAGAGCGACTGTGATACGATAAATCTTGTGTCCGTATTGCCGTTGATATTTTTAGGGTTCCGTACTAAAATGGTAAAAAGGAAACCCATATGGTGAGACTTTCTCCGTCCGTCCGTCCGTTTGTCTGTCACAGTCGATAGCTATCGACATGAAAGGGGTTGTTTCAAATATATATGGAGCCTGGGCCAGGTATTTGTACAGTCTTTCAAAATGTTTGGGATCATGACATACTTAGTGATTATATTTGGAACGTAGTTCCTTATCGCGCGGTGCGGAAGGGGGCTAGACGGAAAAAATTAAGACAAAATTGAACCGACACTTTTTTGAAACCGACACTTTTGAGTGTGAATTTGGCATTGTTTTCATTATTTTCACAGTACATTATAAGATCTCGGTAGCCTTGTGGTTTCGACAGTCGTTAAACAGTTTAAGGTCGATGGTTCGAATCCCAGCTCGACAGACTGAATTTTCTATTTTCAATTTTATTTTAAATAATTTCTACATGTGGAATTTTTCCCTAATTTTTAGGGTTCCGTACCCAAAGAGTACCAACGGGACCCTATTACTAAGCCTACGCTGTCCGTCCGTCCGTCCGTCAGCGGGCTGTATCTCGGTAACCGTAATAGGTAGACAGTTGAAATTTTCACAGATTGTGTATTTCTATTGCCGCTACAACAACAAATAATAAAAATTAAATTAAATTAAAAAAATTTAATAAAATATTTCCATGGGTACATGGAAATATTTTTATGTAATTTTTTTTAACGGAACCCTAAAAGAGCGAGGCCCGACTCGCACTTGGCCGATTTTTTATAACTTATTTTTTAAATTCCACATGTAGAAATTATTTAAAATAAAATTGAAAATAGAAAAGTCAGTCTGTCGAGCTGAGATTCGAACCATCGACCTTTGTTCTGTTTAGCGAATGTAGAAACCACAAGGCTACGGAGATCTAATATTGTAGTGTGAAAATATTGAACACAATGCCAAATTAATTAATCGAAAGGAACTTCGTTCCATCCGGGTGTCCCTTGACACCTCTCAAGTTTTTTTCTTTATTTCTCATTAAAAGGTCCTTTTTACGAGGTACAATGCGAAATTATTCTGCAAAATAAAAGCGCAACAACATGGTGTTCTTTTTGACAATGACACGTAAAGTACGTATCAGTGAGAATTGGAATGTCAAATGAAAGAGGAGAAATCTCGGAGTTCATGAAATATAAAAAATAGTACAAGTGACAGAAAAACAATTTTACTATAATATTTCAGCGTTTATGAATACTACCTACTACTACTAGCGCTATCTAACGCAGATTTCCTCACCGGTCAGATTTTATATCCTTTCCGTAGTCGGATTACAGTTTTGAAACTTTTATATTTGTTTGAAACAAGTCTTAATAATGGTCACATTCACCTCAAAGGATTTGGAGCTGATAGCGCAGACCCGCGAGCGCTACGCGGGCGGCTGGCAGCGGGCGCGCACCGAGCAGCACCTGCAGACCCTGCACGATAAGGAGATAGTGCCCACGCGGGCCATCAGAGAACTGAAGCGAAGGGTCGAGCAGGAGCAACGCGTTCACGCTGAAATCGAGCTCCTTACTACCATTAACATTAATGTAAGCTAATCTATCTAGTCCCAAGGTGCTGGAGTGGCGACCCCGCACCGGGAAGCGCAGTGTTGGCAGACCCCCCACCAGGTGGACCGACGACATCAAACGAGTCGCAGGGAGCCGCTGGATTCAGGCGGCGCAAGACCGAGGCCTGTGGAAGTCCATGCAAGAGACCTTTGTCCAGCAGTGGACGTCTATCGGTTGATAAAGAAGAAGAAGAAGAAAAATCTACCTAAGCAAGCAGTGATAGCCTAGTGGTTAGGACTGTCTCCTATTCGGGGGGTCGCAGGTTCGATCCTGGGTACGCACCTCTGACTTTTCGTAGTCAAGTGCGTTTAAGAAATTAAATATCATTTGCTTCAACGGTGAAGGAAAACATCGTGAGGAAACCTGCACACCTGAGTGTTCTTCATAATGTTCTTGAAGGTGTGTGAAGTCCGCCAATTCGCATTGGGCCAGCGTGGTGGACTATGGCCTATAACCCTTCTCTGAGAAGAGACCTGCGCTCAGAAGTGAGCCGTTGATGGGTTGCTAATGATGATGATGATGAATCTACCTAATAAGGATCTGATGATTGAAAATAGATCTGGGTAAGAGGATGTCAGGTATATCGTACATAGTCCGAGTAGAACTGCCTCGTTGGTCTAGTGGTTAGCTTGTTCGACTGCGGATGACAAGGTCCCGGGTTCTATTCCCGGGTTGGGCCGTTAAAAGAAAATGTAATGGGTTTTTCTGCCAAAGAAATTCTCAGTACTAGCCCGGAATTAGGAAGTTGGCGTTTAGTCACCCCGTGCCTGGGAGAGCACGTAAAGCCGCGTCGGTCCTGCGCCTGATCTCTTTCCGGTCGTGTCGGATTTTCGTCCCATCGGACTATGAGAGTGAGGGAATAGAGAGTGCACCTGTGTATGCGCACACACTTGTGCACTGTAATATCTCCCGCGCAGATGGCTGATCTCTAAGGAGGTTGGCCGCCGTGATCGGATTCGGTCGGAAGGACATTATTATTATTACATAGTCCGGCCATAGATTCGCGTCGGGGATGTTTTTCAATTTACACTTTTCAATTTACAATAGTTATCGCCCCCGAACAAATCTTTCTGGCTCTATCAGGAACTCTATAACAAGAAACCTGAAATAGGATGCAGTGCTTGTTTCGGAACAATGGATGAAATCTTAGATTTTTTTTTGGTTTTTCTTTCGCCAGTCAGGATCTACTATTTCTTAGCTATTACTTATCTACTGATTCCCCAAAACAGCCAGTAGTATAAAAGAATACAGAATTATAATAGTTATTTTTACAGGAAGTTCTCGAAAAGATTGAAGAATGGATGGCCAAATATGAGAAAGACATGGAAAATATCGACTTGAAGATACAAATAATGAGGAATGATTACGAGAACGTCCAAAACAAGAATCAGCATCTTGAGGAAACGGTTAATTTATATTTTCCCATTTTGCTAAGTAGGTACTTGGAAAGTTATAAAAAGTGAAGAAAATACACTGAAATCGCATAATATGTAATATTTATGTAGGAGGAGATTATCATTTCGTCGGAATCTTTGTATGTCCACGGATTACTCAAAGACGCCTGAACAGATTTGGAAAATTCTTTTTTTGTTTGAAAGGGTATACTCCCCAGGTGGTTCCATATAAATTTTTCGTTTTCGGTCGAGCGGTTTTTAAAATATCAACAATAAATTAAATACTTTGTATAGTGTGTGTAATTTAGTAAAGTGGGAGTTTGAAGGCGGTTGTTTAAAAAGATTTTTTTTATATTAAATTATAATTTTTATTCAAAAATAGTTTTAATCACTGAGAGGCGAAAGCTATAATTTACTAGCTGATGCCAGCGACTTCGTCCACATGGATTTCGTTTTAGAAATCCCGTGGAAACTCTTTGATTTTCCGGGGAAAAATGTCACTCTCCAGATCATTAACTAGGTATGGTATGCCCATGTAAAATCAAGTCGATCCGTTGCTCTGTTGCAGCGTAATTGAAGGGCAAACTAACAAACAAACTCACGTATCTTTATTATTAGTAAAGATACCTACCAGGAATTATTCGCTGTGCGAGAGTCCAGTTTTTTTAATATTAACTTGTGGATTACCTTTCAGATAAAAGAACATGCAGAATCAATGAAGAACTGGGTTACATTCAAAGAAGAGCGGGAGGCAGCGCGAAAGTATCGCGAAAAAATGCAAAATGCAGCAACTATAATACAAGCTTGGTGGCGAGGTCTGCTTGTACGGAACCAGTTAGGACCCTACAAACCTGTAAAGAAAAAAGGAGGTGCATCCAAAAATGGCGAAAAATCCAAGAAGAAAAAATAAAATAGTTGTTGTATTATTGGTACTTGGTAGCATACACAGCTAGATAATAATATAATTAAACGTACTGCTTTACCTAGATTTTTATACCAAGATTATTAGATTTTAATCAGCTGATATTATTTTTGTAGTTCAATAAAGATAACTACAAGTTCGCCCCGAACTGAGACCTCGCGGTATCCCATAATTCCCATAAGGTAGTTTTAACTATATTATATTGTAATTAAAACGCGCCGAATCTGATGACGTCAATCGTCATCTGCTTTCGTGGATGGGATGCATATTTAAAATATTAAAGACAGCGCCATCTAGTAACAGTATAGTGAAGTTTTGTTAAAAACATTGATGCCCATTAAAACTCAAATAATTTCGTTTCTTTATAATATTTATCTAATCTTAGTATTTGTTGTTCAAGTACAGAATATAACTCAAATTATGTGTAAGTTTCAAGTTTTAAAACAAAGTGGTTTTAGAAATCTAGCCTCGAATACAATCTCCACTTTGAAAGCCCCCCATTTCGTATGGGAGCCCCCCTGAAATAAAGATTTTTATAACTTTTTAAGCCATTTTTCGGCTGGAGGCCATCGGTTTACATATCATATCTAAAATTGAAGTAATTACGTTCAGTAATTCAGAAGTTATAAGGCTGTGACAGACGGACGGACGGACAAGTGCAAATGCAATTCGCTTCGCTCCGTCGATAAAGTATCTACAGAAAAATAAAAATGTTTTTTTCGTAAGAATACAGATTGTAGCCTGTACCTATATACCTATATTAAATTAATCCTTGCTATTTTACGAGCTGCAGAATCTAATTATAACAGTAAAAAAAGCCGGCCAAGTGCGAGTCGGACTCGCGCATCGAGGGTTCCGTACTCCAAAAGTAAAAGTAAAACGATAATATTATATTAATTTACTTATTTATCGTTAACTTTGTTTGTAGAGGTTTATTGTTAATTTAAAAAAAACTATGCTAGTTAAAGCGTTGGTTTTATTTTTCCTGTAAAATATACATAAACCTCTATTGACCATAATTATTTCAGATTTTTCGATTGGTAAACTTCGGAGATAAGGGGGGGGGGGGGGGGTGAACGGTATTTTTTTCGACATTTTGGCCAATTACTCAAAAACTATTATATATAGAAATAAATATAAAACTGTTTTAGAATGCACAAGTAAAGTCCTTTCATATGATACCCCACTCGGTATAATTATCTTACTTTGAAATTTCAAACCCCTGATTTTCCCCCTTTTTTAATTAAACTAAAATAATTTTCGCGTTGATTTTATTTTTCCTGTAAAATATACATAAACCTCTGTTGACCTTAATTATTTCAGATTTTTCGATTGGTAAACTTCGGAGATAAGGGGGGGGGAACGGTATTTTTTTCGACTTTTTGGCGGATTACTCAAAAACTATTATATATAGAAATAAATATAAAACTGTTTTAGAATGCACAAGTAAAGTCCTTTCATATGATACCCCACTCGGTATAATTATCTTACTTTGAAATTTCAAACCCCTGATTTTCCCCCTTTTTTAATTAAACTAAAATAATTTTCGCGTTGATTTTATTTTTCCTGTAAAATATACATAAACCTCTGTTGACCATAATTATTTCAGATTTTTCGATTGGTAAACTTCGGAGATAAGGGGGGGGAACGGTATTTTTTTCGACTTTTTGGCGGATTACTCAAAAACTATTATATATAGAAATAAATATAAAACTGTTTTAGAATGCACAAGTAAAGTCCTTTCATATGATACCCCACTCGGTATAATTATCTTACTTTGAAATTTCAAACCCCTGATTTTCCCCCTTTTTTAATTAAACTAAAATAATTTTCGCGTTGATTTTATTTTTCCTGTAAAATATACATAAACCTCTGTTGACCATAATTATTTCAGATTTTTCGATTGGTAAACTTCGGAGATAAGGGGGGGGGGGGGGGGGACGGTATTTTTTTCGACATTTTGGCCGATTACTCAAAAACTATTATATATAGAAATAAATAAAAAACTGTTTTAGAATGCACAAGTAAAGTCCTTTCATATGATACCCCACTCGGTATAATTATCTTACTTTGAAATTTCAAACCCCTGATTTTCCCCCTTTTTTAATTAAACTAAAATAATTTTCGCGTTGATTTTATTTTTCCTGTAAAATATACATAAACCTCTGTTGACCTTAATTATTTCAGATTTTTCGATTGGTAAACTTCGGAGATAAGGGGGGGGGGAACGGTATTTTTTTCGACTTTTTGGCGGATTACTCAAAAACTATTATATATAGAAATAAATAAAAAACTATTTTAGAATGCACAAGTAAAGGCCTTTCATATGATACCCCACTCGGTATAATTATCTTACTTTGAAATTTCAAACCCCTGATTTTCCCCCCTTTTTAATTAAACTAAAATAATTTTCGCGTTGATTTTATTTTTCCTGTTAAATATACATAAACCTCTATTGACCATAATTATTTCAGATTTTTCGATTGGTAAACTTCGGAGATAAGGGGGGAGGGGGACGGTATTTTTTTCGACATTTTGGCCGATTACTCAAAAACTATTATACATAGAAATACATAAAAAACTGTTTTAGAATGCACAAGTAAAGGCCTTTCATATGATATCCCATTCGGTATAGTTATCTTACTTTGAAATTTCAAACCCCCGATTTTCCCCCTTTTTTAATCAAACTAAAAATAATTTTCGATTTTTCTTTATTCCAATGATGTTGGGCCACTATTATATACAACTATGCCAAATTTCATGTCGATAGCTTTAATAGTTACTGAAATAATCGACTGTGACAAACGGACGGACGGACGGACGGATGGACGGAGAAAGTCTCACCATAAGGGTTCCATTTTTACCATTTTGGTACGGAACCCTAAAAATTAAAGTGGGTAGGTAGGAAAAGAATGGAAAATAAAACAATAGAATGTCATAAAATTTTCGAATTTAGAATGTTATATATAGTTTTGTACAAAAAATACACTTCACAAATCTTGACTAATACAGGATGTACATGTTGGTTTAACATTTTAATTCAAAGTGGCCTACAACCTAGGTTAAAACGGCAACTTCATTTAACCCTTATTTTATTACCGAGAAAAAGCCCCAACGGTACGGTACGGTACGGTTACGGTAGTTAATTTAAATTTCGTCTATGAATTTTATTGATGTTATTACTGGCTGGCTATATAATAATTAATAACTACTGCCCTCGTAGACATAAAAATATTTCAATTGGACCAAAACTCATAAATTGGACAATGATTTGACATATTTTGTTATAGTGACAGCACTGAGGGTACTGAGCGGAGTAATAGTGTCCTGTGACCTAGGAGTAATAGTGTTCTGTGCACAGAGTACTATTTATATATACGGGAGTACTATTAATTATATATCTGTGCCTGTGACTGAGCTAGGCCTGGCACATGGGCACTGAGGTTTATAATATGTGAGAGTTTGTTTATCAATTTTGTTCAGTGATTTATTTTTATAATACATATTTTAATATACCGCACTTACGACTTGTAAGTCAAGTAAAAGACGTTTGGGGAACAGGTTCTGTGTATGGGGAAGTAGCCAGCGAGCAAAAAATGGTAAGTATGGTTTCTTCGCTTACGTTTAATAACTTGACATTGTGTAGGTAGGTATCAGTTATATTTCTAATAAATTTAATTTATAGGAGAGTTTCCAACCAATACCAGTAATCACGAATACTAAATCTAGTGGCGAACTTCAAGAAGTGGTGGTTAAAGAAGTTTCAGAAGATGAACCTGTAGAAAGGTTGTCCAAATAATTTATAATTTTTAAAATTGCTTTTCCGATCCCGATTTCCAAATAAATAACGTCCTTCGGCGTCCGAATACGGCTATGTCGGCTAGATTTCACAGAGCACTCTCATAGTCCGATGGAAATCCGACCCGATCGGGGTTCTAGAAGACTAGTACATTAGACCGACGGTTTCTCACCGACTAAGACATGGGAGTAGCACAACATACTTGTATAGGTAACTTTCTGATTCCGGGCTAGTAGGTAAGTAGTGAAAATTTCGACATAAACCAAATAGGTACATACATACCTAGATATACCTAGGTTATTTTTGAACCAACGCAGGAATCGAACCCGAGATTTTGTCATTCGCAGTCGAATTATAGTCCAACGAAATTGATAGGAGTAATTTTCAAATGAGTTGGAGCTAGTATGGATAATACAGCTCTACCGAAGTTTTTATATATTCTGTTTTATCTACAGTTATAGTTTGCCCTTCCTACAAGCTTCATTATTTGCTACAGTATTAGAAGATACTATAATAGAAATGCGCATTTTGGGTAAAATTTTCCATAATACTTATTATATTTTAATTTAAGTAGCTAAGTCATCATCATCATTAGAAACCCATCAACGGCTCACTACTGAACGCAGGTCTCCTCTCAGAGAAGGGTTTTAGGCCATGCTGGCCCAATGCAATTTGGCAGACTTCACACACCTTTTATTAGAACATTATGAAATATTCCCTGGTGTGCAGGTTTCTTTACGATGTTTTCCTTCACCGTTGAAGTTTGTAATACATATTTAATTTCTTAAACGTACTTAACTTAGAAAAGCCAGAGGTGCCCGGGATTGAACCTGCGACCCCCCCGAATAGAAGATCGCATTACATACTAGCTAACCACTAGGCTATCACTGCTTCAATTTAGTTAAGTATATCAGTTTAATTATATTTATTTCTTGACAAATTTATGTACATACAGCTGAATGTAATAACGAATTGCGCGTAATCAAGACAATGACTGACATGGGTTTGCTTTTGGCGCTAAAATTTGGCGTGTCACAGCCAGAAGTACAAGATGAATTAGATGAAATTGATCCTAATAATCTCGAATGTAACGAATATAAATTAAAGAAACTTGATAAGGATAGGTTAGTGTATAATGATTTTATACCATTCCTGTAAACTTATTTCATCATAATCATTAGCAACCCATCAACGGCTCACTACTGAGCGCAGGTCTCCTCTCAGAGAAGGGTTATAGGCCATAGTTCACCACGCTGGCCCAATGCGAATTGGCGGACTTCACACACCTTCGAGAACATTATGGAGAATGCTCAGATGTGCAGGTTTCCTCACGATGTTTTCCTTCACCATTGAAGCAAGTGATATTTAATTGCTTAAACGCAAAGTCTACTCCGAAAGTTTGACTCCGAAAAGTCAGAGGTACCCGGGATCGAACCTGCGACCCCCCGAACAGGAGACCACAGTCCTAACCACTAGGCTATCACTGCTTCACTATGTTAACTTATTTAAATGGTGATAATAGCGCTTATACCCACTTACCTTCATACTTCACTGAGATGCTTAACAAATAATGTTTTAATCCCTTTTAAAAACTGGTTTAATGCAGAAAATGGCCTTTGGCAGCACTAACGGCTACATACATCTGTCTTGTAAAAAGCAAAACATTCGAAGCATTAGAAGATAATGTAGATAAAGTTGTCAATTTGGATAAATACCGTATCGAGCTCTTTGAAGACGAAGCTAAGAACAGAGTGTAAGATAATAATATATTTGTCGTCTTAAACTTAACTCCTGATGGTGTCTAATTGTTTCTGCAATCCTTTAATTTTCACAGATTACGTCGAGAACTAAACAAACAGTTGAGACAACAGCGTAACCATATCAAATCTGTTATTTATGATACTGATAGTAAAATTGATGAGCTCCAGTCAACAGTTAAAGTTAGTGCCTATTTATTGCGATATACCTACCTATAGTAGCCAGTAGGCTCAACAGCTAAAATACTTCAATGCTTTTATCAACTCTAATTTCTAATACCTAATATAAAACTTCTTTTCAGGATGCCAGCCTTAATGCAGAAATTCGTAGTCGATATGTTGATAACTGGCAACTTGCGCGCACTGAACAACACCTGAAGAAAATTCAAGATGTTGAAACAGCACCAACGAGCACGATTGAATATTACAAGCAGAGAGCCTATAGTGAACAAAGGGCACATACTGAAGTAGACCTCTTGGGCAATATACTCATTAATGTAATTTCGTTCCTTTCATGAATTTATTAATGTGTAAGCTTTTATTATGTAATGTAAAAATTATTTAAATTTTCTCCCTAGGAAACTCTTGAGAAGATAGAGCAGTGGATGAATAAATATGATAAGGATATGGAAGAATTAGATTTAAAAATACAAATTAAGAAAAACGACTATCAAAATATGCTTGATAAACGAATTAACTTAGAAGAAACGGTATGTTAAATGCTATTGATCGAACTGAATGGTTTATATTAAACTAGCGACCCGACTATTACCCAGCGTTTTCGATGAAAGCTCCCAGGCGGCTTAAATTTTTCCGACATCGTCAACAATTATCGTCATATTTCAACCAATTTACACAAAATCTTAACAAACTATACACTAAAACCTTCGTCATGAATCACCCTATCTATTAGTGAAAACCGCATTAAAATCCGTTCAGTAGTTTTTGAGTATATCGCGAACAGACGGACAGACAGATAGACAGACAGACGCGGCGGGGAACTTTGTTTTATAATATGTACCTAACTACCTAGTAATTAAGTAAATAAATTTTAACAGGTATTTATAAAGTATGGGTAACATTTTAGATCGAGAAACATGATATTGCAATGAAGGCATGGGTTCATTTCAAAGAAGAACGTGAAAAGGCACGTTTATATGTGCAGAAGATGACCACTTCTGCAATTATTATCCAAGCTTGGTGGCGAGGCCTGTTAGTCCGCAGACAACTCGGCCCGTACAAAGTTGCTAAGAAGAAGGGCGATGACAAGAAGAAAAAGAAGTAGTTTTTATTTTGTAGAATGCTTTTAATGTAAAAAACGTAAAAATAAATATATTGAAATTTTTACTAATTTTTTTGCAGTCATTCGACAATGTGTACTTATTACTCCTTCCTGCACAAAATAATACTACTTCTACCTACTTCCTACCTACGGTCCCGGTACTTCCCCTCGCGCTTCCCCGCACCGCACCACGAGTCAGAACCACTCAGTACAGATATACATACCGCTCGCGAAGCAACGCTTATTAAAATAGGTAGCTAGTATCAAGTAGGTACCAATGTACTTAGATACTGGCACAGAACACTATGCTACCTGTATTTATGTATCTGTGTATGTCTGTCTGTCTGTTCCCCCTTCCCTCGGGTCTAACAAGCTTTCACTAGTAATTGATTTGAAAGGTGTAAACTACTTCGGATTATTTCGAAGGCATGGTGACCTTGAGCTGATGCTGCAGTATCAGGTAGTCTGTGGGAAACCCAACTCCTCAGCAGCTTACAGCAGATATAGTGTGTTTGGGCTCATTAGAATGGTCTCAATGAGTAAACGTGTTAGATAGATGATGATTGAGGATTGAGGAGGAGGTTCTGATGATAGAGCAAAAAACGGTAACAGGATGTCAGGTATAGGTGTTAATTTTCAATTTACACTTGTTTAAAAGAAATAATGCAATGAAAAGCACCTTTCATCTCCATCGTCAGACCCTAGATATCATCTGGGACCAGAGTACTTGTCAAAAGGAATCAAACGAGCTCAAACTCCATAAAGTTATGCAGTTTTGAGTTCCCTTAACAACCTTTCAGCTCCATCATCAGACCCTGGGTATCATCTGGGACCAGTCGAGTACTTGTCAATACGAATCAAGCAAGCCCAAACTCGATAGGGTTACGTAGTTTCATTTCAGAATTCCCTTAAGAAACTTTCAGCTTCATCATCAGACCCTGGATATAATCTGGGACCAGAACACTTGTCAAGACAAATCAAGCGAGCCCAAACTCGATAGGGTTAAGTAGTTTTATTACAGAATTCCCTTAACAAACTTTCAGCTCCATTATCAGACCCTGGATATCATCTGCGACCAGAACACTTATCAAGACGAATCAAACGAGCCCAAACTCGATAGGGTTACGTCATTTTATTGCATAGTTGCCACCTTCCAAGTTCCAGACCCATCATCAGCTAATCCTGAGGATCCTGGCGGAGAAAATGGGGCAAACTAAGTATTTAAATTATTGCATTGTCATCGGTCCTTGATAAGTGTACGAAGTTTCAAATAAATCCGATGTTTTAAAGGGGATAAAAATCGAGTCCAAAAATTCGGTTACATAGATTCATAGATCATACCAAGCAATAATCACTATTTCATGACCCCAAACATTTTGAAAGACTGTACAAAGACCTGGCCCAAGCTCCATATTCTAATTCAAAATTATTTATTTCACGTACAGGCCAACCTGTGGCTCTTTATTATGACAAGTCATGACTCTACCACCGTTCGGAAAGCGGATTTTGCTGAGAAGAGCCGGCAAGAAACTCAGCAGTTGCTCTTTTCAAAATAATCATTTTACAATATTATTATGAAGCTATTACATTGTAATAAGTTTTTAAGCTATTGCATAGCTTTTATCGCGGGCTTTGAACTAGGACAAACAGTTTGAGCGCGGCGACCGAATCAAGAAATTCCGTAACGAAAAAAAACCTAACACCATCGTTCAGTAAGCGTTCAACATTTAGAGGTTCACATTTAGCTCTGTTTGGCGCAGTGGGCGAGCGGCCGCTTTCTTTAGATGTCGCAGGTTCGAATCTCACTCGCGAAGTAGTGACAGTGCGCTTTTCTTGTTTGTTTGTTTTTAATTATTTTTTTGCATAATTTTTATTATCCAAAAAAAATATTGCATAAATTTTATAATTGCTTACCTAAGTTGATAAAAAATGCTATGCAATAGCTTTACCGCGGCAGTCCCCGAGTGCCACTTAATTTTTTTTATACTATCTTGTGGGCAGCTGGATGCCAAGCCGATTTAACCTATATATATATATATACTTTATATATTTGAAACAACCCCTTTGAATGGGGGGACGCCAATTTGACACCGACCAATAAGATTTGAGTACCTAGTAAATACGATAGATTGACAAAATGTGTGCGTAAATTTAATCGCGTGTGACTGGAAAGGGATAGTCGACATGCCATTCAAAATGAAAGGGATAGCTGACCCTTGAATCGAGAGGGCCTGCTACATGAGCAACATGAGTCAATAAGTATACAACTTACAAGTGTAAGTAAATTAAAAAAAAGCCGGCCAAGTGCGAGTCAGACTCGCGCACCGAGGGTTCCGTACTCCAAAAGTAAAAGTAAAACAATAATATTACATTAATTTGCTTATTTATCGTTAACTTTGTTTGTAGAGGTTTATTGTTAATATAAAAAAAAAACTATGCTAGTTAGAGCGTTGGTTTTATTTTTCATGTAAAATATACATAAACCTCTATTGACCATAATTATTTCAGATTTTTCGATTGGTAAACTTCGGAGATAAGGGGGGGGGGGAACGGTATTTTTTTCGACATTTTGGCCAATTACTCAAAAACTATTATATATAGAAATAAATAAAAAACTGTTTTAGAATGCACAAGTAAAGGCCTTTCATATGATATCCCACTCGGTATAATTATCTTACTTTGAAATTTCCAACTCCTGATTTTCCCCCTTTTTTAATTAAACTAAAATAATTTTCGCGTTGATTATATTTTTCCTGTAAAATATACATAAACCTCTATTGACCATAATTATTTCAGATTTTTCGATTGGTAAACTTCGGAGATAAGGGGGGGGAACGGTATTTTTTTCGACATTTTGGCCGAATAATCAAAAACTATTATATATAGAAATAAATAAAAAACTGTTTTAGAATGCACAAGTAAAGGCCTTTCATATGATACCCCACTCGGCATAGTTATCTTACTTTTAAATTTCAAACCCCCGATTTTCCCCCTTTTTTAATCAAACTAAAATAATTTTCGCGTTGCTTTTATTTTTCCTGTAAAATATACATAAACTTCTATTGACCATAATTATTTCAGATTTTTCGATTGGTAAACTTCGGAGATAAGGGGGGGGAACGGTATTTTTTTCGACATTTTGGCCGATTAATCAAAAACTATTATATATACAAATAAATAAAAAACTGTTTTAGAATGCACAAGTAAAGGCCTTTCAAATGATACCCCACTCGGTATAGTTATTTTACTTTGAAATTTCAAACCCCCGATTTTCCCCCTTTTTTAATAAAACTAAAAATAATTTTCGATTTTTCTTTATCCCAATGATGTTGGGCCACTATTATACACAACTATGCCAAATTTCATGTCGATAGCTTTAATAGTTACTGAAATAATCGACTGTGACAGACGGATGGACGGACGGACGGACGGAGAAAGTCTCACCATAAGGGTTCCATTTTTACCATTTTGGTACGGAACCCTAAAAATCGGCCAAGTGCGACTCGGGCCTCGCTCTTTTAGGGTTCCGTACATATTACCAAATCATTTTTATAAAACTAGGTACATATTTAGATATCTTAGTTCTTAGAAAGTACCTACCTACTAAATTAGCATATTATGCTAATTTAGTAGGTAGGTACTTTCCTTTAGGGTCCCATTAAAGGGGAAAAAATGCTCGTTTGTTTTGGTCACAACTTATTAAACGCATTATAAATCGGTGTTTTCAGTATTTGTTGTTTAAATACACTATATTATAGTACATAATATACCAAAATTTCAAATTCCTAACTAGTTTAGTTTTTGAGATGAGAAAACCGACAACTTTGACGGCCCCCCCATTTCTTCATTTTTGTAGATAAAAATAAAAAAATATAGATTTGAACTCCACTTATTGAGCTCTAGACGATGACACCCCACTTGCCAGGGTAAAAAAAAATTATTTCGACTCCTTTTCCATGTATGGGGGTGGGTATTCCCTTTATTTTTTAATTTTATTTTATTTTTATTATTTGTTGTTATAGCGACAATAGAAATACACAATATGTGAAAATTTCAACTGTCTATCTATTATGGTTTACGAGATACAGCCCGCTGACAGACGGACGGACGGACGGACAGACGGATAGCGGAGGCTTAGTAATAGGGTCCCGTTGGCACCCTTTGGATACGGAACCCTAAAAACACCCTCGGCATGCTGTGGCCAGACTATGATATTCTATCTGTGAAAACTTATAATCCTACTATCCTACTTCCTTTTATTACTCAAAGTACTTCCTACTACTAGTGGTTCGCCCCGAACTGAGACCTCGCGGTAACGTTATCCCATGATTATTCATTCAATCGATACATGATAACCAAAACTGACATTATTATTATGCCCGTTTTCACCAAACATACCTAAATCATCCCCTAAGTAGGAGTCTCTTAACGTAGGTAGCTCCTAAATACAATCCTAAGTCCTAACATCCGTCCCAATATCCTTTTAGGTGTCCCGTACAGGATCGTGATAAATAAGTTGACAGAAAACATCAATCACTTAACTTATAGGTAGCCCGTAAAGGTTAGGGAACGTTAGTGAAAACATTGAATTATTTATCAAACATTGAATTTAACTCGTAGTTCCATG
The DNA here is from genome assembly GCA_029955525.1 of Oeneis ivallda. Taxonomy (NCBI): domain Eukaryota; kingdom Metazoa; phylum Arthropoda; class Insecta; order Lepidoptera; family Nymphalidae; genus Oeneis; species Oeneis ivallda. Next base: position 13,123,701 of record JARPMR010000024.1, on the reverse strand, counting down.
GGAATAGTTACTGACTGCGCCATCTATTAGCATTATTGTGAAGCTATGTTGATGCTATATGAATTACTGACGCCCATTAAAAATTAAATAATCTCGTTTCTTTATAATATTCATATAATTTTAGTATTTGTTGTTCAAGTACAGGATATAAGTGACCTAAAAACATAAAATCAGTTTGAAAATCCATAGCGGATTTTTCTAGAGAGCGTCTTCAAGCGAGCGTATAAAATCGCCACTTTGAAAGCCCCCCATTTCGTCAATTTTAAGGGAAAAATTAAAAAAAAAATATTTTTGTACTCAGTTCAAAATTATCTTTAAAATGATACGTAACAATTTTATGTAACGCGATTTTTTTTTTTTTACTTCGCATTCGCTTCTATGAGAGCCCCCCTGAAATAAAGATTTTTATAACTTTTTAAGTCATTTTCGGCTGGAGGCCATCGGTTTACATATTATATCTAAATTTGAAGTAATTACGTTCAGTAATTCAAAAGTTATAAGGCTCTGACAGACGGACGGACGGACGGACGGACGGACGGACAAGTGCAAATCGCCCTAGTTAACTCAAAGACCTTCGCTTCGCTCGGTCGAATATTATAAAGGCGAAAGTTTGTGTGTATGTTTGTTCCTCTTTCACGCAAAAACTACTGGATGGATTTGGCTGAAATTTGGAATGGAGACAGATTATACCCTGGAATAACTCATAGGCTACAAATTATCCCGGAAAAATCCAAGATTCCCGCGGGATTTTGAAAAACCACCGATAAATGGCGCTGATTGTACTTAAATCACGCTTACATTATCCGCAGCATCGATTTTTTCATCGGAATTCGGGGTTTTTTAAATCCTGCAAGCAAGCATGCAAGAAATCAGGCAAGCAAACAAGCAAGCAAGCTTCGGTTTCAAAAAACCATAGCAAGCATCAGTTTTTGAAATTTCAAGCACAAGCGACTGCATATCCTAACGCTCACGAACGTCAAAAATTGACATTGTTACATAAAATTTAATTATTTATTTATTTATTATTTCTATCTATACTTATAATAAAACTGTACCTGTAACTGTTCCTACAAACACTTCCCGCGGGATATTAGTGTGCTACTTTTCACATATTTATCCTTCAATTATGGGCCAACGGAGTTACAGATTGACGTGGTTTATTGGATAGGCATAGTTGAGGACTTGAAAAGTGACAAAGGCTACTTTTAATCCCGGGAAACAAATAATTTCCGCGGGATATTTGTACGCTACTTTTCACATATTTATCCTTCAGTTATGCGCCAACGGAGTTATAGATTGAAGTGGTTTTTTAGCACAGGTAAAGTTAAGGGCCTGAAAAGTGACAAAGGCTACTTTTTATCCCGGGAAAACAAACGGTTCCTGCGCGATATTAGTATACTACTTTTCATATATTTATCCTTCAATTATGTGTGAAGGGAGTTACATATTCACGTGGTTTTTTGGATAGCCATAGTTGAGGACCGGAAAAGTAACAACAGCTACTTTTTATCCCGGGAAAACAGACAGTTCTCGCGGGATATTCGAATGCTACTTTTCACATATTTATCCTTAAATTATGCGCCAATATGCATGTATGAATGCATGCATGTATGTATGTATGTATGTATGTATGCATGCATGAGTGCATGTATGTATGTATGTATGTATCCATGCATGTATGTATGTGTGTATGCATGTACGTATTTATGTTTGTATCCTCCTGCTACTAACTTTAACTACATTAACTATATCCTATGCTACTTATCCGACTAAACTAGCGGCACGCTATGATGGCCGGTTTGACACATTACAATAGTGATGTGGAATGTCAATTTATTCTCGAACAAAAAACAATTAAGTTTTGTTTTTGTACCTGATTAAATAGGTTTAATAAAACAAAAATGTATATGTTTATTTAATTTATTTGAACGAACTGAATATTTGAATGAAAATGAATATACATACTTTATATGCACACAAGAAACATATGAATACAAAAGATACCAAAAAAGGTGCCACAAAAGGCCATAATCAATCAGATTCGTCCATACTACTATTTTCACTGTCGTCACTGCTATCATCACCTACATTAATAATTATATGTTCGTTTTCTATAATATTATCTATTTTCACATCTCTTTCATAATCTTCCCTTATTAATTTAACAGTTCTATTCACAACCTTTTCCCAGTCTCCTTTAGTCACATGTTCACAAGCTTCTTCTAATAATTTTAGCATTTTTTTTGTGGTAAATGGGGGTTCTGTATTGTGTCTTGCAGCATATCCCTTAATTTGAGCCCACACCAACTCAATCGCATTATACTCACAATGGTAAGGCGGTAACCGTATAACTCTGTGCCCATGTTCTAATGCTATTTCGTCAATGACGTATCGGATCTTGGTTGGTTTGTTTTCTTTTAAAAGACGTACTAATTCCGCTTTTAACATATTCATGTTTGCATCTACGCCATTTTTAACGTATTTCACGCCATAACCAAATGCCGAGTTGTGGTATGTATCATATAAAAATAAAAATTTTACCTTTTGTATGAAACAGCTGATATTTTTTTGCGATTTCAGAGGTTTGTCCACATAGTGAAAATTGTTCATATTCACAAGTACATTCACCCCTTAAATGGTGCAAACTGATTTTTCTACACTTGTATACATTTTAGAAATCAATTTAATAAATAAATTTTGAGTCCTAAACCTAAAACTACATTCGATAAAATTTATGAATCTCTGCACATCACTATCGTCAATAAAGTAATACAATTATTTCCTTCAAAGTCGTTATCAATTAATACGGAACTTCATGAGCGGACAAACGTCAAACCGGCCTTCATAGCGTGCCGCTAGTTTAATATTATTAATGTGAAAGTTTGTGAGGATGGATGTATGGATAGATGTACTTAGTATACGGATGGATGGATGGATGGGATGTATGGATGGATGTATGTTCTCTGAGATAGGGGTTGAACTATTTTGACTGTTTTACTACATTTTAACTTCTTCAAATTTAAACTAATTTTTATTCTTATTTTAACCGACTTTAAAAAAAGGAGGAGGATCTCAGTTCAACGGAATCTTTTTTATGTATGTTCACCGATTACTCTGAGACGCCTGAACCGATTTGGAAAATTCTTTTTATGTTTCAAAAGGTATACTTCCCAGGTCCTACCTACTACAACAACTACTTCTACAACTACTACAATTACTTCTACAACAACTACTACTACTACAACTACTACAACTACAAGTACTAAAACTACTTCTACAACTACTACTACTATAACTACTACAACAACTACAACTACAACTTTTATGTGACCATCTCGCAAAGATTCTGTATCGATTAAAAAAAATTCAGGCAAATCGGTTTAGAAATCACGGAGATATTGATATTTATAGGTTAAAAAACACAATACTGTTTTGATCCTTTTTTGAAAATCAGTTAAAAAGTAGCCTATGCTAGGCTTATACCATCAGCTACCTGTCATTGGAAGTCCCGTCAAAATCAGTCCAGCCGTTCACGCGTGATGTTTCTATCACGGGATATAGGGAATATACATTTTTATTTATATACGATAATAATTAAATTTTTTGTTTAAATCCGAATGCGTCCTATGTTCCTGTGAGTAACGTTATTCACCGGAATTCCTGTGAGCTACGTACGATTATTTTGACTTTTAGCCGGTCCAACATCATTGAAATAAAAATAAAATCCTTACTAATATTATAAATGCGAGTGTGTTTGTTTGTAGGTTTGTTGGTTTGTCCTTCATCACGCTGCAACGGGGCTACGGATCAACGTGATTTTTTGCATGGGTATTGAGGTTCTGGAGAGTGACATAGGCTATTTATCCCGGAAAATCAAAAAGAGTTCCCCGAGGGATTTAAAAAACTAAATCCACGCGGACGAAGTCGCGGGCATCAGTTAGTTAGCTATAATTTTCTTCTGTTCTTATCTATTTACTTTTTTATATTAGCTGTAAGTTTTCCCTGTAAAATAAAATAAAATAAAAATATAAAATAATATTTAAGATTAGACTCGATTCACATTTGATTCGAATGTCAAAACAAAATCGAAAGAGATTTTATATTGATTCGAATCATCGCTTGATTCGAAATGTCGAGTTGATTCGAATCCGCGAGCTGATTCGAACCTTTCATTGTGCAGTGCCAAGTGCCAAACTTAAGGTAAGGACAAGGTACAGATGAGACAATTAGGATAAAGGATTCGTTAAAATTTTTTGCGTTTTGAACAAAGTTTTTCTCGTAAAAATAAATATTTGAAGTTTAGTGTAGGCATAGTACAAACAGAATAGTAGGCTAACTAAGGCCGATCGGCGAGTTAATTACCTACTCTTGCGTTGACGCCTAGGGTTGTCACTTTTATTTTTGACTAGCTGATGCCCGCGATTATTAATAGGTAGGTTACTACTTTTATTGAAAAATTAAACAAACAAAAAAGAGCGAGCGTGCGACGTAATACGCAATTGCGCGCGATTAGCACAGCGGCGCGATATAATTATACAAAAGCACTCTGTGGCGCGCCGCGCGGCCCGTACTGCCGGCCGATTGAGCCGGTTGAGATTTTGCGAATGTGTGCGTGAAACTTCCGTGCGTACACGGCGCCCGCTGCTCACGCATACATTCAAACCGGCAGCGGCCACTTTGTATGAAGTTAGCCTACTATTCTGTTTGTACTATGGTGTAGGTACATAATGTCGTGAATATTATTATTATATTTTGTTCGACATTTGTATTTCGTGAAGACACAGTGTAGTTTGGAACTGACTTATTTATTGAAAATGAAGAAAAATTGACGTGTGATAGGTATATGTAAAACTGTGTTCAATCAAATACTATTACTTGCCGTCGATAGCGTAAAGCAATTTCACAATTAGGTCTATCTAGGTATTCAAAAACGTACGTATTTAAGTTTATTATTATTTATTTATTATTGACTCGAATCATCACATCGATTCGTATTGTTTCGAATCATCAATCAAATCGAGGATAATTTATTAAAATCATGATTCGAACTCTGGCCGAGTGATTCGAATTTATTCGAATATTCATTGTTGATTCGAGTCCATCACTAGATGTGACTCTAATCCATCCATGGAACTAGGAAAACGACTAGTCTTCCTACTTCCATGTAAAATTCACTAGGGACAGACAGCCCTGATTCTGTAACTTAGTTGCTATCAAAAAATGATAGCCACTGACATATATTTCTTATCCATTGAAGGTTTGCTATGAAAACAGAAGTAGGTATCATTTTCGTAGCAAACCTTCAATGGATAAAAAATATAATTATGTCAGTGGCTATCATTTTTTGATAGCAACTAAGTTACAGAATCAGGGCCCAGGGCAAAGTAATGCTGCCAACATTGGGGTTTTCGCCCCAAATAGGGAAGTGTCTAGTTTATGAAATTAGTCCGAGTCATAGACGAATGATATTTACTACCGTAATTGGACTCGCCTCGCAAGATCCTTCCCCTCTGCCACAATGTAATGGATTCAAATCTTGTGCACTTATAAAAACTGTTTTCGAATGGATTATATCATTACATGAATCGTTTTCGCACTCGTAGGTGCTCCGTGAACAATGCTGATCTGAGCGCTTAACATGTGCAGGAATAAGATGAATACCTCAAATTTACAAAAATAGGGAATTACATTCCAATTGGAAGTATTTTTATTGTGATACATGCTTTCTTTCTATTAAAAATATTTAAAGTAATATCATAAATAATAATCGAGAATTTCATCGTTTAGGTGATCTAGTACGTAATATCTCGTTAAAATCGGAGTGATAATCGTAAGTTGAGTTGTGACGTAACCACACTCCCCACGAGACTACTTTTTGTTTCTTTTTTAAACAATTTCAACCTTTGATTGCTACAAATAAGGTTTAAATTTGAACACGCAAGTACAACACGAGACTACTTACTACTATTTTACTCTTGTATAGCAATTTCAACCATCACTACATAGAACTTAGGTTCAGATTCGAAAAATGAATAACAAAAAACAAATTGACAAGCAAAACTGTGTACACGAGACTACTAGTCTAAGATCCGGCTGCAGAATTCACTCTCAAGAGTGCACTCATCAAGGGTTTGCTATAAACCAAATTTTTACGCATATATTTATGATGAAGAGAACATTTACCAGGTTGCCTATCAAAATGTGGTTGCTATTATTTTTAATTAAATTATTGTTAATTGATTTTTCGGAAAAAAAAATTCATTTACTGACTTTTTAAATAAAATATCGTCCTCTTCACGGTAATATACCTATATAAAGACTGAAAAATCACGGATGCCGTTGTGCACTTGGCCGCACCTCTTCGTAGCCAAGTATATACAGGTATGATTTTGATACATTTATACGTTCATAACGTATATTTATTATTTATATTATATCAAATTAAAGCTAATTATTTCTGTTTATTATGATATACGATTGCTTAGTTAAATCTGGCCGCAAATAAGGGTTGCTGGTTGTTAAAGATGGTAAATATTAATTTAATGTAGAGTGAAAGAGAGTTAGCGCGTATACATAACTAGTCAGACGAGGATAGCGATTGCCAGCTGTACGACCGCGATGATTTAAAGTCACTGCGCATGCGTCGAATGCTAGTGTTCTCAACTGAACAGCTGCGATATTTTTATTATAACATAAAAAACGCAACATAAAAAGAATTAAAGGTTTAGACTCAACGCACATTCCACCGTTCTGGAAATCTTTCAAACAACAATTTTTGTGGACAATCTGTTAATTCGATGTGTTTAAATGCCACTGAGTCGGAATGTATCAGATTTTGCGCGAAAATAATGGCTGGCTGCTATTAGATAGTTTTCTAAAACCAACATGGTTCCTGAGAGACTCAACTCCAACGCAAGTTAAGAGTGTGCTATGTGATTTCATGAACAAATCTTCCGATAATGTCGACGAATCTGATATTTGTAGCGATGAAAGTGATAGCTGCGATGATAGTGTAAATCTTCCGATAATGTCGACGAATCTGATATTTGTAGCGATGAAAGTGATAGCTGCGATGATAGTGTAAATGAGGGCTCCGATGATTTTTTAAATAGGTAAGAGTCACGGAAATATAAGATACATTTTTTAAATTTTTAATTTGCTTAAATGTTTAATTATTATGTAACAGACGGTTGAATACTTGAATAAAATCTAATATTTTCTTTTATATAAGTAAACCAACCAAGTTATATAAGTAAAAACCAAGGGGTTTTGTTTTTCATCAATATTGATTTTTGTTGTAATTTTAAAATTTGTCATTTTGAAAAGGAAGATTTCTTTTGGAGTACCTATTTATTAAGTCGTTTCTACTACTGTTTGCACCGGTAGTAACAGAATGACCACCAAACAACAACAACAACAAACATACGTACGGTAGTACAAATAAAGTACAGTGGTACCTAATTTAATTAAAAATACTAGCGGTCACATTTTGATAGGCAACATCGTAGATGTATATTCTGCAGCCAGATCTCGTACTATACACCCTATCATTTTGCAAAATTAGATTTTATTACATAGTGCACAAGGTTGCAAACTTTTAAATTTAGTAAAAGTGATGTGACTGCGGTGCGGATCGATAACGATAAAAAAATTATTACTCATTGAAGAAGCATCGAAATTCATCAGCAAGCAATAAACTAAAGAGGATTATAACTAGCAAAAAGCTGAGCTTTGTGAGGGCTCGCGTAGTTTTTCTAACGGGTAATAATTTTTAACCGACTTCCAAAAAGGAGGAGGTTCTTTTTTTTTTCTATGTATGTCCATCGATTTCTCCAGGATTACTGGACCGATTCGTGTGATTTTTGTTTTAATCAACAGAGGATGTTTGCGAAATGGTCCCATAAAAATTTTCACCTTCAACTCCTCAAGCCTGATGCTGCAGGGATATTGCTCACCTAAAATAAAGAGATTTAGGAAATGTCGATTACGAATTATTATTGTAGGTAACAAGTATGGACTACATCGTGGAGCTCCAGGTCCTAGCTCCTTAATCATAGGATACTACACTTAAAAGCTTGAAATAAAAATTCTTTTCAAAAAACAGACTTCTAACGCCACTACAAAGTATAAAAATAATTTTCGACTTCTACAAACGTGGACAAACTGTCCACGTTTGTTGAAGTCGGGCGGGCCTAAAATACAAACTATGAAACCGACTCGCGATGCTCGCTCGACTTCTATTAACGAGTCTCTCATATTGTGTAGCGTCGCGCATCGGTTTCATAGTTTGTATTTAGGCCCGCCCGACTTCAACAAACGTGGACAAACTAAAATTATTTTTATACTTTGTAGTGGCGTTAGAAGTCGGTTTTTTGAAAAGAATTTTTTTAAGTTAATGGTTATAAAATTATATTTTCTTTGACAGATAACATTTAGATAAGAAATTAAATTACTATGTTAAATCACAAATCTATAGGCGTGATAGTTTTTCAGTAAAGTGTACCACAAAATGTACAGCTTGTGGGATAGTTATAGGTCTCGCTCCGCTCGCCCTAATAAAATGTAAATGAACCAATTCATTACATTAAATAAATTCGACAAAAATATCGGAATATTGATATGTATATATTAAAGCTCCCTTCAATTTTATTTAACTTATGCCGAACGCTAATGTATTGTTTATTAACTAAATGTTGATTTTAGCGGAAACTTTTTAAGTTTTAAGGATAAAATATATAGCCTATATTGTGTAAATTGAGAGTACCCCAATCGGTTCGAATGTTTAGGTGGACAGACGGTCGGACTTGACTAGACTATAAGGGTTCCGTGTTGTTTTACTTCGAACCCCTAAAAAGTGTAATGATTAAAAAATATGAATATTGCATTTTTTTAATGTTTTCCTCTTTACGTTATATTATTATGATTTTATTGAATAAGTTGTCACGGCATCGGCATATGATGCGGAGGAGCAAGTTTTAAGATAATTTTTAGTATAGTTAGTTAATAAGTTTAATATAATAAATAAGTTTAATAGTTAATAAGTTTTAGTAAGTTTAATAGTTTTAAGAGCGGAGCGAGACCTATCACTATCCCACAAACTGTACATTTTGTGGTACACTTCGCTGAAAAACTATCACGCCTATGGATTTGTGATTTAACATTGTAATTTAATTTCATATCCAAATGTGTTATCTGTCAAAGAAAATATAATTTTATAACCATTAACGTAAAAATTATTACCCGTTAGAAAAACTACGCGAGCTCTCACAAAGCTCAGCTTTTTGCTAGTTATAATATAATGATTATAGTCCCTAACTTACCACAGTAAGTACCAATAGACTTGGCGAAACTGTAAGGGTTCGTAGTTGTTTTACTACGGAACCCTAAAAAAGACGTGTTACGCTAACCAAGTAAAGAGTTAGATGATTAAAATTTTGTTTGAGTGCGTTTTGCTGCTTAGGAAATTTTCTGTTTTTTCTTAGGAAAACTATCGATATAAAATATCGATATGGTAGCATCGCAATTAATTTGTCTGTCTTACACTGTATTTAACCTATATGTGTGCGTAAATGTAATAGTGTTGGAGATTTTGTCTTTTGTGTGCCATAATGACACAAATGGAATTGATAAAGTGTGCAGTTCTGTGTATGTAGTGTTTCCTCCCCCCCGCACCAAAAGTGGCAGACTTTTTTGTTCGTAGCATTAGGCGTAGGCGCGTTACTGGTCCCGTGGTTCATTTGTCAAAGGTCCGAGTATCGACTTTGACGTGAGCTACTCACAAATTAGTCGTTACTCGGACTAATTGCTTAAACTACACTAGCGGCACGCTATGATGGCCGGTTTGACACATTACAATAGTGATGTGGAATGTCAATTTATTCTCGAACAAAAAACAATTAAGTTTTGTTTTTGTACCTGATTAAATAGGTTTAATAAAACGAAAATGTATATGTTTATTTAATTTATTTGAACGAACTGAATATTTGAATGAAAATGAATATACATACTTTATATGCACACAAGAAACATATGAATACAAAAGATACCAAAAAAGGTGCCACAAAAGGCCATAATTAATCAGATTCGTCCATACTACTATTTTCACTGTCGTCACTGCTATCATCACCTACATTAATAATTATATGTTCGTTTTCTATAATATTATCTATTTTCACATCTCTTTCATAATCTTCCCTTATTAATTTAACAGTTCTATTCACAACCTTTTCCCAGTCTCCTTTAGTCACATGTTCACAAGCTTCTTCTAATAATTTTAGCATTTTTTTTGTGGTAAATGGGGGTTCTGTATTGTGTCTTGCAGCATATCCCTTAATTTGAGCCCACACCAACTCAATCGCATTATACTCACAATGGTAAGGCGGTAACCGTATAACTCTGTGCCCATGTTCTAATGCTATTTCGTCAATGACGTATCGGATCTTGGTTGGTTTGTTTTCTTTTAAAAGACGTACTAATTCCGCTTTTAACATATTCATGTTTGCATCTACGCCATTTTTACGAAGCCATGCGACGATATCAGCTTTCTTTTGGGATTGGGCAGGTGGCTTGTCAATTTGCATCGAGTGGTATGGGGCGTTGTCCATAATTATAATAGATGGTTCAGGGAGGCTACACAACATTGAGGTAAACCATTCAGTAAACTTTTCTCCATTCATGTCTTCATGATAGTCTCCAGTGGTTTTTGACGCAAAAGCCATGAGAGAACCTTCGACAAACCCGTTGATGGTTCCGGCGTGACAAATTATAAGTCGCGATCCTTTTCCTGCAGGAACTTTGGAAGTAGATGCTGCTGTGTCATCGTTCCAAGAACGGCCTACAGTATGGTTAGCATTAAGCCATGTTTCATCCAAGAACACAACATTTTGCCAATTTTTGATTTCTTTCACTTGCCGTAAAAAAGTATACCTTGCCATCGCTATATCAAATCTTTCCATCAATATTTTGCGTTTGTTACATTTTTTGTATCGAAATCCAATGGTCTTCAAAATCTTCGTTAAAGAACTTTCCCCACCGAAGAATAATCCAGCTTCCTTCAGTGAATGCACCAACTTTTTTCTTGTTGGATACTCCTTCTGTAAATAGTAGCCGTAAACATGTCTTCGGATAGCATCGGCATCAAAGCTATCGATGCCTACGACTGGTTTTGCTCGTTTTCTCTTTTTTGGTGTGTGAAGTTTATTTTCTTCTGTGCCAGTCTCGCCATATTTTTTTTTAGTTATCCGTCTAACAGTTCGTTGTCCAATATTAAGCGCATCAGCTACGCGTTCAACCACTGACGTTATAGGTAAAATTGGCCCTCCATTTTGAGCTTCACGATCGAAATAGTTACGAAGGCGTATTACGAACTCACGTGTCTGACTATTTAGAACAGTTCTCTGCGTACGTTCGGTCATATCGACGAAATCCACAACAAAGGGCTTGAACAGAGTCCAAATTAACGAGCAAGGGTCAACAGTAATGCAGTATCAATATTTGAAATCCAAAGCCAGGTCAAAACTATATCACAATCGCATTGCACTGACAGTTTATACTTTTCGAAGCAACGTCAATTCGAAACTGCTTTGTTTTGCATTGAGCATTGACGCGAGTTTGCCGGAGGTAGTAGTTGTGCTAGCCAGCGATCCTATGTGACGATCGTATTAGATTCCATTTTTAAAAATTTTCAATTTAGAAAACCAAATGCCGAGTTGTGGTATATATCATATAAAAATAAAAATTTTACCTTTTGTATGAAACAGCTGATATTTTTTTGCGATTTCAGAGGTTTGTCCACATAGTGAAAATTGTTCATATTCACAAGTACATTCACCCCTTAAATGGTGCAAACTGATTTTTCTACACTTGTATACATTTTAGAAATCAATTTAATAAATAAATTTTGAGTCCTAAACCTAAAACTACATTCGATAAAATTTATGAATCTCTGCACATCACTATCGTCAATAAAGTAATACAATTATTTCCTTCAAAGTCGTTATCAATTAATACGGAACTTCATGAGCGGACAAACGTCAAACCGGCCATCATAGCGTGCCGCTAGTGTAGACACTTTAAAGTAAAGATTTTTATATAAACCTGTGAAGATGATACTGCCATTGGCGCAATAAGAATGGCATAAGCCTAGGTACTTTGTCGTATAAGTTATTTAGTTTAGCACAGCTGCGCCCGCCAATTCTACGACCCTTCGGGTCCGGGGGAATTTTTTTGTGAAGTTGGCTACACTCGTTTGCTCGGTAGACTGTAGTAACTAGTACCTAATCTGTGGACTGAATCCGTGATTATCTGACATTGACACTTGACATTTCAGTTAACTGTTGAATGGTTGTTGGCGTTAGTTTGTAATGTAAAGTTGAATTTGTGATTTTGTTCGTGGTTTACTGGTTTATGGTATGCGGCTGAGTATTTTATTTTGTGTTTTATGTTCAGTTTGTGAACTCCAACAAATATCGGTGTTGTGAAAGACGAAAGTTTTAGTGAAACTATAGGGTGTGGAAGCGATGAAGACCAAGAATTTAAACGACGACAGTGACACCGAGGTAAGTGAAGATTTAACTCAAAAACTAGTTCGGGCTTCAACTTTCCTAAACTTTTGTTACAAAAAATCTCGTGTGTAACATTACCTGTTTTATTCATCAGTTTGTTAGTGAATGGACGATGCAGGTTGTTTACGAAATATTATATATTTTGACAGTGTTTGACAACACCATACAGTCTAATTTTAGTTTCATTCATAACCTACACCGTTTGCCGTGTCTGCACATACCCACTATACAATTTATTTAAGAGGAATTAGTCTAGCGTGCCCTCGTATTTTGATTCTTAGTTGAATACTAGATGATGCACGCGACTTTGCCCGCGTGAATTAAGGTTTTTTGATTCCCGCGAAAAAATTTAATTTTTCCAGGATAAAAAGTAGCCTTTGTGTTAATCTTGAGTATGAGATATCTCTATTCCAAATATCAGTTCATTTGTTGTGGCATGAAAGAGTGACAAAAATCCATCACTTCATCCTCACAAACTTTCGCAATTTTATGGTCTTTAAAAATATGGAACTTTTAAAGTTACATGGCCTCAAAGAATTCATTCTCAGCCATTTAGCATAAGAAGTGAACTGAAGTGAAGAATTCAACCTCAATCCGAAAAACCATATTAACTTCTAGAGCTTGTCTGCCAATTTTCATTAAGTTTTATTGGTTAACATGAAAAACTAAATCAAATTTAATTTGCATGATAGTGCTAAGGAATGCTTAGTGTCACATCTCCTGGCTGCATTTCCAACTTCACCCCACATTATAACTATTCCACCTAGTTATAACATTTAGGGCCTGTTTCACCACTATCCCTTAATGTGTCTGATGTATATCTAACAGATAAAATATATGTCAGACAAATCCGTTGGATTATCATACTTTATCTGCTTGATTGTCTTAAGGGCAATTCAATGCAAAAGTCTCCACAAATGAAAAAAAATAATAATTGATTTTAGTATTATAAAGACTTTATACCCTGTCCAACCGTTGTCTGAGTGTTGTCAAAAAATAAACGGTTGGACAAGGTATAGTATGGTGGCAACAGTAGGTATAGTACTTAAAGTTTTCACAATGGCAACACAGTTTTGCTTTTTTGTTTTCCGGCACTACTGTCATTTGCAAGGTGGCGTTGATAAGACCATGATGTTGAATTGTAGTGTCAGTCACAAAATAATCAGAATTTTCTCTCTTGCATAAGTAAAATTTCTTCTTTGTTATCAAAAATTAAATTTTCCTACTTAATAGAATTACTTACATGATGCCGAAATTAAAAATTTATTATCTTTAATAATAACTCTTCAACATTTTGTAGTGTTAGTCACAGCCTGTATCAATAAAATGTAGTGTTTTGTTTGTTATTTTTTCTTGTAGATGGCCAAAACAACATCAGAAAGGCCAGGATCAGCCACTGAATTTAAAAAATAAAATAAAAAATAAACATAAACAGAAAAGAGCGATGTCATTTTACAAAACAAACAGCATCTATAGATACCTAGGCTCAACAGATAGCTTTATGTAAAAAGAAAGCAGAATAGATAGAGAGTCAGCATCTTGAGCTATGAAAATGTAACAAACAGACATATAGTCAATGTGGGTAAATGTAAACAGAGGTAAATGGAGACACGCCCGATAACTTCGTCAATTTTGCTCACAAAAAAATGTGCGCATAACAAAACGCAACTATTTATTGTTTTGAAATGTCCTTGTCAGACATAAATAATAATTGCGTTTCGTTATGCGCACATTTTTTTGTGAGCAAAATTGACGAAGTTATCGGGCGTGTCTCCATTTACCTCTGTTTACATTTACCCACATTGACCCTAGTTGCTTTTATAATATTAATGGCCGATTTCACCAACTTCGAGTGACGTTTTTCCGAGGAATAAAATGGGCATTCTGACAGTTTTTGTATTGAAAATACTGTCAAAATATCAAATTTACGCTCGGATAAGACTCATTTTACGTTGGTGAAATTGGCCCTTAGTAGTTTATTTAACTCTATTGACAAACAAAGTCGACAAAACGAAGAGTAACATGACAGAAAGAGAGGCAACTTCTAGATGAGTATATAATAATTTAAAAACAGACTTCAAATGCCTGCGCCACTACAAAGTATAATATAATTTATTGTTGATTTTTTTTTAAACCGCTCGACCTATTTTGATTAAATTTAAATGGGACACCTGTGTACCCTTACAATTACCTTAGAAACCTAATCTAGGGAAGTTTAATACCCTTTCAAACAAAAAAAGATTTTTCCAAATAGCCTCAGGCTTGTTCGAGTAAACATACATAAAAAAAAGATTCCAAGGAATTGAGTTTGAAGTTTTCCATTTTTGAAGTTGGTTAAAAATACATTTATCTCACACAGTTCATATTAGGATTAGGACTTCATCTTAGGATTGAGATATTTTTATCATTTTTAATCAAATTAGATACCAGCCTCACATAAATATTTACCTGAGCTATCACAATTTACTGCACTATAATGTACCCTATTACTTAACAAAGGAACATTTCATTATCATTGTGAATTGTCAATATTGTAATGGTTAACAATTCAAGCATCTACTCCAAAGATATCAGTTACGACAGCACAGGCGACTTTGTGACTTATCTGGATGAATTAAAGTCAATTATTGTATTTAT
Organism: Oeneis ivallda; assembly: GCA_029955525.1. NCBI lineage: Eukaryota > Metazoa > Arthropoda > Insecta > Lepidoptera > Nymphalidae > Oeneis > Oeneis ivallda. The sequence goes on along the minus strand of JARPMR010000024.1, from coordinate 13,108,501 downwards.
AAACATAGCGTAATAAGATAATTTCATTTGTTGTTATTTGCCAGGATTTGGCACCGCTCTTTAGATATTTGAACACAGTTTGCGCGAGTTTACTCGTAAGTCGTAACGCTGCGCTGGTTGTACCTAAAGGTAACATCAAATGTGAAATTTATTTTGCCAGGTTGTGCCATGTGTCGATATTGTTTACGTGCGAAAAGTGGACTAAATAATTTACATATTATACTATGTCACACGTCACTTAGGCAGCCCGCACACAGTCAATATTATTGTCAATATTTACAAATATTGACAATATTATTGACTGTGTGCGGGGTTTGATCAATATTATTGTCGAAGTCCGGAAATTTCGTCAATATCGGGGGGAGGCAGGGATATTGACAATAATATTGACAGTGTGCGGGCGCGCGTCAATATTTTAGTTGAAAAAAGATTTCAAGGCAGGAGGACGTGCGCTCGCAACCAAAAATTGAGGACATCCCCAGTGCAACAAGCAATGAAAAAGAATATTTAATAGAATTTATTAAAATGTGGGAGACGTAACGAGTTTCGCATCAGTATATCTTGTTTTTTTAAGTAAGGGGTTACTAAAGATAGTATTTTTTGACAGCTACTACCTTTTATTATCATGTAATTTTTAAAATCATCTTTTTCTGTATTTCGAAGTTCTTTTATTAGATTTAAATGATTTAATTCCACTTTTCCACTTTTTCATCCGGTATTTAAGCCATCGTTTCTTTCTTTTTTAGGGTTCCGTACCAAAATGGTAAAAATGGAACCCTTATGGTGAGACTTTCTCCGTCCGTCCGTCCGTCCGTCTGTCACAGTCGATTATTTCAGTAACTATTAAAGCTATCGACATGAAATTGGGCATTGTATATAATAATATATAATATAAAATGTATAATATATTGGGCATTGTATATAATAATAAATAATTTAAAATAATGTATAATAGTGGCCCAACATCATTGGAATAAAGAAAAATCGAAAATTATTTTTAGGGTTCCGTAACCAAAGGGTACCAACGGAACCCTATTACTAAGCCTACGCTGTCCGTCCGTCCGTCCGTCTGTCAGCGGGCTGTATCTCGTAAACCGTAATAGATAGACAGATGAAATTTTCACATATTATGTATTTCTATTGCCGCTATAACAACAAATAATAAAAATTAAATTAAATAAAAAAAAAATTAAATTAAAATATTTCCATGGGTACATGGAAATATAATAATTTAATTTTTTTTTAACGTAACCCTAAAAGAGCGAGGCCCAACTCGCACTTGGCCAATTTTGGTTTTATTAAAAAATTTCAATTTTGGTTTTATTATTTTGGTTTGGTTGGTTTTATTAAAAAAGGGGAAAATCGGGGGTCAATAGAGGTTTATGTATATTTTACAGGAAAAATAAAAGCAACGCGAAAATTATTTTAGTTTGATTAAAAAAGGGGGAAAATCGGGGGTTTGAAATTTCAAAGTAAGATAACTATACCGAGTGGGGTATCATATGAAAGGCCTTTACTTGTGCATTCTAAAACAGTTTTTTTATTTATTTCTATATATAATAGTTTTTGATAGATCGGCCAAAATGTCGAAAAAAATACCGTTCCCCCCCTTATCTCCGAAGTTTACCAATCGAAAAATCTGAAATAATTATGGTCAATAGAGGTTTATGTATATTTTACAGGAAAAATAAAATCAATGCGAAATTTTTTTTGTCATCCAGTATTTAAACCATCGTTTCTTTCTTTTTTTATTCAATAAAGTTAATGCAATAACCAATGCAATGGTTTTTTCTTTGTATCCATTTTAGCACACGTGCATGCAAATCAAGCTTCTACGCCTTACTGAATCACTTTTTGTTAGAAATATTGACAATATTATTTGCGTAGTGTGCGGGGTCTAAATATTGACGAAAATATTGTCAATATTTTCGTCAATATTATTGACTGTGTGCGGGCTGCCATACACAAGGTTTGACCTTTTTTTGCAATCTTTGGCAGCATTCTGGAATTCGTTACTTTTTAAAAATAGCAAGCTCCCAAATCTGTTGTGTTTAATAGTTATACCGAGTTTTGTTGATATTAATGCGTATATGTTACCATTATAGCCTGAAGAAAAAGGTTCTTCAGGCTATAATGTTTTAGATGATAATGACTGGAAGTTTAATAAAATAGGTATCACAAATGTATCGAAATTCGACTCTGATCTAGTCTGATTCGAGTCTGGTCGAGAAGTTTGAATGTCATAACTTCCGAAACAAAATTATCTTGACTTGTTTTTGGTAATGTAAAAATAAATAATCAAGAGATAAATCGATATAACAATAAAAATCAAATCAAATCAAAATCAAATCTAGCTTTTCTCATACACATATCGGTTTACCTGCTACTGTAATTATTATTTCTTAAACTACTAACCTACTGTATCAATTGCCACATTAAAACTGCTAATATTTTTTTACGAAGCTTAAGTACGAATTCGAAAATTCGATGGGAAAAATCTTTGCATTTTTTTCATGTTAACCATAAACAACATAACATAAAAAAATCCTTTTAGTTGAATTTTTCGTCTCCTGTATAAATGCTGTTTTATCCATGAAACATTGAAATTAGAGTAAAGTTGAAGACTTACTAGGTATGTGAGTTACATAATGATTGTTACCTAAATACCTACTTGTTGTAAAGTAAAGTTTTAAATGAAAATTATTCAGAGACATTCAAGATGTTAATCCTGCAATCAAACCGCAATAACACTCTTGTCAAGGTTGTCAGCTATTGACCTACGTAGTATAATTCCACCTCTGTTGTTAATAGTTAATACCTACTGCAAAAATATTTAAATTCTAATAAAATCTTCAATCTGAATAATATCCTATAATAATAATAAAATCAAACGTGAAACAAACAAGTTTTGCGATAAAAGCTTATAATTTGTGTGGTGATTAAACAAGTGAATGTGATTAAAACTATTCCACAAATAAATACCTAACTTGTGTGTAAAATGCCTCGTAATTGAGGAGTCGAGGGCTTCTGGAAGAAATCTCTTCCTTAAAGATAAGCTGTCCTGTAAATGTTTTTGTGTTATTTCTTTATGTTTTCGAATATATAAATAACGTAATTCTACAACTTTTCTTTAATATACTACTCTAGTGTTATACCTACTTACTCGTAAGAACCTTAGACATGAAATAAAAAAATTTCACCTGGAATGAGGTTTTTAATACGTGTTTTAATATTTGTTGGTTTCTCCTTCAGTCATACCGTAACGAAGCAAGCAGCGGATCGATCACATTTTTTGCATAGGTATAGTTGAGGACCTGGAGAGTGAAATAGGATTTAAAAAAATGCGTGGAACACTCGGAATGAAGTACCTTTTAAAACATTACCTTTTAGAATCAACGACATCTCTCGCCACATGTTAGAACCATCTCGTAAAAATTAAGCAGACATTAAAGCAAGTTCACGCTGGCCATAATAGATGGCGTTAGTTAATTTTGCCGCAAATATTCTATTCGAAATTTACTATAAAACTTCGTTCCAAAAATTAAAAAAGCCGGCCAAGTGCGAGTCGGACTCGCGCACCGAGGGTTCCATACTCCAAAAGTAAAAGAAAAATGATAATATTATATTAATTTGCTTATTTATCGTTAACTTTGTTTGTAGAGGTTTATTGTTAATATAAAAAAAACTATGCTAGTTAGAGCGTTGGTTTTATTTTTCCTGTAAAATATACATAAACTTCTATTGACCATAATTATTTCAGATTTTTCGATTGGTAAACTTACGAGATAAGGGGGGGGGGGGGGGAACGGTATTTTTTTCGACATTTTGGCCGATTACTCAAAAACTATTATATATAGAAATAAATAAAAAACTGTTTTAGAATGCACAAGTAAAGGCCTTTCATATGATACCCCACTCGGTATAATTATCTTACTTTGAAATTTCAAACCCCTGATTTTCCCCCTTTTTTAATTAAACTAAAATAATTTTCGCGTTGTTTTTATTTTTCCTGTAAAATATACATAAACCTCTATTGACCATAATTATTTCAGATTTTTCAATTGGTAAACTTCGGAGATAAGGGGGGGGGAACGGTATTTTTTTCGACATTTTGGCCGATTACTCAAAAACTATTATATATAGAAATAAATAAAAAACTATTTTAGAATGCACAAGTGAAGGCCTTTCATATGATACCCCACTCGGTATAGTTATCTTACTTTGAAATTTCAAACCCCCGATTTTCCCCCTTTTTTAATCAAACTAAAATAATTTTCACGTTGCTTTTATTTTTCCTGTAAAATATACATAAACCTCTATTGACCATAATTATTTCAGATTTTTCAATTGGTAAACTTCGGAGATAAGGGGGGGGAACGGTTTTTTTTTCGATATTTTGGCCGATTAATCAAAAACTATTATATATAGAAATAAATAAAAAACTGTTTTAGAATGCACAAGTAAAGGCCTTTCATATGATACCCCACTCGATATAGTTATTTTACTTTGAAATTTCAAACCCCCGATTTTCCCCCTTTTTTATTAAAACTAAAAATAATTTTCGATGTTTCTTTATTCCAATGATTTTGGGCCACTATTATACACAACTATGCCAAATTTCATGTCGATAGCTTTAATAGTTACTGAAATAATCGACTGTGACAGACGGACGGACAGACGGACGGAGAAAGTCTCACCATAAGGGTTCCATTTTTACCATTTTGGTATGGAACCCTAAAAAAGAACAGCCATGATCTGAAGTCAGGATTCGTACCCCGAACCGATAGTTTCACTCCTTCGTTTAGCCGCTACGCCACCAAAGCTATAATGGAACGTGTGAAATAAACGAAGGCAACAAGTGGCGTGACGGAAAATTCTTTCACTTTTTTTCGCCTAGCCTCCATCCGCCAAACTGTCCGAAAGGGAACTTCGTTCCAATAATCTCCAGGCAGACGTAGTTGCATGCAAAAGCTAAGTAAACCTTGTTATGTAAACAGGTACGTGCGTTATCCACATAATGTGTTGGCGACTGGCTTCAAGTCCGACTGCTAAACGAATTGATTTCATGTGGTTTGGGAGTCGTGTTGGGTATTTTCGTGGAAACTATGTATTACTTTACCGTCCATCGAAATAGATCTAGTTGCTAATTGCTATAGGAATGATCTTCCTAACATTGTGGCAACTGATCACTGCTTAGTGTGATTAGTGATCCATCGATAATAATAAACAATTGGAATCTACCAATTACGAATTTTTTCATGATAATGTTAGGACTTTACCTTTACGCTTGTAAATTAATGTGAAAAGAAACTACTTAAATTATTTTAGGCAACACTATTTTAACGCATATTCAACTAGTACAAGTCTTAAGTAGAACCACACAATATGTTTACTCGTGTGGTAAAACCGCTATCGCCATAGGTAAATACAATATCACCTATCAGTTATCATTGACGTGAATTTCAATGTGTTCGATGTTACTATTTACAACCATCCTTTATTATATCGGGTAAATTGTTGTATAATCGTAAATCACAAAATATATTTTTATTACCATGTTATGTTTTCGTTCGTGGATCCCAAATATGGATTTGTTACAGAATTACCTAGACTATTTTCCTAAATGCAAAAGATCGACGTATTATGTAGGTACCTATTTGCAAATATTATTATATTATTCTATTTTCCTTAACGCAAAAGAACTAAGTATGTATTGTATGTATTTGCAAATATTATATTCTTCATCGTCGAAAGTATTTGTGTTTATCATGTCTTTTTATTTGTACAATACCGTTCCAATTGATCGAGACAGTGCTAAAAATAGATGAAAGCAAATTCGTCCAGTTTGCTCTGCCAAGGGTTGTTTGGGGCGCGTCGGTCGCGCAAATAACGTAGGTTATAGTGTCGACACACCTGCGTAATGTACGTCGCCGAAAATTCGGCTCAATACACTTGCAATGTTTTTTACGTAAACAATTATTAAAGACTAGCTGATGCCCGCGACTTCGTCCGCGTGGATTTAGTTTTTGAACTCCCTTGGCAACTCTTTGGTTTTCTGGGATAAAAAGTAGCCTATGTCACCCTCCAGGTCCTCAACTATACCCATGCAAAAATCAAGTCGATCCGTATCTGTTTTAAAGGACAAACCAACAAACCACTTTCGCATTTATAATATTAGTATGGTAGTATGATTACTGATTTTAATAATATATTTCTGAACGAACAAACAATGACAACCATCAAAATATTAAAGTTTAAATACGCGATAATCCGAGTAATATGGATATTATATGTTGTCGATTCAAAACCCTTAATACGTGCTCCAATTCGAGTGGACCCGAGTCTACCGTACCGAAGCTAAGAGACGAACGTCAAATGTTTGACAAGAAAGTAGGTAGAACACTTTATATGGGAAAATGAAATTGTTGTTTTTACTATCTTCCTCGCAATTTTTCCATATTTTCTCACCGTTTAAACCTTCCTTGGACTACGACAAACATTTCAAAACAAAAATCAGCTAAATCGGCCCAGCCGTTCTCGAGTTTTAGCGAGACTAACGAACAGCAATTGATTTTTTTTATATATAACTAGCTGATGCCCGCGACTTCGTCTGCGTGGATTTAGTTCATAACATCCCGCGGGAAATCTTTGTCACCCTCCAGGTTCTCAACTATACCTATCCAATAAATCACGTCAATCCGTAGCTTTGTAGCAGGAAACATTTGATCGTCTTGCTCGCGGCATTGTTAATGATGATTCAAAGAGAAAACATATTACTGATGATATTATCAATTACGTTAAACTATAATTTTTATAATTGTTTTTACCATAATTAACCAAATACAAAATTACGTTTAGCTGTCATTTACGTTTTGTTCTTCCACTGTCATTTTCGTTTTTTATTCCATGTCAGATGCATTTTTGTTATACCAGGTTTTATATTGACTTGACGGAAACGCGGTCGAACGGGATAAAAAGTATCCTATGTCCGTCTCCTGGTTCTAAGCTACCTCTCCACCAATTTTGAGCCAAATCGGTTCATCCGTTCTTGAGTTATAAATAGTGTAACTAACACCACTTTCTTTTATATATATAGATTATAGACTATGATAGATCAGCGGAAATTACATCGTGTTCGGCGTAGCACGAACCTTTCGTTTAGCAACTTTCCGCGAGAACGCATTCAAGACACACTACGCGACCGAAAGTTCGCGTAGCGCAATGAGAAGACGTCGCGTAATTCCGACTGTTCGGTGCGTTTGGTGTGTCTTCTTTTTCTTTTTTATTAACCGATAAACGCCCATTGTTGAACAAAGGTCTCTTGCATGGACTCCTCAGACCTCAGTCTTGCGCCGCTTGCATCCAGTGGCTCCCTGCGACTCGTTTGACGTCGGTTCATCCAGTGGGCGAGTCTGCCAAAATTGCGCTGCCCGGTGTGCTTGCATGCCAACCGAATACTGGCCCGATACTTCAGTCATTGAAGTGTCGGCGACGTACTTTCGTTAGGTGTGTCGTTGCAACTTGCACTAGCATCGGCATGCCAATTAAAGATGCGCTCACACAGTCATCGGGGTAGGTTCGACGGACAATTGTCTTGTCTTAAGTACTTGCCTAAGTATCTGATGCAACAATTAGCAATTTTCTGTTGAGATATTTTTAGAAAACCTCAACTCAAACCAATTAAAAATAATCGCGAATACTGGTTGATCTTGACTTATTGACTTGACTTATTAAGAATTCGCCATATTAGTAAATTAATCATAATAATTGATTGCTTGGTGCTGAAATATACATATTTCTCTTATATTGCTATGTTTTATGAATGTAGGTACTGATTTTAATTGGCAATGACGTGATAGTACTGCTTTCGCCTGCACGTGGGTTGGCTGACGCGGATTAGACGCATTTGTGATATTTTGAGATACTGAATAGGCGTGGTCCAGGGTACCAATTGTGTAAAAGTTATTCCATAGATCGTATTCGTATTCGATGACTAGCGTCAAAGTAAATTAATCTTTGATTGTATTGATTTAAAGTCACAAATTCAGTAAAATCGATTTTAATATGGAGCGTTATAGAGCGTATCTTAGATATGTAAACGTATAAGAATGCATACACGAAATTGAACTACTCCGACGCTAATTTCATCGAATATGATTACGATCAATGAAATAACTTTAGACAATCGCACCTTTATTTAGGACTTCTGTTATTTATGTGAATACTGAATACCAAGATTGGCATTATTTTTACATATTATAGATCTTATTGTTTTCTAAGATCTTTGATAGTGGAGCGTTGATAGTCTAGTGGTTAAGACTTCAGCCTCCACTTCGAGGGGTTCGGGGTTCGATCCTAGGCCGACCCACAATTGGGCACAAGTCTCCTCCCGAATGAGAAAGATTTAGGCCATAATCTACCACGCTGGCCGAGTACATTTCGGCAGACTTTACATACCTTTGAGAACATTATGGAGAACTCCCATGCTCGTTTACAAGTTAATTGATGCTTTTTAAAGTATCTTTACGTTGGTAGCCCCTAAATACAATCCTTTGGTCCTAACAATACAACCCGTGTAAGTGTTCTCTAAAGGTTCGTGATAACGAAATAGACAGAAAGCGTCAGCTAACTTAGCTTATGTAGCCCGTAAAAGTTAGGTAACATTGGTCAAATGGGCATCAGCCATGCAGGTTGGTTGTTGTTCACTAGGTTTCCTTCTAAGAAATTAGTCCGAGTTTCGAGTTTGACGTGAGTTACTCACAAATTAGTCGATACTCGGACTAATTTCTTAAACTGGACACTTTCAAGTAACGATTTTTGGAGTTTACTCCTTAAGAATCGATTTTAGCAGCCCGGTATGAGAAAAATCCGGGCAGTAAAATCAATTTATCAATGACCTCGTTACGTTTTTCACAACGTTGAAATTTCTACCCTAACGTTGAGTAAATAAGGTTGGTTTTCGTGCGAAAGTCGGTCGGGGCGCGCTCGGACCCGAGTCGCGCGCATAGAGAAGGATATAGCGTCGCGGGTAAACTCCAGTCGTGCGTCGGAGGCCGGAGCTGACACACACTTTTTTTATATAAACCTGTGAAGATGACCATTTGCCCAATTAAAAGCCTACTTTGTCGCATTAGTTTACAAATTGCGAAAAACCAAATTAAACTTGAATTTCGCGGGCAGACCCGTTTAGTTCGCCTTAAGGTGGAAGACATGGTTCTGCCCGCGAAATTCAAATTTAATTAAACCAAATACCGACTAATTTGTGAGTAACTTACGTCCAACTCAGTATTTTGATTAATTTCTTGAACTGGTCACTTCCAAGTAAAGATTTCTATGTAAACCTGTGAAGATGATAATTCCACTGGCGCAATTAGAAGGCCATAAGCCTACTTTGTCGTATTAGTTTACAAATTGCGAAAAACCAAATTAAATTTGAATTTCGTGGGCAGACCCTTGTCTTCCACCTTAAAGCAAGTGTTTAATTATTGCTTGAAACGCACTTTAGTCTGAAAAGTCGAGAGATCAGATTCGAGCCTTGGACCTAACCCCCGACTCTCAACTTTTTCGAGAAAAAGAGGGCAAATTGACGTCTTAAAAGTTAGGCTATCACCGCGTAAAATAGAAATTTTTTTTACTAGGCAGAACGATTTAGAAAGTATTACATTCCTTCAAAATAATTTTCATTTTAACGGTTATTTTACTCGTATTAACTATTTTTTATGCCAGTGCTTATCGTAAGTAAATATGTGTGTTATTTATTTATCCGTGCACCGTTAGCGTAACAAATTCTATCGCGTTTTTCATTCCAAAACCAAGGCAAAGTACCTATTCACTCGTTGCAAGATTGAGACTTTGTATTTATCGTACCTATAGGTACTTGATCTAAAGCTGTGTATAATAATATGAAGGCTTGAAGTTTAGCAGGTTTCTTTATGTACTTATCTAGACATTAACACCTTCGGAAGGATGAAGAAGTTACGTACATAATTTATAGTCCTAGTTAAAATTAGCACGTCAAGGTACTTGATCTAAAGCTGTGTATAATAATATGAAGGCTTGAAGTTTAGCAGGTTTCTTTATGTACTTATCTAGACATTAACACCTTCGGAAGGATGAAGAAGTTACGTACATAATATTTTATAGTCCTAGTTAAAATTAGCACGTCAAACGATTTAACACACAAGTGCACAAACGGACACCACATTTAGCACACGTTTTAGTTCAGTCCATTTACAGACCTGCTAACAGATATTACTAAGTAAATATTGGGTCGCTTCGAGCGATTTAGGCTCACCTTTGACCAGGGCATGTACCAACTCGTCTATAACTAAGCAAGTAGAATTAAACAAAATACGATAGTTTTTTTTTCTAGATGTCAAGCAAAGCAGTTGCCTTTGCGCTTAAACTAAGTGCAAAGTGACCTTACCAGCAAAGCTGTAGCTCCAAGCTGTTTACCGTATCGGTACGATCTTGAATAAAAACAGATGATTTTGCGAATTTTTAATGATTTACTTATATTTTAGCCACTTTACGAGCAGTGTACGACTTATCTACCCCGTTATAATAAGCTATATTAGCATCTTTTATAGCAATGATTTCAGTCCGTGTTCATGCTGTAAATCTGAAAAATAATCGCGATAGTGAACGATGCTGTAAAATTAAAAAGTTTTATGTGTTTAATTTTTGTAATCTCAAATCTTCATGCTCATTTATCTATTTACTTATAGATATAAGTACTTAGATAAAAATAAGAAGAATAATGTTAGTTTGTGAAGTTTATATTTTCGAATTTTCTATGTTCCTATACTAAGCTTAATGACTTAGTTCCTATAAAATCCTGTAGGGTTTAGTTTTAAATTGCCTTAGAAAATTCATGCGCGCGCGCGCATGTATTACTCTAGCTAGATACTAGATAGTTATAGGCTGGTTTTTAACTTTTGAATTTATTAATGTTAATTAATGTTCTAAACGAATTTCGGCCAAGGCAGCCTATCTATCTCACCAGAGACTATGCGGGCAACATAGTGCACAAGTGTCTGAGCAAAGATAGGTGCAATCTCTATTCCATTATACTTTCACAGACTGATACGATGGATAACCGACAGATCGGTTCGGTGTGAGGCGCAAGACCAACGGTATCATATTTTATAAACGACAAGGCATTTTATAATATTACTAGCTGACTCGGCGAACTTCGTACCGCCAACTTACCTATATAAATAAAACAAATAACTACTAAAACTATCCTATCTTTCAAGTTGGACCAAATTACAGATAGTTACGATTACGAAGTTTGATCAAAACCGATTTTCAATATAACCGCGACTTCGTCCGCGTGACTCTGAACTCTTTAATTTGCCGGGATAAAATGTAGCCTATGTCTTAATCCTGGGTGTGAGCTATCTCCATTCCAAATTTCAGCAAATCGGTTCATTTGTTGTGGCGTGAAAGAGTAAAAATATCCATCCATCCACAAATCCATTCTCACAAACTTTCGCATTTACAATATTAGTATAGGATAGTACAAAGTAGGATTAGCCTATTTCACTCCAGATCCTCAACGATACTCATGTAACATCAGTCGATCAGTTGCTCTCTTGCTACAAACATAGGTACTTAATCGTAGCTGTATTCGTTTTGATTATAATATTTAGGTACAAGTAGATATCTTGGTACAACTTTTTTGATTAGATAATATAAAGTCTCAGACTTGTTTTCCCAATAAAACGAATCCCTACAAACTAGCTTGTATATCAACGATCAAGATTTACGTAGTCTGAAACTACCGGCGAATAGCGCGGTGACGCTTTTATCCGATCATCGTGTAATCTAATTTTATACGAGGCGATCGCTATAATTCTTTTAGTGTCCGTTTGAACACCAAGTTGCCTAAACTTCCAGTCAGTGCGTGTGTCCGGACAATGGCTCATGTGATTTCCGAGCTTCCGTTAACCTTGGGTCATAACTCATAATTCAAAAACTCATGCTCTACAACCTCATCACGAATAGGCACATCACTATTTTGAGAAATTTTATTAGTTTAATGTGTTGAGAATTAAATAGATTTTGACAGTGTTAAAGGTCTTTAAGGTGATAGTGTTTTGACAGTGCTGAAGTTTATAAAGGTGTTGTGGTAAAAATGTTGGCGTCAACTGCTTCGGCCAATATGAGCCGGCACTCATTGGCGACGGTGTTTCAGAAACGGCGCTCCGTTGATCGACCACTTGTCATGGTAAGACATTGTATTGTGATTTGTGGCGTTTGGCAAGCCGTAACAGCTTGAAAACATATACAGTGACCACAGTTTTATGGCCTGTTTTACCACTTGCTGATAAAGTGCCTGATATATATTTAACAGATAAAATAACTGCTGGATAAATGTGTGTGATATATTTTTGAGTTTAACTGCCAGATTAACATCAGATACTTATAAAACAGAAAAAACGCTATCCGAGATATCTATCAGACCTTTATCAGACCTTTATCAGCAAGTGGTGAAACAGGGCCTTAATCTTACCAATATTAGTGTAATTGTGAAAGTCTAGATATGTGGATGTTTGTTATTCCTTCACGCCACAACGACTGAGCTGATTTGTCTGAAAATTCGAATTGAGGGTTTTAGTGATGCATCAGTCTTAAGTACATAAGTGCTAGACTGAGGAGAATGAATACAAGACGCGTGCGACATTATTGTTCCAAATAATATAACATGTGTTTTATTTGAACACTACACTTTATGCCTGCAAATTAAAGAGTTCCCGCTGGATGAAAAACTTAAACCGCGCGCACGAAGTCGTGACCATCATCTTTTATCTACCTTTTGATTGCTTCAATATGGTACAAAATAAGTCACGTACTATTGACCTGTCACCCGCACCATGATATAACGAAAAAACTGTGGGATATAATATTATGTCTATATACAATAAAAAACCAATTGCTGTTAATCTGGCTAAAACTCAAAAACGGCTTGACCGATTTGAATTTTTTTTTAAATTTTGTTTTATTCGCTCAATACAAGGGTGGTTGAAAAATATTAAAAAAAAATAGAGAAAACCCAAAAAACAGTTGAACAATCGAAAAAATCTAAATAAATTGGTAAGTATTACCTTAATTTTACAGTTGCTATGTAGTGATAGCCTAGTGGTTAGGACTGTGGTCTCCTATTCGGGGGGTCGCAGGTTCGATCCCGGGTACGCACCTCTGACTTTTCGGAGTGAAGTGCGTTTAAGCAATTATATATCACTTGCTTCAACGGTGAAGGAAAACATCGTCGTGAGGAAACCTGCACATCTGAGAGTTCGCCATAATGTTCTCGAAGATGTGTGAAGTCCGCCAATTCGCATTGGGCCAGTGTGGTGGACTTTGGCCTATAACCATTCTCTGAAAGGAGACCTGCGCTCAGTAGTGAGCCGTTGATAGGTTGTTCATGATGTCGATGATGACCTTAATTTTGTATGAGAATCACCACTTCGGATTGCTTTTAAAAGACGGCGGGAGCGAAGACGTGGGTAAAGGCTAGTTTTAAATAAGTAATAGATTAGACACGATAAAAAAGACACTATATTATTATTAAACATGATCTTTATAATAACTGCATTGGAAATAATAATATCGAGTTACGTGTTCTTTGTGCCATGTCCTTCACCAATTAGTAACGGACGGACATAATATCAGTTTATTCCTTAACATCTCTTCTTTAAATACGTTATTAGCATACATGATTATTGATTAAGAAAAAATTGTTTAAATAACCTTGGCGGTTCACTCGGAAATACCTACATTATATAACCTGTACGGATATTAATAATGATAATCCCTACTAATGCTATAAATTGCGAAGGTGCACTTCTACCACGCAGTATAAGGAGCAAAGGCTCTACGTGATTTTTGCATGGGTGCAGTTGAGAATCTGGAGAGTGACATCAACTGCTGTTTGTTTCGGAAAAACAAAGGATTCCAGCTGGATTTTTAAAAACCTTAACCTATGTCGCAGGCAAAAGAGCTATAAGTAGTTTATGCAACTGTCATATAATGAAGGGTATTAAAACACGAGTGTGAGTTTATGAAACGAGCGCAGCGAGTTTCATAATAGTAACGAGTGTTTTAATACCCGTGATAAATGCAGTTGCATACACTACTTTATCTTCACTAATGCAATTTATCAAACAACAAGAGTAAAAGCTGACAATAGTTTATTTATAATAATTGTTCAAAGGATGGTACAATTTTGAAAGTTAATGTTAATTATTGATCCAGCAGCTGTAGCGGCCGCGGGGCAAGCAGTAGAGCTCGTAGACGGAGTCGGAATATTTATAATTACTTCATTCGTCTTGTTTTCTATACTGTTCAAGATCGTATTTGAGACTTGAATTTTATTCATTAAAGACTCATCAATGTAGCTTTCAGCCACAGTAGAAGACTTCCACCCCCCGTGTCGTTTCAGTGCGGTCAAATCACCACCGCTATCATGAGAAGGGTCGCCGAGGTGCGCCGGAAGCAATGCCCCGTGTACAACGCTGGGTTAGGCAGATTCAAAAAACTTGCGATAGTTTTTCCCAGAGCACCAAATTTATTAATACCAGTTCTTTGATCGACGCACTTCCCCGATCTATAGCTCAAGAAAAAGGCAGGGTTTCGACAGGGGGTGGGTCGAAGTTCCATGTATTTTTTACATACGGCATAGCAGTTGCCCGTCACAACGAAAGAACGATCTATTTTCGTTTTTGTTTTCGAAACTTTCACCATGATTGTACTGTCGTCTATGTTAGAGACTTCATCGAACTGGATGTTGTATAGCTCTTGCCTTCGGCATGCCCCTATTATGCCGAAGATTAGTGCAACGTGTAACAATAAACGATATAATAAGCTTGAGGTACATAGCCAAGGCAAAAACTATGATTTATGAAGTAGTAAAGTGTAGGTACCTACTACCAAATTTATACACAAAGCGCTTAAACGGAGTGTCTAGATAACTTGCGTGTGTAGTACGTAAGTACTAGATAGATTAAATAACAGAACTAAAATACACTTACCTTTTCAAAAAGATACAAAATATCTGGTGAATCTTCCAGGAACATCTTTATTTGACCTGATGTAAACGTCAAGGACTTTTTTTCCTTGTGTCCTTCTGAACTGCGTTTCAGGAACGCTGTGACTTTTGAATACTTCGTGATATCAATATTGTTGTAGATACTCAGTGTGGACTTGAGCATAGAATATTTAGCCCACATAGAAGATGGCTTGAATTTGTCGGAGAGGTCTTTGAGATACGCAAGAATGACATTTTCAGAAAATGATGTATGTAGTTTTCTTTTCGATCTTCCATGCCAAAAAGTTATTATATTCTTTTTCATATAATTTTCTAGATTTTTCTGGCAAAAGATTGTGAGTTACTTTTGTTGCCAATTCTAGAGTATCCGGAGGCGTACAAATATCATCGTCGCTATCCATTTTTAACTTTTAATTTGTATTTTAAAAACAAAACACATTTCGAAACATTAAATTCACGCGTACGTGTATTGTCACAGTGAACTTGCCGCCATTAAAATCTAACCAATGAGAGCGCAGCTGCGCGCGCAGGGCCAATCAGGAGCGAGCGCGCGCTGTTCGTTTTTAGGGTTCCGTACCCAAAGGGTACCAACGGGACCCTATTACTAAGCCTACGCTGTCCGTCCGTCTGTCCGTCCGTCCGTCCGTCCGTCCGTCCGTCCGTCCGTCTGTCAGCGGGCTGTATCTCGTAAACCGTAATAGATAGACAGATGAAATTTTCACATATTATGTATTTCTATTGCCGCTATAACAACAAATAATAAAAATTAAATTAAATTAAAAAAATTAAATTAAAATGTTTCCATGGGTACATGGAAATATTTTTATTTAATTTTTTTTACGGAACCCTAAAAGAGCGAGGCCCGACTCGCACTTGGCCGATTTTTATTGACCGAGCGAAGCGAGGTCTCTGAGTTTACTAGAGCGATTTGCACTTGTCCGTCCGTCCGTCCGTCCGTCTGTCAGAGCCTTATAACTTTTGAATTACTGAACGTAATTACTTCAAATTTAGATATAATATGTAAACCGATGGCCTCCAGCCGAAAATGGCTTAAAAAGTTATAAAAATCTTTATTTCAGGGGGGCTCTCATAGAAGCGAATGCGAAGAAATTTTTTTTATTTGCGATTCATAGGTTTTCTGTGTATCATTTTAAAGACAATTTGGAACAGAGTACAACCGTATTTTTTTTTAAATTTTTTTCCTAAAATTGACGAAATGGGTGGCTTCCAAAGTGGCGATTTAATACGCTCGCTTGAAGACGCTCTCTGGGAAAATTTTCTATATATTTTCAAGTTGTACTTATTTTCTTACTTCACTTGTATCCTGTACTTGAACAACAAATACTAAAATTATATGAATATTATAAAGAAACGAGATTATTTAATTTTTAATGAGCATCAGTAAATTTCACATAGCTTCACAATAATGCTAATAGATGGCGCAGTTATTAACTATTCCATTGAACTAGGAGGAGGGAACGACCATTATTAATAACATATTATTCAATTAAAATTATTCTTTAGTTAAATATCATTTTGTATATTTTCTATTCGCGTCGATAGATGACGATTTGTACAGATGCCCCTAACCCGTTTTCACTCGTTAGTACCTACATAATAATTCAATGTTTTCACTGACGTTCCCTAACCTTTACGGGCTACCTATGATAAGTTATGTGAGGATTACTGTCAACTTCTTTATCACGATCCTGTACGGGACACCTAAAAGGACATTGGGACGGATGTTAGGACTTAGGATTGTGTTTTGGAGCTACCTACGTAAAGAGACTCCTACATAGGGGATGATTTAGGTATGTTTGGTGAAAACGGGCATAATAATAATAATGTCAGTTTTGGTCGTCATGTATCGATTGAATGAATAATCATGGGATACCGTTACCGCGAGGTCTCAGTTCGGGGCGAACCACTAGTTTATTTAATTGGCACAAGATCTTACCAAAAAGTTTTGTGTATGTAAGTTTAGTAGTTTCGACGAAGTTTTCACGTATAACCCAACTGTTTTCAAAAGCCAGCCTAATATCAAAATTTTATACAACTTGTATGAGGATTTTGACATAAGGCTCGCCAGGTTAATTGGTCGCGTTTTATTGATGTTATAATGAGATTTTACGATATCGATGTGGATATTATACCATCATGTGAAATTGCTTAAATTGAGTGTTTTGTTATCTGCGCTATAACAGTAGTAATTATAAGTCAAGTATTGGAAACATAAGTAGAATGTTATAACATTAGTGTTGATAAAAGTATTAATAGGACTAATAGGTATAATAATAGAATTGGTAATCAATATTTTGTATATAAATTCCGGAATTATCGATTTACTAGGTGATAAATCCGTCCGCGTGGATTAGGGCTTTTTAACTCCCGCGGGAAGTTCTTAATTTTCCGGGATAAAATGTATGCCTATGTGGTAATCCTGTTTATGAGCTATCACTATTCTTTTCAGCCAAATCGGTTCATTCGTTGTGGCGTGAAAGAGTAACAAACATCCATCCATCCGTACATCCATCCTCACAAACTTTCGCATTTATAATATTACTTCATAGGATTAGTAGGATAGCTGTAGGATTTCAAAGCTGTTTTACCCAAATACAAACTTAATCATTTGGACTAAGTACTTGAACATTGGTTTCTAATAATGTTACTAACGTGATATTATTTATTAAATGCACTATTTCAGTAATTATTAATTAATACCTATTTAGTTCCTTAGCAGAACCAGAAAGTAAACATTTTATTTCCTGTGTTAGGGTTCTTCGGGTTTCATTTTAAAAAGTCTTATCACATTTTAATAATACATCATAGACGCTAGGTATTTATTTTTAAAATCGGGTGATTTGATGTCGTTGGTGTCAATCAGCTATTTTTCGTACGTCGTTTTAGTTCGTCGTTTATCATCTCTATTCTTAGCATTCGATGTCAACAAAATATAGAATTTGTTTACTTGCTGATCTCAATCATCTCAATTCTCGATACGTAAATGGGCGTCATTTAAATGACATCCATCTTTGGATTTGTTACAAATGACGATGAATAGCTTCAATTACAATAGTACAATGGTTAAGACCCGGACTGCAAACGGAAAGGTCGATGGTTCAGATGTGTGGGCGGTTGCACTATTGCCATGCTACGGAACACGAACCGTAACATAGCTACGGATCGACGTGATTTTTTGCATGTGTATAGTTTAGAACCTGAAGGGTGACATAATATTATATAATAATTATAAGAAAAAGTACGAATATTTCTATCGAATACAATGCAAACAGTCAATATCCATGATGATGGTAATACATTTTTCCATTAAAAAACATTTTTTCGTCTATTTAAAATTAACGCATACCTAGCCTAATTTAATCGTAACCTATTAACTACTATGTAATTCCCATAAAGATTTTTCGATTCCGCATGATTCCGGAATTTTAGTGTTACCAGCTCCCGGACCATGTTTTTAAAAAGAATATTAGTCAATTGGAACTTCACTAATATTTTCCTCTCCCCTCAAAATAAGCGGAAAGCTTCTGTTAGGAGTGGGTGGACTGTGGAGTGTAGGTATGACAATAGTGCAACGGATGGGATCGAAGCGAGGACCTTTCAATTTTCAGTCCACAACTTTAATTTCAACGTTAGGCTGTTGAGGCTTTGGTTTATTGTCTACCCAATTCCAAGCGGTACCTCCGTTACGTCATAAGCCTTTATTGCTATTTTATTCAGAAGTCAGCGTAACAGCTGTTTCATGAAACAAGGTCAATGCAAGCTTCTATCGATACTTCGATTATATTGAGTTTAGATACATAAACCATAGTTATAGGTGTTTGTATTAAAACCTCGAGTCCCAATCAGTGTTAGAAAATGTTCCTCGAGTACGATACAAGATTGAATTGGAGATTCATTACAATTTCCATCGCGGAACGCTCTCATAGTTTCTCATAATATATGAACTTTTTTACCGGAAGTGAAGAAAGCGAATTGATGTTTTTCTGTAAAATATTTTGAACTAGCTAATGCCCATTACTTCACTCGCGTGGACATAGAGTTTTAAACTTCCATTGGATAGTAATTTTTTATTTTTCCTTTCCAATCTTTCTTTGGATAGTAACTTTCCTATCATAGCTTTATAGAGACAAAGAGTTCTGAATTTTTTAACCTCCTTCCAAAAAGGAGGAGATTCTCAATTCGGCCGGTATCTTTTTTTCCGTTTATCCTTCCTCTTAACAGATTCGGTAAATAGGTACAATTCATAGGACATCGAAAAATACAACGCATTGGTACAATTTTATGCTAAGGTTCTAAGCTGCCTGCGACTTCGTCCGCGTGGTGTTCCGTTTTTATAAATCCCACGAGAACCCTCTGCTTTGCCGGGATAAAAGGCAGCCTAAGTCCTGAAGTCCTTGCAAAATCACGTTCATCCATTGCTCAGTTACTGCGTGATTGAAGGAATAACCAATTAACAAACAAACATACTCACTTTCGCATTTATAATACATATTCGTAAGGGTAGTACTTAGTTGACCAGCCCCGACTTCGCACGGGCATGTTTGACAAAACGTGGGTAACATTGTGTACAAAACGCGGCTACAGTTCACATAAAAGTGATATTTTAGGCAGCGACGTGTGTACTTACACTGTTTACTTTCTTATATCTACCCGATCTGAGACGTCAGGGCCGCTGTTCCTGTATAGCTAAACAGGTGTGGTTCGCTTACATAAGCATAAAAATATAGCGTGGTGCAACGTTCGCCACAACACCGACAAACCGACAAAAACTCAATAATCCGTTATTTTCGTCTGTTGCTGTAGCTAGGTTTTCACTTTTTTCTGCCAATTTAAATTTATAGACAAGAGTCTAGATATCGTACTTATTTCTGCAGGGCTAGCATGGGCAGAGGACATACTATATATCCACGGGGAGAGGTAAAATGTTTCTCTCCTCGCTCAGTTCTATCCACCCGTCGAACATGGACACAGCGATGGATATAATATCCACAGTGAATAAAATGGGAGAAAAACTTATCTTTTACCTATTATACTAATATTATAAATAAAGGTAGAAAGTAATTTTATCCCTTGTCAGTGGATAAAATCGGGGGATATAATTTGTGTCCCCTGCCCATGCTAGGCCTGCTGGGCAGTGAGTGCAATATCAGTTATAAACAAATCGGAGTGTCCAGAATCCGCACGCATCACCACGAGACGAAGCAGAAAGTCCGTGCGCTTGTAATAAGTACCATTAGTGAAATTATAATATCGCGGTGTTTGTAATAACTCTGCGATATAATATAATATGTATATAAAGAAAAACTTAGTCTTATTTCTACACTAAACCGAAAGTTGTACCTCGGTCATCCTTCAAACTTGGGCGCACTCAGGGGTATCCGGGCGATTAAAATTCCCTCCGGCTAAGTCAATTTCCTTCCAGTAAGTATACCTGCGAAGTTGCTAAAGCCGATACAGATCCCATTACGTCTAGTTTAAGCAAGGTATCAAAGGCGAATCAAACTGATCCTATTTCGTTACGGAATTCCCAAGGATTCTTGTCAGTACGCAGACTAATCGCCATTAATTATTCTTTGTTAGTATGGGAAGGTTAAGCTATTTATAGTTTTTGTTCTTGTTCATTTTCTCGACTCTGTCGGCTAGGAGTCGGATCCGCTACCGGTTATTCAATGTAATTTATCATATCTTTATTATAATATATATAGCTCGATTACCACTGACTGACTGACTGATTCACTCACTCATTGACACGATTGTTCTCCTAGAAAGAGACAGAAAACGATATAATGATGTAGGGAAGATATGTTGGGGTGGGGGATTCGAGTGGGGAAAAATTATGACATTTCGGAAAAACAAGATGGCGGCCGACGTGAATCTTGCAACTCTTTTGTTTTCCAACCGATTTCTTTGAAATTTTGGATTATTGCAGGAATTAGTATACGATTAACAGAAAAAGTGAAAAAAATTTAAAAAACAAGATGGCGGCCGAGCTGTGACGTCTCAAATTTCCGACCCCTCTCCTGTAAAATTTTGTATGAAAAAAATTTTTTTCACCCATGGTGTCGTATAGAGCTCAAAGAATGTGACTAGGAGAAAGGTGGAGAGAGCTGATGAGTGAGGAGTTCGGAGACGGGCGAGGGGCACGGCCAGGGTATAGAAGTTAGGTGGAGGGTGCTCGACCAAATGTCATTCGAAACCTCGAGCAGTTGCCAGTGAGTTGAAAAAAAATTCCAAAATGGCGGAAAAAAAATGGCGGCAAATTTTGTCCGTCTCTCTCTCGGAGACTATAAAAGATGGAGGAGCGGTTTCTCGACAAAAGATGATCACAACCCGGAGGTCTACCTGGTGAGTAGGAAAAAAATTCAAGATGACGGATTTTTTTTTCCCCCCATACAAAATGTATGGGGAATATTGAAGGGACTAGAAGTTGGGAACTATGCAAGACATTGATTTTGATAGGTTCATAGGGCTTTTTTTCTTTTTCTTTTTTTTTTCATTTTACATTTGCTTTTTTTCTTTTTTTTCTTTTTTTTTTTCTTTTTTTTTTCTTTTTCTTTTGTGAATGAGGAGCACGGCCAGGTTATTGCAGATAGGTGGGGTGTGCTCGAACAAATTTTTTGGCAAAAGATGACCAGAATCCGAAGGTCTACTTGATGAGCAAAAAAATCGCGGTCCGCTTTAGCGGGCCGCGCACCCACGCGCCCTACTTGTAGCAATAACACTTCCCGCGAGCTGCTTTAGCAGCTCGCGCACCGAGCGAAATAAATAAAGCCGAACAATCGCGGTCCGCTTTAGCGGGCCGCGCACCCACGCGCCTTACTTTTAGTAAAACACTTCCCGCGAGCTGCTTTAGCA
The DNA here is from genome assembly GCA_029955525.1 of Oeneis ivallda. Classification (NCBI taxonomy): domain Eukaryota; kingdom Metazoa; phylum Arthropoda; class Insecta; order Lepidoptera; family Nymphalidae; genus Oeneis; species Oeneis ivallda. The sequence goes on along the minus strand of JARPMR010000024.1, from coordinate 13,086,573 downwards.
GCTCGCGCACCGAGCAAATGCTAGTTTATTTATATATATATAGCTGCTCGTGCTGATTCACTGACTGATTCACTGACTCACTCATTGATCACCTCTCCTGTAAAATTTTGTATGAAAATTTTTTTTTTCACCGATGGTTTCGTATAAAGGAAAAAAATTCATTCGGAGGAAAAATATGGAGAGAGCTGATGATTGAGGATTTCGGAGACGGGTGAAGAGCACGGCCAGGGTATCGAAGATAGGTGGGAGGTGCTCGAACAAATGTCACTCAAAACCTCATCCGATTCGCAGTGAGCTGAAAAAAAATTCAAAATCGCGGAAAAAAGATGGCCGCCATACAAATTTTGTCGGTGTCTATCTCGGGGAGTATAAAAGATGGAAGAGTGGTTTCTTGGCAAACGATGATCAGGGCCCGAAGGTCTACTTGATGAACAGAAAAAAATTCAAGATGGCGGAATTTATTTTTTCTCCATACAAAATATATGGCAAATCTTAAATAGACTAGAAGCTGAGAACTATGCAAGACTTTGATACGGTTCCTTTTCAAAATTTGTTTTTATAAAAGAAATTTCAATCTGACAAATGATGAGATATGTTGATCGAGGGTTTGGAAGGTGGGTGAGGAGCACGGCCAGGGTATTGAAAATAGGTTGGGTGTGCTCGAACTAAAGTCACTCGAAACCTCATCCAATTGGGAGTGAGCTGAAAAAAGACTCCAAAATGGCGGATTCAAGATGGCGGCCATACAAATTTAATCTTGGTCTATCTCGGAGAGTATACAAGATGGAAGAGTGGTTTTTTGATAGAAAATGATCAGGACCTGAAAGTCTAATTCACGAGTAGAAAAACCGCGGTCCGCTTGCGGGCCGCGCACCCACGCGCCCTACTAGTCTTTTATATAGGACATATTTAGACGCCACCGTGTCTTTGTACCGCCTTTTAGGTACATCTATAGTCTAGATTAAATTATTAAGACAACTAGTTCGAGCACATCATCTTTACCTATTGCGATAGTTTATTTGTTTGTTGGTTTGTCCTTCAATCCCGAAGCAACGGAGCAACGGATTTACTTCCGTGATATTTTATATAGATTTATAGTTGAGGACCTGAAGAGTCACAGGCTTTATCCCAGAAAAACAATAGGTTTTCGAGATATTTTAAAAACCTAACTTCACGCGGACCTGTTTGTGGGCAAAAGCTTGTATGACCATAGTATGGTCTGAAACATATTATGGTGTACCTTGGATGATTTCGGATACTTTGCGCGAAGGCCCTATTAGCTAGGATAAACTGTTGGCCACGGGCAAGATGGAATAGAAGAAGCCAAAAAGAACGTAGTCCTATCGTTGGTCTGATCAGGTCAGCACTGCTCTCGGCGCACCTCTCCACACTTTCTACACAATGCCGAGGATAGATTAAAATCGAAGACTATCGTGAATAAGAAGTGGATTCGTGCCAATGATCGTGACCTCAGTAATGGGGATGATGTTGCATAGAATGAGAGCGAGAGAAGTAGTACGAATACAGAAGTAAGAGTGGTGAATACGTCATTATATTCTTCACAGGCTTTTGAGTAGGTGGTTTATACCAACTTTCCTGTGATTTGTGAATAAGCAACACCTTAACGTACTCTATGCAAGAATTATGCAAGAGCAAACATGTGCACTTATACATGAAGCTTGGCTTATCTAGGGAAAAGCATTGTACTAGGTATATTATATGGAGAATGAGACGAGAATGTAAACTGGCTAGATATTTTAATAAGACCACATAGGGCATACACAGGCTTCGAACTCAGCATACAACTGTAGAGGAGACTTATTTATTATTAATATTAATATCATAATATTCATAGACTAGCTGATGCCCGCGACTTCGTCCGCGTGGATTCAGTTATTAAAATCCCGAGGGTACTCTTTGATTTTCCGGGATGCTTTACACTCTACAGGTTCTCAACTATACCTATCCAAAAAAATCACGTCAATCCGTAGGTTTTTTGCAGCGTGATTGACGGACAAACCAAAAAAGACAAAATTACGTTTAGCTGTCATTTACGTTTTGTTATTCCACTGTCATTTGCGTTTTGTTATTCCATGTCAGATGCGTTTTTGTTATACCACGTTTTATAGTGACTTGACGGAAACGCGGTCGAACGGGATAAAAAGTATCCTATGTCCGTCTCCTGGTTATAAGCTACCGCTACACCAATTTTCAGCCAAATCGGTTCATCCGTTCTTGAGTTATAAATAGTGTAACTAACACCACTTTCTTTTATTTATATAGATATCGTACATACTTAGTAAAAATTTTGGCTGAAAATTGACGCCGACGAACATAATTTGTACGCGGTTTAACCTTCCACTACCCTCTAGATAATATGTAAATTTTGGATTAGGCGAATGCATTTCACATTGACCTAGAAACCCTAATTCCGATTATTGTCGATATTTAGCGCATATTATTTTCTGAGTTAAGTATGTGCGTTTTAAGCAATTAATCATCATTTGCTTTAACGGTGAAGGAACACAGCATGTCTGAGTTTTCCGTAATGTTCTCAAAGATGACTGAAGTCTGCCAATCTGGGTGCCAATTGTCTAAAAGTTATTCCATGGATCGTGTTCGTATTCGATGACATTAGCGTCAAAGTAAAATAATCCTTGACTGTATTGATTTCAAGTCACAAATTCAGTACAACCGATTTTAACATGGAGCGTATCGTACATACCTAAACGTATAAGAATGCATACACGAAATTGAGCTCTAGCCTCTAATTCAATTTTGTTGTTGTATATTTTACTTTGACGCTAAAGTCATCGAATACGATTACAATCAATGGAATAACTTTAGACAATCGCACCTCTGCTTGTGGCTTGGAACCCTTCTCATTCGAGGCGAGTGGCGACCTATGCCCAGTAGGAGGCCAGCGACGGGTTGAGATGGATGGAATGAAATTAATATACCTACAGTAGCGGGAAATATGCCATTAAGGTTGAAGACAAGGGTCTGCCCGCGAAATTCAAGTTTAATTTGTTTTTTCGCAATTTGTAAACTAATACGACAAAGTAGGGTTATGGCATGTTAATTGCGACAATGGCAGTATCATCTTCACAGGTTTATATAAAAAATTTTACTTGAAAGTGTCCAGTTTAAGAAATTAATCAAAATATCGACTAATTTGTGAGTAACTCACGTCCAACTCAGTATTTTGATTAATTTCTTAAACTGGTCACTTTCAAGTAAAGATTTTTATGTAAACCCGTGAAGATGATAATTCCACTGGCGCAATTAGAAGGCCATAAGCCTACTTTGTCGTATTAGTTTACAAATTGCGAAAAACCAAATTAAATATGAATTTCGCGGGCAGACCCTTGTCTTCAACCTTAACGAACTGAGGATTGTATTAGATGCTTTGAATCGATTTTTTTTTTTTTTTTTTTTTTTTTTTTTTTTTTATTCGATGACAAGCTAGTCCTTGACCGGCGATCTCACCTGATGGTAAGTGACGATGCAGTCTAAGATGGTAGCGGACTAACTTGGAAGGGGTGTGGCAGTGAACATTCAACCCATACCCCTAATCGGTTTCTACACGCCATCATGCCGGAACGCTAAATCGCTTGGCGGCACGTCTTTGACGGTAGGGTGGTAACTAGCCACGGCCAAAGCCTCCCACCAGACAAATTTCTACAAATTTAGAATTAGACAAATTTAATTTTTTTTAAAGACCAGATTTCTACGCGCGATTGCGACCAAATTAATAATTCAAGAGCACTACGTACTTATTCGATGCTCAGCGTCTATACTAAACATGATTTATAGCAATATTAATAAAATACGTAATAAAAGTGTAATTTCATTTCATTCAGGTGTCATTTACCTTAATTTATTTCATATTTTATATTGGCTTGTGTTTAAATGCCTACCAGAAATCCACTTATTATTCCAATAAATTCGCAATACCTCGGATAAAACGGATAAATACTCACCAAATTATGTTTCATGATGTAAGAATTGTAGAAATGAAGCTAATTTCCTGTTAATTGCATGCCATAAAAATATGTAAACACCGTTAAAGTTAATTTCAGACCAAATATTTTATATTATTTTGAAAATTAAGTTAGGCATACCGAACCATTAGAACCTAAGGGCACCGGAATGTTCATGTCAAACCCTAACCTAACCTAAGATTTTTGCAAATATCATCGGAACGGTGAACATCACCAATATTATAATAGTAGTAGCAGATGACTACCAAAATTTTTTTTTTTTTTAAAATAGCAAATTAGAACTGTACCTAGTATTTGGTATTAATGTTACTGTTTCAGTAAAACAATATTTGGTGAGCATTTATCCATTTTGGCCAGCAAAAAGAATATTTAAACAAAACGTTAAATTATTCTGATGTGTGTATATATTTATTTTGGAACTTAAAAGTACGTTTTACTTTAGGGACTATATAGAGTGGGTTTAATTTATGTGGAGTTATTTTATTTTACTTGGTACTTAGTCCTAGGGTATAAAAATTATTTTGGTGAGCACTTAAATTGTACCCTTTTATATTTTATATTATTTTATGGAAATGTCATAAAACGCCTACTTAAGGAATCAAAGAAATCTGGTCTTCGATTACGGCGAAGCCAAAAGGAAGGGTTTTGATTTTAGCGGTCTTTAAGTTACATTACTATTTACGAATGTTTCGACTTACTGAGCCGATTATGATGAACGAGGTGTCAATCGATTCGTTATTATGATCCGGGTGACAACCGATTTTCCGGCTTTAAGTTTTAAGTTTCAAACTATGTTCTTGTTGTTGCAGAGTCGTCCAGAGAAGCCCGCCTTGGGCACGCGGCCGCCGCCGCCTTCGGCCATCGTGCCCAAGTCCGTCGACGGGCCGCGACCCCCCGGATGGAATGGCCAGCCGCGGAGACACGGCTCCAGCCGCTTTAGCGTGCACACACACAACCAGGAGCTAGTCAAACTGCCGCCTATTAAAGGTATTTAACCTGCCCTGACATTTATATCTGAGGTGCGATTTTCTAAAGTATTCCATTGATCGTAATCGTATTCGATGACATTAGCGTCAAAGTTAAATAAACTATAACGGCATTGAATTAGAGCTCAACTTCGTGTATGCATTCTTATACGTTTTTACGTATACGATACGCTCCATATTAAAATCGGTTTTACTGAATTTGTGACCTTAAATCAATACCATTGAGGAATATTTTACTTTGACGACGCTTTTAAGATGCACGGGTTAAATCAGCTTGCCATCCAGCTGCCCACAGGATAGTATAAAACTTATTACAATGTAATAGCTACTTATTAATATTGTATTGTAAAATGATTATTTTGAAAAGAGCAACTGCTGAGTTTCTTGCCGGCTCTTCTCAGCAGAATCCGCTTTCCAAACCGGTGGTAGAATCTTGACGTGTCATAAAAGCCACAGGTTGGCCTACATGAAATAAATAATTTTGAGTTTGACGCTAATGTCATCAAATACGAATACGATCAATGGAATAACTTTTAAACAATTGATTTCCAGTTATTCCATTGATCGTATTCTGTCACGTCAGAGTAAAATAATCCTCGAATGTATTGATTTAAAGTCACAAATTCAGTACGACCGATTTTAATATGTAGCGTATCGTATACGTAAAAAAGTAAGAATGCATACACGAAATTGAACTCTAATTCAATGCTGCTATGGTTTATTTTACTTTGGCGCTAATGTCATCGAATACGATTACGATCAATGGAATACTTTAGACAATCGCACCTCTGAGCTTAAACCGCTTTAAGCAATTAAATATCATTTTATTTAACGGCAACGGAAATATCGTGAGGAAACCTTCAAGCCTGAGAGTTCTCGATAATGTTCTCAGGCTGAGATCTATAGATTGCACACTCAACTCAGACTCAAAACTGAGTTAAAACGAGGCAGATTTATGTCAGGACATATTTTTGTCTCATTTTAACTCTTGTCTTGAGTCTTGAGCAGAGCCAGAGTACGATCTCAGCCTCAAACGTGTGAAGTATGCAAATCCGAATATAAATACTGGATTTACATACATACATTTATACTGGGTTTTTTGCCTTTAATAAAAACTATTATTATTATTATTATACACCCTTATCATTCTAAAGCGGCCTTTACATTTGGCTAAATTCAGTGCACTAAATGAAGACAGTGAGCGTGGCGTAAAAAGAGCTTGCTCTTTACACTTGACCTAATTAGCTGGCTAACTCAGTATAACCGCGAATTCCGAACTTGTCGTACGTACATAGAGCTCTCATGGGACCATCAAAACATCAAAGAATAGGGCTCGCCTTGGCTATGGTTGCGTCGAACTCGATTTTAATTAATAAAAAAAGACGCAGAAAGTGTTGGGTGAAAAATATTTGCTCTTAAGAGAAAAACTATCAACAACGAATTATATATTAAATTAGCTGATGCCCGCGACTTCGTCCGCGTGGATTTAGTTTTTAAAATCCCTCGGGAACACTTTGATTTTCCGGGATAAAAGTAGCCTATGTCACTCTCCAGGTCCTCAATTATACTCATGCAAAAAATCACGTAGATTCGTGGCTCTGTTGCGGCGTGATTGAAGGACAAACCAACAAACAAACACACTTTCGCATTTATAATATTAGTAAGTATGATTAGAATATTAAATTACATAGGAAAACACTGTAATATTACGTCCATACGATGTATTACATCCATACCTACTATGTAGTATGTAGGTATAATGATCGTTTGGCAAAATCTGACGCCTTTGGAGTAGTTTGACTTTGACAAAATAGTATTCACGATGGCTATATACGATAAATTACGCATGCCAGTTTAAGATGAGCCGTTCATTCAAAGTATCCTGTAGATTCCGGGGTTCAAGTTATTTGGGCCTTTTACTGAAGACTGTGATGTCTATGATTTCTGAACTACGAAATTGACGACCTTGAAATAATTACAGGACAATCTCTAAAGAACCTGCTTTCTAACAAAAAAGAATGGATTAAAACGGAATACGCCTTAATGAATTACAACGAAATACACGTTTTGACTTTCATCCCCTCTTCCAAGGGAACCGTGCTGAATTTCGGGATAAAAAGTATCCTATATTATACCTCGTAGTATTAAATTAAATCGTGCCAAGTTTCATTTAAATCCGTCCAGTAGTTTCGGCGTGATGCGCGGCCAAGATACAGACAGAGAGACAGACAGACAAAAAATTTAAAAAAATTGTTTTGGCTTCAGTATCGATTATAGAGTGCCCTCAAACAAAAATTTTCAAAATATCTTCAATGTACAGAATTGGACCTGTTACAGTTTTATTATATTATAGATGTATTAGAGCCGGAAGATGTAAGAAATTTTCTGAGATTGTATAATCTTGAATCTTAATATTATTTCTTTTTCTTTCGACATTTCGAAGGCACTCCGCCGTGAGTGGCGGTCGGCGGACAACTGAAGGCATTCTTTGCCTAAATAGCTTTACACGTGGCTAAATTCAGCATGCTAACTGATTTAGATCGGCAGTGACGACTCTGACTGTCTAATTAGTGTGTCTTACAGTCTGAATGTCTTTAGACTTGTCTAAATTTAGAGACTTTTTCATTTAGTGCACTGAATTTAGCCAAATGTAAAGGCCGCTTAAGTGATGATCATGTAGTATCATGTACTTAACCAATGTTTTCAATGAAATGGTAGAATTTTATTAGAATTTTATTTATCTGTGCCAACTCCGTCGTCACAATAAATGGAATTCCACGTGTCTGTTTGATTGACATGTACGTTACACAGATTGTTCACCTTCACCGTATAAATCTGCTCGTGACATGCGATTTAAGAACGAAGTCACGAAAATAGATTCTAACTGCCACACTCGCTAATCGTTACTGAAGGATTAACTTAGTACAGATTATCAAAAAGTCACTCTTTTACAGTCGCTTCGTTAGTACATATCAATGACAGCTCATTAATAAGAGATTTGATTTAAATAATAATTAAGTATGTAGTTACTGAGTACTGACACATTAAATATAATTTAATTAATACTCGGATACTTCTTCAAACAACACAACTATGAACACTATACATAGTACAATTATACATATCGTCCCCAAAGTTCATCACGCAAGTCAAAAAAAATTTAAAGAAGAGTAAAAAATATGTTTCAGTGCATTTGAACTTTACTTAAACTTAAAACAACGAGTTCCTATTAGCGACAACCGTTCATATTCTATTTTTAACTTCGGTGTTAGAACTTAAGCGACGATATATACGGTAGTACCTAAATATAATTCGTCTGATAACAGCAGTTCGAAAGACACGTAAGTTACAAGTTAGACACACAGGGATCTTTCTATGTATTCCAAAAATGACGCTCACATGACACCTCACTCACGAACATCGCGCTGAATGGCACAGGAAACGTAACTATGTACATACTCGTATAAACAAAGCAAGGGATGCGGTGAAACCCAGCACGAGCACAGGCCACTTTTCGAAACGGGCCGAGTGATGCTCTTATTAAGCTTAACGTTGATATAAAAACTTTTTAACCCATTTTAGACGACGTATTAAACAAAAAGAACGAACCTCAGCGTGATTCTTTTTTTTTTCTAAGTATTTAAATTACGGAAGTGGCTGTGTGATATAATATCTTTAAAATATTATAATCTCTATAATCTTTTCAGCATATAAGATAGTTTTAAAACTGTGATAGTGTTAGTATTATAAGACTATTAAATTTTGATTTTGCACATTGTGTATGTCTAACCCCAAGCCTTATATCAGATCTCTCGAAGATCCACCAAAAAAATAATACCAACCAAAAAAAGTATAGTATTCTTCAAAGTCGCCCGCCCATGGCTGATAGAGTGCCTCGGAATTAGTCCCTCAGTCACGAGGCTATGATCAAAAAGAAATAACTAAAAAAAGCACTGTCCCCATTTCATCAGTAGCATGCGTAGCATGCGTACGTACTCTCGTAGCTATTGTCAGTAGTCCCGCCTTTTCCGGCGTCGCGTCCCCGTCTGCGCTCGGTTCCGCTTCCTTTGCTATTCAAAATGCTATTTCATGCTCACTTGACGGAGTAGCTGTTTCTCTTAGGTTATTCTGATTTCTAGAGTTATTTGCTTTTGTTTCTGCTTACGTTAGAGTGCGATTTCCTGCACACTCATCCTTGTCTCAACATTTTTTTTGGTTTGTAAGTGTTTTTTTTTCAATGATTACAGAATGACTGTACTTAAATGGGTTCCAAATTCTAAGAGCTCGAGCCTTTGTCTTTGCTAAGAAGCAAGCACTCGTCTCAAATAGTCCTTCCCGCCCTTCCTTTGACATTCTTCCTCTTTAGTGACTAACTTCAAAATATGGATAGTACTTTGGTTTTTATCACACAAATCACAAGGCTTGTCATTTATATTTATACTAGATGATGCCCGCGATTCGTCCGCGTGGATTAAGGTTTTTTAATTCCCGCGAGAACTCTGTAATTTTCCGGGATAAATGAGTCCGGGTATAAGCTATCTCCATTCAAAATTTCAGCCAAATCGGTTCATTCGTTTTGGCGTGAAAGAGTAACAAACATCCATCCATCCATCCAAACATCCATCTATAGGTACCTCTTCACAAACTTTCACATTTATAATATTAGTAGGAATATATTTATAATATTGACATTATATCTTCTCTCTGTATTGATATAAAAATCATACAGAACGAACTTAATACCTTGGGTAAAGTTTCAAGCCGATTCCAAGAGCACTTGCACAATCTTGTACTTGTTACTTCGCAAAAAGTATCAAGTAGATTTTGTAAGTGGTCACGCGAACGGCACACGCTTTGTATTGATTTGCATGAATGTCGCCAAATCTTTACCGTTAGGTACATGGATTTACGTAAGCACAAAATCGATGGATGCTTGCAAACGTTTGTTTAGCTATTGAGGAAGAGATGGTAACGACTAACGATTTGCATGATAGATTCTGTTATGTTGCTGATCCAGAGAACTTATATAATTTATGTTCTAAAAGAGAAATCAGTTGTCAGGACGATAAGTTGGAAATATGGAACCAGCTTTTCCACATGTTTTGTGCCCCTAAAACTACTATTTAAATAGAGCTTATTAAGGTTATAATATTACGATTGTCAAACATACGTTTTTTTTTTAATTATGCCTGTCTGTCGGAGCCAATCTTTGAAACTGCTTACCGATCTTTGTGGGAGTTTTACAGGTAGGTAGAGATTATACTATATTTATCTTGGAAAATTAAAAAAAAACCCATGGGGTTTTTAAAAACCTAACTCGTTCGAAATAGCGGGCGTCCGGACGTCCACGTAGCTGTGCCAATACAGTTTATTCACTGGGCAATAAATATACCGTTCCGTCCAATCTAAGTTCCCGTGTCACCATTTATCTTGAAGCTCTTTTACTTGTGAAGTGTAGAAGGGTTTAACGTTCGCCATATTGGATACTTTATAAACACTTAAAATTACGTAGAATAATAACCTTTCGAATCATGAATCTAGCACTCTACCTACATCGATATTTCAAATACAGAATCTGTCCCATCTATTAATTAGGCGATCAGCCATGCTCATTGCTCATAGCTCAGATATTATTCCTACCAGTTCAACATCCCAACATCCGTCCATTACTCCAATCAAGTACTTAACAGTCCATTTATTAGCACTTGCTTATTAATCGGTGGAAAAAGTCGCGAGGAAACCGGCATGCCTGAGAGTTCTCCGTAATTTTCTCGAAACTGTGTGAAGTCTGCTTATCCGTACTTGGCCAGAGACCTTGCTGACGAAGGCTTATACCCTGCTCATTAGAGTGGGAGACCTGTGCCCAGTAGAGGGTCGGCGATGAGTTGAGACAAAATGAATGAGCTAAAGCAAGACGCGCGAGCTCTATCACGCTGCTATCATCGCGGTTTTGTATCTTCCCGGGCTTTAACTTCTTTATAACTGCCTCATAAATGAAGTCATCTAACAAAGCTAATTTCGCTGAGAGGCTAATTATGCCTTTTATCCTAATTGCGGTCTGACCTTACTCGTTGTTTAACAAAGCTACGCGAACATCTCAACCGCAATGATTAGGCTACACAAGTTTTTATTCAAATCCAATATTAACTTTGTTATTACATATAATAACGTATGGGAGCTTAAATATTATGTCACTTGCTCAAGACAAAATTACGTAACTATTTTTTTTATCTTTCTTATTATTTGCAATATTGTTTGGAAACCTTGTGTTTGTACTATGGTGTAGTCAACTAGCTATGACATTAATTGTTCCATTAATTTAATGATAACACAGCGTCATTTTCGCCACAGGAGTCCTAAATTATGACTCGTTATCTTAACCGGGGGCGGACCTTATCCTTTGTTTGACATCACTGAGTTCCTTAACCATAGATAATTAATAGAGATTATATTTATGATTTCAATTCAAGGAGCTTATGCATAAAAAATTAACTATTCGATTACTAATGGGACGATTCGATAAATAAAGCATCAAGTAGATAAGCTCATTTAATATTATTGCACCAAAAATTTTCAAACAAAAACCATAACAATTAATACTTAATCAAAACTTAAGGAAAAACTAAGAGAACGACTGAAAGGGAAATTCGCAGAAGTAATATTGTTTTAATTTCAAGGGATCGTTAGCGAAAATAGATATTTAAATGTTGCTGAAGGATGAAGGATGCCGATATTTCCTTGAAAATATCGCTGGGTCGTTCGTATTATAAAAGTATTTGAATAAATCAAGAAATATTTTTTATTTCGTACCTAGTGTTACGAATTACGATGTTTGTTATCTAATTATTATTCACTATAAAAACTATACTTTTTTGTTACTTACTTGAATAATTATAGGCATTGTTCACAATTAGGTACCTAGAAAGTTTTATCGCATAGGCAGCCCGCACACAGTCAATAATATTGACGAAAATATTGACGAAAATATTGACAATATTTTCGTCAATATTTAGACCCCGCACACTACGCAATTATATTGTCAATATTTCTAACAAAAAGTGATTCAGTAAGGCTCTTTTAGGGTTCCGTTAAAAAAAAAATATTATATTTCCATGTCCTCATGGAAATATTTTAATTTAATATTTTTAATTTAATTTAATTTTTATTATTTGTTGTTATAGCGGCAATAGAAATACCTACATAATATGTGAAAATTTCATCTGTCTATCTATTACGGTTTACGAGATACAGCCCGCTGACGGACGGACGGACGGACGGACAGCGTAGGCTTCGTAATAGGGTTCCATTGGTACCCTTTGGGTACGGAACCCTAAAAATAATTTTCGATTTTTCTTTATTCCAATGATGTTGGGCCACTATTATACATTATTATATATTATATATTATTATATACAATGCCCAATATATTATATATTTTATATTATTATATACAATGCCCAATTTCATGTCGATAGCTTTAATAGTTAGTGAAATAATCGACTGTGACAGACGGACGGACGAACGGACGGAGAAAGTCTCACCATAAGGGTTCCATTTTTACCATTTTGGTACGGAACCCTCAAAAAGAAAGAAACGATGGCTTAAATACTGGATGACAAAGTGGAAAAGTGGAATTAAATCATTTAAATCTAATAAAAGAACTTCGAAATACAGAAAAAGATGATTTTAAAAATTACATGAGAACAAAAGGTAGTAGCTTTCAAAAAATACTATCTTTAGTAACCCCTTACTTAAAAAAACAAGATATACTGATGCGAAAATTGTTACGTCTCCCACATTCTAATAAATTCTATTAAATATTCTTTTTCATTGCTTGTTGCACTGGGGATGTCCTCCATTTTTGGTTGCGAGCGCACGTCCTCCTGCCTTGAAATCTTTTTTCAACTAAAATATTGACGCGCGCCCGCACACTGTCAATATTATTGTCAATATCCCTGCTTCCCCCCGATATTGACGAAATTTCCGGACTTCGACAATAATATTGATCAAACCCCGCACACAGTCAATAATATTGTCAATATTCGTAAATATTGACAATAATATTGACTGTGTGCGGGCTGCCATAAAATATAGCCCCCGCGTCCTTACGTCGTGAATGCCATGCCATACTAACAACTAGTGTTCGGACATCAGTGCAACTCAATTGAACATGGTAAGTGTTCGTAACCGCGTATCTATTAGGTACTACATTTATATCGGTGGGGTGGACACGCGCATGTTATCTCTACCGACCAGGGCTTTTCTCTATCTCAGTAACTATGGAAAACAATACCCACATTTCGCAATATAAAACGCGGTTTTGACAGTTCTTATATAACAACTTTCGGTATCCACTGAGCAGAATAGCCCTACAGGTAATTAACCATCGCCCTAGTTCGGTGGCTCCTAGAGTATCGGGGGTGATTTCCCCAGGAAAGTTTAAAATCCCTCGGGTGCTACTAAAAGAGACAAATACTAGGGTAATGAGAGGTAAATCCTTTGAACGTGAGTGACCAGAAGGTAGAACAATACCAACCCTTTGCACTAAGTATTGTCATACCCACTCCTAACACAAGCTTTTCGCTTATTTGGAGGGGAGACGAGCATACCTAGTAGTCAAGTTAAGCTTGGGTAGTAATGAAAAAAAAAATTAATATCGCTATTTGTTATCATTGAACAAAATCTTGTATTTATCACCGATAGGTATGCGATTATATTATCGACCGAGCGAAGCGAAGGTCTTTGAGTCTACTTGAGTGAATTTGCACTTGTCCGTCCGTCCGTCCGTCCGTCCGTCCGTCCGTCTGTCAGAGCCTTATAACTTCTGAATTACTGAACGAAATTACTTCAATTTTAGATATAATATGTAAACCGATGGCCTCCAGCCGAAAATGGCTTAAAAAGTTATAAAAATCTTTATTTCAGGGGGGCTCTCATAGAAGCGAATGCGAAGAAAAAAAAAATTTTTGCGTTTCATAGGTTTACAGTACCTCATTTTAAAGATAATTTGGAACAGAGTACAAAAGTATTTTTTTTTTAATTTTTTTCCTAAAATTGACGAAATGGGGGGCTTTCAAAGTGGAGATTATATTTGACCTCAGAACGGAATAACCATTGAAAGCTGGGGCTTGAAAGTTTTACAATTTTAGCGTAATATCATGTACTTGAACAACAAATACTAAAATTAGATAAATGTAATAAGGAAACTAAATTATTTAACTTTTAATGAGCAGCAACAACAGAACTTCACAATGATGTCAATAGATGGCGCTCTCATCTCATATAGCAAATGCAGCTTTATGTAACATACCTATTATTCAATTAAGATTATTATTTAGTCATTTAGCAAACATCAATAAAACTTCACGTTGCAGTTTGTTTTTAACTATTTCTGATCGTGTCAATAGTTGACGCTGTGTACAAGTAATTTAATTTGAATGTTCCAAAAAACTATACCTAAGTTTGATTGAGGCCTTGAGGATTTCAATATAACAGTTCCCTAACCTTTACGGGCTACCTATGTTAAGTTAGTTGACACTTTCTGTCAACTTTGTTATTACGAACCTCTACGGGACAACTAAAGGTGAAAATGACATTGGGATGTTAGAATTGTATTTAGGGGCTACCTATGTAAAGAGACTTCTACAAATGGGATGATTTAGGTATGGTTGGTGAAAACGGGCATAATAATAATGTCAATTTTGATCGTCAATTATGGGAAACCGTTACCGCGAGGTCTCAGTTCGGGGCGAACCACTAGTAATTCTAGTATCCGTTATTGCGTACTAAGTAACTAGACGACGTCACACATCACGTAGCTTTGAATTATTCAATCCTTCTAAAATTCCAACCGTCTGAAGTCACTGGCGTGCATCATTTGGCAAGTTCACCGACGCGACAGTAAAAAAGTAACAGTTTTTTTTAATGGATAACGGATTTTCATAGCATTTATTCCGGTTCACTACTATTTTTGAATCTCCATGCGAATTATAATTAACATATTATACATTAGAAAAAGTTCTGTCGTTACACTAGCGGCACGCTATGATGGCCGGTTTGACGTTTGTCCGCTCATGAAGTTCCGTATTAATTGATAACGACTTTGAAGGAAATAATTGTATTACTTTATTGACGATAGTGATGTGCAGAGATTCATAAATTTTATCGAATGTAGTTTTAGGTTTAGGACTCAAAATTTATTTATTAAATTGATTTCTAAAATGTATACAAGTGTAGAAAAATCAGTTTGCACCATTTAAGGGGTGAATGTACTTGTGAATATGAACAATTTTCACTATGTGGACAAACCTCTGAAATCGCAAAAAAATATCAGCTGTTTCATACAAAAGGTAAAATTTTTATTTTTATATGATATATACCACAACTCGGCATTTGGTTTTCTAAATTGAAAATTTTTAAAAATGGAATCTAATACGATCGTCACATAGGATCGCTGGCTAGCACAACTACTACCTCCGGCAAACTCGCGTCAATGCTCAATGCAAAACAAAGCAGTTTCGAATTGACGTTGCTTCGAAAAGTATAAACTGTCAGTGCAATGCGATTGTGATATAGTTTTGACCTGGCTTTGGATTTCAAATATTGATACTGCATTACTGTTGACCCTTGCTCGTTAATTTGGACTCTGTTCAAGCCCTTTGTTGTGGATTTCGTCGATATGACCGAACGTACGCAGAGAACTGTTCTAAATAGTCAGACACGTGAGTTCGTAATACGCCTTCGTAACTATTTCGATCGTGAAGCTCAAAATGGAGGGCCAATTTTACCTATAACGTCAGTGGTTGAACGCGTAGCTGATGCGCTTAATATTGGACAACGAACTGTTAGACGGATAACTAAAAAAAAATATGGCGAGACTGGCACAGAAGAAAATAAACTTCACACACCAAAAAAGAGAAAACGAGCAAAACCAGTCGTAGGCATCGATAGCTTTGATGCCGATGCTATCCGAAGACATGTTTACGGCTACTATTTACAGAAGGAGTATCCAACAAGAAAAAAGTTGGTGCATTCACTGAAGGAAGCTGGATTATTCTTCGGTGGGGAAAGTTCTTTAACGAAGATTTTGAAGACCATTGGATTTCGATACAAAAAATGTAACAAACGCAAAATATTGATGGAAAGATTTGATATAGCGATGGCAAGGTATACTTTTTTACGGCAAGTGAAAGAAATCAAAAATTGGCAAAATGTTGTGTTCTTGGATGAAACATGGCTTAATGCTAACCATACTGTAGGCCGTTCTTGGAACGATGACACAGCAGCATCTACTTCCAAAGTTCCTGTAGGAAAAGGATCGCGACTTATAATTTGTCACGCCGGAACCATCAACGGGTTTGTCGAAGGTTCTCTCATGGCTTTTGCGTCAAAAACCACTGGAGACTATCATGAAGACATGAATGGAGAAAAGTTTACTGAATGGTTTACCTCAATGTTGTGTAGCCTCCCTGAACCATCTATTATAATTATGGACAACGCCCCATACCACTCGATGCAAATTGACAAGCCACCTGCCCAATCCCAAAAGAAAGCTGATATCGTCGCATGGCTTCGTAAAAATGGCGTAGATGCAAACATGAATATGTTAAAAGCGGAATTAGTACGTCTTTTAAAAGAAAACAAACCAACCAAGATCCGATACGTCATTGACGAAATAGCATTAGAACATGGGCACAGAGTTATACGGTTACCGCCTTACCATTGTGAGTATAATGCGATTGAGTTGGTGTGGGCTCAAATTAAGGGATATGCTGCAAGACACAATACAGAACCCCCATTTACCACAAAAAAAATGCTAAAATTATTAGAAGAAGCTTGTGAACATGTGACTAAAGGAGACTGGGAAAAGGTTGTGAATAGAACTGTTAAATTAATAAGGGAAGATTATGAAAGAGATGTGAAAATAGATAATATTATAGAAAACGAACATATAATTATTAATGTAGGTGATGATAGCAGTGACGACAGTGAAAATAGTAGTATGGACGAATCTGATTAATTATGGCCTTTTGTGGCACCTTTTTTGGTATCTTTTGTATTCATATGTTTCTTGTGTGCATATAAAGTATGTATATTCATTTTCATTCAAATATTCAGTTCGTTCAAATAAATTAAATAAACATATACATTTTTGTTTTATTAAACCTATTTAATCAGGTACAAAAACAAAACTTAATTGTTTTTTGTTCGAGAATAAATTGACATTCCACATCACTATTGTAATGTGTCAAACCGGCCATCATAGCGTGCCGCTAGTATAATGTAGGTGATGATAGCAGTGACGACAGTGAAAATAGTAGTATGGACGAATCTGATTAATTATGGCCTTTTGTGGCACCTTTTTTGGTATCTTTTGTATTCATATGTTTCTTGTGTGCATATAAAGTATGTATATTCATTTTCATTCAAATATTCAGTTCGTTCAAATAAATTAAATAAACATATACATTTTTGTTTTATTAAACCTATTTAATCAGGTACAAAAACAAAACTTAATTGTTTTTTGTTCGAGAATAAATTGACATTCCACATCACTATTGTAATGTGTCAAACCGGCCATCATAGCGTGCCGCTAGTATAACTTCCTTCTAACGCAGTTCTTTATCATCTTCATTAGCATAATCTTGCTGTTTTTAAATTAGGGATTATACTTCTGTTGTGTATGTTTGCATGTACTTGATGTGTTTGGTTTGCAAGTTGAATTTAAGTAGCTTTTTGATTACCCGCAAGTTGAACTTAAGTAGCTTTTTGACTACCCGGAAGATAATATAATGCATAAATATGAACAATGTAAATGCTATTACATCCATAATCTGCATTAACAATTTCTTACATGAGGGTTAACTGTATTCAAACGATAGTAAATCGTGGGGTCGCTTTGTTTAGACACGCAAACCATAAAGCTCCTTTTACATCAACCGCAGTTCAGAACTCGTATAGTTATTACTTGTGTCCTAAATCATCGTCTCTCACCGGCTCTACAACTACAACCGGGTCTCCTCTCAAAATGAGAAGGGTTGGCAATAATCTACGCCACGATAACTAAATGCGATTTGACACCTTTGAGAGTGTTATGGAAAACTCAGTATTACAGCTGTAACTCTCAGTTTTTGTAATTGTCATCAATACTCTTGGCTATTTGGATGGTGTGCTTTTTGTCTATATTAATAAAGATATTAATGCCTAATCCTAATCTTTTGGATATCCCGACGGCCGATAGTTTTCGATGCCTTTTGTTCTATGTCCAAGTTACCATATTGTCCAGTCATTATGTTACCCGCGATTTAATTAACTTCTTTAGCATTTGATTTCTACCAATATTAGGGTAATATTTTGTGCAGGCTGTTCCGGTGTACATATTATACAATACCTTAAATCCGAGCGGCACATTCCAACATTTTCAATACGGAAAAGAGGGGCCTACATGCGCCTATTTCAATTTTCAAGGTCTTGAGATGTACAGGATCCTTTATAAGGGTGATATTCATCAAGGAGTTTTTAATAATGAGTCAGGACATTTCAAGCCTATAGGCGATCGATGGTTTAATCAAGGGGGGACGTGAAAGTGTCTGGCGCAGGAATTCTCCCCTCTTCGGCTTCCCCGTAGGCTAGATACACCCAAACAAAACTTTGAACCTCAGTGACTAAGGAAATCCACCGCATTGGGGTAGTTATAATCAGAGTAATACGGCATTTTACTAGAGCCAGCGATGTCATGCTATCTAAATTCAACCTGATTGGTTTACCAAGAGGCTTTTTATTATTTTTGTCAATATTTTATTATAAATAAAACAAATATATTATTATAAATAAAACAAATAAACTCATCATAATCAAAAAAAAACTATCCTATCTTTCAAGTTGGACCAAATTACAGATAGTTACGAAGTTTGATCTAAATCGGTTCAGTAGTTTAGGAGTCCATCGCAGACAAACAACGTGACACGTAATTTATATCTATATATTAAGATAAGATAGTAAATGCCTTCCAAGTTCCAACAACATGAGCAATACAAACAGTTCACTGGCAATTTCTTGCTGAAATTAAAATCAGCCTAGCTGAATCTTATAGAGATTGATTTGCAACGAGTGCCAGTTCATGGTGCTTGTGAATTGCTCGACACGTTCTGATGACTTCGCTCGTGGACACTGTTTTTAAATAAATTTATAGATTTTCGACTTCATAATCATTAAAAATAGGGGCGCCTTACGCCCGTTGTACAAAATTTGCTCCCGACTTGCATGGGGTATGATCGAGTAATTAATCTAAGGGTATGATAATGTATTGGGTACACGTTCGGTATAATTGATATTGCCGGAAAAGTTCCGAATAGCGTGGCGACTTTGGGGTTGAGCTTTTTGTTGCCGCTTGTGGCAATGCCACATAAAATGCCCTTCATTTTATATTTATTCGCTTATGAAACTTTTACTTTAAAGTTTAAACACTCTTTATGGTCTATTGCACATCCAGCGGTAAAAATAAAGTGAGCTGAAGTTAAATTTCATTATGTACCAGTTTTTATCCTTATTCTTCACGAATGGAATAGGGTGAAAAGTTTTGGTAGGTACCAAATACGAATATCTATTCAGTGCAACGAATAGTGGCAAAGATTTTTGACAGAATTAACCCTTTTTGCTATTATGTTAGTAATTTTAGTTTTATGTAATAGTTTATTAATTAATCAACTAATGATCTATTTCCCTAAACAGTTACTCTTAAATCGTTATGTCAAATTATTCATCCTATTTGAAAACTAGTATTTCGTTTCCTTTCCAATTAATCACGAGCGCACTATGTCTAGAAGTGCGTAGGTAGTAGGAACGTCTATCTATGATATCCACTCTGAAGTCTGAAGCTCCTTTGGTGTTGTTCGAGTATTCTATCAGCGAAGCGTACCTATTCGTATCTATAGAGCTATTGACGTATCTAGGTTCCTTTGAGCTTGTTATTTTAACGCGTATATACAAATGTACGAGCATTTATATAATACGAATACTCGTACAAACATAATATTATGTTTGTAGATATAAATGTGTTTTTTTTTAACTAAGAAAGATGCTCATGACGTGTTCATGACAAAGAGAGATAATTACAAATGGCATGCATATTTTTGTAAAGACCCTACTAATCGGATGTTACTGTCAATGGTTCACAGAAGCTCTAGCAAAATACGAGCCCGGGTCATCGAACGATAAGCGCTTCTATTGCAATCAATTGTTGACTGGATACTACTAAGGCTTTAACGGCGGGATCTTCGACATCGACCTATTTTTGATTGAATCGTAAACAATGAAATATTCTTTGTTTTGATCGGTTAAAAATATATGTTGTAGTTTAATATATGTTCTTAATTCTTTTGTGATTCAAAACTCTATATTTACAACTTCACCCGATCAAAAATAATTTCGAAAACAGTGTAATTTTTATCGTTTTTCAGGTCGTGTTCATAGAATATTAAAGTTAGACTAAAATAACAAATTTCATAAAATAGGCAAACACTTTTAGAAGATTCTTTTCTGATTACTTTTTCTCTAAAACATTTGTATTTTTTTAATCACGACGTTTTTACTTTTTATATAACAAAGTGGCTCGTGCGCTTCACTTCAGTAGCCCGCAAAGTATCATCGAGGTAGGACGTATCGCTTTCGTTGGCTCGCTACGATCCCCCCCTGATCACGCGAACTATTGCATAGATACCTATTATTTTCATTCCGTATTCATTTATCATAGATTAAATCAAATCAGAGTGTTAATATTGTTGTAATTTTTAGTATTTATTAATAAATCTGTAAATATTAGTATGATATTTTTTAGGTTTAGATTCTTATTGTATAGTTCTTATTGTATAGATAGTGTTAAACTATAGTAATATAAGAATAATATAATTAGGTAAATATTGGGGATAAAAATGGAAGAAAGAACAAAATATCTTGATTTAAATTACGAAAACTTTCGAAATTTTTATCTGGGGTTCCAGTGCTAATAAAAGAGGTAACCATCGTCAAAATAAGAAAAAAAGGCGGCCATTTCCTTTTATTTTGTTATTGGGCCGATTTCTTTCAAAATTGATATCCCAGTGCTAATAAAAGAGGTATCCATCGGCAAAATAAGAAAAAGTGGCGGTCACTTTTTATTTGTTATTGGACCAATTTCTTTCAAAATTGATATCTAGGGTTCCCAGTGCTAATAACAGAGGTATCCATCGTCAAAATAAGAAAAAGTGGCGGCCATTTTTTTTGTTAGACCAATTTCTTTCAAAATTGATATCTGGGGTTCCCAGTGCTAATAAAAGTGGTAACCATCATCAAAATAAGAAAAAAAGGCGGCCATTTTCTTTTTCTTTGTTATTGTACCGATTTCTTTCAAAATTGATATTTGGGGTTCCCAGTGCTAATAAAATAGGTATCCATCTTCAAAATAAGAACAAGTTGCGACCATTTTATTTATTTTTAATATTGGACCGATTTCTTTCAAAATTGATATCTGGGGTTCCCAGTGCTAATAAAAGAGGTAACCATCGTCAAAATTAGAAAAAAAGGCGGCCATTTTCTTTTTCTTTGTTATTGTACCGATTTCTTTCAAAATTGATATTTGGGGTTTCCTGTGCTTATTAAATAGGTAACCATCGTCAAAATAAGAAAAATTGGCGGCCATTTTTTTTTTTGTTATCAGACCAATTTCTTTCAAAATTGATATCTGGGGTTCCCAGTGCTAATTAAAGTGGTAACCATCATCAAAATAAGAAAAAAGGACGGTAATTTTCTTTTTCTTTGTTATTGGACCGATTTCTTTCAAAATTGATATCTGGGGTTCCCAGTGCTAATAAAAGTGGTAACCATCGTCAAAATTAGAAAAAAAGGCGGCCATTTTCTTTTTCTTTGTTATTGTACCGATTTCTTTCAAAATTGATATTTGGGGTTTCCTGTGCTTATTAAATAGGTAACCATCGTCAAAATAAGGAAAAGTGGCGGCCATTTTTTTTTATTATTAGACCAATTTCTTTCAAAATTGATATCTGGGGTTCCCAGTGCTAATAAAAGTGGTAACCATCATCAAAATAAGAAAAAAAGGCGGTTATTTTCTTTTTCTTTGTTATTGGACCGATTTCTTTCAAAATTGATATCTGGGGTTCCCAGTGCTAATAAAAGTGGTAACCATCATCAAAATAAGAAAAAAAGGCGGTTATTTTCTTTTTCTTTGTTATTGGACCGATTTCTTTCAAAATTGATATCTGGGGTTCCCAGTGCTAATAAAAGAGGTAACCATCGACAAAATAGGAAAAAAAGGCGGACATTTTCTTTTTCTTTGTTATTGGACCGATTTCTTTCAAAATTGATATCTGGGGTTCCCAGTGCTATCAAAAGAGGTAACCATCGTCAAAATAAGAAAAAAAGGCGGCCATTTTTTTTGTTAGACCAATTTCTTTCAAAATTGATATCTGGGGTTCCCAGTGCTAATAAAAGTGGTAACCATCATCAAAATAA
The DNA here is from genome assembly GCA_029955525.1 of Oeneis ivallda. Classification (NCBI taxonomy): domain Eukaryota; kingdom Metazoa; phylum Arthropoda; class Insecta; order Lepidoptera; family Nymphalidae; genus Oeneis; species Oeneis ivallda. The sequence continues at coordinate 13,064,078 of JARPMR010000024.1, read as the reverse complement.
GAAAAAAAGGCGGCCATTTTCTTTTTCTTTGTTATTGTACCGATTTCTTTCAAAATTGATATTTGGGGTTCCCAGTGCTAATAAAATAGGTATCCATCTTCAAAATAAGAACAAGTTGCGACCATTTTATTTATTTTTAATATTGGACCGATTTCTTTCAAAATTGATATCTGGGGTTCCCAGTGCTAATAAAAGAGGTAACCATCGTCAAAATTAGAAAAAAAGGCGGCCATTTTCTTTTTCTTTGTTATTGTACCGATTTCTTTCAAAATTGATATTTGGGGTTTCCTGTGCTTATTAAATAGGTAACCATCGTCAAAATAAGAAAAATTGGCGGCCATTTTTTTTTTGTTATTAGACCAATTTCTTTCAAAATTGATATCTGGGGTTCCCAGTGCTAATTAAAGTGGTAACCATCATCAAAATAAGAAAAAAGGACGGTAATTTTCTTTTTCTTTGTTATTGGACCGATTTCTTTCAAAATTGATATCTGGGGTTCCCAGTGCTAATAAAAGTGGTAACCATCGTCAAAATTAGAAAAAAAGGCGGCCATTTTCTTTTTCTTTGTTATTGTACCGATTTCTTTCAAAATTGATATTTGGGGTTTCCTGTGCTTATTAAATAGGTAACCATCGTCAAAATAAGGAAAAGTGGCGGCCATTTTTTTTTATTATTAGACCAATTTCTTTCAAAATTGATATCTGGGGTTCCCAGTGCTAATAAAAGTGGTAACCATCATCAAAATAAGAAAAAAAGGCGGTTATTTTCTTTTTCTTTGTTATTGGACCGATTTCTTTCAAAATTGATATCTGGGGTTCCCAGTGCTAATAAAAGTGGTAACCATCATCAAAATAAGAAAAAAAGGCGGTTATTTTCTTTTTCTTTGTTATTGGACCGATTTCTTTCAAAATTGATATCTGGGGTTCCCAGTGCTAATAAAAGAGGTAACCATCGACAAAATAGGAAAAAAAGGCGGACATTTTCTTTTTCTTTGTTATTGGACCGATTTCTTTCAAAATTGATATCTGGGGTTCCCAGTGCTATCAAAAGAGGTAACCATCGTCAAAATAAGAAAAAAAGGCGGCCATTTTCTTTTTCTTTGTTATTGTACCGATTTCTTTCAAAATTGATATTTGGGGTTCCCAGTGCTAATAAAATAGGTATCCATCGTCAAATTAAGAAAAAGTCTCGGTCATTTTATTTATTTTTGTTATTGGACCGATTTCTTTCAAAATCAATATCAGAGATTCATCATGCTCATGAAAGAGGTCGCCGTCGTCAAAATTAGAAAAAGTGTCGGCAATTTTTTTTTGATACTATAAAGATTGTCAAATATTAAATAGGTGTTTTTATTATTCTTTGCTATTCCGATAAGGAATTTCGTCCCAAATAGGTTGGGGGAAAAACTTTTCCATTTTTTTTTTGTTCGGGCAACGGTTACCACTGTGTCATAACAGTGGTAACCATTGCCAAAACTTGCCCAGGGATCTTCAAATATCGATTTTGAAAGAAATCAGTCCAATAACAAGAAAAAATAAAATGGCCGCCACTTTTTCTAGTTTTGACAATGGTTACCACTGTTATGAGCACAGAGATCGTCAGATATCGATTTAGAAAGATAGAAAGAAATCGGCCCCATATTAAGAGCAAAAATGGCCGCCACTTTTTCTTGGACAATTGTTACCACTTTTATGAGTACAAGGATCCCCAGATACGGATTTTGAACGAAATCGGTCCAATAACATAAAAAATCGGCCAAGTGCGAGTCGGGCCTCGCTCTTTTAGGGTTCCGTTAAAAAAAATTAAATTAAAAGATTTCCATCTACCCACCTACCCATTTTAATTAAATTTTTTTAATTTAATTTAATTTTTATTATTTGTTGTTATAGCGGCAATAGAAATACATAATATGTGAAAATTTCATCTGTCTATCTATTACGGTTTACGAGATACAGCCCGCTGACAGACGGACGGACGGACGGACGGACAGCGTAGGCTTAGTAATAGGGTCCCGTTAGTACCCTTTGGGTACGGAACCCTAAAAAGAAAATGGCCGACATTTTGGCAACGGTTACTATTTTATAAGCACAGGGAACCCCATATATCGAGTTTGAAAATAATCGGTCCAATAACAAAAAAAATGGCCAAGGAACTTCGTCTCAAACAGGTTAAGGAAAAACTATTCTATTTTTCTAATTTTGACATCGGTTACCACTGCTATGAGCACGGGGATCCTCTGATATCAATTTTGAAAGAAATCGGTCCCATAACAAGAAAAAGAAATGGCCACCACTTTTTATTATTTTGGCGATGGTTACCTATTTAATAAGCACAGGAAACCCCAGATATCGAGTTAGAAATAAATCGGTCCAATAACAAAAAAAATGGCTAAGGAACTTCGTCCCAAATAGGCTGGGAAAAAATTTCTATTTTTCTTATTTTAACATCGGTTACCATTACTATGAGCACGGGGATCTTCAGATATCAATTTTGAAAGAAATCGGTCCCATGACAAGAAAAAAAATGGCCACCACTTTTTCTTATTTTGACGATGGTTACCTCTTTTATTAGCACTGGGAACCCCAGATATCAATTTTGAAAGAAATCGGTCCCATAACAAAAAAAATGGCCACCACTTTTTCTTATTTTGACGATGGTTACCTTTTTTATTAGCACTGGGAATCCCAGATATCAATTTTGAAAGAAATCGGTCCAATAACAAAAAAATGTCTAAGGAACTTCGTCCCAAATAGGTTAGGGAAAACTTTTCCATTTTTCTAATTTTGACATCGGTTACCACTGCTATGAGCACGGGGATCCTCAGATATCGATTTTGAAAAAAATCAGTCCCATAACAAGAAAAAGTATATGGCCACCACTTTTCTAATTTTGACGATGGTTACAGCTTTTATTAGTACAAGGATCCCCAGATATGGATTTTGAAAGAAATCGGCCCAATAACAAAAAAAGAGAAAAAGGCCGACATTTTGGCAACGGTTACGTATTTTATAAGTACAGGGAACCCCAGATATCGACTTTGAAAGAAATAACAAAAAAAAAAAACAAAAAAAAATGTAGGTAAATGTACCTATGTACGTAATATGTAAAATAACAATCAAACTTACTTATTACTAGTGGTTCGCCCCGAACTGAGACCTCGCGGTAACGGTATCCCATGATTATTCATTCAATCGATACATGATAACCAAAACTGACATTATTATTATGCCCGTTTTCACCAAACATACCTAAATCATCCCCTAAGTAGGAGTCTCTTAACGTAGGTAGCTCCTAAATACAATCCTAAGTCCTAACATCCGTCCCAATATCCTTTTAGGTGTCCCGTACAGGATCGTGATAAATAAGTTGACAGAAAACATCAATCACCTAACTTATAGGTAGCCCGTAAAGGTTAGGGAACGTTAGTGAAAACATTGAATTATTTATCAAACATTGAATTTAACTCGTAGTTCCATGGGAATAGTTACTGACTGCGCCATCTATTAGCATTATTGTGAAGCTATGTTGATGCTATATGAATTACTGACGCCCATTAAAAATTAAATAATCTCGTTTCTTTATAATATTCATATAATTTTAGTATTTGTTGTTCAAGTACAGGATATAAGTGACCTAAAAACATAAAATCAGTTTGAAAATCCATAGCGGATTTTTCTAGAGAGCGTCTTCAAGCGAGCGTATAAAATCGCCACTTTGAAAGCCCCCCATTTCGTCAATTTTAAGGGAAAAATTAAAAAAAAAAATATTTTTGTACTCAGTTCAAAATTATCTTTAAAATGATACGTAACAATTTTATGTAACGCGATTTTTTTTTTTTACTTCGCATTCGCTTCTATGAGAGCCCCCCTGAAATAAAGATTTTTATAACTTTTTAAGCCATTTTCGGCTGGAGGCCATCGGTTTACATATTATATCTAAATTTGAAGTAATTACGTTCAGTAATTCAAAAGTTATAAGGCTCTGACAGACGGACGGACGGACGGACGGACGGACGGACAAGTGCAAATCGCCCTAGTTAACTCAAAGACCTTCGCTTCGCTCGGTCGATAAATGTATGAATAAAAAATAAAATAAATGTTTCTAAAACTTACAACTGTCCCTGTACTGTTAGGTACAATAAAGTTATTTAATCTATGATGTAAAATTTGGGGTGAGCGAGTTCATTTGAAAAGCGCCTACGCGCACCTCACCGCGCGGGGACTGAGGTTGCTCTAAATGCCTACTGCGCCCGGAGATCGTGCCCTTAAGGCTTAGTTTATTTACGTTAACCCCTGGGGTTAACGTAAATAGCAAGCCTCAATACCTCAAAGTGCAAAAGCAGAAATCCGAAAGGTCGAATGCACAAAAAACAACTTGCAGGGTTGAGCCGACGAATTATAGGGTTCTGCTTGCTAATTAATTTAACTGAAAACGCCTGGCCGACTTAATTAATGTATGTATCACTGATGTATACGGAACAGCTGATTTTACATTTCGCGTGCGTCATAACATAAATTGTAGCAGAGGTTGCGTGGACAGTGCGAGTCGGTCGGGGCGCAAGGGGCGGCTGCGCGCGCAGCGGGCGCGGGCGGGGCCGGCAGAGCCGCGGCGCGAGGCAGTCCGGCCGCCCCCGCAGCCCGCTCCGGTCCCGGCACCGCCGGCTCCCGCTCGGATGCCGCTGCCGGCCGCCGCCTGCGATGGTCCACACCGGGCCGGCCGCGCGCGCGCCCTTACGCGCTATGTTCGCCGCCGCTGAGACGAAGCCGCGCCGTGCTGTCTCGCCACTCGGTATACCCAAGTCGCCTTCGTTCCACTCGGGGCTGGACCTCGTCGCCAACCAGGGCACCAAGCGCTCCGAGAGTGTGTCTGACGTAGCGCGCGCGTTCCGCTTCGCGCTGTTCGGCATGGAGGGCCAGGGGCCGCAGCAGAAGACGCCCTCCCCGCCGGACGCGCGCTCGCCGCCGCCTGCGGCCCACTCCGTCGCCGCCGTCGCCGTCTCACCCGAGCGGCCGAACCCCAACGACAAAGAGAGCTTGATGGTACAGCTGCCGCTGCTCAAAGGTTCGTCTCCCTGCTGACAATTGTGCTATGCAGCGGTTGCCATTACACCTGTCCACCGACCCCAACAATCCTAGCACACGTACGAGGCTACGAAGAAAGCAATAAAAATAATGATTGCGCTGGAACGTAGGTAGCCTGTGGTTTTAATAACGTAAGTAAATAAAGACGCTCGTCCTGACTTTATCGACCATGCACTGGATTATACCTATAGCTAAATACCGGCTATAATAATCGCCCTTGAAGTGTGTCAAGCAGGCACACTTATATACGTACTATATTTCTAAAGCGTTGTACTTACTTGCTTAGAACTTCTGAAAATCAGAACAACGAGCACATAGCGGAGCACATGGCAGAAATGCCGCAGAAATATATCGACCCACCAGAGGCCGGCAACTTGCGAGTAATACAGTTACGGAAAATTGGACGCGAAGTCCTTACACCGTGCTTGCTCAGTACGTATTTTCTTTTTCAGTAAAGGAAATCGGACGTTAATAATAAAGGCGTTGTAAAATCAACCATGCTAGGTATATGACAGCAACATTATCGACCCATTATTCAGAAGCCGGCTGCTAGCTTCGCTCATTCTACGTACGACTGATATTATAGGTTATGGGAAATGGAATGTGACGTCATTTCGCCCGGCATCACATTCATATGACGTGTTTAATACATCCTCACATACTCGTATAACACAACCTAGATTTTAATATTTGGAACGGGGAAATTGCTTTGTTCTTATCAGACATCTAACGTGAGTGCTAATCACCGAAATTGAGATCATTGTTTGCCATTCAGCGTTCACTGTTTGAACTTAGATCATAATTATAATAAATATTTGTGTCAACCGGATTATGGTGTGGTTTATGCACGAAAAACCTGTCGAGACGCAAGGAAGAAGGAAAATTCAGATTTCCCACGAAAGGACATTACCAGTGGCACTATGGGCGCTTGCCTAGGTGTCAAAAATCAATGTGCAGCAAAGATTGTTTTACTTTTGGAATTGTTATATTCTATAGTTTTCAGATAAAAAAATTTCAGGGGTCTAAAGGCTCTGAAAACTGAGAAAAATAAAGAAAAGTTTCACTAAATAAACAGATAACAGAGATAACTCTTTCGATACCAGATGGCGCTAGGCATTGTGGTTATCAAGTTTAAAATGTAAAAAAATGGTTTTCTACTATTCGACGTCATCTAGGCGGAATGTTGCTATAAAAATACTTTATACAAAATGCTATCACGCTATATTGATAGGAAAAAAACATAAAGCTTTATAGTATTTGTAAAGGGATAGGTCTTACACAATAATAAAACTATAATTTTGTACAAATTATTTTATAGACTGAAGACAAACTAAAACAAACAACGACTATGCATATAAAGTAAATAATCATCCCGCTTTACATATCGCTAAATAGGATTATTTCAATGCAAGTATATTTTGTACAATATACATAGGCACCTGATTGTCCATACATCGGGCGAGCCTTGCTTGCAAGGGTAATCCTAGCGTTGACGTGATATGCCTTTTTACCCATCTTACGGATATGCCACAGTTAAGGCACCTCAACATCTTAATATCTATTTATCGTAGTGCAAAAAAGATGAATCCTTTATAAACAGTGGTACAATGGTAATCAGGTTTAGCAGATGTCAGTCCGTATAGAATAGCAATAGTTGTTAGAAATAGAACACAATAATCACACAGTAGGTACGCAACGACAATGTTTATTTTATTATACAACACGAGAACGAGGAACTCAGAACCGCAATGATACCAAAATGACAGCAGTCAGATCAATAAAGTTAGATGTATGATGAACAGAGATTCCTATAAAGCAGTGTTTATTTAAAAATGATTTGATGAAAGGAGGAAAGCGGAAGCAATAAACACACTGTTTTTTTTACATAATATTTTAAACCTTGGCCTTTTTCGGAATAATAAATTCATAATAAATTAAGCCTTAATTATACGCTTTTTATTAGCTTCACTTGTATGTTTGTAACAATGTTTGTAACCGACTTCTTTGGGCGCGATTTTGACCCACTTTAAACGGCCAGATTTCGTTCAAACTTTGTAGATTTATCGAGGACCGATGACAATACACTAATTTGATAAAAAACAAAAAAAAAACTTGTATGTTTGTAACCGACTTCTTTGGGCGCGATTTCACTTGTATGTTTGTAACTTGTAACCGACTTCTTTGGGCGCGATTTTGACCCACTTTAAACGGCCAGATTTCGTTCAAACTTTGTAGATTTATCGAGGACCGATGACAATACACTAATTTGATAAAAAAACAAAAAAAAATTAAAAACAAACCAAACTAAAAAGTAGAAAATAAATAATAGTTTAAAAAAACTAAAAACACGCTTTTTATAGAAAACCAAACTAAAAAATAGAAAATAAATTTTAATAAATTAAAATTAAGAATAGGGTCCAAAAATTTCAATAAATATATAAATTAATAATAGTGTAAATAAAAAAAATGTATTTAATTTTAAAAAAAGCGTGGGGTGCTTTTTAAGATATTATCAAAATGATAATCACTCTACTCATATCTGTCAATAAAATATTTATAACTATTGACACCATGCACCCCACGCTTTTTTAAAATAAAATACATTTTTTTTATTTACACTATTATTAATTTATATTTATTGAAATTTTTGGACCCTATTCTTAATTTAAATTTATTAAAATTTATTTTCTATTTTTTAGTTTGGTTTTCTATAAAAAGCGTGTTTTTAGTTTTTTTAATTTTTAAATCTTATTGTGAAAGCTGTAATCCTGCGCATTTTCCCAAATAGGAAGGCAGAAATTGGTAATCTCTTTTACGAAAACTATGAAGTCGCGGGTATCAGCTAGGTAAATACCTATCTCTACCTATACTAAGTAAGTAAATACTATATACAGGGTTAATTTTAATTCACCAAGAACCTCCCACATGTAACTTCTATGCTGAACAACATTTGTTCAACGACTTTGCACATAACTCAATAAATTCACCAAAAAAAAAATTCTAAGTTTTTGTTGAAGAGTCTGTCATTTTTTTAACTCTTTGGTCATTTTATGTAATGTCTCTTCCACACCTGCGTGAAGCGTCGACTACTAAGTTACTAACCGCGCAACAATTAACGTCCGAAGTTATCGCTTCGTATTTACAAATGCTTTGTGATGTTACTAACATCAGGCTGAGCTATCGTCTGCAAGTCCATAATTTCGCGTTTATCGCGAACACCAAAAAGGCTTTCCGCGGCGACAGACGTAAGTATCGGACAAGCATTAAGTACCAACTACGCCACCCATTCCTTTTGACACGTGTCGCATAGAGTTTTTAAAATTTTAGAACAGAATACTAAATATTATTTATTTTTGTATGAAAAAAAAAACTTTTTTATTTTTAGGAATTTTGAAAAGTCGTGGAACAAAAGTTATTTACTTTGATGCGTAGATGTTACATGTGGGAGGTTTTTGGTGAATTAAAATTAACCCAGTATACTTAGTATAGGTTATTTAGTTTGAATGTCGCATATTGTTTTGTGCTATAAATATATTATTATTTTGTTATATCATTTGTAATAAATATGCAGTCTGAATCACGCTTAAGGTAATAATAGCACAACTTATTGTGTCATCTTATAATTTATGAGCCTCATATGAATTGATTGAACAAATATTTATCACGTTATTGAATATTTATCAGAAAACTAGCTTTTCTGTGACTTTACATGCGCTAAGAAATAGATACAACGTGCCAATGGAAATCCAATGGAAATGGAAATTTGGAGGTTGGGTTATGAGAAAATTCGATCCTGATTATCTGTCGCAGTATTTTCATAACAAGGCACAAAATTAAAAAGGTCCAGTAATTTGAGAGTACCTACACATTAAATAAACAAACAAACTTACACTATTTTTTTTTTAGAAGATAACTACAGCGAGTTTTAAGATTGTATGCTTTAGTGATTTGCTATAGATGCGAGATAATATTTATGTATGAGATTAGTAACTTGATATTTTTACCGACTGCGCGACAGCAAAGGCGGGGTTATGTTTTTACGCTACCTATCTGGGTATGTGAAATTTTATATACCTACCGGCAAAGTCAGGGTTCTTAAGTTTATTAGACCTTCAGTCCTACCAATAGGTAGAGGTACGACTACGAATATTCACTTAAATGTAACCTATAGGTCGACCGTTTAACTCGCGTATCGCCTGCGCGGTAAGAAGGGAGCGGGGGCGGGTAACGCTACACACGGAGTCAATAATCCAAAGATTTATCTCAAGATAGACATTGTTGGTAAAGAATTAAGTATTTATTTTTAAGTTTTAACATCTCTAACATCTCCCTCCGCTCCCTTCTTACCGCGCAGGCGATACGCGAGTTAAACGGTCGACCTATAGGTATTTGCTTGTTTCATGCGCTAGTTTAACCTTAACCGTAACTTAACTTAAACCACTTGACATGCAACTGACACTAAGTAAGTTGACACATACTACGCCACGTTGATTACAAACGGACTTTAGTGTAATTCATGCATGTTTTACGTTAAGTATATTAATATTTCAATAGGTACCATATAAATTATAAAAGCATAAGTTTCTAGTTTTCCCCGTTTCAGTGCACGAATAGCAAGAACATACAAACCATACAAAGAGAGTCGTATAGACTCTCAGAGTTTTTAACGTGAGTCGTTAAATTTAATAGCCAACCTGCTTGTTCTGTATTGTATATCCAGCAGTAATTTATGTCATAGTACATAGTATATTATGTAGGATTCACGCTACAACAAAAGGAAAAAGATGATACACGAGTAGGTATATTCACTAAAGTAACATTTTGTAAAAATAATTCATTACTTTGGGCCAAATTCACCATCGGCGAGTTATGTTTAACTGTGAAATAAATATTGACAGTTTTGAAATGAAAATTTGTCAACGTTTTTATATACTCAAACACAAGGGCCGATTTCACCAATGTTAAATAAGTCTTATCCGAGCGTTTTGAAATTTTGGCAGATTTTCAATACAAAAACTGTCATAACGCCCAATTTATTCCTCGGTAAAACGTAATTAATAATAATTGTTTAGATCATTCGATTATATAATCGAACCCTACCTATATACCTACCTACCTAGTACCTACCTATTATTATTTATTAGGTTTTGCACTTTTGCCGCGACTTCATCCATGTACAGAGGTGTTTTTAAAAGTCTCGCGTCTCCCTGTTTTGCTTTTAAAATGCCTGTATCACTTTCAAAGTCCTCAACTATCCATGCATAAAATCACGTCACTCCGTCCCTTGCTGCGTGATCAAAGGACAAATCAACAAACAAACACACTTTCGCATTTATAATATTAGTAGGGATTCAAGCGATTATAACTTCCACAAGGCTCGCAATGATCATTAACATTTAACGCCATCGCCCATCAGTCAGTAGTGATGCAAATCCAATTACAGTTGACACGGAATTAAACTAAACCAGAGAGTTGTGGTAGTACTAGAGCAGGTACATTATTTCCAGCAATTTGCTCATTATATTATTATATTAGTGCTTTTTGTCGTTCAGCCAAATGGCGCTGAACCTACTTTTCCTCTTTTAATAATATACATACGTAATACGTATACGGTATATCCTTAAACATTTTATATGACGCAGTGTTTACGGTAATGTAACAAGGGTTAAAGAGATCAATAGATGGCTACTGCAAAAAAATCCACAAGGAGCGCGCACTTAGTAACAAACTTTTCCACACTACACACTTAGTAACAAAATTTTAGGCACTAGATGCAGGCGACGCTCTACGAAGCCAGCCGATGTGTTACTAACGGGCACAATTTTAAGCTTATATCTTTAACTAGCTGATGCCTGCGACTTTGTCTTCGTGTTTTTAAAAAATAGGCTTTGTCACTCTCCAGTTCCTCAACTGTACCTACTCATGCAATCAAGTCGATCCGAAGCTCTGTTGCGGCGTGATTGAGGGACAAACCAACAAACATACAATTTCGCATTTATAATATTAGTAGATATTGTAAAATAAGGTTGACTTGTTTCTGTATGTATGAGGATGAGGTATGCTGCTCCTTAGTCCAACACTTTCTAACACAATGAACGCAACTAAATGCTGACACCTTGTCACCCAGTATTAGTAAAGAACATAAAAATGTGGTAGTACCTAGTGTGTATGTAAAATTGTCATTTTATGGAGCCTTGGAATATAGTATTTTCGGCATTCCGAACGAGTGGTAGACTCATCGACGATTCAAAAGCACTTGTAAAAAGGTTTATTTGAATAAAAAACATTTCTATTCTATTCTAGTAGCGGCTTCGCCCGCCTTGCAGAAGGTTCGATGAACTCCCTTGATTTACTTTATACTAGTTGCTGTTAACTGCAATGAAGAAGTGAAATAATGTTGAAATTATAACATTGAGCTGTAGATAGTAAAACCACATAGTCCAGTGGTAGATTTCGGCCTTCTTTAACGAGGGTTCCGGGTTTCGATCTCAGCTTTTTTGAATGTTACAAGTACCTAACCTAACCTAACTTGTTTTAATCGGGTTGTAGGGTTTGCATTAAACTGTTTTGTACCAGGCCTGTCTCACTCTTGGTACTTATGCGATTTAGATACACTGAGTGCAACGACTGTCGGGGCTAGCGCGTTCTAGGCGAGTGACGTATTACTGATTTCAACATTGCTTACGCGTAAATTCTTTTTTGTAAATATTGGTTTAAATAGTTTTAACTTATGTTTAGTATATTTAGTTGTAGGATAAAATAGTTGTAGGCATTTATATTTTATATGGATGGACATAAAATAATGAAACAATGGCAAAAAGTCGTCGTAGTAATTATTGTTGTGTGGATGGATGCCTTATGAGCTCAAAAGATATATATAGTTATACCATACCTAGGCTACCCATTTTAGGGCATCGAATTGAGTACCAATATTCAAATTACTACTCATTTTAAGACATAGCTTAGAGTTTACAACATTGCTTCCAAGCAACCTTTTCATTAAGAAATTCACTCACAGTATAACTAGTGGTTCGCCACGAACTGAGACCTCGCGGTAACGGTATGCCATGATTATTCATTCAATCGATACATGACGACCAAACCTGACATTATTATTATGCCCGTTTTCACCAAACATACCTAAATCATCCCCTAAGTAGGAGTCTCTTTACGTACGTAGCTCCTAAATACAATCCTAAGTCCTAGCATCCGTGCCAATGTCCTTTTAGGTGTCCCGTACAGGATCGTGATAAAGAAGTTGACAGAAATCATCACCTAACTTATCATAGGTAGCCCGTAAAGGTTAGGCAACCTTAGTGAAAACATCGAATTAATAAGTACTAACGAGTGAAAACGGGTTACGGGCATCTGTACAAATCGTCATCTATCGACGCGAATAGAAAATATACAAAATGCAGTAATTAATAGTTTATTGAAGTTTGATATTGAACTAAACAATAATTTTAATTGAATAATATGTTATTATTTTATGTCACTAAATAATAATGGTCAACGCAAAACTGTTTTTGGGATAGTCGTAACTCCTAGTTCCATGGAATAGTTAATGACTGCGCCATCTATTAGCATTATTGTGAAACTATGTTGATGCCATATGAATTACTGATGCCCATTAAAAATTAAATAACCTCGTTTCTTTATAATATTCATATAATTTTAGTATTTGTTGTTCAAGTACAGGATATAAGTAAAATAAAAAAATAAAATCAGCTTGAAAATACATAGCAGATTCTGCTAGAGAGCGTCTTCAAGCGAGCGTATTAAACCTCCACTTTGAAAGCCCCCCGTTTCGTCAATTTTTAGGGAAAAATTGAAAAAAAATATTTTTGTACTAGGTATTTATATATTTTTATCTTTAAAATGACATGTAACAATTTTATGTAACGCGATAAAATTTTTTTTACTTCGCATTCACTTCTATGAGAGCCCCCCTGAAATGAAGGTTTTTAAAATTTTTTATGCAATATTCGGCTGAAGGCCATCAGCTTACATATTATATCTAAATTTGAAGTGATTACGGTCAGTAATTCAAAAGTTATAAGGCTCTGACAGACGGACGGACGGACGGACGGACGGACAGACGGACAGACGGACGGACGGACAAGTGCAAATTCACTCTAGTAGACTCAGAGACCTCGCTTCGCTCGGTCAATAGATAGCCTCTACTTATTAAATGTGTTTTTACACTGTTTAAATGTATGTAATGGCAAATCTGCCAATTCTTTGGGAATCAAGTTATAAAAGCGTATAGTCGACCCCACAAAGAATTTCTGCACTTTACGCAGATGATAGGATGATGTGATGGTGAGGACTAGTAGTTTATGACGGTGTCTAGTTATAGATCATGTGTATCACCTCTTTGTTTATATTATGGAAAAATAAATAAATAAATAAAAGTTATACCTACTGTATTTTCTTACTCTTTGTTGACAGCCCTAGGCAACCACGCCACGGCGTCCGTGACGTAGGAAGGCGAACAGATCCAAAGCAATATGGATCCTCGCGCCGAGCTATAAAGTCTAATTTAGCTTGCGTGAGTGATTTATCTATTTAATAAAAATATGTAGGCTATTAAAGCGCCGGCAAGTAGTCAACATCAAAGGAGTGAAACTTCTGTACGTAGTACTATTATATATTCTGTGTTTGTACTTAGTAGAGAAATCAGACCTGACCTTAGCCAATTTGTCCGTGACGGTGTATTTTCACTACATTTTCTTGCTTTATTAACTAACAGTTTCTCTTCCTTTAGATATTTTATGAAATTAGGTTTATAAAAGTTCATTGCTGAAAAAATAAAAATGTGTTGTAAGGTCATCGTACGTTGGCCAGTGCGAATTGGCAGACTTCACAACATTTGAGAACATTATGGCAAACTCTCTGGCCCGCAGGTTTCCCTCATGATTTATTCATCGCTGTTAAAGTAAGTGATATTTAATTGCTCAAAACGCACAATACTTCGAAAAGTTAGGTTGATTGCATAATCAAGCTTGCCAGCGCGGACGGTAAGCGCGCGAAATGCGTTACGAAAAGTGTGATCGGGCGAGGCGAACGGAAGTTGAGAGGGAGATATAAGTTAGTGAAGATAGAAAGAGAGAGAGTTACGTTTCGTATATTACTGTAGGGGGCAAGAGAGAGAGGTGCGAGCACGCATTTTCTTTCTCTCATAGCCAGTTGCGTTTCGTATATCTAAGACACAGTGCACAAAACTTCTATGCGCACGCTTGACTTGGGAAGTAAGCTGGTGAAGGCGTTACGAAAAGTTTTAAATATTTATAGAAAATTAATATATGTATAGTATATACATGTATATATTATACATATATAAACATATATATACATACATATAGATGGAGCTAAAGAAGTTTTACTTCAGTCGTGTGGTCTAAAGCACACTCGTTTTTTTGTTTGACAGACGCACCGGCAGCCGAGCGAGAGCAGTTGTTCGTACAAAAGCTGCGGCAATGCTGCCTGCTGTTCGACTTCGCGGACGAGCCCCTGTCGGACCTCAAGTGGAAGGAGGTCAAGCGGGCTGCGCTGCTCGAGATGGTCGAGTACGTGACCTCGCAGCGGGGGGTCATCACCGAAGCCATTTACCCGGAGGCGGTCAATATGGTAAGGGTTTTTAAAATGCTTTCTGCACGCTGAACATCCTAATATGGTTGTAAAATGTAAATGCGAAAGTGTGTTTGTTTTCGGTTTTAGTTCATGATCGAAGGACAAACCAAAAACCGAATACCAATAGCAGTGTTGCGGTAGGTATGATTACCTGCCGCAACATAGCTATTAGATCGTTTGATTGTGGTACAGTTTTGTCTTGTCATTCCTAGAGCCACAGGTTGGCCAACATGAATTTTGATCGACATAATATTTTCATAGACTTTCAGAGAGTTTATCTTCTATCTTCTTGAATCTAGATTGTCTTAACGAAATTTAAACGCTATCTGTCAGATTAGTTGTGGATAGGCTATCAGACACTATCAGCAAGTGGTGAAACACGCCCTTAATATTATAATTATGCGAAAGTGTGTTTGTTTGTTTGCCCTTCAATTACGCAGCAACGGAGTGACCAGATTTTTTTGCATTCATAAACTTGAAGAATTGGAGAGTGACATAGGCTACCTTGTTTTATCCCGGAAAACAGACAAACAACGTAATTTTATATGCCAAATGATAATATTAGTCCGATAGGTTTTATTGTAATTACTAGTAGCCTGGCTGCATCTGAGCTAGATTCATAAAATAATCATAATCTCCTTGGTCAAATGCGGAAAAGCTGCATCAATCTGTGCTGCAGTCAGAATTGTACTGAATGGCTGAATTTATGGCGTTCTTGATACAACAGTGCATTCTAACCAATAGAGAGAAATTATCGGCCAATTAGAGGTGCTTGCGATCATTACACTGCACTGGTAGCAATTATTTTTTCATCATACCTATTCGAAAAACGAATATTGGCTTCAGAGGACAGCGGGAGCAAAATTTAATTTTAACCCCATGGGACTTTTCATTTCTCTCTTCTGATTGGTCCGCGTTAGTGCTTTAGCATACTAAAGCACTAACGCGGACCAATCAGAAGAGAGGATTCAAAAATGTGTCGAAATTCAAAAATGTTTGAGAAGCTGTTGTCTACGATAGTCGATAAGTCACGTGATCTTTGTCGATTAGACATATACGCCCATACTTCCAACATAAATATTAATGTTTAATTATTTCATAAAAATTTATTTGTGTTTTATTTAAACTTTCAATATACGTATTGGTAATGTCTATACTCTATACATAGTAGGTTGATACTCCTAGCTTTTTCTCATAGGTAATGATGAAAAATAGTGTGTGTCATTCGGGGCCAAAATTTTTTGTTCTCGGGCGGCGTATGTTGAATTCCTCGCTACGCTCAGGATTCTACTTTAGAATCCTTCACTTCGCTCTGAATTCAAAATAACACCCTCGGGGAACAAAAAATTCCTTTGGCCCCATATAACACAAATAACTATTGGACATTCCCGCGGCTGGTCAATACTCAAAAGAGAAAGAGAGAGATTGAAGATAATTTAACGTACGATCAATAATATATGTTAAGTATAACCGTCTGGTAACACACTTGCAGCTTATACCATTAACCCAGTTAGAGAGCAGCTTAGCTTACTGCTACTTGCACATTTAAACATAGTGCATATAGCTGATGCGAGAATGTCGTTTAAAGGAATGTAGGTATATGGGTAATAATATAGTATCTTGCGTACTACTTTCTGTACACTATCACTACCAGATCACTGCATATTATAAAACAGTTCGTCTGCTTAATTAATCTGGCTGTGAGCGCTAATCTCAAAAACTACTTACGCTCCTACTAACTTCTTCCGCGTGGAATTGGTTATAGGTTTTGTATTGGACTTTCAAAAAACTGAAACACAGTCTTCTTTATTTTTAATCGAGAGGCAAAATACCAAGTTTCCTGGATATAACTTGAAAGTTGACGGACTTTCATACAAACTTTCATCCCCTATTTAACCCCCTTGGGTGTTTGATTCCAAAAATTCCTTAGTGGGTGCCTACGTCATAAACATAATCTACTGTCAAAATTCTTTGCAAATTTCAAAACTCCAGTGAACCTGCGACCCCCCAAATAGGAGACCACAGTCCTAACCACTAGGCTATCACTGCTTTCGTATTTCATACTATGCACAAATGTTTTCCCCGCATCCGAGGGACCAGGGTTATGTTAAATCGTTCGCACACTTTACGAGCGTGACCTAATTATTTGGTTTGATGCACAGATAGCTAGAACGCCTCGAAGCGCATATGCACTCTTATGACATTGGCTTTAACCTACATCCCGGTGCTCGCGGTTGTTTGCCTAACATTGAGACTAAAAATAAATAAGCTGACTCATCCAACATGCTTTACATTTGAACGGAGCTTTTGGAGCTTTTTCAGCTCATTAATGTGTAAAGTATGCGAACCTCGTTCTTCGCTTGCGAATCTTTGCTTTCTTTGGTTTTAGAACATGATGGCTTATTTTTCAAGGCATCTTGCTGTTTTGTTTGCTTGTTTACGAACTATCATGGTACCTACGCGACGAACCTCATTCGTAGGCATTGCTGTGATTTGACTTTTATTGTATGAGCAATACTTCAAATATATTCTTCGACTAAAGTTTATTTGATGACGTGGTAGTGAAACAGGACGTGGTTTGACGTGGACGAGGCTTTAAATACTTTACCTGTAAGAGCTGACGTTAGAGCTATGCAACACGGCGCGTCGCGCTAAAACGTCTTTGACATACTTTACACACCTTTATTTTCTCCCTCTCTACAACTCTCAGGAATTCAGGGTTCCCCATGATGTTTACCTTGTAGTAATATTTAATTGCTTAAAACGGGTCAATACCTCACTCTAATGTCAGCACTTTTCATTTATTTCCGTTGCAAGAATACTAAATGCAGTATACATTGTCCTTTTCCACAGTTCGCGATCAACCTGTTCCGGACACTACCGCCGTCTTCGAACCCAAACGGCGCAGAGTTCGACCCGGAAGAGGACGAACCCACGCTGGAAGCCGCCTGGCCGCATCTGCAGCTGGTCTACGAGCTGTTCCTCAGACTCCTGGAATCCCCTGACTTTCAGCCCAATATTGCCAAGAAATATATCGACCAGAAGTTCGTTTTGCAGGTTAGTAGGTTACAAATTGTGGCCCAATCTCTGTACAAATTAAATTGACAGGTCCACACCTAGTGCTGTCCTTTTCCGCAGGGAACATTACGAATGGGATAGCACGAGATTTTGTGCTGTCAACTTTTAGAGATTGTACACCCAACAACCCAAGCTTGCCAAGCTCGCTTGCCATTTCCGGAGTATAAAAATGTAGTTAGTATTTCTATTGAAATATTATACTCGTAGGTTATATAATGTTCTAGTCGAAAAAATTTAAATTATGAAAAAAATAGTATGCTGTAACGGCCTATTTCTTAATCGCCGAATGTTAACCGGCTACTTAATAATTTTGACTGATTTTCAATACAAAAACTGTCAAATTATTCCTCGGTTTGGACTTTACTCGACGATGGCCTTAGTGACTAGGGCCTATTTCATACAGACTAAGGCTTAGTCTGTATGAAATAGGCCCTAATACTTATTAAAATTATTCCAAAATTTTATCAAATCCTGAACTTTATAGACTCGAACGAATAATTAAATGACTCAAGTTAATAACAGGCAGATGAAATCATAAACAATATCGAATACCAAAAGTCAATAACCAATTTTCCCAAAACAAGGGATCTCAACTTCCTCATGAGTACCGCTTTATTTAGGTACTAAATATCGAACTGTTTTCATTATAACGCCGGGCTTCACGATTAACAGCAACACGTGTACATTTTATGTATGACCAAGTATGTAACACGGTACATAATCTTTCGACACGGACTTCCTCGCGCGATGCTTGCTCATAAAATCAATACTCACCTATAGATTCTTTGTATTTCATTCTATAACCGATAAAGCATCAAGCAACAAAGCTACGAGTTGACTTGGACTTATTAGAACATGCGTCTGATTCACAAAGTTTATCAAATCTTGCGGAGTTGAAATTGCACTCTTGCAACACAAGAAAAAGTGAGAAAGTAATAGCTGGTTGGGCAATTTTCATTAAACATAGCTAAAACCATCTCAGCTTAACCCGGGAACCGCATTCAAATTGTTTCAATCATTTGTGGCCACAATGTGTTTTATAATTGGGCAGCCTATTTTAATCCTTATGGCTATCAGGATGGTATTGTTGCTGTCGCGAAGGCGCTGTGCAAATGAGGCCATTTAAACCGCTTCCCAATAAAAAAACTGCATTCAAATCGGTTCATACATTTGAGCGCTACTGACACAGATGTACAGTCGGCTTCAAAAGTCCATAATATAGAAAAAGCAAACAAGTTGCCTTGCAAGCAGTCTGTCACTCACATACTTACTGTAGTATTGAACTGAAATCGTTTGAACCTTATGTTGTTGACTTAAGGTTGATTATTGATAGATAATTATTTATTTACGGACTCAGACAATTAAAACGAACCACCAACTTAAAAACTGCACTAGCTGCGTATTATGCCTATGGGTACGCATTTTTGAAATATGGTGTTATTCTCTGGGGCAATAGCACCGATGCCCTGGACCTTTTCAGACAACAAAAAAAGTGCATACGCATATTAGCAAACATAAGAACTACAGACTCATGTCTACCTCATTTTAAAGAATTAAAAATTTTAACACTACCTTCCATCTATATCTATGAAATATGTAAATTTGTTAGAAAAAATCTACACTGTTATAAAAAAAAAGAAGACAAACCTCGTCGATTTCCCGAAAGACATGAAAATAAACTAACCCTACCACCATCAAAACTAAAACTTTACTCCTCGAGTCCCTTCGTAATGTCCATAAAAATATATAATAATTTGCCAGACAGCATTCGAAACATAGAAAAAGATAACAAATTTTATAAAACATTAAAAAACTTTTTATTGGAAAAATGTTACTACAAAATAAATGATTATTTTGACGATACAAATAATATTAATAAATAAAATCGGTCTCTCTACTACGGTCGATTTCAGACCAAGTTGCTACACCCTAACGGGGTATGTGTAAACTATCTGCAACTAAAATGAATAAATAAATAAATAAATAAATAATATTTATTTGTGTGAGTGAGCATGCGAGTGATACACAGCATTGCTTGCGCACGGTTTTAGCCTTTAAGCTATGTATGGACTTTTGACGTCGACTTTATACACAAAAAGACCAAGTGGTCAAACTTACGACACGAGGGGTTATACTCGTAAGTTGTTGTGTGTCGTGTTTTGTACTCGTTTGTTTCGGCGGTGGTTAAAAATAGAACGAAACGTCTATATTGGTATGATCAATTGTATTGTACATGCACCAATATAGTCGACCGAGCGAAGCGAAGGTCTTTGAGTCTACTTGAGTGAATTTGCACTTGTCCGTCCGTCCGTCCGTCCGTCCGTCCGTCCGTCCGTCCGTCCGTCCGTCCGTCTGTCAGAGCCTTATAACTTCTGAATTACTGAACGTAATTACTTCAATTTTAGATATAATATGTAAACCGATGGCCTCCAGCCGAAAATGGCTTAAAAAGTTATAAAAATCTTTATTTCAGGGGGGCTCTCATAGAAGCGAATGCGAAGAAAAAAAATAATTTTAGCTTTTCATAGGGTTACAGTACGTCATTTTAAAGATAATTTGGAACAGAGTACAAAAGTATTTTTTTTTTTAATTTTTTTCCTAAAATTGATGAAATGGGGGGCTTTCAAAGTGGAGATTATATTTGACCTCACAACGGAATAACCATTGAAAGCTGGGGCTTGAAAGTTTTATAATTTTAGCGTAATATCATGTACTTGAACAACAAATACTAAAATTAGATAAATGTAATAAGGAAACTAAATTATTTAACTTTTAATGAGCAGCAACAACAGAACTTCACAATGATGTCAATAGATGGCGCTCTCATATAGCAAATGCAGCTATATGTAACATATTATATTCAATTAAAATTATTATTTAGTCATTTAGCAAACATCAATAAAACTTCACGTTGCAGTTTGTTTTTACATGTTTTCTGATCGTGTCGATAGTTGACGCTGTGTACAAGTAATTTAATTTGAATGTTCCAAAAAACTATACCTAAGTTTGATTGAGGCCTTGAAGATTTCACTATAACAGTTCCCTAACCTTTACGGGCTACATATGTTAAGTTAGTTGACACTTTCTGTCAACTTTGTTATTACAAACCTCTACGGGACAACTAAAGGTGAAAATGACATTGGGATGTTAGGATTGTATTTAGGGGCTACCTACGTAAAGAGACTTCTACAAAGGAGATGATTTAGGTATGGTTGGTGAAAACGGGCATAATAATAATGTCAATGTTGATCGTCATGTATCTATTGAATGAATAAGTAATTATGGGAAACCGTTACCGCGAGGTCTCAGTTCGGGGCGAACCACTAGTTAGTTGTGTGTCACTCACACAACTAACACAACACAAGTGCTACGGGTATTAATTAACTAAAGCGTCTCCCCCGAAAAGGTTGGGCGGAGTAGCTTTTGCTGACGAGTAAACGTCAGGAAGTATGGATACGTTTGCTCACACCAAAGGTCGTGCCCGCCCGCCCGCCCTTGACCACTGTGTATGATAGACAGCAAACATCCTTTATGTATTTTGGATTGGTATACCAACTACCGCACCGCATCTATTCCCATATTGTTTGATTATACTATACTGGCAACTGCCCACAACTTTGATTTCACGTAGTTATTACTTTCATAGGTTTTAGTCGAATGTTAAAAATAGAACAAGACACCTATCAAGGTTCACTAATTAAGTGGGAGTTGGGACACACATCGATGTAGAACGAAGTGCTACGGGTATTAATTCATTAAAGTGTCTCCCATGAAAAGGTTGGGCGGAGTAAGTAGCTTTTGCCGAGGAGTAAACGTTAGGAAGTATGGACACGTTTGCTCACATCACACACCGTGCCCGCCCGCCCGCCCTTGACCGCTGTGAATGATTGAACGCAAACATCCTTTATGTATTTTTGAATTGTATACCAACTACCGCACCTGCACCTTTATTCTTATAGGTATGTTTTGTTCGATGTGTGGTCGTGAAGGTTTTTTTAGGGTGGCCCTGGGGTTTGGACCGCTCGATCCACTCCTTGCCAGTAGCCTCCAACTTCACTCGATTAATGTTTGCAAACATTAATCGAGTATAAATATACTACCTATGCAAAAAAATGTTTCATGTTTTTGCATAGGGATCGGTTTAGCTCATCTTCTTGCCCAACTCACGCTGACTTCATTTTATGTTGTAAATACATACTTTGTGCAGTGGAATAACTTACATAACATTATAGTATAAGTAATGAGTAAAACATAACAAAATCACCTTATTTTATATCCCCGCTCAGATGCAAAGCCAAACAATCAAAAACAAAAGTTCTGTAAAATAATACTCTAAATACCTAGCCCTCCCACTGTCACAAACACGACATGACAAAATGTATCATAGCAATGCATGTGTACAGTAAATTGCCGCATATAAATCAGTTGCTTCCGCATCTTGCGTAGTAGATACCTGTCATATCGGTATCTGTTAAGGCTTGGAGACACACAAAGTAACGCGGCAATGACGCGCGATCTATACTGCACGTCAGGACGTCTCACTGATCGCGCGCGTATGTGTGTACGATTTGTAACACAAGGAAATGTATGTAGCAGTACATACAGCGTTCATGATAGCGTGCATCATGCGCTTTGCAGTGTGAATACCTTTAGTACGCCATGTTTACACCAACTAACAAATTGCTGTTTTGCATAAACGTGTCCATTGTTAAACTTGTAACTTAAGTAATTTCATTGTAACAGACATTTTGTGTTTACTTCTTTGTTAGCAGAGTTTTATCCTTGTAAGGCTTTTTACAAGTATTTTTTTACAATACCTTTAAGTTTTAACTCTTCTATAACAACTTCTTTTATATGGAACTTGTTTCTGTTTAAAGAATAACGGAAAAAATGCATGTATCATTTTTCCGTTATTCTTTACATACCTTTTTTACCTTTTACATGAGTTTACATACATGTTTTAAGATTTACTAAGACACGGTGTTATTGTTATTATACGGATAAAGTTTGGGCCACATTATACTAAGGGCCTATGCCACCATTTCCGAGTAACGTTGAACCAAGAATTAAAGTTGTCGTTATGACAGTTTTTATATTGGCAATCCATCAAATTGCCAGCCGCCGATTAAAGTTACTTGATGGGGTAAGTATATTCTACGTTTATATGTTGGATACGTTTCCATCACGCGTTGTGTGTGTCCAAGCCTATAATAATGGAGCCTAAAGTAATGGAATTTGGTCAGACACACCCACAGTGCGTCATTCATTAGTAGGGGAACCGTTAGGTACACGTCCTTGTCCCCTACATACACAGAATATATAATAGTACTACGTACCTACTTTCTAGTTCGTATGAGATAAGTAACGCGAATGCTAATTTCACTACAACCGTGAATGAGATTGCTCGTGTATTGAAACTTCAGGCAATTGTTTGTGATTGGTAATGGAGCAAAATCTAAACTTTTGTTTTCTTTAAAAAATATAATTGACAGCGACATTTTTCCAACAACATTTGACCTTGGTTGAATTTTCACTTGTACGACTATCTGACCTTATAACTCTTAAATTGATGAACATAACACAGCCGAGGATAACATTATAAGTTAGCTCATGTATGATTTCAGTCAAAAGAATAACAAATTACGTGAATTTGAACGTGAACACTGAACATGTATCGTGCATGTGGAAGTCCTCTACGTTTTTAGAGTGCTTAAAGTGAAAAAGAATATTACGTGCTCTTGTCTATTATATTTTTTCTAGATATATCTACTTAGAACTAGCTATGTACCTACTAGGAAATTCCGTAAAGCTTTTCAATACTTACTTGAAAATTATTCGTCGTTTTAGTAATTTACTCGTATTGTATTTGTGAACTTGCTACTAAGAAATTCTACAAGACTTTTTTCAATCCTTGAAAATTATTTATTATTCGTTGTTTGCGATTTATTGTTTGTGTCGATGAACTTGCTTGGCACGCTCTTCGTTCGACAATATAATTTCAGAGTAAATGGGTTCGCTAGACATACCTACCTAGTACCACCCACACGATATTACAACTAGATTGTATTTGAATAGAACAACAATAAAAATATTTTCGCGTAAATAATAATAACAATGATTCTAGCCGCATTCCAACATAACTTCTTTAATTGGCCATTTGATAGTATCTAAGATAATTATGGCAAAAACAATATGTGAAGTATAGGGGTAAGTGCTGTACCTATGGACGCTTGTACCTGTGGACACAATCGATTCCGTCGAAACTAGCAAACCTAAAATTCTAATTTGAACGCGAACTGTCAACCATAGACAAAGCTTTACGGTCGCATTGAAATTAGAATTTTATGGTTGCTAGTTTCATCGGAAACGATTGTGACCACAGGTACAAGCGTCCACAGGTACAGCACTTGCCCATACGTAAGATTGTAATCTTATTCTCATTGTATTATACTTTAATCATTTAAGACAAGTTTTCTCCGATCACGCAGTCGATACAAACCAAGTTTGATTCCCATTTGAATATAAGATCTACACAAATAAATAAAATTGAAGTGTCTATGATTTCGAAATGCCTCATATTAAAGCTCATGATTATCTATATATATATAAAAGAAAGTCGTGTTAGTTACACTATTTATAACTCAAGAACGGCTGAACCGATTTGGCTGAAAATTGGTGGGGAGGTAGCTTAGAACCAGGAGACGGACATAAGATACTTTTTAACATTATAAATGCGAAAGTGTGTTTGTATGTTGGTTTGTTTTTCAATCAAGTAGCAAGAAAGCTACGGATCGACATGATTTTTTGCATGGGTATAGTTGAGAACCTGGAGGGTGACAAAGGCTAAGTTTTATCCGGGAAAATCAAAGAGTTCCCGCGGGATTTTAAAAATGAAATCCACGCGGACGAAGTCGCGGGCATCAGCTAGTTTGAAATAATTTTTAAAATTTTCGTCTGTTTGTCCCATACTAATCTTCGGAATCTTCATAGGCTTGAGAGTTGAGGCACAAGCGCAGAAAAGTTGCGAAATTAGTGCTGTCTCGGTGTGTCCGCGAGGCGTAAGATAGAGGCAGCAAAAATACCATCAAATACGTAATATGTATATATACATACCTATGTACATATATTTGAGATTTCACCGTTGTTGTTTTGTTTACAGTTGCTAGAGTTATTCGACACGGAGGACCCGCGGGAGCGCGATTTCCTCAAGACCACACTGCACAGGATATACGGGAAATTCTTAGTCCTGCGCGCCTACATAAGAAAACAAATTAATAACGTATTTTATAGGTAAGTACGTATAGTAATCCCTAATAATGCTTTTTATAAAAAATCTAGCTAATGCACGCGACTTCGTCCGCGTAGATTAGGTAATGCCGCGGGAACTCTTTAATTTTTCTGGATGTCTATGTCACCCTCGAGGTTCTCAACTATACCTATCAAAAAATCACGTCAATCCGTAACTTTGTTGCAGCGTGATTGACGGACAAACCAACAAACAAACACACTTTCGCATTTATAATGTGTATTAGTAAGGAAGATTTGATACTGCGATAATAAAGGCGATCTAATTAAATTTTAGAATACAAAATCTACTACTGTGACTAAAATATGATAGTTAGATATATCCCCTTGGGGACTTTTTTATAGGGAGTAATGATTACTTTAATAATGTAGTGCATAATTTTTATGTATCATCAATAGTTTTCTCAGCATACGCCAAATAATGCATTTACATTAGGTACTACAACATTATTGCAATTTTCTTAAGGATCTCTTAATTTTTTTGAAAATAAATTATAGCCTATGTTACTTCCTGAAAACTTAGCTTTCTATTGGTGAAAAAATGGTTCAAATCGGTCCAGTAGTTACAGAGCCTATTCGGTACAAGCAAACAAAAAAACAAAAAAATCTTTTCTCTTTATAATATTAAGTAAAAAAATAGCTTCTTCCTGATAATTCGTTCACGTGGTGTTGGGTTTTTAAAATTCCGCGGGAAAACTTTGATATCGGAGATATTGTATTTTATTTAAATATTACCATCGAAAGATCAATAGACGCTGATAGTGTCTGAAACTGTCATAACATAACTCATACCCTTGTTTGTATTACCCTATTCAAATAGTACCAGGCACGGCTTGTCACCTCCCTCTAACTTCACTTGTTACTCGCAATGTAATATAACTACGCACTAATTTTGTTAACATAACGAAGTTGTGAGTGAAGTTAGCAGGAGGCGCAAAATCGCGTTCGATGGCATTTTCATCAGGTACTAAGTTTGCGAAGAATAGAACAGCAACCTGATTTAAAATTCCTGACTGTTTAAACATTTGCCGGTCATATTATTAGAATAGATTAGAATTTTATTGATTTACTGTTTAAAATATGTACACGAATGCAAATCACAATCATCATCATCATCATCAAAATGTTCATCCACTGTTGGACATAGGTCTTTTTTAAGTAACGCCAAAGTTCCCTATTCTCGGCCTTTTGCATCCAATAAATGAATGCAGATTATTATTAGAATAGAAATAAGGTCTAATAACATTTATGCAATTGTATAAAACATATAGAGAAGCCTTGAATTTTTTTCCATACCGATAACATACTCAATTATCTGCATGATTACTGGGCATTTCGAAATCACTATGATCGTAGGTCTAATGACCAAGTTTCGTGACAATAAACGCTAATGCAGTAGGTATTATTAGTAGGTACATTACATAGGTGTTCTTAGTGCTGTATTTACCCTACTACGGGAAAGGTATAATTATTAGGGTTCCCAACCATACTATTAGAAACAGTGCAGTTAATATAGCTACATAACTTTGCTCCATAAATCTTGTAATGTACAATTTACAAGCAGTTCGCGTCTTAGCTTCGTTTGACACTTCGCAGAATGCTTGCCTATGTACCTACTAGCTGATGCCCGCTTGGATTTAGTTTTTGAAATCCCGCGGGAACTCTTTAATTTTCCGGGACAACAAGTAGCCTATGTCACTCACGAGGTCCTCAACTATACTCATGCCAAAAATCACGTTGATCCGTAGCTCTGCTGCAGCGTGACTGAAGGACAAACCAGCAAACAAAACACTCGCATTTTTTAAGTAGGGTTAGTAAGATTGGTTTTTAGTTATTATTACACTGATCGCGAATTATATGTTAATATTGATCCCTCCTACCAACACGAGGTATACATGACATTCAGACATGGTACTAATTCTGATGTGCACGCTTCGGCCCTCCCTTAACTGAACTGACGGGTCTAACCCTAGTCCTTTTCATGATTTCTACTGCATAAAATTATAGAATTTCATTTACCTACAGCTGTAAATTAAGTTATGTTCAAGCTTACGAAGTCCCTCCCCACCTATGTAAATATTATAATTTATACATATACTATCTGATGCCCGCGACTTCGTCCGCATGGATTTAGTTTTTAAAAATTCCGCGGGAACTCTTTCACTATCCGAGATAAAAAGTAGCTCTCCCGGTCTGAGGAACCACTACTACATCCATTACTATACCCATGCAAAAAATCGCATCAATCCGCTGTTCTGTTGCGACGTGATTGAAGGAAAAACCAACAAACAAACACACTTTCGCATTTATAATATCAGTAATGCTTTATTATAACACTTTTAATAATTGTCAAATTTTTTACCATACTTAACCAAAGACAAAATTACGTTTAGCTGTCATTTACGTTTTGTTATTCCATGTCAGATGCGTTTTTCTTATACCAAGTTTTATAGTGACATGACGGAAACGCGGTCGAACGGGATAAAAAGTATCCTATGTCCGTCTCCTGGTTCTAAGCTACCTCTCCACCAATTTTCAGCCAAATCGGTTCATCCGTTCTTGAGTTATAAATAGTGTAACTAACTTTATAGATTGTTTGAGTTTATGTAAATTATGTCATGTATGACATACCTACTCCATAGGTACTTACCTCTCTGTCTTGAAACTTATAGGTATTTATTAAAGACTAGCTGAATCCCGCGACTTCGTCCGCGAGGATTTAGTTTTAAAATCCCTCGGGAACTCTTTGATTTTCCGGGATAAAAAGCCTAGCCTATGTCACGCTCTAGGTTCTCAACTATACCCATGCAAAAAATCACGTCGATCCGTAGCCCAGTTGCGGCGTGATTGAAGGACAAACCAACAAACAAACACACTTTCGCATTTATAATATTAGTAAGGATAATTCAAATTAAAAATTGTTTATTTCATATAGAGACAAGTCGAGAATCTACCACCGGTTCGGAAAGCTGTTTCTTTTCAAAACAAAAATGTCACAATATGTAGCTTATCTATCTTGTGGACAGCTAAAGCAAAGCTGATTGCTTCCAAGCAACTTTGTCATTATAGAATTAATTAACAATATAATAACCTCTACTTATTAAATGCGTGTTCACACTATTAATCTGCTTGTTACAGGTTTATATACGAGACAGAGCATCATAACGGCATTGCGGAGTTGCTGGAGATCCTAGGTTCCATTATCAACGGCTTTGCGTTGCCGCTCAAGGAGGAACACAAATTATTCTTATTAAAGGTACTTTTTTATCAACCGATAGACGGCCACTGTTGGCATAGGTATTTCGCATAGGCTTCCACATGCGCCAGCGACTCCCTGTGACTCGTCTGATGTGGTCGGTCTGGTGGGAGGTCTACCAACACGACGCTTTCCAGTGCGAGGTCTCCACTTCAGCACATTGGGACCTCAATGACCATCAGTTTCTTCGAAGCTATGTCCCGCGCTTTGCCACCTCAGCATCGTGATCGGCTTGACCGATGTGCAGTAACTCTGGTTCTCCTTCGGATATTCTCATCCCTGATTTGATATCGTAGAGATAGACCGGCCATATAGCTCTCTCCATCCCGAGCCTTCTTATGAGGTATATAGTTAGTGACCATTTATAGTTACTACTTTCCCACTAAATGACATAAAAGTATATTATAACACCCGTAAGCAAATCTTCGAACTTTTCGGTGGGTCCAGAGTTTGATTCCCTGATATGTACCTATGAATTTTCGGAGCTGGTGTGTTTTAAGCAATTAAAGTATAACGGTAATATTAACTGTGAAGGTTTACCTTTGAGCGTGATGAAAAGGATGAAACCTACATACCTTAGCATTCATCATAATGTTCTTCAACTTGTGTGAAGACAATCCGCGCTCGGTCAGCTTGGTGGTTCCCTTTTCATTCTGAGACGAGACCCGTGCCGTGACCGGTTATGGGTTGAGATGAATGAATGAATGAATGAATTAATGTTTGAAATGAACGATGATGAGTCGTTCCGTTGGCCAGGTGCTGCTGCCGCTGCACAAGGCGAAGTCGCTGTCGGTGTACCACCCGCAGCTCGCCTACTGCGTCGTGCAGTTCCTGGAGAAGGATCCGTCTCTCACCCAGCCCGTCATCAGGTGACCAATCATGCCCATCCTTACTAATACTAAAAACTAGCTGATAGAATAGAATAGAAATATTTTTTATTCAAATAAACTTTTACAAGTGCTTGTGAATCGTCTGGCTCTACCACTGGTTCGGAATGCCCTTCCTGCCGAGAAGAACCAGCAAGAAACTTGGCGGTTGCTCTTTTCAAAACAAGTTTACAATACAATAAATACTATGCTATGTATGCAGTGTTTCCACAATGAGGGAAGTTCTAAAAATGCATACCTACTAACTTCTGTCTTAAGATGGGCGAACTTAAAGCCCATTCCCGCCGGCGACACCCGTTTACGAGCATGACGCTAGACCCAGCCGTTGCTTCGATCAACCATATTTGAAGGAACGTAACAACCCGCATGACACGACATCGCCACAGAAATATTTAAAGAGTGCGTGACATACTTATGCTACCCATGATGCCCGCGACTTCGTCCGCGTGGATTTAGTTTTTAAAATCCCCCGGGAACTCTGATTTTCCGGGATGAAAAGTAGCCTATATGTGACTCTCCAGGTCCTCAACTCTCACGTCAATCCGTAGCTCTGTTGCGGCGTGATTGAAGGACAAACCAACACACACTTTCGCATTTATAATATTAGTATGATGCGAAATTGCGTTTGTTTGTTGGTTTGTCCTTCAATCACGCAGCAACGAATCGACGTTGTCGACGGGATTTTTTGCATGGTTATAGTTAAAGACTTACTTGGGTGACATATGTCCGGAAAATCAGAGGGTACACGTGGGGGTTTTTAAAACCTAACTCCACGCAGACAAAGTGGTGGCAAAGCTAGTAAATAATAAAATTACCAGTAGCTTGAGTATGGAGTATAATGAGCCTATATGGAGGAATTTAGGAATTTGCAAGCCTATCTTGTGTAGGAAGACCTCCAACTTTCGACGTCTTTACCCGACATTCAATTACAAACTTGGATAGATACATTTTGTGGAATCATGAAAAAAATAATCCATTGCTTCGCTAAGTCTTTTCTAAGTTTACTCCGCTGTCTAACTTCATTATTTATAGAATATTTACCTATAAATAATGCGTCGTGTAAGAACTATTAGAGTGATTTGTTCATAGGGCACTATTAAAATACTGGCCGAAGACGCACTCTCCCAAAGAGGTAATGTTCCTCAACGAGATGGAGGAAATTCTGGACGTCATCGAGCCTGCGGAGTTCCAGAAGATCATGGACCCACTCTTTAGACAACTCGCTCAGTGCGTCTCGAGTCCACATTTTCAGGTTAGTTGTCGTACATGTATCTTTAAGAAAAATGCACTACACAAATGACTATAACTTAATCTTTAAGAAAGATGCACTACACAAATGACTATAACTTGATTTATTTGAGGACCACTATAACAATTTACCAAAATCTTAATCATAGAAATGAACTGAACAAGGCATAGATCATGAAGATATACTACATTATCTATTTATGTCATGTTCTGTTCACTATGCAATCGTAAATTATTTAAATAAAAAATGGATGGTTTATTTAGATATGATTTTGTGTCGATAAAGATTACAGAAAATAATGTTTGAAACTACATAAATTCAACCACACGCATAATCTCTATTTCTAGATTTGCTAGCATCATTTTTTTAGCACCCATTAGCACCCTGTATTTTTTATTTTATTAATATGTAAGTATACCAAAAAATGGAAATGGGCGGGGCACGTAGTTCGAAGAGCTGATGGTTGTTGGGGTCCCAAGGTCCTGGAGTGGCGACCCCGCACCGGGAAGCACAGTGTTGGCAGACCCCCCACGAGGTGAACCGACGATCAAACGAGTCGCAGGGAGCCGCTGGATTCAGGCGGCGCAAGACCGAGACCTTTGGAAGTCCATGCAAGAGACCTTTGACGAGCAGTGGGTTAGAAAGAAGAAGATACCAAAAAATATAACTGAAATCACATACGGTTTGATAAAGTAGTCTTAAATTAAGTAGGTACCTACTACAAAACTTAACCACATATTTTGCATATGATTCACCCATTCAGGTGGCAGAAAGAGCACTATACTACTGGAACAACGAGTACATAATGTCCCTAATATCGGACAACGCGACGCACATCCTGCCCATCATGTTCCCAGCCCTGTACCGCAACACCAAGAGCCACTGGAACAAGACCATCCACGGGCTGGTCTACAACGCGCTCAAGCTCTTCATGGAAATGAACCAGAAGCTCTTCGACGAGTGCACGCAACAGTACAAACAGGAGAAACAAAAGTGAGTGTCCCGCTACATTTTTTGACGTGATAACATCTTATAAATCGATGAAAACCGGCTGCACGCACGAAAAAGTGTCACGTTCCGCCTGAGCCTGAGCGTGCAAGCGAGAGCGCGGAACAAGCGATAGAGAGGCACGATCGGCCCGAGCGTTGGCTTGTGACCGCGCCGCCCGCCAGTCATCGTCAATGTTTCTTTATGACGTTATCACTTAAAACTATCGTCCGTAAACCGACTTTACAGACAACCAATTTTTTTTACTCGGCTACGGCATACCTAAAAGGAAGGGTTATGATTTTTAACCGACTTTAAAAAAGGGAGGAGGTTCTCTATTCGTTGGATTCTTTTTTTTAAAGTATGTTCACCGATTAATCGAAGACGCCTGAACCTATTTGAAAAATTCTTTTTTTTTTGTTTGAAAGGCTTCCTCGGTTTTTAAAAAATCAACAATAAATTATATACTTCGTAGTGGCGCAGGTGTTTGAAGTCGGTTTTTTCAAAAATAATCTTTTTTTATTAAATTATGATTTATTGTATTTTACAACTGGTCTTTTGGATTTTAGCAGTCTATGTATGTATGTAAGTATGATTTTGATGAATGAGCCGGGTCAAGCGATTCGTGATTATGATACGGGTGACATAGGCTACATTTTTAACCTCCGACGAAAAAGGGGGGTGTTAAAAGTTCGACGTGTGTATCTGGGTGTCTGTCTGTTCCCTCGTAGCTCCCTAACAAATGAACCGATTTTGATGCGGTTATGTTTGTTTGAAAGCTAAGTAGTCGAGGGGGATTTTAGCTATAATTAATGAAGTTCTGTTCAGGCGTTTGAAGATCAGTTCATTTCCTACTTGATTAAAGGGTCTTACAAACTTCCACTGGATTTGTAATTTGGTATGTACAAAGTTCGAAGAGCTGATGTTCGTTGGGGCATTGGGGTCCCAAAGTGCAAGGGCCCCAAAGTCCGCAAGACCGAGCCCTGTGGAAGTCCATGCAAGAGGCCTTTGTCCAGCAGTGGACGTTTATCGGTTGACAAAGAAGAAGTACTGTTACTTCGGATTATTTCCAAGGCATGGTAACCTGCATCAAGTAGTTTGTGAGATACCCATTTCCTCAGCAACTTACAGCAAATGGCGGGAGCGAAGCCGCCGGTAAAACTAGTAGTAGCAAACAATATAGTTAAAAGACTTTCGTATAACTGACCTACTCTAGATGTATCATACATTTTGATATTTGCCTACTCTAAAAACCTCTATTGACACCTTTTTCACCGGAATGTAAGATACTATGAAACTTTCTTATATGAAAGATTGAGGACAGTGTACTGGCACTTTTACGTGCTATTCAAATTGCTTCCAGAATGATAAAAAGCTTTTTATAGATGGGTAGGTCATACTCATCTTCCTTGGTATTTTTATCTTGTCAAAACCAGGATCTCACTCAAAAGTATTCCGTATTTCACTAGAAAGTTTCAAGTTATTTTACCTTCGGTACCGTACGGTATTGTGCCATATCTTTTTTCCGCACACTACAAAACTGTGGAACCAACTTCCGGCGACGGTGTTCCTACTAAACTACGACATGGAGTAGTTCAAGGGGCTGACCAACAAATACTTGAAAAGCAGGCAACGCCGTGGTGGTGCCTCTGGTGCTACAAATGTTCATGGACGGTACAAATCACTTAACATCAGCTGACCCGCCTGCATGTTTGCTCGCCATACATATAAACAAGCAAAGTATTAAAAAAGAATAAAAAACCCGATTGCTTTAAAGAATAAAGAAAAATAATAAAAAATATCAACTATCAAAATTATGAGAAAAAAATGAAAATATATTTTCGTAATCACCTTTTCAAACCCTTTGTTACCTCACTCTGTAGGATTTGAAGAAAAAAAAATTCGAACCCCACATTATGGCGTCCAAAATCCGCCATTTTGAATTTTTCAAATTTTTATGTTCTCGTTGACACTCGCGCTGGCATGGCGAATCTAACGTCGTGCCATTTATCAAAATCGGGCCACGCGTTGGTCTCTAGAGTGCCACAAAGGAACAAACAAACATTGACTGATAAGCACATTACCACTCCTTTGCGTCGCGCAGCCGGGTGAAAAATGAGATATATGCCAATAAATTTTAAATTCTTTTTCAGGGAACGTGAACGGTTATTACAAAGGGAGGAGCTTTGGCAGAAGCTGGAGGCGCAAGCAGCCGTTAACCCCGCCTCCCGCACCATCCAGCGGCCCAGCGAGCCGCTCCCCGACCTGCCGTCCAACGACATGACGCTCCCGACGTTGGACTCTGAAACCATCGAGGTGGGTACCATTTAAGGTAACCATTAAAAAATCCCAATAAATTTTTAAATACATATCAAAAATTCCGAGGCCGGCGGGGTCCCACCCACAACTCTCGGGAATCGCGCCCTGAGCGTGTTGACCTTACACCATGGCCAAGATGAACTACATGTTAGCAACGAAATTAATGATATGTATCCACTTTTCTATCAGTTTTTTAGCAGCTGTTAGCGACATCTATTAGTGGGACATCACTCAAACATCTGCCACTCGAACTGGAGTTACACCCACAACTCTCGGGAATCGCGCCCTGAGCGTGTTGACCTTACACCATGGCCAAGATGAACTACATGTTAGCAACGAAATTAATGATATGTATCCACTTTTCTATCAGTTTTTTAGCAGCTGTTAGCGACATCTATTAGTGGGACATCACTCAAACATCTGCCACTCGAACTGGAGTTACCTTGCCGATTTCCGCTTAATTGTGTATAAGATGATTATGCAGTCCCACATTAAGTCTAATAATCTCAGCGAGTCGAGAAAGACTGAAGTGGAAATGGGTAGGGCACATAGTTCGAAGAGCTGATAGTCGTTGGGGTACCAAGGTGCTGGTGTGGCGACCCCGCACCGGGAAGCGCAGTGTTGGCAGACCTCCCACTAGATGGACCGACGACATCAAACGAGTCGCAGGGAGTCGCTGGATTCAGTTGACGCAAGACCGAGTCCTGTGGGAAGTCCATGCAAGAGTCTTCTGCATGAACGCTCTCATACTTGGCCATATGTTTGAGTTTACCGTGCGACGCGACGCACCACGCGCCGCGTCTCCAGAAACGAGCCCGAAGACATTCATTAGAAAAAAACTTTCGTGGCAAACAATTTTTCGTATACGAGAGATATGCAAAAATGTATTTCTTTTCTATAAATAGTCCAGTAAATAAAGCATTTAACCTCGCACTAAATTTCCGATCCAATTTTAATTTTTTTTTAGGTTAAGGGTCACTTACTGACCACAAAAACACAAAATGCTGACAGATCCAGGTGGAGCTTCGATCGCAATCTTAAAAAAAAGTTTTTGGCCGATATCTCGGAAACTATCCACTTCAGGGCAAAAGTTATTCAGACCTTTTTTGTAGAGAATAAAATTTTGCATTTTTTATTTCCTGTAAACTTTTTGTAAAACTTACCGTTTACGATTTATGGCCCATTTAATGAACCGGTTTTTCGATTCGTTTCGGAACACACACAGCACACACGAAAAACCGGTTCATTAAATGGATATCGGTCAAAAACTTTTCTTTAAGATTGCGATCGAAGCTCCACCTGGATCTGTCAGCATTTTGTGTTTTATGGACAGTAAGTAACCCTTAACCTAAAAAAAAAATTTAATTGGATCGAAAATTTAGTGCGAGGTTGACCAAAAAAAACGGCTTTATTTACTGGCCTAAAACACGTGTATAAAATGTCATTGTTCGTGCACTGTTAGAGCGAGCGAGAGCGCGATATAACACCTTTCGCACGTTTTATGACGACCACGATTGCCACAAGTTTGGTGTCTACTACTATACGTCACTTTGGTTACAGACACGAAAGCAAAGCTACAACGCGAACAAACCTCTCCTTAGAAAGAAATCCGAGCTTCCAGCGGACACGTCGACAGTTAAGGCCCTTATTGAGCACAAGAGGGCGGACGCCTACCTGGCCACCCCGCCCGACGCCGACTGCTAGCGGGGACTGCGGCCTCGCACCGTGCACGCGAGTTACACCCTTAACACGTCCCCGTATGAACTACTTTACTGTGACGCTTACTGCAGCGTTGTCTCCTAACAGTTGAGCGTCTATGTGCCACACTAAAGGCTTTTTGTCGTGTGTCAGCGGCTAATTTTCATAGAAAAGTGACGCACTGTCACTGACATAAGTCGCGTCAATACCGTGGGCTTGCTACTACTGATATGAATAAATAAGGGTAATAGTGCTAATTCGGTTGTCCAAACTGTTACGTCTAAAAATAGTGCTATCTTTTCCACAATGTCCAGCCAACCAGATTAGCACCATTATTAATACGAATATAATAATTAATGTAACTATGCATTTAAAATGAAAATGGGAATGAGAATCCGCTATTTTCTATTTCTATCCAGCCCCTGTAACCAAGTTACACTTCGTTGTTTCTATTCTCTTTCTACGATCGTTGTCACTTGAAGTTTGGCTAGGGCCAGACTAGATGGCGCTGCAGCTGATCAAAGACAGAAGTGATATAATAGATACAACGAAGTGTAACTTGGCTAGAGGGGCTGCTCGCCAGTGACAGAAATAGAAAATGGCGGATCTCATTAATAATGGCGGATTAACATTCCCATTTTCATTGTGACAATACAATGCATCTTAAAACTTCAAGTCTTCAACTTGATGACTTCCATGTATCAGTAGGCGCTCGTGCCTTTATTTCTTATATTAAGACCAAAAAAAAACCTGGACTTGACTATTTCAGGCCTAACGCTTAACTTAGATGGTTTCTGAGGTATGCGTGAGGGGGGGGGGGGGGGGGACGGTTGACGTAACAACCTTCGTTCCTGCACGACTTTGGGAACCATCAGTTAATCGCGGTCTTAAAGAAATCCTAAATAAAAAACTTACAGGTTTAAAAGTGGCGTTCTCCTTTTCCACATGGATTATTGTGAAAGGGATGGCACGTCCAACTTTTAAAATGTTTGATTAATAAATTATATTGTTTGTAGTTTGAATGTCAACTAATGTATACAGTTCGTTTATATACGTTACGTTAAGGCCTATTGGAAACAAAATTGGAAGAGTTTCTTAAGAGGAGCCTCTCTCGAGCGAACAATAGACATACATAAGAGGCATTGGACCTCCTGGAAATAGGACATTTGGCATTGAACTTTCCGGGTATTCCCGGAAAGTCCAATCCCAAATGTCCTATTTCGTTACGGGTTTATTGGACGTTCGGGAAATTGGACATTCCGGGCTATAAGGCTTCGTTTGTATTGGACTTCGAAGGAGACTCCTCTTAATGTATTATTTATTCATCATTAACAGTTAGGGAAATATTGAGAAAATTCGAGCCCAGTAAACTTACATACATAGTTTAATTAATGTAAAAAGTCTTTCGATCCAATGTTCGTTAATGTTATAGTATATTTTAATGTTTAAGGTTATGTTTAGAACATGTTGCATAAACCCGCGTTTCTTTAACACTAATAGGTACGTAACACGTTGCGCGTTGGAAACGGCCAAACTAGCGATGCAGACGCGCGTTATCGAAACGCGCAGCAAAATGACGCCGTGGGCGACCTCCCTTAGCGAATACCTTAGGACAAGCTTAGACTCTTAGGCTCGCTTGCAGAGACGCCGGGATAGGCTTAACCCAGGAATAAATTTGTAATTTTGACAGAAGCTTTATACTAAATCTGTCAAAGCAACAGCTAACTCTGGGTTAAAAGGATAATCCGCCGTTTCTGCAAGCGGGCTTTACACTAACGCATGCCTTCGATAGGGCACCTGTTAAGCTGGCATGCGGGTTACTCGAAACTATGCTAAAGTAACAACAGCACAATCAGCGATCATCTTAAGAACGTGTTTTATTAGTCTGCACACTGCATTTATACATAGATCATACTTTAGTCTCCACACCGCACAGTGGGTCGAAACGACTACATGAGGGACATAGGATTTTTTGTTACAAATTCCATTTAAAAAAATATTTATCAAAAGACCTTGTCATTCTGATCAATAATTGTTATTAAACGTTTTTCTCAAAAACTGATAGTTTGCCCGAAAAAAAATATTTTCAGTTTTTGTTGTATGGAATGAAAGAGAAACTGCTAAAATTTGGCCAAGTCTTGACAGATCTTGCTTTAAAACTACTTTATTCTTATTCTTTGGCTGGTTGGCTATAACTCTATGCTATCAGCTCGCACCCAAACTTGCCCGTTCAAGAGTTATAAGAATCCGAAAATCTAAAAAAAAAAAATATTGATTTTATAATGTCGTGTATTATCTAATATTTGACCAAAATAATGAGCAATTCATTAAAATTCTATGAATAAATATTGAAATTAACTTTAAAGCACTAGTTCACCGAAGAGAAACTTATAAGTTAAGCACTTAAAAAAGGATATTTCATAGATTAAAACTGCAAATTATATTAAAATAACGTAAATTCAAACAAAGGTTCTACAAAAATAAAACTTTCAAAATTTAGCTTTCTTTATTTCTTTTTAACAATTCATTTTATTATGTATTTAATGTATCTCCTTAGCTAAACTGTCTTTGTTGTTGGAAACTTATTACAAACAGTGAATAATTAGCTAATCATACTTAATATTATAAATGCGAAAGTGTGTTTGTTGGTTTGTCCTTCAATCACACCGCAGCAGAGCTACGGATCGACGTGATTTTTTGCATGGGTATAGTTGAAGACCTGGAGAGTGACATAGACTACTTTTTATCCCGGAAAATCAAAGAGTTCCCGAGAGACTAATAACTAAGCCCACGCGGACGAAGTCGCGGGCATCAGCTAGTCATCAGATAATTATAATATTTCATTTGCTGTTCTATTCATTACGAATTATCTCCTCTGCAAATTATATTTTCTATTTGCTAATTACTATATTAGTTATGTAATTAAATTGAATGACTCCACTTCCCTAATAATATACCTTAATGATAGGGATAGGAAGGAGTAATTCCGACCTATATTTAATAGGGGTTTCATTTAAATAAAATCATTCAGAGATACGCATTTTGACTACCAACACAACTTGCAGTGTGCCTAAATATTTTTGTGACAAATCTGGAAGGTCTAGTGAAGAATTTGGATTTGTTAATGGTGTTACGAGAACAGTTTGGATCTTTGGTGGACAATAAAAGTCTTTTTGAATACCTCAAAGAGACGCTGAACGTGAACTGGACTGAAGAAACAAGTAAAAATCTCCTGAAGTTTTGTCAGAAGTTTTGTTCAAATATTTGTGGTAAATGGGAAAGATCAAATAGAACTCTTAGTATTTTTTTAAGAGAAATGGTGCAGAAGGTACCAAAGTTTCTACATATTTACTGACATCATCAGGTTGGAGATTTTCTGTTTGGGAGATAAGGTCTTCAGGCCAGATTAAAGCAGATTCAAGCCAATCTCCATTTCTCTTCAAAAAAATTACTAAGAGGCCTATTTGATCTTTCCCATCAACCACAACAATCAATTGAACAAAACTTCAGGAGATTTTTACTTGTTTCTTTAGTCCAGTTCACATTCAGCTTCTCTTTGAGGTATTAAAAGAGATTTTTATTATCCACCAAAGATCCAAACTGTTCTCGTAACACGATGAACAATTCCAAATTATTCACTAGACCTTCCATATTTGTCACAAAAATATTTAGGTACACTATAGGTTGTCTTGGTAGTCAAAATGCGTATCTTTGAATGATTTTATATAAATGAAACCCCTATTTATATAGGTCGGAATTACTCCTTCCTATCCCTATCATTAAGGTATATTATTAGGGAAGTGGAGTCATTCAATTTAATTACATAACTAATATAGTAATTAGCAAATAGAAAATATAATTTGCAGAGGAGATAATTCGTAATGAAAAGAACAGCGAATAAAATATTATAATTATCTGATGATTAGCTAATTTTTCACTGTTTGTAATTAGTTTCCAACAACAAAGACAGTATAGCTAAGGAGATACATTAAATACATAATAAAATGAATTGTTAAAAAGAAATAAAGAAAGCTATATTTTGAAAGATTTATTTTTGTAGATCCTTTGTTTGAATTTACGTTATTTTAATATAATTTGCAGTTTTAATCTATGAAATATCCTTTTTTAAGTGCTTTACTTATAATTTTCTCTTCGGTGAATTAGTGCTTTAAAGTTAATGTGCTACATGAAAATTCTATGAATAAATTTCAATATTTATTCATAGAATTTTCATGTAGCACATTATTTTGGTCAAATATTTGATAATCCACAACATTATAAAATCAATTAAAATAATTTTTTTTTTAAATTTTCGGATCCTTATAACTTTTGAACGGGCAAGTTTGGGTGCAAGCTGATAGCATAAAGTTATAGCCAACAAGCCAAAGAATAAGAATAAAGTAGTTTTAAAGCAAGATCTGTCAAGACTTGGCCAAATTTTAGCAGTTTCTATTTCATTCCATACAACAAAAACTGAAAATATTTTCTTCCGGGCAAACTATCAGTTTTAGAGAAAATCGTTTAATAACAATTATTCATTAGAGTGACGAGGTCTTTCGACAAGTATTTTTTTTTAATGGAATTTGTAACAAAAAATCCTATGTCCCTCATATAGCCGTTTCGACCCACTGTGCACCGTTTGTTCTTTAGATGCAATGGGGTGTTGCCAACTTATCAAACAACCAACTCTTTATGGAACGTCAAAATGCGTGCCTAGTGTGGCAAATTGTGTCAAATACTTTCCTGTGATGTCATTAACATTTGAGGCACTTTTTATAGTTTAATCGATATTTTAAAATGGCTATTATCAAACACAACTAACAGTGGTCGTGTAATTTACATAATATATTAGGAGAGAGGGTCCATTTAATAACAATAAATAAAATCAGTAAAAAAATAATTTGTTTTTATCACAGGCAACATCCCAATTGACAATTAAAGTTTCGGTAAGTTAGCCCGATAACCCTAATTTTAGACTAAGCGCGCGTTTTATGTTAGCAACTCTTAGAACGACGTAATTTTTTGGCGATATTTACTCGCCAAGTTTGCTCGATTCATAATATTTTGTCCAATACTTTTGCAATCCCAATGAAATCACTGGAAAAATATAATGATTTTGAAAATTTTTTGCCTACTTATCATGGCATATTTTCACAGTAATTATCCTACTATCCTACTTAATATTATAAATGTGAAAGTTTGTGATGATGGATGGATGGATGGAGGGATGGATGTTTGTTA
Source organism: Oeneis ivallda (assembly GCA_029955525.1). Lineage (NCBI taxonomy): Eukaryota > Metazoa > Arthropoda > Insecta > Lepidoptera > Nymphalidae > Oeneis > Oeneis ivallda. The sequence continues at coordinate 13,023,344 of JARPMR010000024.1, read as the reverse complement.
CTCTTTCACGCCACAACGAAAACCGATTTGACTGAAAGGAATGGAGATAGCTCATACCCAGGATTAACACATAAGCTACTTTTTATCCCGGAAAAATACAGAATTCCCGCGGGAATTAAAAACCTTAATCCACGCGGACGAAGTCGGGGGCATCATCTAGTTGAAAATAATATCTGAATTTAATCATTGTTATAACATAAGGTGACCACTGAAATTGCTTAATTATTAGGGCAGAGTATTGATGAAGAACACAAACTATCAAGTAAACATGTGCAATAAAAAAGGGGTAAGAAAACCTATAATCAAATTGTACCAAAATATAGAACACGTTAAGAAAGCCACCCACCACATGTACTAAAATAGGTTTTATAGATTATGTGCTTATAAAGTTGTTGTTTTAAGATAATCATACTTTTATATGTAAAGGTGTTCGTTAGTTTACAATTATAGACATTTTTCAATGTAAATACTTACATTGAAAAATGTCAATAATGTCAGAACAAATTGTGCCGAAAGAATTAGGCCATAAATTGTACCTATATTACATAAGGGTACCAATTGTGTAAAAGTTATTCCATTGATCGTATTCGTATTCGAAGTCATTAGCGTCAAAGTAAAATAATCGTTGATTGTATTTATTTACAGTCACAAATTCAGTACAACCGTTTTTAATATGAAGCGTGTCGTGCATACGTACACTTATTAAGAATGCATACACGAAGTTGAGCTCTAATTCAATGTTGTTATGGTTTATTTTACTTTGACGCTATTGTCATTGATGACGATTACGATCAATGGACTAAATTTAGACAATCGCACCTCGGGCCTGTAGATTAGTTAGCTGCCAATTTAATGTACAGTGACCAATCTGTACCCGCCAATCACAGGCCAGAATCTTTCGGCGCCATTTGTTTGCCAGATTTTGGTCTCTTGCCAGATTTTGGTCTCTTGAGTATTATGTTGACGATTGGTTGAAATTGTCATTCAGATATTACTGTATTTGATTTTATTTAATTATATACGAAGACCAAATTGATTGGAGGGCAGTTAAAAGACTTTTGGATTGCATTCAGAAATTACTTACTTTGGTTTCAAGGTCAGTTTTACAGACAAATTATGGAAGTCTGGCAGCTTTGTTAACTTAATTCAGAGGTGCGACTGTCTAAAGTTATTCCATTGATCGTATTCGTTATTCGAGGACAGTAGCGTCAAAGTAAAATAAACATTGAGCATTGGATTAGAGCTCAATTATGGTATGCATTCTTATACTTTTACGTATATACGATACGCTCCATAATGCTCCGTACTAAAATTGGTTGTACTGAATTTGTAAGTATAAATAAGATCTATATCAATCAAAAATTATTTTACTTTGACGCATACGAATACGATAAATGGAAAAACTTTTAGACAATTTGGTACCCAACACATTAAAGATTTTAAAATTAAATTTACTTGTATATGAATAAATAATTGTTGGATTATTGTAAATACGGTATATTTATCAGGCCTGCCTTTTAGTGCTGTAATGTTCTTGAATTTTAAAGTCGTTAGGAAAAATGTGGTCTAGCGTTCCATTTATTCATTTTAAACGATGACATAATTAATGGCTTTGTCGTGTCGGTGCGATTGTTTTCTGCAGGAGTGCGAAGGAACGTAGTGTGATCTTGCTCGCACGGCTCAAGGCATATTAAAGCAGAGTCGAAGCGAAGCGGCACGTCCGCTCTAAAATGTTACAAAGTAAATTGAACTTTATGTTCATTACATATCATCATCATCTTAAAAAAAACGCGTGCCGAATCTTAGACTCTGTCGCAATATCTATCCCTTTAGCCGTAATAAGATATCCACACACGATTAACATGCGTTTTGTGAAGTGAACTGTCCAAGGCACGCTTTTGCTCATGGAGACGATGGTGCTTATTCGATTGTACACAATCTCTAAATTAATAGGTCTAAATCTCGTGCTATCCCTTTCATAATCTTCCTTGCGGAAAAGAATAACACTAGATTTAGACCCTAAGTTCAGTTCAGAGCGTTGTGTACAACAGAATTGCCACAGTTTATGGAATGGAGTATGGCCACTAAAGTGAAGTGCGTATAAAACTGTTTTAGATAGTGCTTAAAATACCCAGTAAACGTTAAAACGATCTAAATATTATTTATTCATTATTTTTATTATTTAGGTACTAATACTGAAACTCCGGACGCTTTCTCAGATGGGATATTCCTCTGTCGTATTGTTATCATAGTGTCTGTCCTCAGACACATGCACTTTACTGTATTGTGAAGTTGCTATGTGTCGTGATGTAATATTAGGCGACGATCGACCAATCGGAAAGCGTCTCATACGTGAACGCGTCACTACTGGCATGCAAGTCGTCAAAAGACGCTCAAAGCGAGTTCTCTCTGCGATGCAAGCATTAGCGTCAAGCGGCATAGACCTTAGTAGTAAGGAATACTATGGCATAGACTACAATTGTGTTCAGTTCATACTTTAAGGTCACAAAAATGCGCTGCAAATCGTAGCATTAGTTTCGTGGCCTTAAAGTAGGTAAGAACCAGTGACGACTGGAGGAGACTTAAAATCAATAAAGCAAACGGTTCCGTTCGTTACCCGTGTTCTAGCTCTATGGTCATTCGTGATGTCAGTATTGCTGGCTGTCAGCTTTAATACAGAGCGTTCACTATAACTTGTCCCTTGCCATCATGTTGGCACTACTGCTTCACATAATGAAAACCCTACAATGGTGCCATCATGACGGCAAGGGACAAGTTCAAGTGAATGGACTGTAATTGCAAATAGCGCGAAAGAGAAATGTGCTTAACTTGCAGGCAACAGAATACAATAGGGTACGCAGAAGGTATAAGGATTCCAATCCTACTAATATTATAAATAATATAGCGTGTCTGTTTGTCCTTCAATCACGTAGCGATAGAGCAGCGGATCGACTTAGTTTCATGGCTGTAGTTGAGGACTTTTTATACCGGAAAACTCCCTTTGGTTTTCTGGAATAAAAACTGTTTCTCTGCGAAATTTATAAATATCTAACTCCACGCGGACGAAATCGCGGGCAAAAGCTGGTGTTACTATTTATGCGTGAACTTATGAAAAATCAGTGATAGCCACTGAATTTTAAATAAGATAGAAAAGGCTTTTTATGGTGTCTTTAAAACCAGGAGACCGCGTGTCGAATTATAGCTCAGGAATAATAGCACATAATCACATAATATCTCCAGTTGCTGGAGTTTTACTGTTCACTTTATGTTGATTTGGACACTTGAATCCAGCATCCACATCAACGTAAATTAAACTGTGAAACTATCCGAAAACGTTTTTTTTAAATAACAGTAATGTTTTTTTAATATGTAACAATAATGTTTCATTAAACATTGATAGACAATTTTCCTTGACGTTCATTAACTCTTGATAATGACCGTCGAGGAAAATTCTTTCGTCCGAAAATTTTTGTCGGGAAGTTATATAGATTTGTAGTCTTCGATGTTTTTGAACGTTTTTCACGGAGGCTGGCTGTTTTACGAATTTATTGTGACATCACAGCAAGCGTCTTTTGTAAAAAGTGTTAAGAACTCTTCGCATTCAAATCTTTGGTAATACTGCACGGTGTTAGATATTATACTTTTAGGTCCGATTTCACCAACGTCTTATCCGAGCGTAAATTTGATATTGATATTTTGACAATATTTTCGATACAAGAACTGTCAGAATGCTCAGTTTATTCCTGGGATAAACGTCACTCGATATTGGTGAAATCGGCACTTAATGATTTAATGTAACATTAGTGTTCTTAATTTTGACCTTACCTTCCCATTTACCTTTACCTCTTTCAAATAAACGATTGATGCAAAGTTCAAAATTAACACTAACTGGGACGGATTAGATACGATACACTAGGAATAAAAAGTATAGGCGCTTTAGTTAGCTATAGTTAATTTATAATATAACTTAGAAATTTTATGAAGTTGTAAAGCTAATTTTGATTTTACTTACGCGCGCGCGAGTTGTAAAGGGTGTTCATACTTTAGCCGTGACAGCATCGTACGAGATTTTTTTCTGATATTTAAAATAAACATCGATATTACGTACTCTAAGCAAAAAATTTTCTTCAAGAAAGTAAACATCTCGACTGATAGCTAATCCGTGAAACAAAGCAAGCGCCCGCCAGAAAAATCTTTGATCCATTTCATTATACGTTCTCGCTTATTTTTTATATCAAAAGGAATTCCATTCGATGGTTGTCATCACTACAAAGTTCATCTCGTGTAAAGGTGCTAATTTGGTAGCATACATCATAGCTTACAACTAAATTGACATCAATAAGGGTTATGCTTTTCTTTTTCGAAAAAGAAAGATTGTGAACATGGCAGCATTACTTAAGCTGCCTTTCCACCAAAAATATTAATTCATTGAATATTTTCTCTTTGTCACTAGTAGGTACCTATCTTAGAACTTAGAGTAGTTTTTCAATCGGACATATCTTTTATACAAAAAAGGACACAAGTAAAATTTAGACGTGTACAAATATGTAGTAATTAAATAACTCGAAATTTTACCTGAGTGTCAATCATCAAAGACTACTCTTACTAAAGAAACTCATAAGCATTGGGAGACGTTTCTATATCCTGTATATAACAATTAATTTGTGTACAGCCGAATTAGCACTCATCACGTTGATCAAAACATAAAAAATCTCGCGTGTATGGATATTTCTTTATAATATTAATCTGTGGGAGCGGTTAATGCATTTGTATTTGTGTTACTACTTCTACTTTTGCTGTATGTACGCGTAGTGTGCCAAAAGTTTATGTTGAGTTATTTTTATATGAATCACCATCAAAACTGGTGATGCTTTGTGAAATTGTATTACTACGAATGGTATGTTGGACGATTGGTTGAAATCATCATTCAGATGATTATTACTGTATTCATTTTTATTTAATTGTAATAGAAGAATGACATGAGATTATTTAAACTAAAATTTCCAAAAGTAACACCCTTAATTTTAGCAGCAATAAACCTTATAATAAGTAGTGATCTTAAAGTTATTACATATAACCTGTTATACTAATTATTCTAAACATTTTTTTCTCCATATATTGCATTAGAACTCATGTCGATAAATAAATAATTTATTACACTGCTAAAATTATTCGTATTACTTTAATTTACTAGGTATGCCTTCTTAGCCACAAACATGTTATGTTCCACTTGATTTATAACTTTCTTTTTCTGCTACAGTTTTTGCAATTCACGTAGGCGAGTGAGCTTTACTTGTGGTTACTTCTTGTGCGTGCCTGTCAAAGCCTAGGTGGCAGCGGGCAGGCGCGAGCATTGCGCTCGCTCACACTTATACAGATATGATACACACACAACCATAAGTGAGTCGCCCTCGTGAATTGCAAGAACTATAGGTAGTAAAGTGGTTCTTTTTGGTGTTGACAGTCTTCTATCACACAATAGTAATAAAATGGAGCATTGTTTATGTGTAAATCACTGATTTTGTATTGTGTGAGAAATTGAGGAGTTTTCTGTCAAAAAGTTGATTTAAGTATTTTTATTTTTTAAATAACGTAAATTGGACTGAAGTGATAGCTAACGATTAATTATTTATTATATAATCTATTTTTCTTTACATGTCTTAAAGGGTAAACAAGTGGTTTCTCGCGGAAAGTCATAAGCGACGCGCTAAGCCCAACGCATAGGACGTTCTTACAGCACTGACGATGAAAGCATGCTACAAGAAAAACCAAACTTAAGAACGTCGTAAGCACCCGACTACGCGGGTCGGTTACGCGTTTCTCCGAAAAGTTTGCTTCGATTTGTTTACCTTTTAAGATAGCTAAGGATAAAATAGGTATTATAGATGGTTGAATTTAATATACCTAAATATAACTTTTTACACACAATAAATATAAAATAGGCACATTGGTTAGCCATAAACGCATCCACATTAATTAATCTTCACAAACCATTTTACTAAAAATCTGTTGAGTTACTGTACCTATCCAGTAGTATAAAGCTATAATATTATTAAATTTATAAGTTATATGTAAGCAGTGTATATGGAATGGTAAATTTTGCTTCTGGTAAGCGAATTTGTGCAATTTTTGTAAGAAATTATTAAGTAATAAACGATGGATACAGTAACTCGGTGGCATATACGCCGATAATTCTGGAAAGTGACAAGTGTTTGGTAGCAAAATGGTGCTAATTCGGTTAACTTTATACCACATTGACAGGTGTATAGTGCTACCCTTTTCAATATGGTCCCAGCGGAACATTAGTTTAAACCAGAGAATGTAATTTGCTACCAAACATTTCGCAGAATTAGTGCGACTCTTAGGCTGGATCCTTTGCAATTTGCATTTACAGTCGTATCATATCTCCATCGCTCGCGAAGCTCCGACGTAGTTAAGTGTATCGTTAGGCTCCGTCCTATAGCTCTTGTAATCCACGAGGGCGACTGACTTATGGTTGTGTGTGTGTCGTATCTGTATAAGTGTGAGCGAGCGCAATGCTCGCGCCTGCCCGCTCCCACCTAGGCTTTGACAGGCACGCAACTTATGCAATGTGCATGTACACGAAGTAACCACAAGTAAAGCTCACTCGCCTTTGTGAATTGCAAGAACTGTACAACATGAAGATGTGTAAACACATTCATTTGTTGGAGGAATGTAGTGAAACGGCTGAAGGCGATCGAAGTCAAGTTATTTATATTACGAAGACGTGCACCTGATCTGAGGTGCGATCGTCTAAAGATATTCCATTGATCGTAATCGTATTCGATGGCATTAGCGTCAAAGTAAAATAAAACATAACAGCATTGAATTAGAGCTCAATTTCTTGTAGGTATGCTTTCTTATACGTTCAGGTATGTACGATACGCTCCATAACGCTCCATGTTAAAATCGGTTAATAACGTTTTTAAATATAACACAATGCCATTTCTCTTTCTTAAATATCTTTACTAGTCTCGGAATTATAAGCTATTTTACTGGGACTGTATCCGTCTCTTTCTGAAACGAAATTTTCTATAGAGCGTGTATGGAGCTGCTGAATTGTGACATCACAATTCACTAGCGCTCTCTCTGTCTAAACGGAAACTTTAAAGTTCTATAACTTAATTGTTTTTGGGCCGATTTCTTTTCTGTTTTTACAAATGTTATCCTTACATGTTACATTTTCGATTATAAGTAAATAATGAAAATCAACATTTTCACTACATTCAAATACCCAATTGTGATTTTTATTGAGAAATGTCATATTTAGTACCCACAAACTCTAGTGTGTTGCTTTGTATACGCACAAGAATCTGCTGTCACTCTACGAGATATTATAATGTACCTTCAAAGTTTGTATAAAAATGTATGTGTATGTATAAATGTATGTTGTATCTTAGGCAGTAACAAGCTTCTTGATGCAGCTCATGCGGCTCTATAAGATTGGAATGTTCAATGTTCATCATTACTGAACGACTCTATTTTTGAAATTAAAAAAAATTGCTGTCATTTTATGCGACACAACCAAATCAGGTTGCTAGTATCAGCAGAGGTCCAGACTCCAGATTCGTGACGCGTGAGATACGCTCAGATGCGTCGATTGCCTCACAACAATTCACAGCACAATAATGCCTCAAGCTACACCTTACACACGTAGGATCTTCGTGACGGAGATATGTTACACTAAAGTGATACAAAAGTGAACTCTAAGCCTTATAATATTAAGTAGGCGTAGATCTCTGTATGTGGGAGTGATTGGACTGACCACGTTAGCGATAATTTGCGGAGCTGTTCAACAAATTGATAAATTTTGTATAAATATTTATAACGATAATGTAACTGTTGAAAACAAAATATTGTAACAGATAACATATTGTAAGGTGCTTATGATTATCGTTATAATACAAAGTTGTGCATATATTTTTGTGTTTTATTCTGACTCATGGGCGGGAATATACCTACTTAGGTAAATCTTAGGCTGTAATCTATAATAGATCGAACGTTCACTCTGAAACGTTCACGTAGCAGAAGCAGACTCAAAATTAATAGGGTATTTTACCTACTCTTTTTTGAAAGTGTCTTGATCCTAAGGTTATCACCTTAGGATCAAAATACTGAGTTGGACGTGAGTTACTCACGAATTAGTCGATATTTTGATTAATTTCTTAAACTGGTCACTTTCAAGTAAAGATTTTTATGTAAACCTGTGAAGATGATAATTCCACTGGCGCAATTAGAATGTCATAAGCCTACTTTGTCGTATTAGTTTACAAATTGCGAAAAACCAAATTAAATTTGAATTTCGCGGGCAGACTCGTGTCTTCCACCTTAACTACTTTACTGAAATCGAAATAGTACATTTATAGATTCCAAATTTCTTGATATTTATTTCTTTACTCCATATCTCCCTCAAATCTTAACCGATTTCAATAATTATTTTTATTTGAAAGGACGTATTTGCAGGTAGGTCCCATTTAAATTTGGTAAAGATCTGATGAATATCTTTGGAGATGGAGGACGGAACTCCTCAATGAATGAGAGGAAATCGCTCGCGATCAGAGTATGTGTAGACTTTTAACCATGCCTATTATATAACATACATACATTAGCTAAATTTCTATTTATCATCTTATTTTGACAAGCTTTTATTTATCTTGCAATGTATATTTAGGTCAAGTCTTGCAAGTTGTATTAGAACCATTCCCGGTTTCCGATTGAGCTGAAAATGTGCGTGTACATGTAAATCGGATTACAATGCAATATTATTGTATAGCATGGAGCTGATCTGATGATGGAGGCGGAAGATGGCTATGGGAATTCTGTAGTATAACGATGTATCACCATGGAGTTCGAGCTTGTTTGATTCGTCTTATGAAGTAGGTACTCTGGTCCAGGGTTTTGATGATGAAGCTGAACGGTGGTTATGAGCACTCTGTAATGAAACTACGTAACCATATTTAGTTTGGCCTCGTTTTATTCGTATTGATAAGTAGTCTTAAATGATATCCATGGAATGGCTCTGATGGTGGAGCTGAAACTGCAGCCAGGATATGCAACACACTAGTACAGTCTTTAAAAATAATAGCAAATATGTCGTGTTTGGATTCGTTTTGATCAGTATTTGATTCTACATGGAATGCAATGGTGGCAACACGATGAGCTGATGCTGCAGCCAGGATATTTAGCATACTAGTTAACTCTTGAAAGAATAATAGCAGCTATGAAGTGTTTGGATTCGTTTTGATTAACAAACGAGTCGCAGGGAGCCGCTGGATTCAAGCGGCGCAAGACCGAAGCCTGTGGAAGTCCATGCAGGAGACCTTTGTCCAGCAGTGGACGTCTATAGGTTGCTATAAAGAAGAAGAAGAATTAATAGAAACAAAATGGCTCGCGATCAGAGAATGTGTAGATTTATCCTATGAAGCTACACTAAAAAGCTTAAAATAATATATAAAAATCTTTTAAAAAAAAACGACTTCAAACGCCACTGATAAGTATAAAGTAATTTCAGTTTGTACACGTACGTTTCGCGCTATAAATCACTCACAAACGTTTTATTTCCCGAAGCAAAACATTTTTAAGTTTATATTAAACACAAATGTAATTCAAACTATGCAGTTTACGATATTATTTTAGCATTAATCTAGTCACCATCGGAAAAAAAAACACAGACTAATAGCCTAGTTTGTGTTTGACATATGAAATAGAACAAATCCCTAGTGCTGGAAATAAAACGTGAACCATAGAGTGAATGATAAGAACGAGCTTAGTCGATTGTAAAATCGGAAGTCGTATTTATTACGCTCGTAGATCCGTGTATTAAGGCAAATGGCAACCGGTTAGCGATGCGTGACTGCGAATGATCTGACTATTCGAATAATTTACAACTACTAATGTACACATTTTCGAATTGAACATTAGTATTATATTAATGCTCATAATCGAATGACGACTACTTATTAGTATTTTAATTACTCATCATGTTTCGACTGCGTTGACGACCTCCCTGGCTCAGTGGTGAGCGCTGTTGTCTTATAACTGGGAGGTCCCGGGTTCGATTCCCGGCGGGGTCAATTTGGGAATTTATAATTTCTGAATTGTATGTCTCTGGTCTGGTCTGGTGGGAGGCTTTGGCCGTGGCTAGTTACCACCCTACCGTCAAAGACGTGCCACCAAGCGATTTAGCGTTCCGGCACGATGGCGTGTAGAAACCAATTAGGGGTATGGGTTAAATGTTCACTGCCATACCCCTTCCAAGTTAGCCTGCTACCATCTTAGACTGCATCGTACCATCAGGTTAGATCGCAGTCAAGGACTAGCTTGTCATCGAATAAAAAAAAAAAAAAAAGTTGTTCAGCGCGAAATGTCAGTTCAGGCTAGTCGAAATGCCTACATGCCTACTACATTATTCACGACTCGGATTCTCGGAAAAGAAGTGGAGACTTTAACTAATGGTTTCAATTGTACGATTGGAATGTTAACCTGATTCTTTAAGTTTATAAATCTATTTCAAAATTGTCAAGTAGTTTAAAGTAGTTACTAATCATGGTAAATCATTCGATCAGTTCGAATGATTTATAAAGTCGAATAATTCGACAATCATAATAGGAGAAGGATTGTAATAACAAATATAGTAAAAATAATAGTATAATATAAATAATTATAAAAATAAAATATTGTAAGGACAAACCATTTATAAATTTAATATGTAATAAATTAAAATTAATTCAAACATAATATTTTATGTAACATTTACAGTTAGCTACAAATTTGAATATTTAAAATTATAGGATCCGTATTGAAAGGTCTTAATAATATCGTTTCCAACATCACAATTCAGAAGAATATCATTTTAAATAGTACATATTGATAATCGATTTAAGAATGTATTCATTCAATCAATCGTTCATTCTCAACTTGTCTGCCAATGTTTCGCATCACTAGTACAGTGAAAATATAATCACGTGATCTGACGCCATAATTGTTTACGTATAATGGTAACCTCTCCCCAAATAGACTGTATGTTGAACTCGGGCGGGCCTCAATAGAACTATGAAACTGCAACGCTCGCCCGACTTCAACGTACCTGTACCAAGTAGGTACTTATATTCTCTGCCTGGACCTACAAACTAAAATTTTGGCTAGCGTGGCGCATTCGTTTCATCGTTTCTATTTAGGCCCGCCCGACTTCAACATACCTACGTGTATCTACAAACTGAAATTATTTTATACTTTTCAGTGGCGCTTGAAGTCGGTTTTTTTAAAAGAATTTTTATATATTATATTTACATAATACAATGAACATCATTCGCCCAAAATATCGTCCTTCCAAATATTCTATTTCTGATAATCGATATCCATGGCTTGAGTTGAGCTTCCCATACTATCAACTTCAATTTCTGATTAAGAAGTTTCATCTCTTTTACGCAATTATTATATACACCTTTTAATATTCTCCTTATAGAGCTAAAAGATTTACATGAGTAGCAAACTCTTCGGAGTACAAATTCGTGTTTAGAAAAGTCGTGAGCTCTTGCCGAGTGCTGATGCCCTAGTCCTTTGTCATGCCGGCCGCCGCGCTTGCGAATTGCGATGTAGTCATTTCGGAATGAGACATCACTGATGCCTGACGAATCGACCACTAGGCACTAATGCCTCGTAGTATATAGTACTACTTACTAGTGATGAGTTGATGACCGGATAACGAATTCCCGGGTAGGTTCAAAATAACACACGCCTTTCGGCATGGACGTGGTAGGAAGAGGCCGGCAGGGTGAATACGCATTTTGTTTTTTTGAAAGGAGCAGGTAGGTAGGTATTCGTAGTTTTTTTTTTATAAAAGGTACCGGGTAAAGGTACAGAGTAATTATTAAAAAACTACTTTAATTCATGTTAGCCTGGTACTTCCAAGCAATGCCGATGTTGATATGCCGCATGCCAGTAAAGGCGAGGCCACAAGACTTGCGGTGCGACGTCGCATTGTAAAAACGATGCCGCATCGCAATGCAATCCGTTTACGCAACGCACATACGACATCGTACGAGAAAACTCTGACCACTATTTTAGTTTCTATTAGTGAGACAGACCAGTAGGTACTACTTCTGCTTGCGTTAGGAGTTTAAGACGCTTCAAAAAAACCAAAAGACAGTAAGTAGGTACTGGGTAATCTCCTCAAAATTGGGACGTAAAGCAGATTACTTATTGCCTAGTGCCTACCTACAGAAAAATAGTTAAATAAGGTTGCATGCACATGAAGGACCGACTCATTTTCGGCTGAAACGACCAAGGGTAGACTTTACCAACTTTAGGGCATCCAACAGATAACATACAAAGAATAGACATGGATGAGCTAGCCAAATGAAAAAGGCAACAATATTTAAAACGATTTATTAATATTTATAAATACACAATAACTGTAGGTATACCAAACTGATTTTTATACATATAAATAATTACAAGATTTGAATAATTTCTCTTATGCTATGTAGATGGTACCTATTATATTAAAATTTTTGCACATGTTAGGCTCAAAAACAGAATTATCTAAGACAGAAATAGCTTTCAGCAGTTTTATACCTTTTATGTATCCACAACACGCTATTCGAGTCAATGACTCGAGAAAATGGCCGTGAAATGTGAATAGTGAGTTGAGGATTCTTTAAAGATGTCAAAACAGTTTTTCGTTTAACAATTCGCCTTTGAACCTGACATAAAGGTATTTCTGCCGTTCTATACATTTTTAGCACTAGCTCTTTCGACTAACCTATCTAAAACTTGACAGAACGTAGATTTTCGAATATACCTCGTACATAATATTGCTGTTAACTGTGGAACTTACATTGACAGTCAAATATTTTCAAGTCCTGCCTAAACATAGCTGCCCTTTTAAGGTGAGCGTCCACAACTCAGCATCGCACGGCACAGCTCGCATCAAAAGGCTTTTAGAATTCTTTTTATGGTAACGCGAATCAGTCAGTGTACCTACGTACTTAGTACAAAAAAAATCTATAATCCATTTCATTCAATCTATGCGATCTAATGCCTGTCGGTAATTAATGCGATCAGTTCAAAAGAGTTTTCAAGAAATTTACGGACTCCGCGTTCCAGTTCACGCATACTACCAGACTACGCGTGCCCTACACGCCTAGCATGCACGCGCGAGAATATTTTGTCTACCCCTTTTCTCGTATTATTATATCTTTATATCTCTATCGAAACTAACATGGTTGCACACCATGATTCGTCTCGTTACGTCAAAAGTCGAGGTAAAATTGTTCTCTATTTTTCTCTACGAACTCTAACATGGCGAGTGGCGACGTCATTTTCTCGAATTTTGAAGTTTAAAAGAGTGAACGAGAAATTAGTCTACATTGACAATATCTCTCTCTCTCTCTTCGCGACATATCACTTCGACGTGCATGCTAGGCCGGCTGGAATGCGCTGTTCATACTTGCAACTACGTGTTCAAGTTCAGTTCACACGGTTCAAGACTTATTAACAGAAATGATATTCTCTCAAGACTATAATATTGCAATTTTAATTCCTTAATCTAGAAGTAATAAATCACTAGCCGATCAATATAAAAAACTTCTATTAGGCCTTGCACATAAAATAAAAGGAATGCTGAGAAAGATTATAGTAATAAGTATGTTATTTTCTATCAACGTTATGAATAGAGTGTAGAAAGAAGTTTGGGGTACCTATCCACTGGAACAGACGTGTTCGGTACTGTAATAACAGAAAGAATAAAAAGTCGTCTATCAGTGATTTGATGATAATTTTCCTTTGTTTGCGAGTCTGAAAGCCAATTTTCCAAAATTCCGTACGTTTATGCTTCCTATTCCCTTGACGTCGAGTTTAGTAAAGTTAAAACGAAAATTAATAGCCGCAGTAATTTATATATTTTCATCTTTCATACAAAAAGTCGCGCCTTCTGAGCATTTTTTATGCGCTAAAAATTTTTCTCTTTTAATTTTAAAACTTAAGCAGTCAGTAAATATAAAATTGTTTACTGTCTGCTTCATTTTAATTTCTTAGTTTAAAATTATAGGCTATTACAAAATTACAGTCGGAAAAAAAGATTTTGATCGACGTAGAGGTAATATAAGCTTATGCAGTTTTGCTCGCACCTTGATACCATTTATGTCAAATGGTGACACTGACAGTAATTTTACTGGCACCATTTGACGTAAACGGTATGAAGGTAACGGTTACATATCGATCTCATTGGTCTGCTGAGCATATCTCCGTTCTGCTCCACATTATTGGGCAGACACCCTTAACCTTTAGTTCCCTAGGACTAGATATCCTTAGATTTATCGCGTCGCTGTCGCTTCGCAATCGCCTTACGATTGCAGCCCTGGCCTTACACTTCATCTACCTGAAGACAATGAATAAATACTAAATACAGATTTTCCCTAATGGCAACGCTGTAACTGCGGTTGCAAACTAATCTCATTCGAAGATCACATTAAACTGTAAATACTTTGTATTTTATTCAGGTATAAAACATGTTATTGCCTATAGTTTCTTACAATAAGTTACGTTATATTTTTAAAACATAATTTTGAACAGTATTTGTGAAGTTACTTTTTACAATTCTTATCAATCTATTGGACATTTTCATAACATATTTATTATTTTCCAAATAATACGATACAAATCATAAACATTTTAATTTTGGTTAACACTTTTTTTGTCACAGGAAATAGGAATAACCAATGTTTCGAGGAAAACATTCTATTTTTTGTGGTGACAAATATTTTTCAACTTAACAGTACTTTCTTGTGACAACTAAAATCAAAGTTACTCTATAATGAGAAGTCTGTACTTTTGACTATTTATAATTTTTTTTTCAGCTTTCTTGATGAGACAAATTATTACGACGGTCAAGTGAAGTCAAGTCAGTTGTAATGATGTAACGCTCGTCGGTGCCAGGCTGGTGGTCGGGCCTGTAAGTAAAACACAAACAAGTTGCATTGTACCTTTTTATTTAATTTTGTAAGTTTATTAATAAGAAATGTTTTTTTGAACGTACAATAAAGTGTATTCATTTCATTGCCTATATTTTGGAAAAATTAAAATTTTTCAAAATATTCAAAAGCAGATTATATTACACAAAGCTCTGAAACAGTTGAGCTAATCTTCCTAATTGAGCGCATATCTCCGTACATTTCCATGCATACAGATCTATCTGCCATTTCTGTAACCCCTGCTGCACTGTGTCAGAGGTGTCACCTGTGTACTTCCGCCTGGTGTCGCGCTGGTGCTTCAGCAGCGTGAGCTGGTCGTGCTGCCGCGCGATGTGCTCGTTGAGCGCGGCCACGTGCTCCGTCAGCACGCCCAGCTGCTGCTGTACTGTGTCAGAGGTGTCACCTGTGTCCGCGCGTGCTACTTCCGCCTGGAGTCGCGCTGGAGCTTCAGCAGCGTGAGCTGGTCGTGCTGCCGCGCGATGTGCTCGTTGAGCGCGGCCACGTGCTCCGTCAGCACGCCCAGCTGCTGCTGTACTGTGTCAGAGGTGTCACCTGTGTCCGCGCGTGCTACTTCCGCCTGGTGTCGCGCTGGTGCTTCAGCAGCGTGAGCTGGTCGTGCTGCCGCGCGATGTGCTCGTTGAGCGCGGCCACGTGCTCCGTCAGCACGCCCAGCTGCTGCTGTACTGTGTCAGAGGTGTCACCTGTGTCCGCGCGTGCTACTTCCGCCTGGAGTCGCGCTGGTGCTTCAGCAGCGTGAGCTGGTCGTGCTGCCGCGCGATGTGCTCGTTGAGCGCGGCCACGTGCTCCGTCAGCACGCCCAGCTGCAGCTGTACTGTGTCAGAGGTGTCACCTGTGTCCGCGCGTGCTACTTCCGCCTGATGTCGCGCTGGTGCTTCAGCAGCGTGAGCTGGTCGTGCTGCCGCGCGATGTGCTCGTTGAGCGCGGCCACGTGCTCCGTCAGCACGCCCAGCTGCTGCTGTACTGTGTCAGAGGTGTCACCTGTGTCCGCGCGTGCTACTTCCGCCTGGTGTCGCGCTGGTGCTTCAGCAGCGTGAGCTGGTCGTGCTGCCGCGCGATGTGCTCGTTGAGCGCGGCCACGTGCTCCGTCAGCACGCCCAGCTGCTGCGGTACTGTGTCAGAGGTGTCACCTGTGTCCGCGCGTGCTACTTCCGCCTGGTGTCGCGCTGGTGCTTCAGCAGCGTGAGCTGGTCGTGCTGCCGCGCGATGTGCTCGTTGAGCGCGTCCACGTGCTCCGTCAGCACGCCCAGCTGCTGCTGTACTGTGTCAGAGGTGTCACCTGTGTCCGCGCGTGCTACTTCCGCCTGGTGTCGCGCTGGAGCTTCAGCAGCGTGAGCTGGTCGTGCTGCCGCGCGATGTGCTCATTGAGCGCGGCCACGTGCTCCGTCAGCACGCCCAGCTGCTGCGGTACTGTGTCAGAGGTGTCACCTGTGTCCGCGCGTGCTACTTCCGCCTGGTGTCGCGCTGGTGCTTCAGCAGCGTGAGCTGGTCGTGCTGCCGCGCGATGTGCTCGTTGAGCGCGGCCACGTGCTCCGTCAGCACGCCCAGCTGCTGCTGTACTGTGTCAGAGGTGTCACCTGTGTCCGCGCGTGCTACTTCCGCCTGGTGTCGCGCTGGAGCTTCAGCAGCGTGAGCTGGTCGTGCTGCCGCGCGATGTGCTCGTTGAGCGCGGCCACGTGCTCCGTCAGCACGCCCAGCTGCTGCGGTACTGTGTCAGAGGTGTCACCTGTGTCCGCGCGTGCTACTTCCGCCTGGTGTCGCGCTGGTGCTTCAGCAGCGTGAGCTGGTCGTGCTGCCGCGCGATGTGCTCGTTGAGCGCGGCCACGTGCTCCGTCAGCACGCCCTGCTGCTGCTGTACTGTGTCAGAGGTGTCACCTGTGTCCGCGCGTGCTACTTCCACCTGGTGTCGCGCTGGTGCTTCAGCAGCGTGAGCTGGTCGTGCTGCCGCGCGATGTGCTCGTTGAGCGCGGCCACGTGCTCCGTCAGCACGCCCAGCTGCTGCTGTACTGTGTCAGAGGTGTCACCAGTCCGCGCGTGCTACTTCCGCCTGGTGTCGCGCTGGAGCTTCAGCAGCGTGAGCTGGTCGTGCTGCCGCGCGATGTGCTCGTTGAGCGCGGCCACGTGCTCCGTCAGCACGCCCAGCTGCTGCTGTACTGTGTCAGAGGTGTCACCTGTGTCCGCGCATGCTACTTCCGCCTGGTGTCGCGCTGGAGCTTCAGCAGCGTGAGCTGGTCGTGCTGCCGCGCGATGTGCTCGTTGAGCGCGGCCACGTGCTCCGTCAGCACTCCCAGCTGCTGCTGTACTGTGTCAGAGGTGTCACCTGTGTCCGCGCGTGCTACTTCCGCCTGGTGTCGCGCTGGTGCTTCAGCAGCGTGAGCTGGTCGTGCTGCCGCGCGATGTGCTCGTTGAGCGCGGCCACGTGCTCCGTCAGCACGCCCAGCTGCTGCTGTACTGTGTCAGAGGTGTCACCTAAGTCCGCGCGTGCTACTTCCGCCTCGTGTCGCGCTGGAGCTTCAGCAGCGTGAGCTGGTCGTGCTCCGCGCGATGTGCTCGTTGAGCGCGGCCACGTGCTCCGTCAGCACGCCCAGCTGCTGCGGTACTGTGTCAGAGGTGTCACCTGTGTCCGCGCGTGCTACTTCCGCCTGGTGTCGCGCTGGTGCTTCAGCAGCGTGAGCTGGTCGTGCTGCCGCGCGATGTGCTCGTTGAGCGCGGCCACGTGCTCCGTCAGCACGCCCAGCTGCTGCGGTACTGTGTCAGAGGTGTCACCTGTGTCCGCGCGTGCTACTTCCGCCTGGTGTCGCGCTGGTGCTTCAGCAGCGTGAGCTGGTCGTGCTGCCGCGCGATGTGCTCGTTGAGCGCGGCCACGTGCTCCGTCAGCACGCCCAGCTGCTGCTGTACTGTATCAGATGTGTCACCTGTGTCCGCGCGTGCTACTTCCGCCTGGTGTCGCGCTGGAGCTTCAGCAGCGTGAGCTGGTCGTGCTGCCGCACGATGTGCTCGTTGAGCGCGGCCACGTGCTCCGTCAGCACGCCCAGCTGCTGCTGTACTGTGTCAGAGGTGTCACCAGTCCGCGCGTGCTACTTCCGCCTGGTGTCGCGCTGGAGCTTCAGCAGCGTGAGCTGGTCGTGCTGCCGCGCGATGTGCTCGTTGAGCGCGGCCACGTGCTCCGTCAGCACGCCCAGCTGCTGCTGTACTGTGTCAGAGGTGTCACCTGTGTCCGCGCGTGGTACTTCCGCCTGGTGTCGCGCTGGAGCTTCAGCAGCGTGAGCTGGTCGTGCTGCCGCGCGATGTGCTCGTTGAGCGCGGCCACGTGCTCCGTCAGCACTCCCAGCTGCTGCTGTACTGTGTCAGAGGTGTCACCTGTGTCCGCGCGTGCTACTTCCGCCTGGTGTCGCGCTGGTGCTTCAGCAGCGTGAGCTGGTCGTGCTGCCGCGCGATGTGCTCGTTGAGCGCGGCCACGTGCTCCGTCAGCACGCCCAGCTGCTGCTGTACTGTGTCAGAGGTGTCACCTAAGTCCGCGCGTGCTACTTCCGCCTCGTGTCGCGCTGGAGCTTCAGCAGCGTGAGCTGGTCGTGCTCCGCGCGATGTGCTCGTTGAGCGCGGCCACGTGCTCCGTCAGCACGCCCAGCTGCTGCGGTACTGTGTCAGAGGTGTCACCTGTGTCCGCGCGTGCTACTTCCGCCTGGTGTCGCGCTGGTGCTTCAGCAGCGTGAGCTGGTCGTGCTGCCGCGCGATGTGCTCGTTGAGCGCGGCCACGTGCTCCGTCAGCACGCCCAGCTGCTGCTGTACTGTGTCAGATGTGTCACCTGTGTCCGCGCGTGCTACTTCCGCCTGGTGTCGCGCTGGAGCTTCAGCAGCGTGAGCTGGTCGTGCTGCCGCGCGATGTGCTCGTTGAGCGCGGCCACGTGCTCCGTCAGCACGCCCAGCTGCTGCGGTACTGTGTCAGAGGTGTCACCTGTGTCCGCGCGTGCTACTTCCGCCTGGTGTCGCGCTGGTGCTTCAGCAGCGTGAGCTGGTCGTGCTGCCGCGCGATGTGCTCGTTGAGCGCGGCCACGTGCTCTGTCAGCACGCCCAGCTGCTGCTGTACTGTGTCAGAGGTGTCACCTGTGTCCGCGCATGCTACTTCCGCCTGGTGTCGCGCTGGTGCTTCAGCAGCGTGAGCTGGTCGTGCTGCCGAGCGAAGTGCTCGTTGAGCGCGGCCACGTGCTCCGTCAGCACGCCCAGCTGCTGCTGTACTGTGTCAGAGGTGTCACCTGTGTCCGCGCGTGCTACTTCCGCCTGGTGTCGCGCTGGAGCTTCAGCAGCGTGAGCTGGTCGTGCTGCCGCGCGATGTGCTCGTTGAGCGCGGCCACGTGCTCCGTCAGCACGCCCAGCTGCTGCTGTACTGTGTCAGAGGTGTCACCAGTGTCCGCGCGTGCTACTTCCGCCTGGTGTCGCGCTGGAGCTTCAGCAGCGTGAGCTGGTCGTGCTGCCGCGCGATGTGCTCGTTGAGCGCGGCCACGTGCTCCGTCAGCACGCCCAGCTGCTGCTGTACTGTGTCAGAGGTGTCACCCGTGTGTCCGCGCGTGCTACTTCCGCCTGGTGTCTCGCTGGAGCTTCAGCAGCGTGAGCTGGTCGTGCTGCCGCGCGATGTGCTCGTTGAGCACGGCCACGTGCTCCGTCAGCACGCCCAGCTGCTGCTGTACTGTGTCAGAGGTGTCACCTGTGTCCGCGCGTGCTACTTCCGCCTGGTGTCGCGCTGGTGCTTCAGCAGCGTGAGCTGGTCATGCTGCCGCGCGATGTGCTCGTTGAGCGCGGCCACGTGCTCCGTCAGCACGCCCAGCTGCTGCTGTACTGTGTCAGAGGTGTCACCTGTGTCCGCGCGTGCTACTTCCGCCTGGTGTCGCGCTGGTGCTTCAGCAGCGTGAGCTGGTCGTGCTGCCGCGCGATGTGCTCGTTGAGCGCGGCCACGTGCTCCGTCAGCACGCCCAGCTGCTGCTGTACTGTGTCAGAGATGTCACCAGTCCGCGCGTGCTACTTCCGCCTGGTGTCGCGCTGGAGCTTCAGCAGCGTGAGCTGGTAGTGCTGCCGCGCGATGTGCTCGTTGAGCGCGGCCACGTGCTCCGTCAGCACGCCCAGCTGCTGCTGTACTGTGTCAGAGGTGTCACCTGTGTCCGCGCGTGCTACTTCCGCCTGGTGTCGCGCTGGAGCTTCAGCAGCGTGAGCTGTTCGTGCTGCCGCGCGATGTGCTCGTTGAGCGCGGCCACGTGCTCCGTCAGCACGCCCAGCTGCTGCTGTACTGTGTCAGAGGTGTCACCTGTGTCCGCGCGTGCTACTTCCGCCTGGTGTCGCGCTAGAGCTTCAGCAGCGTGAGCTGGTCGTGCTGCCGCGCGATGTGCTCGTTAAGCGCGGCCACGTGCTCCGTCAGCACGCCCAGCTGCTGCTGTACTGTGTCAGAGGTGTCACCTGTGTCCGCGCGTGCTACTTCCGCCTGGTGTCGCGCTGGTGCTTCAGCAGCGTGAGCTGGTCGTGCTGCCGCGCGATGTGCTCGTTGAGCGCGGCCACGTGCTCCGTCAGCACGCCCAGCTGCTGCTGTACTGTGTCAGAGGTGTCACCTGTGTCCGCGCGTGCTACTTCCGCCTGGTGTCGCGCTGGAGCTTCAGCAGCGTGAGCTGGTCGTGCTGCCGCGCGATGTGCTCGTTGAGCGCGGCCACGTGCTCCGTCAGCACGCCCAGCTGCTGCGGTACTGTGTCAGAGGTGTCACCTGTGTCCGCGCGTGCTACTTCCGCCTGGTGTCGCGCTGGTGCTTCAGCAGCGTGAGCTGGTCGTGCTGCCGCGCGATGTGCTCGTTGAGCGCGGCCACGTGCTCCGTCAGCACGCCCAGCTGCAGCTGTACTGTGTCAGAGGTGTCACCTGTGTCCGCGCGTGCTACTTCCGCCTGGTGTCGCGCTGGTGCTTCAGCAGCGTGAGCTGGTCGTGCTGCCGCGCGATGTGCTCGTTGAGCGCGGCCACGTGCTCCGTCAGCACGCCCAGCTGCTGCTCATAGTTGCGGCACGTTGACTGTAACTCTTCCTCCTACAAGTTAACAAACATTATGAAAGGAATTGGTAGTATAATATTATTATAGTTTGCAGTTATATGGATACAAGGTATGTTAGAAACTATGTGAAAATAACTAAATATCCTATGAATACTTATATGTCTAGAAGGAGCATCGCGCTACTAAAGAACGAAAAAAAAACAGGCCAATGAAAATATTCTAGTGTGCGTGACGTGAGTGCCGCGCATGCGCGGCATGGATTACTGAGCGTGCGTAATGATACCAGGTACGCAGGTGATTCCAATAAAATGGGGAGAATTATGTCATTAAAATTTTTAAACTTTAAAAATAAAATTAATATCTACTTTTTTTTTAATTTTTATCATAAAACAATAATTTTATTAATACCTTTAACTATAGTGAGTTATTGTATTTAGTATTTTGTATTAGATAAATGGTTTCCAAAATTTTAAAAAGTCAGCTCCATACTGAAATTCTTTGTTATTGCACCGATGTCGTTCAAAATCGATATTTAGGGTCCCCTAGCGTCAAATGAGAGGAAATGGTTGCCAGTATTTTTTTTAAAGTCAGCGCCATATTGAAATTCTTTGTTATTGCACCGATGTCGTTCAAAATCGATATTTAGGGTTCCCTGGGGTCAAGAAAGACGAATTGGTGGCCAAAATTTTAAAAAGTCAGCGCCATATTGAAATTCTTTGTTATTGCACCGATGTAGTTCAAAATCGATATTTAGGGTCCCCTAGCGTCAAATGAGAGGAAATGGTTGCCAGTATTTTTTTTAAAGTCAGCGCCATATTGAAATTCTTTGTTATTGCACCGATGTCGTTCAAAATCGATATTTAGGGTTCACTAGCATCAAAAAAGACGAATTGGTTGCCAAAATTTTAAAAAGTCAGCGCCATATTGAAATTCTTTGTTATTGTACCGATGTCGTTCAGAATCGATATTTATAGAGCAAGATCCCAGTGCCGCCAGACCTAAGTTATTTTCTCAGCAATTATTTGTGTACGATAGAGTACTGTTCGAATGTCCTTTCAGTATATGCGTACCAGCTAGATTGTGCCGACGGCCAATTTCCAGATACCAGGTGCTAAAGGTAGGTAAAAACTAAAATAACTTATAATAAATTCTCAGGGCTGATTTTCATATATGTTTTAAAGAATATTGTAAAAATTAATAAATTAATACTGCCAGACGCTTACCGCCGGCTTTACTTTAGCCAGACGCTTTGAAGCTCCCAAAAAAATATATAATTTAAGTTAACTTATTCTCAGTTCTGATTTTTATACATGATACTCAGGGAACTATTGCAATATTATCTGTAAGGTGCCAGACCTATTGGAAGGGTCAAACATCCCCCCAGACACACATTATGCGTCCCCATATGTATGAGCGCTAGAACATGATTCACTTGTTTAAGTGTGTGAGAGATAATATCATACTATAATATTATAAATGCGAAAGTGTGTTTGTTGGTTTGTCCTTCAATCACTCTGCAACAGAGCTACGGATCGACGTGATTTTTTGCCTGGGTATAGCTTGCAGAAGATATTGCAATAGTTCTCTCTCTCTAGATCCTAACCAACAAACACACTTTCGTATTTATAATATTATAGTATGATGATATTATCTCTCACACACTTAAACAAGTGAATCATGTTCTAGCGCTCATACATATGGGGACGCATAATGTGTGTCTGGGGGGATGTTTGACCCTTCCAATAGGTCTGGCAGCTTACAGATAATATCGCAATAGTTCCCTGAGTATCATGTATAAAAATCAGAACTGAGAATATAAGTTAACTTAAATTATATATTTTTTTGGGAGCTTCAAAGCGTCTGGCTAAAGTAACCGCCGGCGGTAAGCGTCTGGCAGTATTAATTTATTAATTTTTACAATATTCTTTAAAACATATATGAAAATCAGCCCTGAGAATTTAAGATAAGTTATTCTAGTTTTTACCTACCTTTAGCACCTGGTATCTGGAAATTGGCCGTCGGCACAATCTAGCTGTTACGCATATACTGAAAGGACATTCGAACAGTACTCTATCGTACACAAATAATTGCTGAGAAAATAACTTAGGTCTGGCGGCACTGGGATCTTGGACCATTAGGGTTCCCTGGGGTCAAAAAAGACGAATTGGTTGCCAAAATTTTAAAAAGTCAGCGCAATACTGATAATCTATATTTAGGGTCCCCAAGCGTCAATAACAAAAAATTTCAACATGGCGCTGACTTTTAAACATTTTGGCAACTATTCCCTCTCTTTTGACGCTAGGGGACCCTAAATATCGATTTTGAACTACATCGGTGCAATAACAAAGAATTTCAATATGGCGCTGACTTTTTAAAATTTTGGCAACGAATTCGTCTCTCTTGACCCCAGTGAACCCTAAATATCGATTTTGAACGACATCGGTACAATAACAAAGAATTTCAATATGGCGCTGACTTTTAAACATTTTGGCAACTATTATTCCCTCTCTTTTGACGCTAGGGGACCCTAAATATCGATTTTGAACTACATCGGTGCAATAAAAAAGAATTTCAATATGGCGCTGACTTTTTAAAATTTTGGCAACCAATTCGTCTCTCTTGACCCCAGGGAACCCTAAATATCGATTTTGAACGACATCGGTACAATAACAAAGAATTTCAATATGGCGCTGACTTTTTAAAATTTTGGCAACCAATTCGTCTCTTTAGACGCTAGTGAACCCTAAATATCGATTTTGAACGACATCGGTGCAATAACAAAGAATTTCAATATGGCGCTGACTTTTAAAAATTTTGGCAACCATTTCCTATTTTTGATCCAAGGTAACCCTAAACCCTATTTCCAACTCGATCGGTGAATCGCTAAATCGCTAAAGTCATAAAAACTCTCTCCCGGTAAAATATTCGTTTAAAAAATAAAAAAAAAATTTAAGATGAATATAAATAAAAGAAAATCAGAAACGAAAAAGTTAAAAAAAAATAAGAGGGGAATTCTTGAGTTCGATTATCGATGGAGACAATTTCGAAATTTATAATTTCTGAAATATCTCAGATCTGGTCTGGTGGGAGGCTTCGGCCGTGGCTAGTTACCATTCTACCATCAAAGACGTATCGCTAAGCTATTTAGCGTTCCGGCTCGATAGCGTGTAAAAATTTAATAAATCCTAGCTTATCCCCTTCCAAGTTAGCCCGTTACCATCTAAACTGCATCGTCACTTACCATCAGGTGAGATCGTAGAACAAGGACTGTCTTGGAAAGAAAATTAAAAAATGATATTATCTGCAATCGCTTTTCGAATATTATCGGTATCTACATTCTAAGGTTTCATTATTTATTAGGGAAATTTTGGGTTCGTAAACTGGCAACACACATTAAATGGCGAACTCTAATTTAATTATTTTCTACAAATTTCAATTTCTTATTTTGCAGGAACTGATGTGCTTGAATGTTATTTACTGATGGTAGGTGATGTTATTGGTTATTTTAGATCGTCCTGTTAAGTTTTTTTCACATTTTATTTACCAAAAACCGCCATTTAAAAAAACAAAATATTGGCTCGCGAGCTCCATATCTGGTGATGACCTAATTCAAACTGAGCGCGGGAAAAGGGCGTGAACCACATGTGGCAGCACAAATTTTCGACGCGTTCACAGCCTTTAGACTCCATCTTGTATATCTTTGTAAATATCATACATATAATTAATCATTTAGTATGAACCTCATTTATTTCAATTTTTGTATTAATGAAATGACGGAATATCAAAATACTAATAGTGTTAGTTCTGAATCATCACTTTATGTTTATTTATTGTGATGATGTTAGTATGTACAAGTACATACTATTAAGTACGTACTAATAATATCATCACAATAAAACACAAAACATTTAACGCGACGTACTAAAGTACACAGCGGGTCACAAAAGCCGCGCACCTTTCTATATGAAATGGCGGTCGCTTTGTGTCGGCTTTACAAAGCGCGGCAACCATTTGAGCGAACGAATTTAATATCGACATGACCTCATATTTACGCGCGAAAATTTAAATGGATTTTATTGGTAGGTACTTATCGATTGAATAAAATTTTAGTAAATTTTCTAGTAGTATATTAACACCATTAGGCTCAAAGGAGGTTGGTGAATTTTGACCCAGCATTTTCAAAAAACCGTTCAGATTCAGAAAACATTTAATTTTAATTAATATTTTTCAGAGTATTTTTCTCTGTAAACCCCATATTTTTAGAAGATGGGGATCAAAAATATAATTAATTATTCACAAGTACACATCTATATATATAAAAGAAAGTGGTGTTAGTTACACTGTTTATAACTCAAGAACGGATGAACCGATTTGGCTGAAAATTGGTGGAGAGGTAGCTTAGAACCAGGAGACGGACATAGGATACTTTTTATCCCGTTCGACCGCGTTTCTGTCAAGTCACTATAAAACGTGGTATAAGAAAAACGCATCTGACATGGAATAACAAAACGCAAATGACAGTGGAATAACAAAACGTAAATGACAGCTAAACGTAATTTTGGTAAAAAATTTGACAATTATAAAAAGTGTTATAATAAAGCATTACTGATATTATAAATGCGAAAGTGTGTTTGTTTGTTGGTTTGTCCTTCAATTACGACGCAACAGAACAGCGGATTGATGCAATTTTTTTGCATGGGTATAGAAATGGATGTAGTAGTGGTTCCTCAGACCGGGAGAGCTACTTTTTATCTCGGATAATGAAAGAGTTCCGGCGGGATTTTTAAAAACTAAATCCATGCGGATGAAGTCGCGGGCATCAGCTAGTTATAAATAACCGTTACATGGCAATACAAGTGACACATCTTTTTTCACCCAACTTTATTTGATAGACTTTGATTTTTTGTTAGTCTGGTTTACTAGAACAAGTATGAGAAGTTTGATTCGTGAACGTGGGCGTTCAGTTTTCAGTTCAGTTCGTCTGGGTCAGAAACTCTATGGAATTCGCCAATCTTCTTTAGACACTTTTCAAAAGAGTAAAATACTCTTTTGAAGAATTGAGTAAAACTCTCAGGACGTATGCTAGTTTCATCCCGAAAAGTATTTTTTTAAAACATAACTCCACGCAGACTAAGCTCACTTGTACCTGCCCTACTATCAGTGAATAATTCAATATGGAATTTGATGAATTATGGATGAAATAAACAAAAAATACAGAAATGTTTACCAATCTGCTGATGGTGTTGTGTTTCTCCTGTATCGTGTGCGCGTCGGCCTCTTTTTCTAATTCCATCACTTCGAAACGTTGCCGAAGCGTCTCGCACTGTTAAAAAACATGATTTTAAAAGCAATAGCCATTCAGCAACATTCTAGGAAATTCGCGACTTCGAATCTCCAGCAAATGTGCCTTGAGCCTTAAGACTCAAATAAAGAATAGTTTTTACTCAAAAAAACTTTTACAATAATTGATTTTATTAAAGGGGAAAAACCCAGTAAGTACATTTATACTTTTGAAGCGTCAAGTGAAGTAAAAACTTATTAAAATGTAATAGCTTCATAATAATATTGTAAAATGATTATTTTGAAAAGAGCAACTGCTGAGTTTCTTGCCGGCTCTTCTCAGCAGAATCCGCTTTCCGAACCGGTGGTAGAGTCATGACTTGTCATAAGAGCCACGGTATGGCCTACGTGAAATAAATAATTTTGAATTTTGAATCTTGATTGATTGATTATGTAAAAGCTGCATCAATCATTGCTACAATTTCAATTGTGGCTTAGTTTATCTCGTTCTTTCTGCAGCATTGAATTTTAGCCAATAGCAAGTGAGTATCAGTCAGTCAGAGGCAATTGCAATCGTCATACTGTAGCAATCATTTTTAGAGAATTGCATAGCTAGTAATACATATATAGTGCATAGGTCCACAATATTTTTTTTAGGGATCCAAAGAATAACGGAACCCTTATAGGATCGCTTCATGGTCCATCTTAAGGTCACAGGACACAGCTTAAGGTATCTTAATGCTATGAAAATTTAAAGTTTCTAGTTAAACTCAATGAAAAGTTCCATTACAGCTTTGCAAAGTGCATTTCCATAAAAAATATCCAGTGACGCTTTTTTGCTGGTTTTTGCCATTAATTTAAATCTAGGCGTTTTATCTTAAATCATTATAATATGTACATAATTTTGTATAAATGTAATTTTAAAAAGTAAAAAATACATTTTATAATGAAAATTACTTAAGTACGCCATTTTAAAATTAAATATACATCATAGTGTAGTGGCGGGCAACTACGAACCCTACACTGCGCGTGGTGTGACACGCGTTTGACCGTTCATTAGTCTCTTGCAGAAGTTCCTCAATACTCAGCTCACCTCTTTAAGATAATGCTCAGTCTTGCTCTCGAGGGAGTCCCGCTGCGCGCTCAGCTCGCTCAGCCGGGCGCGGTAGTAGGCCTGCACGCGCTCCTCGCGCTGCAGCAGCTCGTGGCTGATGAGGAAGGGCGCTTCCAAGCTGCCCAGCAGACCCGTCACCCTGCCCTCCGCGTCTGCCACACACACAGTTAGCTAGTAACAAGCCAGCAATCGCACACTCAACTCCTACTCGACTGGGCAGCGTTCGGTAAGCTTGCGAGGCTTGGCGAGATGTCTCCAAAATCCCTCAGTGCCTGAATACTAGTCTTCAAACAGTGTGTGTTGCCAGTGATGACTTACGGATCCGAGACATAGTCGCTAACTGTGGGCCTCATAAGAAGGCTCAAATTAGAAATGAAGAGATCCTTAGGAGAACCAAAGTCTCCAACATAACTCAGCGAGTTGCAAACCTGAAGTGGAAATGGGCGGAGCACATAGTTCGAAGAGCTGATGGACGTTGGGGTCCCAAGGTGCTGGTGTGGCTACCCCACTCAGGGAAGCGCAGTGTTTGCAGACCCCCACTAGGTGGACCGACGACATCAAACGAGTCGCAGGGAGCCGCTGGATTCAGGAGGTGCAAGACCGAGGCCTGTGGAAGTCCGTGCAAGAGACCTTTGTCCAGCAGTGGACGTCTATTGGTTAACACAAAATAAAACTGTCTTTAATCCGCAAATAACTAAATAACAAATAATGAGCTTTATCTATACATATAATAAAACAGAAACGAAACCAATTCTGTACATGAAATAGATTCAAAAAAGGGTTTTTGCTTCTAATTGTGTTCAAGATACAGATATCAAAACAGAAGCTAAATTTTTTTTGTCTGTTTGTCTGTTTGTTTGTCCTTCTTTCACGTAAAAACTACCGCACAGATTTCTACAAAATTTTATACCGTGGTAGCTTATTACTCGGGTCAACATCTAGGCTACTTTTTATCCCGGAAAATCAAGGAATTCCCGAGGGACTTTAAAAACTAAATCCACGCGGACAAAGTCGCGGGCATCAGCTAGTGCTAACTAAAATAACATTCTAAAATTTGAAATTTCCATACAATTTGGTCCTCAAACTAAATCTCTGAAAATAAATTTTTTTGGGTTCGTGAATATTGGTTATTTTTTAATCTCAACCCATCACCACGTTCCATCAGGGTTCTCCTCTTTAATGGCTTTAGGCTTTAGTCCACCATGCTGGCCAAGTGCTGATTGGCAGCCTTCACACACAATAATAGCTATTTATGCAACTGCATCGTAATGAGGGTCATTTTAATTCGAGTGCTGTTTTTTGATATGAGGCTTGGCGAGTATCAAAATATAGGATTGTACGAGAATTAAAATGACTAATTACGTACAGTTGCATACAAGATTTTATCTACAAGGAAAATAAAATCATTAACAAAATTACGTCGTCTTTACGTTGATTTTTTACTTTCCTTTACAATTAATAAAAAAGTCAAATTAATACAAATGGCACAAGTTGCAAAAGTAATCCGTTTGCCGCGTTAAGTTTTTTTTAAATATTTTTAATTTTTTTAAATCTTTTTTTTAGGTTTGATATCAATATTGAGTGGCAGTACCAACCAGAGTGGATTGGGTACCAAGTTAAATGTATTACATTTATATGAACAATACAAAAGTACCAGAACTCAGACCCTCTTAGCTTTAGGTATCCTATTATATGAAGATAACCATTTCGATGCAGCTCCCATACAACAAGCTGCATCGAAAACAGAAGCAAAAGCGAAAGAGGGTTCTTTTCGATTCAACTGTCAAATTCGAAATTGGAACTTTCGATGCTGGAGTAGATAAAAATCATTAGAGTACTCTATCATGCAGGCAGGTAGCCTCACCATGTTTTCCTTCACCGTTAACGCAAGTGATATTTAATGACTTAAAACGGACATAGCACCGAAAAATCAGAGATGCGTGTGTGGAATCGAACCCCGTGTCCTCCCCTAGTCCCTTCTTAACCACTACGCTATCATTGCTAACAAATAATAGGTAATTAACACTTACCCACAGAAGTTTCACTAAAACAATTGAAGTCACCGGAGTCATGTGTTTCCCCTCTCCTCTTCTGCGACGCCGACACATATTTACCTATTTCTAATTTTAGACTTTCGTTCTCCATTTGTAACAATTCATACTCCATACGTAATTTTTGATTTTCCTTAAAGAGACGAAACTAGACAATTGAGCTGATGCTTCTTTATTGTTAAGTAGTACATAATATTATATTATGTTTCAAGAGTCCTATGTTTATATTTTTAGTGTGAACATAAATGAAATTAGTTTTTTGTTATAAAACAAACAATATAAATACCTAACAAGAAAGAAATAAAAAACCTAAATTTACTCTAAAATTAAAACTAAAATAAAAACTAATTAAAATCTAAAACCCCATCCAAGCCAATGTTATAAACAGTTTAATAGTTATGAAATTCTATCTCAATGGTTTTCTTATTTGAATTGAAACACATAATAAGTATTCCAAATAAGAAGAAAATAAATTTATTTTTCTATCATTT
Source organism: Oeneis ivallda (assembly GCA_029955525.1). NCBI lineage: Eukaryota > Metazoa > Arthropoda > Insecta > Lepidoptera > Nymphalidae > Oeneis > Oeneis ivallda. The sequence continues at coordinate 12,993,378 of JARPMR010000024.1, read as the reverse complement.
TATTTATGCAAAACTAGCTGATGCCCGCGACTTCGTCCACTTGGATTTAGTTTTAAAAATACCTCGGGAACTCTTTGATTTTCCAGGATAAAAGCCTATGTCACAACCAGGTCCTAAAGTACAACCATGCAAAAATCACGTCGATCCGTAGCTCTGTTGCGGCGTGATTGTAGGACAAACCAACAAACAAACACACTTTCCCTTTTATAATATTAGTATGATTTATCTATCACCAGACTATCAAAAGATTTATCAATCATATAAATTATCACAAGATATGACTAATCTGAGATAAATAAATATTTAAAAAAATATTATACCTGTTCTAAGTTGTGTGTTCTTGTACTAAGCTGTTCATGGACATTTAAATCATCTACAGAACTAAGGGCATCTTCACTTCCAACCTTAAAAAAAACATTTTATCTTTACCATAATTATATGTATAATATTCTTCACATAAAAGCATAAAGGTTCCTCACATTCACACTCTTGTGTCACTGTCAGGAATATATTCGCAAATGAATATATCATTATGAATACGCAAAACTAGCTCTTGCTCCCAATTTGCGCGCAAGTTAGGTTTTAAAAAATCTTGCGGAAACATTCTGTTTTTCCAGGATAAAAGACTCCAAGAGAAAAGACTTCACGTCACTTTCTCTAGGTCAACTTTACCCATGCAAAAAATCAGATTGATCTGTTGCTTTTTTGCTGCATGATTGAAAGACAAACCAACAAACACACTTTCATATTTATAATATTAGTAACGATTTTGTTGGCTTTTTGATGCATATCAAAGGGCACAAACGTTGAACCTTCGCATAGCAGACATTTGTTCATCAGTTATGAAGATTATTGCAGGCATAAAAGTCGAATCTGTTATACAAGACAGATTCATAGATGCTACAACTTAAGCTAGTTGATTGTTTGAAAAATTAAATAGAGAAGCAAATAAACTCTTACCAGGCTCCCAGCTTCAGATAGGAAGTCACCATTACAACTTGCAGCTTGACTACTTGTTTGAGCCTTTGGCGTAGCTCCTAGTCTATCCTTTTGCACCTCCTCTAATGCAAACTGGAGCTCCTGATTCTTATTTTTTAATTTAGCAATATCACACTTGTATTTGCTCTCACTTTCGTTAATATGCCTCTGGTAGTCAGATATTGTGGCTTGAAGCTGGGATACTTCGAATGTTTTATCTGAAAGCTGAACAAAAAACTGCACATTATAATCAAAAAATTTACATAGTCATGGTTTATACCAGGGAACCATCAGGTGTTCATCGATTTATAAGACGTTATCACATCAAAAAGGAGCAATGTAATATGTCTGAAATTCATAGCACTCCATTCTAATAAGAGTGATAATTCTTGCATAATAGACGATAGTGAACAATAGATATAGTAATTAGTAAATAAGTAATTGAATTTACAATTTCAAAAAGAACACAAAATAAATAATAAAATTACCTTTAAATAGTGGTAAAAGTTTAAGAAAACTTGCAAAATTTAAAGGTGCAAGAACATGCAAGACATATCTATGTTGTCAAAATAAACATGATGTACCCTTTTGGAAATAGCATATTCAATTATTTATTCACTATTGACTATTCTGAATATATGTATTATGTACCAATAATTCAGGATGTCAGAGTATTGGAAAGCATTACCTGTGAAGCATACTGAGCATTTTCAATAATTTTCTTTTGCAGCTCTTCTTGAAGAAGACCTGCATCTAACAGTTGTGAATTACTTGTTGTAGCTACTTTCTCTTCTCCTTTACTTTTCGACTTTTTGGTTAACTTATTCTAAACCAAGAACAAAATATTAATTGTTTTAAGAAACAGCATGAACACATAGTGATATTTGAGTGAGAATATTATTAAAATACTTGCATTCTTGATAACACTAACAAAAAGTTAATTGTTTATCAACCAATAGACATCCACTACTAAAAGAAGTTCTCTTCTATAGACTTCCACATGTCTCAATCTTGTGCTGCTTGATTCCAGCAGCTCCCTGCGACTTTCCTGATGTAGTATGCAGTCACCACCCCAGCACCTTGGGGCCCCAACAACCATCAGTTCTTCGAATAACACAACGAAAACAATTATAGGTATGAAGTTATACTTCATAATATTAAGTACTTATTAAAATTGCCTATGTTGCAAACTAAAGGGAGTGTTAACAAAGAGCTTATGACAATTGTGTAAATGGGCATGAACTGATATTATGCACAATTATTGACCGACCGAGGTCTCTGAGTTTACTAGAGCGATTTGCACTTGTCCGTTCGTCCGTCCGTCCGTCTGTCTGTCTGTCAGAGCCTTATAACTTTTGAATTACTGAACGTAATTACTTCAAATTTAGATATAATATGTAAACCGATGGCCTCCAGCCGAAGATGGCTTAAAAAGTTATAAAAATCTTTATTTCAGGGGGGCCCTCATAGAAGCGAATGTAAAATTCTGAATGTAGAAGTAAAATTTTTTTTTTTGCTATTCATAGGTTTTCTGTGTATCATTTTAAAGACAATTTGGAACAGAGTACAAACGTATTTTTTTTTTATTTTTTTCCTAAAATTGACGAAATGGGGGGCTTTCAAAGTGGCGATTTAATACGCTCGCTTGAAGACGCTCTCTGGGAAAATTGGCTATATATTTTCAAGTTCTACTTATTTTCTTACTTCACTTGTATCCTGTACTTGAACAACACATACTAAAATTATATGAATATTATAAAGAAACAAGATTATTTAATTTTTAATGAGCATCAGTAAATTTCACATAGCTTCACAATAATGCTAATAGATGGCGCAGTCATTAACGATTCCATGGAACTACTCGTAGGAGTTACGACTACGATCTATCCCTAAAACAGTTTTGTGTCGAGCATTATTATTTAGGTACATAATATAATAACATATTATTCAATTAAAATTATTCTTTAGTTAAATATCAAACTTCAATACTTAACTAAAGAATAATTTTAATAAACTATTAATTGCTGCATTTTGTATATTTTCTATTCGCGTCGATAGATGACGATTTGTACAGATGCCCCTAACACGTTTTCACTCGTTAGTACCTAAATAATAATTCAATGTTTTCACTGACGTTCCCTAACCTTTACGGGCTACCTATGATAAGTTAGGTGATGATTACTGTCAACTTCTTTATCACGATCCTGTAAGGGACACCTAAAAGGACATTGGGACGGATGTTAGGACTTAGGATTGTGTTTTGGAGCTACCTACATAAAGAGACTCTTACATAGGGGATGATTTAGGTATGTTTGGTGAAAACGGGCATAATAATAATGTCAGTTTTGGTTGTCATGTATCGATTAAATGAATAATCATGGGATACCGTTACCGCGAGGTCTCAGTTCGGGGCGAACCACTAGTTTATATTTTTAGAAAATCGAACACCTGCAGACTATCAAGTTCATCTTGAAGGACGGAGACGCGGCGCGTCAGTTGCTGGTTTCTAAACGTGAGCGAATCAATTTCGAGTTCACCCTTCCGTAACGTTTTCTCCTTCTCCTTCAAAGTTTCTCGTAGTTCATTTGATTTAGCCTGTTCGTCTAGAACTCCTTTCTTCAAAACTTTCACGTGAACCCTCAGCTGTGAACGGAAACAATGAATTAACAACGATAGCCGACAGCAAGTATGTTTTATAAACTAAAACGTAAACAATTTACCTTTGAATACTCAGCCGCTAATTTTTGGTACTTGGCTTGTATGTCACCAGAAGGTAGTCCTTCCATCGTTAAGTTTCATGAGTTCATAGCTCTAATTTTTCATAAAATTATTTATTTTTGTATTCACGGACCAGGATTTCATACACCCACTTTCGTATCACAAAAATCAAAATGACAATTGACAAATGACAATGACATGCATGAGACATGGAATTTGACGTTTGAAATGTCATGTTCAAATTAGAATTCTGCATCTACCTACCATGGAATTTTATTTAATACTGTTTAGCGAATGAAACATTTTTTTTATAAAATTCCATACATAGACAAATACGTCTCGTATGTATTGCCTATCAAAATATGTTCATGACTATCATTAATTAAAAAAATAATAATTAAAGTTTTTTAGCGAGTTTCACCCACTTGTTTGCCAATCAAAATATATATCAAAAAAAAAGATTATTTAATAACAAACGCGATGATATAATATTGCCTGCAATAAACCGTTCATGAAACACTATTGCCAGGATTTAAAGTTTAAAAATCAAAGCAAGTTTTGCGCAAGAGAGAAATCCGAGCTTATTTAGTGTAATAAAGAAGGATAGAGCATAGTGGCTGCGAGCGACGCGCCTTCGTTGAATAGAAGAGAGTACGTATGCTCTTTTTACATATGGTTGAGAGAGACAGCATATCTCTGTTGTGAATCATTTTGGAGTAACTGACAATACATACAAATTTATCCTAAATAATTATTTTAGATTTCAATTATAAATATATATATATCTATATATATAAAAGAAAGTGGTGTTAGTTACACTATTTATAACTCAAGAACGGATGAACCGATTTGGCTGAAAATTGGTGGAGAGGTAGCTTATAACCAGGAGACGGACATAGGATACTTTTTATCCCGTTCGACCGCGTTTCCGTCATGTCACTATAAAACGTGGTATAACAAAAACGCATCTGACATCGAATAACAAAACGCAAATGACAGTGGAATAACAAAACGTAAATGACAGCTAAACGTAATTTTGCCTTTGATTAAGTATGGTAAAAATTTGACAATTATAAAAATGATAGCTAAACGTAATTGATAATATCATCAGTAATATGTTTTCTCTTTGAATCATCATTAACAATGCCGCGAGTAATACTAATATTATAAATGCGAAAGTGTGTTTGTTTGTTGGTTTGTCCGTCAATCATGCTGCAACAAAGCTACGGATTGACATGATTTTTGGATAGGTATAGTTGAGAACCTGGAGGGTGACAGGCATCCCGGAAAATCAAAGAGTTCCCGCGGGATTTTAAAAACTAAATCCACGCGAACGAAGTCGCGGGCATCAGCTAGTATATGTATATATATTCAAATATAAAAACATTTTCTTTGCAATAAAATACATAAAAATTAGACAAATAAAAAAATATTCAAAACATTTATGGATAATGAAAAAATTTAATTATTTTTATTTCTATGTATGTAAAATGTATGGAATATGTATGTAAAAGAATCTCACAGGGAGGCCCGCGAAAAATTTTTGTTTTGGAAACAACATGGAATGCCTTCCAATGGGGCGTTATACATCGCCCCATTGGAAGGCATTCCATGTTGTTTCCATGTTTGATATGAGGGAAAGTAGAAGAAAATTTAAAAATAAGTTAAAGTTTTGTCAAAATCATAAAGAACAACTACAAATGGATGCATTAGCCCAGCAACACAAACAGAAAAAATTTGATAAGTTCTGGAAAGAAACAAAAAAACAAAATCCCAGAGCGGGCCTCCCGGTGAGTGTAGGTGGAGAGACGGATGCGGGGCGTATAGCTAATATATTTAGGGAGCACTTTAAAGTACGCTCGACATTAGATCCAACAAAGAACTCGTTCGATAAGAGAAGTATGCAGCATCAGAACTCTTCTGTCTCGTTTAGTGCCAAGGAGGTGAAAAGTATCGTAAGGAGTCTACAGAGAGGAAAATCTTCTGGGCACGACGGGCTGAGTGTGGAGCACCTAGTGTACGCGGGGCCTCATCTTTGTCGAGTCCTTGCGATGCTGTATACGTTCTGTGTCCGTCACTCCTATCTACCTGCTGATCTAATGAAAAGCATAGTGGTTCCCGTAGTGAAGAATAAAACGGGGGATATCTCTGACAAATGCAACTATAGACCAGATATTAGGAAAGGTGTTTGATGGCCTGCTTGATCGTCAACTCAGTGGATATCTGAAACTAAATGATGCACAGTTTGGTTTCAGACGAAATCTGTCCACGGAAATTGCAATACTGGCGCTGAAGCAGACCGTCAAATACTATACGGACAGGAAGACACCTGTATATGCTGCTTTTCTGGACCTTTCCAAGGCGTTTGATTTGGTTTGTTACAACAAGCTATGGCAGAAGTTACAGAGCTTAAATGTGCCGTCGGAAATAATTAGCATTTTGAAATTTTGGTACAGCTCACAAACGAATAGTGTCAAGTGGGCCGATGCTCACTCAGAGCCATATCGTCTTGAGTGTGGCGTAAGACAGGGGGGCTTAACATCTCCTGCTCTCTTTAATATTTACATAAACCGATTGATTGATGAGTTGAGTGGGACCGGGATCGGCTGCTCGATTGATGGTACAATTATTAATAATTTAAGCTATGCAGACGATATGGTCTTGCTGAGCCCATCAATCAGCGCACTCAGAAGGCTCCTCAGGATATGCGAGTCCTATGCTGCGTCACATGGACTTGTATATAATGTGAAGAAGAGCGAGCTGCTGATATTCAAGGCGAAAGGGAACACCGTAGGTGACATTCCGTCCGTAACCCTAAACGGGGTTCCACTTAGGAGAGTGACAGAGTTCAAATACTTGGGGCACATTGTGACGGAAGATATGTCTGATGTTAAAGACATAGAAAGGGAGCGTAGGGCGTTGACGGTCCGATGCAATATGATAGCCCGCAGGTTTGCTCGTTGCAATACAGAGGTAAAGCTCACACTTTTTAAGGCATATTGCACAACTTTTTATACGTGCAGCCTGTGGGTGAAGTATACGCAGAGGGCCTACAACGACCTACGAGTTCAGTTCAATAATGGTTTCAGAATGCTGATGGGGCTGCCGCGTTTCTGCAGTGCGTCACAGATGTTTGCAGAGGCTCGTACCGATGATTTTTACGGTATTATGAGGAAAAGAGCAGCATCTGTGATGAGCAGAGTACGTGGGAGCTGCAACGGTATTCTGAGAACATTATCAGGAAAATGGGAAAACCCTTTTATGAAGCGCTGGGTGTCTCTACACATGAACACCAAGTACCCCAGACGCTACTTGAATTAGAGTTCGAATATAATCAATTGTGCTTGTGTTTTTATATTAATTTTAATCTAACTTAATTGTGTTTTTGTATTAATTTCAATCTAATTTAATTATTTAATTTAATTTAATGTGAATTTAATTTGGTTTGATTTAATTTAATTTTATGGTTTATTTTATTTTATTTAATATGGATATTATGTCTGAAATAAATAAATTATTATTATTATTATTTCTTATTTATTAAAAAATTTTAACATGTATAAATATTATTCTACATCTGAACTATCACAAGCTGTATCAAGATCTTCGGACTAAGATAACTCTTCGTTTTTTTCATTTTCTGTCATTTCCAGAAGGTCGTTTATCTTGAAAAGCGTCTGATCACCAATAAATCCTACTGGTTTCAATAATAAAGTAAGCCTCAATAGCCCAACGGTTAAGGTGCGGACTGAAAACTGACAGGTTGCAGGTTCGAATCCCACCCGTTGCACTATTGTCGTACCCACTCCTGACACAAGCTTTCCGCTTATTTGGAGAGGAGAGGAGGATATTAGTCATGTTCAACTTGGTTGATATTCTTAAAAAAAATATTTTAATTTTTAAAGAATATCGGGTTTAATTTTTATGTATTTAATTGCAAAGAAAATGTTTTTATATTTGAATATATACATAATTATATATATTTATAATTGAAATCTAAAATAATTATTTAGAATAAATTTGTATGTATTGTCAGTTACTCCAAAATGATTCACAACAGAGATATGCTGTCTCTCTCAACCATATGTAAAAAGAGCATACGTACTCTCTTCTATTCAACGAAGGCGTCGCTCGCAGCCACTATGCTCTATCCTTCTTTATTACACTGAATAAGCTCGCATTTCTCTCTTGCGCAACTTTACTTGCTTTGATTTTTAAACTTTAAATCCTGGCAATAGTGTTTCATGAACGGTTTATTGCAGGCAATACTATATCATCGCGTTTGTTATTAAATAATCTTTTTTTGATATATATTTTGATTGGTAAACAAGTGGGTGAAACTCGCTAAAAAAATTTAATTATTATTTTTTTAATTCATGATAGTCATGAACATATTATTTTGATAGGCAATACATACAAGACGTATTTGTCTATGTATGGAATTTTATAAAAAAAATGTTTCATTCGGTAAACAGATGGGTGAAGGTCGATGTTATGTTCGGATCTCGTACTATATTATATTAGACTCTTTGTATATTGTATTCTGTGGACTACGTTGTACGTTCCAATGTTCCATGCTGCAAACGCGTAATTCCAGGAACAGAGAATAAATTATCAGCTAAAGTACTGCACCTAATTATAAATTCAATCTAAGTTCCCATTTGAAGTTCCCAAAATAAGTTCCCCAATCCAAATTCATAAAGTTGCACAATTTTGTGCGTACAAAAATGGTAGTAAGGGTCTTTGACTATACAACCTCCGGACGAGTAACAATGCACTACGAACAAAAAACTTCGTTATCAGTACGGGGCACCTAAAAGGACATTGGGACGGATGTTAGGACTAATCGGCGCGGCGAACCTTGATCCCTATGACACTGACAGCTAATGTTACCATATAACATTGTAGTGGCGTCACCATTAAATTGGGATCATATTGGGGGCGTCTAAAAATGCCATTTATAAATTTTACGTAGCTTTATACCATTAGTAATGATATTCCGTTGATATTTTTAACAATTCTTAACATTTACAAGAAGTTATCTCAATCTGAATTTATGTTTACGTGCTGCAAAACTTACGTCGTGTGACCTTTATCGACTAGGGCGGCAAGTAAAAATGTCGGTAATGGAAACGAGTGCACAATTTTTTTTCATACTCACATTTTAGTTCATATATTATGGAATAGAACAGAATATTACGATCATACCATTCATACATACACACATGATTATATTATACCCAAGAAAATTAAAAAATAACAGCTATAGGACAAAATGAAATGAAACAAAATCTGTTTAACAATTATTTATTTACATACACAGGGTCAAGAGTGTAACAAAAGTAAGTCATAATACTTTAGGGTTTGCATGTGTTCCTTATATAGTTTACAGTGAAAGTACTCAGCGCTGAAAGCGAAAAATTTTTTTTTGTTATTTGTATGGGCAAGCGCCACATGAGCTTCCCCATGCAAATCACAAAAAAATTTTTTGCTTTTAGCGCTGCTACTTTGCCAGTGAACTCTATATAAGGGACACTACACACCCTAAAGTATTATCACTTACTTTTGTTACACTCTGTATTTTATTCTGAATCTGATAATGACATGAGTGTTTGCGTCTCAGACTCGGAATCTGAACTGCAACTGCTGTCACCTACATTTATCAATAATGGTTGATCTTCAAGAGTGTCGTATCGCACATCTCGATCCCAATCATCGTAGCAAAGTTTTTTGGTCTTTTCTACGACTTTCCTCCTATTATCCGGAGTCACTTCACTGCAAGCTTTTTCTAATAATCTCAGCATTTTACTGGCTGTAAATGGCGGAGTGGTGTTAAGCCTGGCTGCACAACCTGAAACAATATTTATTTTGAGTATGATGCAAAGTAAAAGAGTGAGATTGAAGTAAAAGTAGATAATATGTAATTTGTACATAAAAGTTAAAATAAATACAAATTACCCACCTTTGATTTGCGCCCATATCATCTCAATGGCATTATATTGGCAGTGGTATGGCGGTAACCGAATCACTGTGTGACCTTTAGATTTTGCCATTTCATCCAAAAAATATGTCCGCTTTGTTTGGAGTTTTTGTAAGTTTAATAATCTGACCAACTCTTTTTTTAACAGTTGACTGTCAGCCTCCACACCATTGCGTTGCAGCCACTCTAGTATTTCACCTTTATTACTGTTGCTGGTGGGTAGTTTGTTTACTTGTACGGAATGGTATGGGGCGTTGTCCATCAAAATATGGTGGGGCTCATGCAGATTATCCAGAAGTTTTATGAACCATTGCTTAAAATTGACAAAATTCATCTCTTCGTGATAATCTGTAGTTTTGACTGATTTGAAGGCCCACAAGCAATTAGGCAAAAAACCTTTGGCTGTACCAGCGTGGCAGATAATCAAACGCTGGCCCTTGCCTTCAGGAGCTTTGATACAGGATTTCGCTGTATCGTCTGTCCATGTTTTGGAGACTGTGTGATTGGCGTTAGCCACGTTTCGTCCAGATAGACCACATTGTCCCAATTCTCTATTTTCTTTATTTTTCGTAGAAAATCACACCTCATCAATGCTATATCCTTACGCTCCATTAACACTTTTCTTTTGTCACACTTCCCATACCAAAATCCGCATTTTTTTATGACTACTCTGAGCGAAGTCATACTGCCATTAAATAAACTGGCTGATTTCAGCGACGTCAATAACTTTTTACAAGTCGGCAGTTCACCTCGGAAGTAGTAGCCGTAAATATGGTTACGTATCGCAGCCATGTCGAAGTCATCTGGACTGGTGACAGGATGTACCCTATTACATTTTTTCTTCTTTGGAGTTGAGAGTTTGTTCTCTTCCATCGATGATTCGCCGAACTTTTCCTTTGTGATTCGGGAAACGGTAGCCTTGCCAATCCCTAGAGCATCAGCAACACGGTCGCGTACGTTGTCAAGTGGCAACAAAGGGCCGCCATTTTGTTGTTCACGAGCAAAGTAATCTCGCAAACGCACAACAAACTCCCGCGTTTCACTGTTGAGTACAGTTTTTCGTAGTCTTTTCGGCATTTTTCAATACCAGCAATAACAAAACAGCAACAAAAAACAGTAATAACAAGAAAACAGTAATAACAAGAAAACAGTAATAACAAGTAACACTCCGATAGCAAAAAACACGTGGCGCATACAAGGCGTTAGCACTCGTACTGAAGAAGCGAGCGCCGGGCGCCGGCCGCCGAGCGATCGCGCGCGTCGCGTCGTAGTGACCGACCAAATAGTGTGGCTATATCTAAAAATATCTTATAATATTATTATAACCTATTGTAACAAAATTTTTTCAGACAAAATAAATAAATGGGGAACATTCATTTTCATGTTAAATATATACTTATATAGCAAAAACGTGTTTACCGGGTTAAACATTATTAGAAAATAACAAGGTTGGAAACTTTCGTTTTACTTACCTACTTAATCTATGCCAAAAATCTTAAACTAATACAACAACAACATAATGGACATTAAAAATGCACATTATAATATTTTTAAAACATGTTTACCAACGTGGCTGAATGCAAGCCACGCCTTTGTCTAAAAAAAAATTATCGACACGACCCATCACTAACACGAACTGTCATAGGGATCAAGGTTCGCCGCGCCGAGTATAGGATTGTATTTAGGGGCTACATAAGTAAAGAGACTCTTACTTGGTAGAGGGTAGTATAAATAAATATAACATAGACGAATAATATTTACTAAAGTTCGGCCGTTCAGAGAATGCGTTCCTGACACCTGTCAGTTAGTCACAACTGTCACAAAATTATAACATTAATTGATTATTGATATAATAATGTTGTTTTAATGCTCATCAATTGTTAAAACGGTAAACAACCAGCAATAATATTTTTATCGTAACTGCAACGCCATTACAAAGTTACGTCGTCAGTTCAATCGCGACGTGTCAGGAACGCATTCTCTGAACGGCCGTAGTATACCGTTTTAATAAGTCTATGGATACGAAGTAACACGAACGTAAAAAATTACAAAGATTTTTTTTTAATTACAAAGTTTTTTTTAGCTGGTAAAATTTTAAAACTGGCAACATTGAACATTGTTTCTGTTGATGTGTCGTGATTGTCCGACCTAAAATATCAATATTTTGGAATTTATAAAATAAAAATACAAATTATTGAGATATATTTCGTACTTATTTACTATTTAACTTATTCTACAATTATATGATACAATATGGACGACAGGTAAGTGTCAAACTTGTAAGACAATATCGTATCGCAACAGGTAAAACTTATTCAGAACAAAGTAAATTGTGATGAAACTGTATGAATAATCCACAGGAACATGGAAACAAGCAGCTCAATTTTATCCGAAGATTCAAGCGACCACTCTAAGAGCATTATACACATAGACGTCGATTGTTTTTACGCTCAAGTAGAGATGGTACGGAAACCAGAACTTCAATCCCTTCCACTTGGAATCCAACAGAAAAACATCGTCGTGACCAGTAATTACGAAGCTAGAAAGTACGGTATACGGAAATGCATGCTCGTGACAGACGCGTTGAAACTATGTCCAAATTTAAAATTAGTTAACGGCGAAGATTTGCACGACTACAGACAAGCCTCAAACAAAATATTTACAGTTCTACAGAGTTGGAAGTGCCCAGTCGAAAAGTTAGGTATGGACGAAAACTTTATTGATGTCACAAACTTAGTACAAGAAAAACAAAAAACTGTAAATGTAGCAGCAATCACAGTTTCTGGTAAGATGTATAGTGAACCGAGCTTGGAGTGTATCTGTGGCTGTCATACTAGGTTAAAAATAGCATCACAAATAGCTAGTGAAATGAGGAACAAAATCTATGACGAGTTAGGCTTCACAACATGTGCTGGTATAGCACACAACAAACTCTTGGCTAAGCTCATCTGTCCACTCAACAAACCCAACGACCAAACCACTATTTTCCCAGAACAAGGGGCCAGTTTTATGTCCACATTGCAAAGTGTTCGCTCTATACCCAGTATTGGATCAAAAACTACTGAAACTCTTATTTCTCAGAAAATTGTTACTGTAAGTGACTTACAAGCAGTCCCCTTAGAAGTACTAAAAAAACATTTCAGTGGAGATATGGCTGTCAGACTGAAAAATTTAAGTGGTGGGGAAGATAATACTCCAGTTAAGCAAACAGGCAGACCTCAGAGCATAGGCTTAGAAGATAGTTTTAAGACAGTCAGTGTGAAGAGCGAGGTTGAAGACAAATTAGCTGCTTTATTGCAACGATTGCTTATCTTAGTTAGAGAAGATGGGCGAATACCTGTTTCACTCAGAGTGACTTTAAGAAAGAAGGATGTGAAACGGTTAAGCAGTCATAGAGAGTCAAGGCAGTGTCAGGTGTCCCCTTCAATTTTCACAATCAATAATGGTACACTGACGGTAACTGAGGCTGGAAAGCAAAAGTTGATGACCATTATAATGAGATTATTTAACAAACTCATCAACTTATCAAAACCATTCCATTTAACTTTAGTAGGGCTAGCGTTTACAAAGTTTCAGGAGCGCATGACTGGTAGGAGTTCGATTGTAAACTATTTAATGAATGATATATCTGTGCAGTCTGTTCTAAATATTCAGAATGACTGTGACACCTCAGCCTCCTCAATGGATTACTCTGCAGCATCACCAAGCAGTAGTACAACTACTGATCTGTCTGATGGTGAGGTGGAGCCATCACCTAAGAAGCCTAAAAAAGTTACATGGATAGCAAAAAGGAGATGTTTGTCAAAGGAGGAAGTTGCATCACCTAGTAAATTGAAAGTAGGTGAGCTCAGACTGAATTCAAAAGAATTGGAAAAGGTTTCAGAACTAAGATTAAACTCGAGGGATAGATCTCTTACACCTCGAGCGAGTCCAGCTAAAGATAACTCGGACACCTCTGATACAATGAAAGATATTGCGGAGGGTGGAAATTGTGATGACTGTCCCAGTTATGTAGATCAGGAAGTTTTTAATGCTCTACCAGATGAGATGCAACAGGAGCTCAAGGCTATGTGGAAAAATCCTTCTAGCTCAGAGGTGGTACCTAGAAGCAGTCCCAGAACCATGAACAAAGCAAAACCCAACTCAATCTTGAAATATTTTGTTCCAAACAAATAGTGTTAGTAAGATTTTATCTTGTTAATTATGTTAAGTGATAAGTGAATGGTTTCTATTTTTTCAAAACTTACAATTTTTATTCAGCTGATCAAATACATGTTTATGTTATAAAGCTGATTTTTATTATATCAAACCTAACCTAGAGGATTATAAGTCAAAAGCCAGAGTATACAACTGGGCATATCATTTAATTCCTATATTTTTTACAGCATCAGTGACAATTGATGATAACGCTGTTAGTTTGTGCACATTATTTACATTGACAAGAAGGTCCTGTGCCAGGTTGGTGTAAGAGACAACATCCACTTTCAGTTGTAATCTAATCTTGTCGCCATCAGTGATGCCTGTGCTGTCACTGCTTTGTTGAGTGCCCATATCTCGAATTTGTTTCAATCTTCTTAATGACTCTTCAGTTCTATGTACAGAGACCAACACATCTTCAACATATTTATAATACCTGGAAGAAGCCACAAAGGTTCATGGTTATGTTCAAATATTAGTGCCTTAGGGCTCGTTTCTGGAGACACGGCGCGTGGTGCGACGCGTCGCACGGTTAACTCAAACATATGGCCAAGTATGAGAATGTTCTTGCAGAAGCATTATGGCGTAGTACTCAGCGACGGCCCACGCGACGCGCCGCGTGTCGAGAAACGAGCCCTTACTGTGGTAGTACAACATTCAAAAAGGGCAATACTTACATAACAGTCATAACATTAAATAATGAATTATAAAGTTCTATTAAAAAATTATAATCCACTCTCTTCGAAGTATCCTTATGGAACTCTTTCATTGTCATAGCAATCACATCAATGTAGGTGCATGGTTTAGTTGGTATGCTTCTGTTTGTTTTCCTATACAATCTTGGTATGTCACTAACTTGTTTCAGCTGCATATTAAAATATTCATATAACTCATTAACAATGCATTCACAGATTGTAGTATTTGTCCCTTGTAAAAGTTCCTCTGTGGGTTTTAAACTTTGTTTCATTAGTTCTTTGCTTTTATTGTTGTGAACTCTATCTTGAACAATATCTATAAACTTTGGCAATTTCTGGAGCAATGTTCTACTATCAATGTACAAGTTTATACTGTTGTCCACAAGTTTCTGGTTAATACCAGTTGTTTCCATTTTTGGGGCCGATTTCTGGAAACACAATATAAATTTATAAGTATTTTATAAAATAAAGGCATTAAAATAATAAGGTTATATATACTCTTGGTACCTACCTGGACACAAATACTTGTGATCCATGTAGCATATCTAGAGATTAATTGTAGGGACAACTTCCAAAACTTGTGAACTAAAGCTTCAATATAAATGCCATCAGACCAGCAGTCCTGGAGAGCTTTCCAACATTTGTATGTTTCTAGTAAAATGAAACCATCATTACGTTGCAATGTAGCACATGATTTGAGTGATGCTTCAAAACCACCTATAAAAAAAGATAGATTTGATAATCTTAAAAACAAGTCCAACATTGTTGACATTCCCTTCATCTTTAGTTTAAAAATTGTGTATAACCAAATTAGCATCATTTTCAAGTTATGCATTTACTCAACTCTTCCAAGGTCTGCTGTAACTGTATATGCTATTATTTGCTTTTAAAAACAGCAAAGATAAGATTAGCATTACCTATGTACTGAAAGTAACTAAAAAGTTTCAATTATGTATTATTATCAATTATGTATCAATTATACAATTATTTAATTTACCTGCAATTTCTTGAAACCTAATTTGAAAATATACAGGCAAGTTCCATCTTCTAAGAAAGCTCTTATATTCTGGTGTTTCATGCAATAGTTTAACCATTTCCTTTGCAGAACAGTATTCCTCTAATTTCCTAACAAAATGCATGCTTTCACTGTACCTCCTATAAAACAGCTGAGGATTGCCAGGAGCAAATATTGAAGCTAAATTGACCTCTAAGCGGTTCTCCACTTCACACCAAAAGCAGTTTACTAAAAACCTATATTTATTTGTGAGAAATTTCAAATTGGAATGTTGTGTGACTGCATGAAGCAGTTTCAGTTTAGTGTCTAATAGAGACAGTATATTCTTATAGACACCTTGTAGACCTTCTTTATTTCTTTGTAATGCAGGTTCATTAATAATGTCCTGAAGTAAAGGGGTTACAGCCTGTTTTCTAATAAGCATTTCAGTTTCAGACACTCTATCCAATGTTGTTAGAGTAAGCAATGTTCTAAGCAGATACTCTTCATTATTATCATTCCAGAAATGAAAGAGAAGTTCGTTCAGCATCTGAATTAATTTCCCTCCAACTTCATTGTATTGCTTCTTTTGTTCAGGTCTAATAAGGCTATCACACTTTGATATTGAAAATTTCAGCTGGTTATATTGCATTGCTGCTCTATCTACAATAATAATTTGCTCTTGCTGTCTCTTATCTGTGATGTCACTTAAAATATTTTCCAGTGTATTCAGACAATTGATACTCTGGCTGTAATACTGTAGTAGCTGTTTTTTCTTTATTAGGGCATGTCTTTGATTGAGCCAGAGCATTAGCTCTTTCATAGCATCTTCCAGGCATTGTTTTGCACCCTAAAATAAAATTATAGATACATTTTTAATTATATGCTCAGTAGATAACATAGATAGTCATATAGCATAATTAGTGAAATATACATAATGTAGAATGGAATAAAAACAACTTACTAGAACTTCATCATTCAATTGTCTTAATGGCACCTGAACTTTCACGATAGCCTTGTCGAAGCCGATGAGTGTAGCGCACAGGTTAACAAAGTTCGCATAGTCCTTGTTAATAAGTTCTATCATGGCTAGTCTAAGAACTTTGAGGTATACACCCAGGTCATCTCGCATAGTCTCCAAAGAGGCAATATTGTGGTGTTCTGCGAGGAAATTATCTACCGAAAAACTAGTCTGCAAACATATTTATGTTGTCAGTGAGGCTAAAACATAATAAACAAATTTTATAAGCAAAAATCGTACAAAAAATTGGGTAATACCTTAACGAAGTCATTTCGGTCAAAACACAAGCCCCGCGGTGCCGGTGGCAATGTAAACTCCTTCGTATCGTTTTCCATCATAGTAAATTATTTATTTTAAGGCACCATTATTAGAAGGAACGGCTTAAAAAATATTTATCTATTAAAATCGCCCCTGTAGTCCGAAATCATTTTGACCACATTTTGACATAATATATTGACGTCAGCTTGACTTGACACTTATCACGTCATAGTTCTATCTTCCTTTCTCATTGGTTCAGATACCTACCACGGAAAATTCCTTTTTGCCAGTGTGCTTTATTAAAAAATTTTTTTGAGTAGCCGAGACATGGAACTAGGATTTGCGACTTAGTCTTCCTATTTCTATGAGTCGAGAGACCACTGACTCAACAAGACAAATTAAAGGTTAACGCAGTTATCGTATACGGGTAGATCATGGAACAAGGAATTACGACTACATAGATACCTGCATTGATTTTAAGATTTTAAACCCATATATCATAGTTAAGTAGTACCAAGTCTATGTTTAAACCTAAATAAATCAGTCTTTAATCCATGAAACTAGGAATACGTAATCGTAATTCCTAGTTCCATGCTTTAATCTTATTCTGAAGTTACCCATAGCTATAGATATATCCTTCTCTATGGTTACCCACATTCGGGGGTAATTTGGTAAACATTGTGGACAACAAAAAAATCTAATAAAGTGGGTAGTTCCAACTTCCAAGAATAATTAAATTTAATTTATTTATTCACCTACATATAATAATATGTCTTGAATCGAATAAAGTTATTCCCGTGTTTGTCTAAAAGTCTCATTAATTCAATGTAATGTTAATGTTAGGTATTGGTTAGGTATAATAATACTCAGTGCCGACTTTCTTAATTAGAGCAATCAAAGTATAATGTATCCCTGCATATTCTGAGTAAATTGCCTTTCAACAACACATAAACGACCAATTATTAGGTAGGGACCTATCATTTTACCAAATTATGCTAATATATAGGTAGCGTAACTACCTATTTAGTACCTAACTACAACAAGAGACAATAGAAGTTATTAAGTAAGTACCTCTTAGATAGGAAGGTAGGTATATAATGTTATGGGAAGATATTTGTACTTCAGTAAACCAATGCCCGGTACTGCTCAGGTGAAGGAGTTTCGAGATGGCTATCCAAAAGTCTGAGGACCTATATCTTAACCGAGCGAAATTCGTAATGAAGTATTTAGGCGTCTGGGTGCCACCTATAAACGAAACGGCATCCCGTAAATTTTACAGATTCTTTATGATGTCCTTGCAGTATTTATTTCTGCTTTTTCAATTTATTTACATAGTCCAGGTTTGGGGTGATCTCGAGGCGGTTTCCCAGGCCTCGTACTTATTATTCACTCAAGCGTGTCTTTGTTTCAAAATAACAGTTTTACAGTTGAACATGGATCTGCTAAAAGATTTATTGAGGCGAATGAATGAGAAGGTTTTCTTGCCACAGTCTGCGAAGCATGAGAGGTTCGTGAATTTAACATACTTAGGTACCTACTTACATAAATACTTCTTGAAAATTAACATAATCAAAGTATACCTACAGATAGTTCAATCCACGAGAACGCGCCCCATATATAAGGTATTAAATCGACAGAGAAAACCACGGTGTGTATGGGCACATAGTAAGGATAGTTTCATACCTCCATATACTGCGGTAAGGGTGTGTCTTTTTTCTGTGCGTTTGCCCTTAACGCTATTGTACAGAAGTAGGTAATATGGGTCCATAGTAAAATATAACTAGCTCGAAACAATACCTACAACATACTAAACTTATTGCTGTAGGTAAGTGACTAACTATCTAAGTACTTCACCAGCACACATCGAAGGCGTTAGGATCCCAATGTGCTCGAATGTCCAAATCGCACCGGAAAACAGCGTTGGTTGACCCAACCAGCAGGGTTAGCATGGGCAGGAGACAAAAATTACATCCAGCGATTTTATCCACCGACAAGAGATAAAATTATCTTCAGCGTGATTTTTATAATGGCAATAATTGCGAGGATAAGTTTTTCTCCCATTTTATCCACTGTGGATATTTTATCCACTGTGGATATTATATCCACTGTGGATATTATATCCACCGCTGTGCCCATGTCCGACGGATGAATAAAACTGAGCAAGGAGAGAAACATTTTATCCTCTCCCCGTGGATATATTGTCCCCTGCCCATGCTAGCCCTGCTGGGGTCCTCGGCAGCCCACAGCCGCTGACACACGTGGCAAAAGATCGCGTTCTGTGGCGATTCTTGAAAGAGACCTATCCTGAGTGGACTACTTCGATCGCATATACGAAAATATGTTTTAATAATATTATGTATACTTGATATTTTTTACGATAGTATATTGAAGCTGCAAGCCACAAGGATCAAGCGCCTTCTTTTAGCATTTATGATCAGCTCGCAAACCACATGCGGATTGTGGGCATTGAAGCCACTGTTCGACGACGCTGGCAGTCGGAATTTCCCATTTGATATGTGGTGAGTACGAATTAATAATTTTAAATCTCTCCCAACATGTGGAATCAATGGCCGATCAGGCCGATCTATGTACATTGTACATACGTATAAGTTATAACTGACATCATGGTAGCGGTTAAACTTATACTCATCACTTCACTTTTTCCGCCAGAGGTAGTTCTTACATTCCGCTCGAGGTAAGTGCTTTTAAGCATTCCTGGAGAATGTATGGCATATGGATAATTAGATGTTCTTATCTCGATACTAAACCTGTGCTGCATAGGTTGTCTATTTGGTTCGGTCGTAGGAAGGCGCCATGGCGGAGATAGCCGTGCTGTGATTTTTCCTTTCGCTTCTGTACTTTTTAAAAATACAGATATATCCCCTCCTCTAAAAATTATTAATGTTCACTAAGGATGCCCGTGAAGCCTGAATTTTCGCCACAGTACGAGTTGGGCTACACTTTCCAACTGGTGACAATTTGTATGAGCGCCTACATGTACTTCGGAGTGGACAGTGTTACTCTATCTATGGTCATTTTCGCGTGTGCTCAATTGGACATCATTAAGGACACGATTTTAAGTGTATGTTACCTAATTTTTAAATGCATTTTTAATAACAGAACAAATTATAGCCTGAATTTTGTTTATCCTCGTAATATGTAGTATCTAATCCTTACTTTACTTACTTCTTTTTACAGATAAAGCCAATTCAAAAGGAAGATCACGCAGAGAGAAGTAAAGTCCTATCTGATAATTACAACAAATTAATAGAATGTATAAAACACCACCAAGCTATAGTTTCGTATGTTCAAAACATTTCTTCCTATAAAGTATAGAAAGTTATGATACAGGCAAAATATTAAGCTATTGCATAGCTTTTATCGCGGGCTTTGAACTAGGACAAACAGTTTGAGCGCGGCGGCCGAATCAAGAAATTCCGTAACGAAAAAAACCTAACACCGTCGTTCAATAAGCGTTCAACATCTTAGAGGTTTTCAAGTAGCTCTATTTGGCGCAGTGGGAGAGCGGCCGCTTTCTTTACCGTATGGTGTATGATGTCGCAGGTTCGAATCTCACTCGCGAAGTAGTGACAGTTCGCTTTTCTTGTTTGTTTGTTTTTTAATTTTTTTTGCATAATTTTTATTATGCAAAAAAAAATTAGCAAGTGAAGGTTAGAATTATTTTGCTATAATCCGCCAACAGAAAAAATCTGTATGGTCAAACATGCAATTAAAAGCTAAGCACCACTCACCTACCCAGCCAAGCAAGAAAGCCAAGTTCCCAAGCAAGCAATGCCACCACCACTCACATGCATTTAAACCACACCAGACATGCACCACACAAGACTTTTAAACTACTCCGGTGTCGGGGCGAAACGTGCGTCGAGAGTAGTTTAAAAGTCTTGTGTGATGGTGCATGTGAGTGGTGGTGGCATTGCTTGCTTGGGAACTTGGCTTTCTTGCTTGGCTGGGTAGGTGAGTGGTGCTTAGCTTTTAATTGCATGTTTGACCATACAGATTTTTTCTGTTGGCGGATTATAGCAAAATAATTCTAACCTTTTCTTGCTAATCATGGACTTCCGCAAAGTAACGCCTGCTTCTATCCAATATTCAAAAAAAAAAATTGCATAAGTTGATAAAAAATGCTATGCAATAGGTTTTACGCGGCAGTCCCCGAGTGCCACTTTTTATGATATAAGAATCCTGTAAGCGGCGCAAGTAGGTATGCCTCTTTGATAGAGAGTTACATATTTGTTCCGTTTGCTGTGGAGACCCTAGGGCCATGGAGTCAAAGTGCAGAGACATTTCACCGCGGTTAATTGCCTCATCTGATGACAGAAGGGCTGGCTCATTTTTTGCGCAAAGGGTCAGCCTGGCTGTCCAGCGCGGAAATGCAGCCAGTAGGTATTCTTGGCACCATTCCACGCGGGCATGATTTGTATAGTAATTAGATTTGTTTAGCTATAAGTTTTTTTGTAACATTTTAATAAAAAAAATACATACTTCATAACGTTTTACTTTCAGTTTTACACAGCTAATAGAAGACGCATATCATACATTTTTATTATTTCAACTTGTTGGGAGCGTTGGCCTTATTTGTATGTCTGCGTTGCGTATTCTAGTGGTAAGTTTTTTGAGTTGCTCAATACCTAAAAATTTAAACTTATTTCGTGCATGGCCCGCGATCATGACCATGTTACGAGTTACGACAGACCTGCAGGGTTCTGAGATGTTTGGTAAAAACTAGGCTATGCTATCGCCTATATAACTAGGCTATCGTCTATGGACGATAAGGAGGCGGGTTTAAAGATTCTGCCCATGGCAGTTTCAATTCTACCCGGTCCTGACGTTTCGCAATCCCGCAGTCCCGTCATCGACAGTTCCTACTACCTATAACATATATCGTGGTACCTACGTACCAGTGTAGCACTTTAATTATGAAACTATCCTTACTCTGTGTTATTATCTTTAATGCTTTATTATATTAACCTCACATACATAGCTCAGCGAGTCGCGAAACTGAAGTGTAAATGGGCGGGGCACATATTTCGAAGAGCTGATGGTCGTTGGGGTCCCAAGGTGCTGGCGACCACGCACCGGGAAGCGCAGTGTTGGCAGACCCCCCACCAGGTGGACCGACGACATCAAACGAGTCGCAAGGAGCCGCTGGATGCAAGCGGCGCAAGACCGAAGCCTGTGGAAGTCCATGCAGGAGACCTTTGTCCAGCAGTGGACGTCTATAGGTTGATAAAGAAGAAGAAGAATGCTATTTTTCAACATTAAGTACTTCTATTTTAATACATAGTTCTAATATCATTTCAAACAGGTAGACTGGCGCAGCATGCAGTTCTTTTCAATATTGACTTACTTGTCGGTCATGATCAGTCAACTGTTTGTGTGCTGCTGGTGTGGTCACGAATTGACTGCTACAGTAAGTTTTATTAAATCACTAGGTAGATTTAAAGAAGTCAGATCTAATAAAAACCATGATCAAGAATTATCCGACTCTGAGGACACGCATATTGCGTTAGCAGAAATCTAACTTTAGCGGAAATCCTACTTAAGAGACTAGAATAATAATTAAGAAGGGCAGTAATCCGACTGGAAGGATCAGAATAATGTTAGCCTATACTTAACTTACATGATTAGAACTTATGTTACTTACCTGTTATCCAGCTCGAAAGACCAAAATTAATGTTAGCAAAAATCCGTTTTGAAGGACCTGAATTCACGTTAGCAACGATTCAACTTGCAGCATCTAAGTTTACAAAGCAGTAATTCTAATCGAAGGACCAGAGTACTCCTTCTTCTTTATCAACTGATAGACATCCACTTCTGTACAAAAGCCTCTTTGCATGTTCTTTTATATGCCTCGGTCAGACCGTTTTGCGTGAGTCCAATGGTAGGTACAGCTCTCCTCTGGATCACTGATCACTCCAAATTCCAAACAACCGAACTCACTCCACTCCTTACCATAAGTCCGGCTCAAAGGACCAGAAATTTCGTCAGTTACCATGTACCTACCTGCATGTTACCTATGCATATTTCCTTTTTCTAGAGTGAGAATTTACACGTTGTGCTATATACTTCCTCGTGGTACGAGCAGGACGTTAGGTTTATGCGAACTCTATGCTTTGCCATGATGTGCATGAGTCGGCCGATGGTTTTGCGTGCAGGGCATTATATTAACCTCTCCAGGCAGACGTTTGTATCTGTAAGTAGGCCAATTTTGTTTAGATCATTTTACATCATACTTTTGTGAAGTCATTCATCTTCCCCATCTTACAATTTTTTAATGCACGTTCGTTGATATACTGAAACCAATTATACTGTAACTAGCTAACTATAAAGTAAGCCCATACTTTCTAAGTTTTTTCCTACTGATATAACTAAAACATAAAAACTCCATAATCATTATTTTTCAGATTCTGCGAATGTCATACTCCTACTTTGCGGTTTTGAATCAAACAAAGTAGATTTATAGAGAAGTACCTACCTACAGATAAATTATTTATATATTATTACTAGCTGACCCCGCGAACTTCGTACCGCCAGCAAAAATATTTAGTGGTTGGTCACCCTTATCATTTAGGGGTATGAAAAATAGATGTTGGCCGATTCTCATATCTACCCGATATGCACACAAAATTTCATAATAATCGGTCCAGCCGTTTCGGAGGAGTACGGGAACGAACATTGTGACACGAGAATTTTATATATTAGAAGAAAGAAGTAGGAAATAGTTTAGTTATCGTAGCTCAGAAATATAACTATGTTATAGTTGGTATCATGATTAATTCACAATAAAACTAATAAACGAATACGAATTTTGCAATGCTCACTTTTGATACACATTTTATTATGATTCATGAAAATTATGTCTTATTATTGTTTCCCTTAATTCTCACCTTGTGCAAACTTTGCCAACAAAAGTCATTAGGGCTTTCAGTATTGCTAAGCAATTAAAGTTTGTATTCGTGAAGTTGATACAGTGTGTTACGCTCTGATGTTTGGTAGATAGAGATCTCACACTTTCCAATAACGCTTACGGCTCATTATCTAAATAAATAGATGCGAAAGTACCAACCACTTGTGTTTTTCTTTACAGCAACTTTATTTGTACCCTTACACAAGATCTAAATCCGGAAAAACATTGCTAGCCTAGTTCTCTAAAAAAATTTGTTGTACATAAAACCTACCTCATTCATATTTTGATGGGTAGAGCAAGAATCACACTACACTAGCGGCACGCTATGATGGCCGGTTTGACGTTTGTCCGCTCATGAAGTTCCGTATTAATTGATAACGACTTTGAAGGAAATAATTGTATTACTTTATTGACGATAGTGATGTGCAGAGATTCATAAATTTTATCGAATGTAGTTTTAGGTTTAGGACTCAAAATTTATTTATTAAATTGATTTCTAAAATGTATACAAGTGTAGAAAAATCAGTTTGCACCATTTAAGGGGTGAATGTACTTGTGAATATGAACAATTTTCACTATGTGGACAAACCTCTGAAATCGCAAAAAAATATCAGCTGTTTCATACAAAAGGTAAAATTTTTATTTTTATATGATATATACCACAACTCGGCATTTGGTTTTCTAAATTGAAAATTTTTAAAAATGGAATCTAATACGATCGTCACATAGGATCGCTGGCTAGCACAACTACTACCTCCGGCAAACTCGCGTCAATGCTCAATGCAAAACAAAGCAGTTTCGAATTGACGTTGCTTCGAAAAGTATAAACTGTCAGTGCAATGCGATTGTGATATAGTTTTGACCTGGCTTTGGATTTCAAATATTGATACTGCATTACTGTTGACCCTTGCTCGTTAATTTGGACTCTGTTCAAGCCCTTTGTTGTGGATTTCGTCGATATGACCGAACGTACGCAGAGAACTGTTCTAAATAGTCAGACACGTGAGTTCGTAATACGCCTTCGTAACTATTTCGATCGTGAAGCTCAAAATGGAGGGCCAATTTTACCTATAACGTCAGTGGTTGAACGCGTAGCTGATGCGCTTAATATTGGACAACGAACTGTTAGACGGATAACTAAAAAAAAATATGGCGAGACTGGCACAGAAGAAAATAAACTTCACACACCAAAAAAGAGAAAACGAGCAAAACCAGTCGTAGGCATCGATAGCTTTGATGCCGATGCTATCCGAAGACATGTTTACGGCTACTATTTACAGAAGGAGTATCCAACAAGAAAAAAGTTGGTGCATTCACTGAAGGAAGCTGGATTATTCTTCGGTGGGGAAAGTTCTTTAACGAAGATTTTGAAGACCATTGGATTTCGATACAAAAAATGTAACAAACGCAAAATATTGATGGAAAGATTTGATATAGCGATGGCAAGGTATACTTTTTTACGGCAAGTGAAAGAAATCAAAAATTGGCAAAATGTTGTGTTCTTGGATGAAACATGGCTTAATGCTAACCATACTGTAGGCCGTTCTTGGAACGATGACACAGCAGCATCTACTTCCAAAGTTCCTGTAGGAAAAGGATCGCGACTTATAATTTGTCACGCCGGAACCATCAACGGGTTTGTCGAAGGTTCTCTCATGGCTTTTGCGTCAAAAACCATTGGAGACTATCATGAAGACATGAATGGAGAAAAGTTTACTGAATGGTTTACCTCAATGTTGTGTAGCCTCCCTGAACCATCTATTATAATTATGGACAACGCCCCATACCACTCGATGCAAATTGACAAGCCACCTGCCCAATCCCAAAAGAAAGCTGATATCGTCGCATGGCTTCGTAAAAATGGCGTAGATGCAAACATGAATATGTTAAAAGCGGAATTAGTACGTCTTTTAAAAGAAAACAAACCAACCAAGATCCGATACGTCATTGACGAAATAGCATTAGAACATGGGCACAGAGTTATACGGTTACCGCCTTACCATTGTGAGTATAATGCGATTGAGTTGGTGTGGGCTCAAATTAAGGGATATGCTGCAAGACACAATACAGAACCCCCATTTACCACAAAAAAAATGCTAAAATTATTAGAAGAAGCTTGTGAACATGTGACTAAAGGAGACTGGGAAAAGGTTGTGAATAGAACTGTTAAATTAATAAGGGAAGATTATGAAAGAGATGTGAAAATAGATAATATTATAGAAAACGAACATATAATTATTAATGTAGGTGATGATAGCAGTGACGACAGTGAAAATAGTAGTATGGACGAATCTGATTAATTATGGCCTTTTGTGGCACCTTTTTTGGTATCTTTTGTATTCATATGTTTCTTGTGTGCATATAAAGTATGTATATTCATTTTCATTCAAATATTCAGTTCGTTCAAATAAATTAAATAAACATATACATTTTTGTTTTATTAAACCTATTTAATCAGGTACAAAAACAAAACTTAATTGTTTTTTGTTCGAGAATAAATTGACATTCCACATCACTATTGTAATGTGTCAAACCGGCCATCATAGCGTGCCGCTAGTTTAATATTATTATAAATGCGAAAGTGTGTTTTTTGTTGTTTTGTCCTTCAATCACGCCGCAACATAACTACGGATCGACGTGTTTTTTTGCATAGTTGAGGAACTGGAGAGTGACATACCTAGGCTACTTTTTATCCCGGAAAACCTAAGAGTTCCCGAGGGATTTTAAAAACTAAATCCACGCAGACGAAGTTGCGGGCATCAGCTAGTCCCAGTTCTAGTATCAGATACCTACAGATAATTACGCAGTCGTATATCTACCAATAGGTACTGTAGGTAGATAAACGTGGATCACGAAAAATGGGACACCCTTTAGATAGGAAGGCTCCTATCATACCACCTACCCACCTATATCTACAACACCTACGGTTTAGAGCACAGGTTCTGATATAGAATACAGGAGGACTCAGCTTCAGAGATGGCTCCTAGCTCCATTGACGTATTTCTGAGTAGACCAAGAAGTGTGTTGGTATTCTTAGGAATGTGGCCACCACCAAAGAAGTATGCTCTTCTGTATACCCTATACAAAATTTTGGTGCTGCTAACGCAATACTCTTTTATATTACTCGAAGTAATATACGTAGTTTTGGTTTGGGGGGGCCTGGACGAAGTATCAGAGGCTTCATATCTGCTGTTCACGCAGGCTACTGTCTGTTACAAAGTTACAGTTTTCATCATCTACAAGAAAAATCTGAGAAATTTGTTGGATTTTATGAATCTCGACATTTTTGATCCTCAAACTGCTTATCACGACAGGTGAGTTTTTAACCGACTTCGAAAAAGGAAGAGGTTCTCAATTCGGCCGTTATCTTTTTTTTATTTAATGTTATTTAACAAAATCTGCATTTTCCGTAGATATAGGTACATATTTCTGAATCTTGTTTTCTAGGGTTCTATCAACGAATGCACGGAAAGTGAAACAGTTGTGCGCAGTTTTTCTAGTCACCGCAATAATGACTGTTAGCCTGTGGGCTATCATGCCTCTCTTGGATAATGCAGAGTCGAGATTCTTTCCCTTCAAGATTTGGTAGGTACCATTTCGTCTAGCTAACTTTCCTTTTCCCTTGCCACTTGCACACGAAGGCTTCTTCAACGCTGCTAGATAGCCGCTCTTAAAGTTATATAACAAACTCCTCAAGCCGCCTGTCGATTCTGCTCAAAATAAATAATTGTTATTAAGTACCTACTAGGATACGCCACGGATAATGGAACCAAGGAAGGAGGGTTCCGTTATCTATGGTAAACCTACGCGCATTTTCGTAACGTGCGTAGCCTGAGGCACAGAATCACAGAAGTAACGAATATTTTATAAGCTTAGGTACAATTACCGGATAAAAAAAGCTTAGTCATTATTTTGAAAATGTTTTCAAACACCAGGAAATTTTCAGGATGCCGGTAGACGCTCAGAAGTCGCCTCAATACCAGCTGGGGTACATTTACCAGATAATGAGCATCTATTGCAGCGCTATGTTGTTCTTCTTGATTGACAGCACGATCCTTTCGATGGTTATGTTTGGTTGCGCCCAATTAGAAATAATAGTTGACAAGATACAAAAGGTGAGTAGGTACTAAAAAGCTTACTTTTAGGTATTCAAAATAGTAGTAGAAGAAATAAAAACGGCCAAGTGCGTGTCGGGCCACGTGCAGTGTAGGGTTCCGTAGCTGAAAGTCTCAAATATTATTGCTGACCTAGGATAGTTCTTTTGTTTTATTTATGAATATTGAATAAATTTTGAGTTTATGGTTTAAATACTATAATATTCTACAAAATATGCAACTTACACTACGTGTAATACCTAACTTAGAAAAAACAGATATAACTCCTTAACTAATGAACCCTACTTAGCCGTGATAGTTTTCCTTTAAAATTCATTATATATACTACTGCTGTGATTTTTTTCTTGTATCCTATATACAACCATTTAGCTGGCAGAGGGGGGGACACTTGACTCTAATAAAATTTAGCACTTTAAAATATCATATTTCACAAACGGATCCCTGAATTAAAAAATGATGTTCCCACACCCACAATATTTTTGAAAGACCTATTCAACGACATCCCACACTATGGGATAGACGTGAAAAAAAAATTCATCCCTTTACATGTAGGGGAGGTACTTACCCTAAAAAAAGTTATTTTTCACAATTTTATTTCACGACTTTGTCGGCGTGATTGATATTTATACCCTTGTCAAATTACAGATTTCTAGTACCAATAGTCTCTGAGCTAAACCGCGGACGGACGGACAGACGGACGAACATGGCGAAACTATAAGGGTTCCTTGTTTACTACGGAACCCTAAAAAGCAGCAACTTACAGCAGATAATATGTGTTTGGACTCATTAGAATGGTCTCAGTGAGTAGGTGATAGATAGATGATGATCGAAAATCGAGGAGGAGGATCTGATGATGGAGCAGAAAACTGGATAAGAAGATGTCAGGTAGGTATATCGTGCATAGTAAGGCCTGAGGGCCTTACTGTTGAAAATTTTCAATTTACCTAGATACACTTGTTTTTGCAGTTGCAAAGGATACCACTATCAGCAAAATGGAATCAAGAGAAGTACACTAAAGTGATTGGGGAAAACAATAAATTATTCATTGAATGCCTTCGCCAACACCAAGCCGTCATAATGTTAGTTTTTTTAGGCCTGTACATGTAGTGTGCACCTGGGCACATCCCATGATATGTTACTCTTAACCGCATTATACAACCGTATATTGCTAGCTGTGTGCCTCACAAAAAGCGTATTCAATAAGCCGGAGATTGAAAGAGTTTCGCTCGGTTTTTCTCTACGTAATCAAAACAGAAAAGAGGAGATGCGTTCAAGAAAACTAGACGCGAACTTAACGAGTCGCGAAGCTAAAAGTCGAAGCTGTCGAACCTAATGCCTAGAGTAGACGGTGCACATAGTACATCTTTAGGGTCCCTAATACCTATGACCATTTCACATCGACCGGCAAACGTACTGATGACAGGGCCTCCTCTAGGTGGACGGACGGCATCAAACGAGCCATGGTGCCGTGAAGAAATCCCTACATGAAACCTATGTCAAGCAGTAAAGGTTCCTCTATCTATAATGTCTATAGGTTGACGAAAAACTTAATCTTCATCTGAAGAACATTAGGAAAAGAGTTGGGCAGATTTCTTTAAACTTTCCAACAGCGGTTCAAAGTACCTACCTACAACACGATACGCGATAATAAAATTGTGCTGCTTGGGCTACCAGCATCAAGCATGCAAGGTTGTATGATTTGCATTAAACTTTTGTCTTGACTAAAAACAATTTTCCAGGTTTATAGAAATCTTGGAAAATACATATCACACCAATATATTCTTCCAGCTGTGTTGCACAGTTGGGATCATCTGCATCATTGGACTGCGAATATCATTTGTAAGATTACATGCAAATATCCTAAATTATTTTAGTGGTTTTTTGTAGGTAGGTATCTATGCGTTCACGTTAGATATCTCGGGGACGAGATAACAGGTAATTTTTGTGACTGCTCTCTTAGTTTTTACTCAACTAGGGCAAAGTTAAAGGGAAGGGATATGATTTTAGCAGTCTATGTATCGTGGCGCCAGAACTACTGAGCCAATGTTGATGAATTGTGTCAATCGATTCATTATTATAGTCCGGGTGACATAGACTAAGTACATATGTAGGTATATTAATACGAACAAAATCAATATGACGGATGCCACATCCAATTTTCCGTTAGTTATACAATTAAGATACGTCGTCTGCAAAAAAAAACTATCAAATCTATATATTTGAATTTTCAGCTGATATTTTTAACTCAGTCGGGTTTTTTTATAATTTGCACGCATTCTGCACGTTTTTGTGTAAATCAGACGGAGCCGAGCAGCGTGCAGTTCTACTCGATGCTGAACTACATGGTCACCATGCTGTCGCAGCTGCTCCTCTACTGCTGGTGTGGCAGCGAGCTCACCACTAAAGTAATGTTATCGAAATATAGGTGCATATAAACGGAAAGGGTGACCGACTGATCTATCAACGCACAGCTCAAACCACTGGACGGATCGGGCTGGAATTTGGCATAGGTACAGCTAGCTATTATGATGTAGGTAGGCATCCGCTACAAAAGTATGTTTGAAAATTCAACCCCTAAGGGGGTTAAATAGGGGTTTGACAAATCAAATTTAACGTAGGCGAAGCCGCGGGAAAAAGCTACTTTTTTATAATAATTACTTTATCTGCCTTCAAAATCGGGTCAGCCGTTTTCAAAGATACTAGACACACTTTTAAATACATGGGTGAATGGTGCTTAAGATGACATACTCAGGTAAGATGGCACAGTGTTTACATCTGTTAAATTATACGCGCCACAAGTGTCTCGATGACGTTTACACGTCGGCTTACAGATGGCGTTACTCCGAAAAATTTTAGTGACTGCCCGGTTACGTTATTTGGATGTGGTGTGCGGTGATATGATTTCGTTTCTCAAAAATTTTTTTATGTTGAAAGTGTTTCCGCTGATAAAATTTGTATCAGGTACGTTTTTCATTGCATTGATTACTTAAATATAAACTGTGATTAATATGGGCTATAAATATTGAAGAATGATTTAAGTAGCCTCAAAGTTTTAAGTCACAAATGGCGGCAAATATAGTTTACCTCGTAAGGTAAGATGAGATGACATAGCAACCATCGGCTTAAGATGGCATAGTATGTCATCTTACCCGGACCTTCTTCGTCGAGCACAGCAGAGCATTTGATGGCTCTTGCAACAGTCTTTAGAATAGAATAGAATAGAAATGTTTTTTATTCAAATAAACTTTTACAAGTACTTTTGAATCGTCAATGAGTCTACCACTGGTTCGGAATGCCGTTCCTGCCGAGAAGAACCAGCAAGAAACTCGGCAGTTGCTCTTTTCAAAATACTTTTACAATATACTTAACAGATATTCTATGTATGCAGAGTTTCCACAATGAGGGAAAGGTCCACAAAAGCATACGTAATTATAATAAGTCTATCCAGTTCAGTATATTAGCCAAGTCAATGATGGATCTTCATCGTCAAAGAGCACTCTGGGCCCTGTACCATCAGTCATTCCAGTTCAGTGTGATAACCACGTCATTGCTGGATTGTTCACGACCCAGGAGATGCTACATGAGATTTCACCATTTCCGAAATCAGTGTCTACAGGACAAGCAAGAAATATAAAGAGGAAAATGACTGGCTCTCAGGTTCTAACAGGTACTCCTTTTATGAATGAAATAAAAGCTCAAGTCCAAAATAAAAAAGAAAAGAAAAATCGTAAGTGTTAGAGCTCAAAAGCTTGTGAAGCGTGCTATCTTTGATGATGACTCAGATGTTGAAGATTTTACCAAAGACGGGGTTGATGATGATGATGATGATGACTCCGATGCTGCATGCCTATATTGCAATGAACTATACAGCAAATCAAAGCCAGGAGAGCATTGGGTGTGTTGCCAGTTGTGTAAGCGTTGGTGCCACACTCTTTGTGCTGGCGTTGCAGCACGAATTAAGCTGTTCAAATGTGAATTATGCACAGATAATTAAAATTAACAGACGTTAGTCTAAGTTGACACACCTATGTCAACTTAGACTGACTTGTGTCAACTTACCCAGATGGATGTGATTGGTGATTTTTTGATTTTATTTTAACTCTGTAATTTTCTTTAGCATCTACTTAGATAATTTTGTATGCTTCGCAAGTAAATGCTTTTAATGTGAAACCCTAGATTTATTTTTATCACCTTTGAATTATCAAATATTGGCCTCCAAACAAAAAGTATGTCATCTTAAGCACAATTCCCCTATATATATACATATACCTACTAGCTGACCCAGCGAACTTCGCACCGCCAACTTATCTATATAAATAAAACAAATAAACTATCCCAATCCAAAAAACTATCCTATCTTTTAAGTTGGACCAAATTACAGATAGTTATGAAGTTTGATAAAAATCGGTTAAGTAGTTTAGGAGTCCATCGCGGACAAACAACGTGACACGTAATTTATATATATTAAGATATATAATCCCCTATTTATCCACCTAACCCCCATTTCCTCCACGAATCTCCATTGTCATTTCTAGAGCTCCTAATTGGGATTTGGGATTTGAACCCACGTGCATCCGGGTATCACGCATTGAGTGTGTATATCGCTACACCACGGCCATGGCCCCACTAATTCTGGTGGGCGGTGGCCAGTACTTATTTATATTCTGAATTCTGACAGTGATAGCCGCTACCAGATACAAGTATATTTACATGTAGGTACTATACTTATTACAAGCTTTTGTTTAGCTTGACCAGTTTATTTATTTGTTTGTTTGGGTCAAATCTTGCAAAATGAATTAGAACCACTTCCCGGTTTCCGATTGAGCTGAAATTTTTCATGTATGTGTAAATCGGATGACATTGCAATATTATTGTGACATGGAGCTGATCTGATGATGGAGACGGAAGAAGGCTATCGGAACTCTGTAACCCCATCGAGTTAATGGGCTCGTTTGATTCGTCATGACAAGAACTCTGATCCTAGATGATATCTAGAGTCTAATGATGTAGCTACTAAAAGCTTGTACTTATTTAAAAATAAAATTTTTAATTTACACTTGTTTTGATACTAAAGTCTGCTGTTGTTTCAAAGGTCTACTATAATATCAAGGTAGATTAAGATAGGTAGGCACTACTTATTCAGCATTGTCAAGCAAGGAAGTTTTATTAAGTAAATTATGAAAAATACCTATATACATTACCTACATACGCTTTTAGTATTAACGATAGGGTAGCCTTTGTGTAGGTGCCACTCAGTCGAGAGGATCTAATCAGCAAATAGCAAATCGGTACGGAACAAAAGGGATCAACAAAGCGTTGTTTTCAGACGGGGTTTAGTGCCCGCCTTTCTTACAGCTTTTATTCTGAGAGGAAAACGAGGCTGCATTACAGCGGTCGTTGTACCTACCGTCTGTGGATTTATGTTCTCTCGTAGTTAGATTGCTTACTTTTTGGTACAACTGGGTACTACTATGTATTTTGTGGTACAACAATAATAATATATATCTTATCTTTTTAAATGAAATGAAAATGTACCATCATGGTTTTATTTTAATATCGTAATAGCCTGTCCCAGATGAGGCGTTTTACGCGCGAGTGAACTCTCGCGTTTCAATTTATATTGCGTCCAGATATCACGTTTTACGCGCGTGCCTACACTGGGGGGATTCAGTTATAAACATGGACTCGGATACAGTGATTGTGTTGTGGCTTGCATACCGTCGATGGAAACGACGTAAAGGAAGAGTAAGTCGACGATCCAATTCTACGTGACAGAATGACGCATAGTATGTTCATATCATTATACCCAAAGCTCAGAGAACACAGCGAAAAATTTTTCAACTACTTTCGAATGTCAGTAACATCGTTTGATGATTTACTAGAAATTATTCAAGAAGATTTAACTCCATGTCAAAATATCCATATTCCATATGGCTACTCTTTTTTTCAATCTCGTCTATAACAAGTTCGTTATCGAAGTTATCACGCTCCATTTTGTAATACGTCCACTCGCTACGGATTCGCGCGTAGTACTGGACGCAGTAATGGCGCCCGAGTATCTCGACTCGCGCATAGAACGCGCGAGTCGAGTCTCGCTCATTACCAGCGTTTTACGCGCGAGTGTGGAAACGCGCGTCATAATCTGGACGGAATATATGTAGCTCTAGTATCTCGGGAACGCGCGAGCATCTGGACAGGCTCTAAACGCACGTTAATAAGTAACTATGTTTTGCAGATTTTTATCAAGAACTACTGGATATCTATATAGCTTGGCGACCATTTTCCCTTTTACTATCTCTGGGGTACTTTGCAAGTTGCTACTAATGTATATAATAAAAAAAAACTGCAATTAAAAATGTATAAAATATGGTGCATAAGTTATGCCACGCCATATGCGTCTCTGCCGCACTATTAGCGTTGTATCTCATTGTACATACACATCTTATGTAATGGGCAGCATCTTTTGGTATAGACTACCTACACTACCTAGACTAATACACACAGCTGATGCACACAAGTCGAGAAACGGATTCTAACGGTAATGCGCATGCGTTTTCAGCGAAATTTGTGTTAAACGGATAATCAACAAGTGTAAATAAAAAAAATATTTTTAAAAAGCTTTCAGTAGCTGGCAACATCATCAGACCTTGGAAATCATGTAGCAGCAGAGTAATCTTTAAGACAAATCAAACGAGGTCAAATTAGATGGGGTTACGTCGTTTTATTACAGAGTTCCCATAGCCACCTTCCATTCCACAATAATATTGCATCGTCATCCGATTTACATATGCAAACTTCAACACAATCGGAAATTGGGAAGTGGTTCTTATTTAGCTTCCAAGATTTGACCTAAATATACATATCGCATCTTCGTTAGAACAAGGGCACAATTGTCCAAAAGTTCAAAAGACAATTCGCACTTCGGTAGAACAGAACAAGGGCACAATTGTCTTTTGAACTTTTGGACAGATGTGCCCTTGTTATACCGAAGGTGCGATATATACAGACGTATACATTGCAAGAAATAAAAGCATATTAATCTTCATATCATATTATCAGCTTTAATTTTGTAAGCATTTCTTTTTGTAGACGATTGAAATGACTGTAGATGCAAAAACCGTTGAGCGTGAACACTCTAAGGGCGTTTGTGGACTCATTCGTATTCGATTCGTAATCGTATTCGTCAAAAATACGATTCGAAGTAGCCGTCATACAAAATG
Source organism: Oeneis ivallda (assembly GCA_029955525.1). Classification (NCBI taxonomy): domain Eukaryota; kingdom Metazoa; phylum Arthropoda; class Insecta; order Lepidoptera; family Nymphalidae; genus Oeneis; species Oeneis ivallda. The sequence continues at coordinate 12,958,274 of JARPMR010000024.1, read as the reverse complement.
TACGTGCGCTTGTGCACTCATTCGAACGAGTGCACAAGCTTAGATACATTTTGTATGACGGCCACTTTGAATCGTATTTTTACGAATCGAATATGAATGAGTGCACAAGCGCCCTAATGGTTATCCGTTATCAGTGAGTAGGTATAGCTTTCTTAAATGAGTATGAGTTATTTATCATTGTAGAGCCAAGATTTACGCGAATGGCTATATCAAAGCCCGTGGTACGAGCAAGACGTCAAGTTCAGGCGCTCGCTACTTATAGCCATGCAGCGTATGAAGAGACCCATCATTCTCAAAGCTGGACACTACATCCCACTCTCGCGCCCTACATTTGTTTCTGTAAGTATAAGCATAAAATAGGTAGATAATACTGATTTTTTAAATATATAGACTAGCGCTTGACGGCAATATCACTTGATGGTAAGTGAAGATGCAGCCTAAGATGGAGCGCGCTTACCGAGAAGAAGCCTATTCACTCTTGATTTAAAGGTACCGAGTTATAGTCCGTTGGAAAAACGGGACTCGGAAGGGCATTCTAAATTTTAGCGGTGCGTATTATAACTATAATACTATTATATCAGAGCGCTTATACCACACCACTTGAATGTAGAGTCAAATAGTACTTAGGAATTTTTATTTTTAGAAAACAAATAGGTACCTATCTTCTATGATAGAATTGCTCAGATTCAAGATCAGCGGTCTTTTACATAAAAGCAACTGTACGCCTACATCACCTGATTTATTTGTCCTTTACTTTGTTTTTCAGATCTTACGTTCATCGTATTCCTATTTCGCAGTACTGAACCAAGCAAATAATAAATGTTAGTAGGTAGGTAAGTATCTATATAAATACCAGATTAGGAGGGGTTTGCGAGGCTTGCACGGGAATCATCGGGAACGATTCGTCCATATTTTATTTCGTTCGTAGATATTTTTACAATAATATGTCATCGATTTTCGTGCTTAAGTAATAAAATTAAACGTCTTCAATTTCCTTAGAAACCACAATCCGTAGAATTTTTCAAAATCAGGTAGACCTACTGCAAATTGAGTAGACCTAACCTGACCTAGTCTATTAAAGACCTAACGATAAGAGCAAGTTCCAAAAATAAAGGCCTGGCTATACACAAAGTGACGGCAGACAGCGGGAGCATAGCAATGAAAATATTTAGCGTCACAGGTCGTGTAGGTTTTAATAAGGTTATGGGTCTATCTATACAGACGACGGCCTGCATTTGCTATGCGGTTTCAGTGCATTTCTCATAACTGTATTGTAGTCCAATAACATATCACTCATAAGTATAATTTTATGTTTGTGCATAGAATCAGGATAAGACAGGTTTACAAAATAAAACATCTATAATCACAAATGAATTGTTTTATTCATAGGTAAACCGTGTATCACATATGCGTTGTGTACATTCACGACATTTTAGGCAATAAGTGTGCTTAGTTTATGAAAAAATACACATTTTTTCAACACTCAACGACGCTTAACTATAATTAAAAATTACAGTCAAGTTTGTAAATTCGTGCGCTTAAAGTAAAGTCAAGGCGAGCGTGTATCAAAAGAATAACAACCATGTTATGTTACAATAACTATTATTTTCGCATTTCGGTTTAATTACATACTTTTTAGAGCAGACTTATTTTATGCTAGAATTAAAACTGTTAAAAGAACAACTGCAGAGTTTTTTTGAGACTCTTATCAGCAGAATCTGCTATAAACGCTACAGATTGGAATAAATAATTTTGAAATGGATTTTTTTTAAGAATGAGATTGATTGTTTAGGGTCTATTATCATCATAGTTGAGTAATGTTTACCCGGAGGATAAAAATAAAGACGTTCTGACAGTTTTTATATTGAAAATCCGTACAAACATCTTTAATCTGTTTAAGATTACTTGTCGATTGTATTGTTGGCCTGTTTATAGCCTTTATTGAACCATGACAGTTTTAATTGCAGCATAAAATGATGTAAAGGAATACAAGCCTTAACAAAAATGTTATTGTAAATGAAACAATCTGAACAATTGCGTGTATCAAAAGAAAACGACCGAACACTTAACATATCTTTTCATCATAAGGAAATTGGAAAACGATAAACATCACACCAAATTGTGTAATTGTTGTTGTCAAACAATAAATAATCCAAGAGCAGAGTTGTCCTTAGTTATACAACGCGATGACTTTGTAAAGCAGTCTCATGATTTTACGATGCGGCAGCGACGCGGCGTTGGTATGCTATACCGAAACGATGCAGGGCACAGAGTACAGTCTGCCAGGCGTAATGTCAGATTTGCATTTGTGGCGATAATCGCCAAAAGTAGTACGAATCGGGTGTCAAAAAGTGGTTCAAACCGGTTCAAGCCGTGCGCGGAATATTTTAATGCATCAATTCGGTTGTCTCTACACTACTGCACATAAATAAATGCAAAGCTGATCTTATGTCTTGAGGACTCCAGCCCTTATCTACAAACGACAGTAGGTACTATATTTTCAAATTAATGTTCCTTTCCGCAAACGCGCTAGGTAAGCTATCGGTATTGCGGTTCGCTATCGTTATTTTGGTAAGCTATCGGTATTATCGGTATCGCGATACCGATACCGAAGCGGCGCCACAACGTACAAATGTTGGATTGTATGCCACACTGCTGGTGCGATGGGCTTCCGTACAAATAAATTAACACTACAGCTTCCATGTTTCTGTGGCAGCATTCTAAGACAAATCTATAGAGCGTCGAGCGTGTTCTTACTTGAGAAGTTAGAACGAGACAAATATGTCATACTTACTCATAACTGTCACGTTTTAACTCTGGCTCGGTCTATAGATTTGCTCATTAATAAAAATAATACATAATTTTAAATACATAATTAGTAGGTAAAAGCAGTGATAGCCTAGTGGTTACGACTGTGGTCTCCTATTCGGGGGGTCACAGGTTCGATCCCGGGTACGCATCTCTGACTTTTCGAAGTTAAGTGCATTTAAGAAATTAAATATCACATGCTTTAACGGTGAAGGAAAACATCGTGAGGAAACCTGCACACCTTAGAGTTCTCCATAATGTTCTCGAAGGTGTGTGCTGTGAAGTCCGCCAATTCACATTGGGCCAGCGTGGTGGACTATGGCCTATAAGTCCTATAACCCTTCTCTGATAGGAGACCTCGCTTAGTAGTGAGCCGATGATGGGTTGATAATGATGATGATGATGAGGTATAATAACAATCAGTCGCATGTTTGTTTACAAACTTAAGACTCAAGAGTGATTGATATTGGCTATCTTTATATATTAAAAACATAAAATTAGTAATATACTTACTTTATTTTTCGCGATTTGGTCTTTTTCCATTAAACATAATAACATACAAATGCATATATTATAACAAATTTGTTGCAGAGACCATTAAAAATAATAAAGTCTTAATATTAATATGTTCGTGTTTTGAATGATGAAAAATAATTAAATAATACATATATATATATATATATATATATATATATATATATATATATATATATATATATATATATATAATAAATTATGTTTTATTTTCTTACGATGAAGAAGACATTTTTTAACTCTCCAATTTTTTTAACAATTTCCATCTGTTCAATTCATTTATTTACATAATCTTATCTTTTATGTAATAGTAACGTAATTACTTATTCATTTACAATTACAATTAAAAAAAATTACAATTTCATCAAAATTTCTTCAAAACGCAGTAACAAACATACAATTTTAAAAATACGCGCATAAAGGTAAAAAGCACAACCAAATAACTTTTGAGATAAAGATCACAACTTTGAAAAACTGTTGCACGATTGCCCTTGAGCTCTTATATAAATTTAGTAAGCGCATTATTTATGGGCTATACAAACGACGGACTATCCGTGCCGGGATAAATCGTGGAAATGTAATTCAAAGGACAGTAACAGCGCAGATTACACTACAGTAAATAGAACAATTGTAATGTGCAGTAACTCACACAACGCGCAAAAAGTTTGACACACAAAAAGTCCTTAGTACTTTGATAGATTAGATAGAGGGTACCGCGCTGTACAAAATGTGCGAAAAAGGATAGCGTCAACAATTTGAATTTAATCTTTCTCAGCACTTCAATATCTAACGAAAAAATGAACATAGATATCCGTGGTGTGCATTGCGTCTGTGAAAAAGTCACGAACTCCGGCACACACTCTTTTGTGCGTCGCAGAATAGAACACATAAAAAGTCCGCCGTCTGCGCACTTTTAGTGAAATTTGAATAATTAGTGGGCCTCAGATTAGGGAATTTGCAATCGATATGTATAGGGACACAAAAGTTAAGAACAAAACGAACAGTGGAGGGGTTGCTTTACTGTTCACTGAACTTGCTGGTTAGTCATTTTGATTACAGACTAGAGTTCTAGAGCCCAATTTTGACCTAAGGCACCTTTGGACCAGCATAAACTAATCTTACCCTTTATGGTTGCGAAATCTTTACATAGAGTTAAAAATTAAACATGAAATACTTATATGTAGCATTAAAATTATTGAACTTATAAAACGATTCAATCATGATAATAGGTACCAATTTGTAAAAATTTAATCAATAAATAATAACTGTGATGCTAAAACTCTTTAATACTAAACCATATTATTCATAATCGGCAATTTTAAAACATTAATTACACAAAATATATTTTCGTACTAATTAGGTACATAATGAAGAATAATAATAACACCCAACATTATTCCAATATGAACCAGTGTTGTTAAAAAAATGCGATTCTTCGTATTAGGAATTCCCTACAGTAAGTATGTACTAAGTAGACATTCAACTTAAGCTTAGGGGTTTATTAAAGATATTGTTCTCAGTTTTAGCACAGTCACTCTACGATGATACCGTCTACTGCGATGAATGATGTTTGCATAATAAATAAATACCAGATAATCTGCTCCATTCCTTATGATTATCAAAAGTAACCCATGCAGTAGCAGTCTAATGCATAGTTCCTCAACCATTTTTATGTCACGACCCACGTAAAAGCTCAAAAGTTAAGCAAAATACCTTGCGATCTCTTCACTATAAAATTATATAAATATTTTAATTAATAGTTTATTTATACGTTTAAACTGTTAAAGCTCTCCCAGATTGTGAACAGATTGCGAACCCTTTAATAACGAACGCGGGGGTCGCAACTCCCAGGTTGAGAAACGATGGTCTAATGAACCCATAGGAGTAGAGTTCAATCCAAGCAATTAAAATGTAAAAAAACCCCGGTAAAGTGAAAAATAATAAAGTGATAAAAGGCAAAATAAAATTGCTACGTTGGACAACGACTTGGTGGTAGTCCGTTTTAAGTACACAATTTCTAAACCAAATTCACAGTTATTAACTGAATCTCTCTTATCTCGCAGGTCTATTCATGATTTTAATGATCAATGAAGCCCCTCTTGAAGGGCTTCATTGATCATTAAAATCATGTCATCAATCATTCAATCAATCATGAATCATTACCAAAGTATCGTTTTCTCAGCACGATTCATTGAGCCAGTCAATATGGCATCGATATAAGACAAAGTTTATTTACACTATCAATATAAATGTTTGTATGGAAGGTTCGATTGCGGAAGGGTTTAGAAGTGAGATGTTTTAATAGATCTCAACTAAATTTTACGTTAAATAAGGCGTGAGGTGTTTTATTAGTAAAATGATTATTATCGTGCGTCAGCACAATTTTTAAACCTGCCAATATAGTTTAGTTTAGACATTGTGTACATTAGAATCAACACCAGTGCACATAACTATAAATATAACATCTAAAGCTTAGAAAGTCTACACTCTACAGTTTCTTTGTGGCAACAGCGCGAACTGACTTCTAACGTCAAATTTATAAGACTTCAATTTGATTGGCTTACTATAAAATGCCATTAGAACTAAATGATACCTATTATGTAGTTGTAAGAAAGTTATTGTAAAAATATATTAGCTACGAACAATTCTACAGACATCTACGTCGCTGTCTTTTCGGAAACACTTACACAGATATGAGATAATAAGATATAATAATTTTATTTGAGAAGACTACTATTGGCTAATGTACGGAACGTCAACGGTCTACGTAAGACTAAATAGTATTCTAACGGCTAGACCTCTAAACGCTAAAACTAAATTTAAATAAGAATAAGTGTACATGTAAGTAATATTTATGTAAGAGTATTTATTAATATTGCATAGTTCATAATAAAGTTCATAGTTCACATTACAGAGTCTTTTGATTAATACCATAAGGTTATAAATATTAAAGATTATAAAGAGATAAAAATGCGATATTTATTATTATATATCATAATAGTTATTATTTTTAAATTCGAATAACATTTAAAAAGGTCACTTATGCAGGTAGTTTACTATTTAGTCCTACACCAGAATATGGGGCTATGGAGAATAATTAAAGTTATTTATTAATATGTCAATAATAATTAATAATAAATAATTTATATTAATATGAAGAACATACAGACAAAATTTAGAATCAAACGTAATAGACAAGCACTAACTATGAGACAAGTTTAGATGTAAATAATTAATTTTTAATTTTTTTAAATAAAAAAAAATTAGAAGATCGTAACTTCTCCATGGCTCCATAAAATATTGAAATAGACTAAAGAATAAATCTTGTCCCGTAGAATAAAATTCAAAGTACATTTGTTTCCAAATTAGGTAACAATGCAGATGCACAATTTCAATGTACTAAAGCTATTATATTTACGAATAAATCATCGCGAAATCGCCGTTGCGACGGTATTTTCTTTAATTAGTACTAACATAATTTGTGATGGCAAAACTGCTTTCGTAAAAAGGGTGCTTTCTTTTATTTAGTAAATGTATTCGTCGCATTTGAAACCAAGCGCAATTTTCTCTCAAAATCAACTCAGATTTCTAAACAAAATACTGTCATAAAGATATTCTTGCGACGACATAGTCGTAAATGTAATATACTCGTATGGAAATACGACAATATTGGTATTTTTTTACCTAGTATTTGACATTTTTCTTTAGTCTATGTTCAAATAATTGGCTTAATGGCACACTTTATCAAACCTACGAATAATTGCATGGTCCTGTAATCAATATTAATTAATTTCATAATGAAATACATTTATAATTATTTAGATCAAAGATATAAGTAGGTAGTCAATTTTATAACAAACTACGAAAATATATTTTTCTCCACCATCGTATTTGCAGCGTGTAATTGTTTTATCTACTTGAGCAAATTATCTTCGATTGTGGAAGCTAGCTACCCGTTATTTTTGTCTTTCATGTGATTTGTCTGTTCATAAGATACGCAGCGTTATATTTTATTATTGCATAATCGTATTGGTATTAAATGTCAATACATTTAGGGCAAGAATTTAATTAAAATAAAAAATTAAAACATATTAATAATCAACAGAATTAGAATACTTTCAATAACAACAACAAATGGATTGAAATAGTTTCGGATATTATTAGAAAGGCTGCGCGATGGATCTTTTTAACTGCCGTGAAAGAGTGTGGTCGCATGATCATGAAGTGAAAGAAAAAAGATATGCTTATTGGTTATACCTATGTATGTAGATATTTACTAACTCCTCCAGAGTCACGTGTCTTTAGACATTTCTCCTTTTCTGGCTGCCCATGTCCATTTATGGTGGTATTTTAAAGTTGCCTGCTTCACACGAAATCAATTCCGATTTCGACCGCGAAAACTCCCTAAGAATTCTTTACTCATATGGGTATGTGTGATATATGACTGTGCAAGTGACTCTGCAGAAGCAGTAAAAATGCAATAATTACAACATCTTGAACAGTTTCAAGTTTTGTCAATGTAATATTAAACTTTTAATTATTGTAAAAGTATTAAGGTCGCGCAGCCTTTCATATATTATCCTGGAGAAAATTATGAGTTAACTACGATAGGCAGTATGTATTAATTTATCTACATCTAAAATACTACAGCCGACAATCCAATACTTGTGACAAAATACAACTATGAGAAAAAATTCTTGAATAAAAAGATTTGGTCTATTGTAACTGTTTAAAAAAGTTCTTTGGTAGATATTTTTAAAAATGAAATGCATAAGGTAGATTTGTTTCGGTTTTTTATAAAAGAAGTTTAAAGTTTGTTTATATATGATTGCATCTTAATACTGCCTTTTGTATAAAAGGCAGGTGAACCAAGAAGAAAAAGACAGCTTGTAAACTCTTTAGTTGTTACATAAAATACATGGATTGTCGACAACTAATAAAAGAAACTTAATATAATAATTGTAAATTTCATTAAGCTACATGCATTGTTGCAACATATTCATACATATCATTACATCCAAATATACAAAATGATGAGGTACTACATTAAAAACGGTTAACACATATTTGTACATACATTCCATTATTTATTCGCTTGGGTCAAAGAAGTCCACAATCACACAAAATTGTGTACCATTATCGGTCGTAAGAATATAAGGGTAACCATTCAGTTAAGGTTACAGTAAGTTGGTGTGTGGACTCGCCTTTGAAAACAAACTTCCCATTTTTTGTTCATAATCCTTAAATCAATCCTCTTTCAGTCATCATAGCGTCGCGTCGTCGGCGGAAATGCGAATTCACAAAACTTCAAAAATGCGAATGTCTGAATAAACATTCAGATTTTTACATATTAAATGAAGAAATAGTTTATTCTTATTATTCCTAGTATTTTCAACCTAAAAATTATAGTTTTTTGTGGTTAAATCAATTTGCATTTCCATTGACGTTTATGCTTATAAAACAAAGGCTTATACAAAACCGCCAAAAGGCCTAACTTCGCGAGCAATGTAATGTATTGAGCGTTTTATAGCAAAATCAAGCCACGCAAGCCAAAAGGATAAGGAATTATAAAAACTATTATGTATGATTTTTGGCATACGGTTTATTTTCAACTGGGATCCTTTTGACTGGACGGGTTTTTGGGGTAATGTAACCCGACTCAATAAAGAAGTTTGGAGTGCATAAGCTTTTCCTTACATCTAGAAACATTTAAAGCTACTTCTTCATTGATTCGAGTCAAATTTTAGCCACTAATTGGACAGGATTTCGTACGAGATCAAATGATTCCTATTTCGATTTTTTTGTCTACCAAGACGTGTTATGGCCTTGAATTGTGGCGAAATGCTTGGCAACTACAGTCAAAACCTGGTCCTTTGACTAGACGAGTTCTAAATACTCAGACTCCTACAACACATTTATAAAACAAATATGCTATTATAATAAATTCAAAACACATCATCTGGTTAAGTAATACAGTGGAATTTTATGTAAGGGAAAAGTTTGGAGATTCCAAAATTTGAGCGTTATACAAATTCTGGAAACAAATTCATTACTATTAAAATTCAAACGATTTACTTGCGATACCTGACGCATATTCCTTAAAATTATTAACTTACCAAAATTTTATTATCAGCCAGTACCTGAAAAAGAGTTATAATTTTTTGAGCTTAGATTTGAACGCGCTTACCTAGAATATGCCCGTCTTAACATGAATTGAATAGGGTATTTGACTATAATAAAAATATCGTTTCAACTGGTGTCATTCTAAAAGATTATTATCTAAAAACATTATTCCATACGACAAAACTAAAAAATAAAGCTTTATTTAATTAGAAAACATTAAATAAAATTGCTATAATTCTGGCCATGGTCACGTGATCGAAAACGTTCCGTGATCTCGAATGACGTCACAGTCCACACCACCTATGGAATTCTCATTTTGTCAATACATTTCGACGTGTTTGTGCGGCGTAATAGGCTAATTTCGTCTGTTTTTCATCGTTACTATTTTATTAAATACCAAATAGTATGCGACACGCGGCCTAAACACATATTATAAAATTGTCATTGTTTGAAATGTGAACTGTTACGTCATGAGAGCAAATGGAACGTTTCGGCGGCAATTTATTTTTTTGAATTTATTTCTCGATTTTTATGAAAAATAATGAAAATTATGCCGAAATATATGTTTTGTTAGCTTCAGCATAGCATTATTAACAATTTAAGATGATTTTCTAAAAGTAGTCAAATAGCCTATTGTAGTTTTTTTTTTGGAACTTCCCCTTATTGTGGAAATATTATATTTTATTCTAACAAAGTTGCATAGGTTAAATCGGCTTGGCATCCAGCTGCCCACAAGATAGTATAAAAAACTTATTACAATGTAATAGCTTCATAATAATATTGTAAAATGATTATTTTGAAAAGAGCAACTGCTGAGTTTCTTGCCGGCTCTTCTCAGCAGAATCCGCTTTCCGAACCGGTGGTAGAGTCATGACTTGTCATAAGAGCTACAGGTTGGCCTACGTGAAATAAATAATTTTGAATTTGAATTATGTCTATTTACTACGAAGATACGCAAGTTATACGTAGCAGAAATATACGTAGCAGAAAAAATGCCGGAAGGGCATTGCATTGCCTTAGCGGTCCTTAGCAAAAACGTATTCAATTGTCAACGACACTTGAATGCAGACCCTCACGGCATTTAAACTACTATTCAACTATTTAAAAGTCAACCTTATTACCTGTATACAAAGTTTAAACTCCCAGCTCGCCGTATTGCACGGACCATTTCTCGTAGGCGGCAAGGCTGTGCGGCGACACGGACGGTCGGATCCTCTTCAGTGCGTCCATAAAGTCGTGGAAAGCGATGCTTCGTACAAGGGATAGGTCTAAACATTTGACTTCCTCTGGGTCTAATTCTGGAACAAGTAGAATGTATTTTTATACCGTAGTAACCCTTAGTTTTCATTTCCCCTTCATTTATCGAAAATCTTTAAATTACTTAGATCTTTAAAGTAGTGGTACAGACAGAACACCCAAATGTGATAATTTTCCAAAGGTTTTTATCACTAGGTACCTAAATCCCTTCAAAAATTTTGGAGTTGCTTAACAACCTTACCTCTGATGTTTCAAAGAGTGCTCAGCGTAATGCAGTAGGTAAGGTCACTACTAATTGCAGCAAAATAAAACTTCTATAAACCATCATCAGTTAGCGGTGACAACACGAATTCTCCTACTAAAGCTTTAGCCAAAAACCGAATAATGTCTTCATGACCAGGGAAATTACTAGACCAGTCATAACGTAAACTATAAAGTTCCCTATGCAGGGTCTAGCATCGACAAGTTAGTCACCGATTCTCCTACTAATGCTTGAGCCAAAATCTTCAACCTTCTTAGGGGATTAGGAAAGACAGTAAGTTAGTTTATGAAACTTACCTCTGATGGGCCCGAGAGCAGCGTCTCGGCATAGTGCAGTGAGGTCGCTGCCTGAGTAGCCATCGGTCAGGGCGCTTAGCCTCGTTAACTCATCATCAGTGAGCGATGACGCGGCTGCCCCTCGCGCTAAAACGCGCCTTAGAAGCGCGCCGCGCGTTCTTGCGTCTGGCAAGGTCACGTATACGCGCTTTGGAAATCGCCTGTAGAATAAATTTTAATGAATTTTTTAGCTTTTTCCTGAAGATCAGAAGTGGGATTAAGATAACGGTGTTATTTTCTAAATATGGAAGTTACGTGCTAATTACAGGATTGGTAATTTTTATCTCGGATTTTGCGAAATTGCTTTAACGGTGAAAGAAAAAATCATGAGGAAACCTGTATACCTGAGAGTTCTCTATAATGTTTTTAAGGATGTGTTCCTATCCGTCTACCTATCCGTTTATCATTTGGATAGCGTGGTAGACTATGGTCGAAACCCTTATTCCTTACTAGCTTTTACCCGCGACTTCGTCCGAATGGAGTTGTGTGTTGTCTGCTAATCCACACTTGGCTATCGTGCTGGACTATGGCCTAAACCCTTCTCATGCGAGAGGAGACTTGAGTGATGACTTGATGGTGAGAGATCAACCGATAAACTTTCATTGTTGAACAAAGGTCTCTTCCTTTCCTTTCTCTCTCTTGCATCGACTTCCACAGACTTCAGTTTTTCGCCATCTTATCCAACGGTTCCGACTAGATTGATGTCGTCGGTCCATCTAGGTGAGGGGAGGGCGGGGACCTGACAACAGTGGGGTCAATTGAAACTTGCTTTTACCTTAAGGCAGCTTCATCCAGCTCCTGCGGTCTATTGGTGGCGGCCATTACAATGAGTCTATCCGCCCCGGCGGCCGGCAGACCGTCGAACTCCACCAGGAACTCCGTCTTCAGCCGGCGAGAAGCCTCGTGTTCGCCCGTCGACCGCTCGCACAGGAGCGAGTCTACTTCGTCCACGAATATTATTGACGGCTTGTGGAAATAATGGATATTTTTTAATAAGAAAAAAAATACGTGTGGCACTCAGGGACTGCCGCGGTAAAGCTATTGCATAGCATAAAAATTATGCAAAAAATAAATTAAAAAACAAACAAACAAGAAAAGCGCACTGTCACTACTTCGCGAGTGAGATTCGAACCTGCGACATAATACACCATACGGTAAAGAAAGCGGCCGCTGGCCCACTGCGCCGAACAGAGCTACTTGTGAACCTCTAAAATGTTGAACGCTTACTGAACGACGGTGTTAGGTTTATTTTCGTTACGGAATTTCTTGATTCGGTCGCCGCGCTCAAAGCCCGCGATAAAAGCTATGCAATAGCTTTAAAAAAACAGCTACGTATCTGTTTTAGCAAAGTTCAACACTATTACAGGCACGCTTAGGCTTCTGTAGGGTGAAGGAAAAAATCGTGTGGGAATCTGCCTGAGAGTTCTCCATAATTATTGTCTTCAATGGTTTGTTAAGTCTAACCTTTCCGTTTATCATTTGGATAGCGTGGTAAACGATGGCCTAATCCCTTACTAGCTTTTGCCCGCGGCTTCGTCCGAATGGAGTTCGGGTCTTAGAAATCCCGTACGGAAACTTCTGTTGTTTTCGGAATGAAAAGGAGTCTATATCACTCTCCAAGTCCTCAACTGTACCCACGTCAATCCGTTGCTCTGTTGCTGCGTGATTGAAGGACAAACCAACAAACTAACACACTTTCGCATCACAATATTATGTAAAGGTTCTAAGAGAAGACCAGTGCCCAGTAGTGTGCCGGCGAAGGGTTGATGAAGTAGGTATTCTTGGTTTCGATTTCGCTTTAGATTTCGCGAAGAAAGTAGATATTAAATGCACGATGATTGCATTTTTTTGTAGCTGAAATGCAACCTTCATAAACAATACTCGGTTGGATTTGTGCCAAAGTTACAAATGAACTAAATGCAGTGTCTAGCAAACCCGAATCGTTCAAACAGCTTTGAAATCCAATGAACAATGTAGCGAAAGTGATATGTAGTAGTTGAAATGGATGTATTTTCATCTTTACTTAACGTTAGCATTCCATGCTGAGTTTAACGTTTCTCAAGTCGTAATATTATTGATTTGTGTCCATTAGTCTGTCAGTTGAAATTGTTTTGTATTAACTACTGAAATTTCAATAGCTCAACGCGCAATGGGCCGGATTGATATCCGAAAGGTCGACGTTTCAAACTTCACTCATTATACTATTTAGGTTATTACAAAGTTAGAGAATTTTGTAATGACAAAGTTGCAGGGATAACAATCAGCTTGCCATCCAGCTGATGACAAGAGAGTGTAATTTACTAAATTGTATTTTTTATGATATTTTTATTTTATTTTATTCGATGACAAGCTAGTCCTTGACTGCGATCTCACCTGATGGTAAGTGACGATGCAGTCTAAGATGGTAGCGGGCTAACTTGGAAGGGGTATGGCAGTGAAAATTCAACCCATACCCCTAATTGGTTTCTACACGCCATCGTGCCGGAACGCTAAATCGCTTGGCGGCACATTTTTGACGGTAGGGTGGTAACTAGCCACGGCCAAAGCCTTCCACCAGACCAGACCAGAGACAATTCAGAAATTATAAATTCCCAAATTGACCCCACCGGGAATCGAACCCGAGACCTCCTAGTTATAAGGCAACAGCGCTCACCACTGAGCCAGAGAGGTCGTCAGAGGTCGTCGTCATGAATCTACCACCGGTTCGGAAAGCTGATTCTGCTGAGAAGAGTCGGCAAGAAACTCAGCAGTTGCTCTTTTCAAAACAAAATAATACAATATCGTAATCGAAAAGAGCAACTGCTGAGTTTCTTATATAATATATATATATATATATATCTTATATAATAATACAATATCATGATATTGTATTATTACGATATTGTATTATTTTGTTTTGAAAAGAGCAACTGCTGAGTTTCTTGCCGACTCTTCTCAGCAGAATCAGCTTTCCGAACCGGTGGTAGATTCACGACTTGTCATAAGTGCCAAAACTTGGCCTACATGAAATAAATGATTTTGAATTTGAATTTATTGTCGTGCCTACTCCCTACTCGTAATGCAAGCTTTACGCTTAATCTGGAGGGGAAAGGGGAATTTCAGTAGTTTTTGACAAGGCAAAAACCGTTTGTTCTGATGTAGCTGTAGGAAACTGAGATTTTGCTTCACTCTATATTAGACACTTAATATTAGAAAAAAAACTCTACAACAAACTGCAGAGCCCCCTAGTGGCTTTTAAACGTAAATAAGGACCTGCTCAGAGTTAATATCTATATAATGCAACACACTACATCAAAATCGTGTGTAGGACAATGGCTACATACTAAGAAACAATCGCAACGCGTTCTTATGGCCTATAGCTGTTTAACATAATTATCTAAGAACCCGCCAAATCGATGGGCGGCGGCTAAATGTGCAATCACATTTGTTCGCATCAATTGGCTTTTAGCTGGATGGTATCGGTCATACATATTCGCATACTATCTCATACGTCGTGTGTGAGCATGCTTTAGCATTTAAAATAGAATTTTTTAGATAAGTATAAAAAAAAATGCGAAAGCCGAATCGATGCGAAAAGGAGAATTGATGCGTACACGACTTTATAGAAAAATACGATTTTTATTACGATTTTATAGATATAATGTGCCGCCGTTCCTTGCTGGCTCTTCTCGGTTGAAATGGCATTCCGAACCAGGTGGTAGATTCACTTGACGATTCGAGAGAACGTTGTAAAAGTTTATTTGAGTAAAAAATATTCTTTTCTAATTTCTTATCGATGCTGACAAATGTGATTCCACTCTAACTTGGTCGACGCAACACACACATAGCAGAGTTTACCGACCTGCAGTTCCCTGGCCACCTGGAACAGAGCTCGTACCATCTTCTCCCCATCGCCCACGTACTTGCTCGTCAATGTGGCAGCGGATATGGAGAAGAATGTCGCCGAACACTCCGCTGCCACGCACCGCGCCAACAACGTCTTACCTGATGTTATACAAACATTTTGGACCGTAATTATACACACACGTACATATATGTACCAAAGAGGAAATTGGAAACTATGCAAGACTTTGATACGATTTCTCTTCAAATTAAAGAATTCTCATTCTGTTAAATTACGAGATATGATGATTGAGGGTTTGGAAGATGGGTGAGGAGCACAGCCAGGTTATTAAAGATAGGCGGGGGCTGCTAAAGGAAAAAATACTCGAAACCTCATCCTGTGAGGCAGTGAGCTGAAAAAAAAACCAAGATGGCGGATTCAATATGGCGGCTATACAAATTTCATAGGTGTCTATCTCGGATAGTAGGTATAAAAGATGAAAGAGTGGTGTTTAGGTAAAAATGATCAAGACCTGATACTCTAATTGATGAACAGAAAACCGCGGTCCACTTTAGTGGACAGCGCACCCACGCGCCCTACTAGTTTTTATATAAACCTGTGAAAATGATACTGCCACTGGCGCATTTAGAATGCCATACTTTGTCGTATTCATTTACAAACTGCGAAAAACCAAATTAAATTTGAATTTCGCGTGCAGACCCGTATAATCCACCTTAATATTATAAACTAGCTGTACCCGGCTACGTTGCAATGCCACGTAAAGTATTAAGAAATTATATCATAGATTTTTTGGGCCAGCAACCCTCACGGTCCCCAGAGCACCCTACCAAAGTTTCATCACAATCTGATCAATGGTTTCGGAACGCATAGAGAACAAACATACAAACACTAATTTTTATTTAATATAGATGCGAAAGTGTGTTAGTGTAAATAATAAGCAGCAACAGCGCTACGGATCGACATGATTTTTGCAACGGAAAAGTTGACGATTCGATTTAGAGTGACATAACATCCTTACTTTTATCCCGGAAAAACAGTGCTCTGCTGAGATTTTTAAAAACCTAACTCCACGCGAAACGACGCTAGTTATTTCCTTTTTTATTGATCTCAAAAGATCCTTGACTGCGATATCACCTGTTGGTAAGTGGTTGGTAACTTGGAATGAGTATGACAGTTTTAAATTAAACCTATACAGTTGTACACCTAAGCGGTTTCTATACATCCTCGTGGTACGCTTAATCGGTTGGGATTACATCTTTTTCGGTAGGGTGGTAACTAGCCTCGGCTAAGGCCTTTACCAGATCAGACCTGAGGCAGTTTAGAAATTTTCAAACTGTCCGGGAATTGAACAGGTTCAACAGTTTTCTAAGTCTTCCTAGTTAAGACCACATCATGTTTAAAACAAATAACGGCTCACAAACTGTTTAACTAATTACCATTGCCTGGAGGACCAAACAGCAGTAAACCTTTGGCTGGTGATCGGAGCCCGGTAAAAAGTTCCGGCCTTAACGATGGCAAAACTACCATCTCTTGCAACGCTTGCTTGGCTGCCTGTAAGAAAAACATGTATTTAAAGACGTAATAATGGTAATAAAATTAGTGATCTTAACGAAACGAGCAGTTTAAGCAATATATAATTGCCGAACTGAGAACCTCCTTCTCTTTTGGGAGTCAGTTTTACATGTCTCACATTGATTAAATGAAGTAAAACTACTAATGTCCTGAAAGAGCCTTGAAATACTAACGCCGTACATCGATACTCGAGGGCGGTAGCACATCTTGACCGCGTAACCATAGAAGCGGAACAAATTGACAGATGCATAGTCTTGTCTGCATCAAAACATACAGTTACGATATGGACGATAGAAGCGAAACTTCTATTTATACTACGCCAATTCAAGTCAGTTCTAACGCAGACATTTGACTATACATCTATTTATCTATCTTGCTTTCCTCTGCTGTGGTTTCGCGTTTGAAATGTGCTAAAGACATAACTTAGACGTCCAACTTGCCACATAAAAGTGGAGCTAATTATCATACGCGGAAGTAAAAAAACCGGTTGCAGCCGCGCCTGTGATAGCCAAAATAGCTGTTATAGTTAACAGTGACGGCTATTCTGGTCCTTATTGCAACCCAATTTGGTAATGATCAACCATCATTAGTGATCTCATCATGGCAACAACCGGCGGTAGAACGATCAATTAGCAACAACACCTAATTCGTAAAGTGATCTCAAATAATTGCCGGCCCACTACCCCACTACTGGGAACAGGTCTAGTCTCTCATGAAAAGGGTTTAGACCAGTGTCCACCACGCTGGCCAAGTATGGATAATTTTGACAAAATTATGGAGCTCTCAGGAAAGCAGGTTTCCTCACGATAAAGCAAATGCATTCCAAAAACTCAGCATGTCTGGGATCAAAATCCTGACCCCTTAAAAAGCAGGCCGTAATCTTAACCTCTAGGTCTAGGCTATCGCAACTTCCGAAGGAGTGAAAAGGGTGCATCTGAATGAAAATTGTCACATTGCAATACTCACATCTTGACCAGCAATATCATCCCAATGGACCTTCGGACCGCCTTCCACGATCTCGTCCAGTATAAGTTGAACCAGCTTGGGGTCCACACCGCGTACTGCGAGCGTTGGCTGCGGAGTCCTACTTCTGGTGGGCGTCCCTCTTTGGGAGCCGCCTCCGACGACCCGTCTCACTGGGGACCCGTTCACTGGCACCTGATATGCGCTCTAGTTGTGAGAGGAGACGTTGTGATGTTAATGGAGATGGCGTGGCATGGTTAGTGAGGAGAAAGCGTACGAAGGATTAAAAAATTATAATAGACAAACTTTTATTTCACAAAGGCAAAAAGGCCCTGTTATTTTTTCATTAGATAAAAGGTGATACTTTTAAGTTCAAGCAAAATTAGTACGGTCATGTTTAGAAGCTTGATAGTTGTGGTAGATTAGAAAATACGGGACCCAATGTCAATTGCAAAAATAGATTTGTCAAAAGTATTTTCAGGTTCCTACAAAATTAATAGATATTTATATATCTACTAAACTGGTTAAATAGTTGTTGAATTTAGAAAGCAAAGGACTTACATAACAAAGATTTAAATAAAATTACACTCGTATTCAATTTAGAATTTTGTTAATGATTGATTGATATAAAGATTCATGGACCGTGAAATTAAACAAATTATAAAAAGTCTCAACTTTGGAATAATTCCGGGAATTTTTCCCATGTCTTCCATGCTTAATTTCACTGTCTTATAAGGTTTTCATGAAAAATGAGATGAATGACATGCCAATTTGTGTAACCAATATTTAATTATAATACTTAATTTCCTCGTTAATCTATAGTCTAGTACAGTCCGAAGTCGGGCAAATAGCCTTTTCTTGCCTAAATCGTTTGATTGATGATTTGGCAAGAGAAGAATAATTAGGCGACGTATGCAGAACAGTACTTAGTGCATCGCATCTTAAGGTTTTTTTATTGCATTTTTGATTTGATTCTGAACAAACTATTTTCAACTTTCTCACTCAAAAAACAGCATATTATTTTATTATAGTTTTTAAAATCCCGCGGGAACGCTTTGATTTTTCCGGATAAAACGTAGCCTGTGTCACCCTCCAGGTTCTCAACTATACCTATGCAAAAAATCACGTCAATCCGTAGCTTTGTTGCTGCGTGATTGAAGGACAAATATACAAACACACTTTCGCATTTATAATATTAGTAAGGAAGAATTAATACATGATACGAATGTAACCAACATTTGTTTCTACCGGCGGCGATCTAATGAATTTTAGGACATAAAAGCTGCTATTGTGACTTAACTATGATAGTTCTATCTAACTATCATAAGTCCCTTGCGGACTTTTTTATTGAAAATAATGAGTACTTTAATCATGTAGTACATAATTTTTGTATATCATCAATAGTTTTCTGAGCACACGCCAAATAGTGAATTTTATTGGCAGAATTTTGCTACTTCGAGTTACGTTATTGCAATTTTCTTAAGGATCTCTAATTTCTTTGAAAATAAATTATAGCCTATGCTACTTCCTGATAATTTAGCTTTCCATTGGTGAAAAAATGGTTAAAATCGGTCCAGTAGTTTTAGAGCCTATTCGGTACAAACAAGTAAACAAACAAAAAATCTTTCCTCTTTATAATATTTTAATATAAAAATAAAATTGCGAACTTCTCCCTTTTTTGGAAGTCACACACACAAGTTGAACACTTACAGATAGCTGTCGTTTAACAGCAGGCGGCGTAGAGGCGGGTTTGGCGGGGTATCTAGTGAAGCCCCCGTTGGAACTGTTCGGCTGGGAAGAGGACCTGCCCATGGACCGCGGCAGAGTCTGCGACTTCATCAGAGGGCCACCACCGCTGGGCACTCTCCGACCAGCGGTTGTCAACTTACGACCTGCGACTTTAAAATTGAACAACTTTTATTTGAAAAGTTAACCAAAGTCTTTGGGTACCTTTACCTATACTGTTGGGTTTTAAAGTTCGGCCGTTCAGAGAATGCGTTCCTGACACCTGTCAGTTTTCCATACAAAACAAAAATATCCGGTTGACATAACCTTGTAATAGCGCAGTTTAGATTTAGAAAAATATTGTTTACCAAGTTATTTGACACTCAGTTTGGCACAAAATTATAACATTAATTGATTATTGATATAATAATGTTGTTTTAATGCTCATCAATTGTTAAAACGGTAAACAACCAGCAATAATATTTTTATCGTAACTGCAACGCCATTACAAAGTTACGTCGTCAGTTCAATCGCGACGTGTCAGGAACGCATTCTCTGAACGGCCGTAGTTTAAGAGGATGTAATAGACTAAAGCCTGTTTCACCACCTTCAAGTTAGCTGACAAATAAAGTTCAGCTCGTCAAAACGTCTTTATTTGTCGGATAAAGTTTACTTGAAGGTGATGGAACAGGCCCTAAGAGTAATAATAATTTACTAAAAGGATGTAAAGCACAAAACACAAACAGCAGCGTAACTTCGGTTGTCTTATGAATTTATGATGCTGTTGCAGTCAGTTCAATTAAAATGTAGTTGAGTGTTATTATAGTGGTTGTTATGCTGGTTGGTTCCTTTTGTTATTTTAAATAAACGGTCGGTTTACGGACGATAGTTTTACGTGATAACATCATAAAGAAACATTGATGAAAAATTGCATACTTTTATGAATTGAATTGAATTATTATCACTGAATTATCATTATTTTGTATTATTATACAAAGAAGGAGTTAATTGAAAATTACAATTTTCTCTAGTTACAAGCCAACGCTTGGGCCGATCGTGCCTCTCTATAGCTTGTTCCGCGCTCTCGCTTGCACGCGCAGGCCCAGGCGGAACGTGACACTTTTTCGTGCGTGCAGGCGGTGTTCATCGATCTATAAGATGTTATCACGTCAAAAATGTTAGTAATAAGGCTATCACACCTAACATATTTTCAGCCGCTGACTGTGAGCGAGGGTTACGCAGTTTACTGCTTTTCCATACATATTCAACTTTTCGTTCACACCAAACCGACGATACGCTATTATCGCTGACTCTCGGCGGACGGCGACCGATTATTATTATACTACGCCACTACGCACCTCAGACGCTAATCGCCTATGGAGTTACGGCGTATTGTAAGGATAGTGTGAACGAAAAATGCAAACTGACTTCACGATCACACTGGGGATGGGGGTTCACAGTGAGCCTAAACACAATCGGCGGCTGATTATCGGTTTGGTGTGAACAAAGCCTTAGGCAGCCCGCACACAGTCAATATTATTGTCAATATTTACGAATATTGACAATATTATTGACTGTGTGCGGGGTTTCATCAATATTATTGTCGAAGTCCGGAAATTTCGTCAATATCGGGGGGAGGCAGGGATATTGACAATAATATTGACAGTGTGCGGGCGCGCGTCAATATTTTAGTTGAAAAAAGATTTCAAGGCAGGAGGACGTGCGCTCGCAACCAAAAATGGAGGACATCTCCAGTATCTTGTTTTTTTAAGAAAGGGGTTACTGAAGATAGTAATTTTTGAAAGCTACCTTTTATGCTCATGTAATTTTTAAAATCATCTTTTTCTGTATTTCGAAGTTCATTTAATAGATTTAAATGATTTAATTCCACTTTTTTTGTCATCCAGTATTTAAGCCATCGTTTTGTTCTTTTTTAGGGTTCCGTACTAAAATGGTAAAAATGGAACATTATGGTAAGACTTTCTCTGTCCGTCCGTCCGTCCGTCCGTCCGTCTGTCACAGTCGATTATTTCAGTAACTAATAAAAATTTACTTGTGCATTCTAAAACTGTTTTTTATTTATTTCTATATATAACTAGCTGATGCCCGCGACTTCGTTCACGTGGATTTAGTTTTTAAAATCCCGCGGGAACTCTTTGATTTTCCGGGATGCCTGTCACCCTCCAGGTTCTCAACTATACCTATCCAAAAAATCACGTCAACCCGTAGCTTTGTTGCAGCTTGATTGACGGACAAACCAACAAACAAACACACTTTCGCATTTATAATATTACTCGAGGCATTGTTAATGATGATTCAAAGAGAAAACATATTACTGATGATAATTATCAATTACGTTTAGCGATCATTTTTATAATTGTCAAATTTTTTACCATACTTAACCAAAGACAAAATTACGTTTAGCTGTCATTTAGGTTTTGTTATTCCACTGTCATTTGCGTTTTGTTATTCCATGTCAGGTGCGTTTTTGTTATACCACGTTTTTTAGTGACTTGACGGAAACGCGGTCGAACGGGATAAAAAGTATCCTATGTCCGTCTCCTGGTTCTAAGCTACCTCTCCACCAATTTTCAGCCAAATCGGTTCATCCGTTCTTGAGTTATAAATAGTGTAACTAACACCACTTTCTTTTACATATATAGATAGTTTTTATCTATGAAAAATCTGAAAAAATTACGGTCAATAGAGGTTTATGTATATTTTACAGGAAAAATAAAAGCAACGCGTAAATTATTTTAGTTTAATTAAAAAATCGGCCAAGTGCGATCCGGGCCTCGCTCTTTTAGGGTTCCGTTAAAAAAAATTAAAAGATTTCCATGTACCCATGGAAATATTTTAATTTAATTTAATTTTTATTATTTGTTATTATAGCGGCAATAGAAATACATAATATGTGAAAATTTCATGTGTCTATCTATTACGGTTTACGAGATACAGCCCGCTGACAGACGGACGGACGGACGGACGGACGGACCGGCGTAGGCTTAGTAAATGGGTCCCGTTGGTACCCTTTGGGTACGGAACCCTAAAAAGGGGGAAAATCGGGGGTTTGAAATTTCAAAGTAAGATAACTATACCGAGTGGGGTATCATATGAAAGGCCTTTACTTGTGCGTTCTAAAACAGTTTTTTATTTATTTCTATATATAGTAGTTTTTGAGTAATCGGCCAAAATGTCGAAAAAAATACCGCCCCCCCCCCCCCCTTATCTACGAAGTTTACCAATCGAAAAATCTGAAATAATTATGGTCAATAGAGGTTTATGTATATTTTACAGGAAAAATAAAATCAATGCGAAAATTATTTTAGTTTAATTAAAAAAGGGGGAAATTCAGGGGTTTGAAATTTCAAAGTAAGATAATTATACCGAGTGCGGTATCATATGAAAGGCCTTTTACTTGTGCATTCTAAAACAGTTTTTTATTTATTTCTACATATATAGGTTTTTGATTAATCGGCCAAAATGTCGAAAAAAAAATACCGTTGCCCCCTCTTATCTCCGAAGTTTACTAATCGAAAAATCTGAAATAACTATGGTCAATAGAGTTTTTTTCTTTGTATCCATTTTAGCACGTGCACGCGAATCAAGCTTCTACGCCGTACTGAATCACTTTTTGTTAGAAATATTGACAATATTATTGTGTAGTGTGCGGGGTCTAAATATTGACGAAAATATTGTCAATATTTTCGTCAATATTTTCGTCAATATTATTGACTGTGTGCGGGCTGCCTTAGAGCCCTAGGATGAGATGTGATGTGCTATTATTTAATTTTTCCCCACGAAATCCGTTTAGTAGTTTTGAGTTTATCGCGAACAGACAGACAGACGCGGCGTGTTACTTTGTTTTCTAATATTTGTGATCTTTTTAGCTCGTAAAAAGGACTTTTTGTTGACAAAAGGCATGGCTTCAAGAACTGACGGCAAAATGAGAGCTTGTTATTTCTTAAATGTTTAACCTCGAATGTCCTTTGCAGTCCGCAATTTGGATCTGTGACGAAACTCTTTAAATTTGTAAAGGACATCTGTAAAGATCGGGCGCCAGAAAGCCAGGCAACACCTTTACATGACATTTACTTTTGTATGCGTAATTATCTGAACTGCAATGGAAGTTACATAACAATGATTTACAGTTTACTTGTTATTGACCAAGTGACCTAAGGACGTGGTTTGATAAATTGAATTCCATCATGTAAGCCCAACAATAAAAGGAACGTGGGCGTGAAGGAAAACATGTTCGTGTAACAGGGCCATAATAATGGACTCCAGACGTTGACATTCTATATAGGGACCCCATTAGTCTAGTATGTTGTTACTCGATTTCTACTAGGCAATATTGTACTAGCCACGGCAGGCCTTGTCACTCCTAAAACGTAATATATGAGATCGAAACAAAGATGCTATCGTTTCATAAAATCTAAATAAATGGATCTAGGGCATCCACCACGCGAGCTCTACTTTACCTTTAATTGCAGTCAAGTGCACTGGAACAAAAAATTGCACGCTGTTTTCTTGTCTATGAGTTTTAAGGTCCAAGCTGAAATGCCGGGGCATCGCGATTGGCCTATACAATTTTCAGGAAGCAATTATTCAATCTGTTGGAATCCACTCAGGTTTTGCCCAAAACTGTCGACAAAGGCCATCGAATTGATCTATCACAGTGATCGATTCAATTGGGTCGAAGATGAATCGAGGTCAGTGATAGATAAAATTTTACGAAATTATAATAGCTCTACCTACATACAATCTCTATAATGAGCGTAATAAGTTAATGGAAAGTAGATATTAACGGCACAATCGACGCTCACTCAATTTTAAATTGATCGTTAGAAAATAATATAAATCTTTCTACGCGATCTTTAGACACGATAAAAAGAACCTTAGATTTTTTAAGTAGATTTTTAAGTAGAAGTAGAGAGTAGAATAACTTAATTTGAATGGCAAAGGCTCTATGGCTCTAGGCTTAGGTTTAACGGACGTAGTTCTTAAGATTTGGAAACTGCATTGGTACGTCTCCACATGTTGGTTCCAACGTTCAACCAAGGTAAGGGTTAAGGACTGTCAACAGATAATTTGCTCAAACGTTCGCCCTCTCGTTTCACTGGAAATAAATGCGAATTTGCGCATAATTTATGATTGTATAAACAGAAGCTGAGTAATGAATTTAGGTACTCACAGATGAAAGTCTTTAGTCAGCAACGTCTGTTTTTGGTGTAGTTTATTATTATTATGTAATTATACGATTATTTAAATTGTGCAAATGCTATCAATATTAATGTATGCATTTTGTAAACCCATAAACGTGTAAAAGACCTTGCGGTTCGCCCACTCCGCCCACAACTTTTTATCAAATCGATTTCGACGTCTCGATCAAGTGGAGACGCGGACGTTACCGTTTCAATCTTCACACGATACCGCATTAGAGTGAAAGCTTGTTTTATTTACACCCCTTGCTCCTTCCCCCTCGAATTCGAAGCTAACATGACAAGACTGATGAATTTAAAAATAAAAAGTGATAACTTCCTATATTTACAGAATTATAGGTGTTAGGGGAACGCATAAAATTACAATATAATATAGTATAGTTGCGATAGTATGACCTATGCTAAACAATGACTATTATTACCCTTTTCCCTTCAACTAAGCGTAAAGTTAGTGTGCTAGGAGTTTGTAATTTGTAAGCGTACGGCAATAGTATAGGTACGTACAACGCGTGGGAATTGGGATATGAACCAGCAACCTTTGGCTTTTCAGTGCACACTTTAACCGTTGTGCTATTGAGGCTACAAAGGCATGTCCATTGTCCAAAGCTTCCTATTGAGTAAGACGAGATTAATATTGGTTTGGGGCGTTAATCCTTGTCAAGTCAAGATGCTGTAAGCGTGAGTCTTGCTCAGGGTAATGCGAAGTTCCGAACTGAACTTTACAGATTACTAAGATTTTGCAGAACACTGATGTAGCAAGTGCAAGTTCTAATCTAAGCATAACCGTACTTGGATCGATGGAGAGGTGGCATATTTCTTTTCCCACTGTCATAGTGGCAAGATGTACCTATTACGTAATACATAAATAGGTTTTAGCTGATGCCTGCGACTTCATTCCACGTAGATTTAAATTTTTAGAAATCTCGTGTGACTTCTTTGGATAAAAGTAGCCTTTGTCCTATCCCAGGATGCAAGCTGTCCCCTTGCCACATTTTGTTCAAATCAGTTCAGTGATTTAGGCGTGAAAAGGTAACATAATGTACCTACACAGAGACAGTTACTTTCGCATTTATATTATTAAATAATATCAGTTTAATGTTTAATTTAGTTTATAATACTAACTATGGATGTGATACTATACATCCATATTACCGATAGGTACAACCACCGAACCGATATAAACCACCCACGTACAGATACCACACTATGTGAATATGGAGCAGGTCCCTTTAGTAATTAATTTACTAGCACGTCGGCAACGCGTTGAAAAATGAATTTTTCCTCATAAATTTAATAAAGGTTCTCGCTTGATCAAATAATGCAAAGTAATAATTGAACGTTGGGAAGCCGTTTTTTTATAAAGCTTTCAAGTCATTCATGATACAAGTCAGACAATATAATATAAGTGACTTGTATTTATTTTTACCGATTGTCATAACTCATAAAGAAAACTCACTAAGTATGTGTAATTCGATGCATACCTCAAAATTAATTTTATTTGGATCCGATTAGACATGGGTTTAATGTATTCTGCCATATTCCTCCCAAGTTATCTCGTTACCATCTCAGACTGCATTACCATCAGGTGAGATCCTTGATTTCTCAAGGGCTATCTTGTCGTAGAATAATAAAAAAAAATGCATTTTTTCATCGACGATTTCTGTTTTTTTTGTGTCGCGTGCACTAGGTACTACGTACGTATTACGAAATTGGGACGCTCACCGGGCGACACCCGTTGGTGCAATTTTTAAATATCGAATATCATATCGCCCGAAACCTGAATTTCTCCGATAACAAAATCCACCCACGACGATTTATGTGTAAAAGATTACAAGTGTGACCTACAACGTAAAGCTTTAAAACATCGCGTTAAAAGCATTGCGCAATCCAATACTGGCTTATTATTTAGTTAACTTGAAATTGTAGTTCTTTTGAATCTAAATTCTGAGGTACTACTCCTAGAGACCCTTGCCCAGTAGTGTGATGGTAGATGAGATGATGATGAATATTATTGCCTCTTTGCTATTTACTCTTTACTTCTACTTTGCTATTATTTGTCACTGTCTCCGCAACAGCCTCGTCTTTCTGTAATTATATCTAATAATTTAATATAAAAAATTATTTTTAAAAAAACGACTTCAAACTCCCGCGCCACTATACAAAGTATATAATTTATTGTTGATATTTTAAAAACAGCTCGACCGATTTCGATAAAATTTATATGGGACCACCTGGGAAGGACCACCCTTTGAAACAATAAGGAATTTTTCAAATCGGTTCAAGCGTCTTCGAGTAATCGTTCACCGATTACTCGAAGACGCTTGAACCGATTGTACCTAAATATATTGTGTATAACCAAGTGTACCTAACTATAATATTAACATGACAGTAACTGGTAAATCTTATTAAAAAACTCAATTTAAGACAAGGATGCGTCGGTTTTTTAGCGTATTTTTTGTGATTAGCTCTATTTTATTAAAACAAAAAGATGTCTCGAGTCTAGACAAAGGGACGTGCAACGATACGAAAATTGTTTGAGATGAAATCTCATAAAGAGCTCAAAACAATCCCTATATTATATTAGTACGAGAGTCTTTGTTGTCTGACGAGCTATTTGAAAAAAGTATTAGTAAGAAACTGGAATTCATATCTATATATATAAAAGAAAGTGGTGTTAGTTACACTATTTATAACTCAAAAACGGATGAACCGATTTGGCTGAAAATTGGTGGAGAGGTAGCTTAGAACCAGGAGACGGACATAGGATACTTTTTATCCCGTTCGATCGCGTTTCTGTCAAGTCACTATAAAACGTGGTATAACAAAAACGCATCTGACATGGAATAGCAAAACGCAAATGACAGTGGAATAACAAAACGTAAATAGCAGCTAAACGTAATTTTATCTTTGGTTAAGTATGGTAAAAATTTGACAATTATAAAAATGATAGCTAAACGTAATTGATAATATCATCAGTAATATGTTTGCTCTTTGAATCATCATTAACAATGCCGCGAGCAAGACGATCAAATGTTTCCTGCTACAAAGCTACGGATTGACGTGATTTATTGGATAGGTATAGTTGAGAACCTGGAGGGTGACAAAGATTTCCCGCGGGATGTTATGAACTAAATCCACGCAGACGAAGTCGCGGGCATCAGCTAGTTAGGTATAAATGGCAGCCATTGAAGTAATATATATTCAGTATAAAACATCCTTACTATTATTATAAATGGGAAAACGTGTTAGTTTGTTGGTTTGTCCTTCAATCAAGCAGCAACAGAGCTACGGATTGACGTGATTTTGCATGGGTATAGTTGAAGACATGAAGAGTGACATAGGCTAAAAAATCCCGGAAAATCGAAGAGTTCCCGCGGGATTTTAAAAACGAAATCCTTGCGGATGAAATCGCGGGCATTAGCTAGTATATAAGTCAATGTTAGTAGCGTTGTTTGAAATTAAAATTAGCTATACGCTTGATTATAGGTATTTTTTACTTTTCTCACTGGATTAACAAGGTACGAATAAGATGAGTTCTCTCACTTCTTTCTCTGCACTCAGCCGACAAAGTAGGTAGATATACAATATCACACTAACAGTAGCAGTATTCCTCTATATTCATGGAAAATACACACATAAACAAAGGCGTACATAGCGTGCTAAGCCGAGCTTGTAATTAAACAGACAGAAGGACAAAAGTTTGGGGTCTAGACGGCGCGACGCGGCCTTCGGGCCATTTTTCTCATACGAAAAAATAGCCATACATTCAGGATTGACACATATTTTATGGATCCAAACACGCTCAGACTAATACGCCATACGCAATAATATGTAGGTCTTAGATGACTCATTCTCTAACATCAAGCATATCGCGGGAAAAATACTGGGTATTGTCAGCGATTGCCCTAAAAGGGTTCTTAGAGAGGCAAAATGTAGGTGAGTGTGATACTATTTTCAACATTGTATTTTTCGAGCAATATGAGACGGAGATAATGCTTTTGTAGAAGTTTCTGACAAGTTTTAAAGAAATGCTTCGTAATAGGTACAAACTTTACCACTTTTTTACAAGCTTTTATTTAGCTTGACCAGTTTATTTACTTGTTTGTGTCAAATCTTGCAAGATGAATTAGAAACACTTCCCGGTTTCCGATTGAGCTGAAATTTTGCATGTGTGTGTAAATCGGATGATATTGCAATATTATTGTGACATGGAGCTGATCTGATGATGGAGACGGAAGATGGCTATCGGAACGATGTAACCCCATCGAGTTTGGGCTCGTTTGATTCGTCATGACAAGAACTCTGATCCTAGATGATATCTAGAGTCTAATGATGTAGCTACTAAAAGCTTGTATTTTAAAATAAAATTTTTAATTTACACTTGTTTAATGATGAGAGATGGAATGATAATCAAGGAATCTCTAAAGGCTAGATCCATGTTTAGGTTATGCGTCAGTGAGTCAACAAATCACTTTCTATTTCATAAGTACGAAGAGGATTCTTTTACAAACAAAGGCTGTGTTCTCTTCAGTTACTTCCAAGATGCCTTTTATCCGGCTGCGGAACGCACAGTAGATTATATGTTCGTCTGTTCCTTGCAGCAAAGCTACAGCCTAAACGCGTGGACCGATTTTGATGATTCTTGCACCAGTAGATGCCGAGTATATCGTCCAAGTGTAGTAACTATGGAAGCCAAAAAAAGAAAAGAAAAAACAAAATGGCGCCCATACAAGAGGGCATATTGTAACAAATAAAAAATGAAGGTCGACAGACTGGCACGTTTAATTTAAATTATGATATGTATGGTCGCTCAGGGAACAATTATTATGGCCTTGTCATCATTGACTTACCAATGGTTCAAGTTCTTTTTGTTGCAAAAGCCTCAAAGTAAAAAAAAAATCGAAATAGGTTGGTCAAACTGTGAAGGATATGCGTATAAATTGGCCGATAAATATTAAATTTAGAGCTCGCCAACGATGCCAACATTGCCAATAAGCTGAGGGCAATAGCCGTTCATTGTTAAGACTAGACCAATTTGAATTGGCTCTATTAGATCATAACTCCACGAATTCACGCTTTATTTAGGACCTATCATTGCGAATTGAAATATCCTCCATTAGTTTTAATGCTGTAGAGGCGAATATTAAATTACTAACTTTTGCTACCGACTTCGTCCGCATTGAGTAAGGTTTTTACAATCCCCCGGAAACGTTCTTTTTTCGGGATAAACATCGATGGGATAAACAGTACCCTATGTCACTCTCTAGGTCAACTATACCTATGCAAAAAATCACGTCGATCTGTTGCTCCGTGTCTGCGCGATTGAAAGACAAACCAAAAAACAAATATACTTTAGCATTGACAATATCAGTAAGGTAAGGATTATATTAGCTGATGCTATCAATAAGCGGATAGGAAGAAGAAAACATCGTGAAATAACATGTAAGTAAGTACATATTTTAATCTATTCTGGCACAAATAGATAAAATTTATCGCTCAAATATCCCTATTTTCTTTTTTGTTTGAACCAATCTCACAAACGTTTCGGCTAACCTACGCGACGAGACGATGCTGATTGTTAGGTATCCAAAAAGATAACCTTTATCGTGTACAGGTATCATGAGCCAAGATTATACTGAATATGATTTATTTCGTTTCTTTGGTGTACTCATTAGCAACCCATCAAAGGCTCACTACTGAGCGCAGATGTCGTCTCAGAGAAGGGTTATAGGCCATATAACATATTCCAACATGCCGCGCTGGTCCAATTCGAATTGGGAGACTTCTGACACCGTCGAGTAACTCACAAGCGTGCAGGTTTCCTCACGAAGACACGAAGTTTTCCTTCACCGTTGAAGCATGTGATATTTAAATAGCTTAAACGTACATCATAATAACTTCGAAAAGACAGAGGTGCGAACCCAGGATCGGACCTGCAACCCGCCTAATAGGAGACCATAGTCCTAATCACAAGGTTAGCACTGCTTATATTGTTTGGTGTACATTAAAGAATATTTCATGCATCTCATTAATTCATTCAAAGATTGGGGATGTAAATGACAATTGACAAGCCATTAAGTAGTTTGTAGAAATGAGTCTAATATCTAACTAAAAATTCAGATATATTCAAGCAGCAGTGACGACTGCTTGAATTTATACTGCGTAACTCCAGTATTATACTTAGCTTTAGATCCCTTTAATAACAGAACAGTCTGTACTTACTTATTTTATTTATACTTAGCTCTTTGACAGTGTCTGAATCATCATCAACCTAGTACTAATGTATCTAAACATGGACAGCTAATATGGTGCAATGACTCATTGAAGGGTTAAGGGTTCGCACTCGCACTACACAACCACATCCACAGCCCGTGGCCCCAATGTCCAGCTGTGGGGTTGTCTAAAAATGATTGCTATAAAGTGACGATCGCAACTAACTCTGATTGGCCGACACAATTGTTGCAGCACAAATGCCACAAACTGAGACTGTAGTAATATAATAATTGATGCAGCTTTTCCGCAATAAGCCATATGGTAAAGTATCGTTACCTATTATTCGTGATAACTCTTTACTACCAAACTTAATTGCACTGGAAAAAGCGCAATCACTCGATACATATTTCCACAATGCCGAGGATAGATCCACTTTTTTTTATTAGAAAAAGAATATAAGCCTAGCTTAACTGGACTAGTAAGTAGTATCATCCTCTCTTCACCAAATAAGCGTAAACTTTGTGTTAGGAGTGGGCACAATAGGTGGGGATCAAACCGTTGACCTATCACTTTTCCGTCCGAGCCTTAAACCGTTAGGCCATTAGTCATGAAGAACATCGTGCGTAAGATGATCCCGTGTCAAGGATCAAGATTGCGACTCGCGATCGCGACGCTCAGTAATGAGGATGATGCTGCAGAATGAGAGTAGTCTGAGCGTCCACCTAAGCGTCCACCTTTGCGGCCACAAAGACGACCTGTCTTGATCATGTCACTAAGTGAAATTAATCCCTAAGTGAGTGAAAACCTCGCTCCCAAGAAGAAAATTCCATTCCATTTCAAAGAAGTTGGAAGAAAGGATTGCAGATAAGAGAGCTCCAGGTCGCCACAGACACAAGTTGTCAGACAAATAAGGGGGTGAACAGGGCCAGGTTACCCAAAATTAAAAGATTCAGCTGTTAGATATAGAAGTTTTTGCGTGATGGCCGCCAAACTGATTCAAGGGAGGCTCATGATGATGAAGTGAGTGAAACTACGAACTTCTCAGACGCGAGGTTTTATTTGTTCGGGTGAACCATTAGTCAATGATAATGATAGTGCAAACTAGGACGAAGACTGAAAGGGTAAAATGAAAAATATTTTGTGCTGTGCAGTAGTTGATGGTCACTAACTCAATAAGCAGTTAGCAGTTAGCAGAGGAATTCGTTATAATAATATATTATGTACTTAGCTGTTTAGATCTGAGCGGTCAAATCTATTGATCCATAAACACTATTTTAAGCGAACGAATTCGCGGACGGTTTGCTATCTATTAATAAAATGGGGTTAAGCCGACATATAAAACTGTCATGTTGTAAGTGGTATAAATTCGTACTGAATAACTATTATCGTGGAAGTTGCCATGGGATTTATCTATGTAACGATATGAAATCATCTTGAATTGAACTAACATGTTTCATATATGTAACATGTATGATGTAAATGTGGTTAAAACCAAATTCTCACACAGCGCAGGACACGTAGTTCGGAGAAATGATGGTCGCTGGGGTCCCAAGAACTGGAGTGGCGACCATGCACTAGAAAGCGCAGTGTTGGCAGACAAGTTGGACCGACAACATCAAAACAAATCGCAGGGAATCGCTGGATACAGGCAGAGCAAGACTTTTCCTAACAGTAGCAAAAGAAGATTTTTGTCTAGCAGTGGACGTCTATTGGTTGTTAAAGAGAAGAATAGAAATATCACCCACGATGCTAAATCGATGCTCACGGCAGTTCAACACTAAAATAAATGGAGCCTTGATATAGCGCACTAAACGAGGTGATTTCATGTTTGTCTTTCAACAAGACCTTGTACCAACAACAAACATTGCAGTACAACAGTTCTTCGATCGGCAAATCCAACTGTACAAAATAATGTCACGGCCGTAAACATTCACATAGCTATAAGATATACACGAATATGTGTAAAACCGTCGTCGCCAAGTGAACCAACGAGGCGGGTAGCGCCTGACCATCCGTAACGCGATCCCATTGTGGGAATACAAGTCAAACGGAAACGGCCGGCCCACTGTTTGCGCTCCACCGCTTTCTCCCTTTGCCAAGCTTAGGATATTTTATACTGGCTATCGCGTACCAGTTCAAAATTAAAGGTTCATTTGTTAATGAAGGCAGTGGACTCTTACGCAGGTTACCGTTATCGATTGTTTTTTCCACATACATGAGTAACGGATCATCAGGTACCTGTACCTAATATCGACGAACTGTAAATAAAAAAAGGTAGATCTACCAAAATCAAATTCGATCTATTAAAACCCTTGAGATGACCCTTATACAGAAGATTATGAATCTTTAAAAGACCTTGACGAGATCGTAGAACTGGAGTAACTAACATAACATAGATCCGGAAAAGCTGAAGTGGCAATTGGCGGGACTCATAGTACGAAAAACTAATAGACATTAGGGTTCTAAGATGCTAGAATGGCGACCTCGCATTGGAAAGCGTACAGTAAGATGTCACTGACAACATCAAACAAGTTGTAGGAGTCGCTGAATACAAGCGATGCACGTGGAAAACTCCACAAGAGTTGTACCTATGTCCAGAATTGGACGTCTGTCGGTTGACGAAGAAGTCTTCTCGGCAGGAAGGGCATTCCGAACCAGTGGTAGACTCATCGACGATTCAAAAGCCATTGTAAAAAAGTTTATTTGAATAAAAAACATTTCTATTCTATTCTATTTTACAATTTACAAAGTTCAAACGAAAGCAGTATTGTTTCTAGGAATTAAGTTCTTAAGGGGCAAGGATCTCAAGGAAACACTTCTATAGCTTCCTAGTTTCAACTTTCGCTTGCATGATTTACTCTTGTTGTTTATCTACATCTACACTAATATTATAAAGAGGAAAGATTTGTATTTTTGTATTTTTGTATGTAACGAATAAACTCAAAAAGTACTGGACCGATTTTAATAATTTTTTTTTCATTAGAAAGCTACATTATCACTGAGTAACATAGGCTATATTTAGTACTAGATTACTATAGAAATCTTTAGAAATTCCTATTAAAACAAACCGAAGGTGTAAAAAAAATTAGCCATAAAATGTCTTTCATCGCATACGCTGCGAAGAGTATTAATGATAGGACAAAAAAATGTTCGACAATATTATAGAATATATCAATATCTACAAATAACTTCGCGAGACCATGTGTCTAACTATTGTAGTTACGTCACTATAACTACTTTTTTACATTTAACAAATTGATAGAAATGCCGATCAAAATCAGACCGTGTTATCCATACCATTTATAAATTTTTATCCAAATAAATAATTTAATATTCAAGACTGTCTCAATACCTGATGATTACTTTTTGAATTATTGAAATCGGACTTTCTATTCAAAAGATAAGTTTATTCTTAGTTATTAGTTTATTCTTAATTTCTCTGATTTAAAATAAATATCCTTCATAGCAATATGCCTAGAAGAAGAAGGTCGCAGCTATATAAGAATAGTTCCCAAGCGAGATTAGCAAAAGTTCGTCGTATTGGAGAGTCTTCTTCTGAAAATGCAGAGATCGATCGTATGAGAGTGTACGCGTCCCAATCGCGAGCCAGAGAATCTAGCGTCGAACGTTCAGTTCGTCTTGCAGAACAAAATGCAAGATCGTCGCAGCTATACGAACGACAGTCAAGTGCTGAGCGCTCTCAGCGACTTGCTGAAAATAGGGCTAGGAACTCGCAAACACGGGCAAGAGAATGTAGCACTGATCGTTCACTTCGTCTTGCAGAGCAAAATGCGAGATCATCGCAGTTATATCGCATCGTGGCTAGTTACCACCCTACCGTCAAAGACGTGCCGCCAAGCGATTTAGCGTTCCGGCACGATGGCGTGTAGAAACCAATTAGGGGTATGGGTTGAATGTTCACTGCCATACCCTTTCAAGTTAGCCCGCTACCATCTTAGACTGCATCGTCACTTACCATCAGGTGAGATCGCAGTCAAGGACTAGTTTGTCATCGAATAAAAAAAAAAAAAAAGTTATACGAACGACAGTCAAGCGCCGAGCGCTCGCAGCGACTTGAAGGAAATAGAGCTAGGAACTCGCGAACGCGTGCACGGGAATCTAGCACTGAACGCTCGCAGCGGCTCCTGACACAGCGAGATAGACAACGGTCGTTAACAGCTAGGACGCGCAATAGAATTTTAGCTCATAGTAATAGGTCGGCATTTAGTTACGATCCTCAAATTGAATATGCTCATCAAAACAGCATCCAAATCGGAGCAATGAATAAGATTTGTCCTATATGTTTCGCTAAAAAATGGGCTGAGGAAGCGAAAGGTATGTGCTGTGCATCTGGAAAAGTTGTTCTCCCTAACATTGATGAGCCACCAGAACCAATTAAAAGTCTTTTGACATATTGAAAAAGTACCAGGTGATTTTAAATGTTACAAATCTGTTGACACCGTGTGCAACATCGAAGATACAGTGCACTACCCACAGGAATTTTTAAATTCCCTCAATCCTGCTGGCTTGCCACCTCATGAACTAAAATTAAAAATAGGTACGCCTGTTATGCTTTTAAGAAATTTAAGCCCTCCCAATATGTGTAATGGTACAAGACTATTGATCAAAGAATTAAGAGATAATGTGATTGCAGCAACTATCATTACGGGTCCCGCGGCCGGTCAGCTCGCACATGTTCCGCGGATCCCGATGATACCAACTGATTTGCCCATCTTTTAAAAGGTTACAGTTCCCTTTAAAAATATCCTTTGCCCTAACGATAAATAAATCCCAGGGACAAACTTTTTCCATAGTTGGTATCGACTTAAGGAAAGAGTGCTTTTCCCACGGGCAATTGTATGTGGCACTTTCTCGAGTAGGATCTCCTGAAAATCAATACGTTTTGTTGCCACCTACAAATACCACAGCCAACGTAGTGTACAGGGAGGCTTTAAAATAAGCATACAATTTTTTTCTAATTTAGTGATTCATGGTCGTTTTAATTAGCATGCTTATAACTTAAATATCTGTACCTATTTATGTCTACCCGTGCGAAGCCGGGACGGGCCGCTAGTAACTTATAAACCTTTAAAGTACCTACACGTACACAAAATAAAATACTCTAAAAACACTCGTAATATGATTTTGCGACAAATTGTTAACACCTATTCAAAACTTTTCGTAAAAGCGCGTTGAATTACGTACTCAAAATCTTTTCAGAAACAGCCGAGTGAAGCCTTGTGGTTGCATAGAAAAAATGTAATTATGAATAAGACGTCGTTTTTTGGTTATTACGAGAACTTGTTCAGCAATAAAAATATTTGTAGGTATTTATTATTATATTATTTAATTATTTATTAGCCTAGACTGTATGCAGATGGAAAAGGGGAGAAAAGAAAAGTAAATTTAATAATGCCCTGAAAAAATACCTATGCTTATATATTTTTTTTCTTTCTTAGGAGGCTTTACTTTGGACTGGACTGTCATCATTATTTATCACAAGAATCAACAAAGAAGGGCAGTTTATAACTTAGGTACTGCGGTGGTAGTCAAAATTCGACAAGGAATTATTGTGGTTCACAAAACGCAAATTGAATCACCCGCTTTGAAATCTTTTACTGTGGGAGAGTACTTTTTCTTCTTGGTGAAAGAGAAATAGGCTGTCGCTATACTTAGAATATGAATCGTAAAGTGATACGAATGTCTGAAACTTGAGTAAGCACGTTACAAAGGTGCCTATTTTAAGCCACGGCGAATTGATGACAACGGGTTCGTCACAAACGATCGACTCTAAATAAAAACTATGTCAGCTTTGGCGAATCTTTTTATTTCTAAATGTTTCGAAGCTTTTGTTTATCTTGCGCTGTTTGATTCTTTAAATTTTGAGCATGCTTTCTTTTATAAAACTGATAACTGTTAACTGAAACTGATAACTGTTGACAACTTAATAAGGCAATGAAAAGTTACTAGATTACTGATAAATAAAATTAATAACAGCAACATTTTTAAGTTTCTCAAAAATAAAACTGTCATTGATTTTTAACGCAAATCGTTTGAAATAAATCGTGCTTGTTGAAGGAGAACGGTCAACATTAAATTAGTCATGACTCATTTTTTCGACTTTTTCGACGTAGATAAGTGAAACTAAAATAGGTATCTATCTCAATATTATTTTCTTCATCTTTTACCAATAATTTGACTATTCAAATCGTCGGTATTGCATAGCAAATGCTTTTTCCAAAACAATCTGTCTTTCCTGGGTCCTTTCGCAAGGCTATGGTACCTATGTAACTACGAGTATACAAATCTTATTGTTACGTAAGAAATAAAGCCTTGAACACCGTTGTAATTAATAAAGCGTTGGAAAACAAACGCAATTTATATCAAAATGCTAACACATGCTAGGAATCCATGTTCAATTTTACATGCTTGCGTAGTTGCGTAAGTACCGTCTGTATAGGTATATACAGCCTTGTTTATTATTATACATACTAGATGCATAGAAGAAACAAACAAGACTATGCATGCTAAACCTGCTTGCTATAAAATGACGCATCTGCAATTTCAATGAATTACCTATTGTATAAAAAACAAAGCAGCTGACTCTGTCAGGTTGTTTCATTTAACATGTTTAAAAGGCCTTTGCAATTCCAGAAGGCTAACGGTTCAATTACGGTAAAAAACAAAATGTAAAAGCTGCAATAGCTTATAGATAGATAAGTATACTTAAATTATTTGAAACAATATAAAAACATACAGCTGCGAATTCGAAAATGAAAATTATTATAATAATTTCACAACTACTCTTTGTCTGTAGAGGACATAATCTTACTTATAAATATTATAAATGCGAAAGAGCGTTTTTTTCTTGGTTTGTCCTTCAACCACGCTGCAAGAGACAGGGATCAACATGTTTTTTTTCATGGCTATAGTTATGGACCTGAAGAGTGGCAAAGGCTACTTTATATCCTGGAACATCAAAGAGTTCAGGTGGGATTTTAAAAACTACATCCACACATACAATGTGGCAGGCTTCATCAAGCCATATTTCAATTGTAAAAAAAATTAAAATACGGTAATGTTTTTTAGATGTACTACTCTGATATAATATTGTGATCATAAGTCAAGTAAACAAAAAACCTTTTATCACAAACCAATCCAATAAATAAAAAAAAACAATGGTGGTTACACACATGGCAAAAAAAAAATTGTAAGCTCAGTGAACCCACATGCAAACACAGATTAACATGACATTTAAATTGTAAATTATATATAAAGTGTTAATGGTATCGTGTCAAAGGTTAAATTGAAATTTGTGAGAATTTCAAAACTTTGCAGTAGGTTATGTCAAACGAAGCAAAGCTATGTGGTATTCTACCTTCATTGTGTGGTTTTGTCTGACCACAGTTACTTTCAGTGTGTGCTAGTAGCGTAGTCTTGGACTTCTCTAATGGCCTGCGCTTAAGAGGAGACTCCGTAGGCTTTTTTTCACTCCGTTCGGCCTCACTTTCTACACCCAATTTACTGAGTGCCACTAGGTTTGCTACATGGGGGACAACATTTACTTTTAATAAACTTTGAAAAGGGTATTGTGTGGAATATGAGTATATCACATCAAAA
Organism: Oeneis ivallda; assembly: GCA_029955525.1. NCBI lineage: Eukaryota > Metazoa > Arthropoda > Insecta > Lepidoptera > Nymphalidae > Oeneis > Oeneis ivallda. The sequence goes on along the minus strand of JARPMR010000024.1, from coordinate 12,919,796 downwards.
ACTAATTTATACAAGCTAAGCATGCAATAAACAGCCAAGTTTATGAAAATACAGTATAAACTCTCTATAATGAATTGTTATAACTACAGATTTTGGTATAAAGGAGAGAGTAGAAAAAGTAATATATTAAATCAAATGGTATTTTACATGTTTAAGATTATTCAAAATAGCAAACCTAAACCTATTGCACACATTTTGGTAAAATGACCAAATTTTTGTGAACACAAATAGTTACACAGGCTAAAATAATAATGTTAAGCATGTTGTTATGTTCACAGATTCACGTTGTTTTCTTTAGAAATCACAGCATAATAAAAGTTTTGCTTGAGCTTTTTTGTAAGCCAGCGATAAATATAATTTTGTATTGGCTATTGGTTAGCGTAGTTATAAAAATAAAAGCTCAAGTAATGTTTACGTTATTGGGTGTTCTCTATTATGTTCTTTTATTAACAGATAGGCTTGCGCTTGACGACAATCAATGCTGGGAAGCATTGATGAAGTCTAGGTTGGAGTGCGCTTGCCTAGAAGATGCCTATTCACTCTTGCCTTGAAGGTACTCAAATTATAGGTAGCAGGAAACACGGATGCTGGAAGGGTGTTCCACACCTTGGCGGTTCGTTTCAGAAACGTTGAACTAAAGCAATGAGTATTATAGAGAGTTTATACTGCAATTGAAATTCGAAACTATCAGTTAACATAGAATAGCTTGAAAATAAAGATAGCAGTGAAAGACAATTAACATTTACTACATTTTAACAGAAAAAAAATGAAGGTTTTTACCAAGGAAATGTAAACGGTCCTTAGCCATGCCTAGGTTGGTTTTCATCTTATCATGGAGCCGCTGTGCTCTCTGCCAGGCGTCACCGCGGCCCCCCCAGCAGTCAACAGCAATCCCACGCTCCAACTCATAGATACCTTTCTTGTATAATTCTATAGCTAATTCTTTTTGGCCTGTATTACAAAAAAAGAAACTCATACTCAACTTTACAATCTACTAACAAATTGAGCTAACTTGGCACCTTCTTTGTTTCCCACAGCCACATACAGTAGCACTTTTTAAATTTTTTATATAAATAGTGAGCAAATGAGCAGTCATATCACTTGATATTAAGTGATTACTGCCACTTATGAACATTTGGAGGACCAAAGGCACCATCAATGTTTCTAACTTTTCAGGGATTTGTTGATGTGCTCATTGCATAAGCCCACCATACACCAGCATTTTTTTTTAAAAAGAATATCAACCAAGTTGAACTTGACGAATATTCTCCTCTCCCCTCCAAGTAAGTGAAAGCTTGTGTGGGATGCAACGGGTGGGATTCAAACCTGTGACCTTTCAGTTTTCAGTCCGCACCTTTAACTGTTGGGCTATTGAGGCTTTTTAAATAAAAGTATACCATACTAGCACATCAATGTAATATCAACAGTTCCAGGTGCTAAGTTAGCTTAACTATGTTTTATATTAACTATCTCAATTTCTAAATATTGATAAAGAATTCTAAGTTAAAATACTAAATATAAAGCACTAAGCAGCGTCACAAACATCTTACCTTCATTCTCCTCATCGATCTTGAGCGCTTTCGAGATGTACTCGAACGCTTTCCGATGGTGGTGCTTCTGCTTCGCCAGAAGCGGGTCCCCGGGCCCCACGTTGTTTATATACGACATATCCTCACTGTGCGCGATCTCCGTAGACACCACACCGTCCTTCACGACCACCTCTAAGTTACATTCACCGTTCTTACGAGGCCTATGAATGAAACGGTGCGACGCCGAGTACAAATATTTGAAAATTATAAATAACTGGTACAAAATGGACCTTAGCAAATTAAACAGAATTATTATTGGGAACGAAACCACATAAAGATTCCTCTTGTGGACAGAGGGCTGCGAGTCATTTCGCAACGAAGAACCCTTCGCTATGTCTGCATCAGACTTTTTGGATTTTCGGTTCGGAGACCTAGTAGTTTTTCGCGGTAAACGACCACCATTGAAATCGTCACCGGAAACCATCAAGAACACTAAAGTCCTGGCTGGTTTAACACCAAATAGCCATACACTTAGTAACAAAGAACGCACGCTTATTTATTTCTAATCTAAAAACTGCAAGAGTACATTGTGATGAGTGATGACTGAAGAGTGGGTGAAGAGCAGTGAAGAGCATGTGCTAGTTTGTGTATGGTTTGTGTTGGTGACACTGACAACTGACAAGTGAAGAGATAAATTGACAATTTTAGACGTGATTTTTGACAGTGCTAGCAGAGTTGCCATACAAGTGAAATCAACAAAGAGAATATAACCCATGGAACTAGGAATTACGAATTAGGCTTCCTAGTTCCTACTTTCATGATTTAGCAAAGTTCATTATACGGGTCTGCCCGCGAAATTCAAATTTAATTTGGTTTTTCGCAATTTGTAAACTAATATGACAAAGTAGGCTAGTGGCATTCTAATTGCGACGATGGCAGTATCATCTTCACAGGTTTATAGAAAAATCTTTATTTGAAAGTGTTCAGTTTAAGAAATTAGTCAGAATATCGACTAATTTGTGAGTACCTCACATCCAACTCGTCTTACGTAACTTACAAAAAAAAACATTTATGTGTTTGCTGCATAGCCGTCTCTATTTACAGGAGAATAGAGACAGATAAGGTGGTTTGCTGTCAATTCATAACATTCTTTGGCCAATCATGGGCCAATCGCAAAAAAAGCAGTTTATGGTGGAAGACACAGTTCTGCCCGCGAAATTAAAATTTAATTTGGTTTTTCGCAATTTGTAAACTAATACGACAAAGTAGGATTATGGCATTCTAATTGCGACAATGGCAGTATCATCTTCACAGGTTTATATAAAAACCTTTACTTGAAAGTGTCCAGTTTAACACTCTCACCGCCACGTGGGCTGCCGGCGGCCCACAAAAATTCTATCCTAGCAGGCCACTATCGGTTTTTTGAATTTTAACTGGCAGGCCATCAGTATAATTAGGTTAGTTGGCTGCGCGCCGCCCACGTGGCCTGCTGGGACTGGGAAAGAATTTTTTCATAAATTTTTCAAAAAATCATCACAGTTTGATCTTAGAGGAAGACTTATTAGCCAAAAATGTATACATTGTTATGAAAACAATAAAAATGGTGGACTGTCAGCTAAAACAAGCCAGGGATCGAACAAAAAAGTAAACACTGTATGCCTGAAATGCCCAACTCAATCTAGTGTTTGTGGCCAATGTTACGCAGAAATCCATGTTCAAATTAAACCTTATTTTTTCTAATAAATATTAACATTAAGATTTTTGATTTTAATTGGTTTTTAAAGAAATAAAAATAAATATTATGCTTTTTGGTACTAGTTTTACTTACTCAGTTTTAACCCCTATATTTCTTTAAATATAGTCCAATTTTCATCAAACTTTTTTTTATGGGTAGCGTTTTGACTAAACTAATCGAAGCAATAATTTTCGAATCTTTATCTAGCAAGCCAAGCTCTATAAAATTATATGAATTTGTGGGATCACAGCGGACCTCATGGCCTGCCGGTAAAGTTAACGACGTGTCCCGCCGGCCGCCCACATGGCCTGCTGCACTGTAAAAACCTTATATACGTATGGCGGTGAGAGTGTTAAGAAATTAATCAAAATATCGACTAATTTGTGAATAACTCACGTCCAACTCAGTATTTTGATTAATTTCTTAAACTGGTCATTTTCAAGTAAAGATTTTTATGTAACCCTGTGAAGATAATAATTCTACTGGCGCAATTAGAATGCCATTAGCCTAATTTGTCGTTTTAGTTTACAAATTGCGAAAAACCAAATTAAATTTGAATTTCGCGGGCAGACTCGTATAATCATCCTTAGGACGTTTAATAGCTTGGCAAAAACATCTAGAAACGGAACTAATTTTTTTCTTTCCTGGCAACACACATTATTTGTTTTCGAAAAGTTCGGAATTATCTATATAAATAAAAATGAATGTTGGTAAGCGCATAACTCAAGAATGGATGGACCAATTCGGTTAATTTATTTTTTTGTATGTTCCTTGAGGTCCACGGATGGTTTTAATAAAAAAAAAAAAAACAAAAAAAAAAATTTCTTTTAACTTTTGACAGAACGAAGTCTGTCCGGGCAGCTAGTTATGTAATAAATGTAGTAATTCAGTGTTAAATTGTACGGAATACTCGAAAATGAATCGAATTAATACTATTTAATAATGCCAAACTTTTCCAAAACAATGAACGGCGCAATACTGTGTGTTGCCAGGAAAAAAAAAATTAGTTCCATTTCTACTCTTTTTTGCCCATTCTGCCAAGTTATAGTTCGATCTATAAATAAGGTAGTGCATGATGTATCAAAAGTCATCTGTCGTAGGTTTATCTACCTTTTGTTAAAGGGTCTATTCATAGACGAATGATATTTACTAGAGGTTCATATGTCAAAGGGTATATTGGGCTCCTAAGCCTGGCAATACACGTCAGGTTTTTTCATCCGATTGTCCGATCCGATAGTCTGATCCGGCTACCGGAAGGCATTGGAGCCATTAAGCACCCTATACATTGTCCATCTTGCTGTACGTCCCGCCAAGGACGCGGTGCTGGACAGTAGCATACGCACTATCGTGCATGACAGATGCAATGAAACTTTAGTAGAGAACGCACGCAATTTTTTTGTAATGCCACCTCCCACCAATGTTGTCAAGATGTCAAAAGATGGGAATTCTACTTGTGTTATCTTTAGAACAAAAAAAAGGAAAAGGTTCTGGATTAAAACAATCTATAAAAAATCGGCCAAGTGCGAGTCGTGCCTCGCTCTTTTAGGGTTCTGTTAAAAAAAAATTAAATAAAAATATTTCCATGTACCCATGGAAATATTTTAATTTAATTTTTTTAATTTAATTAAATTTTTATTATTTGTTGTTATAGCGGCAATAGAAATACATAATGTGAAAATTTCATCTGTCTATCTATAACGGTTTACGAGATACAGCCCGCTGACAGACGGACGGACGGACGGACAGCGTAGGCATAGTAATAGGGTCCCGTTGGTACCCTTTGGGTACGGAACCCTAAAAACGAGCCCAGTGCTTTTTTGTTTGTTCATGTAAAATATTCCACAAACAGATGTGGAATTTGTGTTTTTCAATAAATCGCAATTTAATTTCGCGATCTGCCATTTTTAGGGTCCCGTACCAAATTCTAAAAATGGAACCCTTATGGTGAGACTTTCTCCGTCCGTCTGTCACAGTCGATTATTTCAGTAACTATTAAAGCTATCGACTAGCCCAACATCATTGGAATAAAAAAATAATCGAAAATTATTTATAATTTTATTAAAAAAGGGGGAAAATCAGGGATTTGAAATTTCAAAAGTAAAATAACTATACCGAGTGGGGTCTCATATGAAAGACCTTTACCTGTTCATTCTAAAACAGATTTGTATTTATTTTTATCTGTAAGTTTTTGATTAATTGGGCAAAATGTCGAAAATAATACCACCCTCCCCCCCCCTCTTATCTCCGAAGATTACCAATCGTAAAATCAGAAATAATTATGTTTAATAGAGGTTTATGCATATTTTACAGGAAAAATAAAACCAACGCTCTAACTAGCATAGTTTTTTTTATATTAACAATAAACCTCTACAAGCAAAGTTATATTGAAAGATGAATGAGCAAATTAATATAATAATTATTACTATCGTTTTACTTTGGAGTGCAGAACCCTCGGTGCGCGAGTCCGACTCGCATTTGGCCGGTTTTTTTGATTTTTCCACAGAATACAATCACTCACAAAGAGCATTTTTCCGTGCACATAATCTGTGGTGCACACTTCTCTCGGCCACAGATTAACCTCGGCGGCCAAATTCTGTGGGCTGAATGACGACTCTGCTGTACAGCAAGTCTCCACACAATCTAGCATACACGATGCACGACCGTCTTGACGTACGTCAAAGCTATTCATTATCCATCGGCGACGTACGTCGCGACTTAGTAAGTGGTGGGGGATATCTGCTGGATGAAAAACGGCTCGTGCACGTCCAGCAAACTGTTAATAATAATTATTGACGTACGTCAAGCCTATACACTGTCGTTTTTGATCGTGCATCGTGCATGACCTTGGCGGGACGTACAGCAAGATGGATAATGAATAGGGTGTTTTACTTTGTATGAACGGTCAATACAACGTCCGATCCGACTACCGGATCGGACGTCCGAGTCGGAAGCGGGCGCGAGGCGTTTCCGATTTTACTGTCGGTCCGATTGTCTGAAGGCGCGGTCTACATACTTCTAGTGTGAGACGAAATAGACGTCCGGTTATTCCTTCCGATTTGCCAGTCGAATCTAGCGCTGATACTGTGTAGACGCATCGTTGTGGATCGAATCTTCTTCTTCTTTATCAACCTATAGACGTCCACTGCTGGACAAAGGTCTCCTGCATAGACTTCCACAGGCTTCGGTCTTGCGCCGCTTGAATCCAGCGGCTCCCTGGATCCAGCGGGGGGGGGGGGGGGTCTGCCATCACTGCGTTTCCCGGTGCGGGGTCGCCACTCTAACACCTTGGGACCCCAACGACCATCAGCTCTTCGAACTATGTGCTCCGCCCATTTCCACTTCAGTTTCGCGACACGCTGAGCTATGTCGGTGACTTTGGTTCTCGTACGAATCTCCTCATTTCTGATTTTCTCCTCATTTGATCTCGCAGGGATATACCAAGCATAACTCTCTCCATCGCATTGTGGATCGAATAATGGCCGAAATTTATGATATTGAACGGCTAATTGTAGCTGTAGAAAAACATTCTATAAAAATTAAAAACTGTTCGGGGTATCTTAGTTATTTTGGATGTTTTAATTAGAAAAGACTCTCGGTAAGTCTTGTCAAATTAATTGGGTGAATCCAATAGCGTCGCTCCGTCCGTTTTGCTCCGTACGCAAGCACTCGGGATGATAGCTCGGGAACGACTGAGCTCAAAAAAAGCCTGACGCAAGAATCGGACGTGTATCGAGTAAATACGATCCGGTAGTCTGATCAGACAATCGGAAACAAAACCTGACGTGTATTGCCAGGCTAAAGGTTGCTGATTCAAGAAAATTTTAGCGATAGTGGCGCCCCTGTATTCTACTCTTTTTTGCCAAGTTTTAAATTCACTATGCTGGCTGTGCTTTGTGTGAATGACAGTGACTGGCGAGTGACAACGTCATACCCATGTCATACCAACTCAATGAACAGCACAACTGACAACTCACAACTTGCAATTAGTGATGTAAACCGATTACAAATTTGAGAACCGGTTTTTACCGATTACTTTTTGAAAAAAAAAAAACGTTTTTTTAGGTTTGTTCTTATTTTTTAAAGAAAGAATAAAACATCGAACATTTCTTAGTAACTTTATTAACATTAAAATAAAGTTTGGCAAAAAAAGAGAAGAAATTAATATTTATTGTGCAATTATATAACTGTAATTACACACAAGTTTCAGCTTTTAATATGTAGCCGTTTTTGACATAGAGCCTCGAATTCAATCTCCAATTTGAAAGCCCCCCATTTCGTCAGTTTAATGGAAAATAAAAAAAATTGTACTCTGTTCCAAATCGCGGCCGCGAGCCGAGCCGGGCCGAGCGCGGGCACGAGCCAAGCTGAGCCGAGCGGATCCAAGCTATGCCGAGTCGTGCCAAGCCGAGCCGAGCCGGGCCGAGCGCGGGGCCTAGCCAAGCCGAGCCGAGCCGAGCCGAGCGCGGGGCCGAGCCGAGCCGAGCTAAGCCGGGCCGAGACGAGACGAGCCGAGCGGGGCCGAGCCGGGATGAGCTGAGCTGAGCTGTGCCGTGCCAAGCCGAGCCGAGCCGGGCCGAGCGCGGGCACGAGCCAAGCTGAGCCGAGCGGATCCGAGCTGGGCCGAGCCGTGCCAAGCCGAGCCGAGCCGGGCCGAGCGCGGGGCCTAGCCAAGCCGAGCCGAGCCGGGCCGAGCGCGGGGCCGAGCCGAGCCGAGCTAAGCCGGGCCGAGACGAGACGAGCCGAGCGGGGCCGAGCCGGGATGAGCCGAGCTGAGCTGAGCCGAGCTGAGCTGAGCTGTGCCGAGCCGAGCCGAGCCGAGCCAAGCTGAGCCGAGCCTAGCCGAGTGTAATAAAATGCATATCCTATGATAATAGGTCTATTCTATTTAAAATTTTAGTATGTAATGACATTAATATGATGTACGTAATATAGTCATAATTTTTATTAAAACTAAGAAGTTTCAATATCGCCACATTCTTCCCCGGTTAGTAATGAAGATGATAGTCTTCGAGACGACGTGGTAACATACGCGCCCTTGTCGATCTTCGGGGCTCCGATTCTGGAGTCATAAATTCGTCATTATTTAATATTTCTTCATCTTCTTGATTTTGGTCTCTATTATTATCTTCTTGAGTTTCATCTTCTTCCTCGTCATCAGTTTCTTCATCAAAAGATTTACTTTGTATTTGTATTGGTTTAGGCGCAAGATATTTATTAGATATTGTAGTTTCTCTACCATCAGAGAGTCGAACATATGAATAGTCATTGTTTGGTTCTAGTAGAGTCACCTCTTCTACCAGGGGTTGGTATTTATTAGAGCGATTAAATTTCTTCATTAGTACTGTTGTTCCTGGATTATTTAACCAAGTTGGTAACGACATCCCGTTAGCTGATCGTCTTTTGTATGTAAAGATTCTCTCATGTGGAGTACAATTCGTTGATGTACACAAAAGTGATCTTATCGCATGTAATGCTTGAGGCAAAACTTTCTCCCAATTTTCTATAGCATAATTTTGAGTTTTCAATGCCAACTGAATTGCTTTCCAAAGTGTAGAATTAAGTCTTTCTAACTGGCCATTGCCTTGTGGATTATATGGCGTTGTTCTGCTTGTTGCAATGCCACGGGAACTCAAAAAACATTTTAGTTCTTCTGACATGAATGCAGTCCCACGATCAGAATGAATATAATTTGGCATGCCAAATGTTGTGAAAATACTATGAAGATGTTTGGTTACAGTTTTGGCACTGATATCAGAACACGGAAAAGCGAAAGGAAACCGTGAATATTCATCAATTACTGTTAGCATATATTTATTTTGAGTATTTGACGGCAATGGGCCTTTAAAGTCAACGCTTAATCTTTCAAAAGGGGCTGTCGCTTTTATCAATTTTGGCTTTTCTACATCGTTTTTATAGAATCGAGGTTTTATTTCGGAACATATTTTACAATTACTTGTCATTGTACGTATATCATCTATAGAGTATGGCAAATTTTTAGATCTAATCCAATGATACATTCTTGTCACTCCTGGGTGACAAAGAGATTCATGATGGGTAATTAAATTAGATTTCTTTGCATCCATATAAGCACAAACTCTAGATAAGGCATCTGCCGCATAATTTTCTTTTCCTGGCCTGTAAATAATTTCGTATTTATATGCGGCTAATTCTAAACGCCATCTTTGTATCTTTTCATTCTTTATTTTGCTTGAATGCTTTCTGTCAAACATGAAAGACACTGATCTTTGATCAGTAATTAATTGAAATGGTCTTCCAATTAAAAAATGGCGCCATTTTCTTAGAGATTCGACGATTGCATATGCTTCTTTCTCAATAGCCGAGTGACGAACTTCACTATGATTAAGTGTTCTTGAAAAGAATGCTATTGGTCTAGAATCTTGCGCTAAAGTAGCTGCTATAGAGTGTTCTGAAGCATCCGTTTCTACAGTGAATGGAATGTTATCTTGAATAGCATGTACCATCGATTTCAAAATATTAGGATATGCATCTAATTCTGTGTACTTATTTATTGTTTGTGAATAATCAATAACTAGACGTTTCCTGTGGTTTGCTGTACTAGTTATTAATACTTGTGCTCGCCAAGGTGATTTACTTTCTTCTATTACTTCATCAGACAGAAGTTGGGCAATCTCATTTTCTATAAATGATTTATCATCTTCTGAAAACTTTCGAGATTTAATTGAGATAGGCTTGCAGTCGTTCCCAACATTTGAAAATAATGATACAGCAGGTACTGAAGCTTCAGTTACGCCACATACTTTGAATGGTTCTTTGGAACCACCAAATGAAAATTCTATAACTGAGTGTTGCTTTAGAACATCATGACCGATTACTAAATCTGCACACAAATTTTTTACAACTAGTAGTCGTATATTTCTATACATGTATTTTCCTATTTTTATATCTTCAAAACCTTGACCTTCTACTTGAGATGTGTAATTTAAGGAAGCCATGGAAATTGTTTGTCTACAAGGAGTAATTTTCATTCTACATAATTTTGCAAAAGAGTCATTGATGAAACTAATTGAACTTCCGGTATCCAATAACGCTTCAGCTTTTGTATTATTAATTATAGCAGATACTGTTGCTTTTTTTAAAGAGGAGGGTGAAGCAGCGCTTATTTCATCATCATCAGTATTTTCATAAACGATGGTATTCACCGTCTTATTTTTACTTCTACAGACATTCGCAAAATGGCCTTTTTTGTGACATAATTGACAATCAGCGTTAAAAGCAGGACAATTTTTCCGTTGGGCGTGAATTTTCTCCCCGCAGAAATAGCATTTACGCTTGCATTTCATTTTTGCTACATTTTCATTAATGTAATTGACAGTTTCATCTTGTCGTGAATTTGATACAGGATTTACTGTTGGAGATTGAAAGCTTAGATTATTAATTTCTGCTCTTTCCATAGAGACCGCTTGATTGTATGCTTGATCAAGGGAAAGGGAATGATTTTCTAACAATCGTTGCCGTATTTTATCGGATTGTATTCCTGCTATAAAGGCATCACGAATACTATCATTTTTGTTCGTATCAGCATCAACGGCCGTATATTCACAATCTTTAGATAAAAGTTTTAAAGCCTGCATATATGTATCAATACTCTCGTTCGTACTCTGTTTTCTGGTAGCAAGAATATGTCTAGCATATACAATATTTAAAGGTTTAATATAAATTTTATCTAATGTAGTTATTGCCTCATCGAATGAGTCAACATCTGCAATATACGCATATACTAATGCCGATAAATTATTTATTAGTAATTGCAATTTTACTTGCGAATCGGATAGTTCCTTGATCGTGAAGTCCTTCACCTTAAGGAAATTTATAAACGTAATCTTCCAGTGTTCCCATTCTATTCTAGCAGTATTGGAAGTTGGTTCCACATTGAACCGCTCTGGTTTTAAGTATTTTTCCATTTTAATTTGTTAATTTAAATAGAATAAATTGTAATAAAATGCATATCCTATGATAATAGGTCTATTCTATTTAAAAATTTTAGTATGTAATGACATTAATATGATGTACGTAATATAGTCATAATTTTTATTAAAACTAAGAAGTTTCAATATCGCCACACCGAGACTATTTTTTTCAAAGTTTATTTACATTTAGAAAATCATGTCCAATGCTCATGCTCCGCTCTACCCAGTGATCATCGAGAACTCTGTACGACGAGTATATATGCCTGAGAAATACAGTCCAGGTAGGTAGATCTATTTTCAAGAAAGAGATCAACGAAGCTCCGAGATGTCTTCTTGTCCAAAATCCCTTCGAACAGTGTGTGTTTCCAGTGATGACTTACGGATCCGAGACATAGTTGCTAACTGTGAGCCTCATAAGAAGGCTCAGGTTCATAGCTCAGCGAGTCGCGAAACTGAAGTTGAAATGGGTGGTACTTATAGATCGACGCTGATGGTTGTTGGGGTCCCAAGGTGCTGGAGTGGCGACCCTGCATCGGGAAGCGCAGAAGGCAGACCCCCCACTAAGTGAACCGACGACATCAAACCGATCGCAGGGAGCCACTGGATTCAGGTGGAGCAAGACCGAAGCCTGTGGAAGTCCATGCAGGAGACCTTTGTCCAGCAGTGGACGTCTATAGGTTGATATATAAGAAGAAGAATAATAATTGTATCGGCTTTTGAAAGTAAACATTCACTTGGCACCATAATATTAGATGGAGAATTTCTCCATCCAATCCATGAATTCATCAATCCCAATCTCAATCATCTCCATCAATTCCATGATGGAATATTTTCTCATACGGCTCGGAGTGTCCTTTTGAACCTTAACGTCTAAGATGACAGAGAGTGCGGTGTGGCCAACGTATAACTGAAAAACTCGAATATTACGCTTCGAATCACTCAGATACAAGTACTTTTCTTATACCTAGTAACTATCGAAAGACATGGTTCGATACTAAAAGTTCTCGGTATTGAAGCAATAGTATCGAGTACTTCGTATACTTGTATCGAAATTCGAATCTACTATCCTAAAGTAGTCGGTTTTAGTAAACAAAAACCGGTGTTTATTGGTTCTTAGAAAAAACGGTTTTTTTAGATTTTTTTCTAAAACCGATCATCACTACTTGCAATATTCATTGCAATTTGCAATTTTGCAGTGCAAATCAAACCAACCAAATGTAAAAAAAGTCGTAAGAGTTATGACTTATGACCTATGAAGTTTTTCGTGTAATAGTTTCTCGTGAAAGAAAAAATAAATTACATATATTATAATATATTACTACATTAATAAAAATAAAGCATTATTTATTTCTTAAACAGTTCATGGTACGTTTCAAATTCATACACACATATTTTACTACTATTACATATTTCTTAGTATTTTAGCTAGAAACTAGAAATTAATTTCTCCCAGTTGTTGAGCACTGCGGTTTTAATTTATTTTTATTTTCGAACGAAATATCTTTTAAGTTCTTAAAAATGAGGCAGACTGACAAAGTGACAATGCAACTTAGTAAAACGTGCTTACTTACTACTTTTACTGAAAATCTGTTCACAGAAGTTCTTTAGTATTTACCCATCTTGAAATTTTGAATTTTTATCTTTCCAGCAAAATCATGACTGAAGAGCAGATAAGTGAGTTATCTATTAATGAGGAAGATGATGTAGTGGATCCATGGAACGTAGCAGGGAAGTCACAAACTGGAATAGATTATGACAAATTAATCAGTGAGTAATAGTAATACCTATATCAGGGATGGCAAACCTTGTATCAACGTGCCATTTTTATAAAGAAATGCTTAATGAGGTCATAGATGTGGCATCAAATAATCTTGACTTTGTGATTATTGGGAAAATAATAATAACAATGCTATTGACTCAAAACTCTATTTACTATAAAAAATAGGAACATTTTTCAATGTTACAATTACAGCAGGACCTCTTTAATCCGAACCCCTTCTAATCCGAACACCTCTATAAACCGAACGCCCCACCGCTTATTCACTCACCATCTCGCCAGTTGCTTGACCGAATGTCAGTAGGTGTCATGCACATTTGATAATGTCTTGTCTGCCAATTTGTGTTGCTATTGCGTCGCTCGTGCATCTCGAAAGTTATTTGTGTTTTTACATCATGGCAGTTTTATTTCATACAATATACACTATAAATTCTCTGTACCTACTATAATCCGAACGCTCCACTAATCCGAATGGGGGGTATATTATCAGAGTTCGGATTAAAGAGGTCCTGCTGTATACACGTAATTTAAATTAAAGTAAAATTAGTGTGACTTCTGTTGTTGCAGATTAGATGACAAATAACATATGTTAGGGTTGTAAGGTGTTACTTTTAACAGAATGCATGCTGAACTGGAGTCATCTGTCAAATAGTTTCTAACCGAGTCTAATGTTATTCATCTCTGAAAATAATGATTTGCAGGCATAGGTTGATGAAAATATTGTTAAAATAGCATGAGCAGCTTTTAAAATGCCCAATATATAGTTGCGTGCCATTAATGGCACACATGGCATTGGTTCGCCATCCCTGACCTATATCCATAAAGCAGTGACAACCTAACGGTTATGACTTTGGAGAGGTACAATCCCATGCATGCATATTTTTGTAGTTATATGGTTTTAAGCAAAAGAATAACACTAGCTATAATGTAAAACCCTGTCTGCCAGGACTAATTTGTGAGTAACTCACGTCCAACTCAGTATTTTGATTAATTTCTTAAACTGGTCACTTTCATGTAAAGATTTTTATGTAAACCTGTGAAAATGATAATTCCACTGGCGCATTTAGAAGGCCATAAGGCTACTTTGTCGTATTAGTTTACAAATTGCTAAAAAACAAATTAAATTTGAATTTCACGGGCAGACCCGTGTCTTCCACCTTAACAAAAGGTAAGTAAAGCTAGCAGGAGGTAAAAACTGCACCTGTAAGCAATTATGATAATAATAATTCTGTTTAATTTTCAGTCTTTCTTAAAATAATATTGTTTAATTTTCAGAAAGATTTGGTAGTCAAAAGATTGATGAAGAGGTCATTGCAAGGTTCGAGAAAGTAACAGGAAAGAAAGGTAAATAAACCTAATGCTCAAAATTGTACCTTCATTGTCTATTATCCAATCAGTTATAGTTTTTGCAATTCACGAAGGCGAGTGAGCTTTACTTGTGGTTACTTCGTGTACATGCACATTGCATAAGTGTGCGTGCCTGTCAAAGCCTAGGTGGGAGTGGGCAGGCGCGAGCATTGCGCTCGCTCACACTTATACAGATACGACACACACACAACCATAAGTCGCCCTCGTGAATTGCAAGAACTATACTAGCTTAAGCAGATGTTAAGCTAGCACAATCAACAGTTACAATTTAGCTGTACCAATATGTATGCAATATTTGTCTTGGGTTGTCTAGAGTTAATTTCTAAATAGCTGTAGTAATTTAGTAGTTTGACCTTTGCTGCATATTGAAACATTGTATATTTTGAAAAGCACAACTGCTGGGTATCTTGCTGACTCCTCTCGCCAGAATGTGCTTTCTAAACTGATGGTAGAGTCAATATTTCCAGTTCTAAATAAAATAAATCATTTTTGAATTTAGAATTTTATCCTTGTTGAACATGATTTGTGAATTCCCTCTAAATAAAAATGTATTAGGCCCGCTTCCACAGATGTCCGGTTAGGTTAGGAACAGATTAGGATCCAGGAATTTTGTAATTTTGACAGAAGCTTAATAAGAAATCTGTCAAAGCAGCAGCTAATTCTGGGTTAAAAGGATAACTCAGCGTTTCTGCAAGCAAACTTTAGCATAAATTATGTAAGAAGTGGGTGCTATCATAGTGCAATGGGTGGGGATTGACCAGTCACCTTTCGGTTTTCAGTCCACTCCTTAACTATTGCACTATTGCAACTCAATTTTTTTTAACTTTTTTTTTTATTTCAGCTCACCATTTTATAAGGCGAGGCATATTTTTCTCTCACAGAGATATCCATAGTATTTTGAATCTAGTGGAGGCAGGCAAGAAGTTTTATTTGTACACTGGCAGAGGCCCTTCATCAGATAGTATGCACATTGGGCATATGATTCCTTTTATGTTCACAAAGTGAGTGAAATTATACACATTACATACAATTACACTAATTCTATTATTATTATTTTTAAGAATTTTGTTGTACATAAATAATAAAAATAAATAAATGAAATTGTTATATAGATGTCTTAGTGCGGGCTGCGACCTGCAACACTTGAATCTATTTAGAATAAATCAGTGTGCTACCGCCCGGCTTGATTGATTGACGTGTACCAACGTCCTCCCTTTAACCCGCGATACTTAACAGTGGCGACGATTTGGTGGAAATGTCTACGGGAGCGACTTATGGAGTCCTATCGACTTTTGACCATCTCTCACAAGATTGGGACAGCTACAAGTCGCGTTTAAATCAATGATTTATTGCTAACGACATAACCTCAATAACGGACAAAGCAACAACTAAGAGGAGGGCCATCTTGTTAACATCGTTATGTGAGTCATCATTCAAGTTAGCGAGTGACCTGGCGTTACCCAAGAAGGTGGAAGAACTAGAATACGAAGAGTTAGTGAAACTACTCGACGATCACTTCACACCAAAGAGGCTCGGGTTTGCGGAAAAGACGACATTTTACGCCGCAACACAGCGACCAGGAGAAAGTCACACTCAATGGGCAGCCAGGATAAGAGGATTAGCAGCTCACTGTGAATTCCAGAACTTGGAGGAAGCCTTGTTGGATAAATTTATTATGGGCATGGTAGCAGGACGTGAGCGGGACAAGTTGTTTGCGCAAAACCAGTGGGAGCTGACCCTCGCTAAGGCCATCGATCTGGCCGAGAGCGTGCGGTGTGCGCGGCAGGCCTCGTCACAGGCGGCGCCGGGCGCGAGCAGCGTCGGCGCAGCGAGTCCAGACACCGTGTTTAACGTTACCAAGAAGGACAAGTGCAGTGTGTGCGGGTTCACGAACCATAGGTCTAATCAGTGCCGATTCAAAACCTACAAGTGTAAAAAGTGTAATAATAGGGGCCATTTACGTAAAATGTGTCCTAACGAGGGGAAAGTAAAATACGTGGATGAAGGTACTGTGGATGACGGAGAGGACGGTGAGTCTTTCTATAATATACGATGCGTAAAAGGAAAACCGATGACGGAGCGCGTCATGATCAGTGGTCTGGCTTTGGAATTTGAAATCGATAGTGGATCTGCGGTAAGCGTAATTTCAGAAAATACCTACAAGTCTCATTTTAAACAATTACCATTGACAGTCACCACCAAAAAGTTATACAGTTATACGGGTGAAAATATTAAAACAATCGGAGTTGTATTATTGCCTGTATCTTATAATGGTCGTACGCAAGTACTGAATGTTTATGTAGTGCACGCAAGCGGACCGCCATTGCTAGGCCGGGATTTCATTCGCGAGTTTGACCTTGAACTAGCGCCCGCGAGGGGCGCGGCCGTACATGCGTTATGCGCGGAGGTGCAGGCCGGGGACGAGTTTAATATTATCAAACAACTCACTAATCAGTTTCCTAATGTCTTCTCTGACAAACTTGGATCGTTTGACAAATATAAAATAAGCTTACACCTAAAACCGGATGCTAAGCCGATTTTTATGAAGGCGAGATCAGTACCTTACGCGTTAAAGGATAAAATAAACAAAGAACTGGATCGGTTATTATCTTTAAACTAGCGGCACGCTATGATGGCCGGTTTGACGTTTGTCCGCTCATGAAGTTCCGTATTAATTGATAACGACTTTGAAGGAAATAATTGTATTACTTTATTGACGATAGTGATGTGCAGAGATTCATAAATTTTATCGAATGTAGTTTTAGGTTTAGGACTCAAAATTTATTTATTAAATTGATTTCTAAAATGTATACAAGTGTAGAAAAATCAGTTTGCACCATTTAAGGGGTGAATGTACTTGTGAATATGAACAATTTTCACTATGTGGACAAACCTCTGAAATCGCAAAAAAATATCAGCTGTTTCATACAAAAGGTAAAATTTTTATTTTTATATGATATATACCACAACTCGGCATTTGGTTTTCTAAATTGAAAATTTTTAAAAATGGAATCTAATACGATCGTCACATAAGATCGCTGGCTAGCACAACTACTACCTCCGGCAAACTCGCGTCAATGCTCAATGCAACAAGAAAAAAGTTGGTGCATTCACTGAAGGAAGCTGGATTATTCTTCGGTGGGGAAAGTTCTTTAACGAAGATTTTGAAGACCATTGGATTTCGATACAAAAAATGTAACAAACGCAAAATATTGATGGAAAGATTTGATATAGCGATGGCAAGGTATACTTTTTTACGGCAAGTGAAAGAAATCAAAAATTGGCAAAATGTTGTGTTCTTGGATGAAACATGGCTTAATGCTAACCATACTGTAGGCCGTTCTTGGAACGATGACACAGCAGCATCTACTTCCAAAGTTCCTGTAGGAAAAGGATCGCGACTTATAATTTGTCACGCCGGAACCATCAACGGGTTTGTCGAAGGTTCTCTCATGGCTTTTGCGTCAAAAACCACTGGAGACTATCATGAAGACATGAATGGAGAAAAGTTTACTGAATGGTTTACCTCAATGTTGTGTAGCCTCCCTGAACCATCTATTATAATTATGGACAACGCCCCATACCACTCGATGCAAATTGACAAGCCACCTGCCCAATCCCAAAAGAAAGCTGATATCGTCGCATGGCTTCGTAAAAATGGCGTAGATGCAAACATGAATATGTTAAAAGCGGAATTAGTACGTCTTTTAAAAGAAAACAAACCAACCAAGATCCGATACGTCATTGACGAAATAGCATTAGAACATGGGCACAGAGTTATACGGTTACCGCCTTACCATTGTGAGTATAATGCGATTGAGTTGGTGTGGGCTCAAATTAAGGGATATGCTGCAAGACACAATACAGAACCCCCATTTACCACAAAAAAAAATGCTAAAATTATTAGAAGAAGCTTGTGAACATGTGACTAAAGGAGACTGGGAAAAGGTTGTGAATAGAACTGTTAAATTAATAAGGGAAGATTATGAAAGAGATGTGAAAATAGATAATATTATAGAAAACGAACATATAATTATTAATGTAGGTGATGATAGCAGTGACGACAGTGAAAATAGTAGTATGGACGAATCTGATTAATTATGGCCTTTTGTGGCACCTTTTTTGGTATCTTTTGTATTCATATGTTTCTTGTGTGCATATAAAGTATGTATATTCATTTTCATTCAAATATTCAGTTCGTTCAAATAAATTAAATAAACATATACATTTTTGTTTTATTAAACCTATTTAATCAGGTACAAAAACAAAACTTAATTGTTTTTTGTTCGAGAATAAATTGACATTCCACATCACTATTGTAATGTGTCAAACCGGCCATCATAGCGTGCCGCTAGTGTAGGCATTTTGAAACCTGTCGAACATTCTGAGTATGCATCGCCGGGTGCCGGTGGTACCTGTTTTAAAGAAGAACGGCAGCATTCGATTATGTGCCGACTATTCAGTTACAATAAATAAACAGTTGGTTATAGACCAATATCCGTTGCCGACAGTAAATGACTTGTTAGCTAAATTACACGGGGGCGTACAATTTAGTAAAATAGATCTGTCTATGGCATACAATCAATTTATTTTAAATGAAGATTCGCAAAGTCTAACATGCATCAACACTCATCGCGGTCTCTTCAATTTTACCCGTTTAGTTTTTGGGTTGTCGAGCGCGCCGGCCATTTTCCAGCGGGCGATGGAATGCCTGCTCTCGGGCATAGATGGAATCATATTTCTATTGGACGACATTCTCATCACGGGAGCAAATAAAGACCAGCATAAACATAGGCTGTATACGGTGTTAAAACGCTTAGACGACGCGGGCTTAACGGTACAGATGAGTAAATGTGAATTCTTTAAAGATGAGATTTCATACTTAGGCCACGTCATAGACAGATACGGAATTAGGAAGTCGCTCGATAAGGTAAAGGCTATATTACAAGCTCCTAAGCCTACAAACGTGTCACAACTACAGTCCTTTCTGGGTCTCACTAATTATTATAGGAACTTTGTACCCGACGCGTCATCCGTATTAAGTCCATTATATAATCTGTTAAATAAACATACCAGGTGGGAGTGGACCGACATTCATGATGACGCATTTACTCGAATAAAAAATATTTTAGCGTCTGATAAGACACTAGCGCATTTTAACCCTAGGGCCAAGCTAATATTGACTGTCGATGCGTCGCCGACAGGGTTAGGTGCCGTACTGTCACAAGTCGGCAGTGACGGGTTAGAAAGACCGATATCGTACGCTTCTCGCACGTTGAACTCGGCGGAAAAAAAATACGCTCAAATTCAAAAAGAAGCTACGGCTATCATTTTCGGCATAAGGCGGTTCCACCAGTACTTGTATGGTCGGTCTGAGCCCTTTACATTACGAACGGATCATAAACCTTTGCTAGCAATATTCGGGCCACATAAAGGTGTACCCGAAGTTTCCGCAAACCGCCTACAGAGGTACGCCATATGGTTAACTGCGTACAATTATACTATAGAATATATAGATAGCAAGCGGAACAGCGCGGATTATTTATCTAGGACAGGCGGGGAGGGGGGGCTCGCGGAAACTCACGAAGAACTCGCGGAATGCGAAGATCGCGCAACCTACGTCAACTTCGTAGTAGACGGCGACCTGCCAGTGACACTAAGTGACCTTCGGCGCGAAACGACTCGCGACCCCCACCTAGCTATAGTTATACGGTACGTAATGAACGGCTGGCCTAGGAGAATAACTGACGTAAATTTAAAACCTTTCTTTAATTGTCGGTCACAGTTGTCATACGAAAATGGTATTCTCATGCGTGGACACAAAGTCGTTATTCCCTTAAACTTACAAATCACTATTTGTAAAGAACTACACAGTTCACATTTCGGGGTAGTGAAAATGAAGGCGGAGGCTCGCAAGCGGCTATGGTTTCCGGGCGTAGACGCGGCGTTGGAGGCGCTAGCGGCGGCGTGCGCCTCGGCCGCTGCCGCCGCACCCATTTCACCGAATTCATGTAGATTTCTTGGGCCCGTTTCATAATTGTATGTTTTTAATCATTGTAGATGCGTATAGTAAATGGGTAGAATGTTACGACATGACTTCGTCGTACAATTCGAGGGCAGTTATAAATAAATTATATGATATGATGTCACGGTTTGGGGTTCCGCATACGCTGGTAAGTGACAATTTTTCTTCCTTCACTTCGATAGAATTTAATGATTTTTGTAAACGTAACGGTATTAAACATGTTTTATCCCCAGTATATCACCCAGCCAGCAATGGCCAAGCCGAGAGTTTTGTAAAAATAGTAAAAAAGGGGCTAAAGGGTATTATTGTGGACGGATTTAATAAAAGGTCTCTTCACGAAAAAATTAATAAATTTTTATTTGATTACCGAAATTCAAAAAATAGCACCACTGATCAGTCGCCTGCGGAATTGGTATACGGGCGCGCGTTACGCTCGAGGCTGGACTTATTAAACCCCGTCACGCCTTCACCCTCGTCCACGGACCTCACTCGTACGGTCGAACGTAAACAGTTCTCACAGGCTAAGCATTACAAAGGAGTACAACGTACAGAGTTTAAGGAAAATGATAGCGTATGGGTAACTAAAAATAGGGATACTAAAAAATTCTCTTGGATAAAATGAATTATTAAAAAGAAAATCGGACATGTTATGTATGTGGTATATGTGCCAAATTTGGACAGTGAAATCACCAGACATATCGACCAGATTAGACCACGAATATCTTCGGCGGCAAGCGACGACCAGACCTGGGACCCGGACGTGATACCAGACGTATCACCGCCGGCTGCAGTCCACTGCGATGCTGTCTCACAACCAGAAAGGGAAGGAGAATCGGCACGGGAGCCCGAGCAAGAAGAGACGCCCGCGCCGGTAGACCGCCGAACGTCACCGCCGCGCGCTGGCAACGTCGCGCACAGGCGACGGGAAATAAGTCCGATTTTCTCGACACCGATATCGGATCCGACACACGATCACGACAGTGATTTATCAATATAGTTAGATGATAAGATGTAGTTTTAATTGTGTTTCTTAGCCTAAGGGGAAGGGATGTTATATAGATGTCTTAGTGCGGGCTGCGACCCGCAACACTTGAATCTATTTAGAATAAATCAGTGTGCTACCGCCCGGCTTGATTGATTGACGTGTACCAACGTCCTCCCTTTAACCCGCGATACTTAACAGAAATCTTTATTGGAAATATTAATATATAGTACTAGTAACTCAATGCATAATGTCAACTTGCCCCCCCCCCCCCCCCCTATTTCGGCTGGCGACGCTCTTGCTCTGGCTATGCAAATGATATTGTTCATTCATCTAAAAGATTTGGTATGTCTATTTATTTATACACTAATACTAACATAATATGTTAGTATTATGATAATGTTCTTCTAAGGCTGAGTTCCATAGATGGCACTTTCACTCAGATCAGACTCAAAACTGAGTTAAAACAAGATGAGATTTATGTCAGAACATATTTGTGTCTCATTTTAACTTTAACTCTATCTTGAGTCTTGAGCAGAGCCAGAGTGTAATCTCAGCCTATGTCAATGTGGGTAATCTAGGGACAAAACTTCACAGGATACATTATAGAACGCAAATGTGTACACAAGCACAGATGCATTGTCTATTACCTCATTGTCATAGTCTGATTGGACAGCAATCACAGCAATCTGTCATGACTGGAGAGAGAATGATTGCTGGATTGATGGCTTTAAGAGTACCACACTATCTGCCTACTCTGAAATGCTACTGATAAATTCTTGACTGAAAACTCATGATGTGTAGCCAAATAAGTTAACCACTAGACAGTATTATACTGATACGTTGAATGAGTATTATTCACTTGTTTTTATATTTTCAGATGGTTACAAGAAGTATTTGACGTTCCTCTTATTATCCAACTGACTGATGATGAGAAAGCAATGTGGAAGGACATCAAAATTGAGGATGCAAGACAAATGGCTTTTAGCAATGCCAAGGACATCATAGCTGTGGGGTTTAGTCCCACTAACACATTTATTTTTAATGATTTGGATTTTATTGGGTGAGTGTAGATAATATTTTATTATGGTAAGGCTTTGTTCACACCAAACGGTTAATCAGCCGCCGATTAAGAATGGGCTCACTGTGAGCCTCAGTGTGAACGTGATATCAGACTGCATTTTTCGTTCACATTATGCTGACAGTACGCTGTATGTAGCCTATCAGCATCCACAGTACGTAGTGGCGCGGGCGTAGTGTATTAATTGACCACCGAAAGTCAACGACTACGCATAGCGTAATAGCTTATCGTTGGTTTGGTGTGAACGAAAAGTTGAATATGTATGGCAAAGCAGTAAACTGCGTAGTTAATGTTCGTTCACAGTCGGTGGCTGACAGTACGTTTGGTGTGAACACAGCCTTAGTTTAGGTTAGGTATGGTTAGTTTAAATGCTTATTATTATTTAGTATTTACCCAACTCTCAATAACAACACCCTGTTCTTAGCCAACTGCCTAGTATAATAGGAGATAGCATATATGGCTCCAGATTATGACCTAAGTTTAATCAACTACTACCTGCTACACCTAGTTGTAGCAGGTAGCATTATCAGAAAATATAACATCACACAATAATGTGTAGAATGTCCAGACATTCTACAGTAGGTACAAGTACATGTATATGTGGTATTTAACAATGTACCACTTCACTCACGTGTTGCTCGGTCCGAGTTCTATACACGACTGCTTCTCACTACACAGTGGCGTCATATTTTCCGTGACTACCCTCTACCTGCTGTACATCCATACATCATAATTATATGGTCCAGGTAACAAAATTTCCTCTTTCAAAACTATTTTCAAAGGTAAATCATCATCATCATCATCATCAGCACCCCATCAATGGCTGACTACTGAGTGCAGCTTTCCTTTAAGAGAAGGATTATTATAGATAGATCTTTTTCATATTACAGACAATGCCCAGCTTTCTATCAGAATATGGTTCGGATACAAAAGTGCGTGACCTTCAACCAAGTGAAAGGGATCTTCGGTTTCGGTGACTCTGACGTCATCGGCAAAATCACGTTCCCCTCCATAGAGGCTGCGCCCGCTTTTTCAAGTACCTTCCCTTTCATATTCGAAAACAAAGTTGTAAGTATTTAGTAACTAGGGTTTTCAATTTTATGTGAAACTAGTTGATGCTCGCGACTTCGTCCGCGTGGATTTAGTTTTTGAAATCCCACGCGAACTCTTTGATTTGCCGGGATAAAAGGTAGCCAATGCCACTCTCCAGGTCCTCAACTATAACCATGCAAAAATCACATCAATATATTATAGTAAGATTTTTTGAAGCTATTGCATAGCTTTTATCGCGGGCTTTGAGCGCGGCGACCGAATCATGAAATTCCGTAACGAAAATAAACCTAACACCGTCGTTCAGTAAGCGTTCAACATTTTAGAGGTTCACAAGTAGCTCTGTTTGGCGCAGTGGGCGAGCGGCCGCTGTCTTTACCGTATGGTGTATGATGTCGCAGGTTCGAATCTCACTCGCGAAGTAGTGACAGTGCGCTTTTCTTGTTTGTTTGTTTTTTAATTATTTTTTTTGCATAATTTTTATTACGAAAAAAAATTGCATAACAGCTATTTATGCAACTGCATCGTAATGAGGGTCATTTTAATTCGAGTGCTGTTTTTTGATACGAGGCTTGCCGAGTATCAAAATAGGATAGTACGAGAATTAAAATGACTAATTACGTTCAGTTGCATACAAGATTTTATCTACGACAAGGAAGTAAAATCATTAACAAAATACGCCGTAGGCTCAATAAAGTAACAAAAAGTAACTCCGTAAGCCGCCACCAGCCGCCTGTGGCGCCTCTGTCAACAAAAAGTAACTCCGTAAGCCGCCACCAGCCGCCTGTGGCGCCTCTGTCATATGAACGGTACAAAAGTGCCAGAACTCAGAGCCTTAGTTTTAGGTATCCTATTTTAAGAAGATAACCATTTCGATTCAGCTCCCATACAACGAGCTGCATCGAAATGAGAAGCAAAACCGAAAGAGGGTTCATTTCGATTCAGCTGTCAAATTCGAAATTGGAACTTTTCGATGCTGGAGTAGATAAATATTATAATTGCATAAGTTGATAAAAAATGCTATGCAATAGCTTTACCGCGGCAGCCCCCGAGTGCCACTTAATTTTATTTTTAAATGATGAATTTTCCTCACAGAAGGAACTTTTAGATGAAAATTTTTGATTCCAGGTACCATGTCTGGTCCCTTGCGCCATTGACCAAGACCCGTACTTCCGCATGACGCGCGACGCGGCTGCGCGGCTCAAAATGCCCAAGCCCGCGCTGCTCCACTCCAAGTTCCTGCCCGCGCTGCAGGGCGCGCAGCACAAGATGTCCGCCAGCGACCCCAACGCCTCCATATTCCTCAGCGACACGCCCAAGCAGATCAAGAATAAGGTACACAACCTATTTTTTAAGCTATTGCATAGCTTTTATCGCGGGCTTTGAACTAGGACAAACAGTTTGAGCGCGGCGACCGAATCAAGAAATTCCGTAACGAAAATAAACCTAACACCGTCGTTCAGTAAGCGTTCAACATTTTAGAAGTTCACAAGTAGCTCTGTTTGGCGCAGTGGGCGAGCGGCCGCTTTCTTTACCGTATGGTGTATGATTTCGCAGGTTCAAGGTCTCACTCGCGAAGTAGTGACAGTGCGCTTTTCCTGTTTGTTTGTTTTTTAATTATTTTTTTGCATAATTTTTATCATGCAAAAAAAATATTGCATAAATATTATAATTGCATAAGTTGATAAAAAATGCTATGCAATAGCTTTACCGCGGCAGCCCCCCAGTGCCACTTAATTTTTTTCTTTGATAACAAAGGATTAAAAGAGGGAATAAGTGTATAATGACTGTAAATGAGCAAGTAATCAGCGACTGTGTATGCCTGAAAGGGACAAAGAATAACAATTACCTACGGTTTTACAGCCTTTAATAGAAAGAAAAGAAAAAACATTCACACATTTATTCAGTAATACTGTAAGTTCACCTCTGTGACTTGAGTTCCTCGCACACAAATGTTTATTATACATAATGAAATGAATATAATTATTATAACATATTAGGAACAGAAATAATACAGTAAAAATAATATAAAATGTTGCACATACTGAAAGAGATAGTTATGTGTTTTGCCTCTTGCATTTTTGCATAGCATCTCTTTTATGCTTAATTTGTCATTTTTTGCTTGAGCCATAGAATATCATACTATAAATGTTATATTATATCATACTATACTAATTTATACATGCGAAAGTGTGTTTGTTTGTTTGTCCTTCAATCACGCCGCAACAGAGCTATGGATTGACGTGATTTTTTGCATGGGTTTAGTTAAATCCAGGAGTGACGTTTTCCGGGATAAAAAGTAGCCTACTTTTTATCCCGGTAAATCAGGGTTCCCGACGGATTTAAAAAACTAAATCCACGCGGACGAAGACGCGGGCATCAGCTAGTTGAAAATATAAATGTATACGTTTTCCACAGATAAACAAATACGCATTCTCTGGCGGTCAGGCCACAGTTGAGGAGCATAGAGAAAAAGGCGGCAACACGGAAGTGGACATCTCTTTCAAGTATTTAACCTTCTTCCTCGAGGATGACGTCAGATTAGCAGAGGTAAGCCACAGTCCAGTCATTTATGTCAAAGTAGACTCCTCGCTAAACTTTTTGAATGCCTTAAACATAGCCGCGTAGCGGTGCGCATAATGCAAAGGAGATTGGCGTTTCTGACCCAGACGAACTGAACCATGGGCCTCAAGCCCACGTTCACGAATCAAACTTCTCATGCTTGTTCTAGTAAACCAGTTTAACAAAAAAGTTCATCAAAGTTGGGAGAAAAAAGATATTCACTTGTATTGCCATGTAACGGTTACTTATAATGTGTACTTGTGAATAATTATATTTTTGATCTTCTAAAAATATCTGATTTACACAGAAAAATACTCTGAAAAATATTAATTAAAATTAAATGATTTCTGAATCTGAACAGTTTTTAAAAATGTTGTGTCAAAATCGCCAACCTCCTTTCAGGTATCAACGCGACTTAGACGTTTCGCGAGTGTACTTTGCCTTGCACTATTTTAAAGTCGATGGATCTGTGCATGGTTCAGAGCATTTAAAAAGAATGACGCAGGGTATGTGTGCCCCACATGTGGCTATCATTTGAAATGTCATAGTTGGGTTAGCACCACTGAGCTCTATAAATATGTCGTGCGGCTTGGTGATATCATCCAGCCGCACGGCCCCTGCCCATAACGGAACAGGAGCCTCAGCCGCCCTCTACAGACGGCTGAAAACCGGGGAAGCGCACTTCCCCGCGCCCCGCCCGGGTAATGAGGCCCCGCCTCGAAGCCCGTACCCTCTGCTGGCCTCGCCCAGCGAGACGACCCATGCTGCTGCTCATTGGTCGTTGAGTATTACGTCCTGCTCCCTACTCGTTCAGTCCATAAACAGGAGACGTACAGCGTGTATCGTGGCTTTCCGCATTACGTATTCTGATTGGTCTCGTGTCGCAGTGTGGTATGCTGTTTGTTGTTCTTGGGTTTAGTTTGGTCTAGTGTTTCATTGCCTTATGATAGGCCTTAAGTGGTTAGAATAGGAGATTGATTAGGGTCTTCTATCTTGGTTGGTGACGGACGGCTATAGGGGAGGTGGAGGCCATACCTAGGCTAGGTTAGTTAGCCGGGTTGTCTAGTTAGACATGCAAATATTGGGTTCCATACTTGTAACATAACGATTACAATGTACCCTCCTTCTTGTGGGTAGTTATTTTTATTGAGTTAAGGTGATTGCTGACGATAATGTCCTGTTCTGAGGTAGTTTGTGATTGCTTCTATTAGCTGCTCGGCGAGGTATGACGTCAAATACGTCATAGCATATGATTAACATTGGAGGTTATATTTTTTGGACCTAATTGATTGATGCCATTTCGGCGCTGTAAGCAGATAAACGAGTCTCTCTGGAAATAATCGTATTGCAAATGGCGCACCAACTTCTATAATTAATCTATGATTTCTTAACCGACCTCTTTATTTCATGATGTAATATGAAATCATAGATAAATAGAATTCGGTGCGTCATTTGCAATAGTATTAGTTCCAGAGACACTCGTAATGTCAAATGTGGCGCTTCAAATTGATCCATAGTTAAGCTGATCCATATCGATAATTGACCCATATTATTCATAGATTACTTATCATATTATATCAGTGGTTAGCACGCACGATATATTATAAGATGATAATTTTATCATTTGATGAATAAAAGTACCGCCTACTTTTATTCATGAAGTTAAAAAATTAAGTGGCACTCGGGGACTGCCGCGGTAAAGCTATTGCATAGAATTTTTTATCAACTTATGCAATTATAATATTTATGCAATATTTTTTTTTGCACGATAAAAAATTAAAAAACAAACAAACAAGAAAAGCGAACTGTCACTACTTCGCGAGTGAGATTCGAACCTGCGACATCATACACCATACGGTAAAGAAAGCGGCCGCTCGCCCACTGCGCCAAATAGAGCTACTTGAGAACCTCTAAAATGTTGAACGCTTATTGAACGACGGTGTTAGGTTTTTTCGTTACGGATTTTCTTGATTCGGTCGCCGCGCTCAAACTGTTTGTCCTAGTTCAAAGCCCGCGATAAAAGCTATGCAATAGCTTAAAAATAACGAAATAAAGAGAGAAATGATTTATTTACAGATTAAAAAATTATACGAATCTGGCGAGATGTTGACGGGAGAGCTGAAAAAGATCGCGATAGAAACAATAACGCCCATCATCCAGGACTATCAGGCTCGAAGGGCCAAGGTCACCGATGACGTCATGCAACAGTTCTTCGCTATAAGGAAACTGAATTTCTAGTTCAAGTCCGTATTAAGCTCCTTGGCCACCTCTTTCATTTATTTCTTGCAAGCTTTTGCCCGCAACTTCGTCCGTGTGGAGTTAGTTTTTGTTAAATCATGCGGGAACCTCCTAATTTTTCGGGATAAACGGTAGCCTATGTCACTCTCCAGGTCCTCAACTATGCCCATGCAAAAAATCATGACAATTCAAATTCAAATGATTTATTTGCAAGATTGAGTACATAATATTATGATCTTATATAATTATCTAAGGGCTTCAATCTGCCACAGAGTAGCATGCAAAAGAACAGTCATACAAAATTTTATACTAAAATCTATCCATTTTTAAATTCATACAATGTCGTCGATCCGTTGCTGCGTGATTAACGGCCGAACCAACAAACAAACACACTTTCGCATTTATAATATTAGTAAGGATTTGTTGAGGAATTTTTCTTCGTTTCACAATTCAAGGATGTTGTATAAAATTAATGAAAGCATTTACAGAGAATATAATAATATAATTATTATATTAGCAATAAATTAATTTTGTTGTGATACTATTCTTGTTCAGTGTTTAAGCTTATGTTTTAAGTTTTAAGACGCTATTTATTATTTTACCTCGCGTTAAGTTTATACAATTTTTTGCAACAAAATAAATCACACTTTAAACTTAACTCTTTGTTTCTTTCTTGTCACTTAATATTAAAACTGTGTACTTTGATCAATTTAAGCATAAAATTAAGGGCCGTCGCCCACTAACGGCACGGTATGGCAGGGAATTAATTAAGAAATATATACCTAATATAATTATATACCTTAATAGTATAATAATAAAACTAAAATTTCAATGGTCGTCGTAGGTATAAAATCACCAACGTAAAGCCTTCCTACGACAACTATCGTATAATTTCAATTTTATTATACTACTAAGGTATATTTCTGTTCGTCGCATGAAATATCCCCTGCCGTGCCGTGCCGTGGCGTGCCGTGGCGCAGGTCTTAAGTGAGTGCTATCGATATCGAACTCATAACCATAAGCATAACTGACTATACAGATAAAAAAAATAGACTATGTAGGTTGTAATGGTCCATGCATTTCAATGTAAAACATACCAAATTTTATATAAGACACGTTGATATAAAGACCATTTTACATAGGCACTAAACCTTTATGACATGGTGTGCACTACGAACATACAATCTTAACTACCTATAGCAACATTGTAAGAAAAAAATGATATTAAAACCGAAAACAAAACGGACATAACAATAGAAAAAGAGACAAACGCCTCTTTGAACGTTAAGAAGTATAACACTTGTGTACACAATACCGACTTTGATAGAATATGCATGACAATGGAACACCAGAGTGGATGACACAGTTACAGACCGCAACAGGTAGCTGTTGGACGAAATTTATGTGGTATTTAACGTAAACTATCAGTGACGAATCATAAATAGATAAAAGTTTTTCCTAAACCTTATAAAAAGCTGTATTCCTAGTATTAATTTTGAATGGACACCTCTTCAGTCACTGCGTAAATATTCTTATTCTTATAAGAATCATACTTATTTGTTGTGTCATTGTTTGGTAGGGATCAAATAAGATTTAAAAATGTACAGTCAAAATTACGGAGAGGAATCGCCCATTCCTCTAATAACCAACTACACAGTCATCAAAGAGACAGAGCTGGTGGATAAGAGGGAGACAGAAGACCGCGTCATATTGGAAATAGGAAGACCAGACGATAGGCCGAAAGAAGAACACACGTTTTCTCATAAGAAATACGACAAAACGACATCGCATCACAGGTCTTACGTGTTGGAAGATTATGCGGAACCAAGGCGAGTCAATTACTTCAGACCCCACGAATTGGATTCGTCAGATAGTGGTAAGGAATTATATTTGTTAATTTTATAAATTAATTGAAACAAATTTTATATAAAACAGTTGTGACCACAAGCTATGGAAAACAATGGAAAGTTGCTAACTAGCAACTATGCAACGATCACACTCGCGGGTGCATTTCGTTACAAAATGCCGGAGTTTCCGCATGCTCCTACTGGGTTTTCCGACTGGTAGGACTTAGGAGCACGAGGAATAATACGTCCATATGCCGGTATACCGGTAGGACTATAAGGATGAGCATTATTGGCATCTTCACACAACAGTCTGTATGGCAAGCTGGGTGATTATATTATAGCGAAGGCTGCAAAAGTTATTTATCGCATGCTTTGTGCCTACTTTGAGTGCCACCGTCGGATGACGTTAAGGTGGAAGACACGGGTCTGCCCGCGAAATTCAAATTTAATTTGTTTTTTCGCAATTTCTAAACTAATACGACAAAGTAGGCTTATGGCATTCTAATTGCGACAATGGCAGTATCATCTTCACAGGTTTACATAAAAATCTTTACTTGAAAGTGACCAGTTTCAGAAATTAATCAAAATATCGACTAATTTGTGAGTAACTCACGTCCAAATCAGTATTTTGATTAATTTCTTAAACTGGTCACTTTCAAGTAAAAATTTTTATGTAAACCTGTGAAGATGATAATTCCACTGGCGCAATTAGAAGGCCATAAGCCTACTTTGTCGTATTAGTTTACAAATTGCGAAAAACCAAATTAAATTTGAATTTCGCGGGCAGACCCATGTCTTCCACCTTAACCGAGGAATAAATTAGACGACCTAACAGTTTTTGTATTGAACATCTGGACAAAATTTTTTTTAGCCTCGGTTAAGGCGTTAAACGTTAAGAGTTTAGTTATTCACTCGTCTAGGCCCCAGATACTACGAGCATGAAGAGTACAGAGATGCAGCGTTTCTGGAGGTCAGCAAATCGCCGACTGACTTCCCGCAGGAGTCGCAGGACAGCACCAAGTACTCCGACGATCAGCAAGACTCCTGCAGCTTAAACTGGAAGGAACGGGCGTTGCAAATGGAAAAAGGTAGTGTTGTTCCAGAGATATAAGTATATAATATTATTGGATAGAAACAAGTGTTAATTTGCTTTAATCCAATAAACCAGGAAAAGTATGTCAGGCTGTACCTACCAACTCCCGCTCCTCTGCGCTCCCGCTGCTAGATATGAAGGAAAAACAAGCTTAGTCCGGGAGGAATCGGCGCATGAGTACCGAAAACTATTTCACCTCAATTTTTTTATGCGATCCTCTTCAAATTGCCCTCCTAATGATATAAATGCATGTTGCCATGGTGCAACCCGGTGCCATATTGTTTAAACCGAAATTGTTTAAACAATTGCAAGGAATTGTTATTTTTCAACCGGACAATTTTTTTTATATTCTTTATTGAAATACCAATAAAAAAGGTCCTATGACTTTTCACGATAAAGTTAATATTTTTAAAGATATGAATTTTTAAAGGTTCGAAAAATCTCAAATTTGGGTACTTTCGACCCATGAAAAATATATTAAAAAAAACATAATGTTTAAGTAATATTTTTTTTAATTCTCTATACAATAGTTAATAATATTGTTAATAGAGATTTAAAAAAATTTCATTGTTTATATCTTTTTTTTAATTGTTAATTTCGCGCGCTCACAAGTATGCGTCGCTTACCTTTAAGTATCGCTGTCTCTCTCAGACTCATGCGTTGCATCGGCCTCTCTGTCTTGAATCATTATTTATCATTTATCTTAAAAACTATCATTTATCTTAATAAATTTATCAAAAACAAATTGTAGACAATTTAATTATTAATAACATTGCTCTCTTTAACAATCTTGATAAAGTTGATAGTTTTTAAGATAAATGATAAATAATGATTCAAGACACAGGGAGGCCGATGCAACGCATGAGTCAGAGAGAGACAGCGATACTTAAAGGTAAGCGACGCATACTTGTGAGCGCGCGAAATTAACAATTAAAAAAAAGATATAAACAATGAAATTTTTTTAAATCTCTATTAACAATATTATTAACTATTGTATAGAGAATTAAAAAAAATATTACTTAAACATTATGTTTTTTTTTAATATATTTTTCATGGGTCGAAAGTACCCAAATTTGAGATTTTTCGAACCTTTAAAAATTCATATCTTTAAAAATATTAACTTTATCGTGAAAAGTCATAGGACCTTTTTTATTGGTATTTCAATAAAGAATATAAAAAAAATTGTCCGGTTGAAAAATAACAATTCCTTGCAATTGTTTAAACAATTTCGGTTTAAACAATATGGCACTGGGTTGCACCATGGCAACATGCATTTATATCATTAGGAGGGCAATTTGAAGAGGATCGCATAAAAAAATTGAGGTGGAATAGTTTTCGGTACTCATGCGCCGATTCCTCCCGGACTAGCTATACAAAGCAAGCAATATGCTCCACCATTTTGCTCAATCGCAACCGTAAATAGCAACCTCACAATAATGTAATCACCTTATTAATACATTGGCGGTTTTACGATTATATTATTGTATTCTTCTTTTTACCTATAGTACCCTACCTGCCTACTATTGTACCTATGGTTTTACTTTTGAAAGTTAAAAATTGTTTTGAAGATTTACCCCATTTTTCCTTTTTGTCCACATTTTGAATGAAGTATGTACCTACGACAACCTTTTCGATTTTCGGGATTCATGTTTCATGAAAATGTTTGATTTAAGCTCTAGAAGATTTTTTTAAATTTGCTTAGGATTCAATTATTTATTACGCTGGCTCAATGCGAATTGGCGGACTTTCACACATATTCGAGAACATTATGAAAAACTCTCAGATGTGCAGGTTTCCTTACGATGTTTTCCTTTACCGTTGAAGCAAGTGATATTTAATTGCTTAAACGCACTTGACTCTAAAAAGTGAGAAGCGCGTACCCGGGATCAAAGCTGCGACGCCTCGAATAGGAGACCACAGTCCTAACCACTAGGCTATCACTGCTTTTACCCTATAACCCTTCTCTGAAAGGAGACCTGCGCTCAGTAGTGAGCCGTTAATGGGTTGCTGATGATGATTTATTTTACAGAATACAAAAAAACTGCGTGCGACAGAGAGCGAACGCGGATGCGAGATATGAACCGCGCGTTTGACTTGCTGCGTTCCAAGTTGCCTATTACCAAGCCCTCCAAGAAGAAGTACTCCAAGATCGAGTGCTTACGGTAAATATTAATTACCTCACTTTATTGCAACGTCGAAATGCCGTATAAATCTATCGGTCTCCTACATTGGTATTGGACATACTGAAGATCTCTGGCTCTGCTCAAGACTCAAGATAGAGTTAAAATGTGACACAAACACGTTTCAACATAAATCTGTCTCATTTTAACTCAATCTTGAGTCTGAGCTGAGTGAGAGTACCATCTATAGATCTTACCCTTAGAGCATTGGGGAGCGTAGTAGCACAGTACAAGGGTGGTAGTAGTGTACCCAGGAAATTCACAACCTTTTCCCTCCTTCACCATTCCACCACAGAACTGCGTGAAGCCGTGCGAACGTAGGCATCCTTGTGGTTGACATTCAAAAAAACCGGCCAAGTGCGAGTCGGACTCGCGCACCGAGGGTTCCGTACTCCAAAAGTAAAAGTAAAACGATAATATTATATTAATTTGCTTATTTAACGTTAACTTTGTTTGTAGAGGTTTATTGTTAATATAAAAAAAACTATGCTAGTTAAAGCGTTGGTTTATTTTTCCTTTAAAATATACATAAACCTCTATTGACCATAATTATTTCAGATTTTTCGATTGGTAAACTTCTGAGATAAGGGGGGGGGAACGGTATTTTTTTCGACATTTTGGCCGATTACTCAAAAACTATTATATATAGAAACAAATAAAAAACTGTTTTAGAATGCACAAGTAAAGGCCTTTCATATGACATCCCACTCGGTATAATTATCTCACTTTGAAATTTCAAACCCCTGATTTTCCCCTTTTTTTAATTAAACTAAAATAATTTTCGCGTTGCTTTTATTTTTCCTGTAAAATAAACATAAACCTCTATTGACCATAATTATTTCAGATTTTTCGATTGGTAAACTTCGGAGATAAGGGGGAGGGGGGACGGTATTTTTTTCAATATTTAGGCCGATTAATCAAAAACTATTATATACCTATAGAAATAAATAAAAAACTGTTTTAGAATGCACAAGTAAAGGCCTTTTACATGATACCCCACTCGGTATAATTATCTCACTTTGAAATTTCAAACCCCTGATTTTCCCCTTTTTTAAATTAAACTAAAATAATTTTCGCGTTGCTTTTATTTTTCCTGTAAAATATACATAAACCTCTATTGATCATAATTATTTCAGATTTTTCGATTGGTAAACTTCTGAGATAAGGGGGGGGGGAACGGTATTTTTTTCGACATTTTGGCCGATTACTCAAAAACTATTATATATAGAAACAAATAAAAAACTGTTTTAGAATGCACAAGTAAAGGCCTTTCATATGACATCCCACTCGGTATAATTATCTCACTTTGAAATTTCAAACCCCTGATTTTCCCCTTTTTTTAATTAAACTAAAATAATTTTCGCGTTGCTTTTATTTTTCCTGTAAAATAAACATAAACCTCTATTGACCATAATTATTTCAGATTTTTCGATTGGTAAACTTCGGAGATAAGGGGGAGGGGGGACGGTATTTTTTTCAATATTTAGGCCGATTAATCAAAAACTATTATATACCTATAGAAATAAATAAAAAACTGTTTTAGAATGCACAAGTAAAGGCCTTTTACATGATACCCCACTCGGTATAATTATCTCACTTTGAAATTTCAAACCCCTGATTTTCCCCTTTTTTAAATTAAACTAAAATAATTTTCGCGTTGCTTTTATTTTTCCTGTAAAATATACATAAACCTCTATTGACCATAATTATTTCAGATTTTTCGATTGGTAAACTTCGGAGATAAAGGGGGGGGGGGGGGAACGGTATTTTTTTCGACATTTTGGCCTATTACTCAAAAACTATTATATATAGAAATAAATAAAAAACTGTTTTAAAATGCACAAGTAAAGGCCTTTCATATGATACCCCACTCGGTATAGTTATTTTACTTTGAAATTTCAAACCCCCGATTTTCGCCCTTTTTTAATAAAACTAAAAATAATTTTCGATTTTTCTTTATTCCAGTGATGTTGGGCCACTATTATACGCAACTATGCCAAATTTCATGTCGATAGCTTTAATAGTTACTGAAATAATCGACTGTGACAGACGGACGAACGGACGGACGGAGAAAGTCTCACCATAAGGGTTCCATTTTTACCATTTTGGTACGGTACTCTAAAAATATCATCCACTTAAGAATGCCTGATGGTAAGTGAAGACGCCGCCTAAGATGGAGTATACTTGCCTGGAAAATGTCTATTCACTCTTGATTGACATAAGTAGGACAACTTTTCTTATGAAACGCTTTTGTTAGCGTTTACATACGAACCGCGCGGAACATTGTTCCCGCGTCCATATTTCCTGCCATGTTTGACGATCTTGTTTAGCTACATAAGGGTGGGATAACGTCAAAATAAAATTGACTTTTGTTTAAATATCAAGTTCGACTTTAAAGATCTATGCGAGCATCGGAAGACAAAGTACTCGTAGGTATTGTCTTTCGATGCTCGCAATCTTTAAACGTTTCCCAAAATTAGCAGATCTACTCGTACCTAATAGAATAGAAGTGAGTGAAGGGATACGTTTTCGCAGAGTTCCCTGGTAAATGAGGTTATGTATATTAATCGGTCCTAATATCTGTTTCAGGATAGCAATCTGCTACATACGGCACTTGGAGTACTTGCTCGCGGGCGGTTCAGCAGAAGAAAATACCATTTTCTTCGACCGTCAGTCCACGGAGACCGAGCTTAGAAGAAGACAACTACTATAACTTTAACTAAGTACTAACGCAGACAACTGCGATTGTTATGAGCCTCAAGCACGTTTTTCCACTTGCATGACACGGCACGATAAATTGCGGTGACGACATCGAGCGCCATATGTTTCTACACCTGTGCGGTTTCGTTGAATGAGTAAACGGTCTATAGAAGTATATGGCGCTGGGAGTCGTCAACGCAATTTATCGTGCCGTGCGGTGCCTCGTAGAAAAATGCCCTGAAACATGTTGGAGACTGACTTGTACCATATTTGTAATGTACTATTCGAGACGATCTCGTTACGTTACACAGACTAACTTGTAGCGTGTGTTTGTAATGTATCATTCGAGCTCTTGGCTCTTGGCTCAACCGGACAGTCGAGTGGAGCACGCGGCGCTCGCTGCGAATGATATATTACAGACTATAGTTACAAATCAGTCTTTGGTTTGAGTTACAAAAACTCGATACATTACTCAGTAATGTATCGAGTAATGTATCAGTAATGATTACTGATTACACCAAAATGTTACAAGTCAGTCTCCAGCTTTAGGTTCTAACGCCGCCTTTGTTTAAATTATCAATGTGCTATTTTTGTCATCGTTTTTAGACTAATATTAATCCGTAGGCTGAGTTAAGCTTACGGTAGCTGGTAAGGTGTCTAAAGAAAAGAGTTTAAATCAAAGGTAAAAATTTTATCAAAAAAGTTACAATAAGCACAAAATTCCAAAACAATCATTGTTCTCTTTTTAGGCATTTAAAATATTCGATTTATTTTAATTATTATAGGTAGGTGTTTCAAAATGAATAAAGAAGTTTCAATCGGTTACTTTTGATGTTCTCCTTATTTGTCTTTCTTTGGCCAGTTCATCTTTCCTTCTTTCCAAAGCTTTCAGATAGTCAATATAAGCACATTTCACTAATAATGGGACTTTTACCACACCTACAAGAAAACATTTTCTACTCAGAAAAGGCGGAGAAATTAAGCACTTACCCTTTTCAAAAAATAATAAAGACGTAGGTAACATACCTGAAAAACAAGTAGTAACACAATATTTGTAAATTGCATACAAGGGTGCAAAAATGCTTTCGCTAGATTCTTTTCTCTGAAAAATAAATTAAAATTAGAACAAGAGTACAAGCTGTACAAGCATTATTATGAGTTTTGTTAGGAATATCAAACCGTTCTTAGGGGCTAGAGAATGCGTTTAGTTCACACAGATGGCACTGTAGAGCGATGTGTGGACATCGCTCTATACATGCTAAAACTAGATGGCACTTTATGTACCTACTCACAACATGAAGGACTACGTCTACAACCTTACTAATATTATAATTATGTACAAAGGATAAAACATGAGATTCAAAGACCTCTCAAAAATTGAGAATTAAAAAAAAAAAAAAAAAGGATAAAACATGCGACAAAGAAACTAGATGTCGCTTTACAATCTTCAATCTCACTAATAGTTTTCTCTATTTAGAGCCCTGTAAATTTAAGTTACAAGATAATAATATTATAAGCTTTTGTACGGGTACCAAACCTTAGACAAGTAAAACGAGCCTAACTTGATTTACATATTTACATCGCCATTGAGGAGCCTCAATCTCCATCGTCACCCTTGAGCTCAATGGTACCTACTATTAAAATTGTAATCTTATCGAAGGGATGCAGAATAAACATACATGTAAAGGTAGTAGTCGAATATACTTATTATGCGTACAAATTAATTCAAGTTTATCAATTACATTAACTTGAATACTGCCAATGATTATGACCCAGTTATTTGATGCTATCAACACCGAGGAAGCAGTTTCCTGTACGTAGTAAGGGTTAAGCGATAGGCGCTAAAGCGCGTCGCTATACCTAATATGATAATGTGTGTGGGTTGTACAATGTTAAATTGCGAAAATATAATTATTTATAGTATTTTGTATAATCGGCTTCGCTTTCCATATAAAATATTATAAGTACCTACCTAGGACTTGTTGGTACTGCTCAGTTCCAATATTTACAGTTTTATTAATTATATTAGGTAGTTACTTAAAAGATATAGAGATAAGAAGGGTTTAATGAGGGTCATGATCCCTTCCAAATAATCTTTATAGGGACGATGTCGCACCATGTGGTTCGGTTCCTTGCGACCGACATGCAGGGCTTCGTGGAGTGTGAACCTTGGTGTCGTGAGCGGTGCAGATTTGATCCGACTAACGCATCGGGCTGCCTCTTTGAGTTCTCTTTCCGTCCACTTTGCGGACTTTCCTCAATAGGTGATAAATTACCTACATTTCAGCCACACTCAAGAAAAATACTATCGTTTTCCGTATGTAGCTTACGCTAGGGTACTAGGATATCATAATGATAAAGGTAGATGCCGTTGCATGCAGGCGGCGCAAGACCAAGGCCTGTGGAAGACCTTGCAAGAGACCTTTGTTCAACAGTGGACGTCTATCGGTTAGCCGTTAAGTAGTCTATATACCTACTTACCTTTAGGAGAACGGATCTTTATTATTCGTTAAAACAATCGCGTGTACCTAACCTTATTTCGGTGAAAACTTAATAAAAAAATAATTATGAGCTATCTCAAATCAAACTCCAATTGATTGTGGCGCAATCAATTATTATTATGTATTGGGATGAATGGAGAGATCATTTTTTTCGACGGAAATAAAATTCAGAGAAAAAGGAAGGATTTTGGAGTGAATCAACAGTGGATATCAATGCGATTTCATCATTCGGCTTCTGGCCGTCTATAGCTGTGGATGTGGGGATGTGCTCGTCTGCTCTCTGGGATACGAAACCGTACAATATTGGAAACATTGGGTTTCTATGTACTAGGATCTCACAAATATAAAAGATATGAATTTCAAAGCGAAATTTATATTAATATCTCTTTGTCTTTATTCTATAATCATTAATGTGATTACTGATAGTAATTATAGACAGAGATATTTTCCCGAAATTTTTTGTATCTAATTTTAAGGACTTTAGTCCGACTCGGGCATTATTCTGCTTCGTTTAGTTTTTGATATACTTAGATTAGTTACCTAGATATTTTATAATGTTTTTATGAACGTCACAATAAAGAAATCAATCTGAGATAAAGTTATTGGTTTTTAGTTCCGTACCCAAAGGGTGCCAACCGGACCCTATTACTAAGCCTCCGCTGTCCGTCCGTCTTTCAGCGGGCTGTATCTCGTAAACCGTAATAGGACAGTTGAAATTTTCACATAATATTGTGTATTTCTATTGCCGTAAGTCGAGTTCAAATATAATATTCAATTATATTATATTTTTATTTTTTAGCTACAAAAAATGAAGAAATGGGTGGCCGTCAAAGTTGTCGGTTGTAGACCAATTTTGTTAGGGGTTCTATCTCAAAAACTAAACTAGTTAGGAATTTGAAATTTTGGTATATTATGTACTATGTGTATAGTGAGTGTATTTAAACAACAAATACTGAAAACACCGATTTATGATGCGGTTTATAAGTAATTGTGGCCAAAACAAACGAGCATTTTTCCCCATAATTATGCTAATTTAGTACTATCTAAGAACTAAGATATTTAAATATCTAGACTAGAAAAGTGATTTGGTCATATGTACGGAACCCTAAAAGAGCGAGGCCCGACTCGAACTTGGCTGATTTTTCAGACACACGAGTACATAGTGGGATTTGTGATAGGTAATTTGTTAACTGCTTAAAATTTTTTAGACTACTTTTACTGAAAATATCAATGTATTTAAATAACAACAAATCAACTAAGTATTATAATCAATCAACTTCCTAAGAAGGTTCTGATGATTCGTTTGTTTACCCCTAGATCCAATACCGAACAGACTCCAAACAACTGGTGACGTAACTATAGACACTAGGACTGCATAAATGCAAAACAGGTAACGTTCTAACAGAGCGCAAATGTTAAAACACGCAGCGAGTGACCGAGAATGAGTTTTGAGTCCTAGTAGGAAACCTAAGATTCATTTGGAGTAGGTATACACGTACAATGACGTTACCGCACTGGTCAAAGACAGGTGGGCGTCTGGTGTTGATACTACGAATGTATTCTTGCCAACGACGAATGCACTCTGTGACGTCTTGTTGGTCGCCCCACACTCCTTGGGAGTACGTAAAGTAAACACTGCCTACCAGGAGACCAGCCTGCAAGAAGAGTAACTTGATTCACGATTACTTGAATAGCTACTAATAGCTACGAAATCATTAGGAGGTTTTAGACGAAAATGTGCATTGAGTAAAATACACCTATTATATACACCTTATACCTAATTAAGATCAACCACCAAAGTCAGTGTCAGAATAAAAGAAAATTGAATCTAAACTTTTGTAAATGCTTTTTTTCTTATTACGTACCTACCTATATTAGCTGCAGTGAGACAATTCAAATGATATTTATTATCTTTTACTAGATTCACTTCGATATCAATATCGATACCTATTATTATTAGAGTCGAAAGTCTTGCTATGAACATTTATGAGCAATAGTATAGTAATAGGTATATAGTAATTATAGGGACTTACTTTAACTGCATACATTAGTTTTCCGTGTGCATAATGTACTGGTATTTTCGCCACTTTTTTAGGAGATTTTTTCAGATTATACTCTTCCCTGCTGCATACTTTTATACATGTTGGGTGTATGGGGAATTCTAAAATAGTAAATTGGTGTACCCTATTTGAATATTCATTAGGTAATTTAATTATGTAGCCCCATAATAAAATAATTAAAAGTAAGTATTCCTAACCACCTAACCTAGATTGTTTCTGCTAGCTTAGTAATATATATTCTTAGTAAAGGCTCAAAAATTTAGGGCGAGTTAGAATTTAGAATCTTTCTTTCTTTCCCTTCCAAAATTTTCGCGTAACAAGGATTGTTACATAATTTGTAACAGTCACCAGGAGAACATGGACGACAAGGGTGGCACGTTACAAGACTGCGTCTTGCATGTAATTGAAACGAGATAACTGAAGAACAACGTTCTTACTTGTAAGGTAGAAATTGGATTTCTGGAAACTCTACGACCACCAATAGCAAAATAAATTCATTGCTCAACTGTAACTAGTACTGTAACTATTAATT
The DNA here is from genome assembly GCA_029955525.1 of Oeneis ivallda. Classification (NCBI taxonomy): domain Eukaryota; kingdom Metazoa; phylum Arthropoda; class Insecta; order Lepidoptera; family Nymphalidae; genus Oeneis; species Oeneis ivallda. Next base: position 12,878,587 of record JARPMR010000024.1, on the reverse strand, counting down.
TATTTATTAGGTATGTGTGTCCTTCAAGAGTAGAAGAACTCGCAGATTTATATCGATGAAATCGCTAGTCTACAATCACTAAACTTGAACTTGAGAAGTAGAAATACACGTAACTTGTATAAAGGCTAAGTTCATATAGGTAAGTTTGGTTGTCTGGTCCGGGAGACTTATGTCGTGGTTAGTTACCACAAGCGATTTAGCGTTCCGACAGGATGGCGTGTCAGGAACCGTTTAGGGGGTGTCATACCCTACCCCCTTCCAAGTTAGCCCACTACCATCTTAGACTGCATCGTCATTTACCATCAGGTGAGGTCGCAGTCATCGCGTGATGTCAATGTCATCTTGTCATTGAATAAAAAAAATTCGTTGTCGCTATAAAATTATTGTCTCATAATAGCGCACCCAGTCCCAGTCGGGTCCTAAGGTGCTGGAGTGGCGACCCCGCACCGGGAAGCGCAGTGTTGGCAGACCCCCCACCAGGTGGACCGACGACATCAAACGAGTCGCAGGGATCCGCTGGTTTCAGGCGGCGCAATACCGAGGCCTGTGGAAGTGCATGCAATAGACCTTTGTCCAGCAGTGGACGTCTATCGGTTGATAAAGAAGAAGAAGAAGAATAGCGCACCTTCCTTTGAGTGTTACAACTTACAGCTCAGTTTCGGGAGCCTACAAAATTTTTCCATTTCCATCACAATTTATGTTCTGCCTACTAGAACTACAGTGAGTAGGATAATATATATAAGTATACAAAAATAATATTAAGTACCAGCAACTGGAGGACAATCTATCCTTTTAGTAGGGCTGCATTTGTCATACATCTGCATGTCTGGCTTAGGCTGGCTCCCGGCCTTGGCCAAGTTGATAGTGCGGCATGCTTCGCATCTTATGCGGTCCGGTTTTAAATTCTCACACATTTCGGTAATTTATCTTAGTAAAAAAAACTCTGAAAGTGGAAATGTTCTTATGAACGTAGTAAACTATTAATTTTGATTAATGTCTTAAGACAGAAGATTTTTCTATTCTTCATAAAGTACTTACATCTAACTGGATCTAGCAAAAAGTTTGTTTATGTCATTTGTGCAAAAAGAAAACATTGTAGTAAATACATCATTCGTCTATGAAGAAAACCCAAAACCATAAAAAAGGATTATATGATTGGTAGCTTACTACTGCGAAGCGATTAGCAATCCTTAATCTATGCTTATTAATTAGGTATACTAATAATTTATTTTTAGGGTTCCGTACCCAAAGGGTACCAACGGGACCCTATTACTAAGCCTACGCTGTCCGTCCGTCTGTCAGCGGGCTGTATCTCGTAAACCGTAATAGATAGACAGATGAAATTTTCACATATTATGTATTTCTATTGCCGCTATAACAACAAATAATAAAAATTAAATTAAATTATTTCCATGGGTACATGGAAATATTTTTTTAACGGAACCCTTAAAGAGCGAGGCTCGACTCGCACTTGGCCGATTTTTTAACTAGCTGGTGCCCGCGACTTCGTCCGCCTGGATTTAGTTTTTTGAATCCCTCGGGAACTCTTTGATTTAAAAAGTAGCCTATGTCACTCTCCGGGTCCTCACCTATACTCATGAAAAAATTTACGTCGATCCGTAGCTCTGTTCCGGCGTGATTGAAGGACAAACCAACAAACACACTCGCATTTATAATATTAGTATGATATATATTGTGGTCTAGGTCGAACATATAGCGAAGCAGCCAAAGTTATTTACCTAAAGATTATCTATCTACCCCTGGATTTATCGTGAGAAACATTTGCAAAAAGCATCACAATACCAGGCAGTAAAAAAGGAATATTGAGCAAATTTTCATATTGTATTCATGAGTTTTCAATACATACCTACTTGCGCTTCCATTACCATAATAATTCAATCGATGTCATTTTAAATTTTAATGTTTCTATTGGATCAGATAAGTACATGAACAATAAGCGGATTTCATCGATTTGTGGAACCAGGACAGTAATTTTATAATGTCTACTTAAATAAGAAAAAATAATAAGGGAAGAATAGGTACTGTATTTTATTTATAAACATCAAATTCTACTTAACTAAAATCTAAATTAAAACATAATAATAAACATCAAAAAAAAAATTAAAAATAAAATAATTTAATATAAAAAATTCTTTTTAAAAAATCGACTTCAAAATCCCGCGCCACTATACAAAATAAATAATTTATTGTTGATATTTTAAAAACCGCTCGACCGATTTCGATGAAATTTATATGGGACCACCTAGGACGTATACCCTTTCAAACAAAAAAAGAATTTTCGAGTCATCGAGTAATCGGTGGACATACATAAAAAAAAATTCAGACGAATTGATAACCTCCTCCTTTTGAAGTCGGTTAAAAAAGGGTTTAACTCTGAAACTGAATTCTCTGTGCTTTCATGTTTTCGCCGCTAGGCCTTTTCTGATTATTTCAGTACCTATTATATGTACCTATATTATAGTTTCAATAGCGCAACATTTTAGGCACGGGCTGAAATGTAATGCGGGCAATGCCTACTGTTGTGCTATCCTTGCACAAGCTTTACATTTAGTATAAAACTAAAGTTTGTGCAAGGAATATTGTATTAGTCAAGTTTTTGTTTTCACAATTTATCCAAATTTTACACAAATTATCACATTCAGCGGGACTAATATTCTTTAAAAAAATATATATTTAAGTAGGTATTTTAAGTTTAAATTGTCACTGCAGTTCATTATAACTTAATTCCACATTCCACGTGCCTGTACCTAAACACGATCAGTCCAAGTTCATAGATCCATTTACTACATTTATATCAGTGTTTATCACGAAATATTTGCGTCGTTGTTTTGCCTGTTCTTCGGATCTCCTTTATGGTATTTTTTGAATAAAACATACTACTTATGTTAGCAATTTAAAAATATGATTGGTGTTTTTCAGTATACCTCATGAAACAATAAGTGTAACAGTGTCAACATACCTTTGTCAATATACGTTTCATGACGTATATTGACGACATTTGACTTTGACAGCGCGGGCGCGCCATCTTGCGCGCCATCTTGAAATATTAGTATAAAACGGCTGTTTTGACGATACGAATTCAGTCTGCCGCGTGGACTGCCGCAGTCGTCATTCGCGCACGTGCCCAGCTCTGATACTCGCAACTGCCACCATTTTCTTGTGAAAATAGAACAGTTGCGCCCGCGTTTGCGGAGTTGATCGCCCATTCCCCAGCATGCCCGGTCCCACGAGCCCGTGGTAGACCGAGTGGCAGCGCGTCGACTGTCGACTGACGACGTCCCCCCCCAAGGCCAATCGCAACCACCGCGCGACCCCCGAAGACCCAGGACCGCAGAAGCTGGACCGAGTCATCAGGGGTACACCGGTGCCCCCGCGCTCCGTGCCGCAGCGCGTGACGTCAGCACAGCCGTGCTAGACTCCGCCGCCCGCACCTCTCGCGCCGCGTCCTCCCGCCCGCGCCCCGCTGCGCGCCCCGCGGAAGGCCCAGCGCGTACCGATCCGCCGCTCGCGCCCGCGCACCGCGCGCCCGCGTCTGCCGCCCGCGCGCTCGTCGCCGCGCCCGCCGCCGCGTACGCGTCCGCCGTTGTTTACGGCCCCACGCGCGCAGCAACTTCGTATGCACTGCCGCATGCAATGTATTCGTATGCAATGCAGCACTGCCGCCCAGCCTGCAACCCGCGCGCAGCCCGCTGCTGCGCTAGCTGTGTGTGCGGCCAGCGCCCCGTATGGCGCCGCGCATGCGTCATCCGCGCATGTCGCACCGTCCGCCGGTGCGCACGCGATCGCCGCCGCGCCAGTGCCACGCTCCATGCCGCTACTAGACGTCGAGGAGTCCGAACTTCCGGAACTCTCGCCAGATGAGGAGCAGCTGTTAGCACAGCTAACACCCGGCTACGTCAGAAGAGTCATCTCCAGCCCTGAGATGGCTGCGAAGATCGCCGAGGCCCCAGCGACGGGGCCTTTGTCCGAGGAAGAGAAGATCCTGGCTCACTTTAAAGCCAGGTATGCGGCACCAGTCCGCAGGCCCCGCACCGACTCAGAAGCGGAGGAAGCCGATGCCGAGTCGAAGCGACTGTGCGCCTACCCCTCGCCTCCACAGATGGAACCCGAACCCGAGCAGCAGCTTGACCCGGAGTACCAGGAAGAGTTCAACGACAATCCCGATTATGACATGCCCCAGGCTGAGACGCGCTCGTACGCTGACTCAGCCCGCTCAAGCCCGACGTCAAGAGCCACTGCTGCAGCCCCTCCCGACGGACCAGCGCCTACAACCGCCGGCCCGAAAAGAGGCAAGAAGATATCCGCCACTCATCGTCGAGCGCTTCCCGAACTGGGCTCATCATTTTAGAGCCCTAAAGACAGCCCTCGGGAGAGCACCGAACGCCCGCCCCTTTGGTAAAGGGGTCAAATTCCAACCGCAAGAGGACCACGAATACCGCACCATACAGCGGTATCTCACAGAGCTGGAAAAAAGCGAGAACATATCGTGGTTCTCATATTCACTGCCCGCTGAGCGCAGTTTGAAAGTCGCAATCCGCGGTCTCCCGGCCGACACTGATCCTGAAGAGCTGATGCAGGACCTGCGCGACCAGGGCTTCGCGCCAGAGTACGCTCGGCAGATCAGGGCAAGGAGGGGCAGACCGGGCTGCATCTTCCTGGCCATCCTTAAGAGAACACCCGACTTGACGCCAGCGATTTACGAAGTCCACGAAATCCTGTGTATGCCAGGCGTGACAGTGGAGGCCTGGAGAGGGAAAAAGGGCCCCTCCCAGTGCCACCGCTGTCAGAAGTTCAAACACTCCTCCCACAATTGCCACCGCAAACCAGCTTGCGTGCGCTGTGGAGAGGAGCACAGCGCGTACGAGTGCCCCAGGCCCCTCACTGAACCCGCCACTTGCGCCAACTGTGGAGGACCACATCCGGCCAACTACACGTCCTGCCAGGCATTCCGGAACGAGGCCCGGAACAAAAGGGCAGGAACGATTGCCTCGACGGCCCCGGCCGCACGAAGGTCGACGCAGGAGACCAGGACCGCCGAACCGCAAGCAACAACCTCGCAGGGCTCCAATATAAGGACCCCTACGAACGATCCAGGTACTCGCACCTCTGGACCCACGAAGAGGAGGAGGCGCCCCAGGGGTATGAAAAAGAGGAAGTCTGGCAAAAAGGGGCCTGAACCTGCTCCAGCCCCCAGCCGACTCAACCAACAGCCCCAACTGCCAGCACCCGCGTAGCTCCCGGCGACAACAAGGTCGTGACAGCCGTCATCGAAGTCCTGTTGCAGATCATGCAGGCCGTGCGGGACGGCAGGGACTTTGACCCCAACATCCTCGGCGGTATCGCGAAGCTCGTTTCCTCGTGAGTGCGCGAACCGCCGCGGGACCTAGACAACTTCCAAGGCTATCTGCTCACCTCGTCCGCTGGTCGCTTCTGCTGGGCCTCCCTATGGGTCTCACCCGGTAGGGCTTGACCGCGAGTGAGCGATAGCCTAACTTCCTGTATAGGTCCACTCCGACCGACCCAAAGTCCCTGCCGTATTGACGACAGGCGGAAGATCCCGCATGCAGGGGGCTACGCCCCGAATCATGCCTCACCCGCGCCCTTGCGGGCGCGAGTGACTACCATGTTAGACGAATTCGGTCTCTGCCCAGAGACTCATCCGACTAGTAGATGCTTTCGTGTCTAGGCCGTTTTGTAATTGATTGAGGGATTGCGACAGCAATCGCACCCTAATCGAATAAATATTGCCTGTACGCTTAGATTAGTGTAATTGATTAATTAATACTTTGATGTTTTGATAGTTACCCTCACGATCAGATGGTGGTTTGTCTGTCGTGCTGTGGTTATTAGCTGAGTGGAAAGGGGCCGTTGTAGGGGCTGGTGGAGACGGCTTAGGTAGGGTTTCAGCGTTTTAAGAGATGCGTTCTCTTATAGCCTGATTAGTTTTTGAGGAATAAATCCGCTTCTGATAATTTTTAAAATACATCCGCTTCTGATAGCCAATACTTAGGTCTATTCATTTCATGATTTCATGCAACAAATACGAAAAAGTTCATGATAATTCGGATTTACTCAAACAAAAGCGAAGGATTCCTCTTAGAACCGCATATAAGTACTTACCTACCTACTGACCTACCTACTGACCTACCTGCCTATTATCGGAAAAAATCATCGAAAGTTTAGTATCTAGATATTATGAAGCCTATACAATATACCTATTAATATTTAATAAAGGGGAAGTAGGTACAACTTGAGAAAGGAAAGCTAGCCAAAAATCTAAGACAATTCAACCCAAGGTCTAAGGCAAAAATGGAAGATGCTGGAAGAGATCTTTGTAGGAATTATGGGTATGTACTATGTAGGTACTCGTACCTACGTGACAGCTAAACGGATCTACTGACGATTCTTCTTAGTTAATTATTTTTGATTGCAAAACCTTCTACTCTCTTGTGATTAATATTTTTTGGTAGCCATAAGGTTCTCTGGAAGAGATCGCTTTTTAGCGATAAATCGCCTTTTTGTACATAGGTACATATAACATAATGCAAGGTTATTTTGCGTTGTCCTTGTTTTTGTATTGCAATAAAGTGTATAATAATAGATAATCCTACTCGATACCTACTGATTTAGTTTTTCAAATCACTCGGAAATTCTTTTATTTTGCGGGATAAAAAGTATATTAATAATATTATGTCCGTAGCTCAGTTGCGGCGTGATTGAAAGACAAACCAACAAAGAAAAACACTTTCGCATTTTTAATATTAGCATGATTTAGTTAATAAAAAATATCTTCTGCAAGCAATAAACAATAACCTTTCATACATAAAAAAATCAAATAGCGTAAGCGCAATGAGTCGTCAGCCGCGCGGATGTTGATACGCCCACGCGGCGCGTCCTGTTGCCTCAGTTTCCGCGCTCCTATCCTAGATAACTTGGCAGTTGCGAAATTTTGCCAAAATCTGCGCTAAGCGGCCTATAGTTCCATAGAAAAAAGACAGAAAAGTATATCTAGGTAGTCTTCCCACGAACTATTATCACCATAAACTCTACCTATACCTACTTTACTTTCGCTATTCAAAGAGGTAGTACCTAATAGCGCCAGTGTTTTGGGCACTATGCCCATTAACATTGACGCTTGATTTGATATGAAAGGGGGCTAGACGGAAAAAATTAAGACTAAATTGAACCGACACTTTTTTAAATGTGAATTTGGCATTGTGTTCAATATTTTCACATACCTATTGTTCATATTTTTATTTTTATTAGATCTTGTGGTTTCTACAGTCGCATAAAGGTCGATGGTTCGAATCCCAGCTCGACAGACTGAATTTTCTATTTTCAATTTTATTTTAAATAATTTCTACATGTGGAATTTTTCCCTAATTTTTTACTGCTACAATTTATTTGCTATAATATTTAAAAAAATTATGTCGGTTTATGCACATTAAGAACTTCGTTCCATCCAGGTATCCCTTGACAACTCTCAAGTTTTTTTTTTCTATAATTTATATTATTTGATTGTAAGTAAGAGAGATTAAGTACATATTAAATTAATATTTAATTATATAGCAATAAAGCTGTTACCCTAGAAATCTTAATAACAAGGCAAGTTTGTATCATACCTACCTACTATGTTTTTTTTCCGATTGCTGAGCACTAAACGTGGACTCAATGCGACTAGAATCTAGCCTAGTTGGCTAATTATTAGTTTTAATTAATAAATTATTGTCTAACTAGTTTAGTTTTTAGTTTTTACCCGGGCTTCGCTCCCGCCATCTAGGTATTAAAAGTAATTTGAAGTGTGAATTCCTAATATACATACTTACGTACAAAATTACCAATTTAGATTTTTCTATTTTTCACCGGTTCTTTTGGGGATTTTCTATTTTTTTTTTGTTTTTAAACCATCCCTGTATTAAGGCACACAAAACAAAAAATTATGATACGCACATTATCCAATCCAATAAAGAAAGAAGAAAATCGGTCAAAATACAAATAAAAAAAAATATAATATTAAAACTGGTTAGGTTCAGGTGTGATGAAGTTATGGAGTAAAATCGCCAAAACTATCATCCCCTATTTCACCCCCTTGAAATTCATATTTTTTTTGTAACAAGAGGTAGCTTCTCCTTCGGTTTAATCCATCTCTATATAAGTACCTAAATTCATCAAAATTGGTTCGGTGGTTTAGGCGTGAAAGCTTATTAAACAGACATACAGACATAGTTGCTTTCGCATTTATAATATTAGTTTGGACTAGTTTGGAAGTTTGGTACCTAACCTAACCCAACCTAACGAGTAGGTGCAAACTCGGTGGGCGTACGTTCGTAGAGTTGAGTTCCAGTGACCACGTGTTAGAACTTTACTGGTCTTGAGGTTCAAACACGGTTCCATCACACTTATAACTTTAATTACACAATAATTGATCTATTAAAACAATATTTACAAATGACTTTATAAATGAAAACTGACTACTCTTTCGCTTGGTAGCTCAACAACGGCTGCCGTCCATTTTTTATCGAAACACCAAGTGCTGTTAAAATAAGGTACTCAACTTGACTAATAAGTGACATTATTATTATTATATATAATAAATAAAGTTCGTCATAACTACAGGAAGTCAAAACTGATCGAGCTACCAAGAATTGAGAATTGTAAATAAATACAAAAATCAAAGCATTATTTAAAAATTAGTAGTAAAAACAAACATGTTTTTACGGAAGTTCAGATAATAATTATAATTTTATTTTTTACAAACTTCCGCAAGGGTGGGTGTTTTAGTAGAATTCACAACTTATTTTTAATAAAAGCTAACACACGTAACCACTCCATCATCAGACAGTGGACTAAGATTAACTGGCTTGATCATGAGGACGAAAACAATAAGCTCAAACAAGATACATGTGCTGTTAGTTGCTATGGAGTTGGGTTGTTCACGAAATGCTCATACCTATATTATAGCACGGGACTATAGTTTGAATGCGCGAACTTTTATAACAAGCTTTTATACTGTGATGCTGTGAACTATCAATGATCCACACACAACGCGTTCAAATGAAGGAAATGTCAATCAAAACTCAAGATTTATTAACAGTATTGACTTGACGCACAAAGTTACCTTATCTTTTGCACCAAAGTATGTACTTGCATCTCTGTGACTTGTAATAATTATTGTACCCAGTCAGTTACTCTAAGTACACGGTACACAGAAATATTATACCGCGGTAGGTTGCTAACTTGCTAGGTGTTGAAAACTGATCTTCCTTCATGAGAATATGGTTTATCATTCCATACTACGGTGATAGACTTATCTTCCTCTTATAATATTTTATGCTAATTATTATTTTATACTTAAACTAGCGACCCGCCACGGCTTCGCACGGGTTGTAGAGCATAATATTATGCCTACATATTTTTTTCTGTCGTCGGGTCGCATCAGCTTGTTACGTTGAATAGATGGATTTATTTTCGCGCGCTCTTTTTAGGGTTCCGTACCCAAAGGGTGCCAACGGGAACCTATTACTAAGCCTCCGCTGTCCGTCCGTCCGTCCGTCTGTCAGCGGGCTGTATCTCGTAAACCGTAATAGATAGACAGTTGAAATTTTCACAGATTGTGTATTTCTATTGCCGCTATAACAACAAATAATAAAAATAAAATTAAATTAAAAAATAAATGGGGCTCCCATACATGGAAAAGGAGTCGAAATAAAATTTATTTTTTTTACCCTGGCATGTGGGGTGTCATTATCTAGAGCTCATTAAGTGGAGTTCAAATATATTTTTTTTTTATTTTTTAGCTACAAAAATGAAGAAATGGGGGGGCCGTCAAAGTTGTCGGTTTTAGACCAATTTTGTTAGGGTGTCTATCTCAAAAACGAAACTACACACACCGGCATATTTAGCGGAACATAAAAAAAAGGTTTGATATCAGTATCATATAAGGTTGCTGGCTGGTTTATACGTCATTTAATTTAAAAAGAAATATTTTTAAACTAAGAAAACAACTGAACATCACATTTTATGCAATTGTTTTAATTTTATTCAAATACACCTTATCTGGAGCGAACTTCGAGTATTTCTTCCTTCTGAGTTTGATTTAAAATTTCATTGAAATACTGTTTTTTGTTAGTTTTTTTTAATCGCGTATCTTTCTGGAGTTGATGACTGAATTATGCCTGACTTAGCCCCAACGGAGATTGCCAGGGCACTCGAAATGCGAAGAAATGGTCAAACCTACAGAGTGATATCCAGAGATCTTCGTCGACCAGTTTCAACGATCCATCGCAGTATCCAACGGTTCAGGGAGACCGGTACTTATGTGAGAAGAGCAGGACAAGGCAGAAAAAGACGCACTTCGAGTAGGGATGATCGTTTCATTCGGCTTCGTGTACGTAGGAACCCCCGTTTGACGGCCGTCCAAGCCCGACATGAGTTAGAAGCAGTGCGGGGTGTAACCGTAAGTGAGCGTACGGTACGAAGAAGGCTCGAAGAAGCTGGTTTGGGTTCATTTGTGCCCGCCAAGGCTCCAAGGCTCGAGGTAAATCATCGTAGAAACAGGTTAACTTTTGCTCAGGAACATCGACTTTGGAACGCGGACCAATGGAGTAAGGTATTGTTTAGTGATGAGTGCAGAATTCTCTTAAATCAAATTGACGGCAGGCAAAGAATATACAGACGCAAAGGAGAACGATACATTCAGACAAATTTTGAAACTACAGTTGCATACGGTGGTGGATCAATAATGGTTTGGGCGGGCATTTGTTTGGGAGCTCGCACAGACTTGGTAGTGATTGACAGAGGGAGTCTGACTGCAGACCGCTATATCAGAGAAGTTTTAGAAGAAAATGTCGTACCGTTTGCCCCATATATCGGTGACGATTTTGTTTTTATGCAGGATAATGCTCGGCCGCATACCGCTCGGGTAACTCAAGCTTATCTTAATGATATGAATATCACTGTTATGGAGTGGCCGGCGAGATCACCGGATATGAACCCAATAGAGCACGTTTGGGACTTGCTGAAAAGAAAAGTTAAGTCCAGAATTCCAGCTCCTGCCAACGTGGGAGAACTGCGAATCGCCGTAGTTGAGCAATGGCGGAGACTATCCCAGGAGACTATCGATAACATCATTCTCAGTATGCCTAGACGGGTAGAAACTTTAATAAGAGCACGTGGAGGAAATACGCGATATTAATCACCATTTTTCTAATTTAATTAATTGTTATTTTAATATTAAATTTCACTTTTCCCGGTTACATGAAAAGTTCAAAAAAGTACAATTTTTCACAAATAGCCTTTACTCTATCTCCTTTCCCTAGCTCCTTTCCCACTTCTCCATGAAATACCTTTTGATGGGCTAAAATTTGCCGTAGGTCACTCAGACGTAATCTACGCATGTAATTTAAAAGGTATTTCATAGGGGCTTGGAGGGTCTGGGCCTTACTAGCTGTTATTTCGTATTTCGTTTCCTCATTTTCTGAGAGCATTTACCATAGTAATGTATATTTTTTTTACACCATCAGAAAGCAGAGATTTCAACGAACAAAAAGCTCACTGACTTTTTTAAAAAAGTAGATATTTTGACGGGAGAATTTTCGATTGAAAATTAGGTGCTTTTTCAATATTAAGTCAAAAAAAAGGTGAAAAAATAAATATTTTAAATCAGAAAAATTACAGTGTGTTTGGAACATAAAAAGGTAAGTTTTCACCAAATTTCGTGAAAAAATATTTTTTTTTGTAAAAGATAAAAATAAAAAACCAAAAACTTGGTTATTTGAATTTTTCACATACATTTTGAGGTTATGTGAAAAAAGTCTAAATACAAAAGTTGCAGATCTTTTTATTACCTACAACTCTGCCATTTAACTTTTTTCCATAGGAGTTTTTCCGGAAATCGAGATAAACTGTTTTTTACCCTTAAACCCCCCCCCCTGCCCCCACTTCCCGACCTCAGATCGCCCGTAATTTATTTTTCCTTTCATTTTTGTTGCATTCTCTTCCTTTTCCAATGGGTTTCATCCTACTATTATTTTTTTTCACTTTTTATTATTTTTTAAGGCTTCTACCCTGGTCTATTAGTACTATCTAAGAACTAAGATATCTAAATATGTGTCAGGTATGTAGGTAATCAAATTATACAGAGCAATGTCGGTACTTTGTTTTCAAGCACTGTAAATAAACCATTCTGCGATAGTCCGTTGTTTCATTAAGTACACCACATTTGGCGCAGTTCGGTTTTGTTTAGTTTTTTTTTGGTTAAAATCATGCCTTTTGGCAAAATAGAACCATTTGACGTCAGTTCCCACAACTGGGATGCTTATTGCCGCCGGGTAAAGCAATTTATTGCTTTAAATAACATAAGTGAAGAGTTACACGTGGCCACGCTGGTCACGCACGTCGGCATTACATGTTACGAACTAATGTGTGACTTGTGCTCACCGGATTTACCTGAAGACAAGACTTTCGAACAACTAGTGAAAATCGTCAAAGATCATTTAGAGCCACAGAGGTCGGAGATCGCAGAGAGGCATATGTTCCGGCAAAGGAAACAATCACAAAGGGAAGCAGTGAGTGATTATTTGAAAAGTTTGAAGCATCTAGCGAAACACTGCAATTTTCGAGATTCTCTCGAGGTTAATTTGAGAGACCAGTTTGTTTCTGGTCTTCATAGTGAAGACATGAGGTCGAGATTGTTTGCCGAGCGGAACATCGATTATAAGCGAGCGGTGGAACTCGCTTTGGCGCTCGAGGCGGCGGAGAGGCACGCGGCGGAGGCGGCTACCGGGTTGAGCTCCAGCGCTGAACCGGAAGGGCTGCACCGCATCAGACCCTCGACGGCGCGCGGGGAGCGCGGCCGCACGGAGCGGTGCAGAGACTCAGGAGACCCGCAGCCCGATGCAGCTGGATCCAAGGCAGGCGCCGCGAGCGCAGAGGGGCAGCGCTCGTGCTGGCGGTGCGGGCGCGGGAGGCACGCCCCGTCCCGTTGCAGGTTTAAGTCGTACGTTTGTGATACATGTGGTAAGAGGGGCCATTTAAAGGCCGCTTGTGTTGTTAATAGTGACAAGTGCAGTGATTCGGCGAACCAGAAGAATTCCAAAGGTCAGTTTTTTTTAAATGATTCCGATGAGAGCGAGTCAGAATTTTATAATTTAATTAGCGAGGGCAATGACGGCCCGTATTACCTCAAATTAAATGTAGAAAACTCAGTAATTAAATTCGAAATAGATACTGGTAGTAAGATTTCTGCAATTTCAAAATATTATTATGATAAACATTTCTCTAATGTTTGTTTACAACATAAGAACTTAAAGTTAAAGTCTTACACAGGTAATGTTATCGAACCTCTCGGATACATCATGGTAAATGTCAAATATCACTCTTGTTCGCACAAGTTACCGCTTTTTATAATTGAAAATGGAGGCCCTCCTTTACTAGGCCGAACCTGGATAAGACTTTTACAAATAGATATCACGAGCTGTCATAACTTGTCTGTAAAGAGTGACAATAGTGATACCATCGAGTCATTGAGAAAGGAATTTCCTGAGGTTTTTGCTGATGGGCTCGGGACCTTTAAAACTCGTATGCAGTTACACTTAGCCGATAAGACTCCAGTTTTTGTAAAATCGCGGCCGCTTCCCCTCGCGCTCCGCGCCCCGGTCGAGCGCGAGCTCGAGCGGTTGCAGCGCGATGACGTCATATATAAGGTAGACCGATCTGATTACGGTACACCTATTGTGCCTATTATTAAAAAAAATGGAGATATTCGTATATGTGGAGACTATAAGATAACAATTAATCCGTTATTAAAAGATTTTCATTATCCTCTGCCACGAATTGAAGATATATTTGCCTCGCTCGGGGGAGGCGAACAGTTTTCGAAATTGGATTTGTCCCACGCCTATCAGCAAGTGTTGTTAACGGAGGACTCTCAGCCTATTACCGCTATAACGACACATGTAGGTACTTTTGTTTACAAGCGAGTTCCCTTCGGAATAAAATGTGTTCCTGAATATTTTGAAAAGTTGATAGAAGAAACTTTATGTGGGCTATCGTCTACCGTAGCTTTTCAAGACGATATTTGTGTAACCGGTAAAGATAGAAAAACACATTGTAAAAACTTACGCGCAGTTCTAGCTAGATTAAAAGAAGCTGGTTTGCGAGTAAATTGGTCCAAGTGTGAGTTCTTTAAAGATAGTGTAACATACTTAGGGTATAAAATTGATAAAGAAGGCTTACACACTGATGTAAATAAGATAGAAGCGATTGTGTCAGCGCCATCGCCAAAAGATGTAACGCAATTGAAAAGTTTTCTAGGGCTTGTTAACTTTTACAATAAATTTTGCGTTAACATGAGTTCTGTATTGAAACCTTTGTATGACTTGCTTAAGAAAAATGCCAAATGGATTTGGAGTCCAGGATGTGAAAGTGCCTTTAATAGAATTAAACAAATACTCAGTAGTTCGCCGGTGCTAGCTCACTACGACCCGAAGTTGCCGCTGTTGTTGTCGGTCGACAGCAGCGCGTACGGGCTCGGCGCGGTGCTGTCGCACCGCTACCCCGACGGCTCGGAACGTCTTATCAGTTGCGCCTCGCGCACACTCAATGATGCCGAGCGGAATTATTCACAGTTAGACAAAGAAGCTTTAGCCATTATCTTTGGAGTTAGCAGGCATCATAGGTATATTTTCGGTCGGCATTTCATTTTGCGCAGTGATCACCGGGCTTTAAGTTACATTTTTGGTAAAAACAAAGGCATACCGCAAACGGCGGCAGGCCGTTTGCAGAGATATGCGATACGCTTGGCCGCTTACAATTTTGACATCGAATTTATTTCTTCATCGAGAAATCGTTTCGCAGACGTTTTGTCTCGTCTGCCATTGGGAGAAAACCAACGTATCGCACATAATGATAATAACAGGGACAAAAGCTATTTGTTTTTTATAGAAGACAAATTACCTATAACATTTAATGAAATTAAGAGTGAAACAGCTAAAGACACCACTCTTAACAAGATAGTAAGTTATGTTAAGTTCGGTTGGCCCGAACGAACAGATGATAATATTATTAAACAATATCACATCAGACGGGAAAATATATTCTTAGAACAGGGATGTTTAGTTTGGGGTTACAGAGTAATAATTCCCGCCAGCTTGCATGACGCCGTGTTAGATGAATTACACTCAGGGCATATTGGTGTCGTTAAGATGAAGCAACTGGCACGAAACTATGTTTGGTGGAGTGGTTTGGACGCGGACATCGAGCGCTTGTGCCGCGAGTGCGCGGCGTGCAGTGCGCAGCGCGCGCAGCCGCCGCCTGCGCCACTGCACACCTGGGAGTGGCCGACTGAGCCTTGGTCGAGGTTGAACGTTGACTTTCTAGGTCCATTTCGAAATCAATATTATTTAGTTATATTAGATGCTCATTCTAAATGGCTGGAAGTAGAACCGGTTTCAAGTACCTCAGCAGCAACTGTTATAGCTTGTCTGCGCAAGCTATTTGCTCGCTGGGGTTTGTGCAAAGTCATCGTCAGTGACAGAGGGCCGCCATTTTCTTCGTCTGAATATTTGTCATACTTGAATAAAAATGGTATTAAGCGCATTTTAGTAGCTCCATACCATCCATCTAGCAACGGCGCGGCTGAAAATGTAGTTAAAACCGTAAAACTAGTACTAAAAAAGGCCGTAATCGAAAACGAAAATATAAATAAGGCATTATGTAAATTTTTATTCACATACCGAAACACAGAGCATTGTACTACCCAAAAAGAACCTTCAGTGGCACTTTTAGGGCATAGGTTACGCGGTCGGTTAGACCTATTACGACCGAATACTCGAGATGTAGTTCGCAATAAACAATTAAATCAAGAAGAACGTCGCGGCGGCTCATTGCGCGAAATGACTACGGGAGACCGCGTGCTTGTCCGAAACTATAATGATAATTTGATCAAATGGAAAGAAGGTGTAGTTATGGATAGAACAGGACCCGTCTCTTACGTGGTCAAAACTAATGATGACAATCGCACATGTAAGAGACACGTTGATCAGATTATCAACAAAAGCATCAGAAAATCTAGGTACTCATTAATAGGTGTGGAAAACGATAACTCGGGAGAAAGTGAGACTAGTAACGAGCTCAACAAAAGTTCTGAGAACTCAGTGGTCGCTTCGACACCTGAAGAAACGCATAGTAATAATAAAAAGGCGCCTTCACCTTCGCAAGTGACCACCAACAGTCCACTTCGCATGACGTTAAGACCGCGCATTAAAAAAATTATAAAATGAATACGATTGTTACTATAATTTTAAGTTTAAATTTTTTTTTAATTATACTTTAAGTTAATTTAAGAGAGGAGCAGTGTCAGGTATGTAGGTAATCAAATTATACAGAGCAATGTCGGTACTTTGTTTTCAAGCACTGTAAATAAACCATTCTGCGATAGTCCGTTGTTTCATTAAGTACACCACAATATGTATCTAGTTTAAAAAAATGATTTGGTCATATTTACGGAACCCTAAAAGAGCGAGGCCCGACTCGCACTTGACCGATTTTTTATTTTGTGGTAACTCCTAAGATACTTATTCATTTAAATTATATGGTGCAAAGCATTATCATAATGTGCATGAAATTCTAACGTATTTAAGTGGATAGGATTAATACTTTACCCGTATAAATAGATTTTATGCTGTACTAAGCTTAAGCCTGCGTCATTGTGCGCGTCGAGTTATTAAAAAATCCCGTGATCTCCTCAACTTTACCAAATGCAAAAATCACGTCGATCCGTGGCTCTTTTGAGGCGTGATTGTAGGACTACTTAATCAACAAATCAGCAAACCGGCGATCGGTACTGAAAACTTATACTTAGTTATACTTATACAGGCGTGAATCGGCGTGAGGCTCTATAATATCGATTTGAAAAATAGTTTTGATCTAAAATATAAACAATTTACTTACCATGAACACTGAAATCATCTAAGACAAAAACTATTTTACCACGTTTTATTTGAGAATTTGGCATTTTTGGTAGTTTGTTCATATTCTGTTCTCGACAAAGGGGTCGAAACACCTACTTGACTAAGACAGGTAGGTATTTAGTGTTTTGAGAGTTATAGCTACAAAATTTTATTGGCTTGACATTTGCACGAAAAATGATAATAGCCGGGTCTGCACCAAACGATCCACCGCGCTCCAATCGCGCGCGGCTGGAGCGCGCTCCACAGACGCGGTCGGTGTAGACGTGCCTCGCGCGATCCAAGCTATCAAAATGGAACTCGCGCTCCCGCGTCTGTGGAGCGCGCTCCAGCCGCGCGCGATCGGAGCGCGGTGGATCGTTTGGTGGAGACCCGGCTAATGAAACTATTTGTATGGGCACGTTGAAAAACTTTGCGAATAATTTTCAGTACCTATACAACCATTGTTCTCTCTTAGTTGTGTAATATTAATATATCATCATAAAATTTTGTGCTCTCAATTTCCGGTTATCATTAGGTACCTATTTACATAAACTGAAAATAAAACATTTGTAGGTATGTAAATAACCGATGACACATATTAGGTATCGCAGGATACCATCACGTCATCGGGTTTTTTATATAAGTGATTATAAATTCCAACAACGAAACTGTATTACGGTAGTTATAAACCGAGCGAATTTTAAAATACCAACAACTTTACAGGAAACTTCTAAGTATACTTAATACTAACGTCCTACTTACCCACATCTATGTAAATGACTTTTTGGAATTCTTAATAAGTAATATATAAAAATTCTTTTAAAAAAACCGACTTCAAACGCCACTGAAAAGTATAAAATAATTTCAGTTTGTACACGTATGTTGAAGTCGGGCGGGCCTAAATAGAAACGATGAAAGGATGAAACGAATGCGCCACGCTAGCCAAAATTTTAGTTTGTAGGTCCAGGCAGAGAATATAAGTACTTACACTAGCGGCACGCTATGATGGCCGGTTTGACACATTACAATAGTGATGTGGAATGTCAATTTATTCTCGAACAAAAAACAATTAAGTTTTGTTTTTGTACCTGATTAAATAGGTTTAATAAAACAAAAATGTATATGTTTATTTAATTTATTTGAACGAACTGAATATTTGAATGAAAATGAATATACATACTTTATATGCACACAAGAAACATATGAATACAAAAGATACCAAAAAAGGTGCCACAAAAGGCCATAATTAATCAGATTCGTCCATACTACTATTTTCACTGTCGTCACTGCTATCATCACCTACATTAATAATTATATGTTCGTTTTCTATAATATTATCTATTTTCACATCTCTTTCATAATCTTCCCTTATTAATTTAACAGTTCTATTCACAACCTTTTCCCAGTCTCCTTTAGTCACATGTTCACAAGCTTCTTCTAATAATTTTAGCATTTTTTTTGTGGTAAATGGGGGTTCTGTATTGTGTCTTGCAGCATATCCCTTAATTTGAGCCCACACCAACTCAATCGCATTATACTCACAATGGTAAGGCGGTAACCGTATAACTCTGTGCCCATGTTCTAATGCTATTTCGTCAATGACGTATCGGATCTTGGTTGGTTTGTTTTCTTTTAAAAGACGTACTAATTCCGCTTTTAACATATTCATGTTTGCATCTACGCCATTTTTACGAAGCCATGCGACGATATCAGCTTTCTTTTGGGATTGGGCAGGTGGCTTGTCAATTTGCATCGAGTGGTATGGGGCGTTGTCCATAATTATAATAGATGGTTCAGGGAGGCTACACAACATTGAGGTAAACCATTCAGTAAACTTTTCTCCATTCATGTCTTCATGATAGTCTCCAGTGGTTTTTGACGCAAAAGCCATGAGAGAACCTTCGACAAACCCGTTGATGGTTCCGGCGTGACAAATTATAAGTCGCGATCCTTTTCCTACAGGAACTTTGGAAGTAGATGCTGCTGTGTCATCGTTCCAAGAACGGCCTACAGTATGGTTAGCATTAAGCCATGTTTCATCCAAGAACACAACATTTTGCCAATTTTTGATTTCTTTCACTTGCCGTAAAAAAGTATACCTTGCCATCGCTATATCAAATCTTTCCATCAATATTTTGCGTTTGTTACATTTTTTGTATCGAAATCCAATGGTCTTCAAAATCTTCGTTAAAGAACTTTCCCCACCGAAGAATAATCCAGCTTCCTTCAGTGAATGCACCAACTTTTTTCTTGTTGGATACTCCTTCTGTAAATAGTAGCCGTAAACATGTCTTCGGATAGCATCGGCATCAAAGCTATCGATGCCTACGACTGGTTTTGCTCGTTTTCTCTTTTTTGGTGTGTGAAGTTTATTTTCTTCTGTGCCAGTCTCGCCATATTTTTTTTTAGTTATCCGTCTAACAGTTCGTTGTCCAATATTAAGCGCATCAGCTACGCGTTCAACCACTGACGTTATAGGTAAAATTGGCCCTCCATTTTGAGCTTCACGATCGAAATAGTTACGAAGGCGTATTACGAACTCACGTGTCTGACTATTTAGAACAGTTCTCTGCGTACGTTCGGTCATATCGACGAAATCCACAACAAAGGGCTTGAACAGAGTCCAAATTAACGAGCAAGGGTCAACAGTAATGCAGTATCAATATTTGAAATCCAAAGCCAGGTCAAAACTATATCACAATCGCATTGCACTGACAGTTTATACTTTTCGAAGCAACGTCAATTCGAAACTGCTTTGTTTTGCATTGAGCATTGACGCGAGTTTGCCGGAGGTAGTAGTTGTGCTAGCCAGCGATCCTATGTGACGATCGTATTAGATTCCATTTTTAAAAATTTTCAATTTAGAGAACCAAATGCCGAGTTGTGGTATATATCATATAAAAATAAAAATTTTACCTTTTGTATGAAACAGCTGATATTTTTTTGCGATTTCAGAGGTTTGTCCACATAGTGAAAATTGTTCATATTCACAAGTACATTCACCCCTTAAATGGTGCAAACTGATTTTTCTACACTTGTATACATTTTAGAAATCAATTTAATAAATAAATTTTGAGTCCTAAACCTAAAACTACATTCGATAAAATTTATGAATCTCTGCACATCACTATCGTCAATAAAGTAATACAATTATTTCCTTCAAAGTCGTTATAAATTAATACGGAACTTCATGAGCGGACAAACGTCAAACCGGCCATCATAGCGTGCCGCTAGTGTAGTACAGGTACGTTGAAGTCGGGCGAGCGTTGCAGTTTCATAGTTTTATTGAGGCCCGCCCGACTTCAACATACGTGTACAAACGGAAATTATTTTATACTTTTCACTGGCGTTTGAAGTCGGTTTTTTTAATACTACATTATGATACAAGTGCGCGAAGTTGGTTGGCTCTATTACAGCCCTCGCCTTGCGGCTCGGGCTGTGCAATACCGCCTCGACTGTAATGAACAAAGCACACGCGTATCATACGACGTTTTTCAACACACTTGCGAGGAAAAAAACAATTAGGTAGGTATAAAATACATTTTAATTATTAAAGCAATTATTGAAAGTACAATTACTAAAATGATACGCAACAGTTTTTGTTGGATGTTGCACAGTATGTGTTATAGTATTATTAAAAATTTCACTGTGGTGTTCTTGAGTAACTGTAAATGTTGGAGATAGTGAAACATTCCCATAGGAGGTGGATGGTGGATGGGCGTTCTAATTCTCCTTTAGTCAGAGTAGGCGGCACACAAAAATTATAAACGAACAAATGTTTGCACAAAATGGCGCGGAGGTTTATTTTTTCGCGCGCCGTATCTTTGGTTGAATAACTATGCGCGCGCAGGATAAGTCCAGAGCCACCGAACACCGCCATTCAGCCACAATATATTAAACTAAATAATTATGTATTTCTAATAAGAATTTACGGTAATTAATGATTTAAAATATTGTATTTTTTAAATGCTTTAATAGATAATTAGATGAAGTATAATCTTATCTTATCAGATTTTGACTACAATAAGTTTATTTATTTACAAAATAATAAATCTTTTGGTAACGACCTCTTTACGGATATTAAAAAAAAAGTGGAATAAGAAAAACACTAGTGCGGCAATGAAAAGTAAAACGCACTAGTGTGTAATAAACCGCAACCGGGCGTAAGACCAAAGAAAAAATTGCAACTTTACGAGCAAGTGTGTTGAAAAAGAATTTTTATATATTATTTTAATCATTTTAGTGTAGCTTCATAGGATAAATCTACACATTCTCTGATCGCGAGCGATTTGTTCATTCATTGATCAAAACGAATCCAAATACGACATATTATCTGCTATTATTTTTAAAGACTGTACTATTGTGTTGCATATCCTGGCTGCAGTTTCAGCTCCATCATCAGAGCCATCCCATGGATATAGAATAGAATAGAATAGAATAGAATAGAAATGTTTTTTATTCAAATAAACTTTTTTACAAGTGCTTATGAATCGTCGATGAGTCTACCACTGGTTCGGAATGCCGTTCCTGCCGAGAAGAACCAGCAAGAAACTCGGCAGTTGCTCTTTTCAAAATAAGTTTACATTCAATAGAATAGTTATACAGTTAAATTACCACCTACTGTCTCATGAATCGCTGGAACGAATTATGTCCACTCTTTTTTATCATCTAAATAGTCTTCAATTGCATAATATGCCTTTTTCATGAGATTAGTTTTAACTGATTTCTTAAACTTGTGTAAAGGCAAGTCTAAGATCGACTGTGGAATTTTATTATAAAACGTCACGCCCATTCCCACAAATGTCTTTCGGACCCTCTTGAGGCGACATCGAGGAATCACGAGCCTGTTTGGATTTCTAACTTGCCTATCATGTAAATCACCCTTTTTTTTGTAATTCACAATGTTTTGTCTGACAAATATTATATTGTTGTAAATATATTGTGAAGCTACTGTAAGAATGCCTATATCATTTAAGACTACTTATCAATACGAATGAAGCGAGCCCAAACTAAATATGGTTACGTAGTTTCATTACAGAGTGTTCATAATCACCGTTCAGCTTCATCATCACACCCTGGATATTATCTAGGACCAGAGTACTTCTTAAGACGAATCAAACGAGCCCGAACTCCATGGTGTTACATCGTTTTACTACAGAATTCGCATAGCCATCTTCCGCCTCCATCATCAGATCAGCTCCATGTTACAATAATATTGCATTGTAATCTGATTTACAAGTACATGCACATTTTCAGCTCAATCGGAAAATAAGAATAAAAATAAGATGATAAATAGAAATTTAGCTTATGTATGCATGTTATGTACTAGGCATGGTTAAAAGTCTACACATACTCTGATCGCGAGTGATTTCCTCTCATTCATTGAGGAGTTCCGTCGTCCATCTCCGAAGATATTCATCAGATCTTTACCAAATTTAAATGGGACCTACCTTGAAATCGGTTAAGATTTGGGGGAGATATAGAATAGAATAGAAATAGAATAGAAATATTTTTTATTCAAATAAACTTTCCAAGTGCTTTTGAATAGTCGATGAATCTACCACTGGTTCGGAATGCCTTTCCTGCCGAGAAGAACCAGCAAGAAACTCGGCGGTTGCTCTTTTCAAAACAAAACAAATTTACAATACAGTAAATACTATGCTATATATGCAGTGTTTCCACAATGAGGAAAGTTCCAAAAATGCATACCGACTAACTTCTATCCTAAGATGGGCAGACATAAAGTAGCCCCATTCCCGCCGGTGGCACCCGTTCACGAGCATGACGCATGATCCAGCCATTGCTTCGCCCAACCATTTGAGGGAACGTAACAACCCGCATCACACGACACCACCACAGAAATGTTTAAAGAGTGCGTGACATACTTATGCTACCCATGTTAAGGCATCGAATTGAAAACTAATATTCAAATGCTCATTTTAAGACATCACTTAGACACAAATAAAGTAGAAACACTGAATAGCACAGGATTATTTTGTTACACAGGTTGATTATTACTGTCTCATGAATCGCTGGAGCGAGTTATATCCACGCTTTTTTGTCATTAATATAGTCTTCAATTGTATAATATGCTTTTTCCACGAGAGAAGTTTTAATTGCTTTCTTAAACTTGTGTAATGTGTATATGGAGTAACATCGACAAAAAAAATACGCGTCGAATTGAGAACCTCCTCTTTTTGTATTTTTTGAAGTCGGTTAAAAAGTGTTTACTCATACAAATAATAATATAACAATATCGTGATTTTCGTTAACCATAAAACTTGAACCATTAAAATTCATAATTAGTATTTATTTAATGTAGGTCAACTTGTAGGTCTTATGACAAGTCAAGACTCTACCAATGGTTAGGAAAGCAGATTCTGCTGAGAAGAGCCGACACCAAAATCAATAGACTTATTATCCCAGAAAAATAAGAGATCCCGCGGGATTTTTAAAAACGGAACTCCATGCGGACGAAATTACTAGTTACATAATTATAAAAGACAATTAATTTTCCAAAAGAATATTTTGAACCGACTACACAAAAAAAATTAAGTGGCACTCGGGGACTGCCGCGGTAAAGCTATTGCATAGCATTTTTTATCAACTTATGCAATTATAATATTTATGCAATATTTTTTTTTTGCATAATAAAAATTATGCAAAAAAATATTAAAAAACAAACAAACAAGAAAAGCGAACTGTCACTACTTCGCGAGTGAGATTCGAACCTGCGACATCATACACCATACGGTAAAGAAAGCGGCTGCTCGCCCACTGCGCCAAATAGAGCTACTTGAGAACCTCTAAAATGTTGAACGCTTACTGAACGACGGTGTTAGGTTTTTTCCGTTACGGAATTTCTTGATTCGGTTGCCGCGCTCAAACTGTTTGTCCTAGTTCAAAGCCCGCGATAAAAGCTATGTAATAGCTTAAAAAACGTGATTTGGTGTTGAAACTACGAAATTCTGCCGTAGCAACGTTACCCGAACCAAGAAAGCTCTAATAAGGCAAAGCTCCCACAGTACCTAGCTTATCCGTTGATCGTCAGTTTTCATGAATGACGATGGTGGGGGTGAGCTTACGAAGCTACGACCGAAATCTGCGCCCGCGCTGGAGGCTCCGCGACTCGCGATCCCAACAGTTCACTGGAAGCCGCCGGCGCTTAGCGGACCGTGTGCTCGTCGACCGCAGCTCTAAGCGAACGCGGGAAATTCAAAACTGATCTATTTTTCGAATCATATACTCGAACCTTTTCATATTTTCTTTTTTCCTGAGCTAAGCTTGTGACGTATTTGTGCTTGTTTTGTGCGTTGCGGATTATTTTCGGTTTTCGGGCATGCAGTAGAGATGGGGATGACCAACTTCAGGTAAGCGGACAGAATTTTTTTTTATTAGGAACCTATTCAAATAAAACTATAAGAGCCGGCCTAATCTAATACTTCACAGATTAGATTTAATACGACTAGGTACTATTTAATACTTATTCATAAATTTTTATTTACGACTCAGCTCTTAAAAATCTTATTGGATTTTTTTTTTTCTATAAAAAATTTTGTATGACTCTATTGTTTAATAATTTAAAAATCTAATATTAAAATTAATGTGAGTTAAATATTGATGAGTTTAACTAATGTTATAGTCGATTTAATTAACACTATCGTACATTGTTCTGCTGCAAAGCTCCAGCTGGGTAAATATGTATAAGAATCTTTGAAACAGCATCGTCGGTAAGCCATAAAAAATAAGTATTTAGTTAAAAAACATTATTGCAACTATTATAGCAGCAGGCGTTTCGTACATTTGTAGAAAATAATATTTTCGTTATCGTCAAAATGAAGATCTAGTTAGTATCTTGTTAGTAAGTATCTTGATAAAGGCTTGCCGCTCATTGTCATACACACTAAACTTAGCTATCGGTATATGTTGAAACCTTTAAAAATACTGTATATTTTCTCTATTATTTTAATTAAGAGGTACCTAAAATTGCGCCGACTTCTGGATTTTTAATTACTTATTATTAAAACTTATATAACTTGAAGCTATAGAAAGAAGTTAAAAAGGCATGAGAAAAAATTATTGCTTTAATTACGAGTTTTCACAGATATAGTTTAAAAAGCTCAATGGAAAGTCGAAATGTTTGAGACTTAAATATTAGCCGTTAATATTTCAGTCCATTTAATTATCTGGTCTAAAATCCCAACAACCTAAAGTGCAATCAAAAGTGAAGGTAGCTATAGCGCCGCACATAGCTACCTTTTCTAAAGCTTAGCTTAGTTGGCGTGGAAAAAAATTGGCATTAATAAATACTAGATGCGGAAAGCTCAAGACTGGGTGTGGTGGCGCACATTAGTGAAGGCCTAATTTAGGCTTAAAGATGGTGGATTTATAAAGATTTAGGCCGCCTAAATCTTTATAAATCCACCATCTTTGGAGCTCCAATAACAAGGAGTTAAGATTTAAAAATCTCTTTGTTTTTCCGGTATAAAACATAGGCCTTTGTCACTCTCGAAGTTCTCAACAGCTGTAAAAAATCATTCAAAAAGTCACTTCGATCCGTTGCTCCGTGGCTGCATGATTGAAGAACAAACCAGCAAACGAACACACTGTCTCATTTATCATCATCATCATTATTAGCAACCCATCAACGGCTCACTACTGAGCGCAAGTCTCCTCTCAGAGAAGGGTTATAGGTCATAGTCCACCACGCTGGCACAATGCGAATTGGCGGACTTCACACACCTTCGAGAACATTATAGAGAACTCTCAGATGTGCAGGTTTCCTCACGATGTTTTCCTTCACCGTTGAAGCAAGTGACATTTAATTGCTTAAACGCACTTGACTCCGAAAAGTCAGAGGTCCGGGATCGAATCTGCGACCCCCCGAATAGGAGACCACAGTCCTAACCACTTGGCTATCACAGCTGTCTCATTTATACCTAATATTAATAGTAAGGATATTGGTAAGGATATTAGTTAGGATATTATAATAAAAGTTTTATTTATAGTACCTAGGCATACTATAGAAGACACGATAAGGTGTCAACGAACTGCCACGCCGGCTCGCCCTTTAATCATGTTGCCACTTGCCAGTAATTTTTACCCATTACGATGATAATAATGGAAATAGTCGTGTCGAGTTGCGGTTAACTTAGCAACATAATCTTTACATAAATTCATCCCAAGCAAGGCCCTGAATATAAACGATACTTGAATATTAAAAATGATAAGACTAGACTATATATCTAACTTATATCAGAAGTCTCCCTCAAGCGCAACCGAGTGCGCTTTATTTGAATAATAAGAAAGCGAACTCAAAGAATTTTGATAATGTCTGTGTTGGATTTAGACCATAAAAGTCCGAACGAACAGTACGGAATTCCGGTGTTCTTAGGTTTAATTGTCCCGATTATCTTAAGCGGACGTTAAGACGAAAACTTTAGTCAAAGTCCAAACCTACGAGTTTTCACTAAAGGAAATAAAAAAGCCGTATTTTCCTCATCAAAAAAGAATTTTCAAAAATTAATATATTGTACATTTACATTTTATTTTAAAGATAAAAAAGCCGGCCAAGTGCGAGTCGGACTCGCGCACCGAGGGTTCCATACTGCAAAAGTAAAAGTAAAACGATAATATTATATTAATTTGCATAATTATCGTTAACTTTGTTTGTAGAGGTTTATTGTTAATATAAAAAAAACTATGCCAGTTAGAGCGTTGGTTTTATTTTTCCTGTAAAATATACATAAACCTCTATTGAACATAATTATTTCAGATTTTTCGATTGGTAAACTTCGGAGATAAGGGGGGCGGGAACGGTATTTTTTTCGACATTTTGGCCGATTACTCAAAAACTATTATATATAGAAATAAATAAAAAACTGTTTTAGAACGCACAAGTAAAGGCCTTTCATATGATACCCCACTCGGTATAATTATCTTACTTTGAAATTTCAAACCCCTGATTTTCCCCCTTTTTTAATTAAACTAAAATAATTTTCGCGTTCATTTTATTTTTCCTGTAAAATATACATGAACGTCTATTGATCATAATTATTTCAGATTTTTTGATTGGTAAACTTCGGAGATAAGGGGGGGGGGGGGGGAACGGTATTTTTTTCGACATTTTGGCCGATTAATCAAAAACTATTATATATAGAAATAAATAAAAAACTGTTTTAGAATGCACAAGTAAAGGCCTTTCATATGATACCCCACTCGATATAGTTATTTTACTTTGAAATTTCAAACCCCCGATTTTCCCCCTTTTTTTAATAAAACTAAAAATAATTTTCGATTTTTCTTTATTCCAATGATGTTGGGCCACTATTATACACAACTATGCCAAATTTCATGTCGATAGCTTTAATAGTTACTGAAATAATCGACTGTGACAGACGGACGGACAGACGGACGGAGAAAGTCTCACCATAAGGGTTCCATTTTTACCATTTTGGTATGGAACCCTAAAAACTCCTTTCGGGCTTAGGCCACCTCCAAAGTTTTTCAGTTTCCTCTTTGATATGCTTTTTGACCCCACCGTTTCCTGGCAAACTAACGAATTTTCACTAAAGAACTTTTAATCTAATCCCCTACTATTATACTAGTACTTATAGTAGTAAAAATTTTGGAGGACCCTACACCTCACCTACTCATATAGTACTATACTTACCAATATATAGGATATTTTACGCTTTCGACGAAAACTTTTAAGCGATAGAGTTAGAAAGTAGAGTTTAATACCTTTAAGCCCATTTGATAAAAACTATTATTTATTGCCCAATTTAACGAAGTAGTAATGATATTTTTTATTCTTGAGGAACCATCCAAACCGGAAATCGAAATCGTTACCTTAAAACATGAAAGTAACGTCGCTGATCATTTATTTATTTATTTTGTGGCTGCAGCAGTGAGTTCTTCAAAATGCGCTTTCGTGCAAAAATACGACCAAAATATTCCCAAATTGGAGCGCACGTCACATCATCCGCTATCGAATACGAGAGCGGCGTAGCTGCCTCCCGCAAACTGGATTTTCGAGGAAAAAAATCAAAAAAAGCGGGATTAAACTAAGCCTATTGTTCCTTTTCTCCGCGCGTCCCGACCAAGTGAAATTCTCTACCGCTCATGCATAAATTCATTGCCGCTTTTGTCCTACAGCCTCGTATAATAATTAAACGGTTAGTAGTGATGTGCCGAATGGAATATCGACTGTTAAAATCGTAAGGGTTTAAAAAATGTTTTTTTTTAAATGTATTTCCTAGTATATTATATAATGCTTCCTTTAAGACAGTAAAATTTCAGGAGTATCAAGATATTTTCATTTAATTTTATGAACTAAATAAAATGTTAAACAATATTAATTTACTAAAAAGTGGTACGGTCAAATAAAAAAAAATCTTACTAGATAGGTAGGCAGGTAAAAAAACTGCCATGTGGGAGAAATAATAAATTTATTCTAAATTTAAATAAGTAAGTATTATATTTTCTCCCATTTGCTCTAAAATTGCTTCATTAGTAAAAATAAACAAAAGTTTAATCGGCATTTTCAGTACAAAATAACACAATTTCATTTTGTGCACCAAGTGAGAGTGCGAATTTTGAATTTCTATAATTGAATCACGAGCGTAGTGAGGAACCTTTTTTTTGGTAAATGTCGCGCTTTGTTTTGATTGTAGCTTTTAGCATTGAATTTAATATTAGCTACCAACTCCATAGTAAAGTCGAGATCATTCCATGAAGTTTTCAGAATAGAATAGAATAGAATAGAATTTTTTTTATTCAAATAAACTTTTACAAGTACTTTTTAATCGTCAATGAGTCTACCAAAGTGAGTTTGATAATATCATACCTCTGAAGCCTCTGAACAGGAGAACTACAAAAATAGCAACTGACAACAGTTATTCGTAAAACCGAAGAGTTGCAAACGTTAGACAATATCGGTACATCTCTAGCAAGCAGATTTAATCTTTGGATAAGGGATGAAAAGGTAGCATACTAACAACTATCTCCTCAGTATAGAGATTTAATTGATTGTCAACAAATGTCGGGCAGTTTTTGCTTTGGAATATGCGCACGCGATTTCTTTGAAATCCCGCGTGGATTTTGGCGTTTTTTGCGGTTCGGTAATTTTGGTCACGTTGAATTTGAACGGTATCAAGTGTATTTAATCTTTTAAGTTCATCCATATTGAAAAAAAAAAGAAAACTAATTACTTATAAATGGTGTATTGATAATGAAATAAATAATAGGTACTATGTTTATGGGAATACTATATGTATACTTAGGTACATATATTATGGAACCGAGCACTATTTAAAACTAAGATATACTTACCACCGTTTTTAGGTCCTGGGACAGAATATCTATATGTATATATCCTAATATATAAAGCTTATTTAAACTAATATATAAAGCTGAAGAGTTTGTTTGTTTGCTTGAACGCGCTATTCTCAGGAACTATTGGTCCGATTTGAAAAATTCTATCAGTGTTAGATAACACATTTACCGAGGAAGGCTATAGGCTATTATCATCGCAAACTGTTTATTAAACACGAATTTAACGAAAAAGACCTAAAGCCGTTTAGTGATATAGGCCCCTATTCTAAGTATTCATACATTTGAGAGCCCTCATTAAGGAGAATCAGGTCATTCTTCTCGTCAAACAATGCTTTCAGCCGTATTTTATGACTGTTGTGTAACCTAGACCGGAATGACTTTAGAATTAGACTCACATTTACTAAATGAACGAAACAAAGCCAAGCAATAGATAAAGTCATTGGACCAGCTTAGAAATGAATGCAGTGGAATCTTTAGAATAAATTAACGTTTTAATAAATAACCACGTATAATAACTTTAATGAATGGTGTAATCGTGCCGCGTCAGTCTTGTTCTGATCTAGTACTTATGAAACTCCTAGCGTTTATGTGCTCCTGGTAATTGTAGGTAGAATGTAAGACCTAAGTCTAGACCTCAGTCAGACTCAGCCACAAAACCCGAGCTATATCTTGGTTTCATAATTCTAGATACAGACTTGTTTAACGACAGTAGAACTACTAAAACGGCGTTATTTAAAATTCACAGGCATTATGGTACGAATGTTCCTACATAGGTGGGTCCAATTTTCCTAATTTAGATTTTCGGTTCTGTAAGGTTCGTTTAAAGATTGCCTGAAAATCTGGTAACTAAGTTATTGTAATATGAAATTCGTCTTTTGTGGACCTCTTTTGTGCCGGGGTCTATCTCAAAAACTGCTATTGCTTAAAAAATCGTACCTACTTCAAACATATTATACTGTCTCTATCTCTATAAAAAAATGTACATACCTATGTATAATTTCAGTCATCAAATCAAGTTTCTGGCTATCGCTGAAAATCTACTTCTGAAATAGGTGCTTACTTCAAGTAAAATAATACAAGTAGATAGGCAGTCAGTATAAGTAAACTTCTTACCATAAATCCATTTTTTTCCTTGTAATTTGGACAAAGCTGTATCCCGGATGCTTTTAGATGAGTTTCTGCTAAATAATTAACATCATAAAACGGTTTTCCTGTGAAGTTCCCAGTAAAGCGACGATGCTTATTTTAGTGAACCAAAAAATTTGTTAAATAGAATATAAGACTATTTCTATACTTATAATAAGACTTGTCCTGATTGACTGACTGACTGACCTATCAACGCACAGCCTTAACCATAGGAGTTAAAAACTTAAAATTTTGAAAGTAGGTTCCTTTCATGACGTAGGCATCCACTAAGAAAGGATTTTTTTCGGTGAAAAAGTGGGTTAAATAGGGGAAGAAAGTTTGTATGAAAGTCCGTCATCTTTCAAGTTATATCCATGAAACTTAGTATTTGGGTTTTCGATTAAAAATAAAGAAATAAGCACATGTATCACAGTGTTTGAAAATTCCACCCCCAAAGAGGATAAATAGGGGATGAATTTATGAAAGTCCGTCATTTTTCAAGTAATATCTATGAAACTTCGTATTTTGGTTTTCTATTAAAAATAAAGAAATACGTGTTTCACAGTTTTTGAAAATTCCACCCCAAACCCAATTCCACGCGGACGAAGTTGCGGGGCAAACGCTAGTCTAATGATATACGTGAAGTTATTAAAAGATAAGTAAGCAAAGAAATTGATTGAGTCTTTATACTCGTTTATTAATCTAATATATAAAATTCTCTTGTCACAATATTAATTACCTTATTCCTCCGAAACGGGTGGACTGATTTTTATGAAATTTTGTGTGCATATCGGGTAGGTCTGAGAATCGGCCAACATCTATTTTTCATACCCTTAAATGATAAGGGTGACCAACCACTAAATATTTTTGTTGGCGGTACGTAGTTCGCTGGGTCAGCTAGTAATAAGATAATAATAAGCTTCCATTTGAGTTGTGTTTCGATAGATAGTATAATTAAGTATGTATTCTGACATGTGCTTTTAATTTACAGAAATATTTTTTTTCTCTAAATCGAAAACAATTTTCAGATGTCCTGTCGGATTTCTGTCCCATTGGACTATGAGAGTGAGGGAATGGAATCTGTATTTGTGTTGGCGCACACACTTGTGGGCTATAATGTCTCCCTCGGATATCTCTGTGGGGATTGCCGCCGTGGCACGATTCTGTCGCTAAGTCATTATTATAGTACGGATAATTATGGGTAGGCACAATTTTCCACTGCTCAGAGGTTTGGAATCGAGATGAATAAAGATCGTTTAGTAAATATTTCTTCTCTGATTGTACCTACTCGGACTAAGGTAAACTAAACAGGCCCACCTGAAGTGCTGTTAATTCGGTCAAGGTTGTGTATTAGTTCCGATCATTAGGGAAAGCATAAGACGTGGGCGTAATTCTTACCTTAACTACAGGCGACAAGGCATAGAGGTATTGTAACTATTACTAGACTTTTGACGACCTCCCTGGCGCAGTGGTGAGCGCTGTGGTCTTATTACTGGGAGGTCTCGGGTTCGATTCCCGGCGGGGTCAATTTGGGAATTTATAATTTCTGAATTGTCTCTGGTCTGGTCTGGTGGGAGGCTTTCGTTGGCCGTGGCTATAGTACAATCAATAATTCAGTAGACCAAATTGACATTTACAGTGTTGTAAGTTTCTGATGAAAATAAAATAGTGTTGTGACTAAAGGATCCACATCGATCACTTACTCATTACGTTGTGTACCAAATCACTTATTTTTTTATTTACTAAGAAAATTCTCAAATTGAGTTTATTATAATTTGATACAAAAATATTTTGAATAGCAATTATGATCTTATCGAAAATCTGATCTCGTCTTTGTCGGCCTATACAGAGGGAATAAAACAACTTTGAGTACTAAAAATAGATCTTAAATATTTCTATTCGAGCTTTCTTTATTACAGCTTTAAAAAGGTGACCTTAATTACTATTTCTATTACATATTATGCGATCTTATGAGATTTATAAAATGAAATGTAATAGTACAGTACTATAGCTATCACTACCTACTGAACTAGAACATCACTATTACAATAAATATGGCAATATTTTACAAAGTGACATTAGCAACTGTCATTTTAGTCTACTGAATTATTGATTCTACTTTAGTTACCACCCTACCGCCCAAGACGTGCCGCCAAGTGATTTAGCGTTCCGGCACCATGACGTGTAGAAACCTATTAGGGGTATGGGTCGAATTTTCAAAATTCAAAATTTAAAATTATTTATTTCATGTAGGCCAACCTGTGGCTCTTATGACACGTCAAGATTCTACCACCGGTTAGGAAAGCGGATTCTGCTGAGAAGAGCCGGCAAGAAACTCAGCAGTTGCTCTTTTCAAAATAATCATTTTACAATATTAATAAGTAGCTATTACATTGTATGTAATAAGTTTTTATACTATCTTGTGGGCAGCTGGATGCGAAGCTGATTTAACCCGTGCATCTTTGTTAGAATAGAATATGACATTTCCACAAAACGTACTACAATTCAATTCATGTCAAAGACGGGCAGACAGAAAGTAGCCCCATTCCCGCCGGCGGCACCCGTTCACGAGCATGACGCATGCCAGCCATTGCTTCGCTTTTCACTGCCATACCCCTTCCAAGTTAGTCCGCTACCATCTTAGACTGCATCGTCAGTTACCATCAGCTGAGATCGCAGTCAAGGACTATCTTGTCATCGAATTAAAAAAAAAGAGTCAGGGATGTCTCTCAGTTCTCAAAATTACCGCAACTTGAAATACTATCCTTATTCTGTGACTTGACTGTGTACAAGTACTATTATATATTCTGTGGTACAAGGGAATCAGCGGCTCTTCTTCGTAAACAGTAAGTTGTAAGTTGTAACCCCCGACAAAAAAGAGGCGGGATGCTCGCGCATCGATGAAAATTTCTGCTCCAGCGTTACGACAACTCTATGCTACATTGTGTGCGAGCCATGCATGACGCTTTTATGTGGGAGTTGATGGAAATGGATCGGATTTAGGTTTGAACCAATGCTTTAACTACGAGAAATATGCGGATTTCGTCACGCACGCGGATTCGCCCCGCAAGCGTAACTATTATTCTTGCAAGGTCTCTTTGCACCCCACGTCTAAAAATCACGCATGATATAGTTGTATTGAAACTAAATAATACGTGGAGCATGCGTGCAGGGCTTGTGAAATACCTACTGCGTGATGCGAGATAAGATTCAATTTTAACTCCTAAAAGAACAGTTTCTTCTTAATTAAAAAGTGTAAATTTAAAATTTTATATACCCCCGAGATGTTAATCTATGGCCAGACTATGTACGATATATTTAAGATCCTGTTACCCAGGTTTTCTGCTCCATCATCAGATCCTCCTCGATCCTTTATCATCATCTATCTAACACCTACTCATTGAGACCATTCTAATGAGCCCAAACACACTATATCTGCTGTAAGATGCAGAGGAATTGGGTATCCCGCAGACTACTTGATGCTGCAGCATCAGCTCAAGGTTACCATGCCTTGTAAATAATCCGAAGTAACATTACACCAAATTTCAAATCAATCGCACCAGTGAAAGCTTGTAAGAACCTTTAATCAAGTAGGAAACTAGCTAATGATCTTCAAACGCCTCAGCAGACCTCAATAAATTATAGCTAAGATCCACCTCGATTACATTAACTTTCAAAAAGAAAAAACCGCATCTAAATCGGTCGATTGGGGGGGCTGCTACGAGGGAATATCATCATCATTATCAACCCATCATCGGCTCACTACTGAGCGAGGTCTCCTCTCAGAGAAGGGTTATAGGCCATAGTCCACCACGCTGGCCCAATGCGAATTGGCGGACTTCACACACCTTCGAGAACATTATGGAGAATTCTCGTCTGTGCAGGTTTCCTCACGATGTTTTCCTTCACCGTTAAAGCATGTGATATTTAATTTCTTAGAGGGAGGGCATATACAGACACACAGATAGACTCATACACAGATACACACGTGACACGTTAAACTTTAACACCCGTCTTTTTGCGTCGGTCGGGGCGTAGTACTATTATAATATTCTGTGGTCACTGGTTGGGGGTTAAAAATACAAAAGATCTTTCTAAAAGAAGTATTTACAAGGCTAAAAAGGTAACTAAATATTAAACTGACTCAGATAGATTACATGATCCTTTGTCAGATGAAATGCAACTTGGATAGTATTTAAATTAGATTAGAAATCACTGTTAAATTAAGTCATTTTCATATATGAGGTACGTTGGAGACATTATAATGTTCTTTTAAATATATTTTGTGCAAGTATAAGAAGACGCAAAGTGGTATGGCAAAACCGATTAGGGGTTTACCTATAGGTACCCGTAATCCGTCAAATAAATAATTAAACCCCCTAATAATTAAACTGCAATACACCATGCTTCCGTTTTAAACTGCATTGCATTACTTCACCATGAGCAACTCATTAACGTCTCACTACTGCGCGCAAGTCTCCTCTCAGAGAAGGGTTATAGGCCACAATGCGATTGGTGAACTTCACACACCTTCGAGAACATTATAGAGAACTCTCAGGCGTGCAGGTTTTCTCACGATGTTTTCCTTCGCCGTTGAAGCATAATATGATATTTAATTGCTTAAACGCACTTAACTCCGAAAAGTCAGAAGTGCGTACCCGGGTTCGAACCTGCGACCCCCCGAATAGAATTGCATTACTTACCAGCAGGTGATTATTTTATTTATAATATTACTAGCTGTTGCCCTCGCGACTTCGTCCGCGTGGAATTAGGTTCTTTGAAAATCCCGTGGGAACTACTGACTCTATCGGTATAAAAGTAACCAGTAGCACTGCAGGTCTACCACCATACCCATGAAAGAATCACGTAGATCCGTTACTCGATGTAACCAACTCGAAAAACTCGACTTTCATATTATAAACATTCAACCGCCTATTTAACCCCTTTGGGGGTAGAATTTTCAAAAACTGTGAAAGACGTCGTTCTTTGTTTTTAATCGAAAGCCCAAATACAAAGTTTCATCGATAAAACTTAAAAAATGACGGACTTTCATACAAACTAACAACCCCTATTTTACCCCTTCAGGGGAGGAATTTTCAAAAAATGAAAAATACGTACTTCTTTATTTTTAATCAAGAGCTAAAATACCAAGTTTCGTGGATATAACTTGAAAAATCACTTGAAAAATGACAAGCTATCATACAAATATCCAACCCCTATTTAACCCCTTTGGGGGTAGAATTTTCAAAAACTGTGAAAGACATCGTTCTTTCTTTTTAATCGAAAGCCCTAATAGAAAGTTTCATCGAAAAAACTTAAAAAATGACAGACTTTCATACAAATTAACAACCCCTATTTTACCCCTTCAGGGGTAGAATTTTCAAAAAATGAAAAATACGTACTTCTTTATTTTTAATCAAGAGCCAAAATACCAAGTTTCGTGGATATAACTTGAAAAATAACTTGAAAAATGTAAAACTATCATACAAATTTTCAACCCCTATTTAACCCCTTTGGGGGTAGAATTTTCAAAAACTGTGAAACACGTAATTCTTTATTTTTAATGTAAAGCCTAAATACCGAGTTTCATGGGTATAACTTGAAAAATGACGGACTTTCATACAAACTTTAACCCCCTATTTAACCCCCTTGGGGGTGGAATTTCAAAAAATCCTTTCTTAGTGCTCGCTTACATCATATAAGGAACCTATTGTCAAAATTTCAAGTTTCTAGCTTCAGTGGTTTAGGCTGTGCGTTGATAGATCAGTCAGTCAGTCAGTCAGTCAGTCAGTCAGGACAAGTCTTTTTATAAGTATAGATGTAGATTGTAGGTATGCAGACCGTATAAAAGACATCGACATGTTTAGCCTCTTTACCAGAAGAACAGTATTCTAAGTTCTCTCTACTCAGCCAGAAACAAAGATTTTATTTGTTTGTATTTGGACAGTATTTCTGTAAGCGTTAACACCATGGTAGGTAGGAACTTCATGGTTAACACGGCTTTCATACTTATATTATTTAAAGCAGAACATTTCGCTAATGTGCTTGTGTAAAGTTTATAACAATGCTTTTAGGGTTGTCACGAAAGCAAAGGAGAAATAGGTAACTTTCTCAATAAGTATGTACCTACTTACCTGAAAAAATTAACATACAAAAAAAAATAACAAAATAAAGAATTAAATGATTACAAAAATTATTTTTCATCATACCTATTCGAAAAACGAGTATTGGCTTCAGAGGATAGCGGGAGCAAAATTTAATTTTAACCCCATGGGACTTTTCATTTCTCTCTTCTGATTGGTTCGCGTTCGTGCTTTAGCATACTAAAGCACTAACGCGGACCAATCAGAAGAGAGAATTCAAAAATGTGTCGAAATTCAAAAATGTTTGAGAAGCTGTTGTCTTCGATAAGTCACGTGATTAGATATATACGCCCATACTTCCAACATAAATATTAATGTTTAATTATTTCATAAAAAATTATTTGTGTTTTATTCAAACTTTCAATATACGTATTGGTAATGAAATACTTAGTAGGTTGATACTCCTAGCTTTTTCTCATAGGTAATGATGAAAAATAGTGTGTGTCATTCGGGGCCAAATTTTTTTGTTCTCGGGCGGCGTATATTGAATTCCTCGCTACGCTCAGGATTCTACTTTAGAATCCCTCGCTGCGCTCGGGAGTCTACTATAGATCCCTTCACTTCGCTCTGAATTCAAAATAACGCCCTCGGGGAACAAAAAATTCCTTTGGCCCCATATAACACAAATAACTATTTTATAAGAAAACCATACTCACAATTTTATCGGTAGATCGGTTTCCGCATAATCGCTTAAATACTATTTCCATAAATTATTCATTTGCATCGTCTTGGAATTCTAAGCGTATCAGGCTATGACGTCAAAATTCAATGAAACATTCAATTTTGTAGCAAACATGATAAACAAATACAAAATAATAAATGAGATGACATAAATCTCTTGAGCTTGGTATCAAACGATAGAATTTTTGTACTTAAATATGACAAAAATACGTATAAAGCCCGCGCTACGAAAGAAGTCCTGCGGAAAAGTGGAACTAATAGATTTTACATAAATGAATTGCATATACATACGACTACTAGCGCTACCTCTATGGGACTTATTTCGTGGCGAGGACTCTAATATTATTATGACACGTTTGTCTATGCGAATACACGCGTATGTACGTGTATTTCACGTAAACTATACAAAACTTCTATAATATACCTAGAAGTAGGTAGAGTTTCATACAATATTGATCATCAGAGAGATATTTTATTTACCTACTGCTAGACATGATTTGAACAGATAACATGATTACAGAAGCAGTGATAGCCTAGTGGTTAGGACTGTGGTCTCCTATTCGGGGGGTCGCAGGTTTGATCCCGTGTACGCACCTCTGACTTTTCGGAGTCAAGTGCGTATAAGCAATTAACTATCACTTGCTTCAACGGCGAAGGAAAACATCGTGAGGAAACCTGCACATCTAAGAGTTCTTCATAATGTTCTCGAAGGTGTGTGAAGTCCACCAATTCGCATTGGGCCAGCGTGGTGGACTATGGCCTATAACTCTTCTCTGAGAGGATACCTGCGCTCAGTAGTGAGCCGTTGATGCCTGATGGGTTGCTAATGATGATGATGATGAGACATGATTTAGCACAGAAGACGAGAATTGGTAATATCATTTGACCAGAACCTTTAGTGTCAGTCAAAGATGATATTATGTTCTTCTCGATTTTCTTTTACATTACGGACAACCCTAACATAAATTCTCTTTAATGTTCAGGAGTTAGGAGCTACGTCCGCGTACTAACTCGCGTTAAATCATGTGCTGAGCGAAATGTGGGCCTTTTGTTGTGCCCAGCAGGCCTAGCATGCACGCGCGAGAAAATTTTATCTACCCCTTTTCTCGTCTTATCTCTATATGTCTATCGAAACTAATATGGCTGCACACCATGATTCGTCTCGTTAAGTTAAAAGTAGAGACAAAATTATTTTCTCTATTTTCCTCTACGAACTCTAACATGGCGAGTGGCGACGTCATTTTCTCGAATTTTGAAGTTTAAAAGAGTAAACGAGAAATCAGTCTACAATCTACATCGACAATATCTCTCTCTCTCTTCGCGAGATATCACTTCGACGTGCATGCTAGGTCTGCTGGTTGTACTTAAATATCTGTAGCGAGTATACATGGTACTTAATTGGAAAAGGTCCGGTTTCAATTAAAAGAAAATAATTATTTTTGTTGGGCAAAAAGACAAAGGGCATCTCATGTGATTTTAAGGGCTGCCAATGATGCCATACGTTGCGCGGCGTGATGAATACAGAATATTACAAAAAATGGTTATTGAATTGTGGAGTTAGTTTTACTCACAAAGTCTATTGTGTGAGTTAAGTTGATGAGGGTGCTCCACGGCCCACACATACTTAGTTTTATTCTTACATTAGCATTTAGTCGCGGCTTCGCTCCCGCCATCTATTAAAAGTTAAATTAAAAGTAATCCGGAGTGGTGACTCTATACAAAATTACCAATAAACCAAAAAATATTACTCTAATCGGTTACACCGTTTTAGTCATCGAGTTTTAGCCAGACTAACGAACATCAATTGATTTTTATATTTAAGAAAAAAGAAGAAGAATTTAGCCAATAAAAGTTAACAATATCCGTGGACCGCGCCTAACATCCGTGTATGTACATAGTTCCAAAATTATACGGGTTCAAAAAATATGTAAATCCTTGACCCATGTAACTTTGAAGAACTGCATTGCACAGACCTTATTAGTTTGTTCTGTGGGTTTACAAAGTTTCAGTTAGTTTAATTAGTTAATCTAAATATATAAAAGGAAAAGGTGACAGACTGACTGACTGAATGACAGACTGTTCTATCAACACACAACTCAAACAAGTGGACGGACTGGACGACTGAAATTTGGCACACATATAGCTATTATGACATAGGCAATGCATCGGGTAAGAAAGGATTTTAGAAAATTCATTTTCGATTGTATGAGGTGCATTCGAGATAAACTCCTCTTAATACGTATTGAGACTACACAACATGCTTCATTTCCAAGCTCTATAGTCTATACTTACATTGATAAATAGAGTAATTAAAAATAGTCCTACGAATTTCAAATATTTTGTAAAAAAACTCCAAAAAAACTCACAAAAAGTGGTGTAACTAAATAAGTCAATTAAAATTTGATTATGCTCTTCAAGAGACATGAGAAAGCATTCGATTCGTCGCTGCAGCCGGCTGCCATGTGTGTCGTCTGTTGGGGGTGGACACATGCACTTTATTTAGGGTTGTGTTTTGGAGAAAGCTAGTGCCTCAATAAAAAATATTATTGAAGTGAAAACTTCTTCAGTTGCTTTGAGAGATTTTTGTTAGGGGAAAATCTTAAGGGTTCGCGTCACCGATATGCTATAGCTATGAGTATGACGTGTTTTTTTCACGTTTTTTTCACGGCAGTTACCATTACTTACTGCCCATGTTTTTTTTATTTATTTTGTACCAAGCAAAAAAAGATGGTGGATAAGGAATACTTATCTTATCTCTATAAGAGATCTCTACCAGTGACTGATAAAGAGTGCCAGGAAAAATAACCGGTACAATATTTAAAAAACATAGAGTTCAAACCGTTGAAAAAATCTTTAAAGGGAAATCAGCCGAATAGACATCTTTCTAGTTGTTTAAGTCGGTTGAAAACGATTTTTAAATACTTCTTGTATTAAAAAATCTTTTACTCGAAGTCTAACTTGAATAAGTACCTACGTATTTATATGACAATATTTTGTCGTTTATTACTTTAGAAGTGTGTGATTATATTCCATCATGTAAAAATATTATGCATGTAATCCGGTTTTTCTTTAAAGTGCCGAATATAAATTTATAAAATAGAGATCAACAAAACAACCATTGTAAATAATTTATTATTGCTTTCATATATTTTACAAATGATTTAAAAGTGCTACAGCTACAAAAAATATCGTTTTATACGTTTCCGTATTATGTACCTATTAATAATAATTTTAAAATAACTTCTTTTATAATTTCTTGAGTTTAGTAAACATTTTTTGTTTTAAAGACTTCTCATATTTATGTTTTTCTTTTTTAATGTATTTAATTCAATGTGTTGAAAATATGAAAGGTAAGTGGGAAGTGCTACTACCAGTCTTTGAATTACGCTATGTCACAACATTACGCAATGCGTGACAGCCCTGTAACAATGCGCGGTAAATCACCCGCAGCGCGTCTGTGTAGACGTGTGCTTTGACGAGCCGCTACGCGTTTTATGACAAGCCATTGATGTCTTCCTGACTTCGACTCTTCGTACAGTTCCCAGGCAGCCACGGCAATTCAGCTCCGTTCTTTGACCTCCACAGCTTTCCTGTTTACCTAGTAATATTAGGAGAAGTGAGTCTTCTAAAAAGTAAAGTTAAAAAAAAACAGCTTTTCCATATTTATTGCATAATTCCAAATCCAAATATAATAATAGTAGATTAGTAGCCAAGGGCTGTAAGGCATCAATTGCAGCCCGAGATATTTAGGCGCACGAGCGCAGCGAGGGCGCCTATAGTTCGAGGGTGCAATTGATGTTTACACCCGAGCTAACTACTCTGCTTTACATCTCGATTGTGAGGTAAGTAGAAAAAACCGGCATTACAAGAATAAAACATTTTAAATTTTGAAAAGTTCTTGATATTGATGTCGTGTTTAGTACTCATAGTTGCTTTTAACATTGAAAAAATGCACCACAAACTAGATGGCTGCAGCTTTTTTGATAGCTCACTAAAGTATGTTAAGAATACAGTCTCAGATAAAGACTTTACTCGTTTTTCTTTTCGCCACTTCATGAACTCGTCGTAAGTTTTCAAATATCTCTCCTTAGAACTTTCAGGCAAAATTGCTGCTTCAGCTTCCATTTTCATTGAATCGGGAGTGCAGCTTATATCTTCATCACTTGCAGAACTCATGTTTTTTCCTAATTAGCATGTAATTATAAAAAAATCCCAAAAGCAAACAATATTTAAAGTAAAAGTTTTCTATTACTGCCTTTTTTCATCTTTTTTTTTTAATTTTTTTTTCCAAGAACGAAATTGAGCTTCGCCGTTCGATATTTAAAATTGATGACTATTATACTCATACAAAGACAAGGCTGAATAGCGAAGCTACCTCTTTTGTCATTGGGCTGAATCCATGATGTATATTGCCAGTATGATGGTTAGATGTACGCGAACTTTTTGAAAGAGTGAAGAGTTTTTTTTTTAATCACTTACCGCCCTAGGGCTTTTCTAGCTACATTATTACCCTAGAGCGCTAATTGGTCACTTACAAGCCCTATTTGGGGGTAATAAGGACCTACTTACCGAATATGAGAGATGTAAATATTTTTAAGACCAATTCTAACGAAGAATTTTAAAAAATATGCACAGAGATTTGTAAAACAATGTAAAATTAAATAAAGTAAAAATTGTAATTTTTTTCTTTCACATCCACGTTTTATTTTCTGAGTAGATAACAAATATAAAATAAGGACTGGTGCAAGTGTAATCCTTAATCATTATTACACAAACTACGTAAAATGAAAGGGTATTTTTGAAACTTAATTTTAGGTTATAGAAAGAAAACGAGGCAATAAATCGACTGTTTCATAACAACAAGTACCTAAGTATTAAACTTTCGTATTTAATACTAGGAGTACTGGGGTATGATAGTTAACGTTATAAATCTTTTCTTCATAGTATCTACTATCTACCTATTTCTATCAGAATGCGGTATTTTTAAGATACCTATTACGGAAACTTAAGAAGCAGCTTATAAGATAAGTATCTATTATATTTTTTTAAATGATAATTTCCACCGCATGACAAATTTAAAACACCTATTATATGCTGCTTTTACGAAAGCATTATATGTTGTGCAGACCTATTGCTTGCCTAAGACAAAATATTTCTATGTTATATATAACTAGCGATCCGTCCCGGCTTCGCATGGTTGGTAGAGCATATTACACCAGCTATGCTTTGCAAACTCCTCGGAGTGTTCCATAAGTTAAACCTTGAACAGCATATTGAACAATACGTAGGCTTATAAAAGACTAGTAGGGCGCGTGGGTGCGCGGCCCGCAAGCGGACCGCGGTTTTTCTATTCGTCAAGTAGACTTTCAGGTCCTGATCGTTTTCTATCAAATAACCACTCTTCCATCTTTTATACTCTCCGAGATAGATGCCGATGAAATTGGTATGGCCGCCATCTTGAATCCGCCATTTTGAATTTTTTTTCAGCTCATTGCCAATTGGATGAGGTTTCGAGTATTTTTTGTTTGAGCACCTCCCACCTATCTTCAATACCCTGGCCGTGCTCCTCACCCACCTTCCAAACCCTCGATCATCATATCTCATCATTTGTCAGAATGAGAATTCTTCTATAAAAACAAATTTTGAAAAGGAACCGTATCAAAGTCTTGCATAGTTCCCAGCTTCTAGTCTCTTCAACAGTCGCCATATATTTTGTATGAAGAAAAGAAAATTCCGCCATCTTGGATTTTTTTTCTATTCATCAAATAGACCTTTGGGTCCTGATCATCTTTTACCAAGAAACCTCTCTTCCATCTTTTATACTCCCCGAGATAGACACCGAAGAAATTTGTATGGCGGCCATCTTTTTTCCGCCATTTTGAATTTTTTTTCAGCTCGCTGCGAATTGGATGAGGTTTCGAGTGATATTTGTTCGAGCACCCCCCACCCATCTTCGATACCCTGGCCGTGCTCTTCACCCGTCTCCGAAATCCTCAATCATCAGCTCTCTCCATAATTTTCCTCCGAATGAATTTTTGTCTTCTGTACGAAACAATCAGTGAAAAAAATTTTTTTCATACAAAATTTTACAGGAGAGGTGATCAATCAGTCAGTGAATCAGTGAATCAGCACGAACAGCTATATATATATTAATGTATGATATCGCTCAGCTTATAGCAACAGCGCGGAGCGGGGTCGCACTCGCATCCCGACATCGCTATCGCGCGGGATGGAAATGCCTGAATTAATTTTGGCGTGCGATCGTGTTTATTTTGCGATAACTCTTAAGATATTTATTTAAATTATGTGGTGTAAAAAAGGATTATAATTATGTGCATGAAATGCTGGTAACTAACTTATTTAAATTGATAAGATCTGAGGATTAATACTGTATCGGTCTAAATCTTGTCTAAATAGATTTCCAATTACCGCATAGTACGTGACCATTTTTAGGGTTCCATACCAAAATGGTAAAAATGGAACCCTTATGGTGAGACTTTCTCCGTCCGTCTGTCCGTCCGTCTGTCCGTCCGTCTGTCACAGTCGATTATTTCAGTAACTATTAAAGCTATCGACATGAAATTTGGCATAGTTGTGTATAATAGTGGCCCAAAAGCATTGAAATAAAGAAAAGTCGAAAATTATTTTTAGTTTTATTAAAAAAATGGGGAAAATCGGGGGTTTGAAATTTAAAAGTAAAATAACTATATTGAGTGGGGTATCGAAAGGCCTTTACTTGTGCATTCTAAAACAGTTTTTTATTTATTTCTATATATAATAGTTTTTGAATAATCGGCCAAAATGTCGAAAAAAATACCGTTCCTCCCCCCCTTATCTCCGAAGTTTACCAATCGAAAAATCTGAAATAATTATGGTCAATAGAAATTTATGTATATTTTACAGGAAAAATAAAAGCAACGCGAAAATTATTTTAGTTTAATTAAAAAAGGGGGAAAATCAGGGGTTTGAAATTTCAAAGTAAGATAATTATACCGACTGGGGTATCATATGAAAGGCCTTTACTTGTGCATTCTAAAGCAGTTTTTTATTTATTTCTATATATAGTTCTATTAATAGCTTTTGAGTAATCGGCCAAAATGTCGAAAAAAATAACGTTCCCCCCCCCCTCTCCGAAGTTTACCAATCGAAAAATCTGAAATAATTATGTTCAATAGAGGCTTATGTATATTTTACAGGAAAAATAAAACCAACGCTCTAACTAGCATAGTTTTTTTTTATATTAACAATAAACCTCTACAAACAAAGTTAACGATAATTATGCAAATTAATATAATATTATCGTTTTACTTTTACTTTTGGAGTATGGAACCCTCGGTGCGCGAGTCCGACTCGCACTTGGCCGGCTTTTTGTTATTTTAGAAAGTAAAATGGGTATAGTAAGCTATCCTTGAAAGATAGATATATGCCATCGCGGACTTTTCTGCAAAGACTTATCCCACCATACCAGCACCATATATTGTTTTGTTATATCTCAAAGGGGGCAGCGTTTTCGAAGCTCTCAGGCGGCTTGACTTTTT
The DNA here is from genome assembly GCA_029955525.1 of Oeneis ivallda. NCBI lineage: Eukaryota > Metazoa > Arthropoda > Insecta > Lepidoptera > Nymphalidae > Oeneis > Oeneis ivallda. The sequence goes on along the minus strand of JARPMR010000024.1, from coordinate 12,833,794 downwards.
CCGACATTGTCAACAATTATCGTCATATTTCAACCAATTTACACAAAACCTTAACAAATTATACACTTAAACCTTCCTCATGAATCATTCTATCTATTGGTCAAAACCGCATAAAAATCCGTTCATTAGTTTTTGAGTTTATCGCAACAGACAGACGCGGCGGGGGACTTTGTTTTATAATAATATGTAGTGATATGAAAAGCATGTTTTACAACCCATTCAAATTTCACGATTCGTGAAATCGTAAATAGATAGGTAAATTATGCAACTCTGTTGCGTTTTAATGAGCTATATCTATATTATTTTACTGTTCTTTCAAATAAATAAAAGAATATATAAGTTTTCATTTATAGATATGTATTTATAATACATTATTTGAGTTTCGGAACAGAGGAACTTATAAATAGGTAATTAATACAATGTATCACTACGCTATGATACAAGTTACCGAAAGTAAAAATAATCATCTCCATTTCATAATTATCAAACTCTACTAAATACAGTCGTGGATGGGCCTTTGGCCTTCTTGCCTTGACTTTCACCAGCAGCTGCTTTTCAGATCCGAAATCCCAAAATCATGTCCTGTCCAAAATCATGTCATGTCCTCCTCTACTCAATCAATCCACTGGTATTCTCGACCTCTATGAAGTCCTGTTTGCAGTTCAGAAAACTTTTTCGGGCTCTTGTATTCTACATGCGGTGCTTAAGCCCTGAATCCTGAAAATCGCAATCTTGATAGTTTAACCACAGAGTAAGGATAGTTTATCTCCTCCTTATACTGTGGTTTAACATTCAGTTCTTAGACGTAGGCATAGTTTCTATTTGTAACGAATGCATTAAACTTTTTATAGACATCATCGAACCGTCTCAACAGTTAACACCACAGATCACGGAAACAAACCTTGTTTCCGTGATCTGTGGTTAACACCTTTCCTTCGAATCTCCTTCTTATAGCGCCATCTCCTACCGGAGGTTGGCAATTATTAAGGCTAACTGGATCTTGTTCACTACTGCCCTAAGCAATGATCTTGAGAATATAATATTGAATATAATTTCTATTATTCTATGCATAAATTTTATAACCACTGTGTACACATATTAAGGGTTGTTACCTGAAACCCAAATCTGATGTTATTGTATTACGTTTATATATTTTGGTTGCAACCTGTTTTGTGTACCTTTTCAATAAATAAATAAATAAACCACTGGCGAAGGTTCTTAAGCCAAGATGTTCGTCTTTGGCCAGGCCTTTGTTTACCCTTTATTTTGCCTTGCATAATTAGTTCCAAAACAAGGAAGGTCTTTTCATCCGTTTTTCTCCCAACATTCAGCGCAGAGCTTACGGTTTCGACCGGGAGGCGCGGTTGCGCGGCGTGTTACGTACCACCATACCACTGTATAAGGAGATATATCCTTTTTCTGTGGTAGTATTTTAATTGTCATTTGTCTTGACAGTAGATCGACAGTAGCATAGCGGATCGTAGAAGGTAGAGTAATGTATCATTATTTAGTGTTTCCGAGGAAATTCTCCCAGTGTACGGATTTCATTAAAGTTTTACCTTTCGGTAAAGATTTCATAAACGTACCTAATATTAAGTTATTATAATATTTATTTTGAATGTGTCAGTAGAATATAATATGTAAAAGCAAAACTACCAAAACAAATAAAGCTCTATGCAAACTTAATGGAAAGCAAAAGTTCACAAAATTACTAGCAGCGGTTGCTAGCTTTTAAACTTTTTTCACAGAACTTCAGCTTTTCTACCGCACCTCCTTTCGTTCGCAGTTCGCACGTGCACAACAGGTTTTGTTTCTCCTTCAGAGCTATGATCGCCTGGTAGTTGCCGGGCGATAGAGCACCGCACGCCCGCACCGCGCTCACATGCGCAGTGCGTGCATGTCCCGTGCATACGAGAATTCCATAATAACGTACACTCAACGATGTGTCTGTGCTGTGTATAATGTTTACCTGTTTGTTGACACCCCACTATCAATGAATTAAAATGCAGATGTGTGAAATAAGACGACAGCGCTGTACCACACTAAACACACTCAGTTGAAAGGCAAACAAACAACCAGAAAAAATGAGTGACAAATAACGAGAAAATACTTAAAGTGCTTACAAGGTACAAAGAAAAATTACTTTAAAAGGATGCATTAAACCGCAATGTCATTCGATATTGTATGAAAAAGTTAGTTATTGCTCTACGATAGAGAAATAAGCTGCCGTTATTATAAGTGTCCCGTTTTTGTGGTTTGCTTAACGCATACCACAGCAGCAGCATGTGACCAATTATGTTAGATAACAGTATTACAACCACAGGATTCCACTAGATTTAATTAATCTAGACACTGCTCCTTGCTCGGATCGTTCTTTTTATTGATTGTAATCGAAGCGGACATTGTTTTTATTTACTTACGCAATTAAAAAAGTCACAGAAACAATATCAATAAAATTCACACGTGTGTTTATAAGGGTCTGGTCACGGTAATATATACATAATATTACCGTGGTCTGGTTAACCTTGGAATAATCTGTTAGTGACATTTCTCTGGTTCTGGGACTTCATGCATTCCTGGTACCTCAGTTGACATTTTTCTCTTGTGGTAGCTGCTGTTGTCGCAACAACTAACTTTTTCAAGAAAATCGCCTCATGGCTTATTTCCAATGTGTCCGAAATGCGATAAATGTATATTGCAATCATTGTCACGTTCGCTTGACTCATATCCTGGGAAGCAAGCGGACAGTGTGACAGACGGCAGCCGACTATTATAAACTTTGTGTCGAGTGATAAACCAAAACAAGTGGGCCATTGTTCTAACCTTGTATGTATTTCCGCTGTTTCACAAAAATTACACGTTAGAAACTATACATGCAAATATAATTTAATCATAAGCGCACATAAATTTAAAATAGTTGGTCCTGAGTTCAATGATGTACCTAATTCATACTTGATACTACCAATATCAAATAATAATCGACAGTTCATAAATCCCCACAGTTTATCTAAAGAGTCTAAAGAATCAAGATCAATTAGTTTCCTACATTGATGAAAAAAAATCACGCAAATCCTTTCATTAATTTCGGAGACAAATTTACATAGAAAAAATACAAAAAGGCAGAATATTGAATAAAAGTCGGTCTAAAAAACGCTCTCCTATTTTGATTTCACATGTGAAACCTTATATGAAACTTTATAATCTGAGAAGTGAGAACAGAAACCACACTTTAGTTCAAGAAATCCATAGCTGAAATACCAAATTCTACATGAAATTGTTGACAAACATAATCTTTTACCTGGCTATAGTTAGGTTCTCTTTGTGCGCATTGTGCAACGGCCTACTAAATGGAGTAATCGTAAACATTTTTTTGGCATTTTCTTCATCTTTATGGTTTGCTATAACTCAAACTGACCGAATATTTTAAACTTTATGTATGCATCTGTCAAAACAGTGAGTCCAAAACGGACAGAAGTGTTGCGTAAACTGGTAAATAAAAGGGCTGCAATGTAGGTGAACATTCCCGGTCATAAAGCGATCTAAATGGTGTAATTGATACGGGAAACATATTATGAAGAAGTAAGGCGGCAGGCGTTGAATTAGCAATGTTAGTGTACAATCTACATTCGGGCTATAATTAAAAGGGAATATTTCCTTTAGTCAATTTTATAGCAACAGGCGATAATGCGATCGTGGAGGTCAATGAATGGTGTGGGATAGTTCGGTTGTTTATTTACAGAGTGCATTATGTATTTTAAATGGATGTTAAGTTTATTCCATCAAATAAGTATAATATTTCGTCCTCGACCACGACTGATGGCTTGGTTTGCGATTTTAATTAAGAATTAAAATCTTGGGCGAAGTTGAATATACATAAAGGTCCTCAACTATGTTTATTCCAGCAAAAATCACGTCAACCCGTTCCACACGGTTCAGACGAGGCGAATTTTGGAGGCGAATGTTGAATATCACCATAGCCGTCTCTATCTCCTGTCATTCAACAAAATTCGCCTCGTCTGAACTCGGTCTTATAGTCCGGTCAATTTAGACATTCGAAGTTACATAAAGTCCCAACAAGCTGAAAATCAGTAAAATTGTTCAAAACATAATTATAAATAATATTTAAAAGTTCCCCATCATTCCCGTGTATGGAAAAAAATTTATTCAAGGTCAAAGGTCAAAAAAAAGAGCTTTTCGCGATTTTCAGCAAAACGGTAAGTTTTATCATAAAAGTACCTTAAACAAAATTGTAGATCATAAAATTATCTATAAAAAATGTATCAATACTTTTTTTCTTACGAGCCACCGTTTCTGAGATATAACGCTTCAAAAAGTTATAAAAGTTGTTATCGTCATAATATGCACATTGCACACGTTTCCACGCCACCTATGAATGTACTTAGCGCGTTTTTTTTAACGTGGTTTCCCCAGTAGGCCTACTCCACGGGTCAGTTGTGATCCTGTTTAATGTGAAACTATTGCAAAATAACGGAAATTTTCAAAGATTGGAAAAGATAAAAGCGATGTAAATTAAAAAAAAAGTGGTGAAGTTCATTTGCCTGATTCGTAAGTTTCAAATTCTTCTTGTTATTCTTCTTGATCTTCTTCTTGTTCTTCTTCTTCTTCTTTTCCTGCTTCTTCTTCATCTTCATTTTGGATGCAAGTAAATTGCGTCAATAGCGATGTATCTCATGACACTTCGTCGGAATCAAACGAATCCTCGATTGTGATTCAACATTAGAGCACGACCGGCCTTGACAATTTGTGCAATTGTGCATGCCTGAGAACAAAACAGTCCGACTTTTTTGCAACCACATTTATTTTTTATTTATCCCTTTTTGCAGTTGCAAAAAATTGTGTTCAGCAGTTTTTCTGGCGCAGGTGGGAGTAAAGTTTGAACTGGTTCTAATATATTGTTGACCAACTTCCAACCCCAGTCTGTAGGGTCTAGCTGATAACCAAGCCACACTTGAACTTGGTAATACACCCAAAAAAGATGTTGATGAGCAGCAACTGAGATTGGAGGAAGACAAGCTAACTGAACTTGTTTTTTATTTTTAGTATTTTTAACGAAACATGCATATCGATGCTTATCTAAACAGATAGTTTTTTTTAGGAGCTCCGTACATAGAAAGAAGAAAGCGGATGCCGTTGGTGATAACTTCTTGTTGAGTTGAATTACTCTTTTTAAAAACTTCAGCACATTGAATTAAATCTTGTTTTTCAAACAACAACACTAATAATATACAACTCTAGAGATGTATATACGTGGCGTACTCATGCATATTATGACGATAACAACTTTTATAACTTTTTGAATCGTTATATCTCAGAAACAGTGGCTCGTAGGAAAAAAAGTATTGATACATTTTTATAGACAATTTTATGATCTACAATTTTATCTAAGGTACTTTTATGATAAAACTTACCGTTTTGCTGAAAATCGCGAAAAACTCATTTTCTTGACCTTTGACCTTGAATAATTTTTTTTCCATACACGGGAATGATGGGGAACTTTTAAATATTATTTATAATTACGTTTTGAACAATTTTACTGATTTTCAGCTTGTTGGGACTTTATGTAACTTCACTCTCATTTTTTGGTCTAGATTGACCGGACTATTACTTTGTTGCTGTTGCATATAGCGTTATTGGAGAATAAATAAAAAAAAATTCACATTTATAATAGGTATTGGTATAATATTTTCAGTAGTCTCTCTGTAGTTTTCAGTAGTAGTAGGCTCTCTGTATGCCTGCATCTATCACATTGCTGACGGTTGCGATCCTTGTTATACTTACTCAAGCACGGATGCTTCATTAATTCGATCTGTCCTCCAGCAGCAGTGCTCGAAGTCAATCAAAAGATGTTATGTTATGATATTTCTGACGCCTAACCCACTTTCTTATTTAACTCCGGAAGTCTATTGTGTACAAAACTATGTTCAATAAACACTTGACAGAATTCATTACCCAAACAGATACCTACCTATAAAAATATCTTAGCAATATAATTCATAATACTTATTTTGTTGTGTTCTACCCTTAACTCTAGCATAAAGTAAGCGTCGCACAAGTTCACTTTCTATTGCCTCACTCTAATTATCCAATTGAACTCCGATCCGATATGCCCGGAGGGAAGCTGGAGAGGTATCAGACGCACCAACGACTCCTTTACGTATTATAGGTATCATAATAGTATAAAATGTAACAGTTTGTGAGGGTGGATGGATGGATGGATGGAAGGATTTTGTTACTCTTTCACGTCACAACGAATGAACGGATTTGGCTGAAATTTGGAATTATTTTAGCTCATACGCAGGATTAACACATAGGCTACCCGATAGGCACATATGTTTTATCCCGGAAAAATTACAAAGTTCCCGCGGGAATTAATAAATCTTAATCCACAAGGCAAAGTCGCGGGCATCATCTAGTATATTATAATTATAATAAACGCTCAAGCCCGGTATCCACTGAACTTATGTTGAAAATGCACTTTAGTTTTCAACCACACAGAGCGTTTTAGATAAGCGTGGATATACGTTAATGTGAGACACGTTTCTACTTTTATCGTACATAATATCACTTCCTTCCTTCGGCTATGAACACGGAAGACTGCTGTGTAGTTCTATTTCGGGCGCAATTAAATCTCTGCACCGTTTTAGTTATCGGGCCGCGCATAAATTATACGAAAATGAACGCTTTGCCCGCGCAATGAGCACACCAGCACGCGCACCCATAATTATGGGACGAGACGCATAAAAATTGTACTTGTGACTATTAAGAGAACCTAGCGTTAGTCAGTGTGAACTCCACCATACTCCACGGATTTTATAAAAATCCCGCGGGATCTCTTTGTTTTTCCGGGATAAAAAGTAGTCTATGCTACTCTCCATTTTGTCCTCAACTATATCCATGCTGAATATATCTGATCCGTTGTGAAGGAATCCTATGTATATGTTGTGCCGTAACTGCGTGATTGAAGGACAAACCAACAAAAAAACACAATTCCTCATTTATAATATTATTAAGGATCAAATTTTAATATAGCTCAATATACACACATCAAAAGTGTCTAGGGATCAAGCATTTTTATGCGGATTTCTTGAGATTGAGATGTGGCTTTGTAATAAATTTATGATTTTATAAATTTATATGGATCCTTTTTGGTGCATTTCATAATTTGAATCAGGAACTGTCAATCAAATTCGAGTAAAAGATGAAAATCAGCTGTCAATATTTTCCCTATAAAAACATACAACGCATTGAAGACATTATTAGTGCTACTGTTTCCCTACTACTGATTAAAACCAACGTTATTATGGAGCGGCGACGTCATTTAAGCAGGGAAGAAATGCTCAGAGCCGTGGGAATGATAGAAGCTGGTTCCCGGCAACGTACTGTGGCTTTAGCTCTGAATACAAGTCAGAGTGTTATCAGTCGACTTTGGACACGTTACCGAAGCACTGGTACCGTGGCTGAGCGCCATGGAGGACGGTATCGCTGCACCACACGGAGACAAGACCGATACATTCAAATCTTAACTCGAAGAGCTCCAACAATAACCTCCATGATGTTAGCCGTGAGGCTTCATCACTCTTCAGGGTACTTAATTAGCGACCAAACAGTCAGAAACCGCTTGCATGAAGTGAACCTTCATTCCCGAAGACCGCTACGGGTACCACCTATAGCAATGCACAATCGTAGGATTCGATATCAATGGGCTCTTGAACACAGAAATTGGGCAGAAGAACAATGGCGTTTCGTGTGCTTTTCTGATGAGTCTCGTTTTGGTATGAGACCGGATACAAGACGTATACGACACTGGAGAACCCCTGGACGCCAACAGCGATTAAAATCCTGCCAGGAAGTCCATCCTTATAGTGGTGGAACCATCATGGTATGGGCGGGTATTTGGATCGGCGGAAGAACTGAGTTGATTTGGATCAGAGGCAACCTCAACGCTCAAATTTATGCTGAGACGATTGTATCAGACGTCATCGTTCCTCTACAAGTGCAAATCGGTCCCTTATTTCAGTTAATGCATGATAATGCACGACCGCACACCGCAAGAGTTGTAAGACAGACTCTCGCCGCAGCTAACATCAATGTCCTGCCCTGGCCTGCTCAGTCGCCAGACTTGAACCCGAATGAGCATGCATGGGATATGCTACAGAGAAGAGCTCTGCCGAATATGGAGGGTATCCAGTGGCAAGAAGACCTTTTTTTGTTGTTGCAACGAACATGGGCGGCCATTCCACAGCGTGATTTGGATGAACTCATTTTGAGTATGCCGAACCGATGTTCTTGTGTTGTTAGTGTTCGCGGTAGAAACGCGGATTATTAATTGTTTAAGTTACCCAATAAAATTTTAAAGAAAACTGTTATTTCAGTCTTTTTTTCGAACTTTAATGTTAGTGGTTCAAATGTCAAAAATCCCTTTATTAGCAAAATGGCAAATTTCTTTATTAATGCAAAGGTGACTTGGTTTATCGTTACTGTGACAAACGAAAACACTTTATTTGATGAATCCTTAAAGAAAATTTTAATTAATATCAATCAGGAGAAAAGTTATTGCAAAAATATATGTTGATCCCTAGACACTTTTGATGTGTGTATTAAGTAAATTGGTGTAGAAGCTTTGGTAATATTTGCAGAATAATCTTTGAGATCCTGCGGGATCTCTTTTTAGATACATTGTATTTAAAGTTTAACTATGCTCTACCTATTCCTACCTACTACTCATTATTTAATACCATACGTAAATAAATGCCTATATTTTTATTTCGGTTACCATAAAATTATCGACACAGTTTGGTATTTCTTAATAAGTAGAAAAAAGTCATCATGTGCATTAGGCTAGTATCTCTAAAAATTATACTAAATATATATGAAACAAATAACGATATAGGTACATAAGGCACAGAATATACTTAATTAATAGTAAGTACGTTGCTCAAAAGATACTTGTAAACTAGTGTAAAAGATAACCTTTGGATTCTTTTCAGAAATCGTTGATTCTTCTAATTTGTTATTACTTAGTACTCTTTTTAAAAACCGACTTCAAACTCCTGCGCCACTATACAATGTATATATTTTATTGTTGATATTTTAAAAACCGCTCGACTGATTTCGATAAAATTTATATGGGACCATCTGGAAAGAACCTTTGAAACGAAAAAAGAATTTTTCAAATTGGTTTAGGCGTCTTCGAGTACCTAATCGGTGAACATACATAAAAAAAATAAAAAAAAAGATTCCGACGAATTGAGAACTTTCTCCTTTTTTGAAGTCGGTTAAAAACTGTTTTACTAGGTAATAATAAGTACCTATTTCAATTTTTACTTCCAAAGTAGGTAGAAGATCGTCGTGTGTAAGATAAAATACCTAAGTATATAAATTGCATGCCTCTCATGAGTCATGAGTTTACTGAACGGCGAGTTCCTATCATAAATTGGATATTATAACTTACTCGCCTATTACTTACAGGATAATAACAGACCAAGGCTAAAAATTGTCCTCCTCTCATACTATAAAAAGGCCTCGAAACAGATTTCTAACATGATGTTCAGGCACAAGCAAGGAGTACCTACCTACCTACATAATTACATAACATTGTGTACGACATCATCTCTGGCAAGATGTAAGTGGCAGTACTGTGGGGTAGACAAAGAAGGATGCTTAATGCACCATAAGATGACTCGACTTGATGGTGATCACTTTCCGTCATGTCTCATAATATGAGCGAGACATATACTATCCATGCATCATACCTCACTACCGGTACCTCGATCTCCAGTCTTCAACCTAGAACAATTATCTGCGACCCAAGTAGGTGCTCTAAAGTGAGAAAATTAATCTTAATTTTTGCAACGGTGGACATTACCAATCTCTGGTAAGCTTAGTTTGTTTGGAAGGCAGAGCTTACATGGGACCTTTTACAAGCTATTACTAAACAAAACTCAGAAGGTAACTAGAAATAACTTCAAATGACAGAACATAAGTATCTCTCTCCGAATGTTAATTATTAACAGGTGTTAAAAATAACTGAGAGAAGATTTAAAATTCAAAGGGGGATAAAAATAAAATATTAACTCAATCACATAGAGTGCTTTCCAAAAACGATACTTACTGTCACGTCGAATGGAGTACAGATGTTTCTAATGTTCGGGTTAAATAATAAGTAAACCCGTTCCTGTGAAATGAAGAATATAGCTGCTGCAAATCAATGTAACATTACAAGTAAATGAGGAGTGAAGAAGTGAAATATATATTACACTAAAACCTGTAATTACAGGTGTATAATAACTGCTTTTCTCCAGCTTCTTGTGAATGGGCTGATAATCCTTGGCGGCTTCTTAGAGTGTAGATTCTGTCACACTCATAGCAATTACCATAATATTATACTCGATCTTGAAACGACAATCTACACCCTTTGAGCTGAAACCAGCCACTATATACCTTTTCCAAGCCCGGTGTATTATTATATTGTTATTTACTTTCCTGAACTTTACTATAATAAAATTTTGAAAAGTTTTTTGACGCTAAATACTTCATATTACCTAATATTTCTAATATTTTAATGTTATATATATTTATGTTCGCACATAGAACCTACTGACTAATATGAAAATAAATAAACGTGTGTAATAATACTACAATGGTTCGCCCCGAACTGAGACCTCGCGGTAACGATATCCCATGATTATTCATTCAATCGATACATGACGACCAAACCTGACATTATTATTATGCCCGTTTTCACCAAACATACCTAAATCATCCCCTAAGTAGGAGTCTCTTAACGTAGGTAGCTCCTAAATACAATCCTAAGTCCTAACATCCGTCCCAATATCCTTTTAGGTGTCCTCATCATCAAATTATTGTTTAGTTAAATATCAAACTTCAATAAGTTTGATATTTAACTAAAAAATAATTTTAATTGAATAATATGGTATTATATTATTATGTAACTAAATAATAATGGTCGACGCAAAACTGTTTTTGGGATAGGTCGTAGTCGTAATCTCCTAGTTCCATGGAATAGTGCCTAATGTAATGACTGCGCCATCTATTAGCATTATTGTGAAGCTATGTTGATGCTATATGAATTACTGATGCCCATTAAAAATTAAATAATTTCGTTTCTTTATAATATTCATATAATTTTAGTATTTGTTGTTCAAGTACAGGATATAAGTGAAATAATAAAAATAAAACAGGTTGAAAATACGTAGCGGATTTTGCTAGAGAGCGTCTTCAAGCGAGCGTATAAAATCGCCACTTTGAAAGCCCCCCATTTCGTCAATTTTAAAGGAAAAAATAAAAAATATATATTTTTGTACTCGGTTCGAAATTATGTTTAATATGATATGTTACAATTTTATATAACGCGATAATTTTTTTTTTACTTCGCATTCACTTCTATGAGAGCCCCCCTGAAATAAAGGTTTTTATAATTTTTTATGCAATATTCGGCTGAAGGCCATCAGTTCACATATTATATCTAAATTTGAAGTAATTACGTTCAGTAATTCAAAAGTTATAAGGCTCTGACAGACGGACGGACGGACGGACGGACGGACGGACGGACGGACGGACAAGAGCAAATTCACCTAGTAGACTCAGAGACCTCGCTTCGCTCGGTCAATTATCATCACATGTTTTATTATTGTTTATAACATAACATTACCTATCATGTAAATTATAAAGTGCATATAATGCAATCTAAATACAATAATCTAGTCCTGTAACCCAAGGCTGACCTATATTTGTTATTTATAGTGTGTTTATGAATGTATCATATCAATATGAACTCGGAGGCTAAACTCACCACAGTCTGTTTCAGGTTAGTATACAATTCCATTTGTCCGATAGACTTGACCTGTTTAACATTCATATAAATTATTTATGTGCTAAGTATTTTGCAAAGGTAAAACAGGATAGAGTACTTTGAATCTGGACTTGTGCTATAATATCCTAGTCTACTCTTGGATTCATACAATATTAATATCAATTCAAAATCGGTAACTCTACAGCATTAGAAGTAGAACTGAGGAGATAGGACCAGATTTTTTTGGACACATTTCTCAAACTTCTATCAAGTAATGTCTTATGTAATTTTACTGCTGATTTACATAGAGTAGGTAGGTACTTAATAGTGATTTATGTGCTATGATTTTTATATAGATAGAGCTTTATGTTCAAGTCATCGATTTAGACTTCTTTCGTGGGCTTTCGAAAGCAGGCCGTATAAAGTCCTCACTCATAATTTTCTTTTTTTATAACCCTTGAGTGCGATCTCACCTGATGGTGAGTGACGATGTAGTTGACGTTAACGGGCTAATTTGGAAGGGTATGGTCGTGTAGATTACTAAGCCCCCTTTCGTGACTGAATAAAATGATTCGCTTGGCGACACGCCTTTGACGTTCGGGTGGTGACTTGTGTCTAGCCAGTAGCCATGGCCAAAATCTTCCACCAGACAAAATTTTATCTTATTCGGGATATCTAGCTATTGAGAAACAACGCGAGTGAAGTCGCAGACAATTAATGCTAGCTGCTGAAAGCACTATGAAGTTTATTATTATTAAACTAAGTAGGTAACAATAACTTTACGCTCGTTGTAAAATGAGGCGATCTTATTGCATCATTGTTAACTGAAGCTAAGCAGATGTGCGCAAGGTGCCTATTTCAGCGATCTTGTTAGTTGATCTAGACCTGGATTACGACACTTATAGCATGGATTCAACAATTCCTGATAAAATAGGTAATAGTTACAAGTACAAGCTTCATTGACTAAGCGGGTGCGGTCTGTGCGGACCTTAACATATGCCTTAATCGATCAAGTTATTGAAACAGGACGCGGCAAATATTACACATAGAGACAAACGGCCTGTCTCTATATCGTAGAACGTCGTCTATGTCACTCATACTATAAGCTACGTTTTGTCGTTTTGTCGCTTCACGAGAAGCCAGCCGATGTGTGATATTATTGCCATGGATGGTCTAGCATCGTGTAATTCCCAACTTTACTTCTGTAATGCTACTTTAGGTATTTAGCAACTACTTATCCCAACTTCATGCTACTTTAGGAAGGTATATTAGCAACTAGGTACTTTTTGATCGGAACTCCGTCCATGTGGAGTTAGGTTAAAAATGCCGCAGGACCCCTTTGTTTTTGCGGTATAAATTAAAAGTAGCCTAGCTTTGTCGCTCAGCTCGCTCTCCAATTCTCAGCCAATCCAATTCGCCAATTTCTCTGTTATGCCTAACCATGTCCATATCCGTCGATCCGTTGCTCCAAGGTTGCTCCATAATCCATTGCTACGTTATTGAAAGACAAACCCACTTTCAAATATAAGTAGATATTAGCTTATTAGTTTAAGGATGTTATGATGTTTCTAGAGATCTAAATAGATCATAATTTAACAAACAGGTCCTATCGGAACGCAGTTAATTGGTCAATTATCCAAATTTCAGCGACCTCATCTGTCTACACCACATAATTACCAATTTGCAGACAATCTGCTCTTGTTATTAATTACGCGATGAAGACAGGCATGCACAAAAGTGTTAATATATTTAATTCTTCATTACTTTTATTTTAGTAAATTAAAGTTATTTGCAGCCAGCACCGCGGGACATTACTGTCTGGCGTCGATGTGAATCCAGTTATTTAGAGCTTATAAAATTATTTAGTTACGTAGGTTATAATTATATTTAGGAGTTTTTATTGTAATTTTTCAAAATTGTTGTTTTAGTGTGAAAATGTAGCAGACAGACATATGTATACTGAGTTACTTCCGCATTTATAATATCAGCCTGATATGTATATCTACGCAACATCTCCGACATTCATTACTTTTGTAAGAACATTTACTCAAACCATCACTCCCGATGAGTAAACCACCTAGTTTAGTTAAAAAAATTGAAAAAAATGGTTTTGTTAACACTTTTCTGCTTGTCTCTACTCTCTACACAGCGGACATGTGGGCGCATCTGTGAACAATATGAACGTGACGGATTTGTTTATTTTCTTTATAGTTTTATTAAAATGGGCTTCCACTCGCTCAGTAACCTAGTGCAGGAAATAAAAAAATATTGACATCGTAGGCGCCATTTATGTTCCATCGGATTTCGGTTATAAAAACAAGCCTTTCGTGGAATGCTGATGTTGATATACGACTTGATCGCATATTAAAAGATCCACGGGCGTAGGAGCCGCAAATGTCACACGCTTTCTAAAAAATTGTGTGCCGCAAAAGCCGCAAGTCTTGCGGCTCTAGTCTCTTGCGCCTTATGCAAGTTATCCGGCCGTGTGGGATCTCATTTTAATGCATTATGGGAGGAAAGTGTAAACCAATAAATATTTTATCTACTCCAGCATCGAAAAGTTCCAATTTCGAATTTGACAGCTGAATCGAAATGAACCCTCTTTCAGTTTTGCTTCTCATTTCGATGCAGCTCGTTGTATGGGAGCTGAATCGAAATGGTTATCTTCTTAAAATAGGATACCTAAAGCTAAGGCTCTGAGTTCTGGCACTTTTGTACCGTTCATATGACAGAGGCGCCACAGGCGGCTGGTGGCGGCTTACGGAGTTACTTTTTGTTGACAGAGGCGCCACAGGCAGCTGGTGGCGGCTTACGGAGTTACTTTTTGTTATTTTATTGAGCCTACAGCGTATTTTGTTAATGATTTTATTTTCCTTGTCGTAGATAAAATCTTGTATGCAACTGAACGTAATTAGTCATTTTAATTCTCGTACTATCCTATTTTGATACTCGGCAAGCCTTGTATCAAAAAACAGCACTCGAATTAAAATGACCCTCATTACGATGCAGTTGCATAAATAGCTATTTCGAGACATTAAACGTTAATGTAGGTAGGTACAGTATATTTTATTTGGATGGTAAAATACATTGATGTCAGTTTATATGTACTTTATGAGCTAGAATCTGTTCCAGATGGAATTTTATAGGTTTCTACCTTGTTTTTGTTCGCTTTTTAGTTTCCCCTAAAAACTTCGTTAGTTAGATGTGTATTCATTATACTTTTAAAATTAGTCATAGCTTATTGACTTTAACGCTATTGACCGACTACATCAAACAAGTCGCAGGGAGCCGCTAGATACAAATGGCACAAGATCGAGGCTTGTGGAAGTCCAAACAAAAGGTCTTATTCAGCGGTGGGCATCTGTCGTTTGATAAAGAAGAGGAAGAAGTGTGACATAAGACTGCATTCAAGGAGGCTTATTCGTTTAAAAATATAATAATACTAGCTGATACCCACGACTTCGTCCGCGTGGATTTCGTTTTTAAATTCCCTCGGGAACTCTCGTTGCGGCGTGATTGAAGGACAACTCAACAAACAAACACACTTTCGCATTTATAATATTAGTAAGGATTCAAAATTCAAAATTATTTATTTCACGTAGGGCAACCTGTGGCTCTTCTGACACGTCATGACTCTATCACCGGTTCGGAAAGCGGATTCTGCTGAGAATAGCCGGCAAAAAACTCAGCAGTTGCTCTTTTCAAAATAATCATTTTACAATATTATTATGTAGCTATTACATTGTAATTTTAAAATGCCATTTAGCTCGATACATCTTTATCAAACCATGGTTCGGAGTATTATGGAGTACAACTCTGTAATATGGTCTCCGTATTATGCAGCTCATTGTGATCGTTTAGAAAGCGGTCAGAGGAAGTTTTTAAGAATTTTATCTTTTCGTTTCCATTTCGGTCACAGACGCACATCCTATCAAGAATCAAGATAGACTTAAATATTTCAAGATGCAAACTTTGGAATCCCGTCGGGAGTATTATTATATCATCTGATCACTTTACATAAAATTATTCATTCCAAAATAGATTCTCCTGTCTTACTCTGGTTGATCAATATTAATTTTAACTTCCGATTAAGAAATCCTAAAAATTTCACCCTTACTGTCCACAAAAATAATACTTACTTACTTCCTTTTACAATCCCATTGTTCGTATGTGCCGCCTGTTTAATGATCTTATCATAACTAACCACAATAATATTGATATTTTCAATAATAACGCAAACCTATTTAAAAACCAAATAGGTACATAAACTTTTTCTGACCTCATAATCAAGCAACTTACAACTTTAGTTTTAGACAGGCATTATTTATATTCAAAAATGCACTTTAAGTTTTTAAGTTTTAAATATTTATGTTAACTTTACTAACTGCGTAACTGAGTAAACTGTGTAATTATAACTAAAATTTCTATAGATTCTTAAATTTTATAACCACTGTGTACATATATTAAGGGTTGTTACCTGGAACCCAAATCGAATATTATTGCATTACGTTTAGGTATATTTGGTTGCAATCTGTTTTGTGTACCTTTTCAATAAATAAATAAATAAGGTTTTTTATACTATCTGGCCCCCCCACCAGGTGGACCGACGACATCAAACGAGTCGCAGGGAGCCGCTGGATTCAAGCGGCGCAAGACCGAAGCCTGTGGAAGTCCATGCAGGAGACCTTTGTCCAGCAGTGGACGTCTATAGGTTGATAAAGAAGAAGATGATACTATCTTGTGGCACAGAATATAATATAATAGTACTACGTACTTGTGGGCAGCCGGCTTAACCCATGCAACTTTGTTATAATAGAATATCATATGATAAGTGATCAAACGAACTTACCTGAAGTGAAGTTCGATCATTAATTATTATATGAGTTGCTTCATCCGAAGATATAGATTTTACAAAGGTAGTCACTCCAGTCGCCAGAGATAAGTCCGCGTATTTTACAGTTATACCCTACCCTAAAAATAAACCTTGGCAGCACCGTCTTAAGTTTGCTCATTACTTTTAGAGATGTATACGGTTCAAAACTTTTTTATTTGGGCAGTCAGGGAGGGTGGGTAATTATATCTTCGGATGAAGCAACTCATATAATAATGATCGAACTTCACTTCAGGTAAGTTCGTTTGATCACTTATTATATTTCTTTGCTTCATCCTTCGATATAGATTTTACAAAGGTAGTTGTTTAGAGTAAAAAGGTTTGATAAACATGTACGCAATACAGATTTTGTAAATCGTGTATTTTTAATCACTTTCTTATGGAAATACTAATTAATTTGCTTGCATACACTTTAACAATATTAAAATTTATTTATGATATTATTATTATAATATTATTTAATACTATAAATTAGAATATATTTATTTTTATGATTAGGTATAATTCATAAATTGATTCACTATTAGATATGTTAACGCAATTATTATTAAGACCTGTCTTGGCAGGGTCTGGCATAATCTCCCTCATCCGCCATGGATCTAACATCTAAGCAGCGAAAGAATGAGTTCGATGTGTTAGTCCAGCCTGCCGTTTTTCTAATTTCCTCAACGCTCGCCTGAGCGTGAGGCGCTGTGCGCTTGTGTCAACGCTGCTCCCTGATACCGTTTACTTGATCCACCTGCTGATCGATTGAAGTTCGGCCTTTTTGTAAGGCTTCTTGTAGGTAAATAGCAGGTTATTTGTCCCCTCAGATCTTATATTTTTAGTTCTGGAAATATATTATGTGGAGGGGTGTAGCAGGGCAGATGCTCAGATTTTCTTGAAAGTAAGGTAGGAAGAGAGAGAGAGAATAGGCTTGGTATCTGCCGCAGCGTATGTTTTTTTTTTTTTTTTAATTTACCGTTATTCTAATTTAAACCCCGATTTCGAAAGTAATATTGCTTTCCAATTTAATTGATGGAAGAGTTTGTAGTCTATGAGCAGTGCAAATTGCTAGTATACTGAAAAGTTTCTTAGTGATTTTTTCTAAAGATGAGTGACTATAAGGGAACCAATTTTTAATATAGTTTAAAACAAGTTTAGGGACCCAAACAATTACGGGAGTAATAGGATTTGGTTGATCTTAACTTATAGACACCTTTGAGGAGACGTTTTACGCTCGCTCCAGAAACAATGCTGTTTCTTAGCATAAATTATATTGCAATTCGATAAGGGTTCAAACTCCGTAACAAACGCTGTAAGAGAAGATACCTAATGCTGGTCTTTGACGGTTTAAATACATTTTTATTATTTAATTTACACAACTGCCACCGAAACTTGAGTGTGGTATTATATTGTTTTAAAATACTGTCAGAGAATGATGTTAACATTAGTGACGCTGAGTCTGTGTCGGCGCCTTGTTTTAAGGGAGAGAGAGAGTCCGGAGAGTCTCGCGACACCCAGGGTAAGTTACTTGTGCAAGGAATGGTGAAATGAGATTGCAATAAGTATTAATGAGGATTAACATTAAGTAGTATCCGAAACTACCAAGTTTTGTAGGAGAGAGTACCACGCTTGTGGTAACCAATTTGAAAAACTAGGATTCCGTTTGCCTCGTTATCAATGATTTTCCTCAGACACTTTAAAATTAAACAAAAATCATAGAAAAATATAAAAGCCCCACATAGCGTAAATGCATCGACAGATAAAGCGTCCGGATCTTGTTGTCAAGGCACGGATTTTTTAAATTTAGTATTGTTATTCAAGCAAAAACGGGCTTAAAGCCTAGGTATCTCAAATAGGTTATAACTTCTTTTATGACCTTGATTAAAACACCTGGAGTCACTGATAAGACGAACAGCCTAACATTAGGTTTAGGCATCAAGAAGATAAAACTCGGAACTAATAGCTCCTATTTGTAGTAAATTATTATTAATAACAACCCATATATTAAGTTGGTAAGCTGTTATCCTGCGCCACAGTGTTACGCCCCCCCCCCCCCCAGTTCATGACGAGTACCGACGAGGCGCTCGCCAGTTTTCCTGGTTGCGGGCTGGTCGAGTACCCGTATATAGTAAGGTAAGAACATAACGTATATTGTCTCGCAGACAATAATTTGTAGCTAATGTACATATATATATTCACGATTTCACATTTTCTACACAATTGTCATAAGGATATGGCTCATAACTAGCTCGCAGCTAGTAAGGTTATCACAATTACCGATTTCCTTTTGTGGGGTCACAGCTTTAGCAGCTTTAAGATATGGCTCATGAGTAGCTCGCAGCTAGTTATGTAATCGCAATCGACTCGCAGTCAATACCGATTTGTTTAAGGAATCACAGCTTTAGTATGTGATTTATGAATAGCTCGCAGCAAGTTATGTTATCGCAATTGATTCGCAGTTAATCCCTTTTTATTGTGGTGTTACAGCTTTAGGATTTGACTCATGAGTAGCTCGCAGCTAAGAAGTCACATCTTTGGGATATGAACCATAAGTAGCTCGCAGCTATTTATGTTATCGCAATTGACTCGCACTCAATCCCGACTTGTTTGAGGAGTCACAGCTGTAGGATTTGACTCATGAGTAGCTCGCAGCTAGGAAGTCACATCTTTAGGATATGAACCATAAGTAGCTCGCAGCTAGTTATGTTATCGCAATTGACTCGCAGTCAACCCCGATTTGTTTGTGGAGTCATAGCTGTAGGATTTGACTCATGAGTAGCTCGCAGTTAGGAAGTCACATCTTTAGGATATGAACCATAAGTAGCTCGCAGCTAATTATGTTATCGCAATTGACTCGCAGTCAATCCCGATTTTTTTTGTGGAGTCACAGCTTTAGGATTTGACTCATGAGTAGCTCGCTCGCAGCTAGTTATGTTATCGTAATTGACTCGCAGTCAATCCTGATTTGTTTGTGGAGTCACAGCTTTAGAATATGACTCATGAGTGGCGCACAGCTAGTTATACTATCGCAAATTGACTCGCAGCCAATTCCAATTTGTTTGTGGAGTCATGGCTTTAGTATATGACTGATGATTAGCTCGCAGTTAATCATGTTATTGCAATTGGTTCGCAGTCAATCCCTGTTTGTTGTTTTTTAGTTTCTCGGATAAAGCCAATCCAAATAAAGTTTTGTCTCCTTCCGAATCTTATAGCACTTCTTGTTGAGTTGAGGCATTAAGAGTTTAATGCTGCTTTGAGTGATTCCGAAGTTTGAATCACATAGGATCCTGCAGCCATCTTCCTGCTTAGGTGTTTCATGGCCTGCACCCTGTTTTCACTCTCTTTTAATAGTAGGCCCATTCCTTTACTAACGGCCGTGATACTAAGGACGAGTAGTCTTTGTCGCATCCCCTTTTTTAATATAAAGAGCCATATGGTTGGCATGAATATAGCCATATGGTTCACCATACTTCGGGGAAACATGCGTCGATTTCCCAAGCGCCGAGTGTAATTTTGAGTCAATTTCGAGTTGACCGACCTTTTATAAAGTAACTTTGAACCCTTTGTCAAAATGACCATTCAGTATCTGGATTAACTGTACTAGACTCGGCGTCGGCTTGATTTTCTTCGGTGTTTACGTATGACGCAAAAAAAAAAAAAACAAAGCTCACATTGTTCACACCAATGCCAACTGGTTCTAGTTAACTTATTTAAGTGAGGGTATTGAATGCCTCTTTTTCAATTAATATAACTCATTACCGTCGTAGTGTCGACACGAACATTGCACAGTTGTTAAAGTTACGAGCAAGACTTTCAAACCGAGGAAAATATCCATTATTTCTTCCAAATATTTAATATCTTCTGTAATATCTAATAATATGCTACTTGCTCTGCTTGTTCATCTACTTGCTCTGCTTGTTCATCTACCATTGCTTTTAATTTTACGTGTTTCGTAACAATTAGTGTTTTCAGATAAATCGAAGAAAAGGTGGGTAGTTAGTTCCCTTACGCTTCGCTTGGCTCGTCTTGGCAGGGACACTACCGTCTCTCCAGATAAATAATATTATATTTTTGTTTACAAGTAGGTACTCGAATATAGTTAACAGCTGGGCAAGCTACTAAAGCCCCGTTGAGCGAATTTTACGAGCATAGTTGAGTGAATTCGTGAATTTTATTACATTTTTCGAATGTATAATATGATATGTAGAAATAATAATGATAAATTACCTAAATAAATCCGAGACACTTGGGGGGTAGGTACAAAGTTAATTCAATCGTGATTGATGACAAGTTGTAACAATAGTGTTACCATAATAATCGTTATAGTTGTGTTTTAATTTTTATTAATTTTCATAATAAAACACTTCCGCAAGTATTTGCAGAGTAGGTAACGTAATATTTAATTCAGAATATTTACGTTTTCTCTGATACCTCATAATCGATGAAGACTCACAGTAAACCTCGATACGAAAAGTGTACCGTTTTTATGTTAATGCAAAAACAATAATATAGTAGGCTATATATGTGGCGGTACGTAAGCGCAAACAAGAGATCGTTTGAAAACAGAAAAGAGCTCGTACCTTTTTCCTTTGATGATGATGATGATGATGATTTCAGCCGATGAACAATACTGCAATCACACTATCCTACAATATCACTCGATCTTCTGCACTTCTGGTTAAATTATTAAGTGCGGCGCGCTGAGCGCGTGCGGTCCTTATCTCGCGCGAAAAAGTAATGAGCAAACTTAAGACGGTGCTGCCAAGGTGATTTATTTTTAGGGTAGGGTATAACTGTAAAATACGCGGACTTATCTCTGGCGACTGGAGTGACTACCTTTGTAAAATCTATATTGAAGGATGAAGCAAAGAAATATAATATTATATTAAGATAGTTAGTAGATTTGTAAGATAAGTAGTCTATTTGGGTTAAGACTATCTTGCAATTTAACATCATTCGAGATTTAAGTTGCTAGGTTGCCTAGCAACCTAAATGTTATTAACATATTTTAATTTGCTATAGCAAATAATGATGTCAATATTATTAAACTAGCGGCACGCTATGATGGCCGGTTTGACACATTACAATAGTGATGTGGAATGTCAATTTATTCTCGAACAAAAAACAATTAAGTTTTGTTTTTGTACCTGATTAAATAGGTTTAATAAAACAAAAATGTATATGTTTATTTAATTTATTTGAACGAACTGAATATTTGAATGAAAATGAATATACATACTTTATATGCACACAAGAAACATATGAATACAAAAGATACCAAACAAGGTGCCACAAAAGGCCATAATTAATCAGATTCGTCCATACTACTATTTTCACTGTCGTCACTGCTATCATCACCTACATTAATAATTATATGTTCGTTTTCTATAATATTATCTATTTTCACATCTCTTTCATAATCTTCCCTTATTAATTTAACAGTTCTATTCACAACCTTTTCCCAGTCTCCTTTAGTCACATGTTCACAAGCTTCTTCTAATAATTTTATCATTTTTTTTGTGGTAAATGGGGGTTCTGTATTGTGTCTTGCAGCATATCCTTTAATTTGAGCCCACACCAACTCAATCGCATTATACTCACAATGGTAAGGCGGTAACCGTATAACTCTGTGCCCATGTTCTAATGCTATTTCGTCAATGACGTATCGGATCTTGGTTGGTTTGTTTTCTTTTAAAAGACGTACTAATTCCGCTTTTAACATATTCATGTTTGCATCTACGCCATTTTTACGAAGCCATGCGACGATATCAGCTTTCTTTTGGGATTGGGCAGGTGGCTTGTCAATTTGCATCGAGTGGTATGGGGCGTTGTCCATAATTATAATAGATGGTTCAGGGAGGCTACACAACATTGAGGTAAACCATTCAGTAAACTTTTCTCCATTCATGTCTTCATGATAGTCTCCAGTGGTTTTTGACGCAAAAGCCATGAGAGAACCTTCGACAAACCCGTTGATGGTTCCGGCGTGACAAATTATAAGTCGCGATCCTTTTCCTACAGGAACTTTGGAAGTAGATGCTGCTGTGTCATCGTTCCAAGAACGGCCTACAGTATGGTTAGCATTAAGCCATGTTTCATCCAAGAACACAACATTTTGCCAATTTTTGATTTCTTTCACTTGCCGTAAAAAAGTATACCTTGCCATCGCTATATACAATCTTTCCATCAATATTTTGCGTTTGTTACATTTTTTGTATCGAAATCCAATGGTCTTCAAAATCTTCGTTAAAGAACTTTCCCCACCGAAGAATAATCCAGCTTCCTTCAGTGAATGCACCAACTTTTTTCTTGTTGGATACTCCTTCTGTAAATAGTAGCCGTAAACATGTCTTCGGATAGCATCGGCATCAAAGCTATCGATGCCTACGACTGGTTTTGCTCGTTTTCTCTTTTTTGGTGTGTGAAGTTTATTTTCTTCTGTGCCAGTCTCGCCATATTTTTTTTTAGTTATCCGTCTAACAGTTCGTTGTCCAATATTAAGCGCATCAGCTACGCGTTCAACCACTGACGTTATAGGTAAAATTGGCCCTCCATTTTGAGCTTCACGATCGAAATAGTTACGAAGGCGTATTACGAACTCACGTGTCTGACTATTTAGAACAGTTCTCTGCGTACGTTCGGTCATATCGACGAAATCCACAACAAAGGGCTTGAACAGAGTCCAAATTAACGAGCAAGGGTCAACAGTAATGCAGTATCAATATTTGAAATCCAAAGCCAGGTCAAAACTATATCACAATCGCATTGCACTGACAGTTTATACTTTTCGAAGCAACGTCAATTCGAAACTGCTTTGTTTTGCATTGAGCATTGACGCGAGTTTGCCGGAGGTAGTAGTTGTGCTAGCCAGCGATCCTATGTGACGATCGTATTAGATTCCATTTTTAAAAATTTTCAATTTAGAAAACCAAATGCCGAGTTGTGGTATATATCATATAAAAATAAAAATTTTACCTTTTGTATGAAACAGCTGATATTTTTTTGCGATTTCAGAGGTTTGTCCACATAGTGAAAATTGTTCATATTCACAAGTACATTCACCCCTTAAATGGTGCAAACTGATTTTTCTACACTTGTATACATTTTAGAAATCAATTTAATAAATAAATTTTGAGTCCTAAACCTAAAACTACATTCGATAAAATTTATGAATCTCTGCACATCACTATCGTCAATAAAGTAATACAATTATTTCCTTCAAAGTCGTTATCAATTAATACGGAACTTCATGAGCGGACAAACGTCAAACCGGCCATCATAACGTGCCGCTAGTTTAAGATAAAAACGATGCTATCTTTTAAGTTGCACCAAATTGCAGATAGTTACGAAGTTTGATCAAAATCGGTTCAGTAGTTTTCGAGTTCATCCCGAACATACATCGTGACACGAGATTTTTACGTATATAGATTAATAACTGTGGTTGCATTTTGGTCAAACTATGCTATAAATATAAAAAGTCTTCGGTACCTCAATACGCGGCGATGTGTAAAATCCCATCTTGGTGGTCCTGTCAAAGAGGGAAACTTGATAGCTTAGCCATCATAATATTGTTATTTTAGTGAGTGATCAATCGACAGTAATTATTATAATGCACCCGTAATCCTTTATCAGTGCCAAAGATCTCAGGTATCAAAGGTACTTATATATAATGAAATCCGAATCTGATTTCTGCGATCAAGTTTTTTTGGCAAATCAGCAACTTGGATTATCAAGATTGAGCACAATGTAATACCTACTAGACATTGTTATGTCTAGTTCACAAGTCTTTTTTCCTTGTAGCATCTAAGATCATTAGATAGACCAAATCAGATTTGTTGTTATAGATTTTTTCAGCTTTTCCATTCCAGATGAAAAAGAGATGAAAGGACCACTGTCCTCAGATCTGCACATTTTTAAGCACATTTGCCCGCTTAAATCATTTTACTCTTTATCTTGGATCTTGGATTTGGTTATCTAACAAGCTTGGGTTGAATCGTCTAAGAGCAGGCTTACTGATTTCCTCGGCGACTGTTGGTATTACCAGAAACTTTTGTTCAGTTTTCAGAGCTTCAGAGTTTCAAAACAACAAAATTACAAAAAATTCTAGCAAAATTATTAAATCTTAAATGATTTGCTTATCAAGTTTTGCAGTTTTCTTAGTTCTTTTTTCATTCATCGTCAGTATTTTCCCTTAGAACCGATCAACAACGATCGTTATTCCATATTTCTGTGGCATTTATCGGTCTACATTTTTAAGTTCCAAATTTTAACATGGCATTCATACCCGAATTAGCATTTAACCTTTGTATAACTCATTTGTGTTATCTACTGAATAATTTTTCACTTTAGATTCAATGGCTATGATTGGATACGTCTGCCATTGCTTACTTGTAGGTACTAACTGAAACCTTTTTAAGTAGTGGATGGACACTATGTTGTATTCAACCTACTTATTTGTTAGATACCTACATAGTTTTCAAACTGCGATTATCCACTATATTATGTGGTTTTCTCTAAAGAAATGAACAAGGAAAGAAATAATTAGGCAAACGGATAATTTATTGAAATAGAATGGAACAGAAGTCATGAAAATTAAAAGGTACCAAGAGTACCTAAAACCAAAAAGCTTATACAATCAATTTCTTAATAATTCAGCTACATATAAATAGAAGCAACTTTAGAAAGACTATTTACTTACGCGTAGGTACTTCATTCATAATAAATGGGACTTTCCCGTGTAACACAAATACTTACTTAATAATAAATATTAAATGGAACAATGTAAATTGAATGCATTTGTTCCGTTGTGACGGTGGACAGAAGAGAGTTGTCACATTACTAGAGGAGAAAATCCCATACCTAGAGTCCGCGCCACGAAAGAAGTCCCGCGGCAATCAGGTGGAACTAATAGATTTTACATACAATAATTGCATGAACATACAATACTAGCGCCGCCTCTACGGGACTTCTTTCGTGGCGCGGCTTCTATTGAATGATAATTTTTGGTTGGCATTTGTTATTTTTAATATCTTCTATTTATAAGTTCAAAAACTGTTTACTTTAATACTATTTAATTAAGTTCCCTAGTAAATGTGCGTGATTAGGAAGTACGTACGTAAAAGGAAAATTTAGAATTTCAATAAATCCCTTTTTTATCAATTAAATGTAGGTATTATACCATTTTGTTTGTTCACCTATTAGTAGTTTAACTTCTCGTATCAAGTGTTTATTTTAATATCTTCATCATATCTTATCATCATCGCCTATGAAACTTATTTTGTCATTTGCAAGGCAGTATTTAAAAATATAGAGCGAATGCGTTAATGTTCTTTTGAAAAGTATGGCTAGGTATATCTAGATAGTATTCAGTTTTTTAATAAATATTTTAACCTAATATATTGCGAAAACATAATTGCTGGAGTAAATTTAACGTTTCCGTACTGTGTAAGCGGAAAATGTTTATAGAACGGTGGTAGAAAGCGATATATATAATCTAATGACAGTGTGTATACTTATCAGGTCGAGCTGCATTTTACCTACTAATTAAATGACAAAAACTGTTTACTAATTAAATGACAAAAATTCAGTTGGGGCCATTTTGCACGATATTGCATTCTCTAGTAACATTACATCTCTCTGGGAGATAGTTACATACTACATACATACATATTATGTATACCTCAACGCTCTTTTGTATTCACCTGTGACTTAGAAAGTCGTTACTGAGCTTAGTAAGCAAAATATAAATATTGATTTAGTCTGACGTTCATAATGAAAGAGCTTTCCAGTTTCCGCAGGTATGTTTTAAACTTTCGCGATTTTAGGTGTTTATTCAAGGTTTATTCTGATGCATAGAGTACACAGAGTCGCAATTCCGCTCTAAACGTATACATTTCGATGCGCGAGGTATATTTTCTGTCATGAGGTCCCTCCGTCGACGAAATGGCACATTATTTTCAATACGTTTATGATTAATGACGCCAGAAATAATGCTCATAACGGATTATTTGGCCGATATCATCCAAACAGACGTTTGTAATATTTTGAACTATAGGACAAACAGTTTTAACGCGGCGACCGAATCAAGAAATTCCGTAACGAAAAAACCTAACACCGTTGTTCGCGCCATGTACCTGTCCATAATTCCTAGTTCCATGGTCGCGACGCTGGCAATCTCTTTGGCTCGCAATGAAGTTGACAGATGCGAGTTTTAAACTTCCCGCCGTTTTGGGGCGTGGTTTTTGCAAGTTCCTTTTTGTTTTTTGACAGCTAAATTACACGTATTCACGAGAATCCGGGTCGCGCGCACCGTTTGCTGTTTTTAAGTGTCTAGATTTTTATTTTACGGTTTTGTTGAGCCGCCAAGCGATCTATGTGTCGACCTAGCTATAAGCAGAATTACAGACTGTCATTTTGTAACAAAAGGCGACCCCTAACAAGCGGTTTTTGCTCGCCACGTTAAGTGTGAAAAAGTGACTTCGACCGCCTCTAGTTGGTCTTCTTAGTGATAAACCAAGTGTACAGTGCTACGCCAGCCCAACGTCTACAACTGCAGGCCATAACTGGCTGCCCGCCTGCTGCGGCTAGCGGCCTGAGAAGCTCACCTTACACTTAACCTAACAATACACTCTCTCACAATACTTACTCACATAATCACCACTAATCATACCATCTCAGGCCGTACAAGGATTGATTGCTGCAAGGAAGGTCAGTGCATTTTGTCTGCAACCCTACCATCATTAAGTCACCACTACGTTGAGAACAAATCTGACCGCGGTGAAAGGCCGCTTTGGGCAGCGACCCTGGACTCAGGTCATAGCTGATGGGCCCCTATACCTCGTGTTCCAGGCCTTGACTCGTTGGCCAAGCCGTTGGCCTCAACAACCGTCGTTCAGTAATTCAACATTTTAGAGGTTCTCAAGTACCTAGCTCTATTTGGCGCAGTGGGCGAGCGACCGCTTTCTTTGATGATGTCGCAGGTTCGAATCTCACTCGCGAAGTAGTGACAGTTCGCTTTTCTTGTTTGCTTTTTTAATTTTTTTTTTTGCATAATTTTAATGCAAAAATAATATTGCATAAATATTATAATTGCATAAGTTGATAAAAAATGCTATGCAATAGCTTTACCGCGGCAGTCCCCGAGTGCCACTTAAGTTTTTTTTTGTCTGTTTATCTGGGTGAATCTTGTGACTATTCTTATAAAAATAAATTATATAGTTTATTATTAAAACTTACTACAATAAGTAGTTATAGTAAAAGAGTTCACATTTAGGAGATACATACTTACATATAAATTATAAATTAGGCAATGTGGCAACAATGTGGTAAGTTCTAGGATTTTAGATCGAGATGTTTAGATAATTTAGGGCTTAATGCAATTAGGTAATAATTAATCTTCAAGGACTATGCACGTTGAAACTATAAATTTTATAATATTTCGTAAGCCCCAAAAAGCATTTATTATTATTAGGGTTCCGTAGTAAACAAGGAACCTTTTTTTTTTAATTTATAGACCAGCGCTTGACTGCAATCTCACCTGATGGTAAGTGAAGATGCAGCCTAAGATGGAGCGCGCTTGCCTAGAAGATGCCTATTCACTCTTGATTTAAAGGTATTACCTTATAGTTTCGCCATGTCCGTCCGTCCGCGGTTTAGCTCAGAGACTATTGGTACTAGAAAACTGTAATTTGACAGGGGTGTAAATATTAAACATGTCAACAAAATGGTGAAATAAAATTGTGAAAAAATAATTTTTTTAGGGTAAGTACCTCCCCTACACGTAAAGTGGTGATGAATTTTTTTTCTCGTTTATCCCATAGTGTGGGGTGTCGTTAAATAGGTCTTTTAAAAATATTGTGGGCCTGGGAACAACATTGTTTGTGAAATATGATATTTTAAAGTGCTAAATTTTATCAGAGTCAAGTGTCTCCCCCCTCTGCCAGCTAAATGGTTGTTTATAGGATACATGAATTTTATAGGAAAACTATCACGGCTAAGTAGGGTTCATAAGTTAAGGAGTTATATCTGTTCTTTTTTCAGGTTATGTATTACACGTTGTGTAAGTTGCATATTTTGTGGTATATTATAGTATTTAAACCATGGAACTCAAAATATATTCAATATTCATAAATAAAATAAAAGCACTAGGTATCCTCTTTATTCGTCTATGGGTATCCTCAATTATATTTGTGACTTGCAACTACGGAACCCTACACTGCGCGTGCGAACCCGACACGCACTTGGCCGGTTTTTTTTAACAGAACAGGAAACAATACTTCAGCATAATATGGCTCAAAGAATACGAAATATTGTGGCGTACAATATTTTTATTAGACATAGAATTTGAATAATGTGCCTATTTCTAAGCGTGTTCTTACATTTTCGTCTATATTCGAATAATTCGAATTGAAATTCGATCTCATCTGTAAAACATTACGTAAGGAATGCCGAGCATTGGATTTTAATATCATATGTTTTTATATGAATTTAATTAATGATAATTTTTAATCCCTATTAGGTTCTATAAAAATAAAATCTGTCAGATTAAACATGCGTACCTACTTAAAAAATAGACACAGTTACATACATGTACCTACGGCTACACATAATATACCATATACGCCGGAAAAAGATTATCTACCTACCCTCCTTCGATAGTCAGTTAAAAAATGAAGCACGTACTTATTTGTTTTTGATAAACCAGTTAAAAACGAAACAAATGAAAAATCTATTGGCAGTTTATCCGATTGATCACGACCTATTTTTCAATCGAACGGCGCGTCAAAGGCGACCGTAGTCCATCACAAGATGCGCCTTACGAAACCTTCTCTCAGACAAAACTACCTAATTCATTTTTGACTTTTTGCCCGTCTCTCCTATCTTAATGATCTGTGACGCGCCGTATGTCCCGCCTTAATAGGGTTCAAACGCTTTATGATCAATTATGTAGGACTCTGAAGTTAAAATATTCTACTAATAATATTCTACTAATAAAAAGACTGGCTGATGCCAACGACTTCTTTCGGGTGGATTTGGTTTCTAATAAAACGCCATCTTTTGACTTTTCCACTAAATGTACTCGGCTCGGCTGCACAGACTCATAAAACTTTCGATTGTAATCTTTTTCTTCTATTGTTCAATTTTGGTGCCTGCCTGCTGCCCCAGCCGGCCCCCAAGTTACGCTAAACTTATGTATCTAATCTAATCATGATTTGTCCAGTAGTTGTAGTCACACACACACACACACTCACACACACACACACACACACACACACGCACACACACACACACACACACACACACACACACACTACACACATACACATTAATACCCACATACATCCGAGAAGTTAGAAGTGCGTGCGAAGTACTCAGGATTCTAACTCTGGACCTCCTTTGACTTTGTGGCCTTTGATGAAGGGCAAAGTATCCATGATAAATAGTTCGAATGGTTAGCCTACGCTGATCGCTACGTGGTGCGCGAGCGGCAACACTGAAAGCGCCGACGCATTTATAATGAACATACAAGATATTTTTATTACATTGAACACTTAGTACGAGCTCTGATTGGGTAATCCCTTGACACGTACTCGTTGAAGTGTTAGCATTATTTTTAAGTCTCATATTTATGCCTGCAGCGATAACGATGCGTTAGGCTGAAGCTCCCACGACCATACCTAGGGATGCCAGATGCCATGCTAAATACTAGTTATAGAGAAATAATAAAACCGGCCAAGTGCGTGTCGGGCCACGCGCAGTGTAGGGTTCCGTAGTTACAAGTCACAAATATTATTGCTGGCCTAGGATAGTGCTTTTATTTTATTTATGAATATTGAATATATTTTTAGTTCCCTGGTAAAGTATATAATACTATAATATACTTCAAAATATGCAACTTACACTACGTGTAATAACTAATACCTAACATAGAAAAAACAGATATAACTCGTTAACTTATGAACCCTACTTAGCCGTGATAGTTTTCTTATAAAATTATTTATACTACTGCTATAATCTCTGAGCTAAACTGCGGACGGACGGACAGACGGACAGACATGGCGAAACTACATTCCTTGTTTACTACGGAACCCTAAAAATTGTTATAAAAGTTATCTTTCAGATTTCAAAGTAGGTAAAAGTGGAGGACGGATTAAAATTATTCAGAAATAGGTGTGTTTGTCCTTAAATTTAACTCATTTAAAAATATTTGTTTTACAAAAGATTTAAAAATTGACCCTATTTTGAAAAAATCCCTAACATATAATATTGTTTAAATTGGTGATCAAAAAAATATTCAAAATTAAAAACTTGACTTTCGAGAACTCGCGACCTATAAACCTATCAACTTTAAGTTCGTAAATCCTATACTACCTTACCTATACCTACCTATACCTTATGCCTACAGACAGTCTGCAGCTACAGGTTATCTATTATTATTTTTTTTGGAATTAGAACCAGCCCTGTACTCTCAAACTCATTACCTTTTACGCAAGATGGAAATATATTATAGATATGAAATTATTAATTGGCACCATCAGGCTTAGGGCCGTGAAGTACAGTTACAATAAATGTAATATTAATCATGGGAACTCGTATAGAGGTAGTCTCATCATTCTTTTCCGAAGACCGGAGCTAAATCGATGTTCTTGGTACTCTATCATAATATATTGTAAAGGCATAATGTGCTTCAGATGCGTAAAATTAGTATGAAGGAAAAGGTAATTCTAATTAGGCACGTAGGTAAATGCTTAATCTAATTTCAATACAACGAACTTTGGAACTCCACAAAATACTTATTTATTACTACAAAAAATATTAAGTTTCAGTTTGACCATCTAAAGGGGCAATCCGGCCAGATTTCCCTGGTATATGGCGCGCTACTATAGTCCAGACTCCAGGGAAGATATAATTTTTGAAAACAAAAAAAATTATAGTAGGATGAAACCCATAGGTTAAGGAAGAAAATGTAACAAAAATGAAAGGAAAAATAATTTACCTGCGATCTGAGGTCGGGAAGTGGGGGGGAGGGGGTTAAGGGTAAGGGGTTTAAGGTGGGTTCCAGCAAAACTACAACCTAGCCTAGCCGGCAAAAAACGTCCGTAACGTTATGAAAAAAGCGTAAGATTTGGCCTAAGAATCTTATTTAATAAAATTTCAATAAGTTGTGCATGGCCTCCGTGCAATCGGCTGTTAACCGAAAGGTTGGTGTTTCGAGCCCACCCGGAGGCGCGCAATTTTATTATCATTTTTTATTTTAAAAAAATTATGTTAATACTATTTTTTTATAAAATCGATATTTAGGCTTCCCTGGGGACATTTAGGTTTTTATCGACAAAAAAACATGATGAAAAATTTATACCCGAATAATTATTTTCTTTATACCTCGAATAGAACTTGAAATTAATATTTTTATAATAAGGAACTTCGTTCCTATCTGGTGTCCCACGACACCACACGACTTTTTTTTTTTGAAATCTTATCTTATAATTTTTGCTTGGGCCAAGCAAAGGATCAAGTGGTCTCTGTAGCTAGACTAATCCATCAGTAGCCTCCAAATAAAGACAGAATATATTGCTAGTGCTTGGTGTCAAATTTATTTATTATACATTACCATTGTTAGTGTCGAGTATGGAACATACTTCAGATTCTTTTATTATAATATTGCAAAAAATAGTTTTTTTATCATGCACAATGTAAATGTAAAATAATATGTGGGTGATGTGATTCAGAGATTCGCCAGTAGGGAGGTACTTTGGGAACAAGTGATAAGCGATGACAGGATAGTTTAGGTTAACTAAAATCCGGATTAATCTTTATCTTGGCTGAATCAATTTTGATAGGACGCATCGCAGATTACGCTACGCAGCATAGTAGCCGCTACGCTCCGTAGCGGAGTATATAGCTATAATAAATCTATGGCAAGCAGTTACTTTTCAAAGGACATTTAGGTTAACCTTACCTACCCTGCAGTCGGAAAACCAACTGAAAGACTAACAGACGCTAATTTTAGTATTGTTTCAGTGAAATGAAACTGAAAAGAAACATTGAAAGTTCGATGAAAATTCCGACGCTGAGCGAATCAAAAGCACTACTAAATCCCAGCTGTTTCAGTTTTTGTTTGCATGAATAGAATAGAATAGAAATATTTTTTATTCAAATAAACATTTTTACAAGTGCTTTTGAATGAGTCGATGAGTCTACTAGTCACTGGCACTGGTTCGGAATGCCGTTCCTGCCGAGAAGAACCAACTCGGCGGTTGCTCTTTTTAAAACAAGTTTACAATACAATAGATGCTATGCTATGTATGCAGTGTTTCCACAATGAGGGGAAGTTCCAAAAATGCATACTACTTACATTTCAATACATGTTAAGATGGGCAGACAGAAAGAAGCCCCATTCTTCAACCATGTTCCTAATAGGTGTTGGTACATTGTATTTAAAATAAGATTTCAGTCCGCTTATAAGTTGTACCAAAGGTCAACATCTCAAAGGGCATTTAGGGCCGGCGCCGATCAAGTTTACAGCCTAGACCTTGATATTACTCTCCCAGCGAACCATTATTACTTATCGTAAAATTTATTATCTCATATCGCTACGTGAACGTTTTAGCGCCTTACTTTGATATTATTTACTGCCAGTATGTGAGTACATATGGCTACAATTGCCCACTTTTTTGTGTGAAGATTTATGATTCCGAAGATATCTATTGTATAGAATCAGGCGTTACTTTGCGGCGTTAATTCCATAATATTTAAAGAAAAAAATAATATTTCTTTGCTATTATCCGCCAAAAAGAATATAGGTACTTAATTTATCTTTTAACACTTGACGTACATATTGCAATTGTGCATTGTGGGGTCAACATCTCCTGATGATGTTCTGGTATCGGAGCGAAACGTACGTCAACGTCATTATACCGAAGATACCGAATTGTTCTTTTTAGAAACTTTTAAGCATTAGCCAGAAATAAACACATACATCGGCCAACTTTGGCTTGATAAAAGCATCATAGAACTTACCACAGATATGAGTGACGGAGATTACGCTCTACGAAGCCAAGGCTGGCCGAATGTTTCTTTGTGGGGCTCGATGTGCTATTATACATTGACGGAAACCGTAGCCTAGCTTACTCCTTCAAATTCAAATTCAAAATTATTTATTTCACGTAGGCCAACCTGTGGCTCTTATGACAAGTCATGACTCTACCACCGGTTCGGAAAGCGGATTCTGCTGAGCAGAGCCGGCAAAAAACTCAGCAGTTGAACTTTTCAAAATAATCATTTTACAATATTATTATGAAGCTATTACATTGTAATAAGTTTTTTATACTATCTTGTGGACAGCTGGATGCCAAGCCGATTTAACCTATGCAACTTTGTTTTTTTTTCACGTATACATGATAAATGAGTATTTATGTGAGGTACCAACCTAATAATAGATAACTTTGTTAGAATAATATTTCCATAATGAGGGGAAATTAAAAAAAAAGTACTACAATTCAATTCATATTAAGACGGGCAGACACAAAGTAGCCCCATTCCCGCCGGCGGAACCCGTTCACGAGCATGACGATACCTTGCACAATAATATAAGTAGACACAGGTATATGTATATCTACCTACTGAAGTCTCATTTCAGGTTCAGGTGTTTCAAAATTAGCAGACGGACATACAGGCGTTACCTGAAAGTAAACCAGGAGTTTTTAAATACGTATACATCTATAATCTTGGACACGAACTTCCCACGTTATGTGGGTAGAATGATCTAGTTATCAATCTCAAAGGATTTTGTTATTTAGGAATCGTTGACCCAAATCAGCCATAACCTGCTTGGTGGCTTTCTCCTTACCATATAGAGCACAATCAGCCGTCGGTCCCGGTTCTCATCACTTGCTTACATGGAGCTGATGATAATCGTTAACTGGTAATCGTAAATGTAGTTATTTTAAGCTTGTTGCGTAGTTAAGTACGTGGGTATAATCGTATAAAAATCTTTTTTGAGTCTTTGAAATCTAAGCATAAGGGATTAAAATACCTAATAATGTGTGGCGGCGTGCAATCTCCACAAGCCCTGGCTGTTTTCCTGCTGGCCAGGTTTTCAATAGAAACTTGGTTGTCAAGACGTGTTTTCTCATAGTTGTAATATAAAATTAAGATTTCATTTGGAAGCAGTCTCATTATCTGCGCGTTGTAGTCGCGCTGTGGTCATTTTCATCTTTGTTACGGAATCGAAAAGGTCGACCACAAAATTCTCTGTCTCATCATCATTCCATCAACGCGACTCAACAAAGTTGGTTCTCCGCGCAATAATCCGATAAAAAGCTTAAGCGACAAAAATAATGAGACCGTTTCTTTCCTCGTAAATTCATAAAAATTAAGCAATGAACCTTTGTCATAAAGCTAATCGTAACAACAAGCAGTTGTAAATAATATATAACCATAATACAGTGGGAGAAGTTCTTGCGGTGTTTTATTTGTGGTCAGGGAAAAAAATCGCAACAAACGGTTAGAGTTCCGCTAGGCATCTTGTAGTCCTATTCGACTTCGATCCCCGGCACGCATCTTTGACTCTCCGGACTTAGGTGTGGTGAAGCAAAACATCGTGAGACGTGAGGTATCCTGCATACTTGAGAGCTCTCCGTAGTGTTCTCAAAGGTGGCGACTATGGTCTAATCCCTCCTCATTAAAGAGGAGAAATTGATCACTAGATAAATTTGGAGACTTTCTAATTACCCGACTGCGCATCACAAAGGAGGGTAATGTGTTTATTTTAGAATAATTTTTCTTCATATTGATCTCGTATTGAATTGAGCCACCATACCCGCCTGGCATGCGGGATGCTTAAGCTGCAGGGCAAAGTAGCCTACATCTACATCACTTTATCAACCCATTAACGGCTCACTACTGTGTGCAGGTCTTGTCTCCTCTTAAAGAAAGGTTATAGGCCATAGTCCACCATGCTGGCCCAATGCAAATTGGAACACACTTTTGAGAATATTATAAAGAACTCTCAGGTTTGCAGGTTTTCTCACTATGGTTTCCTTCACCGTTGAAGCTTGTGATATTTAATTTCTTAAACGCACTTAACTTATAAAAGCCAGAGGTATCGGCGACCGCAGTACTAACCACTAGGCTATCACGGCTTCTATTAAAATGTCACGTTATTGTGTGCCTTTTCACTTCTAATTGCTTATCTTTTTAGGGTTCCGTAGTAAACAAAGAACCTTTATAGTTTCGCCATGTCCGTCCGTCTGTCCGTTCGTCCGCGGCTTAGCTCAGAGACTATTGGACCAATAGTACTGGTACTAGAAATCTGTAATTTGACAAGGGTATAAATATTAATCACGCCAACAAAATGGTGAAATAAAATTGTGAAAAAATAATTTTTTTAGGGTAGTACCTCCCCTACATGTAAAGTGGGGATGAATTTTTTTTTCTCGTCTATCCCATGGGTGTCGTTGAATAGGTCTTTCTAAAAAATCGTAGGTGTGGGAACACCATTTTTCGATTCAGGGATCAGTTTGTGAAATATGATATTTTAAAGTGCTAAATTAGGAGTCCCCCCCCTCTGCCAGCTAAATGGTTGTTTATAGGATACATTAAAAAATTCACAGCAGTAGTATGTATATATAAATAATTTTATAAGAAAACTATCATGGCTAAGTAGGGTTCATAAGTTAAGGAGTTATATCTGTTTTTTCTAGGTTAGGTATTACACGTATTGTAGGTTGTATATTTTGTAGTATACTATAGTATTTAAACCATGGGACTCAAAATATTCATAAATATTCATAAATAAAATGAACTATCCTAGGTCAGCAATAATTGACCGAGCGAAGCGAGGTCTCTGAGTTAACTAGAGCGATTTGCACTTGTCCGTCCGTCCGTCCGTCCGTCTGTCAGAGCCTTATAACTTTTGAATTACTGAACGTAATTACTTCAAATTTAGATATAATATGTAAACCGATGGCCTCCAGCCGAAAATGGCTTAAAAAGTTATAAAAATCTTTATTTCAGGGGGGCTCTCATAGAAGCGAATGCGAAGTAAAAAAAAAATATCGCGTTACATAAAATTGTTACGTATCATTTTAAAGATAATTTTGAACTGAGTACAAAAATATTTTTTTTTTAATTTTTCCCTTAAAATTGACGAAATGGGGGGCTTTCAAAGTGGCGATTTTATACGCTCGCTTGAAGACGCTCTCTAGGAAAATCCGCTATGGATTTTCAAACTGATTTTATGTTTTTAGGTCACTTATATCCTGTACTTGAACAACAAATACTAAAATTATATGAATATTATAAAGAAACGAGATTATTTAATTTTTAATGTAATTCATATAGCATCAACATAGCTTCACAATAATGCTAATAGATGGCGCAGTCAGTAACTATTCCCATGGAACTACGAGTTACGACTAACGACCTATCCCAAAAACAGTTTTGCGTCGACCATTATTATTTAGTTACTTATTATAATACAATAATTGTATTGTAATTTTTTTTGTACCATATTATTCAATTAAAATTATTTTTTAGTTAAATTTTAGTTAAATATTGTATATTTTCTATTCGCGTCGATAGATGACGATTTGTACAGATGCCCGTAACCCGGTTTCACTCGTTAGTACCTACATAATAATTCAATGTTTTCACTAACGTTCCCTAACCTTTACGGGCTACCTATAAGTTAGGTGATTGATGTTTTCTGTCAACTTATTTATCACGATCCTGTACGGGACACCTAAAAGGATATTGGGACGGATGTTAGGACTTAGGATTGTATTTAGGAGCTACCTACGTTAAGAGACTCCTACTTAGGGGATGATTTAGGTATGTTTGGTGAAAACGGGCATAATAATAATGTCAGTTTTGGTTATCATGTATCGATTGAATGAATAATCATGGGATACCGTTACCGCGAGGTCTCCAGTTCGGGGCGAACCACTAGTATTTGTGACTTGCAACTACGGAACCCTACACTGCGCGTGGCCCGACACGCACTTGGCCGTTTTTTTAAATTAATTACTTCAATGATTATTTGAGATTGAATACGTACTTTATGTACATAAAAGACAAAATCTTAAATCTTGTAGACTCTTAATATCGATATTATTATAATCGAATTAGAGAGTGTCCCTGTTTGCCCTTCAATCGCCCAGGAACATTTTTTGCACCATGTCTGAATATCAAAAGAACTATCCCGCCCTTAGACAGCTGCATTGTAAACAAGACTCCTATGTTACGTGCTTTAAGATTGATTTTACAAAAATCGTTTTAAATGATTGCAAATAGCTTTAGGTCCAAGGTTTTCGGTACTTTGGAGGAAGAAGAGCTAATGAGATTTTAATATTAACCAAGAATGATGAATACAAAGAAACAAATCAATTAGGGTATTTTTCCAAGGGAGATAAATATGAGTTATCAAAAGTAAAAAAAGTAAAATCACAAATATCTAACGGTCCTACTAATATAACTAAACTGTAAGGTAAACTTAACGTGAAACTAATGTTTTTTAACGATAATAGTGATCACATTCCTATTTATGCTAAAAAATATTTTATTATTTTACTTTTGCCTGTAAATATTCGTATTCATATTATAAAGCTGATCCTACATTAAAGCCG
Organism: Oeneis ivallda; assembly: GCA_029955525.1. Classification (NCBI taxonomy): domain Eukaryota; kingdom Metazoa; phylum Arthropoda; class Insecta; order Lepidoptera; family Nymphalidae; genus Oeneis; species Oeneis ivallda. The sequence goes on along the minus strand of JARPMR010000024.1, from coordinate 12,795,459 downwards.
AGTCGCGAGGCATGCGATAAAATTAAATTATCAATGAATATTTATCATGTCGATTAATTCGAATTTTCTAAAGAAATGCGGATGACGCCATGTCCAATAAAATTAGTCTAATAAAGTATGCGTTGCTTGCAATCGTTGATAATAAAAAGTGCGAGAAATATAAAAAAAAACTTGAGAGGTGTCAAGGGACACCCGGATGGAACGTAGTTCCTTTCGATTACATTGTGTTCGGTATTTTCGCGATACAAAATTAGGTCTCCGTAGCCTAGTGGCTCCGGCAGTCTTTTAGGCGACTGTCGCCTAAAAGACTGCCGGAGCCACTAGGCTACGGAGACCTAATTTTGTATCGCGAAAATACCGAACATAATGCAAAATTCACATTCAACAAAAAAGTGTCAAAAAGGTTTCAAAAATATGTCGAGTGTCGGTTCCTTAATTTTTTCCGTCTAGCCCCCTTCCGTACCGCGCGATAAGGAACTTACGTTCCAATTAGGGAAAAATTCCACATGTAGAAATTATTTAAAATAAAATAGAAAATAGAAAATTCAGTCTGTCGAGCTGGGATTCGAACCATCGACGTTGAACTTTTAGGCGACTGCCGGAGCCACTAAGCTACGGAGACCTAATTTTGTATCGCGAAAATACCGAACACAATGCAAAATTCACATTCACCAAAAAGTGTCGGTTTCAAAAATATGTCGAGTGTCGGTTCCTTAATTTTTTCCGTCTAGCCCCCTTCCGTACCGCGCGATAAGGAACTTACGTTCCAATAAACATAAAACTGTACAATAAACTTATTTCAGGCTAGGTAGATAGTTACAAGAAAATACTTTTACTGTTTTCGTATCTTGGTAATCGTCTCTCGCAGAATCCCCAGTGTAAACATAGAAGCACATCATTCGTGCAATGTAAACTTATCTAGTTCATAAGTGGGTTACGATGGATTCTGCTTTGTTTCATGCCTAGATGTTGCAATGATGAAGTTTCGGACAGACACGGAGCGTGACGAAAAGAGCAGCTGCTGAGTTACTTGCCGGTTCGTCTCAGCAGAATCTGCATGATAGTCTTGACTTGTCCAGCACCTTGAGTCTTAACGTCTATTAGTTTTTCTAGCCATAATATGCCCCGCCCATTGCCACCTCACCTTTGCGACCCGATACTATGGTGATAACTGTGATTCTTCTACGGCATGTTTTTTTATGTCAAGCCAAGGGACGACAAATACTATCGACTTCTTCCCAAGGAGTCAGGAAGTATCTACTTCTTAAGCTTCCTCAATTCGTGGTAAATGACAATGAAGGCCGAGGCGCGAATCATACCTGCAGCTGCACACATAATCATTCTGACACGTCCATACACGTCATCGTACCGGAACGTTCAATTAGGTACTTGGCGATCCTGCTACAGCCGTATGGCGTCGAAGCTGTACCAATTAGACCAAAATTACGTTGCAATTAACATTTCATCATCATCATTATCAACCCATCATCGGCTCACTACTGAGCGCGGTCTCCTCTCAGAGAAGGGTTATAGGCCATAGTCCACCACGCTGGCCCAATGCAAATTGGCGGACTTCACACACCTTCGAGAACATTATGGAGAACTCCCAGGTGTGCAGGTTTTTTTATTATGTTTTCCTTCACCGTTAAAGCATGTGATATCTTAAAAGCACTTAACTTCCAAAAGTTAGTGGTGCGTACCCGGGATCGAACCTGTGACCCCCCGAATACGAGACCACAGTCGTAACCACTAGGCTATCACTGTTTCAATTTTACATTAACATTTACCCACTCTTAATTATTTGGGCTATATCAAAAGCACGGCTGTAAATGGTTGTTAGTGTTATCGGTTTGCTATCGTAAATAGGATTTAGATTGTCACACAAGAGCTTAATATTGTAAAGGTTAATCTCGCTAAACCAGCTGCTGTCAATCCAATGTCAATCCACAGTAGCTGGACAAGGGCCTTTTCTAGAAAGTGCCATTATGTTTTCTCGCTTTCTCATCCAGTGCCTGCACAACTTCACAGCTTGATGGGTCAGATGGCAATCTCTATGTAAATACTGGTAGGCGGTAACCAAATATAGCTAACAATAGTTAAGCCACGCCAAAAATAATGTACCAATTATGCAATTAATTTTAAGGGTCATGTCATAGATTTAGGATTGGTAGTCAGGTGCGTAGCGATTATCGATCCTAAATCTATCTAGCACAAAATCAAGACACAAATCGAGAGATTTTCTAACATATAAATATGTTTGTGCTCGCATCACACCCGCGCCGCTCCGGGATTTACCGATTTCCTGAGTTGACAGCGCCATATGAGGACTTTTTGACAAAACAACTTCAATAACACAGAGCATACCTTGGGTACCTTTAAATCAAGAGTGAATAGGCATCTTCTAGGCAAGCGCGCTCCATCTTAGGCTGCATCTTCACTTACCATCATGTGAGATTGCAGTCAAGCGCTCCTCGGGTGACGCAATACTCGTTTAAATTTTGGAACGTAGTTCCTTATCGCGCGGTGCGGAAGGGGGCTAGACGGAAAAAATTAAGACAAAATTGAACCGACACTTTTTTGAATGTGAATTTGCATTGTGTTCAATATTTTCACAGTACAATATAAGATCTCGGTAGTAGGTACGGAGATCTAATATTGTAGTGTGAAAATATTGAACACAATGCCAAATTAATTAATCGAAAGGAACTTCGTTCCATCCGGGTGTCCCTTGACACCTCTCAAGTTTTTTTTATAAAAAAAACGGTTGAATTTCGACCTGGGCAACCCACTAGTAATTTTAATTTGCCCCGGTTTTCTAAGCCTTCCTGGTGACGTAACACACGTTTCACCTCGAGTACTAGGACAACATAGCGCAAAGAATGTAAGCATACTTGCAGGCTAGAGTGGCTCCTGACCTCCTATACACGACTTTTCACATACAATAAACAAACGAGCCATGTTGTTTCAAAGGTTAAGTCTAAACAAACGTTAGGCCAAGAAATAAATAAGTTAAAATTCAAAAAATTAGTCATTAATCATACTAACTAGTAGAGACAGCTTGCTGCGTGTCAGATAAGGACGGAGAATTTGAAAGGGATAGTGGTGCATTCCTTCGGGACTCGCTCGTCGGGAATTCCATCGAAAGGGAATTTTTATACCCTTTTATTAACGTTTCTTGAATAGTATTTAATTATAATAATAAAACATCTCGTCTGTGATATATTGTTAACTAAAGCTGTTGGGAAACTGTGAGAAATTAAAGTTTTTTTTTTACTTCGTCCAGGAATTAATAATTATGTGGAAAGGGTAAATTAATCAATAAGTAATACGATTTATTTATAGGCCTGCTCAACGACTTGTTTTACATTTTTACACGTCTCGTGCCGGAACGCTTTATAACTTAGCGGCACGTCTTTAATTTCCAAAATGTTCTCGTCGAGAATCGATCCCAAGCCCATAATGCTCACCACCATGCCAAAATTCATAATATTATTATCTTCTACGTAAATGCTATTTAACAGAAACATATTAAAGATAGTTAATTCATAGTTAACCATTGCATCCTAATTAAGAACCATAACTTTTAAATAACCAATTGAAAAATAAACAACAATAACCACGCTCTGTTTCTAGAGAGCGAGTAAACATTGTTCATAACGGTTACACCAATATTAACCAAGTTGTCAACGATGACAGTTACGCAAACAGAACCGCCGCACATGCTCTTTGCGATGCAGTTTGGGTCAAATACAGACTACAGTAGGTCGTCAGGTTAAATAAAAAAAAACCGGCCAAGTGCGAGTCGGACTCGCGCACCGAGGGCTCCGTACTCTAAAAGTAAAACGATAATATTATATTAATTTGCTTATTTATCGTTAACTTTGTTTGTAGAGGTTTATAGTTAATATAAAAAAAAACTATACTAGATAGAGCGTTGGTTTTATTTTTCCTGTAAAATATACATAAACCTCTATTGACCATAATTATTTCAGATTTTTCGATTGGTAAACTTCGGAGATAAGGGGGGGGAACGGTATTTTTTTCGACATTTTGGCCAATTACTCAATAACTATTATATATAGAAATAAATAAAAAACTGTTTTAGAATGCACAAGTAAAGGCCTTTCATCTGATACCCCAATCGGTACAGTTATCTTACTTTGAAATTTCAACCCCCCGATTTTCCCCCTTTTTTAATCAAACTAAAATCATTTTCGCGTTGCTTTTATTTTTCCTGTAAAATATACATAAACCTCTATTGACCATAATTATTTCAGATTTTTCGATTGGTAAACTTCGGAGATAAGGGGGGGGGGGGACGGTATTTTTTTCGACATTTTGGCCGATTACTCAAAAACTATTATATATAGAAATAAATAAAAAACTGTTTTAGAATGCAAAAGTAAAGGCCTTTCATATGATACCCCACTCGGACAGTTATCTTACTTTGAAATTTCAAACCCCCGATTTTCCCCCTTTTTTAATCAAACTAAAATAATTTTCGCGTTGCTTTTATTTTTCCTGTAAAATATACATAAACCTCTATTGACCATAATTATTTCAGATTTTTCGATTGGTAAACTTCGGAGATAAGGGGGGGGGGGAACGGTATTTTTTCCGACATTTTGGCCGATTACTCAAAAACTATTATATATCGAAATAAATAAAAAACTGTTTTAGAATGCACAAGTAAAGGCCTTTCATATGATATCCCACTCGGTATAGTTATTTTACTTTGAAATTTCAAACCCCCGATTTTCCCCCTTTTTTAATAAAACTAAAAATAATTTTCGATTTTTCGTTATTCCAATGATGTTGGGCCACTATTATACACAACTATGCCAAATTTCATGTCGATAGCTTTAATAGTTACTGAAATAATCGACTGTGACAGACGGACGGACGGAGAAAGTCTCACCATAAGGGTTCCATTTTTACCATTTTGTTACGGAACCCTAAAAACTCACGACGCCGACGTACAGGATTGTTTTGACATGTCATACAATGTCAACTTTAAAGCGTAAACTAGTCGTAAATTCCTAGTTCCATCTTTAAAGTTGTCATTAAAACAAGTGTAAATAAAAAAATTTATTTCAAAATGCAAGCTTTTAGTAGCTACATCATTAGACTCTGGATACCATCTAGGATCAGAGTACTTGTTATGACGAATCAAACGAGCCCAAACTCGATGGGGTTACGTCGTTTTATTACAGAGTTCCGATAGCCATCTTCCGTCTCCATCATCAGATCAGCTCCATGTCACAATAATATTGCATTGTCATCCGATTTACACATAAATGCAAAATTTCAGCTCGATCAGAAACCGGGAAGTGGTTCTAATTCATCTTGCAAGATTTGACCCAAACAAACAAACTGGTCAAGCAAAATAAAAGCTTGTAATATGACATATCAAAACAATCCTGTACGTCGGCGTCGTGAGTTTTTTTATTTTGTCTTTAATTGGCCTGACGACCTCTCAAGTACACTCCGTATTATACTCCGTATCCTTTAAAATGGCTTTAAAGTAAGATTAAAGTTCGCGAGAGGCCCCCTGATCTGAGGACACGGTAGTGTCCCCGCCACGACGAGCCAAGTACCGTATTATTCGAATACCCTTAAACCTTAGGTACACTATAACAAGCATGACGGAAAATCAATGGAAATTGTAAAAGATTTGTCGATTTGTTCCGCCTCATACAATCAACGTGGGTTAGATGAGTCAAGAGCTTTTGAGAAGCTTTTAATGAAATCGTTTGTCGAAATAGTTCCGTATATCTACCTTAGTTATGAACAGTTACTTAGCAGGGTTCGACACATTAACATCTTGATGAATGCAATGCTCAGGGAATACTACAAGCACTTACAAGCACGAAAAAAATATTATGTAAATAGGTTACAACAGGCTATGTAAAATAAAATCTTTGTGTAAAACGAGTTGATGCTCACGATTGAAGATGAAAGCCTAGGCTTTGCTGTACCAAGCTATGCTTTATATGCGTGTGAAAATTCCATGAAAATTCGTTTTATCGTTTTTATCGAAACAGACAGTTTTTAAAAAATAGTCTTATTAGGTATATTTTTAATTTTTTAAGCCCCAACGCAAAAAAGATGGTTATTATAAGTGTATCTGTATGTCTATCTGTTCCTTCATAGCTCCTCAAAGGATAGACGGATTTTGATGCGGTTTTTTCTATTTGATAGCTAACGTGATCGAGATAGTTCTTAGCTATAATTTATGAAGATCTGTTCAGGTGTTTGAAGATTATCAGCTCATTTCCTACTTGATTAAAGGGTCTTACCAAACTTTCACTGGTGCGATTGTTTGATTTTTGGTATACTATTACTTCGGATTATGTATTTCCAAGACATGGTAACCTTGAACTGATGCTGCAGCATCGAGTAGTCTGCGGGAGCAACTTACCAACTTATATACAGCAGATATAGTGTGTTTGAGCTTATTAGAATGGTCTCAAAGAGTAGGTCTGAGATAGATGTTGGTCGAGGATCGAGTTGGAAGATCTACTGAAGTAGTCAGCCGGTACATAATGCAGCCCTAATTCACATGTCGGAGGTGTTTTAAACTTTTAATTTACACTTATGTAACACTCTACATACAACCTCGCAGTCATTTTTTGGCAAATATTTTCAATATACAGATAGGTACGACGACGGTTCTACAGTTAAGAAGATTAATAAAGAAACATAGTTCACTAGAGTTGAAATATACTTATTTTCCGGAATAAAAAAAGATTACCATAATATATCTCCGTTCCAAACGTTGCCAATAGTGTCAAAAGATATATTATTCATAACAGACAGAAATAAGGGTTCAATAAGGTGCTTTATATACCTACCCACCAGATTTGATGAATATTGCTGACATGGCATTTGCCCAAGCAAAGCGGTATACCGACAAACAATAACGGAGTGTAAAGTTGTAATGCACACACCCAGTAACATGGCGCACGGAAGTTAAAGAAAGAAGTGCTAATTCTGCGTTTTTCAATCATTGCAACGCTCGGAGGAATTCAAGGCATTCCATTTGATAAACACCGTAAATCAACATTTTATTTACTTACTAGTAAATAAAAATTCTTTAGATGAATGAAAGCATTTAAAAGAAAAATGTTTATTACAAATAGATCTGAGTTAAAATCAGCGTCCTTACCCCTATCCACCATGACATATCTACGCCCTAAAGCTTCTTGAATGCTTAAGTAACATTTAAGTAATAGTAAGTTATAGGTAATTCATCATCATCAATAGATAGTAGGTAGATATTCGTAAATAGAGTCATTAGGCGTATGTATATCGTATATTATGTAGAATAGTAATAGCAAGTAAGTACTTTTATTCAGATTGTTCACAATATAATGACCGTATTTCGCGGTCTGTTGACTCGTCCCCGTTTGCTAACAGCTAACTCGATGAGCCATGCACAACGTATTTTAATTCAAATAATAAGAAAAGATATAGAGACAAGTTTGTACAGTACATAATAAATAAAATAAATAAATGATCGGAATAAGTAGGGCACACACACATACACACACTCACACATACACTTCATTATTCTAACAGCTAACACTAATTTTATAATAATTCAAACAATAATAATCTAAATTTGTAAAATTTGAACTATGGTCTAACTCTAGTAATCAATGGATCCGTGGAAAGGCTGCGGTGTCCGTAACACAGGTTTTCCTAGTATGGATGCCAAAGCACTCCTTCGCAACAACCAACATTGCTAGTTTACTTTTTCTGTGTCCTAGATTTAAGGAGTTGATTTATTGTAAAAACTTTTTACTGAGTTAATAAATAAATAAATATTATTATTATTATTAGTTTTGCGGATTTCATGACGTTGTCGAAATATGGATAAGCCATTAATTATGGGATTCGAATATTGTCGGAATAAATAAAATCGAATAGGTTTAAAGTACCTACTGCCTGAAACATATTATTAATTAAATAAATAATTCCAATCATTCCAAGAGTTTTTTTAATGTAAGATCGATCAGTTATAGTTAGACCACTAGAAATATGGTCCCTGGTTCGATTCACCAGAGATCTTGCAAGTACTTAATGATAAATGCGGGATCATAATCCCGTATCCCCGCAGTAGTATCTAACTCTATACTCTATCTCTCTATGAATGTTTGAGGTCGTTCATCCCAAATTGAATAACCTATTCTGATCTAATAAAATAATAACTATAAACTATTTTTTGTGTGTTAATAAATAAAATACAATAAAAGTTTGGGTATGATCAAGGAAGAGCCTTTATCTCCTCCTTATACTGTGCTTTTACTGTAGCTATAGAAATATTTTGCTGAAAGTATATAAAAAATACCTGCTTTCGTTTAAGGTGGTAGTTTGCGGTAACTATCTTGAAACTTGGCAGGCCTTTTTGTTCATTCAAGTCTCTCTACAGTTTACATGCACTCATGGAAATATACTACGCACTTTCTCACATGTAAGGGGCGTATAACCTACGCACCCTTCAAAGGCGTCAATTAGCAAAGCCTCTTGAGACTTCTCCCATGGGTCCCTTACCCAATTGCCCTTTTTTATCAAGTTTTGTCCTAAAATGGAAAACAACTACCAGGAACCCAGACCTAGGGAACAGTATATGGGCGCCACCCTTATATTAAAGTCAAGATGCGCAGACTCGAACTTGTTCTTAGCGTCCACCGCAAACCGAACGGCATGTCTAACTCCCTCTAACGCTTGACCTGCGACTTGTCACTTGATCTCTTTCCCCCTTACTTAGATAGGGATGCGTTAACTTTCATAGATGTGTGTGAACTTGTTTGTGTGTTGTAGGTTAGGGAGCATGTAGGGCAACCCCTTGGATATGCAATGCGTGTGTGTATATATGGAGTGTGTTATGTCCCACACGGAGACATACGTGAGACTGCTTCCTATTCCCTTCTGCTATCCTGGTTTACGAATATGTGTAGAGATTAGAATTTGCTAAGCAAACGCTGGTTTTTTTCTAATACACTCATACGTGGCTAATGTAAATCTAACATTTATTCGTTATATTTTGTGGGACCATACTCCACATATCAGAATAGTTCCATTTTCTAATCATGTCGCGACAAACTTAGTTTCAGGGGACATTTAGGAGCAAGAGAGAAGAAACGTATTCTTATCCCTTTTACACGTATACCTTTTCCCGGGATCACACACGTTGATCGTATAATCATGTCCCTAAATGGTAAATGATGTGGGATTTGGGAAAGTTATTAAATTAACATGTTTATGCGTGTTTACAGTGTCATCTTTTAAATTAATGGCTTTGAACAGCTCTGTAATAATAGCAGAGATAGCCTAGTAGTTAGGACTGCGGTCTCCTATTCGGAGGGTAGCAGTCGCAGGTTCGATCGCGGGCACGCACCTCTACGTGCGTTTAAGCAACTAAAATATATCATATATGCTTCAACGGTGAAGGAAAACATCATGAGGAAACATGCACGCATTAGAAATCTCCATAATGTTATCAAAAGGTGTGTGAAGTCTACCAATTCGCATTGGGCCAGCGTGTTGGGCTGTGGCCTTAACCCTTCTCTGAGAGGAGACCTGCGCTCAGTAGTGAGACGTTAATGGGTTAATCATGATGATGATGATAAGCTCTGTAATTACTTTATATTACTATCAAATCGGCTCTTATTTGTTTTTAATAGATTAAGTAGGTAGGTCCATATTGTTTTTGTTATGGTGATTAGATAGGTAGGTAATAAAGCAGAGGTAAGTAGAAATTACATAAATTGACTCGTCAGTACGATATACTTACAAATATGCATAACTAGCTGATGCCCGCGACTTCGTCCGCATGGATTTAGTTTTTAAAAAACCCGCGGGAACTCTTTCATTATCCGAGATAAAAAGTAGCTCTCCCGGTCTGAGGAACCACTACTACATCCATTACTATACCCATGCAAAAAATCGCATCAATCCGCTGTTCTGTTGCGACGTGATTGAAGGACAAACCAACAAACAAACACACTTTTGCATTTATAATATCAGTAATGCTTTATTGTAACACTTTTTATAATTGTCAAATTTTTTACCATACTTAACCAAATACAAAATTACGTTTAGCTGTCATTTACGTTTTGTTATTCCACTGTCAGATGCGTTTTTCTTATACCACGTTTTATAGTGACATGACGAAAACGCGGTCGAACGGGATAAAAAGTATCCTGTGTCCGTCTCCTGGTTCTAAGCTACATCTCCACCAATTTTCAGCCAAATCGGTTCATCCGTTCTTGAGTTATAAATAGTGTAACTAACACCACTTTCTTTTTTAATATATATATAGCTGCTGGGGCTGATTCACTGACTGACTCACTCATTGATCACCTCTCCTGTAAAATTTTGTATGAAAAAATATTTTTTCACTGATGGTTTCGTATAGAGGAAAAAAATTCATTCGGAGGAAAAATATGGAGAGAGCTGATGATTGAGGATTTCGGAGACGGGTGAGGAGCACGGCCAGGGTATCGAAGATAGGTGGGGTGTGCTCGAACAAATGTCACTCGAAACCTCATCCAATTCGCAGTGAGCTGAAAAAAAATTCAAAATGGCGGAAAAAAGATGGCCGCCATACAAATTTCGTCGGTGTCCATTTCGGGGAGTATAAAAGATGGAAGAGTGGTTTCTTGGCAAAAGATGATCAGGACCCAAAGGTCTATTTGATGAATAGAAAAAAATCCAAGATGGCGGAATTTTTTTTTCTTCATACAAAATATATGGCGAATATTGAAGGGACTAGAAGCTGAGAACTATGCAACACTTTGATACGGTTCCTTTTCAAAATTTGTTTTTATAGAAGAATTCTCATTCTGACAAATGATGAGATATGATGATCGAGGGTTTGGAAGGTGGGTGAGGAGCACGGGCAGGGTATTGAAGATAGGTGGGAGGTGCTCAAACAAAAAATACTCGAAACCTCATCCAATTGGCAATGAGCTGAAAAAAAATTCAAAATGGCGGATTCAAGATGGCGGCCATACCAATTTCATAGGCATCTATCTCGGAGAGTATAAAAGATGGAAAAGTGGTTATTTGATAGAAAATGATCAGGACCTGAAAGTCCACTTGACGATAGAAAAACCGCGGTCCGCTTGCGGGCCGCGCACCCACGCGCCCTACTAGTTCATATATATAGATAAATTATACAGAATTATAATATAAAAGAGAAAAATGCAATTCTATCTCTCAATTCAATCCTCAATATTATTAAACCTATCGTTCTTACAGTTATTATTTATTTTCTAATAAATATTATTCAAAATGTTTTCATTGCATCGTCAAAGGTCTGTCTATTGCTAGTAAATTTATTACGACTACGAGAAATTAAGCATGGTAAGCTGTATTGGAATGTTGATTGTAGTAACTATATAACTATAAAATATTACCTACCTACTTACTCACCCGAAACTTTGCCCATGTGGATATTTTTTTAATTTTTTGTTTTCCCGTGGGAATAACTTAATTTATCGGAAATTCGGAATAAAAGAAGCCTATGTCAGTCTTTAGGATGTCAGTTATCTCCGACAAGGTGTTTTATACAAGCAGACGTACCTACTTGCATCGTTATTGTATTATTTGTACGTCGTCTTCTGTTAGGTTCTTTTCAATTCTAACCTAAATAGTAAAAAATCTATCGCAGTGATTTCAGAGCTTTAAAAATTTACACTGCTAAGGGAGAGGACAGACTGGCTATTTTTTACCGGCAGCGATCGCGCGCTTTTATTGCGTTTAGCGTTTCCATGGCCCCTTGCGTGCATCGCGTTTCGCGCGATTCCGCGATCGAAACCCATCAAACACGAACGCATTTAAGTCGCGATTATCGCGCGCTTGAAACGCGATGCACGCAAAAGGCCAGAAAAACGCTAAAGGCAATAAAACACGCGATCGCTGACGCTAAAAGTAGCCAGTCTGCCATCTCCCTATAAGGTTTGAGATTTGAGGCTTCTTGACTTCTTGACAATAAAGAGACCAGCGTACCTACCTCTTTACGAGAGATGAAGTTACCTTTCCGTTTTTCGTTTTTTTCCGTAAACTTATAACTGTAAATGTATAAGGTACTAGACAAAGTAAGTGTTTGTGAAGTCGTGTAAACAGGGCGCGGGCTATTTGCATTTTGCACACCCACTGCGAACAGTTCGGTACTGTTGATCGCACACTAGGCAAGATGAAAGTGGATGCATTCTTATTGCAACAATGCATTTAAGCCTATCTCGCTAGCAAGAGTGTTGGTCAATCAGAGGTGAATATTGTGACTGTTACTTATTACACTAGGTATAGCAATCAAGACAGTCTCGCTGCAGAATAATTCTTGGCTCCTTAATCATCAGACATCACTACTTTTCTTCTTTATCATCCGATAGATGTCCACTGCTGGACAAAGGTTTCTTACATGGATTTCAATAGATATCGGTCTTGCGCCGCAATTATTCTTCGACTCGTCTGATGGTTTCGGTCCACCGAGTCTGCCAACCCGTCCCGCCTATTTCTTTTATTATTATTGCTGGGCTATATCGGTAACTTTGGTTCTCCAACGGATCTCCTTATTTCTGATTTGATCTCGCAGGGATACTCCGAGAATAGCTCCTTCCATCGCCCGCTGAGTGACCCTGAGCCTAATATTGAGGTCCACAGCGACCATATCTTATGAGTCATGATTAACGGATTGACTGATTCAGAACCTATGAGTTAAAATGCACCCCTTACAACTCGTGCATCTTCATAACGAATAACTTGATTGACGACAAATAGTGTCATGTTATTAATAGCTGTACGGACTTGTTTTAGCTTGGTGCAAGGTCACTGAACAAGTTTTAACTGTCAGACATTTTATATCTTTTTAGGGTTCGGTAGTAAACAAGGAAACCTTATAGTTTCGCCATGTCCGTCCGTCCGTCCGTCCTCGGTTTAGCTCAGAGGCTATTGGAGTATTTAAACCATGGAACTCAAAATATATTTCATATTCATAAAAATAAAATAAAAACACTATCCTAGGTCAGCAATAATCAGCAAATTGTGACTTGCAACTACGGAACCCTACACTGCGCGTGGCCCGACACGCACTTGGTCGGTTTTTATGCTTCATTTTGTGATAAGAAGTATTGTCATATTCACCCACATACTTATAGCAACTATGGTAGTAAGTTACACTTGATCGATATCGTATAGTTAGCTAGCAAGTTGTAGTACCAAGAACTACTACAACTTGCTTAGTACTACTTGTTTAATCCTGTAGTAGTGTAGTACTCAATGGGTAGGTTTTCAAGCTCATACCCACTGAGCCAAGCTCAGCTAATATTCTTCCACTCCCCTCCGAATAAACGGAGAACTGAATATTATGTTAGTGGTGGGTAACTGGGCATTGAATTATTATGTATCTACTAAAGCACGTACTGGGTAGTGGGTACAACAATATAGTGCTACGGCTGGGGATCGAACCGTGATTGATCTTTCAGTAGTCAGTCCGCACTTAAAACCAAGTTGTTCAAGCTTTAATTTATTGGAACGTAGTTCCTTATCGCGCGGTACGGAAGGGGGCTAGACGGAAAAAATTAAGGAACCGACACGACACATTTTTGAAACCAACATTTTTTGTTGAATGTGAATTTTGCATTGTATTCGGTATTTTCGCCTTAGAACTCGGCGTCTGCATGGCCTAGTGGTTAGGAGAGTCGCCTATAAATTCTACGTCGATGGTTCGAATCCCAGCTCGACAGACTGAATTTTCTATTTTCAATTTTATTTTAAATAATTTCTAAATGTGGAATTTTTCCCTAATTTTTTATTGTATAAATTGGATAACGCCATCTGTGAAAAAACAGTAACTCCACCAGAGTAACTCTTTGGTGTTGTATCAGTGCAATAGAAATAAACTAAAGATAATTACGCTTCGATTCTCAATTCGACGCGTATATTTTTTTTTATCAATCGATTTCCTTTATTCAACAAAGAGTGCAATAAAAAAAATTATTCAAATTTCTTCTTGTTCCCGGCTTACATTGTACCAGCAAGGCATAACGCTGAAGGAGTATGAAGTGTTAACTGTTTACCAACAAGCGATATGGAACGGACGGCCCATGATAGCATTTCCGCCACCCACTGCACGTCCGCAGAGTCAGGGTCTCACTTGAACTAAATACACACTACAAAACACAAAACAAAACTCTTTTTAATAGGTTTAGGCACAAGTTTTATCTACACAATATATAGATAACTAGTAAAAAAAATATATATTGAAAAAAATCAGTTAAATTATAAATATTTTTTTCTAAAAGGCGTGGGTACGTCAATCATAGACTTATTATATTTACTACGTCAATAGTACGAGTGGGGGTTGAACCATCGACCTTTCAGTTTCCGGTCTGCACTTTTAATCGTTGGGCTATTGAGTTTACTCCACGAATCAATAAGGCCGATTTTTAATTTACTTACGGTCAAAGAATGTCCCGGAACATCAACTTGTATGGCTTTGAACTTAAACATAATATCAAACAAACCTGTCTTCACTTAATCTAATGCCATAAAGGTTACTAAAAAGTGTCTTTTTGTCCTTTCCGATCGCGATATCGAGGGGCTTCTGGCACAGAGTAGGTATATTAAAGTAACAGAGCGGAAGCTACATACAAACGGCTCGCGGCGGGCTCACCCATACATAGCGCAACGATGTGTGCGTGAGCTCTCACCGACACATTCACCGACGCCGCGGCGCGCCGCTCAGGGTAACTCAGGGTCAGGACGTAAGGGCTGACGGTCGTGCGTTTAGTGGAAATAAATAGACGAAGAGTGAGTGTTTGTTTGTTGTGAGTTTAGATTTATTTGTGTATATGTATGTAATAGTGTAAAAATGCCAAACTCTTGCACACAAGATAAGAAAATTAAATCTAGTAATAATTTCCTTTCATGTACACGTTTCAGTTTCTTAATTAAAATTGTTACAGTAGTTGCGATATATTTCATTCATCCCTTTTTATTATATTATAGATAGAAAATTTCATATATACAATACTATAAACCTAAATTTAATTCTAAAATTAAAACTAAAATAAAAACTAATTAAAATCTAAAACCCCATCCAAGCCACCGCAGTGTGGCATAGTACCCAAGATGCTGGCAGCATTACCTCTTTGGATGGCCAGGCTAATCCTTTGGCCAAGGTAGCTGCCAGCTCTTGGATCCCCGGTAGATATATTTTATATATTATTTTAAGTATGTTATCGTCAGGATTAGTATATTGTTATTTAGTAACTGTTACCTATGTAAAGCAAATTTAAAATTGTTTTTTATTGAATGAGTACAATGTAATTAATAATGAATATAGATTTTTTTATTATAATCCAAACTCCGTTTTCTCACATGTGCAGTATGCGTTACTGTATTAATATTGATATTTTATCGTATTATATCGATACATGACGACCAAAATTGACCCATAATTATAATTTTTGGGAACATTAACAAAGGGCCCGCCAATTCAAATTTAATTATCTGTGCACAGCGTCATCTATCGACACAAACACAATTATTTATAAATTGTAACGAATAATCTTTTGCAAAAATAACGACGTGAAGTTATTAATAGTTTTATTGATATTTGATAATTGAATAACATAATTATTAATACTTGTCATACAAAACTAGTGTAAATTAAAAAAAATATTTTTACAAGACAAGCTTTTCGTAGCTGGCTACATTACAAATGGACCATCATTTAGGACCAAAGACGAATCAAACGAGCCCTAACTCGATGAGGTTACGTCGCGTCGTTTAATTACTGAGTTCCTATAGCCATCTTCCAGCTCAATCATCAGAACAGCTCCATATCCCAATAATATTGCAGGGTCATCCGATTTACACATACACGCAAAATTTCAGCTCAACCGGAAACGTGGTTCTATCTCATCTTGTAAGATTTGATACATGTATGTATGTACGTTTAATACATATACCCATGTATACATACATAGAATAGAATAGAATAGAAATGTTTTTTATTCAAATAAACTTTTTTACAAGTGCTTTTGAATCGTCGATGAGTCGACCACTGGTTCGGGATGCCGTTCCTGCCGAGAAGAACATACATCACATACATACATTGCAAGTTAAATAAAAGCTTGTAATAATAATAATAGTCGATAGTAAATGACGATGCCATCTATTAATATTAATTGTGAAGTTATGGCAAAAATACTGATGTTCATTAAAAAAAATCGTTTCTTTATATTTTTGTTAATTTAAGTATTTGTTGTACAAGTTCAGGATTTAACTGAAATTATACATAATTATACAAACTTTAAAATATTTTTAGTTTTTCGTTAAATTGTTGACATGCATCAGGTGACAACCCTAGCAGAATAGGTATACTTCTTCGCCCTTGTTAGGAAGCTTCCTCTCTGTTCGGTTACTCGTGTGCTTCTGGGAAGGAAGTCATCCACTACGGTCTTTTATCGGCCGAGTATAATGTATCACGCTTAGTGCAAGTGGATCTATTTTTATTTTTCATAAACATGTGTGCGTTGGTGTGATTTTAGAAAGAGTTATGAGCATGTTTTGACTTATGACTATAAAAATTAGCATTTTTAAAACGTCAGTTGATCATTTAAAGGGGAAGAAAGATCAAAGCTTTAACAAAGTCAGTATTTTTAAATAAGTGACAATTTTAGATAAGTAGGTACTAGGTAGGTACACTATCAAGTAAATTTTTAGTTAGACTTTGATGTATTAGAAAAAGAGACCACTGATCATAGTTGTTATAATATCATCCTAGTCATAGATAGATCAATGTGCTTAAAGATCTATCTCTCATCTCGCGTTTTACAATTAGTTAAGTAGGATTGAGCATCCGTTTAGCAAACAATACTAAACAGACGGAATCAGTAGGTACATACTACATACTATAACGCCTCAATTTATAGCGCAACGGTTAAAAGGCGAGGACCGAAAAACGAAGGGTCGATAATTCGATGCCAACCCGTTGCACTCTTGCTACTGATCTCCTCTCTGAATTTAATTGGAAGAAGGCCATAGTTCAACTCGCTGGCGAAGTGCGATTGGCAGAATTCATATTATGTACGTTTGAGAACATTATGGAGAACTCTAGGCTCTCAGGCATGTTTTTCTTCACCGTTTTAAAGTAAGCAATATTGAATTGCCTAAAACGCACTTAACTTATATTGATCGTTATTGCCTTTTTCCTAGTCTTTTCGTAGATAGGTAAGTCAGATAGGTAGGAGTACTTACTAGTAGTAGCTAATAGTAATAGGTAGACCCCACGAGCTGGAACGAGGAGAGACTATCAGATGAGACGAGTCGTAAGGAGCGGCTGAATATAGCTGGCGCAAGACCGAAGCATGTGGAAGTCCGGTTGATAAAGAAGAAGTCACTAGATTTCTCTATAGTATACATAGGTAACTATGTATAGACAAAAAACGTAGAAGCATCGTAGTGTAGACGATAAAATTAAACGATACAGCGATAAAACTGGAGGCGTGCTCCACCTCTTAGTAAAGAAATACTAATAACAATTTCCGAAAAGCTCTCATCTTTAATACCAACACCGTTCAAAAGATCTGAAGGACCGACGGTAAAATATTTGTGTTAGACACACACAACGCAGCTAATTGCATTATGCTGTTTCTGGGACACTTACCGGAAACCTAATTGCCAATTTATTGTTTTCATATTCCACCTTAGTAAGTATTCTAGTTATAGGGAGAAAACCCAGATTTAAGAATTCTATATAATTTTGTAATCGGCTTTTGCCAGCCACTTCGTCCACGTTTAGTTAATAGTTAGGGTTTTTAACCAATACCCACTGCAGGATAGGGAAAAGATTTTTTTATCCCGGACAAACAACATTTATTTTGTTTTTCCTGGATAAAAAGAAGCCTATGCTACTCGAGGCCCACAACACACATACTTACCTGTACTATGTCCTGACCTATAACCATACAAAAAATCACCTCATTTAGTTGCTCCATTGCTATTTGCTGCTGAAGTATTAGAAACCACAAAGTAGAGCAAGAAGCAAACACATTTGAACATCCCCTGATATACCTACCATAGGGATATCTAGTATATACTCGTAGTTATCTACTGAGGTCAAAACCCCATTGGCAAAAATTCTTGCAAATTGCTTAGTTTAGGTAAGTACCATGCATGATACTTAAGCTTGTAACTTTTGTAAATAAATGCTCAGAATTAGGTACAGTCAAGTTACAAAGTTCTAATATCATTCAACTATGTAACTCGTCTCAGCAAACTTGAATGAACGGCAAAAAAAATATACACACGTCCCAACAACAACTATGCGACCGCATCGACGCGACGCGTGCCAATCATAAAATACAAATGAAATAGTAAACAGGTGTGCAAAAGCGCATGCGTAGGGGACGCCCAAACCAATACACTTCGACCTTTCATGCCTTGTACAGCCTCATAATACAAAACCGGTATGGGTGCGACAATGCACCCTTCGGGTACCGCACTAAACTGGTTGTTAGTCCACAGGTAGAACAGGTACAACGCATGCGCCAGGTGAGAAATATCACCTCCTGATAACTCCTGCTAGCTTAGTACTAGGCTGGCATCTTGCCACAGGTACGCTCCCAAATGACAGGTGATAGGGCTCTCACGTTGGCCTTACTGACCCCAACCTTGACACACCGACCGACCAGGTAAATAGGAATTTCAACCCCAGCGCTACGCTCTAAGCACGTAGAACTGATATTCAAATTCATTCTCTATTGCCGCAGTCGAAAGTGCTTTTCACTTTTATCGAAAGCCTCGGGGTTAATGACACGTAAACAGCAGAACAGCAAGTAATTTAATTTTTTTTACAAGCTGTTCAACGCATTTCATTTAAATAAGTTAATCAGCTTTTGTTCATACCTAACCATTTTAGTTAGAGTTTTATTACCGTAAGATCATTAATTTCAAAAGTGATTCGGATTTTTATCGACATTGGATTTGCATCGGCCGCGGCTGTCTCATGGTAATCATGGGATTAACTCGATACGCCATATAAGTTCATAATTAACCAAGAAGGTCGTAGAACAAAAATGCCTGATAACAAACGTTAATATTATTGCTAATAATTAACACGTAGGTAATTAATCAGTTGTTAATTAAGAAAGTTCTTGCGCTTGGCTACTGGTAAGTAGGTATGTTAGTGGGAATAAACATTGTAAAATATGGTTTGTCCTAAATACAGATATCCATAGTAATTACTCTTTAATTAGCGAAAACCATTCTGTTTAATTTACCTTATTTTATGCTCAAAACATTTTAAGAACCTAAATCTAAACATCTAAGTTACAAATAAGTAAATAATATTTAAGTATCTCTGTCTGTGATTTTGTAATACCTACCTGTTTCATAATAATTTCGACGGTAATTTATGATTGTTAATTTAATCATAAGACCTAATTTTTCTAGGTAGGTACGACTGAATCGATTTTGACGGGATTTTGGGCTACATTTTATTACTTTAGACACAATGGCTTTCTCAATGAATCCATCTTAGCGAAAGATACCTAGCATTCCGTAGACGGAACACGGGCTACTTTTGATCCCGGGAAATCATTTAGAGTTTCCACGGGATTATAAAGAACGCGCGGCCAAAGTCGCGGGTGCCAATCTAGTCTTCTAAAGTTCATTGATCCATGAAATATTACATCGGGTTCGATGCCCGAGTTAGTCAACTAAAACGGCGCGATACTAATTCATTACGGAGATCAACTGTGTCTAGACCCAACCCGTGACCTATCTAGACCGAACAATTAGACTTGGTATTTTTACAAAGGACGTTAAATCAAAAATTCTAGACAATATCGCTCCATGTCATTCCTGTTAATTTTATTGTCGTTAATCATTTAGGTAATCATGGCTCGTGGGAAGACGATTAGGCTATATTGAAATTTAAAGTCAAGTTATTTTTATTAATACCTCAAGTACTATTAGAATTTATCTATATAGGTACTATTAATTTTTATCATGATAAACACCAACCAAAAGGACAAACCTATACCTACTTGTATAGCTCAACGAGTGACGCGGAGATAAGTTACAAAGATGGTGGCAGATGTCTCAATCCATCCCTGGAGCAGTATTTAAGAAAGCGCACGCAATCATATTCGCAATGAGTCAATACAGTCAAAAAATTGGATGCACAAGATCGAGCAAAGAGTAATAGCAGAAATTCGCAGGCAGAAAAACCACAGAAAAATAGATCTTCTGAAGCCTAAAGTACCTTGGTACCTAAATGAACTCAATTCAAACGCTTACTTAACCTAAATGGCTTAACTGGGTCATAACCAGGTCATAACTCATAGCCAGCTAAACTTTATAGCTCTTATTTGAAACTGTCTAATCTGTATTGTTAAGAATAAACCATCTGGGTTACAAGAGTCAAATTATACTATTGAAAGGATTGTGTGTGAAGGGAAATTAATTTTCACTAAATTTTTATTTGCACTTGATTTTTTTAAACACTGTTAGCCTAAGAATATTTACTCCGCTGTTAGCTATGTTTGACCAAGTGAAGCGAGGTCTGTGGATCTACATGGATTATGAATTGCATCTATCAGCTGTTTTTTTAATTCGCAAAAAAACATAATGTAAAACTACGGCTAGGCCGTAGTTTTACGTTATGTCTAGCCTTAATAACCCCTCTTTTTATACGCTTTTTATTAGCTTCACTTGTATGTTTGTAACAATGTTTGTAACCGACTTCTTTGGGCGCGATTTTGACCCACTTTAAACGGCCAGATTTCGTTCAAACTTTGTAGATTTATCGAGGACCGATGACAATACACTAATTTGATAAAAAAACAAAAAAATAAATAATAGTTTAAAAAAACTAAAAACACGCTTTTTATAGAAAACCAAACTAAAAAATAGAAAATAAATTTTAATAAATTTAAATTAAGAATAGGGTCCAAAAATTTCAATAAATATAAATTAATAATAGTGTAAATAAAAAAAATGTATTTTATTTTAAAAAAAGCGTGGGGTGCTTTTTAAGATATTATCAAAATGATAATCACTCTACTCATATCTGTCAATAAAATATTTATAACTATTGACACTGCACCCCACGCTTTTTTTAAAATAAAATACATTTTTTTTATTTACACTATTATTAATTTATATTTATTGAAATTTTTGGACCCTATTCTTAATTTAAATTTATTAAAATTTATTTTCTATTTTTTAATTTGGTTTTCTATAAAAAGCGTGTTTTTAGTTTTTTTAAACTATTATTTTTACGAAGAAGGTTAATAAAATTAGTAACATAGTAAAATTATCATTAGCAATTGATTATTTATTAATTAGCATTATCTCTAAAAATATCCAAAATTAAAAATTTAAAACACCCCCGATATGTGAATCTATGGCCGGACTATGTATGATTCTGGTTGCAGCATCAGGTCGAAGTTATCAATTAACTCAACGCTTAGTATGTAGAGTAAATGTTGATCTAATTATTATGTGCTCCAGTAAGTTTCTGTAACCATTTCAAATTCTTAAATTAAGGGCAGTGGGTGACTGTTGCGACGAAGTAAATTAATCCCTACTCCCTTTATTAAATTTTACGGGTCAAACTTCTTTACCCTACCCTATTACACGATCTAATAGGATGACAAAAACTAGACCGACTCTGATGAAAATGAAAATAATATTATTTTACGATTTTCTTACTCATATACCTACTTGGTCTTTTCTAACAAAGTTGCATAGGTTAAATCGGCTTGGCATCCAGCTGCCCACATGATAGTATAAAAAACTTATTACAATATTCCCAACTAACAAAATGGTCATAACATTTTAACCTTTTATGACTAATTCGTCCTATAAGTATCGTATATTAGCAAGTTTTAAAACTTGACGTTGTACAGGCGTTATGTATATTGCATTTATGTTTTAATGCTATTTGGTAATAAAATGTCCTCGTACAAACGTTTGTATGACATAGCTATAAAGCAATTTAATCGCAGAAAATAAACAGTCATACAAACGTTTTAGCCAGGACATTTTGGCTGGTATTACAACTTATATATGACACCTTATAGCAATTTGGTTATATTAAAGCTTTTATATCCGCAACTGTAAGACTAGTCATAATTTCAGTTTCTTATGAATGTTACATGTCAATAAAGTCATATAAATGTCATATCCGAAACCACTGTATGACTAAAAGCTAGTGCTTATGATTTGTTTGGTTCAAAACGTCAGAATTCTGCCATTTTAAATAAACGCGACAGAGAGTGATGGTTCCGTACATAAACCGTAAAATTATGAAAGAAAAAGAAAAAAAATTATGAAATTGATTAAAATTGATTAAAATTATGAAGAAGAAAAAATTTCTTTAAAGTTAATCACATCATACTAATATAATATTATAAATGTGAAAGTTTGTGATGATGTAGGTATGTATGGATGGATGGATGTTTGTTACTCTTTAACGCGACAAAGAATGAACCGATTTGGCTGAAATTTGGAATAGAGATAGCTCATACCCAGGAAAGCACATAGGTTACATTTTAACCCGAAAAAAGAGTTCCCGCGGGAATTAAAAACCCTTAATCCACGAGGACGAAGTCGCGGGCATCCTCTAGTTACTAGTATAATAAAACAAACCTACCATGGTAGTACAAAATAAACTTTAATTTGCTTCTTGATTATCTACTCGTTACAGATACATTCATCGCATGGATAATGATCATAAATAGCGAAATCTTTGCACTGCTGGCACCAAAAAAAATTATAGTGAAGCAACATTATTATATTTTTGTTATTTGGCATAACAAAATGTTTAAGCATTGTGGATAAAGTTGGAAACCGACAATTATGACATTTTTCGACTTTGACAAAATGTGTTTTTTGCCACGGCCATTTTAATTCTCTCAATATTTCAAAATCGCTTTTCTTAAGAAAATCGTCCTCATCCAGAAAGGCCACGTCTATATTTGAAATCTAAAAAAAATAGTAGGTAGGTACTAGTTATAGGTACTTGATGCACAAAAATTTACATTTAGGTAAGTATACCAACTGTACTATACTATACCATAGAAATTGTTTGCAATTATTATTACTTTCTTAAAATACAATTGCGACTAAAACGTTAGGCGAGGTCTATAATATACCTATCTATGCAATAGTTATATTCCCAAAAAAGTTATGTTCTCTAAAATGTTCTAATAATGTAAAAGAACTATGTTTTGGAATGACAAAAGACGGATTACTAAAATGTTTTAAGGAACTCTGATAGGTTTGTAATGATGGCGTTCTTTAAGTTTTAACTCTTAAAACCGCAGTATTTATCGTATATAAGTATTTTGTAACTCATAATGGCATTATGAAGGAGTTTTTACTCTTAACACAGCATTATTTATCGTATATAAGTATTTTGTAAATCATAATGGCATTATGACAAATAATAATTTATTTTTATTAAAGAAAAATATAATTAAATTCAAAAGAAATCAAGGGGGCATTTAAAATTTATTAATAAACCTAAAAAGTTGGTCGCAAAAGTGACATTCGCATTTAGTTTTCCTAACTTAAAAATAAACACATCCCATTTCAAACTTGTGAATATTGATTACAATGAAGTATAAAATATTAAATACATATTACTCTTTGTTTTTTAATTTTTTGAAGACGCCGAGCTGCTCAGACAATAGAATTTATTAATATTACGTCTTATGATTGAAAGCGCTTCAATACTGCATCAAAACGAGTCATTGGTCAGATAAACGTCTGCGTTATGATAACTATACGACTAAATACTCATACAAATAATAATTTATTACACTACTATGACGAAATATACTTAAAATATTAATTTTATAACACCTAATTGACTAAACGGTTTTGCTTATGACTTTTGAATGACAGCTGTACGACTTAATAGCCATAGTAACTGCGCCAAAATCGCGTTGTATAAACGTTTGTATGGCCATTGTATGACTCAATTGCACACCATTCAGTTATATCCAAAACGTTTGCAAAACTCTTATATGACTTATTTTTGCTAGTTGGGTTGTAATAGCTTCATAATATTAATGTAAAATAATTATTTTGAAAAGAGCAACTGCTGAGTTTCTTGCCGGCTCTTCTCAGCAGAATACGCTTTTCGAACCGGTGGTAGAGTCATGACTTGTCATAAGAGTAACAGGTGGCTAGCTGAAATAAATAATTTTGAATTTGAATTTGAATTTTTTCTTTTAATAGTAGGTATGTGCCTATTCGATCTAAATAAGAATGTCTTGTTTTGTAACGACACAAAAGAATTATTCTACAAAATTGTAGGAAAAATAATCTAATTGTAGGCACAGAACTAGACCCGTTAATATAATAATAATTCCAAACCACAAAATAATTTTAAGACATTTAACTAAAGGAATACCTACCATACATACCAAACATAAGCAGTGATAGCCTAGTGATTGGGACTGTGGTCTCCTAGTCGAGGGTCGCAGGATCCCAGGTGGTAATCTTTAAAGTTACCTTACTATTCTTATCGGCAACATTTTGGCTAGAAAACTAAATTATGTATTCTTTGAATAGGTTTTTATTTCGTTTTAGAAACTTTTACTGGTTTTTCACTTCCGGAAAAACCTCTTTAAAGCTCTATGTGTTTTGTTCCATGATATCGATAAATCTAGTAAGCCATAAGAAACTATATAAAGAGGTAGATATGCTTACTCTCTTCATCAAAGCTGCCCACGTGCTAAAAATTGAATCAATCCAATACCACGCATTGTCATCTGTAACTTCCGTCGATTTATCTAAACTTAAAGTTACGCAATCAATGCGAATTGTCTATCTCATTAAGTTATAAAGTAATAATATAAATACGAAAGTATGTTTATGTATATTGTCCTTCAAAAAAATATGTTGAGTTTTTCTGTACCTACAGAAATTATCAGTACTAGCCCGGAGTTAGGCCATTGGCGGTGTGTCACCCACCTCCCTCAGAGAGCACGTATAGCTGTTGGTCCTTTGCCTGATTTCTCCCCGGTTGTATCGGATTTCCGTCCCGTAGGACTATGATAGTGAGGGAATACACTATGCACCAGTCTCGCACACACCTGCGCACCATAATACCTCCCGCGCAGACGGAAAATATCTGTGGAGATTAGCCGCCGTGTGGCTGGATTAGGTCGGTAGGAGGACCTCACCTTACTTTTGGTAGGACATAATTATTTAACGTAAATTGCGTACCTAATCACGCGAATACACATCAATGCTTGGTTTGACTTGATTTTTTGCATGAATATAATTTAGACCTCTTATTCCCGGAGAACAAAGTGTTCTCGCAGGATTAAAAAAAAGTCTAATCCAACCGAACCACCTACAAACCAAAACAGTTGGTGGTGAATTCATCTACTTCATGTTGGTATACTGTGCATTAACTTCTAGTCGGTTGAGTTTTAAAGTAATGTAAGAAAATTGCAACAGAAAATTATATTTTATTACAGTGCTTCTTAACGACCTGTATTTTTTTATAAGAGCATCATAGTATGCCTAATACCTGTAATGTATCCACATTGTGCCTGTTATTCTAAAGATTGTAGCAATTATGCCCTTATTAGGGTAATAGCCGTTTAAAAATTATGCGCTACGAATGTCGAGGGCTTTTATACCTCATAATAATAATATTACTCAGTACTTTTTAAACCATAAATCGTTATATGGAGGGATAGGTACGTTTGTCTCTAAACATGGGCGCCGGCAGAAATAATTTCCAGGTGGTGCAGATTTTAGTTTTCTTACAATCTTTCTCTTTGCCGTATATGATTGTTAATAAAAAGATGAAATTTTAGTCGGAATGTTCGAGACATTTACAAATTTCTGACTATTCATTATGAATTTATTTTATAGGTACCAACAGACGGCTTTTTATTTCAATAATTCCTGTTGATCCCGAGATTCCCAAGGGGTGCAAGTGCACCCCCTGGCACCCCCCTGCCGGCGCCCATGTCTCTAAATCATAATAATATTCATAAATAAAGTTGGGTAAGTGTCAAAGGCACCCTGAAGGAAGTTGTAATTATTTATTTTATCAAAATAATTTCCAGAAAAACCTTGTCTGAATCAGTTGCTGAATATAATATAAATAAAATAATTACTTAAAGCTAACATTGTAATTTGTAACATTCCGAGCGCAGGCGCCTCGCTCGTTATTATCTGCAATCAAAAATATTTTGCCAAAAGGTGTTTTTAGGGTAAACAATGAACCCTTATAGTTTCGCCATGTCCGTCTGTCCGTCCGTCCGCGGTTTAGCTCAGAGACTATTGGTACTAGAAAACTGTAATATGAGTAAATGACAAGGGTATAAATATTAATCACGCCAACAAAGTGGTGAAATAAAATTGTGAAAAATAATTTTTTTAACCTCCCCTTCATGTAAAGTGGGGATGAATTTTTTTTCTCGTCTATCGCAGTGTTGGGTGTCGTTGAATAGGTCTGTCAAAAATATTGTAGGTGTGGGAACACCATTTTTCGATTCAGGGATCCGTTTGTGAAATATGATATTTTAAAGTGCTAAATTTTATTAGAGTCAAGTGTCCCCCCCCCCCATGCTAGCTAAATGGTTGTTTATGGGATACATGAAAAAATTCACATGAGTAGTATAAAATTATGTATATAAAGAATTTTATAGGAAAACTATTACGGCTAAGTAGGGTTCATAAGTTAAGGAGTTATACCTGTCTTTACCAGGTTAGGTGTTACACGTAGTGTAAGTTACATATTTTGTAGTAAGTATATTATAGTATTTAAACCATGGAACTCAAAATATATTCAATATTCATAAATAAAATAAAAGCACTATCCTAGGTCAGCAATATTTGTGACTTGCAACTACGGAACCCTACACTGCGCGTGGCCCGACAGGCACTTGGCCGGTTTTTTTATTAGATAAAACACGCACATCTAACTCTAGGTACCTATATGATACTTAGATTATATTTTGTTTCTGGGGATACACCGTATAGTTTTTCCAAGACTAGCTTCAGCCCAAAACTTCGTACGTGTTCGTTTCATTCTGTAAGAACTACCTAATATACTTATCTAGAAATGGAGGATTTCGGCAAACCTTATACCTAACATAATATTGTGTATTGAGTACCTACTAATATTACATTTTTGTACACATTCACCAAGTTACTTTTGACAAGTGAATAATTTCTTTTCACACATTCTCCAAATCACTTTGCGCTATGTAAAATTATCTTCACATGTTCTCGAAATTACTTTTTTCTCGCTGATCAATCCTAGTGTTGTTCAGCACACTAGGTACGATTGATCAGCGAGAAAAGTGTTTTATGAAAAAAATTGGTTCTGTAAAGTCGGTTTACGGACGATAGTTTAAAACGTGATAACGTCTTATAGAAACATTGATGAAAAATTGCATACTTTATAAATTGAAATGAATTATTATCACTGAATTATCATTATTTTGTATAATACAAAGAAGGAGTTGATTGAAAATTACAATTTTCTCTAGTGACAAGCCAACGCTTGGGCCGATCGTGCCTCTCTATTGCTTGCTCCGCGCTCTCGCTTGCACGCGCAGGCTCAGGCGGAACGTGACACTTTTTCGTGCGTGCAGCTGGTGTTCATCGATTTATAAGACGTTATCACGTCAAAAACACTGTGTTGGCGTATGTAAATTACAGACCTTAAGACAAACTACATCAAATTAGTTCGTTGCTCCTGAATTACGTACGTACGAAAATACGAGACGATTCATCGCCTTTATGATCGTTGCCGCGCTCTGATTAACTGGCCACGCGACTTTATTGTTCAAAAGGAATGGTACCACTCCCCGTTAACGAGAGAAGTCATACGCAACGTTCCCTAATATCGACGTACAGGACCAATGGGTCTGAAAATAATTTCTCTAATATGTCATCGCAGCGGCAAATGGCTATGAATATTATAAACGTTGCGACGAAACAATGTATTAGTATAAGCTCGCATTGTCGCTGTAATTGCCGTTTTCATTATTTATTCAGAAAAAATGGCATAGCATCTCGCCATGCCATTTTTTCAGATTATAATAGTCATAGTAAATTAATTCCAATTAAATTATCTCCAGAATCCCATATTTTTCCTTTTCATTCTCTGGAGTCTTCCTTTTATCAACGTTGGCTTCAATAAGAATAATAAATGGTTGTAGGCAGGGTAGGCATAAAGTAGTGACACAGAGTAACGAAGGTAAGGTTTAGTAGTGAGCTATGTAATGTTACTGTTATCGGACCATAATATATATGTTATTATGTGTCGGAAATGAGAGATCTACTCCTAACAGTGTTGCTTGATCAAACTGTTTATGAGAGTGAGGATCCCGCGGAATGATCCTAATGACGCGTTTGCCGGATCCTTTGAACTTGTTCTGGGAAAGTAAAGCATTAGTTAGAAGTCATCTCTCAGAATATTGTGGATGATACAGAAATAAAAACTTGCTTTAGATAGGTGACTAGGTGCGATGTGCGTTAATGGTACAAAAAATAAGTTTTCAATTTTTTTTTCGATGAACTCTACTTTATGTGCGGAATGTGCTATTGGTAAAATCCATCTGCCAGTAAGCACCCTGATTTTTGAATTTTGGTTGAAATTTAAAGAAAAGAATAATTTCCTTTCCGAACCCGGTGGTGGTACAGTTTTGATGTTGATATACATCGATGTTGACTTGTAAGAGCCACAAGTTGGCCTACTTATTTTGGGTCTGATTTGTGCAACTCAAAGTAGTTTTTTTTGGTCTTATTAAGCTATTGCATAGCTTTTATCGCGGGCTTTGAACGCGGCGACCGAATCAAATAAATTCCGTAACGAAAATAAAAACCTAACACCCTAACGTCGTTTTGCCTTTGATTATTTCACACAAATCGTCAGCGCTTTGTTGGACTGGTCGCGAAGGGACTGAGTTGAAACTACTAGTACAGGGTTCGAATCCTAACTTCAGCTTACGTTTTTGTTTGTTTTTTTTTTATTTTTGTAAGAATAAAAGTGTAAAGAAAAAATATTGGATTAAATATTATAATTTATGCAATTATAATATTTAATTATAATATTTAATAATATTATAATTTATGCAATTATAATATTTAATCAAATATTTTTTTTATGCAATTATAAATATTTTTTTTTATATGATTTTAATTCAAGTTTTTTCTTTGATATTAATTCAAGTTACACTTTTATTCTTACAAAAATAAAAATAAAAAAACAAACAAAAACGTAAGCTGAAGTATTCGAACCCTGAACCAGTAGTTTCACTCAGTCCCTTCGCGACCATTCCAACAAAGAGATGACGATTTGTGTGAAATAATCAAAGGCAAAACGACGTTAGGGTGTTAGGTTTTTATTTTCGTTTCAAGTTGATAAAAAAATGCTATGCAATAGCTTTACCGCGGCAGTCCCCGAGTGCCACACGTATTTTTTTTACTATAACCTTTTTTATCTTACGGTTATATTTAAATAAAACCAAAAAAGAAATGGCCAATTGCGTGTCGAGCCACGCGCAGTTTAGGGTTCCGTGTAGTTGCCTGTCACAATATTATGCCTAGGTCATTATAGAAGGGTGTAAATAATTATGTAATTTTTATCATAAAAATATGTTTTTATATACGTATAAAGGAGGTAGCCAAAATAAAAGTTTTTTCAAGATTTTATTGTACAACTTAGTCAGCGTAATTAACATATTAATTGTATAACCCTACCAAATTAATGGTCTTTAATACCAATAGTCTTTGCGTTAGACCGCGGACAGACGGACGTACCTACTTTGCGAAACTATAAGGGTTCCTTGCTGTTTTACTACCGAACCCTAAAAAACTATGCGCATACGAGAAAGTTCTGTCCATCCTTACTCGTGATATTTCTTAGAGATTCTCAAGTACGATAAATGGGTAGGCAATTTTATCGTGCGTGCATGTTAGCCCTGTTGTGTCCAATTAGCCCATATGTAACATTTTTTGTGGCATTTTGAGTAAGCTGAATTACCAAAAGCGAAAATCCAGATACGTTTAGGCAAGTAATAGATCGCACGCTCTAGTCATCCGAGTCATTAACCTCGGAAGCGTGGGCGCGTGCGTAGGAACACTAAAACACTAAAAACAGCACGAAAAATACTATCAATTTCAAACTAAAAACACTCGCCGAACACCATTGACAGATTGATCGACGTAAAGACGAATGATCTGCTTATATAGTGTTAAGAGTATCTAAAAGTTGTGTTGGTAAAAAATCAGACGAAAGAAAAGCGGTCTCGAGATAGTCCTTGAAGTAGGTTTACTGGATTTTCATTCTTATCTAAGTGGTTTGTGGAGAATAGTTGAAGCAAAGTTGAAGTAAAAACTTCTTTAAGCGATTTTTGGTTGGCGAAAAGTCGCATCGCGTCAGGGTTCGAGTCATCGACATGCTAATGTCTAATCTTCTAATATATAAAATTCTCGTGTCACAATGTTCACACATCGGGTAGATATAGAATCGGCCAACATCTATTTTTCATACCCCTAAATGATAAGGGTGACCAACCACTAAATATTTTTGCTGGCGGTACGAAGTTCGCGGGGTCAGCTAGTCTAATATATAAAATTCTGATGTCGCGGTGTTTGTTACCAAACTCCTCTGAAACGGCTTGACCGATTTTTATGAAATTTTGTGTGCATATCGGGCAGGTCTGAGAATCGGCCAACATCTATTTTTCATAACCCTAAATGATAAGGGTGACCCACCCCTAAATATTTTTGTTTGCGGTACGAAGTTCGCTGGGTCAGCTACTGTATATTGTATCTGTATAGTCATAAAAAAAATAATATCCCAAATAATATTTGCGATAGTTTGCGGTAGGATAACCCTGTGCTGTGTCATCGAGCGGGAAGCAATTTTATAAGCTTTTATTTTTTTTTATTTAGTTTCACCTGTCCCGATGTTTGTCATCAAATCTTTCAAATTAAATTTGATCCACTTCCCGGTTACCGATTCAGCTGAAATTTTGCGTACATGTGTAAATCGCGTGACAATGCAATATTATGATGACAGATCCATGTCATCATAATATTGCATTGTCACGCGAGATGATGGAGCTGGAAGTTGGCCATAGGAACGTGGCAATGAAAGGACACAACCTCATCGAGTTTGGGCTCGTTTGAATCGTCTTGACGAGTAGTTTGTTTTTAGATGGTTACCAGGGTCTGATCTGATCAGGGTCTGATGATGAAACCGGATGGTTTTGGTAACTCTGTATTAAAAGGACGTAATACCAATCGAGTTTAGACTCGTTTGATTAGTGTTGATAAGTGGTTTGGTCCTAGATGATATTCAGGGTCTCATGATGAAGCCAGAAGGTGGTTTTGGCAACTCTGTAATAAAACGACGTAACCCCATCGAGTTTGGGCTCGTTTGATTCGTCTTGACAAGTAGTCTGGTTCTAGATGATAGCCGCAGCAGTCTAGATGATAGCAGGGTTTGACGTTGTAGCCAGCAACTAATAGCTTGTTTTTTTTTTTAAAAAAATTAATTTACACTTGTTTTAAGTATACGTACAACGTGTTTGTAACAAAGTGATTAAAAAGACACGAGATGACATTCCAAACTGTTAGGTACACCTTGTTCACTTGAATAAATTTCGTAGAGTATTCATGAAAGTATCTCTCACAGTAGCTGAAGGAGATCTGTTTAATCTGGGCAATTTATTTGAACCGCTAAACAAATCTGGCTCATTACAGTTCAACCGTTTTAACCGGGGTATCTACTGTAATTTTTCAGCGTTGGCATTCTGAGACCGATTTCCGTTTTTTTAATGGAATGCGTGTTATAAATAAACTCTCAGGTGTTTCATGAACGGACACGATGCTTTCAGCAGCGGTCATCAGCGTTTTTTGCGTTCGATCGCGACATCAAGCTTCCGAAAAGCGACTAAAAATCACAAAAACTCCTATCACGACTGCTAAAAGCAGGGCGATTTCTGGGCCAATTTTCTTTGATTCCTTGCTCAAACTCTGCCGAACCTATTATTAAATTTGGTGGCAAATGGTTTTATTACTAACTGTGACACTGCATTAGGTAGTTTTGCTTGATGGATGACAAGAAGATGACGAGGCACTTTTTAACCGACTTCAAAAAAGGATGTGGTTTTCAATTCGTCCGAATCTTTTTTTTAATGTAAGTATGTTCACTGATTACTCGAAGACGCCTGAACCGATTTGGAAAATTCTTTTTTTTGTTTGAAAGCTACCTACCTATGTCTCCCAGATGGTCCCATTTAAATTTTATCGAAATCGATCAAGCGGTTTTTAAAAAATTCCACAATAAATTATATACATAAAAAGATTTTTAAAAAGATTTTTTAAAAAGAAGAAGGTTTTTTAAAAAGATTTTTTTATATTAAACTATAAGAGTTCGCTTACTATGAATGAACTTCGTCATTAGTCGGTATATCACTGCATGCTCTTAAAATATCTACATTACGATAATCTTCTATCTTCTATATAAATAAAAATGAATGTTGGTAAGCGCATAACTCAAGAATGGATGGACCGATTCAGTTAATTTTTTTTGTTCCACGGAAGGTTTTAATACAAAAAAAAACTAAATTCACGCGGACGAAGTCGCGGGCATCAGCTAGTCAAGGATAAAAGCTTAAAAACTCCTGACTTCGGAAAATTGAATGTAGCATCCGTCATATTGATTTTGCTCGTGTAAATAAAAGTCGTGTAAGTTCCTAAGTTTCTTATTCAGTGTATTGTGTATTAGTAGATAGATATTAGGTATATAGATATTATTATCAGTAGATAGTATTTTGTAAATTTAGTATTAGTAATTTTGTACTTACCTGTTGGTAATTTTGTTAATTATTAGAATATTTGCCACTCATTATCATGATTTACGCAATATGTGGAACTTATTATTATGTTCATTTTATTTTTAATTCGTTTTCTTGTGCGACAACAGTGGTGGTCCGTGACGTTTCCAAATGGTGCCAACGGGACCCTATTACTAAGCCTCCGCTGTCTGTCTGTCTGTCCCGTGGTCCGTCCGTCCGTCTGTTAGCGGGCTGTATCTCGTAAACCGTAACAGGTAGACAGTTGAAATTTTCACAGTGTGTATTTCTATTGCCACTATAACAACAAATAATAAAAATAAAAATAAATTAAAAATAAAGGGGGAAAATAAATATACATGTAAACGGAATCGAAATAAAAAAAATTTACCCTGGCATGTGGGGTGTCATTGTCTAGAGCTCATTAATCGGAGTTCAAATATATTATTTATTATTTTTTTAGCTTCAAAAATGAAAAAATGTGGGGGCCTTCAAAGTTGTGACCAAAACAAACGAGCATTATTTCTCCATAATTATGCTAATTTAGTACTATCTAAGAACTAAGATATCTTAATATTTATCTAGTTTTAAAAAGTGATTTGTTCATATGTACGGAACCCTAAAAGAGCGAGGCCCGACTCGCACTTGGCCGTTTTATTTTTAAAATGCCAGGGCCATTATATCTTACTAGGCCTATTGGTATGTGATATCCCAAATAGACCTAATCGTATTTCCACGTGCAATGTAGCGCCTGGTACTGTGGCAGGTCTGGAGTATACTTTATGATACTTATGCCCGATTTCACTAACCATACGTAAATCATCCCCTAAGTAGGAGTCTCTTTATGTTGTTAGCCTCTGAATACTCATAATCCCCTACTAATTTTCAATTCTACTTATTAGGTGTTCGGTTCGTGAAAACAAAATTTACAGAAAGCGTCAACTAACTTAGTTAAAAAGCTTAAAAGTTGGAGAACGTTGGTGAAAATGGGCATTAGTGATTAAAAGAATTCGGAAAACATCATTTTTACGCTGTTCATCTCACAGTAGCTGCACAGAGCTAGCATACCTACTTTAGCTGACTTCACATGGGGATGACCTCATATGACAGACGCGGTTATCATTTTTGCAGTCCTAATTTGGAAGTGATGTCCGTAGCTCAACTCTGTCACCATTTTAAATAGTCAATTGTCTAGGATGGCGCTAGGCGCTAGGTAGCGCTTGAGACCTTAATAATAGGTACTTTATTTCTAATCTGGTAACGACGTCGCTATATCCTTACTAATATAAATGCGAAAGTGTTTTTGTTTGTCGGTCAACCACGTAGCGACGAAAGAGTAACGGACATTTATAATGCGGAAGCATTTAAAAAAATATTAGTAAGGATGTACAATGTTGATCAAAGTCGACCAAAGCTATCAATGTCCCACCATCGTCACATATAGCACAGAATATATAATAGTACTACGTAGGTACTTATACTTTCAATAAGGTGTCATGTTGTTATGATATCACCACATATCACTACAACGATGATTGTGGGTGTAATAATAGCCTGCCACCAGACAATTCACGCATGCTATTAGAATGTTAAAATTGATTTGCAATAGGAAAGGTGCACTGAACTTCCTACTATGTATACTATTATAGCAGTCTGGGCTTTTATATCAATACTAGCTGATGCCCGCGACTTCGTCCGCATGGATTTAGTTTTTAAAAATCTCGCGGGAACTCTTTCATTATCCGAGATAAAAAGTAGCTCTCCCGGTCTGAGGAACCACTCACTACTACATCCATTACTATACCCATGCAAAAAATCGCATCTATCCGCTGTTCTGTTGCGAAGTGATTGAAGGACAAACCAACAAACAAACACACTTTCGCATTTATAATATC
This sequence comes from Oeneis ivallda, assembly GCA_029955525.1. Lineage (NCBI taxonomy): Eukaryota > Metazoa > Arthropoda > Insecta > Lepidoptera > Nymphalidae > Oeneis > Oeneis ivallda. The sequence goes on along the minus strand of JARPMR010000024.1, from coordinate 12,760,691 downwards.
AGTAATGCTTTATTATAACACTTTTTATAATAGGCTATTTGACTACTTTTAGAAAATCATCTTAAATTGTTAATAATGCTATGCTGAAGCTAACAAAACATATATTTCGGCATAATTTTCATTATTTTTCATAAAAATCGAGAAATAAATTCAAAAAAATAAATTGCCGCCGAAACGTTCCATTTGCTCTCATGACGTAACAGTTCACATTTCAAACAATGACAATTTTATAATATGTGTTTAGGCCGCGTGTCGCATACTATTTGGTATTTAATAAAATAGTAACGATGAAAAACAGACGAAATTAGCCTATTACGCCGCACAAACACGTCGAAATGTATTGACAAAATGAGAATTCCATAGGTGGTGTGGACTGTGACGTCATTCGAGATCACGGAACGTTTTCGATCACGTGACCATGGCCAGAATTATAGCAATTTTATTTAATGTTTTCTAATTAAATAAAGCTTTATTTTTTAGTTTTGTCGTATGGAATAATGTTTTTAGATAATAATCTTTTAGGATGACACCAGTTGAAACGATATTTTTATTATAGTCAAATACCCTATTGTCATCTTTTTTACCATACTTAACCAAAGACAAAATTACGTTTAGCTGTCATTTACGTTTTGTTATTCCACTGTCATTTGCGTTTTGTTATTCCATGTCAGATGCGTTTTTGTTATACCACGTTTATAGTGACTTGACGGAAACGCGGTCGAACGGGATAAAAAGTATCCTATGTCCATCTCCTGGTTCTAAGCTACCTCTCCACCAATTTTCAGCCAAATCGGTTCATCCGTTCTTGAGTTATAAATAGTGTAACTAACACCACTTTCTTTTATATATCTGTGGCTATATAAGTGGATGGTCTCGGGTTCGATTCCCGGTCAAAGATGTGCCGCCATGCGAATGAGCGTAAGTAGTTGTGGTATTAGTTCATCAACCCAGAATATTCGGTTCTACCTTTAAGTAAGAGGTAGGTACTAAAAGGTTTCTTTAACGGTAGGGTGGTAACTAGAAACTGCCTAAGCCTTCCAACAGACAAAACACAATTAGGTAGATACATTAAAATAACACCAATGGTCCAAACAGACCTTTTATTTAGACAACAGTAATTTAGTATTGCGCTTGAAGGGGATAATTACATTAATTTGGGATTCCAAAGTGGAGCTTGGAGTTCGTGATCTGTTTCTGGACCTAATTGGCGCGAGAACTGGCTGGAACTGGTTTTAAAAACACATTTATCCAAACAATCCAATCCATTCAACAAAATATCGCTATCAAAATAAACAGATAATAGGGCATCAATCTACCACTGATTTGATTATAGTTTGATGGTGATTCGCATTTTTCAGGCAAATTCGACAAAATTTTTAAATTTCTAATTATTGCCGAATAATTCGGTTTTTTTTCTAATATCATTAATATTTAAATAATCCTTCAACTTTTTGTGATTTATACCATCCCGCTATGAATAATAATAAAATTAATAAATTTACAGAATATCCCAGAAATATCCCTCACTACACACAGGATTCTTTCACTCAGGAACAAGAATCCTTCGCTCGCTCGGGATTCAAACTAGGCACTTGCGACAAAAAAAAACTTTGCTATCTTGTTGAATAAATAACTATTAATTTAGGGGATAATAGCCTAGTGGTTAAGAGTTTGGCATTATTTTCAGGGGTTCGGAGTCGATCCCAGGCACGCATTTCGGACTTTTCGGAGTAGTATAGGTACCTCTACCTACGTTATAAAACCAGCGCAGCGCTGCAGTTTACTGCAGTGATGATGAGTGGATATTATGATTATATTAAATTCTTTTTATTTTACTTAGACGAGATTTAGTTATTGCTTCATGTTCAATTATAAATTCAGGTAACCTACCAAAGTACCTAATACCTACGCATATAAAAACCAATCATAAAATAATTTTATTATTAAAAACTTCATTATTCACAACTGTAATAAAAATATCAAATGAAATGAGGCGCAAAACAAATATGATATACCTAATTAATTATCTTTTGGATCACAGTTTTTGGATGTTATAATTTGCTTTAACTGTCAAGTCATTCAACTTCAATTTGAAAATAACAAGGTAGGTAGGTATCTCTACCTACCTACTAAATTCTGCCTTCGGCTTCGCTACCTGTTTTGATCAAACTCTCTGTCTCTTCGAGACACGGAGGTTAAACAGTGTCAACTTCTCAACTTCAAGCTGTATCGAGAATTTTTTGCCAGACAAACCCAAATACTTTTCTTTTTTACTTTTACTATAAGGGGCTCGAATCCATAGCCAAATAAGTTAGCCACTAAAAGAAGTTTGTTGAGACAAAGAAATATTGTACTACATACAATATTTCTTAGATTTTGATATTTCTTAGATTTTCATTTATAGATTTTGAATAGTATGTTCAATCTCATAAGCCCTAAACTAAATCGCTACTATCGATCGTTCTGTCTGTGCATATTCTTAACTTTGTGTTGTGGTTTACAAAAAAGGTATTAAATAAATAAATAATTAACATAATATCCACCGACACACTTTTAATTTTTAGTATAAGTACCCAATACCCACGCATGTATAGTCTGAACATTGAATTATTATGTACTAAAGCACAGTCTGAATGCCGAATGTAGAGAACTGCCTGCAGAGCGTACACACTTCTCTATATTGTCAAAAGTTATCATGATGAGTTTTGATACTTGATTATAAATCAGCCCTTGTGCAGGCTAATTGACGTGCGCATCGGATGGTTGGCCGGCGGATCCGCCGCGGCGCGTCGGGCGGGTGTCGGGTTGCATCCTGCGGAACTGCCAATGCAATGCCAAGTTCATTATGGCCGTGGTATCCAATATAGTGTTCATTTCCTACCTTTTTGCAGATGCATATTTTTATAACTTCTCTATACTTACCTACCTCTATATTTAGTTTAGTTATAGTAGATGTGCATCTGGTGCTTTAATCGCTTTATGGCCTGTTTCACCACTTGCTAATAAAGTGCCTGATATATATCTAACAGATAAAATATCTGCTGGATAAATCTGTGTGTATCTGTATCTGTGATATAAATCTCTCTGTATCTGTGACTGTGATATCTTTTTGAGTTTAATCTTCAAATCTTCAAATCACATTGACTTATTACAGAAGTTTAAACGCTCTTGTCATTAAGTGGACTTGTGGATAGGCTATCAGACCTTTATCAGAGAGTGGTGAAACATGCCCTTAATGTTCAAACTGCTCTAACTCTATGCTCAAGCATACTTTTCATTGCACTTGTGACCATTTCCAAATGAATTTGTCAAATTGACACGCACACAATATTGTGTAAAAGCACATTTCTTAATGACAAAGTGGATGCCTGGAAGCAATCGTCTTTGCATTATATGCTGTCCACAAAATGGTAATTTTATATTTAAATTCAAAAAAATTCAAAATTCAAAATTATTTATTTCATGTAGGCCAACCTGCGTGGCTCTTACGACACGTCAAGATTCTACCACCGGTTCGGAAAGCGGATTCTGCTGAGAAGAGCCGGCAATAAACTCAGCAGTTGCTCTTTTCAAATAATCATTTTACAATATTAATAAGTAGCTATTACATTGTAATAAGTTTTTATACTATCTTGTGGGCAGCTGGATGCCAAGCCGATTTAACCCGTGCATCTTTGTTAGAATAGAATATGACATTTGCACAAAACGTACTACAATTCAATTCATGTCAAAGACGGGTTCAATTCAATTCATGTCAAATGATATGCAAAGCTGCATAAAAATTGTATAACTTTTTAAATACGTACCTATACCTACCTATCTATTACTTTTTCGCTGCGCTTGCGTTTGAGATTTATGTTCACGGTCATCAGACGTGTCTGGAGTCTGGACACTGGATTCTAATAACTTAAGGGCTGACGCTTATTTAACTCAATGACTAACTATGTCTTGCTAGTAGCGATAGCGCAATGACTTCTGCACCGCATGCTTATGAGGAGAACAATAGGTGGTGTCAGGTGTGTAGTGAACAAAGGTGTGTAGTGAAAAACCTCGTCCTCGAGTGGAGACCACGTCTCGACAAACACTCCGTAGGGGGTTGCGATCGATAAGCGATGACGTCTGGAAAGTGGCCGGCATCAATTTTATTGGAAGTAGGTAAATGGCCGAGGATAGGCAACGTGCGTGTTACTTAAAAGAGGCTTATGTCCAACAGAGAATACACTTCGGCTGATGATGATGATGAAGTAAAAAATGCTTTAGTGACTCAAAACTTTTTTATCCTACAGAAACTATTTGCACACTAATTTTTTCATCGCTTTCGATCATTGATGTGTTGTGAGGTAGGTACCTACGTGAGGTATATGAACTGCTAAAGAAACTCATTCTATTATTTGATTTCGAAAATCATCTACAAAAAATGTTTTACGACACTTATTTGTAGACATCCTGCTGATATAACATTTGAATACGCGAAAGCACTACATAAACATGATGTGTGGAAACAATGACTGTAGGTACCTATAAATTTTCAAAGGGTATCCGAGAGCTTGGTAAACTTTGCAAATCAACAAACAGAGATGCTAATAAACATTTACCTTGCATAGGTAGGTAGGTACCTACTTGTGCTGAAGATGCGGGTTTAACGGTTTTGGATGTTTTAGGTACAAGCCACCAGGATGGGTGCAGGACTTGTTAGAGAATTTCGTTTTTCGTTTCGTTTCGTTTTTCCAATTGACTATAACTTGGGTACCTTTAAATCAAGAGTGAATAGGCATCTTCTAGGCAAGCGCGCTCCATCTTAGGCTGCATCTTCACTTACCACCAGGTGAGATTGCAGTCAAGCGCTAGTCTATATACCTATTAAAAAAAAAAAAAAAAGAATGCACGATTGTCAGGGCAGCGGCAGCAACAATTACAATAAGAAAGCTAATTAAATGTTTATTAAATGTTTTCCTAAATTTTTGCCGTCTTGTGCACTTTGTAATAATGGCACTTTGGTTGCCCAGTTTGCGAAAAGAATAAGAAACAGAATTAACTCAATCTTGTACGAATTTAACGAGAGAAAACAAGTGTAAATTGAAAATGTGAACGAAATGTGAATAGGAAGTGGCTGGGCTATGTGTATAACTTATTTTAAAAAATTAGCAATTAATCGAGTAATCATACGCTAAAAATACCTTACATCATTTTGGGAAAGAGCTGATACTCTTACACTACTGGACCGATATTAACCAAACATAGCTAAGAACCACCGCAAGAAAACGGGCTTTCAAATGAAAAAAACCGCATCGAAATCGGCCCATCCGTTTGAGAACTACGATGCCACTGACAGACACACACACAGACAGACAGATAGACATCGACGTCAAAGTTATAATACCCCTCTTTTTGCGCCGGGGGTTAAAAAACAAAGAACAACTCTATGCAAAGAATACACCTAATTACGAAAAAGTTGCAAGGAATAAATCATAGTACCTAGGTATATCCTTAGTTCGTCACAATACCTATACTTGTTGTAGTAATGAATACATCATTCTGAATCACCTAGCTTTTAGCGCTTTATGAGCAGAAAAAGGGCAAGAGATTTTCCACTGGCACTCTCCAAATCCTCGACTTACATAGTCGAGGATTTGGAGAGTGACAGTGGAAAATGTAACCCATGAAAAGTATCAGGTCGGTCGGCCCGTTGCGCGTTGCTCCGTTTTTAAACGACAAAAAAAAACACACTTTCGCAATTTATAATCTTAGTAGGGATTTAGAAGATGAACGTCTTCAGAACCAAGAATTAATAAGTAACGCTACTGGTGGGCTTAAGTTATGTAAGTAATATGTGGGTATATTGTTAGAACCTACTGACTAAAGCTGTATAAAGTTATAAATTAAAGCAACAGATCATCGTGTGGGTAGTGAAAAAACCAACATACCAACTTCGGACGATGAAGAATGAACTGAGAACTATAAAAGCCAATATTGGTACTTACATTCCATCTGAAAAGTGACGTAGTGAAGACTATGGGCTATTAATATTCTATTCTTAATAATTAAAAAAAAAAAAAAACTTGAGACGTGTCAAGGGACACCCGGATGGAACGAAGTTCCTTTCAATTAATTAGTGAAGGAATTGAATTTGGCATTGTGTTCAATATTTTCACACTACAATATTAGATCTCCGTAGCCTTGAGGATTCGAACCATCGACCTTTAACTGTTTAGCGACTGTAGAAACCACAAGGCTACGGAGATCTAATATTGTAGTGTGAAAATATTGAACACAATGCCAAATTCACATTCAAAAAAGTGTCGGTTCAATTTAAGTGTAAGTTCAATTTAGTCTTAATTTTTTCCGTCTAGCCCCCTTCCGCACCGCGCAATAAGGAACTACGTTCCAATAAAAATTTGTTGCTTGTAAAAAGAAATAAATACCTAATGATATTTTGTCTCTTTGGATAACTCGTATTATCACTTATCAGAGAATGTATGTCCGTCTAACGGCTAACCCCTCTCTACTAACCCAACAATTGCTGTGCCTCAACGGGGTTCCAACTTCCAATGTTAAAAATCCTACTAATATTGTAAATGTGAATGTTTCTGAGGATGGATGGATGGATGTATGTTTGTTACTCTGTCACGCCACAACGAATGAACCGATTTGGCTGTTTGGAATGGAGATAGCTCATACCCAGGATTAACTCATAGGTTACTTTTTATCCCGGAAAATTACAGTTCCCGCGGGAATTGAAAACCTTAATCCAGGCGGACGAAGTCGCGGGCATCATCTAGTAATAAATTATCTGTAATTAGTTTTAAGAATCATTGTAAATAGTTAAATTGGAATGCAATTAACAAATGAATTTGAATACAATATAACATGTCTCTGTTTGAATATGAATATGAATGACAAAGGCTATGCAGTTTTCTATGACAGATGACACAGTACCTAGATAAAGCTACATTAGCACTGAAATGGAATAATTTTATGCATATTTATGAAATAAATAATCCAAATTAAGATGTTAGAAGGCGAATTAGGTCATCCTAACAATGTTTCAAATCTAAGACATGTATCGATTTGGTGACAACAATTTGACCAGCATTTTTAATATCGCATTTATTCAGAATAGGTATCTAGGTCTTAATCACATGGCATCATCGTGTACAAATTAATTGGGCGCATAGGTATCTCATTAGCATTTGAAAAAATTAAATATTCAGGTCTTGTATATATTATCATACCTATACGACTGATAGGTAATCATTTGTATCATCATCATCATCATCATCATCAGGAACCCATGACTTCACACACATTTGAGAAAGATGTGGAGAACTCTCAGGTGTGCAGGTTTCCTCGCGATGTTTTCCTTCACCGTTGAAGCATGTGATATTTAATTACTGTGATATTTAACTCCGAAAAGTCAGAGGTCCGTGCCTGGATCGAATCTGCGACCCCTCCGAATAGGAGACCGCAGTCCTGACCACTAGGAATAAATAATCAAAAATAATTATTTATAGGCTTTTCATTCAATGTATATTTTTAAGATGGATATATTTTCTTCTTCTTGTTCTTCTTTATCAACCAATAGACGTCCACTGCTGAACATAGGACCTTGACATGTATGAACTTCCGCATGCATCGGTCTAAATTACGGCAGGGGTTCATATATAACTTTACCTGAAATCTATTTGAAGCGTCTATACATGAAAAATTGTTAAATCCGTAGAGTTTCCATTACTAAAACATAATCACTGAGATTTTTCGTTTGAGGAAGTCACAAAAAAAATATATTAACAACTTTATTTGCATTTTGAGGTTATAAAAATATGTAGATAATTAATTCGTAATTCCTACTTCCATGTTATTTTATGTTCTTTGACATAGTCTATAGAACTCTCTACATAGACAAACTCACAGACGGAACAACAAGAGACAAACTCTTGATTTTCCGGGCGAGCAATGTCATCGAGAAACGATCCAAACCAATCCAAACTCAAAGCGCGATATGAATAATTAGTCAGATAATGGTTCATTATTTAAGAATTATTTAACTAAGTCAAAAGATGTAAAACTAATTTCATATAAAAAACGAACTAATTTAAATACTTATATTACTACTTACTTAATACTATGTATAAATGATATTCGTAGACGCTCCAAAAACATTCAGGTACAATTCTGCCATTATTCTTTCTGTCAAAAAGAAAAGTCAAAGAGTTGCTCTACAACTTTATTTCACAAAACTTGATAAGCATCAGAAGTATCTACCTGCTATTTAGGTATATCGATTTAAGATTTTATTCCCTCCATTACATCCCGTAATTGGATTTTTTAAGTGTTGTGATGCACGAGAAGTCCGCCGATAAAGACGACTCTTATCTTAGTCAAAGAATCTTAATTCACATTACGTTAAGGCTATACAAGACTCCGCCTAACTGTTTGTTTTACAAAATAATTTTGATATCGTTTTTCCAATTTTTTTTATTAGGATGATCGTAAAGGGATGGAATATGGAGTAGGTAATAATATTCGTATAATTCCCGTGTTACTAGTAATCCTTACATTGAGAATAAAGTATACTAAATGAAAGTAGGAGTAAAAGTCACTTTTGTAAAGTGCTTTTCAATCGTCGATGGTATCTTTAATTCACTTGTTATAGATCCGAAGGTCGCGAGTTTGTTCCTTAGAATCTGCCTATTATTCCGCCGGTAGGCTGCTGCGTCTGCCGATGACTGCAGCCTCATCTCTTGTCTCTCCTCCATGAGCTTGAGAGTATGGTCAGAAAACTTTTCGATCTTTTCCTGATGGGTCTTAATAATGTAGACCCACAGAATGGACAGTTTCCACGAACCTATTGTTTAGATCGTCCACAGAAACGCAGTCTGCTAGGCAATCGAATCGTCTCTGCAATTCGAGTTGGAAATCGGCGTTTTGGATATGAGCATGAGAAGGTCGGAGAGTTCACTTCACCAGTCTGGCCGTTTCCAGCTTTACATTAATATTCAACGTGCCTCTTACCATCCGGTGATCGCTCCCGGTTTTCACCCTATTGATCACAGAGACATCATTGAATATATGCCGCTTGGTCGACATAAAGAAGTCAATCTCACTTCTCGTGGAACCATCGGGGCTCATCCATGTCCATTTCCTGTGTGGCCGCTCCCTGACGAAGGATTTTATCTTAAAGAGGCCCTCCATCTCCATGAAGTTGGCCAACATTTGACCTCTCGGTTCCTTCGCCCATACCCAAATCGCCCTACCCTCGTCTCTGCACCGCTTCGTTCACCCAGCCTAACGTTGAAATAAATTATTATTATTTCGAATTTAATTAGTGTTACATTATTTTTATGTAGACGAAACACAAATTTAACTTAAAAACTTTTTTTTTGTTCACAGATCGCTGCTATTAGCAGCCATCGTATTAAGTAATTGTGTCCCATGGATAACATCAAGGCATCATTTTAAACACAATGTGAGTATAGTAGTCTGCAATTTCCAGAGAGTCGTTGGATATAGACGGCGCAAGACCGAGACCTGTGGAAGTCCATGCAAGAGACCTTTTATTCGACAGTGGACGTCTATCGGTTGATAAAGAAGAAGAAGAAACTAACATTTTATAGTAGTACAACGCCGATGACCTTAGTTTCGATGTTCTGTAGAATTAGGAAGTGCGTTGACCAGTGATTGACCGTGCAGCCTTGACTTTGCCGCCGTGATAAATCGTAATAAAACTTCACGCCTTCCCCAATCTGCGCGACAGTCTATTAAACGTCGCTAATAGAAATTGCTCATCTATTTCTATTGCAGATTCCGTTATCGTTTTGATACATTGCGATCGTATATCCATAGAATTCGAAGAATAGTTACTTCTCAGTAATTGTATTGATTCTGATAGCTCTTCAACAGACCTGGACTATCAATAATACTCCTAGCACTGAACAGATAAAGAAGTTTCCTAGGAGTTTATTAGATTTCCTAGGAAAGAAAGCATACGTTGTCAGAGTTTTCATTAATTTTATTTTGTTCGTAGTTTCCCGCGGGATTTTTTTAAAATAAAACCACGCGTCATCATCTAGTTATATTATTCATTATCAACAACCCACCAACAAGCTCACTACTGAGCGTAGGTCTCTTCTCAGAGAAGGGTTAAAGGCCATAGTCCACCACGCTGGCTCAATGCGAATTGGCGGACTTCGAGAATATTATTTCAAGAACATTATGAAAAACTCTCAGATGTGCAGGTTTCCTCACGATGTTTTCCTTCACCGTAGAAGCATGTGATATTGTGATATTTAATAGCTTAAACGCACTTGACTCCGAAAAGTCAGAGGTGCGTGCCCGGGATTGAACCTGCGATCCCACGAATAGGATACCACAGTCCTAACCACTAGGCTATCACTGCTTCCACTAGGCTATCACTGCTTCCCATTATTATTATTAGCCTTTATTTCCTTATTTCACTAATTACAGTTAAATTCTAAATCTAATGTTAGTAACAGTTACATATTTAATCGCTTAACCTAATGTTAGTACATAATATTATTGATTATTTACGAACTATTATGTAACTCTGTTTTTTTTTTTTTTTTATAAGGATCCCTCTAATTGGGTATAGGCCTCCCCCAGTTTCTGCCATTTTGGTCTATCCTTTGCAGACTCTAACCATTGTTTTCCAGCTATGGGTATTAAGTCATCACGCCAGCGTGAGTTTGGTCTACCGACTCGTCTCTTCCCTATAGGGCCAGACCATATAGTTACTGCGCGTGTCCATCTCTCGTCGTTCATTCTAGCGACATGTCCTGCCCATCTCCATTTTAGTTGTAATGCTCGTTGTAAAGCGTCCGTCAGTTTCGTCTTTTTTCTTATTTCTTCGTTTCTAACTTTGTATATCCGGCGTAGTTTTAAGATACTTCTCTCCATTGCTCTTTGGCAGACATTTATCTTATTCTTTATTTTATTTGTATAAACCCAAGTTTGACTAGCGTAAGTTAAAGTAGGAAGTATACAAGTGTCCATTAGCATCTTTTTTATATTCATACTATAGTTTCCTTTCATAATTTCTTTATGTGCCCAGTACTTGTTCCAGCTTAATGTAATTCTTCTGTCAACTTCTTCTTCTGTATGTAATTCACTAAACGAGACTTGTTTTCCCAAGTATATGTAGGAGTTTACATATTCGATTTGTTTGTTATTTATATATATTTGCTTGGGGAAACTATTGGTTATTATTTTAGTTTTACTTATATTCATAGAAAGGCCGACTTTTTTACTTTCTGTGTCTAGGGATTGTATCATTCTTTCCAGACTGTTTCCGTTCTCAGCAAAAAGAGCAATATCATCTGCAAATCGGAGATGACTTAAGTTTTGTTTTGAGATCTTAATGCCCTCTTGCGTCCAGTCTAATTTTTTGAATATGTCTTCGAGTACTGCAATGAACAGCTTAGGAGAGAGCGGATCTCCTTGCCTGACTCCTCTTTCGATTTGTATTAAATCACCTCTGGTCTCTAACTTGATCCTACTTGTACTGTTATTGTAAATTGTTTTGAGAATCTCTATGTATTTTCTATTTATATGACATTCTTTTAATGCTTTCCAGATTGCCTCATGAGAGATACTGTCGAATGCTTTTGTATAATCGATAAAGGCAATATAGAGCGATTTATTAAATTCTTTATATTTTTCGATGACTTGTTCCATTGTGTGTATGTGGTCCATTGTACTGAAGCCTGTACGGAATCCAGCTTGTTCAATTGGTTGGTACTTATCGCTTTGTGGGCCAATTCTGTCCAACAGAACAACAGTAAATAGTTTATAAATGCTCGAAAGGAGACTAATTGGTCGATAATTAGATATGTCTAGAGCATCGCCTTTTTTATACAGTAGTGTGATATCTGAGGAAGTCCATTGCTTGGGCACTGATCCGCTATTTAAAACCATATTAAATAAATTGGCCATAGGTGTTGCTAATTTGTGGGCTGCAATTTTTAATAGTTCATTAGGTATATTGTCTGGTCCTGTACTTTTTTCTGTCTTCAAAGTTTTAATACCTTTTAATATTTCGATTTCATCTATTGGTTTCCAATTATTTTCTTCTCTATAATCTCTTCCTGTATTATCTAATTCTTCATTTGTCTTTTCGGGTATTTTCTTGTATAGCTGTCGGTAAAATTCGGTAGCACAGTCTATTAAGTCTTTCCTTGTCCTTGTTTTTCTGTTTCCTGCATTCAAAGTCTGAATCCAATCTTTATGAGTATTTAATTCCTTGAAAGCTCTTTTACTACTTCTGAATTTATTTATATTCTTTTCTATTGTTAAATGTCTGTACTGTTCATAGTCCTTTCGTATTGCTTTACTTGTCTTTTTAAATAGTTCGCTTAGTTGACGTTTTGAATCTCTATTTTTATTAGCAGTTTGTATTAGCTCAGTGCGTTGTTTTATAAGATTTTTGGTTTCATTGCTTAAAATATTATGGTCTTTATTTTTATTTTGGTTGAAGTTTGTTTTCAAGCTATTTTTAATTGAAGCTTCTAGTAAGTTATAGTAGTTTTGGATAGAGGTTTGTTCATTTGTGTTTTTGTATGTATGTAAATCCATAAGATTTGTTTCTAGGTTTTTCATATATGATTTGATTTCCAATTCACTCTTTGGTATATGTGGAGAAGATTTATAAGTATTCCTGCTTTTTTTCAGATGTTTTATTTCTACAGTGGCTCTAACTAGGCGATGATCAGATGGAAATTCAAATTTATTAATTACCTCTATATTTGTGACGTATTTAAGTAAGTTTGTCAAAACAAAGTCTATTTCGTTTTTAGTTTTTCGGTCGGGTGAGATCCAGGTCCATCTCCTACTAGCTTTTTTTCTGAAATAAGTGTTAATAATAGCTAGGTTGTATTCGTATGCATATGATATTAAGATTTCTCCTTTTTTATTTCTTGATCCATAGCCATATCTGCCCATTATAAGTCTTTCGTTGCTTTTTGGTTGCCCAATTTTTGCATTAAAATCGCCAATAACAATAACGTTCTTATCCGCTATTTCATGTGCTTTCTCTAAAGTTTTGTAGAAGTGGAGTATGTCTTCTTCAGTTGATGAATCTGTTGGTGCGTATACTTGTATTATAGAAATAGCTAGACAATTGAATTTTAATTGCAGGAGTGCAACTCTTTCTGAGAGCCCTGAAAAACTAATTATATTATTCTTGTACTCTTTTTTTACTATAAATCCTACTCCGTGTAGTCCTGGATTCTCTCCTTTATAGAATAAAATGAAGTCTGTATGTTCCTCTATATGACATCCTTCTCGTCTTACTTCAGCGAGGCCTATTATGTCATAGTTAATTTTATGTAAAGCATGTTTCAGTTCTAAAAGTCTCTCTGGAGAAGCAAGGGATCTAACATTGTATGTGCAAATTTTGATTGTTTTTTTCATTTCGTATGATAATGTATTTGAAACTGGGGGGTTATAGTCATACTCCTCCACGGCGACCAACCGTGTTGGAGGAGGGGGAGGGTCCTTCAATGGTATTGGTAATTGCTATTTTGTTGCTGCTGTGTTGGACTTTGAAATTACATGTTTTTCGTTTCTGTTGTAGCTTGAGGGTTGTTTGTTGGTCCAGTAAGATGTTATAGTGTTCTTTTTCTGTGTTTGAGTCGTCTCATTGGTTTTCTTTGTAGTTCTATTATGATTTTCGGGTGGGGTTTCTGACAGATTGCGTTTATTTCCTCGGTTTATGTTGTCGTATGTCTCTTTTTGTGGAATAACAATTAGTTTATCGTACTTGATTACTACTTTTTTCCCCTTTTCCCTCTCTTCTTTCGCTTTTTCTTGGAGTTCTTTTCGTTTTTGTAAAATTTTTGGTGGGTAATCCTCTTTTATATAGCAGTTCAGTTGTTCTTCTAGCGATTTTTTATTTCGTAATATTTCGATTTTTCTTTTTAATGTAGAGAATGTTACTATTATCGGTCTGGATTTTTCGCTTTTTCTGCCAAGTCTTCTCAGAGATTGTATTTCCAAACTAGAACAATCTGTCTTCATAATATCGTTGAATAGCTGCTTCCCATTATTAGTATTAAATTATTAGTAATTATTATTATTGTTCGCGCCAATATGCAAAAAGGCCGAGAGCGGCCGAGGACGCTTGCCGAGGACCGGCGAACGGAATGTGACGCGAGTGACAGTTGACAGTTATTAATCAGACGTTATTAGAAACATTACATCAAGCATCATTGTCTTCAATTGTTAATCATTAATTTGTGTAATTCAGCTAAAAGAAATAAAACATATTCAATTTTTGGAAATCCATCATTTAAATCTACCAACCTCTAAGATCAAGTTTAATAATCACAAACAAAGTTTATGGTGACCTCACGACCTAATTCTGGACGAAGTTCATCGGCGTAATACGTCTTTTGGAAGGCGATTATGCCGCAGGAAGAGGTGGAAAACTTGACCGAGGGAAGTAACGCTCATTCCTTTTTTACATCTTTAATCCTTCTTTGTCGATTTTGCTTCTATTTGTGCTAATAAACGCCGACTTTGTTCTCGAACACGTCATTCATACGAAACTTACCTTCTACTTTTTAAATATTTATATTTTACGATTTCAAAGTTAAAAATAGATTTTGCATTACAATACACTGATAATTTTCATTAAAATACATCATATTTCAGTGTCATTAATGTATTTTTATAAGATTTTCAGTAAATCTTACAAAATAAGCAATATAAAGTTATTAGGTAGGTAGATATTTTACATTTTTCAAACCTCATTCTAGAAACAAGTTTACTTCGTAGTTTCCTTTCGTAATACTTTGCAAGAAGCTAAATACTTAGTTAAAATATAATAATATCAGTCAATAAACACATATTTGCCGACTTGGTGCCGGGCGTCGGCCGGCCGCCGCCCGTGTTTATCTACCTACCTGCCTGCCGATCACGATCGCGATTGCCGCGCGCGCCGTACATCGGGATCGGTGCCGCGTTTACACATTCCGCCCGGTTTGTACCGGGGTTCGAGGTTGGTTGATCCATTGTTTGTTATTATAATTTTAATTTATTTAAATCGTGTAGGTACGTATTGTTGTTTGCGCTTGCACAATGACCGAACTAAAGGAACTTATTGCACAAAGAGGACGTGTAAAAACACGTATCACTCTATTTGAAAAATACTTAACGCCTCTTTTAGAAAGTAAATTAAATAAAACTCAAAGTAATGAATTAAGCTTAAGACTAAGTAAAATTCAAGATCTTTCTTATAGTTTAGATGAATTACAATCAAAAATTGAATCGTTAGATAGTGATGAAGATTACCAATTATGTGAAAGGGAGCAAATAGAAAATCGGTTCTTCAGTTTGATCGCTCAATCGCAGGAGCTTTTGCAACTGTATGAAAGTACAACAAAAAATGAATCTGCTTCTGTCAGTGGCTCCGACCGAGCGAAACATCACGCGCTAAAATTACCACCGCTCAAAATTCCTCCTTTTAACGGCAATCCTAGCAAATGGATCGAGTTTAGAGATATGTATTTGGCATTAATCCACAACAATGATACAATCGAAGATGTTAATAAATTTCACTATTTAAAATCATATTTAGAAGGTCCTGCAAGCGCCACCATAAATTCTGTCACAATCTCTTCGATAAATTATCCCATTGCATGGTCCCTCCTCTGCGACAGATTCAACAATAAGCGGCTGCTTATTAACGAGCACAGCAAGGGCTTGTTTTCCATTAAACCTATGATATCTGAATCGGAAAAAGAGTTACGTGATTTAGTAGATACAATTACAAAAAATTTAAGTGCATTAAATTCACTCGGTGAACCTACCGATCATTGGGACACCATGATAATATACATGGCGTCTACCAAACTCGATCCTTCGACAGCAAGAAGATGGGAGGAAGTTAGGAGTACGATTGACGACGTAAAGTTATCCGAATTTTTTGATTTTTTGCGGCAACGAGCAACCATATTAGAAACAGTTCACATTAACAACCCCATCAGATCGGATAAACGCAGTCAATTCGTAAAATCCAAATCATTCATAGCGTCATCGCCATCGTCGCCTTCATCACCGTCTTCTTTATATAACAACACTTCTTGTCTAGCTTGTAAGCTAGACCACAAATTATACAATTGCTCTAAATTCAAATCGATGTCAGTGGACGATAGAATTGCGAAAGTCTATGAATGGCAAATTTGCACCAACTGCCTCCGCCAAGGTCATAGGTCATTTCAGTGTCGCCTAGGTGGGTGCCGTATTTGTAAAAGAAAACATAATTCAATTTTACATAAACAATCTTCTCTTCATTATATTCAATCACAACCACAAGCATCGACGTCATCTACATCATTAAAAGGTCACGAAGGAACTTCTACATCTCTTGCAACATCTAATATAACAGTTCCTAGACACAACAGCTTACCTTCTTCATCTTCTGAACCTAATAATGTTAGGGATCCTTCTTGCGTCGTAAGTATGTCGTCTGTATCCTCGAACCAAGCTCTTCTGTCTACGGCTTTGGTAGAGGTATTATATAATAACAAATCATATACATTAAGGGCTTTATTAGATAGCGGAAGCCAATCTTCTTTTTTGACCGAAGCTGCGCGTGCTAAAATCGGTTTACCAAAACAAAAACATCATCTTCGTTCTGTACATGGTTTAAACAACTCCATCATTAACATCACTGAACATTGCGATGTCATCATACGGTCTTCATGCAATTCATTTAGCATGCCTGTCAAATGCTACATCATTCCTCTTATTACGGACAGGCTGCCTCAAGTAAACATCAACATCTCTAATCTACGAATACCTAGTCACATTCAATTAGCGGACCCTAACTTCTATATATCTTCAGAAATTGACATGCTTCTAGGGGCTGACGTCTTCTGGGACTTGCTTTGTTCTTCCAGAATCAAATTGGGTCTTTATATGCCCATACTACAAGAAACACAACTGGGTTGGATAGTTGCTGGCCCCATGGGGGGGAAATATTTTAATAAATCAGACAAAATTTATTGTAATTTTACCAAAGAAATACAGCAGCAACTCTCCAAATTCTGGGAGCTCGAAGAGGTACCTGAAGAACATTCTTCTTTCGATGAACATTATTGTGAAAAACTATTCAACGATACTACTTACCGAGACGAACATGGTAGATTTCACGTACAAATTCCTCTTCGTGATTCTGCTGACGTTTTAGGCGATTCCTATAATATTGCAAAAAAGAGATTAATTCAAATAGAGAAAAAATTAAGTAATAACCCCAATTTGCGCATAGAATATAATAAGTTTATGAATGAATATGAAAAACTTGGGCATATGACTAAAGTTACTGGTCTTGATGATCATGGTTGTTTCTTGCCGCATCATGCAGTAATTAGAGAGGGTAGTGAAACAACCAAGGTTAGAGTAGTTTTCAATGCGTCGTCAAAAACTTCAAGCAATATTTCATTCAACGATATCCAGTATGTAGGGCCAGTAGTTCAAGATGATCTGTTCTCAATATTATTAAGGTTCAGGCAACACAAATATGTTGTATCAGCAGACGTTGAAAAAATGTATCGGCAGATACAAATACAACCTGAACAGCGTCACCTTCAAATGATTTTGTGGCGAGAAAGTGAAAATGTTCCCATAAAGTCATACCAACTTAATACAGTGACGTATGGAACAGCCTCTGCCCCTTTTCTGAGCACCCGATGTTTGCTCCAGCTATCAAAAGAATGTAAAGATGAAAACATATCTCAACTAATAAAACACGACTTTTATGTTGACGACTTTCTATCGGGCAGTAATTCTAAAGAGGAACTTATTCATATAATAAACAAAGTAACAGAAACTCTTAACTCTGCATGCTTACCATTGCGTAAATTTCGCACTAACATCCCTTCGATCTTTGAAAACGATACAAATTTTCATGTAGTTACCGACCTTAATTTAAGTTCACAATCCAGTGCATTGGGCCTTAAATGGGATCCAGTCGCTGACGTCTTGAAATTTCCCACTAAAATTGAATCAACGTCTATAGTTACCAAACGATCAATCTTATCAAACTCTTCTAAGCTTTTCGATCCTCTTGGTTTACTAAGTGCATGTACGATCATACCAAAAATAATTTTACAAAAAATTATGGTTATCTAAATTAGACTGGGACGAACCTATTCCATCCGATATTGCCCAATTATGGACTAATTTTATTAGCAGTTTAGAATTCTTGTCTACACTTCAAATTCCCAGATACACACTCAGTGATGAACCAGACACAATAGAGATTCATGTATTTTGTGATGCGTCTCTTGAAGCATATGCAGCATGTGTATATCTAAAATCAATAGATAAATCAGAAAATGTGACGGTTAACCTTCTTTGTGCTAAAACTAAAGTGTCGCCTGTTAAATCACAGACAATACCCAGACTAGAGCTTTGTGGAGCCTTACTCGCATCTCGTTTATCTTCAGCTGTTTTAAAAGCTCTGCGTCTTCCAAGAACTCCAAAAACATATTATTGGACTGATTCTTCTGTCGTTCTTGGATGGTTGTCATCACAATCTCGTGATCTTAAAACTTTTGTGGCCAATCGCGTTGCCATGATTCAGGAAAAGACTTCTTCCGGTATCTGGAAACACGTACCAGGTACACAGAACCCAGCGGATCTAGCCTCTCGTGGTCTAGACCCTAAACACATTCAAAATGCAACACTATGGTGGCAAGGCCCTCCGTTTTTGTTAAAAGATGAAAGTGAGTGGCCAAGTGAAATTAAAGTTTCAAATGATCTTCCTGAAAGAAAAGCTACCCCAATTAAATCTAAAGAAGCACTTTTATCTAAAACTACAGCTACTTTTACTACAAGCACGAAATCTACAGGTACACATTCAAATCAATTTATTAATTTTGAGAGATTTTCTAATTTTTCAAGACTTAATAGAAGTGCAGCTTATGTGTTAAGATTCATCCACAATACTAGACACTCGAGTTCAAAATACACAGGCCATCTAACTGTTGATGAACTTAAGACTTCTCTTAACTATTTAATAAAACAACATCAATCAGAATGTTTTGAAATTGAACTTAAACTATTAAAAAATAAAAAATGCTTACCTTCACGGTCACGGTTGCTCTCACTGCGACCCTTCGTAGACCAAGATGGCATCCTACGCGTAGGGGGCCGAATCCAAAATTCACCTGAAAAATATAACAAAATACATCCGATCGTATTAGATTCAAATCATCAATTTACCAAACTGTTATTTACCCATGAACATAACAAACTCATGCATGGTGGACCATTACTATTTGCGACAGACCTATTGGCCTATTGCAGGCAGACGATTAGCTAGAACCACAGTAAACAATTGCAAAGTATGTAGAATCATGAAAGCAACTACACTAAATCCTATAATGGGTAACTTACCTACGTCTCGGGTGACTCCTAACTTACCGTTCCAGATTTCAGGCGTAGACTTTGCAGGACCTTTTCCGATCCGAGATCGCCGTGGACGTGGTTGTAAAATAATTAAAAGTTACTTATGTCTCTTCATTTGTTTGTCAACTCGAGCTGTACATTTAGAGCTTGCATCTGACCTTAGCACTGATGTTTTTTTTCTTTGTCTTAAGCGATTTATCTCACGCAAAGGAAAGCCATCTGAGATCCATTGCGATAATGGCCGGAATTTTGTGGGCGCAAGCAACGATCTGTGCCAATTTTTACAATCCGTTGAGAACAATGAATCGATCAACTCATTTGCTACCAACGAGGGCATAAAATTTAAATTCTCACCGGCTTACTCTCCCCACTTCGGTGGGCTTTGGGAGGCAGGCATTAAGTCTGCGAAACATCATTTATCTCGTATGTTAGGAAACGATCATTTTACTTACGAGGAATTGTCGACTTTATTTGTGCAAATTGAAGCAATTTTGAACTCCCGACCCCTTACTCCACTTTCTTCAGATCCAACAGATTCACTTCCTTTGACTCCTGGGCACTTCCTTATCGGTAGACCACTTACCTCTTTACCATCGCCAGCATTATTGGATGTCAAGACAAACCACCTGAATCGATACCAGCAAATTGAACAATTCAAACAGCACTTCTGGGAAAGGTGGCGACATGAATTCTTAAGTGAGGTTCAACAAAGAGTCAAATGGCGAATCAATCAAGGGAACCTAAGTCAAGGCGATATGGTGGTCGTCAAGGAACCCAATTTGCCTCCACTCAAATGGCGGATGGGGCGCATTGTACAACTTCATCCTGGAAGAGATAGCGTCGCTCGTGTAGCTGATGTATTAACTGTAAGAGGCATCATACGACGTGCCATTCACAACCTGTGCCCTCTACCTTCAGCATCCAAGGAAGAATCTCAACATCCCAAGGTCGTTGAGGGGGGGGGGAAGATGTTCGCGCCAATATGCAAAAAGGCCGAGAGCGGCCGAGGACGCTTGCCGAGGACCGGCGAACGGAATGTGACGCGAGTGACAGTTGACAGTTATTAATCAGACGTTATTAGAAACATTACATCAAGCATCATTGTCTTCAATTGTTAATCATTAATTTGTGTAATTCAGCTAAAAGAAATAAAACATATTCAATTTTTGGAAATCCATCATTTAAATCTACCAACCTCTAAGATCAAGTTTAATAATCACAAACATTATTATTAGTATTAAATAAATTATAATATATAATATGTATAAATACATGGTGTACCGTGATGAGCGGTCCACTCAGCCTCAATTGCGTAACATTCATGGCGACGGTCTGAAAACCGAAAGGTCAACGGGTTCAAACTTCAAACCCCGTTATATAGCTATTATCTTCAAGGAAGCGATTTCTTCCAGAAGCCTTTCAATGTGAGAACAATGAGAATGAAGATATTGCAGACTATGGCTTTTCCTGCCCATGCAATTATAAGGCAGCCCGGGCAAATCACGTCATGCTGTCAAACAGATTTATTCCTTTTGCGAATTTTGTTTTTGTTTGTAGATCATATAATTAAATTTTCTAAAACTAGATGATGCCTGCGACTTCGTCCGCGTGGATGAAGGTTTTGATGAGTAACCAAACTTTCACATCCTTGGTACTAATTCTACTATCCTACTTATATTATGAGGATGTATGAATGTTGGTTGCTCTTTCACGCCACAACGAATGAACTCAGGATTAAAACGATTACAGTTTCAGATCAGGATTACATTGTTTATCTGGAAAATTAAAGAGTTCCCGCGGGAAATAAAAAACCTTAATCCACGCGGACGAAGTTGCGGGCACCATCTGGTCTATAATTAATATTAACAAAATTACATCAAGTCTGCCCGAGGACAAACAATTTAGTCTCTTCGAAGCAGGTGCACATTTAGAGAGTGTTACATTGGATGTGCAAGTGTAAACACTCGCGCTCAAGTGTCAGCCTCGTCCGTAATGCGCCATACAACTACAAGTTGTTTATCGTCTTAACAAGCACGACTGGATGGTTCCCGCGATCTGCATTGTAAGCGTTAGGACTACTTCACATTAGATGAACTTCTTGTGAGATATCAATAAACTGCCGCCCGAACTCTAAAAGACTGTCAAGTGACAAAAATTTATACTATGATCTTTTTCTCTATCTTTTAATAGTTAGTTAATTAGTTGCTGGAAGTTAGGTATTGCGGTCTCTCTTTTTTAGAAGAGATCCGTATGTCCAGCAGTGGGCAATCATCGTATATGACGAAGATGGGAAAAATGATTTTCTACGAGTAAATTGCTCATCTTACTTACTGTAATGTACTATTGTCTGTTTCTTTGCATTAAGTTAATGGGGTTGTTCTGTGTGTATAAAAATAGGGTCAATAGAGTTTTAAAGTTTGCAATAAAATAATAATTTTACTTATGTGTTTAAATTTATTAATATAATCATTATGTAAACGTGTTTTTTTTACATAACTTAAACACAAAATGCCAAGTACAACACAATGCAAATGGGACTAGTATTATAGGTATACCTAGTAAGTTTAGTTATTAAATTACTCGCTACTCGATCCGAACCAACCTTAGACGCTGGTTTAAGGTTTCCTAACATTGCATCGCGATTTTTTAAGATGCAATGTTAAGATAAAACTTTTTTGTTTCTAAGAGTCTTGAAGTACCTACCTAATAAGTAGTAAGTAAGCAGTCGCCCTAACTTATCCCAGTAACTGTATTAGAAACACTCAAGACTCAAGCTTTATATTGTCCAATGCTTTGTATACAGTTTGCTAACATTTTCAATGCAAGCGTCAATTAATGCATATTAAAGTAATTAATAGTCTATAATATGAAATGACTGTGTAGGAAAAAACTATATATTTTTAGGCTTCATTAAGTTGGATTAGTTGAATATGAGTAAATTTATGCATGGTATATTTGACGTGAAAGTGTAAATGTGAAGTGTCTTGAATCTGAAATAATTTTTTTAATAATTTCAAGCTTTTACCCGCAACTTCGCTCCCGAAGTAATCCGAAGCGGTGATTCCTATACAAAATTAAGAACTTTGATTTTTTAGTTATATCAGCTGCTCTTTTGGGTTTTCCCTATTTTTTAAACCACCCCGTTTTTAGGGTTCCGTACCCAAAGGGTGCCAACGGAACCCTATTACTAAGCCTCCGCTGTCCGTCCGTCCGTCTGTCAGCGGCCTGTATCTCGTAAACCGTAATAGATAGACAGTTGAAATTTTCACATATTTTGTATTTCTATTGCCGCTATAACAACAAATAATAAAAATAATTTAAATTAAAAAAATTAAATTAAAATATTTCCATGGGTACTTACATGGAAATATTTTAATTTTTTTTTTTAACGGAACCCTAAAAGAGCGAGGCCCGACTCGCACTTGGCCGATTTTTGAGTTTTAGCGAGACTAACGAACAGCAATTGATTTCGATTTTCTTTATTCCTTGGTTATATTTTACTAGGGGGGGGATGAATTAATAATAGGCCCAGGCCTGTAATTATCGTAAACACTTTTGAATACAAATAAATAAATTTTTATTATTTATTTATTTTGATTAAAGGTAAATGGCCACCGGAGCAGACACAGAAGGCAAGGCACCGGATTGTTCCTGCCCGCCTCCTACGTCATACCCGGCGGTGAGGGTGAGGGGGCGTGGGGGGAGTGGGGGGAAGTCTCCGCGTGTTCGCGGACGTGCGGCGGAGGTGTCGCCAAGCAAAAACGAATTTGCCTTGAAGTCAGGTATGCATAATTATATTTTATTATTTTTGTACAAATAGAACATTAGTATGGGAAGTGCTGTAGGTACCTAATATGGACGCTTGTACCTGTGGACACAATCGATTCCGTCGAAACTAGCAACCCTAAAATTCTAATTTGAACGCGACCGTAAAGCTTTAATGTCTATGGTTGATAGTTCGCGTTCATATTAGAATTTTAGGGTTGCTAGTTTCGACGGAATCGATTGTGTCCACAGGTACAAGCGTCCATAGGTACAGCACTTGCCCCTATTATAAAAATAATAAGATTAAGTGGACAAACTTGAAGCTTATATCAGTTATATCGATATGAATTTTTTCCGGCTTCCCACGAAAGTGAGTATGGTAATGAAGTATTTAGATTTAACTCCTTGATTCTACAGACAACACAGATGGTGCCTAGCTTTGTGCCTATTGATTAGGCAAACAAAAATTGCGATGAAACCTCATCATCGTCATCAGCCCACATAATAGGGGGGTCTGCCAATATTGCTTCATCGCCTACCTCCAGCACCTTGGGACCCAAACGACCATTATTCATTCATCAATTTCTTGCTTTAGTCCAGATGGCCAGCCCTTGTGCAAGGGTGGCGACACCAAGTACTTCTCGTGCCAAACACAAGACTGCCCCGACGGCGCCCTGATGGACTTCAGGTCCGAACAGTGTGCCGAATACAACGATAAGTCATTCAACGGCAGATATTACAAGTGAGTTTACCGTTTGTAAATTGTACCACTCTTTTCAGCGAAAAAAGAAAGAAAACCTCTGTTCTCATTCAGTTGTAACTACGATTGAAGTTTCGTCATAAGAGAAAAAGAATCTTATACTTAGCAGTAGTAGCAGTGTACTTTATGAATAGTAGTTACAGTAGTAGTAGTAGTGGTTAGGACTGCGGTTGCTGTTCGCAGGGACGCAGGTGCGATCCCGGGCACACACCTCTGATTTTTCAGTTATGCGCGCTTAAACAATTAAATATGACATGCTTCAACGATGAAGGGAAATAAATTGTGAGGAAACGCTTGAGAGTATCGCATTGGGCCAGCGAGCAGCGTGGTGGACTATGGCCTATAACCCTTCTCTGAGAGGAGAACTGCGCTCAGTAGTGAGCCGTTAATAAGTTGCTCATGATAATGACGATAATATTATTTAGGTTTTGTCCGCGACTTTGTCAACGCGCGTGTAGTACGGTCTTAAAAATCCTGCAGGGACCTTTGTTTTTCGGGATAGGTTAAAGGTAGCCTAGATAGGTCACTCTCAAAGTCATCAACTACACAAATTCAAAAAATCCCGTTACATTGTGATTTAAGGACAAACCAACAAACAAATGCACCATACCTTTTGTCCCGGAAAAGGTATAAGTATTTGCCGCCAGATTTCTCCAAGCGGACGTATTTTGCAAGAGTATTATGTTACAAGAAAAGTTAAGTTAAAAGTAAAAGTATAAGTTGATAATTTTGAAGATATCCTCCGAAATCCAAATGATAGGGTATATTATAGGTAGCTAAGTGTTAACGCATATAGTGATACCGTCTTCGGGTTTCAGATGAGACCCTGGATAAGAATAGATGTGCCAAAATTTATCGAACTTCATTTATTATTCATACTATTTCGGAAGGAACAGTTTTTGAAAGGTTTTTGAATTTAATACTCGTATTTTGATGTACCTACTTGTATTAAACACGTGTAATTTGCAGGTGGGTACCATATACAAGATCTCTAAATCCCTGTGAACTCAACTGTATGCCTCATGGAGAGAGATTCTACTACCGGCAGCAGCCTAAAGTTGTGGACGGTACGCGGTGCAACGACGAATCGTTCGATGTCTGCGTGAATGGCGTTTGTCAGGTAACATCAGCATTTAAGTCTCCATAGCCCAACGGTTAAAGGAGTGGGCTGAAAAAATCGCAAGTTCGAACCCCACCCGTTGCACTATTAATTATCGTCCTACCTATCCATTCCTAACAGAAACCTTCCGCTTATTTTGAGGGGAGAAGATAATATAAGTCAAGTTCAGCTTGCATAATTACTCTTTAAAAAAATTAAAGAATAAAAATAAACCCTCAATTTTGCTCCATTTAATTAACATAAAATTGCACGTCTTTTAGCGCTGCTAGAACACTGTACGAGATAAGAAGTTTGTATAAAACGCATGCGTTTTATACAAACTTCTCCTCTCAGAGAAGGGTTATAGGCCATAGTCCACCACGCTGCTCGCTGGCCCAATGCGATACTCTCAAGCGTT
This sequence comes from Oeneis ivallda, assembly GCA_029955525.1. NCBI lineage: Eukaryota > Metazoa > Arthropoda > Insecta > Lepidoptera > Nymphalidae > Oeneis > Oeneis ivallda. The sequence continues at coordinate 12,735,221 of JARPMR010000024.1, read as the reverse complement.
TCCTCACAATTTATTTCCCTTCATCGTTGAAGCATGTTATATTTAATTGTTTAAGCGCGCATAACTGAAAAATCAGAGGTGTGTGCCCGGGATCGCACCTGCGTCCCTGCGAACAGCAACCGCAGTCCTAACCACTACTACTACTACTGTAACTACTATTCATAAAGTACACTGCTACTACTGCTAAGTATAAGATTCTTTTTCTCTTATGACGAAACTTCAATCGTAGTTACAACTGAATGAGAACAGAGGTTTTCTTTCTTTTTTCGCTGAAAAGAGTGGTACAATTTACAAACGGTAAACTCACTTGTAATATCTGCCGTTGAATGACTTATCGTTGTATTCGGCACACTGTTCGGACCTGAAGTCCATCAGGGCGCCGTCGGGGCAGTCTTGTGTTTGGCACGAGAAGTACTTGGTGTCGCCTCCCTTGCACAAGGGCTGGCCATCTGGACTAAAACGAGAAATTGATGAATGAATAATGTTTGTTTGGGTCCCAAGGTGCTGGAGTTAGGCGATGAAGCAATATTGGCAGACCCCCCTATTATGTGGGCTGATGATGATGATGAGGTTTCATCGCAATTTTTGTTTGCCTAATCACTAGGCAAACAAAAATTGTTTTATTTGTACAAAAATAATAAAATAAATAATTATGCATACCTGACTTCAAGGCATATTCGTTTTTGCTTGGCGACACCTCCGCCGCACGTCCGCGAACACGCGGAGACTTCCCCCCACTCCCCCCACGCCCCCTCACCCTCACCGCCGGGTATGACGTAGGAGGCGGGCAGGAACAATCCGGTGCCTTGCCTTCTGTGTCTGCTCCGGTGGCCATTTACCTTCAATCAAAATAAATAAATAATAAAAATTTATTTATTATATTCAAAAGTGTTTACTATAACAGCCTGGGCCCATTAATTCATCACCCCCTAGTAAAATTTTACCAACGAATAAAGAAAATCGAAAATCAATTGCTGTTCGTTAGTCTCGCTAAAACTCAAAAAGGTTTAAAAAATAGGGAAAACCCAAAAAAGCAGCTGAAAAATCTAAAAAATCAAAATTCTTAATTTTGTATAGGAATCACCGCTTTGGATTACTTCGGGAGCGAAGTTGCGGGTAAAAGCTTGTAATTATTAAAAAAATATTTTCACATTCAAGACACTTCACATTTACACTTTTACGTCACATTGACCATGCATAAATTTACTCCTATTCAACTTATCCAACTTAATGAAGCCTAAAAATATATACTTTTTTCATACACAGTCATTTCATACTATACACTATAATTACTTCATTATGCATTAATTGACGCTTGCATTGAAAATGTTAGCAAACTGTATACAAAGCATTGGACAATATAAAGCTTGAGTCTTGAGTGTTTCTAATACAATTACTGGGATAAGTTAGGGCGACTGCTTACTTACTACTTATTACTTCAAGACTCTTAGAAACCCTGCGGCCCTGTGAGGCTGGCATGTTCGTCATTATTGAATTAACCCTCTATAAATACTCATCATGTAAGTGGTCTTTTCTCAGCCCGTTGGTTGTGATATGATGCTGGGCTCAAACGCGCGTGAAGACAAATGCAGGCAGTGTCGGGGCAACGGCACTAATTGTAAAACAATATCCGGCCTCATTGACTCCATAGAGTTCAGATTAGGTGAGTATTACCTTATGGTTATGCTAGGCTCAATATAAGTAAGATGCCTTACCCTATACCTTTACCTATCTACTTGACAGGGTTTTCAAAATATTAGGCTAAACAGTCAAAATGTCAAATTCGTATGTTAAAAACCTACTTTAAAAAAATAGATCTTATAAGAATCTCATTTTGATGTAATTCTTTCCAGGTTATAACGATGTACTTTTAATACCAGAAGGTGCTACAAATATCTTAATAGAAGAAGTGAGAGCATCGAGTAATTACTTAGGTAAATAAATCGACTTAAATGATAATATTGTAATTATTATAATTTGTACTCTTAGTACAAGACACAAGTTTACCGAGTAAACAAATCTCGATGAAGCTGATGGATTTCAACGAGACACAAAATAATTAGACATAAAATAACGAGACATAAAATAACGAGACATAAAATTAAAGCCTCAATAGCCCAGCGGTTAAAGGTGCGGACTGAAGACTGAGAGGTCGCAGGTTCGAATCCCACCCGTTTGTACTATTGTCGTACCCACTCCTAACACAAGCTTTCTGCTTATTTGGAGGGGAGAAGAGAATGTTAGTCAATTTCAAATTGGCTGATATTCTTTAAAAAAAATATATATGTGTCTATACCTACTAGACCCAAGTTGTAGTAAAACTGATTAATTTTACATCTTGATTGTGATAGAATAAAAAGATTCAGGTAAGCCCTACCAGTAACAATACGTTAAATTTTCGTACTTTTCAGCGTTGAGAGCGAAAACAGATAACGCTTATTACCTGAATGGCCAGTACCATATCGACTTTCCCAGAAACTTAATGATAGCGGGCACGCTTTGGCGCTACGAACGTAGCCAGCAAGGTCTCGCCGCACCCGACAAACTGAAATGTCTTGGGCCGACCACCGAGCCGCTCTACCTCTCTGTAAGTCTTCTCTGTTCTATTCACAACAATTCCAGATATTTGCATAATCACTACAATAAATGGATTCCTGGCATCCTTCGACTTTCCGGTATACCATTGTAAAACTAGCTCCCATTTACGGTGTGCAGAATGAACTGAAATTAAAATGGCGAACGGGGTTCCTGGCTGCCAATATGAGTAAAACCGAGACAGTTGCAGCAGTTAGGCCGTGGAATGGGTCCGGAGATAAGGGTCTAAATCTGGACATATTCCACTAAACAGTCTGGCAGCACTAATGGGCAATAGCCCAATGTTCCATCACCTTTTCGTTATCATCTCCATTATTGTACTAAAGTGGAGTGTATGTTACACATAATTGCTGAATGTTTCCGGAAGGAGCCTGACAGATTTGTATTCAAGGAGAATTGAAATGTGAATAAAGAATCAAAAAAAAATCCTGTATTCTGGAGCAGTATGCTTTCCTACCCGGCATCTGCGAAGGCTTAAGGCGTAGATAGAATTAGTGGTGGAGTTTTGTATTGCTTTGCTTCTATAAGAGTGCCATAGTAACGAAGTGACCAACCCTTCCAAATTTTCAGATTCTTCTCCAAGAGGAAAACGTGGGCATCGCCTATGAATACAGCGTGCCCTCAGCACTAGCACCTCCCCCCAATCAGAATTACAACTGGGTGTTTGACGAGTTTTCAGAGTGCAACGCTACTTGCGGTGGAGGTAAACACACTGAATATATCCTATTACCTATACCTAGGAATATAGAAAAATAATATTATGCAAAACTATAATTTTAAAAGGATTTTATTTTACATTTTTGAAGATTGTTATCGAAGTACCTACCTACATAAATATTGCATACTATATTCAGACATTTATTATTAAGTTTAATTATAAGCGCAAATCAAGGTCAGCCCTCATAATTATCGGAAATTGTTTGTCAGGAAGCTCTGTTTCATGTATATATCCGACTAGCGTTTCGGGACGTACGATCCGGCAAAATTCTGATAGTGTGCATGACCTGGTACAAAATGTACGTACTAAGCTGAGTGCCCTCCGGCGCAAATCTCAATCTTACTGGCTGATATGGTGTTGTTTAAAATAAATATTAAATATTATGTATGGAGTCATAAATACGCGTTTAAATACAGAATAGCAACTTTCCTGGCTAGTTTTAGCGTTTTATAATTCGTAAATTTTTAAGGTTATCAACAACGCCAAGTTACCTGTCGGTCGCAAGACGACCTGAACGTGGTGGACGAGAACCTGTGCGACGTGAACTTGAAGCCGGTGACCAACCAGAGCTGCAACACCGACGCGTGTCCGCCGAGCTGGGTGCAGGGCGCGTGGGGCGCCTGCTCCAAGCCCTGCGGACAGGGGGGCACGAGGTCCAGGGAGGTCTACTGCGAGAAAATCGTCACCAATGGGTAATGATATGGGCGTTTACCCAGCGGGTCCCAGTGAGTCGACCCATCAATTGGACCACGGGTAAATAAAATTACACCTGGTCCCATCGATGGGTCAACCCACTAGCACCACGAGAGGATATTTTTCGTCTTAGCAAGTTCCCGGCATTATAGCTTAATAAAATAATATAAAAAATATAAAAAAATAAAAATAATAATATTGTATAACTTAAAATGAACCTTGACTGTCTCAGAAGTGGGGAGAGCCAAAAAAATTTAGTTTAGGAGATAATAAGGTTTAGTACAGAGTTTTTGAGGCCATAATTTTTTATATAATATCTAAAATGCTGTAAATTATAATACCTCCCTCCTTCTTTTGACGACCTCCCTGGCTCAGTGGTGAGCGCTGTTGCCTTATAACTGGGAGGTCTCGGGTTCGATTCCCGACGGGGTCAATTTGGTAATTTATAATTTCTGAATTGTCTCTGGTCTGGTCTGGTGGGAGGCTTTGGCCGTGGCTAGTTACCACCCTACCGTCAAAAACGTGCCGCCAAGCGATTTAGTGTTCCGGCACGATGAATTTAGTTTATAGTTCTATGAATAGCCTTAATAACGCAACGGTTAAGATTCGGGTTGAAAACTGAAAGTTCGTCGGTTTGATCACCACCTGTAGCACCATTTTCGTACCCCCTCCTAACACTTGAAGCTGTTACGCATTGAATGAAAAAGGAATTTATTGATTGATTTGTCATGTCATATATTAGATACTTACATCGAGTCGAAATAATTATTCATAATCTGTTGGGCTAGTACGAGTTTATCTCGACGTCTTTGATAGTTTTGTAATGTTTTAGAGCAACATTCCGGTTTAAATCAAAAGTGGCGGACAAGGAATGCTTTGATGTCCTAGGCCAAAAGCCTGAGGCCTATCAGGAATGTAACCAGAACGCAACCTGTCCTACGTGGTTTACTGGACCTTGGACACATGTGAGTATTATGATATGAGATGATGGCACGGGACCTGGCGATGAATTGGTGTTGGTTCCATGGAATCAGGGACGGCTTCTTCCATGGACTTTTGATAATTTTTTTAATATAAATAGTGAGAAAATGAGCTTGCGGGTTGCCTGATGTTAAATGATTACCGCCACCCATTAAGATTTGGAGCAACAGAGGCACCACCAATGCATTGCCGGCTTTTAAGGAATTTGTTGGTCTGCCCCTTGAATAGTACCCCATGTTGAAATCATTCGTTACCCTTGTTACTACCAGTAAGTGGAAACACCGTCGAAGGCCCCTTTTAATTCCCTGATAAGACACCAAGGGAATTTTATTAGGCACCGTATCAACAAAAAGAAATGTAACAAGTTCAATATGGTTGCAGTGTGACAAATTATGTGGAGTAGGCAAGCAAACGCGTCAAGTGATATGTCATCAGAAGGTCAACGGTCGCGTGGAAGTGTTCTATGATAAAGAATGCAGCGAGGAGAGGCCGCCAGCTGAACAGCAGTGCTTGCTGCATCCCTGCGATGGCGTGGACTGGGTGCTCAGTGAGTGGACGGGTGTAAGTACCCTCAAAACATTTTTTATCTGCTGAGGAATTGTCTGAAACTGGGTACCAATTGTCTAAAAGTTATTCCATTGATCGCATTCGTATTCGATGACATTAGCATCAAAGTAAAATATTCCTTGATTGTATTGATTTTAAGTCACAAATTCAGTACAACCGATTTTAATATCGAGCGCCATGGAGCGTTACGTACATACGTAAACGTATAAGAATGCATACACGAAATTTATCTCTAATTCAATGCAGTTATTGTTTATTTTACTTTGAGGCTAATGTCATCGAATACGATTACGATCAATGGAATAAGTTTAGACAATCGCACCTCTGACTGAACTAACTATACCTTTTGTCCGCAACTTCGTCCGCGTGGAGTTATTGGTTTTAGTCACTCTTCAAGACCTCGAGTTGAGGTCTTTCTACTGTATCAATGCAAAAAAATCGTTTCTTTGTAATCATACTACTACTATACTAATATTATAAATGCAAAAGTGTGTTTGTTGGTTTGTCCTTCAATCACGCCGCAACAAAGCTACGGATCGACGTGATTTTTTGCATGGGTATAGATGAGGACCTGGAGAGTGACATAGGCTACTTTTTTCCCGGAAAATCAAAGAGTTCCCGAGGGATTTTAAAAACTAAATCTACGCGGAAGACGTCGCGGGCATCAGCTAGTATTTTTTTACATAATTATATTGAAGTAACTACGTTCAGTAATTCAGAAGTTATAAGGCTCTGACAGACAGACGGACAGACAGACGGACAAATGCAAATTACTCAAGTAGACTCGAAGATCTCGCTTCGCTCGGTCAATAATAATAATTAGCGTCAATAGATCACTATTACTTAATAATATTTTTTAAGTGCGACACGTGCCTATCAACGGTCCGCTCCCGAACAGCCCAATGCACCACGAAGAGCCACGAAGTAATAGATCCAAGTTTCTGTTCGTACCACCCGACGCCAGTACTCGAAGAGCCTTGTGACACCGCCAAGTTACCGCCTTGCCAAGTGCTATGGTACGCCTCACAGTGGAGCAATGTAAGTTTATCAACAAGATTTTTCATCAAGTTCCTATTATAATCAGGCTTTTACTGCTCTTTTATAACACGTCGGTCTACGGTAATATCCCAATGGCCAAAATATGGTGTTCATTTGGACTTCAGCAACAGCTGTCCACTTCGAGACTCAGCAGACCATCAGCCAAAAAAATATTTAATTGCAATCAAACGATAGGTAACCTACTACTAAATTACATAATATGACTATAGCGTTTGATAGCGATCGCGCCTGGTGTTGAGTAAAGATGCAGCCTAAGAAGGAGTGCACATAGAAAAGGCCTATTTACTCTTGATTTAATAATATTGTAAAGTTAATAGGAAAATTCATTAAAAGAAAATACCTATGTTTTCTTCCAGTGTTCGGTAGACTGTGGTAAAGGTGTCCAAACTCGCGATGTATTTTGTGGACTTTACGACGGAGAATCTGTTACAAAAGTGAACGACGAGCAATGTGACGGTGTATCCAAATTTAAGACAGAAAAAGAATGTGAAGTGCCCATTGAAAAGTGTCCTGCGAAATGGTTTGCCGGCGCTTGGTCAGAAGTAAGTCATTCTTTCAGAACTACATACTATAAGAACAACCCTTCAACAAAATACTAATCTTTGAAAATAAAACATTATGACAGATGTACCTCGTTGTATCGACTAACTTTAGTATGGCAATAATTATTATCTGTCGAATTTAATGTAGGTAGATGGAAATTATAACATGGATAGTGGACACTATAGTATAGACGTAATGAATTGATGAAATATATTGAGCTAGAGCAAAGTGTATCTTTGCTGAGTTTTTCTGTCAAGAAATTCTTAATACTAGTCCGGAGTTAGGGAGTCGACGATGTGTGACCCCCGTGCTTTGGAGAGCACGTAAAGCCATCGGTCCTACGCCTGATTTCTCTCCGGTCGTATCGGATTTCCGTCGCATCGGACTATGAGAGTGAGGGAATTGAAAGTGACCGGATTGGGACGGGAGCGCTGTTGCTATTTGGAAATGAATAATTTCTTCATTGTCTCTTGTCCGGTCTGGTGGGAGGCTTTAGCCGTGGCTGGTTAGTGGTTACACCCCTAAAATCAGACGTGCTTGGCGATTTAGCGTCTCGGCACGATGGCGTGTAGAAACTATGTAGGGGTATGGGTTTTAATGAACACTGCCATTCAGTTGAGATCGCAGTCAAGGCCTATCTTGTCACCGAATAATAAAAAAGTCATAATTTTTTCTATCAGTGCTCAAAAAGATGCGGTGGGGGCGAACAGAGCCGTCAGGTGATGTGTCTCAACGGTGGCAAGGAATCAACTGATTGCCCTAAGGACTTAGTATTGGACTTAAAACAATCCTGTAATGAAGGACCTTGTAATAAAGGTAAGCTTACAAAACAAGATGCCAATCAAAAACATTTTTTACAAGCTTTTATTTAGCTTGACCAGTTTATTTTTTTATTTGTTTGTTTGGGTCAAATCTTGCAAGATGAATTAGACCCACTTCTCGGTTTCTGATCGAGCTGAAATTTTGCATTTATGTGTAAATCGGATGACAATGCAATATTATTGTGACATGGAGCTGATCTGATGATGGAGACGGAAGATGGCTATCGGAACCCTGTAATATAAAACGACGTAACCCCATCGAGTTTGGGCTCGTTTGATTCGTCATAACAAATACTCTGATCCTAGATGATATCCAGAGTCTAATGATGTAGCTACTAAAAGCTTGCATTTAAAAATAAATTTTTTAATTTACAATTGTTCCAAGATTTGGAAGGGCTTGCCCCTTAGAGCATTTAGTTTAGTCAGTTAATGAATCAGCATAGCAGCAGCTGTTCAATGCAGATATGCTGCCAGCATTCTTGACACCAAAACTACGGGGGAATATGCTACGTATACGTTAAGCTAGCTATTGTAGGTTTTATTGAAACATCTATATAGAAAAAAATCGATTTTAGATGAAATATTGCCAATGGATTCAAAATCTACTCCTATAATTGAGTACGATAACGACGATTGTGAGGAGTTTCCTGATGAGGCGGCTGAAGCTATGACTACTCGACAAAGTATCACACGTGTAAGTCAAACATAATATTTTGCTCACAAGAACATTGCAAATGGACATTAATTTTGATTATGTAGATATCGAATTGTAAGGAAATACATACCTCTGATTTTTCTGATATTCAACAAACACCAAACAAGAAAAAATCTGTATGGTACGACGCGCTGCTCGCGATTTACGCGGCCGCTCTTCCAGTGATGTCTCAAAAAGCAACGCAACTCCACACAAATCCTGCCAAAAACACGCCACATACGTTTCGCTCCGACACCGAAAAATCCTCAGGAGACATCTGAACATGCTCAAGTCGGTTGCTATTTTTTTTAATCAGGTTATATTGTTTCAGTTTGCCCCTGATATCTTCTATATAGATGAGGGAAGTGGACATACTGACGAAGGTAAGATTAATTAGATTTATTTAACAACTAGCTGATGCCCGCGACTTCGTCTGCGTGAACTTAGCCTTTAAAATGCCTCGGGAACTCTTTGACTTTGCGGGATAAAATGTAGCCTGTCACTCTCCGGGTCCTCAACTATAGGTACCCCTGCAAAAAATCACGTCGATCCGTAGCTCTGTTGGGGCGTGATTGAAGGACAAACGAACGCACTTTCGCAGTTATAATATTTCACCATATAAAGTACAAGTGCATAATATAGTCGACGTGGTTTTTTATACAGGTAAAGTTGAGGACCTGGAAAATAACACATGCTACTTTTTGTCCCTGGAGCATACATTTAAACGCCCGCGCTACTACAAAGAATATACATAATTTATTGTAGATTTTTTAAAAAAATAGATCGGTTCAGGCGTCTTCGAGTAATAGGTGAACATGAATAGAAAAAGATTCCGTTGAGTTGAGATCCTCCTCCTTTTTTGAAGTCGGTTAAAATAATAATAAAAATTAGTTTAAATGTAACGAAGATAAGGAGTAAAACAGTCAAAATAGTTCAACCCCTATCTCAGAGAACATACATCCATCCATCCGTATACTACATCTATACAAACATACATCCGTATACATCCATCCTCACAAACTTTCACATTAATAATATTATTGTATAATTAATTAATAATATTATTAGTTCACATTAATAATTAACATACATAAATACATGCATATATGTGCGGGACGATATAGTGCAAGTGCATGTGTAAGAAAGAGACAGCATAATAATGGACTAATCGAATAGCATAATTAATTTGTAATTATTGTGTTGTTATTAATTTGTAATTAGTATAGCGATTGTTTATAGTTTTAAGTACATAAGTTTCATGTATTATCTCATAAGTGAATAGGGAAAATAATAAATCCTATTAATATTATAAATGCGAAAGTTTGTGAGGATGGATGTATGGATGTTTGGATGGCTGGATGGATGGATGGATGGATGGATGTTTGTCACTCTTTAACGCGACAACTAATGAACCGATTTTGCTGAAATTTGGCACAGACATAGATTATAGTCTGGAATAGCACATAGGCTACTTTTTATCCCGGAAAAGCAAACAGTTCCTGCGGGATAGCATCGCTATTTTTTACGCATTTGTCCTTCAAAATTCGCGCAATGGAGTTTTATATTAACGTGTTTTTTTGTATAGGTAAAGTTAACGGCCTGCAAAGTGACAAAAGCTACTTTTTATCCCGGGAAAAACAAACAGTTCCCGCAGGTTATTCGTTTGTTACTTTTCACATATTTATCCTTCAATTATGCGCCAACGGAGTTACAGATTGACATGGTTTTTTGTATGGGTATATTTGAGGACCTGAAAAGAGAAAAGGCTACTTTTATCCCGGGAAAACAAACAATTCCCGCGGGATATTCGTATGCTACTTTTCACATATTAATCCTTCAATATGCGCCAACGGAGTTACAGATTGACGTGGTTTTTTGAATAGGCATAGTTGACTAAAGTTAAGGGCCTGAAAAGTGACAAAGGCTACTTTTTATCCCGGGAAAACAAACAGTTCCTGCAGGATATTAGTATTCTACTTTTCACATATTTATCCTTCAATTATGCGCCAACGGAGTTACAGATTGACGTGGTTTATTGGATAGGCATAGTTGAGGACTTGAATAGTGACAAAGGCTACTTTTATCCCGGGAAAACAAACAATTCCCGCGGGATATTCGTATGCTACTTTTCACATATTAATCCTTCAATATGCGCCAACGGAATTACAGATTGACGTGGATTTTTGGATAGGCATAGTTGAGGACCTGAAAAGTGAAAAGGCTACTTTTTATTCCGGGAAAACAAATAGTTCCCGCAGGTTATTCGTTTGTTACTTTCACATATTTATCCTTCAATTATGCGCCAACGGAGTTACAGATTGACATGGTTTTTTTGTATGGGTATATTTGAGGACCTGAAAAGAGAAAAGGCTACTTTTATCCCGGGAAAACAAACAATTCCCGCGGGATATTCGTATGCTACTTTTCACATATTAATCCTTCAGTATGCGCCAACGGAGTTACAGATTGACGTGGTTTTTTGAATAGGCATAGTTGAGGACCTGAAAAGTGAAATGGCTACTTTTCATCCCGGGAAAAGAAACAGTTCCCGCAGGTTATTCGTTTGTTACTTTTCACATATTTATCCTTTAATTATGCGCCAACGGAGTTACAGATTGACGTGGTTTTTTGTATGGGTATATTTGAGGACCTGAAAAGAGAAAAGTCTACTTTTATCCCGGAAAACAAACAATTCCCGCGGGATATTTGTATGCTACTTTTCACATATTAATCCTTCAATATGCGCCAACGGAGTTACAGATTGACGTGGTTTTTTGAATAGGCATAGTTGAGGACCTGAAAAGTGAAAAGGCTACTTTTTATTCCGGGAAAACAAACAGTTCCCGCAGGTTATTCGTTTGTTACTTTTCACATATTTATCCTTCAATATGCGCCAACGGAGTTACAGATTGACGTGGTTTTTTGAATAGGCATAGTTGAGGACCTGAAAAATGAAAAGGCTACTTTTTATCCCGGGAAAACAAACAGTTCCCGCAGGTTATTCGTTTGTTACTTTTCACATATTTAATATCCTTCAATATGCGCCAAGGGAGTTACAGATTGACGTGGTTTTTTGAATAGGCATAGTTGAGGACCTGAAAAATTAAAAGGCTACTTTTTATCCCGGGAAAAGAAACAGTTCCCGCGGGATATTCGTATGGTACTTTCACATTTTTATCCTTCAATTATGTGCCAAGGGAGTTACATATTGACGTGATTTTTGGGATAGGCATAGTTGAGGAACTGAAAAGTAACAACGGCTACTTTATATCCCGGGAAAACAAACAATTCCCGCGGGATATTCGTATGCTATTTTTCACATATTAATCCTTCAATATGCGCCAACGGAGTTACAGATTGACGTGGTTTTTTGAATAGGCATAGTTGAGGACCTGAAAAGTGAAAAGGCTACTTTTTATCCCGGGAAAACAAACAGTTCCCGCGGGATACCCGCTCCCTACTTTTCACATATTTATCCTTAAATTATGCGGTAATATGCATGCATGCATACATGTATGTATGTATGCGTGTATGTATGTATATATGTATGCATGCATGTATGTATGTATGTGTGTGTGTGTATGTATATATATTGTATGTATGTATGTATGTACGCATGCATGTATGTACATATCTATGTGTGTATGCATGTATGTATGTATGTTTGTATCCTCCCCCTCCAATAACTACATTAACTATATTCGATCCTACTTATCCCACTAATATTATTAATGTTCTTAAGTTAGTGTTAAGTTTGTGAGGATGGATGTATATTGTATGTATGTATTGGATGTATGTTTGTGTAGATGTGGTATAGCGACGTATGGATGGATGGATGTATGTTCTCTGAGATAGGGGTTGAACTATTTTGACTGTTTTACTCCATAACTTCGTTGAATTTAAACTAATTTTTATTATTATTTTAACCGACTTCAAAAAAGGAGGAGGATGTCAATTTAACGGAATCTTTTTTTATGTATGTTCACCGATTACTCGACGACACCTGAACCGATTTGGAAAATTCTTTTTTGTTTCAAAGGGTCCCAGGTGGTCCCATTTAAATTTTATCGAAAACTCAACAATAAATTATATACTTTGTAGTGGCACGGTCGTTTAAATGTATGTTCCCTGGACAAAAAGTAGCCTGTTTTATTTTCCAGGTCCTCAACATTACCTGTGTAAATAACCACGTCAACTTTATGCACTTGCACCTTATATGTGAAATATTATAACTGCGAAAGTGTGATGGTTTCTCCTTCAATCACGCCCGAACAGAGCTACGGATCGACGTGATTTGACTTGATTGATTTGATTGACGTTTTGCAAGGATACCTATAGTTGACCTGGAGAGTGACAGGTTACTTTTTATCCCGCAAAATCAAAGATCCCGAGGCATCTTAAAAACTAAATTCACGCAGACGAAGTTGCGGGCATCAGCTAGTAAAGATTAAAATAGAAAACCCATAGGGAAATAGGCCGCGGCTCTCCTTACGGTACTGCTACGAGCCGAAAAGATACCTCGTTAATTCCTAGAAATAGACCGCAGCTTTCCCTACGGTACAGCTCATAGTAGTAAAGATACCTGATTAAGTAATAATACGTATTATTATTACTAAATTGTGATTGGTTTAAAATGGTTAATGCGCTCTGATTGGTGCACGCACTGATCAATAGCAAAATTACACCAATGAGAGGGCCTACATTTTTTCGGCCAAATTTGTATAAATACCGGGCTGAATTGTAAGCCGGCACAGTTCCCACCGGCAAGCGGTAGCGGTACCCAATAAAAGAAGAAAAGTTCTTCGAGAGTTTTCCTTGCTACCCAACCAACCCAGCTACAGCGAATGTACAGAAGCGTACAATATATACATACACACACACATACATACATACATACATACATACATACATACATACATACATACATACATACATACATACATACATAGATACATACATACATACATACATACATACATACATACATACATACATACATACATACATACATACATACATACATACATACATACATACATACATACATACATACATACATACATACATACATACATACATACATACATACATACATACATACATACATACATACATACATACATACATACATACATACATACATACATACATACATACATACATACATACATACATACATACATACATACATACATACATACATACATACATACATACATACATACATACATACATACATACATACATACATACATACATACATACATACATACATACATATACACATACATGTATGCATGCATGCATATTGGCGCATTGTTGTCACTTTACAGGTCTTCAACTATGCCTATCAAAAAACCCACGTCAATCTGTTACTTCGTTGGCGCATAATTGAAGGATTAATATGTGAAAAGTAGCATACGAATATCCCGCAGGAACTGTTCGTTTTCCCGGGGTTAAAAGTAGCATTTGTCCGTTTTCAATACCTCAACTATGCCTATCCAATAAACCACGTAAATCTGTGACTCCGTTGGCACATAATTTAAGGATAAATATGTGAAAAGTAGCACACTAATATCCCGCGGGAACTGTTGCTTTCCCAGGATAAAAAGTAGCCTTTGTCACTTTTCAAGGCATCAACTATGCCTATCCGAAAAACCACGTCAATCTGTAACTCCGTTGGCGCATAATTGAAGGATAAATGTGTGAAAAGTAGTATACTAATATCCCGCAGGAACCGTTTGTTTTCCCGTGATAAAAAGTAGCCTATGTCATTTTTCAGGCCCTTAACTTTACCTGTGCAAAAAAATCACGTCAATCTAAAACACCATTGCGCGTATTTTGAAGGACAAATGCGTAAAAAATAGCGATGCTATCCTGCAGGGACTGTTTGCTTTTCCGGGATAAAAAGTAGCCTATGTGCTATTCCAGACTATAATCTATGTCTGTGCCAAATTTCAGCAAAATCGGTTCATTCGTTGTCGCGTTAAAGAGTAACAAACATCCATCCATCCTCACAAACTTTCGCATTTATAATATTATAATAGGATAATAAACTTCAGATTTAAATAAAAAATATTAAAATAATAATGTTACCTATTTTGAACTAAAATGAGACGTTAAAAATATAATTTTGATTAAGTAATTTATACCCTTTGTAAAGTAGTTCTATAGTTGTAACTGAATTCTAAAAATTAAATATTTTCTAGAGATAGAAACGTCCAGTTATTCAACCGAGAGTACATACGAGACAACTGAAAGCACATTTGAGTCAACGCAAGGTATTGTCTTGGATTTTTTAAATTATCACTTTTAAAAATGATAATTTATTTATGTACAAAAACTATAATTTTTTTATCTATTGTACCAGAAAGTTCGACGGATACAACAGATTTGGGTTCCACAAGTGAGTCTGGTCCTACTGAATCTATAGAGACTAGTGAGACTGGTTCTACAGAAACTACAGAAATGGGAACCTCTGCTTTCACTGAAACTACAGAAATCACAGAATCAGACACATCATTTACTAGTGAATCTGGGTCCGATGGAACTACTGAATTGGATAAAGAGGATTCTACTGAATCAAGTCCCCCTGAAACTACAGAATTCGTTAGTACAGTTACTAGTAAGTCTGGTCCATCAGAAAGCACCACAGAACCAAGTACAACAGAAACTAGTGGGACTAGTTCTACCATAAGTTCAGAATTAAGTACAACAGAAACTATTGAACCTAGTCCTTCAGAAACTACGGAATTAGGTACAAGTGAGTCTACTGATTCCGACTCGACAGAAACCACAGAATTAGCTACATCAGATACTAGTGAGTCCGGTACATCAGAAAGCACGACAGAACTAGGGACAACAGAGACCACTGAGTCAGGTTCAACTGAAACTTCCGAATTGAGTACAACAGAATCTAGTGGAACTAGTCCTTCAGAAACTACGGAATTAGTTACAAGTGAGTCTACTGCGTCTGGCTCGACAGAAATCACAGAATTGGCTACAAGTGAGTCTACTGAGTTTGGCTCGACAGAAACCACAGAATTTACTACATCAGGTACTAGTGAATTGGATACATCAGAAAGCACGACAGAACCAGGGACAACAGAGACCACAGAGTCAGGTTCCACTGAAACTTCAGAATTGAGTACAACAGAATCTAGTGAAGCTAGTCCTTCAGAAACTACAGAATTAGTTACAAGTACGTCTACAGAGTATGTTTCAACAGAAACTACAGAATCCTCTACAACAGATACTAGTGAGTCTGTTTCATCAGAAAGCACCACAGAACCAAGTACAACAGAAACTAGTGGGTCTAGTTCAACCATAAGTTCAGAATTAAGTACAACAGAAACTAGCGAACCTACAACAATAGACACTAGTGGGTCTAGTTCAACAGAAAGTTCAGAATTGAGTACAACAGAGACCAGTGAATCAAGTTCTACTGAAACAACAGAATTGAGCTCAACTGATTCCACTGAATTTAGTACAACTGAAGTCAGTACAGCTTCCGTCGAACCTGGAACAACTGAATCAACCGAAATGACCACTTTATTGACCACCGAGTCAGGTTCAACTGAAACTACTGTATCTGGTAGCACAGAGAGTTCTGAAACTGAAACAAGTACGTAATTAAAAAAAATATTATTCCTATTTGTCACAATATAAAAAAATCTCAGACTAGTTTGTCCAGTTGTGCGCTCTATTCCCGAAACTAATTTAGATATTTTCAACAATTTAACAAATTCTGATTTTGCGAACGGATTTGGGAATCATATACGAGTATTATATATAATATATAGAAGCTCCGAGATGTCTTCTCGTCCAAAATCCCTCAGTGCCTGAAGACTCAAGTCTTCGAACAGTGCGTGTTGCCAGTGATGACTTACGGATCCGAGACATGGTCGCTAACTATGGGCCTCATAAGAAGGCTCAGGGTCACCCAGCGAGCGATGGAGAGAGCAATGCTCGGTATCTGTCTGCGAGATCAAATCAGGAATGAGGAGATTCGTAGGAGAACCAAAGTCACCGACATAGCTCAGCGTGTCGCGAAACTGAAGTGGAAATGGGCGGGGCACATAGTTCGAAGAACTGATGGTCGTTGGGGTCCCAAGGTATTGGAATGGCGACCCCGCACCGGGAAACGCAGTGTTGGCAGACCCCCCACCAGGTGGACCGACGACATCAAACGAGTCGCAGGGAGCCGCTGGATTCAAGCGGCGCAAGACCGAAGCCTGTGGAAGTCCATGCAGGAGACCTTTGTCCAGCAGTGGACGTCTATAGGTTGATAAAGAAGAAGAAGAAGAAAATACGAGTATTATAATTACTTAGTATAAATTGGACAAACTTTATCATGATGAACATATTTGTCGATTAAATCAGCAAAAATCCAGCTACTTGAGAGCTTTTATTAATTTCTTTCCTTTAATAATAATTTAGTAAGTGTTGAAATTAAATCATTGATGTTTTGCAGCACCTTGGGTATGGACTACTATAAAACATAAAACAAAACAATGTAAGCCGAAAAAGATTGCTAAGTGTCAAAAGAGTAAATTTGGTTGCTGTCCAAATAAAAGAACTCCAGCTACTGGACCATTTGATGAAGGTACTACTACTGCTACTACTAAAATCTAATCTAATACCTTTAAATGAGCAATTCTTGTGTGTATGTATACATATAATCTGAATCTCAGAAACGGCTCCAACGATTTTCATTATATTTATTATGCAAGGGGTTTCGGGGGCGATAAATCGATCTAGCTAGGTTTCATTTTTAGAAAACGTCGTTTTATCCATGTTTTCAGGGAATGAAAAACCTCAACAATATCATTAGAATACGAAGGTAAATTTCGCCATCATCTATAAAATTCCAATAGCTCAGTTAGGAAATCAGGCGGTCCCGAAACCAGAAGACCCCGGTTCGAGTTCAGACGAATATTTTTTCCCCTGAGAATTTTATTATTATTAATTTTTTTTCTAAATTATATAATTTCCAAAAAACACGATTTACCAAAAACAAAGCTCGGTCATCCGGGTACTAATATTTTATGTGTAGATATGTTTAGTGTGTGTGTGTGCGTGTGTGTGTGTGAGAGAGAGAGAGAGAGAGAGAGAGAGAGAGAGAGAGAAAGAGTGAGAATGAGAAAGGGAAATGAATCTATTTTGCAGAAGCGTATTTCATTGAGTATGCACTTTGACGTTAACGGAACTAGATAATTAAAATTAACACGAAAGTGAAGAACGCTATAAGTAAGCAGTATACACTTTGTATACATCACATACATACATAGTACATATTATGTACATTGTATTTTAGGCTGCCCTCAGCCAGAAACTTGTCATCAATCCAAATTTGGATGTTGTCCTGATGGACTGTCACCAGCCCAAGGCCTTAACAATAAAGGTTGCGAAGTGGCACCGTGCAACCAAACTCTGTATGGATGCTGTAAGTCGGATAACATCACGGCAGCTGAGGGTAACGATCAAGACGGTTGCCCACCTGCCTGCAAATCTTCTGAGTAAGAAATACCTATACGATTACTGTTTGATTATGTAATATGTTTAACGCATTAGTTATGGCTGGATTAAGATAACTTATTGACTTATGTATGTTATAGATATGGTTGCTGCAAAGATGAAGAGACCAAAGCCAAAGGCCCTGACCAACAAGGTTGTCCAGAAACAGGTAAATATATTTTATGCTTTAATGGTGAAGGAAAAACGTCGCGATGAAACCTGCATGCCTATGTTAACTCCATAATGTTCTCAAAGGTGTGTCAAGTCCGAATCCGCGCTTGACCAGCTTAGTGGAATAATACCTTCTCATTCTGAATGGAACTCCGTGCCAAGTAATTGAGATGATAATAAAACATTTTTTAATATTGATTTTTAATGTTAATAATACTTAAATAATTATTTTGATTTATCCAGAATCAATAAGCACAGAGGAGCCTACGTCAACTGAAGCTGGTGGTTGTGAAACGACAGAGTTCGGTTGCTGCTTTGACAACGAAACTGACGCCTCCGGACCCAATGGCGAGGGTTGTCCATGTAGTATTTCAGAATTTGGCTGTTGTCCTGATGGTATTGCAACAGGTATTGCTTTCCTTAAATTATAGATAGTATAGATCCACCAACGTATTTGTTCTGGTAAAAGAGTCGTTAGTGGAGAGTTTAGTATTGCTACTTGAAAAAATTACCAGGAAATCGGTACCTACTACATTTTCATTACATTGTAATTATGGCACTCGCACCAGAAAGAACTGACAGCAGCAGAAACCATGAACACTTGCTCAGCGAAATTGAGCTGAATAATATTTTAAAAAATAGGTATCGGCCTTACTTCGACTTTTCCACCTGAACAGAACACAAGTTAGTGGCACTGTATCTACCTACATTCGAGTGTTTTGATCATCCTCATCACGGCAATATTCGAGTATTTTGATCATCCTCGTCACGGCAACTAGCAAGTCGATTGTCGAAAAGCTGCATCAGTCATTACTACAGTCTCAATACGGTATTTGACTATATTAAAAATATCGTTTCATTTGGTGTCATCCTAAAAGATTATTATCTAAAAACATTATTCCATACGACAAAACTAAAAAATAAAGTTTTATTTAATTAGAAAACATTAATGAAAATTGCTATAATTCCGGCCATGGTCACGTGATCGAAAACGTTCCGTGATCTCGAATGACGTCACAGTCCTCGCCACATATGGGATGTGGAATTGTCATTGTTTGAAATGTGAACTGTTACGTCATGAGAGCAAATGGAACGTTTCGGCGGCAATTTATTTTTTTGAATTTATTTCTCGATTTTTATGAAGAATACTGAAAATTATGCCAAAATATACGTTTTGTTGGCTACAGCATAGCATTATTAACAATTTAAGATGATTTTCTAAAAGTAGTCAAATACCCTATTGTGGCGATTGGCGGACTTTATGGCATTCTGCAATTATGAATTTTAGCCCCTAGTAAGAGAATAGGTACCGGCCAATCAGAGATGATTGCAATCACTGCAATCGTCACACTGTAGCAATTATTTTTAGACAATCCCTCGGCTAGCTTTCGTATACCATACTTAAATAAGCTTGCCTATGGTTACCAGAAATACCACCGCTTTTTAAGAACAGCGGAATTAATTTTCGTGTCACCCTATTCTTATTTATTTCTATTTATTACTGACTAGCCTGCCGCTCACATAACTCTTCCGCGTTGTTTTAGGTTTTCAAAAAAAAAAGTACCTAGTACTGTAGTAGGTAGTTTTACAAAAGGCATCCTACGTTCATTATATCTCATGAGTATGGATGTAAGCTAAATTATCAAATTTAATTTGTCAACTTTTGTCGAAATCGATTTAGCGTTTACGCCTGAAAGGCCTTTCTACCCCTTTCTTTCCCCTCTAAATAAACGGCAAGCTTGTGAACTGGTGACCTTTCAGTTTTCAGTCCGCACCTTTAACCGAAGGGCTATTGAGGCAAATTTTTTTCATTCCTTTATTCCTGTGAAATACAATTATCATAAGTCCATAATAATATATTTGTTTTCAGCGAGGGGTGACAACTTGGAAGGTTGTGTAATGTCTTGCAACACGTCAGCCTATGGCTGCTGCCCTGATGGTGAGACGCCGGCTCATGGGCCGGAGCACGAAGGTTGTTGTCTCCAATCCGAATTTGGTTGCTGTCCAGATAACTACAATTCAGCTAAAGGACCGCATCTTGAAGGTATTGTAAGAGTAAACGTAAAAGATTATACAAAAGTGAAATAAAATCTAATAAAAGCGGTTTATGGTGAAGTCATACATTGATACTTAACTTCTACTTACACAAAGGCAGGCCCTTAGTTGCCTATTATGTCTCGATCAACAGACAGACTGCGAATACAGAAACTGTCACCTTGAGCGGTGCTGCAACCAAGGCGGTTTGCGGACTACGCAACTCCTCAACCACTTACAGCAGAAGCAGCTTGTTTGAGCTCATGAATTTGGTTCTAATAAGTGGCTTATAGACAACTCCATAACCAGGGCCTGGTGATCGAGCAGGTCACGAGAACTCAGTACCTACTCGGTGGGTTGGTTGACAAATTAGTAAATCTGTGATGATGGAGCAGAAAGATAGTGCTTAGAGGATATCGGGTATATAACGTTCATAGTCCGTCCATAGATTCCACATATTGGGGGTGATTTAGATTTCAACTTACACTTGTTTACGCAGGTTGTGGTTGCAAAACAGCGCACTTTGGCTGTTGTCCAGACAATGTGACAATAGCTCGCGGGCCTAACAATGATGGATGCGGTTGTCAGTACACCCAGTTCGGCTGCTGTCCAGACAGGTAATATTATCTCCCTACAGTGACCAGGTTTACTTCCCTGTTCATTTTATTTGTAAAACTTATCAGGATGTGTCTTTAGGCGCACAGAATCACAGGGCCCAGAGTTTGAAGGATGTGCGTGTCATACATATCAATTTGGCTGCTGTCCTGATGGCGTCACAATAGCTTCCGGGCCTA
This sequence comes from Oeneis ivallda, assembly GCA_029955525.1. Taxonomy (NCBI): domain Eukaryota; kingdom Metazoa; phylum Arthropoda; class Insecta; order Lepidoptera; family Nymphalidae; genus Oeneis; species Oeneis ivallda. The sequence goes on along the minus strand of JARPMR010000024.1, from coordinate 12,714,035 downwards.
ATCTTCAAGAATGTCTGTGCCAGTACTCCAAGTATGGATGCTGCGGGGATGACGTCACGGCTGCCAAAGGACCTAACAAAGAAGGATGCGATTGTTCCAATAGCAAATTCGGATGTTGCCCTGATGGAGTCACTGAGGCTAAGGGAGAAAAATTCCTTAATTGTTCTGACTTGCCCGAAAATAAACAAGGTAGGTACAATAATGTTTGTTAGGTTCAATTTATGAACTCTCATAGAGAGAAAGATCAGCTCAGAACATGTTGTGGTACCTATCTGTAAAACATCCACACCGCGAAATCCGTGATATTAGTTATGGCATTTAAAATGGGCCCAGACGAGCGTCACTTTGTGAGTCGAGTCTTTTCAGTCGTGTAATTTTGGATCAATAAACATTTATTAATTCTGCTGTGCTGCAAGACAGAATTAAATTATTTCCGCTCAGCTTTTGTGTTGGGTGTTTGTGTTTACTAAGTGCAATAGATTCCATTAAAAATTGTGTGTAATTTTCCTTACTAAATATTTTGACTTACAAATATAAAAATCTTTCGACCAAACTACCGCTCCTACCTAACTCCGACAGAAATTCGGTACGCATGTACTTCGCGTGAATCGTTATTTGAACCTATTTTTAACCGACTTCCAAAAAGGAGGAGGTTCTCAATACGGCCGGTATCTTTTATTATCTCTATGTATGTTCACCGATTTCCCCGGGATTTCTGGACCGATTCGAGTGATTTTTTTTAATCGACAGAAGATGTTTGCAAAATGGTCCCATAAAAATGTTACATGCCTTTGAGAACATTAAGGAGGAGAGGAGAGAAGCATGCAGGTTTTCTCACCTTTTTTTTTTCACTGTTAAAGAGAGTGATATTTAATTGCTTAAAACGCACATAGGACCGAAAAGTTAAAAAAGTCGCGTTTCAACAGTTGCGCAATTATCACTGCATTCAGTTTCATATAAAAGCCTAGAATCGCCACACGACGATTAATAAAAATTCTTTTCAAAAAACCGACTTCTAACGCCACTACAAAGTATAAAAATAATTTTAGTTTGTCCACGTTTGTTGAAGTCGGGCGGGCCTAAATACAAACTATGAAACCGATGCGCGACGCAACACAATATGAGGACTCAGGGTTAACCTCCCTCGGCTTTTCTCATTCAAGAGGAGATCCAGGAGGAGATTTAAGGCCACTACTGGGCATATACAGTCGTGGGCAAGCGATGGTTCGAGATGAATGAATGAACGAATGACAACTTGAAAAATACTCTCGTCTGGCCGAGTGAGAGAAAACACTTGGATAAATCCAGCGAATTTGATATAACCTAATTTGTTGATGAAATAAAACTAAATGTAAGATGCAATTAAATGTGTGTTCATTGGTTTGTTATAGCGGCTTGTGCATTACCTAGTGACAAAGGTTCTTGTGGAAACTATTCAGTTTACTGGTTTTACGATGTATCTTACGGAGGCTGCGTGCGATTCTGGTACGGTGGTTGTGAAGGCAATGGCAATAGATTCCTCAGCCAGGAAGAGTGTGAGGATGTCTGCGTTCGGCCACCTCCAAAAGGTAAAATGATATTGCCAGGTAAATTAGTCTTAAAAGTAAAAGTAAATTGTCTAAAGTTCCTACTACTGGATGGGGGTGAACCCAAAAATTTATCATGATAAGGATTAAAACGAGCCTATTCTGAACAGAATCACGCCGTAGGTACATGTTGTTCCAAAATATTTTTTTATTTGCTGAAAATAAAGTGTTAAACTTAACTAACTACGAATTGTTGATATCTGTGCACACTGCACGCCCATTCTTGCGTTCTTGGAGTGAGGGATGATGATGGTGATTAACAAAGGAAAAGTAGACATTAAAAAAAGTAAACATTGACTTTAAAGAGGTTGCTATTTCTCATAGTCTCATGTGTAGCATACACAGGTCATCATTTCAATTCCCAAGCGATAAATTTGAGTTTCAGGGGATTTTCACCAACCAAAAACCATTCAACACTTGGCGTACATTTCTCAATTTCATTCGAAGTTCTCAATTTTGATAATTTTGAAAATAACTTCTACTCGCGACTTTTCTCTCGCCATCTACCTACGACATACGTAAAACAAAGCCGATTTAAAATTACCTTTTCGATATTTAGTTATTCTTTTGGGTTTAAAACCCATTCTTTTAAACCAGCCCTTTATTAGAGCGAACAAAACAAAAGAAAACAAATCGGACTAACGAATAGCAATTGATTTTTATATAATAAAAATAAAAAGAAGATAGAAGATGTACCTACGCCACTGACTACATGATTTTTTCTTAGATTCTTGCAACCTACCGAAGGTCAAAGGAATTTGTAACGGCTACAATATCCGCTGGTACTACGACGGGGTCCGCGAGCAGTGTGCTCAGTTCGTGTACGGCGGGTGTCTGGGCAACAACAATAACTTCGACTCGCAGGCGCTTTGTCAACAACGTTGCGAACCAGAGAAAAATGAAGGTAACCACACACTGTAACCGTTAAGGGCAGGATCTCCGGGCGCAGTAGGCATTTAGAGCAACCTCAGTCCCCGCGCGGTGAGGTGCGCGTAGGCGCTTTTCAAATGAACTCACTCACCCCAAATTTTACATCATAGATTAAATAACTTTATTGTACCTAACAGTACAGGGACACTTGTAAGTTTTAGAAACATTTATTTTATTTTTTATTCATACATTTATATTATACTAGCTGATGCCCGCGACTTCGTCCGCATGGATTTAGTTTTTAAAAATCCCGCGGGAACTTTCATTATCCGAGATAAAAAGTAGCTCTCCCGGTCTGAGGAACCACTACTATATCCATTACTATACCCATGCAAAAAATCGCATCAATCAGCTGTTCTGTTGCGACGTGATTGAAGGACAAACCAACAAACAAACACACTTTCGCATTTATAATATCAGTAATGCTTTATTATAACACTTTTTATACGGAGCCACTAAACAAACGAAGAAGAAGAAGAACACTTTTTATAATTGTCAAATTTTTTACCTTAATTAACCAAAGACAAAATTCCGTTTAGCTGTCATTTACGCTTTGTTATTCCACTGTCATTTGCGTTTTGTTATTCCATGTCAGATGCGTTTTTCCTATACCACGTTTTATAGTGACATGAAGGAAACGCAGTCGAACGGGATAAAAAGTATCCTATGTCCGTCTCCTGGTTCTAAGCTACCTCTCCACCAATTTTCAGCCAAATCGGTTCATCCGTTCTTGAGTTATAAATAGTGTAACTAACACCACTTTCTTTTATATATATAGATAAGTGTGATTGTTATTTTGCATATTACGTACATAGGTACATTTACCTACTTATTTTTTTTTGTTTTTTTTTTGTTATTTCTTTCGAACTCGATATCTGGGGTTCCCTGTACTTATAAAATACGTAACCGTTGCCAAAATGTCGGCCATTTCTCTTTTTTTGTTATTGGGCCGATTTCTTTCAAAATCCATATCTGGGGATCCTTGTACTAATAAAAGCGGTAACCATCGTCAAAATTAGAAAAAGTGGTGGCCATATTCTTTTTTCTTGTTATAGGACCGATTTCTTTCAAAATCGATATCTGAGGATCCCCGTGCTCATAGCAGTGGTAACCAATGTCAAAATTAGAAAAATGGAAAAGTTTTTCCCTAACCTATTTGGGACGAAGTTCCTTAGACATTTTTTTGTTATTGGACCGATTTCTTTCAAACTCGATATCTGGGGTTCCCTGTACTTATAAAATAGATAACCGTTGCCAAAATGTCGGCCATTTTCTTTTTTTGTCATTGGACCGATTTCTTTCAAAATTGATATCTGGGATTCCCAGTGCTAATAAAAAAGGTAACCATCGTCAAAATAAGAAAAAGTGGTGGCCATTTTTTTTCTTGTTATGGGGCCGATTTCTTTCAAAATTGATATCTGAGGATCTCCGTGCTCATAGTAATGGTAACCGATGTCAAAATAAGAAAAATGGAAATTTTTTCCCCAGCCTATTTTGGACAAAGTTCCTTAGCCATTTTTTTTTGTTATTGGACCGATTTCTTTCAAACTCGATATCTGGGGTTCCCTGTACTCATAAAATAGTTAACCGTTGCCAAAATGTCGGCCATTTTCTCTTTTTAGGGTTCCGTACCCAAAGGGTACCAACGGGACCCTATTACTACTACTACTACTACTACTACTACTACTACTACTACTGTACTATTACTACTACTACTACTGTACTATTGCCTACGCTGTCCATCCGTCCGTCTGTCAGCGGGCTGTATCTCGGTAACCGTAATAGGTAGACAGTTGAAATTTTCACAGATTGTGTATTTCTATTGCCGCTACAACAACAAATAATAAAAATTAAATTAAATTAAAAAAATTAAATAAAATATTTCGATGGGTACATGGAAATATTTTTATGTAAATTTTTTTAACGGAACCCTAAAAGAGCGAGGCCCGACTCGCACTTGGCCGATTTTTTTTGTTATCGGACCGATTTCTTTCAAAATCCATATCTGGGGATCCTTGTACTCATAAAAGCGGTAACCATCGTCAAAATTTGAAAAAGTGGTGGCCATATTATTTTTTTTGTTATTGGACCGATTTCTTTCAAAATCCGTATCTGGGGATCCTTGTTCTCATAAAAGCGGTAACAATTGTCCAAGAAAAAGTGGCGGCCATTTTTGTTCTTAATATGGGGCCGATTTCTTTCTAAATCGATATCTGAGGATCTCTGTGCTCATAACAGTGGTAACCATTGTCAAAACTAGAAAAAGTGGCGGCCATTTTATTTTTTCTTGTTATGGGACTGATTTCTTTCAAAATCAATATCTGAAGATCCCTGGGCAAGTTTTGGCAACATTTACCTGTTATGACACAGTGGTAACCGTTGCCCGAACAAAAAAATGGAAAAGTTTTTCCCCCAACCTATTTGGGATGAAATTCCTTATCGGAATAGCAAAGAATAATAAAAACACCTATTTAATATTTGACAAATGTTTATAGTATAAAAAAAATTGCCGACACTTTTTCTCATTTTGACGACGGCGACCTCTTTCATGAGTATGATGAATCTTTGATATTGATTTTGAAAGAAATCGGTCCAATAACAAAAATAAATAAAATGGCCGCCACTTTTTCTTATTTTGACGATGGATACCTATTTTATTAGCACTGGGAACGAACCCCGAATATCAATTTTGAAAGAAATCGGTACTATAACAAAGAAGAAGAAAATGGCCGCCTTTTTCTTATTTTGACGATGGTTACCTCTTTTAATAGCACTGGGAACCCCAGATATCAATTTTGAAAGAAATTGGTCCAATAACAAAGAAAAAGAAAATGTCCGCCTTTTTTTCTTATTTTGATGATGGTTACCTCTTTTATTAGTACTGGGAACCCCAGATATCAATTCTGAAAGAAATTGGTCCAATAGCAAACATAAAAATGACCGCCACTTTTTCTTATTTTGACGATGGATATCTCTTTTATTAGCACTGGGAATCCCAGATATCAATTTTGAAAGAAATTGTTCCAATAACAAAAAAAAAAATTAACCGCCACTTTTTCTTATTTTGACGATGGATACCTCTTTTATTAGCACTGGGAACCCCAGATATCAATTTTGAAAGAAATCGGTCTTATAACAAAGAAAAAGAAAATGGCCGCTTTTTTTTCTTATTTTGATGATGGTTACCTCTTTCATTAGTACTGGGAACCCCAGATATCAATTCTGAAAGAAATTGGTCCAATAACAAAAATAAAAATGGCCGCCACTTTTTCTTATTTTGACGATGGATACCTCTTTTATTAGCACTGGGAACCCCAGATATCAATTTTGAAAGAAATCGGTCCAATAACAAAAATAAAAATGGCCGCCACTTTTTCTTAATTTGACGATGGATACCTCTTTTATTAGTGCTGGGAATCCCAGATATCAATTTTGTAAGAAATCGATCCAATAACAAAGAAAAAGAAAATGGCCGCCTTTTTTTCTTATTTTGATGATGGTTTCCTCTTTTATTAGCACTGGGAACCCCAGATATCAATTTTGAAAGAAATCGGTCCAATAACAAAAATAAAAATGGCCGCCACTTTTTCTTATTTTGACGATGGATACCTCTTTTATTAGCACTGGGAACCCCAGATATCAATTCTGAATGAAATTGGTCCAATAACAAAAATAAAAATGGCCGCCACTTTTCTTAATTTGACGATGGATACCTCTTTTATTAGCGCTGGGAATCCCAGATATCAATTTTGAAAGAAATCGATCCAATAACAAAGAAAAAGAAAATGGCCGCCTTTTTTTCTTATTTTGATGATGGTTTCCTCTTTTATTAGCACTGGGAACCCCAGATATCAATTTTGAAAGAAATCGGTCCAATAACAAAAAAAAAAAAAAAGAAAATGGCCGCATTTTTTTCTTATTTAGACGATGGTTACCTCTTTTATTAGCACTGGAACCCCAGATATCAATTTCGAAAGTTTTCGTAATTTAAATCAAGATATTTTGTTCTTTCTTCCATTTTTATTCCCCATATTTACTTTATTATATTATTCTTATATTATAGTTTAACACTATCTATACAATAACCCCCTTATTCATAAACAAGTTATAAGCGTGCTATAGCTATGTGAAATATGTTTTGTTACTGTCAAATGAATTCAAAATGTCAAATGATAGAAAAAGACAAAACATATTTTAGCTATAGCACGCTTATAACTTGTTTATGAATAAGACCGACTCTAACCCTAAAACCTATAATACTAATATTTACAGATTTATTAATAAATACTAAAAATTACAACAATATTAACCCTCTGATTTGATTTAATCTATGATAAATGAATACGGAATGAAAATAATAGGTATCTATGCAATAGATCGCTTGATCAGGGGGGGATCGCAGCGAGCCAGCGAAAGCGATACGTTCTACCTCGATGATACTTTGCGGGCTACTGAAGATTGAAGTCATGAAGTGAAGCGCACGAGCCACTTTGTTATATAAAAAGTAAAAACGTCGTGATTAAAAAAATACAAATTTTTTAGAGAAAAAGTAATCACAAAAGAATCTTCTAAAAGTGTTTGCCTATTTTATGAAATTTGTTTTTTTAGTCTAACTTTAATATTCTATGAACACGACCTGAAAAACGATAAAAATTACACTGTTTTCGAAATTATTTTTGATCGGGTGAAGTTGTAAATATAGAGTTTTGAATCACAAAAGAATTAAGAACATACATTAAACTACAACATATATTTTTAACCGATCAAAACAAAGAATATTTCATTGTTTACGATTCAATCAAAAATAGGTCGATGTCGAAGATCCCGCCGTTAATATCTAACAACAACAAGTCAAGAATCTACCACCTCGACAAGTTCTATTTTAAAAACTAAATAGGTCAGGTTGAATATAACCTACACGCGGACAAAGACGTGGGTGGTGGGCATCAGCTAGATTATACTAATATTCGAAGGGTAGTAAAAAAGAAAGATAGATAGGAAAAGTTAATAGATAGATAGAAGAGGATAAGAAGTAGTAAAAAGTACTTTTTCAGATCAATGCAATCTACCTATCGAGGAAGGCCCGTGCGCTGGGAACTTCCTCCGTTGGGGCTACGACGCACAGCGCAGGAGTTGCGACCAGTTCATCTGGGGCGGCTGCGAGGGCAACTCCAACCGGTTCATCTCAGAGGCTGCCTGCAAGTTGCGCTGCAGCCCGCCCGGCGCTCCCATACGTAAGTGGCACAATCCAACCGAAGACAACGGTTTCGTTGGTAGAGAGGGGGGACACGCGACGTTGTCGTTGTTGGCTTTCAAACGAGTCGCTGTACACAAGTGATATTATAATATTATCCTGTTCATTACTGGCCAGTATTAATAACCTAAAATTATACCTATAGTCGAAAATTTTATCCAGATCAATCCACGTGTTGAAATTGCAATCCGTATTAACAATAATAGGTACCTATACCTACCTACTACCTACTCGTATATAGATTAAATTTTCGACCTTCATACTGTACAGTTTGGATTCGTTCTAGGTTATTTAGGGCCTCATAAGTAGGCTCAGTATCACTCAGCGGGCGATGGAGAGAGCTATGCTCGGAGTGTCCCTGCGGGATCGAATCAGAAATGAGGAGATCCGTAGGAGAACCATATTCACCGACATAGCTCAGCGAGTCGCGAAATTGAAGTGGAAATGGGCGGGGCACCTATTTCGAAGAGCTGATGGTCGTTGGGGTCCCAAGGTGCTGGAGTGGCGACCCCGCACCGGAAAGCGCAGTGTTGGCAGACCCCCCACTAGGTGGACCGACGACATCAAACGAGTCGCAGGAAGCCGCTGGATTCAGGCGGCGCAAGACCGAGTCCAGTGGAAGTCCATGCAAGAGACCTTTGTCCAGCAGTAAACGTCTATCGGTTGATAAAGAAGAAGAAGAAGGTTATTTATAAGGGTCGTAGCGTAGGTGATTAAACGATCTCTAGGCGAGTCGCTGGACTAACAACGCAAGATAGTGTTATGTGGTGTTCCTTGTATGAGACCTAAGAGTGATCGTGTATCTGTTGAGATGACAACGACTATCAGCTAGTTTTATTGAGTTTGATTAGTTAATATTCAAAAATTTCGTTTGTATGGGGCGCGTACAGTTCTTGTGGGAATTTTTTTTAAGTAGGAATGAACGGAACCACCGACACGGACGTAAGGAAAATTATTTTCTTCATCCATGATTATTGATTAAAACAACACGCGATTTTGAATTACCTTAATAATGGGTGCATGCATGTTTGCAGGTTTAATTTAACATCTTTGCGGGTTTTCGGGACTTAATTGGAAATTAAATTATTATTAATAAATAACACAATTTACATCACCAAGGTGGATGGTTGCACGGTAGTTAGATAGTAGTTAAATTAGTTACAGTAGTTGAAATTGATTTTTTGGCAATTGGCTTTTTATGATTGATGGGTTTTAGATATCGATAATTATCTTGATTTTGGAATAAAACGACATAATAAGGGTACGTTTATGCAAACGCGGCGCGTGGTGCGTCGCGTCGCGCGTTAAACTCAAACATTGGCCAACTATGAGAGCGACGGGTTCACGCGGGCACCGCGGTGGCCGCGTGAACGCTCTCATACTTGGGCATATGTTTGAGTTTAGCGCGCGACGCGACGCACCACGCGCCGCGTTTGCATAAACGTACCCTTTGTATTTGCAACTTGCCATTATTTGGTCATTATTTTACAATCGGCAATCAATCGAAATGTACCTGAACACAGTAGGTACGAATTTGTTCAAAAACCAAGATCATGATTGTTATAAAAATTAATATTTAACAAATACCGAATATAATATGCCATTTAGAATTGAAAATGTAGATTTTAGAATACGCTTTATCTAATTGTCTAATCACCGAACTATAGCGCTTAAAATAAAAAATTAAGTGGCACTCGGGGACTGCCGCGGTAAAGCTATTGCATAGCATTTTTTATCAACTTATGCAATTATAATATTTATGCAATATTTTTTTTGCATAATAAAAATTATGCGTGAACCTCTAAAATGTTGAACGCTTACTGAAGGACGGTGTTAGGTTTATTTTCGTTACGGAATTTCTTGATTCGGTCGCCACGCTCAAACTGTTTGTCCTAGTTCAAAGCCCGTGATAAAAGCTATGCAATAGCTGAAAACTATAACACATAAAATTGAAATGGTTTATGACCGTCGCATCAACTACTGCGTCTCTATGCGTTATAGTTCGGTGTAAGTATCTAATGTAGTGAAGACTAACACGGTTGCACGGTACAGAGGCGTGTTCACTACCACAAGACGCAGGCAACTGCACTGAAAAACACCCCGCCTGGTCCTTCAGTGCTACGGAGAACCGGTGCATGCCTTTCTATTACACTGGCTGTGGTGGAAATGAAAATCGCTTTGACAGCGAACGGGCCTGCATCGGGGCCTGTCCAAGTGCTTATGGTAATTCTTCTTCTTGTTACTAACATGCTCCTGTGACTATTCCCAATCTCAGTGGCTATCGAAAGTTGCTAACTAAGAACTGACGAAAAGCGACCTACCTAGTAAGACAGTTTTTTAAAACCACTTTCCATTGTTTTCCATAGCTACTGTAAATCTCAATAATAGTGAATGCGGCAACTGGTTTTTAACCCTGATTTGCTAAAGGTACATTTCTTTGTAACAGGAACATAGGTAGGTATGTGAGGAAGAGGAAAGTTTGGATCACTTGTTCCCATATTTTCTCCATCTTAAAAGTGCTGCATATTTTGTCATTTTTGCCCAACAGTTCCATTGCCGCATACATAGTTCTTTACTCTTACCTTCTTACCTTAATTATCTATATAAATAAAAATGAATGTTGGTAAGCGCATAACTAAAGAATGGATGGACCAATTCGGTAAATTTATTTTTTTGTATGTTCCTTAAGTTCCACGGAAGGTTTTAATACAAAAAAAAAACAAAAACTAAATTCACGCGGACGAAGTCGCGGGCATCAGCTAGTTTGAAATAAATTGCAAGGAAATTAGTTTTTAAATGGCTCTATAAGCCCTAACTTCACCAACTCTACACCTTAGTCAAAAAGCCACATATTTTGACTAAGGTGTAGAGTTTGTGAAGTTAGGGCTTGTAGAGTTAGGGCGTGTAAAATTAGATTGGGTTTCCACGGCGCGGTTCGTACCCGCGTCGCAGCGGTTGCGGTACCGCATGTATTGCGCCCGCCGCGGCGCGCAAACCGCACCGTGGAAATTGAAACTTCATTTTCCATACAAATCTGCATTCTACGGAGGCCACGGGCCCGCAACCGCTGCGCTGCGGGCGCGGGAGCCGAACCGCGCATGAAAACCCAGTCTTAGAAGCTTGTCTCTACATGAGATCTGATAACTTTTTGAAAGTGCGAGTCATTGGTCTCGTCGTAGCAACATTTTACAAAATATTTTTGGTGGGATGTAATTTCCATTGAAAAAGGATTGAAGATTGTCCAATTTCAGGCACTTGCATCACAGAGTAAGTAGGTATAGAAAGTATCACACGGTGTATGCCGTAATTATAGTTTATGAATGCATAAGTCATTCCTACTGTAAAGATTTTATTTCAAAGACGATCGCTGATTCTAACAAATATGCACACATAATGGGTGGTATGCTGAAAAAGAACTACAATATTCGAATGGTAGAAAAAAAAGCAACATGCATTATCTATTCCTATTTTCTTTATCACTTCCAAATATTGCACAATGTGTACTTTGAGCGCGTACTAATTCTCTTCCTATACTACTACGCAGGTATAAATAAAACAGTTTCGTTAGTTCTCCCTATCTTATAAATTGTAGATTTTCCTTCACACTAGTTAGAATTGGCATGACATTGCATGATCAGAATTACAAACTTTGTTTAATTTATTTATCTTACAAATAAAATAAAATAAAAATAATCTACAGTGCGAGAGATGTGCACGTTACCGGCTGTCACGGGTGATTGTGCGGAGTACACGGAGCGGTGGTACTACGACACGAAGCGCAGAAGGTAATACTATGAATGAAATACCTACTGTAATTTATTTATTCTATGACAAATTGTGTGTGCCGGGAGATCAGAATACAGTTGTCACCACCCCTCCTCTTCCCGCGGGTTTCGTACGAGGCGACTAAGGGAATATAACGGAGAACGGGCAGCAGCGTCATCTGTGCTACTATTACCATCTACTGCGATCACCAACCCGTCTGCCCCGCGTGGTGATTATGGGCAAACCCTCCCCTTGGGAGAGGCCTTTAGTCCAGCAGTGGACTGTTTTATGCTATTGATGATGATGATGATGATGACAACTTGACTGAGAGTTTCTTCTGAAAAACGCATTAACTTTTTTGGTCCTACGTTGGACTAAATTCAAAAAAAAAAATTATTGATTTCACGTAGGCCAACTTGTGGCTCTTATGACACGTCATGACTCTACCACCAGTTTGGAAAGTGGACTATACCCTGGCTGTGGGACTGTCTTGTGAGATGATAATTATGATGGACCCGGAAGGCAGCTATGGGAACTCTGTAGTAAAACAACATAACCCCGTCGAGTTTAGGCTCGTTTAATTTGTCTTGAGAAGTGTTCTAGTTCTAGACGATATCCAGGTCCTGATGATGTAGCCGGAAGGCGGCTATGGGAACTCTGTAATAAAACGACGTAACCCCATCGAGTTTGGGCTTATTTGATTCGTCTTGACAAGTTTTCTGGTCCTAGATTATATCTGGGGTCTGATGATGTAGTCAGTTACTTTTAAAATAGGTAGTAGGTATAGCTCAGTTTACCTATGTAACTGCCGAACTCTTGATCTGGCACCATCTTTATCGGATAGTGCAACGTTGCATTTCGTGATTTTTTTCTTAATTAAAGGGCTCACTCTTTACCCTAACCGACGTAATTCATTTCAATCTCAAGCCTCAATTCTTCTTTAAGCCTCAATAGCCCAACGGTTAAAGGTGCGGACTGAAAACTGAAAGGTCGCAGGTTCGAATCCCACCCGTTGCACTATTGTCGTACCCACTCCTAACACAAGCTTTCCGCTTATTTGGAGGGGAGAGGAGAATATTAGTCAAGTTCAACTTGACTGATATTCTTTATATAAAAAAAAAATCTTCACCATCCTCTGCCGCCTCAGTTTTTATTTTTTTTTTAAATTTACACTTGTTTATATAATATTGTTTGTATAACTAGATGTCATCAGTTTTACTACGGGGGCTGCGGCGGTAACAAGAACAACTTCATGTCAGAGTTCGAATGCGAGAACCGTTGCATGGAGGATCTGATCACCGAGGTCACCGCGATCGTAGAGCCCCCGCCGCCGCCTACTGTCACGCCTGCGCCACGCCAGCCGACTGATCCCGAAAGATCAGGTAACCACCTCATCATCATCGTCATCGTCAGACATGGTTTCTTGAACTGGTCGCCACAGAAAACAATACTGTATCACCCGCATCCAGCAGCTGCTAGCGACTCGCCTAAGAATGCGCGTTCCGGATCAGCACCGATTTGCTAAAGAAATAATTTGTTTAAACAATTAAATATCACATGCTTCAACGGTGAAGCAAAATATCGTGAGGAAACCTACACGCCTGAGCGTCCTCCATAATGTTCTCAAGAGGTGCGTGAAGTCTACCAATTCACAATGGGCCAGCATGTAGACTATGGCCTATAACCCTTCTTTGAGAGGAGACCTGCGCTCAGGAGTGAGACTTAATGGGTTGCTCATGATGATGATGAATTACGATTGTTGTTATTTTGCGTAAGCTGATTTCGAAAATTACATCCATTTTCGAAGTTTCCCAGAATGTTCATTACGTTAATGATATTCATGTTCAAAGACAAGATGATGTAATTAGTTTTTGCAACATTTAACAAAGATTTCATTTTTTAACTGACTTCAAAAAAGGAGGAGGTTATCAATTCGTCGGAATCTATTTTTTTTATGTATGTCCACCGATTACTCGAAGACGTCTGAACCGATTTGGAAAATTCTTTTTTTGTTTGAAAGGGTGAAATACTCCCCAGGTGGTCCCATATAAATTTTATCGAAATCGGTCGAGCGGTTTTTAAAATATCAACAATAAATTAAATACTTTGTATAGTGTGTGTGTAATGTACTAATGTAGTAAAGCGGGAGTTTGAAGTCGGTTGTGTAAAAAGAATTTTTTATTGGGGCGAGCGGAGCGAGACCTATCACGTATCCCACAACCTGAGCATTTTGTACACTTTACTGAAAAACTATCACGCCTATAGATTTGTGATTTAACATAGTAATTTAACTTCATATCCAGATGTGTTATCTGTCAAAAAAATATAATTTAATATATTAATATATAAAATAAAAAAATTAATTTTATAACCATTAACTTAAAAATTATTACCCGTTAGAAAAACTATACGCGAGCCCTCACGAAGCTCTGCATTTTGCTAGTATTAAATTATTGTTGTTGGTGTCCGCAGACTTCTGTTTCGAGCCGATAGACAGCGGTCCGTGCACGGAAATGAGGGAGAGCTGGGCGTACGACTCGGCGAGGGGCGCCTGCACGCCGTTCCAGTACGGGGGCTGCGGCGGCAACCGCAACAACTTCCCCACGCTCGACTACTGCCAGTACTACTGCGCCCCCGCGCAAGGTAATGGTCACTTTGCCTCAGAGCCGGTAGTCCGACACGACCAGAGAGAGATCAGACGCAGGACTGACAGCTCGACTCTCCGAGGCACGGGGTGACACACTACCTACTTTCTATTTACGGACTTGTACTGAGAATTTCCATTTCTTATGAGGCCCATAGTTACTATGAGCCTCATAAGAAGGCTCAGAGTCACTCAGCGAGCGATGGAAAGAGCTATGCCCGGAATATCCCTGCAAGATCAAATCAGAAATGAGGAGATCCGTAGGAGAACCAAAGTCACCGACATAGCTCAGCGAGTCGGGAAACTGAAGTGAAAAAGGGCGGGGCACATAGTTCGAAGCGCTGATGGTCGTTGGAGTCCCAAGGTGCTGAAGTGGCGACCCCGCACCGGGAAACGCAGTGTTGGCAGACCCCCCACTAAGTGGACCGATGACAATCATCAAACGAGTCGCAGGGAGCCGCTGGATCCGGATGGAAGCGGCGCAAGACCGAAGCCTGTGGAAGTCCATGCAGGAGACCTTTGTCCAGCAGTGGACGTCTATAGGTTGATAAAGAAGAAGAAGAAGACTGATAATTTCTAGACAAATTACGCAGGCCAACCTGAAACTCTTAGTCTTAACAGAAAAACGCAATAGATTTTTTGGCCTCAAAATGGAATCGAACATAATGGGAGCTCGTCATGCGCAGTCGGATATAAATTAAGTATAATAATGATGACCATCGAGGCAGTTTTCGAAAAATAGTTTTGTTTTGACAGATGTCTGCCAGTTGCCGATGCTGGCTGGCCCGTGCGACGCGTCTCTGATGCGGTGGTTCTACGACTCGGCCACTGACTCGTGCAGTCAGTTCACGTACGGCGGATGCGATGGAAACGGCAACCGGTAACAGCTTCGTTGACATTTCGTTGATAATAACGCTATATTGCATCTCCGATCAAATCAAAATCTATAATTACCTATTCACTTTCATCTTGGTTTGACACGTATTTACTTTAATAGCACATAGGCTACCTATATTTTCCCGGAAAATTAATAAATTCCCGCGGGAGCCTAAAACCCTTAATTCGCGCGGACCAAGTCGCGGGCATCACTTGAACCTGCCTAATAGTTTAGGTAGAAGCGCTGATGAGCCTGCGAGAGAAGCAATCCTTGTCAACAGCAGAGCAATGGAGTCAAAAGTCCCGTACGCCGCAAATGCCTGGGCGCCCGCCAGTCGGAGTGCGCAGAATGATGAGGGTCACCTTTGGATCGAACAGAGCAATGGATAAAGGTGCATAGTGCATCTTATATTATAAGAATATATAGATACCACTTGCATAGAAATCGCATTGCTCTGTTCATCGCAAAGCCAGAACACACTCCTCCTCGGTGCACAACGACGCCTAATACGGACCAAATACAAAAAATGTTTAAAAACTTTAAATATGAAATTAAGGGAGAATTTATTGTTATTTCTGTTTTTATTCTAAAATTATTCTGTGACTTTATTGTTAATCGTTCTTGTTGTCATTGCGTATCTTGTTAATTTATTGTGTACCGTCATTGTTAATTAGTCTTTAAAATACTTAGGCTATTCAGATTTAGAAATGCATTGTGCATATTATATTACCAATCTGGCAAAACAAGACTACAAAACTAAAAGAAACTCAAAAATAAAACTCAAAATTAATATAAAAGTTGACACTCTTGCAGTATAAAAAAGCAATTAAATCAAAAAATATAAATAAACAAACATTAACGAACTATCACAATAAAAGCAAGCCAAAGGCTCTTTTTAGGGTTCCGTAGTAAACAAGGAACCCTTATAGTTTCGCCATGTCCGTCCGTCTGTCTGTCCGTCCGTCCGTCCGCGGTTTAGCTCAGAGACTATTGGTACTAGAAATCTGTAATTTGACAAGGGTATAAATATCATTCACGCCGACAAAGTGGTGAAATAAAATTGTGAAAAATATTTTTTTTGGGTACCTCCCCTACATGTAAAGTGGGGATGAATTTTTTTTCTCTCGTCTATCCCATAGTGTGGGGTGTCGTTGAATAGGTCTTTTAAAAATATTGTGGATGTGGGAACACCATTTTTTAATTCAGAGATCCGTTTGTGAAATATGATATTTTAAAGTGCTACATTTTATTAGAGTCAAGTGTCCCCCCCCTCTGCCAGCTAAATGGTTGTATGAACGATACAAGAAAAAATTCACAGCAGTAGTATATATAATGAATTTTAAAGGAAAACTATCACGGCTAAGTAAGGTTCATTAGTTAAGGAGTTATATTTGTTTAACCTAAGTTAGGTATTACACGTAGTGTAAGTTGCATATTTTATAGTATATTATAATATTTAAACCATGGAACTCAAAATATATTCAATATTCATAAATAAAATAAAAGCACTATCCTAGGTCAGCATCAGCAATAATATTTGAGACTTCCAACTACGGAACCCTACACTGCGCGTGGCCCGACACGAACTTGGCCGGTTTTTTTTTATGAAAGGGGGACACCTGTCATTTTTATATAAAAAAAAAGTTTAGGTATATCATTTAATTTTATCCCCTTATATCTTAGCAATAAGGACAGTGTTTTATTTAGGTAGGATTTACTCACGTCACATTCATAATATTCGTTTCCTTTTAAGGTTTAATTCGTTGGAGGAATGCGAACGACAGTGCAGATCAGGACCTGCGCCCACCACCACAACCACTACCACCACTACCACTACCACCACTACCACCACAACCATGGCTCCGGTAATTATCCATACAAATTGATAATTTCATGCACATTTTCGATTAATCCACCATCACTGATCATCACCCTTCTGCCATCGAACCGCAAGGGATCACATGGATACCGCATACGCAACCACCGCTATACGTGGTTCAAATTCCACGATCTTGCACTAAGGACTTTGTCTTCTTGTTCCGTTTTTTCAACTACAAGGGTATACCTTTACATCAAGAATGAATAGCAATCAAGGCAAGCGCTCTCCATATTAGGCTGCACCTTCACTCACCGTCACGTGTGATCGCCGTCAAGCGTTATATTCTTTATATACGAAAAAAAATTTAAGGCTGATCCACGGCACGCCGAACCAGGACGGAGCCGTACCACGGATGGGGCAATGTCAAAGAGTTTTGTATGAACCTTGCTCAGCCGGCGTACGGGCTCGACCCGGTGTGATATCAGTTGCTTCATTTAACAAACGCCTTTGACATGTGAATCTATGGCTAGACTATGTACGATATACCTGACATCCTATTACCTAGTTCCATCTCCATCATCAGATCCTCCTCCTCGATAATCATCTATCTACACCTACTTACTCATTGGGACCATTCTAATGATCCCAAATGCACTATAAGTATCTGCTGTAAGTTGCTGAGGAGTTGGGTATCCCGCAGACTACTTCATGCTGCAGTATCAGCTCGAGGTTACCACGCCTTGGAAATAATCCGAAGAAACAGTACACCAAATTTCAAATCAATCGCACTAGTGAAAGCTTGTAAGACCCTATAATCGAGTAGGAAATGAGCTAATGGTCTTCAAACGTCTTCAAAAATTGTAGCTAAAATCCACCTCGATTACATTAGCTTTCAGATAAAACAAACCGCATCAAAATCGGTTCATTGGGGAGGCTGTTAGGAGGGTACAGACAGATACACAGATAGACTCATACACAGATACACACGTTAAACATACCTAATACGCCTCTTTGCGTCGGGGTTAAAAATATAAAGGTCACATTTCAATCTCAATGTCGTCGGTCCCACCCATTTACCAACTTGGTTCGACTTTGCTTTGATAACCCAATCGACTGATTTGCAACAAGGGCACATTATTCTCATCCTACCTTACTGTCTGTCTGTCTGTTCTCAACTTTTCGTATGTGGAGGTAGATATAACATGATTGTTGTCTCGCTTGGTACAGGTGTACATACCACCAGAGTGTGAAGTGCCCCCCACTCTGGAGGAGTGCAGAGAAGTTGGGGAAGTATGGTACCTGAATGTGACGCAGCATTCTTGCGTGGTGCACATCAACTCGTACTCCGGCCTCGTCTGCAGGAACACCGGCGTGTATCCCTCGCAAGAGGCGTGCATGCGCTCCTGCGGTCCCTTCCGTGACTTGGGCAAGTAACTTAGGACTTAGCAAGTCCGTGCTCGGACTAAATAGCATCACGAAACTTGATCTGAAATCTGTAAGACTGTACCTGCAAGTAACTTAAGCCTTAGCAAGTCCGTACTCGGACTAAATAGCATCACGAAACTTGATCTGAAATCTGTACCTGAAGAATTTGGGCTGAAGTAGTTTGTCCTAAATTTTCAGAAGATCCCAAAGGCTTATAGACTGCCTCATTTGACATTGTTGGTACTATGATTATATGGGTAACATGACTGGCTACCTTTGCTAACGAATACTTTGTGAGAAATTAGCCCTTAATGTCTACTGATAATGAAACTAACCGATGCCCGCGACTTCGTACGCGTGGATTAAGTTTTTAAAATCTTCTGGGAACTCTTTGGTTTTCCGGGATAAAAAGAGTCTATGTCACTTTCCAGGTCCTCAAATATACGCATGCAAAAAATCACGTCGATCCGTAGCTCTGTTATACCGTGATTGAAGAAAAAACCAACAAACAAATACACTTTCGCATTTACACCTACTATATTAGTAAGACGAACGCGTCGCAAGCGGCTCTTTGTATTTTAATTTAGGTAGGTAGATACTTAGATCGAGTCATGAACCGCTTTGAACTTTTGATAAACATTGCTGTTTTGGGTTAAATATCGTCATTTGTTGTTATTTAATAAAAGTCAAGTTAAGATAGATTACATGGACGACTTCATGTTGTAATCCCGCGAGGAGCCTGGCCTTGAGCACATTAATTTACATCGTACTTAACTTAATATTGTTCATCCACCAGATGTATGCCGCTTCCCAGTGGACCCCGGCCCGTGCCAGGATTCGATCCCTAAAGTGTACTTCGACATGGCCACAGGCCGCTGCAATCGGTTCGCGTACGGCGGCTGCCACGGCGGACCGAATCGCTTCTCATCCGTCGAGGAATGCGAGCAAGTCTGCAGACCTCCTGTCATTGGTAAAAGAAAAAATTATGCAACTTTATTCTAACCCGATAAGGGCTTGACTTTCTTAGTCTAAACTGGGTAACTACTCACCCCACGACCCCAGGGTCTGTTCTCGCCTAAATAATATATTTGTTAAGAAGAATGTTTGTTTCGGTGAAGGAAAACATCGTGAGGAAACCTGCACATTTGAGAGTTCTCTATAATGTTTTCAAAGGTCTGTGAAGTCCGCCAATTCGCATTGGGCCAGCGTGGTGGACTATGGCCTATAACCCTTCTCTGAGGGGAGACCTGCGCTCAGTAGTGAGCCGTTGATGGGGTGATGATGATGATGATGATGATGTTTGATTAGATCCCTGCAATCAGCCCCCGGAGCGCGGCAGCTGCACGGCCTACACATACATGTGGCACTACGACGCGGCGCGGGAGCAGTGCAGCCAGTTCGTGTACGGCGGCTGCAATGGCAACGACAACAGGTATCTGCTGATGGATTGTCCACCGTGTGACGATAATTAAGCAGCATATAACATAAATTAAGCAATCACCATAATTTATACAGCATTTCCGTGATCTTCTTGTATAGCTTCCTGTGACTTTCCTGATGTCGTTTAAAATATGACACACATTTAATATCTCTAATATCTATATACCTAATCGAATCGATCAAATGAACCTTTATAAAGCGGGTGCTTTTGAATCTTCAAGCGAATCTACCTACTACTATTTTTTCTAAATGCCGTTCCTACCGAGAAGAACCAGGAAGTCACTCAGCGGTTACTCTTTTTAAAATACTATTTTGTATACAGTTTAGGCCGCGTTTCTGGACACGCGGCGCGTGGCGCGTCGTGTTGTGCGGTAAACTCAAACATATGGTCAAGTATGAGAGCGTTCATGCAGAAGCGTTCTGGCGTATTACGCGGCGACGACCCGCGCGACGCGTGTCCAGAAACGTGCCCTTTAACTTAAACCTATTACCGTGTCATGAATAAAATTCCTGGAGCGAATTATATCCTCATATTGAAGCCTCAATAGCCCAACGGTTATGGGTGCAGACTGAAAACTGAAAGGTCGCTGGCTCGATCCCCACCCGTTGCACTATTGTAGTACCCACTCCTAACACTTAAGCTTTCAGCTTATTTGGATGGGAGTGGCGAATATTAGTCAAGTTAGCATAGGTAATTTTTAATAGATTTCATGATGCAAACACAGTGCGTATTTTGAGTAGGTACTTATAATTGTTGTGTAATGTTTTCATACTAAGATCAGATTTATTCTCAAGGTTTGAAACGCAAGAAGAATGCGAAAACCGATGTAAGAAGGGACCGACGACGACCGTTGGAATTAGTTTTGGGAGCAATACAAAGCCTGCTACCATACCGAATCTATCCACTACGATTTCTCCATTTGGTCCTAACGAACTGGTAAGTAGCACACGCACATAAATCCGAAAAATCCCAAGCAAATAATTTCGCTTTCTAAATGTTCTTTATTGTCTTTAAACGGTTAAGAAAAACTGTATTTTTTAGATTTCTCAATTTCTAAACTGTTATAGTACAATGTACTGAAGTGTACAACACCTACATCACTGGAGCCCTGTGGTGCCAACATCGCGGTTTATTACTACGACACGAGAACACAAGCTTGTTTGGTCGGCGACTTTGGTGGTTGCCGGCATCCAAACAGCTACCGAACTGAAGAAGAATGTGAGCGGAGTTGTGGAGCTTTCAAAGGAGTAGGTAAGAATAATACGGCATAAAATATTCACATGATAGAACCTCTTCATGATAGAACCTAGCAGACCGTATTACCTAAACTGTAATCTCAATAGCCCAACGGTTAAAGGGGCGGACTGAAAAATTTAATTAAAATTTAATTAAATTTTTATTATTTGTTGTTATAGCGGCAATAGAAATACATAATATGTGAAAATTTCATCTGTCTATCTATTACGGTTTACGAGATACAGCCCGCTGACAGACGGACGGACGGACGGACAGACGGACGGACGGACGGACGGACAGCGTAGGCTTAGTAATAGGGTCCCGTTGGTACCCTTTGTGTACGGAACCCTAAAAATCTCAGTTGTGGTAAGTAACGATGCAGTCAGTGCAGATATGCTAGATAAGAGTGTGGTTGTTTTAGATAACATAATCCCACAATATTTCTGTGCTCATAACCCTAATCGGATTTACATCGTTCCCCAATTCTACCTCCTCTTTAACCTCTTGATGGCACATCATTCTAGTATGGTAGTAACTAGCCACGTCCGAAGCCTACAACTATATTTTCCTTCAGATGTATGCCGTGCCAGACTTGACCCTGGACCGTGTCTGGCCGCAATCACCAAATACTACTGGGACGCAGTATCGGGCCGATGCTTAGGTTTCGCATATGGAGGCTGTCACGGTGGACCCAACCGTTTCTCAAGCATGGAGGAGTGCGAGGAAGTCTGTGGTGCTACTGGACCAGGTATGGGCTAGTTCTTACAGAGATTGCCGTATCTTCTTAATTAATCTATTCAATACTCTTATCAACTTACTGAAGCACGATTCTTAATTTTCCTTGAGGACTGACTACAGCTTCACATAAGTTAACTGAAGTAGATTAGAATCCATAAATCCACTTTAACTTGTAGGCACAGAACAATGAAAAGGGTAACAGGAAAAAGGGCTGTCAAATAAATTAACATGTCTGGAGAACGGCAATACATGCTTCTTTACCCCATACAACCTTGCAAGTGCCAGATGTGATTAGGAACAGGAGAAGTTTTACTGTTAGATCCCCGCCTCTTGTCTAGCTTTTTCATACCAGTCTGTGCATAAAAGTATCAAACATCTGCCAGTGTTTATGGCATAACGCTTCGGGGCTGGGTACTGGGTGACTAACGGAGTGAGGTGGTGGGGGCAGAGGCGGCGTGCCTGCAGCCGGTGTCCACGGGCGAGCCGGGCTGCCAACTGTCGTCCCGGCGCTGGTACTACAGCGATGTCTACGGGGAGTGCCTCGCCTTCGTCTACTCCGGCTGCGGAGGCAGTGACAACAACTTCCACTCCTACGAGTCGTGCGCTGTCGCTTGCAAGAGAGCAAGCCCCGCTGGTACTGTTTCATCGTCCGTCGCTTAGCTCAAGCCTGCTCTACCCCGTTTTCGATCTCGACGCAGAATAATTATGAACAATGAATAATGTTCACTTTGAGTAACTTGTGGCCTCACACCACCTGACCAGATTGAATTTTTTTTGATCAAGCATAACACGTGTGTGGCATGTGTAGCATACTTCTGGTATTCATTTTAGAACCATCAAACTTTTACAAAGCGTACGAAATTCGAGCGTGGCTAGAAAAGGTTTCAGGACCTATCATCGTGTTCGGCTTTCGCTGTCACATATTCACGGCTTCAAGCTTGCACGCTTCCCTTCGTTTTCGCTCTAGTGCTGTATTCACTTCTAATTACTGAACACCATCTATTTCTTTTTGTTTTGTTATAGCATTGGAAATGCTGCAAGTGTCGTCGTTTCGTAAAATTACAGGATATGCCAAAAAGATTATTTATGTATCCGTGTACTTACTGGATCTTGATTCTCCTTGACATTGGATTCGTACAAGCAAAATTAATTTTGCAGGAACTCTATATGCCGGAAATATCACTTGGCACTCATGGCACTTTTCTCACTGCAGGCGTGGTCGTGACAAGTGCTTTGAATGGTTTAAAGACAAATGTGATTGCGCTCTGTATACAAGCGCCAGCAGATTTTATTTGGTTGGCCAATTTATCAATGATATCTAATTGCTCACCGCCTTGCCCTGCACGGCGAGGATCTCTATTATCTCTTGAGACGTGACGAAGGACTTTTACGTCCGGCTGTGTAAAGGAGAATCAGGAGTCTGATATTTCAGGAGGATTGTCGTTGTTGACACTGTTTAAAGCCAAGGTGGCTGACGATAGGCCCGTCCACAGAGGTGCACGAGAACGAGGTGTCGTGCGACGGCTACGCGGCGGAGTGCGCGGCGCTGCGCTGCGAGTACTCGGTGCAGCGCGTGCGCACGGCGAGCGGCTGCGAGCGCTGCGTGTGCGTGCCCGTCGACGTGGACTGCGCGCCGCTGCGCCAGGAGTGCGACACGCTCAAGTGCACCTACGGCCTCGAGAGGACCACTGGCGACGATGGCTGTGAGAGGTGATACACTTCCTCACATAAAATTATGTTATGAGTATAGTAATATAGCCTCTTCAGTAGCCGAACGGTAAAAAGTTGCGGACTGACAACTGAAAAGTTGACGGTTCGATCCCCAACCCTTGCATTGAGGGGAAAGGAGAATATTAGTTTAGTTCAGCTTGATGAATATTCTTAATATTCTTTAAAAATGTACTAGTAGTATGTAGTGTAAGGCAGTGGGGGAGCCCATATTTCGAAGAATCGTCGTTAGGGTGTCAGGGTGCTGGAGTGGCGAACTCGCACCGAAAGTGCAGTATTGACAGAACCCCCACTAGGTGGACAGTGAACTTGGAAGATCGAGGCATTTGGAAGTTGGACAAAAGACCTATGACCAGCTGTGGATCTGCTTGATAGAGAAGGCGATAGTACTGGTATTTGCCCGCGACTTTGTCCCCTGAATCAACTTCGAGTCAAGTTTGTCCGGCTCTACTCGAGAGATTTCTATGAAACTTATTTGGAAACAACTTTCATAACAATCTCTTGAACTTGAAAAACTTGATTGGAAGGTTGCAATTTTTTGAGGCATAGGTCGAGTACCTATGCCTCAAAAAATTTAATAGTAAAGTACTGTCTCTTGAGTAGATGCCACTGCATCGAGCACCCATGCCTCAAGGTTCGCTGCGCAGCCGGCGAGCGTTGCGTCACCACCGCCTACAGGGACGCGCTGACGTTGGACATGCAGTACTCCGCCGAGTGCAGGATCGGTAATATATCTCACAATAAATAAAATCTAAGCTGAAATTCTATATAAGTTTTAGAAGAGATGCTTTGCAGCTTTTGCGAAATGAGAGACGTGATGTCATATCACGGGCTGCGGCCTCCTACATAGAAAAACTGTAACGTTGTATTCCATTGGGTGCGTTATCGTTACCGTGGCGCATTACGGTGTCGCTATGGTGCTTCTGCGCAACCATTGCATTCAACCTAATCTATTCTAGCCGTCTTCATACCGGCTACAACTAGATTCTATCTTAAACTGAGCCTGGGTAATTTCTAAATCCACTATGCCAGAAAACTCCCATCGTCCTCATTTAGAGAGCTTGTCGCTTTGCGCTTTACAAAAACGCTAGGGATAGAACGGACAAGATGACAATATGTAGTCGGGGTGATCAGAGTTTTATTTTTGCTTAATTACTTGCGGCCGCACCTAATAAATTGTAGTCTACACTAGCGGCACGCTATGATGGCCGGTTTGACACATTACAATAGTGATGTGGAATGTCAATTTATTCTCGAACAAAAAACAATTAAGTTTTGTTTTTGTACCTGATTAAATAGGTTTACAGTTCTCTGCGTACGTTCGGTCATATCGACGAAATCCACAACAAAGGGCTTGAACAGAGTCCAAATTAACGAGCAAGGGTCAACAGTAATGCAGTATCAATATTTGAAATCCAAAGCCAGGTCAAAACTATATCACAATCGCATTGCACTGACAGTTTATACTTTTCGAAGCAACGTCAATTCGAAACTGCTTTGTTTTGCATTGAGCATTGACGCGAGTTTGCCGGAGGTAGTAGTTGTGCTAGCCAGCGATCCTATGTGACGATCGTATTAGATTCCATTTTTAAAAATTTTCAATTTAGAAAACCAAATGCCGAGTTGTGGTATATATCATATAAAAATAAAAATTTTACCTTTTGTATGAAACAGCTGATATTTTTTTGCGATTTCAGAGGTTTGTCCACATAGTGAAAATTGTTCATATTCACAAGTACATTCACCCCTTAAATGGTGCAAACTGATTTTTCTACACTTGTATACATTTTAGAAATCAATTTAATAAATAAATTTTGAGTCCTAAACCTAAAACTACATTCGATAAAATTTATGAATCTCTGCACATCACTATCGTCAATAAAGTAATACAATTATTTCCTTCAAAGTCGTTA
Source organism: Oeneis ivallda (assembly GCA_029955525.1). NCBI lineage: Eukaryota > Metazoa > Arthropoda > Insecta > Lepidoptera > Nymphalidae > Oeneis > Oeneis ivallda. The sequence goes on along the minus strand of JARPMR010000024.1, from coordinate 12,688,679 downwards.
TCAATTAATACGGAACTTCATGAGCGGACAAACGTCAAACCGGCCATCATAGCGTGCCGCTAGTGTAGTGTAGTAATACACTCTTTGTATTTATTTAGTGAATAAAACGGGTTCATGTCCACCGAAAACTGTGTTCTCAACAACCGAGGGTCAGTGCCGAAGGGAATGCAATGACGATGCAGACTGCGTCGGCGTGGGCAAGTGCTGCGACCGCGGCTGCAGCACACTCTGCCTCGAGCCTGCCTCACTGGTACAGGCCAGCACTGCGCCCCCGCATACTACATTCTCACCTGGTAAGTACCTAGGTAAAAGATCATTCGGTAAAGGCATGCCTGAGAGTTCTCCATAAGGATATTATGTAAAATCTAGCAATTTGCACTTGACCAGCGTGGTGGACTAAACCACTCTCATTCTGATGAACAAAATAGAAAGAGATTATGAATGATGAGTTCTTAGTAGTGATGTCTGACGTTCTTGAATTGAATATGCCTATTACAAAGCACTGAAAATAAAGAAGCCTATCAACATAATGTTTATCATTTATCATTTTTTATTTTTATTAACTATTTAACTGAAATACCTAACTACACTAGCGGCACGCTATGATGGCCGGTTTGACACATTACAATAGTGATGTGGAATGTCAATTTATTCTCGAACAAAAAACAATTAAGTTTTGTTTTTGTACCTGATTAAATAGGTTTAATAAAACAAAAATGTATATGTTTATTTAATTTATTTGAACGAACTGAATATTTGAATGAAAATGAATATACATACTTTATATGCACACAAGAAACATATGAATACAAAAGATACCAAAAAAGGTGCCACAAAAGGCCATAATTAATCAGATTCGTCCATACTACTATTTTCACTGTCGTCACTGCTATCACGAGCAAGGGTCAACAGTAATGCAGTATCAATATTTGAAATCCAAAGCCAGGTCAAAACTATATCACAATCGCATTGCACTGACAGTTTATACTTTTCGAAGCAACGTCAATTCGAAACTGCTTTGTTTTGCATTGAGCATTGACGCGAGTTTGCCGGAGGTAGTAGTTGTGCTAGCCAGCGATCCTATGTGACGATCGTATTAGATTCCATTTTTAAAAATTTTCAATTTAGAAAACCAAATGCCGAGTTGTGGTATATATCATATAAAAATAAAAATTTTACCTTTTGTATGAAACAGCTGATATTTTTTTGCGATTTCAGAGGTTTGTCCACATAATGAAAATTGTTCATATTCACAAGTATATTCACCCCTTAAATGGTGCAAACTGATTTTTCTACACTTGTATACATTTTAGAAATCAATTTAATAAATAAATTTTGAGTCCTAAACCTAAAACTACATTCGATAAAATTTATGAATCTCTGCACATCACTATCGTCAATAAAGTAATACAATTATTTCCTTCAAAGTCGTTATCAATTAATACGGAACTTCATGAGCGGACAAACGTCAAACCGGCCATCATAGCGTGCCGCTAGTTTAATAATTTAAACTCAACTAGGGCATAATAACATACTTAAACATATTATCATTATTTTATATTTACATGCATTATTATTATTGAGGTTAAAGATATAAAATAATTTGTGATGCTGAAAAACGAACCTTTTAAAAGTTATTACTTAAAACCAAAAACAAATATGCCTTACTGCAATGATACAAACATTATGTTATATTCAATTGAATGAAAAATTAGAAAGATGCAGTTTATTTCACGTTATTTCTATATTTACTGTTTCAAATTATGTCGCTGTAATATAATTATGATAAAAGAATATTGTATTGCACGTTTGTTAAAAGGATCATTGTTTTAGCACATTTACATATAACTCATTACTTTTTTTAGAAATTAAAAACGAATTATACTTTAAAAAGATTTAAAAACAATAATAAAATATACCTACAATAGCGGCACGCTATGATGGCCGGTTTGACACATTACAATAGTGATGTGGAATGTCAATTTATTCTCGAACAAAAAACAATTAAGTTTTGTTTTTGTACCTGATTAAATAGGTTTAATAAAACAAAAATGTATATGTTTATTTAATTTATTTGAACGAACTGAATATTTGAATGAAAATGAATATACATACTTTATATGCACACAAGAAACATATGAATACAAAAGATACCAAAAAAGGTGCCACAAAAGGCCATAATTAATCAGATTCGTCCATACTACTATTTTCACTGTCGTCACTGCTATCATCACCTACATTAATAATTATATGTTCGTTTTCTATAATATTATCTATTTTCACATCTCTTTCATAATCTTCCCTTATTAATTTAACAGTTCTATTCACAACCTTTTCCCAGTCTCCTTTAGTCACATGTTCACAAGCTTCTTCTAATAATTTTAGCATTTTTTTTGGTGGTAAATGGAGGTTCTGTATTGTGTCTTGCAGCATATCCCTTAATTTGAGCCCACACCAACTCAATCGCATTATACTCACAATGGTAAGGCGGTAACCGTATAACTCTGTGCCGTAACCGTATAACCGTATAACAGTAATGCAGTATCAATATTTGAAATCCAAAGCCAGGTCAAAACTATATCACAATCGCATTGCACTGACAGTTTATACTTTTCGAAGCAACGTCAATTCGAAACTGCTTTGTTTTGCATTGAGCATTGACGCGAGTTTGCCGGAGGTAGTAGTTGTGCTAGCCAGCGATCCTATGTGACGATCGTATTAGATTCCATTTTTAAAAATTTTCAATTTAGAAAACCAAATGCCGAGTTGTGGTATATATCATATAAAAATAAAAATTTTACCTTTTGTATGAAACAGCTGATATTTTTTTGCGATTTCAGAGGTTTGTCCACATAGTGAAAATTGTTCATATTCACAAGTACATTCACCCCTTAAATGGTGCAAACTGATTTTTCTACACTTGTATACATTTTAGAAATCAATTTAATAAATAAATTTTGAGTCCTAAACCTAAAACTACATTCGATAAAATTTATGAATCTCTGCACATCACTATCGTCAATAAAGTAATACAATTATTTCCTTCAAAGTCGTTATCAATTAATACGGAACTTCATGAGCGGACAAACGTCAAACCGGCCATCATAGCGTGCCGCTAGTGTAGTGAAAGAAAAATAGTTACTGAAATTATCACGTTTGCATTAAGAAATTGTGACTTAACTGGCACTTACGCGTTTTTCTTTTACCTTACTAGCTGATGCCCGCGACTTCGTCTGCGTGGATTTAGTTCATAACATCCCGCGGGAAATCTTTGTCACCCTCCAGGTTCTCAACTATACCTATCCAATAAGTCACGTCAATCCGTAGCTTTGTAGCAGGAAACATTTGATCTTCTTGCTCGCGTCATTGTTAATGATGATTCAAAGAGAAAACATATTACTGATGATATTATCAATTACGTTAAACTATAATTTTTATAATTGTTTTTACCATAATTAACCAAATACAAAATTACGTTTAGCTGTCATCTACGTTTTGTTCTTCCACTGTCATTTTCGTTTTTTTATTCCATGTCAGATGCATTTTTGTTATACCAGGTTTTATATATTGACTTGACGGAAACGCGGTCGAACGGGATAAAAAGTATCCTATGTCCGTCTCTTGGTTCTAAGCTACCTCTCCACCAATTTTGAGCCAAATCGGTTCATCCGTTCTTGAGTTATAAATAGTGTAACTAACACCACTTTCTTTTATATATATATATATATATATATATATATATATATATATATATAGATTTTGTTGTAAGAACTACATTGTGTGTTTTAGAGTCTCTGTGAAAGATCAGGTATAACAAGTGGTTAAAGATTAGTGATTACTAAGTAGGTAATAGTATTTAAGCTTTAATATACAAACATAATCTCATTGTATTCTAAAACTTATTTTAAGTATGTTTTAAGGAACGATGTGAATAGAATAGGAATTTGTACTGTTCTTCTTTTTTTCAGTAATAAAAGGCTTATTTATTTATTTATTACAAAGCACGTAGTGCGTCAGATGAGCGCCCTAGCAGACTCGTGTCTGAGAGGCTCCAAGTTCCTATATGGTCTCAGGGCCTAAGTCAGCCCCCCGAATGTCTAAAAGTTGCCGATCAAAATCGTATTCATTTGATGGCATTAGCGTCAAAGTAAAATATTCCCTATTGATTTAAAGTCATAAATTCAGTACATCCGATTTTAACATGGAGCGTTATGGAGCGTATCGTACGTACCTAAACGTATAAGAATGCCTACACGAAATTGAGCTCTAATTAAATGCTGTTATGGTTTATTTTACTTTGACGCTAATGCCATCAAATAAATACGATTTTGATCGGCAACTTTTAGATAATCGGGGACTGATATCTCAGGCTAGGATCTATAGATCGTACTCTGCCTCTGCTCAAGACTCAAGATAGAGTTAAATTGAGACACTAATAATTCCTGACATAAATCTGTCTCGTTTTAACTCAGTCTTGAGTCTGAGCTGAGTGAGAGTGTCATCTATAGATCTTACCCTCAGATCCTAAGAAAGTCTCTGGTAAGCCCCTATTTATTCACTTTTGTGCAAAATATAAAATATCATTGTATTTTGTATTTTGTACAGAAGTAAGGTACCACAAATAACAAAACAACATTTATAATGTTTTTAATGTAGAACTGCCTCACGCGCCGCGGCCGAGCGAACAGAGGGAGCCGGAGGTGCGCGCACAAGAGGGCGGCAAGGCGACACTGCGTTGCTTCTTCCATGGAAACCCTCCGCCGAAGATCATGTGGCGCCGCGGGGAGATCACCGTATGTCTAGGAAACAGTTATTGTACCTTCTGTACTGTGTGAGATCTAGTAGCTTTGATTAACTTATTAGTAAAAAAAAACCGGCCAAGTGCGAGTCGGACTCGCGCACCGAGGGTTCCGTACTCCAAAAGTAAAAGTAAAACAATAATATTATATTAATTAATAAAAACTATTATAGATAAAAATAAATAAAAATCTGTTTTAGAATATACAGGTAAAGGTCTTTCATAATATGATACCCCACTCGGTATAGAACTTATTTTACTTTGAAATTTCAAACCCCCGATTTTCCCCCTTTTTTAATAAAACTAAAAATAATTTTCGATTTTTCTTTATTCCAATGATGTTGGGCCACTATTATACACAACTATGCCAAATTTCATGTCGATAGCTTTAATAGTTACTGAAATAATCGACTGTGACAGACGGACGGACGGACGGAGAAAGTCTCACCATAAGGGTTCCATTTTTACTATTTTGGTACGGAACCCTAAAAATGAAAATCAATGATATCAACCCTTGTGGTAGTGAACGAATCATCTCAGGATAAATATTGACGACGAGGTTTTGTCTGTGATACTTTCTGCCAGCGGTTTCGCGTGGATGTATCGCGCGAATGTATTGCACTTGAAAACGGAAGTCACCGAAGCGCCCCTAGAAGGTTTCTGGTGAGCCCTTGCTGTTTCACGGACAACCAGTCTGGCTTTCGTCTTTATTAATAAAGAAAAAATGTGATCGAAAGTAATATTTGTTTAGCCTTTGACCGGCCTACAATTTTGTACACGCAGAGTCTGCGTGAACGCATTAGTACAATAATTTATAATAGCAAAGGATGTCTGCTGTTAATTTTGCATCATGTAATCTACCTACGCTGTTTAGGCGCTCTTGATCAATTCAGACTGACTTAGGCGATCTGGTGGAGACTTGAGTATTAGTGCTCGAAGCTGGCTTAAGGAAATCGAAGGACTTTGCGGGCGGTGAATGCTGATGCTGACCCTACTTTATTTTCGTATTTCTTAAACAGATCGACGGTGATGTTGGCCGATACAGGCTATTGTCGGACGGAGCGCTCGAAATCATATCGCTTTATCGTAACGACACCGGCGTCTACATCTGCGTAGCAGAAAACAGGTTGGGAGTTGCCACGCAGGAGATAAGACTCGAGGTGTTAGGTGAGTGTTCTGGGAGACAGCGAACGTTACTCGTAGTTGACGATGCAGGCTAAAAAGAACAAGAACCCCCAGAGCATTGGGCATTGGAAATAAATAGTATAGAATGCAGCCAGGTTTACGTTACTTATTGCCTTTCTTTATTGAATTTAGCTAGTGAGCTAAATTCAATAAAGAAATGCTCAACTCAATGTCAATTTGGACTTCTCTCGTCCTCTTGACGTGAATGTAATAAAATTAATGACTGCTATATACCATAATACCTCATGTAGCAGCAGTGATAGCCAAGTGGTTAGGACTGTGGTCTCCTGACTTTTCGGAGTCAAGTGCGTTTAAGCAATTAAATATCACTTGCTTCAACGGTGAAGGAAAACATCGTGAGGAAACCTGCACACCTGAGAGTTCTTCATAATGTTCTTGAAGGTGTGTGAAGTCCGCCAATTCGCATTAGGCCAGCGTGGTGGACTATGGCCTATAACCCTTCTCTGAGAGGAGACCTGCGCTCAGTAGTGAGCCGTTGATGGGTTGCTAATGATGAATGATGATATAATACCTATATTTAAAGTAAAAAAACCCACTTGAGGTGCTATTTAAGCTTGGCTTCAGTCTGCCTATTGATGAAGTCGACCTAATGGCAATTTGTCTTTTCCTTTTAGTCTGTGTTTAATTAATAAACTGTGTTGTGTAAGAAGTTTTTAAGAAGTCAGACACGCTTTCCCCTAAATCGACAATTTGAAGCCAGGTGGGCTTCAAATTGTAACAAAGGGTTACAATTAAGTACCAGGCCGCGATTTGCGCTTCAATTTGATGGCAGCCTAGACCTAGGTGATATCACACAGGTGAACAAAATAGAGTAAAGCTTAGTTTATTCATGTAACAAAATCGTGCACAATTTTTATGGTTAGTTATTATTTATTTATTTAAAATTAGGGTAAAGTATGGATGACCACAAAACCGATCACACAACACATTGCAAGAAGTTTCAATTTCTTATGAATGACCTAGAGTAGATAGATATTCAGTAGTTTGATTTTCATGACTAATTTTCTTTCTTTCTTAACTATTATTAATATATCTCTATTCTCTACTATCTAAACTTTGGTTTCAAGTTTTGGTTTGATAACATAATTATTAATCTGCATAACGAAACATAACATATCACTGAGAGTTGCAACTGGCTTATCGATGAGAGATCAAGTGGTATCGTATCGGCCCTGTACGTATTATCTACGTGTACACGTACGCTCCTTCGCAAACGACAGACTTACCGACAGTTTAGTTGAGTAAGCCGAATTTATGGCAATTTTGCTGCATAAAAGCATATTTTTAGCCAATATTTAGAGAGTGTAGTGTGTGCGATCGTCACACTTTAACAATCATTTTTAGACAATACTACTGCAGGTTTTGACTACTGACTATGCTTGAGGAGTTATCTATCAACCAGTAGATATAATAGTATGGTTACGCTCATACAGCATCATTTTCCAAGCTTTACCTGGTATCTATTTATTCAGGCATGGCAATTGAACAGGGCATAGGCCGTGTCTTCAACCTCATCTTAAATGTTAAGACATTTAGGGCCGATTTCACCAACGTAAAATAAGTCTTATCCGAGCGTAAATTTTATATTTTGACAGAGTTTTCAATACAATAACTGTCAAAACGCACAATTTATTCCTCGGATAAACGTCACACGACGTTGGTGAAATCGGCACTAAGTAGTCTCCAGAAACTCCATCAAACAACCGTTAGTTTGTATTATAGTCTAAGAAAGTCCAAAAAATAACAGGCTTACTTGCGGACAAATAAAATTCTAAAAGTGGGAGGATATTTGATTCCACGAATGCTAACTATCAACCTTTACTGACACATATTTCGATCTGTTAACGAACAATCTATGACAGAAATGTTACAAAATTAATATTATAATAATATTAAATACCTACTTAAATTAATATTTCATCAAATATTTTAAACTTCGTTGTCGAACAACTATTCTTTCGTATGTTACAAAAAAGGTATAAATAAGTAAGTAAACCTATCTGCTTACCTAATACCTATACCTATTTTAAAACCATAAACGAAGATCTACTTAATTAATATTTTAATTGGTTTATTTACAAAGGTAGTGGAGTCAGGTGGAGTGACGCCGAGGCGCAGTTTCTTCTGACAATAAAAAATTCAACTCAGCTTAATTTACTTTGACATAATATACGATTGAAAATAAAGCAACACATTATAATTAAACTAATCATTCCCGACGACGCTTCGAAGCGTATTTCGTGGTTTGTTTTTAATAAACCAATTACAACCTTGTTTGACTCAGCTTACTTAGTTTTAACCAACAAACGTTGCGCCTCGGCATCATTTGTATGCGCTAAGCCTTAGTTATTGTGCATTTTAAAAAGATGAGGTCTATCACAAAGAGCAGCTTTCTTATCACTGTACAAAGCCACAATTTTTTGTCAACAAAGTTTATCTTGTAGCATTTTTGCCATCGGATGTCCGTTATATTTTGCAGTCAACAGTCTTTTATCTAAACATGAAACGATATTTAAGTGCCAGTACACGCATGGGCGTATCTATACTTGGTTGTCGGTCCAACAGTGAGTCTCGCTATACGATACACAGAGCTCGTCCTAATTACAATGTTTCGATTCTCAGTGACTTTATGTTTCGTGTTGGTGTGCTCAGCACAACGAGGTTGTTTTTTTTTTATTAACTGTGGTTTTGGTTGTATTAAGCGTTATTTTTGGATTTCCTTACTTTATGCATTTTATATTAAACTCACTCATGAAGTACTTACTTACTTTCGATTTATTTCATTTCCCGCATAAATTATGAAATCCAAATTTAACTTCACAAGTTTGGATTCTTGCTTTGTAGAAATTAATATTCTAGTTTGTGGAATGTTCATCTCATCTTTTCTCTACTAATGATAAAATTGGCTCTGGAAGTTCAATATTAAAAACAATGGCATCTAGGAAAAAAATACATAGAAAACTTTTATTTAAGAGAAACAAAGAATATTGACAACCTAAGTAACGCATTCCAATTTTCATACATTTGCTATGTCCCTTAATAAATGAATCAGGTTCACATAAAAGTAAAAAATTCGAATAAAATTAAAACAAAAAGGTCCTTTGTGTAATTGACCGAGCGGAGCGAGGTCTCTGAGTCTACTAGAGCGATTTGCACTTGTCCGTCCGTCCGTCTGTCCGTCCGTCCGTCTGTCAGAGCCTTATAACTTTTGAATTACTGAACGTAAATACTTCAAATTTAGATATAATATGTGAACCGATGGCCTCCAGCCGAAAATGGCTTGAAAAGTTATAAAAATCTTTATTTCAGGGGGGCTCTCATAGAAGCGAATGCGAAGTAAAATTTTTTTTTGCGATTATAGGGGTGTCTGTGTATCATTTTAAAGACAATTTGGAACAGAGTATAAACGTATTTTTTTTTATTTTTTTTCCTAAAATTGACGAAATGGGGGGCTTTCAAAGTGGCGATTTAATACGCTCGCTTGAAGACGCTCTCTGGAAAATCGGCTATATATTTTCGAGCTGTACTTATTTTTTTATTTCACTTGTATCCTGTACTTGAACAACAAATACTAAAATTATATGAATATTATAAAGAAACGAGATTATTTAATTTTTAATGAGCATCAGTAATTTTCACATAGCTTCACATTAATGCTAATAGATAGCGCAGTCATTAACTATTCCATGGAACTAGGAGTTACGACTACGATCTATCCCAAAAACAATTTTGCGTCGACCATTATTATTTAGGTACATAATTTAATAACATATTATTCAATTAAAATTATTCTTTAGTTAAATATCAAACTTCAATAAACTATTAATTGCTACATTTTGTATATTTTCTATTCGCGTCGATAGATGACGATTTGTACAGATGCCCCTAACCCGTTTTCACTCGTTAGTACCTACATAATAATTCAATGTTTTCACTAACGTTCCCTAACCTTTACGGGCTACCTATGATAAGTTAGGTGATGATTACTGTCAACTTCTTTAACACGATCCTGTACGGGACACCTAAAAGGACATTGGGACGGATGTTAGGACTTAGGATTGTGTTTTGGAGCTACCTACGTAAAGAGACTCCTACATAGGGGATGATTTAGGTATGTTTGGTGAAAACGGGCATAATAATAAGGTCAGTTTTGGTCGTCATGTATCGATTGAATGAATAATCATGGGATACCGTTACCGCGAGGTCTCAGTTTGGGGCGAACCACTAGTTTATTCTGTCTTAATAATAAAAATAAAAGTTTAAAAAAATCGTGTAACTTCTAAATTATTGTTATTTTGTTCACCAGGCGACATAGTTTTAGACATAGCATTGGGTTTCTGGGTATCCCTTATTATATTGAGCAATCTCCAGAGCCCATAGGTAGGTATTATTGTTAATAGGATAGTATAAGTTTTCGGTAAATCGAGTTTAACTCAATTCATTTAAAATTATAGATGCATCTCTAAGGGTTCGGGTTTCACTGCCATTATTTTCATTTGGGTTTAGAGTTTTAAATACCATGCATCACTAATGGGTGAAAAACACCTACTTCCATTGTCAATACTTTCTTTACCTTTCTGGTGTTCTAACTTGTCACAAATCATGGGGAACATCCACAAACTGCTAGACATAGTTGCTAACGGACGGGTGGTTAGATCCTGTGGAAGGGCCGGCTGGTATCTCGGGCACGCCCAACGCCGTGGTGGTGGGCGAGATGGGCCGCTCGCTCAGCATTCGCTGCCTCGCGTACGGCTACCCGCAACCAGCAATTTACTGGTACCGCGGCCAAAACGGTCCCATGGTGCCCTACAGCAGCTCCCTCTATGAAGCCAGAGGAAACGTACTTCAAATACGAAGACTGATGCCCGAAACCCTCGGAGAGTATATCTGCCAAGCCTATAACGGGTACGGCAAGCCGGCTGACTGGGCGTTCGTGGTACAAGCGTACAGGACCGACGGACTCGAAGAGAACCCCTATCTGGTGTCTCGGCAAACTGAACGATCGGTCGCTCCGTACGAGTATGAGCGGCAACCCGAACCCGAACCGACCACCGCACGGACGACGGAAATAGAGATACCCTATTCCGGTAAGATCGGGCCTTTAACAAAATGCTTAGTAATTTCATCGACCCGTTTATCTTATCATAATGCTTTTATTTTGGTGCATGTCTATTTTCTGCATGCTGCATGCGGTATGATGAAATATAACTTCTTTTTATACTTAAGTACCTAGTTACTTACTAAAATATAAAATTCCATTCACAAATACTTAATTAGTTCCGTGAATTTCGTCTTATCTAAAAGTGCTCTTCAACTTTTGACTTCTTAGAAATTCTGTAACGGCTTTCATTATCATTTCGTGTTTATATTAAAATGGCCATTACTTGGATAGTTTGTTAGTATACAGTACCTAGTTATCTTGTAAATATTATTTAATCTAATTAAATATTTCCGCGAAAGATAATACCAATATGTAAATTGACTAGGTACGTTCTGTTTGTATAGTACCCACCTACCTATTTAGTACCTACGTAGTACTTACTTATTGCCTATTGGCGAATATTATTCGCCAATAGGCAAGTCTACGTCATCGAGAGGTATCATCATACTTTTGTCCGGTGAAGCCATTTTATTAATACATTAGTATAATGTTCTCCGTACTAACGCTACGTCCAGTTCTATCGCCCCCTGCGATTAATATCACATGCTTCAACGGTGAAGGAAAACATCTTCAGGAAACTTACACGCTTGAGAGTTCTACATGATGTTCTCAATGGTGTGTGAAGTCTGTCGATTTGCATTGAGTCTGCATGGTGGGCATTCTCTCTTCACTCTTCTCTGAGAAGACATCTACTCATTAGTGAAACGTATACGGGTAGCTGTTGATGACTATGGTGTGCAAGAGACTGGAAATTTGCAAGAGGCTGTAGATAGGTGAATATGTGTTGTGTTTCTAAAACAAGTAAGTAGTTTTCTAAGTACTTAACTAAAAAAAACTACCTAACTAAAGCCCTTCTTCTTCTTTTTCTTCTGGGCTGGTTTCCACACGTTGACCGTGATGGTATGTTGTGTGTGACCAATCCTTCCAGTGTTATTACTCCAACCATCCCAGATCTCTCCAGAAGCCTAGCAGGCCGCCCAGGTTGCCAAGAACTTCTTGAAGTGAAGCTGGAGATCCGAGGTGGTTCTTAAATTGTTCTTCCACGCCCGTGCATGACAAGAGCACGTGCGTGGGCGCTTCATCTGCCTTCATGCAGGCCCTGCACAGAGGACTGTCGGTGACACCTATAATAAAAAGGTGTTTGTTTAGTGGGCTGTGCCCCGTTATAATTCCCACCACCTTCCTGAGTTTACTAAAACTGAAGCCCTTACAAACAGTGCCAGTCAGGACTCGCATCGCGACGGACCGCACGCGGTTGTCGGCCGGCTCGGAGATCAACCTGCCGTGCGACGTGGACGGCTTCCCCGTGCCCGAGGTGCATTGGACCAAGGACGGCGTGCAGATCCCGCGCCAGCCGGCCAGCGACAGGATTTATGTAACAGGTATTAATAAATTGAAGTACGGTCCAATTCAAACTTTATGACTTCACGGACTTCGTGCGTTTCGATGCGCAGAATTCATTATGCGGTACCAGCGGTATGCGGGGAGGCGGCGAACCTACGCGAACCTACACTCGCGGCTAACATCCGTGTGGACATAAAGTTTGAATCGAACTTTAAGTGGTATACCTAGAGGTGTTGTTAGATTATGGCCCGGGCAGATTAGATGCGTTTAGCAGCGGCTATCGGCCGCGCCAGAACGCTATGTAACGCCGTAACCGCTGCTAAAAGCATCGTGCCTAATTCCGCCACGTTTTCAAAGGGTCGGAGGTTCGAGTCGCTGGTTTATGTCAGTCAGTTCATTGCGGAGCTATGAGCGTTGTAAGCAATTTTATATCACTCGCTTTAATGGCAAAGGAAATCATCGTGAGGAAACCTGCACGCCTGAGAGCCCTCCATCTCTCAAAGGTGTAAAGTCTGGCAATTTGCATTGGGCCAGCGCAGCGTGGTGGACTATGGCCTATAACCCTTCTCTGATAAGATACTTGCGCTGGGTAGTGAGCCCTTTATGGAGTGGATGATCTGAGTTTGGTTGAGATAAACAACTTACCTACTAGATAAGAAATCACCTCAAAGATGGTAAAGAAAGTGTTCTTTAACATCCTTGAAGTGTTTTCTTCTTGACGACTCTTCAAATTTTAAATTAATTTTATTATAAGAATAAAAATAATGCAACCGTGTTCTCAGTCAGGAATTTCGCTAAAACGTTCTCAACTAGGTACTATAAAATAAAAACATGCAAAAATAAATTAAGCTTGATGAATTAAATTATTTTATCAAATAATAACAATGTTATCATACTGTTTGACCTTAGGCATTGGATAGTGTTTTAAAAAATTATATGATATGAACAAAAATATTTGGAAACATTAGATAAGGTTCCGCTTTAGGTACCTATCTTCTTTAATCGAACGAACTCAACAAATAACCCAGCGATAGGTACTCCTTCAACAACGATTTACGATCACCAATCCTTCCGCAGCATCACCAATTACTCTATCAATCGCTCCAGATCCCAAATCCATCGCAACCACAACAAACAAAAGTACACTGCACCAAAAACCTACGACCATGACAGCGAACCTACAATTATTAACCAGTACTACTCTAACAACAATTGCATAATCACATCTACATAATCTATCATAAATCACTAATCCTACTCGGAGTAGGAATTAGGATGCAACAGCCAACAATCATAATATTATTGTAGTCTACAGATTTTTGCATAACGACTTTGCCCATAGAGAAGTTTTTATCCGAGGATGTTAGTTGCGGGCGGGTTGAGCGGCATGTTACAAATCTGCGTGTACGCAGACAAGTACCAGGCGAGCAGCAATTAGTTAGCGGAACAGTTCGTAGACTAGCTACGGAGACATAGAGAGTTCAAACCAATAATGCTACTCGTATTACAATCTTATAGCCGTCCAGTTTAAGAAGAGCTCGCTCGAAACGTAATGTCGATTATATCGACATCTCTTTTTCTCCCATATAATTTGCGTATATTACGTTTGAATGTGTTTCTTTCAAAAAGTGCAATACTCTCTTTTGAATTATACGCGTTAAGGATGAATATACGGGTCTGCCCGCGAAAATCAAATTTAATGTGGTTTTTCGCAATTTGTAAACTAATACGACAAACTAGGCTAATGCCATTCTAATTGCGCCAGTAGAATTATAATCTTCACAGGTTTACATAAAAATCTTTACTTGAAAGTGACCAGTTTAAGAAATTAATCAAAATACTGACTAATTTGTGAGTTACTCACCTCCAACTCGGTATTTTGATTAATTTCTGAAACTGGTCACTTTCAAGTAAAGATTTTTATGTACCTAAACCTGTGAAGATGATAAATGATAATTCTACTGGCGCAATTAGAATGCCATAAGCCTACTTTGTCGTATTAGTTTACAAAATGGGAAAAACCAAATTAAATTTGAATTTCGCGGGCAGACCCGTATATTCCACCTTAACAATGTGCATGAAACTCAGGCTTATTTTATTGTCCATACGGTTTATGATGCGGCTTCAGGAATTTGTTTTGTGGACGATTTTTTGAAACACAGTGCTACTGCACTGCAGCGTTGACATAATAACTCCTACACCATACGTTGTCCTATTATCTTATTTTAACACGAATATATTGGTGTATTGCAATTAGGGCTTGCATTCGAATATTCGAATATTCGAATTATTCGAATAATATATCTTGCCGAATATTCGAATATTAAATCTGCTATATTCGAATATTCGACCAATTTTCCGAAAGCCAAACTCGGAATATTGATGTGCATGTCGCAGGCATTTTGTGTGATTACGCCGTTTACATACGGCGGCGTCGTCAGTTTAGAAACGCTCGCTGTTATGTAATGCCGCGGCGAATTGAAGTATTTAGTTCTGTTTCTTATGCCTAACAAGTACTATATATTATTGCCAAAATCTAAAGTTAGGTTAGGGTTTTACATGAACATTCGGGTCGTAGTGTGAACAGTCAGGTGTGTGTGAAGAGTCTGGTTAACACTTAGGTTACATTGGGCTTAACTTAGGTATATTGGTCAAATGGAACCTAAGGGCACCAGACTGTTCCTATCGAACCCCAACCTAACCTAACTTTAGAGGCAGATTCGCGGCCCTGGTGCTTGGGAATTGCGTAGATTCGCAATAACTACATCTAAAACTACAGTAAACACTCAAGTTTCATGAGGATGGCTACATTGTTTGTAATTAGTTTGTAAATTTTTATTATTCAATAAAAAAACATAACTGTCGCGTCACCCCGGGCGCGGTGGTATCCATGATGGATTTCGCCACGTAAAAAAAAGGTATATTGGCCAAATAGAACCTAAGTGCCCGGCCCGCGGCCGGGCACCTGACTGTTCGTGTCGAACCCCAACCTAACCTAACTTTAGAGGCAGATTCGTGGCCCTGGTGCTTGGGAATTGCGTAGATTCGCAATAACTACATCTAAAACTACAGTGAAATTAAAACAATTGAACGAGTTGTCATTTTGTCTTCGCCATATTACATAACAGCTAGCGAGCGTTTCTAAACTGACGACGCCGTATGTAAACGGCGGAATCACACAAAATGCCTGCGACATGCACAAAATATTACTTTTAAACTCCGCGCGCAACATTATGCTTAAAAGTAGAAGACAATAATTATGCTTAGAAGAAAGCAGTGATGAGGTCTAGGTTGGAACGCGCTTGCCTGGAAGATACCTATTCACTCTTGCCTTGAAGGTACTTAAGTTGTACGTGTAAGTGTAAGAATAAGCCAAAGTTAGATGATAAGATTAAAACGTATTTTATTTTTGTGCAAGGTAACATTGATCTGATTCTGATCTCATAATTTCTTCTTCTTTGTCAACCGATAGACGTCCACTGCTGGGTAAAGGTATCTTGCATGGACCTCCACATATCTCGGTCTTGCGCCGCCTGAATCCAGCGGCTCCCTGCAACTCGTTTGATGTCGTCAGTCCACCCAGTGGGGGGTCTGCCAACACTGCGCTTCCCGGTGCAGAGTCGCCACTTCAGCACCTTGGGACCTCAGCGACCATCAGCTCTTTAAACTATGTGCCGCGGCCATTTCCACTTCAGTTTCTCGACTCGCTGAGCTATGTCGGTGACTTTGGTTCTCCTACGGATCTCCTCATCTCTAATTTGATGTCGCAGGGATACTCCGAGCATAGCTCTCTCCATAGCCCACCGAGTGACCCTGAGCCTTCTTATGAGGCCCACAGTTCGCGACCAATTCTCGGATCCGTAAGTCAACTCTGGCAACACACACTGTTCTTTAAGTGACTTAGAAGACTTTAGTCTTCAGGCGCTGAGGGATTTCGGACGAGAAGACATCTCGGAGATTCCCAAATGCTGCCCAGCTGAGTTAGATTCGGCTGTTGACCTCTTTCTCAAAAAGATATCCCGGACGTCAGCCTATACGAGATTAGTATGGCTCTCAAGCAGCTCAAGAACAACAAGGCCCCTGGTGATGACGGAGTCAATGCAGAACTCTTGAAAGCGCGTGGAAAACCGGTACTTTAGATCTTTCAGCGATTGTTCAATTCCGTCATTCACGAGGGTATACCGCCGGAAGCACAGGAGCGTGGTGGTTCAGTTCTTCAAAAAGGCGATACTACCTTGTTGAAGAATTATTATAGACCCATCTAGCTGCTGAGTCATGTTTATAAGTTGTTCTCGAGAGTCATTACGAATCGTCTCGCTCGTAGGTTCGACTACTTCCAGCCTCCCGAACAAGCCGGATTCCGAAGAGGCTTTGGCACCATAGATCACATTCATACGCTGCAGCAGGTTATACAAAAGATGGAAGAGCATAAACTGCCACTTTGCTTAGCGTTTGAGGACTATGAGAAAGCCTGCGATTTGATGGAAAGTTGGGCCTTATTGAGGTCGCTGCAGAGATGCTGGATGCCGGATTGACTACCGGTATATACAAGTGTTGAAGTGATTGTATGAAAACGCCTCTATGTCAGTACGTATACAGGACCAGACTATGAGGCCAATCCACTTGCAGCGTGGAGTGTGACAGGGAGACGCAATCTCCCCAAAGATTTACCGCTGCATTGGAGGACGTCTTTAAGCTTCTGGATTGGAACGGACTTTGCATCAACATAAACGGTGAGTACATAACTCACTTGCGATTTGCCAATGACATAGTCGTTATGGCTGAGACTCTGAGCGACCTCAATACAAAGCTCAACGATTTCAGCACGGTTTCTCAGCGTTGGGCCTAAAGATGAACATGAGAAAGATGAAAATCATGTCCAATGCTCATGCTTCCCTCCACCCTCGTTAAGAATATTGCACTTGACATTCTGCACGAGTAAATAATATACCTGGGACACACAGTCCAGCTAGGTAGGTCCAATTTCATAATTTCTAATACTGAATTATTACCTATTTGTATTCTATCAACGTTGAAATTCTTTCTTTTAAATCTTTTAAGTTCTCTTAGTAAGTAATATGAAGTAAGTAGTATGAAGAACCAAAAATAATGTTTAGAATTTAGTAATTTATTTCTAGTTACATGATAAAAGATTTTAAGCAGGTTGTTTTTTGTAATTGATTATTGATTTTATTGTTATATAAATATTATTATAATACTCACACTCATATCTCGGTTTATAAGACTGTGTTATATTGTGGTTTTCTTGTTAAGCACCAACTTTTTATATCTTTTGGAGGACTGAATTAGTGCCATAACAGTCAAATTCCAAACAGTTCTTTAATTTTTAAGTAAGATTTTGTTTTGATTCAGAGTTATTAGACTCAAAGTAAGAGATTGGCAGTTAAAAACATGATTATTATAACATCTTTTGTTTTTTTTTAATTATTCGAATATTATTCGAATAATTCGAATAATACCCGAAAAAAAGCCGAATATTCGAATACCAAAAATTTTCGAATATTTGCATGCCCTAATTGCAATGTATTATGTAGGTCAAATTTTGCAAGATGAATTAGAACCAATTCTCGATGCCAGATTCTACTAAAAGCTTATAGATTTAATTTACACTTGTTTTTTCTTTAAAAAGAGCGATAACTTAGAGACGTCTGAATCTCACGGGGAGGTCTGGAGGGAAGGGTGCTGTAACGCTAAATCGCTTGGCGGCACATATTAGACGTTACGGTGGTAACTAGCCACGGCCAAAACCCCACCCAGAGCAGATCAGTGTCATTTCAGAAATTATTAAATTGTTGCCACGGGAAATCGAACCTTAGACCACACTTTAGGACCACAGCTCTCACCACTCCGCTAGGGAGGTTGTCTAAAGAACTTTGTATTGTGACTTTCTAAACCCCGACGCAACACACAGCTGTGTGTCGGTTCCCTCATAGCAGGCGATGCTGCCCCAATGAACCGATTTAGATGCGGTTTTTTCTGTTTGAAAGCTAATGCAATCGAGGTCAATCTTAGCTGTAATTTATGATCTGATCTGATCTTCAGGCGTTTGAAGATTATCAGCTTATTTTCTACTTGATTAAAGGGTCTTACGAGCTTTCACTGGTGCGATTGATTTGAAATTTGGTGTACTGTTACTCGAATTATTTCCAAGGCATGGTAACCTTTGAGTTTATGCTGCAACATCAAGTAGTCTGCGGGATACCCAACTCAACAGCAACTTACAGCAGATACCTATAGTGTATTGGGTCTCATTGGAATGGTCTCAATGAGTAGGTGTTAGATATATGATGATCGAGGATCGAGGAGGAGGATCTGATGATGGAGTAGAAAACTCGTAGCTATATCATACATAGTCCTACAATCATCAAGAATAAAGATTCACATGTCATGTGGGGGTATTTTAATTTATTTTTTTTTAATTTCGAGATAGGCTTGCGCTTGACGACAATCAATACTGGAAAGCACTGATGAGGTCTAGGTTGGAGCACGCTTGTCTAAAATGCCTATTCACTCTTGGCTTGAAGGTACTGAGGTTATGCGTGGCCGGAAACACAGATGCTGGAAGTGCGTTCCACACCTTAGCCCACCACAGAACCGTTGAACTGCAGCGTTTTGTGCGAGTAGGTTGGACTTCACAATCAATTTTTTTACATTGATTGTTATTTTCTTTAACAGAGGCGCGTCTGACAATCACGCGTGCGAATACTAACGACAGCGGAGTGTACGGGTGCCACGCCAACAACGGCTACACTTCGGATTACTCCACAGTGCAGATCAGTGTCGAAGGTAAGCTGAGAAATTAATCTTGTTCCTGAAATAAATAGTGACTGTCACAGATGTGACAGTCCTTAATATCAAGTCCTAAGATTAGTATTCCAGACTGAGCTGTCAAAAAGAAAATAAACGGTTGGGCAGAGTATACTATTGATTGTGAGATCACAATGAAAGTCGCGACGTTCTGCCAAATGGAACGCTTAATGCACCACGACAGCTATTACCTTTTAGCGTTTAGAACAATTTTGGGAACAGTAAGGATAACCTGCATGTCTGAGACTCCTGAGAGTTATCCATTATATTATAGGTGCCTGTAAAATATATAAAGTCTGCTTGTAAAATTTAGTAGGTAAGGATATTAATCATACTAATATTATAAATGCGAGTGTGTTTGTTTGTTGGTTTGTCCTTTAATCACGCTGCAACAGAGGTACGGATTGACGTGATTTTTGCAGTATGATAGTTGTATAGTTGAGGACCTGGAGAGTGACATTAGCTACTTTTTATCCCGGAAAATCAAAGAGTTCCCGAGGGATATTAAAAACTAAATACACGACGACGTGGCGGGCATTAGCTAGTAATTAATAAATGCAATATGCATAGTTCAAAGCAGATATTTAAATGAGTGTTTTTCTCCACCCCCAGGTCTATACATCCCGCCGAACTGCAAGGACAGTCCGTACTTCGCCAACTGCAATTTGATAGTGCAGAGCAAGTTCTGCCACCACAAGTATTACTCCACGTAAGTATTGTTATATTTTGTATTTTTTTTTTGCCGACTTAAGCCATACATTTCAAACTATGGTATGAAGAGTCTCAGGAACAGCAAGTGTGTGTGTAGTCGCCTAACAAAAGTTCTATGTTCATATAACTATATGTACTATTTATATAATATATTAACCAACCATTGGTTATCTTTAATCTGAAGAGTACCTGGTTTGGTTGGGAGCTTTGCCAATCTAGCTAGTTGCCTGCACGCTACCATCAAACGTGCTGCCAAGCGATTTATCGATCCGGCACATACGAAAGAACGGTGGAACATACGAAAATAGACATACATACAATGCTAAAATCATAACCCATAATTGGTTTTGCCGTGGTTGGGTCAAAATTCCAAGCAGAGTCCGATTCGGTTTTTTTTTATTCGATGACAAGATAGTCCTTGACTGCGATCTCACCTGATGGTAAGTGACGATGCAGTCTAAAATGGTAGCGGGCTAGCTTGTAAGGGGTATGGCAGTGAACATTCAACCCATACCCCTAATCGGTTTTCTACACGCCATCGTGCCGGAACGCTAAATCGCTTGGCGGCACGTTTTTGACGGTAGGGTGGTAACTAGCCACGGCCCAAGCCCAGATCAGAGACAATTCGGAAATTATAAATTCCCAAATTGACCCCGTCGGGAATCGAACCCGAGACCTCCCAGTTATAAGACCACAGCGCTCACCACTGAGCCAGGGAGGTCATTAAATAGGTGAACCCTATCTTCCCAGTGACCCCGATACTTTTTGCGTTGTTATAGATTCTGCTGCAAGTCTTGCGTGGAGGCCGGCCAGCTCGACCCCAACGAGCTGGAGATGCAAGCCGACACCGCGTGGCGAAGGAAGTAGCTCCGGAACGCGTCAAGAGAATCGAACGAATACGAGGATCATGAAAGCACAATTAGATAGTTAATAAGAACCCGGTGATATAATATTGAAACAAAAACGCACTTGCAATCGGTGTCGCCTTCAGTAATTTAAGACTATACCTACTCCCTATTTATTAGGCAAGTCAAAGTCGAAGATTTATTTCAAAGCAGCTAAAAAAGATCAAAATATATACCTACCGTTGAGCTAGTAGTAGTAGCTCCTAGTAAAAACCGGTTTAAAACGCACGCGGGGCGCATAGCGCCTCAATCCGTTTTCACTTTACAGTATCGGTGCGCATTCAAAGCAGAGGTTATGTACATAATAATAAGTGATTCATTACTTAAGTATATTTTTGCGCTTCTATTGAAACCCTTTGTACCTAAATAAATACCTACCAATGAGAACAGCTGCATATAACTAATTACTATAACATTAAAAAAAATGCATCTGAAATTTATTATCTACCCCAATATGGTATGTAAAAAAAGATACTCAACTGAATCTCATCGAATATGAATTAAACTGTCCACTGATACTCAATAAAATGTACTTAGAAATCATTGCTCGCAATTGTTACAAACAAACATCTGAATGTTTTAATTAGAAAAAACCTTAGTGCCATAAAATAATAATTGCAATTTTTTCTTTGTGAATCAATGATAATTATTATTTCACCAGCAGGAACAGTGAGTAGGTACCGGTAGACTTAATAGGTGGATACTTAGTCTTCTTACTTTAGTGTACCTACTACCTATGCATAGGTAGAATTGTGTAAATAAATAAATGTCACAAATAGTTCCATCTGTGATGGAATTTAGTAAGTAGGGCTATGTAATAAGATAGATGTTATTATTAAAGAGTTGTCTAGTTCAGTTAGAGAGGCTTGTCATAAAGGGAAAAATACTCTTCCACCATAAAGCAATATTTTGAGACGAGTTATATTTTTTCTATTTGCGATTATTCAATAATTTCGAGAGATTTGTTCATCAAAAGAAATAACTAACACAAGTTTAAATTATTTTACTGCTATTCGATATTAATATGTACGTAGCCAGGGTTTGAACTCGAAAGACCACCTGAAAGTGGTTATAGTTTAATAGCAGTGATCACATAGGGTATAGAATTTTCGAACATTATCCGGAGTCCTGGTGTCCGGAAAGGGGAAATTTTGATCTGCGCTCGCCCCTTTTGAACTGTAAACTGATTTCTTTACCATCGGTATATTAATATCAGAGCGAGGTTTTTTAGGGTCGAAATGTTTTTATCAACTATAAAATTGAGTAGCTATACCTAATAGATAAAATCTTATTTTCTTTTAAGTTTGTCAAAGAAAAAACTGGCTACGCCCATATTCAAATTTAGATTTGTATGAAAACGAAATGAAAACTCGCAAAAATTCAAACCTAAACGTGTGCTTGAAAATTACTTAATTTATATTTTTTGAATATTATTATGTGTTACGAGTAAGTTTGATTATTGTGAGTCATAAAAATTTTATTTAGTGTATGTGATTTTTAAATGGACCATCAATAAAATTAGTGAATATAAACAAACGTCTTTTCATTTTACCGTTTAGCTATAAACTTACAAAATATTTTATATTTTGCCTTTTCTAGTATGTAGCGCGAAATGGCCGCGCAAACAGACAGACAAACAGAATTTTATTCATCTTTATAAATATATAGATTGCAACTTTCAATAACTTCCCTGTACCAACAAAAAAAAAAATTGGTAATTAATGGCAAAAAAATAAAACAAAAAAATTGCAATAACATAAATTTTTATTTACATCCCGAAATTCACAGTCATGTATATAACAAAGTAAACGTCCTACGTCCAACTTACCCGACAATATTTAAAGTACAGTGAGACTATGTACGGCTGTTTGTCCACCACAACTGACCAATACCGACAACCGACAAGTCACTCGGAAATGGTGACCGACTGCAATGGTCCGAATCCACGAGACGTCCGACGGCTGACAAACGATCATAGATATTTTGGCTATATCGGTGTTACCACTAGATCGGGTCGATTGTTTGTCGGACCGATTTGCTTGATTTGATTTTATTGAAATGAATGTTTAAAAAATTGTATATGCTGATTAAGAGTGGGTGTGCGCTCGTTAACAGTAAACAGATTTGATTTTTACAGTAGTAGATCAAGTTTCAAGTATCCGAAAAAAAAACACGCAAGAATTACATCATACTGCCAAGGGACGTGCTTGGGCAAAAACATAAAATGATGAAATTTGTTCGATAATAAAAAATCGCGAAGTTAGGTCTAATTTTTAACCAATATTCATTTATTTTCAATGTGTTGCATATTACAGAGCCAAAATTTTTACATTAAATTCCGATTGATATTATCAAGAGTAGCCTAGTGAATTGAAAAGAAAATGAATATTTTACGAGTTACAAAGTATTTGGCGCTTACTACACTCCTATTCCGCGCAAAACGCTTTCTTTTGTCGCGCCTCACATGAGGTTGTGGCTATGTTTTATCTCATCGCGAAATCTGATTTTTTTTTGGGGTTACACGCGCTCTTAAGGCTGAAATCACATCTGTGCGCATCGGATTCGCATTTTGTCTATATAAAAGTGTCATTTTGTATGGAGTCGTGTACGCATCCTTTCGGCTTTGCGGTGCGTACACGACTTCAAAATGACACTTCTATATAGACAAAATGCGAATAGATGCGCACAGATGTGACTCCAGCTTTAGTGTATAGAATATGCTGAGGGGAACAGACAGGTAAATTGCATATAAATAATATAATATTGCATATAATAATAAAATGCAGTCAAAGATGGTAGCGGGCTATTTTGGAAGGAGTATAGTAGCGTATGTTAAATCTATACCTAACCCTAATCGGTTTCTACAAACCATCGTAGAGGAATGCAAAATCGGTTGACGGCACGTCTTTCACGGTATAAGTTGTACCTAGCCACAGCCGAAGAATCCAAGCTCCCATCAGACACGATATAAAAATAAGGAAAAGAAATGCTGAATGGCCTCTAGAAAATGTGGTCTTAATAAAGTTGTCGGTCGTCAGATACCGGTCAGTTGGACAAACTTGTGCCGACAAACGTCTAAAGCCGTCCGACCACCGACAGGTTGTGGTTGCCGTGGTGGTCGCGGTGGACTAACGGCCTATGCGTGAGCTAATGACGACTATATACTTATGTACAAATACCTTTTATAATTATTTTAATATTTCGTACGTCGATGTCCGGGTGGCGCGTACACCGCGTTGGTTAAACGAAACCGGTTTTTATATTCGGCTTTACAAAGTTTGCTGTTTCGGCTAGGCCTGCATATAATTTACTACTGTCCTAATTTATAATATTATATTTTCTTAACTCCAGTGCGCGATGCGGGTGACCTTAGAACCTTTTTAGAGAGATACGTATATCGTCACGCACGCGTATTCCACGCGTTTTATACAAAAAGAATTCAGTATTTTGCGTTATTCTCGTACGCGGACTGCGAGATTGTACCCCACGTATTATCTCTGAAAAGCCTCAAAAGGAGTAAATATCGCGGTACGTACAATAAAATATTCTTAAATACAAAAATTAAAACGCAATAAAAGTTTATATACATGAAATTATAATTTAATAATAATATAGATACATTTAATAATGCGCCGCTCGGGCGAAGTCACGCGATTGACGAACGGTGACGACAGCCCGAGCGAGCTAAGTTGCGGGCGCGCGATATAACTCGCTAATCAAAGACTCTGGGCACAACTAGCGGCGCTACGTGCTCAGTAGAGTTAGTAACTGTTCATGCATCTCGACAACATTGATTCATTTCCAGTATCGAAACACTATAACGTCAAAGTAAAATAGACCTTAATCGCTTGTTTTAAGGCTCATGTTCGCCCGTACATCTACTACAGCCAGCGCCCCAAACGGTAACTGCGAAATAAAAACGTTAGTACTGAATACGCGACCCTAATACAAGGGAATTTAGGTTAATTTTACTTTGACATCGCTGTGTTTCGAAACTCGAGACGTTGGCGAGATGTGCAAACCCTCCCACCTAATGCGTGTTCCCTCGACGCTCGTGCCGGAGACTGCTGGAGCTATACAACGTCCCGGCCCGGAGATACTTTCTTATCTACCTTACTGGGTCGCGAGCCCCTTATAGTATCACAATATGTTAAACTAAACTATGTATACAGCTAATAAAAATATTTATAAAAAAAAGAAACGGAAATTCTGTTACAAATAAACCATATAACGTGAACAATTAATGTGTACGCGACGCGCGCGTGTGTAATAAATACGAAGTACGCATACGCGTCTCGTGTCAAACTATACGCAGGGGTAAATGCGTCGTCATCCGTACATCTAGCGGTGTATGCGCGCGGTACACACTTCGGGATGATCGGTCCGCTCGAGTTACGCTACGTGCTAATTGAAGTCGTCCGACTGCAATAGTATATTACACATCTAGGGCAGTAAAATAAGAAATGTCTCATATCACATGTAATTGTTGTCCGAGGCGAAGCCGAGGTCAATAAACATGTGATCTGAGGCTTTCTTATTTACTGCCCGTGGTGTGTATACTATTTTTCTCCTCGACGGAGGCGGAAAGCGACATTTTCGTTTAGCGCAGCGGGAGGAAAATTGACGCTTTCCGCCCGGAGGTGAGAAAAATCGGTTCCTCGCATCGACTTAAATATACTGAGAATGTGCCGGCCCATGCATACTAGCAAAATCGCATCGACTAGATGGTGCAATTTCTTTTTAAAAACACAGACTTGCATAGGAGCAATGAATTGTTTTTAGTTTGTTAAGCGATGGCTGTCATATTTTAATAGTTGAACCGTGAAAATTTTTGTTCAGACGAGCTCTTCTATAGCTATTTACTTCAATATTGTTGATCGTATTGCCGACGCAACACGACTTTTATTTATACGCGAGCTTGCATGACAGTTGACAGATGACACTCATTCTGAGTGTTTCTTTGAGCTCGGCGGTCGGTCAATAAAAGTGTTTTGCGACAGCCAATTAGGACGTAGCGTTACACGTAATACGGTATAAAACTACGGAACGGCACGAAACGCTCCTCTCTCCTTCGCAACCGTAGCAGGGCGGGCGCGGGGAAGACGGTTTCGTGCGCGTCGCAGGGGAAGCTCTATGCGGGGTGCGGGCGTAGCTCAGTCGAGGACTTGCGCGACGATCTGCTCCATGTAGTGGTCGAGGTCCTCGGCGAGCGGCGGCGGGGGCGGCGGCGGCGCGGCGGGCGCGGCGACGGCGGGCGCGGGCGGCGGCGACGGCGCGGCGGGCAGCTGGAACGGCTCGTCCAGGTCCTCGAGGCCGGGCGGCACGGGCAACTTGGCCAGCTCCTCTTGCAGTTTCACGTAATGTCGCTACAACAAAACAAGCAAATTATTAAAATAGAATAAAAAAATGAGTGAATCGTTGAACACTCGGTTGGAACGAAGTTCCTTTTGATAATAAAAATAAATAAAATAAAAAATAATAATCTGAAGTCAGGATTCGAACCCCCGAACCGATAGTTGCACTCCTTCGATTAGCCGCTACGCCACCAAAGCTATGACGGAACGCTTGTAATAAACGAAGGCAACACACTTGTGTTGCCTTCCTACGATCTTTGGATCGTGATGGAAAAATTCTTACGGAAAAAACCAGACTGCTTTAAAGAATATTAACTGAAAACTTATAGATAGTGTCAGGGATGATGTAAGGATGATTAGAATACTATCATATTATATCATACATATCCTATCACACATACAGAATCCTATCGTACATCCAAATGTTCAGGCATTTAGAAGTAATGGTGGAATAAAGAAACTATGTAAACCCTGAAAATATCCAGTTGGCCACCGTCTGCATTATTGAACAGACTGTAGGCAGTGTACGCACCTTGAGCGCCATGAGGTTGAGCTGTATGCTGCGCTGCGTGCGCTCGTCGCCCGTCTGCCCCTCCAACTCCGTGATCCAGTTGGCCACCGTCTGCATTATTGAACAGACTGTAGGCAGTGTACGCACCTTGAGCGCCATGAGGTTGAGCTGTATGCTGCGCTGCGTGCGCTCGTCGCCCGTCTGCCCCTCCAACTCCGTGATCCAGTTGGCCACCGTCTGCATTATTGAACAGACTGTAGGCAGTGTACGCACCTTGAGCGCCATGAGGTTGAGCTGTATGCTGCGCTGCGTGCGCTCGTCGCCCGTCTGCCCCTCCAACTCCGTGATCCAGTTGGCCACCGTCTGCATTATTGAACAGACTGTAGGCAGTGTACGCACCTTGAGCGCCATGAGGTTGAGCTGTATGCTGCGCTGCGTGCGCTCGTCGCCCGTCTGCCCCTCCAACTCCGTGATCCAGTTGGCCACCGTCTGCATTATTGAACAGACTGTAGGCAGTGTACGCACCTTGAGCGCCATGAGGTTGAGCTGTATGCTGCGCTGCGTGCGCTCGTCGCCCGTCTGCCCCTCCAACTCCGTGATCCAGTTGGCCACCGTCTGCATTATTGAACAGACTGTAGGCAGTGTACGCACCTTGAGCGCCATGAGGTTGAGCTGTATGCTGCGCTGCGTGCGCTCGTCGCCCGTCTGCCCCTCCAACTCCGTGATCCAGTTGGCCACCGTCTGCATTATTGAACAGACTGTAGGCAGTGTACGCACCTTGAGCGCCATGAGGTTGAGCTGTATGCTGCGCTGCGTGCGCTCGTCGCCCGTCTGCCCCTCCAACTCCGTGATCCAGTTGGCCACCGCCTGCATTATTGAACAGACTGTAGGCAGTGTACGCACCTTGAGCGCCATGAGGTTGAGCTGTATGCTGCGCTGCGTGCGCTCGTCGCCCGTCTGCCCCTCCAACTCCGTGATCCAGTTGGCCACCGTCTGCATTATTGAACAGACTGTAGGCAGTGTACGCACCTTGAGCGCCATGAGGTTGAGCTGTATGCTGCGCTGCGTGCGCTCGTCGCCCGTCTGCCCCTCCAACTCCGTGATCCAGTTGGCCACCGTCTGCATTATTGAACAGACTGTAGGCAGTGTACGCACCTTGAGCGCCATGAGGTTGAGCTGTATGCTGCGCTGCGTGCGCTCGTCGCCCGTCTGCCCCTCCAACTCCGTGATCCAGTTGGCCACCGTCTGCATTATTGAACAGACTGTAGGCAGTGTACGCACCTTGAGCGCCATGAGGTTGAGCTGTATGCTGCGCTGCGTGCGCTCGTCGCCCGTCTGCCCCTCCAACTCCGTGATCCAGTTGGCCACCGCCTGCATTATTGAACAGACTGTAGGCAGTGTACGCACCTTGAGCGCCATGAGGTTGAGCTGTATGCTGCGCTGCGTGCGCTCGTCGCCCGTCTGCCCCTCCAACTCCGTGATCCAGTTGGCCACCGTCTGCATTATTGAACAGACTGTAGGCAGTGTACGCACCTTGAGCGCCATGAGGTTGAGCTGTATGCTGCGCTGCGTGCGCTCGTCGCCCGTCTGCCCCTCCAACTCCGTGATCCAGTTGGCCACCGTCTGCATTATTGAACAGACTGTAGGCAGTGTACGCACCTTGAGCGCCATGAGGTTGAGCTGTATGCTGCGCTGCGTGCGCTCGTCGCCCGTCTGCCCCTCCAACTCCGTGATCCAGTTGGCCACCGTCTGCATTATTGAACAGACTGTAGGCAGTGTACGCACCTTGAGCGCCATGAGGTTGAGCTGTATGCTGCGCTGCGTGCGCTCGTCGCCCGTCTGCCCCTCCAACTCCGTGATCCAGTTGGCCACCGTCTGCATTATTGAACAGACTGTAGGCAGTGTACGCACCTTGAGCGCCATGAGGTTGAGCTGTATGCTGCGCTGCGTGCGCTCGTCGCCCGTCTGCCCCTCCAACTCCGTGATCCAGTTGGCCACCGTCTGCATTATTGAACAGACTGTAGGCAGTGTACGCACCTTGAGCGCCATGAGGTTGAGCTGTATGCTGCGCTGCGTGCGCTCGTCGCCCGTCTGCCCCTCCAACTCCGTGATCCAGTTGGCCACCGTCTGCATTATTGAACAGACTGTAGGCAGTGTACGCACCTTGAGCGCCATGAGGTTGAGCTGTATGCTGCGCTGCGTGCGCTCGTCGCCCGTCTGCCCCTCCAACTCCGTGATCCAGTTGGCCACCGTCTGCATTATTGAACAGACTGTAGGCAGTGTACGCACCTTGAGCGCCATGAGGTTGAGCTGTATGCTGCGCTGCGTGCGCTCGTCGCCCGTCTGCCCCTCCAACTCCGTGATCCAGTTGGCCACCGTCTGCATTATTGAACAGACTGTAGGCAGTGTACGCACCTTGAGCGCCATGAGGTTGAGCTGTATGCTGCGCTGCGTGCGCTCGTCGCCCGTCTGCCCCTCCAACTCCGTGATCCAGTTGGCCACCGTCTGCATTATTGAACAGACTGTAGGCAGTGTACGCACCTTGAGCGCCATGAGGTTGAGCTGTATGCTGCGCTGCGTGCGCTCGTCGCCCGTCTGCCCCTCCAACTCCGTGATCCAGTTGGCCACCGTCTGCATTATTGAACAGACTGTAGGCAGTGTACGCACCTTGAGCGCCATGAGGTTGAGCTGTATGCTGCGCTGCGTGCGCTCGTCGCCCGTCTGCCCCTCCAACTCCGTGATCCAGTTGGCCACCGCCTGCATTATTGAACAGACTGTAGGCAGTGTACGCACCTTGAGCGCCATGAGGTTGAGCTGTATGCTGCGCTGCGTGCGCTCGTCGCCCGTCTGCCCCTCCAACTCCGTGATCCAGTTGGCCACCGTCTGCATTATTGAACAGACTGTAGGCAGTGTACGCACCTTGAGCGCCATGAGGTTGAGCTGTATGCTGCGCTGCGTGCGCTCGTCGCCCGTCTGCCCCTCCAACTCCGTGATCCAGTTGGCCACCGCCTGCATTATTGAACAGACTGTAGGCAGTGTACGCACCTTGAGCGCCATGAGGTTGAGCTGTATGCTGCGCTGCGTGCGCTCGTCGCCCGTCTGCCCCTCCAACTCCGTGATCCAGTTGGCCACCGCCTGCATTATTGAACAGACTGTAGGCAGTGTACGCACCTTGAGCGCCATGAGGTTGAGCTGTATGCTGCGCTGCGTGCGCTCGTCGCCCGTCTGCCCCTCCAACTCCGTGATCCAGTTGGCCACCGTCTGCATTATTGAACAGACTGTAGGCAGTGTACGCACCTTGAGCGCCATGAGGTTGAGCTGTATGCTGCGCTGCGTGCGCTCGTCGCCCGTCTGCCCCTCCAACTCCGTGATCCAGTTGGCCACCGTCTGCATTATTGAACAGACTGTAGGCAGTGTACGCACCTTGAGCGCCATGAGGTTGAGCTGTATGCTGCGCTGCGTGCGCTCGTCGCCCGTCTGCCCCTCCAACTCCGTGATCCAGTTGGCCACCGTCTGCATTATTGAACAGACTGTAGGCAGTGTACGCACCTTGAGCGCCATGAGGTTGAGCTGTATGCTGCGCTGCGTGCGCTCGTCGCCCGTCTGCCCCTCCAACTCCGTGATCCAGTTGGCCACCGTCTGCATTATTGAACAGACTGTAGGCAGTGTACGCACCTTGAGCGCCATGAGGTTGAGCTGTATGCTGCGCTGCGTGCGCTCGTCGCCCGTCTGCCCCTCCAACTCCGTGATCCAGTTGGCCACCGTCTGCATTATTGAACAGACTGTAGGCAGTGTACGCACCTTGAGCGCCATGAGGTTGAGCTGTATGCTGCGCTGCGTGCGCTCGTCGCCCGTCTGCCCCTCCAACTCCGTGATCCAGTTGGCCACCGTCTGCATTATTTCGTTGCGCTTCATCCAAAAGTGTGTTTGGATCACCTGTTACGGACACACAATTTCATTTTATAATTTACATTTTATACAGATTTTGGACTGGTAGCTTATTCGCTACTAGACACCGTCCTTCCTACAAACAATATTTTATAGTTTTATTTTATCAAAATAAATATCAATCTCATTCAAAATAGGATAATTCATAATCCATGAAACCTATTTCATTAGATAAAATCATAATTTCATTGAATCTTGGTTACTGTCATCATGCCTATTGCACAAACTATAACTGAATTCCGGTCCGCACGCGGGATGTGTACGCACCTCCTTGAAGCAGGACTCTGGCGCGCGCAGATGGTCGAGCATGGCCCAGCGCACGCACGCCTGGTAGATGTTGGAGTTGTACTCGAGGCTGGCGCTGTTGCCCACGCGCGTGCCGCGGCTGCGCTCGTAGCCCGGCTCGTTGAAGTACGGCTCCGGCACCAGGATCAGGGACTGGATCGACACGAGCACCTGACAAACGAACGTTCACCCCTTTTTAGCAGGATGCGCAACACACGAGTGGTTATTTGTTCAGAAAGCCGAAAATAGTTCGCACACCATCAATAACCTAGGGTATGTTCCGAAATACACTGGACCGCTGGAAGGTATGATGTCTTTCTGTTCTTTTTTAGGTTTTTGATCACGTGATCAAAGTACTGAAAGCACCTTACCTGGAAAAGGACAGTACAAAAATTGCGGCGATTTATGACGTCATATATATCCCTAGGGTACTGCGGCAGTGTACTGGCAGTCCATAACGGAAAAAAAATTTCACCAGTGAGAGCAATGAGCAGTGCTCGCAATGTATATCAGAACACACCCCTAACCGATTGCAACTTAGCCATTTTACATTTCAGTCCAGAAATATAAAACACACAAAGTACTATACTAACTCCACAATGTAATACTCCATACATCAGAATAGCACATAGACTACATCGTATTGTATAGGTATCGTCAAGTATTTTGAAACATTTTCCATTTTTCCTGTTAACAAAAAATAACTAATGCCAGTTTTTACCAACGTTCCTAAACTTTTACGAGCTACCTAAACTAAGTTAGGGAACGCTTTCTGTCAATATCGTTTTCATGAACATTTAGGGAACACCTTATGGTGGAGATTGGGTAAGGGATTGTATTTAGGGAATTGTATTCTATCTACGTAAAGAGACTCCTACTTAGGGGATGATTTAGGTATTGTTGGTGAAAACGGACATAAGCATATTATGTTGAGATTATATTATGCGTGGGCCCGATTTTCCCCCGAGGGCACAGGCATCACGAAGCCGTGTTTAGTTAGTGGCATATATTGCGCGGCTCACCTGCAGGAAGCTGGAGGTGTGCGCGTTCCACTTCTCCTCGGGGCGGCCGTGCCACGTGTTGAGCACGGACAGGCACACCTTGCCGTCGTTGTACAGGTTGGGGTTGAAGCGCACCGAGTGGCGGCCCGTGGTCTCCAGGTTGATGAGCATGGGCGCGGCGGGGTACTCCGCCGGGAAGTACACGTCCAGGATGAAGCAGCCGTTCGCGTACGGCGTGTCCGACGGGCCCGTGATCAGCACCTGAGCCAAAACCGGTCACGTGGTTATAGGTCGAGTAGTTTCATACTGAGGACACATTAGTTAAACATGGTAGCCTGGTTAACTTCGCCCTTTTTTCGGTTATAGTTTCGATCCCATGCATTGCATCTGTTTTAAGCAATTAAATATCACCTGCTTTAACAGTGCAGCAATATCTGCACGCCTGAGACGCCGTTCTCTATAATATTCTTAAAGGTGTGTGAAGTCTGCCAATCCATATTTGGCCAGTGTGGTGGACCCTTTTGAGATTTCCAGGCACAAGTAGTGGGCGGGGCACATAATTCAAAGAACTGATGGTCGTTAGGGTCCAAAGGTGCTGGTGTGGTGTCCCAGTGGCGACCCCGCACTGGAAAGCGCAGTGTAGGCCGATCTTCCACTAGGACACCATCAGACGAGTCTCAGGGAGTCGCTGATATAGGCGGCGCAAGACAAGGCCTTTGGAAGTCCAAGCAACCTTTGTCTAGCAGTGGACGTCTATCGGTTGAAGAAGAAGTGGTAGTATGGTTGTGATGTGTGTGGAGTGAGGACGGGTCACCTTCATGACGTCGAGTCGGTCGGTGTCGGTGCGCACGAACACGGAGGAGGAGTAGGAGAGCGGCAGGCTGGTGGCCAGCGTGGCGGCCTCCTGCGCCAAGCGCTTCATGCGCGCCGGGTGCGCGCGCTCGCCGGCCGCGCGCACCGCGCCCTCGAAGTGGTAGGGCACCGTGAACCGGAACCCGCCGTCGCCGCTCTCCACCATCATCTCGAACGTTTCTGCGCGCAACAGCAACCGCGTCAGCGATACATTCTATTTATATATCCTACCTCACATACGGTCTTTGTGAAAGTTTCAATAAGTCAGTTTACTCTAACCGGTTGTTCGGACGAACTCGGCTCGCACTTATACGAGCTTATAAGCGCGACAACGCTCGTAAAGATTGCGAGTGTGGCAAAGGGCGAGCCTATACGCACTACCAAAAACGAGCTTTTACGTGCCGAAAAAACGCTAATCTGAAACCGCCCTAAGATTTGCGCTTGCTATATGTCATATCCAAGGCTTGAGTGGCGACCTCGCATCGGACAGCGTATTGTTGGCAGACGAGTCGCAGGGAACTGCTGGATACAGGAGGCGCGAGACCAAGAAAAGTGGAAGTCTAACGTCAATACAAGATACCTATATCGGAACTCACCAAACTGCATGGTGCGCATGAGGTCGATGTAGCGCGCCTCGCGCGTGGCGCCGTGCAGCGGCCGCGCCACGCCGCCGCCCTCCGCCTCGCCCTCCGAGCGGCACATCAGCGCGGACGTCGCCTGCGACACGAGTGACAGCTCATCATCATCATCATCATCATACATCAAAGACACATCACCCATCATAAAAAATCATCTTGAGGCACCTAGCAAAATTCGTATTTAAAAAAAAGATCTCTGATACCATGTCATAGATCACTTCTCAGCTATAAGGCCGCCTATTGTATAGCTTCTTCCCTTAATGTATGTTATGTTCTTTTGTTTTTGTATTGATTGGTGTGCAATAAAGTGTATTTTCATTTCATTTAATTTCAGAGGATAACTAATGGAGTGCGAAACAACCAAAAAAACTCTACAACTCTCGCTCGGCTCACTATTGAGCGCAGGTCTCCTCACAGAGCAGGATTATAGGCTATATATAGTCCACTACACTTGCCTAATGCGAATTGTTAAAAATACTATTCGGAGGATGGCGATTTGATTTTGGCCTGCACCCGACATTTCGGAGTCATGCAAGCAATAATTATATATGTGTTAAACGGTGAATGAAAACATCGTTAGGAAACTTGCGCGCCTGAGAGTTGAGTAAGTGCTAATTTGCATTGGGCCAGCGTGGTGGTGGCCTTTGACCTTTCTCTGGGGAGACCTGCGCTTAATAGTGAGCCGTTGATAGGTTATGAAATGAAATGAAATGAATGAATGAATGAAATGAAATATTCTTTATTGTACACCACAGGATAACAGCTTACATGACTAATACATACATAAAAAAAAACACAGAGTACAAAGGCGACCTTATCGCTGAAAAGCGATCTCTTCCAGGCAACCCATGGTAAAAGAAGGAGTTTTAAACAAAAACACAGGGAAGGGTGTACACAAAATTTCAAATAGCCTGATGTTAGTTACTGACGATGTTAACTCGATATGCCATACCTGTATATCGGCGATCAGTAACGCGAGTCCCTCGTCCTCTTCAGACAGTTCCGATGTACTTGAAGTACTAAATCTTTGGCTATAGGTCATCTTTCCGAATATGTTCTTTTTACTCATCCTGCAAACAAGTAAATAATAGGAATACAGCAAAATGAATCATTTCGCCAAAAAGAACAGGAAAAATGAAGGAACTTTCTTTCAATCAATAATGTAAACCTATAACCATTACCAGTGAGAAAGAAAATACAAAGTATTCGATTTTAAAGAAGTGTAAAGAAAATTTTATTTAAGGTTATTTCATCTCGTCTCATGGCATATATCAGAAAATGCATGAACTTCAACTCAATACTTAAAATAAGTTCGTGAGCCTTCTGAGACTAAGAGAATGTACGCTTGTCATAGCAGGTACCATAATAAGTAGTGATAAGGTAAATAAATACTCACAAATATTATAAATGCGAAAGTATGTTGGTTTGTCCTTCAACCCCGCAGCAACCAATTGACGTGATTTTTTGGATGAGTACATGTAGTTGAATACTTCAAGAGTAATAAAATAGGCTACCTTTTATATCGGAACAACAGAGAGTTCCCGCGGGATTGAAATCGTAACTCCATGCGTAAGAATTTGCGGACCACAGCCGCTGTGGTCACCTGTAATATGCCCGCCTAAAGCCGCCTACCTGAGCTTGGTGGCATAGGAGTTGGTGGTGCGGCTCATGCTGGCCAGCAACCGAGGCAGCGCCCGCAGCGACGGTGCGAGGCGGCGGCAGCGCAGCGCACGCAATGCACGCACCGCGCGCAGCACGCACACGTACAGAGGAATGTGCCTCGACATATCCAGCACTGGTGTAAAACAAAAAAACGGAACGATAAAAACTTTTGAAAAACAAGGTAAATGATACATGAGAGCTCTTCATAAAATTATCATGTCTGCGATGTCTGCCAATTTTTCTTAGGCCAGTTGCGTGGACTATGGCAATAAAAGTTATAACCCTTCTCTGAGAGGAGACCAGGGGGTCTATTCATTATCATAGTGGTTATTGTTCAGTTGCTAACTAAACTATCAAACACGGAATACATTTTCTTCTTCTTTTTCAACCGGTAGACGTCCACTGCTGGACAAAGGTCTCTTGCATGGA
Organism: Oeneis ivallda; assembly: GCA_029955525.1. Classification (NCBI taxonomy): domain Eukaryota; kingdom Metazoa; phylum Arthropoda; class Insecta; order Lepidoptera; family Nymphalidae; genus Oeneis; species Oeneis ivallda. The sequence continues at coordinate 12,653,046 of JARPMR010000024.1, read as the reverse complement.
CTTCCACAGACCTCAGTCTCCGCCTGAATCCAGCGGCGACCGGCGACTCGTTTGATGTCATCGGTCCACCTAGTGGGGGGTCTGCCAACACTGCGCTTCCCGGTGCGCTCAGCTCTTCGAACTATGTGCTCTGCCCATTCCCCCTTCACTTTCGCGACTCGCTGAGCTATGTCAGTGACTTTGGTTCTCCTACGGATCTCCTCATTACTGATTCATACAACGGAATACATACTATGGGTAAATGCGGCTCTAACAGTTCTTAGTCGGCAACTTTCCATTTTTAACTTTTAACTGGCCACTGAAAATGTCACAGGGTTGATGCGTTGCTGATGATGATGATGATGATATCACGATGATGATGAAGACAATATAGATTACAAAGCACCCACCTGAGTCGTTCCTAAGGTAGGAGCAGATGGCGGGCACGAGCGAGCTGACGGCCACCAGGTCGATGAACTCTGAGGGCAGCTCGTGCGCGGCGCCCTCCTCACTCTCCTCGCCCTCCTCCTCCGCGTCCTGCGAGCCCTCCTCTGGCGGCCACTTCTCGCCGGGGTTCATGTACGATACTAATACCTGGCCACACAATAAACGGTCTTACGTTGAGTACTTAAAGAACAAATTAACTTACATAGTTTGATCGGCTTATGCCCAACTATGTTCACAGTCGTCTCGACGGGGAGTTATCGCAAGATTCCTATTCTATTTTCAACCTTTGAAGTTAGTTGACAATTTCATACTATCAGATATAAGACGGTATATTTTGGTTTCGGTTTCAGGATGCAAACGTTAGAGTAGTGACCATAAGGCTTTTTTTATAGGCGATATTTATATTGCAGATTTTTTACTTGGCTTATGTACGAAGCCTGATTCTGATTCGATTCCCGGCGGGGTCAATTTGGGAATTTATAATTTCTGAATTGTCTCTGGTCTGGTCTGGTGGGAGGCTTTGGCCGCGGCTAGTTACCACCCTACCGTCAAAGACGTGCCGCCAAGCGATTTAGCGTTCCGGCACGATGGCGTGTAGAAACCAATTATGGGTATGGGTTGTATGTTCACTGCCATACCCCTTCCAAGTTAGCCCGCTACCATCTTAGACTGCATCGTCACTTACCATCAGGTGAGATCGCAGTCAAGGACTAGCTTGTCATTGAATAAAAAAAAAAAAAAAAAAAAAAAAAAAAAGATACCATGTATTAATGGTCGAGATAAGGAAACTTGTACAGTCCGATTCAAACTTTATGATTTCTCGGACTTCGTGCGTTTCGATGCGCAGAATTCAATAATCGGTACCAGCCAATCAGCGGCGCGCGGGAGACGCGCGAACCTACACTCGCGGCTAACATCCGTGTGGACATAAAGTTTGAATCGAACTGTACGAACCCTATCCTCTGGCGAGTAGGTATCTAATGAAGAAGAAAGGATGTAGCAGAGAGTTTTCGTCGTACACGGTAGGTTATCTATCAATCACAGCAATAACTGTGGCAAAACTGACAGCAGAATCGATTGTGTATTGAGTAAAAAAAAGTTGAGTTTCGTGAAACCCTCGTTTGGAACGAAGTTCCTTCGAATAATGAATAAAGAATAAAATTAAATAAAATACAGAATATTAATCAGAAGTCAGGATTCGAACCACCGAACTGATAGTTTCACTCCTAAAGACATACGTCGGCCTAAAGTGCGTATGAACAAGTGCAAATTATTTTTAATTTTTTACCAAATATTAACAATTATTTAATTATAAATAATAATAAATTAATAATAAATAAAATTGAAGCCAGGATTCGAAAACTGATAGTTTTACTCCTTCGTTAACACCGCTACGCTACCAAAGATTTGACGGCCCGTGTGTAATAAACGAAGGCAACATGTTTCGTGACGGAAATATCTTACACTTTTAAGCTATTGCATAGCTTTTATCGCGGGCTTTGAACTAGGACAAACAGTTGGAGCGCGGCGACCGAATCAAGAAATTCCGTAACCAAAATAAACCTAACACCGTCGTTCAGTAAGCGTTCAACATTTTAGAGGTTCACAAGTAGCTCTGTTCGGCGCAGTGGGCGAGCGGCCGCTTTCTTTACCGTATGGTGTATGATGTCGCAGGTTCGAATCTCACTCGCGAAGTAGTGACAGTGCGCTTTTTTTGTTTGTTTGTTTTTTAATTTTTTTTGCATTATTTTTATGGGAACTAATTTTTTGGGCTGTTATTTAAATATTCGAGATGCTATTATGATCAGTTCAAAAACATATTGAGCAATTATTTAATTTAATGGCGGTTGATTAATTATTGCGACAGTAAAACATGGACAGTAATAAAAAATCAATTAGTCGGTTATTTTATCATATAATGTCAATTCTAAAAATAATTGAGCAGTCCAATAACTGAATGAGCGGTAAAAATGATGGAATGAGCGGTTCGATAAATAATTCGGCAGATCATAGCGAGCGGTGACACCCGAACTCAAATTCATTGAAAAGAGAGGTAAATGTTCGTTAGTTGGGCGGAGCTTATTAGCGCGGGTGGCGGAAGCGACCTATCACAGGGTTGGTAATCGTCTCGTGTGAGCTCGTGTTTTGAATTCTTGCATTTGTTTTCATAATAAGCTATCTTACTAGGAATATAGCTATAATACTATATTTATTAAAATCCAAAGTTAGGTTAGGTTGGGGTTTGACAAGAAAACTCAGGTGCCCGGCCGCAGGCCGGGCACTTAGGTTATTTCGTCAATACCTAAGTTAATTCTCAAATTACCAAAGATGTCTCAATTAAGAAATTATCTCAGTGATCGTCGATTTTACCACCTCATTGTTTATAGAATTGCTTAGAATGAGATTTCTAACCGACAAATTCCGATTTATTACTGCCCACACGTAACCGCTCGTTTAATAATTTTTACCGCCCATTTAATTATTTTCCTGCTCAAGTATATATTCACTGATCCATTTCATTATTTTTTATTACTCATTTTTGTTTCCTTTACTGCTTAGTTTTAACTGCTGAACTAGTTATTAAACGTGCCATTTATAATTTTTAACTTACCAAAACTGCTATTTACAACTGCCTCTTTAAATCAGTGCCTATTTTTATTATGCAAAAAACAAAAGTTGCATAAATATTATAATTGCATAAGTTGATAAAAAATGCTATCCAATAGCTTTACCGCGGCAGTCCCCGAGTGCCACTTAATTTTTTTCTGCTAGTCCCCATCAGTCTCCAATAAGTTACCTGAAGCAATACTGTGACGTGTTCCTCCTCGATGCGCTGCCTGACCAACGCCTGCTCCACGTTCCAGCTCTGCTGCGTGGAGCCGGTGCCGAACCCCGTGCCCTTCGCCCAGTACAACTGCGCCTTTTCCTCGCGCGCCTCGCGCCCCTCCTTGCCCGAGCCGTTTGAATTCTGACTGTTCTGTTAGACATAACATTAGATTATGTAGCTAAATAAATTCAACAACTGTAAGTAATTAATTTTTCAATTATCCACCAACATCATAACATAACATTAAAATTTTCGATAAATGTTATGCATGAAATTGCACCTTATATAATTTGTAATTCCGAAAGGTGTTGGTTTGTCTTCTATCACGATCGACGTGAATTTTTGCATGGGTATAGTTGAGGACCTGGACAGTAACATAAACTACTTGCGATCCCGTAAAATCAGTGTACCGGCGTACATGGGCATCAGCTAGTAAAACAAACATAATATTATCCCACAGACTCAATAATAGCAAGTAAATGGTTTTTTTATAAGAATATTAGCCAAGCTGGACTTTACTTATTATTCTCTTCTCTCCTCCAAATAAGCGGAAAACATGTGTTAGGGGTGGGTACGACAGTAGTGCAACCGGGTGGGGATCGAACCTGCGACCTTTCAGTTCTCAGTCCGCACCTTTAACCGTTGGGCTATAGAGGCTGTTTGTGAGGCGTTGTGTACCTGCGCGGCGGGGCGGTGGTGCGTGAAGACGGCGAGGCAGGCCAGCACGAGCCGCACGGCGCCCAGCTGCAGCAGCGCGCCGCGCAGCGAGCGGCCCGCGGGCGAGGCGCGCGGCGCCGCCTCCAGCAGCTGCGCCACCACGCGGAACGGCAGCGTGCCCAGCGACGCCGTGCCGCCGCCGCCGCCGCTTCCGCCGCCCACCACGATGTTACCTGCGCAAACATTCAAATTAAAATTAAAAAAAAAAATTGTGTGTGTCAGCTACGACTCACGACTGGAGTTTACTTTATACTCAACGTTGAAATTTCTACCCTAACGTTGAGTAAATAAGGTTTGTCTTCGCTTGAGTTGTCGAATGCCCGCGCTACGCCTTTCACAACGATGCAAATTTCTGCCCCAATGTACTCCGTACAACGGAGTTGCTATTCGAAATAGTTTACACATAAGCCGAAAGATGGCGCTGATCCACATGTGAACGAAAACCAACCCTATTTACTCGACGTTAGGGCAGAAATTTGCATCGTTGCGAAAAGCGTGAAGCCGGCATTCGACAACTCAAGCGAAAACCAACCTTATTTACTCAACGTTAGGGTAAAAATTTCAACGTTGTGAAAAACGTGACAGAAAAAACGTAAGGAGGTCATTGATAAATTGATTTTACTGCCCGAATTTTTCTCATACCGGGCTGCTAAAATCGATTCTTAAGGAGTAAACTCCAAAAATAAAGACTTTTAATTATTTGATAAACTTAATTTATTTTATGTAGGCCAACCTGTGGCTCTATGAAAGGTCATGACTCTACCACTACTTCAGAAAACAGATTATGCTGCGAAGAGCCGGCAAAAAACTCAGCAGCTCTTTTCAAAACAAAATATTACAATTTTTTCATTCATCACAACCCTTCTCCGGCTTGGGAGAGATATTTTTTTACGTATGTGTATGTGTGTAATTATATTGAGACCAGCATAGGAAAATTGAGCTTTCTAAAGAAAATCTATAACTAATGATTGATTTGTTCAAAATACTTCAATAGCCTCGGTTGCTCCTAATAAGTGTTGATTTAATTATTAAAGAGGAGAAAATTTGCTACCATTTTCATTTTGTGTGTCTTTTTTTATTAGTTAATAATTATAATTCTTAAGGTTGAAGACAAGGCTCTGCTCGCGAAATTCAAATTTAATTTGGTTTTTCGCAATTTGTAAACTAATACGACAAAGTAGGCTTATGGCATTCTAATTGCGACAATGGCAGTATCATCTTCACAGGTTTATATAAAAATTTTTACTTGAAAGTGTCCAGTTTAAGAAATTAATCAAAATATCGACTAATTTGTGAGTAACTCACGTCCAACTCAGTATTTTGATTAATTTCTTAAACTTGTCACTTTCAAGTAAAGATTTTTATGTAAACCTGTGAAGATGATAATTCCACTGGCACAATTAGAAGGCCATAAGCCTACTTTGTCGTATTAGTTTACAAATTGCGAAAAACCAAATTAAATTTGAATTTCACGGGCAGACCCTTGTCTTCAACCTTAAACGGTGGCGCCAAGTTCTTTAGTATCAACGAATCAATAGATGGCACAGTACAACGTGACTCACGTCCGTCCTCGTCGTGCGCCACGCCGAGCAGCAGCCGCAGCAGGTGCACGGCGCGCGCGCCCTCGTCCAGCAGCGCGGCCGCGTAGCCCGGCAGCTTGAGCAGCAGCGCCAGCGCCACCAGCGCGTGCGCCGGCACGCCCGCGCAGCCGCTCGCCTCCTCGCTGCTGCCGCCCACGTCAATAGATCACACAGTACAACGTGACTCACGTCCGTCCTCGTCGTGCGCCACGCCGAGCAGCAGCCGCAGCAGGTGCACGGCGCGCGCGCCCTCGTCCAGCAGCGCGGCCGCGTAGCCCGGCAGCTTGAGCAGCAGCGCCAGCGCCACCAGCGCGTGCGCCGGCACGCCCGCGCAGCCGCTCGCCTCCTCGCTGCTGCCGCCCACGTCAATAGATCACACAGTACAACGTGACTCACGTCCGTCCTCGTCGTGCGCCACGCCGAGCAGCAGCCGCAGCAGGTGCACGGCGCGCGCGCCCTCGTCCAGCAGCGCGGCCGCGTAGCCCGGCAGCTTGAGCAGCAGCGCCAGCGCCACCAGCGCGTGCGCCGGCACGCCCGCGCAGCCGCTCGCCTCCTCGCTGCTGCCGCCCACGTCAATAGATCACACAGTACAACGTGACTCACGTCCGTCCTCGTCGTGCGCCACGCCGAGCAGCAGCCGCAGCAGGTGCACGGCGCGCGCGCCCTCGTCCAGCAGCGCGGCCGCGTAGCCCGGCAGCTTGAGCAGCAGCGCCAGTGCCACCAGCGCGTGCGCCGGCACGCCCGCGCAGCCGCTCGCCTCCTCGCTGCTGCCGCCCACGTCAATAGATCACACAGTACAACGTGACTCACGTCCGTCCTCGTCGTGCGCCACGCCGAGCAGCAGCCGCAGCAGGTGCACGGCGCGCGCGCCCTCGTCCAGCAGCGCGGCCGCGTAGCCCGGCAGCTTGAGCAGCAGCGCCAGCGCCACCACGCCCGCGCAGCCGCTCGCCTCCTCGCTGCTGCCGCCCACGTCAATAGATCACACAGTACAACGTAACTCACGTCCGTCCTCATCGTGCGCCACGCCGAGCAGCAGCCGCAGCAGGTGCACGGCGCGCGCGCCCTCGTCCAGCAGCGCGGCCGCGTAGCCCGGCAGCTTGAGCAGCAGCGCCAGCGCCACCAGCGCGTGCGCCGGCACGCCCGCGCAGCCGCTCGCCTCCTCGCTGCTGCCGCCCACGTCAATAGATCACACAGTACAACGTGACTCACGTCCGTCCTCGTCGTGCGCCACGCCGAGCAGCAGCCGCAGCAGGTGCACGGCGCGCGCGCCCTCGTCCAGCAGCGCGGCCGCGTAGCCCGGCAGCTTGAGCAGCAGCGCCAGCGCCACCAGCGCGTGCGCCGGCACGCCCGCGCAGCCGCTCGCCTCCTCGCTGCTGCCGCCCACGTCAATAGATCACACAGTACAACGTGACTCACGTCCGTCCTCGTCGTGCGCCACGCCGAGCAGCAGCCGCAGCAGGTGCACGGCGCGCGCGCCCTCGTCCAGCAGCGCGGCCGCGTAGCCCGGCAGCTTGAGCAGCAGCGCCAGCGCCACCACGCCCGCGCAGCCGCTCGCCTCCTCGCTGCTGCCGCCCACGTCAATAGATCACACAGTACAACGTAACTCACGTCCGTCCTCGTCGTGCGCCACGCCGAGCAGCAGCCGCAGCAGGTGCACGGCGCGCGCGCCCTCGTCCAGCAGCGCGGCCGCGTAGCCCGGCAGCTTGAGCAGCAGCGCCAGCGCCACCAGCGCGTGCGCCGGCACGCCCGCGCAGCCGCTCGCCTCCTCGCTGCTGCCGCCCACGTCAATAGATCACACAGTACAACGTGACTCACGTCCGTCCTCGTCGTGCGCCACGCCGAGCAGCAGCCGCAGCAGGTGCACGGCGCGCGCGCCCTCGTCCAGCAGCGCGGCCGCGTAGCCCGGCAGCTTGAGCAGCAGCGCCAGCGCCACCAGCGCGTGCGCCGGCACGCCCGCGCAGCCGCTCGCCTCCTCGCTGCTGCCGCCCACGTCAATAGATCACACAGTACAACGTGACTCACGTCCGTCCTCGTCGTGCGCCACGCCGAGCAGCAGCCGCAGCAGGTGCACGGCGCGCGCGCCCTCGTCCAGCAGCGCGGCCGCGTAGCCCGGCAGCTTGAGCAGCAGCGCCAGCGCCACCAGCGCGTGCGCCGGCACGCCCGCGCAGCCGCTCGCCTCCTCGCTGCTGCCGCCCACGGTGCTGCTGCCGCCCACGGTGCCCGCCGACGTCACGCCCATTTCTACCACCTCCTGGTGAACATAATACTATACACGGTGAAAATTTTGTGGTTTTGAGGCCGCAGAGAAGTGATTCGAAATTAACAGTAATAATCCACTGACCCTTGTATTAAAATAAAAAATAAAAATCAAGAAATTAATATTTCGAAAACTTCGCGAACAGCGCGGGCGGTCACGTGAAGCTTGAAGCGAGCGGCGCGCGAGTCGCGACAGGTCGTTCACCTTTATACGGCTATCAGCTGCTGTAGTTACATGAGGCAGAAAAGCTTCAATGAGTTTTAAAAGCGGCAGTACTGCGTGCGGCGCCGCGTAGTCAACCAACCGCTATTAATATTTCTCACATTTTCGAGTTTATTTCGATTTTTTTTTAAACCACTAATTTTTCACTGTGTATAGAACATTCTACGCGTGTATTTCAATTACTGGGATTCATCACCAAAGATCTCCTACTATGTAGTATATATTCTTAAAAAAATGGGACCACCAGAGATAAGCCTTCACACAACTTGCTTAACGCATAACGCCTTCGATCGAACCATAGCCCCCGAAGAGGCCGAAGTTTTAACCACTAGGCTATCACCGCTTAAACAATCATCATCATCATTATCAACCCATCATCGGCTCACTACTGAGCAAGGTCTCCTCTCAGAGAAGGGTTATAGAACATAGTCCACCACGCTGGCCCAATGCGAATTGGCGGACTTCACACATCTTCGAGAACATTATGGAGAACTCTCAGGTGTGCAGGTTTCCTCACGATGTTTTCCTTCACCGTTAAAGCATGTGATATTTAATTACTTGAAACGCACTTAACTTCGAAAAGTCAGAGGTGCGTACCCGGGATCGAACCTGCGACCACCCGAATAGGAGACCACAGTCGTAACCACTAGGCTATCACTGCTTCGCTTAAAAAATAGTACCAATTAAACAGAAACAACCCAATAAAAACCGGCAAAGTGCGAGTCGGACTCGTACACAAAGGGTTGCTTCCGTACCATCTTGCTTGTGCAGTTTTAATCGAGAACTGTGCAGTCCAATGTTCGGCAAGTCAACGAACTGCCCGGGGTTCCCGTCTTGCTGTCCACACGCATGCGCTTGATTGCGCAAACTTGGCTTGTGCATGTACGACCTCAGGTAAGACGAAGCGTGTAGCCGGTACGTTATAGATAACGATTTGTTCCGTTTCAAGCTGTAGCTTCTTAGTTGGACGAAACAGTAACCATAGTTGCAATCATTCGCTGAATCACTGACCTCATAGGCGTCATCCAGCTTGACCCAGTCGAGGTCGTGATGCGCGGGCGGCGCGGGGGGCGGCGCGGGCGCGGCGTGCGGGCGCGGCAGCCGCGCCGCAACCAGCGCCAGGCCGCCGCACGCGCTGAACTCGCGCAGTACCGTGCCGCCGGCGCACGTGCCGCTAGACGTGCCCGCCTCACTGCCGCCCTCCCACATCGGACCCGTCCATGTGTCTGGAGCAACATAACACACTAAATAACATGTTCTTTTTTTTTCGATGACAAGCTAGTCCTCCTGATGGTAAGTGACGATGCAGTCTAAATTGGTAGTGGGCTAACTTGGAAGGGGTATGGCAGTGAACATTCAAGCCATACCCCTAATTGGTTTCTGCACGCCATCGTGCCGGAACGCTAAATCGCTTGGAGGCACGTCTTTGACAGCAGGGTGGTAACTATATAGCCACGGCCAAAGCCTCCCACCAGACCAGAACAGACAATTCAGACATTATAAATTCCCAAAATGACCCCGCCGGGAATCGAACCCGAGACCTCCCAGTTATAAGACAACAGCGCTCCCCACTGAGACAGGGAGGTCGTGTAGTAAGATTTAATTTGATTGATCGTATTTGTATTCCATAACATTGGCGTCATAACAAAATGAACCATAACAACATTGAATTAGAGCTCAATTTAATATCGGTTGTACTGAATTTGTGACTTTAAGGCTGGAACCACATCTGTTCGCATCGATTCGCATTTTGTCCATACAAAACTGTCATTTTTCATAGTTGTGTACGCATCAAAAAGCCGAATTGATGCGTACACGACTATGAAAAATTACAGTTTTGTATAGACAAAATGCGAATCGATGCCCACAGATGTGGTTCCAGCCTAAATCTATACAGATTTTATTTAAGATTCATTTTACTTTGACACTAACGCCATCCTAAACGAATACGGTCTATCGAATTAAATCTTATACTAACCCTACTGCTCCAAAAAACTTAAGGTGGGTACTGACCGACGACGTTACGCGGTGTAATGTAAGATATTACAAAGCGTTTATTATTCGTGCACTCAGGTCTGTGGCAACAAGCGCTAAACGAGCCACGCCAACGACATGATCGCTTCGAATGTTACATTACGCCTTACAACGGTGTCGCTAATAACTTCTTGATGTCTAGAGAAGTTACAGTTGAATTTGGCACAAGACTAGATATAGATAAAGTAGAATAGAAGAGAAAATTCTTTATTGAACAACAAGAAAAATAGGTTGATACAAAAGAAAAGAAAATAAATACAGGGTGCAAAGGCGGCCTTATTGCAAAAGCAATCTCCAGAAAACCCTTCTTCCTGGAAACCTTTGTCTGGAGAGGAAAACGTCAAAGAAGAAAATGGGATAGTGCAAGTTGAGATCGAGAAAAGTTAAAAACATGCTATTGTAATATATATAGAATAGAATAGAAATATTTTTATTCAAATAAACTTTTTACAAGTGCTTTTAAATCGTCTGACTACCACTGGTTCTGAATGTCCTTCCTGCCGAGAAGAACCAGCAAGAAACTCGGCGGTTGCCCTTTTCAAAACAAGTTTATATCAACACTGATATGAATAAATCATTAAATCAATAAAGTAGCTAAGACTTTTAAAACTAAGGTAACAACTACTTTGAATCAGGGTTTGGAAACGCGATATGTAAGCTTGGAAAGGATATGCGGTTGTGGATTCTGTTACATTCTTATTCTTTTTGGACTATGGTTTGCCCACAAAGTACTTTTTTGAGCAGAGTAATTATTATTAGGCTATGAGAGCTATGCTCGGTATATCCCTGCGAGATCAAATCAGAAATGAGGAGATTCGTAGGAGAACCAAAGTCACCGACATAGCTCAGCGTGTCGCGAAACTGAAGTGGAAATGGGCGGAGCATCCAGTCCCAAGGTGTTGGAGTGGCGACCCCGCACCGGGAAACGCAGTGTTGGCAGACCCCCCACCAGGTGGACCGACAACAACAAACGAGTCGCAGGGAGCCGCTGGATTCAAGCGGTGCAAGATCGAAGCCTGTGGAAGTCCATGCAGGAGACCTTTGTCCAGCAGTGGACGTCTATAGGTTGATAAAGAAGAAGAATTATTATTAATTGACTTTTATTTTTGGATTTGAGGTTGGTTTAGTTTGCGTTACGTAGGTAATTTATTTTGTATTTTGTATACATGCTACACATACCCCCACTAGTATTGAGATGCAAATTAAGCGTAAGATGTGGTCCGAATACATGAGGCACGGCTGCGGTGAGTTGTGCCAGCGTAGTGCTGTGCGGTATGAAGCCCTCCAGCCCGTCTACTTGCACCCTTATCGTTGATTCAATTATGTCTGCAACAAATATTATATGTTCAAGACACCTACAATAATAATCTTTTAGAAGTCTCCCGAAGTGAGAGTGAGTCCATCGAGCGCCTTGTCGCGCAGGGAAAAGTGGAGGGCACCAGAGGGCGTAGAATGTCGCCCATGCGATGTACCGACCGAATTAAGTCTGCTGTGGGCGGTCCATTGCACGAGTGGACCAGGCTGTCGGCCAGCAGGGAAAAGTGGCGAATGCTCGTGAGGCGAATCACATCTGCCCCAAAATATGTGACATCGTGATGACCACGACCGCTCTACCAAGTTTCACGAAGAAGTTGAGCGTCACTTTCTGTATCTCATCGAGTCCGTCTGTTTGAGACCTAATTCGTTTAGGTCACGCGAACAGAAATACGGGTGCACTCACCGTCACTGACGGAGTGCGTGGCGGTGTCGTTGCTGGTTTTGGTCTGCCGCTTCTTGTTGCCCTGCTGCTTGAGCGAGGTGTTCTTCACGTCCTTGACGCGCTTGTCCTTGGAGGCGCTGGCGGCGGCGAGGGACAGCTCCCACGCCTCGGCCACGGTGAGGATGGCGGGGTCGGACGCGCTGCGCAGCACCGTGCCCGCGCCACCCGGGACGCCCGCGCCGGGCCCGCTGGCGGCGCACAGCCGGGACGCCTCTTCGAATAATGGCACTAGGGGACGACACATTCAGTATATTGACTACCGGCCTGTGTCACCATCGCCGGGAAAACTTAAGGGTACCCAATCCATTACTTTCTTCATACGAACGTAGAAGGGTGATTACTACATTATTTGATATGGTAGGCTCAAAACTAAAGTATAATATCGATTTGTCTCGTCATTATCTAGGTTTATTGATATATAAATTATTGAAAAAAATATTGATTTTAAGGTTACGAGCCTCGAAATATTCATATTTTACACTAAATTTATGACAATTTTGGGCGCAGATAAATAAGATTAGGAGTATGAAAATTTTCAAACAATTTAGCATTAAACATAGTTTATTTATTCATTAGTTGAAATAAGTTTACTTTGCAACCATACTTTGCTACATTGCTACATTAGCACAAAAGCAGCAGCTACAAAATTTTCAACCCCCTAAACCAGCTACAACAACTCCAAAAATATCTTTATCTGCTACAGGTTGTTCCAATACATCCAGTTAAAGCAACCAGGCCTATAATATATTTTCATTTAGTCATTCCATAATCGTGGTCTATAGTCTGTTTTTATTAACAGCGTTTTTTGACTGCGTTGCTATTGGTCCACGTAATAAAAATAAGAGTCCCAGGCCCCACCCCTAAAATGACCCATCTCACTCTATCAATATCGGAAATGTGCGAGACGTACTCAGTACCCCACCTCTAACAATGATCCATCTCACTCGGTCAATATTGGAAATGTGCGAGAGCCACTCAGTACCCCACCCCTAAAAATGACCCATCTCACTCTGTCAATATCGGGAATGTGCGAGAGACATACTCAGAACTCGTTTGTTAAAAACTATAGTTACTAAAAATAGAGTATAGACCTTGTGGTCGATGGTCCTGCAGCAGCGTCCGCACGGTGGTGTGCAGGGGCAGGTGCAGCGTGTGGTGCGCGGAGGCGGGGTGCGGCGGCGCGGCGTGCGGCGGCAGGGCGGGGCTGCCCGCGCCGCCCACGCCGCCCGCCCCGCCCGCCCAGCGCAACGCGACCGTGGCGCGCTCCCCGGACAGCACCAGCCGCAGGATGAGCGCTCGAGTGAAGCCCGATAAACCTTCTGGCCCTGAGTATGAGAGACAATAGTATTTATCTACTCCAGCATCGAAAGGTTCCAATTTCGAGTTTGACAGCTGTATCGAAATGAACCCTCTTTCGGTTTTGCTTCTCATTTCGATGCAGCTCGTTGTATGGGAGCTGAATCGAAATGGTTATCTTCTTAAAATAGGATACCTAAAGCTAAGGCTCTGAGTTCTGGCACTTTTGTACCGTTCATATGACAGAGGCGCCACAGGCGGCTGGTGGCGGCTTACGGAGTTACTTTTTGTTGACAGAGGCGCCACAGGCGGCTGGTGGCGGCTTACGGAGTTACTTTTGTTACTTTATTGAGCCTACGGCGTATTTTGTTAATGATTTTACTTCCTTGTCGTAGATAAAATCTTGTATGCAACTGAACGTAATTAGTCATTTTAATTCTCGTACTATTCTATTTTGATACTCGGCAAGCCTCGTATCAAAAAACAGCACTCGAATTAAAATGACCCTCATTACGATGCAGTTGCATAAATAGCTATTATGCAACTGTTGTATAATAAGGGGTATTCATGTGATATACTCATGTGATAAACCCGCACTCGTGTTTTAATACCTAATTATTAACAACGACTTTATCTGCTCCCGTGTTTTTTGTAAACAAAACAATAAAAATATCGAAGAAAAACGGCGGGGATTCGAATAACCAACTTTTTTTTTACGGCACGCGGCGTTCTGGTAGTGAAACGCGCGTGAATCACAATGTCCTTTTTTTGAAATTCATACAGATATACGCATCGAGCAGTAAGAATGAGGCTGTCTATTGAGTAAACTCTTTGCGCAGAAAGGATCGCAAAAAAAACAAAGGAGTGTTATGAAATTCAGTACAACATTAAATTATCATCAGTTTGGATGATATTATGGTTATTATTACATTGGGTGTTTTAATTATGACAATAAGCTAACTGTTTCAGAATCTTTTATAGAGGATTTAAAGCATGGGAGTAGATAAACGTTATTATGCAGCAACTTATCATAATATGTTCATAGATCAACTAGGTGAAACGCAGCAAACTGTCGTTATCATCAACTTGTCAGCTGCAGTTTTCCTCTCAGAGAAGGGTTATAGGACACAGACCGCCACGCAGGCCCAATATGCATTTTGGCAGATTTCACACATTAATTCAATTGTTCATATGCACATATCTCCGGAAAAGTAACAGGGGCATGCCTGGATTTAAATCGCGACCCCCCGAATAGGAGACCGCAGTCCTAAATTAGGTTATCACGGTTCTTATAGAATCAGAATATGAAGCTTACCCGTATACTGCATGGACTCAAGTATACTGTGAAGTGTGGAAGCGAAGAGCTTCTGGTTGGCGGTGTGGCACACAGTCAGTTCAGCAAACAGCCGTATGGTATTCTCTTCCAGCTGGGCGTACTGTGCGCTTTCTTGCCAGGTACTGGAATTATTATTTCATATAAAGGCGTCACGAAAATTGCACAAGCTACGTCAGTTTGTATTACGCTAGGTTCTTACCTAGCGTAATACAAACTGGCATCTCCTGTCCTCAGTGTGCGTTTTGATTTATCCACAAGTAAAGAGAGCTGAAACTTTACGCGCAGTAAGGTGTATGTATCTGTGGGTCTGTCTGTTCCCGCGATGCTCAATGACATATGGATCGATTTTGATGCGGTTTTTTCTGTTTGTAATCTAACGTAATACAGGTGGATGTTAGCTATAAAATTTATCAATATCTGCTCAGGCGTTTGAAGATCATCAGCTCATTTCCTACTTGATTTAAGTCTTACAAGCTTGATTGACTTGAAATTTTTTGTACTGTAACTTCGGATTATTTCTGTAACTAGTCTGTGAGATACTTACTCCTCAGCAACTTACAGCAGATACAGTGTTTGGGCTCATTATAATGGGTCTCAATGATAGATGATGACCGAGGATGGAGGAGGAGGATCTAATGATGGAGCAGAAAACTGGGTAACAGGATGTCAGGTATATCGTGCATAGTCCGGTCATAGGTTTACATGTCGGGGGTGTTTCAAATGTTCAATTTAATAGAATAAAAAAAATGTCCTCCCGACCGAAGCCGATCACGGCGGCTAACCTCTTATATTATTATCCTCGGATATTATAGTGCACAAGTGTGTGCGCAAACACAGGTGCACTCTCTATTCCCTCACTCTCATAGTCAGATGGGACGGAAATCCGACACGACCGGAGAGAGATCAGGCGCAGGACCGACGGCTTTACGTGCTCTCCGAGGCACGGGGGTGACTCACCGCCAACTTCCTAACTCCGGGCTAGTACTGAGAATTTCTTTGCAGAAAAACCCGTACATTTTTTGGGCCGACCCGGGAATCGTACCCGGGACCTCGTCATCCGCAGTCGAACAAGCTAACCACTAGACCAACGAGGCAGTTAGATGTTCAATTTACACTCGTTTTGGAGCTTACGTTTGCTGGGGACGCGAATGGCACAGAAGCCTCAGTAGCGGTTGCCAGAAAACTGCACCGGTGCTGCCCAGCCACTCCTTGACGCGCCGCTCCGCGCACACGAGCCGCGCCCACTCCACTATGTCGCATATACTCTTCATCGATGGCAAATCTGTGTATGATAGTTGCCTCTTTATTATTTCAACATCAAATTGAAGAAATTAAAAGAAAGAAGATAGCTAGTTCATAATTGTGCAAATAACTTTAAAAACCCCAAGATTATTGAGATACTGTACCTTTTAATCGCTTATATTCTTTGCTTTCAGTATCAGCCATGTGAACATCCTCTTGTGATCCTGTTTGAGCCATTATTGATTCCAGCTTTGCTTCACTAAAATCTACAAGAAAACACATAGTTATTAAAAAAAAGTGTGGAATAGTCTGTACTCATTACGTTCTTCAGTCCGTATCCCGACAACAACCAAGAATCTAGTACATCCGTACTCGGAAGTAAAGTCCTAAGGGTATTTCTAACATAGATATTATATGCTTGTGAAGTTGTGGCGAGTACTTGTAAGCACTCAGAGCAAAATTCTTTAAATCGTCCGTATGCCTTGTTGGCATAGCTAGAACTTGTAGTTATAATGATGTCTCCGACAAGCTACGCGGGAGATATTATAGTGCACATACTTGCATGCAAGGTGCAATCTCTAGTCCCTCACTCTCATAATCCAGTGGGACTCTCCAAGGAAAGGGGGTAACACATCGCTAACTAAATCTAGGCTCATACTGAGAAATTCTCATCAGAAAAACACAATAAATTTGGCCTGACCCAGGAATCTTGGACCTCGTCACATCATCAGCAACCCATCAACGGCTCACTACTGAGCATGATAGGTCTCCTCTCAGAGATGGGTTATAGGCCATAGTCGACCACGCTTTTTTTAAATGTTACGCACTCAGTTATCCTCTGACATGATGCGAGACTTTTTTGATGCGAATTTTGCTCTGAAAACGTATGAGTGACACTGTTCTCAGTAGCCCTGAGTGCCCGTCAAATGTTAAAAATATTATTTTTAGTTATTAATATAGTAGGTATGTATTAAATTTTGTATGAAATGAGAATAATATTTATTGCATTAGTAGAATGATGTTAATTTAGATAATTTTGAACATACAATTTTAATAAATTTTTATTTAAAATGAAATACTATAGAAAATTTGGTAATAATTAGTATGTCAGATAAAATTTAGGCAATTTCTTTTGTTTGTCCTCGCCATACCCAAATAAATAGCTGCAATGCAACAAATTTGTATTAATTCCTTACTAATGTAGCTGCCCATTTTGCAGTCCACCACGCTGGCCCAATTGGCAGACTTCACACACCTTTCAGAACATTATGGAGAACTCTCAGGTGTGCAGGTTTCGTCACGATGTTTTCCGTTGAACTTCACCGTTGAAGCATGTGATATTTAATTGCTTAATCGCACATAACTTCGAAAAGTCAAGAGGAGCGTGCCCGGAATCGAAACTGCGAACCCCAAATAGGAGACCACAATCCTAACCACTAGGCTATCACTGCGTTTTCTTTCACATGGTACCTCGTTATTCGAACATGCTAAGCACAAGAGTCTAGATCAACAAACAAGTGTACAGTAAACAAGTAGTGACCTGCCACGGCGCGAACCAGTGCAGCGGGTAACGGACAATGCAGCATCATCAACGTGGCCGCGGGCGACATCGCGGCGGCCGCTATGGTGCGCAGCTGCCAGCCCCGCAGTCGCGCCGCCATGCTGCTGTCTTCCCAAGTGATGTTCCCGCTCGATGTAGACTCTTGCATCGGACGACGCACCTTGGTGTCGTCTGTTAGGCCCTCCATACTACAAAAAATGGTATTCTTTGTTACGTTTTTGAAAGAAAAGCGCTTATTTCAGCACAAAGCAATATAATCATATTATAAATGCAAAAGTGTTTGTTGGTTTGTCCTTCAATCACGCCGCAACAGCCACGGAGCGACGTGATTTTTTCCATGGGTATAGTTGAGGGCCCGGAGAGTGACATATTAGGCTACTTTTTATCCCAGAAAATCTAAGAGTTCCCGAGGGATTTTTGAAACTAAATCCACGCGGACGGACGGACTAGTTATTTATATAACTGCATAGCAAAGTGCTGATTGACTCAGTAGAGATAATTGTAGTATATAGTTTTTTTTCAACATGGATTGATGACCGTTTTAAGTCAGTACTTAGAATTTACTACCAAAGGTGCTTCCTGTTGTTTTTGATTGATTTAATGTATTTTATTTTACAATATTTTATTATTTTAGCTATACCAAGATTACTGTTTCATTGACAGTCTGACCTCACCTCTCATCAGTGTCCATGGTGATTTCCATCTGTTCCAATAGAAGTCTGAATAGCTCCGGCCT
The DNA here is from genome assembly GCA_029955525.1 of Oeneis ivallda. Classification (NCBI taxonomy): domain Eukaryota; kingdom Metazoa; phylum Arthropoda; class Insecta; order Lepidoptera; family Nymphalidae; genus Oeneis; species Oeneis ivallda. The sequence continues at coordinate 12,635,053 of JARPMR010000024.1, read as the reverse complement.
TATGTAGCACATTGAACATAATACTGAAAGAGAAACATTATTTCTGTTATTCACAAGTCAATAGTATATATAGGCATAAACACATTACTTCATAATACTAATACAACACCTCTGATAAGCTGAATTTATAGAATTCAATGCGGCATCAATGCATTTTAACCAATAGCAAGAGAGTACCACCCAAGCCAAACACAGCATTGTATCAACACCATAATGACAGACTGCGATATGATAAATTGTATTTCATTTACCAGCGTCAAGAGATTTTTTAAGAAGATTCTTCTCTGGAACATCCTCCACCCAGGCATAAACTAATTCGAACAAGTCATCTGTCATCATTTCTTCCAAACAGGCCAAGAGTCGTTCTTCTTTGAGTGTCCATAATACCTGCAAATTAAATATTATTCTTTTTTCATATTCTAAATACTTTCTAATAGTGGAAGACACGGGTCTGCCCGCGAAATTCAAATTTAATTTGGTTTTTCGCAATTTGTAAACTAATACGACAAAGTAGGCTTACGGCCTTCTAATTGCGCCAGTGGAATTATCATCTTCATAGGTTTACATGAAAATCTTTACTTGAAAGTGACCAGTTTAAAAAATTTATCAAAATACTGAGTTGGACGTGAGTTACTCACAAATTAGTCGATATTTTGATTAATTTCTTAAACTGGACACTTTCAAGTAAAGATTTTTATATAAACCTGTGAAGATGGTACTGCCATTGTCGCAATTAGAATTGCTGAACAACAAATTGCAAAAACCAAATTAAATTTGAATTTCACGGGCAGAACCATGTCTTCAACCTTAACAACATGAACTTATAGTTAGTATATTTAACCATAAGAAGATATTTTCAAAGGAGTGAGGAGCGAAAAAAATCTCTTACGGCAATATCTAAAGATAGAAAAGGAAAGCGAATCTGATATAGCTATGACCAGATTTCAAAGATAATTTCGTCATACTCGTCACATCAAAAATAAATGCTATGAGCTTTAATATACACGCGAACGAGGTCGGATAAAAGTTAGTGAGTATGAATAGTGATAAAAATTAGTGCGGTAACGACTACGACGACGGTGAGACGTTAATGGTTTGCTCATGATGATGATGACTGTGTAGTAAGCGTAGCGAAAATGCCGTTCGAAATTTCGCACTCGTCTGGGAAAGCTTTAGTGTCCACTTACCGTAGCGAGCGTATGCACGAGCGCGGCCGAGGGCGGCGTGCGGTCGCGCAGCGCGCGCTCGGCGGCCGAGGCCAGCCAGCGCACGTACGCGTGCACGCTGCCCTCCGGGCACCAGCGACATAGCGCCGCCGCCAGCGCGCACACGCCGCCCATGCTGCCCGCCCAGCGCCCGCCCGCGCCCGCGCCGCCCGACGGTTGGAATGCTGCACAGATCCACAACACTTGATGTCAATTTTGACGTATGACTTCAAAAGGTTACAAAATTGCTACCAATCTTTCTTTCAGTTTATTTTCGTGAACGTGTTTTAGCCCGCTACCATCTTGGACTGCATCGTCACTTATCATCAGGTGAGATCGCAGTCTTGTCATCGAATAAATAAACCTTGAACGGTTTACGAAAACATAACTTGCATCTACAGATTACAAACTTTGATCGATGATTATAGGTCGACCGTTTAACTCGCGTATCGCCTGCGCGGTAAGAAGGGAGCGGGGGCGGGTAACGCTACACACGGAGTCAATAATCCAAAGATTTATCTCGAGATAGACATTGTTGGTAAAGAATTAAGTATTTATTTTTAAGTTTTAACATCTCTAACATCTCCCTCCGCTCCCTTCTTACCGCGCAGGCGATACGCGAGTTAAACGGTCGACCTATAGTTATCCAGGCCATTACTTGGCCTGCTCGGTGAACTGTGCGCTATAAATATAACCCTAATTATTCTTAGACTAGACCAGTCACTGGACTACTGGGTAGTAGGGCGACGGTGGGCTGACGAGAAAAATTACTTTAGTTATTCTAATCAGACCCCTTAGCCAAGTTACACTTCGTTGTATCTCTTCTCTTTCTACAATCTTTAACACTTGAAGGTTTGGCTAGGGCTAGACTAGATGGCGCTGCAGCTGATAAAAGACAGAAAGAAGTGTATTGATAATATTTCGCGGCTTTTGTATTATAAATGCTTTGCATTGCAATTGCATCATGCATTTTAAATGCTAACATTTAAAATGCATAAATTATTCACTGTAGTGTCCATTTAAAATGCCCACTTTAGTAAATTATACTAGCGGCACGCTATGATGGCCGGTTTGACACATTACAATAGTGATGTGGAATGTCAATTTATTCTCGAACAAAAAACAATTAAGTTTTGTTTTTGTACCTGATTAAATAGGTTTAATAAAACAAAAATGTATATGTTTATTTAATTTATTTGAACGAACTGAATATTTGAATGAAAATGAATATACATACTTTATATGCACACAAGAAACATATGAATACAAAAGATACCAAAAAAGGTTTTTAAAAATTTTCAATTTAGAAAACCAAATGCCGAGTTGTGGTATATATCATATAAAAATAAAAATTTTACCTTTTGTATGAAACAGCTGATATTTTTTTGCGATTTCAGAGGTTTGTCCACATAGTGAAAATTGTTCATATTCACAAGTACATTCACCCCTTAAATGGTGCAAACTGATTTTTCTACACTTGTATACATTTTAGAAATCAATTTAATAAATAAATTTTGAGTCCTAAACCTAAAACTACATTCGATAACATTTATGAATCTCTGCACATCACTATCGTCAATAAAGTAATACAATTATTTCCTTCAAAGTCGTTATCAATTAATACGGAACTTCATGAGCGGACAAACGTCAAACCGGCCATCATAGCGTGCCGCTAGTGTAGATAATTTAAATATTGTACCTTGTTCGAATTTCAAAATCGCAAACTAGATGGCGCGGTAGCCCTAACCAAACCAAGCGTTAACGATCATAGAAGGAGAATAGAAACGATCCAATGTAACTTGGCTAAGGGGTACAGATTTCAAACATTGATTTAACGCTCAGATGTGCTAAATTGACTTCTTTAATGCGCTATCCATCTATTTTGAACGACTAGTGACCCTGCATGAAACCTTGCCATAGATTTAATGCAAGATTAATATTTGTACACATAAGTACGCACCGTGTGCATGAGCGTGCGCGTCCATGCTCAGCAGCGCAGTGATGAGCGGGTCGCGCAGGGCGGGCGAGGCGCGCGCCGCGGCCAGCAGCGCGCGGTGCGCGTACTGCGCCGCGCTGCCGCCCGCGACCACGCACGCGCACAGCGCGCTCACCGCGCCCGGGCTGCCCAACGCTGCCCATCGGTCGCTCTCCAGGCGAGTGCGCGTGCACTCCCACACTATACGCGCCCATCGGTTCCTATCAAATACAATAGTTTGATTTATAATGATGACCAATTTAACTAAAGAAATGCGGTGGGACATAACTGGCGCACCTGTAGTAACTCCATGTAGTTTTATTAAGGCGTTATTGCCTTAATTGTAGTCGCGAAAAGTTGAGCTAAGGGTTGAAAGTCATAAAGGACAGAGTCAGGGTAAGATGGTATCGCACTCTTACTCAGCTCAGACTCAAGACTGAGTTAATACGAGACAGATTTATATTGAAACATATTTTGGTCTCATGCTCAAGAAAGAGTTAAACTCTTTCTTGAGCAGAGCCAGTAGAGTACGATCTATAGATCTCACTCACTCATAATAATTAAAAAGCCTTTTTGGAATGAAGCTCCTTATCGCTCGGTACGGTCTTGGCGGATGGGGGCCACCTCCACGATCTTTGTGTGTTGCCTTCGTTTATTACACACGTAATAACATAGCTTTGGTGGCGTAACGGCTAAACGAATGAGTGAAACTATCGGTTCGGGGGTTCGAATCCTGACTTCAGATTATTATTTTATTTATTTCTATTATTAATTTATTATAAAAAGGTTCCAACCGAAGTGGTCCACAACACTCAACTTTTTTTTTTATTAATAAATTTTTCTTTTCAGATTGAAAAACATATCATTGAGATGTTGGGTGCTGTGCAAGCTTTAGCGTGGGTTGCGAGTTTGCCTCTACAGGTATCCACAACTTGTCTGACAGATAGCGTTAACATTTCTGTTTCACAAGTGTCCACATATTTTTTTGACGTGTTAACGTCTTATAAACCCATGAACACCGGCTGCACGCACGAAAAAGTGTCACGTTCCGCCTGAGCCTGCGCGTGCAAGCGAGAGCGCAGAACAAGCGATAGATAGATCGGCCCAAGCGTTGGCTTGTGACTAGAGAAAATTGTAATTTTCAATTAACTCCTTTGTATTGTACAAAATAATGAGAATTCAGGGATAATAATTCAATTCATAAAAGTATGCAATTTTTCATCAATGTTTCTAGACGTTATCACGTAAAACTATTGTCCGTAAGCCGACGTTACAGACAACCAATTTTTTAATAATTCTTTTAGCGAAACTCGTGTACTCACTCCTGTCTCTCTTGCTGGTCCGGTGAAGCGGCGAAGGCAGGCGCGGCCAGCAGCCGCAGCTGCAACAGGCCCATGTTGGAGCTGTCGCGCGGCTTGTAGAGGCGCAGAGTGACGGTGGTGACGACGATGGGCCGGGCCAGCGCCAGCCGGATGAAGGTCATCCCGGCCGTGTTCTGCGGCGCGCCGAGCGGGGCCACCGTGCCGCCGCACCCCGCCTCCACTCCCACAGCGCCCGGACACGCTGTGGAGTACAATGATTCGTCAACGACTAGCTGATGCACGTGACTTCGTCCGCGTGTATTTAGTTTGTAAAATCCCTCGGGCACTCCTTGATTTTCTGGGATAAAAAGTGGCCTAGATGTCACTCTCTGTCTGTGATGTCACACAAAAGATCTGCTTATAGCCGTTGTAGCTGATCGCATGATATAACTAATATTATAAAAAAATAAAAAAAATAAATAAAAAAAAAGATGTCACTCCAGGTCCGCAACTATAACCATGCAAAAAATCACGTTGATCCGTATCCCTGTTGCGGCGTGATTGAAGGACAAACCAACAAACAAACACACTTTCGCATTTATAATATTAGTAAGGATATTGTTACTTAGGTTAGTCTGTTGTGCAGTTGGGAAGGTTGTGTCCTTTTTTTTAATACGCTTGAATAATAACTGAATATTTTACCCAGGTGTTGGTACGTTTATGTTGCACTTCAGTTTTCAGGATATTGGTGTTTCATAAAAGAAAACACTGTACTTTATTTATAGCTATCGAACTCCCAACGTTGTCAGCACGAGGGCAAATACTTTTTATTCGAGAGCGCTTGACGACTGTCACAATATATAAGGTGTGACTTGGTGGGTAGAAAGTCTTCTTCTTCTTCTTCCTAGCGTTTGTCCCGGCATACGCCAGGGTCCGCTTTCCTGCTAAGTTTCTTCCACTTTGCACGATCTAAAGCATCCTCTTTACGAAGACCGTTGGCACGTGCATCTGCCTGTACTATGTCAATACACCGTTTCTTTGGCCGGCCTCGGGACCGCTGTCCAGGGACGGGCATATTTAGGCACCTGTGACCCACATAGTTTTGGGGACGGCGCAGTAAGTGGCCAAACCAACGCAACCGAGACTCTTGCATTTTGTCTGCGATATCTCGCACGCCAAGGCTACCGCGGATGTACTCGTTGCGAATTCTGTCCAAGCGAGTAACACCACACATCCACCTAAGCATCTTCATTTCATTGGAGTGAAGATCGCGGGTATGTCTCGTCAGCGCTGGCCAGGCCTCGCTGCCATAAAGCATTACAGGACGTATGATGCTCTTGTAGACCAATCCTTTTAGGCGGACAGGAACTTTTGGGTCACAGGTTACTGCCGTTATCTTCCTCCACTTGGCCCAGGCTGTGGCGATTCGGGACTTGACCTCGTAGTCGACGCTTCCGGATTCATGTAGTACAGACCCAAGATATTTAAACTTATCCGATCTTTTAACGGGCACGTTATCTACATGGATGGTATCGTGATCCCTCACACTACAGGCCATGTACTCTGTTTTTGCGGTATTGAGTTACTTATTACTTATTGAGGTACTTGGTGGGTAGAAAGTGTTATTATAAATACACGTGCCACAGCGTGGGTACAGGCAGTCGGATTCCGTACCTCGCACAGTACAGTTGTGTGAGTGTTAGGTCACATATGTTATGTAATACATACATAACATACATGTTCGTTTAATGGTACCCAACAAAGCGATACAAGGACTATCGATCATGGAAGCACAAACAACGATATCTTGGTTGGAGTGCGCTTGCCTACAAAATGCCTTTGGGCAAATAGTATTGGAGCCAACGCATCAACCCTCTTGCATTCTAGTGCGAGCTTTGACGGGACATTGTGGACTAAACAGACATGTTCAACCTCAAGCACCAGGGCTCAGATATGCCTGGAATCGGCGGAAAAGCCGCTGCACAGTATCTCGCCACTTCAATGCATAAACGAAGCATCCTTCTAGGGAAACAGATCGTACACCCTGAGGAAGCTACACTCATCCCACCCAAGAAGATGCTGCTGTTTCTGGCGGCAACAAGTATTGGAGAGGAACTGTAAATAGTGGCAGAGCACAATGGACCGTCGACGGTCGCCTTGCTACAGGGTATCGAACCTGCATAGCCGGGCAACAGAAGAAGAAGAAGAAGAAGATCGAGCCTCTTACTTGCTAGACTGGTGAGGTGCGGCTGTAGATGTACTTCATGCAGCGCAGCCGCGTAGGGCAGCGTGATGGTGAGCGCCAGTGACGCGTCGTCGGCGCTGAAGAAGTGGTAGGACCAGGCCGCGGCGCGCACCCGCCGCGCTGCGCACGCGCCACTTGCGCCGCTGCCGCCCAGCAACACGTCCGCAGCTTGCGCCGTCGGATTGCCGCAGGACACCGTGCCTATGGACAAGAAGAGTGCTTTGAATCTACCACTGGTCTGGAATGCCGTTAGTGTAACGAGTGGGTTGAAAAAATCACATCTTCAAGGGGAGGAATCCCCTTGAAGACGTGGTTTTTTTTAACCCATAAAACAGAACAGTAACTGATTGACTGACACAACACACATCCTAATCCAGTGGACCTAGAGATTTGTTTTTAAATTCCAACCGTGAAGAGCTAAAAAGTGGCGGTAAAGATTGTGTGAAGAAACATATTCGCCATTTTGTAAATATAAAGTAACAAGTGGTTTAATATTATTTAAAATTCATCCTGGTAGAGGGTGAAAGAGTTGGTATGGAGAAAGATTAATGTATTTTTCAAGTTTTACAACATTTTTGCAAACTATTTAAAGACATTTGGCACACAGATATAGGGTAAAACCAGGATAGTTGCCCCAGTGGTATAGTTGCCTGGATTTTTATTACTCTAGTTTCCCGGATGAATCACATGTTATTTTATTTGTCTATCGAGAGAATCTACAACTACCACTAAGCAATCAAAGTTTTTGCGGGATAAATGTCCTCTTTCTCTGCAGGGCATCTATCCCAAACGTAAATTATATGGATTATGCAACTATCCCCTATATGCGATAGTTGTCCCAAAATTAAGAGGTCTGCAAAAATCGCCAAGTAATTTCAAAAAATGTGGAGACTATCCGGCTTTTACCCTAGTAGGAATCGTACACATTTAACACTACTTAGACTTAGATACTAATATATATCACTCACAGAGCGGTGCAATGTTAATGAGTCCATTCGCAGCTTCAATGACGGGCGTCTGACTCTTCTTGCTGCCAGACGCGGGCGTGGACAGGTTGATCAGTTGCGGCGGCAGCTTTAGGTGATTCATGAGGGACGACACTAGTCCTTGGTTGCTGCTCGGCCCCGCCTGTTGAGGTAGAGAACATTTACACCTCATTCACATGTAGCATCATCGGTATCTCTTTTCATAATGTTTCCGTTGCTTAAACTAATGTGGATTCAGTACAGATAGGTAGCAGAGATAAGTTAAATAAGTATAGATTGCTAACGTCATACTAATGTATCATTGTTCTAATGAAAAACGTAAATCTATAAATTGTCTATAGGGAGCCATCTCCACGGGCGAGGAAATCGCAACTATCGTCGGATAGTACTAGTCGTATCGCCCTGTGGTGGTTAGGCCCATAGAGTTTGTATCGAATTTGGTGACACGGCGAGACTATCTCCCCGATACTATCGACCGTGAAGATGGCACCTTAGATGTAACGTCATCTACCGGCATTCAACGCGTAGAACACTAAAACTTAGCTATAATGTATATGATTTCGTAATAATTTTGTATTCTGACAGAATATTTAAATATGATGAAATAGAACAATAAAACACCATATTTCATCGATTTCAATAATAAAATATAACTTCCACTACTAGTTACGACATCTAGAATCATTTTTCGCATTAAAAATCAATCAAGCAATCATTAATCAATTTGATATATGCAAAGGGTTGGCGTTCTATTTCTTTTTACTAACATCTGGTACAAGTTACACATCGAATGTTGAAAGATTTTGAGTGTCGAAATACTAGTTTGTCGGTAAAAGCATGGGTGGATAACTGGGTGTTTGTTAGTCTGCTCATAAGCAAGTGTATGTGCTGACCTGATGGCAGGCCGCGAGTTTCTCGAGGGCCAGTTCCAGCCCGCCGGCTTCCACGAACGCGGCGAGCAGTTCGGTCCGCTCTAGCGCTCGCACGAGTAGCTGTTGCATGCCCTGTGACAGCTTCACCATCTCTTCCTTTCCTACAAAAAAAATTTGTTTGTCTGTAATGTCGGTTTACGGACGATAGTTTTACGTGATAACGTCATTTTACGTTGGTGAAATCGGCCCTTAATGTGTCTTAAATCATTAAACCCTCTCTATATTATACCAAGTTTTAGTTGTAATTGTTTCATATAAACAATAATAGAGAAAAATTATTAAAAAAAAAACTAGTGTTTCAAAAAACTAGTGGTTCATTCTTCTCATACAATAGTTTTTACATAGTAAAATCGATTCTTACTGAGGAAGTCCATAAGACTGGGCAGCATGAGCGTAGGATAAGCGGCGAGCGCTGGCAATTTGGCCACCAACCAGAACACTTCTTCCTTTAACGACCACTGCTCCGAGCCGCATGATCCGCTCCCTCCTGCGAATAAATAGATTATAATACTACAATAATTCGAAGCAGTGATAGCCTAGTGGTTAGGACTGTGGTCTTCTAGTCGGGGGGTCGCAGGTTCGATCCCGGGCACGCACCTCTGACTTTTCGGAGTCAAGTGCGTTTAAGCAATTAACTATCACTTGCTTCAAAGGTGAAGGAAAACATCGTGAGGAAACCTGCACATCTGAGAGTTCTTCATAATGTTCTCGAAGGTGTGTGAAGTCCACCAATTCACATCGGGCCAGCGTGGTGGACTATGGCCTATAACCCTTCTCTGAGAGGAGACCTGCGGTCAGTAGTGAGCTGTTGATGGGTTGCTAATGATGATGATGATGACTACAATAATTCATTGAACTTCTCCGTAATTTCGGCCAACAACGCAGGATACTTTTACCCGTGCTTTTACTTTTTAATTTTTCTTTTCTATTTTTCTTTTCTAATTCTGTTTCCGTTTTTAATTTTTCTTTTCTATTTGACTTTCCTGAATAAAAGCAGACTATGTCATTATGTCTCTCCAGGTCCTCGCCTATACCCATGCAAAAAATCACGTCGATCCATTGCTCCGTTATTGCGTGATTGAAGGACAAACTAACAAACACTAATATAAGTTTCTAATATTAGTAACGATAAGCTAACATCAAGATCAACGAGGCAGTTCGAACAATGAACAAAGATATGAATAAGTGAACGAATGAATATAATTTTATTATAAAAAAATTTTAAAATGAAAAAACAGATTTGTAATGTTAAAACTTACCCACAGTCAATACCAATGCATTCATTCCATCGCACATAGTTAACGTATTGTAGAATTTTTGCATGATTTCAGGGTGTTGCAACACTGAAACAAATATAAGAATAAGATTTTCAACTATACTAAGCCGTACTGTACTGTACTGCATGCAGTGATGACTAAAACTAAGTAACTCTAATGCTCGTCTTCACCAACGTTCCCTAACTTGACGTGACGCTTTCTGTCAATTTCGTTTTCACGAACCTTCAGGGAACACCTAATGGTGGAAATGACATTGGGTAAGGCATTGTATTTAGGGGCTATCTACGTAAAGAGTTTTACTTAGGGGATGATTTAGGTATGGTGAAAATGGGCAAGTGTGGTGCGATCCTATAAATAAACTTACCCGTGTCAGCGAGACAGGGCGTCTTGGGCGCTTGTTGCTTGCGCTCGTCTTCGAGATTGGTGCCTTCTTGCGCGGCGCTGTTCTGGGCCTTGCTCTCATCCGTCTGCGACATGTCACTGCTGGATCCGCCGGGACTCGTTGCAGACTATACATATAAAAAATATTAACATTAACTAACAAACATAAGGCTGGAAATGGAATCACATCTGTGCGCATTGATTTGCATTATGCCCATTATAGAAGTGTAATTTTGTATGGAGTCGTGTACGCATCGCAAAGCCGAATTGACGCGTACACGACTTCATACAAAATGACACTTCTATGGACAAAATGCACAGATGTGATTCCAGCCTAAAGTAAATCTTTTTTGCTATAATTCGTGGGAGGGCAGGTGGCTCATAACTCGTGCCACAAGTTGTATAAACTTCTTCTTTCTTTATCAACCGATAGACGTCCACTGCTGGACAAAGTTCTCTTGCATGGACTTCCACAGGCCTCGTTCTTGCGCCGCCTGAATCCAGCGGCTCCCTGTGACTCGTTTGATTTCGTCGGTCCACCTGGTCCTGGGGGGGTCTGCCAACACTGCGCTTCCCGGTGCGGGGTCGCCACTCCAGCACCTTGGGACCCCAACGACCATCAGCTCTTCGAACTATGTGCCCCACCCATTTCCATTTTAGTTTCGTGACTCGCTGAGTTATGTCGGTGACTTTGGTTCTCCTACGGATCTCCTCATTTCTGATTCGATGCCGCAGGGACTCTCCGAGCATAAGCTCCCTCCATCGCCCGCTGAGCGATCCTGAGCCTACTTATGAGGCCCTTAGTTAGCGTTAGTTTTAACATGGATTTTCACAAAGAATTCCGTTTCTATCTAAGATTTGTATTTAATTATTAATAACTAGCTTTTGCCCGCGATTTCGTCCTAATCGACGTCGTCGCTGAGTTAAGGTTTTAAAAAACCCGCGGAAACCGCTATTTTTCCGTCACGTCGATCCGTTGCTGCGTGATTAAAGGACAAACCAACAAAAATACACTTTCATTATTGTCCAGGCGCTGCTTCGTTTTGACCACTTTGGAATTATGACTAAGAAGTTAATATCTCACCGATGGCGAGCCGCTGCCGCCGGCCGCCGCGGGCGTGGCAGAGGGCAGCGGCAGCGCCAGCAGCCGGCGCGCGTACAGCAGCAGGTGCTGCAGCACGGCGCGGCGCAGCGGCGCGCGGCGCGCGTTGCCCGCCAGCACGTCGGCCAGCAGCCCCGACAGCCGCGCCTCGCCGCCCGCCGCGCCGCCGCTGCCGCCGCTGCCGCCGCTGCCGCCGCTCTCGGCGCGCCAGCCGCTGCTCTCGCGCACCCACCAACCGCATTGGTCGGCTGTTATATATAACAATAGCATGTTACGATGTATGTATGTATGTGTACGTGTGATAGGAGTGATAGCCTAGTGGTTAAGACTGTGTTCTCCTATTCGGGGGGTCGCGGGTTCAACCCGGACCTCTGACTTTCTGAGTTTAAGCAATTGAATATTAAAGAAGTGAAGGAAAACATCGTGAGGAAGCCTGCTTTTTAGAAAACTTATTAAATAGAACACAAAATCTACTATTGTGACTTAAATATGATAGTTAGATATATTCCCTCGGGGACTTTTTTGTAGAAAATTATGCGTAATTTAATCATGTAGTACATAATTTTTATGTATCATCAATAGTTTTCTCAGCACACGCCACCTAGTGCATTTTACAGGCAAATTTTGCTACTTTGGGATGCATTTTTGCAATTTTCTTAAGGATCTCTAATTTTTTGAAAATAAATTATAACCTATGTTACTTCCTGATAACTTAGCTTTCTATTGGTGAAAAAATGGTTAAAATCGGTCCAGTAGTTACAGAGCCTATTCGGTACAAACAAACAAACAAAATCTTTCCTCTTAAGCCCCGATTTCACCAACGTCGAGTGACGTTTTAACGAGGAATAAATTGGGCATTCTGACAGTTCTTGTATTGAAAATACTGTCAAAATGTCAATTTTACTCTCGGATAAGACTTATTTTACGTTGGTGAAATCGGCCCTTATAATATTAGTATAGATTTAGTTCATTAGTGTATCTATCAAATTGTAGTTTAAACTTATTATTATGCCATTGCCAACAGCAAGTGTGAAACATCCACTTCGCACATACTTCACATTATACAATCGCTTGACCACAATCACGCCTGATGATGTGGCCTAACACGGAACGAGTTTGACATATTAAGAGAGCAAGCGATAAATCCACTTACCAACAGCTTCGATAAGCGGCAGCGCCTGTCTCACTTGCCTATACGTGAGCGCGGGCAGCAGCGAGTGCGCGGCTCGCAGCAGGGCCGCGTGCAGGTCCAGCGCAGAGTGCGCCACGGGCGGCGCCTCGCTGGGGCTCGGGGCCCGCGTCCACAGCGCGGTGAGCACCTTGAGCGACACCAGCGCGCCGAGCGCGCCTCGCGCCTTCACCACGCGCGACAGGACGGACTGAAGGGCGGCGGCGGCGCCGGCGCCTGCGCCTATGCTGGCTCCGCCCTGACAGACGGTTAACTCGTTATTTTCGTGTTCATCTACACTTGTTAATTTATATATTTGAAACTTAAAGAGACAAAAATAAAGAGCGCTCTTGCACCGGAAATTTTGTCAAAATTTCTATAGGCTATAATAATGTTCTTCATCAATTGCTTGTTGGTACAAACTTGAGGAGAAAAGAGAATAGAAGTTTTTAGAAGAGAAGACGACTGCCCAAAAACAAAGTGGAATTTGGATGAAAGAAGCTGTCATCATTCTGAGTGACTATATATTTTCAGTTGATATTTGTGTTGAATCGTCAAGTAAATGTACCATACCACTGGTTCGGAATGGCACTCCAACTAAGAACTTTTTTCATGAGCTTATTATACTTTTAATATAATTTCTTAGGCAAGTCTAAAATTGACTGTGGAATATTTTATTATAGAATATAACACCCATTCCCAAAACGAATTTCGGACCCTATTACTTTTACCTACCTATTAATTACGAGCCTATTCCCTAGTAGCAATTTCCGTTTGGGTTTTGTAGCCAACGGTTGGGAGATAGTAGTGATGATGCCGACTAAGTCCCTTCGTAAGACCAACCACATCCCGCTTTTCTACTTTTGGCACCACTATTTTTAGGGGTGGCAAGTCTTACATGACATATTAGCCAACCAGACTAACAGCCAACGCGAATTGCTAATAGGGTTTGGACTGCAGATACTATGGATATGCAACTTACAAGGTAAGGCTCGGAGGAGATGACGGCGCCGTCGGCCGTCACATCGATGGAGATGAACCGGACGAGAGCGGGCACGAAGTACTCGCACTCCAGGATCACGCGCGCCATCGTCTGTATCATACCCTCCGTCTGAACAACAAAAAAAATTTTTTTAAAGCAAGCAAACGAGCATGCGGTGACCCGCTTGAGACCCTGAAGTTATTAAGTGAACCTGACCCCTACATGGTCAAAATTCCTCGATCCCGTACTAAGAATAGAATAGAATAGAATAGAATAGAAATATTTTTTATTCGAATAAACTTTTTACAAGTGCTTTTGAATCGTCTGGCTCTACCACTGGTTCGGAATGCCCTTCCTGCCGAGAAGAACCAGCAAGAAACTCGGCGGATGCTCTTTTCGAAAAAAAAATTTACAATACAGTACAGGTTAATCATTACTGTCTCATGACTCGCTGGAGCGAATTATATCCACGCTTTTTTGTCATTTATATAATCTTCAATTGTATAATATGCTTTTTCTATGAGAGAAGTTTTGATTGCTTTCTTAAACTTGTGTAGAGGCAAGTCTAAGATAGACTGTGGAATTTTATTATAGAACGTCACGCCCATTCCCACAAATGTCTTTCGGACCCTCTTGAGGCGTAGTCGAGGAATCACGAGCCTATAAAGCGCTTATATAAGCGCTTTGCTTCCTCGTTCCTAATGCGTAGGGCGGAAATAGGGAGTGCCCTTGCGGCTTCCGTTTTTCCAACTAACTATAACTTGGGTATCTTTAAATCGAAAGTGATTACACTAGCGGCACGCTATGATGGCCGGTTTGACGTTTGTCCGCTCATGAAGTTCCGTATTAATTGATAACGACTTTGAAGGAAATAATTGTATTACTTTATTGACGATAGTGATGTGCAGAGATTCATAAATTTTATCGAATGTAGTTTTAGGTTTAGGACTCAAAATTTATTTATTTCTAAAATGTATACAAGTGTAGAAAAATCAGTTTGCACCATTTAAGGGGTGAATGTACTTGTGAATATGAACAATTTTCACTATGTGGACAAACCTCTGAAATCGCAAAAAAATATCAGCTGTTTCATACAAAAGGTAAAATTTTTATTTTTATATGATATATACCACAACTCGGCATTTGGTTTTCTAAATTGAAAATTTTTAAAAATGGAATCTAATACGATCGTCACATAGGATCGCTGGCTAGCACAACTACTACCTCCGGCAAACTCGCGTCAATGCTCAATGCAAAACAAAGCAGTTTCGAATTGACGTTGCTTCGAAAAGTATAAACTGTCAGTGCAATGCGATTGTGATATAGTTTTGACCTGGCTTTGGATTTCAAATATTGATACTGCATTACTGCTACTACTAGTATGGACGAATCTGATTAATTATGGCCTTTTGTGGCACCTTTTTTGGTATCTTTTGTATTCATATGTTTCTTGTGTGCATATAAAGTATGTATATTCATTTTCATTCAAATATTCAGTTCGTTCAAATAAATTAAATAAACATATACATTTTTGTTTTATTAAACCTATTTAATCAGGTACAAAAACAAAACTTAATTGTTTTTTGTTCGAGAATAAATTGACATTCCACATCACTATTGTAATGTGTCAAACCGGCCATCATAGCGTGCCGCTAGTGTAGGCATCTTCTAGGCAAGCGCGCACTATCTTAGACTGCACCTTCACTTACCGTCAGGTGAGATCGCAGTCAGGCGCTAGTCTATATATTTAAAAAAAAGTGATTACCGCCATTGTAATTAAGTGGGAACACAGTCGAAAGGAGTTGGTTGGTGAGTACGTATTTCAAGAACAAGAGCGCTTCCAAATTCAAAGCGAAATTAAGACATTTTTACAGAATCTCATAATTCTAGCTAAGCTAAGGCTTAGATTCATTTTTAACATGATAATTACATCCTAATTCCTAACATTCTACAGATCTTAAATTACAAATATTAGTGCATAATAAAAATAAATATAAAACTACTAATAAACAATCTCAAAACAATCATACAATTAACGATAATATCACTTGAGACGAAAATCTGAATCACCCAGAAGAGTAATGTGAAAGACTTAACATTTTATAATCTCACCTGTAGAGGCAAACTCGCCACCCACGCTAAAGCCTGCATTGACAGCACCCAACATCTTAAAGATATGTTTTTCAATCTGAAAAGAAAAAAAGTTGAGTTAAAAGCCTTAACATGGGTAGCCTAAGTATGTCACACTCTCTAAACATTCTGTGGTGGTGTCGTGTGGTGCGGGTTGTTACGTTCCCTCAAATATTATGGTCGAGCGAAGCAATCTGCAGCTGCAAAGCAGCTGGATCATGCGTAATGCTCGTGAACGGGTGCCGCCGGCGGGAATGGGGCTACTTTCTGTCTGCCCGCCTTAACATGAATTGAATTGTAGTACGTTTTTTTTGGAACTTCCCTTCATTGTGGAAATATTATATTTTATTCTAACAAAGTTGCATGGGTTAAATCGGCTTGGCATCCAGCTGCCCACAAGATAGTATAAAAAAAACTTATTACAATGTAATAGCTACATAATAATATTGTAAAATGATTATTTTGAAAAGAGCAACTGCTGAGTTTCTTGCCGGCTCTTCTCAGCAGAATCCTCTTTCCGAACCAGTGGTAGTGTCATGACGTGTCATAAGAGCCGCAGGTTGGCCAACGTGAAATAAATAATTTTGAATTTTGAAGTTCCTAGACAAGAAAAAATATCCTATTTCAGCAAAGAAAGGTTACGTAGATAAAATTGCCATTTCAGTTTTAAGTTTTAAAATTAACGCAAAAACGCTCGCCGGCGACATGGCGTCGTTCGTGACGTCACCTCTATGTTTTTCTTAGTAATTTATCAAAGTTTGAAGATAGACGTATCACTCTGATTGATGTTCAATCCAATTCAGCGGATTTCTGTTTTATTTTTCTATTTTATCAATATAAAAACATCAATCTCGAAATAGAAAAACAAGTGTAAATTAAAACATTTATTTTTAAATGCAAGCTTCAATCTCGAAATAGAAAAACAAGTGTAAATTAAAACATTTATTTTTAAATGCAAGCTTTTAGTAGCTACATCATTAGACTCTGGATATCATCTAGGATCAGAGTACTTGTTATGACTTATGACGAATCAAACGAGCCCAAACTCGATGGGGTTACGTCGTTTTATTACAGAGTTCCGATAGCCATCTTCCGTCTCCATCATCAGATCAGCTCCACGTCACAATAATATTGCATTGTCATCCGATTTACACATACATGCAAAATTCCAGCTCGATCAGAAACCGGGAAGTGGGTCTAATTCATCTTGCAAGATTTGACCCAAACAGACATTGCAAGTTAAATAAAAGCTTGTAATAAATACGATTTTCATAATCCATGGAAACCTATTTCAATAGATAAATTCGTAATTTCACTGATTCTTGGTTACTGTCATCAATCATCATGCCTATTCAAAGGAGTATACTCACTGTGTGAGCGAGCGCAGCAACGCTACAATGGTGTCGGAGGCGAGGCGCACGCGCGGCGCGTCGGCGGGCACGGTGAGCGTGCCCAGCGACCACGCCCCGCCCCACGCCGATCCGTTCAGCGTCAGCCACAGGGACACCACGTTTTCCATTAGCGTGCAATCCACCTGAGAAGTATTACAGACTTTAATCAGTCCACAGCTGACAAGTACAAACGACTTTAATCAGTCCACCTGACAAGTACAACCGACTTTAATCAGTCCACCTGACAAATTCAACCGACTTTAATCAAACCAGTTTTAATTTATCATCATAGAGATATCAGAGAGTTAGTAAAGTAGAAGTAGTAGAGGATTTGAAAGCAATGCCACTTTTATATTATGACATTATCATTAGTAATCCATCAACGGCTCACTACTAGTGCAGGTATCCAAAGTGTATTGGCAGACTTCACCCACCTATTATAGAGAACCCTCAGGAGTGCAGATTTAGGAAATACATACACTAAATACGCTATACAACTGCAAATGTATTGATGTACCTGTGACGGGAACTCCAGCGCAAGATGTCTGAACACGTCGTACAAAGTGTGCGCGAGCGGCGGGTGGTGGGGCAACTGTGAGGGGGGATCTTGTGGGGGCGAGTCGGCGGGCGTGGAGTCCGAAGGCGACACGTGCGCGGGGCGGGCCGGCGGCATGCGCAGCGCCAGCGGCAGGGCTGCCGCCGTGGCTGCCAGCACTCTGCGCGCGAACGCCTCGCCGGCACTCGCTGCGCCGTTTTCAAGACGCGCGTCCACGCACGTTGACAAGCTAAAGGCCAGAAAGTTATTTAAAAATATTTCCTGAAGCTTTAAGGTGGATAATCCACCAAGGTATTTTGATTAATTTCTTAAACAGGTCACTTTCAAGTAAAGATTTTTGTGTAAAGCTGTGAAGATGATAATTCTACTGGCGCAATTAGAATGCCATTAGCCCAGTCTGTCGTATTAGTGTACAAAATGGGAAAAACCAAATTAAATTTGAATTTCGCGGGCAGACTCGTATCCTTAAGTATTTTTATGAAAAAATATTAGCTAGTTAAACATCTTCCCTTGTCTCCAACAAATGGCTTGTCTAAGATGTAGATACGACGTTAATGCAACAGATGGATTTTGAACGGTCGACCTAAAAGGGAGTCGATATAGTTCAAGTGCTCTTTTGTCTCTCAATCGACAGATATGCCCAACTTGACATAGGCCTTATACAAAAATCGCCACGGAACCACTTTTAAGCCACTTTCAACGATTCTCTGTAAAGCTAGTAAGGAAACTTCCAAAGCTGCGTTTTCCGGTGTTTGTTTGCCCTTATAAAATTGTGAATACGGATTTATGGGAAAGCTAAGTTGCTGGTGCTAAATACATCTAACTGAAATTCTACTAAACTTTTGCCTCATAACAAGGCTCAGGGTCATTCAACGGGCGATGGAGGGAGCTATGCTCGGAGTATCACTGCGAGATCAAATCAGAAATGAGAAGATCCGTAGGAGCACCAAAGTCACCGACAGCTCAGCGTGTCGCGAAACTAAGTGGAAATGGGCGGGACACATAGTTCGGAGAGCTGATGGTCGTTGGTGTCCCAAGGTGCTGGAGTGGCGACCCCGCAGGGGGCAGCGCAGTGTTGGCAGACCCCTCGCTATTTGGACCGACGACATCAAACGAGTCGCAGGGAGCCGCTGGATTCAGGCGGCGCAAGACCGAGACCTGTGAAAGTCCGAGCAAGAGACCTTTGTCCAGCAGTGGACGTCTATCGGTTGACAAAGAAGAAATTTCACTACACGCCTTACCAATTGCTTCCATCCCCGGTTGGCTTGGATCTAGACTCCTTTTTGCCAGCTTCATAAAAGTACTGTTCCAGTTTTTCCTCAGTTTCAGAGTCATCAGATTCTGGCAGCTGAGGCACTGAGTCTTCGTCCATGTCTTTTAACAAGTCTGTGTACATAAAAATGTTCTTTTTTTTTTATAATTAACAGACCTTAAAAATCGTAAGAACTCTTTTATATAAAACAATAGATTACTATTTGAACGTCGAAGAGCGTTTATAAAATGCTTGCTATTTCAAAAAGCATCTTATCGAGAACTAGTGCGAGAAAAATATTTAATAGTTATTTGAGATTTTGGTAACTGTAACCGATAATTATTTTTAGAAGTTTTCATATTCCTAATGTTATTTATTTACGCTAAAAGTTTTGCGTTATTTCAAGGCTCTTTCCAAATCAATATTTCTTTTTGACCTTACTGTGATATTTATGAGGATCTAGGACAATGGAAATTGATACCATGCGTTTGAGAGCATAATGACAAATAACGGTATGGTTTATCTTTACGGATTCTTACTTGCTTATAGAAAATACAGAGGGCGTTGATTAGAATCAAAGCCCTATGTGTTTCACGTCCGTGACGCGATCTGTCGGTAGCGTACCTGCAACGGTTACGAGCTTCTTGGAGCTCCTCAGCGCTTTGCCGAAGCAGTGCTCCTCGTACACCACGCGTGGAATACGCGAAGAGCCCGGTGCGCTCCACTCCTCATTCGGCGTCGGCGGGAGCTCCCCACATTCGTGTTCCACCAGATCCTAAAATAATCGCAAAATTAAAACGAACGCGCGCGAAAATAAATTCATATCATTCGTGTTCCACCAGATCCTAAAATAATCGCAAAATTAAAACGAACGCGCGCGAAAATAAATCCATATCATTCGTGTTCCACCAGATCCTAAAATAATCGAAAAATTAAAACGTACGTGCGCGAAAATAAATCCATATCATTCGTGTTCTACCAGATCCTAAAATAATCGCAAAATTAAAACGAACGCGCGCGAAAATAAATCCATATCATTCCTGTTCCACCAGATCCTAAAATAATCGCAAAATTAAAACGAACGCGCGCGAAAATAAATCCATATCATTCGTGTTCCACCAGATCCTAAAATAATCGCAAAATTAAAACGAACGCGCGCGAAAATAAATCCATATCATTCGTGTTCTACCAGATCCTAAAATAATCGCAAAACGAACGCGCGCGAAAATAAATCCATATCATTCCTGTTCCACCAGATCCTAAAATAATCGCAAAATTAAAACGAACGCGCGCGAAAATAAATCCATATCATTCCTGTTCCACCAGATCCTAAAATAATCGCAAAATTAAAACGAACGCGCGCGAAAATAAATCCATATCATTCGTGTTCCACCAGATCCTAAAATAATCGCAAAATAAAACAAACGCGCGCGAAAATAAATCCATATCATTCGTGTTCCCCCAGATCCTAAAATAATCGCAAAATTAAAACGAACGCGCGCGAAAATAAATCCACATATTCGACGCAACAAGCTGTTGCGACCCTACAACAGAAAAAACATGTAAGCATATTATGCTCTACTACCCGCGCAGAGCCAAGGCGGGTCGCTAGATTTTTATAATCTTTACATAAAAATCAGTCACATCGAGCAGTATTAGTATTAGCGTAAATTTTCTAATTAATCGATACAAAAGTTACTCTCCCATGTTTGCCGCGAGTAGTGAGCCAATGCTTTTTGTCGATCCACATGTCGAGGCCGGTAAAGTGCCACCAACATATTTGTTCAGGTGACAAAATTGGAACTAAGGCCGCTATTTTAAAATATCATTCATAGTGCGAATGTCGTGCAAAGTTCTGAAAATGCAGCGCCGCCTTCCTCGCAAATTTTAAGTAGCAATATTCAACAGAACAGATAAGTTGGTGGAACTATAGATTATTTGCATTACAAATTTGCCCTTGGGCGAACTGTGTTGAGGCCAGACGTGTGCATTTTTAGAGAAATTCTTTTTTTAAACCGACTTCAAAAGGACCGCGCCACTACAAAGTACTATACTTTATTGTATTGATATCTTAAAAACCACTCGATCGATTTCGATAAAATTTCAATGGGACCACCTGGGAAGCAAAAAAATAATTTTCCAAATCGGTTTAAGCGTCTTCGAGTAATCGGTGAACATACATTAAAAGAAAAAAAAGCCTACTAATTGAGAACCTCCTCGTTTTTTTGAAGTCGGTTAAAAATAAGTAAATACTACCTGCAACAGCGTGGTGATAGCGTGCCTCGACCACGGCGGCAGTGTGACGGCGAGGCGCGCTAGGCCCAGGATGCACGACGACTCCAACAGCGCCGCGCCTCCGCACAGCGCGCACAGCCGGCCCACCACCTGCAAGTACAACTGTATGCTTAACAAAGTAATTGAGTATATAATGCATATTGCATTGTCGGAGGAGCGATGGCCGCTGAAGTTGTAAGGTCCTCGTGTGGAGACAGCGTCGAGTTTTGGGTGCCCCCGGTTAGACGAAGCTATGACATTCGGAAAGTGGCTGGCACGGATTGGATGCGAAAGGATAGGCCACATTGGCGCTACCACACCACAGACGTTATTGCCACACCTCCTCCTAACACAAGCTTCCCTCTTATTTGAAGGGGAGATCAGAGTATTAGTCAAATTCAGTTAGGCCGATACTGATGAAAAAAATTTGTCTAACTCTTAATGCAGATTTTTCTATTACCTTGGCAAATAGCAGCAGATGATCAGCGAGCAGCGTGGAGTCCATAGCCAACATGTGCGTGACCAGCGCGTGCGCCAACGCCGCGCCCAGCGCTGGACTCAGCAGCCGCGCGCCCTCCTCGGTGCGCGAGCCCGACGACGTGGACGGGCCTCCCGGGGACGAGCCGGAGCTCCCCGCGCCACCGCCGCGCTTGCACATCATCGCCATGCGCGCTTTAAGGCTGACGCGAGCGCGCTGTTGACAAAATAGTATGATAATGAGGGAGTCACGAGCTGGAAATGGGCGGGCACATCATTCGAAAAGCTAGATGATGTTGGGAGAGGCGACCCCGCACCAGTGAGCGCAGTGTTAGTAGGCCCTCCCACTAGATGAACCGACGACATCAATAGTCGCAGTCAAGTCGACAAGTCGCAGGGAATCGCTGGATACATGCGGCGCAAGACCGAGACCTGTGGAAGCCCATTCAAGAGATCTTTGTTCAGGAGGCTCCAAGAGGTATACTTCTTGAATATCTTGCGCCACATACGTGCTTCGTTAGTTTATATTTTTATATTTTTAATTTGCTATGCGTTTCGGGCAGGAAGAGTTCGAGTCTAATAATCTTATCTTATCTTATCTTATAATATATATAAATTACGTGTCACGTTGTTTGTCCGCGATGGACTCCTAAACTACTTAACCGATTTTGATCAAACTTCGTAAATATCTGTAATTTGGTCCAACTTGAAAGATAGGATAGTTTTTTTTTTGGATTAGGATAGTTTATTTGTTTTATTTATATAGATAAGGTGGCGGTACGAAGTTCGCCGGGTCAGCTAGTAATAGGTATAAAACTGTACACTCATATGACTCTTCTTGGCTGTAACGCGTAGAAATAAAATGGGTCGGGTCTCGGCGGTTGAAAATCAATTTATACTCTGTATCCTGTACCGTTTGTACTTCTTGAGCCGTGGGGACCCACCCACCCGTAGTTTATAAGTTACAAATGCGCTATTGTTTTGTGTTAAATATGTATGTATGTGGCTGTTTTATTCCTGAATAAAAGACTAATTATGTATTTATTTATTTTATTTACGTAGTCAGAAAAGATAAGAGCTACGCGATAGAAAGAGAGACCACTTCTAGGTTCATATAACAGCAGCTAATTAGCGCTCTGCGACCTGAGGTGCACTTTATTGTGTCGCAGCATAGTCGCTATTTATTTAAATTATAATATCTGGGTGAGCTATGCTCGATTTTTTTTTTGTAAATCATGATTTTTGGAAATTATATATTAAAAAAAAATTAAAAAAATTATAATAATAAAATTCATATGGGAAAATATAATCGTCTGGACTCGAACCGGGGTCTTCTGGTTTCGGGACCGCCCGATTTCCCGAACTATTGGAACTTTATAGATGATGGCGAAATTTACCTTCGTATTCTAATGATATTGTAAGGGGTTTTTCATTGCCTGAAAACACGGATAAAACGACCTTTTCTAAAAATGAAACCTAGCTAGATCGATTTATCGCCCCCGAAACCCCCTGCATACTAAATTTCATGAAAATCGTTGGAGCCGTTTCCGAGATTCAGATTATATATACAAGAATTGCTCGTTTAAAGGTATTAGATTGCGGAGTCAATCTTCTGTATCTGTACTATTATGTATTGAGTGCGTCTAGTGACACTTGCTTCTGCACACGGCGAGTAGTTACCTGCTGTTCCTCCAGCGCAACCTGTATGCCGCGGCGCGCGGCCTCCAGCTCCTGCATCTGGTGCAGCAGCTTCTTGTGGAGCTTGCGTCTGTGCAGCTTGCACTCGGCGGACCGAGGGGAGGGCGTGCTGCCTTCCGATGTGCCCGGTCGCGCTCGACCGCCCGTCACCCAGTCCCATCTGGTAAATTTCAATATAAAAAAATACTTGAGAGGTGTCAAGGGACACCCGGATGGAACGTAGTTCCTTTAGATTACTTATAAGTTATAAAAAATTAGGGAAAAATTCCACATGTAGAAATTATTTAAAATAAAATTGAAAATAAAAAATTCAGTCTGTCGAGCTGGGATTCGAACCATCGACGTTGAACTTTTAGGCGACTGCCGGAGCCACTAGGCTACGGAGACTCAATGTTGTACCGCGAAAATACCGAACACAATGCAAAATTCACATGTCGAGTGTCGGTTCCTTAATTTTTTCCGTCTAGCCCCCTTCCGTACCGCGCGATAAGGAACTTACGTTCCAATAAAGGATTCATAGTTATATGTATTATCTATACCAATATAACAAAGCGGAAGAGTCTGTTTGTTGGAACGCGCTAATCCTGGAACTACCAGAGGGGTTCAAAAAATTCTTTTTGCATTTGATAGCCTAATTCTTGGGGAACGTAATAGGAGGGATAGGCTATTCAACATAATGGTACGGACCTTTTGAAGCCGAGCGAAAAGAAAGAAAAATCGCTTAGCGAAAACGAAGTAATAGCTCGGGCGGGCTATGCGTTGAGTTGGTGGCCGAGCGCGGTCATCTGACGAGAACCGAACAAGAGCCGAACCGAAGATTACTTCGGAAAGAAATTCTTCTAGAAATTCAAGTTCCCACGAGAGTATTAAAACTAAATCCATCATCTACGCGGACAAAGTCGCGGGCATCAGCTAGTAAATTATACGACTGTCTGTTACCTTTTCCCAAGGAAATAGCTTACTCCCAGATTTAATAAAAATGTTTTATAGACAAAAAAAGGCGCTCTGCAATCGTATTTAGAATTATTTTCTCTAACTACATGTTTTTCAGAAAAGATTTTTTAGTAACAGTAAATAGACCAGTCTCTTAGTCTCTTAGGTTTAAACACGTTACCCCATATGATATTATCAAAACATTTAAATCATTGCAAAATAAAAAAACAGGAGATCTATGGGGAATATCAGTTAAAATAATTCACAATATCATTGATATTATTGCGCCCTATCTTGCTTTAATTTTTAATAAGTCTGTAGATTCTGGATCTTTTCCAGACCTGATGAAATGTAGTAAATTGATACCTCTTTTTAAATCGGGAAGCAAATGTGACCCGAATAACTACAGACCAATTTCAATTTTGCCAACTCTCAGCAAGATATTTGAAAAAATAATGCTCAACCAACTGCTTCTACACTTTAATTTAAATAAACTTCTTCACCCTGAGCAGTATGGTTTTACTAAGGGTCGATCAACAACCGATGCAGCCGCAACGCTGTTGCAACACATATTCGATGCATGGAATAACTCACAGAATGCCATTGGTATTTTCTGTGATTTATCAAAAGCATTCGACTGCGTTGATCACGAGACCCTTTTGCTTAAACTGAGCCACTATGGTATTAAAGATTTTGCGCTTAGCCTCATTGCGTCTTATCTTAGTGATCGTGTTCAAAGAGTATGTGTCAATGATGTAAAATCATCCGGATCAGCCTCGGTAATGGGTGTACCCCAGGGTTCTATTCTAGGTCCATTCATGTTTTTGATTTACATAAATGATTTACCACATTTTGTCCAAAATACTTGCGATATTGTACTATTTGCTGATGATACGTCTTTGATTTATAAAGTCGATAGGACGAAAGACAATTTTGACGATGTAAATATTGCATTATCTCAAGTTTCTGAATGGTTTACGGCAAATAATCTACTTTTAAATGCTAAAAAAACCAAGTGTGTTGAGTTTTTATTGCCCAACACCAGAACTGTCAGTAAAAATTTAAAGATAAGTAATGAACCCTTGAAAAGTAAGGACTCCACAGTGTTCTTGGGATTAACCCTGGACTCAAAGCTGCAATGGGGCACCCATATAGCAACACTTGCTGGCAAGCTTAGCTCTGCTGCTTACGCTGTTAGGAAGATTCGACAGTTAACTGACATGGAAACTGCAAAAATTGTTTATTTTGCATATTTCCATAGTATTATGTCATACGGAATCTTATTATGGGGTAAAGCAGCCGATATTGGAAAAATTTTTGTATTGCAGAAGAGGGCAATTCGCGCAATATCTATATATATAAAAGAAAGTGATGTTAGTTACACTATTTATAACTCAAGAACGGATGAACCGATTTGGCTCAAAATTGGTGGAGAGGTAGCTTAGAACCAGGAGACGGACATAGGATACTTTTTATCCGGACCGCGTTTCCGTCAAGTCAATATAAAACCTTTTATAACAAAAATGCATCTGACATGGAATAAAAAAACGAAAATGACAGTGGAAGAACAAAACGTAAATGACAGCTAAACGTAATTTTGTATTTGGTTAATTATGGTAAAAAATTATGGTAAAAACAATTATAAAAATTATAGTTTAACGTAATTGATAATATCATCAGTAATATGTTTTCTCTTTGAATCATCATTAACAATGCCGCGAGCAAGAGTCTTGCTGCAAGACGATCAAATGTTTCCTGCTACAAAGCTACGGATTGACGTGATTTATTGGATAGGTATAGTTGAGAGCCTGGAGGGTGACAAAGATTTCCCGCGGGATGTTATGAACTAAATCCACGCAGACGAAGTCGCGGGCATCAGCTAGTATAATTTAAAACCGCGGGATTCCCTTCGAGAAAAATTTAAAGAAATATGCATTCTTACAGTAGCTTCACAATATATTTACAACAATATAATATTTGTCAGACAAAACATCGTGAATTACAAAAAAAAGGGTGATTTACACGATAGGCAAGTTAGAAATCCAAACAGGCTCGTGATTCCTCGATGTCGCCTCAAGAGGGTCCGAAAGACATTTGTGGGAATGGGCGTGACGTTTTATAATAAAATTCCACAGTCGATCTTAGACTTGCCTTTACACAAGTTTAAGAAATCAGTTAAAACTAATCTCATGAAAAAAGCATATTATGCAATTGAAGACTATTTAGATGATAAAAAAGCGTGGACATAATTCTTTCCAGCGACTCGTGAGACAGCAGGTGGTAATTGAACTGTTTAACTATTCTATTGAATGTAAACTTATTTTGAAAAGAGCAACTGCCGAGTTTCTTGCTGGTTCTTCTCGGCAGGAACGGCATTCCGAACCAGTGGTAGACTCATCGACGATTCAAAAGCACTTGTAAAAAAGTTTATTTGAATAAAAAACATTTCTATTCTAAAAAACATTTCTATTCTATTCTATTCTATTCTTACAAATTATATGTTTTAAGGTCGGCCATCAGATGGCGCTGCAGTTTCTCGATGTTTCTTTTTTAATTTTTGATTTTTTTCACTAGCTTTTTAATTTTTGATTTTATTCACTAGCTTATATATTCGTACCTATTATTTCGCTGGGAAGTTGAAGGCGTGGTCGCATTGACAGCGGCGTCCAACACAGACGCCAGCGCGGTCAACATGGCGGCCAACAGCGCGGGCTGCGGGCGCGGACTCCGCATGAGTTCCAACGTCCGGGTGCAGAGCGCGTGCGTCACGCCCCCGCCGTTGCAGCCGTGCGCGTACATACTCTTACGAGCCATGTACATTACAGCTATCAGGCATCTACGAATAAATAAAAAACATTTCAGTATTGCAATCTTAATTATTTCTATGTTCTGCTATTACCATGCTGAGTAAGTTCTGGATTCTTCTCCGACTCAGACCAGGGCGAATTTGGAGACCTCTCGGTTTTAATTTAAAACTAAAAGTGAACTGTCCTCGTAAATAATTGTAAAATCGATTGTCATTAAAAATACTTGTACATGTGCTGACTTTAACATAAAGGACTGTCGGAATTTCAAAAGCAAATTTGTTATACATATACAATTTCAATTTTAAAATATAACGCAAAGAGAGAAAAATAAAACTGCGCCAACTATGTTGGTTTTCTTTAAAAACTCCAAAAAAAACCCTAAAAAGTACAAAATATAATTTACATAGGTACTAAAATTTAATTCAAATTAAATATTTAGTTAAAATTTTATGACCAAAAAAGAGAGTCCAACAGTAGACGTCTATCGGTTGAGACAACTAACAAAATGTACTGGAGTTAATTCCTCACCTGTCCAACGGTTGTGGGGGCGCATCCCTGCGTTCGAAAGGCTCGGCCAGGGCGTCGGCCAGCAGCGGCCCCCACCAACGCGCTCCGCCGCACACTTGCGCTAACAGTGCGCCCGCACCCGCTGCGAAGCGCCCGCCCCACTCCCAAGACAGTGGAAGCACGTCCCAACACCATTCAGCGTTTATACCGCTTAATTCCTGGACATAACACTGATATATTAGATGGCTTGGGTTTTAAAGTTGGGTATTTGACTGATATTTTTTTTTAATTTAAAATAAAGTTTTTTGTAACACAATGCCATTTCTCAAAATATAAATCTTGACTAGTCTCGGAATTTGAAGCTGTTTTACTGTGACTCTATCTGTCTCTTTCTAAAACTAAATTTTCTATGGAGCGTGTATGGAGCTGCTGAATTGTGACATCACACTTCAGTAGCGCTCTCTCTGTCTAACAGGAAACTTTAAAGCTCTATAACTCATTTGTTTTTGAACCAATTTATTTTCTGTTTTTACAAAATATGTTATTCTTACATGTTACATTTTCGATTATAAATAATGAATATCAACATTTTGACTACAGTCAAATACCCAATTGCATCTTGCTTACACTTAGATACATACATCCCTAACTACTACTATAAATGCGAAAGTTTATTTGTTTGATGGTTTATTGGTGAGTTTGTTCTTCAATAAGCAACGGAGAAACGGATCGACTTTGAGAAAAGTAGCCTAATGGTGAGGCTACATTATCGGGATTCGGCGAATGTTCGCATTATCGCGACCGGTTACCGTTGTGTCGCGAATGAGTTCTGGTGAACTCGCACGATAGCGTAGCCGCTGTGATAGAATGAGACACCTCATTTATCGCGACAACTCGACACGAACGTTCGCACTATAATGTAGCCGCACCATAAGTGATCAATTTCGACATCCCGGGAAACAGCTCACAACTTCTTTAGAGAAGTTGTGAGTGCAGTGGCTTTATATTTAGGCGACTACGGCCTAAAATCCTTCTCTGAAAGGAGACCTAAATAATTTTTACGTTTATTGGAATGGAAAATTCTGAAAAAATCCAAATAGTATTTAGAACTCACCACATCCATTGGAAAAACGAAATGCAACAGCAAATCGATGACATTCTCTGTGATAACCCTCAATTTATCGGTCGAGGCAATTTCCAACAGTGACTCAGGAGTCACTTTGCCCCTGTCTAACAAATCCAGTACTTTTTCATTACATTCGGGCGTGTTTTGCAATCGTTTCAATATGTTAGTACAGTTGTGTAGCTGCTGCTGCAGTTCTATGCACTCCTGGTACGCTGCGATCACTTTCGGATCGGATTCGTTGGCCTGGTTGAGATACGCCATCATGTGTGCTGCATTGCCGTTGTACAAGTCCAAGTAAGGATTTAATAAATCGATGAGCTTCCCAGTT
The DNA here is from genome assembly GCA_029955525.1 of Oeneis ivallda. Lineage (NCBI taxonomy): Eukaryota > Metazoa > Arthropoda > Insecta > Lepidoptera > Nymphalidae > Oeneis > Oeneis ivallda. The sequence continues at coordinate 12,606,020 of JARPMR010000024.1, read as the reverse complement.
GCTAACCTACAATTTTTTCAAATATTTCAATGGAATACATGTACCTGTTTAAGTGCCAATTTCACTAACATTGAGTAACTTTTAACCGTGAAATTTTGATATTTGGCAGATTTTCAATACAAAAACTGTCTGAACGCCCAATTAATCCTCGGTTACTCGGACATTGGTGAAATTGGCATTAAAGCACATAAAATCACAAGTGTTGTCTCACATCTCAAGGTTGACTGGTAGAAAATGCGTATTAAGTCCGCCTTTTGTACTATTTTTTGTGCAATAAAGTGAATTTAAAAAGAAATCGGTAAGTACAATAATATCAATTTAGCCCATAGATGTCTAATAATTATTATTATTACTGCACTAGATGACAGACACAGACAATCAAATGGATGAAGTAACCATCATGTGTTTGCCTACTAATATTATGAAGGCGAATATGCGTTTGTTTGTTGGTTTATTCTTCAATAATGCAGCAAGTAGCAAATGAGAAAACAGAAAAAAAGTTAGTTCAATAGTAACTCACCGAAATCTGCATGACAAGTCTTCGTACAAGGCTTTGAGCGCATTCACGGAAGCTTGCACATTGGCAATCTCGACTATTTCACCATAGAACCAGCCCAGCGGGATCTTGCACTTCATTGCTGCCATCCCGTACCGCCCTATCGTGGTTATCTATTTAAAAAACAAAATAAATGTAAGATTAGTTTGATCATAACACCTATAAGGTTGCCTGTCCCTTGAAGCGAAGCGGAGCAGAGACGAGCTTCGCAGACCGATCAGGTCATTGATAGATGACGCAACTGCTGAGTTTCATGCCAGCTCTTCTCAGCAGAATCATCTTTCCGAACCGGTGGTAGATTGTTGACTTATCACAAGAGCCACAAGTTGGCCCACATGAAATAAATAATTTTGAATTTTTTGATAATTTATGACGTCATCTCGGAGTATTATAATTGGTGGTTATCATTGGTCCACCGATCACACCTCCGCTCCGCTCCGCATCAATGAACAGGCAGCCTTAGGCTTGAATGACGTAAACGTATTGTTGGAAGACGCATTGTGTTGATGTACGAGTTGCTGACAGCCGTTCGATACAAACAGCGCAGGATCTAGTTTTGTAGAAATTCTTGCAAGTGACTTTATCCATTAATGAAATACTATGGGTTGAGAGGTAAACAAAGAAAAATAATACATCCACGCTGACGAAGTCGCGGAATACAGAGAAAAAAAGTTTAAGTTACTTTTAGGGAAGTGATTTCCATGATGTAGTGTGAAAATCACGTATTTCACCTAGATAATTCTTCATCATCATCATCATTAACAACCCATTAACGGCTCACTACTGAGCGCAGGTCTCCTCTCAGAGAAGGGTTATAGGCCATAGTCCACCACGCTGGCCCAATGCGAATTGGCGGACTTCACACACCTTCGAAAACATTATGGAGAACTCTCAGGTGTGCAGGTTTCCTCACGATGTTTTCCTTCACCGTTGTAGTAAGTGACATTTAATTGCTTAAACGCACTTGACTCCGAAAAGTCAGAGGTGCGTACCCGGGATCGATCCTGCGACCCCCCAAATAGGAGACCACAGTCCTAACCACTAAGCTATCACTGCTACAATAATAAGATATATAAGATAATTCTTCCTCATTGTTATTTTGTACTTTCAATAAATAAATAAAAATAATAAGTTGAGGAAATAATAGTTGAAAAGACAATAAGTTCCTTAATAATGTGTGCTTGCCACATCTTAATCAAACTGGATTTTAAACAGAATGAAATAGTTAAGGTAACATCGTGAGGAAACCTGCACATCTGAAAGTTCTCCATAAAATCCTCAAAGGTTCTGATAATTCTGCTAATTTGCATTGGGCCAGCGTGGTGGACTATGGCCCTTCTCTGAATATAACAACTGATTTGAACTTGAAATAAACAAAACCCAAACATGATTATAATATAAATTAATAATCACTCTAACATTATAAAGGCGTGTATGCTTGTTACTCTTTTACGCAATAACCACTGAACGGATTTGGCTGAAATTTGAGTTGGAGGTAGATTATACCCTGGATTAACGCGTAAGCTACATTTTATAACGGAAAATCAAAGAGTTCCCGCGGGTATTAAAAACCATAGTTCATTGCGGACGAAGTCGCGGGCATCATCTAGTTTCTAAATAAAAAAGCAAATACTCTTTCTATGAAAGGGGACACCCCATTAAAAAAAACCCTTTTCTGAGAGGATACCTGCGCTCAGTAGAGAGAGCCAATGATAGGTTGCATGATGAAAGGTTTCTTACATTCCCTCAAATATGGTTGAGCGAAGCAACGGCTGGATCATGCGTCATGCTCGTGAACGGGTTCCACCGGTGGGAATGGGGCTACTTTCTGCATGCCCGTCTTAACACGTATTGAATTATACATTTGCATTTTTTGGAACTTCCCCTCATTATGGAAACACTGCATACAAAGCATAATAACTATTTTAAACTTGTTTTGAAAAGAGCAACCGCCGAGTTTCTTGCTGGTCCTTCTCTGCAGGAAGGGCATTCCGAACCAGTTGTAGACTCATCGAAAATTCAAAAGTAATTGTAAAAAAGTTTATTTGAATAAAAAATATTCATATTCTATTCTATTACCTTCATATATCTGCATAGAGGCGGTGGCTGCAAGTCGGTAAGCACGAGGTGCTTGGTGGCTATGTCGGTGGCGTACGCGATCTTCACGCAGTCGGTCTCCTCGCCTACCGTCCAGATGTCTATGTACAGCGTCACCAGGTCCGAACATGAGGGTATTACCTGTATAGGGATAATATTATTAACGGAGGATATTTTAAACCTCAACAGTTCTGAAATAATATGGTTTAATCCCTGTTGCACTAGTGTCGTTGTTTGGAGGGGAGAGGAGAATTTTGAAAGTTCAGCTTGCTTAATATCCTTTTTTTTAATCGGCAACTAGAGGCAGCAATTATTATCAAACTGTATCAAATCAATCTTTTTATTTTGCATGAATATGGTACGTGAAATATAGACTTATTTATATGGGTGTGAATTTGTGTTAAATATTTCTTTAGATTGTCATGCATGAATTCTACTTGCATTAATTTGAGCCTCTGCCAACGATGTTATATTTCCTTAGATTCACCATCAACGCGTCAAAAACGGCACGGTTTAACTGCTACTAATAGTAGCAAGTTAGCTCAGTCGCGCGCTATTTCACAAACCGAAAGCATGCCTTGGTGCTCCGTAAAAAAATTTAAAAACAGTCCAAATTATATCAAAAAACAAGATGGAATATCATACTTTCGATAAGAAAATATTTTGTTTACATTTAAATATTCCACTACATTAACAATATAATCACGAAATGTTGCTTAATTTAATTAATTTGTCATGAAAATAACAATATTTCTGCGGCGCAGAAACTGTCACACATACCGCGCGAGGAAGAGAACGCGATAGGCACGTTGAGCAACATTGATTCAAGAAGATAAATGGAGTAGTTTATTGTTTTTAATTTTTTTAACGATTTTTTGTTATTAAACATTTAGACGTAGTAATGCGAAAAGGATCCAACTGTCAAACATTAATTGTCTTTTCTATTTGACTCCTTGAAAAAAATCGGTACAACACGTTCAGTACCTACTAGACTTAAGAGACTGTAATTTTATTAATTATGTTAAGACAAAATAAAAAGATATTATTATAAAGACAAATTTTAATGTACAATAATAATTATTATTGTGTGTAAATAATTATATAAAAAATTGCCACTCCACTGCGGAACTATTCTTACATCGATGTAATCCGGTAAAAATGAACGTTCCGCGGGTGAGTTGCAAAACGTCGTACGTGTCGCACATTTATTACAAACTGAACCTTAAAAGTCCAGTCATATGGTTGGTTTTTGTTGACCCGGTTGGTGTCTTAGTGTATTTTATCTATAGTGTGTTTGTAGTGACTACATGGACAATTTTGGCGTACGAATTTGTAGGTGATGCTGCTTCCATGCTGTAATAGTTCCATGGCCTCTGCCTGTAGCTTTCGTTTTTTATTTATTTTATGTTTTATTTTTTTGGTCTGGAAAGTTAGAATCTATGTCCAATACGATATCTTTTTGTTTAATCATATCTAATAACAGCACATAAATAAGCAGTGATAGCCTAGTGGTTACGACTATGGTATCCTAGTCGGGGGGTCGCAGGTTCGATCCCGGGTACCTCTGACTTTTTGAAGTTAAGTGAGTTTAAGAAATTAAATATCACATGCTTTAACGGTGAAGGAAAACATCGTGAGGAAACCTGCACACCTGAGAGTTCTCCATAATGTCCTCGAAGGTCTGTGAAGTCCGCCAATTCGCATTGGGCCAGCGTGGTGGACTATGGCCTATGACCCTTCTCTGAGAGGAGACCTCGCTCAGTAGTGAGCCGATGATGGGTTGATAATGATGCTGATGATGATATCTAATAACATCGATAAGTGCAAGTAAAACTCCAAAATTGATCCGTAGTATCGCCACTAATGTGTGAGTGTGTAACTAACCACGTCCGTGAGACGCACGAGGTGCCCAAAGTCGAGCACTATGTAGCGGCGCGCGCCCGAATGCATGCGCTCCACCAGGAGGGTGTGTTGAGGCGAACGCGTCACCAGCGTAGCCCACGGGATACCGCACTGTGCACCATCCTGTTAAGAAGTATCAATTAAAAGTACCCGCAGACATACAATTTTAATATTTTTATTTTTATTAAAGTGTAAACCTACACTTAAGGAAATATCAGAATAAATTTATAAACACATATCAAAAATTCCGAAGCCAGCGGGATTCGAATCCACATCTATTGGGAATCGCGCCCGAGTGTGTTAGCCACTTACACTATAGCCACGGTCGAACTACACGTCAGCATCGTAATTAGTGATACGTATCTACTTTTTCAGTTTCGGAATTTTTGATATGATAGATTTTTGATAGGTTGACCGACTATCGTACAATTAAGTTGTGTTGTTTTACAATTATCAACCATATTGTGTGCGTAATAAGAAGGAATTTAGCCAATTATATAGTTGGAAGATTTAGTTGGTTAAGAAGTGCGGGCTATCATAAGTCACTATGCCTATTAGTATATTCTGCGATTCTGCGATAGCCTATAGTAAAAGCAGTTGTTCCAAAACAAAAAAACTAAAATAATGGTCCGGAACTAAAGTTTGGACTGATGAACCAAATATCTGTGCAATTTTGTGGCCACAACATCGCTATTATATGGCCACATCAATATAGCAATAGGCACGGCGACAATATCTTCGCATCAGGTTTGAAAAATGGTAGACAGTTAAACCCTGACTTCTGCAACCCAAAGCGGCTTTCTTGGTTTTCAAATTAAAATACCTGATGGGCTACTGGCTACAGGAATTTCATAGAAACAAATCAGAATGGATTATAACCTTAAAGAGCTTTTCCTCAGTGAACTCTATTTTGTCCTGTGTATCGCATTCCATAAGGGAGCTTTCAACATCGTCCAAAGAGTCAGGATCTTGAGAGAATTGCTTTATTTGCCCCTCCTTCACCATTGTCCATAGCTGCGGTAAAATAATTATTTTTAAAAGAAGCGGTGGAGTAAGGGTGGAGCGGACTGTCGATGATCTGCATCATCATCAATCAACTACAATCACACTACACACTACAATCTACTTCCTACTATAATATCCTACTACACTAGCGGCACGCTATGATGGCCGGTTTGACGTTTGTCCGCTCATGAAGTTCCGTATTAATTGATAACGACTTTGAAGGAAATAATTGTATTACTTTATTGACGATAGTGATGTGCAGAGATTCATAAATTTTATCGAATGTAGTTTTAGGTTTAGGACTCAAAATTTATTTATTAAATTGATTTCTAAAATGTATACAAGTGTAGAAAAATCAGTTTGCACCATTTAAGGGGTGAATGTACTTGTGAATATGAACAATTTTCACTATGTGGACAAACCTCTGAAATCGCAAAAAAATATCAGCTGTTTCATACAAAAGGTAAAATTTTTATTTTTATATGATATATACCACAACTCGGCATTTGGTTTTCTAAATTGAAAATTTTTAAAAATGGAATCTAATACGATCGTCACATAGGATCGCTGGCTAGCACAACTACTACCTCCGGCAAACTCGCGTCAATGCTCAATGCAAAACAAAGCAGTTTCGAATTGAAGTTGCTTCGAAAAGTATAAACTGTCAGTGCAATGCGATTGTGATATAGTTTTGACCTGGCTTTGGATTTCAAATATTGATACTGCATTACTGTTGACCCTTGCTCGTTAATTTGGACTCTGTTCAAGCCCTTTGTTGTGGATTTCGTCGATATGACCGAACGTACGCAGAGAACTGTTCTAAATAGTCAGACACGTGAGTTCGTAATACGCCTTCGTAACTATTTCGATCGTGAAGCTCAAAATGGAGGGCCAATTTTACCTATAACGTCAGTGGTTGAACGCGTAGCTGATGCGCTTAATATTGGACAACGAACTGTTAGACGGATAACTAAAAAAAAATATGGCGAGACTGGCACAGAAGAAAATAAGCTTCACACACCAAAAAAGAGAAAACGAGCAAAACCAGTCGTAGGCATCGATAGCTTTGATGCCGATGCTATCCGAAGACATGTTTACGGCTACTATTTACAGAAGGAGTATCCAACAAGAAAAAAGTTGGTGCATTTACTGAAGGAAGCTGGATTATTCTTCGGTGGGGAAAGTTCTTTAACGAAGATTTTGAAGACCATTGGATTTCGATACAAAAAATGTAACAAACGCAAAATATTGATGAAAAGATTTGATATAGCGATGGCAAGGTATACTTTTTTACGGCAAGTGAAAGAAATCAAAAATTGGCAAAATGTTGTGTTCTTGGATGAAACATGGCTTAATGCTAACCATACTGTAGGCCGTTCTTGGAACGATGACACAGCAGCATCTACTTCCAAAGTTCCTGTAGGAAAAGGATCGCGACTTATAATTTGTCACGCCGGAACCATCAACGGGTTTGTCGAAGGTTCTCTCATGGCTTTTGCGTCAAAAACCACTGGAGACTATCATGAAGACATGAATGGAGAAAAGTTTACTGAATGGTTTACCTCAATGTTGTGTAGCCTCCCTGAACCATCTATTATAATTATGGACAACGCCCCATACCACTCGATGCAAATTGACAAGCCACCTGCCCAATCCCAAAAGAAAGCTGATATCGTCGCATGGCTTCGTAAAAATGGCGTAGATGCAAACATGAATATGTTAAAAGCGGAATTAGTACGTCTTTTAAAAGAAAACAAACCAACCAAGATCCGATACGTCATTGACGAAATAGCATTAGAACATGGGCACAGAGTTATACGGTTACCGCCTTACCATTGTGAGTATAATGCGATTGAGTTGGTGTGGGCTCAAATTAAGGGATATGCTGCAAGACACAATACAGAACCCCCATTTACCACAAAAAAAATGCTAAAATTATTAGAAGAAGCTTGTGAACATGTGACTAAAGGAGACTGGGAAAAGGTTGTGAATAGAACTGTTAAATTAATAAGGGAAGATTATGAAAGAGATGTGAAAATAGATAATATTATAGAAAACGAACATATAATTATTAATGTAGGTGATGATAGCAGTGACGACAGTGAAAATAGTAGTATGGACGAATCTGATTAATTATGGCCTTTTGTGGCACCTTTTTTGGTATCTTTTGTATTCATATGTTTCTTGTGTGCATATAAAGTATGTATATTCATTTTCATTCAAATATTCAGTTCGTTCAAATAAATTAAATAAACATATACATTTTTGTTTTATTAAACCTATTTAATCAGGTACAAAAACAAAACTTAATTGTTTTTTGTTCGAGAATAAATTGACATTCCACATCACTATTGTAATGTGTCAAACCGGCCATCATAGCGTGCCGCTAGTTTAATATTATAAATGCGAAAGTTTGTAAGGATGTATGGTTGGATGTTTGGATGGATGTTTGTTACTCTATAACTCCACAACGAATGAACTGATTTGGCTGAAATTTGGAATGGATATAGCTCATACCCAGGATTAACACATAGGCTACTTTTTATCCTGGAAAATTAGAGTTCCTGCGGGAATTAAAAAACCTTAATCTACGTGGACTAAGTCGCGGGTATCATCTAGTAATATTATGAATGTGAAAGTTTGTGAGTATGGATGGATTTTTATAACTCTTTCACGCTACAACGAATGAACCGATTTTAATCCACGTGGACAAAGTCGCGGGCATCATCTAATACAAATATATAAATGAGGACTACTAGTTTTATCGTTATAGTATGGTGCGGCTGACTAGCCAATAACTTATTTTGTACTATATTGCTAATTGTAACTGCCAACCGTTGTTCACACGCAGTTTATGTGCAGTCGAAGATGTGCTGCACTTATGTAGACTAAAATATTAAATTAAAATTCAAAATTATTTAAATCCTTTAGCCCAAATTGTGGCACTTATGACATATCGAGAATATACCACCAGTTCGGACAGCTGCTTTCGCTGAGAAGAGCCGGCAAGAAACTCAGCAATTACTCTTTTCAAAACAAAAATGTTACAAAATGTAGCTTATATCTATCTTGTGGACAGTTAAAGCAAATCAGATTGCTTCCAAGCAACTCCACATTAGTCAGCTTACAGTCGGCTTGCAGGTCAAATGGACTATGGGTATGTTCCCAAATACACTGGACAACTGCAAGGTGTGACGTCAATCCAATATACTGTGAAGCTGTTCCTTTTTAGTTTGCTGTACTGGTAAGTGTTTAAAACGGAACACAGTTCATCCCCATTTATTTTCAAATCTCTAGGCGCTGCTTATGATTTTTGATCACGTGATCAAAGTACTGAGAGCACCTTACCTCGAAAGCTCCAGTGCTCACAGTACAAAAATGGCGTAATGACGTATGACGTCATATATTTCCTAGAGGCACTCAGTCCTTCGATTAGATTTTTTACATTAATTTTAGAAAGCTAATCTTAACTTGTTGACTGAAATAAAGGCTATTTTTATTTTTATTTATTTTTACATTTCCCTAGGATACTGCGGCAGTGTACTGACAGTCCATAACGGAACGAATTTTTCACCAGTGAGAGCACTGAGCAATGCTCGCAGTGTATATTGGAACACCACCTATATTATATACGACTTGTGTCGACGCAGAGCTAAAGGTACATAGCAACTATTACAATACCTGGTGAGGGTCAGCGGAGTGTGCGCTCACAACGGTGGGCGGATGCCTGGTGGCGGCCGTCTCCAGTTTGGTGCCGTCTGAAGCGAGGTGGCAGGTCACGTGCAGTGGCGTGGCCTCGCCCAGCCCGGCCGCCACGGCCTCCAAGTCGCCGAGCCCCCACCATGCGCTGTTGGTGTTCGTTTTACCTTCTGACAGACAAAGGAAATTTTTTTGAACTACATTCTTGGAACGATTCCTTTTCGGACAGTTTGACGGATGGAAGCTAGCCGAAAAAAAGTGTGAGAATTTTTCTTCAAGACACTTGTTACGTTCGTTTATTACACACATTGCATCATAACTTTGGTGATCGGTTAAACGAAGGAGTGAAACTATCGGTTCGGAGGGGTTCGAATCTTGACTTCAGATTATTATTTTTTATTTTATTTGTTTTTATTATTAATTTATTTTTATTATAAATTTATTATTATTTATAGTTAAATAATAATATTTTTTTTTTCTGCCTCGACAACCTTGTCTGTTTGCCTATTTTAGGCAAAGGCCTCCTCCAATTGCCTCCACATCTGTCTGTCATAAGCTTTTCTTGCCCATGTGTTGCCACCTGCCACAGCTTTGATTTCATCGACCCATCTTTGGAAAGGTCTGCCCCTTTTTCTTTTCATGTGCCCTGTGTACCAGTTCATTACTATTTTGCTCCATTTCTCTTGGCCTCTGACAGTGTGCCCAGCCCACTTCCATTTGAGCTTCTTGATGATGACAGTTACATTTTTGGTTTTTGTGTAATTCTTTATTGTTGTGGTTCTTATTTTGTCTGACAGCTTTTTCCCCATCATGCTTCTATTCATAGCATTTTGGCAAGTGTCAAACTTTTTTCTTTGAGCTTTAGTCAGAGACCAAGTTTGGCAACCATATGTAAGCACTGGTACAATGCAGGTGTTGAATAGTTTTCTCTTTATGGCCATGCTTATTTCTTTATTTTTAAATATTTCCCTTAGACTCCAGAATCTCTTCCAAGCATTTCCTATGCGTCTCTCCACTTCTTTCGATGTTAGGTCATTTATGGAAATAATTTGGCCCAGATATACATATTCGTCGACATATTCAACTGTGTTGCCCATGATGTAGATAGGTTCTTCTGTCCCATTTGTCATGATTTTGGTTTTCTGAGTGTTCATATTCAATCCTACTTTCCGACTTTCTCTATCCAGGTCATTTAGCATTCCCTCGAGATCCTCCTTTGTTTGAGAGAAGATTATAATGTCGTCTGCGAATCGCAAATGCGACAGATTTTCTCCATTTATTGTTATACCATTTTGTTCCCAGTTTAGTTGCCGAAAGATCTCTTCCAGAACCGCCGTGAAGAGTTTAGGTGACACAGGATCACCCTGACGGACACCTCTTCCTAACTTAATTTCTTTTCCTTCTTTTTCTAGCCTTATCTTTGCTTTACTATTAGTGTAAATGTTTCTCAATATTCTGATGTACTTATTTTCCACTCCTTGATTCTTAAGTGCTTTCCAGATGGCTTCGTGTTCCAGTGAGTCGAAGGCCTTACTGTAGTCTACAAAGCAACAATAAAAAGTGGTGTTGTATTCTTTGCTCTTTTCGAAGACCTGTTTGACTACATAGATGTGATCTAAAGTTGAGTAGCCACTTCTAAATCCTGCCTGCTCCCTCGGTTGGTTCTCATCTAACACTTTAGTTATTCGGTTGAGAATAACTTTTGCAAAGACCTTGTAGATATTGGTTATGAGACTTATGGGTCTGTAATTGTTTATGTCGTCCTTGCTCCCTTTCTTGTGCAGTAGGATTATTGTTGACGATGTCCATTGCTCTGGGATCCGCTCGGTCTCCATTACGTCGTTAAATATATATGTAAGGATAGGTGCTATAATGTCTTTGTTTGCTATTAGATATTCATTGGTAATATTATCTGAACCAGGGGCTTTATCCGTTTTCTGTGATTTAATGGCTTTCTCCACTTCGGTGAGCATTATTTCTGGTACCGTGTCCTCTCCTTCTAGGTCTGTTGGATGAATATTGCACTGACTCGTATACAAATTTTTAAAGAAATTTGTCGCTAATGTGTTAATGTCTGGTCGCTGTGTCAAATTTTTTCCACTTATGGCTTTCATTTTAGGTATCCAGTCTTGCTTTTCTGCCAACTGTTTTAGAGCTTTTTTGGCTCCTCCTGTTTTTTGGATACAATTTTCTAGCCTTTCTAGTCTATATTTCTCTCTGTCCTTTCGTATGCTTAGGTTGATTTCTTTGCTAGTTTGGGTTATGCTCCTTCTTATATTTTTTGTTTTATAAGACTCGCTAAGTAATTTAGCTCTGTCTTCTAAGAGGTTCCTTGTTTTTTCGGATAACCATGGTAATTGTTTGTCTCCCTTACCAGGTGTTTCAGTTGTTGTTGTTAGAGCTTCTAGCAATTTATTGTATTTAACCTGGGTATTGAGTTCTTTTGTATTCTCAATGAAGTCGTTCATTCTCTCCTTTAATTTTGTTCCTAAGACCATATCTTTATTTTTTGATCTAGCTTTGAACGGTCTTCTTTTACTTGATTTCAGTTCTAGTTTAGCTCTGAGTGCTCTGTGGTTACTGTTGAAGTTGAGATTGTTTATTACTCTACAGTCATTAAAGTCTGTTCTTCTGTTGGAGAGAATATAATCAATCTCGTTTTTATATTTTCCATCTGGAGATGCCCATGTCCATCGGTTTCCAGAACGTTTTTTATAATGGCTATTTAGTATTTTGAGGTTGAATTCATACGCCAATTGGATTAATTTCTCTCCATTTCTTGTCCGCTTTCCTGAGCTGTAAGGACCTAGCACTATTTCTTCACCACTTCTTCTATTACCAGTTTGCGCATTGAAATCTCCCATAACCATCAAGTTTTTTCCTGTGTGACTTTTAATTGCATCTGTAAGAGTTAAATAAAAGGAGTCAATGTCCGTGTTAGCTGATTGTTCTGTTGGGGAGTAAACTTGGACAATAGACCACATTTCTTCCGAAGGTGGCAGTTTTATATTAAGTATCGCGATACGCTCTGATATGCCTATAAATTCATTGATGTAATCCTTCAGTTCTTTGCGTATTAAAAATCCTATGCCATATTTTCCTGGCGTATCCCCTTTATAATACAGTATAAATTCTCCGTAGTCTTCAATATTTTCTCCCAGACGTCTTACTTCGCTCATACCGATAATGGACCATTTTATATTTTTCAGCGCCATCGTGAGCTCTAGTAGTTTTTCATTTGTTCTTAAAGAAAGTGTATTGTATGTAATAATATGTAGAGTATGCTTGTGACGTGATTTTTTGGGTAGCTCTGTTTTTACATTTGGAGGGTAGTAGTCAGCTTTCCCCACGGTGACTAGCCGGCTTGGGGTGCTATTTTTTTGTGTTGCTTTTAATATGGAGTCGGTGTTATAGATGTGTAGGCTATCGAGGGCACTTAATTGTTTTTTGGTATATCTGATAGTGACGAAGATCTCCCTCGTACCATGTAGTTAAGTAGACTAGGTTTAATCACATCCTTTGCACTGGTTACAGTCTGTGTTTTTGCAATTTCAGAGTTAGATCTCTTTTGCGTAGGAGACTTCGGCGAACCAGTCTGTTCCCTTTTCCTTTTCTCACGGCCTGGGTCATTTGACTTCATAATTATTAATTTGTCATACTTTATAAATGCAATATTTCCTTTTTTTCTTTCTTCGTGTACTTTAGGTTGCAGTTGTTTTCGGATTTCAAGAACACTTTTAGGGTAATCCTCTTTTACATAGATGCCATGTGGAAGTAAGGATTTGTTTTTAAGTATCAGATGTTTTTTCCAGATAGTGGTCATGGAAACAACGACTGGTCGGTTTTTATTTGATTGTGCTCCAATTCTATAAACATTATTTATTTCCTGACTTGCTATTTGTATTCCTGCTTCTTCGATGATTTCCTTTATATAGTCCACTAGTTCAGTTTCCCTTTTCCCCTTCTCTTCAATCCCAAAGAAAACTAAATTATTCTTTCTTTTCTCCATTTCCATTTGATCTAATTTTCGTTCAAGTTTCACTATTTGAGTTTTCAAATTCTTATTTTCCTGTATAATTGAGTCCATTCTTTCACTTAGGGCTTCCATGACGTTTGCGGTGACGGTTGTCGTTATTGTTAAAGTCTGTTGATTCAGTTTATCATCTAATTTTGAAAACCACAGTTCCATACTTTTGTCCATTTTTAGGGGTTTTTTTTTAGGGAAAATTGAAAATTGCTAGTGCAACACTTCTTCGTAGTTTTTGGTTTTTATGTTCTGGCAACACTACGATAATTATGTCATTCGATTTTAGCTCTTTAAGTTGGTACCTACTATTGACTTGTCGAGTTTGAACGGATGTCGCGAATTAAGTATGGCGGCTCTTGTGATTTGTCAAATGTCACTTGTCTTTACCGCTATTTTTTTTACGATGATATTAGGTAATTTATTTCGCGATTTACACAACTCAAGTCTTTATAATTCACGTATATCAGCCATTCGCCTCCGATTTGTATTGGAAAAGCAATTTAAATCACTGTTAGCCGTTCACTAGAAACTTGTGTTTACGCCCAAGTTTGGCGCGAATGTTTTCAACGTTAATTCACACTTATAGCGCGAATGAGGTCTGGATAACGTTATCACTTTGTATTTGCGCACTTGCGAACACACTGTACTGGTTTTTGAGCTTTTATTAAACTGTTTTCTATTTATTAGCAATATTTAGCACGGAGTTAGTGTTTATACTGTCAGCGCCCTCTGACACACTCTGAATAATTGAAAAATTAAAACTTATTATGTTAATATTATTATATGTATAGGTATAAGTTTAGTTAAAATACTGTTATAAATATTATACTGCTTAGAATATAAGAAAAATTGTAAGTTTACACCAAGAGTAGTTTGTAAACCAAGTCTGAATAAAGGCTCTTTTTATTTTTATTTATTTTATTTTATAAATAATAATATTCGGTAAAAAAAATTAAAATATTTTACACTTGTTCACGCACACTTTAGGCCATTGTCTTTAGGAGAGAAACTATCGGTTCGTTAGGAGGTTCGAATCCTGACTTCAGTTTATTCTATTTTATTTATTTTAATTATTAGAACTAGAAGGAACTTCGTTCCAACCGAATGTTCCGCGACACAACTTTTTTATCTGTATTATTTTAAAACAATTTATCTCCCAACAAAAAACTTGTGTCAAAGAACGTAGCACTGCAACTATCAAACAAAATGAACTTACTTTTTTCGTTTGTTTGAAAGCTGGTATTGCAGACAATCATTATTTATCAGATAGAGATAACACGATAGAGAAAAAATATATAGGTAACAATAAAACAACACGCTTTCAATCTGACAAGTGACAGCATTGTAACGTTTCAGCCCTACAACTTTCTGCACGCAAGCATCAAGATGGCATACCTGCACTGATATTTCACCGGCTCAGGTTCCCGAAGGCTCCTTGTTACTTCTAACCTAACATCGGGCGGGGTCACACTCGAGTTGCATACACAAGCATCGCGCGATTTGGCCTCTTTCTGAACAAGCTTTGATCTAAACACGCGTTTAAATATAGAGGATTCCATACCTGAATCCGGTGGTAGATTAAGCAGGTCTTTGAGCTGGTACTGAGGAGTCGGTTGCGGCGGCGCGGGCGTATCTCCCGCTAACACGCTCGCGTACGTCACGGGCGTGGTCGAGCCGCGCACTAACTCTGGCACTTCTGCGCCGAAACGCGTGCCTTCGAGCGGCAGGCCGTACAGGCCGAACCTGGACAAAACGGACACCTCAAAATACGCCTACCGAAAGTTACGTCGCCTAACATGGTTTGAAAGAACGGTAAAATAACGGCGTTTAAATGGTCTAAGGGAGAGAGCCTGACTAGCGTTTTAGCGGCAGCGATGGCGCTTTTTTATGGCCTTTAGTGACTTTATGGGGATTCGCGCGATTCTGCGATCGAAAGCCTTAAATACGGAAACGCATTTAAGTCGCAATTTTCACGAAGCAGTCGCAAAAGGCCATAAAAACGCGCGATCGCTGCCGCTAATAGTAGCCAGTCTGCCCTCTCCCTAAATAGAATGGCAGGATTAAATAAATAATTATTTATATCTAATATGTACATTGATGATATAGGGCATATGAAAAATTATTATTAATATACTATTAAAAATAATATACTACGACCGTTCAGAGAATGCGTTCCTGACACGTCGCGATTGAACTGACGACGTAAATTTTTAATGGCGTTGCAGTTACGATAAAAATATTAATGCTGGTTGTTTACCGTTTTAACAATTGATGAGCATTAAAACAACATTATTATATCAATAATCAATTAATGTTATAATTTTGTGACAGTTGTCGTGACTAACTGACAGGTGTCAGGAACGCGTTCTCTGAACGGCCGAACTTTAGAAGACCGTAATCAATTGCGGCAGGGGCAATTTGGAAATATGTAATTTCTGAATTATCTGGTTTGGTCTGTCCAATTAAATTTGAATTAAATTGAAGGGTAACCGATACACAAAAACTTTCGCAAACAATATTAGTTACACACACTTCTCTTCTTGCAAACCTACACGTGATGTCGCACGTCCAAAGGTAGACTGGAAGAAAATGATTTAGCATTAAGTCTAATATAAGAATTTAAAAAAAAATAGTATATATAATAATACCTGGCTCGCAGTAAATGGTGATACGGGTCGGCACGTTCCCGCAAGCAGCGGGCAGTCCTCTCCAACAGCGCAAGGCCCTTGGCCACCAGCGCAGAGGCGTTGGACCGACGCGTGCAGTGTTGCGCCAGCGCCATGAGCCACTTCAGCGCGCCCGGCGACTCGCACGCGCCCACCAAGGGGATACAGGCTATCAAGCTGCTGACCAACGTCTCTTCGAATGTAGTTTTCCAACGTTTCGGAAGCTCTTTCACACCCCTATTGTGACAGGTGAATAAAAAAAAAAATAAAAAATTTTTTTGGCTGCCTGTCCATTGAAGCGGAGCGGAGGCGAGGTGCGATCGGTGGATCAATGTGGTTATTGAGAGATGACATGTTAAAATTATCGCGTCATCTATCAATGACTTGATTGGTCTGTGAAGCATGTATCCGCTCCGCTCCGCTTCAATGGACAGGCACCCTTAGTTACAACACGCCATCGGCGAGCTAGACTTAAAACTTATCTAAAAACCTTGTGCTAGGAAAATAATTAAATTAAAAAAGGCTGAGCAGTTTTTCATGAAAATGGCAACATAATTAAACACGACATCAGCGCCCTCTTATCGCCTGTAGCTATGAAACATATCTCGGAACCACACCAATGACTCAATGATTTTATTATTATTTTCAACACACTTGCTCATAAAGTGGCTCTAGTTTCACCGCAATTAGGCACACAATGACACCTATAATCAAACTGTGACTTTTTCATTACTATTATTCAACAACAACAACAAGTGAGTTATAGAGTTTTTTTTTTATTGGTTGAGTTGCTTTGTTCTTAAAAAAGTTTCGATACAAAAAAGATCGTATTCAATAGTACAAATAAATTAATGTACCTATTGCTTGCTCATTTCATGCAACTTCGTATTTAAATAGATTTCAACTTGTACGTGTTTTTAATGAATATAAATAAACTCTGAAATACTTGAGGACCTAGACTATGCTGACGACTTATGTCTATTAAGTCACAGACATACAGATATGCAAGCTAAGCTGAATGACCTACAAAGAGAGGCTTTAAGCGCGGGATTACGCATAAACATCCGAAAGACTCAAGAGATGCGTGTTGGTGGGGGGAATTCCTCTGCTATCCGCATCGGCACGGAATATATAGAGAGAGTCGAAAGCTTCACTTATCTTGGGAGTGTCGTATCAGAGATGGGGGGTACCGAATTGGACATCGCTTCGCGAATCTTCAAGGCTAAAGCAGCCTTTGCTCAGCTCCGCTCTGTATGGCAATCGCGAAAATTGACAAGAAATCTAAAACTCAAAATTTTTCGAAGCAACGTCAAGTCCGTCTTAACATATGGGTGCGAGACATGGAAAGTCACGAAAGCCATATCGCATCAAATTCAAGTTTTCGTCAACCGGTGCCTCCGCCGCATTCTCGGTACACTGGCCGGAGAAGATCAGTAACATCGATCTTTTGATACGCTGTAAAGAATCGCCAATGGACGGGCAGATTAAACGTCGTAAATGGGGATGGATCGGTCACACTCTTCGAAGGGAACCCAACAACATAGCGAGACAGGCTCTCGACTGGAACCCTCAGGGAAAGAGAAAGCGGGGCCGGCCTAAGCAAACTTGGCGACGTACGGTTCTGGCGGAGGTTGCGAAGATAGGGATGACGTGGAACGAAGTTAAGGCTGTGGCTCAAAACCGGTCGGTGTGGCGTAGTACTGTGGACGCCCTCTGCCCCACTTGGGGGACATAGGACTAAAAACAAAGTGTTTTTAATAAATAAAACTTTCACTCAAATATAACTTTTATTTTTTCTGTAATAAAGAAAACTTGAAATTCCCCATTTTGTACGTGGCTAAAACGCTATCCGCGAAAAGCCAAAAAGAAAGAAACCTCATTCTTTTAGAATATGGTCGATAGCCATTATAAGATGCGCGCGCATAGGAAAACTGATTAATTTGTCCCGCCATTGCGAAAAAATTTTGACAACTCGTTTTCACTATTGAAATTACAGTTATTTATTAATTAAAATGTTATTT
Source organism: Oeneis ivallda (assembly GCA_029955525.1). Classification (NCBI taxonomy): domain Eukaryota; kingdom Metazoa; phylum Arthropoda; class Insecta; order Lepidoptera; family Nymphalidae; genus Oeneis; species Oeneis ivallda. Next base: position 12,588,047 of record JARPMR010000024.1, on the reverse strand, counting down.
TTTAGTATTATTTTCTTCACAAGTGTGTTGAAAAACATCGTATGATACACGTGTGTATTGATGATTACCGTCCTCGGCTATCTTAAGATCCTCACCTAACGGCTCGGGTCTCAATGGCGCCTCAGCGGCAATCACCAACTTTACACACTTATACCATAATGTACTATTATTATGGAATTTAGTGATAATAACCGGAACCGACGGCTGAATGCGGAATCCGAGGCACTAAGGAAACACAAAAGCTTAATACGAACCCTCAAAATCGGTGACCCATCCAATTACCGACTTAGTTGAACTGGGTCAAAAGAAAACTAAGAAATACGAGTTAGAAAACAAAAACAATACTCACTCGCTTGTGATCAACATTATTTTGACGCATTTCTTCGCGATGCTTCTATTTGCGCATAGGATGCAGTTCTTTATCAAGGCTTCTGTGTGTTCTTCGATGACTTCGATGCACTGCAACTGTTGAGTTTCTATGGGACTATCGGCTTCCTTCTCTTTGGCCTTATCAGACTTTGTGAAACGCATACGTTGGAGTCGAATCGATATGACCCAGTTTATAAGATCCAATGCCAGTTTGCGCTTTTCAATATCATCCTTGCTTATGGCTGTTTTACAGAGGGTGTTCAGAAAGTGGTTTGACTCCAGCATGGCTATTCTCTGCTGCCTCTCCATCGGCACGTCTGTGTGCGGGCACGAGCGAACCGTTATAGATATTTGATGTAACCAGTCGCAACCGATGAAACAGAATTTCTTCGATGAGTTCTCAGCAGATTTTATGGGTCCCTTAGCCATGTCTTTAGCGGGATCGAATAATGTTTTTATATGAATCAAGAATGTTCTGCCTCGGGCACGATAGAGCCGGGGACTCGTAAGAATCAATGTTCCCGATTGTTGGGTCGCGTCTAAGCCGGAAGATAAAAACAAGGGGCCGGCCAGGATTTCAGCATTATGTGACTGCAAGTACTCTTCACTATTCACAGGATTCTCTAGATTCGAGGCATCTGCGTCTATAACAGGTGACTGTGCTGGAGAATCAGCTCTCTGGCCAAACGAGGCATCCTTCTTGTAACCTATTCCATGCAGATTTTGCTTTAATAGTGTGACCTGTATAATAGGTAGATTTTCAGAACTTGCAAAATGTAACGTGAATGAAAATTCTATATGCGCCAGGAAAGCGCTATAAGGCAACGTTAATTCCAATACGTGTTCATCCCAAGTTGAGGATGTGTTTTGTAAACGCCATGAACGGTTATTCTGATGGTCAGATCTCGATCTCTGAGCAGGCGAAAGTTCACACCAAAATCCTGGCACTACGGCACTGTACGGTACTGTAGTATTCATGCCGTAATAGCCTGTCAGAGATATAAGAGTCTCCAGGTCGTTTAGGTCTAGTTCAGGCTTGTTAGCTATAATTACCGGTGCAGATGTTGGACCACAAACCTCGTCACGCGGTGCTTTTTGCAGCATGTCTAAATCTAAATTGGCAAACTCGTCCTCATTTACATCGCTTCCTGAATCTTTCTCGCCATTATTGAGGGCGTAAAAATAAATCATGCCATGTTTCGTTGATACACTGAGGCGTTCAACGGAAGCGCAATAAGCAACTGACGTAAACCGCCCCTTGGGCACACGTTTTTCTGAAATTGTTTTAAAATCCGGTAAGCTATACAGCCTCAAGTTGCCGTCGAGACCGGCGACGGCAAAGGAATACTGTCCGAGTTTATCGGCTGGCAGTAGACACAAGTCCACAGGGCTTTCGGTATATGGTAGCTCAATGAATGACACTGGATTATCTTCTAAGGTGAATATGGAAGTGTTACTATTGATTTTATAAAGAAGAAAGTAGGCTTTTGTCTCAGATTCATATATCACAAAATCCATATCTTGTTGGTAAGCGACTTCGTCGTCATCCCTTTTCGCGTGAATGTCACAGTCTTCTTTCGCTACAATTCTATACCACTCAGGATCTATACTCGATATGACAACTAATAAATGTTGCTTGTCTTCTGTAGGCAAAAGGTGCGTTACTCTAGGATCTTCTCTTTGATTTGATTTGATTGGTAGACTCAAGCATTGAATGGCTACTCCCTGTGACACTGCCTCATCAGGAGGCGGATCGCTGTCAAAACCGTCGTTGTTGATGTTGTTCATGACAGTCGGTTGTGTTCCAAATATAATTTTGCCGAATTTCGTCACTTTGACCGATTTCTCATTACCGTCACTATCAACATACCATTTCAAATCAGACACCGGTTTCTCAGCTCCGTCACTATCTACGTACCACTTTAAATTAGATACTTCCAAAGGACCAGATTCAGTACTCATATTTAGGTATTGCGTAATAGCCTCACTGGGTAGAGCATCAGTTTGATCTACTACCTTAGTCCCGGTAGATTCTAAATTTCCACTTTTCCAACTTTTGAGTTGAGAAATCTTTCCTACAAAATCTAAAACACTACCCTGTCCCGACTCTGGCAACTCTGGCAATAGGGCTGTAGGGGGTGGAGGTGGTAATGCTTTATGGAGTTTTGTGAACATTATTTTCTTTGCTTCCCAGAATTTGCATTCCTCTTTACTAGACGACGCATTCAAATTGATTACATTGCTAATTTGTTCCTCCAGCAAACTGTTTGTGCATTGCGGAAGTTCCGTGTCCTCGTCAGAATACTGGAGATATATGTCATCGTATATGCTCGCGTCGTCTGTTCGCGGAACTGGACAGACCTTCTTACTACCGCCCGGCTTAGAATTTCCACTACTGCTGTTTGATGTGTGAACTACTGTCGTGATCGAACCGGCTAGTGAACTATGAATATCGTAAGTTAACAAGAATAACATCTTTGATCTTGTATAATTGCTCATTGCTTCGTTTTGATAATTCATAGCTTTAATACTTTCTTGAGAACTATCCGATACTCCTGAATCGAACAGAGCTTTACTGGAGTCATCTCTGATAGGTTGATTGGTCGGCGTAGGGCCTGTTCGCGTAATTACAACGGCACAAATAAGGGATGGCTTGGGTTTGGTAGTGTTTGTCTCTTTTTCTGTGCTTTCTGTATTTTGTGCGTGAGGATAAGCTTTTTGTTGTGATGACATACCAACAAACGCCATGGCTGTCAGGTCAATAATATAAGTAGCTAAAAAACAAGCAATCGTAGCATATAATAATGGAATGAAGGAAGTAATAATCAATAATTAACACTTTATTTAATAAAAAATGTACTAAAAAATATAATATAGACTTCCCCTATTATACTTACATGAATCCTTCTCTAAACTAGCCGACCACACTTTATTGCAATCTGTTGTCAAAATTCCACTAAAGATGGAGTCATATGGGGAGAGGTGAATAAACTTGACCAATTTGAGGCCACAGTCGAATTTCCAGATGTTGACTTTCCCACCTATTGATCCTGTGGCTATTAAATCACCTGTATTACCTTTTGATACTACTTTTACATTTGTACAAGAGACTGCACAAGCTGTAGCATTGGTAACCTGGGGATCAAAGGGTCATAGTAGAAGTATTTGGTATTAAAATGAATTAAGTAATTTGAGCTTGTATATATTATTTAAGTATTTAAGTAAAAGTGTGCAGGCTTAATGTTCGTCTACAATTGAATTGTAACAAAAGACACAAAATTTCTAAAGCTTTATATAACAAAACATATTTAACAAGTACAGATAAGCAATGTATTACAAATTGCACTATTTCAGGGCGTTACAATGGTTACAATACTTAATGATTGTATTTTTTACTGCTACCACGACTGTGACGGAAGATTTCTTTTCTGGCAATACATTTCATGGCAATGACGTCTTGAATGTCGAAGGGCGTGATTTTTAGGGTTCCGTACCCAAAGGGACCCTATTACTAAGCCTTCGCTGCTTCGCTTCGGGGATAAACTGTCTATGATAATATTTAATAATGATCTCATTAGGAGACAGCGCATCTTCGATAAAAAATATAGAGTGCATATAGGATCAAAAGAAGAATGGAAGATAGAATCCGCCAGTGAAGGTATCATTGTCTGTTACACGGACGGATCAAGGCGTGAATCCACAAAGCTCAGTGGCGCTGGAATATTTTATAGCACCATTCCGGATAAGGACCAGGCAATCAGCCTAGGCAAATTTACGAGCATATTTCAGGCCGAGACGTATGCGATCATGGAGTGTGCTATCGGCCTGATGGATATTGTAGGTATTGATACAAAAGGAATTATTATATATAGTGACAGCCAGGCCGCAATAAAAGCTCTGGAAAGAAAGGACACCACTTCGGCTCTCGTGAAGGAATGCAAATATGCATTAAAGTCACTAGCTGAAAAGACAAAAGTGACGATTGCTTGGGTTCCTGGACACCGAGGGAACATCGGTAATGAGAAAGCAGATGAACTAGCTCGAATGGGAGCAAGTGTCCAATTTCATGGACCTAAGCCTTGCCTACCCATTCCGTACACGATTACCAAACGAGTGATAGAGGGAATCGTAGAAAGAGAATCGAACTCGAGATGGAACAACTCGATTCAATATAGACAAACGAAATTGTTCCTGAAATCATTCGATAAAAAGAAGACAAGACAAATTATGTCACAAAGTAGGAACAATATTGCATTGATAATAGGAATAGCGGGGGGACGGGGCTGCTCGCGTCCGCAGGTGCTAACCTTCGTAACCCTGCACGTGTCCTCCGGGTGGTGCTAAAGAGCAGCAACGCCGAATTAGGGCGGCGGTAAATAACCCATAACCTGTTCCGTTACGGCGGAAGAGAAGCGGTAGGCAGTGACCGTGAGTAATACTAAAAGACTGGTATAGAAGGATGTGGGAGCCCACTATGACTATTATCCCAAGAAAGCTCCAAATGATAAGTTACAACAGAGATAGAAGTGCACTGGGCGATCCGGGCAACGCTCGGCGCCATTTGGTACCCGGGCCGAATGGTGTGAAATGGACTACCGAAGTCTCCAAAGAGGCGGGTCACCAGGCCTCTGATGGAAGAAAAGCAACTGGTGGCCACGATACTAAAACATCCATTAGGAAAGAACATCGTATTGGCACATGGAACGTACGTGGTATTCTCCAGACCGGGAAGTTAAGCATAGTGGAAAAGGAAATGAAGCATTACAACTTGACCATTTTGGGAATCTGCGAGACACACCAAAGAGGTGCAGGCCATTTTACCACAGCTATGGGTAACACTATGTACTACTCAGGGAATGATACGGAAAGCAAAAATGGAGTCGCCATAATCCTTCCTCCACATCTTAATAGTTTTGTTCTCGGATACAACACCATTTCCGACAGGATTATATCCCTGAAATTGAATACTAAGCCTTGTACCTTGAACATCATTCAAATATATGCACCAACTGCACAGGCATCGGATGATGAGATGGCATCTTTCTACAACGCTTTAACTGATGCATTGAAATCCATACCAAATAGGGAAGTAACCCTCATTATTGGAGATTGGAATGCGAAGATCGGTAACATGGCAGTTGAACAACACACAAAAAACATTGTGGGCAGATATGGACTTGGCAATCAAAATGAACGAGGCGAGAAACTTCTTGAGTTTGGCATCGAGCATAAATTTACCATAACAAACACCTGGTTTCAGCAACACCCACGACGTCTGTACACATGGAGATCTCCTGGCGATCGATATAGAAATCAAATTGATTATATCTTGATAAACTCACGCTGGAGGTCTTCCATACATAAGGTCAAAACTTTTCCTGGGGCTGACTGCGGCACAGACCACATCCTTTTAGTTGCTTGGATGTCCTTGCGTCTCAAAAAACCAAGGAAAACTGTACAACCACAATTGAGACACCTTGACTCTGCCGAAACCGATTTTTTGCAAAAGTCCATGGAAAGTAGATTTCGCCAATGTGAGACAAATACCAACAATACGCCAAATGACATGTGGCAGGAGTTAAAGAAACCTCTTATTACCACATTGGATGAGATCAGGAAGAACAGAAGTCTTGCCAGACCCCGCAAAAAGATGTGGATTTCAGACTCAACGTGGCAAACCATCCAGAAGCGTAAGAACCTGTTATCCGGAACCCTATCCCAGCAAGATTGCGAAACTTATGCAGAACTAAGTTCCAGAATTCAGAGAGAGTGCCGACAGGATAAAAATTATTTCATAGAAAACATCTGCAGAGAAATCGAGGCACATTCAATTACATTCCAGACAGCTGACCTCTTCAAAAAGGTCCGTGTGCTAGCAAAAGAATTTAAACCAAAAACATGGGTGATTGAAGATAAAAATGGAAATCCGATATGCGAACTGGATAAGATCGTAGAGAGATGGCGCTCTTACTGCGAAGAACTCTATCAAGAACAAACCACTCCCTCATCTCCACTATTTGATTGGGATGGCAGCAACCCTGAGCCTTCAGTGTTGCGGTCTGAAATCGAAGCAGCTATAAGAACTTTAAAGATCAGGAAAGCACCTGGAGCTGATCAGATCACGGCTGAGATTCTGAAGGCATTAGGGGAATCTGGAGTTGCTGTGCTGCATAAGTTGTGCAACCATATATGGTACACTTGCCAATGGCCTTCGGACTGGACAACATCTATTGTCCTGCCATTACATAAGAAGGGATCCACTAAAAAGTGTGAAAATTACCGCACACTGTCGCTGATTTCTCACGCTAGTAAAATACTACTGCGCGTGATAAACCAGCGACTGCGAAGTTTTCTGGACTGGCAGATTTCGCAAGAACAAGCGGGATTTGTAAAGGGTAGAGGCACGAGGGAACAAATTTTAAACATCCGTCAGTTGATAGAGAAGTGTTATGAGTTTGACACGCCGGTTCTGTTGTGTTTCGTAGACTATAGTAAAGCTTTTGACTGCGTAAATTGGGAACACCTATGGAGAGTCTTGTCGGAGCTGGGTATACCGAAACACCTGATTGCTTTATTACACTCTCTCTACCACGGCAGTTCAGGAATGGTAAGGGTCAATGACATTATTTCGGTGCCTCTGTTCCTCGCGAAAGGAGTACGACAGGGCTGCATAGTATCCCCATTGCTTTTCAACGCGTACGGAGAGTACATAATGAGACAAGTGCTCTCGGACTGGAATGGTGGCGTCAGTATCGGAGGTCAGAAATTGACCAATCTGCGGTATGCGGATGACACTACGCTCATAGCATCTAGCGAAGCCGAGATGACGACACTACTTCAGAGGTTGGAGACCGTTAGCACTACCTTGGGTCTTTCGATAAACCGCGACAAAACGAAATTAATGGTTGTGGATCGATCCGGAAAACTGGAACTCAATGGTACTACTGGTCTGGAAGTGGTAAGCGATTTTATATATCTGGGATCCAACATTAGCAACAGGGGTGGCTGTGAAGCAGAGGTCCGTCGTCGCATAGGAATGGCAAAGAGCGCTATGTCCCGGCTCTCTAAACTATGGAAAGATCGTAACATCTCGCGACGGACGAAAACTCACTTGGTACGCACGCTCATCTTTTCCATCTTTCTTTATGGAGCCGAGACATGGACCTTAAAGGCAGCCGACCGTAAGAGGATAGATGCCTTCGAGATGTGGTGTTGGAGGCGGATGCTGAATATCTCCTGGACCGAACATAGGACCAACGTCTCCATATTAAAAACGCTAGGCGTAAAAACTCGGCTATTATCCATCTGTCTGCGGAAAACACTTGAGTACTTCGGTCACATAGCCCGAAAAGATGCAACTAGCATAGAAAATCTCATGCTCACAGGGAAGATCGAAGGAAAAAGGCCACGCGGACGGAGCCCGAGACGTTGGACGGACCAGGTGAAGGAGGCGCTTGATTCCAGCATCGACTGTGCTTACCACGCGGCGGAGAACCGCCAACGTTGGAAAGAGACAATCAAGAGGGTGTTATCAGGAAGGAGCCACGATCCTCAGTAATGAGGAAGCGACGCAAGGAGGAGGAATAGGAATAGCAACGGGACACTGTCTGCTAAATAGAAATCTCACAATAATGAGAATTCAAGAAGACCCATCCTGTCCAGAGTGTGGCGAGGAAGAGACCAGCTTCCACTTCATAGCTGAGTGCCCTATGTAGTCATTGGTAAGATGGGAACTGCAAGGTAAGGATAGATTAAGTGAAGAAGACCTTACAAACCTTTCAATAGGAGACATCGTTAGGTTTACGAAAGCTACAGGTAGGTTTGAGGGGGGTGGGCTGCCTGGGCACCAGTAACCTGTGTCCAAACACTGGGAATTGGGTGGAATAGTTCCGACACAGGACTGATCACCCGCCTGGCGTTAGCAGGCATCCCCTCCATAAATACAATCCACAAGCCTTCGCTGTCCGTCCGTCCGTCTGTCAGCGGGCTGTATCTCGTAAACCGTAATAGGTAGACAGTTAAATTTTCACAGAGTGTGTATTTCTATTGCTGCTATAACAATAAATAATTAAAATAAAATTAAATTAAAAAAAAAGCCGGCCAAGTGCGAGTCGGACTCGCGCACCGAGGGTTCCATACTCCAAAAGTAAAAGTAAAACGATAATATTATATTAATTTGCTTATTTATCGTTAACTTTGTTTGTAGAGGTTTATTGTTAATATAAAAAAAAACTATGCTAGTTAGAGCGTTGGTTTTATTTTTCCTGTAAAATATACATAAACCTCTATTGAACATAATTATTTCAGATTTTTCGATTGGTAAACTTCGGAGATAAGGGGGGGGGGGGGGGGGGCGGTATTTTTTTCGACAATTTGGCCGATTACTCAAAAACTATTATATATAGAAATAAATAAAAACTGTTTTAGAATGCACAAGTAAAGGCCTTTCATATGATACCCCACTCGATATAGTTATTTTACTTTGAAATTTCAAACCCCCGATTTTCCCCCTTTTTTTAATAAAACTAAAACTAATTTTCGATTTTTCTTTATTCCAATGATTTTGGGCCACTATTATACACAACTATGCCAAATTTCATGTCGATAGCTTTAATAGTTACTGAAATAATCGACTGTGACAGACGGACGGACAGACGAACGGACAGACGGACGGACAGACGGACGGACAGACGGACGGAGAAAGTCTCACCATAAGGGTTCCATTTTTACCATTTTGGTATGGAGGGCTCCCATATATGAAAGAGTCGAAATAAAATTTTATTTTTCCACCCTGGCATGTGGGGTGTCATTGTCTAGACTCTAGAGCTCATTAAGTGGAGTTCAAATATATTTTTTATTTATGTGTCTATGTACGGAACCCTAAAACAGCGAGGCCCGACTCGCACTTGGCCCATTTTTTATTTCTTAATTTTCTCCTGTTCGATGAAAGTCATTAATTAAAGTAATAAATAGTCTGCGCTATGCAAAACTCCGTTTTTACTAATCGTAGAAAACTACACGTGAAAAATAGTAACCAAACTACAAAAACTAACTAATTAAAATTTAACAAAACAATTTAAAATGCAACAAAACAAAATTTAAAAAAACACGGTACTGCCAATCCCGAGCGGTATGTTGCTATCTGTACTAAGTGGGTCTGACTAAAAATTAAAATAAATAAATAAATGGTAAAAGTTCTTTTGAAATCAAGAATAAAAAAAGTCTTACCGATATAGGCACATTGTGCGTGTACTCGCCGCGAACGAAGGGACAGTTGGGCGAGTGGCGTTCGTGCTCCACCCAAGGCTCGTCGGACTTCTCCCAGCAGACGAGGCACACCATGCAGGTGAAACACATGGCCCGATCGTCGCCGCTAGGGGACGGCTGGTGGTAGAACCCTGCTTGCGCCATTCGAGCTGGGAGGGCCCATCTGTGTGATACATTGTTGCTAACTGGGTGGTACACAAATCTCTCTAAATTTGTAAAGAAAGTTGGCGAATTTTGACCCAGCATTTTTAAAGACCGTTCAGATCCAGAAAATATTTAAATTTAATTAATATTTTTCAGAGTATTTTTCTATGTACACCCCATATTTTTAGAAGATGGGGATCAAAAATATAATTATTCACAAGTAGTAAGTACACATTATAAATAACCGTTATATGGTAATACAAGTGAATATATTTTTTCTCCCAACTTTATTTGATAGACTTTGATTAATTTGTTGTTAGTCTGGTTTACTAGAACAAGTATGAGAAGTTTGATTCGTGAATGTGGGCGTTCAGTGTTCAGTTCAGTTCGTCTGGGTCAGAATCTCTATGGAATTCGGCAATCTCCTTTCTTAGCTAGCAGCCCAGTCGCATTAACCTCTTCTTCATCTTCTTAAGAGTGCATGTCCATTGAAGCAGAGCAGAGCAGACATGCTTCCTAGACCAAGCAGGTTATCGATTGATACATGACGCAATAATTGTATCACATCATCTCAATAGTATCATTGATACCCGAACACAACTCCACTCCCCTCCGCTTCAATGGACAGGCACCCTTTTCTTGGGAATTTTCTTCACAAGTAGACGAAGTTCACCCTTTTGGCGTAAAATTAATCGCATTTTGCGCACATCATTTTTTCCTATATATAAGAAAACTTAGTTTGTTGCATCCAACGTGCATTAGATTGGGACGAACAATTAGGCAAAACTCTGATGTTCGATGTGTGAAAAGGACAACACTACTTTTAAGCGTCGTCCTAATTGGTAACGATCGTACGATCAAACGATGCGATTTCGTCGCGCGACGAAAATGATCGCGCGATGGTAAAATAAGTGCCACCACTGGCGTTGCTTTGATCGCGCGATGAGACGGGTTAAATAAGGCCACTCAAAAGGAATTTAAGTTTGATCGTATAATCATACGATTGTAGCGATCGCACGATCGTATTCAAACATATTTTGTGATCGCACGATGACTTGCGAGTTTAATTACGCCGTAACAGAGCCACGGATCGACGTGATTTTTTGCATGTGTATAGTTGAGGACCTGGAGAGTGACATAGGCTACTTTTTTATCCCAGAAAATCAAAGAGTTCCCGAGGGATTTTAAAACTAAATCCACGCGGACGAAGTCACGGGCATCAGCTAGTAAATAATAATTAAGCTTGCAGCTATGTATGCACGGTACCAGCAATACTAAGACAAGTAAAAAATGATCAAAAAACACGAACTTGTAATCCATGTGTGGCCATCTTTTAAAGGACCGTTTTCTGTCCGCCTCTGAGTACATCAAGCCCTGCACCTCTTTAGAGTACAGCATCAGGTCATTGGCTTGTTGGGCCACTGCAGACGCGATAGCCAGAGCCGGTATGCGCCGGTTTTGTGCCTTCAAATCCTGCACTGCACTGATCATTACGAGGCGTAGCGTTGAATGTGGAAGGGAGATTGTTACTGTGCTCCACTATAACAAAACAACGTAATTAACATAAAGTCTTATACCAACTGTTTTAAAGTTTGACAGCAATATTGTTAAAATTATTAAGTGCCTGTTATAGAAAAGGCCTATTTCTCCATCACTAAGTTTTGACATATATTTTGACAGATTTCCAATACAAAAAAAATGGACAGAACATCAAATTAAGTCTTTGTTTAAACATTATTCAGCGATGGTGAAATAGGCCGTTAATAAATAAATAAAAAATATATTAGCTGCAAAAACAATATAATGGTAACCAATAGATACTTTTTGTTACAATTTGGTTTTATTTAGCAGTTTTCAATATTGGATAGAAACAGGTGCTACTGTGCGGAAGTTCATGATTAGCAAGAAAAGGTTAGAATTATTTTGCTATAAACCGCCAACGGAAAAAATCTGTATGGTCAAACATGCAGGTACAAGCTAAGCACCGTTTACCTTCCCAACCAAGCAAAAAAGCCAAGTTCCCAAGCAAGCAATGCCACCACCACACAAGACTCTTATACTACTCTCGACGCACGTTTCACACTGACACCGGAGCATCATCAGGAGATGTATACTTTACAATGCAATATTGTATACAATATTGCATGCATGTTTGACCATACAGATTTTTTCTGTTGGCAGATTATAGGAAAATAATTCTAATCTTTTCTTGCTAAAGCAGTCTTCATTTAAATATTACAATTAAATTCAAATTCAAAAACAATTTATTTCATGAGACAGGTCTCATGACAAGTCAAGAGTCTATCACTGGTTCTGAATGGAGATTCTGCTGAGAACAGCCAGCAAGAAACTCTTAATCAAGCCCACAAACAAAGTTGCCCAGATTACTGGCTGCATACCAAGCCTTTGCCCAAAGAATAAGCCAGCCCTTCTGTTCCCAGATGAGACTATTAAGGGTCATGCAAGAATTTGTACCACTGACTGTAGGGTAACCCTGGGCTCTTTATCCTAAACAGAATATGAGAGGCACACTTGGTCAGGAGACAAAAATTATGTCCCCCGATTTTATCCACTGACAAGAGATAAAAATTATCTTCAACATGATTTTTAAAATCGCAAGAATTGTGGGGACAAGTTTGTCTCCCATTACATCCACTGTGGACATTATATCCACTGCTGTGCCTATATTTGACGAGTGGATAAAACTGAGCGAGGAGAGAAACATTTTATCCTCTCCCATGGATATATATCCCCTACCCATGCTAGCCCTGCTGATATTAAACAACGCCAATGTGTCAATGTCCATTATGTCCCACATAAGGTGCTCATCCCCTTAGCTATTTCTTTTTAGAAATTACTAAGACTAATAGTCCCCTCTCCCCTCCAACTAAACATGAATCTTGACAGGAGTAGGTACAACAATAGTGCAATGGGTGGGGTTTGATACAGCAACCTTTCGGTTTTAAGTCCGCTCCTTGAACCTTTGCCCTATTGAGGCCTATTTCTAATGAATTTAAGCTTACTTTTTGTGCTTTGACACCTTTCCTAACTGGTTCAGCATCAATTGCACTCTTCAATTTCTTGGTGAAGTCCGCTAATCCCTCAATAGAATCAGAGTCCAAGTTTTGAAGACACTGATATAGAAGCACAGCCTAAAACAATTTAGTTAAAATCAATAAAACAAAAATGTATGTTAGTTTTATAAACTTAATAATGTATGTTTGTATTTTGTTTAATATTTCTGAAAAATATAAATAAAATAAAATGAAAACACACAGACAGAAAACAGTTAATTATTAATTAACATTTTTATAATACCAGTAAAACAATATATTTTCAAATTTCAAGCCTTCAAAAACTTAGTTGCACATTTTTTTGTGTAAAGTAGTTCTTTTATTAACTTTGTTAATATATATGTTACCGTTAATTTGCGTAAATCAGTTAGAGTGCAGATTAACGAGGTAATCTGCAGATTACCTGGCTGAGTCAGTTAAAGTGGAAAAAAATAATTGAGTTCTCACATTAACTAGATAATCTGCAGAATTCCTAGATAATCTGCAGACTAATGACATGTGCAATGACAGTAAATTCCATAAAACAGGTTCTTGTTCGAATAAAACATTTTAATTCATCATCATCATCATCATCAGCAACCCATGAACGGCTCACTACTGAGCGCAGGTCTCCTCTCAGAGAAGGGTTACAGGCCATAGTCCACCACGCTGGCCCAATGCGAATTGGTGGACTTCACACACCTTCGAGAACATTATGAACAACTCTCAGATGTGCAGGTTTCCTCACGATGTTTTCCTTCACCTTTGAAGCAAGTGATAGTTAATTGCTTAAACGCACTTGACTCCGAAAAGTCAGAGGTGAGTACCCGGGATCGAACCCGCGACCCCCCAAATAGGAGACCACAGTCCTAACCACTAGGCTATCACTGCTAGTTGTAGGTAATTACTAACCTAACCTAACCTAACATAACCAAACTAAACCCAACAAGTGTTATATACATATTTTGGCAAAATCTAAAGTTAGGTTAGGTTCGGGTTATACATGAATAGCCAGGTGCCCAGCCGCAGGCCGGACACTTAGGTTGTCTGGGCACTTAGGTTGTATTGGGTCAATGTACCTAACTTAAGTTTAAAAAACCTGAGGGGCGCGGGACGAGCGAGTGAGCGAAACAAAAGTATTTCGTTCAGTGTCTTCCGCAATTTAACGATGTACCATTCGTTATTGTGCAGACTAACTAGGTAAAGTGCAAATAAGACCTTTTTAATTCAAATTTTGCACTTTAACGAATCGTATCCGAGCATCTGCAGATTACCTAGTTAATGTGCACATTAACGTATTATGCACTCTAACGGTAACATATACATTGTTCTCAATTCTGAATATTTGTTACTTTCAGTTTATAGTTTTTGTTTGACTGACTAATTTTAATATATTACCGCAAAAACCAACAATAACATTGTTGATTAGAATGAATTTGTACATAGCTAGCTTTGCATTAAGCTTTAATTTTTGCAGCACAGAATCAAAGAAGCTATGAATATAGTACAAGTAGCTTGGTATGATCATTTGATCTTAGGTCAGATTTATCATGTAACATGTAGATTGATAGATTAAGCGAAATCACATACTTTGATTTTCAATAACTATTTGTCAATTTTAGGACAACTGAGGCCCGATTGAATTAGATAATTCCACAAAAAATGGTCAATCATTAAAATATGCACTATAACAATAAGTATTTAAAGGAGTGCTAAAAATAGCTTAATTTTAGATTTTGATAGTGTTTAAAGTTTCACGAGCAATAATAAAATTCTTACCTCAGATAAGACAAGCTCAATTTTAACTTCAAAATTATCAGTCTGCTTGTGGAACACTGGCGTTTGTAAGGCTGTATGTAAGAGTAACACTCCGTTGTAGTCCGTTCGGGCTCCTATTGCGCTGCTATCCCATACAAATACCCGGTCAGCTCCCGACGCATATACCACGCCGCAAGTGCCCCCCTCGTCTACAAGCACGACGGAAACACATTACTATAACGTTTACCGGCTTTAAGTGATAAGCAAAGTGCCTGCATAGTCTGAATTGTTTACAGAGACCTGTCAAAATCAGACAATGTAGGACACGGTAAACTGGACTGGACCTCACCTTCTATGCTATATTTTTAAGATAAGCAAGTGATTTTGTGTTGAAAATCGGAAAGGAAGCACACAGAAAACGATAGCAATCCAAGCTTACCCGCTGAGAGACAGGATGACTGAAGAATCACACCAGAGTTCACATCCAAAACGTGCACACGGCCAACATCAGTCTTCACTAATATAATATTTAAATTACTGTGATACGTAAGTGAACAAACAGGAAAGTTCATGCGTATATAACCATCTTCTCGTAATATCAAAGAATCATCGCCCATCGTGGCCGTGAATACATCTGTCTATTCTACGTAAACGCCATTTGTAATTAATTTTTTTATGTCAAATATTTTTACCTATAAGGGCCAGACTAAAAAAAAGCACTATAGAATCCATAGACAATATTAATTTTGCCATAGATTAGGTTTTATGGAGTACACAAAGAGTAGTACACACTATGACTTTTTATCATGAAGGTACCAAATACTTTTTATTGGTACCTTCATGCTTTTTATTTTGTATAATATGATTGATAGCACTAAAGCCCCACTATTTAATGATCTAAGCACAGAAAATAAAGCCACTTTTAAAGAAATGGCGTAATAGCTGTACTAAGAAGTATAAATACCTACATAAAACACAGCTTTACAAAATCTTTCGGTTCCGCTTAGAGTAAAGCCGTAAGGGCCAAAGAATAAGCTTCTTATTATAATTTATTACAATTTGAGCAGGCCAGGCGCAGCGCAGTCCGCAGTTTCAAGCTACAAGCATCAAGATCCGACGTCGTCGTTCCGGTCGGACAGACCAACTCAACAGAGCCTATTTGTTGGAAAAACAACAAATATTTCTAACATTTATATTAAAAGTAAAAGACTGCTTATGGTTATCTGTGGTGACAGGTGACAGATAGACAACATTGGTGTCTGTGGTCTTCCTTTGTCCTCTCTTCTTACTTGTTGATCTTAAAAATAAGTAGGTAAGAGCCGGTCAAGGCTTAATAAATAGTATTAAATATAATTATTATTAAAAACGTGTCTTCTCATTAAGAAACCACCCAATCAACTCAATTCTATTGAATATAAAATAGGCTTACGATAAGAGTAACGTGTCGTTTGCGATTATTTTAAGAGATAACTTTCCATACAATTCTCACCCGCGATTATACTAAAAACTCGTATTCAGTTATGCAATGCTCGAATACAAGTGTCGAAAACGCTCGCATTGGAGAAACTGCTTGTGTGACTGAGCCTCTTTTACGCTAAAATTCCGTCATTTAGGTACCGTTTGTGGGAGTCGTTAATTCCTTACATACCATAATATTAGGTAATTCCTACTTCCATGGTGGGAACTCTAGCCATGGAACTAGGAAGTATCTTAATCTTAGGTACAATTGGGATTTCCAGACATGGAACTAGGAATTACGAGTACGACTTCCAGTCCACGTCCAATCCCGTGAAGTCCCATCTTAGTCTTAGTCCCATGAACGCACCTCTAATTTTCGGTTAGGGGCGTAACTCGGAATAGGATATTTTACTCTTTTGAAAAATGTCTGATACTAAACTACTAGTTTACTAAAATTTTATTCAATCGACTAGCTGATGCCCGCAACTTCGTCCGCGTGGATTTAGTTTTTATAATACCTCAGGAACACTGATTTTCCGGGATAAAATGTACCCTATGTCACTCTCCAGGTCCTCAACTATAACCATCCAAAAAATCACGACGATCCGTAGTTCTGTTGCGGCGTGATTGAAGGACAAACCAACAAACAAACACATTTTTGCATTTATAATATTAGTATGATTAGTATTAAATTGCATAGGAAAAAACTGTATTACGTCCATACGATGTATTACAATTTACATCCATATATCTACCTACTATGTATAATGATCGTTTGGCTACCGACGCTTTGGAGTTGGACTACTTTGGAGTAGTTTAACTTTGACAAAATAGGCCTATCCATGATGCGCTAAACGATAAAGTGTACATGCCAGCTTAAAATGACTCGTACATTCAAAGTTTCCTATGCATTCCGGGGTTCAAGTTATTTGGACCTTATACTGAGGATTGTGATGACTATAATTTCTGAACTACTAAACCGATGACATTGAAATAATTACATTACAGGACAATCTTTAAAGTACCTGCTTTCTAACAAAAAAATAATATTAATGAAATCGGATTACGCGTTAATGAATTACAACTAAATACACATTTTGACTTTAATCCCCTCTCCCAAGGGAACCTTGCTGAATTTCGGGATAAAAATTATCCTATGTTTTACCTTGTAGTATGAACTTAAATCATGCCAAGTTTCATTTAAATCCGTCCAGTAGTTTTGACGTGATGCGCGGCCAAGTTACAGACAGACAGACAGACAGACATAGACAAAAAATTAAAAAAAAAATTGTTTTGGGCTCAGTATCGATACTAAAGCGTCCTCCAATTAAAATTTTCAAAATATATTTAATGTACAGAATTCTTCCAGTTACAGTTTTATTATATTATAGAATTATAGAAGATAGAAGATAAGTGAAAATGCATATAAAGTTTGCCTTTTAAATCTCCGCGCTTAAACGCTAGACACCTCACGTCAGACGATGTGATTACGTCGTAAGGACAGTTAATTCGTTCGCTCAAATGGTTGGCGCCCTTTGTAAAGGCGACACATAGCGACCGCCGGTACATGCCGAAGGCGGGCCGGCGGCGCGACTTATGTGACCCACTGTGTACTTTAGTGTCTCACGCTAAATGTTTGTGTGCTGTATTATGATGATAGTATCTATAATATAATAAAACTGTAACAGGTCCAATTCTGTACATTGAAGATATTTTGAAAATTTTTGTTTGAGGGCACTCTATAATCGATACTGAAGCCAAAACAATTTTTTTTTAATTTTTTGTCTGTCTGTCTGTCTGTCTGTCTGTCTGTCTGTCTGTCTGTATCTTGGCCGCGCATCACGCCGAAACTACTGGACGGATTTAAATGAAACTTGGCACGATTTAAGTTAATACTCCGAGGTATAATATAGGATACTTTTTATCCCGAAATTCAGCACGGTTTCCCTGGGAGAGGGGATGAAAGTCAAAATGTGTATTTCGCTGTAATTCATTAAGGCGTATTCCGATTTAATCCATTCTTTTTTTGTTAGAAAGCAGATTCTTTAGAGATTGTCCTGTAATTATTTCAGGGTCATCAATTTCGTAGTTCAGAAATTATAGACATCACAATCTTCAGTAAAGGTCCAAATAACTTGAACCCCGGAATCTACAAGATACTTTGAATGAACGGCTCATCTTAAGCTGGCATGCGTACTTTATCGTATATAATATAGCCATCGTGGATACTATTTTGTCAAAGTCAAACTACTCCAAAGGCGTCAGATTTTGCCAAACGATCATTATACCTACATACTACATAGTAGGTATGAATGTAATACATCGTATGGACGTAATATTACAGTGTTTTCCTATGTAATTTAATATTCTAATCATACTTACTAATATTATAAATGCGAAAGTGTGTTTGTTTGTTGGTTTGTCCTTCAATCACGCCGCAACAGAGCCACGGATCTACGTGATTTTTTGCATGGGTATAATTGAGGACCTGGAGAGTGACATAGGCTACTTTTATCCCGGAAAATCAAAGTGTTCCCGAGGGATTTTAAAAACTAAATCCACGCGGACGAAGTCGCGGGCATCAGCTAGTATGTATATAAAGTAATGATTCAGATCTAATACTACCAGTATTTTGATTTTGTATTTTTCATTAATCTAAAAAAATTTAAATAAATGATGGTACTAAATGATTAAAGTATTCAAGTATTTATTTATTTTCACATAAATAGTTTCTAAAATACCGTGTATTTGTACTGCAAACTATTTGAGCGGATGAATTAAATAGACTACTGACTTAAGACGTATTGTAATCGCGAGAACTGTTTGTCGTTTTGCATATTTGTAGCATAGACAAAAAGTGAAAATTTTGAAATTCAATATAAAATTTATTTTATAATTTTGTGAACTGAAACTTCCACTTCCTGATTCCTTATCCTATCCTAGCCTAAACTATCTTATTCTTGTATTTTTAGATTATTTCTCACTAGGAGTAAAATAGGTAGGTACCCTATTAGGATATTTAACAATCTTAAACATACTTTATTCCTTACCACCACGGTAATATTATGTATATAGTATTGTAACTCGGCCGTATCTTTGACATAAATGCCTACAGCCGCGCGGTACGTAAACATGCGATAGGGCTGCCCGCCTCCAGCATTTTAATTACATTTGCCTACTTTGTGTTTCCATTTAGTTTTGAGATTGTAAATATACTTTTTTTTATATAAACAAATAAAATACTTTGTGAATTAAATAGGAAGTGTTCAATAAAAATGTGTGTTGTTTTTTGATTGGTAGATTTAATTAAAAAAAACCGGCCAAGTGATTCGTGATTCATGAACCGCCTATAACTACCTATTTCACTCGTGTCAATCACTTTCCTTTACTCTATTCACTTTATTTATTAATCCAGACATCTTTTTTTCGGGAGATAAAAGGAAATACCTTATCCATTAAAAATACACACATTTTGTACCTACCTACTAGTAAGTAAAATTATTTTAGAGTCTTACCTTTCAGAGTTTCCAGGTAATTTAAAAAAAGTTATCTCTGGATGCGTTATTGACGAATTCGTGCAACCAAAAACAGCACAATATATCCTCCTCGTCATATTAAATATGTACTTGAACTTATTTTTAGTTAAAAAATTGCGCAGTTATTGTTAAAAAAACATAACACCGTCCGTTCGTCACTGCGGCACAGTCGCGACTGTCTGCGTACCGAGCGCTTACCGAGATCGAGGCGCGTAGGCATAGCTCGCGCTTCGTCCGTTTGTATGAAGTTGGAATACTGTATACATAATATTACCGTGTTACCACCGTAAGATAACAATAAATTCACAGTGCATGGCTGTAGAATAGAATAGACAGAATAGCTCTACCTTCAACCGAAATTTAAAAAGACCGGCCAAGTGCGAGTCAGACTCGAGCACTGAGGGTTTTCGACATTTTGCACGATTAACTATTATGTATAAAAATAAATAAAAATCTGTTTTAGAATGTACAGGTAAAGCCCTTTCATAAAATACCGAACTCTGTATTTAAATTTCAAACCTATAGAAAACACATGTACACATGACGTATTCTATAGTACGTAATACAAAACCCCTGATTTTCTTCCTTTTTTAGTTAAACTAAAAATAATTTTCGATTTATTTTTGTCCCAATGATGCTAGGCCACTATTGTATAAAACTACATATTCCAAACATGTCGATAGCTTTAATAGTTAGTAAAATAATCGACTGTGGAAGACGGACGGACAGACGAAAAATGTCGCAGATAAGGGTTCCATTTTTACCATTTTGGTACGGCACCCTAAAAAGGCCGGGACCGTTTGTGCTTGGCTGCAAGGTGATCGCATTTACTGCGCTTGAGTACCTAGGTACTCAATTCATATACCTACTTAGTACTTACCATTGTATATGCTCAACTCATCGATTTATCTTTGAAGACTAAACTAGGTACATCACTGCATACTAAAAGTGCACTGTAGAGCACTCTGTAGGTATTTATGTAGGTTTAACGTTCCTTTTGCCATCGCCAAATTAATTATATCCACAGCTGGACAATCCTGCAAGCTACGACTCGATTGATATTGAAAACATCTGTTTACTTAGGTACTTAGCAGAGTACTTTGTTTGTTTTTTTGTGAGTGCTGTGGTCTTATAACTGGTAGGTCTCGGGTTCGATTCCCGGCGGGGTCAATTTGGGAATTTTTAATTTCCGAATTGTCTCTGGTCTGGTCTGGTGGGAAGCTTCGGCCGTGGCTAGTTACCACCCTACCATCAAAAATGTGCCGCCAAGCGGTTTGGCGTACCGGCACGATGGCGTGTAGAAACCGATTAGGTTTATGGGTTGAATTTTCACTGCCATACCCCTTACAAGTTAGCCCACTACCATCTTAGACTGCATCGTCACTTACCATCAGGTGAGATCGATATAGGGGGGTAAGGGAGCGCACCTTCATCTAGCGCTCCAACAGTCAACCTCACCTGCCCGCGGTGCCCCCTGCTGGTTTACTGACGAGGCTATGGCGACCGACAGATGGCGGTATAACCATCTCATACTAGCTAGACTGAACAAATGGCACAGGCCGGTGTCGGGCAGCAGCGACATCGGCGCGATCAGTCTAGCCCTGCGATGACCAACACGCCTGCCCAGCGTGGTCATTATGGACAAAACCCGATATGGAAACTGTCACAAGGCCAAGGCCCCTAGTTCCCGGCGGCCTCGCTGTGCCTGACCCTGGCAGCGGTCACGGTAATGGCGGGGCAGGGGGTGCTAAGAATCTCCGGATGAGATTCCGCTGCCAACCCCGACGACTGGACCTGGCGACATATAACGCACGCACGTTGAGGACTGACGAGAAGATCATCGAGCTGGAAGAAGCAGTGAGCAAATTGCGCTGGAATGTTATAGGATGGTCTGAAGTCCGAAGAGAGGGGGAGGACTCGATAATCCTCAATTCCGGCAACTTGTTCTACTACCGGGAGGGCGATCAACAGTCCCAGGGTGGTGTCGGGTTCATCGTCCACAAGTCCCTCGTCAACAACATCGTCGAAGTCAAAAGTGTGTCGAGTAGGGTAGCGTACCTTATACTCAGAATCACCAATCGGTATTCGTTGAAGGTTATACAGGTTTACGCACCGACTTCGGCACATCATGACGAGGAGGTGGAGGCGCTGTATGAGGATATATCAAAAGCCATACACGCCTCTACCAATCACTACAATGTTGTGATGGGGGATTTCAACGCGAGGCTGGGTGAACGAAGCGGTGCAGAGACGAGGGTTGGGCGATTTGGTTATGGGCGAAGGAACCAGAGGGGTCAAATGCTGGCCGACTTCATGGAGAAGGAGGGCCTCTTTATGATGAACTCCTTCTTCAGGAAGCGGCCACACAGAAAATGGACTTGGATGAGCCCCGATGGTTCTACGAGAAGTGAGATTGACTTCATTATGTCGACCAAGCGCCATATATTCAACTAGTAGGGCGCGTGGGTGCGCGGCCCGCAAGCGGACCGCGGTTTTTCTATCGTCAAGTGGACTTTCAGGTCCTGATCATTTTCTATCAAATAACCACTCTTCCATCTTTTATACTCTCAGAGATAGATGCCGATGAAATTGGTATGGCCGCCATCTTGAATCCGCCATTTTGAAATTTTTTTCAGCACACTGCCAATTGGATGAGGTTTCGAGTATTTTTTGTTTGAGCACCTCCCACGTATCTTCAATAACCTGGCCGTGCTCCTCACCCCCCTTCCAAACCCTCGATCATCATATCTCATCATTTGTCAGAATGAGATTTCTTTTATAAAAACTAATTTTGAAAAGGAACCGTATCAAAGTCTTGTATCGTTCTCAGCTTCTAGTCTATTTAATATTCGCCATATATTTTGTATGGAGAAAAAAAAATCGGCCATCTTGATTTTTTTTTCTATTCATCAAGTAGAACTTCGGGTCTTGATCATCTTTTGCCAAGAACCCACTCTTCCATCTTTTATACTCTCCGAGATAGACACCGACGAAATTTGTATGGCCGCCATCTTGAATCCGCCATTTTGGATTTTTTTTTCAACCCACTGGCAATTGGATGAGGTTTCGAGTGACTTTTGTTCGAGCACACCCCACCTATCTTCAATACCCTGGCCGTGCTCCTCACCCGTCTCCGAAATCCTCAATCATCAGCTCTCTCCATATTTTTCCTCCGAATGAATTTTTGTCCTCTATACGAAACCATCGGTGAAAAAAAAATTTTTCATACAAAATTTTACAGGAGAGGTGATCAATGAGTCAGTCAGTGAATCAGTCAATCAGCCCCAGCAGCTATATATATATTAACTAGCGTTTGCTCGGTGCGCGAGCTGCTAAAGCAGCTCGCGGGAAGTGTTATTACTAAAAGTAGGGTGCGTGGGTGCGCGGCCCGCTAAAGCGGACCGCGATTTTTTTACTCATCAAGTAGACCTTCGGATTCTGGTCATCTTTTGTCAAAAAATTTGTTCGAGCACACCTTACCTATCTGCAATAACCTAGCCGTGCTCCTCATTCACAAAAGAAAAAGAAAAAAAAAGAAAATGAAAAATGAAAAAAAGAAAAATAATAAAAAAAAATGGAGAAAAAGAAAAAAGAAACAATAAGAAGAAAAAAAAACAATATTCGCCATATATTTCGCATGGAAAAAAAATCCGCAATCTTGTTTTTTTTCCTTAACATCAAGTAGACCTTTGGGTCTTGATCATCTGTTGCCAAGAAACTACTCTTCCATCTTTTATACTCTCCGAGATAGACACCAGAGAAAGTTTTTATGGCCGCCATCTTGAATCCGCCATTTTGGAGTTTTTTTTCAACTCCCTGCTAATTGGATGTGGTTTCGAGTAATTTTTGTTGGAGCACACCCCACCTAGTTGGTCGCGTGGATAGTTGGCAAAAAAACCACTCTTTCACCTTTTTTAACCCATTTCCAAAAAGGAGGAGGTTCTCAATTCGGCCAGTATATTTTTCTTTTTTAATTCTCCGAGATCTAAGACACATATGAACCTATCAAAATCAATGTCTTGCATAGTTCCCAACTTCTAGTCCCTTCAATATTCCCCATACATTTTGTATGGGGGGAAAAAAAATCCGCCATCTTGAATTTTTTTCCTACTCACCAGGTAGACCTCCGGGTTGTGATCATCTTTTGTCGAGAAACCGCTCCTCCATCTTTTATAGTCTCCGAGAGAGAGACGGACAAAATTTGCCGCCATTTTTTTCCGCCATTTTGGAATTTTTTTTCAACTCACTGGCAACTGCTCGAGGTTTCGAATGACATTTGGTCGAGCACCCTCCACCTATCTTCTATACCCTGGCCGTGCCCCTCGCCCGTCTCCGAACTCCTCACTCATCAGCTCTCTCCACCTTTCTCCGAGTCACATTCTTTGAGCTCTATACGACACCATGGGTGAAAAAAAATTTTTTCATACAAAATTTTACAGGAGAGGGGTGGAAATTTGAGACGTCACAGCTCGGCCGCCATCTTGTTTTTTTAATTTTTTTCACTTTTTCTGTTAATCGTTTACTAATTTCTACAATAATCCAAAATTTCAAAGAAATCGGTTGGAAAACAAAAGAGTTGCAAGATTCACGTCGGCCGCCATCTTGTTTTTCCGAAATGTCATAATTTTTCCCCACTCGAATCCCCCACCCGGACATATCTCCCCTACATCATTGTATCGTTTTCCGTCTCTTTCTAGGAGAACAATCGTGTCAATGAGTGAGTCAGTCAGTGAATCAGTGGTAATCGAGCTATATATATTATAACTAGCGTTTGCTCGGTGCGCGAGCTGCTAAAGCAGCTCGCGGGAAGTGTTTTACTAAAAGTAAGGCGCGTGGGTGCGCGGCCCGCTAAAGCGGACCGCGATTGTTCGGCTTTATTTATTTCGCTCGGTGCGCGAGCTGCTAAAGCAGCTCGCGGGAAGTGTTATTGCTACAAGTAGGGCGCGTGGGTGCGCGGCCCGCTAAAGCGGACCGCGATTGTTCGGCTTTGTTTATTTCGCTCGGTGCGCGAGCTGCTAAAGCAGCTCGCGGGAAGTGTTATTACTACAAGTAGGGCGCGTGGGTGCGCGGCCCGCTAAAGCGGACCGCGATTTTTTTACTCATCAAGTAGACCTTCGGATTCTGGTCATCTTTTGCCAAAAAATTTGTTCGAGCACACCCCACCTATCTGCAATAACCTGGCCGTGCTCCTCATTCACAAAAGAAAAAGAAAAAAAGCAAATGTAAAATGAAAAAAAAGAAAAAGAAAAAAAGCCCTATGAACCTATCAAAATCAATGTCTTGCATAGTTCCCAACTTCTAGTCCCTTCAATATTCCCCATACATTTTGTATGGAGAAAAAAAATCCGCCATCTTGAATTTTTTTCCTACTCACCAGGTAGACCTCCGGGTTGTGATCATCTTTTGTCGAGAAACCGCTCCTCCATCTTTTATAGTCTCCGAGAGAGAGACGGACAAAATTTGCCGCCATTTTTTTTCCGCCATTTTGGAATTTTTTTTCAACTCACTGGCAACTGCTCGAGGTTTCAAATGACATTTGGTCGAGCACCCTCCACCTATCTTCTATACCCTGGCCGTGCCCCTCGCCCGTCTCCGAACTCCTCACTCATCAGCTCTCTCCACCTTTCTCCGAGTCACATTCTTTGAGCTCTATACGACATCATAGGTGAAAAAAATTTTTTTCATACAAAATTTTACAGGAGGGGTCGGAAATTTGAGACGTCACAGCTCGGCCGCCATCTTGTTTTTTTAATTTTTTTCACTTTTTCTGTTAATCGTTTACTAATTTCTACAATAATCCAAAATTTCAAAGAAATCGGTTGGAAAACAAAAGAGTTGCAAGATTCACGTCGGCCGCCATCTTGTTTTTCCGAAATGTCATAATTTTCCCCAACTCGAATCCCCCCCCAAACACATCTCCCGAACATCATTATATCGATTTCCGTCTCCTTCTAGGAGAACAATTATGTCAATCAGTGAGTGAATCAGTCAGTGAGTGGTAATCGAGCTATATATATTATAATAAACTAGTATTTCGCTCGGTGCGCGAGCTGCTAAAGCAGCTCGCGGGAAGTGTTTTACTAAAAGTAAGGCGCGTGGGTGCGCGGCCCGCTAAAGCGGACCGCGATTGTTCGGCTTTCTTTATTTCGCTCGGTGCGCGAGCTGCTAAAGCAGCTCGCGGGAAGTGTTATTACTACAAGTAGGGCGCGTGAGTGCGCGGCCCGCTAAAGCGGACCGCGATTGTTCGGCTTTATTTATTTCGCTCGGTGCGCGAGCTGCTAAAGCAGCTCGCGGGAAGTGTTATTACTACAAGTAGGGCGCGTGGGTGCGCGGCCCGCTAAAGCGGACCGCGATTTTTTTACTCATCAAGTAGCCCTTCGGATTCTGGTCATCTTTTGCCAAAAAATTTGTTCGAGCACACCCCACCTATCTGCAATAACCTGGCCGTGCTCCTCATTCACAAAAGAAAAAGAAAAAAAAAGAAAAAAAAATGAAAAAAAACAAAAAAAAAAACAAATGTAAAATGAAAAAAAAGAAAAAAAAAGCCCTATGAACCTATCAAAATCAATGTCTTGCATAGTTCCCAACTTCTAGTCCCTTCAATATTCCCCATACATTTAGTATGGAAAAAAAAAATCCGCCATCTTGAATTTTTTTCCTACTCACCAGGTAGACCTCCGGGTTTTGATCATCTTTTGTCGAGAAACCGCTCCTCCATCTTTTATAGTCTCCGAGAGAGAGACGGACAAAATTTGCCGCCATTTTTTTTCCGCCATTTTGGAATTTTTTTTCAACTCACTGGCAACTGCTCGAGGTTTCGAATGACATTTGGTCGAGCACCCTCCACCTATCTACTATACCCTGGCCGTGCCCTTCGCCCGTCTCCGAACTCCTCACTCATCAGCTCTCGCCACCTTTCTCCGAGTCACATTCTTTGAGCTCTATACGACACCATGGGTGAAAAAAATTTTTTTCATACAAAATTTTACAGGAGAGGGGTCGGAAATTTGAGACGTCACAGCTCGGCCGCCATCTTGTTTTTTTAATTTTTTTCACTTTTTCTGTTAATCGTTTACTAATTTCTACAATAATCCAAAATTTCAAAGAAATCGGTTGGAAAACAAAAGAGTTGCAAGATTCACGTCGGCCGCCATCTTGTTTTTCCGAAATGTCATAATTTTCCCCAACTCGAATCCCCCACCTGGACATATCTCCCCTACATCATTATATCGATTTCCGTCTCCTTCTAGGAGAACAACCCTGTCAATGAGTGAGTGAGTGTGTCAGTCAGTGGTAATCGAGCTATATATATTATAACTAGTATTTCGCTCGGTGCGCGAGCTGCTAAAGCAGCTCGCGGGAAGTGTTTTACTAAAAGTAAGGCGCGTGGGTGCGCGGCCCGCTAAAGCGGACCGCGATTGTTCGGCTTTATTTATTTCGCTCGGTGCGCGAGCTGCTAAAGCAGCTCGCGGGAAGTGTTATTACTACAAGTAGGGCGCGTGGGTGCGCGGCCCGCTAAAGCGGACCGCGATTTTTTTACTCATCAAGTAGCCCTTCGGATTCTGGTCATCTTTTGCCAAAAAATTTGTTCGAGCACACCCCACCTATCTGCAATAACCTGGCCGTGCTCCTCATTCACAAAAGAAAAAGAAAAAAAAAAAGAAAAAAAAAAGAAAAAAAAGAAAAAAAGCAAATGTAAAATGAAAAAAAAAGAAAAAGAAAAAAAGCCCTATGAACCTATCAAAATCAATGTCTTGCATAGTTTCCAACTTCTAGTCCCTTCAATATTCCCCATACATTTAGTATGGAAAAAAAAACCGCCATCTTGAATTTTTTTCCTACTCACCAGGTAGACCTCCGGGTTTTGATTATCTTTTGTCGAGAAACCGCTCCTCCATCTTTTATAGTCTCCGAGAGAGAGACGGACAAAATTTGCCGCCATTTTTTTTCCGCCATTTTGGAATTTTTTTTCAACTCACTGGCAACTGCTCGAGGTTTCGAATGACATTTGGTCGAGCACCCTCCACCTATCTACTATACCCTGGCCGTGCCCCTCGCCCGTCTCCGAACTCCTCACTCATCAGCTCTCGCCACCTTTCTCCGAGTTACATTCTTTGAGCTCTATACGACACCACGGGTGAAAAAAATTTTTTTCATACAAAATTTTACAGGAGAGGGGTCGGAAATTTGAGACGTCACAGCTCGGCCGCCATCTTGTTTTTTTAATTTTTTTCACTTTTTCTGTTAATCGTTTACTAATTTCTACAATAATCCAAAATTTCAAAGAAATCGGTTGGAAAACAAAAGAGTTGCAAGATTCACGTCGGCCGCCATCTTGTTTTTCCGAAATGTCATAATTTTCCCCAACTCGAATCCCCCACCTGGACACATCTCCCCTACATCATTATATCGATTTCCGTCTCCTTCTAGGAGAACAACCGTGTCAATCAGTCAGTGAGTGAGTGAATCAGTCAGTGGTAATCGAGCTATATATATTATAACTAGTATTTCGCTCGGTGCGCGAGCTGCTAAAGCAGCTCGCGGGAAGTGTTTTACTAAAAGTAAGGCGCGTGGGTGCGCGGCCCGCTAAAGCGGACCGCGATTGTTCGGCTTTATTTATTTCGCTCGGTGCGCGAGCTGCTAAAGCAGCTCGCGGGAAGTGTTATTACTACAAGTAAGGCACGTGGGTGCGCGGCCCGCTAAAGCGGACCGCGATTTTTTTACTCATCAAGTAGCCCTTCGGATTCTGGTCATCTTTTGGCAAAAAATTTGTTCGAGCACACCCCACCTATCTCCAATAACCTGGCCGTGCTCCTCATTCACAAAAGAAAAAGAAAAAAAAGAAAAAAAATGAAAAAAAAAACAAAAAAAAACAAATGTAAAATGAAAAAAGAAAAAGAAAAAAAGCCCTATGAACCTATCAAAATCAATGTCTTGCATAGTTCCCAACTTCTAGTCCCTTCAATATTCCCCATACATTTTGTATGGGGGGGAAAAAAAATCCGCCATCTTGAATTTTTTTCCTACTCACCAGGTAGACCTCCGGGTTGTGATCATCTTTTGTCGAGAAACCGCTCCTCCATCTTTTATAGTCTCCGAGAGAGAGATGGACAAAATTTGCCGCCATTTTTTTCCGCCATTTTGGAATTTTTTTTCAACTCACTGGCAACTGCTCGAGGTTTCGAATGACATTTGGTCGAGCACCCTCCACCTATCTTCTATACCCTGGCCGTGCCCCTCGCCCGTCTCCGAACTCCTCACTCATCAGCTCTCTCCACCTTTCTCCGAGTCACATTCTTTGAGTTCTATACGACACCATGGGTGAAAAAAATTTTTTTCATACAAAATTTTACAGGAGAGGGGTGGAAATTTGAGACGTCACAGCTCGGCCGCCATCTTGTTTTTTTAATTTTTTTCACTTTTTCTGTTAATCGTTTACTAATTTTTACAATAATCCAAAATTTCAAAGAAATCGGTTGGAAAACAAAAGAGTTGCAAGAATCACTTCGGCCGCCATCTTGTTTTTCCGAAATGTCATAATTTTTCCCCACTCGAATCCCCCACCCGGACATATCTCCCATACATCATTGTATCGTTTTTTGTCTCTTTCTAGGAGAACAATTATGTCAATCAGTGAGTCAGTGAGTGGTAATCGAGCTAAAGCCATATGTATGATTTAATCAAAATAGTTTTATTATTATTCCTTAAACTTAATCGGTCTGATAAGTTACATCAGTCATAAGTCTCAGAATTAACATTATAATGAAAATTATAACTTTTTTAAGTTCAACGACGAAGAATATAATTATTTTAGCTTGTTACGGAAGTAAGTAACTTGTTATAAATAATATAGCTAAAGAACATTACTTTCGCATTTTTTTTGTAAGCTATTTCTATTAAAAACTAAAAAGAGATTACTTTTTTCAAAAATCACATTTTGTATGGAGTTACAATTGACCCCTGGTACTATTAACCCCGTTCCACACTTATTAGTCATAATTCTGGAAAGCTCTTTTCAACTACGTCATTGCGTCCAAACGAAAGTAAGAAATATAACAAACTTAAATTTCCCTCCTTTAAACCATAATTTTTAAACTCAATAGAATGCAAGCTCCAGTTCAGCATTGGTGCCTATTCGAAGTTACAAAATCTCTAAATTAAAGTAATTTGACTGGTCTAAAAATAATCATTTTCAAAATATTCCTCCTTCTGGCGAAGTGTATTACTATTTTATACCGATCAAATAAATTTTAGTTTAGAGATTTTGTAAATCAAAATAGGCACCAGATTCGATTTCGAAATTATTCCATGATTAATATAATGACTTCCAATTGCAGCAATTACATTAGGTTTTGTTAGGAGAACATAATATGTAGATACATGGATCAAATTCATTTTAATTAAATAACAGATAAAATTCATTATATGAAAATATGGCTCGGGGTCATTTGTACCGTGGGGTCAAATATAACGTTTCAAATGACCCCGAAGGTGCTATTGTGCCAAAGTGACCAAAACCAGAAAAGTTAAAATAACTTCCGTTTTAAATGAAACTGACCTTCAAACTACTACACAATTGAAGCGTTGATATTTAGTGAATACAATATTAATTACGATCTAGCATTAAAAGTATTTTTAATGAATAATGAGCCAGTACATAAAGCGCAAATTTTTACTGGGGACACTCGTAAACAAAAATTGTTGAATAACTCTTCCATCTCTCATCGTATCAAGTCGCCGACTGGTGAGCAGGTTGAGAACCACTCGAGGCACGTAAGCATGCACTCACACAAGCTTTTTTTTAGGTAGTTGTCGAAATATCGACGATGTTACTATTGCCCCGTGTTACTATTGTACCCGGTCTACCCTACTTTATTATGAACAAATGTTAACCTAATAACTTATTTCTAACTACTTAATTATTTTTGGAACGGAGTTCCTTATCGCGCGATACGAAAGGGGGCTAGACGGAATAAATTACCTATTTAAAACTAAAAATTGTAACGACACTTTTCAACCGACACTTTTTGCTATATTTGTGACTGCTAATTAGAATACGAAAGTAAATTTCGTCACCTTCTACTGTTTCTCATTGGCTCGATTGGTATGGCCCCGGAATTTCCCAATCAAACTCAGGTTCGAGTCTGGATTTATTTCTTTAATGTTTTTTTTATTTTATTTTATATTTTATACACGGCATTTATATTTTATTTAATTAATATTTTTTTGCTTTTTTTATTTCAAATTAATCGATAGGAACTTCGTTTTATCCGGGTGTCCCTTGACACCTCTCGGCTTTTTTTAGTACCTATCTAGGTAGGTAGGTACTTTGATCATAATTATACTGTATACACGACTAAGAATTCATTGCTTAGGTATTTAGCATTCTTTAAGTTAGTAACTTACCTATTTGAATTCGATGTAGATTATTAGACTTCTACTAATCTGTGTAGGTAGGTATGGTTATTAATTTTTCTTGCAACATTTGCTCCTTCCTTTAACTAAGTAGGTAATCATTAAGACCGGGCGTAACGTGAAATAGTCAGACGCAGATTTGATTTTTACAGTAGTAGATCAAGCTTCAGCTATCCAAAAAAAACATGCAATAATTACATTAAACTTTCAAGTGACTGAACAGACTGAAAACATAAAATGGTGAAAGGAGATCATCCATTTTGGCCCAATTTTGAAAGTGCCGGCCAACTAAAATAAACTTTATATTAAAAAAAAAATAGAATAATTATAACAAAATAAAGACTTTTTATTATTAGACCAAATCTCTAAGTCAAGTCTGTGAGATAATAATTCAAACTGAAAACAGCTTCGAATTCACCTAACTTGTATGGAATTTTGGCTTATTTTTGAAAGTGCCAGCCAAGTAAAATAAACTTAATTTCATAATCTCTATTATATTATAATATATTCTCTAATTAATTAATAATTCTCTATTATATTATAATTATATTCTCTATTATAAAGTGTTTATTTTGGTCTACTCTTAGAGCAAAATAAACACTTTATTACTATACCTACTAAATTAAAAGTCTTAAGTAAATTCTCTCAGATCATATTTAGTTATGAATTCACCCTCTAATCACCCAGCCTCCATACATTTTGGGCTACTATAAATTTTGGGCTACAGCTTTGGTTTCATAATAAAAAGTGGTTATTTTGCTCAATTTTATTATAATATAAAGTTTATTTTAAATGGCTGGCACTTTCAAAAATGAGCCAAAAATGTATGGAGACTGGGTGATGTCCTTTCAATTATTATCTGTGCCTTTTTAAAATTTTGGCATCCATTTCCTCTTTCTTGGCCCCTGGGAAGCCTAAATATCTATTTTAAACGAAATCGGTTCAATAACAAAGAATTTCAATATGGCGGTGACTTTTTACAATTTTGGCATCCATTTCCTCTTTATAGAGCCCAGGGAAGCCTAAATATCGATTTTAAACGAAATCGGTCCAATAACAAAGAATTTCAATATGGCGGTGACTTTTTACAATTTTGGCATCCAATTCTTCTTTCTTGACCGCAGAGAAGACTAAATATCGAGTTTGAACGAAATCGGTCTAATAACAAAGAATTTAAATATGGCGGCGACTTTTTACAATTTTGGCATCCATTTCCTCTTTCTTGACCGCAGGGAAGCCTAAATATCGATTTTCAATGAAATCGGTCCAATAACAAAGAATTTCAATATGGTGGCGATTTTTTAAAATTTTGACATCCATTTCCTCTTTCTTGACTGCAGGGAAGCCTAAATATCGATTTTGAACGAAATCGGTCCAATAACAAAAAATTTCAATATGGCGGCGATTTTTTAAAATTTTGTCATCCATTGCCTCTTTCTTGACCGCAGGGAAACCTAAATATCGATTTTGAAAAAAATCAGTCAAATAACGAAGAATTTCAAGATGGCGGCGACATCAAAGTCTATTTCTAGTTCCTTCAATATTCCCCATACATTTTTTATGGGAAAAAATAAATTCAAAAAAATAATTAATTCCGCCATCTTGTTTTTTTTTCCTGATCATCAAGTAGACCTTTGGGTCTTGGTCATCTGTTGCCAAGAAACTACTCTTCCATCTTTTATACTCTCCGAGATAGACACCAGAGAAAGTTTCTATGGCCGCCATCTTGAATCCGCCATTGTGGAGTTTTTTTTTCAACTCCCTGCTAATTGGATGTGGTTTCGAGTAATTTTTGTTGGAGCACACTTCACCTAGTTGGTCGCGTGGAAAGTTGGCAAAAAAACCACTCTTTCACCTTTGTTAACCCATTTCCAAAAAGGAGGAGGTTCTCAATTCGGCCAGTATATTTTTCTTTTTTAGTTCTCCGAGATCTAAGACACCTATGAACCTATCAAAATCAATGTCTTGCATAGTTCCCAACTTCTAGTCCCTTCAATATTCCCCATACATTTAGTATGGAAAAAAAAAATCCGCCATCTTGAATTTTTTTCCTACTCACCAGGTAGACCTCCGGGTTTTGATCATCTTTTGTCGAGAAACCGCTCCTCCATCTTTTATAGTCTCCGAGAGAGAGACGGACAAAATTTGCCGCCATTTTTTTTCCGCCATTTTGGAATTTTTTTTCAACTCACTGGCAACTGCTCGAGGTTTCGAATGACATTTGGTCGAGCACCCTCCACCTATCTACTATACCCTGGCCGTGCCCCTCGCCCGTCTCCGAACTCCTCACTCATCAGCTCTCGCCACCTTTCTCCGAGTCACATTCTTTGAGCTCTATACGACACCATGGGTGAAAAAAATTTTTTTCATACATAATTTTACAGGAGAGGGGTCGGAAATTTGAGACGTCACAGCTCGCCGCCATCTTGTTTTTTTAATTTTTTTCACTTTTTCTGTTTATCGTTTACTAATTTCTACAATAATCCAAAATTTCAAAGAAATCGGTTGGAAAACAAAAGAGTTGCAAGATTCACGTCGGCCGCCATCTTGTTTTTCCGAAATGTCATAATTTTCCCCAACTCGAATCCCCCACCTGGACATATCTCCCCTACATCATTATATCGATTTCCGTCTCCTTCTAGGAGAACAACCCTGTCAATGAGTGAGTGAGTGAGTGAGTGAGTGTGTCAGTCAGTGGTAATCGAGCTATATATATTATAACTAGCATTTGCTCGGTGCGCGAGCTGCTAAAGCAGCTCGCGGGAAGTGTTATTGCTACAAGTAGGGCGCGTGGGTGCGCGGCCCGCTAAAGCGGACCGCGATAGTTCGGCTTTATTTATTTCGCTCGGTGCGCGAGCTGCTAAAGCAGCTCGCGGGAAGTGTTGTTACTACAAGTAGGGCGCGTGGGTGCGCGGCCCGCTAAAGCGGACCGCGATTTTTTTACTCATCAAGTAGACCTTCGGATTCTGGTCATCTTTTGCCAAAAAATTTGTTCGAGCACACCGCACCTATCTGCAATAACCTGGCCGTGCTCCTCATTCACAAATGAAAAAGAAAAAAAAAGAAAAAAAAAAGAAAAAAAGCAAATGTAAAATGAAAAAAAAGAAAAAGAAAAAAAGCCCTATGAACCTATCAAAATCAATGTCTTGCATAGTTCCCAACTTCTAGTCCCTTCAATATTCCCCATATACATTTGTATGAAAAAAAAAATCCGCCATCTTGAATTTTTTTCCTACTCACCAGGTAGACCTCCGGGTTTTGATCAACTTTTGTCGAGAAACCGCTCCTCCATCTTTTATAGTCT
Source organism: Oeneis ivallda (assembly GCA_029955525.1). Taxonomy (NCBI): domain Eukaryota; kingdom Metazoa; phylum Arthropoda; class Insecta; order Lepidoptera; family Nymphalidae; genus Oeneis; species Oeneis ivallda. The sequence continues at coordinate 12,553,743 of JARPMR010000024.1, read as the reverse complement.
CCGAGAGAGAGACGGACAAAATTTGCCGCCATTTTTTTTCCGCCATTTTGGAATTTTTTTTCAACTCACTGGCAACTGCTCGAGGTTTCGAATGACATTTGGTCGAGCACCCTCCACCTATCTTCTATACCCTGGCCGTGCCCCTCGCCCGTCTCCGAACTCCTCACTCATCAGCTCTCTCCACCTTTCTCCGAGTCACATTCTTTGAGCTCTATACGACACCATGGGTGAAAAAAAATTTTTTCATACAAAATTTTACAGGAGAGGGTCGGAAATTTGAGACGTCACAGCTCGGCCGCCATCTTGATTTTTAAATTTTTTTCACTTTTTCTGTTAATCGTTGACTAATTTCTACAATAATCCAAAATTTCAAAGAAATCGGTTGGAAAACAAAAGAGTTGCAAGATTCACGTCGGCCGCCATCTTGTTTTTCCGAAATGTCATAATTTTCCCCAACTCGAATCCCCCACCTGGACATATCTCCCCTACATCATTATATCGATTTCCGTCTCCTTCTAGGAGAACAACCCTGTCAATGAGTGAGTGAGTGAGTGAGTGAGTGTGTCAGTCAGTGGTAATCGAGCTATATATATTATAACTAGCGTTTGCTCGGTGCGCGAGTTTCTAAAGCAGCTCGCGGGAAGTGTTATTACTACAAGTAGGGCGCGTGGGTGCGCGGCCCGCTAAAGCGGACCGCGATTGTTCGGCTTCATGTATTTCGCTCGGTGCGCGAGCTGCTAAAGCAGCTCGCGGGAAGTGTTATTGCTACAAGTAGGGCGCGTGGGTGCGCGGCCCGCTAAAGCGGACCGCGATTGTTCGGCTTTATTTAATTCGCTCGGTGCGCGAGCTGCTAAAGCAGCTCGCGGGAAGGGTTATTACTACAAGTAAGGCGCGTGGGTGCGCGGCCCGCTAAAGCGGACCGCGATTTTTTTTACTCATCAAGTAGACCTTCGGATTCTGGTCATCTTTTGCCAAAAAATTTGTTCGAGCCCACCCCACCTATCTGCAATAACCTGGCCGTGCTCCTCATTCACAAAAGAAAAAGAAAAAAAAGAAAAAAAAAATGAAAAAAAAAAAGAAAAAAAAACAAATGTAAAATGAAAAAAAGAAAAAGAAAAAAAGCCCTATGAACCTATCAAAATCAATGTCTTGCATAGTTCCCAACTTCTAGTCCCTTCAATATTCCCCATACATTTAGTATGGAAAAAAAAAATCCGCCATCTTGAATTTTTTTCCTACTCACCAGGTAGACCTCCGGGTTTTGATCATCTTTTGTCGAGAAACCGCTCCTCCATCTCTTATAGTCTCCGAGAGAGAGACGGACAAAATTTGCCGCCATTTTTTTTCCGCCATTTTGGAATTTTTTTTTAACTCACTGGCAACTGCTCGAGGTTTCGAATGACATTTGGTCGAGCACCCTCCACCTATCTTCTATACCCTGGCCGTGCCCCTCGCCCGTCTCCGAACTCCTCACTCATCAGCTCTCTCCACCTTTCTCCGAGTCACATTCTTTGAGCTCTATACGACACCATGGGTGAAAAAAATTTTTTTCATACAAAATTTTACAGGAGAGGGGTCGGAAATTTGAGACGTCACAGCTCGGCCGCCATCTTGTTTTTTTAATTTTTTTCACTTTTTCTGTTAATCGTTTACTAATTTCTACAATAATCCAAAATTTCAAAGAAATCGGTTGGAAAACAAAAGAGTTGCAAGATTCACGTCGGCCGCCATCTTGTTTTTCCGAAATGTCATAATTTTCCCCAACTCGAATCCCCCCCCCAAACACATCTCCCGAACATCATTATATCGATTTCCGTCTCCTTCTAGGAGAACAACCCTGTCAATGAGTGAGTGAGTGAGTGAGTGAGTGTGTCAGTCAGTGGTAATCGAGCTATATATATTATAATAACTAGTATTTCGCTCGGTGCGCGAGCTGCTAAAGCAGCTCGCGGGAAGTGTTATTACTACAAGTAGGGCGCGTGGGTGGGCGGCCCGCTAAAGCGGACCGCGATTTTTTTACTCATCAAGTAGCCCTTCGGATTCTGGTCATCTTTTGCCAAAAAATTTGTTCGAGCACACCCCACCTATCTGTAATAACCTGGCCGTGCTCCTCATTCACAAAAGAAAAAGAAAAAAAAAAAAAATGAAAAAAAACAAAAAAAAAAAAATGTAAAATGAAAAAAAAGAAAAAGAAGAAAAGCCCTATGAACCTATCAAAACCAATGTCTTGCATAGTTCCCAACTTCTAGTCCCTTCAATATTCCCCATACATTTAGTATGGAAAAAAAAGTCCGCCATCTTGAATTTTTTTCCTACTCACCAGGTAGACCTCCGGGTTTCGATCATCTTTTGTCGAGAAACCGCTCCTCCATCTTTTATAGTCTCCGAGAGAGAGACGGACAAAATTTGCCGCCATTTTTTTCCGCCATTTTGGAATTTTTTTTCAACTCACTGGCAACTGCTCGAGATTTCGAATGACATTTGGTCGAGCACCCTCCACCTATCTACTATACCCTGGCCGTGCCCCTCGCCCGTCTCCGAACTCCTCACTCATCAGCTCTCGCCACCTTTCTCCGAGTCACATTCTTTGAGCTCTATACGACACCATGGGTGAAAAAAATTTTTTTCATACAAAATTTTACAGGAGAGGGGTCTGAAATTTGAGACGTCACAGCTCGGCCGCCATCTTGTTTTTTTAATTTTTTTCACTTTTTCTGTTAATCGTTTACTAATTTCTACAATAATCCAAAATTTCAAAGAAATCGGTTGGAAAACAAAAGAGTTGCAAGATTCACGTCGGCCGCCATCTTGTTTTTCCGAAATGTCATAATTTTCCCCAACTCGAATCCCCCACCTGGACATATCTCCCCTACATCATTATATCGATTTCCGTCTCCTTCTAGGAGAACAACCCTGTCAATGAGTGAGTGAGTGAGTGAGTGAGTGTGTCAGTCAGTGGTAATCGAGCTATATATATTATAACTAGCGTTTGCTCGGTGCGCGAGCTGCTAAAGCAGCTCGCGGGAAGTGTTGTTGCTCCAAGTAGGGCGCGTGGGTGCGCGGCCCGCTAAAGCGGACCGCGATTGTTCGGCTTTATTTATTTCGCTCGGTGCGCGAGCTGCTAAAGCAGCTCGCGGGAAGTGTTATTACTACAAGTAGGGCGCGTGGGTGCGCGGCCCGCTAAAGCGGACCGCGATTTTTTTTCTCATCAAGTAGCCCTTCGGATTCTGGTCATCTTTTGCCAAAAAATTTGTTCGAGCACACCTCACCTATCTGCAATAACCTGGCCGTGCTCCTCATTCACAAAAGAAAAAGAAAAAAAAATGAAAAAAAAGAAAAAAAAAAAAATGAAAAATGAAAAAAAAGAAAAAGAAAAAAAGCCCTATGAACCTATCAAAATCAATGTCTTGCATAGTTCCCAACTTCTAGTCCCTTCAATATTCCCCGTACATTTTGTATGAAAAAAAAAAAATCCGCCATCTTGAATTTTTTTCCTACTCACCAGGTAGACCTCCGGGTTTTGATCATTTTTTGTCGAGAAACCGCTCCTCCATCTTTTATAGTCTCCGAGAGAGAGACGGACAAAATTTGCCGCCATTTTTTTTCCGCCATTTTGGAATTTTTTTTCAACTCACTGGCAACTGCTCGAGGTTCCGAATGACATTTGGTCGAGCACCCTCCACCTATCTTCTATACCCTGGCCGTGCCCCTCGCCCGTCTCCGAACTCCTCACTCATCAGCTCTCTCCACCTTTCTCCGAGTCACATTCTTTGAGCTCTATACGACACCATGGGTGAAAAAAATTTTTTTCATACAAAATTATACAGGAGAGGGGTGGAAATTTGAGACGTCACAGCTCGGCCGCCATCTTGTTTTTTTAATTTTTTTCACTTTTTCTGTTAATCGTTTACTAATTTTTACAATAATCCAAAATTTCAAAGAAATCCGTTGGAAAACAAAAGAGTTGCAAGATTCACGTCGGCCGCCATCTTGTTTTTCCGAAATGTCATAATTTTTCCCCACTCGAATCCCCCACCCGAACATATCTCCCGTACATCATTTTATCGTTTTTTGTCTCTTTCTAGGAGAACAATTATGTCAATCAGTGAGTGTGTCAGTCAGTCAGTGGTAATCGAGCTATATATATTATAAAACTAGCGTTTGCTCGGTGCGCGAGCTGCTAAAGCAGCTCGCGGGAAGTGTTTTACTAAAAGTAAGACGCGTGGGTGCGCGGCCCGCTAAAGCGGACCGCGATAGTTCGGCTTTATTTATTTCGCTCGGTGCGCGAGCTGCTAAAGCAGCTCGCGGGAAGTGTTGTTGCTCCAAGTAGGGCGCGTGGGTGCGCGGCCCGCTAAAGCGGACCGCGATTGTTCGGCTTTATTTATTTCGCTCGGTGCGCGAGCTGCTAAAGCAGCTCGCGGGAAGTGTTATTACTACAAGTAGGGCGCGTGGGTGCGCGGCCCGCTAAAGCGGACCGCGATTTTTTTACTCATCAAGTAGACCTTCGGATTCTGGTCATCTTTTGCCAAAAAATTTGTTCGAGCACACCCCACCTATCTGCAATAACCTGGCCGTGCTCCTCATTCACAAAAGAAAAAGAAAAAAAAAGAAAAAGAAAAGAAAAAAAAAGAAAAAAAGCAAATGTAAAATGAAAAAAAAATAAAAAGAAAAAAAGCCCTATGAACCTATCAAAATCAATGTCTTGCATAGTTCCCAACTTCCAGTCCCTTCAATATTCCCCATACATTTTGTATGGGGGGAAAAAAAAATCCGCCATCTTGAATTTTTTTCCTACTCACCAGGTAGACCTCCGGGTTGTGATCATCTTTTGTCGAGAAACCGCTCCTCCATCTTTTATAGTCTCCGAGAGAGAGACGGACAAAATTTGCCGCCATCTTTTTTCCGCCATTTTGGAATTTTTTTTCAACTCACTGGCAACTGCTCGAGGTTTCGAATGACATTTGGTCGAGCACCCTCCACCTATCTTCAATACCCTGGCCGTGCCCCTCGCCCGTCTCCGAACTCCTCACTCATCAGCTCTCTCCACCTTTCTCCGAGTCACATTCTTTGAGCTCTATACGACACCATGGGTGAAAAAAATTTTTTTCATACAAAATTTTACAGGAGAGGGGTGGAAATTTGAGACGTCACAGCTCGGCCGCCATCTTGTTTTTTTAATTTTTTTCACTTTTTCTGTTAATCGTTTACTAATTTCTACAATAATCCAAAATTTCAAAGAGATCGGTTGGAAAACAAAAGAGTTGCAAGATTCACGTCGGCCGCCATCTTGTTTTTCCGAAATGTCATAATTTTTCCCCACTCGAATCCCCCACCCGGACATATCTCCCCTACATCATTCTATCGTTTTTTGTCTCTTTCTAGGAGAACAATTATGTCAATCAGTGAGTGTGTCAGTCAGTCAGTGGTAATCGAGCTATATATATTATAATAACTAGTATTTCGCTCGGTGCGCGAGCTGCTAAAGCAGCTCGCGGGAAGTGTTATTGCTACAAGTAGGGCGCTTGGGTGCGCGGCCCGCTAAAGCGGACCGCGATTGTTCGGCTTTATTTATTTCGCTCGGTGCGCGAGCTGCTAAAGCAGCTCGCGGGAAGTGTTATTACTACAAGTAGGGCGCGTGGGTGCGCGGCCCGCTAAAGCGGACCGCGATTTATTTACTCTTCAAGTAGACCTTCGGATTCTGGTCATCTTTTGCCAAAAAATTTGTTCGAACACACCCCACCTATCTGCAATAACCTGGCCGTGCTCCTCATTCACAAAAGAAAAAGAAAAAAAAGAAAAAAAAAAGAAAAAAAAGAAAAAAAGCAAATATAAAATGAAAAAAAAGAAAAAGAAAAAAAGCCCTATGAACCTATCAAAATCAATGTCTTGCATAGTTCCCAACTTCTAATCCCTTCAATATTCCCCATACATTTTGTATGGAAAAAAAATAAATCCGCCATCTTGAATTTTTTTCCTACTCACCAGGTAGACCTCCGGGTTGTGATCATCTTTTGTCGAGAAACCGCTCCTCCATCTTTTATAGTCTCCGAGAGAGAGACGGACAAAATTTGCCGCCATTTTTTTTCCGCCATTTTGGAATTTTTTTTCAACTCACTGGCAACTGCTCGAGGTTTCGAATGACATTTGGTCGAGCACCCTCCACCTATCTTCTATACCCTGGCCGTGCCCCTCGCTCGTCTCCGAACCCCTCACTCATCAGCTCTCTCCACCTTTCTCCTAGTCATATTCTTTGAGCTCTATACGACACCATGGGTAAAAAAATTTTTTTTCATACAAAATTTTACAGGAGAGGGGTCGGAAATTTGAGACGTCACAGCTCGGCCGCCATCTTGTTTTTTTAATTTTTTTCACTTTTTCTGTTAATCGTTTACTAATTCCTACAATAATCCAAAATTTCAAAGAAATCGGTTGGAAAACTAAAGAGTTGCAAGATTCACGTCGGCCGCCATCTTGTTTTTCCGAAATGTCATAATTTTCCCCAACTCGAATCCCCCACCCGGACATATCTCCCCTACATCATTATATCGATTTCCGTCTCCTTCTAGGAGAACAACCCTGTCAATGAGTGAGTGAGTGAATCAGTGAGTGAGTGGTAATCGAGCTATATATATGTCGCCGCGGAGGCTAGACGGGCTTCAACCTTTAAACCATTCTCCCCGATTTTTATTATTAATTAATTAAGTTTAAATTTAATCTTATTATTAATATCCAAATTGTGCAAAACAAGTGAAGGAATAGTTAATTTACTTTAAAAAGGACGAGTTTTTGGTGTAAGTACTTGTTTGTTTCCTAATTATCTTCATGTAAAGATTTTGCTATCCAAATTGCTGTAAAATTAATGCTTAATTATTATGATGATTTTAGAAGTCATTTTTATGTGTTTAAACTATTATTTACTCGTCCATTAAATAAGTAAGCAATTTGTCATGATTGCGTCTTGTTTGTTTCCTAATTATTTTCATGTAAAGATTTTGCTATCCGAATTGTTGTAAAATCAATGTTTAATTATTAGAATGATTTTAGAAGTAATTTCTATGTGTTTAAACTATTATTTACTCGTCTATTAAATAAGTAAGCATTTAACATGACTGTTACCATCCAATCGAATGCAATGCCGCCCGACCAATAGGAGCAAAGCACGTGGAAGGGCTCACGCAGCTTGCATTCGATTAAGATGGCGTATTTTTCACATTAATTTTTGGGCACTTGCCAGCGATAGGTTGTAAGGGGAAACTCTTGTCGATTTGAGTATTCAATAAAATCAGAAGTCTAGGTTATACCTAGGCTTCATTTTGTAGTTTAGTTTTCAGTGCTTTTGAGTTGAAATTGTTACTTGCAATATTTTTGGATAAGACGATTTAATTATTAAAAACTAACTTGTAAATTCATTGTGGAATTTTCCTAGCTTAAACTATTGTAATAAAAACAGATCGTGATAAGTGAACTTACGGTGTTTTCGTTCAAATTATAATCAACGCCTAAAAATAGCGTGGTGTTTCTTTTAGTTCCTTTTGTGGGTATCGAGCCAAGTCGAGACAAGTTGTAATTTTAAAACTACCTACTTATTTTATTATTATGGATTTAAATATTAGGATAATTAACTTTGATTTCCTATTTTGAATTAGCTTTCGCTTCAGATATTGACTTTCGTTAAAATGGATAGTGACGGCAGAATCGGTGACCCATGTGAGGTCAACGATTCTGCTCCTCTTAAAAACACTGGCGAGACCACTTCGCCGACATCAGAAGTGGGATCGCTCCAGCGATCCCTTTCTGCCGCTCAGTATGTTTCAGATCCTGGCCCCAACGATGTGGACCCAGGGGCGCCGTCCGATTGCGCGCCTGGCCCAAGTGTACCAGCGCAGACGATGCAGAGCACGAGTGCAGCCCTGCCGCCGCAGCCGCTGCAGGCGGGCGCCATCCCGCCCGAGTTCTTCACACACATGGTGACCATGATGCAGAGCATGAGCGAGCGACTGCTGCGGCAACCAGGTGACAAAGTGAAGATAACGGACGTTTTCCTGCCTTCCTACGACCCGGACGGTAACGTGGGAGTACGTGAGTGGTGTGATCATATTTCTACAGCTAAAAATAATTATCAGCTTAGTGATTACGATATTCGTATGAAAGTGACTAGCTTACTAAAAGGGCGTGCTAATATCTGGGCAGACAACTGGCTAGTTACTACATCTACGTGGGAGGAGCTGCGTCAAGTCATCATCACTACGTTCGAGCCGGAAACTCGCTACTCGCGGGACATACTCAGGTTTAGAGAGCATGTTTATAATTCCTCCAAAGATATAGCGGAGTTCCTGACGCGTTCCTGGCTTCTTTGGCGACGGATCACTAAGGATAAACTTGATAACAGCGATGCCGTCGAAGCAGTCATCGGAACGGTGAGTGATGAGCACTTAAGAATTGATTTAATGAATGTGCGCGCTACTTCGGTGCCAGAATTAATTTCTGTTGCTTCCTCTATTCGCGCTAAACGGCCTAACCAGTCAAATAGTTTAAACCAGCCCCCAAATAAGCGTTCGAAATTTTCACTTGATAATCGAAACAATTCTTTCTGTGAATTTTGTAAAAAGCCGGGACACGATTCATTCAAATGCCGATTCAAAACCGCGTCAAGTAGTTCAATCAGTAAACCACTTCCAACGTCATCATCACCAGTTACGCCGAACAACAACAGTAATAAATTCTGCTCATTTTGTAACAGGCCGGGACATAGTTTTGAGACCTGTTTCCGTCGCGAAAGACAGATTAACTCTAACGTTAACACGGTGTTTAAAGCTAAATCAAATTTAAATACCATGCACATTAGAATTGGTAATATGGTTTTGAACACTGTGTTTGATAGTGGCGCTGAATGCTCTTTGATGCGCGAATCCGTTGCTAGCAAACTACCCGGACGTAGAAATGAAACGGTTAATTGTTTACAAGGAATAGGTTCATTTCCGGTTATTTCCATGAGTACTTTAACGGCAATTTGTGTCATTGATAATGTTAACGTAGAAATCCTATTCCATGTTCTGGCTGATTATGAAATGACATCCGATGTACTAATCGGGGCAAATTTGTTGTTTGAAACTGGTCTAAGTGTAATCGTTACACAAAATAGCGCAACTTTGATACCTCAACGTCGTGTTATGCAATTAAGAAATAATAGTCCGATTTTTGAAAACCTAAATCATGATCTTATTGACGAATTTGAGGTTAATCAATTATTAAGCTTGCTAAATAATTATGCCCATCTTTTCACTCGTGGTTTTTCAAAATCTCGCGTTAACACCGGTGAATTAGAAATTCGTTTAAAAAACCCGGATAAATATGTTGAACGAAGGCCTTATCGGTTGAGTCCAGTTGAGCGTGAAAAGGTTAAGGAGATTGTTAATGAGTTAATCGAAAATAACATCGTTCGGGAAAGTAAATCCCCATATTCCAGTCCGATTATCCTAGTGAAAAAGAAAGACGGAAATGATCGCATGTGCGTGGATTATCGCGAATTAAACTCAAATACAATCCGCGATCATTACCCTATTCCTTTGATCGGGGATCAGATCAACCAACTAGCTGGGGGGAAATATTTTACTACACTTGATATGGCATCAGGATTCCACCAAATCCCGATCTCTGCTTCCTCTGTTGAGAAAACCGCCTTTGTTACCCCAGATGGGTTATACGAATACCTCACGATGCCTTTCGGCCTCTGTAATGCACCTGCTGTGTATCAGAGGTGCATAAATCGTGCATTAGGGCCCCTTTTAAATATCGGAAGTGCCAATAATGATCCTCATAGTAGCGTAGCTCAGGTCTATATTGACGATGTAATAAGTAAATGTAAAAATTTCTCGAATGGCCTTTCAAATGTAGAAAGAATCTTGATCGCCCTACGCGATTCAGGGTTTTCAATTAACATCGATAAATGTATGTTCTTTAAAAGATCGATTGAGTACCTTGGCAATGTAATAGAGGATGGACAAGTTCGTCCTAGTCCCAAAAAGGTTGAAGCTCTACTAAAAGCCCCTGCTTAACGGTTTAGCCGGATTTTTCCGAAGATTTATTCCTGACTTCGCACGAATAATGATTCCCCTGTACAATTTGACTAAGAAGGGTGTTAAATGGCAGTGGACTCACGAACACGAAGAAGCACGTCAAAAGGTAATCCACCATCTTTCCTCCGCACCAGTCCTCACAATATTTCAAGAAGGTGAGCCGATTGAATTATACACCGACGCCAGCAGCCTTGGCCTCGGGGCTGTGTTAATCCAGATCATCAATGGTCGTCAGCATGCGATTGCATACTTCAGCATGCGCACTACGGACGCTGAAAGCAGGTATCACTCCTACGAGCTCGAAACGCTAGCTGTTGTGCGTGCAATCAAACACTTCCGGCATTTTCTCTACGGGCGGAAGTTCACAGTAATAACTGATTGCAATGCACTGAAGGCTTCAAAGCACAAACAGGATTTGTTACCCCGCATTCATCGATGGTGGGCGTACCTACAGAATTTCGACTTTGACATTGAATACAGGAAGGGCGAGCGTATGCAGCATGCAGACTTCTTTAGCAGAAACCCAAGACCCATAACTGTTAACGTCATGACGAGGAATGTCGAGTGGATCAACGTCGAACAGCGTCGCGATGCTCAACTTCGCCCTATCATCGACTCTCTTTATAATGGAGAGGATATCCAGGGGTATCTGCTCGAAGGTAATGTCCTTAAGTACAAAAATGCAGACCCGATCCTGGGGATGCAAAAATTAATAGTTGTGCCAAAGTCTTTTCAGTGGAGCCTGATCAATACTTACCATAATGCTCTCAAACATCCGGGCTGGGAGAAGACTCTTCATAAAATTAAAGAGACATACCATTTTGATAAGATGAACTCCGTAGTTCGAGAATTTGTGGACAACTGTGTGGTGTGCAAAACATCAAAACAAACTTCAGGAGCCACACAGGTAACGCTTCATCCCATAATGAAACCAACGGTCGCATTTGAAGTCATCCACATGGACATCACCGGGAAGCTTGGCAGCCCTGAAGACCAGGAATACGTCGTTGTGACAATCGACGCATATACAAAGTATGTACTCTTACGTTATACTAATGATAAAAGCCAACACAGCTCTCTGGCTGCCTTGAAGCAGGTCATTCATCTATTCGGAGCCCCAAGGCAGATCATAGTGGACGGAGGACGCGAGTTCCTAGGGGAATACAAGAAATACTGCGACAGTTTTGGTATTGAACTTCACGTTATAGCCCCTGGTGTGAGTAGAGCAAATGGTCAAGTGGAGCGAGTAATGGCGACACTGAAAAACGGCTTAATCATGATCAAAAACTATGAGACTCCGGAATGGCACACAGCTTTAGAAAGTTTACAATTGGCTTTTAATTGCACTGTTCATAGAACGACTGGCACAGCCCCACTTACACTCCTTACACGTCGTCAAAACTGTGTACCACCGGAACTCCTAAACCTGGTCAACTTTGATAACGTCTCCATAGATATGGAAGCATTACATGCTCACGTTCAGCGGAGGATGACCGAAGCGTCTGCCAAAGATAAAGCAAGGTTTGATAAAGGGCGGGCAAGAATCCATAATTTCCAACGAGGGGACTTTGTGTTGATTAAAAACAATCCCAGAAACCAAACCTCGCTCGATCTCAGATTTAGCGAGCCTTATGAAGTTTTCAAAGTGCTTGAGAACGACCGATACTTGGTGAAGAAGGTCGTCGGACACCATGGGCGCCCCCGCAAAGTTGCCCATGATCAATTACGACGCGCCCCACAACCAGGCGCAACCCTTCAGGCGGCCGTGTCGCCTCAAAATGATCAGCAGCCTGGGCCTTCCGGGATTGCTACGGTCTCGCATCCCTTGGCTGCATCACCTGCGGCTGCTGCTGAGCAGACTGCTTAAGTCATCTGGATCTTACACTCGGTGAGCGTATTACTTTCTTTTCAAACAGCAATTAATTATTAAAACACATAGCACATGACATAATTTTAATTATTACTATTAACTTGATATTTTTGACTATAACTCTGACTTTACTTTGACTGTGACTGTTAAAAAAAAAAAAAAATAATAATAATAATAATAATAATAAACAAAAGATGTACGTTGACGTGTGGAGCCGATCAACGACCAACTTATTAAAAATAACTATTGACGTGTGGAGCCGTTCAATAGTTAACCCTATCCGAAAAGAATAAAATGTCCCCTGTGTACCACGGCGTTCAGGACCGCTTAGAGCACAGCATCGACCTTCCCAACTCCCCAGCCTTTCTTCCTTCTTTTAGAGCCTTCTTCGTGGACCTGTCCCCCTCACAATCCTACCCTTTAACACTACATATAACTGTATTCATATGAAAATTATGAGCAGTGTCTTGTGTGTTAAACAAAAATAAATAAAAAAAAAAAAAAAATAAAAAAAAAAAAAAATAAAAAAAAAAAAAAAAATAAAAAAAAAAAACAATAATAATAATAATTTGACTGTTGTCATGTGGAATGAGCAGTTAGACTGATAATGATTTACTGATTTGACTGTTGTCATGTGGAATGAGCAGTTATACTGATAATGATTTACTGATTTGACTGTTGTCATGTGGAATGAGCAGTTATACTGATAATGATTTACTGATTTGACTGTTGTCATGTGGAATGAGCAGTTACACAATATATGAAGTCACTTAATTAACTGTTGTCATGTGGAATGAGCAGTTACACATTGCATGAAAATGACTTATTTACTTATCTTTAATGTCATGTGGTATGTGCAAATAGTTTATTTATTTAACTGTGTTCATGTAGAGTGAACAGTTACAAAATTGTTTTTATTTTACTCTGCCGTCGCTTGTAGCGAGCTGTGTCAATATGCAAAAATTTTCAAATTTAACCATGACATATGCTTCAATGCTTTATTGCCTTGGATTTTCCTTAGTTTAAGGAAATCCTAACTAGCAAAAGTCTTACTTACAAAAAAGTCCCTTGGAATCTATAGGCTTAGGTTCACTGTGGAAGTGCCCTTGCCTCAAAGCTAATTTCTTTGTCTACAGAACTTAACCTGTATAACGAGGCGCTGCAGGGCACGCATCGCATGCAGTATGGCCGTGTCGCCGCGGAGGCTAGACGGGCTTCAACCTTTAAACCATTCTCCCCGATTTTTATTATTAATTAATTAAGTTTAAATTTAATCTTATTATTAATATCCAAATTGTGCAAAACAAGTGAAGGAATAGTTAATTTACTTTAAAAAGGACGAGTTTTTGGTGTAAGTACTTGTTTGTTTCCTAATTATCTTCATGTAAAGATTTTGCTATCCAAATTGCTGTAAAATTAATGCTTAATTATTATGATGATTTTAGAAGTCATTTTTATGTGTTTAAACTATTATTTACTCGTCCATTAAATAAGTAAGCAATTTGTCATGATTGCGTCTTGTTTGTTTCCTAATTATTTTCATGTAAAGATTTTGCTATCCGAATTGTTGTAAAATCAATGTTTAATTATTAGAATGATTTTAGAAGTAATTTCTATGTGTTTAAACTATTATTTACTCGTCTATTAAATAAGTAAGCATTTAACATGACTGTTACCATCCAATCGAATGCAATGCCGCCCGACCAATAGGAGCAAAGCACGTGGAAGGGCTCACGCAGCTTGCATTCGATTAAGATGGCGTATTTTTCACATTAATTTTTGGGCACTTGCCAGCGATAGGTTGTAAGGGGAAACTCTTGTCGATTTGAGTATTCAATAAAATCAGAAGTCTAGGTTATACCTAGGCTTCATTTTGTAGTTTAGTTTTCAGTGCTTTTGAGTTGAAATTGTTACTTGCAATATTTTTGGATAAGACGATTTAATTATTAAAAACTAACTTGTAAATTCATTGTGGAATTTTCCTAGCTTAAACTATTGTAATAAAAACAGATCGTGATAAGTGAACTTACGGTGTTTTCGTTCAAATTATAATCAACGCCTAAAAATAGCGTGGTGTTTCTTTTAGTTCCTTTTGTGGGTATCGAGCCAAGTCGAGACAAGTTGTAATTTTAAAACTACCTACTTATTTTATTATTATGGATTTAAATATTAGGATAATTAACTTTGATTTCCTATTTTGAATTAGCTTTCGCTTCAGATATTGACTTTCGTTAAAATGGATAGTGACGGCAGAATCGGTGACCCATGTGAGGTCAACGATTCTGCTCCTCTTAAAAACACTGGCGAGACCACTTCGCCGACATATATTATAATAACTAGTATTTCGCTCGGTGCGCGAGCTGCTAAAGCAGCTCGCGGGAAGTGTTTTACTAAAAGTAAGGCGCGTGGGTGCGCGGCCCGCTAAAGCGGACCGCGATTTTTTTACTCATCAAGTAGACCTTCGGGTTCTGGTCATCTTTTGCCAAAAAATTTGTTCGAGCACACCCCACCTATCTGCAATAACCTGGCCGTGCTCCTCATTCACAAAAGAAAAAGAAAAAAAAAGAAAAAAAGAAAAGAAAAAAAGAAGAAAAAAAGAAAATGAAAAATGAAAAAAAAGAAAAATAATAAAAAAAAGGAAAAAAGAAAGAAAAAAAGAAAAAAAAAGAAAAAAGAAAAAGAAAAAAGCAAATAAATGAAAAATAAAAAAAAAAGAAAAAAAAAGAAAAAGAAAAATAAAGAAAATGAAAAATGAAAAAAAAGAAAAAAGGAAAAACGAAAAAGAAAAGAAAAAAGTAAAAGAAAAAGAAAAAAAGAAAAGAGAAAGAAAAATGAAGAAAAAGAAAAAAAAAGAAAAAAGAAACAAAAAGAAGAAAAAAAAAGAAAAATGAATATTCGCCATATATTTCGCATGGAAAAAAATCGGCCATCTTGTTTTTTTCCTGATCATCAAGCAGACCTTTGGGTCTTGATCATCTGTTGCCAAGAAACTACTCTTCCATCTTTTATACTCTCCGAGATAGACACCAGAGAAAGTATCTATGGCCGCCATCTTGAATCCGCCATTTTGGAGTTTTTTTTTCAACTCCCTGCTAATTGGATGTGGTTTCGAGTAATTTTTGTTGGAGCACACCCCACCTAGTTGGTCGCGTGGATAGTTGGCAAAAAAACCACTCTTTCACCTTTTTTAACCCATTTCCAAAAAGGAGGAGGTTCTCAATTCGGCCAGTATATTTTTCTTTTTTAATTCTCCGTGATCTAAGATACCTATGAACCTATCAAACTCATTGTCTTGCATAGTTCCCAACTTCTAGTCCCTTCAATATTCCCCATATACATTTTGTATGGAAAAAAAAATCCGCCATCTTGAATTTTTTTCCTACTCACCAGGTAGACCTCCGGGTTTTGATCATCTTTTGTCGAGAAACCGCTCCTCCATCTCTTATAGTCTCCGAGAGAGAGACGGACAAAATTTGCCGCCATTTTTTTTCCGCCATTTTGGAATTTTTTTTCGACTCACTGGCAACTGCTCGAGGTTTCGAATGACATTTGGTCGAGCACCCTCCACCTATCTTCTATACCCTGGCCGTGCCCCTCGCCCGTCTCCGAACTCCTCACTCATCAGCTCTCTCCACCTTTCTCCGAGTCACATTCTTTGAGCTCTATACGACACCATGGGTGAAAAAAATTTTTTTCATACAAAATTTTACAGGAGAGGGGTCGGAAATTTGAGACGTCACAGCTCGGCCGCCATCTTGTTTTTTTAATTTTTTTCACTTTTTCTGTTAATCGTTTACTAATTTCTACAATAATCCAAAATTTCAAAGAAATCGGTTGGAAAACAAAAGAGTTGCAAGATTCACGTCGGCCGCCATCTTGTTTTTCCGAAATGTCATAATTTTCCCCAACTCGAATCCCCCACCCCAACATATCTCCACTACATCATTATATCGATTTCCGTCTCCTTCTAGGAGAACAATCGTGTCAATCAGTCAGTGAGTCAGTGAGTGAGTGGTAATCGAGCTATATATATTATAATAACTAGTATTTCGCTCGGTGCGCGAGCTGCTAAAGCAGCTCGCGGGAAGTGTTTTACTAAAAGTAAGGCGCGTGGGTGCGCGGCCCGCTAAAGCGGACCGCGATTGTTCGGCTTTATTTATTTCGCTCGGTGCGCGAGCTGCTAAAGCAGCTCGCGGGAAGTGTTATTACTACAAGTAGGGCGCGTGGGTGCGCGGCCCGCTAAAGCGGACCGCGATTTTTTTACTCATCAAGTAGCCCTTCGGATTCTGGTCATCTTTTGCCAAAAAATTTGTTCGAGCACACCCCACCTATCTGCAATAACCTGGCCGTGCTCCTCATTCACAAAAGAAAAAGAAAAAAAAAGAAAAAAAAATGAAAAAAAAACAAAAAAAAAACAAATGTAAAATGAAAAAAAAGAAAAAAAAAGCCCTATGAACCTATCAAAATCAATGTCTTGCATAGTTCCCAACTTCTAGTCCCTTCAATATTCCCCATACATTTAGTATGGAAAAAAAAATCCGCCATCTTGAATTTTTTTCCTACTCACCAGGTAGACCTCCGGGTTTTGATCATCTTTTGTCGAGAAACCGCTCCTCCATCTTTTATAGTCTCCGAGAGAGAGACGGACAAAATTTGCCGCCATTTTTTTTCCGCCATTTTGGAATTTTTTTTCAACTCACTGGCAACTGCTCGAGGTTTCGAATGACATTTGGTCGAGCACCCTCCACCTATCTACTATACCCTGGCCGTGCCCTTCGCCCGTCTCCGAACTCCTCACTCATCAGCTCTCGCCACCTTTCTCCGAGTCACATTCTTTGAGCTCTATACGACACCATGGGTGAAAAAAATTTTTTTCATACAAAATTTTACAGGAGAGGGGTCGGAAATTTGAGACGTCACAGCTCGGCCGCCATCTTGTTTTTTTAATTTTTTTCACTTTTTCTGTTAATCGTTTACTAATTTCTACAATAATCCAAAATTTCAAAGAAATCGGTTGGAAAACAAAAGAGTTGCAAGATTCACGTCGGCCGCCATCTTGTTTTTCCGAAATGTCATAATTTTCCCCAACTCGAATCCCCCACCTGGACATATCTCCCCTACATCATTATATCGATTTCCGTCTCCTTCTAGGAGAACAACCCTGTCAATGAGTGAGTGAGTGAGTGAGTGAGTGTGTCAGTCAGTGGTAATCGAGCTATATATATTATAATAATAAATGATGTCTCTGTGATCAACAGGGTGAAAACTGGGAGCGATCACCGTATGGTAAGAGGCACATTGAATATTAATGTGAAGCTGGAAAGGGCTAGACTGGTGAAGTCAACTCTCCGACCCTCTCGTGCTCATATCCAAAACCCCGAAAACTTCCAACTCGAACTGCAGAACCGATTCGATTGCCTAGCAGACTGTGTTTCTGTGGACGATCTAAACAACAGGTTCGTGGAAACTGTCCATACTGTGGGGTCTAAGTTCTTTTAGACCCATCGCAGGAAAAGAACCGAAAAGTTCTCTGACCATACTCTCAAGCTCATGGAGGAGAGACAAGAGATGAGGCTGCAGTCATCGGTAGACGCGGCTGCCTACCGGAGGATTAATAGGCAGATCTCTAAGGCACAAACTCGCGACCTTCGGGTCTTTAATACCAAGTGTATTAAAGATACCATCGAGCGGAACAAAGGCTCAAAAGTGTTCGCGAGAGATCTGTCTATCGGACAGAGCCAGCTGACGCGGCTTAAAACTGATGACGGTCGTCTTGTCTCTTCTCGACCTGAGATTTTGGGAGAGGTCGAGAAGTTCTATGGGCAGTTATATACCACGCCACAAAAACCTGTTGAGGATTTGGCCAAAGATCCCAGAGCCAAACTGACCCGACACTATACCGAAGATATCCCGGACGTCAGCCTATACGAGATTAGAATGGCTCTTAAACAGCTCAAGAACAACAAGGACAACAAGATGACGGAATCACTGCGGAACTCCTGAAAGCGGGTGGAAAACCGGTACTTAAGATCTTTCAGCGATTGTTCAATTCCGTCATTCACGAGGGTATAACGCCGGAAGCATGGCACAGGAGCGTGGTGGTCCTGTTCTTCAAAAAGGGTGATAATACCTTGCTGAAGAATTATAGACCCATCTCGCTGCTGAGTCATGTTTACAAGTTGTTCTCGAGAGTCATTACGAATCGTCTCGCTCGTAGGTTTGACGACTTCCAGCCTCCCGAACAAGCCGGATTCCGAAAAGGCTTTGGTACCATAGATCACATTCATACGCTGCGGCAGGTTATGCTCAATGATCTCAGCAGGGTTTCTCAACAGGTGGGCCTGAAATTTTTTTTTTTAATCGTATGGCATGTTACGCCGTCTAGTTCGTCGCTCGTTTAGCACCACCCAGGGGACACGTGCAGGGAAGTGAAAGGTAGTTCCTGCGGACGTGAGCGACGGGGCATCCCCCACTGGGATGAAAATGAACATGAGCAAGACGAAAGTCATGTCCAATGCTCATGCTCCGCTCCACCCAGTTATCGTTAAGAACTCTGCGCTCGAAATTGTAGACGAGTATATATACCTGGGACATACAGTCCAGCTAGGTAGGTCCAAATTCGAGAAAGAGATTAACCGCCGAATCCAACTCGGCTGGGCAGCGTTCGGGAAGCTCCGAGATGTCTTCTCGTCCAAAATCCCTCAGTGCCTGAAGACTCAAGTCTTCGAACAGTGCGTGTTGCCAGTGATGACTTACTTATCCGAGACATGGTCGCTAACTATGGGCCTCATAAGAAGGCTCAGGGTCACCCAGCGAGCGATGGAGAGAGCAATGCTCGGTATATCTCTGCGAGATCAAATCAGAAATGAGGAGATTCGTAGGAGAACCAAAGTCACCGACATAGCTCAGCGTGTCGCGAAACTGAAGTGGAAATGGGCGGGGCACATAGTTCGAAGAACTGATGGTCGTTGGGGTCCCAAGGTGTTGGAGTGGCGACCCCGCACCGGGAAACGCAGTTTTGGCAGACCCCCCACCAGGTGGACCGACGACATCAAACGAGTCGCAGGGAGCCGCTGGATTCAAGCGGCGCAAGACCGAAGCCTGTGGAAGTCCATGCAGGAGACCTTTGTCCAGCAGTGGACGTCTATAGGTTGATAAAGAAGAAGAAGAAGAAGAGATCGCAGTCAAGGACTATCTTGTCATCGAATTAAAAAAAATGTAGATAAATTAACGTGGACCAAGTTGCGGGCAACAGTACCTACTTAATCTAAGGGCAACAGCTAGGTCTTGATAGTAATAATAATAATAATAATGACCTACCGACCTCAACAGACCTCAACTCATAGATTTTCGTTCGCTATACATATAAGTCAATGGCTAAAATGCAATGTAATCACATCTGCATCACACTAATATTTTAAAGGCGAAAGTTTGTGCGTGTGTGTGTGTGTATGTGTGTGTGTGTGTGTGTGTGTGTGTGTGTGTGTGTGTGTGTGTGGCTGTGTGTGTGTGTGTGTGTGTGTGTGTCGACGGTGACGGTCGGGTCCGTGACGAAGTCGCGGACATCATCTAGTGGCAAATAAGAGTAGGTATAATAATTAACAACGTAACTAATCTAGAAAACTTAAACATGACCGCAAACTGCTTGAGTTAATAAGTACACAGTTTATGTCATTCAAAGATTTTGTACGGCTGTTAATAAATTGAAAAATTTAATCAAAATATTTCTTTCCTCTTTGGCAACGATGCGCGTAGTGGTTATATTCTCTTCGACCATGCGGTCTAGCGGTGCTCTCGTGGTCGCTCAGCTGCTGCTGCTCTCTGGCCTGGCAGGGCGAGCTGCTTCGGCCAACAATGTGAGTACCTAAACAGTTACCTAGTATTTTTCTCTCTAAGACTCTTTAGGAATGTTATCTTTACTATAATGTTATAAATTTACACGCCAAGAGTTTACTGGTTTGTCCTTCAATCATGAGGCAATGGAGCAAGGGATCAACGTGATTTTTTGCTTGGGTAAAGTTGAGGACTTATGGAGATGAGCTTGAAAAATTAACTTCAGGTCCGCCTGGAATCCGAGTATTGAGTTAGACGTGAGTTTACTCACAAATTTGTCGATACTTCGACTAATTTCTTAAACTGGACACTTTCAAGTTGGTAAGACCCTTTCGTCATGTATTGATGTATGAAATGTATTAAAGCCAAGTCACGTCAGCTTTCAAACAGAAAAGACCGCATCAAAATCGGTCCATTCATTTGCGAACCACAGACAGACACACTATCTGACAGGTTCACACCTAAACCTAAATGTTAAAGTTACGAGTAGGTATAACACCCCTCTTATATGCCTAAAACACCGAACATCCAACCAGATCTTTCGTCATTATTGGTAACTCGCTGATGCCCGTGACTTCGTTCGCGTGGATTTAGTTTTTAAAATCCCTCGGGAACACTTATTGATTTTCCGGGATAAAAAGTAGCTTAAGTCACTCAACTATACCTATGCAAAAAATCACGTCGATCCGTGGTTCTGTTGCGGCGTGATTGAAGGACAAACCAACAAACAAACACACTTTCGCATTTATAATATTAGTATGATTAGAATATTAGGTACATTGCATAGGAAAATACTGTACTAGTACTACGTCCATACGATGTATTACATCCATACATAGTATGACGCCAATGGAGTAGTTTAACTTTGACGAAATAGGGCTATCCATTCCATAGAAACGATGAAACGAATGCGCCACGCTATCCAAAATTTTAGTTTGTAGGTCCAGGCACAGAATATAGTAGTACTTGGTACAGGTATGTTGAAGTCGGGCTAGCGTTGCAGTTTCATAGTTCTATTGAGGCCTTCAACTTAATCAAATCAGTGCCTTCAACATACGTGTAGGTACAAACTGAAATAATTTTATACTTTTCAGTGGCGTTTGGAGTCGGTATTTTTTAAAAGAATTTTTATATGTTATTTCTCTTTCTTCGTCCGTCCGTCCGTCCGTCCGTCCGTCTGTCACAGTCGATTATTTCAGTAACTATTAAAGCTATCGACATGAAATTTGGCATAGTTGTGTATAATAGTGGCCCAACATCATTGAAATAAAGAAAAATCGTAAATTATTTTTAGTTTGATTAAAAAAGGGGGAAAATCAGGGGTTCAAAGTAAGATAACTATACCGAGTGGGGTATCATATGAAAGGCCTTTACTTGTGCATTCTAAAAAAGTTTTTTATTTATTTCTATATATTATAGTTTTTGATTAATCGGCCAAAATGTCGAAAAAAATACCGTTCCCCCCCCCCCCCCCCCCCTTATCTCCGAAGTTTACCAATCGAAAAATCTGAAATAATTATGGTCAATAAAAGTTTATGTATATTTTACAGGAAAAATAAAATCAACGCGAAAATCATTTTAGTTTAATTAACAAAGGGGGAAAATCAGGGGTTTGAAATTTCAAAGTAATGTAATTATACCGAGTGGGGTATCATATAAAAGGTCTTTACTTGTGCATTCTAATACAGTTTTTTATTTATTTCTATATATAATAGTTTTTGAGTAATCGGCCAAAATGTCGAAAAAAATACCGTCCCCCCCCCCCCCCCCCCCTTATCTCCGAAGTTTACCAATCGAAAAATCTGAAATAATTATGCTCAATAGAGGTTTATGTATATTTTACAGGAAAAATAAAATCAACACGAAAATTATTTTAGTTTCATTAAAAAAGGGGGAAAATCAGGGGTTTGAAATCCGAGTGGGGTATCATATGAAAGGCCTTTACTTGTGCATTCTAAAACGGTTTTTTATTTATTTCTATATATAACAGTTTTTGAGTAATCGGCCAAAATGTCGAAAAAAATACCGCCCCCCCCCCCCTTATCTCCGAAGTTTACCATTCGAAAAATCTGAAATAATTATGGTCAATAGAAGTTTATGTATATTTTACAGGAAAAATAAAACCAACGCTCTAACTAGCATAGTTTTTTTTATATTAACAATAAACCTCTACAAACAAAGTTAACGATAAATAAGCAAATTATTAAAATATTATCGTTTTACTTTCACTTTTGGAGTACGGAACCCTGGGTGCGCGAGTCCGACTTGCACTTGGCCGGCTTTTTTTTATTTTATTCCAATGATGTTGGGCCACTATTATAATATGCAACTATTCCAAATTTTGTCAATAGCTTTAATAGTTACTAAAATAAATAGACTGTGACAGACCGACGGACAGACGGACCGACGGAGAAAGTCGCACCATAAGGGTTCCATTTTTAACACACTTACTCGGTGCGCCTGTCTGACTCGAAGTATAATTTTAAAGTACCTACTTAATAAAAATATTTAAAATTTTATTGTTTTATAGGTGCAACTGCTAGGCGGCCTAGGTGGTGAAACTGAAAAGAACATAAACGATCCTAAATACTGGCGGCTGGCGGAAGATTCACTGGTAAAACACGAGCAAGAAACCGGTTTTACAATATGCCATCGAGTTTTAGGAATCCTGAAAGTAACCGAGACATTAGTAGCTGGATTATTGACTAAAATTCAGTTTATGGCGAGAATAACCTCACGTTACGAATCATCAATTACTGCTTTATGTCATTCGGAAATTTGGGAACGTGCTTGGCTTGGGCGAAAAGACATCAAAGTAAAGTGTCAAGACATGTTAAACTAAATAATACATGTAAACTAAAAACCACTAAGCATACAAAATTAATAAAATATCCACTTATTTGTAATAAAGAATTTAATTGGCACATGATTAGTTTTATTTAAAGTTTGATTTGTGAAAATAAATCTGCTCTATCACACAAACCATTCCTAACATATTCATTATTAAATCATTTAATTAGGTAATTATTATGAAAACATAAACTGGGGAATGAAACAAAAAATATTAAGTACCTACCTATTGAGAAAAATTAACTCTTTGACAATTTGTTCAAAAACAGACACTCCATTAGTAAATAAAGGACTAATTGTATGGGCACTGTCCCCACCCAGCAACAGACGTGACACTATTTTCAGTATTATTTTAATCTATACTAATATTATAAAGAGGAAAGATTTTTTTGTTTGTTTGTTTGTAGCGAATAGGCTCTGAAACTATTTGACCGATTTTAACCATTTTTTCACCAATAGAAAGCTAAATTATCAGTGTAAATGCTGGCGAGTGGATCCTAATTGCAGCGGATGGACGCAGCTAGAGGTAAAGTAGTGATGAATTCAATCAAACAGCAGGTCACATTTGTATGTGTATTTGATTCAACAAATCCGCAGACAATGCACGTCACATAATTACACTATAACATTGGTTATTAATATAACAGGTCAGGAATTACTCATTTACATTATTTAAGTGGTAAGTTATGAATTATAAAGTTAATATAAAGAATTAAGACATGTCGTTGTGCCAATGCTCACAAGGAAGGAATTAAAGTGAAAGTAGTGTCAAGTGTATGTATTGATAAGAATGCGTTCAGAAATAATAAATTTTAACAATCAGGAAGTAACATAGGCTATAATTTATTCTCAAAAAAATTTGAGATCCTTAAGAAAATTACAATAATGTAACCTAAAGTAGCAAAATTTTGCCTATAGATAAAATTCACTATTTGGCGTGTGCTGAGAAAACTATTGATGATACATAAAAAAAAAGCCGGCCAAGAGCGAGTCGGACTCGCGCACCGAGGGTTCCATACTCCAAAAGTAAAAGTAAAACGATAATATTATATAAATATTTTGCTTATTTATCGTTAACTTTGTTTGTAGAGGTTTATTGTTAATATAAAAAAAAACTATGCTAGTTGGAGCGTTAGTTTTATTTTTCCTGTAAAATATACATAAACCTCTATTGAACATAATTATTTCAGATTTTTGATTGGTAAACTTCGGAGATAAGGGGGGGGTGGGGGGGGGGGGGGGAACGGTATTTTTTTCAACATTTTGGCCGATTACTCAAAAACTACTATATATAGAAATAAATAAAAAACTGTTTTAGAATGCACAAGTAAAGGCCTTAATCAGAAACTATTATATCTAGAAATAAATAAAAAACTGTTTTAGAATGCACAAGTAAAGGCCTTTCATATGATACCCCACTCGGTATAGTTGTCTTACTTTGAAATTTCAAACACCCGATTTTCCCCCTTTTTTAATCAAACTAAAATAATTTTCGCGTTGCTTTTATTTTTCCTGTAAAATATACATAAACCTCTATTGACCATAATTATTTCAGATTTTTCGATTGGTAAACTTCGGAGATAAGGGGGGGGGGGGGAACGGTATTTTTTTTTCGACATTTTGGCCGATTACTCAAAAACTATTATATATAGAAATAAATAAAAAACTGTTTTAGAATGCACAAGTAAAGGCCTTTCATATGATACCCCACTCGGTATAATTATCTTACTTTGAAATTTCAAACCCCTGATTTTCCCCCATTTTTAATTAAACTAAAAATAATTTTAGATTTTTCTTTATTCCAATGATTTTGGGCCACTATTATACACAACTATGCCAAATTTCATGTCGATAGCTTTAATAGTTACTGAAATAATCGACTGTGACAGACGGACGGACGGACGGAGGAAGTCTCACCATAAGGGTTCCATTTTTAGGGTTCCGTAGTAAACAAGGAACCCTTATAGTTTCGCCATGTCCGTCCGTCTGTCTGTCTGTCTGTCCGCGGTTAAAGTCCATAGGACGGATAAAGTCGATAGGACGAAAGACAATTTTGACGATGTAAATATTGCATTATCTCAAGTTTCTGAATGGTTTACGGCAAATAATCTACTTTTAAATGCTAAAAAAACCAAGTGTGTTGAGTTTTTATTGCCCAACACCAGAACTGTCAGTAAAAATTTAAAGATAAGTAATGAACCCTTGAAATGTGAGGACTCCACAGTGTTCTTGGGATTAACCCTGGACTCAAAGCTGCAATGGGGCACCCATATAGCAACACTTGCTGGCAAGCTTAGCTCTGCTGCTTACGCTGTTAGGAAGATTCGACAGTTAACTGACATAGAAACTGCAAAAATTGTTTATTTTGCATATTTCCATAGTATTATGTCATACGGAATCTTATTATGGGGTAAAGCAGCCGATATTGGAAAAATTTTTGTATTGCAGAAGAGGGCAATTCGCGCAATATATAATTTAAAACCGCGGGATTCCCTTCGAGAAAAATTTAAAGAAATAGGCATTCTTACAGTAGCTTCACAATATATTTACAACAATATAATATTTGTCAGACAAAACATTGTGAATTACAAAAAAAGGGTGATTTACACGATAGGCAAGTTAGAAATCCAAACAGGCTCGTGATTCCTCGATGTCACCTCAAGAGGGTCCGAAAGACATTTGTGGGAATGGGCGTGACGTTTTATAATAAAATTCCACAGTCGATCTTAGACTTGCCTTTACACAAGTTTAAGAAATCAGTTAAAACTAATCTCATGAAAAAAGCATATTATGCAATTGAAGACTATTTAGATGATAAAAAAGCGTGGACATAATTCGTTCCAGCGATTCATGAGATAGTAGGTGGTAATACTGTATAACTATTCTATTGAATGTAAACTTATTTTGAAAAGAGCAACTGCCGAGTTTCTTGCTGGTTCTTCTCGGCAGGAACGGCATTCCGAACCAGTGGTAGACTCATCGACGATTCATAAGCACTTGTAAAAAAGTTTATTTGAATAAAAAAAAAATTCTATTCTATTCTATTCTAATAACGACGAAAGCTGTGATGAACCTAACTAACACTAAGGATTTCCGGGTAAAAGCATTTCTGGGTGGTTATAAAAGTGACCACCCAAGCCAACAGTAAGGATTTCCAGATGCAAGTATAAAAGGGGTGGTCCTAATGGTGCCGCCCAAAGGTAATATTTTGATTCCTCGTACCTAGACCTATTAGAAAATACCAGCGATATTTCGGATGGGGACCGAGCCACTAAGCATAGGCTACATCATGGAGTTCTAGGTTATAGCTCCTCAATCCTGCTGCTGCTGCAGGGTACTGGCCACCCAAACTACGGGGATTTAGGAATTGTCGATTACGAATTGATATTGTAGCCACTAAGCATAGCCTACATCATGAAGTTCTAGGTTATAGCTCTTCAATCCTGATGCTGCAGGGTACTGCCCACCCAAACTGCGGGGATTTAGGAGTTGTCGATTACGAATTTATATTTCAGGTACTAAGCATAGACTACATCATGGAGCTTTAGTTTATAGCTCCTCAATCCTGATGCTGCAGGGTACTGCCCACCCAAACTGCGGGGATTTATAAATTGTCGATTACGAATTGAAATTGTAGCCACGAAGCATAGACTACATCATGGAGCTCTAGGTTATAGCTCGTCAATCCTGATGCTGCAGAGTACTGCCCACCCACACTGCGGGGATTTAGGAATTATCGATTAGGAATTGATATTGTTGCCACTTAGCATAAACTACATCATGGAGCTCTAGGTTATAGCTCCTCAATCCTGATGCTGCACGGTACTGCCCATCCACATAGCGGGGATTTAGGAATTGTCGATTACGAATTTATATTGTTGCCACTAAGCATAGACTACATCATGGAGCTCTAGGTTATCACAAATCCACAAGTTTTATTCACGGAAACAACACCATTTTGCACCGTGCTTTCAAAACAAATGAATGGTAACAAATGACAAGTTAAGTTATTGCCTTGCCCCTGAAAGTTGTCACAACCCCTTCCCGCCTCTGTTTATCGAAACAAAATAATGCTAAGTATAAGTAAACCACTGTAAACTTGGCTTTCCTGATGATCTGCGGGACGCGGGGTGAGAGCGCGCTCAACCAATCAGATATTCAGCCGCTGTCCGCTGGCAGTGACTGACTTGTGATATTTTCCTAGCGACAGCTGAACATGGTATTTTAATATTGAACAATCGCATGATACATCATAGGAATGTTCGAATAAAGAATGTTCTGATAATACAGAAAGTTCAGATTAATGTTAATGTGTGTTTCTGTATTGCCTGCTTTCAATTATGTATGCGAAGAATAAATAAAAAATAATAAAGACCCTTGTTTAAATTTATTTTAGTTTGTTCATTAGCTCACTGCATTACAATATAATACTCGGGTAAGTTTTAATACATATATTTAGTTCTAATAGAATAAAATAATGCATTTTTTTAAAAAATATCATGTATGTATTCGATCTTAAGTCGGTAATTCCGTCGCATCGTGTATACTCGAACACATCACCCGCCCCAAGCCCTATTAGACCATCGCGATGGCCAAGTTTACGAAAGTTTACCTTTGAGCGAATGTTATTTTTAAAAATTTATTAAATTTACCAAGAGTAAGGTGTAATTATTAATAATCACCGAAAAAAGTGAATAATTTATTAATTTTACCATCAATCTTGGTAATTATTAATAACGATCGGTAAGTATTAATAATTTTCAATTAATCAAATTTACCGTAACATTTCAATCAATTTAGACAAAATCTTAACAAATTATACACTAAAACCTTCCTCATAAATCACCCTATCTATTGGTGAAAACCGCATTAAAATCCGTTCAGTAGTTTTTGAGTTTATCGCGAACAGACAGACAGACAGACGCGGCGGGGAACATAAACTCAAAAACCGGCCAAGTGCGTGTCGGGCCACGCGCAGTGTAGGGTTCCGTAGTTGAAAGTCTCAATATACATTTTGAGTTCCATGGTTTAAATACTATAATATACTACAAAATATGCAACTTACACTACGTGTAATATCTAACTTAGAAAAACCGATATAACTCCTTCACTAATGAACCCTACTTAGCCGTGATAGTTTTCCTTTAAAATTCATTATATACTACTGCTGTGAATTTTTTCTTGTATCCTATATACAACCATTTAGCTGGCAGAGGGGGGGGACATTTAGCACTTTAAAATATCATATTTCACAAACGGATCCCTGAATTGAAAAATGATGTTCCCACACCCACAATATTTTTGAAAGACCTATTCAACGACACCCCACACTATGGGATAGACGTGAAAAAAAATTCATCCCCACTTTACATGTAGGGGAGGTACCCTAAAAAAAATATTTTTCACAATTTTATTTCACGACTTTGTCGGCGTGATTGATATTTATACCCTTGTCAAATTACAGATTTCTAGTACCAAGTCTCTGAGCTAAACCGCGGACGGACGGACAGACGGACGGACATGGCGAAACTATAAGGGTTCCTTGTTTACTACGGAACCCTAAAAATGGCGGCTTCAAGATAGCGGCCCTACCAATTTCATTGGTGTCTATCTCGGAGAGTATAAAAGATGGAAGAGTGGTTTCCTGGAAAAAGATGATCAGAACCCGAATGTGTACGTCTTGTTGAATAGAAAAAAATTCAAGATGGCGGAATTTATTTTTCCATACAAATTATGTAAGACGAAGGTTCCTTTTCAAAATTGTTTTTATGGAAGAATTCTCATCCTGACAAATGATTCGGAAAATAAATATGGAAAGTATGCTGATCGAGGATTCGGAAGATGGGTGAGAAGCATATGGCCAGGGTATTTAAGATAGGTCCCCGCTGCTCAAACAAAAAATACTCGAAACCTCATCCAATTGGCAGTGAGCTGAAAAATAAATAAAATGGCGGATTTAAGATGGCGGCTATACAAATTTCAAAGGTATCTATCTCAGAGAATATAAAAGATGGAGAGAGTTTTGAGGTAGAAAATGACCTGAGTCTTATTAATGAGCTGAAAAACCGCGGTCCGCTTGAGCGGGCCGCGCACCCACACGCCCTGCTAGTATACATATATAGGTATATATTTTAACTTTTTAAATTACCTAAGTAGGTATAACCTTATTATGAAAGTTCTGACAATTAGTGGCGTAACTATAGGGTGGCATTTAGGCAAAATACCACGGGCCCCAACCGAAAGGAGCCCCCAGCCCGAGGGCCGTGAGCACAGGAGGATCCTAATTCCTAACATATTTTAATGGGTGGGGGGCCCCAATTAATTTGCTTCGGGCCTCGAACAGTACGGTTAGGCCACTGCAGCTAACAATACTAACAACCTAGCATCTTAGAAATAATCACAAATTAACGTGGACCAAGTTGCGGACAACACTACTTGATAATAATAATTACCGACGTCATCGCATAGATTTCGGTCGATTATAATGGAACTAGCGTTTACCCTTACCGTTTAGCGTTGGCAAAGACTTTGAGAGACCTCAATACAATCACACGAGTAAATATTCCGAATTACCTTACTCTGTGATACAATGCTCAACGATCTCAGCAGGGTTCTTAACAGGTGGACCTGAAAATGACGAAAATCATGTCCAATGCTCATGCTCCGCTCCACTCAGTAATCGTTGCGAACTCTGCACTCGAAATTGTGAACGAGTACTTAAGTACTTATATATGTTACGATAAATGTGATTAATTGAAAATTATTAATAATTACCGATCATTATTAACAATTACCAAGATTGATGGTAAAAGTAATAAATTATTCACTTTTTTCAGTGATTATTAATAACTACACCTTACTCTTGGTAAATTTAATAAATTTTTAAAAATAACATTCGCTTAAAGGTAATACCGTCGTAAACTTGGCCATCGCGATGGTCTAATACGGCTTGGGGCGGGTGATGTGTTCGGGTATACACGATAAGTCATAAGGCGGAATTACCGACTTAAGATCGAATACATACATGATATTTTTTAAACAAATGCATTATTTTATTCTATTAGAACTAAATGTATGTAATAAAACTTAACCGAGTATTAAAGTCTAATGCAGTGATCTAATGAACAAACTAAAATAAATTTAAACAAGGGTCTTTATTATTTTTTATTTATTATTCGCATACATAATTGAAAGCAGGCAATACAAAAACACACATTAACATTATTATCAGAACATTCTTTATTCGAACATTCCTATGATGTATCATGCGATTGTTCAATATTAAAATACCATGTTCAGCTGTCGCTAGGAAAATATCACAAGTCAGCCAGCGGACAGCGGCAGAATACCTGATTGGTTGAGCGCGCTCTCACCCCGCGTCCCGCCGATCATCAGGAAAGCCAAGTTTACAGTGGTTTACGATAAACAGAGGCGGGAAGAGGTTGTGACAACTTGCGGGGGCAAGACAATAACGCGTCATTTGTTACCTTCATTTGTTTTGAAAGCACGTGTGCAAAGTAGTGTTGTTTCCGTGAATAAAACTTGTGGATTTGTGATAACTTAGAGCTCCATGAAGTAGTCTATGCTTAGTGGCAACAATATTAATTCGTAATCGACAATTCCTAAATCCCCGCAGCTTGGGTGGGCAGTACTCTGCAGCATCAGGATTGAGGAGCTATAACCTAGAGCTTCATGATGTAGTTTATGCTTAGTGGCTCGGTCCCTATCCGAAATATCGCTGGTATTTTCTAATAGGTCTAGGTACGAGGAATCAAAATATTGCCTTTGGGCGGCACCATTAGGACCACCCGTATATACTTGCATCTGGAAATCCTTACTATTGGCTCGGTTGGCCACTTTTATAACCACCCAGAAATGCTTTTACCCGGAAATCCTTACTGTTAGTTAGGTTCATCAGAGCTTTCGTTGTTATTTTTTTTATGACAACGTAGGAATACTTGCACCCGAAAATCCTAACTGTTGATGAGGTTAAAGGTGGCTGGAGAAAGGAGTCCGGTGGGGTTTAGAGGGGTTGTCAGACTGTTTCTCGTTTTTTTTATCACTTTTACCAAAGACAACAGTGAATTATTAATAATAACCGATAAAAGTGATGAAATTCATAGTATTAATCAAAACCAAATGGTGAGGGAATTATTAATAACTAGCTGCCCGGACAGACTTCGTTCTGTCAAAAGTTAAAAGTAAAAATTAAATTTTTTTTGTTTTTTTTTTATTAAAACCTTCCGTGGACCTTAAGGAACACACAAAAAATAAATGAACCGAATTGGTCCATCCATTCTTGAGTTATGCGCTTACCAACATTCATTTTTATTTATATAGATTACCGAAAATCTATAATATAATAAAACTGTAACAGGTCCAATTCTGTACATTGAAGATATTTTGAAAATTTTTGTTTGAGGGCACTCTATAATCGATACTGAAGCCAAAACATTTTTTTTTTAATTTTTTGTCTGTCTGTCTGTCTGTCTGTCTGTCTGTATCTTGGCCGCGCATCACGCCGAAACTACTGGACGGATTTAAATGAAACTTGGCACGATTTAAGGTAATACTACGAGGTATAATATAGGATACTTTTTATCCCGAAATTCAGCACGGTTCCCTTGGGAGAGGGGATGAAAGTCCAAATGTGCATATCGCTGTAATTCATTAAGGCGTATTCCGATTTAATCCATTCTTTTTTTGTTAGAAAGCAGGTTCTTTAGAGATTGTCCTGTAATTATTTCAAGGTCGTCAATTTCGTAGTTCAGAAATTATAGACATCACGATCTTCAGTATAAGGTCCAAATTACTTGAACCCCGGAATCTACAGGATACTTTGAATGTACGGCTCATCTTAAGCTGGCATGCGTACTTTATCGTATATAGCCATCGTGGATAGCCATAATTTGTCAAAGTCAAACTACTCCAAAGGTGTCAGATTTTGCCCGATCATTATACCTACATACTACATAGTAGGTATGGATGTAATACATCGTATGGACGTAATGTTACAGTGTTTTCATATGCAATTTAATATTCTAATCATAATAATATTATAAATGCGAAAGTGTGTTTGTTTGTTGGTTTGTCCTTCAATCACGCCACAACAGAACCACGGATCGACGTGATTTTTTGCATGGCTACTATAGTTGAAGACCTGTAGAGTGACATAGGCTACTTTTTATCCCGGAAAATCAGTGTTCACGAGGGATTTTAAAAACTAAATCCACGCGGACGAAGTTGCGGGCATCAGCTAGTTATTAATAATTATCAGATCAACCGCCGAATCCAACTCGGCTGGGCAGCGTTCGGGAAGCTCCGAGATGTTTTCTCGTCCAAAATCCGTCAGTGCCTGAAGACTAAATTCTTCGAACAGTGCGTGTTCCCAGTGATGACTTACTGATCCGAGACATGGTCGCTAACTAAGGGCCTCATAAGTAGGCTCAGGATCGCTCAGCGGGCGATGGAGAGAGCTAGAGCTATACTCGGAGTGTCCCTGCGGGATCGAATCGGAAATGAGGAGATCCAAAGTCACCGACATAGCTCAGCGAGTCGCAAAACTGAAGTGAAAATGGGCGGGGCACATAGTTCGCAGTGCTGATGGTCGTTGGGGTCCCAAGGTGTTTGGAGTGGCGAGTGGCGACCCCGCACCGGGAAGCGCAGTGTTGGCAGACCCCCACTAGGTGGACCGACGACATCAAACGTCGCAGGGAGCCGCTGGATTCAGGCGGCGCAAGACCGAGATCTGTGGAAGTCCACGTAAGAGACCTTTGTCCAGCAGTGGATGTCTATCGGACATCGGTTGACAAAGAAGAAGAAGAAGAAGAAGCGTTTACCCCCGCAACTTCGTCCGCGTGGAATTAGGTTCGGGGTAGAATTTTCAAACACTGTGAAATAATATGTAAGTAGTTCTTTATTTTTAATCGAAACCCAAAATACCGAGTTTCATAGACATAACTTGAAAACTGACGGACTTTCATACAAACATCCATCCCCTATTTATCCCCTTGCGGGTGGAATTTTTAAAAACTAAAACTCTTATTTCTTCATTTTTAATTAAAAGCCCAAATACCAAATTTCATGGATATAACTTAAAAGATTACGGACTTTTATACAAACTTTCATCTTCTTAGTGTCCGCCATAGTACGTCTTATAAGGCTGGCTTAGCCTGTGCGTTGATAGGTCAGTCAGTCTGTCAGGACAAGTCTTTATAGGTAACTATAGATTAGGTAAATAACTAAATAAGAGTAGGTATATACCAACGTAATCTAGAAAAATTAAAATGACCGCAAAACTGCTCGAGTTATTATCTAAGTACTTTATGTCATTCAAAGATTTTGTACGGCTGTTAGATTGAATAATTTAATCAAAATATTGCTTTCCTCTTTGGCAACGATGCGCGTAGTGGTTATATTCTCTTCGACCATGCGGTCTAGCGGTGCTCTCGTGGTCGCTCAGCTGCTGCTGCTCTCTGGCCTGGCAGGGCGAGCTGCTTCAGCCAATAATGTGAGTACCTAAACAGTTACCTAGTATTTTTTATGAAAGACTCTTTAGTAATGTTATCTTTACTACAATGTTATTTTATACGAAAGAGTTTGCTGGTTTGTCCTTCAATCATGAGGCAATGGCAAGGGATCAATGTGATTTTTTGCATGGATAAAGTTGAGGACTTGGAGATGGGCTTCAAAAATTAACTCCAGGCGGACGAAGTCGCGGGCAAACGCTAGTCCTCTGTCTGTTAATGCTTATATTTTTGTACAGAACACTTAATAATAAAAAAAAAATATTAGGTATTCATTTCGAAATAGCCGCCTTTTCTTAAACTTCTTATCAATTGGATCGAAAGTTTTATAGGCCCCTTAATGAGCTAGAAGAAGAGCTGACGATATTAAACCTCCTTTTTCTCCACGATGGGGCCTCGATCATCATCTATCTAACACCTATAATTCATTGAGACCATTCTAATGAGCCCGAATATATCTATCTCCTGCAAGTAGCTGAGGGGTTAGGTATCCCACAGATTACTCTATGCTGCGCCATCAGGTCAAGATTAGTTTGCCTTGGAAATATTACCGAATCAACAGTATGCACACCCAAATCAAAAGGGCCTGTGAAAGCAGGTAAGACCCTTTTATCATGTAGGAAAGAAATAAAAGCTATGTCACGTCAGCTATCAAACAGAAAAGACCGCAACAAAATCGGTCCATTCATTTGGGAACCACAGACAGACACACATAGATAGACAGGTTTACACCTAAACCTAAAGTTAAAATTATAACACCCCTCTTATATGCGTCGGCAGTTAAAAACACCGAAAATCCAACCAGATGTTTCGTTATTATTGGTAATAATCAGTTAATTGGCATTTGCTTTGATAAAAAACCAGCGGGAGGTGTTTTTATGGCCAACATAATAATTTCCATATTTTATGTTACAAATAATAACTAGGTATTTTAATACCAATTCATGTTTTAATGTTTTTAGGGTTCCGTATCATAAAAATAGGTAGGTACCTACTTGCCAAAAAAAACGGTGCGCCAGTCAGACTCGCACTTGGCCGATTATTTTCAATTGGGGTAGCGGCATATTCGCGTATTATAATATTGTGAAAGGACTTTTAAAGCATATTATAAAATTACTACAAGCAGCATAAGGCAAGTGCCTACGTTCTTTTATTAATATACTAGCTGATACCCACGACTTCGTCCGCGTGGATTTAGTTGTTAAATTCGCTCCGTAATTCTTTGATTTACCGGGATAAAAAGTACTGTCTATGTCCTCAACTATACCCATGCAAAAAATCAAACCAATCCGTTGCTGTTGCGGCTTGATTGAAGGACAAACCAACAAACAAACAAAAAAAAAAATTATAGTAGGATGAAACCCATTGGAAAAGGAAGAGAATGCAACAAAAATGAAAGAAAACATAAATTGCGGGCGATCTGAGGTCGGGAAGTGGGGGGAGGGGGGTTTAAGGGTAAAAAACAGTTTATCTCGATTTCCAGAAAAACTTCAAGTCCTATGGAAAAAAGTTAAATGGCAAAATTGTAGGTAATAATAAGATCTACAACTTTTGTATACAGACTTTTTTCACATAACCCCAAAATGTATGTGAAAAATTCAAATAACCAAGTTTTTGGTTTTTTATATTTATCTTTTACAACAAAAAAAATATTTTTTCACGAAATTTGGTGAAAACTTACCTTTTTATGTCCCAAACATACTGTAATTTTTCTGATTTAAAATATTTATTTTTTCACCTTTTTTTTTGACTTATATTTAAAATATTGATCTAATTTTCAATCGAAAATTCTCACCTCAAAATATCTGCTTTTTTAAAAAAAGGCGGTGAGCTTTTTGTTCATTGAAATCTCTACTTTCTGATGGTGTAAAAAAAAATACACTATGGTAAATGCTCTCAGAAAATGCAGAAACGGCCGGATTTTTAGTAGCTGAAGCGACTACCAATCGTAAATATATGGTAATACAGTTATAAAATATTTAGGTATGTGTACTGGAATAAAAAAGTGTGTGTGTCAGCTCCGACGCACGACTGGAGTTTACTCCTTACAACGTCGTAATGCATTCGCGGCGCTCGCTGCGTCTCGGCGCCGCTCGGACCCGATCGGTACGCGCTCGGCTTCCCGAAGCGAAAGCTCTTTCGCATTCGGACTCAAGCGAAAACCAACCTTATTTACTCAACGTTAGGGTAGAAATTTGCATCGTTGTGAAAAACGTAACTAGGTCATTCATAAGTAGTCAAGCGAAAACCAACCTTATTTACTCAACGTTAGGGTAGAAATTTGCATCGTTGTGAAAAACGTAACGAGGTCATTCATAAGTAGATTTTACTCCTCGAATTTTTCTCATACCGGGCGCCTTATATATGAAAATCGATTTTTAAGGAGTAAACTCCAAAATATTTAAAATTTTATTGTTTTCTAGGTGCAACTGCTTAGCAGCCTGACCGCGCCTGGTGGGGTCCCAGGTGGTGAAACTGAAAAGAACATATACGATCCTAAATACTGGCATCTGGCGGAAGATTCACTGGTAAAACACGAGCAAGAAACCGGTTTTACATTATGCCACCAAGTTTTACGAATCCTGAAAGTAACCGAGCAAACGGTAGCTGGATTACTGATTAGAATTAAATTTGAGGCGAGTATGACCTCACGTTACGGATTACCAGTTACTGCTTTATGTCATTCGGAAATTTGGGAACGTCCTTGGCTTGTGCAAAAAGACATCAAAGTAAAGTGTCAAGACATGTTAAACTAAATAATACATGTAAACTAAAAACCACTAAGCATACAAAATTAATAAAAAATATCCACTTATTTGTAATAAAGAATTTAATTGGCACAGGATTAGTTTTATTTAAAGTTTGATTTATGAAAAAAAAATCTGCTCTATCCACACAAACCATTTCTAACATACTCATTATTAAATCATTTAATTAGGTAATTATTTAATTAATATGAATTAATTATTATGAAATCTTATACTGGGGAATGAAACAAAAAATATTAAGTACCTACGAGTACCTATTGAGAAAAATTAACTTTAATATAATCTTTGACAATTTGTTTCTAAAATGGACACTCCATTAGTGAATAAAGGACTATGCAAAAAATTATATAGGCACTGTCCCCATCCAGCAACAGACGTGGCACTATTTTCAATATTATTTTAATGTCCTATAAGAAGACTAATAACCATTGTCAATAAAACAGTTAAAATTTTTATTTAATTTTTTTTTACTTACAGTTTTATTATAAGTATAGATAAGCGGGCGGAATATTTTTTGTATTTAAAGCGTGTTTTACCGGGCCCGCTTGCAGAGACGCCGGGTTAGTTAACCCAGGAATAAACTTGTAATTTTGACAGAAGCTTTATACGAAATCTGTCCATTCAACCCAGAGTTAGCTGCTAACTCTGGGTTAAAAGGATGCCCCGGCGTTTCTGCAAGCGTGCCTTAGTGAGTTTGTTAGTTTGTTAACAAATCGCGGGCAAATAGGTACTAGTTTAGTATTACATTGTGACTAATTCTGTTGTTCACAGTCTCTAAACTTAACAGATCTATGTAGTGCTATCCTTTTCTGCCGGGAGCATTATGAAAGGGACGTACGAGATTTAGTCATAGGTTAAATTAGAGATTTTGCACAACAAAATTAGCCACAGTTATGTGTTTGCGCATTATTGACACGCATAGCACGAACCCCAGGGTGACTAAGATTATGAAAATATTCAAAAACACTTCTCTTAAACTGCGGAGTTACATAAGGACGTGGTTTACCTGTTGAAACGTCGCATGTAATGTTTACCCTGGTGCCTGGAATAGTAACCCGAGCCAATGCCAACGCCGTTGAATCACTCAGTGTCTTCAATTCCTCATCAGCTGCTTGAGACTTCGCCAACGCCACAAGGATGTCTTGAGCCGTGACGCTCTCCATCCGTGAGAATGTATCAGCAACGATATTCACAGCTCCTTTGACATGTTGGATGTCAGTAGTGAACTGCGAAATGAAAACCAGTTGATTAAGTTGAACAGGCGGAAATTTTCATTTCACGTTTTTGCGTAAAAACATAGAGAAAGGGCGAAGCGTTAACTTCTGAGAATGAAAATTATTAAAATCCAAGATCTCGTCGTTAAGTAACGATTAGCGACTCTTAGTGCGGCAGTTAGTGTCGAGATAAAACAACATTTACCAATAGGGTATTTTACTCCTAGTGAGAAATAATCTAAAAATATAAAAATAAGATAGTTTAGGCAATAAGGAATCGGGAAGTGGAATTTATAGTCAGTATATATATTTAGTTGACGGTTGTGCTTCAAGAATATGCTTAAAATGCAGCACACTTTCGTAAATAGCCAATAATTCGCGATAGTACCTAAGCCGGCCAACTAGCTTCTTACTGAAAAATGCTATTGGCTGCCAACCCTGTTTAACTTCCTCTTGGAAACATGAGAACTCTACGAGTCTAGCATCAGCGACTGGATGTGGTAAAAGGGTTGCGTTAGCTAAACTTTCCTTTCAAATATTAAAACTACGCTCTAAATAAGGAAACCAAGTAAATGATTTAGCACCTTTACCTACCTTGAATTTCTGATAGAGCATCGAATAACGGAGCTTGAAAACACGCTATACTAAGGAGAAATTTACGATGAAAATTGATCGTACCGAGAAAACGTCTTACATCTTAGACCGTCTTCGGTAAGGGAAAATCCTGAAGATTCTTGATTCGCTCGATAAGCGGGCTTATGCCAGCTGCGCTAATTTTGTAACTCAGGAACCTAACTTCTGGAACATTAGGAGCTCTTTCTGCAAGAATAGGTAGGTCTCGGTCAGATGTTGGAGGCTGGGTCCATGACCTATGATGCGCGAATCCAACTGTTCAACGACGTAATTAAATTTTGTTTGATCTGTGGAAATGCCTGAAATAGCAAACTGTGCTTCTATCTGAGCAAAAGAGACGGTAGGACGGTCCGCCCATAATGGTGGTAGTTTTGCAGATACTTACAAACTTTTGGATTCTCCGCAGGGGATTTCGTGGCGCTTGCAAGTTTAGAACGGTGACTGGTGAGATTGGTTTTCCTCTATCTACGGTCTTCTATTGCCTTTAACTTTTCCTTATTTAAGTTATTAATCTAATATTATTCTGAAATAAACCGATATTTAAAATAGGTAATAATAAATTATAGTTTAAAAACTAAAAAAAAAAACACTCTTTTCTAGATAAATAAACGAACTAAAAAGTAGAATAAGAATAGAGTGATAACAAAGAAAAAATTTTATTGTAAAAAAAAAGCGTGGGGTGGTGACAATCATTTGCCCCTAGCCCACGGGTATATAGTGATATACCGTGGTCCTACCAGTAGGTGAAATAGGTGGGACCACGGGTCCTTAACTCCCTATAGGAAGGAAGAAAGAAATAAGTAAGGTTTACATTTTAAAATTTAGGGTAAGAGCAATTGATGGCAATCTCACTCAAGACTGAGTTAAAGCGAGACAGATTTATGTCGGAACATATTTGTGTGGTGTGTCTCATTTTAACTGTATCTTGATTCTTGAGTCAGCTCAATAGTACCTACTCAAGATAGAGTTAAAATGACGCCATTTATTATTTTAAGCCAGAGTACGATCTATATAGATCTCAGGCTATGCGCCTACCTATGCGCTCGACTACCGACTAGACTTCAAAAGGAGGAGACTATCAATTCAACGCGTATTTTTTTTTTGTCGAGGTTACTCCATAAGTCCATCAAATCTGAACCAATTTCAATACTTTTTTATTTGAAAGGTCATACCGTAAGGTCCCATTTTTTTGGTGAGATGTGATGAAGATCTTCGGTGATGCTCTCGAACGACTCTCTCTTGCCCCTACAGTAATATACGAAACGTAACTCTCTCTCTTTATATCTTCACTAACTTATCTCCCTCTCAACTTCCATTCGCCTCGCCCGATCACATTTTTCGTAACGCATTCACCAGCTTACTCCCCAAGTCAAGCGTGCGTAAATAAGTTTTACGCGCGGTGCGGAAGGGGGCTAGACGGAAAAAATTAAGGAACCGACACTCGACACTTTTTTGAAACCGGACGCTTTTTGTTGAATGTGAATTTTGCATTGTGTTCGGTATTTTCGCGGTACAATATTGGGTCTCCGTAGCCTTATGGCTTCGACAGTCGCTTAACAGTTAAAAGTCGATGGTTCGAATCCCAGGTCGACAGACTGAATTTTCTATTTTCAATTTTATTTTAAATAATTTCTACATGTGGAATTTTTCCCTAATTTTTTATTGTATAAATTGGATAAAATGTTATTGTACTACTAACGCCATCTGTTAAAAAACCAGAGTAACTCTTTGGTTTTGTAACATTGCTGCAATAGAAATAAACTAAATATAATTCATCGTAGTTAATCAATTTAATACTAGAAAACACCACTAGTTTATTACAATTCCTTCACTAATTAATCGAAAGGAACTTCGTTCCATCCGGGTGTCCCTTGACACCTCTCAAGTTTTTTTTATTGTTATTAGTGACAACGGCGCTGAGGTGACCTTTCCGTCTAGGGTCCGATAATTTGAGAATTTACATGAGAATATAGAAAAGAATAGAATAGAATAGAAATATTTTTTATTCAAATAAACTTTTACAAGTGCTTTTGAATAGTCAATGAATCCTACCACTGGTTCGGAATGCCTTTCCTGCCGAGAAGAACCAGCAAGAAACTCGGCGGTTGCTCTTTTCAAAACAGATTTACAATACAGTAAATACTATGCTATATATGCAGTGTTTCCACAATGAGGAAAGTTCCAAAAATGCATACAGACTAACTTCTATCTTAATATCTTAATTGAACCCGAAACCGTTTGGAGTCCCTGCTCAAATCACAGGGAGGTACCTACCTACGCTAATCTTCATATTAGCGTGGCACATTTTAGATTGATAGGCACCGATAAATATTTTATTTATATCGTTTAGGTACTTAGTTATGTTTATTTTATGAATTTACATGGCAGGTATGTAATATTGTAACAAATTAATTTGTATGTGATACTTAGGTACCATGGCACATACAAATTAATTTGTTACAGTACACATACCTACAAATTTATTTGTTAATCTAAAGTATGTACCTAAGTACATACTAACTTAAAGCGTGTTAAATTAGGAGCATACCTAATATTGATCGCAGTTAAATGAAATGTGTTTATGTATGTACTGACAAATGTACCTACACCTACTTTAGTTATGATTGCTTTACATACTATCTAATACCGATTCGTAAAGTATAGTAGGTACATCTTAAACTACGTCGTCACTTACCATCAGGTGAGACCGCAGATGGAAGGACTGTCTTGTCATCGGATAAAAAAATTATGGCATTCAGTATAGATTTTCTCTATAAAGTAGGTGGGTCTGTGCATGTGCGTGGAGTTAACTACTTAAGTAAAAATAATAATGTTTCTGATTATCTGCCACTGTTTATTAGTCAATGTCAACTATGTTAGATATCCAGACTGGATAATCCAGTCTTTAGTTAAAACTCCTTTAGTTTAAATTATTAAAGTATTTAAGGTATATAATTAATAATATAACTTTTTATTTGATATTTACTAAGAACATAAAAAAATTGTGCAAAGTCACCCCAAAATACAGTACAAATTAATAAGCCACGTGCTCACGTGCCAGCTGTATTAGAACCTATTGGTTTGGCACGTAGTGATGGCAGGAGACCTGATGGTATGACGCTTGTTCCTTGGAGGACAGGGAGGTCGCTTGTGTGGGATGCCACCTGTGTAGATACACTAGCTGCATCCCACATCCATGCGACCTCCTCTGTGGCGGGTGCAGCGGCTACTAGCGCCGAACAGGCTAAGAGGCGCAAATATGAAAAACTTGACAGTGGTTTCATATTTGTGCCTTTTGGTGTAGAGACCCTGGGGCCGTGGGGCCCGGAGGCTCGAGCGCTTTTTGTAGAGCTAACTAAAAAGGTGATCGAGTCTACCGGGGATCCAAGAGCTGGCAGCTACCTTGCCCAAAGGATTAGCTTGGCCATCCAAAGGGGTAATGCTGCCAGCATCTTGGGTACCATGCCACACTGCAGTGGCTTCGATGGGGTTTTAGATTTTATTTAATTTTTATTTTAGTTTTAATTTTAGAATAAATTTAATTTTAATGTAGTAGGTAGTTTTAATTTTAGAGTAAATTTAGGTTTAATGTAGTATACTGTATAAAGTCAAATTGTCATAATAAACTAAAATTTGAAAAAAAAAATTAATAAGCCTAATAGCACTAAGCATTAGTAGGATTAAGGTATGAGTACTGAGAACGTAGTGGTTATATTTTCTTTAAAACATAGAAAATTAATGAAAAATATCTACTTATTCGTAATAAATAATTTAATTGGGATATTTAAAGTTACATTAATGAAAATTAAATCAGCTGCTCCAAACCATTCCTAACATAATATGTTAGGAATGGTTTATTATTCAATAATAAATCATTCTTACTTAGGTAATTATTACGAAAACTTATACTGGGGAATGAAACAAAAAAGTATTGAGAAAAAATTAACTTTAATATAATCTTTGATAAATTGTTCAAAAATATTCTCCATTGGTAAGTAAATTTTTCCTTATTTCTAAGATCAACACTATCATAAATTATACTTATTATTATTACATAAGAGGACGGAATAATTATTTATATTTAAAGTGTGTTTGTTAGTTTGTGGATAAATCGCGGGCAAATACTAATTTAAATTTATTATTACAATGTGGCTAATTCCGTTCTTCACAGTCTCTAAACTTAACAGATCTATGTAGTGCTATTCTTTTCTGCAGGGAGCATTATGAAAGGGACTGCAAGAGATTTAGCCATGTCAATTTTGCACAACAAAATTAGCCACTTTGCGCCTTATTGACAGTGGTAAGTCATTAAAATTCCCACGTGTCCAGCCATCTCAAACCCGCGACAGTGGAGTTAGGTTCGTTGGACATTGGCCCGCTCATTCCGTACGCGAGAGGCGAGAACAGGTAGAAACTGTACACAGTGGTGGATATCACGAGACCTATGACGCTCTGATACACTGCGCGCCCGAGCTCCGCGCTCAAATAGCTCTTGATGCTCTGCAGCAAGTACACTGTGAGGATACCTGTTGGAAATGGAAAGCACTGATATGTTAAAATACTTAGTACGAAGAGCTGATATGTTTGTTGGGCTTCCAAGGAGCTGGAGTGGCGATCCCGTGTAGGCAGACCTGAGACCCCCCCCACTATAAGAATAGAATATTATAGAATAGAAATGTTTTTTATTCAAATAAACTTTTTTACAAGTGCTTTTGAATCGTCGAAGAGTCTACCACTAGTTCGGAATGCCGTGCCTGCCGAGAACCAGCAAGAAACTAGGCCGTTGCTCTTTTCAAAACAAGTTTGCAATACAATAGATACTATGCTATGTATGCAGTGTTTCCACAACGAGGGGAAGTTCCACAAAAGCATACCAAATTATAATTCAACACATGTTAAGACGGGCAGACAGAAAGTAGCCCCATTCCCGCCGGTGGCACCCATTCACGAGCATGACGCATGACTATACTCTGTGCGGTGAAACATGGCGCGGGAGACAGGCACAATAGAACGTAACGCATTCTGTACCATATTGCTGCAATCTTAATTATGCACACTTCACGCCTTCTTTTTATTAATCAATTTTCATAATTTGAACCTGAACTGAACAGCCGCGACAAATTCAAACGCGTGGATCGTGTTTTGGTATGGCTTGCGTAGGTTTGCAAGCACTTGTGGCCGATCCGATCCAGTGTCGGTTTTTTTTTATCACAAACCAAAGGGAATTTTCCGCAAGTAGTGTTTAGCATTTATACGAATAAATACTCAAAATGGATAAATACTCATAAATATCCCGGTACCAATTGTCTAAAAGTTATTCCGTTGATCGTTATCGTATTCGATAACATTAGCGTCAAAGTAAAATAAACTATAACTGGATTGAATTAGAGCCCAATTTCGTGTATGCATTCAACGCTTAGCAAACGAGCGAAGCAACGGCTGGATCATGCGTCATGCTCGTGAACGGATTCCACCGGCGGGAATGGGGCTACTTTCTGTCTGCCCGTCTTAACATGAATTGAATTGTAGTACCTACGCTTTTTTGGAACTTCAGCTCATTGTGGAAATATTATGTTCTATTCTAATTTCTATTCTAACAAAGTTGCATTTGTTATATCGACTTGGCATCCGGTTGCCCACAAGATAGTATTAAAAACTTATTACAGTGT
The DNA here is from genome assembly GCA_029955525.1 of Oeneis ivallda. Taxonomy (NCBI): domain Eukaryota; kingdom Metazoa; phylum Arthropoda; class Insecta; order Lepidoptera; family Nymphalidae; genus Oeneis; species Oeneis ivallda. The sequence continues at coordinate 12,510,304 of JARPMR010000024.1, read as the reverse complement.
AATAGCTGTGTATTTTGAAAAGAGCAACTGCTGAGTTTCTTGCCGGCTCTTCTCAGCAGAATCCGCTTTCCGAACCGGTAGTAGAGTAATGACTAATGAGTAATGACGTATCATAAGAGCCACAGGTTGGTCTACGTGAAATAAATAATTTTGAATTTTGAATTTTTTTGTATTTCTTATTTATGTACCATACGCTCCATAACCATCCATAACGCTCCATATTAAAATCCGTTGTACTGAATTTGTGACTTTAAATCAATACTATCAAGGATTATTTTACTTTGACGCTAATGTCATCGAATACGAATACGATCAATGGAATGAATTTTAGACAATCTGGCGGCTGTTTTTACTCGAGTATTTATCCAAAACAGAGGATAAATACTTTACACGAACAATGTTCATTCCTATTGGGTTAAATGTAAAAAAATGTTTAAGAAAATTGTATCATTTTACAAACAGAAGTATTGGATAAAACTATTACTATGCATTTATGTATTCGTGTAGAGATCAACACTACGATAACATGGTGAAGTTGATAAATTACCAGTGAGCATAGAGCTGAAGACCAGCGCTGGGAAGTAGTGGTGGAAGTACAGCACGCGCCCCATCGCCCAGAACGGCACGTAGTGGAGCGCCCAACCCACGAAGTTCCACCCGGCTGCGTTCAGCAGAGCCCTATCCTCACCACCTGTATAGAAGATAAATGCTCAGTCTTCAGCATCGACGCAATGTCGCATATCTATCGGTCTTTTTAGGGTTCCATACCCAAAGGGTGCCAACGGGACCCTAATACTAAGCCTCCGCTGTCCGTCTGTCCGTCCGCCCGACCGTCTGTCAGCGAGCTGTATCTCGTAAACCGTAACAGGTAGACAGTTGAAATTTTCAGAGAGTGTGTATTTCTATTGCCGCTATAACAACAAATAATAAAAATTATTTTTTAGCTTCAAAAATGAAGAAATGTGGGGGGGGGGGGTTGTTAATTTGTCATGAAAATAACACGCATATATCACATTAACACATACCACGCGAGAAAGAGTACGCGATTTAGGCATGTCGACCCACGTCTGAACAACATTGATGCAAAATCGTCGTACATGTCGAACATTTATTACAAAACCGAACCTTAATATTACAGTCATAAGGTTGGTTTTTGTGACCCAGTTGGTATCAGTGTAATTTTATCTAAAGCTGCGTTTGTATACGTGATTACATGGACAGTTTTGGCGTACGAATTTGTAGGTGTTGCTGAATCTTTAGATAAGTCGATGGCACATCCATACATCTAATTCTATTTTTATTTTTCTTTAATCACCAAAGAAAAATATTTTCTTCTTACCTTCGACAATTCTTCCAAAAGCCTGTGCGCGCTTCTCTCTAACAGAGTTCACGATGTAGAGCAAGAAGAAAACCGCGAGGAACGCCAGGTTAGCCCACCACACGACGGGGTTACCCAGTAAATATATCCTGTGAGAATTCGCTGAGAAGAATTGACCCTGAAAATTATTATACACTCGAATATTTGTTTCAAAGAATATCATCATGAATCCAATATGACTAATATTCTCCTTCCCCCCCCCAAATTAGCGGAAAGCTTGTGTTAGGAGTGGGTACGACAATAGTGCAACGGGTGGGGATCGACATCGACCTTTCAGTTTTCAGTCCGCTCTTTTAAGATTATATTAGAACTAGCTGATGCCCGCGACTTCGTCCGTGTGGTTTTAGTTTTTAATATCCCTCGGGAACTCTTTGATTTTCGGGATAAAAAGTATCCTATATGTCACTCAGGTCAGGTCCTCAACTATACATGATACCCACGGACCCATGCAAAAAACCACGTCGATATCGCATTTATATGTAACTAGATGATGCCCGCGACTTCGTCCGCGTGGATTAAGGCTTTTTAATTCCCGCGGGATCTCTGTAATTTTCCGGGATAAAAAGTAGCCTATGTGTTAATCCCGGGTATGAGCTATCTCTGTACCAAATTTCAGCCAAATCGGTTCATTCGTCATCACTTTAAAGAGTAAATAAATAAAAAACAATCCATCCATCCTCACAAACTTTCGCATTTATAATATTAGTAGGATGACCTTTTGCTCACGTTAAATTCGATTTTTCAAACCCCGATTTTACCCCCTTAATGAAAGTGGTCGAATTTTGAAATTTGAATTTGAAAAAATCCTTAGCGGATTCTTACGTCATAATAGCTGTATGCCAAACAGCCCGATCCGTGCAGTGGTTTGAGCTTAAAGAGTAAAAAACATCCATCCATCCATACATCCATCCTCACAAACTTTCGCATTTATAAGAAGGAAGCAAGGAAGGAGAAGGGATAAAAATAATATTACCCTGTAGTTGATAGGCCATTGCCAGGGCTGTGACGTCACTTCCCCCTCCTTAGGTTTGAGACCAGCGTTGCCATGCAACATCACCGCGTGCGACTCCACCAACCGTTCTAGGAAGCTCGAGGCATACACCTCGAAACTCATCTTGGGCACTACAAAAAGAAAAAGAGTGTATTTATTAAACAAGCTTTTAGTATCTGGCTATATCATCAGACCCTGGATATCATCTCGGACCAGAGTACTTGTTAAGATGAATTAAACAAGCCCAAACTCGATGGGGTTTCGTCGTTTGATTACAGTTTTCATAGCCACCGTCTAGCTCCATCATCAGTCCCTAGATACCATCTTGGATCAGAGCACTTGTAAAGACGAATTAAATAAGCCTAAACTCGATGGGGTTTCGTCTTTTTATTACAGAGTTTTCATATCCACCTTCCAGATCCATCATCAGTCCCTGGATATCATCTAGGACCAGAGTACTTGTCAAGACGAATCAAACGAGCCCAAAATCGATGGGGTTTCGTCGTTTTATTACAGAGTTTTCATAACCACCTCTAGCTCCATCATCAGTCCCTAGATACCATCTAGGACCAGAGTACTTGTAAAGACGAATTAAACAAGCCTAAACTCGATGGGGTTTCGTCTTTTTATTACAGAGTTTTCATAACCGCCTTCCAGCTTCATCATCAGTCACTGGATATCATCTAGGACCAGAGTACTTGTCAAGACGAATCAAACTCGATGGGGTTAAGTCGTTTTATTACAGAGTTCCTATAATTATAAGCACCTTCCAGCTCCATCATCAGAACTTGAAACCGTCAAAATACGTCGATTACTGCGTTTACTATTACAATGGCAACGGCTGGACTATGCGTCATGCTCGTGAACGGGTGCCACCGACGGGAATGGGGCTACTTTCTAGCTGCCCGTCTTAACATGAATTGAATTGTAGTGCCTACGCTTTTTTTGGAACACCTCATTGTGGAAATATTATCTTCTAATAAAGTTGCATGGGTTAAACGGCTTTGCATCAGGCTGCCCACAAGATAGTATAAAAACTTATTACAATGTTATAGCTACATAATAATATTGTAGAATGATTATTTTGAAAAGAGCAACTGCTGAGTTTCTTGCCGGCACTTCTCAGCAGAATCCGCTTCCCGAACCGGTGAAATAAATAATTTTGATTTTTGGATTTTAGTGGAATTGAACTCACACAGGTCGAAATCATTATCCTCGACGTTCCATAGCGCGTTGTTGTCGCGGAGGTTGGGGTTGCAGGCGACCTCTTGCTGCTCGTAGCCCCACTTGGGCAGCTGCTTACCCGTCGTCGTCAACGCGCACGCCTGTACGTGTGGTACGGTTGAAAAGTTGATCGATAACTGCTTAATAACTAGCCGATTTATTAAACGACTTCAAAAAGGAGGAGGTTCTCAATTCGTCGGAATCTTTTTAAGGTTCCGTACCCAAAGGGTACCAACGGGACCATATTCCTCCTAAGTCCATCTGACTCGCACTTGGCGGTTGTTTATTTTAATTTTTTTTATGTATGTTCACCGGTTACTCGAAGACGCCTGAACCGATTTGGAAAATACATGGAAAAGGATTCGAAATAAAATTTTATTTTTTTACCTTGGCATGTGGGGTGTCATCGTCTAGAGCTCATTAAGTGGAGTTCAAATATGTATTTTTTTATTTTTTAGCTACAAAAATGAAGAAATGGGGGGCCATCAAAGTTGTCGATTTTAGACCAATTATGTTAGGGGGTCGATCTCAAAAGTTAACTAGTTAGGAATTTAAAATTTTGGTATATTATGTATTATATACTTAGTGTATTTAAACGAATGCCGAATGCCAGATGCATGGCCGCATTAATGTAATAACCCCTATCTACAAGGGTAAAGGCAGTGTACAGGAGTGCGGCAACTATAGGGGGATTAAACTCATGAGCCATACCATGAAGCTTTTTGAACGGATTTTAGACCAAAGACTCCGTCAAGAGTGCGCTGTGTCAGAATGTCAGTATGGCTTTAGGTCTGGATGTAGTACCATAGACCCAATTTTCGCTCTCAGAACACTCATAGAAACATATACAGAGCGTAATCAACCCTTACATTTGGCTTTTCTGGACCTACAAAAGGCCTTTGATTGTGTACCAAGGGAGCAAATCTGGTTTGCATTGAGGTCTAAAAACGTGCCGGAAGGGTACATACGTATAATCCAGGACATGTACACCCTGTACTACATGAATCCGGAAGCGTCGACTACGATGTCAAGTCCCGAATCGCCGCAGCCTGGGCCAAGTGGAGGGAGATAACGGCAGTAACCTGTGACCCAAAAGTTCCTGTCCGCCTAAAAGGATTGGTCTACAAGAGCATCATACGTCCTGTAATGCTTTATGGCAGCGAGGCCTGGCCAGCGCTAACGAGACATACCCGCGATCTTCACTCCAATGAAATGAAGATGCTTAGGTGGATGTGTGGTGTTACTCGCTTGGACAGAATTCGCAACGAGTACATCCGCGGTAGCCTTGGCGTGCGAGATATCGCAGACAAAATGCAAGAGTCTCGGTTGCGTTGGTTTGGCCACTTACTGCGCCGTCCCCAAAACTGTGTGGGTCACAGGTGCCTAAATATGCCCGTCCCTGGACAGCGGTCCCGAGGCCGGCCAAAGAAACGGTGGATTGACATAGTACAGGCAGATGCACGTGCCAACGATCTTCGTAAAGAGGATGCTTTAGATCGTGCAAAGTGGAAGAAACTTAGCAGGAAAGCGGACCCTGGCCTATGCAAACGCTAGGAAGAAGAAGAAGATATACTTATTCATATTTGGGCTTCGTAAATATGACCACGTTTCCGAATTTCGCAAAAAACTCGAGTGGCTCCCAATTCGCCTTCGCAGGAATACACATCTTCTGTCACTTCTGTACTCTGTTCTATTCAATCCATCCACCCCTCCTTATCTGAAAGAGCGGTTTCAGTTGCTATGTGATTCTCATTCAGGTCGATCTCTTCGCTCAGATGAAAACCTTCTACTTAAATTTCCCTCACATAGCACCACATTTTACTCCAAATCATTCACCGTAGAAGCTGTTCGGCTTTGGAATTCCCTTCCTGTTGATATTAGGCGTGCGAAATCGCTGCCTATTTTTAAGCGGCTACTCAATAAGCACTTTATGCCTGCTTAATCCTTATGTAATATATCTATATTTTATAATGTATAATGATATTGTGTATCTATACAGTTATATTTATTTATTTATTTATTATATTGTATTTATGTATTATATATTAGGTATATGTTATTATATTTTATATATTTTATGTATGTATTTATTTACTACTTTTTGTACCTATTATTGTGTTAAATATTGTTACTTTCAGTTTCTAATGGCATTTGTTTTCTTGTATTTTTCTATTTTGTAAGCTATTTGAAATTTTGTGTACACCCTTCCCTGTGTTTTTGGTTAAAACTCCTTCTTTTACCATGGGTTGCCTGGAAGAGATCGCTTTTCAGCGATAAGGTCGCCTTTGTACTCTGTGTTTTTTTTTTTTTATGTATGTATTAGTCATGTAAGCTGTTATCCTGTGGTGTACAATAAAGAATATTTTCATTTCATTTCATACTTAGTGTATTTAAACAATAAATACTGAAAACACCGATTTATAATACGGTTTGTAAGTTGTGATAAAACAAATGAGCATTTTTCCCCATATGCTAATTTAGTACTTTCTAAGAACTAAGACATCTAAATATGTATCTAGTTTTAAAAAAATCATTTGGTCACATGTATGGAACCCTAAAAGAGCGAGGCCCGACTCGCACTTGGCCGATTTTTTTTTGGTTTCATAGCGTATAGGTGGGCCCATTGAAATTTTATCGAAATCGGTCGAGCGGTTTTTAAAATATCAACAATAACTTATATACTTTGTACTGGCGCGGACGTTTGAAATCGGTTTTTTAAAAAGAATTATTTATATTAAATTATTTGTAACAGCTTATTACAAATTATAAATAAAAATTTAACATTTATAATAAATCCAAAAAGTGGGGATCTCGGATTTTTTTTGCTATCGAATCGATTGGGATGTCAAATGAAAGAGGAGAAAACTCCGAGTTCATAAATATAAATACAGTCCTATATTGATTTTCCGTAGTCGGATTAGTTTTAAAACGTTTTAAAATTGTTAGCCTATAAGGACCCGCGCGGAAGGGTGATTAAAAATTGCATGCAATTTTTCTCACCTTTCGATTTTTAATTGCATCGCATCGGGTGCGCGCACGACGCATTTAAAATTGCATGCAAAAGTGACCAGGTTCAGAGGAAAACGAGCTTTTTAGTGGGATCAGGAGTCGGGGGGGGGGGGGGGGGCTGCAATTTTTAATCGCAGTGTTTTTGCAGCGTGCGCGCGCTCTCATTGAAACCTGTTACGTTATTGCAATAGTTGCGAGCTGATAAAAAATCTGAGTGATTAAAAATTGCATCGTGCGCGCACTTCCTTATAAAGTTATAACTCCATGGACTAGTGGACTGCAATTAAAAACTGATGCAATTTTTGATTATCCCTGCGCGCGGGCTCTAAATACTCATGAAGTACTGGGGTAGTCTACCCTAAGGTATAGTGATGTGTGGGCACAAATCCTTACTAATATTATAAATGCCAAAGTGTGTTTGTTTGTTGGTTTGTCCTTCAATCACGCCCCAACAGAGCTACGGATCGACGTGATTTTTTGCATGGGTATAGTTGAGGACCTGGAGAGTGACATAGGCTACTTTTTATCCCGGAAAATCAAAGAGTTCCCGAGGGATTTTAAAAACTAAATCCTCGCGGACGAAGTCGCGGGCGTCAGCTAGTTTTAAATAAATGCTTTTTCTTTCCTTCTCCATTATTTAAAACTGCATCGTATGGTGAAAAGCATTGGTTGTAGCTAGTTTCCACCCTATCCTAGTTCCTATCCTAGTATAGCTAGTTCCTGCACGATGACGTCTAGAAACCGATTATGGGTCTGAGTTTAATTAAAACTGCCATACCCCATATATCCAAGATAGTTCGCTACCATCTTAGACTGCATCGTCACTTACCTTCAGGTGAGATCACAGTCAAGGACTTCTTTGTCATGATTAAAAAATTGTGGCGCTTACAAGATGTGCCAACTGTTACTCAAAACTGATTGAAAGTTAATATGACATCGTCTAGTTAGATGCCCGCGACTTCGTCCGGGTGGATTAAGTTTTTCTGATTCCCGCGGGAACTCTTTACTTTTCCGGGACAAATTGTAGCCTATGTGTTAATCCTAGGTATGACCTATCTCCATTCCAAATTTAAGCCAAATCCGTCCAGTAGTTTTTGCGTGAAAGAGTAACAAACATACACACAGGCACACTTTCGCCTTTATAATATTATATAGTGTGAATTAGTGTGATAGTGTGATGTGATGTGATAGTGTGATGTGATGCGATAGTGTGATTTCGGCACTGACAGGCAGTGGTCAGTGGGCGTGGTGTAAAATGGTAAACACACTCAGGGTGCGATGGTTGAGAGATAAGGGTTCGAATCCTATTGGGTTTTGGTACTTAAATTATTGCGTAATCATACGGTGCACTAAAGGGATAGCACTGATTTTAGCCCCAGTAACTTTGGAAAGACTGTAAACAAACCGGCACCATTATGTAACGACCAACCACCACTACCACTACCATCTGAACATGTTACCTGCAGGTAATGCACAAACACGAGTTTGCTCCGCACAGTTTGTATTTCGTCGCCATCTTTGCCGCCGGATATTATTATTTTCCATACATCGTTCGCATCTCCAACGCCATCCTGCAATAAAATATTAGTTGGTTTTCGAATGTATACCCAAGGAAAAACAAAATTCACTCCGGTACCGGAGCATGTACCGGTACCCCAGGAGATGTTGACTGTGGCTCGTTTCATCTTGGAAATTGTCTATATATCCATCTAGTCATCTGAGATTATTAGGTATTTTGCTATCGCGATGTAGGATTGCTTGTTTTAGTGCGGATTTGCTTTGGACATTATTTAGATCCGTGCAGCGCCATCTAGTTGTGAGGTTTTGCTAGTTTGTAGGTGGAATAGCTACATAACTCCTCTCCGAGATCCAAAGTCGTACCCTCTGACGCAATAGGTAATCTATGGATACTTATGAAGCTTTCGCATTTCTCTACACTAGCGGCACGCTATGATGGCCGGTTTGACACATTACAATAGTGATGTGGAATGTCAATTTACTCTCGAACAAAAAACAATTAAGTTTTGTTTTTGTACCTGATTAAATAGGTTTAATAAAACAAAAATGTATATGTTTATTTAATTTATTTGAACGAACTGAATATTTGAATGAAAATGAATATACATACTTTATATGCACACAAGAAACATATGAATACAAAAGATACCAAAAAAGGTGCCACAAAAGGCCATAATTAATCAGATTCGTCCATACTACTATTTTCACTGTCGTCACTGCTATCATCACCTACATTAATAATTATATGTTCGTTTTCTATAATATTATCTATTTTCACATCTCTTTCATAATCTTCCCTTATTAATTTAACAGTTCTATTCACAACCTTTTCCCAGTCTCCTTTAGTCACATGTTCACAAGCTTCTTCTAATAAATTTAGCATTTTTTTTGTGGTAAATGGGGGTTCTGTATTGTGTCTTGCAGCATATCCCTTAATTTGAGCCCACACCAACTCAATCGCATTATACTCACAATGGTAAGGCGGTAACCGTATAACTCTGTGCCCATGTTCTAATGCTATTTCGTCAATGACGTATCGGATCTTGGTTGGTTTGTTTTCTTTTAAAAGACGTACTAATTCCGCTTTTAACATATTCATGTTTGCATCTACGCCATTTTTACGAAGCCATGCGACGATATCAGCTTTCTTTTGGGATTGGGCAGGTGGCTTGTCAATTTGCATCGAGTGGTATGGGGCGTTGTCCATAATTATAATAGATGGTTCAGGGAGGCTACACAACATTGAGGTAAACCATTCAGTAAACTTTTCTCCATTCATGTCTTCATGATAGTCTCCAGTGGTTTTTGACGCAAAAGCCATGAGAGAACCTTCGACAAACCCGTTGATGGTTCCGGCGTGACAAATTATAAGTCGCGATCCTTTTCCTACAGGAACTTTGGAAGTAGATGCTGCTGTGTCATCGTTCCAAGAACGGCCTACAGTATGGTTAGCATTAAGCCATGTTTCATCCAAGAACACAACATTTTGCCAATTTTTGATTTCTTTCACTTGCCGTAAAAAAGTATACCTTGCCATCGCTATATCAAATCTTTCCATCAATATTTTGCGTTTGTTACATTTTTTGTATCGAAATCCAATGGTCTTCAAAATCTTCGTTAAAGAACTTTCCCCACCGAAGAATAATCCAGCTTCCTTCAGTGAATGCACCAACTTTTTTCTTGTTGGATACTCCTTCTGTAAATAGTAGCCGTAAACATGTCTTCGGATAGCATCGGCATCAAAGCTATCGATGCCTACGACTGGTTTTGCTCGTTTTCTCTTTTTTGGTGTGTGAAGTTTATTTTCTTCTGTGCCAGTCTCGCCATATTTTTTTTTAGTTATCCGTCTAACAGTTCGTTGTCCAATATTAAGCGCATCAGCTACGCGTTCAACCACTGACGTTATAGGTAAAATTGGCCCTCCATTTTGAGCTTCACGATCGAAATAGTTACGAAGGCGTATTACGAACTCACGTGTCTGACTATTTAGAACAGTTCTCTGCGTACGTTCGGTCATATCGACGAAATCCACAACAAAGGGCTTGAACAGAGTCCAAATTAACGAGCAAGGGTCAACAGTAATGCAGTATCAATATTTGAAATCCAAAGCCAGGTCAAAACTATATCACAATCGCATTGCACTGACAGTTTATACTTTTCGAAGCAACGTCAATTCGAAACTGCTTTGTTTTGCATTGAGCATTGACGCGAGTTTGCCGGAGGTAGTAGTTGTGCTAGCCAGCGATCCTATGTGACGATCGTATTAGATTCCATTTTTAAAAATTTTCAATTTAGAAAACCAAATGCCGAGTTGTGGTATATATCATATAAAAATAAAAATTTTACCTTTTGTATGAAACAGCTGATATTTTTTTGCGATTTCAGAGGTTTGTCCACATAGTGAAAATTGTTCATATTCACAAGTACATTCACCCCTTAAATGGTGCAAACTGATTTTTCTACACTTGTATACATTTTAGAAATCAATTTAATAAATAAATTTTGAGTCCTAAACCTAAAACTACATTCGATAAAATTTATGAATCTCTGCACATCACTATCGTCAATAAAGTAATACAATTATTTCCTTCAAAGTCGTTATCAATTAATACGGAACTTCATGAGCGGACAAACGTCAAACCGGCCATCATAGCGTGCCGCTAGTTTAATATACACTAATAAGCGTTAGCATAGCGTAGGTAAATACACATACACTGCCACAAAGCTTTCGATGTTTGTGGATTTTGGTAATGGAGCCTAGTTCATAATATAGTATCAAATAATAATCGATAGTTCCTCATTCCCCACAATTAAGATGGGCAGTACCCTGCAGCATAATTCTGCAATCATCTCCTCCTCAATCCATTAGGGTTGGGACCTGGAGTTAAAAAATGTAGTATATTTGTAATTAATGGTTATAGTCAAGACCGACATTACCGTCGTCGCACCTAGGGCTTCGTCACCCCATTATATTAAAAACAGACAATTTAGTATCTAATTTAAAGAAAAACTACGTTTGTGTGAAATCTCGAGCTTACGAAAGGCTGCCAAATCTTACCTCGCCATACCCCGTGACCTGCATGAACTTGCTTGTCATGGGTGCTCTTTCCCAGTGCGAGTGCAGGTTTCGGCCAGTGACCACGTGCGTCAGGCGCACCAAGTCGCCGCTGCGTACCAGTACGACACCATCCACTTGCTCGCGGTCATAGGGCTTGACGATCCATCTGTTGTTCTCGTCTTTGTGCGTGTAGGTTGTTATCTGGAACAGTTATACTTACTTCCTTATTGTCTTAACTATTATAAATGCGAGTGTTTGTGAAACTGGTGTTGTGAGTTGTGACTCATGGCTTCGTTTGCGATGTCACCTCAATTTTTTTCAGTGGTTCGTCAAAGTTTGAAGATAGATGTGACGTTTCTTAGGCCGGTGTTAAATCCAATATGGCGGATTGATGGTGGATTGCTTATTTTATAGTTTTATTTTATAAAAATAAATATCAATCTCACTCAAAATAAAAAAAATACGAAGCTGGTGTCATGACTCTTGGCTTCGTTTGTGACGTCAGCTCTATGTTTTTCAAAGTAGTTTGTCAAAGTTTGAAAATAAATGTGACGTGTCTTAGGTCAGTGTTCAATCCAATATGGCGGATTGCTGTATTTTATATTTTATTTTGTTAAAATAAATATCAATCTCACTCAAAAAAAAAATGCATTTTTATAATCCATGAATCCTATTTAATTCTAGAATTTAATTACATAAAAATTCATAATTTCATTGATTCTTGATAACTGTTATCGTGGCCTATCGCGTATAGTTTATGTCCACACGGATGTTAATCGCGAGTGTAGGTTCGCGCAAGTTCGCCGCCTCCCCGCACACCGCTGGTACCGAATAATAGAATAGAATAGAATAGAAATGTTTTTTATTCAAATAAACTTTATTACAAGTGCTTTTGAATCGTCAATGAGTCTACCACTGGTTCGGAACGCCGTTCCTGCCGAGAAGAATCAGCAAGAAATTCGGCAGTTGCTCTTTTCAAAACAAGTTTACAATATAATAGATATTATGCTATGTATGCAGTGTTTCCACAATGAGGGGAAGTTCCACAAAAGCATACCTAATTATAATTCAACAAATATTAAGGCTGCCCTAGTCAGCCATTCTTCCATACAAACGTAGTCTAGCGATTACTCCACTGTTTGATGGTGTACGTTCAAAATAAAAAATGATATTAATTCATTTCATCATTATCTAGCCCTCTATGGAAACAAAAATGTAAAAAAAAACTACATTTGAAAGTTATGAGCGTCGAAAATTCCATATTTTTACACTAATTTTAACGCATCTTTGGGTGGAAATAAATACCATAAGAAGAAGGAAACTTGCAAAATAGTTACCATACAGGGATAGATTAGTTGTTCAAAAATGCAAATAATTTTATTTTGAACAGATACATTCAATAGATTTTTCATGATATCCAGATTCCCAAAGGTCTGTTTATAAAATTCTGCGCGCTTGTTTTCGCGCATGTATGCGTCACTCAGCGTTAGAAGTGTGTATGTGTACGCGCACTAGCTTCTTACTGCTCATCACAGCGTCTATCCTTTTCGCGCGTGATGTCGGATGAAATAGCATGCATTTTAACCCCGCCCACCAAATAGTTCGTGCGGCCGACTAGTGGGTTCTTAAGACGGGCAGACAGAAAGCAGCCCCATTCCCGCCGGTGGCACCCGTTCACGAGCATGATGCATGACCAAGCCATTGCTACGCGCATGTAATGAATTGTGCGCATCGAAACGCACGAGGGCCGAGAAGTCATAAAGTTAGTATTGGACTGTACCTGCTGCTGCCTAGCCCCAGCGCCCGCAGGGTACAGGTGGTGGTGCGAGTGCAGGTAGCCGCCCCCCGTGCGGTGGTTCTTCAGCGTGACAGTGGCCCCGAACGCCAGCACTCGGGGCGCGCTGGCGTTGTTCAGGCTGTTGCCTTCCAGGCGCGCTTGGAAACCGGATGAGTAGAAACCGTCGCCGTTACCACTTCATGAAAGAAAACAGACATCCTTACTAATATTATAAATGCGAAAGTGTTTGTTGGTTTGTCCTTCAATCACGCCGCAACAGAGCTATGGATGGACGTAATTTTTTGCATGGGTATAGTTGAGGACCTGGAGAGTGACATAGGCATTTTTATCCCGGAAAATCAAAGAGTTCCCGAGGAATTTTAAAAATTAAATTCACGCGGACGAAGTCGCGGGCATCAACTAGTTCAGAATAAATTTCAACTAGTCGTTTCAGAAAAAAAAGGTCTTGCTTGACACACGTACAGATAGACAAAAAACGGGACCGTAAAAGACGAACTTCCAACTCCCCTGTGACATAATATAGCCTAACAAATCTTTTTTTATTCAATGACAAGATGAAGAAAACAATGAAGAAGTGAGACAAGAGTGGTAATTAATCTACGGAAGATGGTGGTTTTTAATTCTTACCTTTTGCTGAGCACAGTAAGATGGATCCAGAAGAAAAACACGTATAGGAGTATTGGCCATAGAATCAGTGTTATGGTTCTTCCAATAAGATGTTTTACTGTCAAACTCTGCAAAAAATAGATTTAAAATTCACTCGCGTTTATTTTCTGCAGAGGTTAATGAGTCGTCGGAAGCACAAGCTCAACAATCAGGCAAAAGATTATATTCAATAATGTACTTTTTTATTTTTCAATAATAATAAATATGTAATTCCACGTATTTATTGCGATCCCCATCTCTCATTTCAAAAATCATTTGGATATTAGATTGCTTGGCAGAGATCAATCTTAGTGATGGCTGATAAGGTCACCACCCTTTTTAAACAATATTTCATGTACAACATTAACTCTGTATGATTATGTACGCAATAAAGCTGTTTAATTAAACTGTAACGTGTTGCTACTAGATGCCCCTAACAGTTGCTTAAACTGAAAAAAGTAGACACATATCACTAATTTCGATGCTGACGTGTGTGCGGCCATGGTGTAGCGGTAACACACTCGGGCGCGATTCCCAAGAGATGTGGGTTCGAATCCCGCTGGCTTCGGAATTTTTGATATGTGTTTATTAATTTATTCTGATATTTCCTTAAATGTAGGTTAAACACTTAAAAAAAAATAATGTTTAATTAAATACAATTTTAAAGTTCGAAACGCGACCTGAAGGATTAACACACGCACCACGAGAAAATGTTGTCTACTCATTTACTCGTGACTCTAAGGTATATCACGAGAAAACGGGTAGACAAAATTCGACGGGTAGAAAAAAGTCTCGTGGCGCGTATGTTAGTCCTACTGGCGTCAGAAGAAGTCCAGATACATTTTTTGCAATTCACGAAGGCGAGTGAGCTTTACTCGTGGTTACTTCGTGTGCATGCAATGTGCATGACATTGCATAAGTGTGCGTGCCTGTCAAAGCCTAGGTGGTAGCGGGCAGGCGCGAGCATTGCGCTCACTCACACTTATACAGATACGACACACACACAACCATAAGCCCTCGTGAATTGCAAGAACTATACTAGTAGTTATACGGAAAGAAATCTTACGACAGGTTTCGTCAAATCGCCGAGCACGTTCCACAGATCGGCGATAGTGCGCAGACCGGCGAACAGAACAACGAACAAGCCGACGAACTTGACCGATATTGTGCAGGCGAGCGACGCGCCCAGCCACACCTGCCACGCGAGCATCCGCACAGAGAACGGCGGCAGCCCTTCGTCGGTTAGAGTTCGGACCTGGACCACAAGATAGTTTATAAAACTTATTACAATGTAATACATAGTGCCCATACAGATGTAACGGTGAAGGAAAACATCGTGAGGAAACCTGCACATCTGAGAGTTCTTCATAATGTTCTCGAAGGTGTGTGAAGTCCGCCAATTCGCATTGGGCCAGCGTGGTGGACTATGGCCTATAACCCTTCTCTGAGAGGAGACCTGCGCTCAGTAGTGAGCCGTTGATGGGTTGCTAATGATGATGATGATGATGATACAGATGTGCCGTGTGGTGACGGCAGATCAGAATACAGTTGTCACCACCCCTCCTCTTCCCGCGGGTGTCGTACGAGGCGACTAAGGGAATATAACGGAGAACGGGCAGCAGCGTCCTCTGTGCAACTACTTCCATCTACTGCGATCACCAACCCGTCTGCCGCGCGTGGTGATTATGGGCAAACCCTGCCCTTGGGAGAGGCCTATAGTCCAGCAGTGGATTGTTATAGGCTATTGATGACACAATCCAGAGTTCGAGGCCTGGCGCTCGAGTCTGGAGATTTAAAAAAAAGGGGGATTCCAGCACTACCCTAATGAACCGAAAGGTGGCGGTTCTATCCTTTCCACCAACAAAAGCATTCCCAAAGAGGGTTGATGTCAGGCAGGCGACCGGTCGTAAAATGTCAATTGTCAACCCGAACTACTTACAACATGGCTTACAAGACATGTTGTCCCGCCCCACATAGCGTGGGACAAGGAGAGGGAGATGATGATTACAATGATTACAATAAAATTATGATAGTATAAAAAACTTATTACAATGTTATAGCTACATAATAATATTGTAAAATGTTTTTGTAAATGAGCAACTGCTGAGTTTCTTGCCGGCTCTTCTCAGCAGAATCCGCTTTCCGAACCGGTGGTAGTCATGATGTGTCATAAGAGCCACAGGTTGGCCTACGTGAAATAAATAATTTTGAATTTTGATTTATTTTTTTATTTTGTAACATTGTTATACCCAGTTTAATAATAATGACATTGCGACCGAATCCTATAAATCATGAATGAGGAGAGAAAATGAGAGAAATGAAATCATGAGAGAGGAATGAGGAGATCCGTAGGTAGAACAGATTTAGAAAATTCAATACATTTTTCGGTCCGACCCGCGAATCAAAACCTGCACGCCTAGCATGTACGCGCGAGAAATTTTTGTCTACCCCTTTCTCGTATTATCTCTATATCTCTATCGAAACTAACATGGTTGCACACCATGATTCGACTCGTTAGGTCAAAAGTAGAGATAAAATTATTTTCTCTATTTTTCTCTACGAACTCTAACATAGCGACTCGCTATTAGCGAGTGGCGGCGTCATTTTCTCGAACTTTGAAGTTTTAAAGAGTAAACGAGAAATTAGTCTTCTTCTTCTTCTTCTTTATCAACCGATAGACGTCCACTGCTGGACAAAGGTCTCTTGCATGGACTTCCACAGGCCTCGGTCTTGCGCCGCCTGAATCCAGCGGCTCCCTGCGACTCGTTTGATGTCGTCGGTCCACCTGGTGGGGGGTCTGCCTACACTGCGCTTCCCGGTGCGGGGTCGCCAGTCCAGCACCTTGGGACCTCAACGACCATCAGCTCTTCGAACTATGTGCCCCGCCCATTTCCACTTCAGTATCGCGACTCGCTTAGCTATGTCGGTGACTCTGGTTCTCCTACGGAACTCCTCATTTCTGATTCGATCGCGCAGGGACACTCCGAGCATAGCTCTCTCCATCGCCCGCTGAGCGGTCCTGAGCCTACTTATGAGGCCCTTAGTTAGCGACCATGTCTCGGATCCGTAAGTCATCACTGGCAACACGCACTATTCGAAGACTTTAGTCTTCAGGCACTGAGGAATTTTGGACGAGAAGACATCTCAGAGCTTCCCGAACGCTGCCCAGCCGAGTTGGATTCGGCGGTTGATCTCTTTCTCGAAATTGGACCTACCTAGCTGGACTGTGTGTCCCAGGTAAATATACTCGTCGACAATTTCGAGTGCAGAGTTCTCAACAATTACTGGGTTTTTTAAATTAGTCTACATCGACAATATCTCTCACTCTCTTCGCGAAAGATTCGTATCACTTCGACGTGCATACTAAGCCTGCAGGTAGGGCTAACATGCGCTCCACAATAAAATTTTGTCTACCCATTTTCCGTGATATCTCTTAGAGTTTCACGAGTAAACGAGTATACAAAAATTTCTCGTGGCGCGCATGTTTTTGTATAGGGCCCTACTGGACGTCGCGTCGTCGAAAATATGAATATTGTAAACAGTCACTTCTTTCGATAACAATACTGTCGTACTTTGTACGCTAAGAAAGGATTTTTGAAAATTCAAACCCCTGTAAAATAGGGGGTTGAACTTA